>CM032119.1:32834565-35819565 GCA_018894105.1 Jacaranda mimosifolia
AGTTTGTTTTAGAAGATAAATGCACATTATTCTTAAAATAAAATTTATAATTATTTACACAAACCAGAGATATGTTGATTCTAGTAAAATTGTTTACATGGGCAAAAGAATCAGAGTATTTTACTATAAATTATCCATACACGAATTGGATCAAAATTTTAAGATAAATAAGATATTCCATGAAAATAAGAAAATTTATGACATTAAAGCATTCTAGTAGTTTAATTATTGTTAAAAAGAACATTATGTAAACGTGTTGACATTTGAGTACGTTTTATTGGATTAGGTGACAAGGACATGGACCTTCTAGGATAGTAGGATGCTGGCGGTATCGTTGCGTGATTAAGGTGTGGTTTTAGCCATATTGTTTTTTGGGAAAAGGATCCTTTTGTTATTCGTAAATCTCAATTGTCTATTCATATATGTCTATTTACAATCATTCCAATGCTTAGAACTCTCTGTCGTGTTTTATATATTCTTGCCCCTCGTACCCTTAGCCTTGCCCGTTTATCCCATAATTGTTATTGATTTTCTTTGAAAATGTCATTGAAATAGTCTTGTGACCAATTGCTTATCATGTTTCTGAATATTTTCTACTTGTCAATTAGAACAACCATGCCGACTGATATATTATACAGATTGTATCACTCTGTTCGGTGTTATATTTTGTATTCAGTTTATTGTTTTGAAATTAGTCCTTGCTATTGGCATTGTTTTATTTTACCCTTGGGGAAGCCCTTGAAAAGTTTGTTACCCGTGGGGACGCCACGGGAAGTTGGGCCCAGGACTAGGTCCAGAAAGACGATAGAGGGGAATGGACTAACGGTGGCTAGTCTCCCGACTAGTGCCCACTCATGATCCTGACTCGTAGGTAGTTGGAGGTAGCTGTCTGCGAGTGGCAGGATTCGGCATGCGGCCAACCATGGCACATGCCAGTTATGTCATGTCGAACTGATTGCTCGAGAATTTGGAGAGATAAGGAAGATGCTATGTTATGTTTGTTTCCTATTATGCTTGTTATGTTACGTTCTGGGAGTAATAAGGATGGATTTGGCCAACAATTTTGTTAAGCTTTGAAAATGGCTTTTTTTATGAAATGTCTTGTTATGTTACGTCTCCATTATCATATGTATTGTTTGTTTGAGTCTATGTTCTGTGAATGCATTATTTTGTCATTTTCGATTGTCCTTGTCTTTTCATTGTTTCGTCTCATTTGTGTATTGATTTTGTTAGGATCAATTTTATCAGTTTTCCTTGACCTTAGATGTTACACAATGTTACACCTCACTAAGTCCCCAGGGCTTACACCTCTTGTTGTTTCCTAATTCTTTTCCCAGATAGGATCTATTGGAGGGCAGGAGGCCTGAGCTTACTCAAGGGTTGATGTATATAGTTTTGTAACTAGGACTAGATGTTTGCGTACTTATGAACTTTGCTTATTTGCGTCTATCTTCTAGTGTATAGGATTTTTGGGAGATGTTATGCATTATTGTTTGTGTAAGCTAGAGACTATCTCTTCGTATGTAAATATTTGTGTGTTTATTTGGGTTTTGTGGCTACAATCTCTTTTGATTGTTTAACTCATGGCGTTATGCGTTAGGATTGAATGAGTAGTATCTTAGGTCAGATCCTTTGTCCTAGTTGGGGTGCTACACCTTTTTATTTTAAATGGTTCTAAGAAAGAGAAAATATATTTCAGAGGTCTAAGTAAACTTATATTTTATAAAGATCTTCTATTTTTTCAATACTATTCGTAAGTAGGTTGGGTAGGTGAGTTGATTTTTGGTTAGTGGATCGCATCAATCCAAACCAGGTTGACTTGATTTCCTTTAGGTTGAGTTTGGGTTTGAACATATTAGGTTGAAAATAAAATAGATTGGGTTCATTGGGCATATTTATATAATACCTTTATCTCAATCCAACATGAACCCTCTCAATACACTTGAATTGCCACCTCTATCAGAAAATTATTTTTCATCCTTTTGAATATAGGATCACATGATACAATTTACTTAATAGAAAATTTTAATACAGCATGCCTAAATCCTCTTTTATATATAAAAATAATTTAAACAACATATATATATATATATGTATATATATTTAGAAAATCATTTTATAACATAGAGAAACCACTTACTTGTCTCAAATGTCTTTTCGCATAATCCACGGATTGGTTCAAATTCTTAAATCTTATATGCAGATACATCATAATAAGTCAAGGTCCTATATATACCTAAACGAATTAGAGTATAATATTATATAATTAATTGAAGGTTAGAATACTACCTTAGGAACGTGATTAATAGATTCTTAGGTTCTTCCCTTTCTTTCTCGATCTCTTTCTCCTAGGATGAATATTGCAGAGAATTTAGACTACTTATCGAGAATGGCAAAATTGCAAATTTCATCCTATAACTTTGCTCGATTTGCCTTTTTGTTCTATAAGTTGTAAAATTACAATTTTAGTCCTATAACTATCAAAAAATTATCATATTTAGTCATTGTCTTGCCGGAGATAAGAAAGTTACAGGAAAATTTGAGGTGGCATGATGGGAGTGTGCCAATCTTGAGATTTTGCCTTGTTGGCAAAAATCCAATTGACATGGCTTGATTGTTTGGAAAAAAAAAAAATGACAAAAGAAATATCAACTAGATATATGATATATATTTATATACACACACATAAATATATATTATCTCTCTATATATATATACATACACATATATATTAATTATGGATATTGTTATTTGCACTTCAAATTTTGTTATTTTCAGTCCAATTAGTCTTTAATCTATAAAATTGACCATTATATCCTTTTATTTTTAAGATATGATTTAATTTAAGTTTTTGGATAATTATGCCCTTGATACACATCAAAGGAAGTATGGTAATCATATAAAATATCGAAATTAAAGACATGAAAAGGAAATAAAAAAGATTAAAGGGAGGTAAATGCATTATAAATGATGTTGTATGCGTATTCAATTTCTTTAATCTTTCTTAAATCTTGGCAAATTTGCCAACATTATGCAATATTTTAATGGAAATATTCCTTATGTTTGTATAAGTCACCAATGGGATCTTTTCAAATTAAGTGTCCTGTGGGTTTAGAAAATATGTCAAGATGACATTGCAATTGATTAGTTGATATATTTTGATTATTTAAAAAATTTAAAAATCCACAACTAATGTTAATTATTCAATGGGATTATTTTAAATAATTACAAGAATTCAAAATTTGGTCAAATTTGTGCAATTAGGGTGAAAAGACCTCATTCTTATATAAAAAATACAAATTTATATGTGTTACGTGTAAATGAATTTAAAAAATAAATTAAAATATCATTTAATTTGATTAAAAATAAAAAAAATCAATAATCACTACTAATATTAAGTAACAAGTAGAACTATTTTAAATAATTAACAAGACTTTAAATTTACTGAATCTAGAAATTGGTCAGATGCACAATTGTGATAAACATAACCCCATTCATACACATAGTTGTCTTAAAACCCATGCTACACCTTATATTGCTTGAAAAATGTTACTTATTATATAAAAGAAAATTTTTACATATTTTCCAAATAATTAAAATAAGCAATTCAAATTATTTTAATGATAAAAAGAATTTCATCTGTAGAAGGGCATATTTAATAGATAAATGAAGAGTATAATTATTCAAAAACTTAAATTAAATCATATTTTGAAAGTAAAAGGATATAATGATCAATTTTTATAGATTAAAGACTAATTGAAGTGCAAATAACAGTTTCCACTAATTATATATATTGTGCCAACCCATCCCCCTATTGGCCTGTTTATATTGCCCCAGCCTAACTGGTTTGCCACGTTGGAGGCCACTAACTAGATCTGGTAGGTTGATCGTTGGCAAGGTAGCTAGCTGGCGACTAGCCACGGGGTAGGGCGGGTCGAGAAAGGTATTTCATTTATTTCTTTTTATTTATTTATTACTTAATTTTCATATATAAATTTAATTAAGTTATTTTAATTATGTAAGTTAAAATTATATTGTTAATATGGTATATTATATTTTTATTTCTTAATTAGTAAGTAATCATAAATTATATATATTTACATAAATATATGTGCATATTCATGTGTGTATATATAAATATATATATATGAACTTATATGTATGTATATATATTATATCAAATATTTGAAATGATAAAAAAAGATAAAAAACATGCATGTTGCCAACTAAGTAGGGAAAAAGATAAAAAATGCCTACAAAGCGGTCCACTTTAATGTTTGAAAAATCGGATATATTAGCTGATATGATTGCAAATATGCATCAATTCTATTCTTTGGATTATGCAGACCAGGTATTATAGAGGTTAAGAACATGTAAGGAGTTGTCATATACAATTTAGGACGCAAGTTATATTGAGTTACAATAATTGGTCAATTTGAATATGGTGTAGTATATTAACTAAACAGGTTAAATCCATTTGCACATAATCCAAACCTAACATTTCTAAGCTCAAATGCAAAATTTGGACGACTTTCATTGAAATGCTTCCACGCTAACCCATTAGAAGGATGACATAAAATACTAGAATTTCTTTTATTTTCAAAGTGCCACCTCATATGCTTAGATGATTTCAAAAACGCATATAATCTTTTGAGCCAAGGAGTTAGGGCAAGTAATACATCATTTTGTAAGGAATAGGCTTTCCCGTTTAATGACCTCTTGTAGTTGGTTTGAAATGGGGATGACCACAAAACTTACATCCATTCAAATTGGCATCAACTCTGTTTAACAATATGCAACCATCAATATAACAATTGATCTTCATAGAACTCAACCCCAGTTTTGACACCAATTTTTTTACTTGATAAAACTAATTTGGGACATAGTTTTCTGAAGGATTTGAAGATTTAATAAATTTTGACATTCGATCAAAACACCCTTGCGATATATTATAGTCAGATTTTAATCACATCATTTATAGAGTCATAAACAACTCACAATGATTTTCACAACCTAACCACAATTATCGTTAGGCAACATCCAACATGTCATAAAAGGCTTGAGTATCTATTTTTGGAGGTTCCTTTCTATTCAGATTAATGCCTTCTTCATGATTAATTTCAGCATTATAAAATCTAGGTCCCATAGCATCATAAACCATGTTTCATACCTATTGTTCATGGTATCAAAACAAAAATGAGCATTACTAGAAACTCTTCTATGCATATTGAAATTCAGTGGTTCAGTCCCCCAAGTGTAGTCCAATACCACTAATTCGGCTATAACCAATACTTTAACAAATGTACATAGAAGAGTTTTCAAATTTTTATCTTTTAGACGAGGACACATTATTCCTCCATATTTCGAATAATGAGGGTGGATGGATGCATAATCAATAAAATTTTTCATCCTAACAACAAAATCTATTGTAAAGTCTTTTTGATTTGGCAAGAGCCTATTATACATCCAACTACATTTAGCATGGATATCCATGTTCTGTAAAGAAGTAAATTATTAAAATTAATTTCAATTTGAATGATGTAAAATGAATTTTATTATAAATATATTGATTTCATGAAATTATTTTTTTATTTGCTTTATTAATATATGTTTGTTGCACTATAATTTTTTGTAGTATCTTATTATTATTATTATTTAGAGATGAAAATGTAATACCTCAAGTCTTTCTATGAATTATTATAGTGGATATAATATTGGACGTTAGGAATAATAGAATAATATTAGTTGATTTTGATATTCTTAGGTTGCTCTCCTAAAATTTACATATGCCATTTATTTATGACTCAAACATTATTTATGGGATCTTAGTTGAACATAAATATGGGATATAAATTGAATTCTTTTTGGGGTTATTAAGGATCTTATTTTGGGTACTTATATTCATTTTTTTACTTGCTATTTCGAGGACCTAGATTTTAGATTATTAATAATATTGTATGGGTTGTTTGGGGATGATTGAAGACGAAGAATTTATTAAGTCAATTATTTGATTGAGCTTTATTTATTGAGTTCTATGTTAATATTTTAAAGCTAGATACTATGAATACCAATTTGTGGCGAAGTAAATATTAATCTTTAGTCCATATTTAACTAGTGATTCAAGATGTATGAGTTAGTCCAAATTATTTAATTTTATTTTAAGTGGTTAAAACCCATAACTAGTATAAAAATAAGCCCATAAATTATATTTGTGTTTTCATAGGCTAAGTTTAATAACATCCCAAGCTATTTAATTCATTTTAAGTTATAATTAGGCCTACAGGTAGTGCATAAAATAAGTCCATAAATTATTTTGAAGTACTTATAGCTTTGGGTCCATGATTATTATATTAAAAATAACAAAAATCAATTTTTTTTTATGGAAATTTCAAATTTATGGATAGATGGATAATTCTAGAGGTCTTCCCATCATTTTAAAACTCTATTTGGATAGTTTTTGACCTCCATAAGGTATCTAGTCATATTGGTTAGCTAAACGATATAAATATAGGTGATATGAAATCTTAGGACCTCTTTTTTTGTACCACTGCATTTTCATGCGAAAATTCATCATAGATATTCCCTATTATTTAATTGCTAAACTATGGTAATAGTAAATTAAAATCTAGAATAATTAAATCATGAAAAGATAGGACTTCAGATATTTAGTCATGAGCTTAGGAATTTCAGTAATTATCCAATCTTGGTAAGTTAAAGATTTTTGGGATTTTAGTAATTACCTAATCCTGATAATGTTAGGATTTTAGAATTATCTCCATGGCTTTGAGCTATTGTTATTTGGGATTGATACTAATCAAGTCTGATGGAGTCAGGAATTATAGTTATCTTCTTATCTCAATAAGATATGAATTCTAGTTTATCTAGAATACCTAGCCTATTAGTATAAATACCCATACAATAAGAAATAGAGAAGCCATACATAGAGGTAAGAAAATACCATTTTTTCTATTTGTTCTTTAAAAATCCACATGAAATTTCATTCTGGGGTATTAACATCCTATTTTTCTGTCGTACACTTAGTGGAGAACACTTAAGTGGTTGATCAAATCTGAGGAAAACTTTGGGTTTTCAGATTTTTGTGTAAAATTTCTTTTCTCTTTCTATTTAAAATATTCTTTTCGCATAAATGTTTTCTACATGAAATAGTAAGTAAATGTCTGTAACACACCTAAAATTCAGTATTTTTGGAAAATAGGGATTTAGAAATCAAGGTATTGGTTGATCGAATTTTAGGGCTCGAAAAATCAATAACAAGGACTTGATTGTAAGCATTTTGAAAGTTTTAAGGTTGATTTGAAATTTTAGGAAACTTGGTTTTCAAGAGTTTTGAAACTTTGTGGGTCAAAATGGGTTATTTTGGGTCAAAGGGGGTTAAAATAAGGCAATAAATAATTTTAGGGTCGAAGTGAAGAATTTCTAAAATCTGGAGGACTCAGTTGTAAGTCAACTATAGGTTTAAAGACCAAATTAGAATTTCTAAAAAGTCCCCCTATAAATATTGGAATTTTCATTTTCTCTCCTATCTAATTTCTCCTTCTTCCACCTCGACAACCCATCTTTCTTTTTCGACGACTTCTTCCAACGAACCCCAACTCCCAAATCTGAACAGGCCATCCTCTTCCCCTTACCTCCAGCAACACACTAGTACCTTTGGCACGGCGTTCTAGGCAACGAACCATCGAAAAAGTGGAGCTGAAAGCTCAAACGCGGTAGAGCTCGACGGGTCCCGTAGAGCAGCAGTGGAAAGAGGCTTCTGGGTAGCTTTTCTGATAGCTCTCAGCTCGGGGATCATGGTGGTTCCACTGCATAGGAGTTTCATGTGGTGACAAAGGCAGAAATCGGCGAGATCTTCACGATAGAGCAAGATGGTTTTGAGGGTTTTGGGGCGGTGATTGAGGGCTTTTTTATGGAGAAACTTGAAATGAAGCTGGGTGTTGGATAGCTCTCGGCAAGAGGCATCTTTAGGTGGTGGAGTTAACTTTTTTGATGGCGGCGACGGTAGCAAAGAGATAGTTTTACCTCTTTAATGCAACGATCGCACTCGTGTGCTTGGTTTGTGATTTCAAAAACCCCATGATCGGATCTTGTGTTGGAGTTGGATATGATATTTGGAATATATATGTATATATATATGTATATTATACCATTGTTCATGAACCTTGTATTATATCAAGAATGGAGAAATGACATATGATTGTTACATATATGTTTATATCCCATGCTAGGACTATTATATATAGCTAGTGGACCTAGATGTGACATATTATATGCTAACTTGGAGTAGTTAAGTTCATATAAGAACGTAAAACCCAACTTAAGGATTTTTAAATAACTTGGACCTAAGTATTGATATTGAGGATAATCTTGTTAAATGGACTGTTGTTGTTAATTTGGGATGATGTATGAGGATAATTATATGATTTAAGGGCTAGATTACATTCTATTACTGGAATTGAAACAACACCGTAACTATTTCTACAGTAATTGACTAAATTAGTGCATTTCGTACTGATAGAATTGACCGTACCTTAATAATTGTATTAGTTGATTAATTAGAGACTTTGGGACTATTAATAATATGATTATGACTATTAAGAATCAAAGGAGGATTTTAATGATAAAAATACTCTTTTGATTAGGTGACAAAGAAGTGGGTCCTACTGACCAGTAAGATTGCTGACTGTGGTTGCTTTATCTGAGAACTATGGAGGTGAGGGCCTACCAATCTGACACTTTCTCATACTTATCTATTATTGTGGTAAATCCCTATGAAGGTTCCTTTTTTCTTACTGTATTCTATTTTGTTGAAATTTGAGAATTATTTTTGAGTTCTGGATTGTTTTCTGTTATTTGATATGCTTACCCTTGTGCATGTCATCGTTTGTATTGATTTTAGATCATGTCTGTTCTATTATCTGACTATCTAATTATCTATATGTTCTATTATCTGACTGTTCTACTATTGAACTGTTGTGTTATCCAACTGTTCAGTCATCTGACCGACACTATCTGTTATTGCCTATTATTTGTTACCATCTTATAATGTTATTTGTCGCGTTGTTGGCATTATTTACCGTTTGTAATTGTCATTGGGAATAAGTAATGGGATGTTAATCCCTATTGTGTGCATGGGATAAGCCGTAAGCCCTAGGATGTTAATTTCTGCTAGGTGCGTAGGATAAGCCATAGGCCCTGAAGTCATGATTAAGTAATGGGATGTTAATCTCTGCTGTGTCCATGGGATAAGCCGTAAGCTTTAGGATATTAATCTCTGCTAGGTACGTGGGATAAGTCGTACGCCCAAAACTCGTGATATAAGAAAAATCTGATAGGCGTGATATGTTTCGTATTCTGACTATATTCTAATTGTTTGTATCCCACTCATGGAGCAATAAGGATGTGAAAGTTCTAGATCTAGATCGGGCTGTTGTGCAGGCCGAACGAGCCGTCTACATTTCCTTTCAAATTGATTCGGTTGAGATGGATCATTCTTCCCAAACTAATTTGGTTGAGATGATCCTGGGCCATTCGAGCCGACAACCATAACTCTTGAGCTAGTACCTACTGGTAATCTTAGAATTTGAAAATGTTTGTTTTGTCTGACTGTATTCTGATTGCCTAATCTAATATGTTTGTTTGTTTGTATCCAGACCGCCTGTAATCTAATCTGTTTTGGCTAATTTTATCCTGACTGTAATCACTTGCTATGCTTTTGTTTTGATTGTTAAATGTTAATATGTTGATTTGATTCTTCCTCGACATATTCCTACTGCTTACTATTATGATTATCTCTCACTAAGTCCTTTGGACTTACCCCCTTATATTTCATTGATTCTCTCAGATAGGAATAGGTGATGAAGAAGAACTTCAGGCTTGGATTGAAGTATATATGTTTTGTAATAGATTAGGTGTTTATATCTTTGCATGGGATCACTTGTATGTCAAGTTTTAAACTTAGAGATATTGTGACATGTCAGATTTGATCTTAAGGTTTGTAGTATGTATGAAACGATGAATGATGGGATCTGTTGTGGCATGTAAATTGTATTTTGTTAAGGTTTGTTTAGGTTGAATCCCGTCGCTACTATCTGATAATTTTGGAAATATTTCCTGATGGGCTTATTATTTGAATTATAGGTTGAGATTTAAGTCTGAATTGAGTGGCGCCTCAGCTTAGATGCTATCCTAAGTGGGGGCGCTACAAAGGTGGTATCAAAGCCTAAGTTTGTCGATGACCTAGGCATTTGGATACTATTAGGATTTATGATCGACCTTTGTCTAGGTTAGTTTTAGTATGAATTTTAGGTACTTTGCATATTGGGAGTTATTATGAGATTCGAGGATTTAAGATGAATGTAATCAATCAATTAATGTTAGTGAGATGAGTTTATATATTACAGGATGTCTATATGATCTTGTTATTTATCATAGAGTGATTAGAACTCATGTCACTATAAGTTTGATCTGATTTCATCTAATTCTTCTTCTTCTCTTATCTTAAAATTTTAAAGGAGTTAGAGTTGATGGCATCTCAAGAAGTTCTGGTGCGCCCATTCTTCTTAGAACTGGACAACGGGGAAGACCCTTCGACCGACGGGTCAATGATTGACGGGCTCTGAGATAAGGGGCACCTATTTATTCACAAGCCATGCAAGAAGAAGAGGTTTTGCAAACCCCTTCGATAGGTCAGCCAGCAGACCTAGTGTACCAGAGGGAATCGAGATTTAGGTAATAACGTCAACAGCTAGGTGATGGAGCAGGAGTCGTTCATGACATAGCTGAAGATTGGGCATTAGAATAGTTCATTCGCTTTCAGCCCCTAGGATTTTTAGGAGAGCCGAATAACAGAAAAATAGATGAGTGGGTAGAGAATCTAGAAGTCATATTCGAGACCCTGTTCCACCTAAATGAACAGAAAGTGCAGTCTGCCATATTTTTTCTAGCAGAATCTGCGATGAGCTGGTGGAAAATGATTGATCTCAGATAGACTGCTACCGAAACCCGTCGAAAATGGGAGAACTTCACCAAGAAATTCATGGACAAATATATATCCTTGGTAGTCAAATAGGTAAGAGAACGAGAATTCATGAATTTAATTCGAGGAAGTTAGTTCATTAGCCAGTATAAGGCGGCTTTCAGTTGATTTATATAGTATGCACCCTATATCCTGGAGGATGAGAGTTGACAGATTCAATGATTTGTACAAGGGCTACGACCAGAGCTCAGATAGGGTTTGGTTATTTTTTATTTACCAAATTTCAACTTGGCAGTCAGCAAAGTACTGCAACTTGAGTTTGAGTTGCAAGAGATCTGGAAAATTGAAGATAGGAGTCGGAAAGGAAAGTCACACCCTAAAGAATAGAGTAATGCTGAAAGAAAACAACCGAGGCTATAGGTTGGAAGCACTACCCAACTAGTCCTTTATTTTAGCAAGAAGGCAAATTTGACTTAAGAGATGTCACTCAAACAATGTGAATTTTGTGAGGGATTTGGCCAAGAAGAGTCTGGTTGTTGGAGAAAACAGGGCAGATATGTGGGTTGCTATAGTGACTAGCACTTTGTGAGAGATTTCCCTAGATGAAAAGGACAAACACTTGCAAGGAAAGGAAAACAGGTAGCAAGAGCTAGCAGGGGACATAATGTACAAGCTCGCGCATATGCCCTTACAGGAAAAGAAGCACCGAATCCTACAAAGATGG
Organism: Jacaranda mimosifolia; assembly: GCA_018894105.1. Lineage (NCBI taxonomy): Eukaryota > Viridiplantae > Streptophyta > Magnoliopsida > Lamiales > Bignoniaceae > Jacaranda > Jacaranda mimosifolia. Next base: position 32,846,286 of record CM032119.1, read on the forward strand.
TAGAAGGTATGGTTTAAATTTATGATAATGCCTTATATGATCCTAGAGTTCTATATTCCTTTATGCCTATTGTATTTCCTCAAACTATATATATAATCTGAAACTATAGTTTATTAGAAAAAAGTTCAAAGACCCTTAGAAATAGGGTTAATAAGGGACACCATGTATCGAAATTCACCCAGATAACAATTGAGCATGGGGTATATCCAGCTAACCTCATACAAATACTTATCTATGAGTACAAAGTGATAATCGGAAGGGATTGGTTGTATAGTCATCAGGAATTGGTGAACTGTTACACCAAATACATTATTCTCGAAGATAAGATACAATTACCAACATGCCTTTTTGCAGATAACGCTTTCCAATGCCAGTCATATCAATTCTAGAGACCAAAAAGATTTTGAGAAAAGGCAGGTGAGAGTTTAAAATCGAGGAAATAGAAGTAGGGGCTAAATGTACGAAAGTATTCCCAAAAGAAGTGCGCTCATTACCCCCTACCCTACATAGAAAAATTATATGATCTTCTGCGGGGACAAGAATCTTTTTGAAGCTATAGTTGAAACAAGGGTACTACCAGTTGAAGACTAGAAAAAACCATGCAAGGTACTTATGCATGGTTCTTGGAACCTTGAGAGAGCATCAATTGTATGCAAAGTTTGTAAGTGCAAATACTGGAGACAGAAGGTAGCTTTTCTTGGGCATATCATAACCCAAGATGGGATAGAGGTTGATCACTCTAAGATGGAGGCGGTAGTCAACAAGAAGAGACTGAGAAACATGATAGAAGTTAGTAAATTTTTGGGTCTTGTTGGCTATTAACGAAGATTGTGCAAAACTTTTCTAAAATAGCTGACTCATTGACTAAATTAACTCAAAAAAGTCAACCCCCTTGGCTAGAATGAAAAAGAGAAGAGAACAAGAGCAATAGAATCTTTATTAGAGTTGCGGATTACTGAAGATTGTGTGTGTGTATATATACATCCCGAACCTTGCGCAATAAGAGCTAATACTGGTTGGATATCAATTAATAGAACATTCCATTTAATTGATGCAGATAAGTGCAATTTGCCACTAGAAGCTTCCTACCTATTGAATGGCATCACCAAAACTTACCACAATGCATTCTCCTAGTCAAGGAAATCTGGAAGAGGATACCTTGAAATGGAGATGCTTAATAAATGTTGAGGAGAGGACACAAGAACCACATATACATTCAACAGTAAGAGGAGAAGTTGTAAAGCAAATGAGTGCAATACATGAGCAACTTCTACAATCACATCAGCAATAAGGTCAGGTAGATAGCCCTGAAAGAAACGAGGAGCCTTCGAAATTTGGGACTTGGGCACATCTTTTTATGTTCCACCCCCAATATTTATGGGTGAATTAGACAACCAAAAAGCCGAAGCTTGGATCAAGGAGATTGAAGATATCTTCCAAATATTAGGTTACCTAGAGGACCTCAAACTCATATCTGTTGTTCACATGTTGGAAGGAACTACAGGTTAATAGTAGACCTTGGTAAGTCAACGATGGGAACATACGAAGGTCCCTCGTACCTGAGATATTTTGGTATGGGAATTTATGGATATATTCATACCACGAGAAGTAAGAGATGACCAAAAACAAGAATTTGAGAATCTTACCCCAGAAGATATAAGCATGTGGCAGTATGAAGTAAGATTCAGTAGGTTGTTGCAGTATGCGCCAAAGATATGGAGGAAAGAAGAGTATAAGACTGAGAAATTTGTTAAGGGATTAAGATGAAATATATGACAAATCCTCATGCCTTACGAGTAGTCTAACTCTGAAGAAATCGCTCGAAAGCTTTGCGCATAGAACAAGAACCTCTTGAAGTATCTATCGATGAGAAGAAGGGCAAGCAAGGAAAATTATTTGAGCTAGAAATCACTACGAATAGAGAGAGTGAGTCAGATAGGAAATAGTTGAAGGTCCAATCTAGGACATGAAGAAAGAAATGTGAATTTTGTAAAGGTTTCAATCATGAGGAATCTAACTGCTAGAAGAAACTAGGAAAATGTATAGGGTGCGACATTAATGAACATCTTTTTTGGGACTGCCTTAGAAACAAACGATTAACCTCAGGTGCACAAAATGGAAAAGGAAAACAGGTGGCCGAAGGTTCTATCTAAGTTCTTGAATGGCGGATGAGAATCGATACTGTATATTTTGGCTTCATACCCCAGACAGAGTCTAAGGAGCAACAGGCGTATGGGTTATGTCTATACCTAGTATGTTTAAGTTTTTGTGAATCTGTATCTAGTTGCCTGGGAATGTATGATAAGTTATGAAATCTAGCACATTAAGTTTGAATCTGACTACTCTTTTACACGAATCTCATTTAAGTGTGAGCTTGTGATGTTGTTAGTCTTTTATTGCTATAATAGTTTTATAATCTTTTATATAAAGGTATGCACTCTCTCAGAACCAAAGTGGAGAATATTTTAAGTATTGTAATGACATGTGATTGAAACATGAAGGAACAAGAATGTTATGTGTACTGGTGTTAATCGAAGTTTATGTAATCGAAGATGAGAATTTGGGGACTAGATTCTTTTAAAGGGAGAGGAGTGTAACACCCTTAAAATTCGGTATTTTTGGAAAATAAGGATTTAGAAATCAACGTATTGGTTGCTCGGATTTTAGGGCTCAGAAAATCAATAACAAGGACTTGATTGTAAGAATTTTGGAAGTTTTAATGTTGATTTGAGATTTGGGGAAACTTTATTTTCAAGAGTTTTGAAACTTTGTGGGTTAAAATGGGATTATTTTGAGTCAAAGAGGTCAAAATAAGGCACTAAATAATTTTAGGGCCGAAGCAAAGAATTTCTAAAATCCGAAGGACTCAATTCTAAGTCAGCTATAAGTTTAAGGGCCAAATTAGAATTTCTAAAAAGTCCCCCTATAAATATTGGATTTTTCGATCCTCCCCCCCCAATTTATCCTTCTTCCTCACTGTGACCACCTATCTTCCCTCTTCGGCCACTTCTCTCGGTGAACCTCATATCCCAAATCTAAATCAGCCATCATTTTCCCCTTATCCTCTAGCAACACACTAATACTTTTGGCACGGCGTTCCAGGCGATGGATAGCCAAAAAGAGGCTTTTGGGCAACTTTTTTGAAAGCTCGTAGCTTGGGGATTACGATGGTGCCACTACATGGGAGTTTCATGCGGCGGTGAAGGTAGAAACCAACGAGATCTTCACGACGGAGCAAGGTGGTTTTGAGGGTTTTGGGGCAGCAATTGAGGGCTTTTTCGGTAGAGAAACTTAAAATAGAGCTGGCCGTTAGGTAGCTCTCAGCGAAAGGCATCTCCGGGTGGTGGAGTTGACTTTTTTGGCGACGGCGAATGGCAGCCGGCAGGAGTGGAGAGATAGTTTTACCTCCATGATGCGATGATCTCATTCGTATGCTTGGTTTGTGATTTCGAAAACCCCATAGTCGAATCTTGTGTTGGAAGTTGGATATGATATTTAGAATATATATGTATATATACACGTATATTGTACCATTGTTCATGAATCTTGTATTATATCAAGAATGGAGAAATGACATGTAACTGGTACATATATGTATATATATCCCATGCTTGGACTATTATATATAGCTAGTGGACCCAGATGTAACATATTATATACTAATTTGGATTAGTTAAGCTCATTTAAGAATGTAAACCCCAACTTGAGGATTTTCAAATAATTTGGACCTAAGTATTGACATTGAGGATAATCTTGTTAAATGAACTGTTGTTGTTAATTTAGGATGATGTATAAGGATAATTATATGATTCAAAGGCTAGATTACATTCAATTATTGGAATCGAAACAACCCCGTAACTATTTATATAATGATAGACTAAATTAGCACATTTCGTACTGATAAAACTGACCAGACCTTACTGTATTAGAGATTTTGGGACTGTTAATAGTATGATTATGCGTATTAAGAATCAAAGGAGGATTTATTGTAAAAATACTCTTTTGATTAGGCGACGAAGAAATGGGTCTTACTGGCTAATAATGTTGCTGATTGTGATTGCTTTATCTGAGAACAACGGAGGTGAGGGTCTGCCAATCTGGCACTGTCTCATACTTTTTTATTATTGTGATAAACCGCTATGAAGGTTCCTATTTTTGTACTGTATTCTATTTTGTTGAAATCTGAGAATTGTTTGGGTTCTCAATTTTTATCTGTTATGTGATATGTTCACCCCTATGTGGGTTATTGCTGTTACTGATTCTAAATCCTATCTGTTCTGGTGCCCAGAACTCTTGTCTGTTATCTGCATCGCTTTGTTGCCTAGAACATTTCTTTTGTTATCTGTCTATTTTGTTATTTGACTGTCTAATTATCTCTCCATTCTGTTATCGGACTATTCTAATATCTATTCCCGTTTTGCTATCGAACTGTTATGTTACTGACTATTCTATTATCTGACTACTCTATTATCTGTTATTGCCTATTGTTTGTTGACATTTTGTATTGTTATTTTTTGCCTTGCCGGTATATTTTTTCATTTGTAATTGTTATTGGGAATAAGTAATGGGACGTTAATCCCTGCTAGGTGCATGGGATAATCCGTAAGCCCTGAACTCGTGATTATGTAATGGGATGTTAATCCCTACTATGTGCATGGGATAAGCCGTAAGCCCTGGGATGTTAATCCTTGCTAGGTGCGTAGATAAGCCGTAAGGCTAAAACTCATGATATAAAGAAAATTAGATATGCGTGATCTATTATTGTATTCTGACTGTATTTTGATTGTTTGTATTTCGCTCATAGATCAATAAGGATGTGAAAGTTCACTGTCTAGATCGGGTTGTTGTCTCGTATGAGCTATTTGCATTTTCTCTCGAACTGATTCAATTGAGACGGACCATTACTCCCGAACTGATTCGGCTGATATGATCCCAAGTGGTTTAAGCCAACAACCATAACTTCTAAGCTAGTTCCTACTGATAATCTTGGAATTTGAAAATGTTTGTTTTGCCCAACTATATTCTGATTGCCTAATTTGATTTATTTGTCTATTTGTATCTGGACCGCCTATAATATGATCTGTTTTGCTTGATTGTATCCTGACTGTAATAATTTGATATGCTTTTGTTCTGATTGTTAAACGTTAATATGTTGAGTTGATTCTTCCTTGACAGATCCCTACCGCTTACTATTACGATTACCCCTCACTAAGTCCTTTGAACTTACCCCCTCATATTTCATTGATTCTCTCAGACATGAATAGGTAACAAAGATGAACTTCAGGCTTGGATTGAAGTATAATACATTTGTAATAGATTAGGTGTTTATATCTATGTATGGGATCACTCATATGTTAAGTTTTAAACTTAGAGATATTTTGATATGTCAGATTTGATATTAAGGTTTGTAGTATGTATGAAACTATGAATGATGGGATCCGTTGTGGCATGTAAATTGTACTTTTGTTAAGGTTTGTTGAGGCTGAAGCTCATCGCTGCTCTCTGATAATTTTGAATTTTTTTTTCTGATGGGCCTATTGCTTGAATTTTGGGTTGAGATTTAAGTCTGGATTGAGTGGCGCCTCAGCTTAGGTGCTATCTCGAGTGGGGGCGCTACAATGTCTATTCTCTTTCTATTGAAAATATATGTTCTACATAAATGATTTCTGCATCAAAATAGGTAGTTTTGTACATTGAATTCTTAAATCTCATGGTTTATTCGTTAAAGAATTATTTCGTCTGCAATTATTTGATTGTTCATAAAAACTTTTCTTCACACACATAAAACTTATTTTTTTTAAGGATTTGAGCATGCAAAAATAAATTTTTCTAAACCTTGCATGAAACATAATATTCTCTATTGAAATAAAAATAATAAGAAGGATCTATGATCTGAATAATCGAGAAACTGTCAGTAGGAATGAGTTTTGGAACTGTGCTATGAGGTTATAATAGCAAAATATTTCTAAAGCCACTTAATGGCGTTGTAGTTAAGAATTTTGAAGCCCCTTAGCAGCGTTGTAGATAAAATTTCTGAAACCACTTAATGACGTTGTAGTTAAGATTTTTGAAGCCACTTAATAACATTGTAGTTAAGAATTCCGAAGCCACTTAATGGCATTGTAGTTAAGATCTTGGACAAGATAACTGATTAGAGTACCGGATGTTCATGATCATGATTAATTAATGAATATTTTTGATAAATGTGTAATCTCTATTCTGAATTACTCTGAAAAATATGTTCTATGATTTACTTTGATGATCTAAATCTTGAATTTTTGTATACTAGTTGTTATACTTTTGAAAGCGAATATTCTTATCATCAATGATTTCTTTTCTTCTGTTTGATGTACATACATGCTCAAATCCAGTAAGAGGAGAAAGAGATTTGTTTACTAGGAGAAGTCTCGCTCATAAGATATTAATTCACCATTTTGTAGATAACTTAGTTTAGGATGAGGAACATAAGCAGTATTGGAGATGGTCACAAGAGATTGGTATTTTTAGAATAGGTTTATTTGATGTTTAAAATTTCTAGTTTGTTGATTAGGATATTTTCTTTAAAGCTTTGGGTACCCTAGTTTGATTGTTAAGATAAGTATTGGAAATTTTCTTTTATTGAGATGACCTATTTTTGGGATTATTTATTAAAGTTTTTCAAAATTTAGCATGCTTTATTGGATCTAAGACTTAGTATCTTTAAGTCTTTGGGCTTAAGGGCACTGCCATGTTATGTCCTAAAGTTGGGGCATATTAGAATATGTTGGGAAATCAAAAGGAGAAGACTAATCAACGATAGGATGGAAGGATGAGCTAATGATTGATATGGATAAACAAATTATTTGGTTTGTTATGGTATGATAGTGTGGTTATAAAGAAAAATAAAAAAAACTCTCTGAAATGGGAGATCTAAATTGCCCAAAAAGCAAGACTCAATAAAATGTGCAACATCACTTTAATTGAAAACAACTGAAAATATTCGTAAACACATAATGGCACATAAACACTCCCACTATTTCTATCATTATCATGCAAGCAATTAAAATCCATTCAACAACAAATAAGAAGACTCCACTCCTCCCAACATCTTATCCTCCTTTCTAATTCCACCAACTTTAAACAATTTACACATTTCTACTAGTAGAATATGTAAAATCAAAAGAAGGTATGCAACACTAACCTCGAAATGCTTCAAAAAACTCGATGCTAAAAATAAAGTATCCACCACAGTCAAAATATCCTGTGTCATTAAACACATGCTATAATATCAATATTTCACTTTAGATGTACTGTAGAATTCAACATAAATCAATATTTAAAGATTTCAAGTATTCTATCATATTATTGCATATGATTTCGCATATTGATTCAAAAAATTCAATATATGTCTCCAATCACAACAAAACAACATATATCATAATTTACAAACTGATAATCACTCTAAAATTTTCTTACATTTGCGCATATTTACTCATAAATCATTATTCCATAAACTTAATATAATTCAACATATACCAACACAAAATTTAACTTAATCCAAACTCTAATCGAATCAAATATTTGATTCACAAAAAAATATAAATCTAATGTTGTATAGCGACGTTTAATATAAATGTAAAATTTAAATTAAATTTAAGCTAATATATAAGTCATTAAAACATAATTAAAAAATTTATCTTACTTAGCTACGAATAATGCCAAAATGAGCTTTCAAAACTTGAAATTGAAATTACACAAAAAATTAATACTATTTGACATTAAAAAAATAATATTAATAGAAAACTTAAGGTCAGATTTGGCCATTGCCAATGCTGGCCGTGCATGGCCAGCATCTACTGGTGCTAGTTGCATAGCCAGTAGATGCTAGCTGTGAGCATAGATGCTAGCTCGTGCGGCCAGTGTTTGCTAAACATGCTCGGTTGTCGAAGTCGTCGCTAATAGAAAGGTTGCTGGCGACGACGGCGAAAGATGTGAAAGAAAAAAAGAAAAAATGGGAAGGGGAAATATTACATTAGAGAGAAAGTAGAGGCTTGTAATGCCCCTAAAATTTAAAATTTTGGAAAAATAGAAATTGGGAAAAACAAGATTTCGATTGGTTGGATTTTAGAGCTTGAAAATTAATAAAAATGACTTAATTGCATGAAGATTAAAAGTTTTGGGACTGATTTGTAATTTAAAGAAACTTGATTGTACATCTTAAAAGTTTAGTGGGTCAAACTGGAAATATTTTAAGTCAACCAGATCAATGTGAGGTACTAAGGAAGTTGGGCGCAGATTTGAAAATGGCTAAAAGGCTAAAGGAACCAATTGAAGTTTTAGCAAAAGTTTTTGGGCCCAATTTAGATTTAAAAAATCTACCCCTTTAAATAGCAAATTTCCATTTCATTTCCCCCCCAACATTTCCTCTTTTTCTTTCCCACGGCTAAACCATCCTCACCACTAGAGATTTTTTTTTCCGGCCCTTCTAATTATCTTCTTCCTTACCTCACTAGCAACCGTCCGACACCTCGCATGAGGCGTTCTGGGCAGCGGACCGTTGAAACTGAAAGCTCGAGAAACCCACTTTTGATGGACATGGTGGATGCCAGCAGAGCCATGGTCAACTGAGTATCTAGGTGACATTTCTGAAAGCCCATAGTTGGAGAAACAAAGTGGTGCTACTGCATGTTCAATTCATGCGGCGGTGAAGGCAGAAATTGATGAAAACTTCACGGCGAAGCAAGGCAATTTTTGAGTCTTCTGGATGATGTTTGAGACCTTTTCTAGAAGATAACAAAAAACAAAGTTGAGCACTGGAAAGCTCACGGTGAGAGGCATCTCTGGTCGGTAGCATTGAGTTTTTCGACGACGACGGGCAGCGGCAAAAGTACGGTAATTTTACCTTCTTGACGAAACGAACGCATCCATGTAATTGGTCTGTGGTTTTGAAACTCCGATGGCCAACCTTCGAATTTAGTTTTGGGTTGTACCTTGATGTATATATATGTATACGTTGTACCTTTCTATTTAAAGCCTTGTATCTATGCCAAGAATAAGATTTTAGGTATATTAGTGTATATATAGATGCGTATGTATGATTCCCATGCAAGGAGAAATATTCAAATAATGAACCCAGACATGTTATGCTAAATGCCAAAATTTGGATTTAATAATTGTACTAAGGATTATGTAATTTAAGACTAAGTGGTATTTGATAAGGATTAATTATGTAGGGATTGGACTATTTTGTGTGGATTAAGATGATGATAGGATAATGACTTTGTAATTAAGAATGAGATATCATGCTATTTTTGGAACCGATAGAGACCATTGTGGCTAATTCTAGAATAGTTGATTTACTGAGGTACTTTGTGTAGACACTACCTATTGAACTTATATAATTGTGTTGATCAATAAGTTAGTAATGGTAGAATGCTTATGATGCAATTCTAGAAGGCTATTAGAGATGAATGGGAATTTGACTATAGAAATATTCTTTTGATTAGGTGACAACGAAGTGGGTCCTGCCGACCAATAGGATTGTTGACTGTGGTTGCTATATCTGAGAACTACAAAGGTGAGGGTCTGCCAACCTGGCACTTCTTATACTTAAATATTCTTGTGGATTGACCCTGTGAAGGTCTGCCATTTTGGCCTTGATTATACTTATTTGTTCTTGTGGAATGACCCCTATGAGTGTTTCTATTTCTAACCTGTATCTTGCTTTGTTGAAATTTGAGATTTGTTCAAATCTTGATTGATATCTGTTGTTTGAATTGTACACCACTGTGTGGTTATTCTTTGTTATTATTTTGAATTCTATCTGTTTTAGCGCCCAGAACTGCTATATGTTATCTGTGCCGACTGTTATCTGTCCATTCTATTATCGGACTATTTGTTATCCGTTCGTTTTGTTATCTGACTGCTTTGTTATCTGTTTGTTCTATTATCTGACTGCTTGTCATCCGACCGTTCTGTTATCTAATTGTCCCATTATCTAATCGTTCTGCATCGATTACTATTCGGTTATCTATTTATCCATCAGTATTTTTCCTTGCTAGCAATCTATTATTTGATTCTTGATATATATCTAGAGACTATTGGGCTGTGTGCCAATCCTAGTGGAATGCTTGGATTACCTAGGACATGCTAAGCCGCTCACTTAGGTATTAGTGATACGATAAGCTGCCCACTTAGGTATCACCGATGCGCTATATGGTCTATATGGGCATCTGCCATATACCAAGCTGTCACGCTTAGGTAGGACTGACTGATTGTCTGACTAGAATAAGGAGCATCTGATATGCACATTTTGTTTTGATTCATTGGACTGCATGTGCCACTTGGGTTTGTTTCATTCTAATTATATCCTGATTGTTTGTATTCCGCTCATGGAGCAACAAGGATGGTGTAGTTTCTTGGTTTAGATGGTTTAGATTGGGTTGTTATCCAGGCTAGACGAGTCATCTGTATTTCTTCCCGAACTGATCTGGTCGAGATGATCCCAAGCCATTTGAGCTAATAGCCACAACTCTCGAGCTCGTACCTACTGATAACCTTGAATTTGATAATGCCAATTTTACCTGACTGTATCCTGACTGCATGTAATATGATTTATTTGTCTGTTTGTATCCAGTTCGCCTGTAATCTGATCTAGTTTGCGTAATTGTATCCTCACTGTAATCACTTGATATGCTATTGTTCTGATTGTTAAATGTTAATCTGTTGAGTTGATTCTTCCTCGAAAGATCCCTACTACTTACTATTATGATTATCCCTCACTAAGTCCTTGGGACTTACTCCCTCGTATTTCATTGATTCTCTCAAACATGAATAGGTGATGAAGATGAACTTAAGGCTTGGATTAAAGTATGTATGTTTTGTAATAAATCATGTGTTTATATCTGTGTATGGGATCACTCGTATGTTAAGTTTTAAACTTGGAGACATTGTGATATGTTAGATATGATCCTAAGGTTTGTAGTATGTATGAAACGATGAATGATGGGATCTATTGTGGCATTTAAATTATACTTTTGTTAAGGTTTATTTAGGTTGAAGCTCGATGCTATTCTCTAATAATTTTGGAAAAATTTTCTGATGGGCTTTATTGTATGAATTAAGGATTGAGATTTAAGTCAGAATTGAGTGGCACCTTAGCTTATGTGCTATCCCGATTGGGGGAGCTACAGAGGTTGTATCAGAGCCTAGGTTCGTCGATGACCTAGGCATTTGGGTATCATTGGGATTCGTGACTAACCTTTTGTGTGTGTTAGTTTGAGTATGTAGTTAGGTATATTACGTGTTGGGAAGTTCTTGTGTGATTCAAGGATTTAAGATGAATATGATCAGTTGATGTTAGTGAGATGAGTTTATATATTGCAGGATGTCTTTGGGATCTTGTCGATATCGTAGAATGATTAAGACTTGTACATTTATGAGTTTGGTTTACTTTCATCTAATATTTCTCCTTCTTTTTTTCTAGATGTTTGGAGAAGTTAGAGTTGATGGACTTACTTGTGATTAAGCTTGAATTGGGAATCATCTAGGATGCAAACACTTGAGTTAAGGGATATCTAAGCTATGTAGGGATATGATTCTTGAAATGTGGATTTTGGGGCAGGAAAAAATGAAGTTTGATTGTGGAATTGAACGTAGAATTGAATGAGACCTGAACTTTTGGGATAAGGCTTGACGTTAAAGAAGTTAAGGGACCAATGGATGAGGATAGCGTGGAAGATTTGAAGAAAGAGAATAATGTCCTAGAGGAGGAAAAGGAAAACCTTTTGAGATTGTGCCAAGGTCTTGAGGAGACCCGTGTGAAGATTGCAAAATCTGGTTGAAGGACTCCGTGCCATTAGAGCTTAGATAGAGGAGAATTTTCTGGCACTAGAATTTGACCATAGGCGATCATTAGATATGACCCACATAGCAATGGATGAGATTAGGAAGATCATAGATCACTATGGCCATGCCATCAATCAGGTTGTTAAATTTGGTATAGGAATTGATACCGACGCAAGACCATCTGGGGCTTGCCTCTCTCATGAGTTAGGGCATAGATAGGGTGTTCACATCGAGGAGATACCTATAAGAGATCTTATAGAGCTTCCAACAGAGGATCCAGAGAACGATGCAAGGGAGAATCCTAAGGAGGATCCCATATGGGGTTGTTAGCCGATGAACCACTGAATGATGATGTGGTTGTGGAAATAATTGAGGATAAGGGGGTGCTTAGATGTATAGGGGATACCCTGATAGCAGCTTTGTCATTTTGATTACGGGGGGCATATAGTCGATTAACCAACTTTGGAAACCTTAACTCTGTACATACTCATGTAACCTTGTTGACGCTAACTCAGTATATATATAATTGAATTTTACCCTCGGATATTAGACAATAGATTTTTATTGTCATCAATTTATCTAATTTTGTTAAACTTCTTTTCTTTCTTTCATTTATAAAGCTTGGAAGAGTTGATGGCCTCACCAAAACTAACCCCAACATGTTCCCCTGGTCAAGAGAATCTAGAAGAGGATACCTCGGAAAAAAGACGCCCAATATATGTTGAGCAAAGGACATGAGAACCACAGATACATTCACTAGCAAGGGAAGAGGTTATAGAGCAGATAAGTGCAATGCAGCGGAAATTCCTATAATTGCACCAACAGCAAGGTCAGATGGATAGCCCCGTGGGAAGCGAAGAGACTGTGAAGTTTGAAACTTTAGCACATTTCCTTAAGTTCCACTGCCCAATGTTTACAGGTGAATTGGATCAACAAAAGGTGGAAGCTTGGATTAGGGAGATTGAAGATATCTTCCAGATGTTGGGTTACCCAGATGACCTCAAATTTATTCTTGCCATCTACTCATTAGAAAGAACTGCAGGTCAATGGTGGACCTTGGTAAGACAACGATGGGAATATAGGAGGATACCTCGTACTTAGGACAACTTCCTATGGGAATTTATGGAAAGGTTCACACCACGAGAAATACGAGATGCCCAAAAACAAGAATTTGAGAGTCTTACCCAAGAGGACCTAACAGTGTGACAGTATGAAGCCAGATTCAGTAGATTAATTCGGTATGCCCCGTAGTTATGGAGAAAAGAAGGATGTAGGATTGAGATATTTGTTAAAGGATTAAGATAAAAAATACGACAAGCCCTTATACTCTTTGAACAGTTTAACTTCAAGAAAGTTTTAGAGAGAGCCTTAGAGATGGAACAAGAGCATCTTGAGGGAAAGGATAAATGAGGGACAACTTTTAAACTTAAAATCACCGCCGATAAAGAAAGTAGTTTAGGTAGGAAACAATTCAAGGTTCAATCTAGGATGCCAAGAATGAAATGTGAATTCTGTGGGGGATTTGGCCATGAAGAGTCTAGCTATTAGAGAAAATAGTGCAGATATGTGGGTTGCGGTAGCGACTAGCACTTTGTGAGAGATTTCCCTAGACGGAAAGGCCAAACACTTGTAGAGAAAGAAAAACAGGTAGCCAAAGGTTCTGTCTAACTTGATTGGCACAAGAGAATCCGACACTGCATAGTTTGGCTTCATACCCCAGACAGAGTCTAAGAAGCAGCAGACGTATGGGTTATGTCTGTGTTTAGCATGTTTAAGTTTTGTGAATCTGTATCCAAATGCTTGAGAATTTATGATAAGTTATGAATCTAGCATCTTAAGTTTGAATTTGACTACTCTTTAATGCATATTATGTAAGTATGAACTTATGATATTGTTAATTACTTGTTACTTCAATGGTTTCATGGTATCTTAAATAAGAGCATGCACTCTGTCAGAACTGAAATGAAGGACATTTTAAGTATTAAAATGACTGGTGATTGTGGCAATGAGAAACAAGAATGTTATATGTATCGGTGTTAGTCGAGGTTCATCTAATCGAAGTTGAGAATTTAGGGACCAGATTTTGTTTAGGGGGGAGGATTGTAACACCCCTAAAATTTAGTATTTTGGAAAAATAGGAATTGGGAAAAATAAGATTTCGATTGGTCGAATTTTAGGGCTCGAAAATCAACAAAAAGGACTTAATTGCATGAAGATTGAAAGTTTTGGGGCCGATTTGTAATTGTACTACATCTTAAAAGTTTTGTGGGTCAAACTAGAAATATTTTAAGTCAACTGGGTCAATGTGAGGCACTATGGAAGCTGGGGGTTGGTTTGAAAATGGCTAAAAGGCTAAAGGACCCAATTGAAGTTTTAGCAAAAGTTTTGGGGACCAATTGAGATTTAAAAAATCTACCCTTTTAAATAGCAGATTTCCATTTCTCCCCCCCTATTTTCTCTCTTTCTCTCATGCGGCCAAACCTCCTCACCACCGGCGATTTTGGGCCACCAATTCCCCAAAACCTTTCGATTATCTTCTTCCCCACCCCAATAGCAATCGTCTGACACCTCACACATGGTGTTCTAGGCAGCGGACCATCGAAATCAAAAGCTCAAGAGACCCACTTTCGATAGGCATGGCAGACGCCAGCAGAGCCACGGCCAATAGAGTATTTAGGTGACATTTTTGAAGGCCCGTAGCTGGAGAAACAAGGTAGTGCTACTGCATGTCCGATTCATGCAGTGGTGGAGGCAAAAATAGGTGAAAACTTCACAGCAGAGCAATGTGATTTTTGAGTATTTGGTGCGATGTTTGAGACCTTTTTCGATAGATAAATAGAAAACCAACCTAAGCATTGGAAAGCTCACAGCGATAGGCATCTCTAGGCAGTGGCATTGAGTTTTCTGGTGGCGGTGGTGCGATGGCGGCAGTAAGGCAATTTTACCTCCTAGACACAATGAACGCATCCGTGTAATTGGTTTGTGGTTTTTGAAACTCCGATGGCCAACCTTGGAATTTAGTTTTGGGTTGTACCTTGATATATATGTATATGTTGTACCTTTCCATTTCAAACTTTGTATCTATGCCAAGAACAAGATTTTGGGTATAATTAGTGTATATATATGACACCCCACTCCAGGTAACCCAAAGCATCAAATATCAACTCAATTCAAACTTAATTTCTAAACCTTTTAATATAAACAATAATTCAAAAGTAGAGAAAAATAACATCGACTTAAATAATACTATTAACCATAACATTCGAACCAAGGTTCAAATCTTAGACGTACAACAAAAAAGAAGAAAAGAAAAAAAGAAGAAAGAAAAATGAACGAAGAAGAAGAGAAAAGAAAGAGAAAAAAAGAAAAAAATGAATGAACAATCTACTGCCCATTCGGTGTTTAAAATTGATTTTTCTCAAATTGCAATTTGGTCCCCAATAGTTTAGACAAAATTTCCATTCAACCTCCAAGTTTGAAAAATTACACTTATGACCCCGCAAACTTATATACTTCCATGCAAACCCCACAATTCTGAGAAATGTACAGTTCCGCCCTTTTCAAAATTACAATTTGGCCCAAAAAAATTTAATTATCATGAAATCAAGTGTATTGGTAATATATATTGATTACAAATTTCTAAAATACTAAATAATCATGGAAATTCATAAAGTAAATTAAAAGGAATTAAATAACAATTATACGATCATAATTCAAGAAAATTAGGGGTGTTATAATATATATATGTTTGTATGGTTCCATCTAATGAGGAATGCTCAAATAGTAGACCTGGACACATTAAGCTAAATGCCAAAATTTGGATTTAATAATTGTACTAAGGATTATATAATGTACGACTAAGTGGTATTTGATTAGGATTAATTATTTAAGGATTGGACTACTTTGTGTGGATTAGGATGTTGATATGATAATGATTTCATAATTAAGAACGAGATATCATGCTATTTTTGGAACTGAAATAGACCATCGTGGCTAATTCTAGAATAGTTGATTTACTGAGGTACTTTGTGTAGATACTACCTATTAAACCTATATAATCCTGTTGATCAATAAGTTCGTAATGTTAGAATGCTTATGATGCAATTCTAGAAGGCTATTAGAGATGAATAGGAATTTGACTATGAAAATATTCTTTTGATTAGGTGACAACGAAGTGGGTCCTACCGACCAGTAGGATTGCTAACTGTGGTTGTTATATTTGAGAACTACAAAGGTGAGGATCTGCCAACCTAGCATTTCTTATACTTATATGTTCTTGTGGATTGACCCTGTGAGGATCTGCCATTCTGGCCTTGATTATACTTATATGTTCTTGTGGAATGACCTTTGTGAGGGTTTCTATTTCTAATCTGTATTCTATTTTTTTGAAATCTGAGATTTGTTGAAATCTTGATTGATATCTATTGTCTGAATTGTACAACCTTGTTCGGGTTATTGTCTGTTACTAATTTTGAATTATGTCTGTTCCGATGCCCAGAACTCTTATCTATTATCTGTACTGATTTGTTATCTGTTACTGTCTGTTATCTATCCGTTCTAGTATCTGACTATTTGTTATCAGTTTATTCTATTATCTAACTGCTCTATAATGTGTCTGTTCTGTTATCTGATTGTCTATCATCCGATCGTCCTATTATCTGACTGTCCTATTATTTGACCGTTCTGCATCAGTATCTATTAGTATTTTGCCTTCTCGGCAATCCGTTATTTGATTCTTGATATCTATCTGGAGACTTTGGGCCAAGTGCCAATCTTAGCGGAATGCTTGGATTACTTGGGACACACCAAGCAGCCCGTTTGGGTGTTAGTGATACGCTAAGCTACCCGCTTAACTATTCGTGATATGCTAAGCCGCTCGCTTAGGTATCACCGTTGCACCATACGGTCCGTATGGGCATCTGCCATATACCCAGTTGTCACGCTTAGGTAGGACTGACTGACTGTTCGACTGGATTAAAGAGCATCTGATATGCATGTTCTATTCTGATCCGTTGGACTGCATATGACACTTTGGTTTGTTTTGTTCTAATTATATCTTGATTGTTTGTATTTTGCTTGTGGAGCAACAAGGATGGTGTAGTTTTTTGGTCTAGATCAGGCTTTTGTTCCAGCCCGACGAGCAGTCTCTATTTCTTTCTCGAACTAATTCGATTGAGATGGACCATTCCTCCCGAATTGATTTGGTCGAGACGATCCCGGGCCATTCAAGCTAATAGCCACAACTCTCAAGCTAGTACCTCCTGATAACCTTGAATTTGATAATGCCTGTTTTACCTGACTGTATCCAAACTGCCTGTAATATGATCTGTTTATTTGTTTGTATCCAGTCAGCCTATAATCTGATCTATTTTGCTTCATTGTATCCCAACTGTAATCACTCAATATGCTATTGTTCTGATTGTTAAATGTTAATTTGTTGAGTTAATTCTTGCTCGACGGATCTCTACTGCTTACTATTACGATTATCCCTCACTAAGTCCTTTGGACTTACCTCATCGTATTTCATTGATTCTCTCATATTAGAATAGGTGATGAAGACGAACTTCAGGCTTAGATTAAAATATGTATATTTTGTAATAGATCAGGTGTTTATATCTGTGTATGGGATCACTCGTATGTTAAGTTTTAAATTTAGAGACATTATGATATGTCAAATTTAATGTTAAAGTTTGTAGTATGTATGAAACGATGAGTGATGGGATCTGTTGTGGCATGTAAATTGTACTTTGTTAAGATTTTTTTAGGTTGAAGCTCGACACAATTCTCTGATAATTTTGGAAAATTTTTCTGATATGCCTATTGTCTGAATTAAAGATTGAGATTTAAGTCTGAATTGAGTGGTGCCTCAGCTTAGGTGCTATCTCGAGTGGGGGTGCTACAAGGCTTCAAATTTTTAGGAGGGGAAGATTAGGGTTTATTTCAAACCTTTCCGCCGATTTGCGACGGATTATAAAATCCATCGAAAAATTTCGGGTTTATTTCCCCTTTGGCCTTTTTGCGGCAGATTTCAAAATTTGCTGCAAATGTTATTTAAAATTATTTTTTTGAAGAAGCACATGATGGCGAGGTTTTCTAAAGCTCACTTTTTTCGAAGAAAAGCATAAGTTGAATTCAAAATAAGATATCTTTACAAGCATTTTACAAACTATTGGCCTGCAACAGTTGTCCTATTTCACTAAGAAGCAAAAAACTTAAAGTAAAGTCATTTCTTATCTAATTTTGGATCTTTAGAATTGTGGGATGAAGGTTTATATTCATTAAGTCCTCACTTTATAATTGTTCAAGCCAAATTTTCAAAATAGTCAAAACACCATGATTTGAAAATTTCTTGTTAAAATCATTTTTTAGCATAACAAGGTATCCTCAATGAAGTAGAATATATATAAATATATAAGAGCACCATGATAAAAGAGAAAAACAAAAGTGCAAGTACATCAATATGAAAAAAATAGAACACAAAAGTTATTAGTACATTAGTATGAAGAGACTTCAAAGAATATATTTGAAGTATGATCAACTAGAAGAGATAATGACACTTGGTGGACTAATATTCTATCTAGATTAGACAGTAGCAGCTAGATATTTTCAACCTCACAGTGACAAATGTAACTTCTTCCATAGAGGTCTTCACACTATAAGAAAAATTGCGTTTAGTGGCATTGAAAGTGCCACCTAAATAATGTTATAGTGACAATTTTATATTTAATAGTATTTTTTATAAGTGTCACTTGTAGGAGTGTAACTAAAGGTATAAATATCATTAATTTACCTCTATTTTGACATTAATAAAATGCAACAAAAAATGTATTAGTTGATACATTAAAATGTCACAAAAAATGCATTAGATAACATGTCAAAGTGCAACTAAAGATACTGTTAAATGACTTGCTAATAAACATCTAAAAATGCATGTAGTGACATGTTAAAATGCCACTAAGATTCCTTTAAATGGCAAGGTAATACGCCAGGAACAGTGCAATGAATAAAATGTTAAAATGTCACATGAATAATTTTAAATGACATTTTAACTTTCCACTAAAAATACATATAATGATGTTAAAATACTACAAAAGATTCCTTTATATAACATACTAACATGCCATGAGGAATTAATTAACTAACATGGCATATTAAATGCCACAAAAGATTAGTTTGAATAATATGTTAATCTACATCCAGTATTCCATATATGAGACTCCAACATGCCTTAATTGTTCTGAATAAGATTCAAACCTGAAACCATCTATTTGCAAAGATATGAGTTTACCATCAAGCTACCTATCAAATGTTCAACATATATAGTCAAAAATATTAATTTATTTTTATACCTTGAAAGTCTATTTTTGAATTATTTAATATATGCTCAAACATATTATATTAAATAACATATTTGAAATTAGTGAAAATAATTAAATATCTTTGAAATACAATTATCTCGGCATTTTCAATCTAATGTCACTATAAGATTATATGTAAATTATTTTTTTGTGTCATTATATCACAAAATTTCACAAAGTTAGTGCTATTACATGTAAATTTTCTTGTAGTAATCAAGTGTAGATTACGCTTTTTGTTGCCGTGAAAAATATATTCACAAGTTTGTGCGGAATTTATTTCTAGGATTAATCAAATAATTAATAACATATAGATTGTCACCCTCGTAGAGCTATTGTAGGATTAATCTTTATTAGTCTAACAATGACAAGGAAAGAGTCAACTTTCAGCCACTCTCTGATCCGATGGAACTCACACTAGAAGGTTCCCCCTACCACCACTATGAATACCTCCATGGTAAGTCTATCCCCAACCCTATCTATAACCACCATGTTACAATGGCGTTCACAATTTATGCCACTTCCAGTATCTCTATGATGAGTTTGAGTGCTGTACTTACTATATGTATGAATTGGGGTCCTTATGCATCGCGTTAGTTTAAGTCTTCCTGGTGTTCCTAGTTAAGGCATTCTAAATTTCTAAGTAGTGTCATATGCTTTAATATCTACATACTTAACCTCCTTATTGTCCTTCTCTCACCACAGGTGTACCTAGCAATTTCCATGGTTAACGCTTCATGTTTTGGGCTTAGACAAGTTCCATTACTTCATTTGCTGCCTCTTCAAGTTTAAGTTCCTATACTCAATCACCAAGTAGTCTACATTGCTTTCCTATTGACATTCTTTGTCATATTTGATGTACTTATTTTTTGGGATTCTCCACTTTTATAAAATTATGTTGTGCATGTTTACTGTAAAGAGCCAAATATTGCATATGATCAAATATAAATACATCCTATTTTCATTTAAGAAGCAACGGTACAATGGAAAGCGAGAATCTTCTAGTAAGAGCAACAACTTGCGCTATATTCATAAACTCGTACCTTAAGCTTTGAACTTCCAATGGTTGAGTTTCTTTGTTTAACTTCACAAGAATAAATTGTATGGTACCAAAAAGTAAATAGCAAGTGCTATATGCTAAGTAGGAGTTGGGTTTTTCTTTAAATATGGAATATACAATAATATTTTCCATTTTTATTAAAAAAACACAATGCTAAGGATCTTCGTCTAATACTTCCATCTATATGTGTTCTCATTTTTTTTGCTTCTTATGAATATTTTTTATTTTCTATATATTAACATGGTCATAGTAGCAGTAGGATAAATAGTTGAAAATATAGAACAAATATTATGAAATTGCATTCATTTAGAGTGGTCAACCTTAATGTATGACTATTACACTACTAAAAAAACTGCTTTTTGCAACGAAAATCTGCAATCGAAAAAATCTGTTACAAACATATCCATCACAAAAATAACAATCCTTGAACAAATTAGGTTTGGTCATTTGTGACAGAAAAAATCTGAGGCAAAAAATTAAAAAAACAAAAATAAAAATTATGATGGATTTTTCCATCACAAAACTTCAATTTTGAAAAGGGTTTTGCCACAGAAAAAAAATCCATCATAAATTTCAAGTTTTACGATGGATTTTTCCATCGCAAATCTGAAAAAGAAAAAAGAAAAAAAAATTAAAACTTTTTGTGATAGATTTGGAATCCATCAAGTAGGTGGGAGGGGGAAAATAAACCCAACTCCCCCCCTCCCCCCACCACACACTTGGAGCCCCATTTTGCTTGAAGAGATAATATATACATCTCCCCTTTCCCCTTTTTTTTTCTTTTTTATAGTGGCCAATGCTGGCTGGTCATGACCAGCAGCTTGTTGGTGCGCCCAGCAAGTGTTGGCCGCACCCACGGCCGGCCAAATCTGGCCATTTTTTTATTTTCTTATATTTTTTGAAAAAATTGCTTTAATTTTAAAAAATGCTAATAGGTTTTGTTTATTTATTGTTTCAGATTTAGAGAGCTTATATTTTGCATTATCCCTACTAATTAAGGTAATTTTTTTAATTATAATTTATTTAGTTAAATTTGATTTGTGCATTAGTTAAGATTTGATTTATGTATGGAGTTAACACATATGATTTTTGTATTCGTTAACTCAAATAATGATTTATTTATTAGAAATATATTTTGACTTAACACAAATAATGATTTATGTATTAGTTAAAATTTGAGTTAAGTTTTATATTCATATTAAATGTCGTTATATTTTGCTATACTTATGTTTTTATGTGAATTAAAATTTTTATTAGAATTTTGATTGAGTTAAACTTTATGTTAGTATATATTGAATTATATTACATTTATAATTTATAATTTAGTTTATATGGAATTACGATTTATGAATAAATATATGCACTTGTAACATGTGCCTAATGACATAGGCTATCTCAACTGTGGTGGGTACTTTTTGCGACTGTTGAGTTTTATGGAGCATTTAAAGGTAAGTTTGCATACCTTCTTTTGATTTTATATATTTGTTTAGTAGAATACATTAGAAATGTTTAGAGTTGGTGAAATTAGAAATGAGGATAGGATGTTGGGAGAAGGGATGGAGCATTCTCATTTGTTGTTGATTGATTTTTAATTGCTTGCATGAGGATGATGGGTATAAGAATGAGTGTTTATGTGTTATTATGTGTTTACGAATATTATTAATTGTAATATGTTAGTTTAAATTATGATTTCTTATGTTAGTTTAAATTTAATTTATGTATTAGATCAAGCATAACTTATGTTTTTTCTTACTTAGATTTCAAAATATATATTTCTCTAAGTGTTTTGAATTTTTTTTATGTGCCTCTTGGTTTATGTTTCTATTTTTCATTATTCTAATTTTATTTTTGTTTTGATATTATAGACTTTGATATCTCAAGGCAGTGAAATTTAGTACAAGTCTTTGTATTGAGTAAGATAATTTTTTGGCATTATTTTGTGAATTTATATTTTAATGAGGACTTGGTTTACTACATTTTTCAAGAGTTTGTTGTATTTGTTGAGTTTAATATATTTATTTGATTTGAATTATTATTATTTGGGCATTGCAATTTAGAATGAGGATGCATAATTTTTTGATTGATTATAGTTACCAATTTGGTATTGGGTGGATTATTATTATTATTATTTTTTAAACAAATTATAATTTTGCAACGGACAACAAATCTATTGCAAAATTTTAATTTTGCAATTCAGACAGTTTCCATCGCAAAAGTGATGCCTCAAATCTATTGCAAAATCCATCGCAAAATGGGCGGTCGCAAAATTCGTCGCAAAAATTTGCGACCAAAGTTTTTGCAATAGATTTTTGCCATCACAAAATCTGTTACAAATAGTAGTTTTTTTAGTAGTGTTATTTCCCTTTATTTTTTCACAATATATTGTTAGGAACTATTTGAAGTCTAATTTTAAATGAAGTTAATCTCACCTAAAAGTTCAAAGTATTAAAACAATTGCAATGAAAAGAATATGAGCTGCCATCTCTTAAGCCAAAGTTTGAGATAAGAAATATAACTTAGTGCATGCTTGTTTATGTTTTCAAATTCATTTTCACATACTTTCATTATTTGGAAATGAATTATCTACAACATATCATCATGTTCACTTATATTCCAACTCATTTTCATCTCAAGACACATTTTCTAATAACCTATATATCTTGTCCCAATAACCCACATATATTCTCTCTCTTCTTTAATATTACTATCTCTCTCCACCTATAACCTACTAAAGCTTATATAATTATTACTTTTCCAACATACTATCCAAATACAAACTCATTTTGAACTATTTTTCTCTAACTAACTTTTCAAAATTTAAAAATATTGAAAAATGAAAATTGAAAATGAAAACATAACCAAACATATTCATGTAATACTCAAATTCTTAAAAACTTATATTGTCCAATTGTGCCCTAATTTTGCTATTATATTTAGCAGTATTAGGTTTATAAATTTACTTAAGAAGCTAACAATACTAAAGTTTCAATGCAAAATTTTCAATATAGAATATAATAACTTCAATATTAAAATTTGTGAGGGTACATATTATTGCATAACAAGGTCATCAACTCTGTTGGTTGCATAGCATTTATGTGAAAGTATAATATTATTCTTATAGACATTTTGGCATATTATAGTTATTTTAAGTGACGCACATTGAATAGGCACATGATGCAAGGATTTACTCAAGCACTCTATTTTTTTTTTCTTTTTTCAATGGAACTTAGTCCGCAAACTAAATTCAAAATAAGACATCTCTTATCAGATTTCATTAATAAGCTTAAAATTGGAAGTGAAGTCATTTTATACATAACTCAAGGTCTCTATTATCAATCAATGCCTTACACATTGTAAAGTTGGCCGCATCCATGATTATAACAATAAGGTTGGCAAAATTGCATTTTTAGTCCCATAAGTTATGGGGGTGTGTAACTTTAGTCCCATGCTTAAAACTGGAAGTGAAGTCATTTTATACATAACTCAAGGTCTCTATTATCAATCAATACCTTATGCATTGTAAAGTTGGCCACATCCATGATTATAACAATAAGGTTGGAAAAATTGCATTTTTAGTCTCATACGTTATGGGGGTGTGTAACTTTAGTCCCATGCTTTTGCCAAATTTAGAGAACATCCCAAAATCTACAAAACATTGCAAAATTGGTCCCAAAAGTCAATTTTTGTCCACAATTTAATGGAGAAATCACATGTGATGCGTGTGGCTGTTTGGTAATAGGATCTGGTGGCAATTTTGTGGAAAAATTGCACTTTTAGTTCCATATATTAGGGGGGTGCCACTTTAGTCCTACTCTTTTGCCATAAGAGGTCAGAGGTCAAAAAAGCCAATTATGGTGTTATGTTGGAATGAGAAGATGAATATTGCTTCTGTTTTGCTAAGGTGGAGGAAAATGCTACTTAATTATTATATTGTATTTCTATATCTTGATTGGAGCTTGAACGTGTAGGAATATTAGCTTAAACAAGCTCCTGATTTTGAATTGTAACGGAATGGAATTGTGTTATTAATGGAGAAGGAAATTATTTTGTATTTAGTTGCTTAATGGTGTAATAGAATATAGAAACCCTGCAAATACGCCACATGCACATCCCATAAAGCAACCATATATTATAGATGGACCAAATGTACAGAAAAAGCAACAAAAAAGCTTCTGAACTATGATAGGAGCATAACTCATAATGATACCTGAATTTGAACCACCAATTCAATCAAGCATCAGGCATCACTGAGATGCTTCCAAATTTACAATTGAGCAATGAGAAAAAGCATGCATAAGTGAGAGTCTGAATTGGCACAAAACATAGGTAAAACTTGAAGAATTGCTGACTGTATTTCCATAACAAAAATTTGTAGAAAAGTATACATAAAGGATATTTGTCTTTCCAACATGATAGACAACACCAAACAGGTTCAGTTTCCAATCCACACATTCAATCCATTATCAAACTGGAACACTAAGACACATACACATATAAAACGATTGCATTCCAATTTATAATCTAAAAGATTGATTCCAAAATAACTCATAAATTTGGCACTGCATTTTTTATATACAAAAAACTAAAAAAAATAAAAATACATTCAATTCTCATTCAATGTTGCTGCTACAATCTATCCTTGGACTTCTCTTAACCTAGCTTTTGCTTTTTAGTCTTGGACTTCTTCACACTTCCACTTTTGCTTTTTAGTCTTGGACTTCTTCACACTTCCACTTCCACATGTAGCTGCGACTGGTGCACTTAAGTTTGACATAGTGATAAACTTTTGGCCACCTCTCACAAATAAATATACATTCCCTCCACTTGTGCTTAATTGTGAACCAGTACATCTCCTTATTTGTGAAAATGGTGGATGGTCTGGTGAATATGTTGGCGATGTTCTGCTATTCACTTTTCTTTGCATTGGAAGATTTAGAGTTGGTGTTGGGACAAATACAAAAGGTGGAGTTATAGCTTCAAAACTAACAGATTGTGTTAGTTCTTCAACTCTACCTGATGCAACTCCTTGATATGATCTCTTGTTATGTTAGAACCAATAATGAAACACAAAGCAAAGAAGAAATCAATGCAGCAGAAGCTTGTCCAGTAACTAATTAAGAAACTTGTCAAGTAACTTTTTGTTCTAGATTACTTGTCTTTTCCTTACTTGTAACATAAAAAAACTAAGTCATTGTATAATATTCATGAATTAGAAAGAAAATCACTAAAGAAATTCAATAAAAAATGAAAATTACAGTAATCTTTTGTAGTGGTTGAGCTGGCATTCTAGTTTCCTCTCCCCTTGGATCCTCATCTATACCATCAAGCTCAACTATAAACTCTTCTGCTTATTTTCTCAAGTCACATCCCTTCTTGTTATGACTAGTCTCACCATAGAAAGTGTATTTTACCTTGTAATGTTGCTCTTGAGTTTAATTTGTTTTTTTTTTTTTAAATCTAACCCCTTTTGGCAAAAGTGTGGGACTAAAGTTGTAACACACCCTAACGTGTGGGACTAAAAGTGCAATTTTGCCACAAAATTGCCACTAGATCCTATTATCATAAACCCACGCGCGCTTTCTCCATTAAATTGTGGATGGAAATTGACCTTTGGGACAACCTTTGCAACATTTTTGAGATTTTGGGACATTTTCTAAACTTGAAAAAAGTGTGGGACTAAAGTTGCACACCCCCCTAACATATGGGACTAAAAATGCAGTTTTACCCAATAAGGTCATTGAGAGTTACACATACCCCTTCAATATCCTTTGATTCAAAAGTGATGCTCTTTTTTCCCTGCCTCACTGCTAGTACCAATCTATATGTTACTTGTCCTATCATTACCTTAGGCTAATATCTTTTCCTTGAGCTTGATGAGTCTCTCGTAGCTGATTGCTATCACATTGATGACCCCTCTCTTGGGCTGCTTGTCTCCTTCAAATTCCCTAGTGGCTACCTTATGCTTCCTCTCTTCTTTAGGTCTTTTTTCACTGTTCTACTCAAAATGATTGGCTTTGAGACCTGGATCATGACTTATATGAAAGCAAGTAAGATACTAGGATCTAATAATAAAACATCAAAAGCTAAAATAAACTAGTGCTTACCAGCAACCAAGGATCTAAACACACTTTAGGATTTAGGTTTGGTTGGAGAGTTACCTTAAATGCAAAAATCCAAAGGCAGATTGAAGAACTCCTTGTTCAAATAGGATCTACCAGACAGTGGCACAGCTGGAAGCAAGCGATTTTTTTACCAATTCATAACTCTCCAAACATACTAAGACAATTCCAGTAGACACTCAACACCTTGAAGAAGCTGCTAGAACAAATTTCAGCTCAAAACTCCCTCTGGATCTCCTGGAATAAAATCGACAAAGCATTGGTCTTGTAGATGGATCTCCAAAGGCTTAGCAAACCATTTATTTTGCCTCTATCGAAATGATCCACGCACCAATCCAAATTCTACTACTCCCCACTTATATCTAGAGAAAGAGAGGATAATTGAGAAAGAGATGGCCGATTTTAGGGTAGGGAGAAGAAGACAAAGGTGATCGTGAACACATGAATGAACAACTTGAAAATGGAGGGAAAAGTGAGAATCTAATTCTTCACTTGCTTGAATGCTAGATTACCGCTCCCCACTCTATATCTATATATAAAGTGAGGATGGTGTGATGCCAAGGTGGCATCACATCTTCCTCAAGGAGAGAGGACCGCCAACATGCATGCCTTGCATGCTTAGTTGGCAAATTCAAATCTAACTTGCATTTGTGTGTATTTCAATTACATTTGAAATGTAATTTCAAATTAATTAAATGCCACACTAAAATGATCCCATCCTTTCATTTTTCCTCCAAAGAATATTCTCCTAATTAATTGATTAAGTAATTTAATTAAATTAATTAATTCTTGACTTAACTCTCAAGTCAACTGGCTTACGGGGGAGCCATAAGGTTGACTGGCTACAGCAAAACTGACTGATCATCGTATTTAAGTTGATAGTTTAGAAAATTATTTTACAAAGTTTTGATTGGATACTGCTTGATCGTTTATAGATTTCTCAACTGTTATTGCTAGACTGTTTTATGAGTTCCTTTTTATAATAGGTTGCGTTTACAAGGTAATCCCACAAAAGTAGTAAATAAAATAAGCTACAAAGGTACAAAAGCCCATTGGAGAGCAAAAGGTACAATTTGGAATGCTTGCGACTGTTCTACCCGGCCAACATTTCCCAAGGAGTCGCACTCGCAAGCATAGCAAATAAGCAAAAGTTGCTCAGTGGTCCTGTCACACTTATATTCTCATAATATAAGAAAAAATTAATTATTATTTAATATGTTTATTTGAATGTATTACATGAAATAACATGCTTAAAGAAAAAACTTCAGAGTAAAAATTCAGAATGTTATTGAGTAATAACAGTCGGAGATAAAATTAAAGGCAAAACATAGTACATGAAAACATATCAAAAATTCTTTGCCACATTTTTCCTGTTTAAACAAAATTAATTTAATTAATATATCAAAAAAATATATATACAAAATAGTTACTAAAACGTATCCTCTCATACTTAATAAATAGCATATTGTATATCGCGCAAGTCAATCTCCAATAATTAATTAAGTTAAAGATAAACAAAAGGAAAAGTGATTGGTCTAAGCAGAAAAGCAACCAAAAACTACATTACCAGCTGAGGCGGAAGTACTCGCAGAATTCATCAAGAGCTCGTGCTTATGGTGTTTTTGCGATTCTACTTTGTTCATAGTCAAATTTCTCAATTATCTTCTCAACATAGTGAGATTGAAAGACTGCTATACCCTCAATTGAACGAGTCAACTTGAGTCTAAGAATCATTTCAGCAACACCCATGTCTTTTATTTCACACTTATTCTTTAAGAAACATTAAGTCTCATTGATAATCTCAGTGTTGGAGCCAAACAACAGAATGTTATCTACATACAGGCATAACACAATACAGTCATCACCTTTAACTTTGCAGTAGACGCACTTGTCATTATCGTTAACTTTGAAACCAAATGATAATATGGTTTTGTCAAACCTTTCATGCTATTGTTTAGGTGCTTGTTTGAAACCGTAAAGTGATTTAACAAGCTTGCAAACTTTTCGCTCATTTCCAGAAGCTACAAATCCCTCAGAGTGATCCATATAAATTTCTTCCTCAAGATCACCATACAGAAAGGCTATTTTCACATCCATCTGGTGAATGGGGAAATCATATATAGAGGCCAGTGCTATTAGCACTCGGATAGTAGTCAAACGAGCTACTAGGGAATAGGTGTCGAAGTAATCTATTCCCTCATTTTTCCTAAACCCTTTAGCAACCAGCCTGGCCTTAAACTTATCAATAGTCCCGTCAGACTTAAGTTTCTTTTTGAAGATCCACTTGCTTCCTATAGTAGTGCACCCCGGAGGGAGATCGACTAATTCCCATGTCCCATTCGAGACAATAGAATCCATCTCACTCTTAATGGCTTCCTTCCAATGCTTAGCTTCAGGAGAAGCCATAGCATCCTTGAAGGTAACAGGATCATCCTCGATATTGTAAGTAACAAAGTAACTCCTAAAGTCCTTAGTGATTTTAGCCCTTTTACTCTGTTTGGGTTCATCCAGTTCTTCAGGAACTACATCGATACTACTAGGACCAGCCCCCATATTTGTCATCTTTTCCACATGATCAGGAATCGATGCAGACTCAAGGGTTGAATCTAAAGAAACATTTTGAGGTATCCCCGTCTTCATGGGAAACACGTTCTCAAAGAATGTAGCATCATGAAATTAGACTATAGTGTTCACATCTATACCCGAAATTTTTGATTTAATAACCAAAAATCGCATAGCATAAGACGTTTCCACATAGCCTAGAAAGACCGCATCAACAGTCTTAGGACCTAGTTTCTTCCTCTTGTGTTCACGGACTAGAACTTTTGCTAGACAGCCCCACACTCGAAAATATTTTAGGCTAGGTTTCCTGCCTTTCCAGAATTCAAATAGAGTGCTTTCTTTATGTATCAAGGGAACTCTATTCAGAATATGGCATGCCGTATTTAGAGCTTTCCCCCACATGTACTTGGGCAATCCAAAATTCAAAAGCAAACTGTTAATCATGTCTATAAAAGTTCTATTCTTTTGCTCAGCTATCCCATTCAAAGTGGGAGAATAAGGAGCAGTTTCTTCATGAATTATGCCAAAATTACGGCAGTATTCATGAAATGGGTTGGACCCATATTCTCCACCCCTATCTAACCTTAACCGTTTAAGTTTTCTACTAATTTGTGTTTTAGCTTCATTTTTGAACGTAATGAACTTATCTAGTGCTTTATCTTTATGTTTTAGTAAATAAACATAACAATACCTACTGCTATCATCTATAAAGGTGATAAAGTATCTTTTATTGTCTTTTGCTAAGACCCCATTGAACTCACAAATATCTGTGTGCACTAAGTCAAGAATTTTAGTTTGCCTTTCAACCGAGTGGTAAGGGTTTCTAACTTGCTTGGCTTCAACACAGATTTGACATTTATGACCTCATTCAATTTCATGTTTAGGAATTAAATTTAAGTTTATCATTCGTTTGACAGAACTAAAATTCAAGTGTCATAAACGGTTATGCCAAATAGATGAATTCTCAATAATGTTAATAACAGGAGAATCAGAAGAATTAACTTTATTAGAACCAATAATATTCTCAACTCACAATTTAAACAAACCATCGGAAAGATAGCCTTTACAAATAAAAGTGTCGTAATGTAAAATTACAACTTTATTTGATTTGAATGAAATTTCATAATCCTCCCTAACTATTACAGAACCACTTATTATATTTCTTCAAACTGCTAGGACATGATGCACCCTTTGCAGAGACAGTGTGCGCCCCGAAGGAAATTTCAGGTCCACGTGTCCTATCCCATGCACATTGGCTGCACTTGAGTTCCCCATCGTCACAGCCCTTCTGCTAACAGGCTAGTAAGACACAAACATTAATTTATCAACACAAACGTGCACATTAGCACCAGTATCTATCAGCCAATCATATGGTTCATAGATAGAGAATAATTCGGGTTTGAAAGAAATGTACTCGTCAATGGATGCATCAGGAACTCCAGCCTCGCTGGTGTCTCCAACAACCATGTTGACAACTGGTCCAGCAGACTGGGCTTTAGCCTTGGCTTTCTTGGAGGGACACTCCTTAGCCCAATGCCCCTTTTGTCCACAATTCCAGCATGGCCTGTTTGTCTTCGATTTCTTATTAATTTTAGCTTTTACCTTATCGATGGATATAGAGTTCGAGTTCATGTTGACTTTCTTCTTTCCTATTATTACATTCGCCTTAGGATGATATTCAATAGGAACATTATGAGTTTGATTTCTGTGTTCCTCTTCAATGCTTATGGCGATCATTAGATCATCTAAAGTCAATTTTCCTTTTTGATGCTTTAGAGTCATGCCAAAACTTTCCCAGGATTTAGGGAACTTATCGACAATCGACATGACCATAAATTTTTCAGAAAGTTTCATTTCAGCATTAGCCAGGGAATGCTCTAGATTGATCAATTCATGTGTCTGTTCAGATACAGGTCTGCCCTCAACCATCTGATACTTCAAGAATTTGGAAACCGAATACTTTTTGAGCCCTTGCTCTTCAGTATTATATTTCCTATCTAGTTCATCCCATAAAGATATAGCCGTATAGGAATCCAAACAGTATACATCAAAGAGTGTATCAGACAAAGCTGATAGAATCACTCCTCAAATAATCTGATCCTTCATTTTCCAATCAGCTATTTCTTTAGTCTTGGGATCAGTTTCAGTTAGTTCTGGCATGGTCAACTGAATCAATGAAAGAAGACGTTCCATCATCAGCCAGATTTTCATGCAATGCTGCTAATGCTTAAAATACTGGCCTACAAATTTTTTCGGCAGTCCGGAAGGTCAACTTTTGTTGACATAATCTCACCAATAGCATGCAAATTTGAACCCATCATAGATTACACAAGAAAATAATCCTAAAGCAAAGTATCTAGGCAAGCATATTCAGGCAAGATTCCTAGACAGAATATCTAATTAGTAATATCAGGCAAGATTCCTAGACAGGATATCTAATCAGAATTTCAGCAGATAAAGAACACACGAAATAATCGTTTCTTCAAGATTGTTGTTACCAGGATATTCCAACATGCATAAGTGTAACAAAGTGAAAGAATATCACAATTTAGATTATCAAAAATTTAATCAGATAATCATAAGATGGCAAACGTGAGTTTTTATAAAATTGAAATTTAATTATTTAGCTTGCATGATTAGAATAATTAAATTCAAATATAGCATTCGTGATCAGAATTATAAGCACAATAAATTCAAGGCAAGACAGAATTCATTTAATCAGAGACGAGTCCAGGAAAAGCCAAAATTACATATCAATCGAGGCAATAAAACAGTAAAGCATGCTTTCAGTATAATTGAACATAGATACAAAATATAAAGGAAAAACTTAGCTTAAGGATCCTGTATTGTAACAGAATCAATCAGATGACCAAATCATAGAATTCTGTTTGCCTTGAAGAAATGAACGCCCCGACTCACCAGTGCAATGGGTACAACACTGCTCCTTCTAGGATGAGATGGTCCAGAACGATCAGGTGCACTCCGTCTCGTTCACCTCGAATAGTACTAAATCGTCGGAATCAGAATTAGATAGCCAAGTCACCAGAATGTAAGGATATTTAGCCGAATATGAGAAAAATAATGTTTACCTGAATGTCAGAGGGTAGTAATTATAAGAGAAAGCTTTTGGATAATCAGGGGGAAAGGAAGAATGTAAGAACATAAGCAGAAGAGACTGCATTTGGTGTTTTTTTGGTGTGTTTTCAAGACTGCTAGAGGCAGTCTATTTTTAAAGGAAAATTAGGGCTGGCAGAGGGTAATGGGCCGACGGCACAACCTAATTTCAACTAGGGTTTGACAGATGTAAATAGCTAATTAAGGTTTGACTAAGTAAAAACCTAATCCATGTCCGCCATTATCCTAAAGAATCTGACTGATCTCCAACAGGCATGACTTGGTCAAGCCCTTATCCAATCAAGCCAACGGTTAAGTTTAAATTTTGAATTTTAAATTCAAATTCAAAATTCCCATTGAATTTCATCCAAAAAGATAAGACTGAGATTGAGACAATTCGCCCTAATGCCCGCGCCCGCGCCTGCGACCCGGATTCGAAGCTTGACCGGGTGGCAGTGGCGGCGGTGCACGCGTGTGGTCCACTTATATGAACCCCTTAAAGAATATTTTATCAAGCATTCTTACTTGAGTCTAATATAAACTAGTCCACACTAGTTTACAAAACCAATGTGGGATAAGTGAAGGGTTGAAAACCCTTCAACTCCTCTACTTAGTTTTATAAGTCACAAGCAAGTCTCCACTATCTCAAGTTTCCTATGTGGGACAACTCAACATGTAACACTTAACCATTTTCTTTCGTTTATTTCACCAATTTCACCACCATAATTATCTTTGGATTCCATCCATAATTAGCATCCATCCAAAATTAATTAAACATGTAATTAGGCTAAATTATGCCAATTACAACAGTCTTTTTGTTGCATCCCCCCCAATCTTCTACATTTCTTAACCGTGTACCCATTTTCTTACCCTCCAGTAATCATCTCCGACAACGGCCAATTTCTAAAATCCAGGACTCCTCTCGTTACCAGGATCACATTTAATACCACATGCACTCCACTTCAGCCAGCGAACCATCAAGAATTTGAGGCTGAAGGTTATGTAGTAGTGGCAGAGCAATGGTTTAAGCGGCGGGAGCTGGTGTATGAAGGGTAGTTCTGGTGGAGTTTAGCTCGGGGAGTAATTTGGTATCAGCAATTCCCAGTTTAGACCGCCAGCAACGACGGAATTGGTGGAAAACAATCATGGCGGTGGTGGTGGCATTGAGCAATTGAGGCCAAAATTAACATTTAATTTGACAGCAAATTCAAAAATTAATTTGGGCATTAGACTGGTAGCATTGAGACACGTCGAACAGTGGTGGTGGTGACCAACTCTGGCGGTGGTGAATAGAGGCGGTTCAGAGGCAATTTTCTAACCTCGTGGTGATGATCGCACGTGTGGTGTTGGTTTGTGAAAATTGAGCTTGGATAATAATATTTTGGGTCAAACGTTGGAATCGGGTTAAATATCTTGTACTATTTTTGCTCTTGCAAATTTTGTATTGTGATATGAAATGATATTGAAGAATATGCAATGGGATCAAGAAATGAGTCATGCATGGATATATATTAGCCCAATGGACCCGAATTTATAATATCATATGATAATCTTGGTTAATTAAGTTAACTAGGTAATAACAACCCTAATTTTATGTAATTGAGACCTAAGTGACAAAATTGGCTTATTAATGATAGTTGGACCGTTATAATCTATTTTGTGTAACGTTATAAGGATAACTATAATACAGGAATTTGATTTTATTCCACTACTGAAGCAAATATGATACTTATAAATATTTCGGTATTAACGACGTGTTTAATATGTCACATCTCGATAATATCATAATCGAACCCTAAAATACTGTATTAATTGTATAACAACAGATTATAGATTGTTATCTATTTAAATATGGTTACAGGGTCAAACCAGTGTTTTCACAATAAGTTCATTCTTTTGGTTAGGTGACGAGGAGCCAGATCCTACAAAACAATGGATTGAGATAGCATTTTCTGTGGTTGTTGAGGTGAGGGTCTACCATATCTGTTATTTGTTCTGTATACCCTGTGAGGGTCTAATCTATCTGTTATTCTGGAAAATGAACTACTTTTGTTGTTCATGATTCTCGGTACCTATTCGTACCTATTCGTCTATACTTGATCGTTTGAATTCCTTGATTATTTGAATTTCCTTATGTTTATTTGTTGAACTTGATCATGTTCGTTCTGGCGCCCAGAACTTTCATTGTTCTATCTTATATTGTCCAGCATAACCCACAGCCTTACCGCCTTCCCCGTTTATTTCATTGATATCTTGTCTTGCCAACCTATTCATGTTTAGCTTTTCTGTATGATTTCATTCTGAAGATTGATTGTTTGGCAAATTTGTTTAATGAATGCATTGATATATGCATATATAAGAGAACTTGCATGGGTTGAGTGCCAATCCCAACGAAATTCTTGGATTTCTATTAGAACCGAGCAGAATGCTTGAGTTTCTGATATGTTCCGAGCGGAATGCTTGGGCTCCCGTTATGTATCAAGCTATTTTGCTTCGATTTCTATCCTGTATGCTAGGAATAAAGAGAATCTAATATGCATGTTACATTTTGAGTTTGTTGGATTGCATATTAGGCTTGGGGTAATTGTATGATCCTGTTTGTACTTTATTTTGGGAGCAATAAGGACAGAGAGATTCCTATTTGATAACCTTGATATTGTTTATGTTCTGTCATATTCGCATTTCTACTCATGATGTCTTGCCAGTTGATAATCTGTTGAATTACTACTTCTTTGACAGATCCATTTTTCTATTTATTGTAATTCCCCTTACTAAGTCCTTAGGACTTACCCTTTTGTTATTCTTTATTTTCTTCCCAGACAGGGTTAAGTGAAGAATGAGGGTTTATAGCTTAGCTCGAAGGATCCATTTGTAATTGTTTAGGTGTTTTGTATATGTGTATATATGTACTTCTCTTAGTTGTAACTATGATATGAGACTACCGATGTGTTTGAATGCTATTTGGAAAACTTATGGCATATATATAGCACCTTAGTAGTGTTTTCTTAAGTTGAGACATGTTGCTATCTTTTTGAGATTTATTGAAATTTTTAGGCCCTATTGGTTATCTTTTATGCGATAGTTTAAGTCTGAATTGGTGGCATCTCAGCTTAGAGGTTATCATGAGTGGGGTGCCATAGATGTGGTATCATAGCCTAGGTTTGTTGACGACCTCGAAAATAGATATCATTGGGATTTGTAACTAATCTCCAAGATAGAAGGTTAGTTAGGATGTGAATTTAGGTATAGTGTTTGACTTTAGGTGGTAGAAGATTATACCTGGGACAGCCGACCAGTCCGTAGTCTTCACTTCCAAAGGTTGAGCATTGGACTTTAGATTGAGAATGGAACTTTGGGTACTTTGTGTGTTGGAGATGTGCTTGATTAGTGTGATAATTGATGAAATAAATTGATATACTATAGGATGGCAGATGAACATAGAAAGGGAAAAAAACCAATTGATGAAGAGGGAGTGGAATCTTCAAAGGAAAGGATTAAGGCCCTAGAAGAAGAAAAGACAAGTCTTCTGATGTTGTTTCAACAGCATGAAGATAAACTCTATGACATGCATGAGGCTCTAAGGGATAGACGAGCAGAATCATGCCACTTGATATCGATACATGGGGCTAGGAGTTATACAGAAGAAAAACCGATGGAAGATATGGAATGAAAAAGTGAGCATGTGAGGATAATCGAAAGACATGTGGAATGACTCATCACAGTGCAGGCACTTATGTAAGAAACTTTCAGAACTCACAGAATATAGTCTATACAACCCACATGGTTATGGATGAGGTACGAATTATGATGGCATATTATGGTGGTGCTATAGATCATATTATTGGGGTTGGTGTTGGGATTGCTATAGAGGCTGGACCTTCTAGGGTCCACCCCTCCCCTGAGCC
Organism: Jacaranda mimosifolia; assembly: GCA_018894105.1. Lineage (NCBI taxonomy): Eukaryota > Viridiplantae > Streptophyta > Magnoliopsida > Lamiales > Bignoniaceae > Jacaranda > Jacaranda mimosifolia. Next base: position 32,882,227 of record CM032119.1, read on the forward strand.
AGAGAATAGAAAAGGTGTTTGAATTGAAGAGATACCTGATAGAAACCATGTAGAATTACCAATAGAGGCCCATGAGGAGGATCCTGGGGAAGATTCTAAGTCCGATTCTAAGGAGGATCCTATGCATGAGCTCCCGATTAGGGCACTACTAGAGGTCAACATGGAGGACGAGTTCCAAGAATTTGAAGAAGAGAATGAGGACATGGATGTAGAGATGATTGGAGAAGAGGGGAAATATGATATTACCGATGTCGAGGATTAGTGCCTGAGACTTTTGTGTGTATGGCTATATTCATAAATATGTATGTAAATTATTCTAGTAGTTTCGAGCAATAGGTTGAATAGTAATGACTAAGTTAGCTAGACTTAGGGGTGATACCCTTATATAAGCATCGTCAATTTTGGTTACGACTAGGCGTAAGTTGGCATAGCAAATTTTGAAATTTTGACTTTGTATATATTCTAATGTAACCTTGCTAACGCCAATTTGAAAATGCTAATCAAATTTTCTTGGCCATCGTTAAATAGATGGGTTTTGCTTCTATGGGTTCTATTTAATTTTGTCAAACTTTTTCTTCTTTCCTTTTCTTTTTCGCAAATTTGAAGAAATTCAAAAGAGTTGTCGGTGACATTAGATATCGATTTACTACTCGATATTTGCAAGCATAAGATTATCTAAAGAATATCAGGCGGTGGCGTGGCGGCATTTCAGAGGTAATTTTCTTATCTCGTTGCGGTGATCGCACATGTGGTATTGGTTTGTGAAGATTGAGCTTTGATAATAAAATTTTGGGTAAAAAGTTGGCGTCAGGGTTAAATATCTTGTACTATTTTTGCTCTTGCAAATTTTGTATTGTGATATGAAATGATATGGAAGAATATGCAATGGGATCAAGAAATGATATATGCATTGATATATATTAGCCCAGTGGACCCGAATTTATAATATCATATGATAATCTTAGTTAATTAAGTTAACTAGGTAATTACAACCCTAATTTGTGTAATTGAGACCTAAGTGACAAAATTGGCTTATTAATGATAGTTGGACCGTTATAATCGATTTTGTGTAATGTTATAAGGATAACTATAATGCATGAATATGATTTTATTCCATTACCAGAGCAAATGTGATCCTCGTAAATATTCTGGTATTAACGACGTGTTTAGTAAGTCACATCTCGATAATATCAGAACTAAACCCTAAAATACCGTAATAATTGTATAACAACCGATTATAGAATATTATCTATTTAATTATGATTATAGGGTCAAAACAAGTGTTTTGACAATAAGTTCATTCTTTTGGTTAGGTGACATGAGCCAGATCCTGGAGAACAATAGACTGAGACAGCATTTTCTGCGATTATTGAGGTGAGGGTCTACCCTATCTGTCATTTGTTCTATATACCCTGTGAGGGTCTAATCTATCTGTTCTTCTGGGAAATATACTACTTTCGTTGTTCATGATTCTCTATGCCTATTCGTCTATGCTTGATCATTTGAACTCCTTGATTATTTGAATTTCATTGTGTTTATCTGTTGTACTTGATCATGTTTGTTCTGGCGCCCATAACTTTCATTGTTCTATTTGATATTGTCTAGTATAACCCTAAGCCTTGCCACATTTACCGTTTATTTCATTGATATTTGGTCTTGCTGACCTAATCATGTTTAGCTTTTCTACTTGATTTCGTTCTAAATATTGATTGTTTGGCCTTGTCAGCAAATTTGTTTATAATGCGTTGATATATGAATATATAAGGAAACCAGTATGAGCTGAGTGCCAATCCCAGAAGAATGCTTGGATTCTTGTTACGAACTGAGTGGAATGCTCGAGTTTTTGATATGTGCCAAGCGGAATGCTTGGGCTCCTGTTATGTACTGAGTTGTCATGTTTGGATTTCTGTCCTGCATGGGAGAAATAAGGAGATTTTGATATGCATCTTATATTTTGCCATTGACATTGTCAGCATATCTAGTGATAAGTTGAAAGCTGAAAGTGAAGCCATTTTGTGCATCATGCTACATAGATGCATAAGTATAGTGCAAGTTCTCAAAATTATGTTTTCCATTTTTATTGCTTTTAAAATCTTGTTAAAGTTAATCTTCAATGTTGGTGCAAAAATGAGATGCATAATTGTTATGCTTATTTTTGCAAGATAATTAATTGTTTATGAGAGAAGTATTTAATTGTGGAATTGAATGTCAATTCTTGAATTATTGTTAATTTAATTGTTGAATGAATGGGAATGATCATGAGCGTTTAATATTAATTTTATTTATTTCAAGTTGTTGAAAAGGGTTGTATTAAATTGGGGCTTGCATACTTTTTAATTACTATCTTGTAAATGTTATGAGAGTAAAATCACTAGGAGTGAGAATTTATTTCTCATGTAAATATTGGAAGGAGACAAGAAGACCAGTTGAGGCATGAAGACCCATGAATGTATGGGGATACATTTATGTAATAATTAGATTTAATCAAAATGCTTAAAATCAACTAAGTAGTGCACTTCTTGGTTAAGGGTCATGGTCATCCTATCCTAAGAGCATGCTAGGCGCATTTACTTATTTATGCTTTTCATATCCTATTGATGTATGAGATGCATGGTTAGGATATAGAAAACATAAATAAGAAGATAAAATTGATGAGATCTTTGCAAGCAAGAAATCCCTGCACTTAAAAGAGTCTAAGTGCTTTCAAATATTAAGTGAAATAGATATAAATTAAAAGGAATTTTAATTAATCCATGCCTTCTACCAATAATATATGACATGACAATGCTACTATCTTTGTGTGATGGCACTCATCATGGGGGTCACACTTAGGTAGAAAGCTATGATCATACACTTAACATATGACGTACCTCTGATTTGATGCTTCCCATGCAATGGCTCACATCATGTGGCATGACATGGACTGATCTCAAATTAAAGTTCGATTGATAGGTCCAACTTAGCACCTAGTAATGTAGAGGGCACACATCAGTGTATCTACATAAAAAGTGAGGCAAAATATATCAAGGGTTGTATAGAGATGTAAAAGTTAATTTACTTTTGATTGTTTGTGGATGGCGCTCATCACGGTGGTCCACTTACAAGTCCTTAGGGCCTTGATTCTCACTAGAAAATAAGATTTCCTGAATTCTTTTAAGGAGTGAGGAATTTGTCAAAATAGTGGGAGAAAAACATGCTTGAAAGTCCATAAACATGTTTTCAATATCAATATTCAATCACATGCTTATACTTTCTTTTTCTCCTTTGTAGATTTTTGAAATCTCAAACCAAATGGCTAAGAATCCACCAAACGCTATTTTGGAACCTAATAAACTCATTGGGTCTAACTTTCAAGATTGGCTTAGAAACCTCAAGATTACACTAGATTTCGAAAAGAGGAATTATGTGTTTACACGAAGTCCGCTGGACACTATTGGTGATGATGCCACCGATGAGGCACGTGAAGCCTTCATGAAGTTTGTGGATGATTATCTACAAACAAGATGCCTTATGATGGCTTCTATGTCCAATGAGCTCTAAAAGTCTCACAAGCACATGAAAACTACTCACGAGATCCTTTTGCACCTAAAAGAGTTGTATGGTAGTCAAACTAGACATGAATGGTTCTCATTATTTAAGGAGATCTTTAGAACTAGAATGAGTGAGGGCTCGAGTGTCCATGACCATGGGCTAAAGATGATCGGTCTCATCAAGAAATTTGGTCAATTAGACGTTGTCATGGACAATGAGCACTATGTGGATTTGATCCTTCAATCATTACCTAGCTCCTTTGACCAATTTGTTGTGAACTTTAATATGACTATGTAAGAATTAACGATCAACAAATTGGTCAATATGTTAGTGACCGCCAAAGAAACAAAGAAGAAAGACAAGCCTCTTATGATTGCTTCATCCTCCAAGTCTAAGGGCCTTGGGGTGTAAAGAGGGAAGGTAAAAGGAAGAAGAGTTCTTCATATAAGGAAAAGCAACCCTTGAAAAGTTTGGGAAAAATTAAGAAAAAGAAAGAGGCCAAAATCAATACTACTTGTTTCTATTATAGCGAGAAAGGCCATTGGAAAATGAATTGCAAGGAATACCTTAGCACCCTTAGGAAGGTTATGTACATTATTAAAGTGCATTAAAAGACAAATTCTTCCTCATGGGTATTTGATACCGCATGTGGTTCTTACCTTTGTGATTCGTTATAGGGGATGGAAAGAAGAAGGAGTCTCAATAAAGAAGGTATGATCCTCTGCCTTGAAAATGGAGCAAAAGTTGTGGCCATGGTTGAAGGCGTAATCAAGTTGAACTTGGGGAATTCCTACATTGTTCTTGGCCCTTATTTTTATGTACCCAATCTTGTTAAGAACATTATTTCTATTCTCGTATTCAATAATGAAGGATATGATTTTTCTATATCTAATGAAAAGTTGAAAGCATTAAAGAATGGTTCTTTAATTTCACAAGGTACATTAAACAATGGTTTGTACATTTTGAATTCTCAACCTTCATTAATGCACATTCAATCAAGTAAAAGAAAATTAGATAACCAAGAAGATGCCATCTTGTGGCAAGCAAGATTTGGACATATTTTCACAAATAGGATGAGCAAGTTAAAAGCCCTTAAAGCACTAAATGTTAGTGGCTTAGAGAATCTTCCTACTTGTGAGTCTTGTTTAAAGGGAAAAATGACCAAAATTTCTTTTGTAGGATAAATGGAGTGCATCAGAAAACCTTTTGATTTGATCTATACGGATGTTTGTGGTCCATTAAGAGTTAGTGCGAGAAGAAGCTATTCATACTTCATTACCTTCACTAATGATTATACTCAATTTGGGCATATATATCTTATGAAGTATAAGTCTGAAGCTCTTGAAAAGTTCAAAGAGTATAAAAATTAAGTAGAAAAGAAAAAGGGACTAAGTATTAAAGCTCTTCCATCGAATCGAGGGGGAAAATACTTAGGTACTGAGTTCTAAAATTATCTAAAGGAGAATAGGATTCTCTCACAATGGACTCCACCCAGCATAATGGAGTAGCCGAGAGAAGAAATCATTTTGTTGGACATGGTACATTTCACGATACGCTTTTTCGATGTGCTTATATCCTTTTGGGGATATGCCCTATATTCGGCAGCGAGGCTACTTAATGTGGTACCCTCAAAGTTGGTGTCAAAAACACCGTATGAGATATGGTATGGCAAAGCATCCTATTACTATTTCCTAAGTGTCTGGGGGTTTCCCGCTTAAATCAAGCGATTAGGAGGAGACAAGTTGGATGCGAGATCTATCTTATGCAAGTTTGTGGGATACCCAAGAGAGTCTTTGGGTTATTATTATTTCTATGATCCCTCGGAACAAAAGATGTTTGTTTCAAGGAATGCCTACTTTTTGGAAAAGGAATTTCTATTAGATAGAAATGGCGTTGTTGAACTTGATGAAGTTCAAGATGATCAACAAATCCTACAAGTGGTAGAAACAAGTGAGTATCAAGAGCCTTGCACATAACTTCCGAGAAGATTAGAACGGGCCAAGAAGCAACCTAAAAAGTTTGGATTCCTTCATGAGACGAGACAATCGGATAGTGATCTGAAGACCTATGAGGAAGTTATGTTGGAAATAGATTCGATACATTGGCTATATGCCATGAAATCCATAATAGACACCATGTACTCCAACAAAGTATAGACTTTGGTAGATCCATCGGAGGGTATAGTACCCATTGGTTGCAAGTGAATCTATAAGTGAAAGCTAGGAGTCGATGGAGAGGTTATGACCTTTAAGGAGTGATTAGTAGTAAATGGTTACACTTAAAGACCCAATATTGATTTTGAGAAAACCTTTTCACCGATTGCTATATCTAAGTCTATTAGGATTTGACTTGCCATAACTACATATTATGACTATGAGATGTGGCAAATGGATGTGAAAACCACTTTCCACAAGAAATCTATATGGAGCAATCATAAGGTTTTACATCTAAAGAGAGTGAGCAAAAGGTCTACAAACTTGAGAGATCCATCTACGGACTCAAACAGGCATCTCGAAGTTGGAACATACGTTTTGATAAGACAATCAAATAATTTGGCTTTGTCAAAAATGTATATGAACCTTGCATGTATAAGAAGGCTAGTAGGAATAGTGTACTATTATTGTGCTTTATGCCGATAAAATTTTTCTAATTGGGAATGAGAGAGAAATGTTAGAGTGTAATAAAGCATGTTTATCTACTCAATTCTCCATGAAGGATTTGGGATAAGTATCCTACGTATTAGGAATACATATCTATAAAGATAGATTGATGAGGATGCTGGGACTTTCCCACATACCGTACATTAACAAGATACTAAAAAGGTTTAGTATAGAAGAATTCAAGAAGGGATTCATTCTTATGGGACACGATCTTTGTCTTTCCAAGTCTATGGCCCTTAAGATTGATGATGAGAAACATAAAATGTCCAACATACCGTATGGGTTCGCTATTAGGAGCATAATGTATGCCGTTCAATGTACAAGGCCAAATGTAGCATAAGCTCTAATTATTACATGCCGCTTTCAAACTGACCCCGATGAATGTCACTGAAAAATCATTAAAGCAATCCTTAAGTACCTAGGAAGGACTATGAATTTGTTTTTTGTATACGGTAATGGAGAATTGAAACTCGAGGGATTTTCATATTCTAGTTTTCAATTCGATGTAGATGACCTAAAATCCACTTTTGGATTTATATTTTACCTCAATGGCGGCAGAGTGAGTTGGAAGAGTTCCAAACAAGACACCACGATCGATTCAACCACAAAGGCAGAATATATTGTTGCTTCGGAAGTTGCAAAGGAAAGTATTTAGATGAAAAACTTCATCCAAGAGTTAGATGTGTTGCTAAGCCTGTAGTTGTCTTTTGTGAAAACAATAGAGCAGTGATACAAGCCAAAGAGGCAAGATCTCATCAGCCATCCAAACACATTTTGAGGTGATATCATTTGACCTAGAAGATCATTGATAGAGGCGACATCCGAGTGAAGAGGGTAGTCTCAGAAAAGAATATAGCAAATCTACTAACAAAACCCCTAACACAAAAGGTCTTTGAAGGACATCTTGAGAAGATGGGTTTTAAGACTATGGGGAATTGGCTTTAGGGTAAGTGGGAGATTGTTGGAATAGTGCTCCGCAGCCATTTATATTAGCATGCAAACTATTTCACTCATGATACAATATTGATTAAATGATATTCATAATAAATGACCATCTTTATCTTATGCTTATTTTACTTCAATAGTATTTAGTTGAAGCCTTTAGATCATACAAGACTATGGGACTTGGTCATGCACTGGGTGGTGGTCATGAAACAAGTCTCACACACTCGTGATCTTAACATGTTCCAAGTCATAGAATCTTATGAGACAGCGCATCTAAAATTTGGATAGACTTGCACTACCAACACATAAATCCAAGGGGTTGGATATTACTCCATTTCATGAGCAATTCATGTTAGACATAGGTGCATATTAATGGATGCTTCTTAGAGAACAAGTTTACTGAATGCCCTTCCAGAGAGTCCACTAGAAAGCCGTAATGGCAAGTTGGTATGTGGCAAGTTCTTCGGCCTACGCTAGTGCATATAATTAGGCTTTAGACCTGAGGATCCATGGTAACCTTGTGTTTAGTTTCTCATACTTTGAATTGACCACTCTGTGAGTCATCGGGTTGAGCTTGGGTTTGAGCTACTTAGGCATAGAGGCTTGTGTGATCCATGATGGGATCCATCACCTCGTTGTTGTTAAGGGGGAGTGCATCTCCTACATATTTTATAATGATCGATTCCATGAAATCCTTGCACAACGTAGTATGGCAATTTGAAAAGGAGTTTTTCAAAGATGAGGTCATAAGGGGAAATCGAACATTGGAACAGAAACATAGTTATCGAGGTTCTTAGGAAATCAACAAATATCTTGCCCTAGGTCTCTTTCAGGAGATAGCACATTGAAGGACCGTATTTGCATGGCAAGCGTAGAGCTAGAATGGTTCTCCAAGAGCGTATTCATTTCGACCAATTAGTTGGGCTCCATGGGCTTGAGGTTGGACATCGACCATGGAGATTAGGTACTCTTCGATTAATGGAAATTAATTGAATTGAGTTTTTAGTTTAAAAAAGTTTAAACTATTGTGAATATTTTGATATTCTAAATATCACAAGAGTTGTGAGCCCATGTCTAATGAATGGTAGAATCTAATGGGTCACACACAAAAGCTAATAGGAAGTTCTATTCGATGAAGGGAATTTTTTAAGAGTTAGAAAGTTTTTGGGTGATCGATTTTGTGGAGGAAAACGGTTGGCTAATTTTGATAATTTTGGCTTGGTTAATTTAATTTTTAAATTGATCAAAATAATTTAAAGTGTTAAATTAGACCAATTAAATTAAAGAGTTAATTTAATTGGTGCCATATGACTATCAATTGGTCAAGTTAACTTAAGGAATTAACACCTTTTAGTTTAAAGAGCTAAGTTAATTGACTTAAGGAGCTAAGTTAAGACCAACTAATTAAATTAAGGGGTTTATTTAATTAAGGTGAAGAATTAATTTTGGAAAGAAATTCAAATGAAAGAGTTCATTTGTAGTGCATTTAGAATTTAATTGGATGACATTTCATAAGATGAAATGGAGATTCTAAATGAAATTCAAATGTAAGTGAAATTAACATTTCAAATGCTCTATACTTTGCTTAGGTGGCGCCTCACCTCATGGGAGGTGTGATGCCTACTAGCATCACACTTGGCATCACACGTTCACTCCTCTATAAATAGAGGATAGGCGACCACATTGCAGGTATGCATGCCAGATTCCACTTTTCCATCCAAATTGTGTGATTCACTACATGATTTAATCCTTGGGAGGTTTGTTGTCAAGTTTTGATTTAGCTTTATTTGCTTTATTTCATGGATCCTTGTGCTACACATTCCTTTATCCAATATTTCCACGTAGCATAGTTGGAACCATCAAATTGTAGAGGTCGATTGTGTGATTGTCATTCTGCAAAGACTTCTAAAGTGTTAGTGGCCATAGGATCTTTTACTCTAGTAGTTACATCACAATATAGAGAACTAATGCTCCGATACCAATTGTGAATGATTATATCCCTAAGAAGGGGGTGAATTGGGCTAAAAGGATTTTAATGCAGCAAAAGTTTATCACTTAAAATACTTTTTAGCCTTTCAAAACTATTTAAGTCTTTTGCAGAAAAATAGTTTTAGTTATTGACTGGAATTTGTATGTACTAGTTAAGATACCAGTCAAAGTAGTGATAAGTAAAGCAGTTAAAATATGAGTAAATAGATATTGGTATTTATAGAGATTCGGCAAGCTTACATCCTTTACCTAAGTTTTCACTTAGGATTTTAAACATGTCAAATGAATTAATATGAGCTAATACTTTACAAGCAATCACAGTAATTTGACAATAAGAAAAGTGAAAGGATTAGAAGCACCCTAGGAGGGTGAGAAACCAACTCTTGCAAAGAGCTAAACTGGAATTACAGACGAGATGAGGTAGATCCCAGAGCACTGTGAAACCAGCTGCTTGTGAACAAGCCCGAGGGAACTTTTGCTAGATTCACTTGTATAACCTCTATGGACTGATGCACGAGTTGCTGCCACTCCATATAGCAAGCTCTAGTCCCTTCTTTCAGACAAGAACCAAAAACACTTCAGAAGATTTCAGACAGTACCGCCCTACTGGTTTCTTCAACTAGAGGGCCTTAGAACAACCAAGTGTCGATTTGTTCTCTTCACGGGGTCCCTCGAGAACAGGCATGACTCTCGTCCCTCTTCACCACTAGGTCCTTCGAGATACAAATCGCATTGTCCTTGTCTCCCCAAGTTCTATTGAAGGCAAGTTCTACTTGACCTTCTTCACCAAAAAGTCCCTCAAAAACACACGTAAAGCAAGGAATTAGCAACACTTAAGCACAAGAACGTATAAGAGAGTATCACACAACTTCTCAAGACACTCAACAAAGTTCTCTCATGACTTAGTGATTTACTTTATTAATGCTGCATATTTTTGCTTTTACATGCTTATGTCCAATGGCTATAAATGCTTATTTAGGTAAGTGTATGTTAGAATCAAATAAGAAAATAAGATATTTAATTATTCATGAACTAATTCCATGAATAGTGGACACTGCAACATATCATGATTTCTTTCCTAGGTTATTAAGATATAAATCAAACTAGAATCTTCAAGATATCTTATAATTAAGGATAGTAAATTTCGACGCATGAACAGATTCCAGTAGATAATATGGAAAGATGTTTCATGATTCAGTTGCTCATTTTCAGTAAATTATGGGTCATGCAATTTTGTCATAATCAAAACAGTATAAATCATTAAGGGGTTAACAAATACTCAACTTTAAGCTTAATATTTTCAGTTAGCGACAAACCATGTCTTGTTCTCATTTATTTGCACCACTACAAAAAAAAAAAAAATGCTTTTTACTATAGTTAAATATTTATTGTAAATGTTAATTAAGTATAGTAAAAGTTATTAACTATGATTGTGCTACACTTTTCTAGCCGTGGACATTGCAAGCGAGGTAAAAACTTAGCTACACTATTTCAATCGTGGTACTTGTCTTTCACTAGGAAATTATCTTCAATTACTACAAATTTAATGTGTGGTAAAAAAGTTATCGAATACATTGCTATCTTTTACCACAATAAGCACCACACTTTGAAAAACATAGTAAATATTTAAATAATTTCTCACCCCAACTAAATATAGTAAAACTAAAATTAGTTTGTGGTTTTTCTGAGGAATTTACTAGTTTGTTGCTTTTCTAATCCATACACATGCACACCATGAGTTCTTTAAGGCTCGAACTCTTAACCTTACACTTATGTATGTGAAGATGATGCCACTAGGCCAGTGGCCACTTTATTGCTAATTAGCTAATTTAAATAAATTTAATTAATTAATCAATTTTTTGATAGTAAAAATTATTGGAGGCAAATTTTTATTTTACCTTCAAACTTGGGTTTTCTTACTATCTTAAGGGACTTTGTTAACTAGCTAAATTGAAGGATTTGATTAATTGATCAAATATTTTTTAATAATAATTGCAGTAAATTTTTTATTTTACCTCTAATTGTATTAAGTAAAACCATGAGTAATAAGAATTTTTTGGAGGGTTTTATTTGTTAATTTAAAATTCAATTAATTAACTAAATAATTTTTTAATAATAAAAATTTGAAGTAATTTTTTTTACCTTAAATATTATTGATTAAACATAGCTTTCAATATATTTTACCTTCTTTTTTTAAGTGAAATTTTATTATTTAAGATCTTAATCTTTGCTACCAAACTTTTATGAGTTTCCTTGTTTTTACTTCACTAATGAAAAAGTGTGGTAAATTATTATCTTTTTGCCACGGTTTACGTAAAATTTTAGTAAATGTAATATATTATTCACCACACGTAAAAATTGTAGAAAATAAATATATCTTTTACTATGATAAGATGAAGTGTAGTATTTAATATGTGTTTTACCATGCTTTTAAATTTTATACAACAATAGAAAAATCATAGCAAATAGTGCTTTTTTGCTACATCATTTTTAGTGAAGTAAAAAATATTGTAGCAAAAAGCATATTTTCTTGTAGTGCACCTCAATTCAAAAGCGTGAAAAGATAGAACTCAGGTTTGATAATTTGAAACTATAAGAAGAACAAAACAAATAGGTAGTAATGTCATTATCAGAACACCATATATATACTCCCATATTATTATGTATATAAAGGCAAACATTCAAAAGATGCATACTGTACTCTTTACATAGGATAATGTACAAGAAAACCCAAATTAATTTCTCCAATGGTAAAGAGATATTGTCTGGCTTTATTACATCAGATGGATTTGTTTTAACCTAGGTTTATATATTCATACCCGACATTCTCTTATGTTAATAATTTCAGTGTGATATTACATCAACTGATCTCGAGTGTCATACAGAATAATGATATATATATATATAAACTCTACAAAGAACTGTTTACACTTTCCCAAGTTCTTGTCATGTTAGTAACATATGCTCTTTATATTTAGAGGGTGTTTGGCTAAACTTATTTAAAATGTCTTATAAGTTCTTGTATCTTATAAGATGTTTTTGAAACTTATAAGATGCTAGATCTTTTTCCAAAAATATGTTATTGAAGTGTTTGGATAAAATAAAATTTTGAAGCTAGTAATGACAATTTTGTAATTAATATGAATAAAATTAAGAGAGCCTATTAAGATCTTAAAAATAAGTTAGGAACTCTTTACTTTTTCAAAAAGAGTTTATAGGCTCATAACATCTTATTTTAAGAGCTTATAAGCTCTTTTTTTTTAAAAAATTACCAAACAGTTTTTGACATCTTATAAGTTTTCAAACATTTTATAAGATGTTTTGAGTAGCTTATAAGCTCACCCAGACGCCCTCTTAGTATTGTTAATAATCAGAAACTGCTGAGAAAAGAGTGAAGTCCTGAGCGGATCTCAAAGATTAATATATACTGCTTATTAGACAAGTTTATGCTGGTGATCATGCGCAAGCCCCAATTAATTAATGATAAATTGGTCAAACCTTGCTTAGTTAAGTAAATTATATCATTGTTGTTAAGCACTCCTCTTAATTCTCAGAGAATAATTTAGACGATTAAGATCATATTGCTGACATATTAAGCGTGGAACTTATGCAATTATAAATAAGTTGAGTTTCTTTCATTTCCATGTGTATATTAATTAATGCAACGAGTTAAGACGAATCTTACTAAAATATGAGTAATACTGTTCAATATATGCTTTTATACTTGAAAACAATGGCTAATTAGTTACATTCAAAGGTATGCGTGAAGTATGTGAAAATTATCACAGAATAAAGGTGCACTATTATTCAGCTATAGACTGACTATCGGTTAAAATGACGAGACAAACAAACTAAAATAGAAAAGTACGGTAGGAAAAAAAATTAGCCGGTCTGGACCGCATCTGCAATTAGATTAGGGTTACGCCAACATTCACCATGTGATGGGAAATCCTTTTATCATATTATGTAAAAAGAAGAAATTATATATATATATATATATATAAAGATGCATCAGAACATGAACTTTATGACAAGATTTGGAAGTTTATATCACATATAGTAAACTATGCTTCCTAACCACCACTAGGTGAAGTAATTTTAAAACAAAAGGGGGTTCTGGAAAATGAGTATCTTGTTTGACTCAAGAAATTTAAGATAGAAAATAAGAAGGAAAGGCAATTGTGCAAAAACAAAAATGCAAGCAAAAATATTTTCTCTCTGAAATTCAAAATTCAAAGTATTTCAAACATATACGGTTTCAGGTAAAAGTAAAGCATTGAGGTTCCCAAAATTGACTAAATTGATTAGTTTGCCTTTCATCTTTCCTTCTGTCAAAAAGTTCTATGTCACAGTTTACATGTCCAATTCTGTGGACTCTAAACAGTTTATAATTATTTATCCAGCCATAGACGCTGAGAAGAAACATTATAAGTGATTGATCTGCATGGGCTCAAGCATTACTCATGGAAAAGTCAGATTGTACACAGCCATTATCTCTATGAATTATTTCAATAGGATAAAGAAAATTTTGTTAATACCATGATGAGAAGGTCACGATAAGCTTATTTTAGAGACAATTAGTAGCTACTTGAAATTTCTTATCAACTTATGAATTAGGGATAAATACAATACCTATAATTGCATGTCGATTCCCTCGCTACAAAAAATTAGGGCAGCAACTATGACTAATCCGTAGTTTATGCTAAAAATTCGTAGTTTTGGCTATGTAATTTTTCCTAGTCAAGTGCGAAGTTGGTGCTCTCATAGCTAACCCTCGCTACGATCAATCCGTAACTAATTGTCATTATATATATATATATATATATATAAATTTTCCTGTGACTAATGCATAACTAATTTGCTAAACATCAAATGTAAAATGCTGCAGATTAATAATTTATAACTTTTGTTAATTATAATTAAAAAATATTGCATTTGCTATGAAAATTGTAGCTATAATTTGTAACTATAGTTATGAAATTAATTTCATAGCAATTCTCCTATAGTAGATACTTAACTTTTTGGTAATGCTTCAATTTGACAAATTAAATCCACTTTCCCTAAGATTTGATAACATCTAACGAATAAATTTAGTTGTTAGTTTAATTTAAAAAAATATGCTGGCATTAGCACAAAAAAGTATGAAATTTTGATTTTGGCCTTGAGTAGATTAATGACCCATAGAGTTGACTACTTTCTCAAATCAAAATATCCTGATGGATGAGCCATGCATATTAGAATCTACTTGTAATTAAATGCAGCTACAAGGAGATTAGTGTAATAAATTTAATAAATATTAATGTTGCAATTTGGAATATATTCACTAATTTTATTAATTTAAAAGCTTAATTATTATTTATTTTAATTAATTAATTTAATTTATTAAAAGTCTAATTGAGCAAGTCAATTCAAGTATAACATTTATATATTGGGCGTATTTTAATATTTCTCATTTGCACAAAATTTGGTAGTTTTAATTATTTAAAAAATTATTAATTAAAATATAAACTTATTCTTTTTAAATTAGTGTAATTTTTATAATTTTAAATTATTTCTTAGACAACATATCGCTCATTCTATTACTCAACAATTTTTGTAGAGGAATTAATTGACAGTGATGAGGACAAGCAACTCTGAGGTTGGTGACAAGATTTTAAGTTCTTTAGCTTAGGTTAAAGTCCGACTCCTTTTATTTTCTTGAAGTTTTATTTATTGTTTAGGACAAATCTCTAATGTTCGTTATAGTTAGAATTGGTTATAAATTTAAAAGTTTTAATTGTTTTTTTGCTGCGATATTTTGTTTTGTTTCGTGATAAAATATTATGAATTTTAGTATATATGTTCTAATTTCAGTGGCTTAATGCTTTTGAGTCCCTTAAACTTTGGAGCATTGCTGTGTCATGTTGAAGAATTGGGACAAGACACTAATGCTCGAATGTAAGCAAGAATTTTCTTATGGTATCTTATCAATGTTATGTCTCCTTTATTTATATATCTTTCAAATAATATTGTGTAATGTGTATAATTTTACATTAAAAAAAGTATAAAGGCTATTAAGAAGTTATAAAATATATCACATTAAGACATATATTTCTATTGTTAGATAATACAGAACATAAGATATCAAATTATATTGTACATGAAAACTTAACTCTATGATATCGTACATTGTTACATTTTCATATGATATTGTACATAAATGAAGTCGGAGTTCTTTCTTAAAATCAATTTGATGTTGGGCTTATGCTCCGGGAATGCACTTGCCATAAAGTTAGAACTCGAATTTTGCAAATAATTGCTTAGATATTTTTTTTTTTGGCTCTGGGAGCGAGTTGGTATTTTATATTACTTAAGTGCTCAGGAGGCTTTGACCCACTTGGGTTGGGAGCCTATCTTAATGGGTTTAAATTGCTGGGCTGATCCCATTAACCTCTTTTTTATTTACTTATTTAATTAATTTGGCTCTTATTTGGTGTTTTTTAGTTTTTTGCTCTTAAATTCTTATTGTCATATCATAATATTATATATGCGTATATATACAATTTCATGTTAAATTATAAATTAATTTAAGTTAGATTAAAACAAAATGACCAAATCAGAGAGGAGGAAGAAAAATGCCTCTACTCCAAGAAATCATAATTGGACTATTATTTAATGTTTTAAATTGGTCCCAACACCAGCTCACTGATGCCTATTTCAATTATTGTTAGGATTGGGAAATTTTATAAATTAATGCGATGTACGTCTTTAAGCAATATCTTGTCCTTCTTTAGTTGAAGATCTATTATATAATAATAAGAGCATTGCATTTGTAACAGGTCTATCTATTCTTTTGCAAAGTAATCATAGTTTTCATATTCAATTGCAAACTACCATACTTATATTAATTTTGACCCTAAAAAACATCATGTCATCTGTTCAAAATATACATCTAATGTAAAAAGTTGAAAAACATAAAGTTTCAAAATGAATTGTTTATACTCACATTCCAAAAACCCACATGTTTCCTCATGAGTGATGAATGTGTCGAACATGAAAATGAAGTATATATCCTCAGTATTCAATTCTAGAAAAGAAAGAAGGGGAAAAAAAAAAAAGAAAAAAATTTATATAAATCACATCTTCACAAAATTGCTCTCTTCAAGTATGTTTTGGCTGCCTGTTTACAGTTTATTGTGGATCATGCGATACACTATCACTAGAGCCATTATTGTAGATTGATCTATATGGGCTTCGACCGTTAGAGATAGTACATCATCTCCTAAAGAAACTCCGGCCAATGACTGCTTTTGCATCACCTGCACACATCAAATTAATAAAATATTAGCTCAATATTTGGTGAAAGGACTTTCGTGAGAAAAGGTAAATAAAATGTTAAGAAAAACAAGTTTGATTGTTTAGCTGGTAAGGAGTAAAAAGCTTGAGGAAAAATAAAATATAATTAGGCAACATTCATTTTTCTCTTAAAATGGTAAATAATAGAAAAACTTATTTAGCCATGTCTCCCTTTTCAACACATTTACCACTTCTATTGTCCCATTATTTTAGTCTTTTTCTTTTTTTCTTTTCTTAGACAATCAAACAAACTTGATGAGATTGTATATTTATTTTATTTTCCTTAGCATTTTTCTTTTGCCACAAAATTATAAAATCCAAAAGCGTAAGAAAATTTTGTCATTAACACAAAAAACGATGGTTAATCAAGTTTTACCAATATTGAAACTAATTAATTAATCACCTCTGCCAAAACTCGGTCTGTGCTATCCATAATCTTGAGGGTGGATTTTCCTTCCAGGCCTACAATCTTGCAGCAGCTTCCGATAGTTTTATTACAACCTAGGATGACATGACAAGTAATGTCTCTGCCAAATAGTCTGCACTTTCTTTGTACTTTAAACCATTCTCCCTCCTTACAAAACTTGGAATTAATCCATTTATAACCTTCCCAACTTCTGAAAACTACTAGTTTCTGTAAAAGAAAGACGCAAACAAATTAGTCCACATCGGAAATTTGTATATTTTTCAGCACAAGTTCATATATAATTGATTAAGTACCTTTCTTTTTATTGAGAAAAGCACTTCACCGTTGAAGCTCATGAGTAAGACTTCACTGCTGTGTCTTGTTTGGTAATTATCAACTCGAAAAACAACTTCACCTTTGGAATTGAAGACAGCGCAGCCATTGCCATTTATCACCAGGGATTTCATCCAAACAGTAAATGTTTCCTTTTCTGATGATGAATATCGGCAACAACTACCGATCATGAATGTTTTAGGATATACTTTAGCCATCATAGGTACTGGACGAATATTAACTTTTATGAGGATGATGATGAACTTCATATATGAGAATATCTATTTATATATGGATACTTCTGCAGCTAGCCAACATGGGAAAAAGCTAGGTGGGAAGGATTAAAGCAATTCTATTTGACTTTGTTTTTTATTCTGCACGTTTTAGATACAAGCTCTTGTCTGCATATGGAAACCCTACAATCCAAATTATTAAAATGCTCTATAATTTGTTCTTATCTATTCATTTAGTATGTCCTTTTAGGGCACACATTGTTAGATAGTACTGGTTAGACATTCAATTGTTAAAAATTAAAATTAGACTACTATTAGATATATATGAATTATACAGAGGACAGTACTGTTACGTAAATTAAGATCACTTTTAGTGTTTGAACACTTCAAAAAATTATTTCGTGTAGTATAATTAGCATAGTAGTATGAGTTATAAAAAATTTAACCAAAAATTTAAAAGTTCCAAAAAGGAAGTACAATGTAATATTACCTCATGAAAATTTACTTTCTTTATTTTTTCATGATTACACTGTTTTTTTCCCAACTCCATTGTGCACATGTCTCACTATTATAGCCGACGTTCAACAACTATGTCTTGCTCTCTAAAATTTTACAAAATACATTACATACATAAATTTTCATATATATATATATATATGCATATAAATATATAGCATTGTGCAACATATCTTAGGTGTGCTGTGTGTCCTAAATTTTTTAAAGATTCTTATATAATTATGTCAGCATATGTATCCATGCATGTCTGTGTCTAAACACAATTTAGCAAGCACATTATCTATAAAAACAAGCTTATAGCACTCTATGAAAAAAGAAAACTATTGACAAAATATTAAGTGATAATTATCAGCAATTATATTAACTAGCAAAAATTATATATTAATTGATAAAAATTTATTTTTGTCACAATTATGATATTTAAAAGTTTAATAGTGAGAAAATTGATGTTCAAATTATCAGTATTGACAATTAGTGTGAAAATTTTTAATGTCAGTGGGTGTTAGTAATTGTCTATAGTGACAATGTAAGACACTAGTAGCTAGTTCTTACCACTATGAAATCATGTTGCGACAAGCTAAAAGTTATTGTTACTTAAAAAGTAAAGTTATTATTTCTTGCATGTGACAATTAATTTTCATATTGTCACTTATTTTTGTATCATCAATATATATATTTTTTGTAAAGTACTAAGTCATCCACTTGATAACAATTTGAATTTATGCAATTTCAAGAAATAAAACTATTACAATTGTTAAAATTATATCGGTTGAGTGTGTCTTGAAATTCTAGTTGAAAATGGCGAGAAATGGTGAAAACGACGAAGAAATGGTATGAAAACTGGCAAGTTGATATCAATGTGGCATGACGAGCTAAGTGCCAGTGCACATGGATAGAACATTGTGTGCCGAGGTGCAAGGAAAACACACCCAAGTGCAAGCCTAGGCGAAACTGTTTGTGACTTGCGCCAGAGTGCAAGTAAGTTGGGCCCTAGCGCAAGTGTTTCTGACCACTCTGTGAGCTTTGGCTTAACATATTTTGCCCTTTTGGGGCACTTGCGCACTAGGGCACAAATTTTATGTGCAACGATGTGGTGTGTTAGGCCCAAGCCCATTTTGTGTCTTTTGGGTATTTACTGTATGGGAGAGATACAATATCAGTCGAGGATGTCATGGCCTCATTGAATTCGAATGAATTGAGAAAGCATGTCCTAGGTAGTAATGATAGTGAAAGTGGGGAAGAATTGTTGCTGAGGGGAGACGAAAAGAAAGGTGAAAGAGTAGAAGTGGATCCAAGTCCTGAGGCAAGCCTAAATCAAACAATAAATGCTTTAAGTGTGAAGGAAAGGGGTATAGGAAATGAAATTGCCCAAAACGTGGAAAGGCGAAGGATCCATGTGAATCATCTGATTAGGAACGGGATGATGTTGCTGGAATTGTTGAGGATAAGTCTGATGGAGCGCTTGTTCTCAATGTTACTGAGAATATTCTGAATTCCAAATGGATTTTAGATAGTGGTTGTTCCTACCATACGTGCCTGCGAGAGGATTGGTTCACCACTTATCACAAATACGATGGGGGTAAAGTGCTCATAGAAAATAATGCATCTTGTAGAGTTGTAAGGATTGGCATAGTGAGTATCAGAATGCACGACGGGATTGTGAGGACGCATACAGATGTGTTTCATGTTCTTGATTTGAAGAAAAACCTAATTTCGCTGGGTATGTTGGATAAGAATGGGTATGAGTATAAAGCTCGAGATAGAGTTCTACAGGTTTCCAAGGGAGCTCTACTAATCAAGAAGGGAAAGAAGAGGAATGGCATTTACATACTGCAGGGTAGTACAGTTTGTAGTACTATAGCAATTTCTTCACCACTCAATGATACTACAAGGTTGTGACATATGCAACTTGGGCATATGAGTAAAAAGGGAATGTCAGAGTTGAGCAAATGGGGTTTGCTTTGTGGAGAAAAGACTGGTGTTGATGGTTATACAGACACCATAGTACTCCTAGACCTGGGAGATGGTCTTGAGTCTATCACGTGAAGTATTTCAACCTGCGAGTGGTGTGGCATGGAACCTGTAGCCAAGTAAGTAGCACACGCAAGCTAGCCGAGAGGGTCCTCAGCTAAGACCCTCCAATGGTTAAGTCAGTTATTCGACCATATTCAGAAGTAAAATGGGCAGAGTAACAACTCTATCAAGAATGAATGTCTTACCTTTTGTTTGAGGGATTGGAGTATTTATAGTGTATGCTCTTTGGTGAAAGGATGAAAATCGGCTTAACGAGATACCAGCAGAATTTCTGTTGGTAGGGGCAGTCTTGGTCATTTTGACCAGAGCCCATGCTTTGCAATTGTTTACCATACCGATAATTAAGCTTTGCGAAGGGAAAGATCGTGCTGTCATTAATGCGGATGCGACAACATTAATGGCGGAGATGACACACCGTTGTAGCATTAAATGCAGATAGATGGGTGGTTGAGGCGCATCTAATGCGGCGAATATGGCGATGCAGGCTGCCATCATTAGTCGTTAAGCACCTAGATTTGCTCAAGCTGGGGACAAGATCGGCCTACTCGACCTATCTGATAGAGTGCAGGCAAGACCGTTTTGACCTTTTCGATTAAATTTGGGCTTGACTCGAATAAAGCCCAATGATAGGGGATATATTTTGACCTTAAGGTCGATACTGGGCCATTTTGTACCTGGGCCCTATAAGTTTATTAGGTTTTCAAAGCCCTAATGGGCTACTCCCATATCAACTAGGGAGCTGAATTTGTGAGTAGTGTGTTCTTGGCAAGTAGCACAGGTTAAAGTTCAGCACCGCAGTTCACAGGACCAATGGTACCTTGGATTACATTCACTCAAATCTTTGAGGACCTTATCAAGTTCCCTCAAAAGGTGGTGCTAGGTATATACTGACATTCATTTTTTTTTTTTATATTCTAACATTCATTGATGACTTCTCACGAAGAGTATGGGTATACATGTTGAAGCATAGGGATGAGGTATTTGTCAACTTCAAGTAGTGGATGACTTTGATTGAGAAGCAGAATAGGAAGAAGGTCAAACGCTTGAGGATTGACAATGGCTTGGAGTTTTGCAACAAGGAATTTCAAGAGTTCTGTGATAAGGAGGTGATTGTGAGACATCGTACGGTTGTTCAAACACCATGGCAGAATGGATAAATATGACTATTTTAGAGAGAGCTAGATGCATGTTATATAACATTGAATTGTTCAAGGATTCTTGGGCTGAAGCTATTAATATTACTTGTTATTTGGTGAATAGGTGACTATCAACTGCTTTGGACTGCAAGACATTAATAGAAGTTTGGTCAGGATCTCTTGCTGATTACTCAAATATGAGGGTATTTAGGTGTTGGCCTATGCTCATGTTTGTTATGGGAAGCTTCAGCTGAGGGCAAGGAAGTGCATATTCCTAGGCTATGCAAATGGAGTCAAGGGTTATCATTTATGGTGTACCGATGACAAGAGCTCTAAGGTGATTATTAGTGGGGACGTGACATTCAATGAGTCTGCTATGTTGAAGGAGGTAGAGCAGGGTGAAAGTAGTTAAGATGGCGTTAAGGAGAAGGTGGAGTTTGAGATTGGCCCTCTACAAGTTTCAAAAAGGAAATAGAAAGTGGTAGATAGAGCTAGTGAGAGCTCATTATCATCTTATCAGTAGCAAGAAACTGATTCACTATAAAACTATCATTTGGCTAGGGATAGAGAGAGGAGACATATCAAATCACCACAGTATTTTGTATATTTAGATTTGGTTGCTTATGCTTTGAGTTCGGTCGAGGAGCTTGTGGGAGACAAAGATATGTTGATGAAGATTATACCAAGAATCAAATTCAAACATTGCTTGGATTTGATAAAAATTTGCAAACTTAGATGATTTCCCCTTTTAGGGGAGACAAAGATGATGGATGGGGAATTTCAAGTCAAAGTAGAGATTGTTGAGTGTGCCTTGAAATTCTAGTTGAAAATGAGGAGAAACGGTGAAAATGGTGACGAAACAATGCAGAAACGAGCAAGTTGATGTCAATGCAGCATGATGAGGTGAGCCCCGACGCACATGGAAAGAACGTTGCGCCCCAAGGCACAGGTGCCCCTAGGCGAAACTATTTGTGACTTGCATAAGGGCATAAGCTGGCCGCACCCTAGTGCAAATGTTTCTGTCCCCAGGGACATTTTTTTGCGCTAGGACACAAACTCCGTGCACCCTAACTCAACATATTCTGCCCTCTTAGGGAACTTGCGCACTGGGAAGCAAATTTTGTGCGCTCTGGCGCGGCATGCAAGGCCTAAGCCCCCTTTTTGTTTTTTGGGTATTTAAACCCTATTTTTTTCATGGTTTTCATGAGTAGTGAACCCTATTCAAAGTAGTTTTAGACTGTTTTTGAAAATTTTCTCTCTAATGGAGGTTATGACGAGGGTGTTGGATGTTCTTGTGAGGTTTGTGTGGCCTGAATTTGTACTTAGCATTAATTTGAGATCATTAAAATTTATCTCTTTGTCGGGTGGAGTAGGCATATCTCCAATTCATATTAATTCTTGTGTTCTTTTATTGAATTACTTTACATATATTTCTCAATTATTGTTATTTGATCTTTTTGGGTTTAAATAATATGACAAAAAGAAATATTATTTGGATCACTTGTTTCATATACATGGGATCAAAAAATGTTAGAAGGCCATGACATTTTTCACAATTTAAGGAATCGATCAATCACAAATGCGTTGCCAATTGGCATGTATCTTTATGTGACTATCCAGTCTAGAAACCTGAAATTAATTAATTTCAAAAGTTCACCTACTGACGGTTAGGAAGCACAGTTTACTCTTATTAATTCAATGCCACGCTACGTAATATAAAATTTCAAAATTTTTTTGTCACTATATACAAGTTCCAATGCATCTTGTTATATAATGTCTTCTTTAGATATATATATATGATAAAAAGAACTTCCCATACAAGCACATGGAAGATGAATATTTGACTAATCTATTTGCAGATGAGGTCCAACTTTAATTTTCTATTTTTCTTATCCGTACTTTTTTCATATATATTAGTTTATGTCTCCGCATTTCAACCAATACTCAGCTATATCCCAATTAAATATGTATATATATATATACATATATATGTAGATTAAATGTCAATGCACCTTTATCTTGTGATGATTTTCCAGTACTTTATAGTAATGTAATTAGCCAGTGTTTTTAGTCTAAGAAACATATATATGTGTGTATATATATATATATTGATATAAAGAGAATTAAGAAAAGAATTAGTTATTTTTTTAAATAAAATTGATATCAAGCAAAATAAGAACACTATTAGCCATTTTATTTAGTAGTAATATGATTCCTGTCAAATCTCCAGAATCAAGTTTATCTAATTAATATACACACGGAAATCAAAGAAACTCAACTTTATTGTAATTGCATAATTTCGACGCTTAGTATGTCAGCAACAGTGGCCTTAATCCTCTAAATTATTCTGATATGTTATCCGATCGAGTTAGACGGAATGCTTTCATTATTAATTAATAATTGGGGCTTGGGCATGATTCATGAATGTGCTCTTGCAAACTAGGAAGGCCTTCGTTCCTTTCCTAGCAGTATCTTATTGTTGAAGATACTAAATATTAAGAGCACATTTTAATTACTAACAAGAAAAGAACATGGAAGGTTTAAACACTTCTTCACGCAGTGAATTCACATATATCAAGCGTTGCAAAAGACATCAGTAATCAGTTTGTGATAGTGCAATTCCAGAATGTTGAAAAGTTATTTAGCATTAGATCATTTACAATGTGATATATATATATATATATATTAGCCTAGGTTTATCTTTAGACTGTACAAAAGTATTATAGTAAGGCTAGTTTACAATAAAACAAATTAATCTGTTGCAATAAAGCAAGAATGATATTTTTACTATTGAAGTAATTAATTTGTATTTTCTATGAACAGGGTAAAGTATGCATCTTTTGGATGTCTGCCTTTATATTCATTATAATATGGCGTATATAGTTTTCAGATCAAAACAACATATATATTCTATATATTAAATTTGTTTATTTCTTTATATAGTTTCATATGTCAAACCTGCACTTATGGGTGTCAATTTGGATTAAAACCCATAGGCTCAACCCAACCCACATGGTTTTGGGTTGGATTGGGTTGGACTCAACATTTAAAAAATGGGTTTGAACAGGTTAGTTTAGATGAGTTGTATCAAATTTAAGTTCAAAATGAATTTTAACTAGGTTTAAAATAGGTCCATTCAAAAAAGTTAATTAATTTGATAAAATTGTATATTAAATATAGTGTAGAAGGCATAATAATATTACTATGATCTTATGAATTAATTTTTTAAAATAAATAAATTAAATTAATATTTTTTTATTTTCTATTGAAATCATTTCAAACCCAATCTAACCCATAACTCAACCCATTTTGAACCCAACCCACATAAACCCAAACCAAACCCAACCCAACCAACCCATTTGTCACTACCACCTGCATTCAATCTATCTTTTCATGCTTTTTAATTGAAGTACTTATAAATAAATAGGTGATAGAATTATCAAAGTTGTCACAAATTGGATATATTAAGCAGTAAAATTAATTTTATTTTATCTAATAAATAATTTTTGCAATCTTACCAATGGCAAACATATTCTCAAACCCGCAATGATAATTAACAAGATTATTAATTTTCATTGATAAGATAACCAGTGACAAAATCCTTTTGTTTTTAATCATTATGCATGTCTCTAATTGTTAAAACCACTGTAAGAACAATGATCGTAAGAAATATTATTGCAACAAAATAAAAATTATATTGTCGACATATAAATAGTAACAACTTTGACATTATACTATTTAATATGTTTATATTATAGTACTTGAAATAAGGATACTATAAATATGTTTGTGCATAAAATGGTAATCAAATTTTTGTCTTCCATATGGAATTGCTAAAGATATCTCGGAAATTTTTTATTATGAAAATTAGTTAATTTTGAAAAAGCAGATTCTAACATATATATAAATAGATTTTAGTAAAAATTATTTTGTACTTTCTCTGTAAATTACCAATAGTTTTGGATTTATTCTCATGGAAAGTAAACAAAGTTAAAACTCATGTTGTGTTTGACTCTTGAATTTTAGCGAGTATAATACAAAGAAAAATATTTTTTTCTTTTCAAAAGATAGTACCCCATATGATCAACTATGCGTCAAGGAGCTAGTGAACTATTTTATGATCGAAACTCATTTAGGTGGAAATAGGATGTCGATAAATAAATTTTCATCTCAATTTCAAATCAATCAGATTATTTAGATTTAATTTATAATCGATTGAAAAACTCTTACTTCTGTGTTTATTTTACAACATGTATGTATATGTTATAAATTTGTAAAGGATAGTGGATGATGGATATATATATATGTATGTATCTCATGAAACTCCAAAATGAGAGGCAAGACTTCTTAGAAATTCACAGATGCGATAAGAAAATTAAACTGTATTTATTTGCATAAATGTGTGTATATATTTATGTATATTAGTTTAAAATGAAGCAAAAAATTCAAGTTGATCTACATTTACGCTTTGTTTGGCTCAAGAAATTTAACGAAGACAACCAGTAGGAAAGACAACTTTGCAAAAATAAAAGTGCAAAATTAGATCATTGAAAGTATGGAAAAAGATTATCATCTATCCAAAAATACGATTTCAAGTAAAAATAAAACGTTAAGGCTCCCAAAAAAGTGACTATATTAAATTGATCAGTTTTCCTTTCATCTTTTCCCTCTGTTAAAATGTTGAATACCACAGTTTACATGTCCAATTTTGTGCGCACTTTACAGTTTATTATTTATCAAGCCATAAAGACTGCAGTGAGAAGAGACATGATAAAAGATTGATCTGAGGGGGTTCCACCATCAGTAATGCAGAACTTTGATTGTAGATCAGCCATTATCTCTACGAACTATTTCAATATTTGTGATTGGATAAAGGATGTTATGTTTTTATCTTAGTCAGAAGGGCAGGATAAGTTTATTTAGGGACTAGGAACTATTTGTATATATACTTCGTTAATGAACAGACTTTTGGGGAGAGAAAAAAGTGAGCAGCATGCTCTAGATTGCAGCAAAGAATGAATTATGTACATAGTCAGCTGGAGTACTTATACTACAAACCTTAACCAACTATATATAACAGATTGAAAAGATGCTAACTAACTAACAGAAATAGTAAAAAGAACAAAAAATACATCATCAGCTAACATACATAATGGGAAAATAAATATGCTATCATGTCTACAACCCCCCCTCAAGTTGGAGATTGGTGAAAGTCAACCAAGCCCAAGTTGGAGGCTAAGGAGGAGAACTGGGGCAATGAAAGAAACTTGCTGAAGATGTTAGCAACCTATAACCGGGTGGAACATGCTTGGGAGAGATGAAACCCTTCTTGAATTGTTGTCGAATGAAATGACAATCACTCTCAAGGTGTATGATTCGCTCATGAAAAATAGGATTGGCAGCAATGTGTAAGGCTGCTTGGTCATTGCAGAACATATCAATAGATTGATTAATACTGATACCAAAATCTTTTAGAAGATATGGATCCATTGGAGCTCGCAAATAGTGGAAGCCATGATTCTGCACTCGGCTTCAACAGTTGAACGGGATACTTTAGTTTATTTCTTGGATTTCTAAGAGATGAGAGATTGTATGAGGAAAATGCAAAAATCAGTAATAGGTCTTCTAGTATCTTAACAAATTGAACAGTTGCAACTAGAGGGAGTTGGAAGTGGGAAAGAATAGGCCTGTAGACGTGTAAGGCTACAACCCAATGTGATTGGCAAGGAGAATTGATTTGTTGGCTAAGTTGCTGCACTGCAAATGAAATATCATGTCTAGTCATGTTCATATACAACAATCTTCCCACTAGCCTCCTGTATTTATCTGGTTCTATAAAGGGAGACCATTATTCTATGTTCAACTTATGCCCTTTCGGAAGAGGGGTGAAAGCTGGCTTCGTTCCCACCAAACCAGTATCCTATAGGATGTCCAGGATAAATTTCCATTAGTTCAAATAAGTACCAGCACCTGACTTGGCCATTTATATGCCCAAGAAGTATTTTATATATCCTAAGTCCTTAATAGTAAACTATTGATGCAAAAAAAATTAAACCAGTAAAATATTTGCCTCACCAGTACCAGTCACAAGGACATCATCCACATAGACCAGCAGAGCTAAGAAGTTTGAACTATAGGACTTAGTGAATAGGTAATGATCATTTTCTGATTGGTTAAATCCAAAAGTCTAAAGCTTGGAAGTGAACTATGCATTCCATTCTCTAGAAGCATGTTTGAGCCCATAGAGAGATTTGAGGAGCTTACAAACTTGCCTTAGTTTGGATGTCTTGTAGCCTTGAGGGGGAGTCATATAGACTTTCTCATGTAAGTGACCATGTAGGAAGGCGTTGTTGATGTCTAATTGATGGAAGGGCCAAGATCTAGCAATTGCCAATGCAAGAATATCCTTACTGTCACTAGTTTAGCTATAGGTGAGAAAGATTTTGTGTATTCCAATCTCTCTACTTGATTGAATCTTTTGGCAACTAGTCTTGCCTTAAACCTATCAACAATCCCATCAGGTGAATATTTAATTTTGTAGACCTATTTTGAGCCAACGAGTTTCTTTTCCGCAGGAAAATAATTGAGTTCCCATGTGTGGTTCTTTTCCAAAGTAACAAGCTCATTCTGCATGGCCTCAATCCATCTTTGAATAGTACAAGCCTACGTATATAAAACAGGTTTTGAAATTTATGGCACATTTGATAAAATCTCCATGTATTGTGTATTGAAGTGAGATGATTCAATATATGAAAAAGTGAGCTTGTAGGCACTTCAATCTTCTGAGTATTAGGTGCAGAAGATGGAGGTTAGGTGATTGTACATATAAAATCCTTAGGTCACACTAGTTTTTGTCTTATTTTGGGTATGTCTAATGGGAACAGCAGCATCAGAAATGGGATTGAGAGATCAAAGAGGAAGGTTTGAAGGAGTAGGAATGTCAATAAAAGAAAGAGGATCTTAGAAGATAGTCCCATTGTCTATAGTGTTTGAAGGGGTATAGCTATCAATGAGGAAATGAGAATTCTACAGGTTAAAATCATTATCTATAGTGGCAACATGTAAAGGTGTAGAGTCTGAGTTGGGCAATTTTATAGGGAAAGATGGATTCATAAAAAACCACATCTCTAGGTATCAAAATTTTATGATTAGAAAGATCACAAACTTTGTATGCCTTTTGGCTAGGATTGAAGCCTAGAAAGATATATTTGAAGGCTCTAGTATCAAGCTTAGCTACACTTGGTGATGTGTTTTTCACATGACATAGACAACCAAAGACTTTAAAAGGACTATAGTTAGATGGTTTGTTGTGTACGATCTCATATGGTATCTTCCTTTTCAAGATAGAAGTTAGTGTTTTGTTAATAATATAGGTGGCCGTGAGGACAACTTCTCCCCAGAATTTCTTTGGCAAGTTGGAGTGAAATAAAAGGGCCCTGGTAACCTGTAATATGTGTTTGCGTTTTCTTTCAACTGGGCCATTTTGTTAGGGTGTGTAAAGGGTGGATTTTTGATGTAATATGCAATTGGTAAGGAATAGTTGTTGATAGTTTTGGTTGGTAAACTTAGTACCATTGTCTGACCTTATAGTTCTGATGGAGGTAGTGAATTGATTTTGGGCCATTCTAATGACATGTGTCAATATAAAAGTAACTTGGGTTTCATGAGAAATCAAGTATGTCCAATTGGCTCTATTGAAGTCATCCACAATAGTTAAGAAGTAATGAGCTCGAGTTACAGAGGTCTTATTATAGGGACCCCAGACATCAAGGTGTATAAGTTCAAAGGTGTGTGTTGTTTGAGATGTGGTAATAGGAAAAGGTTATCGTTGTGGCTTTGCTAAGGGACATACATTGCATGGAAGTAAAGACTAAGCTCTTTTATTGCCAATAAAATCCAAGTGAGACATTACAGTGAGGAATAAGTGGCCAAGCCTTTTATGCTAAAGAGAAAGTAATTGAGAATGATGAGTATTTTTAGGAGATTATTTGATGTTGTTACATTTAGAAGAAATGGGCAAGGTTCTATGTATCTTAGCACTGTAACTCAGAGTTTTAGTATAGTACCTTAGTTATTTGGTGTTAAAGCTTATGGAGTCTAGGATGTACAATCTTTCAAGCACCTTTCATGTAGCTAATATTTCTTCAGTTTGAAGGCCCTGCAATAAGCAATGATTGCTGTAAAATAGGAATCTAATTGAGGCATTTTCAGCTAGTTTTTTGACTGATAGGAGATTATAATGGAAGAACGGTATGTGAAGGGTGTTGGACAATGTGAGATTATTTGGTAGATAAACATCACCTGTGTGATGAACCATTTGAATATTGCCATCAGGTAAGTATACTTGTGTGATGGCTTTTCCAATTATCTGGTTGGTCAAGAGCTTGATATCACAACACATGTGGTTTGAAGTTCATGTGTTTATGATCCAGTTACCTCGTTCTAATAAGCTAAGTATACTAAAAGAAAAAATAATGGATAGTGGTACTTGCAAAGTCACTGAAATGCACCATGTTTACCATAGAGTTGCCTATAGTACCTTTGCCTTTCTTGAATTTGTTAATCTCCAACTGAATGATGTTTTGGATCTTTGTTTTGAGATCAGCTGTTATAGGCATTCCTTCCCAGTTTCAAAGTTGGCAAGAGCTTCTATTATGTTAGCAATGTGCTTTTGAATAGGTTTTCCTTTGGCATTCATCAATTCCATGTACTAGTCTGGAACTTCATGTAATTTGAAACAAGTCTCTTGTGTATACTCGGTGTAGTTACAATGAGTACAATATAAACTGGATTTGTCTACCTTTCTTCCTTGCCTCCCTACTTAGCAGTTTTCTTGTAAGCTTGAACTTTACTGTTGGCAGTGCTCTCCTTCTTGAATCCTTGAGCTTTTCTACATTCTCAGTGAAGTTGCTATGAACTTTGAAGGTTAGTAAGCCACTAAGATCTAATAATAAAAGTTCAAGAGCTTCAAATTAGTGCTTCCAGCCTATCAAGGATCTAATCATGCTAGGAATTCAGATTTGGTTGGAGTATTACCTCAAAAAGCAAATTTCCAAGGTTTCAAGGGTGAACACTTCACCAATCCAGATTCTGGCAGACTCTGACACAGCAGAGAAACAACAACTTTTGCCTCAGTTATAATCAATCATGAAAAAAATTTGGAACTTAACAACTCCTAAAGGAAAGTTCTATAAAAAATTCAGAGCAAAACTCTATCTGAATTGCTTGGAAGAAATTCGACAAGTGATTGTTCTTTTCCAGTGGATCTCCAAAGCTAGCAAATCAAATGCTTTGCCTCTATTGATATGATCCACATACCAATTGATTCTCCAAATTCCACCCACTTTTAGCTAGACAAAATAAGCAGAATATCGATGGTGAAGGCCGATTTTTGAGGTGGGAGAAGAAGAGAGAACAAAGCCTCAACACATAAAGTAATGTTTAGAAAGGGAGTTTTGGAGGGAATTATGGAAGAATCTAATTCTTCACACCTTTCACAATGATGGCCAATTCTCTCTCTATATATCTATATGTAGATGTTAGATAGTGTGAAGCCAAGATGGCATCACACCTTCCATTAGGAGGAGCAGCCAAGTGGGGTGCTAAGGTGGCAAATTTGAATTCAAATCTCATTTGAATTTCACGTGCATTTTAATTACATTTGAAATCTGATTTCAAGTTAATTAAGATGCTAATTCAAATGAACCTTTCATTTAATTTTTCCTCCAAAACTTATTATTCTCTTGAATTAAATTAAACACTTTAATTAATTCACCTTTGATTCACTCTTAAATCAAACAAGTTTAACTCTTAAGTTCAATTTTTGTTAACCTAACTCTTTAAGTTAACTTGACCAATTGATGGTCACTTGGCACCAAATATTTAACTCTTTAATTGTTGATCTAATTTAACTCCTTAAATTAGTCGATTAATTTAATACTTAAATTAATCAAGCCAAAAATTGACCTTCAATTTGGTACCTCAAAATCGGTCACCAAGGAGTGATTCTCTTACTCTTAGAAAATTGCTCCATTAACTAGGAGGTTAATTGACTTTTGTGTATGACCCAATAGGTTCTACCATTCATTGGACATGGGCTCACAACTCGTTCTGAATTTTGAATATCATATATTCATTTTAGTTTAAAACACCTTTTAAACTAATCGACTCAATTCAATCAATCTTATTAATTGAAGAGTACTTAATCTCCATGGTCGACGTCCAACCTCAAGCCCATGGAGCCCAACTAATTGGCCGAAATGAATGCTTTTGGAGAACCGTCATAGCTATACCCTTGCCATGCAAATACGGTCCTTCCGTCTCTTATCTCTCGAAAGAGGTTTAGGCAAGATATTTGTCGACTCCTTAATAGCCTCAATCCTATGCCTCTATTCTCATTGTTCGATTCTTTTGTATAACCTCACCTTTGAAAAACTCCTTTTCCAAATTATCATACCACCTTGTGATGGATTTCTGGGAATTGATCATTATAGAATACATAGGAGATGTACTCGCCCTTCACAAAAGCAAGGAGTCAGATTCCTACTTAGATCTCATAAACCTCCATGCTAAGTAACTCGTACCTAACCTCAACCCAAAAGACCCGCCAAGTGGTTAAAGAAGAGTCAAAGTATGAGGACCAGACACAAGGTTACCATGAATCCTTAGGTTAGAGGACTAATAATATGCACTGGCGTAAGCTGGAGAACTTGCCACTCCAGCTATTTAGTTGATTCTCTGGTAGGTCTTCAGTGCCTTGTTCTCTGACAAACACCGACTAACATGTATCCATATCTCATATGGTTTCTCATAGAATGGAGCAATATCCAACTCTTGGATTTATGCACCGTTAGTGCAAGTCTATCTAGATCTTAGATGCCCTATCTCACAAGATCCTATGACTTGAAAGATTTAAGATCATGACGGTGTAAGACTTATTACATGGTTACCAAACCAAGTCTCATAGTCATGAGTGATCTAAGGGCTTCATCCAAATATGAGTGAAGAAATAATAAGCATAAGATGAAGACTGCCATATTTAATCAATATTGTTATACAAAGGAAATAGTTTTACAAGGTCAATCCTATTGGCATGCCGGGCATTATTCCAACAATCTCCTACTTGCCCTAAAGCTAATGCCAATAGCCTTGAGACCCATCTTCTCAAGATGTTCTTCAATGACCTTTTGCTTTATGGATTTTGTTAGTGGATCTTCTATATTCTCTTCTGAGATGACTCTTTCCACTCGGATGTTACCTTTATCAATGATCTTCCGGATAAAATGATATTGCCTCGAAATATGCTTGGATTTCTTATGAGATCTTGGCTCTTTGTCTTGTGCCACTACCCGTTGTTGTCACAAAAGACAGCTACTAGCTCAGCAATGTTAGGTACTAAATTCAACTTTTGAATGAAGTTTTTCATCCAAACATCTTACTTTGTAGCTTCCGAAGCTGCAATATACTCTGCCTCCATGGTAGAATCGGCTGTGATATCTTGTTTGGAACTCTTCCAACTTACTACGCCGCTATTGAGACAAAATATAAATCCAGAAGTGGATTTTAGGTCATCTATATTAGATTGAAAACTTGAATCCTAAAACCCCTCTAGTTTTAATTCTCCATTGTTGTATACTAAAAATAAGTCCTTAGTCCTTCTTAAGTACTTATGAATTACTTTAATGGCTATCCAGTGACTCTCAACAGGGTTAGATTGGAACCTGCTTGTAACACTTAGCTAGTGTGCCACATCCGGTCTTGTACATTAAACTGCATACATTATGCTATCGATAGCAGAGGCATAAGGTATGTAGGACATTCTCTATCTCTTGTTTTTAGTCTTGAGGGCCATAGACTTGGAAAGACGAATGCGATTTCCCAGGGGAATTAATCACTTCTTGGATTCTTTCATACTAAATCTCTTTAGTATCTTATCAATGTATGGGTTTGGGATAGCCCCAGCATCTTCTTGGATCTATCTTTATAGATACGTATTCCCAATATATAGGATGCTTTTCCTAAATTCTTCATAGAGAATTGTGCAGATATCCACGCTTTAGTACACTCTAACATTCCTACCTCATTCCCAATGAAAATGATGTCATCGACATAAAGCACAATAAACTGTGTCGAACTCTCACTAGCCTTCTTATACACATATGGTTCATACACATTTTTGACAAAGCCAAACGATTTGACCGTTTTGTCAAAACGTATGTTCCAACTTCAGGACACTTGTTTGAGTCCACAAATGGATCTCTGGAGTTTGCAAACCTTTTGCTCACTCCCATTGGATGTAAAACCTTGTGGTTGCTCCATATAAATTTCTTCTTCAATGTCACCATTGAGGAAATTGATTTTTACATCCATTTGCTATATCTCATAGTTATAATATATAGCTATGGCAAGAAGGATCCAATGGACTTAGGCATTGCGATCGGTGAAATTTTTTCCTCAGAATCAATATATGGTCTTTGAGTATAACTCTTTGCCACTAGTTGTACCTTAGAAGTCACTACTTCTTTATCTACTCCAAGCTTTTGCTTATAGATCCATTTTCAACCAACGAAAACTATTCCCTCTGGTGGATCTACCAAAGTCCACACTTTGTTGGAGTTCATGGAGTCCATTTCGGATCTCATAGCTTCAGCTAACGTCTTGAATCTATGTCCAACATAGCTTCTTCATAGGTCTTCGAATCACTATCCGACTGACACGTCTTGTGAAAGAATTCAAACATGTTGGGTTGCTTCTTAATTCAGTCTAACCTTGTTAGTGGTTGTGTGTGAGGCTCTTGTTGCTTATTTACTTCCACCGCTTGCGGGATTTCTTGATCATCTTGAACTTCATCAAGTTCAATAATAATGCCCTTTCTATCCAATAGAAATTCATTTTCCAAAAAGTAGGCATTCCTTGAAACAAACACCTTTTGTTTCGAGGGATAATGAAAGTAGTAACCCTTAGGCTCTCTAGGGTATCCCACAAACTTGCACCAAGTGGATCTACTATCCAACTTATCTCCCACTGTTCGTCTCACGTAGGTAGGAGATCCCCAAACCTTGAGATATTAGTAAGATGGTGCTTTGCCAAACCAGATCTTATGTGGTGTCATTGGTACTGACTTTGAGGGTACTACATTTAGTAACCTCACCGCCGTTTGTAAGGTATATCCGCAAAAGGATATGGGCACATAGGAAAAGCTCATCATGGAATGTACCATGTCCAACAAGGTACGATTTCTCCTCTTGGCTATTTCATTGTGTTGGGGTGTACCAGGTGGAGTCCATTGAGAGAGAATTCCATTCTTTTTTAGATAACTAAGAATTTGATGCTTAAGTATTCTTTCCTTCGAAATGATCAAAGAGCTTTAATACCTAGCCCCCTAATTGCATGCTTTTCCACTTCATTCCTATACTCTTTGAACTTTTCAAAAGGTTTGGACTTGTTCTTCAAAAAATACACATGCCTGAACTGACTATAATCATTGGTGAAGGTGATAAAGTAGGAATAACCTCTTCTCCCACTACTTCTTAGTGGTCCACAAACATCCATATGGATCAAATCTAAAAGAATTGTGGAGCACTCCATTTGTCCTACAAAAGAAGCCTTAGTTATTTTTCCCTTTAAACAAGATTCACAAGTAGAAAGATTCTCAATGCCACTAATATTTAGTGCTTTAAGAGCTTCTAACTTGTTCATCCTATTTTTAGAAATATACCCAAGTCTTGCATGCCATAGAATGGCATCTTCTTTGTTATCTAACTTTTTTTTACTTGATTGAATGTGCATTAGTGAAGGTTGAGAATCAAGTATTTATAATCCATTAATTAGTATACCTTGGGCAATTAAAAAACCATTCTTTTATGCTTTCAACATCCCATTCGATATAGAAAAATTAAATCCTTCATTATCTAGAATGAGAATTGAAATAATGTTCCTAACAAGATGGGGTACATAATAAATCGGATCAAGTACAATTCAAACATTCCCCAAGTCCAACTTGATTACGCCTTGGAAGGTGGCCGCAACTCTTACTCTATTTCCTAGGCGGAGGATCATATCTCCTTCACGAAGACTCTTTCTTCTTTCCATCCCCTATAATGAATTACAAAGTGAGAACCACATGCGGTATCGAATACCCATGAGGAAGAATTAGTCTTCAAGTGCACTTCAATAAAGTACCTACATTTCTCAAGGGTTGCAAGGTAAGCTTTGCAATTTTTTTTCCAATGTCCCTTCTTGCCACAATGGAAAACAACTAGCTTTGGTTTTAGCCTTCTTTTTAACCCTCCCGAAACTCTTCTCGAGTTGAGAAATAACTCTTCTTCCCCTTACCTCATTTTCTAGTATCCCTAGGGCCCTTTGACTTAGAGGAGGATGCAAGAATAAAAGGCTTCTCCTTTCTCATAATTGCCTCCATGGTAACAAGCATGTTGACCAACTCGTTAATTGTAACTTCTTGCTTGGACATATTGAAGTTCATAACAAATTGGTCATACGATGGTGGCAATAGCTGTAGGATCAAATCCATATAGAGGTCGTTGTCCATAAGCACATCTAATTGTCCAAGCTTCTCGATGAGCCTTATCATCTTGAGGCCGTGATCATGGACGTTAGACCCCTTACTCATCATTGTCTTAAAGAGCTCATTTGATAAAGCAAACCTTTCATATCTATTTTGCATAGCAGATAACTTTTGTAGGTGTATATAGATCTCTCGAGCATGTTTCATGTGCTCATGAGTCTTTTGGAGCTCGTTGGACATGGAGGCCATCATGAAACATCTAACTTGTAGATCATCATCTATAAATTTTGTGAACATTTCACTGTCTTGGTCAGTGGCATCATCACCAATTGTGTCCATGGGATTTTGATCAAGGACATATGTCCTCTTTTTAGAGTGAAGAATTATTTTAAGGTTTCTCAACCAATCTTGAAAGTTTGGTCCGGTCAGCTTATTGGTTTCCAAAATACTTGCGAGTGGATTCTTAGCCATTTTGATTGAAGATTTCAAAAATATACAAAAGGTGAAAAAAGAGTATAAACATGTGATTGAATTTGATATTAAAAATATGTTCATGGTCTTTCAAGCATTTTCCTCCTGCTATTTTATCAAATCCTTCACTCCCAAGAAGAATTTGGGAAATCTCATTTCTTTATGAGAATCAAGATCCTAAGGACTTGTAAGTGGACCCCCGCTTCGAGTGCCATGCAAAAACAATTGAAAGGTAAGCAACATTTGCTAATTGCATCTCATGCAACTCTTGGTATATTTTGCCTCTCTTTTCATGTAGACACCCCACTTCGAGTGCATCTACATTACTAAGTGTTAAGTCAAACCTACAAATCATACTTTGATTCGAGATGACTCCATGATATCCTCCATTTCGAGTGCCAATGCATGGAGGTTCTCAAATAAAAGGTGCATTATATGCTAAGTATATACTCACAACCTTTCTCCTAAGTGTGACTCCCACTTCGAGTGCCATCATACAAATTCGGTAACATCATCATGGCGTATACTATTGGTAGAAGGCATGGATTAATTAAAACTCTTTTTAATTTGTATCCATTTTAACTTAATATTTGATAGCACTTAGACTTTCTAAGTGGAGGGATTTTGCTTGTAAAGATCTCATCATTTTTTATCTTCTTATTTAGGTTTTCTATATCCTAAACATGCATCTCATACATCAATAGAATATAAAAAGCATAAATAAGTAAATGCGGCTAGCATGCTCCTAGGTTGGGATGACCATGAGCTTAACCAAGTCGTGCACTTAGAGCCATATGTGCACCACCTAGTTGATTTTAAGTGGCTTGATTAAATCTAGCTGTTACATAAGTGTATTCTATACATTCATGGGTCTTCAAAAGTCTCCATGCCTCCAAGGTCTGCTTTGCTCCATGTAGCTTTTACATGAGAAAGAAATCCTCACTCATAGTAATTCTACTCTCATAGCATTTACAAGATACAAGTAAAAAGGCATGCAAGCCTCAATTTAATAAAACTCTTTTCAACAACTTGAAATAAATAAAATCAATATTAAAGGTTCATGATCATTCCTATTCATTTATCATCGATTCAACAATTCAATGAATAATAAACAAATCTAGAATTAACAATTAATTCCATCAATTAAATGCTTATATCATAAACAAGTAATTGGTCAAGCATAACTCTTATGCCAAAATCGAAGATTAACTTTAACCAATTTTTAAAAGCATGCAAAAATGTCAAACATTTTATTGAACACTTGCACAACACTTGTGCACTTTCTTTGTGTGTTACAAAATAATTTTGAGCACTAAAGGAGACATAAAAACAAGCGAAGACTTATCCTACGCTAAAATGGCCACTATTGCATAGGCTGTGAATTCGCGTGCACAGTGTATGCATGCTGCCCTGCCAGCGCCCGAAAGTATGCAGTAGGTTGCTGTTTTCAGCTTTTAGGAACTAGCCAACTCATTTTCGGCTCAACGTTTATGATCAAAAAATTTAGGACACTTTCTAAACATTTCATTACATATTTTAGATGAAATTTCTAGATTTAAAACAACTTTTAAAAGTGGAAATTCAAGTGCTCAATTAGGCTTCCAGAAACTAGTTTAAGTAAGGATCACATTCTTCAAAAATCTCCAACAAAACTCCAATCATATTGGATCCAAAAATGACCAAAACATCTTGAGGCCATTAAACACATGTTATATGAACATATAATATCAATTAATACCAAATCAACATTTAACATTAATAGCTACGAATTAATACATACTAATTATATGAATCAACACTTAAAACACATATTAACATGCTTTCAATTCATCAATCAAGGAGCCACATACAACATCATACAAGCACTCCAATTGTCATGCCCCAAAATTAAATCATATTTATACTAGAATTGAGCATGAAATTTAATCCCAAATAAATGAATCTAACAATCAAAAACATAAGGTTAAATAGGAACTCATCCAATTCCTTGCAAACTCACAACATGAAACTCCAAGTATCGAAATCTTTCCGAAACTAAACACAATGAAATCCACAACAAATTAAACAAAACTAATGAACTTAATATAAAATATACTAATCTACTAAAAATTCCAAAACTACATCTTCACTCTTGATTCTCATCATGCAAGACCCACCTCCTCACTAGGACTAGGATCTATGTCTGCCAGAAGGAAGTTAGAGAAAAGAAAAGAGTGTGAGTAAAGACTCCGCAAGTGCTAAGTGTGTGTAGAGTGAGTTATTGAATTAAAATTATTTTTTGTACAATAGAAATTTTTTAGTATTATAAAAAGGAACTCATAAAACAGTCTAGCAATAACAGTTGAGAAATCTATAAACGATCAAGCAGTATCCAATCAAAACTTTGTAAAATAATTTCCTAAACTATCAACTTAAATACGATGATCAGTCAGTTTTGCTGTAGCCAGTCAACCTTATGGCTCCCCCGTAAGCCAATTGACTTGAGAGTTAAGTCAAGAATTAATTAATTAAATTAAATTACTTAATCAATTAATTAGGAGAATATTCTTTGGAGGAAAAATGAAAGGATAGGATCATTTTAGTGTGGCATTTAATTAATTTGAAATTACATTTCAAATGTAATTGAAATACACACAAATGCAAGTTAGATTTGAATTTGCCAACTAAGCATGCAAGGCATGCATGTTGGCGGTCCTCCCTCCTTGAAGAAGGTGTGATGCCACCTTGGCATCACACCATCCTCACTTTATATATAGATATAGAGTGGGGAGCGGTAATCTAGCATTCAAGCAAGTGAAGAATTAGATTCTCACTTTTCCCTCCATTTTCAAGTTGTTCATTTATGTGTTCACAATCACCTTCGTCTTCTTCTCCCTACCCTAAAACCGGCCATCTCTTTCTCAATTATCCTCTCTTTCTCTAGATATAAGTGGGGAGTAGTAGAATTTGGATTGGTGTGTGGATCATTTCGATAGAGGCAAAATAAATGGTTTGCTAAGCCTTTGGAGATCCATCTACAAGACCAATGCTTTGTCGATTTTATTCCAGGAGATCCAGAGGGAGTTTTGAGCTTAAATTTGTTCTAGCAGCTTCTTCAAGGTGTTGAGTGTCTACTGGAATTGTTTTAGTATGTTTGGAGAGTTTTGAATTGGTAAAAAAATCGCTTGCTTCCAGCTGTGCCACTGTCTGGTAGATCCTATTTGAACAAGGAGTTCTTCAATCTGCCTTTAGATTTTTGCATTTAAGGTAACTCTCCAACCAAACCTAAATCCTAAAGTGTGTTTAGATCCTTGGTTGCAGGTAAGCACTAGTTTATTTTAGCTTTTGATGTTTTATTATTAGATCCTAGTATCTTACCTGCTTTCATATAAGTCATGATCCAGGTCTCAAAGCTAATCATTTTGAGTAGAACAGTGAAAAAAGACCTGAAGAGGAGATGAAGCATAAGGTAGCCACTAGGGAATTTGAAGGAGACAACCAGCCCAAGAGAGGGGTCATCAATGTGATAGCAGTCAGCTACGAGAGACTCATCAAGCTCAAGGAAAAGATATTAGCCTAAGGTAATGATAGGACAAGTAACATATAGATTGGTACTAGCAGTGAGGCAGGGAAAAGAGAGCATCACTTTTGAATCAAAGGATATTGAAGGGGTATGTGTAACTCGCAATGACCTTATTAGGTAAAACTGCATTTTTAGTCCCACATGTTAGGGGGGTGTGCAACTTTAGTCCCACACTTTTTTCAAGTTTAGAAAATGTCCCAAAATCTCAAAAATGTTGCAAAGGTTGTCCCAAAGGTCAATTTCCATCCACAATTTAATGGAGAAAGCATGTGTAATGCGCGTGGGTTTATGATAATAGGATCTAGTGGCAATTTTGTGGCAAAATTGCACTTTTAGTCCCACACGTTAGGGTGTGTTTACAACTTTAGTCCCACACTTTTGCCAAAAGGGGTTAGATTTCAAAAAAAAAAAAACAAATTAAACTCAAGAGCAACATTACAAGGTAAAATACACTTTCTATGGTGAGACTAGTCATAACAAGAAGGGATGTGACTTGAGAAAATAAGCAGAAGAGTTTATAGTTGAGCTTGATGGTATTGATGAGGATCCAAGGGGAGAGGAAACTAGAATGCCAGCTCAACCACTACAAAAGATTACTGTAATTTTCATTTTTTATTGAATTTCTTTAGTGATTTTCTTTCTAATTCATGAATATTATACAATGACTTAGTTTTTTGATGTTACAAGTAAGGAAAAGACAAGTAATCTAGAACAAAAAGTTACTTGACAAGTTTCTTAATTAGTTATTGGACAAGCTTCTGCTGCATTGATTTCTTCTTTGCTTTGTGTTTCATTATTGGTTCTAACATAACAAGAGATCATATCAAGGAGTTGCATCAGGTAGAGTTGAAGAACTAACACAATCTGTTAGTTTTGAAGCTATAACTCCACCTTTTGTATTTGTCCCAACACCAACTCTAAATCTTACAATGCAAAGAAAAGTGAATAGCAGAACATCGCCAACATATTCACCAGACCATCCACCATTTTCACAAATAAGGAGATGTACTGGTTCACAATTAAGCACAAGTGGAGGGAATGTATATTTATTTGTGAGAAGTGGCCAAAAGTTTATCACTATGTCAAACTTAAGTGCACCAGTCGCAACTACATGTGGAAGTGGAAGTGTGAAGAAGTCTAAGACTAAAAAGCAAAAGTGGAAGTGTGAAGAAGTCCAAGACTAAAAAGCAAAAGCTACGTTAAGAGAAGTCCAAGGATAGATTGTAGCAGCAACATTGAATGAGAATTGAATGTATTTTTATTTTTTTTAGTTTTTTGTATATAAAAAATGCAGTGCCAAATTTATGAGTTATTTTGGAATCAATCTTTTAGATTATAAATTGGAATGCAATCGTTTTATATGTGTATGTGTCTTAGTGTTCCAGTTTGATAATGGATTGAATGTGTGGATTGGAAACTGAACCTGTTTGGTGTTGTCTATCATGTTGGAAATACAAATATCCTTTATGTATACTTTTCTACAAATTTTTGTTATGGAAATACAGTCAGCAATTCTTCAAGCTTTACCTATGTTTTGTGCCAATTCAGACTCTCACTTATGCATGCTTTTTCTCATTGCTCAATTGTAAATTTGGAAGCATCTCAGTGATGCCTGATGCTTGATTGAATTGGTGGTTCAAATTCAGGTATCATTATGAGTTATGCTCCTATCATAGTTCAGAAGCTTTTT
The DNA here is from genome assembly GCA_018894105.1 of Jacaranda mimosifolia. Lineage (NCBI taxonomy): Eukaryota > Viridiplantae > Streptophyta > Magnoliopsida > Lamiales > Bignoniaceae > Jacaranda > Jacaranda mimosifolia. Next base: position 32,923,592 of record CM032119.1, read on the forward strand.
TGTTGCTTTTTCTGTACATTTGGTCCATCTATAATATATGGTTGCTTTATGGGATGTGCATGTGGCGTATTTGCAGGGTTGCTATATTCTATTACACCATTAAGCAACTAAATACAAAATAATTTCCTTCTCCATTAATAACACAATTCCATTCCGTTACAATTCAAAATCAGGAGCTTGTTTAAGCTAATATTCCTACACGTTCAAGCTCCAATCAAGATATAGAAATACAATATAATAATTAAGTAGCATTTTCCTCCACCTTAGCAAAACAGAAGCAATATTCATCTTCTCATTCCAACATAACACCATAATTGGCTTTTTGACCTCTGACCTCTTATGGCAAAAGAGTGGGACTAAAGTGGCACCCCCCTAATATATGGAACTAAAAGTGCAATTTTTCCACAAAATTGCCACCAGATCCTATTACCAAACAGCCACACGCATCACATGTGATTTCTCCATTAAATTGTGGACAAAAATTGACTTTTGGGACCAATTTTGCAATGTTTTGTAGATTTTGGGATGTTTTCTAAATTTGGCAAAAGCATGGGACTAAAGTTACACACCCCCATAACGTATGAGACTAAAAATGCAATTTTTCCAACCTTATTGTTATAATCATGGATGTGGCCAACTTTACAATGCATAAGGTATTGATTGATAATAGAGACCTTGAGTTATGTATAAAATGACTTCACTTCCAGTTTTAAGCATGGGACTAAAGTTACACACCCCCATAACTTATGGGACTAAAAATGCAATTTTGCCAACCTTATTGTTATAATCATGGATGCGGCCAACTTTACAATGTGTAAGGTATTGATTGATAATAGAGACCTTGAGTTATGTATAAAATGACTTCACTTCCAATTTTAAGCTTATTAATGAAATCTGATAAGAGATGTCTTATTTTGAATTTAGTTTGCGGACTAAGTTCCATTGAAAAAAGAAAAAAAAAATAGAGTGCTTGAGTAAATCCTTGCATCACATGCCTATTCAATGTGCGTCACTTAAAATAACTATAATATGCCAAAATGTCTGTAAGAATAATATTATACTTTCACATAAATGCTATGCAACCAACAGAGTTGATGACCTTGTTATGCAATAATATGTACCCTCACAAATTTTAATATTGAAGTTATTGTATTCTATATTGAAAATTTTGCGTTGAAACTTTAGTATTGTTAGCTTCTTAAGTAAATTTATAAACCTAATACTGCTAAATATAATAGCAAAATTAGGGCACAATTGGACAATATAAGTTTTTAAGAATTTGAGTATTACATGAATATGTTTGGTTATGTTTTCATTTTCAATTTTCATTTTTCAATATTTTTAAATTTTGAAAAGTTAGTTAGAGAAAAATAGTTGAAAATGAGTTTGTATTTGGATAGTATGTTGGAAAAGTAATAATTATATAAGCTTTAGTAGGTTATAGGTGGAGAGAGATAGTAATATTAAAGAAGAGAGAGAATATATGTAGGTTATTGGGACAAGATATATAGGTTATTAGAAAATGTGTCTTGCGATGAAAATGAGTTGGAATATAAGTGAACATGATAATATGTTGTAAATAATTCATTTCCAAATAATGAAAGTATGTGAAAATGAATTTGAAAACATAAACAAGCATGCACTAAGTTATATTTCTTATCTCAAACTTTGGCTTAAGAGATGGCAGCACATATTCTTTTCATTGCAATTGTTTTAATACTTTGAACTTTTAGGTGAGATTAACTTCATTTAAAATTAGACTTCAAATAGTTCCTAACAATATATTGTGAAAAAATAAAGGGAAATAACACTACTAAAAAAACTACTATTTGTAACAGATTTTGTGATGGCAAAAATCTATTGCAAAAACTTTGGTCGCAAATTTTTGCGACGAATTTTGCGACCGCCCATTTTGCGATGGATTTTGCAATAGATTTGAGGTGTCACTTTTGCGATGGAAACTGTCTGAATTGCAAAATTGAAATTTTGCAATAGATTTGTTGTCCGTTGCAAAATTATAATTTGTTTAGAAAAAATTAATAATAATAATCCACCCTATACCAAATTGGTAACTATAATCAATCAAAAAATTATGCATCCTCATTCTAAATTGCAATGCCCAAATAATAATAATTCAAATCAAATAAATATATTAAACTCAACAAATACAACAAACTCTTGAAAAATGTAGTAAACCAAGTCCCCATTAAAATATAAATTCACAAAATAATGCCAAAAAATTATCTTACTCAATACAAAGACTTGTACTAAATTTCGCTGCCTTGAGATATCAAAGTCTATAATATCAAAACAAAAATAAAATTAGAATAATGAAAAATAGAAACATAAACCAAGAGGCACATAAAAAAAATTCAAAACACTTATAGAAATACATATTTTGAAATCTAAGTAAGAAAAAACATAAGTTATGCTTGAAATAATTCTTACCTCAAACTTCCTAAACCAGATCATCCTAATTGCCTTTGAATACCAAAATCCAATGCAAGGATTTTCAACGGAATTGCCTATCGTAAATCTTTTGAAAACTTAAATTTAAAACTCAAATGAGTAACCCCTAATTTGATATAGACTATATGAATATAGATATGGACAACACAAAAGCTTTGATGTATAGTGTTCAATCATATAAGATATATATTGACAAATATACAATGTAAGTACCTATTTATTGGCGTATTGATGTCAATGACAAACAAGTTGAGGATTAGAACGTCTATAGCCCATTGACAATCCTATTCATAATTTGTTTGTCATTACAACAAACATATCCAAGTAAATAAAAAAGACCAAAGATTTAATATGATTAGTGATACATTCCATAAAAACTCTCTTAAATAGGAAACTTCAAATTGCCAAAAAAACGAGAATCAACAAATTGAATAGCATTACTTCAATTAAAAACAACTGATAATATTCATAAACACATAATGACACATACATAAACACTCCTCCTTATATCCATCATCAGCACACAAGCAATTAAAAACCAATCAACAATAGGGCTCCATCTCTTCTTCCAACATCCCATCCTCCATCTTAATTTCACCAACTCTACACAATTCTAACGTATTCTAATAATAAAATATGTAAAATCAAAAGAAGGTATGCAACATTTATCTAGAAATGCTCTAAAACAACTCAACGTACAAAAAAAAAATATTCATCATTGTTGAGATATCCTATGTCATTAAGCACACGTTAGAATATCAATATTTCACTTTAAATGAACTATAAAATTCAACGTAAATCAAGATTTTAAGTTTTTGGTCACATTATTGCATATAATTACACATATTGAATCAAATAAGTTGATATATATATATATATGTCCCTAACTATAACAAAACAACATATATCATAATTTACAAAGTGATTGTCAATCTAAAATTTTCTTACAGGTTCACATATTTATCTATAAATCATAATTCCATAAACTAAATTAAAATTTATAAACTTAATACAGCTCAACATATAATAACATAAAGTTTAACTCAATCAAAATTCTAATAGAATTTTTTAATTCACATAAAAACATAAATCTAACATAATATAACATCTAATACATAAATCAAATTTAAACTAACATAACTTAATCTAATACATAAATTAAATTTAAACTAACATAAGAAATCATAATTTAAACTAACATATTGCAATTAATAATATTCGTAAACACATAATAACACATAAACACTCATTCTTATACCCATCATCCTCATGCAAGCAATTAAAAATCAATCAGCAACAAATGAGAATGCTCTATCCCTTCTCCCAACATCCCATCCTCATTTCTAATTTCACCAACTCTAAACATTTCTAATGTATTCTACTAAACAAATATATAAAATCAAAAGAAGGTATGCAAACTTACCTTTAATGCTCCATAAAACTCAACAGTCACAAAAAGTACCCACCACAGTCGAGATAGCCTATGTCATTAGGCACATGTTACAAGTGCATATACTTATTCATAAATCGTAATTCCATATAAACTAAATTATAAATTATAAATGTAATATAATTCAATATATACTAACATAAAGTTTAACTCAATCAAAATTCTAATAAAATTCTTAATTCACATAAAAACATAAGTATAGCAAAATATAACAACATTTAATATGAATATAAAACTTAACTCAAATTTTAACTAATACATAAATCATTATTTGTGTTAAGTCAAAATATATTACTAATAAATAAATCATTATTTGAGTTAACGAATACAAAAATCATATGTGTTAACTCCATACATAAATCAAATCTTAACTAATGCACAAATCAAATTTAACTAAATAAATTATAATTAAAAAAATTACCTTAATTAGTAGGGATAATGCAAAATATAAGCTCTCTAAATCTGAAACAATAAATAAACAAAACCTATTAGCATTTTTTAAAATTAAAGCAATTTTTTCAAAAAATATAAGAAAATAAAAAGATGGCCAGATTTGGCCGGCCGTGGGTGCGGCCAACACTTGCTGGGCGCACCAACAAGCTGCTGGTCATGACCAGCCAGCATTGGCCACTATAAAGAAGAAGAAAAAGGGGAAAGGGGAGATGTATATATTACCTCTTCAAGCAAAATGGGGCTCCAAGTGTGTGGTGGGGGGAGAGGGGGAGTTGGGTTTATTTTCCCCCTCCCACCTACTTGATGGATTCCAAATCTATCACAAAAAGTTTTAATTTTTTTTCTTTTTTCTTTTTCAGATTTGCGATGGAAAAATCCATCGTAAAACTTGAAATTTATGATGGATTTTTTTTCTGTGGCAAAACCCTTTTCAAAATTGAAGTTTTGTGATGGAAAAATCCATCATAATTTTTATTTTTGTTTTTTTAATTTTTTGCCTCGGATTTTTTCTGTCACAAATGACCAAACCTAATTTGTTCAAGGATTGTCATTTTTGTGATGGATATGTTTGTAACAGATTTTTTCAATTGCAGATTTTTGTTGCAAAAAGTAGTTTTTTTAGTAGTGTAATAGTCATACATTAAGGTTGACCACTCTAAATGAATGCAATTTCATAATATTTGTTCTATATTTTCAACTATTTATCCTACTGCTACTATGACCATGTTAATATATAGAAAATAAAAAATATTCATAATAAGCAAAAAAAATGAGAACACATATAGATGGAAGTATTAGACGAAGATCCTTAGCATTGTGTTTTTTTAATAAAAATGGAAAATATTATTGTATATTCCATATTTAAAGAAAAACCCAACTCCTACTTAGCATATAGCACTTGCTATTTACTTTTTGGTACCATACAATTTATTCTTGTGAAGTTAAACAAAGAAACTCAACCATTGGAAGTTCAAAGCTTAAGGTACGAGTTTATGAATATAGCACAAGTTGTTGCTCTTACTAGAAGATTCTCGCTTTCCATTGTACCGTTGCTTCTTAAATGAAAATAGGATGTATTTATATTTGATCATATGCAATATTTGGCTCTTTACAGTAAACATGCACAACATAATTTTATAAAAGTGGAGAATCCAAAAAAATAAGTACATCAAATATGACAAAGAATGTCAATAGGAAAGCAATGTAGACTACTTGGTGATTGAGTATAGGAACTTAAACTTGAAGAGGCAGCAAATGAAGTAATGGAACTTGTCTAAGCCTAAAACATGAAGCGTTAACCATGGAGATTGCTAGGTACACCTGTGGTGAGAGAAGGACAATAAGGAGGTTAAGTATGTAGATATTAAAGCATATGACACTACTTAGAAATTTAGAATGCCTTAACTAGGAACACCAGGAAGACTTAAACTAATGCGATGCATAAGGACCCCAATTCATACATATAGTAAGTACAACACTCAAACTCATTATAGAGATACTGGAAGTGGCATAAATTGTGAACGCCATTGTAACATGGTGGTTATAGATAGGGTTGGGGATAGACTTACCATGGAGGTATTCATTGTGGTGGTAGGGGGAACCTTCTAGTGTGAGTTCCATCGGATCAGAGATTGGCTGAAAGTTGACTCTTTCCTTCTCATTGTTAGACTAATAAAGATTAATCCTACAATAACTCTAAGAGGGTGACAATCTATATGTTATTAATTATTTGATTAATCCTAGAAATAAATTCCGCACAAACTTGTGAATATATTTTTCACGGCAACAAAAAGCGTAATCTACACTTGATTACTACAAGAAAATTTACATGTAATAGCACTAACTTTGCGAAATTTTGTGATATAATGACACAAAAAAATAATTTACATATAATCTTATAGTGACATTAGATTGAAATTGCCGAGATAATTGTATTTCAAAGATATTTAATTATTTTCACTAATTTCAAATATGTTATTTAATATAATATGTTTGAGCATATATTAAATAATTCAAAAATAGACTTTCAAGGTATAAAAATAAATTAATATTTTTGACTATATATGTTGAACATTTGATAGGTAGCTTGATGGTAAACTCATATCTTTGCAAATAGATGGTTTCAGGTTTGAGTCTTATTCAGAAAAATTAAGGCATGTTGGAGTCTCATATATGGAATACTGGATGTAGATTAACATATTATTCAAAATAATCTTTTGTGGCATTTAATATACCATGTTAGTTAATTAATTCCTCATGGCATGTTAGTATGTTATATAAAGGAATCTTTTGTAGTATTTTAACATCATTATATGTATTTTTAGTGGAAAGTTAAAATGTCATTTAAAATTATTCATGTGACATTTTAACATTTTATTCATTGCACTGTTCCTAGCGTATTACCTTACCATTTAAAGGAATCTTAGTGGCATTTTAACATGTCACTACATGCATTTTTAGATGTTTATTAGCAAGTCATTTAACAGTATCTTTAGTTGCACTTTGACATGTTATCTAATGCATTTTTTGTGACATTTTAATGTATCAACTAATACATTTTTTGTTGCATTTTATTAATGTCAAAATAGAGGTAAATTAATGATATTTATACCTTTAGTTACACTCCTACAAGTGACACTTATAAAAAATACTATTAAATATAAAATTGTCACTATAACATTATTTAGGTGGCACTTTCAATGCCACTAAACGCAAATTTTCTTATAGTGTAAAGACCTCTATGGAAGAAGTTACATTTGTCACTGTGAGGTTGAAAATATGTAGCTGCTACTGTCTAATCTAGATAGAATATTAGTCCACCAAGCGTCATTATCTCTTCTAGTTGATCATACTTCAAATATATTCTTTGAAGTCTCTTCATACTAATGTACTAATAACTTTTGTGTTCTATTTTTTTCATATTGATGTACTTGCACTTTTGTTTTTCTCTTTTATCATGGTGCTCTTATATATTTATATATATTCTACTTCATTGAGGATACCTTGTTATGCTAAAAAATGATTTTAACAAGAAATTTTCAAATCATGGTGTTTTGACTATTTTGAAATTTTGGCTTGAACAATTATAAAGTGAGGACTTAATGAATATAAACCTTCATCCCACAATTCTAAAGATCCAAAATTAGATAAGAAATGACTTTACTTTAAGTTTTTAGCTTATTAGTGAAATCGGATAACTGTTGTAGGCCAATAGTTTGTAAAATGCTTGTAAAGATATCTTATTTTGAATTCAACTTATGCTTTTCTTAGAAAAAAGTGAGCTTTAGAAAACCTCGCCATCATGTGCTTCTTCAAAAAAATAATTTTAAATAACATTTGCAGCAAATTTTGAAATCTGCCGCAAAAAGGCCAAAGGGGAAATAAACCCGAAATTTTTCGATGGATTTTATAATCAGTCGCAAATCGGCGGAAAGGTTTGAAATAAGCTCTAATCTTCCCCTCCTAAAAATTTGAAGCCTTGTAGCACCCCCATTCGAGATAGCACCTAAGTTGAGGCGCCACTCAATTCAAACTTAAATCTCAATCCTTAATTCAGACAATAGGCATATCAGAAAATTTTTCCAAAATTATCAGAGAATAGTGTCGAGCTTCAACCTAAAAAAGTCTTAACAAAGTACAATTTACATGCCACAACAGATCCCATCACTCATCGTTTCATACATACTACAAACTTTAACATTAAATTTGACATATCATAATGTCTCTAAATTTAAAACTTAACATACGAGTGATCCCATACATAGAGATAAACACCTGATCTATTACAAAATATACGTACTTTAATCTAAGCCTGAAGTTCGTCTTCATCACCTATTCCTATATGAGAGAATCAATGAAATACGATGAGGTAAGTCCAAAGTACTTAGTGAGGGATAATCGTAATAGTAAACAGTAGAGATCCGTCGAGCAAGAATTAACTCAACAAATTAACATTTAACAATCAGAACAATAGCATATCGAGTGATTACCGTTGGGATACAATGAAGCAAAATAGATTAGATTATAGGCTGACTGGATACAAACAAATAAACAGATCATATTATAGGCAGTCTGGATACAGTCAAGTAAAACAGACATTATCAAATTCAAGGTTATCAGGAGGTACTAGCTTGAGAGTTGTGGCCATCCGCTTGAATGGCCCGGGATCATCTCGACCGAATCAATTCGGGAGAATGGTCCATCTCAATCGAATTAGTTCAGGAAAGAAATAGAGACTACACGTCCGGCTGGAACAATAGCCTAATCTAGACCAAAAAACTACACCATCTTTGTTACTCCACGAGCAGAATACAAACAATCAAGATATAATTAGAACAAAACAAACCTAAGTGTCATATGCAGTCCAACGAATCAGAATAGAACATGCATATCAGATGCTCTTTAATCCAGTCGAACAGTCAGTCAATCCTACCTAAGTGTGACAACTGGGTACATGGCAGATGCCCATACGGATCGTATGGTTCAACGGTGATACCTAAGCGAGCGGCTTAGCATATCACGAATAGTTAAGCGGGTAGCTTAGCGTATCGCTAACACCCAAATGGGCTGCTTGGTGTGTCCCAAGTAATCCAAGCATTCCGCTAAGATTGGCACTTGGCCCAACAGTCTCCAGATAGATATCAAGAATCAAATAACGGATTGCCGAGAAGGTAAAATACTAATAGATACTGATGCAGAATGGTCAATTAACAGGACAATCAGATAATAGGACGATCGGATGACAGACAATCAGATAACAGAACAGACACATTACAGAGCAGTTAGATAACAGAATGAACTGATAACAAATAGTTAGATACTAGAACGGATAGATAATAGATATTAACAGATAACAGATACGAGTTCTGGGCATCGGAACAGACATAATTCAAAATTAGTAACAGACAATAACCCGAACAGGGGTGTACAATTCAGACAATAGATATCAATCAAGATTTCAACAAATCTTAGATTTCAACAAAATAGAATACAGATTAGAAATAGAAACCCTCACAAAGCTCATTCCACAAGAACATATAAGTATAATCAAGGCCAGAATGGCAGATCCTCGCAGGGTCAATCCACAAAAACATATAAGTATAAGAAATGCCAAGTTGGCAGATCCTCACCTTTGTAGTTCTCAAATATAACAACCACAGTTAGCAATCCTATTGGTCAGTCGGACCCACTTCGTTGTCACCTAATCAAAAGAATATTTTCGTAGTCAAATTCCTATTCATCTCTAATAGCCTTCTAGAAATGCATCATAAGCATTCTATCATTACTAACTTATTGATCAACATGATTAGATAGGTTTAATAGGTAGTATCTACACAAAGTACCTCAGTAAATCAACTATTCTAGAATTAGCCACGATGGTCTATATCAGTTCCAAAAATAGCATGATATCTCGTTCTTAATTACGAAATCATTATCATATCATCATCCTAATCCACACAAAGTAGTCCAATCCCTACATAATTAATCCTAATCAAATACCACTTCGTCTTACATTATATAATCCTTAGTACAATTATTAAATCCAAATTTTGGCATTTAGCCTAACGTGTCCAGGTGTACTATTTGAACATTCCTCATTGGATGGAACCATACAAACACACACACAAATATATATATATATATTATAACACCCCTAATTTTCTTGAATTATGATCGTATAATTTTTATTTAATTCCTTTTAATTTACTTTATGAATTTCCATGATTATTTAGTATTTTAGAAATTTGTAATCAATATATATTACCAATACACTTGATTTCATGATAATTAAATTTTTTGGGGCCAAATTGTAATTTTGAAAAGGGCGGAACTGTACATTTCTCATAATTGTGAGGTTTGCATGGAAGTATATAAGTTTGTGGGGTCAGAAGTGTAATTTTTCAAATTTGCAGGTTGAATGGAAATTTTATCTAAACTATTGGGGACCAAATTGCAATTTGAGAAAAATCAATTTTAAACACCGAACGGGCAATAGATTGTTCATTCATTTTTTTCTTTTTTTCTCTTCTTCTTCGTTCATTTTTCTTTCTTCTTTTTTTCCTTTCACCGTGAACCACCACCGGCAACCATCAACCACCACACTAACCCCCTCAAACAACTCCTCTCTACTCTCTAACCACCTTCTTGCACCCATGCACGGCTGGAAACCGGCTAGCCACTGTGGAAGTTGAGGGACTGAAGAATGGGCAAATGGGTTTAGCTTTTTTGGTGATGGCTTGGATGGTTGAAGGGTGTTTCGGGTAGCTCTTGGTGAGGAGAAGTAGATTACGTGCTTGTATGTGGGTTTGGCACGGCGAAGACGACGAGAAATGGAGATCAACACACGATAGAGAAAATGAGAATTTTGGGTAGTTGAGCTCATTTACAGCGGCTACAGGCTGCGGAACTTGAAACTAAAGGCATCTTTGGGAAGCTCTTGTCGAGAGGAGCAGAACCAAGGTGATTTTAGCTTTTCTCGCTGCGGCACGACGGTGACAGGAAGACAGAATCTTTCTTTTGTTGAGACGATCGTAGTGGCATAGTTGGTTCGTGGATCCGAGCTCCCGTTGCGTAGTTGTGGTAAAAGATTGAAGAAATTTATATAGATGTATATGTATGTACATGCATATGTATATTCCTATTTAATGTTGTATCCATGCTAAGAATAGAACTTGAGGATGATGATATGCCATGTATATATATATATATGTTGAACTCTCCCATGTTATGGATGATATTATAGTGGACTTGGACCTTAAATTAAGTTACAAATTGGAAATTATGAATTTGATAAGAAAATTTGAACTTGAGATTTTGGATTGAGGACCCAAATTAGATAGTATTGGAAATTATTGGGACGTTGAACAATTGATGATTTAAGTGACAAAATGTAGATCATGTGGTTAAGAAACTTTACTTTATTGATAGAAGAAACAATATAAGAATTAAGATTATTGTAGCAAGACTAGTCTTATAGCCATTCTTGGAATTTTATCAATGTTGTCATTTCAAGTTATCATGTTAATAGGATAAATAGCAAATTTTGGAGTTAAGAACAAATATGATAAAGGTGTATTAGGAATTTAAAGTGAGTTCTGACTAAATATATATCATTATGGTTAGGTGATGAAGAAGTGGGTCACGAGGACTAATAGACAGTCTGCAGAACTTCTACCATCGGAGATTTTGGAAGTGATGGTCTCCCACTTTGGGTTATTATCTTAGTTATAGGTATTCGTTAATTGTTGAACCCTGTGAGGTTCACCCACTTTGGGTTATTGCTTTGTACAAGCTTCTCATCATTTGTGAACAACCCCTATGTGGGTCTGCCGATATATCTATCTCTTCTTGTGGCATAACCCCTGTGAGGGTTAATTTGCTTGATTGTACTAGTTCATAAATTGCTTGACTCGTACTTGCTCGTTTATTGAAATCTGAACTGATCGGTACTTGCTTGTTACCTATTCTTAACTTGTATACCTCTGTGCGGGTTAGTACTTATTTCACTCGTTCTTGTTCGTTCTGGTGCCCATAACTCCTATCTGTCATGTCTGGTACTTGTTTGATCGTACTTGTTTGTTCCTGTTTGAATCGTTATCAGATGCCTTACCAGCACACTCGTTTGTTGTGTCCTGATATCTAGCCAGTTAGCTTGTATGTACTTGATTGGTACTTGTTGTACTTGTTTGGAGATTGTACCTGGGCTGAGTGCCAATCTTACGTGGAATGTTGGGATACTTGGGACACGCCTTGCAGTCCGCCTGGGTGTCCAAGTTACACTATGCGGTCCGCATAGGTATCCGCGATACGCTAAGCAGTCTGCTTAGGTATCTGCTATGCGCCATACAGTCCATATGGGCAGTGTGCTATACAGTCCGTATGGGCACATTAATTGTATACCAAGTTATCACACTATGAAAGTACTTGTTTGATTAGTATAAGGTGATTTGATATGTATATCTTAACTCGTTTCCTTGGAATGCATATTTTGTAAGGGTTTCCTTGCTCGTACTCATTTCTGCTTGCTTGTGAACTATTCTTGGAGGAATAAGGCAGGAGAGTTTCCTATTTGCTATATTTGTTCTTGCTAAATTGTAATTGTACTTATATTGCTATTGATTCTAGATATGTTGAGATGCTCTTCCCTTGACAAGTTTTATTATCGCTTGATATTTATCCCTCACTAAGTCCATTGGACTTATCCCTCATTTTCATTACTTTTGCAGACATAGTGGCCTAAGAATGGAAAGTTCTGACTTGAAGTGTAAGGATGCTTCTTTTGTAATAGTTTGGTATCTTTCTTTTGTATATGGATCACTAGATGGATAGGTGGTAACATAGAGATGTGATATGTCAGAATTGATAAGACCACCTTGAACTAGTGTATATATTTTGTTGTACGTCTAAGATTTGAACCTTGGTTCGAATGTTATGGTTAATAGTATTATTTAAGTCGATGTTATTTTTCGCTACTTTTTAATTATTATTTATATTATAAGGTTTAGAAATTAAGTTTGAATTGAGTTGATATATCAGCTTTGGGTTATCTGGAGTGGGGTGTCATATATATACACTAATTATACCCAAAATCTTGTTCTTGGCATAGATACAAAGCTTGAAATAGAAAGGTACAACATATACATATATATCAAGGTACAACTCAAAACTAAATTCCAAGGTTGGCCATTGGAGTTTCAAAAACCACAAACTAATTACACGGATGCGTTCGTTGTGTCTAGGAGATAAAACTGCCTTACTGCCGCCATCGCACCGCCGCCAGAAAACTCAATGCCACCGCCTAGAATGCTTATCGTCGTGAGCTTTCCAATGCTTAGGTTGGTTTTCTATTTATCTATCGAAAAAGGTCTCAAACATCGCACCAAACACTCAAAAATCGCCTTGCCCTGCTGTGAAGTTTTCACCTATTTTTACCTCCACCACCGCATGAATCGGACATGCAGTAGCACTACCTTGTTTCTCCAGCTACGGGCCTTCAAAAATGTCGCCCAGATACTTGATTGGCCGTGGCTCTGCTGGCGTCTGCCATGCCTATCGAAAGTGGGTCTCTCGAGCTTTTGATTTCGATGGTCCGCTGCCCAGACCACCATGTGTGAGGTGTTAGACGATTGCTATTGAGGTGGGGAAGAAGATAATCGAAAGGGTTTGGGGAATTGGTGGCTGAAAATCGCCGGTGGTGAGGAGGTTTGGCCGTATGAGAGAAAGAGAGAAAATAGGGGGGGAGAAATGGAATCTGCTATTTAAAAGGGTAGATTTTTTAAATCTCAATTGGTGCCCAAAACTTTTGCTGAAACTTCAATTGCGTCCTTTAGCCTTTTAGCCATTTTCAAACCAACCCCTAGCTTCCTTAGTGCCACACATCAACCCAGTTGACTTAAAATATTTCTAGTTTGACCCACAAAACTTTTAAGATGCAGTACAATTACAAATCGGCCCCAAAACTTTCAATCTTCATGCAATTAAGTCCTTTTTGTTGATTTTCGAGCCCTAAAATTCGACCAATCGAAATCTTATTTTTCCCAATTCCTATTTTTCCAAAATTCTAAATTTTAGAGGTGTTACAATCCTCCCCCCTAAACTGAATCTGGTCCCTAAATTCTCACCTTCGATTAGATGAACCTCGACTAACACCGATACATATAACATTTTTGTTTCTCATTGCCACAATCACCAGTCATTTCAATACTTAAAATGTCCTTCATTTCAGTTCTGACAGAGTGCATGCTCTTGTTTAAGATACCATGAAACCATTGAAGTAACAAGTAATTAACAATATCATAAGTTCATACTTACATAATATGCATTAAAGAGTAGTCAAATTCAAACTTAACATGCTAGATTCATAACTTATCATAAATTCTCAAGCATTTGGATATAGATTCACAAAACTTAAACATGCTAAGCACAGACATAACCCATACGCCTACTGCTCCATAGACTCTGTTGGGGGTATGAAGCCAAAATATGCAGTGTCGGATTCTCTTGTGCCAATCAAGAACTTAGACAGAACCTTTTGCTACCTGTTTTTCTTTCTCTACAAGTGTTTGGCCTTTCCGTCTAGGGAAATCTCTCACAAAGTGCTAGTCGCTACCGCAACCCACATATCTGCACTAATTTCTCTAATAGCTAGACTCTTCATGGACAAATCCCCCACAGAATTCACATTTCATTCTTAGCATCCTAGATTGAACCTTGAATTATTTCCTACCTAAACTACTTTCTTTATCAGCGGTGATTTTAAGTTTAAAAGTTGTCCCTCATTTATCCTTTCCCTCAAGATGCTCTTGTTCCACCTCTAAGGCTCTCTCTCTAAAACTTTCTTGAAGTTAAACTGTTCAAAGAGTATAAGGGCTTGTCGTATTTTTGATCTTAATCCTTTAACAAATATCTCAATCCTACATCCTTCTTTTCTCCATAACTACGGGGCATACCGAATTAATCTACTGAATCTGGCTTCATACTGTCACACTGTCATGTCCTCTTGGGTAAGACTCTCAAATTTTTATTTTTGGGCATCTCGTATTTCTCGTGGTGTGAACCTATCCATAAATTCCCACACGAAGTTGTCCTAGGTACAAGGTATCCACCTATATTCCCATCGTTGTCTTACCAAGGTCCACCATTGACCTGCAGCTCTTTCTAATGAGTAGATGGCAAGAATAAATTTGAGGTCATCTGGGTAACCCAACATCTGGAAGATATCTTCAATCTCCCTAATCCAAGCTTCTGCCTTTTGTTGATCTAATTCACCTGTAAACATTGGGCGGTGGAACTTAAGGAAATGTGCTAAAGTTTCAAACTTCACAGTCTCTTTGCTTCCCACGGGGCTATCCATCTGACCTTGCTGTTGGTGCAATTATAGGAATTTCTGCTGCATTGCACTCATCTGCTCTATAACCTCTCTCCTTGCTGGTGAATGTATCTGTGGTTCTCGTGTCCTTTGCTCAACATATATTGGGCGTCTTTTTTCCGAGGTATGCTCTTCCAGATTCTCTTGACCAGGGGAACATGTTGGGGTTAGTTTTGGTGAGGCCATCAACTCTTCTTAGTTTTATAAATGAAAGAAAGAAAAGAAGTTTAACAAAATTAGATAAATTGATGACAATAAAAATCTATTGTCTAATATCCGAGGGTAAAATTCAATTATATATATACTGAGTTAGCGTCAACAAGGTTACATGAGTATGTACAGAGTTAAGGTTTCCAAAGTTGGCTAACCGACTATATGCCCCCCGTAATCAAAATGACAAAGCTGCTATCAGGGTATCCCCTATACATCTAGGCACCCCCTTATCCTCAAATATTTCCACAACCACATCATCATTCGATGGTTCATCGGCTAACAACCCCATATGGGATCCTCCTTAGGATTCTCCCTTGCATCGTTCTCTGGATCCTCTGTTGGAAGCTCTATAGGGTCTCTTATAGGTATCTCATCGATGTGAACACCCTATCCATGCCCTAACTCATGAGAGAGGCAAGCCCCAGATGGTCTTGCTTCGGTATCAATTCTATACCAAATTTAACAACCTGATTGATGGCATGGCCATAGTAATCTATGATCTTCCTAATCTCATCCATCACTATGTGGGTCATATCTAATGATCTCCTATGGTCAAAGTCTAGTGCCCGAAAATTCTCCTATATCTAAGCTCTAATGGCACGGAGTCCTTCAACCTGATTTTGCAATCTTCATATGGGTCTCCTCAAGACCTTAGCATAATCTCAAAAGGTTTTCCTTTTCCTCCTCTAGGACATTATTCTCTTTCTTCAAATCTTCCACGCTATCCTCATCCATTGGTCCCTTAACTTCCTTAATGTCAAGCCTTATCCCAAAAGTTCAGGTCTCATTCAATTCTACATTCAATTCCACAATCAAACTTCATTTTTTCCGGCCCCAAAATCCACATTTCAAGAATCATATCCCTACATAGCTTAGATATCCCTTAACTCAAGTGTTTGCATCCTAGATGATTCCCAATTCAAGCTTAATCACAAGTAAGTCCATCAACTCTAACTTCTCCAAACATCTAGAAAAAAAGAAAGAGAAATATTAGATGAAAGTAAACCAAACTCATAAATGTACAAGTCTTAATCATTCTACGATATCGACAAGATCCCAAAGACATCCTGCAGTATATAAACTCATCTCACTAACATCAACTGATCATATTCATCTTAAATCCTTGAATCACACAAGAACTTCCCAATACGTAATATACCTAACTCATACTCAAACTAACACACACAAAAGGTTAGTCACGAATCCCAATGATACCCAAATGCCTAGGTCATCGACGAACCTAGGCTCTGATACAATCTCTGTAGCTTGCACTTTTGTTTTTCTCTTTTATCATGGTGCTCTTATATATTTATATATATTCTACTTCATTGAAGATACCTTGTTATGCTAAAAAATGATTTTAACAAGAAATTTTCATATCATGGTGTTTTGACTATTTTGAAAAATTGGCCTGAACAATTATAAAGAGAGGACTTATTGAATATAAACCTTCATCCTACAATTCTAAAGATCCAAAATTAGATAAGAAATGACTTTACTTTAAGTTTTTAGCTTATTAGTGAAATCGGACAACTGTTGTAGGCCAATAGTTTGTAAAATGCTTGTAAAGTTATCTTATTTTGAATTCAACTTATGCTTTTCTTAGAAAAAAGTGAGCTTTAGAAAACCTCGCCATCATGTGCTTCTTCAAAAAAATAATTTTAAATAACATTTGCAGCAATTTTTGAAATCTACTGCAAAAAGGCCTAAGGGGAAATAAACCTGAAATTTTTCGATGGATTTTATAATCCGTCGCAAATCGGCGGAAAGGTTTGAAATAAACCCTAATCTTCCCCTCCTAAAAATTTGAAGCCTTGTAGCACCCCCACTCGAGATAGCACCTAAGCTGAGACACCACTCAATTCAGACTTAAATCTCAATCCTTAATTCCGAGAATAGGCATATCAGAAATTTTTTCCAAAATTATCAGAGAATAGTGTCGAGCTTCAACCTAAAAAAATCTTAACAAAGTACAATTTACATGCCACAACAGATCCCATCATTCATCGTTCCATACATACTACAAACTTTAAGATTAAATTTGACATATCATAATGTCTCTAAATTTAAAACTTAGCATACGAGTGATCCCATACACAGATATAAACACCTGATCTATTACAAAATATACATACTTTATTCTAAGCCTGAAGTTCGTCTTCATCACCTATTCCTATATGAGAGAATCAATGAAATACGATGAGGTAAGTCCAAAGGACTTATGAGGGATAATCGTAATAGTAAGCAGTAGGGATCTGTCGCGCAAGAATTAACTCAACAAATTAACATTTAACAATTAGAACAATAGCATATCGAGTCATTATAGTTGGGATACAATGAAGCAAAATAGATCAGATTATAGGCTGACTGGATACAAACAGATAAACAGATCATATTACAAGCAGTCAGGATACAGTCAGGCAAAACAGGCATTATCAAATTCAAGGTTATCAGGAGGTACTAGCTTGAGAGTTGTGGCTATCAGCTTGAATGGCCCGGGATCGTCTCGACCAAATCAATTCGAGAGGAATGGTCCATCTCAATCGAATTAGTTCGGTAAAGAAATAGAGACTGCTCGTCCGGCAGGAACAATAGCCCGATCTAGACCAAAAAACTACACCATCCTTGTTACTCCACGAGTAGAATACAAACAATCAAGATATAATTAGAACAAAACAAACCTAAGTGTCATATGCAGTCCAACGGATTAGAATAGAACATGCATATTAGATACTCTTTAATCCAGTCGAACAGTCAGTCAGTCCTACCTAAGTGTGACAACTAGGTACATGGCAAATGCCCATACGCACCGTATGGTGCAACAGTGATACCTAAGCGAGTGGCTTAGCATATCATGAATAGTTAAGTGGGTAGCTTAGCATATTGCTAACACCCAAACGGGCTGCTTGGTGTGTCCCAAGTAATCCAAGCATTCTGCTAGGATTGGCACTTGGCCCAACAGTCTCCAGATAGATATCAAGAATCAAATAATGGATTGCCGAGAAGGCAAAATACTAATAGATACTGATGCAGAACGGTCAAATAACAGGACAGTAAGATAATAGGACGATCGGATGATAGACAATCAAATAACATAACATACACATTATAGAGCAGTTAGATAACAGAATGAACTGATAACAAACAGTCAGATACTAGAACGGATAGATAACAGACAGTAACAGATAACAAATCAGTACAGATAATAGATAGGAGTTCTGGGCATCGAAACAGACATAATTCAAAATCAGTAACAGACAATAACCTGAACAGAGGTGTACAATTCAAACAATAGATATCAATCAAGATTTCAACAAATCTCATATTTCAACAAAATAGAATATAGATTAGAAATAGAAACCCTCACAAAGGTCATTCCACAAGAACATATAAGTGTAACCAAGGCCAGAATGGCAGATCCTCACAGGGTCAATCCATAAGAACATATAAGTATAAGAAATGCCAAGTTGGCAGACCCTCACCTTTGTAGTTCTCAAATATAACAACCACAGTTAGCAATCCTACTGGTCGGTAGGACCCACTTCGTTGTCACCTAATCAAAAGAATATTTTCATAGTCAAATTCCTATTCATCTCTAATAGCCTTCTAGAATTGCATCATAAGCATTCTAACATTACTAACTTATTGATCAACACGATTATATAGGTTTAATAGGTAGTATCTACACAAAGTACCTCACTAAATCAACTATTCTAGAATTAGCCACGATAGTCTATATCAGTTCCAAAATAGCATGATATCTCATTCTTAATTATGAAATAATTATCATATCTTCATCCTAATCCACACAAAGTAGTCCAATCCCTACATAATTAATCCTAATCACATACCATTTAGTCTTACATTATATAATCCTTAGTACAATTATTAAATCCAAATTTTGGCATTTAGCTTAACGTGTCCAGGTCTACTATTTGAACATTCCTCCTTGGATGGAACCATACAAACATATATATATATATATATATATATTATAACACCCCTAATTTTCTTGAATTATGATAGTATAATTTTTATTTAATTCCTTTTAATTTACTTTATGAATTTCCATGATTATTTAGTATTTTAGAAATTTTGTAATCAATATATATTACCAATACACTTGATTTCATGATAATTATATTTTTTGGGGCCAAATTGTAATTTTGAAAAAGGCGGAACTATACATTTCTCAGAATTGTGGGGTTTGCATGGAAGTATATAAGTCTGCGGGATCAGAAGTGCAATTTTTCAAACTTGCCGGTTGAATGGAAAATTTGTCTAAACTATTGGGGACCAAATTACAATTTGAGAAAAATAAATTTTAAACACCGAACAAGCAATAGATTGTTCTTTCATTTTTTTCTTTTTTTCTCTTTCTTTCCTATTCTTCTTCGTTCCTTTTTCTTTCTTCTTTTTCTCCTCTGACCGTGAACCACCACCGGCGAACCTTTCATCGGCGACCATCAACCACCACACTAACCCCCCTCAAACAACTCCTCTCTACTCTCTAACCACCTTTCTGCACCCATGCACGGCTGGAAACCGACGAGCCACCGTGGAAGTTGAGGGACTGAAGAACGGGTAAATGGGTTTTGCTTTTTTGGCGATAGCTTGGACGGTTGAAGGGTGTTTCTTGTAGCTCTTGGTGAGGAGAAGCAGATTACGTGCTTGTATGTAGGTTTGGCACAACGGAGATGACGACAAATGGAGATCGGCACACGATAGAGGAAATGAGAATTTTTGGTTGTTGAGCACATTTCAAGCGGCTACAGGCTGTGGAACTTGAAACCAAAGGCATCTTTGCGAAGCTCTTGTCAAGAAAAGCAGAACCGAGGTGATTTTAGCTTTTCTAGCTATGGCACGATGGCGGCGGGAAGACAGAATCTTTCTTTTGTCGAGACGATCGTAGTGGCATAGTTGGTTCATGGATCCGAGCTCCCGTTGTGTAGTTGTGGTAAAAGATTGAAGAAATTTATATATATGTATATGTATGTACATTCATATGTATATTCCTATTTAATGTTGTATCCATGCTAAGAATAGAACTTGAGGATGATGATATGCCATGTATATATATATGTTGAACTCTCCCATGCTATGGATGATATTATAGTGGACTTGGACCTTAAATTAAGTTACAAATTGGAAATTATGAATTTGATAAGAAAAATTGAACTTTAGATTTTGGATTGAGGACCTAAATTAGATAGTATTGGAAATTATTGGGGTGTTGAACAATTGATGATTTAAGTGACAAAATGTAGATCATGTGGTTAAGAAACTTTACTTTATTGATAGAAGAAACAATATGAGAATTAAGATTATTGTAGCAAGACTAGTCTTATAGCCATTCTTGGAATTTTATCAATGTTGTCATTTCAAGTTATCATGTTAATAGGATAAATAGCAAAATTTGGAGTTAAGAACAAATATGATAAAGGTGTATTAGGAATTTAAAGTGGGTTCTTACTAAATATATATCATTATGGTTAGGTGACGAAGAAGTGGGTCACGAGGACCAATAGACAGTCTGCAAAACTTCTACCATCGGAGATTTTGGAAGTGAGGGTCTCCCACTTTGGGTTATTATCTTGGTTACAGCTATTCGCTAATTGTTGAACCCTGTGAGGCTCTCCCACTTTGGGTTATTACTTTGTACATGCTTCTCATTACTTGTTAACAACCCCTGTGCGGGTCTGCCGATATATCTATCTCTTCTTGTGGCATAACCCCTGTGAGGGTTAATTTGCCTGATTGTACTTGTTCGTAAATTGCTTGACTTGTACTTGCTCGTTTATTGAAATCTGAACTGATCGGTACTTGCTTGTTACCTATTCTTAACTTGTATACCCCTGTGCAGGTTAGTACTTATTTCACTCGTTTTTGTTCGTTCTGGAGCCTATAACTCCTATTTGTCATGTCTAGTACTTGTTTGATCATATTTGCTTGTTCCTGTTTGAATCGTTATCAGATGCCTTGCCGGCACACTCATTTGTTGTGTCCTGATATCTAGCCAGTTGGCTTGTATGTACTTGATTGTTGTACTTGATTGGTACTTGTTTGGAGATTGTACTTAGGCTGAGTGCCAATCTTATGCGAAATGTTGGGATACTTGGGACACGTCGTGCAGTCCGCCTAGGTGTCCAGGTTACACTATGCGGTCTGCATAGGTATCCGCGATACGCTAAGCAGTTAACTTAGGTATCTGCTATGTGCCATACAGTCTATATGGGCAGTGCGCTTTACAGTCCGTATGTTCACATCAATTGTATACCAAGCTATCACGCTATGAAAGTACTTGTTTGATTAGTATAAGGTGATCTGATATGCATATCTTAACTCGTTTACTTGGAATACATATTCTGTAAGGGTTTGCTTGCTCGTACTCGTTTCTACTTGCTTGTGAACTATTCTTGGAGCAATAAGGCAGGAGAGTTTCCTGTTTGCTACATTTGTTCTTGCTAAATTGTAATTGTACTTGTATTGTTATTTATTCTAGATCTATTGAGATGCTCTTCCCTTGAAAGGTTCTATTATCGCTTGATATTTATCCCTCACTAAGTCCATTGGACTTACCCTTCGTTTTCATTACTTTTGCAGACAGAGTGGCCCAAGAATGGAAAGTTCTTACTTGAAGTGTAAGGATGCTTTTTTTGTAATAGTTTGGTATCTTTCTTTTTTATATGGATCACTAGATGGATAGGTGGTAACATAGAGATGTTGTGATATGTCAGAATTGATATGACCACCTTGAACTTGTGTATATATTTTACTCTACGTCTAAGACTTGAACCTTGGTTCGAATGTTATGGTTAATAGTATTATTTAAGTCGATGTTATTTTTCGCTACTTTTGAATTATTGTTTGTATTATAAGGTTTAGAAATTAAGTTTGAATTGAGTTGACATATCAGCTTTGGGTTACCTGGAGTGAGGTGTCATACATATACACTAATTATACCAAAATCTTATTCTTGGCATAGATACAAGGCTTGAAATTGAAAGGTACAACATATATATATATATATCAAGGAACAACCCAAAACTAAATTCCAAGGTTGGCCATCGAAGTTTCAAAAACCACAAACTAATTACACGGATGCATTCATTGTGTCTAGGAGGTAAAACTGCCTTCTACCGCCATCGCACCGCCGCCGTCAGAAAACTCAATGCCACCGCCTAGAGATGCCTATCGCCATGAGCTTTCCAATGCTTAGCTTGGTTTTCTATTTATCTATCGAAAAAGGTCTCAAACATCGCACCAAATACTCAAAAATCGCCTTGCTCTGCTGTGAAGTTTTCACCTATTTTTACCTCCACCACCACATGAATCGGACATGCAGTAGCACTACCTTGTTTCTCTAGCTGCGGGCCTTCAAAAATGTTGCCCAGATACTCAATTGGCCGTGGCTCTGCTGGCGTCTGCCATGCCTATCGAAAGTGGGTCTCTCGAGCTTTTGATTTCGATGGTCCACTGTCCAGAACACTACGTGTGAGGTGTCAAATGATTGCTATTGAGGTGGGGAAAAACATAATCGAAAGAGTTTGGGGAATTGGTGGCTGAAAATTGCCAGTGGTGAGGAGGTTTGGCCACATGGATGAAAGAGAGAAAATAGGGGGGGAGAAATGGAAATCTGCTATTTAAAAGGGTAGATTTTTGAAATCTCAATTGGTCCCCAAAACTTTTGCTGAAACTTCAATTGGGTCCTTTAGCCTTTTAGCCATTTTCAAACTAACCCCCAACTTCCTTAGTGCCTCACATTGACCCAGTTGACTTAAAATATTTCTAGTTTGACCCACAAAACTTTTAGGATGTAGTACAATTACAAATCGGCCCCAAAACTTTCAATCTTCATGCAATTAAGTCCTTTTTGTTGATTTTTGAGCCCAAAAATTCGACCAATCGAAATCTTTCCCAATTCCTATTTTTCCAAAATTCTAAATTTTAGGGGTGTTACAATCCTCCCCCCTAAACAGAATCTGGTCCCTAAATTCTCAACTTTGATTAGATGAACCTCGACTAACACCGATCCATATAACATTCTTGTTTCTCATTACCACAATGACCAGTCATTTCAATACTTAAAATGTCCTTTATTTCAGTTTCGACAGAGTGCATGCTCTTATTTAAGATACCATGAAACCATTGAAGTAACAAGTAATTAACAATATCATAAGTTCATACTTACATAATATGCATTAAAGAGTAGTCAAATTCAAACTTAACATACTAGATTCATAACTTATCATAAATTCTCAAGCATTTGGATACAAATTGACAAAACTTAAACATGCTAAGCACAGACATAACCCATACACCTGTTGCTTCTTAGACTCTGTCTGGAGTATGAAGCCAAAATATGCAGTGTCGGATTCTCTTATGCCAATCAAGAACTTAGACAGAACCTTCGGCTACCTGTTTTTCTTTCTCTACAAGTGTTTGGCCTTTCCGTCTAGGAAAATCTCTCACAAAGTGCTAGTCGCTACCACAACCCACATATCTGCACTATTTTCTCTAATAGCTAGACTCTTCATGGTAAAATCCCCCACAGAATTCACATTTCATTCTTGGCATCCTAGATTGAACCTTGAATTGTTTCCTACCTAAACTACTTTCTTTATCGGCGGTGATTTTAAGTTTAAAAGTTGTCCCTCATTTATCCTTTCCCTCAAGATGCTCTTGTTCCACCTCTAAGGCTCTCTCTAAAACTTTCTTGAAGTTAAACTGTTCAAAGGGTATAAGGGCTTGTCGTATTTTTGATCTTAATCCTTTAACAAATATCTCAATCCTACATCCTTCTTTTCTCCATAACTACGGGGCATACCGAATTAATCTACTGAATCTGGCTTTATACTGTCACATTGTCATGTCCTCTTGGGTAAGACTCTCAAATTCTTGTTTTTGGGCATCTCGTATTTCTCGTGGTGTGAACCTATCCTTTAATTCCCACACGAAGTTGTCCCAGGTACGAGGTATCCTCCTATATTCCCATCGTTGTCTTACCAAGGTCCACCATTGACCGGCAGCTCTTTCTAATGAGTAGATGGCAAGAATAAATCTGAGGTCATCTGGGTAACCCAACATCTGGAATATATCTTCAATCTCCCTAATCCAAGCTTCCGCCTTTTGTTGATCCAATTCATCTGTAAACATTAGGCGGTGGAACTTAAGGAAATGTGCTAAAGTTTCAAACTTCACAGTCTCTTCGCTTCCCACGGGGCTATCCATCTGACCTTGCTGTTGGTGCAATTATAGGAATTTCTGCTGCATTGCACTCATCTGCTCTATAACCACTCTCCTTGCTGGTGAATGTATATATGGTTCTCGTGTCCTTTGCTCAACATATATTGGGCGTCTTTTTTCCGAGGTATCCTCTTCCAGATTCTCTTGACCAGGGGAACATGTTGGGGTTAGTTTTGGTGAGGCCATCAACTCTTCCAAGCTTTATAAATGAAAGAAAGAGAAGAAGTTTAACAAAATTAGATAAATTGATGACAATAAAAATCTATTGTCTAATATCCGAGGGTAAAATTCAATTATATATATACTGAGTCAGCGTCAACAAAGTTACATGAGTATGTATAGAGTTAAGGTTTCCAAAGTTGGCTAACCGACTATATGCCCCCCGTAATCAAAATGACAAAGCTACTATCAGGGTATCCCCTATACATCTAGGCACCCCCTTATGCTCAAATATTTCCACAACCACATCATCATTCGGTGGTTCATCGGCTAACAACCCCACATTGGATCCTCTTTAGGATTCTTCCTTGCATCGTTCTCTGGATCCTCTGTTGGAAGCTCTATAGGGTCTCTTATAGATATCTCCTCGATGTGAACACCCTATCCATGCCCCAACTCATGAGAGAGGCAAGCCCAGATGGTCTTGCGTCGGTATCAATCCCTATACCAAATTTAACGACCTGATTGATGGGATGGCCATAGTGATCTATGATCTTCCTAATCTCATCCATCGCTATTTGGCTCATATCTAATGATCGCCTATGGTCAAAGTCTAGTGCCCAAAAATTCTCCTCTATCTAAGCTCTAATGGTACGGAGTCCTTCAACTTGATTCTTCAATCTTCACACGGGCCTCATCAAGACCTTAGCACAATCTCAAAAGGTTTTCCTTTTCCTCCTCTAGGACATTATTCTCTTTCTTCAAATCTTCCACCCTATCCTCGTTCATTGGTCCCTTAACTTCCTTAATGTCAAGCCTTATCCCAAAAGTTCATGTCTCATTCAATTCTACGTTCAATTCCGTAATCAAACTTCATTTTTTCTTGCCCCAAAAATCCACATTTCAATAATCATATCCCTACATAGCTTAGATATCCCTTAACTCAAGTGTTTGCATCCTAGATGATTCCCAATTCAAGCTTAATCACAAGTAAGTCCATCAACTCTAACTCCTCCAAACATCTACAAAAAAAAAAGGAGAAATATTAGATGAAAGTAAACCAAACTCATAAATGTACAAGTCTTAATCATTCTACGATATCGACAAGATCCTAAAGACATCCTGCAGTATATAAACTCATCTCGCTAACATCTACTGATCATTTTCATCTTCAATCCTTGAATCACACAAGAACTTCCCAATACATAATATACCTAGCTACACACTCAAACTAACACACATAAAAGGTTAGTTACGAATCCCACTGATACCCAAATGCCTAAGTCATCGACGAACCTAGGCTCTAATACAACCTCTGTAGCTCCCCCACTCGGGATAGCACCTAAGCTAAGGTGCCACTCAATTCTAACTTAAATCTCAATCCTTAATTCATACAATAAGCCCATTTGAATTTTTTTCCAAAATTACCGGAGAATAGCATCGAGCTTCAACCTAAACAAACCTTAACAAAGGTATAATTTACATGCCACAACAGATCCCATCATTCGTCGTTTCATACATACTACAAACTTTAGGATCATATCTAACATATCATAATGTCTCCAAGTTTAAAACTTAACATACGAGTAATCCCATACACAGATATAAACATATGATCTATTAAAAAAACATACATACTTTAATCCAAGCCTTAAGTTCATCTTCATCATCTATTCATGTTTGAGAAAATCAATGAAATACGAGGGAATAAGTCCCAAGGACTTAGTGAGGGATAATTGTAATAGTAAGCAGTAGGGATCTGTCGAGGAAGAATAACTCAACAGATTAACATTTAACAATCAGAACAATAACATATCAAGTGATTACAGTTAGGATACAATTAGGCAAACTAGATTAGATTACAGGCGAACTGGATACAAACAGATAAATAGATCATATTACATGCAGTCAGGATACAGTCAGGCAAAACAGGCGTTATCAAATTCAAGGTTACCAGTGGGTACTAGCTCGAGAGTTCTGGCTATTGGCTCAAACGGCTTGGGATCATCTCAACCAGATTAGTTCGGAAAGAAATACAGATGGCTCGTCTAGCCTGGATAACAGCCTGATCTAAACTAAGAAACTTCACCATCCTTGTTGCTCCACAAGCGGAATACAAACAATTAGGATATAATTAGAATGAAACAAACCCAAGTGTCATATGCAATCCAATGGATCATAACAAAATGTGCATATCAGATGCTCCTTATTCTAGTCAGACAATCAGTCAGTCCTACCTAAGCGTGACAGCTTGGTATATGACAGATGCCCATATAGACCATATAGCGCATCGGTGATACCTAAGTAGGCAGCTTATCGTATCACTGATACCTAAGCGGACGGCTTAGCATGTCCCATGTAATCCAAGCATTCCACTAGGATTGCCACTCGGCCTAATAGTCTCCAGATATATATCAAGAATCAAATAACAGATTGCTAGCAAGGAAAAATACTGATGGATAAATAGATAACCGAATAGTAATCGATGCAGAACAGTCAGATGATGGGACAATCAGATAACATGATGGTCGGAAGACAGGCAGTCAGATAATAGAACAAACAGATAACAGAGTAGTCAGATAACAAAATGAACGGATAACAAATAGTTTGATAATAGAATGGACAGATAACAGTCGGCACAGATAACAGATAGCAGTTCTGGGCTCTAAAACAGATAGAATTCAAAATAATAACAGACAATAACCACACAGTGGTGTACAATTCAAACAACAGATATCAATCAAGATTTGAACAAATCTCAGATTTCAACAAAGCAGAATACAGATCAGAAATAGAAACACTCATAGGGGTCATTCCACAAGAACAGATAAGTATAATCGAGGCCAAAATGGCAGACCTTCACAGGGTCAATCCACAAGAACATTTAAGTATAAGAAGTGCCAGGTTGGCAGACCCTCACCTTTGTAGTCCTCAGATATAGCAACCACAGTCAACAATCCTATTAGTCAGCAGGACCCACTTTGTTGTCACCTAATCAAAAGAATATTTCTATAGTCAAATTCTCATTCATCTCTAATAGCCTTCTAGAATTGCATCATAAGCATTCTACCATTACTAACTTATTGATCAACACAATTATATAAGTTCAATAGGTAGTGTCTACACAAAGGACCTCAGTAAATCAACTATTCTAGAATTAGCCACGATGGTCTCTATCGGTTACAAAAATAGCATGATATCTCATTCTTAATTACAAAGTCATTATCTTATCATCATCTTAATCCACACAAAATAGTCCAATCCCTACATAATTAATCCTTATCAAATACCATTTAGTCTTACATTACATAATCCTTAGTACAATTATTAAATCCAAATTTTGGCATTTAGCATAACATGTCCGGGTTCATTATTTGAATATTCCTCCTTGCATGGGAATCATACATACACATATATATACACTAATATACCTAAAATCTTATTCTTGGCATAGATGCAAGGCTTTAAATTGAAAGGTACAACGTATACATATATATACATCAAGGTACAACCAAAAACTAAATTCGAAGCGGGTTCATTATTTGAATATTCCTCCTTGCATGGGAATCATACATACACATATATATACACTAATATACCTAAAATCTTATTCTTGGCATAGATGCAAGGCTTTAAATAGAAAGGTACAACGTATACATATATATACATCAAGGTACAACCCAAAACTAAATTCGAAGGTTGGCCATAGGAGTTTCGAAACCACAGACCAATTACATGGATGCGTTCGTTGCGTCAAGGAGGTAAAATTGCCTTACTATCGCCGTTGCCCGTCATCGTCAAAAAACTCAATGCTGCCGACCAGAGACACCTCTCACCGTGAGCTTTCCAGTGCTCAACTTGGTTTTTTGTTATCTTCTAGAAAAGGTCTCAAACGTCGTCCAAAAGACTCAAAAATTGCCTTGCTTCGCTGTGAAGTTTTCATCAATTTCTACCTTCGTCGCCGCATGAATCGAACATGCAGTAGCACTACTTTGTTTCTCCAACTGTGGGCTTTCAGAAATGTCACCTAGATACTTAGTTGACCATGGCACTACTAGCGTCCGCCATGCCCATCGAAAGTTGGTTTCTTAAGCTTTCAGTTTCGACGGTCTGCTGCCTAAAACGCCTCATGCGAGGTGTCGGACAGTTGCTAGTGAGGTAGGGAAGAAGATAATTAGAAGGGTTGGAGAAAAAAATCTCCGGTGGTGAGGATGGTTTAGCCGTGGGAAAGAAAAAGAGGAAATGTTGGGGGGAAATGAAATGGAAATTTGCTATTTAAAGGGGCAGATTTTTTAAATCTCAATTGGGCCCAAAAACTTTTGATGAAACTTCAATTGGTTCCTTTAGCCTTTTAGCCATTTTCAAATCTACGCCCAGCTTCCTTAGTGCTTCACATTGATCTGGTTGACTTAAAATATTTCCAGTTTGACCCACTAAACTTTTAAGATGTAGTACAATCAAGTTTCTTTAAATTACAAATCAGTCCCAAAACTTTTAATCTTCATGCAATTACATAGAATAAACACCTAATCTATTACAAATGTATTATACTTCAATCCAAGCCTGAAGTTCATCTTTGTTACTTATTCCTGTCTAAGAGAATCAATGAAATATGAGAGGGTAAGTTCAAAGGACTTAGTGAGGGATAATCGTAACAGTAAGCGGTAGGGATCTGTCGAGGAATAATCAACTCAACAGATTAACATTTAACAATCAGAACAAAAGCATATCAAATGATTTTATTTAGGATACAATCAAGCAAAACAGATCAGATTACAGGCGGTCCAAATACAAATAGACAAATAAATCAAATTAGGCAATCAGAATATAGTTAGGCAAAACAAACATTTTCAAATTCCAAAATTATCAGTAGGAACTAGCTTAGAAGTTATGGCTGTTGGCTTAAACCACTTGGGATCATGTCAGCCAAATCAGTTCGGGAGTAATGGTCCGTCTCAATTGAATCAGTTCGAGAGAAAATGAAAATGGCTCATACGAGACAACAACCCGATCTAGACGAAGAACTTTCACATCCTTATTAATCTATGAGCAGAATACAAATAATCAAAATACAGTCAGAATACGATAATAGATCACGTCTATCTAATTTTCTTTATATCATGAGTTTTAGGCTTACGGCTTATCTCACGCACCTAGCAGGGATTAACGTCTAGGGCTTACGGCTTATCCCATGCACGTAGCAGGGATTAATATCCCATTACATAATCACGAGTCTAGGACTTACGGCTTATCCTATGCACCTAGCAGGGATTAACGTCCCATTACTTATTCCCAATAACAATTATAAATGATAAAAAATACCAGCAAGGCAACAAATAACAATACAAGATGTCAACAAACAATAGGCAATAACAGATAACAGAGTAGTCAGATAATAGAATAGTTAGTAACATAACAGTTCGACAGCAAAACGGGAACATATATTAGAACAGTCCAATAATAGAATGGAGAGATAATTGGACAGTCAAATAATAGAATAGACAGATAACAAAAGAAATGTTCTAGGCAACAAAGCAATACAGATAACAGACAAGAGTTCTGAGCGCCAGAACATATAGGATTTAGAATCAATAACAAACGATAACCCACGTAGTGGTGAACATATCACATAACAAATAAAAATTGAGAACTCAAACAATTCTCAGATTTCAACAAAATAGAATACAGTACAAAAATAGAAACCTTCATAGCAGTTTATCACAATAATATATAAGTATGAGATAGTGCTAGATTAGCAGACCCTCACCTCCGTAGTTATCAGATAAAGCAATCACAGTCAGCAACATTATTGGCCAGTAAGACCCATTTCTTCGTCGCCTAATCAAAAGAGTATTTTTACCATTAAAATCCTCCTTTGATTCTTAATATGCATAATCATATTATTAACAATCCCAAAATCTCTAATAGAGTAAGGTCTGGTCAATTCTATCAGTACGAAATGCGCTAATTTAGTCTATCATTATATAAATAGTTACGGGGTTGTTTCGATTCCAATAATAGAATGTAATCTAGCCTTTGAATCATATAATTATCCTTATACATCATCCCAAATTAACAACAACAGTTCATTTAAGAAGATTATCCTCAATGTTAATACTTAGGTCTAAATTATTTGAAAATCCTCAAGTTGAGGTTTACATTCTTAAATGAGCTTAACTAATCCAAATTAGTATATAATATGTTACATCCGGGTCCACTAGCTATATATAATAGTCCAAGCATGGGATATATATACATATATATACCAGTTACATGTCATTTCTCCATTCTTGATATAATACAAGATTCATGAACAATGGTACAATATACATGTATATATACATATATATTCCAAATATCATATCCAACTTCCAACACAAGATTCGACTATGGAGTTTTCGAAATCACAAACCAAGCATATAAATGAGATCGTCGCATCATGGAGGTAAAACTATCTCTCCACTCCCGTCGGCTACCGTTCGCCATCGCCGAAAAAGTCAACTCCACCACCAGGAGATGCCTTTCGCCAAGAGCTACCTAACGGCCATCTCTATTTTAAGTTCCTCTACCGAAAAAGCCCTCAATCGCTGCCCCAAAACCCTCAAAACCACCTTGCTCCGTCGTGAAGATCTCGTTGGTTTCTACCTTCACCGCCGCATGAAACTACCATGTAGTGGCACCATCGTAATCCCCGAGCTACGGGCTTTCAAAAAAGTTTCCCAAAAGCCACTTTCCGGTGATCTATCGCTTGGAACACCGCGCCAAAAGTATTAGTGTGTTGCTAGAGGATAAGGGGAAAATGATGGCCGATTTAGATTTGGGAGATGAGGTTCACCGAGAGAAGTGGCTGAAGATGGAAGATAGGTGGTCGCAGTGAGGAAGAAGGAGAAATTGGGATGAGGGAGGATCGAAAAATCCAATATTTATAGGGGGACTTTTTAGAAATTCTAATTTGGCCCTTAAACTTATAACTGACTTAGAATTGAGTCTTTCGAATTTCAGAAATTTTTCACTTTGGCCCTAAAATTATTTAGTACCTTATTTTGACCACTTTGACTTAAAATAATCCCATTTTGACCCACAAAGTTTCAAAACTCTTGAAAATAAAGTTTCCCAAAATTTCAAATCAACATTAAAACTTCCAAAATTCTTGCAATCAAGTCCTTGTTATTGATTTTCTGAGCCCTAAAATCCGAGCAACCAATACATTGATTTCTAAATTCTTATTTTTCCAAAAATACCGAATTTTAAGGGTGTTACACTCCTCTCCCTTTAAAAGAATCTAGTCTCCAAATTCTCATCTTCGATTACATGAACTTTGATTAACACCAGTACACATAACATTCTTGTTCCTTCATGTTTCAATCACATGTCATTACAATACTTAAAATATTCTCCACTTTGGTTCTAAGAGAGTGCATACCTTTATATAAAAGATTATAAAACTATTATAGCAATAAACGACTAACAACATCACAAGTTCACACTTAAATGAGATTCGTGTAAAAGAGTAGTCAAATTCAAACTTAATGTGCTAGATTTCATAACTTATCATACATTCCCAAGCAACTAGATACAGATTCACAAAAACTTAAACATACTAGGTATAGACATAACCCATACACCTGTTGCTCCTTAGACTCTGTTTGGGGTATGAAGCCAAAATATACAGTATTAGATTCTCATCCGCCATTCAAGAACTTAGATAGAACCTTCGGCCACCTGTTTTCTTTTTCCATTTTGTGCACTTGAGGTTAATCGTTTGTTTCTAAGGCAGTCCCAAAAAAGATGTTGATTGTTGTTGCACCTTATACATTTTCCTAGTTTCTTCTAGCAGTTAGATTCCTCATGATTGAAACCTTTACAAAATTCACATTTCTTTCTTTATGTCCCAGATTGGACCTTCAACCATTTCCTATCTGACTCACTCTCTCTATTCGCAGTGATTTCTAGCTCAAAAAGTTTTCCTCGCTTGCCCTTTTTCTCATCGATAGATACTTCAAGAGGTTTTTGTTCTATGCGCAAGGCTTTCGAGCGACTTTTTCAGAGTTAGACTGCTCGTAAGGCATGAGGATTTGTCATATATCTGATCTTAATCCCTTAACAAATTTCTCAGTCTTATGCTCTTCTTTCCTCCATATCTACGGCGCATACTGCAACAACCTACCGAATCTTGCTTCATACTGCCACATGGTCATATCTTCTGGGGTAAGATTCTCAAATTCTTGTTTTTGGTCATCTCTTACTTCTCGTGGTCTGAATATATCCATAAATTCCCATACCAAAATGTCTCAGGTACGCTATTAACCTGCAGTTCCTTCCAACAGGTGAACAACAGATATAAGTCTGAGGTCCTCTAGGTAACCTGATATTTGGAAGATATCTTCAATCTCCTTGATCCAAGCTTCGGCTTTTTGGTTGTCTAATTCACCCATAAATGTTGGGGGTGGAACATAAAAAGATGTGCCCAAGTCCCAAATTTCGAAGGCTCCTCATTTCTTTCAGGGCTATCTACCTGACCTTATAGCTAATGTGATTGTAGAAGTTGCTCATGTATTGCACTCATCTGCTTTATAACTTCTCCTCTTACTGTTGAATGTATATGTGGTTCTTGTGTCCTCTCCTCAACATTTATTAGGCATCTCCATTTTAAGGTATCCTCTTCCAGATTTCCTTGACTAGGGGAATGCATTGTGGTAAGTTTTGGTGATGCCATTCAATAGGTAGGAAGCTTCCAGGGGCAAATTGCACTTATTTGCATCAATTAAATGGAATGTTCTATTAATTGATATCCAACCAGTATTAGCTCTTATTGCGCAAGGTTCGGGATGTTTATATACACACACACAATCTTCAGTAATCCACAACTCTAACAAAGATTCTATTGCACTTGTTCTCTTCTCTTTCTCATTCTAGCCAAGGGGGTTGACTTTTTTGAGTTAATTTAGTCAATGAGTCAGCTATTTTAGAAAAGTTTTGCACAATCTTCGTTAATAGCCAACAAGACCCAAAAATTTACTAACTTCTATCATGTTTCTCAGTCTCTTCTTGTTGACTACCGCCTCCATCTTAGAATGATCAACCTCTATCCCATCTTAGGTTATGATATGCCCAAGAAAAGCTACCTTTTGTATCCAGTATTTACACTTACAAACTTTGCATACAATTGATGCTCTCTCAAGGTTCCGAGAACCATGCATAAGTACCTTGCATAGTATTTTCTAGTCTTCAACTGGTAGTACCCTTGTTTCAACTCTAGCTTCGAGAAGATTCTTATCCCCGCAGAAGATCATATAATTTTTCTATGTAGGGTAGGGGGTAATGAGCTCACTTCTTTTAGGAATACTTTCTTGTATTTAGCCCCCTACTTCTATTTCCTCGATTTTAAACTGTATCTTAGGATTTGTTGATAAGATATGCCAAGAACTCTCGCCTGTCTTTTCTCAAAATCTTTTTGGTCTCTAGCATTGATATGACTGGCATTGGAAATCGTTATCTACAAAAAGGCATGTTGGTATTGGTATCTTATCTTCTAGAATAATGTATTTGGTGTAACAGTTCACCAGTTCCTAATGACTATACAACCAATCCCTTCCGATTATCACTTTGTACTCTTAGATAAGTATTTGTATGAGGTTGGCTTGATATACCCCATGCTAAATTGTTATCTGAGCGAATTTCAATACATGGTGTCTATTATTAACCCTATTTCTAAGGGTGTTTGAATTTTTTCTAATAAACTATAGTTTCAGATTACATATATAGTTTGAGGAAATACGATAGGCATAAAGGAATATAGAACTCTAGGATCATATAAGGCATTACCATAGATTTAAACCATACCTTCTACCATCTCTGTAGGATTCGATGCTTCTTTTCCTATCAGGGCATATGCTCGAGCTTGTACATTATGTCCCATGCTAGCTCTTGCTACCTGTTTTCCTTTCCTTACAGGTGTTTGTCCTTTTCATCTAGGGAAATCTCTCACAAAGTGCTGGTCACTATAGCAACCCACATATCTGCCCTATTTTCTCCAACAACCAGACTCTTCATGGCAAAATCCTCACAAAATTCACATTGTTTGAGTGCCATCTCTTAAGTCAAATTTGCCTTCTTGCTAAAATAAATGACTAGTTGGGTAGTGCTTCCAACTTATAGCCTTGGTTGTTTTCTTTCAGCATTACTCTATTCTTTAGGGTGTGACTTTCCTTTCCGACTCCTATCTTCAATTTTTCAGATCTCTTGCAGCTCAAACTCAAGTTGCAGTACTTTGCTGACTGCTAAGTTGAAATTTGGTAAATAAAAAATAACCAAACCCTATCTAAGCTCTAGTCATAGCCCTTATACAAATCATTGAATCTGTCAACTCTCATCCTCCAGGATATAGGGTGCATACTGTATAAATCGACTGAAAGTCGCCTTATACTGGCTAATGAACTAACTTCCTCGAATTAAATTCATGAATTCTCGTTCTCTTACCTATTTGACTACCAAGGATATATATTTGTCCATGAATTCCTTGGTGAAGTTCTCCCATTTTCAACGGGTTTTGGTAGCAGTCTATCTGAGGTCAATCATTTTCCACCAGCTCATCGCAGATTCTGCTAGAAGAAATGTGGCAAACTGCACTTTCTGTTCATTTAGGTGGAACAGGGTCTCGAATATAACTTCTAGATTCTCTACCCACTAATATGTTTTTCTATCATTCCGCTCTCCTAAAAATCTCAGGGGCTGAAAGTGAATGAACTATTCTAATGCCCAATCTTCAGCTATCACATGAACGACTCCTGCTCCACCACCTAGTTGTTGTCCTTATTACCTAAATCCCGATTCCCTCTGGTACACTAGGTCTGCCGGCTGATCTACCGAAGGGGTTTGCGAAATCTCTTCTTCTTGCATGGCTTGTGAATAAATAGGTGCCCCATATCTTAGAGCCCGTCAATCATTGACCCATCGCCCGAAGGGTCTTCCCTGTCATCTAGTTCTAGGAAGAATGGGCGCACCAGAACTTCTTGAGATGCTATCAACTCTAACTCCTTTAAATTTTTAAGATAAAAGAAGAAAAAGAATTAGATGAAATCAGATCAAACTCATAGTGACACGAGTTCTAATCACTCTACGATAAATAACAAGATCTTATAGACATCCTGTAATATATAAACTCATCTCACTAACATTAATTGATTACATTCATCTTAAATCGTCGAATCTCATAATAACTCCCAATATGCAAAGTACCTAAAATTCATACTCAAACTAACCTAGACAAAGGTAGATCATAAATCCTAATAGTATCCAAATGCCTAGGTCATTGACAAACTTAGGCTTTGGTACCACCTTTGTAGCACCCCCACTTAGGATAGTATCTAAGCTGAGGCGCCACTCAATTCAGACTTAAATCTCAACCTATAATTCAAATAATAAGCCCATCAGGAAATATTTCCAAAATTATCAGAGAGTAGCGACGGGATTCAACCTAAACAAAATACAATTTACATGCCACAACAGATCCCATCATTCATCGTTTCATACATACTACAAACCTTAAGATAAAATCTGGCATGTCACAATATCCCTAAGTTTAAAACTTGACATACAAGTGATCCCATACAAAGATATAAACACCTGATCTATTACAAAACATATATACTTCAATCCAAGCCTGAAGTTCTTTTTCATCACCTATTCCTATCTGAGAGAATCAATGAAATACAAGGGGGTAAGCCCAAAGGACTTAGTGAGGGATAATCATAATAGTAAGCAGTAGGAATCTGTCGAGGAAGAATCAACTCAACATATTAACATTTAACAAGCAGAACAAAAGTATAGCAAGTGATTACAGTTAGGATAAAATTAGCCAAAATAGATCAGATTACAGGCGGTCTGGATACAGGCAGACAAACATGTTGGATTAGGCAACCAGAATACAATCAGACAAAACAGACATTTTCAAATTCTAAGATTACCAGTAGGTACTAGCTCAAGAGTTATGGCTGTCAGCTCGAATGGCCCAGGATCATCTCAACCAGATTAGTTTGGGAAGAATGATCCATCTCAACCGAATCAATTTGAAAGGAAATGCAGACGACTCGTTCGGCCTGCACAACAGCCCGATCTAGATCGAGAACTTTCACATCCTTATTGCTCCACGAGTGGGATACAAATAATTATAATACAGTCAGAATATGAAACATATCACGCCTATAAGATTTTTCTTATATCACGAGTTTTGGGCATACGACTTATCCCACGTACCTAGCAGGGATTAATATCCTAAAGCTTACGGCTTATCCCATGCACACAACAAAGATTAACATCCCATTACTTACTGATGACTTCAGGGCTTATGGCTTATCCTACGCACCTAGCAGAAATTAACATCCCAGGGCTTACGGCTTATCCCATGCACACAATAGGGATTAACATCCCATTATTTATTCCCAATGACAATTACAAACGATAAATAATGCTAGCAAGGCGACAAATAACATTATAAGATGGTAACAAATAATAGGCAATAACATATAATTTCGGTAAGATGACTGAATAGTTGGATAACATAACAGCTCAATAGCAGAACAGTCAGATAATAGAACATATAGATAATTAGATAGTCAGATAATAGAACAGATAGGATCTAAAATCAATAACAAATGATGACATGCACAGGGGTAAGCATATCAAATAACAGATAACAATCCAGAACTCAAACAATTCTCAAATTTCAACAAAATAGAATACAGTACAAAAATAGGAACCTTCATCAGGATTTACCACAATAACAGATAAGTATGAGAAAGTGCCAGATTGGTAGGCCCTCACCTCCATAGTTCTCAGATAAAGCAACCACAGTCAGCAATCTTACTGGTCACCAGGACCCACTTCTTTGTCACCTAATCAAAAGAGTATTTTTATCATTAAAATACTCCTTTGATTCTTAATACTCATAATCTTATTATTAATAGTCCCAAAGTCTCTAATTAATCAACTAATACAATAATTAAGGTACGGTCAATTCTTTCATTATGAAATGCACTAATTTAGTCGATCACTGTAGAAATAGTTATGGTGTTATTTCAATTCCAGTAATAGAATGTAATCTAGCCCTTAAATCATATAATTATCCTCATACATCATCCCAAATTAACAATAGTCCATTTAACAAGATTATCCTCAATATCAATACTTAGGTCCAAATATCATATCCAACTCCAACACAAGATCTGATTATGGGGTTTTTGAAATCACAAACCAAGCACGCGAATGCGATCGTCGCGTCAAAGAGGTAAAACTATCTCTTTGCTACCGTCGCCGCCATCAAAAAAGTCAACTCCACCACCTGAAGATGCCTCTTGCCGAGAGCTATCTAGCACCCAGCTCCATTTGAAGTTTCTCCATAAAAAAATCCCTCAATCGCCACCCAAAACCCTTAATACCACCTTGCTCTATCGTGAAGATCTCGCCGATTTTTACCTTTGTCGCCGCATGAAACTCCTATGCAGTGGAACCACCATGATCCCTGAGCTGAGAGCTATTAGAAAAGCTACCCATAAGCCTCTTTCCACTGTTGCTCTACGGGACCCGTCGAGCTTTGCCACGTTTGAGCTTTCAGCTCCACTTTTTTCGACGGTTCGTTGCCTAGAACGCTGTGCCAAAGGTACTAGTGTGTTGTTGGAGGTAAGGGGAAGACGATGGCCTGTTCAGATTTGGGAGTTGAGGTTCGTTGGAAGAAGTCGCCGAAAAAGGAAGATGGGTTGTCGAGGGGTGGAAGAAGGAGAAATTAGATGGGAGAGAAAATGAAAATTCCAATATTTATAGGGGGACTTTTTAGAAATTCTAATTTGGCCTTTAAACCTATAGTTGACTTACAATTGAGTCCTCCAGATTTTAGAAATTCTTCACTTCGACCCTAAAATTATTTATTGCCTTATTTTAACCCCCTTTGACCCAAAATAATCCCATTTTGACCCACAAAGTTTCAAAACTCTTGAAAACCAAATTTCCTAAAATTTCAAATCAACCTTAAAACTTTCAAAATTCTTACAATCAAGTCCTTGTTATTCATTTTTCGAGCCCTAAAATTCGATCGACCAATACCTTGATTTCTAAATCCTTATTTTCCAAAAATACTGAATTTTAGGTGTGTTACAGAGATTTATGTACTATTTCATGCAGAAAATATTTATCCGAAAAGAATATTTTAAATAGAAAGAAAAAAGAAATTTTACACAAAAATCTGAAAACCCAAAGTTTTCCTCAGATTTGATCAACCACTTAAGTGTTCTCCACTAAGTGTACGACAGAAAAATAGGATGTTAATACCCCAGAATGAAATTTCATGTGGATTTTTAAAGAACAAATAGAAAAAATGGTATTTTCTTACCTCTATGTATGGCTTCTCTATTTCTTATTGTATGGGTATTTATATTAATAGGCTAGGTATTCTGGATAAACTAGAATTCATATCTTATTGAGATAAGAAGATAACTATAATTCCTAACTCCGTCAGACTTGATCAGTATCAATCCCAAATAACAATAGCTCAAAGCCATGGAGATAATTCTAAAATCCTAACATTATCAGGATTAGGTAATTACTAAAATCCCAAAATTTTTTAACTTATCAGGATTGGATAATTACTGAAATTCCTAAGCTCATGACTAAATATCTGAAGTCCTATCTTTCCATGATTTAATTATTCTAGATTTTAATTTACTATTACCATAGTTTAGCAATTAAATAATAGGGAATATCTATGATGAATTTTCACATGAAAATACAGTGGTACAAAAAAAGAGGTCCTAAGATTTCATATCACCTATATTTATATCGTTTTAGCTAACCAATATGACTAGATACCTTATGGAGGTAAAAAACTATCCAAATAGAGTTTTAAAATGATGGGAAGACCTCTA
Organism: Jacaranda mimosifolia; assembly: GCA_018894105.1. Lineage (NCBI taxonomy): Eukaryota > Viridiplantae > Streptophyta > Magnoliopsida > Lamiales > Bignoniaceae > Jacaranda > Jacaranda mimosifolia. The sequence goes on from CM032119.1 coordinate 32,963,364, forward strand.
GAATTATCCATCTATCCATAAATTTGAAAATTCCATAAAAAAATGATTTTTGTTATTTTTAATATAATAATCATGGACCCAAAGTTGTAAGTACTTCATAATAATTTATGGACTTATTTTATGCACTACCTATAGGCCTAATTATAACTTAAAATGAATTAAATAGCTTGGGATGTTATTAAACTTAACCTATGAAAACACAAATATAATTTATGGGCTTTTTTTTATACTAGTTATGGGTTTTAACCACTTAAAATAAAATTAAATAATTTGGACTAACTCATACATCTTGAATCACTAGTTAAATATGGACTAAAGATTAATATTTACTTCGCCACAAATTGGTATTCATAGTATCTAGCTTAAAACTATTAACATAGAACTCAATAAATAAAGCTCGATCAAATAATTGACTTAATAAATTCTACGTCTTCAATCATCCCCAAACAACCCATACAATATTATTAATAATCTAAAATCTAGGTCCTCGAAATAGCAAGTAAAAAAATGAAGATAAGTACCCAAAATAAGATCCTTAATAACCCCAAAATGAATTCAATTTATATCCCATATTTATGTTCAATTAAGATCCCGTAAATAATGTTTGAGTCATAAATAAATGGCATATGTAAATTTTAGGAGAGCAACCTAAGAATATCAAAATCAACTAATATTATTCTATTATTCCTAACGTCCAATATTATATCCACTATAATAATTCATAGAAAGACTTGGGGTATTACATTTTCATCTCTAAATAATAATAATAAGATTCTACAAAAAATTATAGTGCAACAAACATATATTAATAAAGCAAATAAACAAATAATTTCATGAAATCAATATATTTATAATAAAATTCATTTTACATCATTCAAATTGAAATTAAGTTTAATAATTTACTTCTTTACAGAACATGGATATCCATGCTAAATGTAGTTGGATGAATAGTAGGCTCTTGCCAAATCAAAAAGACTTTACAATAGATTTTGTTGTTAGGATGAAAAATTTTATTGATTATGCATCCATCCACCCTCATTATTCGAAATATGGAGGAATAATGTGTCCTCGTCTAAAAGATAAAAATTTGAAAACTCCTCTATGTACATTTGTTAAAGTATTGGTTATAGCCGAATTAGTGGTATTGGACTACACTTGGGGGACTGAACCGCTGAATTTCAATATGCATAGAGGAGTTTCTAGTAATGCTCATTTTTGTTTTGATACCATGAACAATAGGTATGAAACATGGTTTATGATGCTATGGGACCTAGATTTTATAATGCTGGAATTAATCATGAAGAAGGCATTAATCTGAATAGAGAGGAACCTCCAAAAATAGATACTCAAGCCTTTTATGACATGTTGGATTTTGCCTAACGATAATTGTGGTTAGGTTGTGAAAATCATTGTGAGTTGTTTATGACTCTATAAATGATGTGATTAAAATCTGACTATAATATATCGCAAGGGTGTTTTGATCGAATGTCAAAATTTATTAAATCTTCAAATCCTTCAGAAAACTGTGTCCCAAATTAGTTTTATCAAGTAAAAAAATTGGTGTCAAAACTGGGGTTGAGTTCTATGAAGATCAATTGTTATATTGATGGTTGCATATTGTTAAACAGAGTTGATGCCAATTTGAATGGATGTAAGTTTTGTGGTCATCCCCATTTCAAACCAACTACAAGAGGTCATTAAACGAGAAAGCCTATTCCTTACAAAATGATGTATTACTTGCCCTAACTCCTTGGCTCAAAAGATTATATGCATCTTTGAAATCATCTAAGCATATGAGGTGGCACTTTGAAAATAAAAGAAATTCTAATATTTTATGTCATCCTTCTAATGGGTTAGCGTGGAAGCATTTCAATGAAAGTCGTCCAAATTTTGCATTTGAGCTTAGAAATGTTAGGTTTGGATTATGTGCAGATGGATTTAACTTGTTTAGTTAATATACTACACCATATTCAAATTGACCGGTTATTGTAACTCAATATAACTTGCGTCCTAAATTGTATATGACAACTCCTTACATGTTCTTAGCTTGTATAATACCTAGTCTACATAATCTAAAGAATAGAATTGAAGCATATTTGCAATCTTTAATTAAGGAGTTGTTGTTATGGGAAAAAAGTGTAGAAACATATGATATTTCTAAGAAACAGAACTTTCAAATGAGTGAAACTTTTATGTGGACAATCAGTGATTTTCCTACTAATGGCATGCTCTTGGGTTGGATAATTGTAGGAAAATTAGCATGTCCAATTTGTATGGAGCAAACTAAGTCATTTAGATTGAAGAATGGAGGAAAAGTGTCATGGTTTGATTGTCATTATTAGTTTTTACCTAATGATCATATGTTTAGGATGAATAAAGGTACATTCTATAAAGGAAGGAATGAACAATCAGAGGCACCTCCTAGATTGAGTGGTCAACAAATATGGGAGAGGTTTTGTAATGTTTCCAAAATCACTAACTTGCTAGTAACTTTTGGTAAATTACTTGGATATGGTGTATTGCATAATTGGACGAAACAAAGTATATTCTGGAAGTTACCTTACTAGAAAGATAACTTAGTCTGCCATAATTTAGATGGTATGCATATTGAGAAGAATATTTTTGATAGTGTGCTTAACCTAAGACCATGATGGATGTCAAAGTTAATACTAAGTATAACGAGAAGGCAAGATTTGACTTGGAGGAATACTGTAGGACACCGAGGTTATATTTGAAACTTTAAACAAATGGGAAATACGAAAACCCAAAGCATGTTTCTCTTTCACTGTAGACCAAAAGCGAGACTTGTGTACTTGGCTAGAGTGTCATAAAATGTCGGATGGTTATGCTTTAAATTTGGCAAGATGTACCGATAAAATAAAATTGAAATTACATAGGTTGAAGAGCCATGGTTTCCATGTGTTTATGCAATGGTTGCTCCCAAGTGTCTTCAGTTTACTACCACGAAAAGTGTGGAGGCCCTTAATTGAATTAAGCCAGTTTTTTCGACAACTGTTCGCAACAAAACTATGTGAAGATAATTTATTACCTCTATAAGAAAATAATATAATTAAAGGCAATTAAATAGAAGTACAAGTTAAAACAACCATTAAAAATTATTTAGTGGGCCATTTAATACTAGCAGCCTTTCTAGGTTTTTTTATTGTTTTGGAGGCCTATTTACAAAGGCCCAAGCCTTAATAGCCCACAAAAGTAGTACAAAGTCTTTTAATACCCCAACTCTTTAGATAAATTATTATAGTTTATCTTAGAAGTATTATTAATTATAGCTCTAAAAGTACTTTAATTTCATTAAGGCTAGGCTTTAATGTTTTGGGATCTAGAATAAAAGAATACACGTTGGTAGTAAGCTTCTATCTTTTGAGAAATAAATAAATAAATAAATACGAAATTGGATGTGAGGAATAATTGAGTAATATTAGTTGATTTTGATTCTTCACTGATATTCTTGGGTTGCTCTTCTCCAAGAATTTGAGCATACAATTTATTTGGGGCTCGATCAACATTTAAGGGATCTTAATTGGAAACAAATATGGGCTATAAATTAAATTCTTTTTTTGGAGTTATTAAAGATCCTCTTTTAGGTACTCAGCTTAATTTTATTTGCAATTCCAAGGATGTAGATTTTAGATTTTAATAATATTTATAGGATTGCTTGGTGATGATTGAAGATGTAGAATTTATTAAGTCAACTATTAGATTAAACTTTATTTAGTGAGTTCTATGCTAATGATTTTAAGCTAGCTACTGTGGATACCAATTTATGGTAACCTTTAGTCCATATCTAATTAGTGATTCAAGATGTATTAGTTAGCCCAAATTATTTAATTTATTTCAAGTTGTTAAAGCCCATAACTAGTATAAAAATAAGCTCACAAATTATTATGAAGTATTTACGTGTTTGGGTCTATTTTATCAAGTTGAAGATGATGAAAATCAAATGTTTCTATGGAATTTTTGGGTTTATGGATAGATGGACAACTCTAGAGGTCTTCCCATCTTTTTAAAACGTTATTTGGATATGTTTTGATTCCCATAAGATATCTAATCATATTGGCTAGCTAAAACCATATAAATATGGGTGATATGAATCTCATAACCTCCTTTTTTTTATTGCTATATTTTCATGCGAAAATTCATGATAGATATTCCCTATTATTTAATTACTAAACTATGGTAATAGTTAGCGAAAATCTAAAATAATTAAATCATGAAAAAATAGGATTTCGGATACCTAGTCATGAGCTTGGGAATTTCAATAACTATCCAATCCTGACAAGTTAAAGATTATAGGAATTTCAGTAACTATGTAATCCAAATAAGGTTAGGATTTTAGAATTATCTCGACAGTTTTAAGTTATCATTATCTAGGATTGAGATCTGATCAAATCTGAAGAGTTAGGATTAGAGTGACATTCTTATCTCAACAAGATATAGATTCTAGTTTATGTAGAATACTTAGCCTAGTAGTATAAATACACCTAGAAATAGATAAGCCAATACATAGAGGTGAGAAAAATATCAAATTTTCTATTGTTCTGTCAAAAATTTGTAGGAAATTTTATTCTTAGGTACTAACATACTATTGTTTCTGTCATAGAATTAGGGAGAACACTTAAGTGGTAGATCAAATATGAGGAAAAACTTTGAGTTTTAAAATTTTGGTGAAAGTGAATTTCTTTTATCCTGCATGAATGATTTCTGCATGAAACTATAACTAAATTTCTATTCCCTTTCTATTGTAAATGTCTTTTCTCCATAAATGATTTCTGCATCAAAATAGCTAATTTTGCATATTGAATTCTTAAATCTAATGGTTTATTTGTTGAAAAATTATTTTGTTTGCAATTATTTAACTATTCATAGGACTTTTTCGCCTATGTAAAACTTATATTTTAGGATTTGAGCATGTAAAAATAAATTTTTTTTAATCTTGCATGAAATATAATATTCTCTGTTGAAGTAAAAATAATAAAAAAGGATTTATGCACTGAATAATCAAGAAATTGTTGGTAGAAACGACTTTTGTAATTGTTCTACGAGGTTACAGTAGCAAAACATCCTTGAAGCCTCTTAACAGTGTTGTAGTTAAAAACTTTGAAGCTATTTAACAACGTTGTAGTTATGAACTCTGAAGCCCCTTAACGACATTGAAGTTAAGAACTCTAAAGACACTGAATGACGTTGTAGTTAAGATATTGGCCAAGTTAACCAATTAGAATCCCAAAAGTTTATAAGCATGGTTAATTAGTAAATTGAAAGTTTTTGATAAGTTGTGTAACTTTTATTTTGAATTACTCTGAAAGCATGTCCTGAAATTCTGATAAGATGATTCATGATTTTTTCATCTAATTATTATTTTATTATTTTCTTTAGAAAAAAAGAATGCGAATATTTTTCTCTTTAACAATTATACTTCCTTTTCTGATATTTATGCATGCTCAAATCTAGTAGAAGGTGAAGAAAATTTGTTTATTGGCAAAGTGTCGCTCATACATTATTGATTCACCATTTTGCAGAGAACTTAGTTCAAGATGAGGAAGACAAGCACTTTTGAGGATGGTGACAAGAGATTAGTATTTTCAGAATATGTTTATTTTATTTTTAAAATTTCTAGTTAGCTGATTAGGAAATTTTCTTCAAGATCTTGGGTACTCAAGTTTGATTGTTAAGATAAGTATTTGAATTATCTTTCATTGTGACGATTTATTTTTGGGATTGTTTAATAACATTTTTGGTAATTTAGCTTGCTCTATTGGATATGAGGCTCAGTGTCTCTAAGTTTTTGGGTTTAGGGGCACTATCGTGTTATGTCGCAAATTGGTGGTGTGACAAGGCCAATCTCAAAACAGTCGACAATAGTGATAGAATTATAATACCTATTATGCACCTGATTTTTATTCCTTTAATAATTTTGTTATGTTTGTGGGAACACAATTCAGAGAAGCTCTCATTCTCATTACACACCTTAGACTTGGGCTCTCAGCTCAACTGTTTGAAATAACCCAAAATCACTTAAAATTCATAAAAAAAATCCATAAATCCACCACGTCTTCATCTTCGATCTTCATTTTTTAGCAATTTTCAATGAGAAATTATCCAAAGTTCTTTGCAGTCAAGTTTATTGTTCCATATTCCTACAAAATCGCAACCAAATGTAAGTGTTGGGGCTGAAGCTTGATGTTCTGAGCACTTTGTCTCCTTCTTCAGCAATTTTCACCAAGATATTTTCCAAAGTTCATATGGTCAAGTCCGTTGTTTCATATTCCAGCAAAATTGAAAGCAAGTTTAAATGGTGGTATTGAAGCTTAAAATTCTATGTAAGTGATCAATTCTAAGCTTTGCAAGTTAAATAGTAAGATGATTATTTTTTCCTTTTGTTTCTATGTCCATATGACTGATAGAGTAATGGAACATTATCATGATAGGTTTTCCCTAATTTTGCTTCTCGGAAAGGCAGCTCTCTTAATTTATTCTTGTGCATGAATGCAATCCTCAATAGGAGAGCTCTAACGCATAAATACATCATCTCAGATTTTTAGTTGTCTGTCTGCTTCTAGCTAAGTAACTTATAGATAATTTAGTTTTTTGTCTTAATGCATGCTCCTTTTTGTTTGTTAAAGGTATTTGGATGCATTCATTTTCCCTACATTATGATTATTTAATGGATGTTTCTGGTGGTGCAAGTCAATTTCTTGTGATGATGATGTTGGCATATTATCTGTAATCAACAACTAATCATCACTTAAAGAATGACCGCAGAAACTTGTTGATTGAATAACATCAGTAGTCCAACTTAAAACAAAGAAAGAAAGATGCAAAAATTAATTTGGGGATATAATGAGAATGGGCAAAGCATAAATGAGATGTACAGAGAAGAGAAGATATTCTTTTAGATAATAAAATTTGAACTAGTCTATACAAGATTTTCCAATAACAAATCTATTTATAATACTAAATCTCAACAAGCTACATTCTAGAATATCTCTACGTCTCCTACTTAAAGCACAACCAATAAATATAATGGACCCACTAACCACTATGAGAAATACATCCTACTTGATTAGATAATTAACTAATAAAATAACTTAAATGAAACAAACAAACCCAAGCAAGCCTCACATAAATGACTTTGACTTGGTAACCAAATAAATATCGCAGTAACTCATGAGTAGACTCACGATACCAACGAACACATGAACTCGATTTACTTGCACTAAATTTTAGCACAATTATCATTGTATCTATCATAATTTGGCAACTTGGACAAAATATCTGAGATTAAGGAGTCAGCTTCTATAGAGTAACAATTATTTCCAGAAACCTCTAGCTATGCAACAATACTGAAAGATTTTTCTCTACCATTAGATTGTTATTAACAAAATCGTAGCTAATCACTGCTCCATCAATAACATTTGAAGCCATATCTGATGATCACTATAAGTAGTAGCAGTAGCAGATGCATCAAACTACTGTACTGGAGTAATATCTGTGGCATTATGTTGTCCATTATCAAATTCTTCTTCTATTTAAGAAATAGAATTAACAAAGCTTATTGACTACATAAAATATTTTCTATTATGGAGAGGAATTAAACTATGGCCCCTTATTAAATCTCCCATAAGTTCCCTCCTAAGCCTTGATCGTTAACGACTTTGTAGGTAGTGATCTATCTTCTGCATTATGTAAATTAGTTTTTTGGACTAATGAACTCTTTTAGAAAGCTTGCAAATTGGTAATGATCTTTCCTAGCTTGCAGGACCTGTTCTACTGAACCATCTTTGAAAGGTACTCCAAAAAATGCAATCCCTTGTTTGTCACACAAGTAAAAATCTTGTTAGTTAAAAACCCTTTTTGTGACTTGGTACTTTATTTGCCATTAATGAATAATTTCTTTTTCTTAATAATACAAAATATATTTGCTAAATTATATGACAATTTTGCAGCTAATCTCTCTCTCTCTCTCTCTCTCTCTCTCTCTATCGTCCATGTAAAATTTTGAGTAACTCTAGTGTGGGTTCTATGAGCAACTGTGAATTGACAAGTCTTATCTTTACTAAGATTATCATCAGTTTTCCTCCATCCATGATCTGTCTAGCTGATTGGTGCATACCGAAGCTTCAACTTAACTTCATTATACGATGCATGTCCCTTGTGCAAAACTCTTGTTCAACCCCCAGGTAACTCTTATGTCGTCCTCTCTAACTCTTAGAAGTTAGAACTATTAAATTGAATCTATTAATGATAAAAAATTACTGATTTTTTTTAGTGACTCCAAACAAGATGAATAGCTATGGTTCTTGATGGTTGAATATTGTTAAAAAACATGTAGACTCCATTCTAGTGCATAATGATCCTTTTTTGGGTGCATCTTTTTAATATCAAACAACGTATGTTTACCTAGAAAATGTTCTGATCACATTAGTTAACAATAAAACAAATTACTATAATTTCTTTTTCTTGAGCTTATCTAGAGGGTCAATTGGACTAAGAATAAATCAATAGAAGCTACAATACGTCAAAAAAAGAAAGGATCATGACTTACCACCAAGCTGAAGTCGTCCATGTTGCTATAAAAAATGTTCTAGTCCAAACCAAAGTAGTAGTAGTTGGACACTATAAAATATCTTATTTTCAAAGATATTAAGTTGGGCAACGTAAGATTTCATGGTTTGATGTATGTTTGTTTTGCTATTTATGCAAAAGAATGAAAGCTATATCATCCTTATACCATCCCAGTGAGCAGTAGTGCAAAAGAATCCTTCCCCACACCTATTTATGTATTATATCTCAATTTAACTCCAGTACCTTTCATCCTAACCTTTTCAACTTGAACACCAAGCTTGTCTATCCATAATTAATATAATAATGATGGATACATCCAACTTAATTATAATCCCATGAATAAATGCAAAAAATTAATCAGAGAGATCAATTTTGACTGAACAATACTAGTCGATCATTCATTTTTTTATAAATTTTTGGTTGGTATGAGTTATAATTTTATAAACATTTAAGGTTACTTGCAAGCAACTGGGATCAATTAAAAAGAAGTCCAAGCGTCATTCCATATTTTGTCTAACAATTATGCTTATAAATGATAAACAAGGTTACATTTTTTGGTTTCTGAATTTGGGTTCCTAAATGCCAAGTAATGCCTCATTTTCCATAATTCAAATCACTAATTTATTTCCATGGTTTTTGCTTCTTCTTTTTTTCTCATTCTAGAGCTATCGTTTACATAGTTATTTTATTTGAGAAAAAAAGATTCTTGCAAGCTCTTTCCTTGCAGTATGTTGATGCTTCGGTTAGTACTAATCGTCATCTATAGACGAAGGCAGAAGTATTGGATGTACTTTCATCTTCTGTTAACAAATTATTAATCAGAGAGAGTGTTTGTTTTTTTTTTTTTTCTTTCCATGTGAAGCAACTTAAATTACACTACAAAAAAAAAGGGCATTAGTGACCGAAAAATTGGTCACTAAATATGCAAAAATCGGTCACTAACAGGTTTAGTGACCGATCAGATTGGTCACTAAAACCCTCGTCACTAATTTTTCTCGGTCACTAATTAGTGACCGATTAGTGACCGAAATGGCGGTCACTAATTATTTAAAAAAATTTGAAAAATTGTGTCTATATTACTAGACGGTCACTAATTCGGTCATTGATTAGTGACCGCATATTTCGGTCACTAATTTTAATGAGTCAAAACTATTTCTCTCCAACTTTGCTTCCTTTTGGATTCGAACTCAAGACATTTGCTATGCTCAAATGAGTAACTGACCACTACACCACATGCATTTTCATTCATTTATCTCAACAATATAATATATATAATATTTACAAGTTAAAAAGTAATTATAATATTCTTAGTATAAGTTACTATTTGCATTTTGAAATTTAACAAAAATAGCAATTATTCATTTAATATTTGTATAATATTTATACAATATAATAACATTGTATTTTTTATTTATAACTATTACTTTTAAATTTTAGGTATATTTTATCATAATATATTATAAACATATTAAAAATAGTATATACATACTAATATGCATAGTGATAAATAGTTTTTTTTATATATAATAAATACTAATATTTATTACTATTTATAGTAGTAAATAGTTTACGCATATATATGGTAATATGTTTATGTACTTATACATACAAATTAATATATAATATTATTAATTATATTATAAATATTTATTTATAACTACTATTTTTAAATTTTAGGTATTTTTTATCATAATATATTATAAACATATTAAAAATAGTATATACATACTAATATGTATAGTGATAAATAGTTTTTTTCCTTTTTTTATATAATAAATATTAATATTTATTACTATTTATAGTAATAAATAGTTTACACACACACACACATATATATATGGTAATATGTATATATGCTTCTACATACGAATTAATATATAATATTATTAATTATATTATAAATATTTATTTACTCATAATACATGTATATATATTATTGATGTGTATATATTAATTAATTTAATTTTTTTTTCTTTGTATAGGAATGTTATTCTTGTTTATTTCTTTGTGTATCTATATATATTAATAAATTAATGTTCAATTATATGGATATTATATTGAAATATTTAATGGTTATATATTTGTATATGTACGTATATTTTTATATTTTTTATATATACATGTGTTATTATCAAATATATATATATGTTAATAGCAAACATAATATTTTATTACTTACATAAATGTTACATAAATTTTATGCTTTCATCTTACAAGAATATACAAAAAAAATATATATATTTTTATGACCGTTTATTGATTGAAAAATGTTATCATTAATTAGTGACCGAATTAGTGACCAAATTAGTGACTGCTTTGTGCAGTAAATAATATTAGTGACTGAAAAAAAAATTCGGTCACTAATTAGTTATCGAATTAGTGACCGCTTTTCTGCGGTCACTCATTCGGTCACTGATCAGTCACTAATCGGTCACTAATTTTTTTAAAATATTATATTTAAATTAATCATTACTCAGTCACTAATCGGTCACTAATTAGTGACTGATCAATTGGTCACTAAAATTCGGTCACTAAAGCTCATTTTTTTGGTAGTTAATTAGAAACAAGATATGTTCCTATATATTGTATCTAGAGAAATGCAGCTGGTTCTATGTTTATTTGCTATTTAATATATCATTTTTTTTGTTTCTTGTTTGAAGTTTTAAGCTATTATAGGATCAGTAGAGGACTTTGGTGACAATAAATTTACTTCGGTGGATATTTTTCCATTATTTCCTTATTTTTAAAGTTGTTGGATGCATAAATCTACATAAGCTTCTAAAAGATACCTTTGATGCTTTGTTTTCTATGTTATATTAAGTGGTACATCAGTATGGAATTATCGGCTTCGTATTTATGCCTTGGTGATTGAGTTTTTAACTAAGATTCATTACGTACGAGTATTTGGAAAAAGGTAAATGTAGAGTAAATAAGTAATTAAAAGAAGGCTGTATAAGCTACAGGCAAATAAGCAATGAGTAAAGTAGCACGGTATAATCTTTCGGCAAAATTACAATTTTCATCCTGTAACTTTACCCCATTTGGTTTTTGGTCCTATAAATTGCATAGTTTCAATTTTAGTCGTACAAGTATCAAAAAATTGTCACTTTTAGTCCTTTTTTCTCTGGAACCGGCTGAAGTTGCCGAAAAAGCTGACGTGGCTTGCTGGGCGTGTGGCAGCTTGGAATTTTTGCCTTGTTGGACTGCTGACGTGACTTGATTAATTGACAAAAAAAAAATGCCAAATAGATATATATATAATAATATATATATGATATAGATTTATGATATATATCATATATATTTATATATACACATATATCTAAATATATACATTTATCAAAATATATGTATTTATATATACATACATCTATATATATATATATACACATTATATATATGCCCCCATCCCCCCTCCCCACCCACCCCAATGCCCGCACCCCCACCATCCCACCGGGCTGCCATACCCATGAGCCAGGCGAGCTCGCCGGTTGCCTGGATCTAGCCATGGCTGCCTCGGCCTTGACCGGCTGGGCAGCCATGGCCAGAGGCCGCCTTGCCAGGAAGAGGCGGGGAGGGGGGAGGGGGAAGGGGGGAGTGGCGGCCAGGATGGTGGGTGCCCGGGGGCCGGCGGTAGGGGGGTGGGGAATGGCGGCCATGACCAGAGGGTGGCCGGCGGCCATGGCTATGCCTCTTTTCTTTTCTTCTTTTTTTTTTTTAAATTTAAATTTAATTTAAATTATTTTAACCATGTATTTTTGTTTTTTATTTAGTAAATAATTATAAATTATAGATAAATATATATTTATAAATATATGTGTATATTTTTAAATTCAACGTTGTGCCAACTAAGCGAGTTAAAAGAATATTGTTAATATGGTAGATTAATTTTTTTTTGTTTTTTAATTAGTAAATAATTATAATATATATATATATTTATATAAATATATGTGTAAGTTAGTTTATGTGTTGGGAGAGATATTTTTTTGTAAAAGTCAAATCAATGCTTTTTTGTTAAATTTTTGGGATGAAAATGAAATTGAGTGATTATAATAAAATGTATATGATTTATATATATAACATATGTATGTATATATTGAAAAATGAAAAAGTTTTGGGAATAATGTAGGATAGTAGAGGGTATTTTGGGAAACAAATTGTGTTTTGGAGGAAAAATGATGATATGTAATATATAAATATATATATATATTTAATAGATGTGTATATGTGTGTGTATATATAAATTATATAATATATTTGAAATTACAAAAAAAAGAAAAGAAAAGAAAAGACATATATGTTGCCAACTAAGTAAGAAAAAGACAAAACATGCCTACTAGGCAGTCCAACAAGGCAAAAATTCCAAGTTGCCACACGCCCGGTGAGCCACGTCAGCTTTTCTGACGACTTTCGCCGGTCCCGGTGAAAAAAGGACTAAAAGTGACAATTTTTTGATACTTATAGGACTAAAATTGAAACTATGCAATTTATAGGACCAAAAACCAAATTGGGTAAAGTTACAGAATGAAAATTGTAATTTTACCTAATCTTTCCTCTCGGAGTTAATAAGTTTTATGCCATTGAATCTAAACATCAATAAGATATTTTGATGGCAGGACAATGGGAGCAACGGAAGCACTAGGATTGCATACGGAAGTCCAGAAGCAGCTAGATGAACAACTTTGGGTATGCAAATGGTGCTTGAGGTCCTACCAAGAAGTTGATTGATACATTATGAAGCTGACCATTGAAACTAGCATTTTTGTGTTAATTAAAGCTTAGAATTTTGTATCAAACATTAGTTAGCTCTAGTGGTATAGTAAATACTTAACATGGAGCTACTATCTTTATGTGACTCTTGGTTGAATAAAATTTTAGTTGATAACTCAATGTATCTGATTGGAGTTGGCAATAAAATTATCATTTGCTTATTAGGTAGGTAAGCCATTAAATCATTCTTGATTGAATTTTTTAGGAGTTATTTGGACTATGAGGCTATAATTGATTGATACAATTATGGTTATATGGTTACCATAAATGTAATTGTAATTTTTGTTGGATATGACTAGTACATATCTATGTACATCCTTTGGAGGCACATGATGATTAGTGTCCTTTTTAATATAGGATTTAGAGGCCTATTTCCATTAAATCCTTAAAAAATAAGAAATAGAGGCTTTAGTGAAAGCCTCTAATTGATGAAAAATTGCCTCCATTTGTTGTATACAGAGTCAGTTTATATAATTGCCTCTATATTTTTCGCGACAGCATCTATGGAGGCTTTTATAATCAATTGTCTCTACATGTATTAAAGGAATTTTTGAGGCATTTAGAAGCCAAAAAAAATTTCCCACATGTCCTAATATTGTAGCAGTGTATAGTTGGACAAAAAAATCTTGATTCTCTTGTGTAAGTTGGAACGCGTATTCCACCAAGTTTTTTTTTTTTTCCATTCAATGGGGCACTTGTTGATACACTTATCGTATGAGGCACTTGTTTGTGGGCCTATATGATATAGATGGATATATCCTTTTGAGAGATAAATAATCAATCTAATATGTAAATACTATAAATATTTCGTTCATCTTAAATATTTATTATTATATATATTTTTTTCAGATTCTTACATGATTGAAAAGGTATGGTCAAAATGAACTAAAATTGAGGGCTCTATATGTGAGGTATATCTAGCCCAAGAATTAGCATATTTTTCATTGTATTACTTTTAGTTTCACATTCAATCAAAGAGTATGAGAAGTAAATGAAATGAAGATGAGGGATACAATGATCAACTTCCACGTACTCTGTTAGTTTTTAATCAAACAGGATGGTCTACTAGTCCATATACTAGTACATGGTTGAATGATGCTAGCTGAAAGCTGCCTCATTGCAAGTACATTTAAATTGTGATGAAGTTGTGCCCTTTCTCGAGTAAGTTTTCCAATTCAATATATATAAATTCACTTTTAATTAATAAGTTTCAACTAAAAAAAAATTAATGTTCAAACTATACATATTTTAGGATGCATAAAGCATGCCTTGACATTATCGGCCTTTCCTTAGCGACCTTGAAGTAGAGCAATCTGTTGATGATCATTTTTTAAATTGCTTCCAAAACTATGTAAGTATAGAAAAATTTAAAAATAAGTATTTTTTTTTTTTTTTGCTAACTAATAAAATATGTTATAATTATTTAATTCTTTCTGTCATTTATAGGTAGACACTCCAGAAAACACATGGTACGATATCAATATTTGAAGGATACAGCATAGGGTCCGATGAGACAAGTCAAGACATGGCGTTGTTATTTTGTTAACTATTAAGTATTATATATAGGCTTGTTGGTAGAGTATGAGAAGATGGGTAATTTTGGAGTGTGTCTCAAATGCGAATGATCATCAGAATTTATGGAAAACTTACGGAAGTAATCCTATTAGAGCATCCAGGTGTGCCTAAAAGGAAAGTTTTCCTCTTTACCTGTCATTAGTTCGATTCAGTATCTAACCAGGATATTAAGATAAACAAAGTATATGGTATCATTGACATCAAACAAAATGAAAAATATCCAAAGTTTGATCATTTAATTATTGCTCAACTTGTATCTCAAGTGTATTATATTCCTTATCCCAGTGCTAAGAGAGACAAAGTCCATTGGCGGTTTGTGATTAAATAAGACCAAGAAGTAGAGTGGGTAAAGGTCATACTATAGATGTAGCATTATAAGAACCACCTACCACAACCAATGTAATTGTTGATATGGTCCAATTGGTGACTTACTTGGTATTGAGAGACCTTGCAAAGAAAAATAACTTAAAGCTTGAAGGTGGCTAGTTAGTCCAAGAGATTGAACATCAACTATTGGAAACTGCAGATAATTTGAATCTATAGTTTAAGATATACCCAAGGACAGTCAATTCGATTCCTTATAATAAAAATAATTCAACCATAGAAGTTCTCCTTTGGGGAAATTTATACTCTCAATAAGTGTCATGCTAAAACAAGAGCATTCTAGTAGTTGGGTCTGACATGAAGTCGATCTTTCCTTTGTGAAAGCCTTCATTCTCACCAAAGCAAAAGAAAAAGCAGTTGAGGTATTAAAAGTGATAAGTCAAATCAGTAACTAGCCATCAAAGATGAAGAATGATACTAGGTCAATAGAATGGTATGGGATAGAGACATCAAGGAGGAAATCTCAAAAGGAAAGGAAAGGAGACTGAGAAGGCAACACCCTATAGTGCTTAGCCAAGAGTGGATCAAGAGGTATTGATACGGAAAACAATCAAGTGATAGGGGATGACAAAGAGTTGGAGGTTGAAGATTATTTCGAGGATAAGGATGATGACAACATTCATGAAGATGATGATGATGACGATGCAGATGATGATGATCTATATAATTAGTGTTTGTTATATATGTCAAGAAATAGGAAGGGAAAAAATAAGGTTGTTCCATACAACATTGGATCGAAGTCACATATACCTCTACACACTTATTCAAATGTTGTATGAGGTAATTCTTTATTACACGCATGACCTACTCTATACATATCCTGTCTATACCATCTATAGATATGGGGAGTACAAATGTTCCTCGAAATATATTTATTCATCCTCTAGGGAAAGAGTAATATTTTCTAATTTTTTTTAATTATATTCATTTAAATGTTATGTGAGCTACTAAATTATATTTTATCCTTATAACATATGTTGCGAAATATTTTTGCGACAAAGGTTCTCTGAGGAGTTTTTATGTGCTGAGGAGATAAGCACCATTACTGAAAGGCACTTATGTTAAGCATGGAGATCAAGGAAGAAGATTCCAAAGGCAATTAGAATGACGAGGTTTGAGGAGTTTGAGATAAAATTTATTTTAAGCATAATATATGTTTTTCTTAATAAGATTTCAAAATATAAATTTCACTATGCATTTTGAATTCTTTTATGTAAATTAGAAAAAATTTGCTTGGATGGTACATGAGACGGTGGAGATTCAAAAACTATTTTAGCATTGAGGCTTGGAGCTATTGAAGAATAAGTTGCACTAAGCACGGAAATTCAAAAAGAAACCTATTTGGATGAGAGACGATGTTTAGACTAGGTTGCTTGAAGAATAGGGCAATGATAGATTCAATAAGATAAGTGCTAAATGAAGCAAAATGTGTAGTACAAGGATCCAAGTTATAAAGCAAAAATAGCTAAATAAAACTTGACTATACTTCATCCAAGGATCTAATCATGCTCAGATGGGTTTGATTGCAAAAAATTAGCTTGATTGCTTAAATCCAAGGTAGAAACTGCCAAATCCTAGCACAACAGAGAACCAACAACAATTGCCCAAGCACATCACCTCCGATTGAGCTGAAATTTGGATAGAAACTCCTCAACACCTTAAAGGATGTCCAATAAAAAGTTTAGCAAAATCAGAAATCGGCAAGGCCACCAAAATTGCCTCCACAATTTCTGCACCACAGTGGATCTATCAAGAGCAAAGCTCCCCATTCGTGAAGCCTCTAATGAAATGATCCATACACCCAAGGTAAGCTCCAATCAATCTCTAGTTAGCTAAATCACCAAAGGATGAAGAAGAGATGAAGGCCAAAATTTGGTGGAGAAGGTTAGGAAAATGTGTGAAACTTCAACACATGAGTGGATCACACTTTTGGAGGGAAAAATAGAATCTTAGCATCTAATCTCCAAGTGGCCGGCCACCTCTTCTGTTTATAGAGAAGGAGGTGCGATGCTAGTTAGCATCACAACCTCCATGAGGTAG
The DNA here is from genome assembly GCA_018894105.1 of Jacaranda mimosifolia. Lineage (NCBI taxonomy): Eukaryota > Viridiplantae > Streptophyta > Magnoliopsida > Lamiales > Bignoniaceae > Jacaranda > Jacaranda mimosifolia. The sequence continues at coordinate 32,980,719 of CM032119.1, forward strand.
GGGTGCCCACTAAGTAAGCTAACTTGCATGTGAAATGTGAATTTCACTTGTATTTGAATTTTATTTGGAATCTTTATTTCATCTCATGAAATGTCATCCAATTCTAAATGCACCTCAAATGAACACCTTCATTTGAATTTCCCTCCAAAATTAATTCCTCACATTAATTAAATTAAGAATTTAATTTAATTAATTGGTCTTGACTTAACTCCTTAAGTCATCTAACTTAACTCTTTAAGCTATAACGTGTTAACTACTTCAGTTAATTTGACTAATTAATTGTAATATGGCACCAATTAAATTAAGTATTTAATTTAATTGGTCTAATTTAATTGATTAAATTATTTTGATTAGTTTAATAATTAAATCAATCAAACCAAAATGACTAGAAATTAACTAACTGTTTATCTCCATAAAATCAGTCATGAAGAATTTTCTAACTCTTAGAAAATTCCCTTCATCAAATAGAACTTCCTTTAGGCCTTTGTGTGTGAGCCATTAAGTTCTCCCATTCATTGGACATGGGCTCACAACTCTTGTGATATTTTGAATATTGAAATATTCGCATTAGTTTAAACTCCTTTAAACTAATAATTCAATTCAATTAATCTCTATTAATTGAAGGGTACCCAATCTCCATGGTCGATGTCTAGCCTCAAACCCATGGAGCCCAACTAATTGGTCGAAATGAATATGCTCCTGGTGAACCATTCTAGCTTTATGCTTACCATGCAAATTCGGTCCTTCCATTTTCTATCTCCCAAAAGAGGCCTAGGATATGATATTTGCTGGCTCTCTAATAGCCTCAATTACTATGTTTCTATTCTCAACATTCAATTTTGGTTTATGACCTCATCTTTGAAAAACTTCTTTGCGCAAGGATTTTGTGGAATCGATCATTATAGAATGCATAGGAGATGCACTCACTCTTTACAACAATGAGAAGATAGATCCCATCTTGGATATCAGAAATCTCCATGCCTAAATAGCTCACACCCAAGCTCAACCCAGATAAGCCACAGAGTGGTCAAGGAAGAGTCAAAGCATAAGAACCTAAACATAAGGTTACCATGGATCCTTAAGTCAAAGGACTACTTATATGCATTAGCGTAAGCTGGAGAACTTTCCACTACCAACTTGCTACTACGGCTATCTAGTGGATTCTCTGGGCGGGCTTTCAATGAACTTGTTCTCTAACAAGCACCTACTAACATGCACCCATCTCTAACATGGATTGCTCATGAAATAGAGCAATATCCAACACTTTGGATTTATGCATCATTAGTACAAGTCTGTTCGAATCTTAGATGCCCTATCTTTGAAGATTCTATGACTTGGAATATTTTAAGGTCACAATGGTGGAGGACTTATTTCATGATCACCACCCAGTGCGTGACCAAGTCCCATAGTCTTGTGATCTAAAGGCTTCAACCAAATGCTAATAGAGTAAAATAAGCCTAAAATAAATATGGACATTGAATATGGATATCATTCAGTTAAGATTGTATCACAAATGAAATAGTTTACATGCCAGTCTAATTCATTGTGGAGCACTATTCCAATAATCTCTCACTTGTCCTAAAGCCAATTCTCTATAGTCTTAAAACCCATCTTTTCAAGATGTCCTTCGAAGACCTTTTGCTTTACGGGTTTAGTCAGTAGATCTGTTATATTCTCTTATAAGGCTACCCTCTTCACTCGGATGTCGCCTCTATCAATGATCTCAGGGATCAAATGATATCGTCTCAAAATGTGCTTGGATCGCTGATGAGATCTTGGCTCTTTAGCTTGCGCCACGACTCCGTTGTTGTTATAGAAGACAACTACAGGCTCAGCAATGCTAGGTACTATATCCAACTCTTGGATGAAATTTTCCATCCAAACACCTTCCTTTACAGCTTTTGAAGCCCCAATATTTCTACCTCTGTGGTACAGTCAGCCGTGGTTTCTTTTTTGGAACTCTTCCAACTCACCGCGCTGCCATTGAGGCAAAATATAAATCCAGAAGTAGATTTTAGGTCATCTACATCAGATTGGAAACTAGAATCCAAAAATCCCTTGAGTTTCAATTCTCTATTGCCATATACTAAAAACAAACCCTTAGTTCTTTTCAAGTACTTAAGAATTGCTTTAACAGCTTTCCAATGACATTCACTGGGGTCGGATTGAAAGCGCCTCGTAACACTTAGAGCATGTGCCACATTCGGCCTTGTACATTGAATGGCATACATTATGCTCCCTCTAACAGATTTATAAAGTATGTGGGACATTCTATGTCTCTCGTCATCAGTCTTAGGGGCCCCAAACTTAGAGAGACAAAGACCGTGTCCTATAGGAATGAATCTCTTCATGGATTCTTCCATACTAAACCTCTTTAGTATCTTGTCAATGCACGGTGTTTGGGGAAGCCCCAGCATCCTTCTCGTTCTATCTCTATCGATACATATTCCTAATATGTAGGATCCATCTCCCAAATATTTCATGAAAAATTGTGTAGATAACCATGCTTTACTACACTCTAACATTTCTCTCCCATTCCCAATGAGAAGAATGTCATCGACATAAAGCACAATAAACTATACGCTACTCCCACTAGCTTTCTTATACACACAAGATTCATACACATTTTTGACAAAGCCAAATGATTTGACTATCTTATCAAAATGTATGTTCCAACTTTGGGAGGCTTGTTTGAGTCTATAAATGGATCCCTCGAGTTTGCAAACCTTTTGCTTACTCCTTTTGCATATAAAGCCTTGTGGTTGCTCCATGTGTATTTCTTCTTCAATGTTTCCATTGAAAAAGCGATATTCACATCCATTTGCCATATCTCATAGTCATAATATGTGGTTATGGCAAGTAAAATCCTAATGAACTTAGGCATAGCAATTGGTGAAAAGGTTTCTTCAAAATCAATATCGGGTCTTTGAGTGTAAACCTTTGTCACTAATCGCGCCTTAAAGGTGATTACGCCTACATCGACTCCTAGCTTTTGCTTATAAATCTACTTATAACCAATAGGTACTTTATCCTCTGGTGGATCTACCAAAGTCCATACTTTGTTGGAGTACATGGAGTCCATTTTGGATTTCATAGCATCTAGCTAATGTCTCAAATCTATATCTGACATAGCTTCCTCATAAGTTTTCAGATTACTATCCAATTGGCCCATCTCATGAAGGAATCCAAACCTTTCGAGCTGTTTCATGATTCATTCTGACCTTCTCAAAGGTTGTGTGCAAGGCTATGCTCACTTGTTTCTACTGCTTGTGGGATTTCTTGATCATCTTGAACTTCATCAAGTTCAATAACAACGTCATTTCTATCTAATAGAAATTCCTTTTCTAAAAAATAGGCATTCCTTGAAATAAACACCTTTTGATCTGAGGGATCATGGAAATAATGACCCAAAGAATCTCTTGGGTATCCACAAACTTGCACAAGGTAGATATCGCATCCAACTTGTCTCTCACTTACTGTTTAACATAAACGGGAGACCCCTAAACTTTTAGAAAATAGTAAGAAGGTGTTTTGCCATACCATATCTCATGCGGTGTCTTTGCCACTGACTTTGATGGTACTATGTTTAGTAACCTCGCCGCCGTTTCTAAGGCATATCCCTAAAAAGATATAAGCATATCAAAAAAACTCATCATGGAACATACTATATCCAATAAGGTACAGTTTCTCTTCTCGGCTACTCTATTGTGTTGGGGTGTACTAGGTGGAGTCCATTGAGAGAGAATCTCATTCTCCTTTAGATAATCCAAGAACTCGGTACTTAAGTATTCTCCCATTCGATCATATCAAAGAGCTTTAATACTTAGTCCCAATTGCTTTTGTACTTCATTCCTATACTCTTTGAACTTTTCAAAGGCTTCGGACTTGTACTTCATTAGATACACATGTCAAACTGAGTATAATCATCAATAAATGTGATGAAGCATGAATAGCCTCTGCTCGAACTTTGTGGCCTACAAACATCTGTATGGATCAAACCCAAATGACTTGTGGTTCGCTCTGTTTGTCCTACAAAATGAGCCTTGGTCATTTTTTCCTTTGAACAAGATTCACAAGTAAGAAGATGCTCAATGCTACTAACATTTAGTGCTTTGAGTGCTTTTAACTTGGTCATCCTATTCTTGGATATATGTCCAAGTCTTGCATGCTATAAGATGGCATCTTCTTGGTTATGTAATTTTCTTTTACTTTGTTGAATATGGAATAATGATGGCTGAGAATCCAAAATGTACAATCTATTGTTTAATGTACCTTGTGCAATTAAAGAACCATTCTTTAATGTATTCAAATTTCCATTAGATATAGAAAAATTGTATCCTTCATTATCCAAAACGGGAATATAAATAATGTTCCTTACAAGGTTTGGTAAATAATAGCAAGGATCAAATACAATATAGGAGTTCCCCAAGTCTAACTTGATGATGCTTTCAACTATGGCCACAACGTTTGCTTCATTGCCTAGATGTAGGATCATATCCCCGTTATTGAGACTCATTCTTCTTTTCATTCCCTATAACAAATTGCAAAGGTGAGAACCACATGTAGTATACCTATGAGGAAGAATTTATCGTTAAGTGCACTTCAATAAAGTACATACCCTTCCCAAGGGTTGCAAGATACTCCTTGCAATTTCTCTTCCAATGGCATATCTCGCCACAATAAAAACAAGTTATATTGGTTTTTCCCTCTTGCTTTTTCTTGACACCTCCGGAACCTTTCAAGGGTTGCTTTCCTTAGAAGAAGAACTCTTCTTCCTTTTACCTCATTTTCTAGCACCCATAGGGCCCTTAGACTTGGAAGAGGAAATAAGCATAAAAGACTTGTCCTTCTTCATTGCCGCCTCAGCAGTCACCAACTCATTAATTGTTACTTCTTACTTCGTCATGTTGAAGTTCATAACGAATTGATCAAGTGAGCTAGGCAATGATTGAACGATGATTTCCACATTAAGCTCATTCCAATTGACCAAGCTTCTCAATGAGACCAATCATTTTAAGTCCGTGGTATGGACACTTGAGCCTTGATTCATTGTAGTCCAGAAGAGCTCTTTAGACAATGACAACCTTTCATGTCTAGTTTGCATGCCATACAACTTTTGTAGGTGCAAGTGAATCTCACAAGCAGTTTTCTTGTGCTTATGAGACTTTTGGAGCTTATTAGATATAGAAGCCAACATGAGGCAATGTGTTTGTAGATCATCATCTATCCACTTCATGAATATTTCACATGCCTCATTGTCGGCATCATCACCAGTGGTGCCAAGCAGACTTTGAGTAAGCACATATATCTTTCTATCGGAATCAAGAATGATTTAGAGGTTTCTAAGCCAATCTTAGAAGTTAGCCCGGCAAGTTTATTGGTTTCCAAAAAAATGTTGAGTGGATTCTTAGCCAATTTGATTTGAAGATTTCAAAAATCTACAAAGGCGAAAAAAAAAAAGAATATAAGCATGTGATTGAATATAGATATTGAAAACATGTTCATAGACTTTCAAGCATGTTTTTCTCTCACTATTTTATCAAATTTCTCACTTCCTAGAAGAATTCGGAAATTTTCATTTCTTAGTGAGAATCAAGGCCTTGAGGACTTATTAGTGGACCCACAACTCGTGTGCTATCCATAAACAATTGAAAGGTAAGCAACTTTTGCTAATTGCATCTCTATGCAGCCCTTCATATATTTTGCCTCACTCTTCATGTAGACCCACGACTTGTGTGCCATCTACACTACTAGGTGTCCAGTCAAACCTACCAATCAAGCTTTGATTTGAAACCACACTATGTCATCCCAAGCCTCGTGTGTCAATACATAGAAAGTGTCAAATCAAAGATGCATCATATGCCAAGCATATGATCATAGCTTTCTACCATAAGTGTGACCCACGACTCATGTGCCATCACATAAAGATAGTAGCATCATCATGTCATATACTATTGGTAGAAGGCATGGATTAATTAAAAATCTTTTTAATTTGTACCCATTTTGACTTAATATTTGGAAGCACTTAGATTATTCTAAGTGGAGGGATTTTCTTGCTTGCAAAGGTCTCATCAATTTTATCTTCTTATTTAGATTTTCTATGTATCCTAATCATGTATTTCATACATCAATAGGATATGAAAAGCATAAATAAGTAAATGCGCCTAGCATGCTCCTAGGGTGGGATGACCATAAGCCTTAACCAAGTACTATGCACTACTTAGTTAATTTTAAGTGGGTTGATTAAATCTAACTATTACATAAATGTGTCTCATATATTCATGGGTCTTCATGCCTCCAATGGTCTTCTTGTCTCCTTGCAACAATTACATGAGAAAAGAAATTCTCACTCTTAGTGATTCTACTCTCATAACATTTAAAAGATATAAATTAAGAGGCATACAAGCCTTTATTTAATACAACCCTTTTCAACAACTTGAAATAAATAAAATAAATATTAAAGGCTCATGTTCATCCTCATTCATTCTTCATCCATTCAACAATTAAATGAACAATAAATCAAGAAATGACATTCAATTCCACAATTAAATGCTTATCTCATAAACAATCAATTAACCTAGCAAAAATAAGCATAACAACTATGCATCTCTTTTTGCACCAAACTGAAGATTAACTTGAAGAAGACTTTAAAAGTATTCAAAAATATCAAACATAATTTTGAGAACTTGCACAACTCTTGTGCATCTAAGTAGTACGATTTAGTTTAATTTTGAGCACAAAAAGTACCAACAAAGGCCTCAAAACCCATCCTTAACTAAGTCGGGCGCTATGCCTGTTGCTCAACCAGTGCTTGGCCGTGCACGGAAGCACCTTTGTTTTGGGGTTAGGACCAAGCCAAGGTCCTTTTGGTGAAATTTTTTGTGCACCAAAAAATCATGGACACCTCCATAACACCAAATCACACATTTTAGACAAATTCCAGATCTAAAACACCTTTTAAAAATGAAAATTCAAGTGCTCAACTCTAAAAAAACTCCAGTTGGATCCAAAAATGACCAAAACACCTTAAAGCCAAATTTAACATGCTATATCAATATATAACATCATCCAATGCTAAATCAACATTTACCATAATCATCCATGAATCAAAAACATACTAACATATGAATTAACTCTTAAAACACATATTAGCATAATTTAATTGATGATCAAAGGAGCCATAAGAAACATCAACAAACACTCAAATCCATGAATTGGATCAAGTATTATGGGATCTAGATCAATTCATCACATGAATCAATTAAAAAAAAATCCAAATTAAAGAATGAATTATGCTCCGATACCACTTGAAGTAAAGTATAGCACAAGGATCCAAGTTACAAAGCAAAAATAGCTAAATAAAACTTGACTACACTTCATCCAAGGGTCTAATCATGCTCTTAAGATGGATTTGGTTACAGAAAATTATCTTGATTGCTTAAATCCAAGGTAGAAAGGATGACAATGTTGAACTCTTCAAAACTGCCAAATTCTGGTGCAGAAGAGAACCAGAAACAACTGCCCAAGCAAATCACCTCCAATTGAGCTGAAATTTGGACAGAAACTCCTCAACACCTTGAAGGATCTCCAATAAAAATTTCATCAAAATCAGAAAATAAAAAGGCTACCGAAATTGCCTCCAAAATTTCTTCATCGCAGTGGATCTATCAAGAGTAAAGCTTCCCATTCGTGAAGCCTCTAATGAAATTATCCACACACCCAAGGCAAGCTCCAATCAACCTCTAGTTAGCCAAATCACTAAAGAATGAAGAAAAGATGAAGGCCAATCACACTTTTGGAGGGAAAAATAGAATCTTAGCATCTAATCTCCAAGTGGCTGGCCACCTCAATTATTTATAGAGGAGAAAGTGCGATGCTATTTGGCATCACACCCTCCATGAGGTAGGGGTGCCAACTAAGCAAGCCACTTGCATGTGTAATGTGAATTTCACTTGCATTTGAATTTCATTCGGAATCTTCACTTCCTCTCATGAAATGTCATCCAAATTAATTCTAAATGCACATCGAATGAACTCCTTCATTTGAATTTTTCCCCCAAATTAATTACTTACATTAATTAAATTAACTCCTTAATTTAATAAATTGGCCTTAACTTAACTCCTTAAGTCCTCTAACTTAACTCTTAGAGCTAGAAGTTGTTAACTTAACTTATTAAGTTAACTTGACTAAGTAATTGTCACATGGCACCAATTAAATTAAATTCTTAATTTAATTGATCTAATTTAACTCCTTGAATTATTTTGATCAATTTAACAATTAAATCAATCAAGCCAAAATGACTAGAAATTAGCCAAACAATTATCTATACAAAATTGGTCGTGAAGAATTTTATAACTCCTAGAAAATTTCCTTCATTAAATAGAACTTCCTTTAGGCTTTTATGTGTGACCCATTAGGTTCTCCCATTCATTAGACATGGGCTTACCACTCTTGTGACATTTTGAATATTGAAATATTTGCATTAGTTTAAACTCTTTTAAACTAATAACTCAATTCAATTAATCTCCATGATCGATGTCTAGCCTCAAGCCCATGGGCCCAACTAATTGGTGAAATTGAATATGCTCTTGGTGAACCATTTTAGCTCTATGCTTACCATTACCATGCAAATACGATCCTTTCGTCTCCTATCTCCCGAAAGAAGCCTAGGGCAAGATATTTGTCAGCTTCCTAATAGCCTCAATTACTATGTTTCTATTTCTAATGTTCGATTCCAGTTTATGATCTCATATTTGAAAATTTCCTTTTGCAAATTGTCATACTGTCTTGCTCAATGACTCATTGGAATTGATCATTATATAATACATTGGAGATACACTCTCCCTTCACAAGGACAATGAGATAGATCCTATCCTGGATCTCACAAACCTCCATGCCTAAGTAGCTCACACCCAATTTCAACCTGGATGACCCGTAAAGTGGTTAAGGAAGAGTCAAAGCATGAGAATCTAAACACAAGGTTACCATGGATCGTCAGGTCTAAGGACTAATTATATGCACTAGCATAAGCTAGAGAACTTGCCACTACCGACTTGCCACTATGGCTATCTAGTAGATTCTTCGGACAGGCCTTCAGTTAACTTGTTCTATAACAAGTACCCACTAATATGCGCCCATGTCTAACATGGATTGCTCATGAAATTGGAGCAAGATCCAAAACCTTGGATTTATGCATCGTTAGTGCAAGTCTATCCGAATCTTAGATGCCTATCTCTTAAGATTCTATGACTTGAAATATTTTAAAGTCACGACCATATGAGACTTATTTTATGATCATCACCCAATGGGTGACCAAGTCCCATAGTCTTGTGTGATCTAAAGGCTTCAACCAAATGCTAGTGAAGTAAAATAAGCATAAGATGATCTAAGATAGCCTTTGAATATGAATATCATTCAATCAAGATTGTATTACAAATGAAATAGTTTGCAAGCTAATCTAATTGGCTGCGGGGCACTATTCCAACACTAAAAATAAAGCGAATTGGGCATCAGACTATGGTGGTGTGGGCTTTCCACTTTATTAGAGTTGTTGTATTTCACATCTAGTACACGTGGATAAATTGGTAATTTCAATAAAAGTATCAACATTTAATTTTAGTTATAATTGGTTCTCAATAAATGTGTTTGGGTGTAGGAGAAAAAACTTGAACACTCAGCCATACTTGCAGAATCATTTACGTATAACACATTCAACATTGAATGAAAAGGGTGGTCACATATAGGGCAATGACCGTGTATGGAACACTAATATAAGCACTATATTATATAAAAGCATCAAATTTAGAAAATATAGATGTTTACTAATTTTTTGTTATATATATTTGATAATCATGTGTACTTCATATATATAATGTATTCACAAGTCGATTGGAAGAGTTCTCTAGTAAGAGTTCCAATGGGGATGTCGAAGGTTCTTCATTGCCTATGTCATCTCAACTTCAGGTGAAAATTTTAAGTTATTAATTTGTTTTATGTCTTATTTTCAAATGGAATTATTTGATTTTTATTAATTAATGGTAAATTTTACTCGTGTAGTAGTGGAAACACGTGGTAGGCAGATTGAAGAAGGGGCATTACGGACTTGGGGTGACGCTTTTTTTATCTCGGGTTAATCATATAAAAGACCCCTAGTCGAGTTTGATGAAAGGTTTAAAAATTTGGAAAAAGAAAGTACAAGTATGAAGGAACAAATGGAGGTGTTAATAAAAGAAAATAGAATGATTAAGCAACAATTCCAAGATATGCAGCTAATGATAAAGGAGACGCGACATATGATCAGGTAGCAAAATATACATACGCCAGTATCAAACCCCCAATCAGTTCCTCATAGATTGCAATATTATCCATCTCCAATTCTCTCATTCATGGCCCCCGAGCTCATATTTTTCTTAGCCATAGGTACCTCCTACACCATCCTCATCTAAATCCCATAATGAACAAACACGAAGAAACATAGATCAAGAGGATGATGCTTGATTACTTTATGTATTAGTATTTTATATATTTTGTGAAGAAGGTGATGCTATTATAGTTACATTTGGATAATTTTATGTTGTAGAATTTATGAATATTTTATTTATTTGATGTTATTTTATGATATGATGAAGGATATTGTTACTTTATCATTTGGTGGTTAATGTCAGTATACATGGTGTTGTTGCAAAATTTGCAATGGAAATTTTCATTGCAAAATAATAAAAGAAATTAAAAAAACTTTGCAATAGAAAAAATTGTCACAAATTTCATTTTGCGATAGAAAATTTGTTAAAAAAATAGTTGAATAAGTTGAAAAATTGAAAAACTTTGCGACGGACAAAAAATATGTTGCAAAATTGAAAATTTGTGACGGGTTCTTCCATCGCAAATTTGTGATAGACTCTTATGTTGCAAAGAAGTGGAAAAAGGGATGCCTCAAAGCCATTGCAAATTCTATCGCGAAATGGGACGTCACAAAATCTGCTGCAAAAATTTGCGATTGTGGTTTTTGCGGTAGATTTTGTCTATCACAAAATCTATTGCTAATAGCTATATTTTTAGTAGTGAATATAGACTCCTTTTTCAATGAAGTACAAGAACTTAAATTTGAGGAGTCAATATATGATGTGACATAATTTGCACGAGCCCCAATAGGAAACATTTCATTGTGTGAATTCCAGGTCCATTTGCAACGAGAGAAACACAATATGATAGTTAAGTTTGTAGGTACTAGATGCATAACACATCACATAAAATTTATTATCTAGGACACCAGGATCTTGTAAATTAATACGACCCCGACAAATCCAAACTATCAATAGGTTATGTATTGCATCGACTTGTCCAACAGGGGTTGGAAATGATGCGAAATTGCAAAAATCCACAAAGATACGATACTAGTAGATGAAGTTGAGGAATGATTATGTAGATTAATGCTACAACAATACTAAGAGGGCGACATGGTATATATTACTAGAATAAAAAACATTCATTAATTGATTAAACTTAGAAATAAATTTTTCACAAACTTATCAATATTTTCATGGCTATAAGAAGTATAATTTTTCTCTAGATGTATTAAATATATTTATTAAGTCATTTCATACTGATCTCCATGACAAAATAATTACTTTTTATGTTTCTATAATTAGTTCTACAAAAGTGATTTCAGCAAGAAATTCCTAGATCATGTTTTTGTTACTTGAGAATTGGTTTTAGCCCTTTTCAAATGAATACTTAATGAATATAAACCTTCATCCTGCAATGATAAAGATACTTAATGATGCACAAAATGGCTTCACTTTCAGTTTTCAACTTATTACTAGATATGCTGATAATGTCAATGGCAAAGTAAAGTGGACTCCTTTCTCTATTAAGTACAAGAAAGAACTTATATTCAGGGAGTCGGTAGATAATATAACATAATTTGTATGATCCTCCAACAAGAAGCATCTATCTATGGTGAATTCAAGGTCTATCTGCGGTGAGAATATATAATATGGCAATTAAGTTTGTAGATGTCCAGTGCAAAACAAATCACATAAAACTCATTACCTAGTACACTAAGATCTTGTAAATGAGTCCGGTCCAGAGGAATCCAAACCATCAATGGATTATGTACTGTATCGACTTGTCCAACATGTGTTGGAAACACTACATAATTGCAAAGATCCACCATGATATAGTGCTAGTAGATAAAGCTAGGCAATGAATACATAGATTAATGCTACAGTAGTACTATAAGGGTGACATGGTATGTATTATTGGAATAAAAAACATACATTAATTAATTAAACTTAGAAATAAATTTCCCACGAACTTATCAACATTTTTGGGGCTATAAGAAGTATAATTTTACTCAAAAAGGCTTAAGTATATTCATCAAGTCATTTCATGTTGATCCCCATGCAGATATAATTACTTTTAATGTTTCTTTAATTACTTTTACAAAAGTGATTTCAGCGAAAAATTCCTAGATCATGGTATTTTCTATTTTGGCTATTTAGAATAATTGGCTTTTGCCCTTGTCAAATGGAAACTTAATGAATATGAACCTCCCACAATTATAGAGTTCCTTGATGGTGCAAAAAATGGCTTCAGTTTTAGTTTTTAGCTTATTATAGAAATTTGGCAATTGTTTGGTCCAAATGGCTTATAAAAGAATTGCATAGATGTGGTATTTTGAATTTCATTTAACAATTTACCAAGTTCCAATGAGAGAGGATTTCACTTGTTTAAACCTCATCCATCACATGCGTGTTTTATGCAAGTGCCATATGGTAAAAATAAACATAACGATTTAATATTAAACTTCCAAATAAATGCTATAGAATACCATGTGAATTTACTACATTTTTCTTCAAAAAAATCATAGTGATATATACTCCAAATTAAGTATTTAGACTAGTAATCACAAAAATAACAAATAACTAGATTAAGGAAAACCCTACTATTAAGAAGTCTTTCAGAACAAAATAGTGATAAAAAACTTACTGTGAAAATGTCTTGTTCTGTTCTAGTTAAAGGAAACCCTCCCTCCACCCTAATGTAGAAAAACAATAAATCTATAAAAATAAAAATAAAAGTAATATAAATACATACAAAATTGTGAAAAAAGTACAAGAAAATTGATATGAATAACTTGCAATATTAGATTGTGGCAACTTCAAAATACCCTCATTTAGTAATTCTTTAGTGATTTATATTTCATGTATTTTGAAGTTGAAGTCATTGTAATCTATGGTGTGAATCTCGGGATCTAGCAATAGTAATGCCAAAGTCAACTTCTCGATTGAATTTAGAGACCTAATTATCTATGTTTGTGTTACTATCTATGTATTACATCTATTATTCCAAAATGTACAATGCACACAAAAAGTTTCTTCAAATTCTGGACATCCGAATTGTAATACCCATAAAAAACTATTAATTAATAAAAAATTACAATACAATTGGACAAGAATATAAGTTTTTAGTGTCATAGTTTGAATATTACACTAAGTAACCTTTTTAATCTCAAACTCTTCTTTAAAAACTAGCACCTCATATTCTTTGCACTATAAGTGTTTTAATACTATGAATTTTGGGTAATATTAATTTCAGGAGAGAATAAATTTCAAGCACTTTCTAAAAAGATGTTATAGACAAATATAGGGCTTCAGATGAAAAGGTTGTATTTTACTTTAAAGTTGACAATTCTACATAGGTACAACTTTATAATATATCTCTAATTTTTTTTCCAGTATTTATCTCCTCCTACAATACCCATATGAATATAAAAATAAAAATACCTTTGTTTACTATTGAAATGAGAAAACATGTAGATGGGAGCAATAGACTTAGATTATTAAGATTGTTTTCTTTAAAAAAATTTGAAGATGATATTTTTGATTTCACATTTATCATAAACCCAAATGCTAGTTGATAAATTTGTTGTTTTCCTTTTAGATCAAATATATCTAAAGGCTAGCAAACAACTTCTCGCTTTTGTGAAGCCAAACAAGGAAGCTCTGATCGCAGCCTTAGAAGGTTCAAAGTATTACATTTGAGTTCAAGACTTGGGCACAAGTTGTTGCTCTCAATAAATGATTCTCTTTTTATCATACTATAGCTTCCCAAATGAAAATGAAACATATTTATATTTCATCATATGACGTATTTGCCTCCTCTGAGTTGGCATGCAAAACAAAATACTATATAAAAGGAGAAATTAGCCTGAAAATAGGTCCACTAAATTTGCTGGCAATGTTAGTAGGAAAATAATAGTCTCCTTTGTCAATTAAGTATAAGAACTTAATTTAGGGAGTCAATGGATGATGGGACAAAATTTGTACGAACCCCTAATAGGAAGCAAATATATGTGGTGAATTCCAAGTCCATTTGCGGTGAGAGAAATATAGTAGGGCATTTAAGTTTGTAGATGCTGGGAGCAAAACACATCACACAAAATTCGTTAGCTAGGACACCAAGATCCTGTAAATGAATCCGACCCAGTGGAATCCAAACCATTAATAGATTATGTACTACATCGGCTTATCCAACAGGTGTTGGAAGCACTACATAATTGCAAGCATACACCTAGATACAGTGCTAGTATATGAGGTTAAGCGTAGATTAATGCTACAGTAGTACTAAGAGGGTGACATAGGATGTATCATTAGAATAAAAAACATTCATTAACTCATTGAACTTAGAAATAAATTTCCCATGAACTTATCAACATTTTCGTGGTTGTAAGGTGTATAATTTTACTCAAAAAGGCTTAAATATATTCATCAAGTCATTTCATACTGATCTCCATGCAAATATAATCTTTTTATATTTCTCTAATTATTTCCACAAAACCGATTTCAGCAAGAAATTCCTAGACCATGGTATTTTGGCTATTTAGAAGAATTAGCTTTTGCCCTTATCAAATGGAAATTAATGAATATAAACCATCATCCCACAACTAGAGAGACGCTTGATGGTGTGGAAATCTAGCAATTGTTAAAGTCAAATAATTTATAAAAGAATTGCATAGATGTGGTATTTTGAATTTCAATTAATAGGTTACCAAGTTCCAATGAGAGGATTCCGCTTGTTTAAACCTCATCCATCACGTGCATGTTTTATGCAAGTGTAAAATTAAACACAACAATTTAATATTAAACTTCCAAATAAATGCAATACAACACCATGTGAATTTACTACATTTTTCTTTAGAAAAATCATATTATTACATACTCGAAATTAAGTATCTAGACTAGTAATCACAAAAATAACAAATAACTAGATTAAGGAAAACCCGTCTATTAAAAACTCTTTCAGAACAACATAGTGATAAGAAACTTACTGTAAAAATAAAGCTATAGTCTCGTTTAAGTACAACCCCTAGAAACAGAGTTCTTCTCCACAACATCTTGATAAAATCATCAAACATATAAATCGTTTCAACCACAAAATCAACCTTTTCTATCTCCAATTTGTAGCAATGAAGCCTCAGAAATATGCATCGCTCATAGGAAGTTTGGTCCATACCCACAATCAAAAGGTGTTTTATCAAGTCCCTAGTGCCTTCATCCATTTAGAAACCATCCATGAAAAAATCCAGCATTGGGTTATCACATTCGACATATGCTTTACTTACAATAGTAATTATAATTGTATTGTTCAATTTGGAAGCTATTGCTAGTGCATCCTCAAGCTTATTTAACGGTGTATGGGCATGAAAAAACATTTAAAAGAAGAAAGTCGGGCAATTGTAACAGGAAAATTAAAATTTGGAAATGTAATGGAAAATTAGCAAGAGAATGAGATCAAAATTTAACAATAGAATATGCGACAAAATTTACTCAATAACATTCAAAAAAGCTACCTATGAAATAATTGCAATAGAATATGAAACAAAATTGCAACATATATATGCAACAAAATTTACTCAAAAACATTCAAAAAAGCTACCTATGGATTAATTTATTAGCAAAGAAAATGTCTCTGATGCTAACTATCATTGAAATAGTTCTATTGCAATTGACTCTATTATAAATTGTTCAATTTTAGAAAATTTCTATTGCAATCCACAGGTAAAGGAAATTTCAATTGCAAATGTCTTTTTTGTTCTAGTAAAAGGAAACCCTCCCTCCACCCTAATATTGAAAATCGATAAATCTATAAAAAAATTGATATAAATACATGCAAAATTATGAAAAAAGTACAAGAAAATTGATATGAATAACTTACAATCCTTGATGGTGCGACTTGTACGACCCCCCATAGGAAACATCTATCTATGGTGAATTCGAGGCCCATCTACTATGAGAAAAATACAATATAGCAGTTAACTTTGTAGAGATTGGGTGCAAAACACATCACATAAAATAAATTATCGTGGACCCTAGGATCCTATAAATGAGTCCAACGTAGAGGAATCCGAACCACCAATAGAATATGTATTGCATTGACTTGTTCGACAGGCATTAGAAATGCTGCAAGATTGAAAAGATCCACCAAGATGTAGTGCTAGTAGATGAGGCTAAGGAATGACTACGTAGATTAATGCTACAATAGTTCTAAGTGGGTGACATGGTATGTTTTATTCGAAGGGAAAACATTCACTAATTAATTAAACTTGGACAAAAATTTCCTATGAACTTATCAATAATCTAGAGTAAATTTTTACTCTAGATGGCTTAAATATATTCATCAAGTCATTTCATACTGATATCCATGCAAAAATAGTTACTTTTTATGTTTCACTAATTAGTTCTACAAAAGTGATTTCAGCAAGAAATTCCCAAATTATGGAATTTTGACTATTTAGTAGAATTGGGTTAAGCCCTTTTCAAATGGAGACTTAGTGAAAGTAAATCTTCATTGCACATTGAGAAAGATACATAATGATGTGCAAATTGGCTTCACTTTCAGTTTTTAGCTTATTATTGGAATCTAGCAATTGTTAATGGCAAATAGTTTATGAAAGAGGTGTAAGGCTAAGAATCCAATTTAAAATATTTAAAAACTGAAATCTAACTTATCTTACACCACCACAAGGATCTCAATCATGCATATATAGTGGATTAAGGTTATGTTGTACCTCTTGAGCAAAATCCAATCAAAGGTAGAAGAAGAGCTTCCTTTCCCCAGAGAAAACTGCAACTGGCGCAGCAAGGCGTGATCAACGTTTCATCTAGCAAATCACCTCGGAATTCAACCAAATCTGGACCAAATGAAACCTGACACAAATAGGAGCGTCCAGATATAAAATTAACCACCAGATTCCTTCGGAAAGACCTCAAACAGAGACCTAAAAGTTTCTTCTGGAGCAGAGGATCACCAAAGCAATCCGTAATACGTCTTGCCTCTAATGTCAAAGTTCACACACCTTTAGACTATCCTTTCCTTTTTAATTTAGCTGGAAAAATCAAGAAGGAAGAGAGCTAGGTTGAAGGCCAAAAATGGAGGGGAGGAAGAAGAGAGTGAAACCTCAACTCATGAGAGAATCACTTTTGGAGGAAATTTTTTATCTAACAATTAGATGCAAAAAGTGTGACTGATTCTTCTTTTTGGCTGCCCGCCTCTATATCTATATATAGAGGGAGGATGGTGTGATGCCAAGTTGACATCACACCTTCCTCAGGGGGGGTTGCCAACTAAGCATGCCAACTTACAAGCTTAATTTTAAATTTTCCTCCAAAACTCATTCTTCCATTTAATTAAATTAAACACTTTAATTTAATTAAATATTGACTTAACATTTAAGTCACCAAAATTAACTCTTTAAGTTTTTCTTGACCAATTGATAATCATGTGGTACCAAATTAAATTAATATTAATTTAATTGGATCAATTTAACAATTAAATTGATGAAACCGAATGACTAAAAATTGCATCAAGATTTCTTCCTCACCTTTTTGGTCCTCTTGGAATTTTTCTAACACTTACAAAATTCCTCCTCATTATTTAGGATTTCCAATAGGCTTTTGTGTATAACCCATTAGGTTCTACTACTCATTGGACATGGGCTCACAATAATTGTGACTTTAGAATATCATATTTTCACGTTAGTTTAAAACTCCTTTTAAACTAACCAACTCATATCAATTAATCTCTATTGATTGAAGAGTACTCAATCTCCATAGTTGATGTCCAACCTTAAGCCCATGGAGCCCAACAATTAGCCAAATGAATGTTTATGGTGAACCATTCTAGCTTTACGCGTACCACGCAAATATGGTCCTTCCGTCTCCTATGTCCATGAAAGAGGCCTAGGGCAAGATGTTTTTTGGCTCTCTAATAGCCTCAATGCTATGAATCTATTCTTCATGTTCGATTCCTTTTGTGACCTCATATTTGGAAAACTCATTTTCCAAATTGTCACACTGCCTTAGCCAAGGACTCCTTGGAATCGATCATCATATAACGCAAAGGAGATGTACTTGCCCATCACAAAGACGAGAATTCGGATCACATTTTGGATCTCATAAACTTCCATGTCTCAGTAGCTCATGCCCAATCACCACTGAAATGCCCGCTAAGTGGCTAAGGAGAAGTCAGAGCATGAGGACCTAAGCACAAGGTTACAATGGATTCTCATGTCCAAAAACTAATTATATGCACTAGCGTAAGCTGAAGAACTAGCCACTACCGACTCGCCACTACAGTTATCTAGTGGGATCTTTGGGCGGGTCTCCAGTGCCTTGTCTTTAACAAGCACCCACTAACATGCACCCATATCACATATTGTTTGCTCATGGAATGGAGCAACATCCAACCATTGGTTTTATTATCGTTAGTGCAAGTCTATCCAAATCGTAGATGCCTCATCTCTTAAGATTTTATAACTTATGATGTTTAAGATCACAATCAAGTAAGACTTATTCCATGATCACCACCGAGTGAACTGACCAAGTCCCGTAGTCTTATGTGATCTAAGAGCTTCAACCATATGCCAGTGAAGTAATATGAGCATAAGATGAACATGGCCATATAAGAATAATATCATTCAATCAAGATTGTATCACAAGTGCAATAGTTTACATGCCAATCTCCTTGGCTTGCGGGCATTATCCAACAATCTCCCATTTGCCCTAAAGCCAATTCCCTACAATCTTAAGACCCATCTTCATAAGATGTCCTTCAAAGACTTTCTACGTTAGGGATTTAGTCAGTGGATCTGCTATATTCTCTCTAAAGGCAATCTATTCCACTCGAATGTCGTCTCTAATCAAATGATATCATGTATCAAATGATAATACCTCAAAGTGCTTGGATCGCTTATGAGATCTTGGCTCCTTAGCTTGTGCAACTGTACCATAGTTGTCACAAAAGACAACCACAGGCTCAGACATGCTAGGCACTACATCCAACTCTTAGATGAAGTATCCAAACACCTTCTTTTACAACTTCCAAAGCCGCAATATATTTTGCCTCAATGGTTGAATCGGCCATGGTGTTTTGTTTGGAAGTCTTCCAACTCACCGCGCTGCTATTAAGGCAAAATATGAATCCAGGTATGGATTTTACGTCATCTACATCGAAATAGAAACTTGAATCCAAAAACCCCTCGGGTTTCAATTCTCCATTGCCGTATTCCAAAAACAACTCCTTAGTTCTTCTCAAGTACTTAAGGATTGTCTTAACGGCCATCCAGTGACATTCACCGGGATTGGATTGAAAGTGACTTGTGCACTCAAAGCATGTGCTATATCTGGTCTTGCACATTGAACTACATACATTATGCTCCCTCTAGTGGATGCATAAGGTATTCAGGATATCTTTTGTCTTTCTGCCTCAGCCTGGGGGGGCATATACTTAGATAGACGAATACTATGTCCCATGGGAAGAAATCCCTTCTTGGAATTTTCCATACTAAACCGCTTTAGTATTTTGTCAATGAACTGTGATTGGGATAGCCCCAACATCCGCTTTGATTTATCTCTATAGATATGTATTCTCAATACATAGGAAACTTCTCCTAAATCTTTCGTAGAGAATTGAGTAGATAACCACACTCCGAATGAGAAAGACGTCATCGACATAAAGCACAATAAATTGTACATAATTGCCACTCTCTCTCTCTTGCATACACATAGTTCATACACATTTTTGATAAAGCTAAACGATTTGACTGCACTATCAAAATGTGTGTTCTAAGATTGGGATGCTTGCTTGAGTCCATAAATAGACCTTTGGAATTTGCAAATCTTTTACTCACTCGCCTTGGATGTAAAACCTTATGGTTGCTCCATATAAATTTCTTCTTCAATGTTGCCATTGAGGAAAGCAGTTTTCACATCTATTTGCCATTCTCATAATCATAATATGCGGCTATGGCAAGTAGGATCCATATGGACTTAGGCATTCCAACTAGTGAAAAGGTTTCCTCGAAATCAATACAAGGTCTTTGAGTATAACCTTTTGCCACTAGTAGTACCTTAAAGGTCACTACATCTCCATCGACTCCTAGCTTTCACTTATAGATCCACTTGCAACCAACATGAATGATTTCCTCTGGTGGATCTATCAAAGTCCATACTTTGTTGGAGTATATGGAGTCTATTTCGGATCTCATAGCATCAAGCTAATATTCCGACTCTATGTCCAACATAGCTTCCTCATAGGTCTTTGGATCTATATCCGATTAGCCCGTCTCATGAAGAAATTTGAACTTTAATGTTGTTTCTTGATTTGATCCAACCTACGTAAAGGATGTGTGCAAAGCTCGCTACTTGTTTCCACCGCTTGTGGGATTTGATCATCTTGAACTTTATCAAGTTCAACAACAACTCATTTTCTATCTAATAGAAACTCATTTTCCAAAAAGGCATCATTCCTTGAGACAAACACTTTTTGCTCCATGGGATTATAAAAGTAATAACCCATAGACTCTCTAGGGTATCCCACAAACTTGCACAAGGAGGATCGACTATCCAACCTGTCTCCCACTTACCTCTTGGTGTAGGCGGGAGATTCCTAAACCTTTAGATATTGGTAAAAGGATGCTTTGCCATACCACATCTGTTGTGGCATTTTTGGCACAACCTTTGAGGGTACTACATTTAGTAGCCTCGCCGCCGTTAGCAAGGCGTATCCCCAAAAGGATATAGGCACATCAGAGAAGCTCATCATGGAATGCACCATGTCCAACAAAGTATAGTTTCTCCTCTCAGCTACTCCATTGAGTTAGGTGTTCTGGATGGAGTCTATTCAGAGAAAATCTCATTCTCTTTTAGATAATCCAAGAATTTTGTACTTAAGTATTCTTTTCCTCGATCCGATCGAAGAGTTTTAATACTAAGTCCTTTTTGCTTTTCTACGTCACACTTATACTCTTTGAACTTTTCAAAGGCTCGACTTGTTCTTCATCAGATACACATATTCGGATTGAATGTGATCATCGGTAAAGGTGATGAAGTAAGAATAGCCTTTTTCTGTACTAACTCTTAGTGGACTGCACGCATTCATATGGATCAAATCCAAAGGATTTATGCTTCGCTCCGATTGTCCTACAAAAAGAGCCTTGGTCATTTTTCCCTTTAAACAAGACTCACAAGTTGGAAGTTCTTCAATGCCACTAACATTTAGTGCTTTGAGAGCTTCTATCTTGTTCATCCTATTCTTAGAGATATGATCAAATCTTGCATGCCATAAAACGACATCATCTTGGATATCTAATTTTCTTTTACTTGATTGAATGTGCATCAATGAAGGTTGGGAATCCAATATTTACAATCCATTGTTTAATGTACTTTGTGCGATTAAAGAACCATTCTTTAATGTTTTCAACTTCCCCTTAGATATAGAAAAATCATATCCTTCTTTATCCAATTTGGGAATTGAAATAATGTTCTTAACAAGATTAGGTACATAATAACAAAGATCAAGTACAATTTGGGAGTTCCCCAAGTCTAACTTGATTATGCCTTGGACCATGGCTGCAACTTTTGCTCCATTTCCTAAGTGTAGGATCATATCCCCTTCATTAAGACTTTTCCTTGTAATGAATTATAAAGGTGAGAATCGCATGCGATATCAAATACGCATGAGGAAGAACTAGTCGTCAAGTGCACTTAAATGAAGTACATGCCCTTCTCAAGAGTAGCAAGATAAGCTTTGCAATTTCTTTTCCAATGCCCTTTTTCACCACAATAGAAACATGTAGCTCCGGTTTTAGCCTCTTTGTTATTCTCAATTCCCCTTGAACTTTTCAAAGTTTGTTTCCCATTGGAGGAAAAACTCTTCTTCTCTTTACCTCAATTTCTACCACCTCTATGGGCCTATAGACTTGGAAGAGGAAACAAGTGTAAGAGGCTTGTCTTTGTTTATAGCCTCCTCGGCGATTACCAACATATTAACTAATTCATTAATCGTTACTTCTTGCATCAACATATAGAAGTTCATAATGAATTGGTCAAATTTGTTAGGTAATGATTGAAGGATCAAATCCATAAGGAGCTCATTATCCACGACAATGCCTAATTGACTTAACCTCTCAATGAGAGTGATCATTTTAAGCCCGTGTTCAAAGACATTAGTCCCTCAATCATTCTACTTCTAAAGAACTCCCTAGACAAAATGAATTGTTCATGTCTAGTTTGAACACCAAACAACTCTTGTAGGTGTGTATAGATCTCATGTGCACATCGCATGCACTCGTGAGTCTCTTGAAGCTCTTTAGACATAGAAGCCATCATAAGGGACATTGTTTGTAGATCAACATCCACAAACTTCACGAACAATTCACGTGCCTTATTGGTGGCACCATTGCTAAAGGTAACCGGTAGACTATGATCAAGGATATAAGTCCCCTTTTCGAAATCAAGAATAACATTGAGGTTTCTCAACCAATCACAGAAATTGGGCCCGGTTAGTATATTAGTTTCCAAAATTGTTGTGAGTGGATTTTTAGACATTTTAAGTTTGAAGATTTCACAAATCTACAAAAAAGCGATAAAAGAAAATATAAGCATGTGATTGAATTTTGATATTGCAAAAACATTTTTATGGTCTTTCAAGCAAGTTTTCCTCCCACTATTTTATCAAATCCTTCACTTCCTTAGAAGAATTCAGGAAATCATATTTCCTAGTGAGAATCAAGACTCCTAAGACTTGCAAGTGGAACCCCGTGACTGAGTGCCATCCACAAGCAATCTAAAGATAAGCAACATTTGCTAATCTCATCACATGCAACTCTTGATATATTTTTGCCTCACTTTTCATGTAGACCCACAACTTGTGCGACATCTACATTACTAAGTGTTAAGTCGAACCTATCGATCAAACTTTGATTAAAGGCCACTCCAAAACATCCCCCGAGATCGAGTGCCAATGTATGGGAAGCCTCAAATCAAAGGTGCATTGAATGCTAATTATATTCTCACATCTTTCCTCCAAATTATGACCCCCGTGACCGAGTGCCATTATACAAATTCGGTAGCATCAACATGGAATATACTATTGGTAGAAGGAATGGATTAATTAAAACTCTTTTTAATTTATATCCATATTGAATTAATATTCAAAAAACACTTAGACATCCTAAGTGGAGGGATTTTCAACTTGCTTGCCAAGATTTCACCAAATTTATCTTGTTATTTAGGTTTTCTACATCCTAATCTATGCATCACATACATCAATAGGATATGGAAAGCATAAATAAGTAAATACGCCTAGCATGCTCCTAGGGTGGGATGACCATGAGCCTTAACCAAGTGTTGCACTTAGAGCCATCGGTGCATTACTTAGTTGACTTTAAGTGGGTTGATTAAATCTAGCTATTACATGAGTGTATCTCATACATTTATGGGTCTTCATAAGTCTCCATGCCTTCAAAGATATTCTTTTCTCCTTGTAACAATTACATGAGAAAGAAATCCTCACTTCTAGTGATTCTACTCTCATTACATTTACAAGGTAGAATTTAAGAGGCATGCAAGCCCCAATTTAATACAACCTATTTCAACAACTTTGAAATAAATAAAATCAATATTAAAGGCTCATGATCATCCCCATTCATTCATCATTCATTAAAAAATTAAATGAATAATAAATAAATTAAGAATTGACATTCAAATCCAACAATTAAATGCTTATCATATGAACAATTAATTGGCCAATCAAAAACAAGCATAACGTTTATGCATACTATTTTTGCAAATATTGGAGAGTAACTTAAATTTAACTTTAAAGGCAAGAAAAAATGTCCAACATTCTTTTGAGTACTCACACAACAATTGCGCATCAAAAGTGTATGGAAAAATCAAATTTTGAAGGGAAAAAATGCATAAAACGGCAAACCAATCACGCCATGGCAGCCTTGCGCGGGCCTGCTGCCAGGCCGGCAATCCAGGCAGGCTACATGGGTGCTACAGTACCATGCTGGCCGGCCGACCGGGCTGCTGCCACAAGGTGCCTAGCCCACCGTTTTACCTATTTTTGCCTTTTTCCCTTCCTAAACCTTATAGAAACTTTCATAACATAATTCCATATATTTTATGATAAATTCCCAGATTATAAACACTTTAAAAACTGGAAATGAAAGTGCTCAAATTATTTCAAAAATAAAATCTAAGGAAGAATCACCATTCTTCAAACACCTTCAAAGCATTCAAATAAACTCCAATTATATCCAATCCAATTGGATCCAAAAATGACCAAAAAAATTTAAGGCCAAATACAACATGCCATATCAATGTATAACATCATCCAATGCTAAATCAAAATTTAACATTAGCTAAACATGAATCAAATTATACTAACATGTGAATTTGACAATTAAAATCATATATTAGCATAATTTCTATTCATTTCCATAGGAGCCACATGCAACATCATACAAACATTCCAATCCATGACTTGAATCAAGTATTTGCAGATCATGATCAATTCATCACATGAATCAACCAAAAGAGAATCCAAAATATAGCATGAAATCAAGCTTTGATACACCTTGAAAGACGTGTAAGGCTAAGGATCCAATTTAAAATATTTAAAAACTGAAATCTGACTTATCTTACACCACCGCAAGGATATAACTCATGCATATATAGTGGATTAAGGTTAGATTGTTACCTCTTGAGCAAAATCCAACCAAAGGTAGAAGAAGAGCTTCCTCTCCCGAGAGGAAACTGCTACTGGCGCAGCTAGGCGTGATCAATGTTTGATCTAGAAATCACCTTGGAATTCAACCTAATCTGAACCAAATGAAAGCTGACTCAAAGAGGAGGGTCCATACGTAAAATTCACCATCAGAATCCTCCAAAAAGACCTCGAACAGAGACCTCAAAGTTTCTGCTGGAACAGAGGATCACCAAAGCAAGCAATCCATAATACGTCTTGCCTCTAATGTCAAAGTATACACACCTCTGGACTATCCTTTCCTTCTCAATTTATCTAGAAAAATCAAGAAGGAAAAGAGCTAGGTTGAAGGCCGAAAATGGAGGGGAGGAAGAAGAGAGTGAAACCTCAACTCATGAGAGAATCACTTTTTGAGGCAATATTTTATCTAACAATTAGATGCAAAAAGTGTGACTGATTCTTCTTGTTGGTAGTCCTCCTCTATATTGTCCTCCTCTATATCTAATATAGAGGGAGGATGGTGTGATGCTGAGGTGGCATCACACCTTCCTCAAGGGGGGTTGCCAACTAAGTATGTCAACTTGCAAGCTTAATTTTAAATTTCCCTCCAAAACTCATTCTTCCATTTAATTAAATTAATTAAACACTTTAATTTAATTAAATATTGACTTAACATTTAAGTCACCAAAATTAACTCTTTAAGTTTGACTTAACCAATTGATAAGCATGTGGTACCAAATTAAATTAACAATTAATTTAATTGGAACAATTTAACAATTAATTTAATTGGATGGAACCGAATGACTAAAAATTGCACCAAGATTTCTTCCTCACATTTTCTGTCCTCTTGAAATTTTTCTAACACTTAGAAAATTCCTCCTCATTATTTAGGATTTCGAATAGGCTTTTATGTGTAGCCCATTAGGTTCTACCGCACATTGGACATTGGCTCACAATAATTGTGACTTTAGAATATCATATATTCACATTAGTTTAAAACTTCTTTTAAACCAACCAACTCATATCAATTAATCTCTATTAATCGAAGAGTACCCAATTTCCATGGTTAATGTCCAACCTCAAGCCCATGGAGCCCAACAATTGGCCGAATGAATGCTTATAGTGAACCATTCTAACTTTACGCGTACCATGCAAATACGGTCCTTCTGTCTTCTATCTCCATAAAAAAGGACTAGAGTAAGATATTTGTCGGCTCTCGAATAGCCTCAATAATATGTATCTATTGTTAATATTCGATTCCTTTTGTGACCTCATCTTTAGAAAACTCCTTTTTCAAATTGTCACACTACATTGGCCCAAGACTCCTTGGAACCGATCATCATAGAACACATAGGAGATGTACTCACCCTTCACAAAGACAAGGAGTCGGATCCCACCTTGGATCTCATAAACGTCTATATCTAAGTAGCACATACCCAAACACCACCGGAACGCTCACTAATGGCCAAGGAGGAGTCAAAGCATGAGGACCTAAACACAAGTGATGTGGGATAGCCCAATATGCTCGGCCTAAAGACCATAGGTCCAGGGGTGTAACGGCAAGCCCATCTCATACACCGAGCCCAATTATGCTACCCACGTCGGGTGACCCCAGTCGACCATACAGATCAACACCGTTCAAAGGCCAAGCCGCTGATCGATACCTTGACCGCACCGCTCGTCCAACCCGTAAGCCTCACGTCGAGCCTAGTTTAGGTTGACCAAGGAGGTTGATTGGGCGTGTAACTGTCTCTGCCATATTAAATGCCCTGACAGGCAGTATGTCTCCACATTATTGGCGCATGCCACCCCAGTACTGCCTATGATGCCACACCAGAGAGAAGGCGCATGTACAGTGTCCTATTTCTTCCCCAAAACCTGGAAAGGCAGCCACCTGAAATAGTATAAGGGTGGGAGATGACTTAATGGCCCCCAAGCAAGGACAAAAACCATTACAACATGTCAAGGGCATCTCATAAAAATCCCCACTGGGAGAAGGTTATAAATACCCTCACTCTGGCCCCTAAAAGGTATGCCATTTTACATATACAAAGCCCTCACTCTGCTGCTCGTTATCTACTAGACCTCATACTAACTTGAGCGTCGGAGAGCTTAAGCTGAGGGCATCTTGGCTAGCCTAACGTTTGCTCGTGATTGCATAACTCGGCCCAATTACCTTCATATATAGACCAAAGAGGTCGAACCCTTCGGAAATTACTATCTAATCCAACTTCAAGCACAAACCGATTTCACCCTCATCATTTGGCGCCGTTTGGGGAAACTGCAAGTCCGCTATTGAAAATAGTGAACACCAGGCGAGCCCCCTCAGGAAGAGAGAAAAATAGGAGATCCTAGACCTCAGCAAGAAGTTGGCACCCCCAGGTCGAGCGCCCAGCTAGAACAGGTGGTCACCCTGGCCATGCCCTAATTGATGTAGCTCATCAGCGAGTAGATTTCAGCACAAATTTCAACTCAACTATCTGCAGCTCTGAGTCAACATACCGTCCAACCAGAGCCAGCGGCCAGTGCAATACCACAACTCGCGGCCCCGAAGGAGAGACAGCCAAGAGAAAACTAGGAACGACCAGAATCCAGAAGGCCCCCTCGAGGCGCAAAGTAAGCCCAGGCCATTTTCGAAGGGAAATGGCCCGACCCCTGCTCTGCGAAGAGGTCGCAGATTCTATTGACCACAACGTTCGACCCATCTGAGCCCCGCAGCATGATAGGTTCGAGTGCTCAAGACCCTACCCAAACATAAATGTATCGCAGACTTACAGGGATGAATGGGAAAAAGTGTTCCACCAGGTCCAACAGCTGAACCAACGACTAGAAAAGATCTCGAGGAGAAACATGGAGAAATTTCACCATCAAGAGGGACCACAAAGGTTCCGAAGAGATAGAGAGACTTTCCCTTTGTCTATGATATCATCGACGAGCGCATTGCTGTTGATGCCAAGATTTTGACTGGCCTGCCTCGATATGATAGCTCGTCGGACCCAAACAAACATCTAATGCAGTTCGAGCACATGATGCAACTGCACGGCCATAGTGAGTACATCCATGCCAAGATGTTGGTGACCACTTTTCAGGGGATAGCATTCGACTGGTTCGTGAAACTGGAACCGGCGTCGATATACTCGTACAACCAGTTGTGCGATAAGTTCTTACACCAATTTGCGAGCAGGAGGAAGCAAAAGCTATCTCATACCCATTTGCACACGGTGAAACAAAATGAAAGACAGTCCCTTCGAGACTTTTTTACCAGATTCAACATGGAGGTGTTAAAGATCAACAGCTCGAAGATCGAGTTCCTGATCAACATATTGCTTTTGGGCCTTAGACACAAGGAAATGTGCCAATGCATTGGTACGCGAATAGCCCAAGTTAATGAAGGAGCTCCTCGACCTCACAGAAAGGTACATGACTCAAGAGGAAATGAATAAACTGAAATATGGCAATCTTGAGGTCAAGAAGAAGAAAAGCAAGGAAAAGGACGACTGTCAGGTCAGAGAGGGACGTCGATCCCCCATAAAATGCTTCAATGACTACACTCCGCTCAACCTCCCGAGGAAGGAGGTGCTGTTTGCTATCTAGCATAACAACCTTCTTAAAAGACCCAGAAAGCTTACCAAGACGGAAGCCATAAAAAAATAAAAAAAATACTGCCACTTCTATAAGCAAAAATGGCATGACACAGAAGATTATTTCAACTTGCATGATGAGATCGAAAGACTGATCAAACAGGGTCATCTGAAAAAATACGTTGATGAGCAGGCCAAGCGCAAAGAGGGCAAAATTGATCGGACTCCCTATAGAGAAATGTCGACTAGCCCGAGAAGAGAAGACAAAGGAAAAAGACTTGCCCAGGAATCCCACCCACCCATTCGAGGAGACATTGACATGATCACGGAAGGTCCGATCACTTTTAAAGCTAGCCAGCTCAACGAAAGGAACTAGGGAAAGATCCATAACGTTCTTAGTGGCCAGCAAACGACTTATCCAAGCCATCGATCATAACCTCATCGGTTGGGTCGAAGAGACAGCTCCTTCCTGGCAAGACTCAATCAAACTCTACCTGAGTCAAGGGACAATCCTTGACATCGAGAAAGAGGCTTGCAGGCTTAGAGTACAGCAGCCAAGTTTGCTCTCAACAACCATGGACAGCTCTACAGGAGGTCGATATCAAGACCCCCACTTAAATGCCTAACACCCGAAGAGGCAAACGAAGTACTACATGAGATTCACATAGGCATCTGCGGCAACCATTCCGACGGTCGGTCCTTAGCTCACAAAGTTGTCCGTTATGATTATTTTTGGCTCGCTTAATTGCAAGACTCGATCGACTTTACCAGAAAATGCCCATCGTGCCAGATCCACTCAAACATACCGCACCATCCAGCCGCATCGATGGTCAATGTCCAGATCACATGTTCATTCGACCAGTGAGGAATCAACATAGTTGGATCTCTCCCAAAGACATCAGGTCAGTGAAAGTTTATCATCATGGCGGTCAAGTACTTCACTAAATGGGTCGAATTCGAAGCTGTTTCAAAACTCACCGACACAGCCATCAAGAGCTTCATTTGGAAAAACATAATATGTCGATTCGGTTTGCCCAAAGTCCTGATCTCGAATAATGGCACTCAATTCCAGAGTAGAAACACGAGAAAATGGTGCGAGGCCCTGGGAATTAGCCAACACTTCACATCGGTAGGAAACCCCTAGGCCAATGGTCAGATGGAGGTCACGAACAGAACATTTCTTAGCCACCTCAAACCTCGAATAGCAAGTACAAGGGCAAGTTAGGCAGATGACCTCCTAGGGGTACTGTGGGCATATAGGACCACACCTCGAACAGCTATGGACCGCAACCCGTATAGCTTGGCCTATGGCTCCGAAGCAGTAATTCCATCCAAATTGGTCCAGCATACAACCCAAGTGATTCACTATAATCCGGTCAGAAATGCAACAGAAAGGACCCTTAACCTAATCACCATTAATGAGCTACGCCACACAGCCTACAACACAATGTAGCGATACCGATCGAAAATGATGAAACGTTACAACAAAGCAGTTCGACCCCGCAATTTCAAAGTTGGCGACCTTGTCCTCAAGAAGGTCGAGGTGTCGAGAAATGTGGGAAAACTTGACCCAAAATGGGAGGAACCTTACTCTGTTGTCAAATTATCAAAGCACAACGCCTACCGTCTAGCAGACACGCGAGGTAACAAACTACCACGACCTTGGAACGCTGTAAAACTAAAGAAATTCTATGTGTAAAACGGCCATCGGCCTCTGTTTTATTTTCTAGCAGCAATGAAAAGTTACACATTCTGTAAATGCCAACTCGCACAAATTCTGAAGGAGCTCCTCGACCTCACAGAAAGGTACATGACTCAAGAGGAAATGAATAAACTGAAATATGGTAATCTTGAGGTCAAGAAGAAGAAAAGCAAGGAAAAGGACGACTGTCAGGTCAGAGAGGGACGTCGATCCCCCATAAAATGCTACAATGACTACACCCCGCTCAACCTCCCGAGGAAGGAGGTGCTGTTTGCTATCCAGCATAACAACCTTCTTAAAAGGCCCAGAAAGCTTACCAAGACTGAAGCCATAAAAAAATAAAAAAAATACTGCCACTTCTATAAGCAAAAAGGGCATGACACAGAAGATTGTTTCAATTTGCATGATGAGATCGAAAGACTGATCAGGCAGGGCCATCTGAAAAAATACGTTGATGAGCGGCCAAGCACAAAGAGGGTAAAATCAATCGGACTCCCTATAGAGAAATGTCGACTAGCCCGAGAAGAGAAGACAAAGGAAAAAGACTTGCCCAGGAATCCCACCCACCCATTCGAGGAGTCATTGACATGATCACAGGAGGTCCCATCGGTGGGGATTCAAGGTCCACAAGGAAGCAAGGAAGCAGACTCAAAGAAAGCTAGAGTCGACCAAATCAGCCAAGGTCGAGATGGTTTTTCAGCTCCCAACCAGTGCAAAGCCAATCTCCTTCACCGACTCCGACCTCGACCATATGGAGAACAAGGGAGTCGACAAAAAAATAGACTGCCCCATTATTGTAACACTCCAAATAGCCAACTTCGAGGTGAGAAAGATCTTGGTCGACAATGGCAGCTCCATGAACATCATATTCTTGTCTACCTTGAATAAAATGAAATTGGGAGAATTAAAGTTTGATCCAGACAAAACGCCGCTAGTCGGATTTGGGGGGTTTGAGATCATCCCAAAAGGATCTATTAACCTCTACACAACATTTGGACAAGGTCCTCGAAGCAGAACCTTGATGATCAACTACTTAGTAGTCGACGCTCTATTTGCCTATAATATCATCATTGGTCGACTCGTCCTAAGTGACTTTAGGGCCATCGTCTCTACTTACCATATAAAGATTAAGTTCCTGGCCCCAGAAGGAGTAGGAGAACTTTTATGCAATCTTAAGGACGCATGTCGTTGCTATACCATTTCTATCGAGTCCAACGAACAGAAGAAGTGACCTCAACTGAAGCCCTCGGGGGATGCCCCTATAAGAGGAGGGACCTTCATCTAAGAAAAGGAAGTTGGAAGACACCCGGGTCGAGCCCATCGGAGAGTTCAAAATAATAGAACTGGAACCTAGAAACCCCGACATGACCACCCAGGTCGGAAGCGATATGGGCGATTGCTTGGAATGCCTTATCGTTGATTTCCTTCGACAAAACATCGATGTGTTTGCTTGGAAAGCTGCCGATCTCCAAAGAATCGACCCAGGTGTTATCGTCCATCGACTCAAACTGGACCTTGCCCACAAACCAATGAGGCAGAAAACAAGAACTTTCAATACTGAGAGGTCCCAAATCATCGATGAGGAGGTCAACAAGCTTTTAAAGGCAGGATATATTGTAGAAATTCAGTACCCCTCTTAGCTTTGTAATGTTGTACTCGTCCCTAAGAATGAGGAAAAATGGCGCATGTGTAATGATTTCACTGACTTAAATAAAGCTTCCCCTAAGGATCCTTACCCCCTGCCTCGCATAGATTTATTAGTCGATTCCACTGCTGGTTGCGATTTGTTGAGCATGATGGATGCCTTCCAAGGCTATTATCAAATATTCATAGCACCCGATGAGAGGGACAAGACCTCTTTCCTCAACCCCAATGGAGTATACTGCTTCTTCGTCATGCCTTTTGGGCTCAAAAATACAGGGACAACATACCAAAGATTGGTAAACTTTAAGTTCAAAAATGAGATCGAACAATCGATGGAGGTCTACATCGAAGACATGATTGTAAAACCAAAGAAAGTCGAGGACCACCTAGTCGACCTCGACCGCACTTTCTCAATATTAAGGGCTTTCGGTATGAATCTCAATCACAATAAGTGCACCTTTGGGGTTCGAGAAGGCAAGTTCCTGGGCTACATGGTCAACCAAAGAGGGATCGAGGCGAACCCGCTTAAGATCCAGGCAATTCTGGACATCGCCTCGCCCCGTACTGTTCGAGATGTACAGTGTCTGGTCGGCAGGACAATAGCCCTTGGCAGATTCATTACACGACTAGCTGACAGGAGTCTACCCTTCTTCAAAATCCTCAGGAAAACTAAAAAATTAGGGTTTTAGTGGACTGAACAGTGTGACCAGGCTCTCGTAAAGCTTAAACAATACCTATCCTCGCCACTGGGAGAAGTTTTGCAACTTTACTTGGTCGTCTCCGCCGCCTCGATCAACTCAGTATTGGCATCAACGAAAACGAAGCTCACCAATCGGTGTATTACTACAATAAGGCCCTGCACGGGCTATAACACAATTACTTAGAGATCGAGATGTTTGCCCTCGCCCTCGTTATAGGAGCACAGAAGCTACGACCTTACTTTTTATCCTACGTGATCATGGTGTTGATGAATCAACCATTAAAGCAGGTGTTGTCAAAGCCCGACACTTCAGGTCGACTCACCAAATAGGCCATCGAGCTCGGGGAGTTTGGCATCACATTCCATCCACGAACGGCCATAAAAGCACAAGCCCTAGCCGACTTTGTTGCCGAGAGACTCAACCTCCCAGACCAAATAGTTGAGAACTCCTCAGTGTGGACATTGCACGTCAATGGTTCCGCAACCTCATTGGGAGGCGGAATAGGTGCTTCTCTTCATTCCCCACTTGCCAAGGAGTATGATTTTGCAATAAAGCTCGACTTCCCGATCACCAACAATGAAGCAGAATATAAAGCTCTCACTACTGGAATGAACACGGCAGCAGCTCGGGGTGTCGAGCAGTTGGTAGTGATCATCAATTCCCAACTGGTCGCAGAGCAGGTCGAAGGCAATTTCAAAGCCAATGAGGCCAAAATGAGCCAACATCTGACTGAAATAAAACAATTACAATGGTCATTCAAGAGTTTCACCCTGAGCCAGGTCCTCGAGTAGAGAATAAACGGGCAGACGCACTTTTAAAGCTGGCCAGCTCGACGAAAGGAACTAAGGAAAGAACCATAACGTTCTTAGTAGCTAGCAAACCACGTAAGAGACAGCTCCTTCCTGGCAAGACTCAATCAAACTCTACCTGAGTCAAGGGACAATCCCTGACATCGAGAAAGAGGCTTGCAGGCGTAGAGTACAGCAGCCAAGTTTGCTCTCAACGACTATGGACAGCTCTACAGGAGGTCGATATCAGGACCCCCACTTAAATGCCTAACACCCGAAGAGGCAAACGAAGTACTACATGAGATTCACACAGGCATCTGCGGCAACCATTCCGACAGTCGGTCCTTAGCTCACAAAGTTGTCCGTTATGATTATTTTTGGCTCGCCTAATTGCAAGACTCGATCGAATTTACTAGAAAATGCCCATCGTGCCAGATCCACTCAAACATACCGCACCATCCAGCCGCATCGATGGTCAATGTCCAGATCACATGTTCATTCGACCAGTGAGGGATCGACAAGATCTCTCCCAAAGACATCGGGTCAGTGAAATTTTATCATCGTGGCGGTCAAGTACTTCACTAAATGGGTTGAAGTCGAAGCAGTTTCGAAAATCACCGACGCAGCCATCAAGAGCTTCATTCGGAAAAATATAATTTGTCGATTCAGTTTGCCCAAAGTCCTGATCTCGAATAATGGCACTCAATTCCAGAGTAGAAACACGAGAAAATTGTGCGAGGCCCTGGGAATTAGCCAACACTTCACATCAGTAGGAAACCCCTAGGCCAATGGTCAGATGGAGGTCACGAACAGAACAGTTCTTAGCCACCTCAAAGCTCGAATAGCAAGTTTAGGGGCAAGTTAGGCAGATGACCTCCTAGGGGTGCTGTGGGCATATAGGACCACACCTCGAACAGCCATGGACCGCAGCCCATATAGCTTGGCCTATGGCTCCGAAGCAGTAATTCCATCCAAATTGGTCCAGCATACAACCCGAGTGATTCACTATAATCCGGTCAGAAATGTAACAGAAAGGACCCTTGACCTAATCACCATCAATGAGGTACGCCACACAGCCTGCAACACAATGTTGTGATCCGATCAAAAATGATGAAACGTTACAACAAAGCAGTTCGACCCCGCAATTTCAAAGTTGGCGACCTTATCCTCAAGAAGGTCGAGGTGTCGAGAAATGTGGGAAAACTTGACCCAAAATGGGAGGGACCTTACTCTGTTGTCAAATTATCAAAGCACAATGCCTACCGTCTAGTAAACACGTGAGGCAACAAACTACCACGACCTTGGAACGCCGTAAAACTAAAGAAATTCTAT
Organism: Jacaranda mimosifolia; assembly: GCA_018894105.1. Lineage (NCBI taxonomy): Eukaryota > Viridiplantae > Streptophyta > Magnoliopsida > Lamiales > Bignoniaceae > Jacaranda > Jacaranda mimosifolia. The sequence goes on from CM032119.1 coordinate 33,015,520, forward strand.
GTGTAAAACGGCCATCGGCCTCTATTGTATTTTCTAGCAGCAATGAAAAGTTCCACATTCTGTAAATGCCAACTTGCACAAATTAACCATTTGCCATTGACCCCATAGTCGTCCAAGCAGGCTTCAGCCCGCCAAGTCAAGGCTTCCCAACCGAGACCAACTTGTCGACCTCGTAGTCGACCAAGCAGGCTTCAAGCCGCCAAGTCAAAGCTTCCCAGCCGAGACTCAACTTGTCGACCCTGGAGTCGACCAAGCAAGCTTCAAGCCGCCAAGTCAAGGCTTCCTAGTCGAGACCAACTTTGCGATCCTGTAGTCAACCAAGCAAGCTTCAAGCCGCCAAGTCAAGGCTTTGCAGTAGAGACCACTCAGTTGACCCCGCAATTGCTAAATTATTCAAAGTTTGTTGTTAATTAGCTAGCTTAACTAAGAAATCGACGCGATAAGTCGCTGTCGACCACGAAATAGCTAGATTGAACAAATCTCTAAACTACAATGAGTCCTCGATTCATTAACTTGCATCTAAGTCACAATTCATTCGATGAGTATCTTGAACTAATCTCGCAAAATCTAATACTGTTAATATTCGACTATAAATTTATTCATGCAATTGAATAAAGGCAATCAAAGTTGGAAATTTTAAAAGAACACCTCATTCAAATACAAAAAACATCCACTACACATATCAAATTGAATACATCAATCAAAATAAAAGTAAAAATACATCATTCAGGCAGCTTCAGCTTGACCCGGCGCCCTCGTTGCCCACACCTCGAGCGCCTTCATCGATTGCCTGTTCGAGCTCATCACTTGAAGGGATAGGAATAGGAACCGACTAGGGCATGGCGATAGAAACAAAAACAGCAGCAGTCGCCGGCTGCGAAAGTCTAGCCACATTGGCCAGAAAACGCCCATCCAGGGGAGAGAGATACTCGGCCACATCGACCTGGCTATCCTTGACCTCAAATGCAAAGTCGTTAGCGAAGTTAAATTCCTTAGCAATCACTTCCAACCTCTTTTCCATCTCGACCTGTCTCTTCTGCTCATCGATCAACGACGTGACTGGTGGAGCCTCCGCAACTCCCTCGGCCACAGTGGCCTCAACACCTACCCCCTCAGCACCCCCTTAGTCTTCCAGATAGGGCTGCAACTGCTCATCGAGAAAGTGACTAAGTCGTTCCCTATCCTCCGATTGGAATGAATAGCCCAGGAATTGCAACTGCTTAAGGGCCTTTTCAAACGAGTTTTGGGCATCATCGAGTGAAAGCACAACACTCGCGTCCTGAAACATCGAGCTCAACATGAACTACTGCACTGCATGTCATCGCATCAGCGACAGCTTCTGGTAGAATTCAGCTCGGGCCTCATCGAAGGCAGCAATCTTACCAGCGGATCGACTAGAGTTATAGGCGACTTGCCCATCCAACCTAGCTTGCTTCAGTAGCTTGTCCATTCTAATCCTCTCTTCGATCGAGGCAACCAGCTGACTGTCCCTCATTTGGACCTGACTGTTTAGCTTCTCGACCTGCTTAGCCAGCTCTTCAACTCTAGCCTGTGAAGACTCCAGCTGAGCCTTCAGAGTCACCACGTCCACATCTGCCTGCAGGTGCTCACAGTCGGCTAAGGACAGCTCCGACCTCCTATAGAAGTGATATCCCAACTAGCCGACCTAAAAGACAGCATCGCTAGTAAGAATACAATATTCAACCAGAAAATAATATTCAACAATATAACCAACTCTATCCAAGCCTTACCATGTTGGAGTGATAAGCCAGCACCCTTAGATCAACATCCTGGCTCAACCCCATCAGTTTCTTCTGGTCGAATAAGAACAGCCCGGCCATTAACACTTTCAAAGGAGCAGCTCCAGTCTACCCCATCGTCTCCATCGATAGTGAGTTGTGCACAGCCATGCTCGACTCAGTCCCAAACCTTGGTGAGGGTAATTTGGGCAGTGGAACAGTATGTCATCCCCGCGCGGCCCGAACAGATCATAGCCCGATGGTTGGCCGGACCCCGTAGCCCTCATCTTCCCCTTTTCTGCAACAGCCCTCTTCGGGGCAGGTCCCGCTTGCTCCACCATAGGTCTTTTACCTAGCCTACTGGGCTATTGTCTATAGTGGCTATAGGTCGAGATGGTGAGAGAGTCGGCGACGGCAAAGGTGTCATGGCCTCTGGCTGAGGTATCTCAACCGCTGCAGCTCCTCGATGAGCCGTGGTCGCAAGGTGGCATTGCTGGTTCCTCTCGGCCCTAGCCAAAGCATCAACTCTCGAGCGGTTCATGATCTCATCACGATCTGCTAAGCAACATGATAACAAAAGTTAAAATCGGGCAGAAAAATAGAAAAATAACAAACTGTAAGCAGCACAGTCTACCTAGTTAATCGTCCGCAGGTAAATTTAAGTGGGTTGGCGACAACCCAGCCAACACCAAACTTCTCTCTCTCAATAAACACCGAGGCCTCCATTTGGCCAAACTCGACCAGATCCCGAACGAAAGTATTGGGCCAGGTTGGAGTTAGGTTACCCGACATCTCGACATGCCCCATCCACCAGCCCCTTGGAATATTGAACCCCCCAACAACTCGAACAAACAGATAATGATTTTTCCATTCTTGTCCATAAGAAGAGGCCGGGGTTACGAGGAATTTTTGATGGGGTCGAGCAGTTAGGTAATAGAAACCCGACTTGTCAATGCTACTCGACTTGCGGGACATCGAGAGGTGGAAAGAATTGGAGAAGTTATCAAAATTGGTAAGCTGATTGAAGAGGTGCATCAAAACAACAAAGCTATAAATGGTTGAAAAGCAATTCAGTAGCAGTTGGGTTATACACACTTGTAGGCCTCTAAGCAGGTCGACTATCTGACCACCTAAAGGCGTCCTCAAACACAGTGATGCAGCCTACTGAGTGTCGATACATTCGACCAGAAGCCCCAGGCGTTAATAACTCGTACTCAGGAGGAATGTGATACAACTGCCTAATACGCCTTAAGTCAACATGAGTGATGGTGGACACTATCTCGCTGTGATGGTCAGGGGTGAATAATCAACCCTATGATGGAGAAACCTGACTTGGCCCAGCTCCATCACCCCCGCGATTGCCGCTCGAGCTACTGGAGCTCGAGCTATCGCTCGACAAGCTACTCAACTCCTCTGATGAACCCCCAGACCGATCAGAGTGAGTAGCCTCGCTATCTCCCCCATGGCTACCCTCAGAATCAGATAAACGCAACATTATGATAATAAATCCAAGAGTGCTAAGGAGAAGGATTGGAAGAACTTACTGAGTTAATGAACTAAAAGCAAAAGATATTAGAATCAAAAGTAGTTGGTTAGCTGCTCGACCAGAAGTAAAGGCAATAAAAGTAAAAATAGATGCTTTAATAGCGCATATTTATAGATGCGCGAGCGTGGGAATTCAAGCGGTTGCAATAATACTGTAACCGCCGTTCCGCGGCACGCGCGACACAATGTAACCGCTCATTTAATGCATGAAACCCGGGTCGACTTTCAAAAGCCCTCATCAATGAGCCCGCGCAACCGTTCAACTAACTACTCCCCACTCCTTCTCATCAATTCCCTCGTTCAGCATTCGAAAGTGGAGGGGACTCATGATATGGGATAGCCCAATATGCTCAGCCCAAAGAACACAGGCCCAGAGGTGTAGTGGCAGGCCCACCTCATACACCGGGCCCAATTATGCTACTGACGTCGAGTGACCCCAGTCAACCATACAAATTGACATCATTCGAATGCTAAGTCGCTGATCGATACCTCGACCGCACCGCTCGTCCAACCCGTAAGCCTCATGTCGAGCCTAAGTTAGGTTAATCAGGAAGGTCGATTAGGCGTGTAACCGTCTCTGCCGCATTAAATGCCCTAATAGGCAGAATGCCACCGCATTAATGGTGCATGCCGCCCCAATGCCACCTATGCTGGCACACAGAGAAGAGTTGCATGTACAGTGTCATATTCCATCCCCAAAACTTGGAGAGGCAGCTACCTGGAATAGTATAAAGGTGGGAGATGACTTAATGGCCCCCAGGCAATGACAAAAACCATTACAACATGTCAAAGGCATTTAGACAAATCCCCGCTGGGAGAAGGCTATAAATACCCTCATTCCAGCCCCTTAAAGGTATGCCATTTTACATATACAAAGCCCTCACTCTACTGCTCGTTATCTACTTGACCTCATACTAACTTGAGCGTCAGAGAGCCTAAGCCGAGGGCGTCTCAGCTAGCCTGATGTTTGCTCATGATTGTAGGACTTAGCCCAATTACCTTCATATATCGACCAGAGAGGTTGAACCCTTCGGAAATTACTATCTAATCCAACTTCAAGCACAAACCGATTTCACCCTCATCAACAAGGTTACAATAGATCCTTAGGTCAAATGACTAATTATATGCACTAGCGTAAGCTGGAGAACTAGCCACTACCGACTTGCCACTACGGTTGTCTAGTGGGATTTTTGGGCGGGTTGCTAGTGCCTTGTTCTCTAACAAACATCTACTAACATGCACACATATCACATATGGTTTGCTCATGAAACGGAGCAACATCCAACCCTTGAATTTATGCATCGTTAGTGCAAGTCTATCTGAATCTTGGATGCCCTGTCTCTTAAAATTCTATGACTTGGAATGTTTAAGATCACAATCGTGTAAGACTTATTTCAAGATCACCACCGAGTGAACTGATCAAGTCCCGTAGTCTTATGTGATGTAAAGGCCGCAACCATATGTCAGTGAAGTAATATGAGCATAAGATGAAGATGGCAATATAAGAATAATATCATTTAATCAAGATTGTATCATAAGTGAAATAGTTTACATGTCAATCTCATTGGCTTATAGGGCACTATTCCAACAGTTTATAAAATAATTATAAAGATGTGGTATTTTTAATTTCAATTTACATTTTACCAAGTTCCACTCCTAGAGGATTTCTCATGTTTAAGCCACATCCATTATGTGCGTGTTCCTTACAAGTGCCATATGGTAAGCATAATATGACAAAATAAACAAAAGGATTTAATATTAAACTTCCAAATAAATGTTATACAACTCTATTTACCTACATATATATAAATTTATACAACACCATATGAATGCACAACATTTTTCTTCAAAAAAACTCATGCTAATATGAACTCCAAATTAAGTATCTGGACTAGTAATCACAAAAATAACAAATAACTGGGTTTACACAAAAAAAAAAAAACTTGTATTAAAAACGGTTGCAGAACAAAATATTGATAAGTAACTTACAGTAAAAATAAAGCTACAGCCTCATTTAACTACAACACCTAGAAACAAAGTTCTTCTCTGCAATATCTTGATAAAATAATCATACATATAAATATTTTGGCCCATAAAATCAATCACTTCTACCTCCAATTTGTAGCAATGAAGCTCAAGAAATTGGCATCATTCATAGGAAGTTTTGTCTATAGCCATAATTAGAAGGTGATTCATTAAGTCCCTAGTGCCTTCACCCGTTCGAAAACTAACCATGAAGAAATCAAACATCAGCTTATCACATTCTACATATGTTTTATTTACAATAGCAATTATAATTGCATTGTCCATTTTGGAAGCAACTCCTAGTGCGTCTTCAAGCTCAGCTTACTATGTACACATATAGAAAAACATAAAAAAGAAGAAAGCAAGGTAATTGTAACAGACATAATTCTAAATTATAAGGGAAAATTAGAAAGAGAATGAGTTGAAAATTTTAAAAATATATATATACAAAATTGCAACAAGTATATGCAATGACGTTTACCAAAAAACATTCAAAAAGGCTACCTATGGAACCATTTATTGGCAAAGAAAATGTATATGATGCTAATTATCATCGAAATAGATATGTTGCAAATTACTCTATTAGAAAATGTTCAACATTAGAAAATTTTCGTTCCAATCCACTGGTAAAGGAAATTTTGGCTACAAATGTCTTCATTTGTTCTAGTGAAAGGAAACCCACCCTTCACCCTAATACAAAAAATCTTAAATCTATAAAAAAAAATTAATACAAAAACATACAAATTTGTGAAAAAAGTACTTGAAAATTGATATGAATAACTTACAGTTTTGGAAAGCGGCGACTTTAGCGATCCCCCCATAGGAAGCATCTATCTATGGTGAATTTGATGTCCATCTACGATGAGAAAAGTATTATATAGCCGTTGAGTTTGTGGATGTCGGGTGCAAAATCACATAAAATTACTTAGCTAGAACCCAAGGATCCTGTAACTGAATTCGGCCTAAAGGAATCCAAACCATCAATATAATATGTACTACATCGACTTGTCCATCATGTATTGGAAATGTTGCAAAATGGCGAAGATCCACCAAGATGCAGTACTACAAGATGAGGTTAAAGAATGATCACAAAGATTAATGCCTGAATAGTACTTAGTGGGTGACATGGTATGTATTGTTAGAATGAAAAACATTCATTAAATAATCAAACATAGAAAAAAATTTCCAACGAACATATCAATATAGCGTGGCTGTAAGAAGTAAATTTTTATTCTAAAAAGCTTAAACATGTTCATCAATTCATTCAATACTAATATCCATGCAAAAATAGTTGCTTTTTTTGTTTCTCTAATTAGTTGTACAAAAGTGATTTCAGAAAGAAATTCCCAGAGGTTAACCCTCTTCAAATGGGGACTTAATGAAAACAAATCTTCGTTGCAAAATTACAAAGATACTTAATGATGCACAAAATGCTTCACTTTTAGTTTTCATCTTATTACTGAAATCTAGCAGTTGTAAGTGGCAAATAGATTATAAAAAAATTGTAAAGATCTAGTATTTTGAATTTCAATTTACAAGTTTCCTGGTTCCACTCAGAGAGGATTTCTCATGTTTAAGCCACATCCATCACGTGCGTGTTTCATGCAAGTGCCATATGGTAAGAATAATATGTCAAAATAAAAGTAAGAATTTAATATAAAACTTCCAAATAAATGTTATACAACTCTATTTACCTACATATATATAAACTTATACAACACCATATAAATTTACAACATTTTTCTTCAAAAAACTCATGTTAATATATGTATCCAAATAAAGTATCTGGACTTGTAATCACAAAAATAACAAATAACTGGATTTAAAAAAAAATCATTGTATTAGAAACTCTTATAGAACAAAATATGGATACATAGCTTACTGTAAAAGTGAAGCCATAGCATCGTTTAAGTACTACCGCTAGAAATAGAGTTCTTTTCCACAACATCTTGATAAAATCATCCTACATATATCCTTTTTTTCCCAACAATAACCATTTCTATCTCCAATTTGTAGCAATGAAGCTTAAGAAATTTGCATCGTTCATTGGAAATTTTGTCCATAGCCTCAATCAGAAAGTGATTCGTTAAGACCCTAGTGCCTTCGCCCATTCGAAAATTGTCCATGAGGAAATCAATCATTGACTTATCACATTCTACATATGCTTTATTTACAATAGTAATTATAATAGCATTGTTAAAAGATGCTACTAGTGCGTCGTCAATCTCAACATACAATGTATGGATATAGGTAATAATAATGAACAAAATTCAAAATTGTAATGGAAAATTAGCAAGTGAGTGCGATGAATATTTAACACTAAACCAAAAAAAAAAATATTGCAACATATATATGCAATGAAGCTTATTAAAAAAATTCAAAAAAGCTATCTGTGGAATAATTTATTGGCAAAGAAAATGTCTCCGATGCTAACTAACATCGAAATAGATCTATTGCAAATTACTCTGTTATAAATTGTCTAACCTTAGAAAATTTCCATTGCAATCCACTAGTAAAGGAAATTTTGGCTGCAAATGTCTTTCTTTGTTCTAGTGAAAGGAAACCATCCCCCCACCCTAGTATAGAAAATCGATAAATCTATAAAAAAATTAATGTAAAAACATAGAAAATTGTAAAACAAGTACTAGAAATTTATTATGAATTACTTATAGTTACCAAAGGCAGCGACTTCAACGACCCCCTCATAGGAAGCATTTGTCTAAGCTGAATTCGATGTCCATTTGTGGCGAGAAAAATATTGTATAGCTGTTAAGTTTGTAGATGTCAGAAGCAAAACACATCACATAAAATTAATTAGCCAGGACCCAAGGATCCTGTAAATGAATCTAGCCCATCAAAATTGGAACCATCATTAGATCAATATATACTACATCGACTTGTCCAACAAGTATTGAAAAAGCTGCAAAATTGCAAAGATCCCCCAAAATGCAGTACTTCTAGACGAGGCTAAGGAATGATTACTTAGATTAGTGCCTCAATAGTACTTAGCGGGAAACATGGTATGCATTGTTACAGTGAAAAACAATCATTAATTAATTAAACATAGAAATAAATTTTCGACAAACATATCAATATTTGTGTGGCTGTAAGAAGTGAATTTTTATTCTAGAAGGCTTAAATATATTCATCAAGTCATTTCCTACTGATATCCATGAAAAAATAGTTGCTTTTTATGTTTCTCTAATGAGTTGTACAAATGAGATTTCAGAAACAAATTCCTAGATTATGATATTTTAAATATTCCTAGTGTTGGGTTAAGCCCTTTTCAAATGGAGACCTAACGAAACTAAGTCTTCATTGCACAATTAGAAAGATACTTAATGATGTGCAAAATGTTACACTTTTAGTTTTCAAATTATTACTGAAATCTAGCTAATGTAAGAGGCAAATAGTTTATAAAAGAATTGTAAAGATTAGATATTCAGAATTTCAATTTACAGTTTTCCAGGTTCCACTTAGAGAGGATTTCTCATGTTTAAGCCGTATCCATCACATGCGTGTTCCATGCAAGTGCCATATGGTAAGAATAATATGTCAAAATAAACGTAAGAATTTAATATCAAACTTCCAAATAAATGTTGTACAACTCCGTTTACCTACATATATATAAATTTATACAACACCATATGAATTTACAACATTTTTTTTCAAAAAACTAATGTTAGTATATATATATATATCCAAAAATAACAAATAACTAGATTTTAAAAAAAAAAAACCATTGTACTAGAAACTCTTATAGAACAAAATATTTATAGGTAATTTACTGTAAAAATGAAGCCACAGGCTCGTTTAAGTACTACCACTTGAGATAGAGTTTTTTTCCACAAAATCTTGATAAAATCATCAGACATATACATATTTTTGCCCAAAAAAATAACCACTTCTATCTCCAATTTGTAGCAATTAAGCTTAAGAAATTTGCATCGTTCATAGGAAGTTTTATCCATGGCCTCAATCATAAGGTGATTCATTAAGTCTGTAGTGCCTTCACCCATTCGAAAACCATCCATGAGGGAATCAAGCATTGGCTTATCGCATTCAACATATGCTTTATTTGCAATAGTAATTATAATTGCATGGTTCAAAGCTGCTCCTAGTGTGTCTTCAAACTCAACTTACTGTGTATGCATATAGGAAAACATCAAAAAGACTAAGCTATGGTAATTGTAATGGACAGAATTTGGAATTGTAATGGAAAATTAGCAGGAGAACGAGATGAATATTTAACACTAGAATAAAAACAAAATTGCAAGATAGATGTGCAACGAAAATTATTAAAAAGCATTCAAAAAAGATACCTATGGAATAATTTATTGGCAAAGAAAATGTCTCCAATGCTAACTATCATTGAAATAGATTCGTTGCAAATTACTCTATTATAAATTGTCCAACCTTAAAATGTTTTTGTTGCAATATACTGGTAAAGGAAATTGATGTTGCAAATGTCTTCTTTTCCTCTAGTGAAAGGAAACCCTCCCTCTTCCTTAATATAGAAAATCAATAAATCTATAAAAAATTAATGTAAAAACATACAAAATTGTAAAAAAAAAAAAGTACTAGAAAATTGATATGAATAACTTACAATTATGGAAAGCAGGGACTTTAGCTATCCCCTCATAAGAAGCATCTGTCGAGGGTGAATTCGATGTCCATCTGTGGCAAGAAAAATATCATACTGCTATTAAGTTTTTAGATGTTGGGGGCAAAACACATCACATAAAATCAATTAGCCAGGACCCAAGGATCTTGTAAATGAATCTAGCCCATCGGAATCCAAACCATCAATAGATTAATATGTACTACATCGACTTGTCCAACAGGTATTGGAAATGTTGCAAAATTGCAATGATCATCTACCAAGATGCAGCACTACTAGACGAGCCTAAGGATTGATTATGCAAATTAATGCCTCAATAGTACATAGTGGGTGACATGGCATGTATTGTTAGAATGAAAAACAATCATTAATTAATTTGACACAGAAATAAATTTTCGATGAACATATCAATATTTTCGTAGTTGTAAGAAATGAATTTTTATTCTAGAAGGCATAAATATATTCATCAAGTCATTTCATACTGATACCCATGCAAAAATAGTTGCTTTTTATGTTTCTCTAATTAGTTGTACAAAAATGATTTCAGAAAGAAATTCCCAGATTATGGTATTTTATATATTTCGTAGAATTGGGTTAAGCCCTTTTTAAAAGGAGACTTAATGAAACTAAGTCTTCATCGCACAATTAGAAACATACTTAATGATGAGCAAAATGTTTCACTTTTAGTTTTAAGCTTATTAAGGAAATCCAGCAACTGTAAGTGGCAAATAGTTTATAAAAGAATTGTAAAGATCTGGTATTTTGATTTTCAAATTACAATTTTCCATGTTCCAATCAAAGAGGATTCTCATGTTTAAGCCACATCCATCACGTGCGTGTTTCATGCAAGTACCATATGGTAAGAGTAATATGTCAAAATAAACATAAGAATTTAATATCAAACTTCCAAATAAATGCTATACAACTCCATTTACCTACATATATACAAATGTATACAACATATGAATTTACAACATTTTTCTCCAAAAAACTCATGTTAATATATATACAAATTAAGTATCTGGACTGGTAATCACAAAAATAACAACTAAAGAGATTTGAAAAAAAACCATTGTATTAGAAACTCTTATAGAACAAAATATTGATAGGTAACTTACTGTAACAATGAACCTATAGCCTCGTTCAAGTACTACCGCTAGAAATAGAGAATTTTTCCACAACATCTTGATAAAATCATCATACATATATATATTTTTGCCCAAAAAATAACCACTTCCATCTCTAATTTGTAGCTATTAAGCTTAAGAAATTTGCATCGTTCATAGGAAGCTTTATCCATAGCCTCAATTAGAAGGTGTTTCATTAAGTCCATAGTGCCTTCGCCCATTCGAAAGCCATCCATGAGGGAATCAAGCATTGGCTTATCACATTCTACATATGCTTTATTTACAATAGTAATTATAATAGCATTATTCAAAGTTGCTGCTAGTGCATCTTCAAGCTCAAGTTACTGTGTAGGCATATAGGAAAACATCAAAAAGACTAAAGTACAGTAATTGTAATGGACAGAATTTGGAATTGTAATGGAAAATTAGCAAGAGAATGAGATGAACATTTAACTAGAGTTTTTCATTAATGCCTCAATAGTACATAGTGGGTGACATGGTACGTATTGTTAGAGTTTTTCATTAATTAATTAAACACAAAAATAAATTTTCGACGAACATATCAATACTTGCGTGGCTATAAGAAGAAAATTTTTATTCTAGAAGGCTTAAATATATTCATCAAGTCATTTCATACTAATATCCATGCAAAAATAGTTGCTTTTTATGTTTCTCTAATTAGTTGTACAAAAGTGATTTCAGAAAGAAATTCCCAGATTATGGTATTTTAAACCTTTCTTACAATTGGGTTAAGCCCTTTACAAATGGAGACCTAATGAAACTAAGTCTTCATTGCACAATTAGAAACATACTTAATGATGCGCAAAATGTTTCACTTTTAGTTTTCAAATTATTACTGAAATCTAGCTAATGTAAGGGGCAAATAGTTTATAAAAGAATTGTAAAGATCAGGTATTCGGAATTTCAATTTACAATTTTTCGGGTTCCACTTAGAGAGGATTTCTCATGTTTAAGCTGCATCCATCACGTGCGTGTTTCATGCAAGTGTCATATGGTAAGAATAATATGTCAAAATAAACATAAGAATTTAATGTCAAACTTCCAAATAAATGCTATACAACTCCATTTACCTACATATATATAAATTTATACAACACCATATGAATTTACAACATTTTTCTTCAAACAACACATATTAATATATATCCAAATTAAGTATTTGGACTAGTAATCACAAAAATAACAAATAATTGGATTTGAAAAAAAAAAAACCATTGTATTAGAAACTCTTATAGAACAAAATATTGATAGGTAACATATAGTAACAATGAAGTTATAGCCTCGTTTAAGTACTACCGCTACAAATAGAGTTTTTTTCCACAACAACTTGGAAAAATCACCAGACATATATATATTTTTGACAAAAAAAATAACCACTTCTATCTCCAATTTTGTAGTAATGAAGCTCAAGAAATTTGCATCGTTTATTGGAAGTTTTGTCCACAGCCTCAATCAGAAGGTAATTCGTTAAGTACCTAATGCCTTCCCCTGTTCGAAAACCATCCATGAGGGAATCAAGCATTGGCTTATCACATTCTACATATGCATTATTTACAATAGTAATTATAATAGCATTGTTAAAAGTTGTTCCTCGTGCGTCTTCAAGCTCAACTTACTGTATATGCATATAGGAAAACAACAAAAACACTAAAGTACGGTAATTGTAACAAACAGAATTTGGAATTGTAATGGAAAATTAGCAAAAGAATGGATGAATATTTAACACCAGAACAAAAACAAAATTGAAACATATATATGCAATGAAAAATTATTAAAAAAAAATTCAAAAAAGCTACCTATGTAATAATTTATTGGCAAAAAAATGTTCCAGTGCTAACTGTCATCGAAATAGATCCATTGCAAATTACTATATTATAAATTGTCCAACCTTAGAAAATTTTCGTTGCAATCCACTAGTAAAGGAAATTTCAACTGCAAATGTCTTCCTTTGTTCTGGTGGAGGGAAACCCTCCCTCCACCCCAATATAGAAAATCAATAAATATAAAGAAATTAATGTAAAAACATACAAAATTGTTTAAAAAGTTCTAGAAAATTGATATGAATAACTTACAATTATGTAAGGCAACGAGTTTAGCGATCTCCTCATAGGAAGCATCTGTCTATGGTGAATTCGATGTCCATCAGTGGCGAGAAAAATATTGTATGACTGTTAAGTTAGTACATGTCGAGGGCAACACACATCACATAAAATTAATTAGCCAAGACCCAAGGATCCTATAAATGAATCCAGCCCATCGAAATTCGAACCATCAATAGATTAATATGTACTACATCGACTTGTCCAACATGTATTGGAAATGCTGCCAAATTGCAAAGATCCACCAAGACACCGTACTACTAGATGAGGCTAAGGAATGATTACTTAGATTAATCCTCAATAGTACATAGTGGGTGACATCGTATGTATTGTTTGATTGAAAAGCATTCATCAATTAATTAAACACAAATAAATTTCTAATGAACATATCAACATTTGCTTGGCTGTAAAAGGTAAATTTTAATTCCAGAAGGCTTAAATATATTCATCAAGTCATTTCATGTTGATATCCATGCAAAAATAGTTGCTTTTTATCACTACTAAAAAACCCCATTTTCTGACAGATTTTGCGACAGAACAAATTCATTGCAGTAATTTGCAATGGAATTTGCAACAGAATTTTTTGTGACGGAAATTTCTGTCGCAAATCTGTGATGGAAATTTCCATCGAACATTTGCGACAGAAAAATCCGTCGCAAATTGGGGATAATTTTTCGTCGCAAATTTGCAATGAAATTTTTTGTCCGTCGCAAGTGTTCAGTTTTTTGGTGATTTTTTGCGATGGATTTTTTCGTCGCAAAACGCAGTTTTGAAGAATTTTTCTATCGCAAAATATTTTTAGTTTTTTTTATTTTGCAGCATTTTTTCAATATTAAAAACTTGTAATCAATAGTATATTCATAAATCCAACACCACCATACATAACGATATTTATGACCATCAAATGATAAAACAACAAATCTTTCGTAAAATCCAAATATATCATTAAAGAAACAAAATATTTATAAATTCAACAATATAAAATATTAAATGTAATTATCAAAGTATAATCAACTTAATATAGTATATGCCTAAATATTCTTACATAAGTGAATCAATCATCATCCTCATCATCTATGTTTCTTCGTGGTTGTTCATTAAGAGATCTTAGTAAGGATGGAGCATGAGATACCTATGGCCGAGGTAAATGTGAGCCTGGTGCCATGAAGGAGAGATTTGTAGGCAGACAAAACGGTGATGTATGAAGATGAACGGATGGTGATGGGGTATGAATATTCTGCTTTTGCTGCTGCTGTTGCATCATGAACATCTGTCGCATCATCATCTCCATATCTGTGAATTTTTGTCTAAACATCATATTTTTGTCTCTATACATTATTAATTGTTCTTTCACCACTGTCATTTCTTTCAATATCTTCACTTCTTCACTTTCATAGGGTAGATTATTTGGAGGTCCTCTAGATGAGTGCCCGAGACAAAGAAAGCATCACTTCCAAGTCCATAAATCCACCCCTTTTTCGATCTGCCTACTGTATCTTTCCACACTTGCATAAATAATATTACCATAAATTAATAAAAGTAAAATAATTCAATTTGAAAATAAGATCAAATATAAATTAATAACTTAGAACTTTCACCTGAAGTTGAGATGACATGGGCACTGAAGAACTATTAACACCATCACTTGAGCTTTGATTAGAGAACTCTTCTAGTCGACTATTGAATGTATTCTATACATAAAGTACATAGAATGATCAACATATATAAAAAATTTAACCCTTCTACATTAAAAATTAACATATATATAAATTTATAACATTTAAACTTTCTTTGTAAAAAATATAACATACTACTTACATAAGTATTCTGTGCACATTCATTGACCCATATGCGTTCACCTTTTCATTTAATGCAGAATGTGTATGCATAAACAATTCTGCAAGTCTAGGTGGGTGTCCAAGTTCTTTCTACTACATCTAAACACATTTATCATAAATCAATTATAATTAAAATTAAATATTGATACTTCTATGTAATTGAAATCAATTATAATTAAAATTAAATATTGATACTTCTATAAAAATTACCAATTTATCTTTGTGTGATAGATGTGAGATACAATTACCCTGATGAAGTGGAAATCCAACACCACCGCAGTCTGATGCCCGATTCGCTTTATTTTGAGCACTTATTTTTTGGAATCCATCATTGCCCCATTCTTGAAGCAATCCATCCCAAACCTCATCTCCCATCCAAATATGCTTTTTTTGGATTGACGTGCTTGGTGTAACTTATTTTTCAATATCTCCGAGCCACGATGCTCAAATATTTTGCGAATCAGTGCACTCTCATGTTCAATCCAAGTAAATATTTTCTAAGGCACATAAAAGAATTTAAAACATTTAGAGAACTCTTTCCATTTTGAAATCTAATTAAGAAACAAATATATAATATTTAAAATAATTCTTACCTCAAACTCCCCAAACCACATCGTTCTAACTCCATCTGAAATTTTTTTCCATGATCTCCAAGCTTGTCGTAAGTGCCTTTTAATAATAGTACTTATCTCCTAGGCACATAACAACTCCTCGGAGAATCTGTTTCACAAAGATATTTTTACAACATATATTATAAAGATAAAATATAATTTAGTGGTACACATAACATTATAAATTACTATAATTAAAATGTTTAAAAAGTATTACTCTCTCCCTCGAGGGCAAATAAATGCCCTCTGAGTAACATCTGTACTCTCAATATCTGTAGATGCTGGTGTAGATGGGATAGATGAGGGAGTAGGTGATGCATCTAGTGGAGAGCTACCTGGCACAACATTTGGATAAGTGTATGGAGGGATGTATAGCTCCGATCCAGTGTTAGATGGAACAGCCTTATTTTTTCCCTTTCTATTACTTGACATCTAAAATAAATACTAATTATGTAAATTATAATAGATAAATGATATTAAATAAATCACCATCATAAACGTAGAAATAATCATAAAGATTGCAATCAATAAAGTACATCAACTATGAGTTTTTACATAAATTCACATTACATAACAATAAATTAAATTATTCCATTTATTCCTCAAATTCATGTATTATTCCATTTATGCATTTCATGATTCCTCTAGCAAGAATTTTTCACCAAGGACTACTTTGTCATCACAAAGATAATAATTTGTATCAAACACCTCCCTAAAATAAGATATCCAAATTGCCCAAAAATTAAGACTAAACATAATGAGTAGCATCATTTTAATTAAAAACAGTTAATAATATTAGTAAACTCATAATGACACATAAACACTCCCCTTTATGCCCATCATCATCATGCAAGCAATTAAAAACCAATCAGCAACAAATGAGAAGCTCCACCCCTTTTCCCAATATCCCATCTGCCTTCCTAATTCCACCAATTCTAAACATTTCTAATGTATTGTACTATAAAAATATATAAAATTAAAACAAGATATCCAAACTTACCTCTAAATGCTCCAGTAAAATCAACACTCACAAAATATTTCCATCACAGTCGAGATAGCTTACATCATTAAGCACATGTTACAAGCACACATATTTATTCATAAATCATAATTCCCTAAACTAAATGAAAACATAAAAATTTAATACAATTCAATATATAGTACTACAAAATTTAACTCAATCAAAATTTTAATAAAATTTTTAATTCAAATAAAACATAACTCTAACAAATATAACAACATTTAAAATAAATATAAAATGTAACTCAAATTTCAACCAATACATAAATCATTATTTTTGTTAAATCAAATTATTATACCAAAAATAATAAATTATTTAATTATTTGAGTTTAACTAACACATAAATCTAATTTTAACTAAAACATAATCAAATTTTAACTAATGCAGACAATTAACTAAAACATAAATCAAATTTTAACTAATGGAGACAATTAACTAAAACATAATGGAAAACTAATGGAGATAATTAATTAAAATATAGTTAAATTTTAACATAATTAAGAAAATTACCTCAATTAATGGAAATAATTCAAAAGCATACACTCTTCGAACCTGAAACAATAACCCAAACAACCATTAGCATTTTTTCTAAAATTAAAACTAATTTTTCAAAAAAAAAAATTTAATTTCAGATCTGACCACCCACCGGATTAGGGTTTAGGGTTTTAAAAAATTTGCGACGGAAAAAAATTCAACTTTTGTGATGGATTTTTCCGTCGCAAATTTTTTTTCATTTTTTTATTCTTTTTGTGATGGAAAATTTTGTGACATAATTTTCATTGGAAATTTTGATGAATTTTTTTTATTGCAAAATGCCAGTTTTTTAATAGTGTATGTTTCTTCAATTAGTTGTACAAAAGTGATTTCATAAAGAAATTCCCAAATTATGGTATTTTTGATATTTCGTAGAATTGGGTTAAGCGCTTTTAGTTTCACTTTTAGTTTTCAACTTGTTATTGAAATCTAGCAATTGTAAGTGGCAAATAGTTTATAAAAAAATTGTAAACATCAGGTATTTTGAATTTCAATTTACTATTTTCTAGGTTCCACTCAGAGAGGATTTCTCATGTTTAAGCCACATCCATCACGTGCATGTTTCATGCAAGTGCCATATGGTAAGAATAATATGTCAAAATAAACGTAAGAATTTAATATCAAACTTCCAAATAAATGCTATACAACTCCATTTACCTACATATATATAAACTTATACAACACCATATGAATTTACAACTTTTTTCTTCAAAAAACTCATGTGAATATATATACACACCCAAATTAAGTATCTGGACTAGTAATCACAAAAATAACAAATAACTGGATTTTAAAAAAAATCATTGTATTAGAAACTCTTATAGAACAAATATTGATAGGCAACTTACTGTAAAAATGAAGCCATAGCCTCATTTATGTACTACCGCTAGAAATAGAGTTCTTTTCCACAACATCTTGATAAAATCATCCAACATGTATCTTTTTTTGCCCAAACAATAACCATTTCTATCTCCAATTTGTAGCAATGAAGGTTAAGAAATTTGCATCATTCATAGGAAGTTTTGTCCATAGCCTCAATCAGAAGGTGATTCATTAAGTCCGTAGTGCCTTCACCCATTCGAAAACCATCCATGAAGGAATCAAGCATTGGCTTATCACATTCAACATATGCTTTATTTACAATAGTAATTATAATTGCATTGTTCAAAGCTGCTCCTAGTGCATCTTCAAGCTCAACTTACTGTGTATGCATATAGGAAAATATCAAAAAGAATAAAGTACAGTAATAGTAACGGATAGAATTTTGAATTGTAATGGAAAATTAGCAAGAGAATGAGATGAATATTTAACACTAGAACATAAACAAAATTGTAACATATATATGCAACAAAAATTATTAAAAAAATTCTGAAAAGCTACCCGTGGAATAATTTATTGGCAAAGAAAATGTCTCCAATGCTAACTATCATCGAAATAGATCCATTGCAAATTACTCTATTATAAATATAATTGTCCAACCTTAGAAAATTTCCATTGCAATCCACTGGTAAAGGAAATTTCCCCTGCAAATGTCTTCCTTTGTTCTGGTGAAAGGAAACCCTCCCTCCACCCTAATATAGAAAATCTATAAATCTTTAAAAAATTATTGTAAAAAAACATGAAATTATTAAAAAAGTACTAGAAAATTGATATGAATAGCTTAATATTATGGAAGGTGGCGACTTTAGTGACCCCCCTTCCCCCATAGGAAGCATCTATCTGTGGTGAATTCGATGTCCATATGCGGAGAGAAAAATGCTATATGGCTGTTAAGTTTGTCGATGTCAGGGGCAAAACACATCACATAAAATATGATAGCAAGTAATGCATTAGGATCCAATAATAAAACTTCAAAAACTTAAATAAACTATTGCTTTACAAGCCGACAAAGATTTAATCATGCTAGGGATTCAGATTTAGGTAGAGAGTTGCCTTGAATAGAAAATTTCCAAGGGGAAAATGGTGAACTCTTCACCAATCCAGAATCTGCCAGACAGCGGCGCAGTAGGAAGAGAGCAACTTTTGCCTCAATTAAAATTCTCCATAAATCACCAAACAATTAATGTACCCTCTCAACACCTTGGAGAAGATACTGTGAAAATTTTAAATCAATCCACCCTTTCTCTTCAAGCTCTCGCCACCGAAACAGGGAGATCCATCATCACCGCCACTTACCTCCTTTGTCCACCATTTTCTCATCGTTTCACTGGGTGTTTTGGGAAGTTCTTGTTATCCAGATGTTCACCGCAACTAGAGAAACACGTTGGTAGGGTTAGTTTCTAGTTTTGGTGCACAGTGAGAGAATATAGTGTCAAAGGAAGGCAGAGCATTGTGTTTGAGAATTGGATAAAATTCTAGGTAGCTTTTTATAAAGGTTTAGGGGCCGTTTGGTTTTATTTGTAGACCTATTTCTAGTTTTTAGCCATTTCCAAAAATTGAAAAAGTAATTATAGTTTTGAAATGAAAATAAAAACGTGTTTGGATGATTTGTTGGAAAGTAATGATTAAAATATGTATAGAATTGAAAACATAATTGATTTATATTTTTTTTATGTTTAAGAAGATTTATTTTTTAAAAATATATGTATATTTTATTAATTTTAAAATGATAGTTGATACTTTATGTCAAATCAAATTTGAATTTGATTAATGTGATAATAGGATGATAGAGTGGGTTTAAAAAGAATTTGAAAATGAAAATAGGAATAGTTTGAGTAAAAATAGAGAAAAAGTTATAGTTTTCAATTTTTATTTTCGGATGAAAATGAAAAGGGGTGATGGAAATAAAACCAAACACCATGTAAGATTTCAAATTCTCAACCCAAACCTAAATATTTTCCACTGCTTCCAATTCAATCCCTAAACTTTTGAGTCCAACCCCCCCCCCCAATTGACTCCCCCAATTTTTTTTTCTAATTTATTGAACTTCTAAATCAACAAATTACGGTGTTACAAGGATTTATAGTTCAGCAAATACCTATATCCACTACCAAAACTTTAACTTAGGATTTGAAACCTCTTAAATAAATTATAGATATAGTTCACAAAATGTGAGCACATAAAACTTAATAGTAAAAAATGAGCAAATGTAACACCAAAAGGATGATAAACCAACTCCCAAAAGGAAAGCAACAACAAACTCTCACAAGGGAGATAACTAAATGAAATGTGAGATATAAGAACTCCCATATGGGAAATAACCAAGATCCCAAATGCTTGGAACCATGTGATCATGGTCTAGCCCAAGTGAATTTTTGCCAGATTAACTTGCACAGCTTTTATAGACTTATGCGCGAACTACTGTGACTCCACGCAACAAGTCATGGACTTTCCTTCCAAATCAGAACTCAACCATCACAACTACTTCTAGCAACAATGCTCTACTATCTCTTTTTACCACAGAGTCCCTGGAGAAAAACACAACAGATTCAAAGGCATTCACCTTTTATAAAAAGAGTATGCAACGATAGGAAAATATGCGAGAAAAAGAAAAAAGTTGTCGGGACAAAATAAGGAAATGGCTATTGGAGAAACTTTCCATGTAATTTGATGAAGTTTTATCAATAAAATCTGATTTGGAATATGCACAAGTATAAAATAGATTTTCATTCAAATTGGATTTCAATTTCCAAGTGAGAGATATCCAGAATACTTTTCACAAACAATAAATATAGCAAAATAATTAGGATAAATTGTAGACAAATTTTGCAACAATCTACGACTAATACCTGGAAATAGGTTAATATGATTGTGAAAAAAAAAATGTTCTTATCATAATTCAATACTTTAAATCATCAAGAGAGTTAACAGGCTTGTATCAACAAATGTCCTCCCCCCATTTAGAGGCATGACAAGAGGTACAAAATCATTGTTCTCACAAATTGGCACCATTTGATGATATTTGAATCCATCAATAGACATGAAAAGCTAACTCCATGATGTATTATCCCACAAGTATTCATTGTTGTTTCTGTAAAAATACATCTCTATGGGTGAGAGATGTGAGCAACTTATAAACTGACTCGATATTGTTATAATCTCCCCAATCGAGGGATTGGAAAGAATCATATGGTCACCATTTTCACAAACACTGCCATTACATTAAAGGCCCAACTCCATGAGGTGTTATCCCACATAGGGTGGCTTATCCTTGTAAAAAAGCACCTGAATGGGTGAGATAAAGAAATAATTTGTAAACTATCTCAAAACCTCAATTTCTTCAATATGGCGGGAAACTTGGTATCATCATAAGTAGGGATGGGAACAGGGCGGGTTTGCCATGACCCAAAACCCACCCTACCTACTCCTGTTTGGACCTGGAACCCGCCCTTCCCCTCCCCCCTTCACTTTAGATTGCGAACCTCGTTGGTCCAATACACCAACCTATTTTTCTTATTTTTCTTTTTCCATTAAAATATACAAATTTGCAACTCATGTTTTCAAAATTGATTAAGATAAACGAACAAAACAAATATTTATACATGTATAGAAATTAGAATCCACTATATAATAAGTTTCTAACACTATTTTCGTAAATTTAAAATAAAATATCCATATTAGTTAATTTTAATGCATTCTCCATTATCTTTTATGGTGATTGAATGAGTGCAAAAGTATCATTTATTCGGTGAAATATATATGCTATTATATATCTTAATTATTTTATATTTTATGTATATATATATTATATATATTTATTATGCGGAGCGGGTTTGGGGCATTTTACTTAAACCCATAATTCGCCTCAGACCAAAATGGGTTCATAAAATTAGGACCCACTGTGAGTGATTATATGCCTAAGAGGCGTGAATTAGGCTTAATAGATTTTAATGCAATGGAAGTTCATCACTCAAAATACTTTTTGGCCTTTCAAAAACTATTTTAAGTCTTTTGTAGAAAACAGTTTTAGTTACTGATTGTAATTACAAGTACCAATTAAGATACTAGTCAGACCAATGATAAGAAAAGCAGTAAAATAGAAGTAATAAGATACTGGTATTTATAGAGGTTTGACAACCTACGTCCTCCACCTAAGCCTTCACTTAGGATTTTAAACATGTCAAATTAATAAGTGTATAAGATCATTTTTATAAATAAAATAGTAATTTGATAGCAAGAAAAGTTTAAGGAATAGAAACACCCGAGCCGGGTGAAAAACCAGCTCTTCGCAAAGAGCTGCACCAAAATCCCAGATGGGATGAGACAAGTTCCAGAGCACTGTGAAACCAGCTGCTTATGAATAGGTTCGAGGGAACTTATTCTAGATTCACTTGCACAACCTCTGTGGACTGATGCATGAGTTGGTGCCACTCCATACGGCAAGCTCTAGTTTCTTCTTCCAGACCAAAATTAAGAACACTGCGGAAAATTCCAGATAGTACTACCCTACTGGTTTTTTCACTTAGAGGTCCTTAGAGCAACCAAGCGCCGATTTGTTCTCTTCAAGGGGTCCCTCAAAAGCATGTACAATTCCTGTCCCTCTTCACAACTAAGTCCTTCGAGATACAAACCGCCTTATCCTCATCTCCCCAAGGTCCGTCGAAGGCAAGTTTTACTCAACCTTCTTCACCACAAGGTCCCTCAAAACACACTAAAGCAATGAATAAGCAACAATTAAGCACAAGAACATGTAAGAGAGTATCACACAACTTCTCAAGACACTTAACAAAGTTCTCTCTCGACTTAGTGATTCACTTTTGAAAATGCTGCATAATTTCACTTTTATATGCTTTTGTCCAACGGCTATAAATTCTCATCAAGGCAAGAACCATTGGAATTAAATAAGGAAACAAATTAACTTTGGTAATCATGCATTTATACCTTAAACAGCGGATGATTCAATAATTACAGCATGATGTGATTTCTTTCCTAAGTTACAAAGATGCAAATCAAACTATAATCTGCAGAAGATCTTTTATTTATGGAAAGTAAATTCCAGCGCATGATAGATTCTAGCAGATAACATATAAATAGATTCCAGTAGATAATATGCATGCTATTCAGCCATAATTCAAGGAATAATTTTGTCATAATCTAAACAATGTAAATCATCAAAAGGGTAAACAATCTCTCCCTTTTTGATGATGACAAAAGTAGAGTGGAAAGATGTCACCTGAACTCCCCCTGTATGTGTGCCTGGTTCTGCTAGTTTGTGCTCTCCTCTATCTAGAGTGATTAGTGCTTCTCTTATTCATATACTCAAGAAAATACCTGGCAAGCAATAGATACCAGGAGATATAGTATATTGAATCATTAGGCATTCGCAAGCAGTAAAAAGAGTAATCATCCATGATAAGTTATTACAGGCCTAAAATAAAAGTAAAAAGTAATCAGAGTAAGAAGTTATTACAGGCCCAAAAAAAATAAGTTTTTAGTTCCATCAAAATTCTAGAATAACAAGAGCAAATTTCTAGCAGAAGCAAACAACAAAGCAGAAAGCATCAAATCAAATTTCATATTCCATCCTCCTTCATCATCAAAAGCAAACTAGGAGGTATTTAGAAATGCCCTAAATTTTACTTTCAGTTGAATCACACTAGCACGAGTGCGATTGGACTTGCAAAGAAGACATTCCACCTTGTAATCCACTGAATCAACAAGTATTTCCAGATAACCTACAAGAGTTTCCACAGTTTTGCTAAGGTCATCTATCTTAGCCTCAAGACCTACATCAACTTTACTGGCTTTTCCTCGAGCTCTTCTTAGTGTTTTAATTGGAGTGGGTCAAGTACGGCTGGATTCTTTTGACTTAGAGCTAATGGAAACTAGAAGTTTAGATTTGCAGAGATGAAGCTTTATGCTGCTAGGAGTTTTACCAACTCCTCTAAACCACCCATCATTCTCAGTATACTGAATCCTCATTTTCCTAAGGCTGGCGAGGTCCAAGGCTTTATGGTCACACTCTCCCTCAATCCAAGCTTTTGGTAAGAAAATACCCTTATGTTTAAAAATGTGGGTGAGGATCATAGAGAAGGGAAGATTCTTGGCTTGATAGGAGAATGAGTAGGCAATATAATTCAAAATTATGAAGCCAATGTTAACTTGTTCTTGTCTAACGGCCTTAGCCATCACATAAAGACTCATGGTCTTAAGATTAGTAGAGTGATCGCCACTAGATATTGGAGATGAAAACACAATACAGTTAAGTATTTTGTGGAGCAAAATGTGTTCAATTTTCAGTTTGTTTAAGGCAGCCCCACCAGAAAAAGCAAATTGCTTACCACCCCAAAATAGCTTTATGATTTTGTCAAAAGAAAGATCAACTTCAGACAAATCTCCAAAGTTAAAGAACTTAGTTCCATCATCAGGGAGATCAAGTTAAAATTCACTTTTGAGGAAAAAAAGCACAATCCTTTTCCCAAAAACATAAGACTCAATAGAAATATTATTTTTAGACTCAATGAAAGTAAAATTTGAATAGAATAGCTTCACCACATAAGGATAAGATATTTCATCTAACTTCATAAAATTATCCCATTTCATTTTGCAGACAAGATCGATTGCAGGATATTTGGGTAATGAATTAAAATCTACTACTCTCCCCCCATTTAGATTCTGCCCAAAAACTTTCTGATGTAAATAATTTTGAGCCTCAGTAGAATAGAACTTGGGAGAGAAAGGAACCTTACCAAAGTTCCAGTCATAAATTTCTTCAGGGTTAACTGTAGCCAATGACTTAGGGCTTGACATTCCCTCATTTGAACCACTTAGTTTTTCAAGAAAACCCATGGGGTGTCCTTATTACCATGTTCTTCAGATCCCATCAACTTAGGTTTATCAGAGGAGGATGATTTTTCATCATCAAAGCTAGAGTCGTACCATTTGAGCAGAAAAAGGGCTTCCAATACTTTGAAATGAGCAGATTCAGAGGAAGAAAAGGGAACTTTCTTTTTCTTTGAAGTTGAAGGTCCAGCTGTTTGGGTATTACCTCTCTTCAACATTTTGGATAAGATTACATATTAAAAATTTTGCAGTAAAGGTTTTCGCAAGGAAGATGAAGATGTGAGTTAGAGGTTTTTACGCGCAAGGGAGAAATAAATCACTTTTAGAAATAAGGGAAGATCTTGAAATGAATGATTTTGAAAACTTAAATTGATTTTAAACATAATGGCCAAAAATTCTGTCAAATAAATTTGGTAATGGCGGATGATCAACATGCGGTTTTTAAGAAGGAATAACTGCCAAGTTTTAAGCAAGTTAGCAAATCCCACCAAAATCAAATTTTGATCTAATTCTCAAATTTCCTCTTATGCATGCAAATTTATTTTTCTCCAAAGCTTTGGTAAAAATATCTGCAAGCTGATTCTCAATGGAAATAAAATCAATTGAAATATCACCTTTGCTCAAATGATCATGCAAGAAATGATGTTTGATCTCAATATGTTTTGTGCGTGAATGCAAAATTGGATTTTTAGAAATGCTAATAGCACTGGAACTATCACATAAAATAGGCACGCAAGGCACATTAATACCAAAATCATGTAATATGCATTTCATCCATAATACCTGGGTGAAGCAATAGCCCATGGTCATGCATTCTGCCTCGATTGTGGATAATGTAACTACACTTTGTTTTTTACTGCTCCGTGAAAATAGGCAAATTTCCAGCAGTTGACAACCACCACTGGTATTTTTCCTGTCTATCTTGCAACCAGCATAATCCGCATCAAAATAGCTTATGAAATTAAAGGATTTAAAATATGGATACCATAAGCCATAGTTAGATGTTCCCTTAAGATATCTCAATATTCTTTTCACAGTATTTAAATTGGATTCCTTAGGATCGGACTGGAATCTAGCACACAAACATGTTGAAAACATAATATCTAGATGACTAACAATTACATAGAGTAAGCTGCTAATCATATCTCTGTAGACCTTTTCGTCTACATTCTTACCGTCATTCTTACCGTCCTCATCAAATTCCCATATGGTATTTGTACTAATGGGCGTGGTTGCAGAATTGCATTCACTCATTTCAAACTTCTTTAGAAACTCTTTTGTATAACTTTCTTGAGAGATAAATGTCCTTTTCTGAGTTTGCTTCACTTGAAGTTCCAAGAAGAAATTGAGCTCTCCTATTAAGCTCATTTCAAATTCCTATTTCATTTTCTCGACAAACTCTTGACAAAGTAGATCATTTGTAGTACCAAAGATAATATCATCAGTATATATTTGAACAATAATAGAACCATTTTCTTGGTGCTTAGTGAACAGTGTGGTATCTAAGATTCCAATAGAAAAATTATTGTTTATGAGAAAGTTGCTCAAACGATCATATCAGGCCCTAGGGGCTTGTTTTAATCCATATATAGCCTTTGTTAATTTAAAAATATGATGAGGAAAACTTTGATTTTCAAAACCGGGTGGTTACTCTATATAAACTTCTTCTTTGATGAATCCGTTTAAAAAAACACTTTTTACGTCCATTTGATAGAGCAAAAAATTTTTATGAGATGCAAAGATAAGAAGCATTCTAATTGATTCTAACCTTGCAACTAGAGCAAACGTTTCATCGTTATCAATGCCCTCTTGCTGACCTTTTGCTACCAGTCTGGCTTTATTCCTGGTAACTTTACTTGTTTCATTTAGTTTATTTATGAACACCCACTTGGTACCAACGACTGGATGGTCTGATGGTTGTTCTACCAGGTTCTAGACTTCATTCTTTTCAAACTGAGTATGTTCTTCCTTCATTAATTCAATCCAGAATGGATCTTTTAGTGCCTCTTTGATATCCTTAAGTTCAATCATTGAAATGAGGGCACAGTAAGATTCATCTGGTGGAACTTGTCTGATCTTGGATCTTGTAGTTATTCCAACTTGTAGATCACCAATGATTTTAGCAGTGAGTGACTGGAAGCATGTTTGAACTTTCTGGTTCTTTGTTCAGCCCTTTCTACTAACTCGCTAAAATCAAGTTCATCAATGGGATTTATTTCATCAAATGATTTCGGTTCCTCTTGATTTGATGTTGATGGCTCAGGGCCCAGAATCTTGACTGGTTCTTTGAATCCTGAAGCTTCTTTGCTCAAGGTTTCCTTAGCATAAGATGGGTCAGCTTCATCAAATGTAACAAGCATGGATTATTAAACAGTTCTTTTCCTTTTGTTAAAAACACGATTGGCTTTACTATACATTGAATAACCAACAAAGATAGCCTCATCAACTTTGGAATCAAATCAATCTATATTATTAAGAATGTAACATTTGCAACCAAAGACACGAAAATAGGAAATATTTGGAATTTTAGCATGCCACAATTCGTATGGGATTTTTCTCAAAAGTGAACTTAAGAAGATACGATTTGTTACATAACAAACTGTGTTCACAACTTCACCCAAAAGGATTTTGGAAGATTATATTCATTTAGTATGGTTATAGTTGCCTCTTGCAAAATCTAATTTTTCCTTTCAACTACCCCATTTTGCTAAGGAGTCTTAAGAGTAGAAAAATCATGAATGTAACTATGTTCTTCACAAAACCAAGTTTATTTCATCAAATTCAGTTCCATGGTCACTTTGAATTTTCTTAATGAAATAACTTTTTTCATTTTGAAGCCTTTTAGTAAGTGGAATTAAAGCATTTAAAGCATCATTTTTATGAGCAAGGAATAGAACCCACATAAAATGAGTACAATCATCTGCTATGACAAACACGTATCTTTTACCTCCAAGGGAAGCAGTTTTCATAAGTCTGAATAGATTAATGTGCAGAAGTTCTTGTGGCCTAGAAGTTGTGACCTCATTCTTTGGTTTGAAAAATGTTTTAATTTGCTTCCCCTTTTGGCGTGCATCACACATCCTATCCTTGGAGAAGTTTAACTTAGGTACCTATTTAACAAGATATTTCTTTGTGATACGTGATATAAGTTCCATGTTTACGTGGCCCATTCTTCTATGCCATTTCCAGCATTCTTCATCTGAAACAGCTAAACACTCCACATTTTGATAGGTTAAATCATCAAGAGTTATATAATAAATATTTCCACCCCTAATAGCATTAAAAACTAGTTTC
This sequence comes from Jacaranda mimosifolia, assembly GCA_018894105.1. NCBI lineage: Eukaryota > Viridiplantae > Streptophyta > Magnoliopsida > Lamiales > Bignoniaceae > Jacaranda > Jacaranda mimosifolia. Next base: position 33,043,717 of record CM032119.1, read on the forward strand.
TCATTTTGCTTGATAACACAGTAGGAATGATGGAATTTAACATCATTACTATGCCTTCAACAAGCCACATGTTATCAATGGAAGTACTTATCTGCTTACCAATAGTATGTTTACCTATTATGCATATTTTTGTGTTGTCTGCATAAAGAACATTTCCTGCAAAATAATTGTTAAGCTTAAGAAACATGAATGCATCCCCCGTCATATGCCTGGAACATCCACTATCCAAGTACCACTTCTGTTTTTGGGAATGTTCCTTAACATGTACCTGTAAGAATCAGTTTGTTTTAGGTCCCCCAAACTAAGTTGGGTCCTTCATGATTAGTAGCAGATAACTTTCTTACCCAAACAAACTTGGTACCAATAAGTTTTTCAATCAGACATCTATAATTTACATGACCAGATCTACCACAAGTAAAGCATCTTTTTCGAACTTGTTTGTAATTCATTAAGGAAATAGTAGAAATCGGCTTGGCTTTTCTTTAGTTCATGCAATTTTTGAAATTCCAACCCTTTTTACCATTATGTCTAGGTGGAGCATGCATATATGTGTGCTTCACACTTTTCGAACATTCATCTAGATCATCCTCAACATGCAAGCATTCCTCAACAATCAATTTTTCCTTTGGTTTCATGGCTCATATTTTTAACTTGTTTTTTTCAAGGAATTATTCTCTTTAGTGAGCCATTCATTCATTTTCTTTTTGCATTCAACATCAAGGGTCTCTCTATTTTTGGCCATTTGTTTGTCAAATTTGTCTTTATGAGCCCTATCCAACTCTTCTTGTAAATAGTCTAATTTTTCTTGCAAAGCTCTATTTTTATAAACAAGCATTTTGACACAAATATTATAAAGCTTAAGCAATTTTTGCACATCATCATCAATATCAATTTCATCACCGGAGTCACAATCAAAATATGAAGAGGTACTTACTTGATTTGGCATAAAGCAGTTCTCTTCATTGTCAAATTTCTCACTATTGGATTCATCCCATGTGGTTGCCATTACCTTAGCTTTGGCTTATTTTGCACATTTCTTCAATCAGGGACAGTCTGGATATCTATGTCTAATTTTATTGCATTCGTAGAAGCGATGTGGCTCTGTATTTAGAGTTTCTGGATTGGTTCTTTTTAATCTTGACTTGTTGTTCCGAAATTTTCTTTTGAGGTTCATCAGTTGCTTTAATCTTTGAGAAATTAAAACAATTTCATCCTCAACCTAGTCCTCATCAAGATCTTCTTGGAGTTTTGAGTCGGAATCATGACTAGTATTAAAAGCATTGTTCTTTTTTACCTTTGTTTTTTAGGCTTATTCTTTATTTAGCAATGTCATCTCATGGGATGTGAGAGATCCAATAAGTTCACCCATGGTCATTTTGCTAAGATCACGAGCTTCCTAAATTGCAGTAACTTTTGGTGTCCATTCCTTTGGAAGCGATTTGAGAATCTTCCAGACTTGCTCATATCTTCATTTATGGTTCTATCGAGTGCGAACATAGGATTTATAATTTCCATGAAGCACGAGTACATCTGACTTATGGTATCATCAGGTTTCATTTGGAATATTTCATACTTTTGAATGAGAAAAGCAATCCTCTCTTGTCGAACCTGACTTGTACCTCCGTGGGTCACTTGCAATATTTCCCACATTTACTTAGCTATAGCACATGTACTGACTCAGTTGTACTCTTCCTTGGTGAGAGCACATGATAGAATATTTTTGGCCTTCACATTCATTGAAATGGCTTTTTTATCGTCATTGCTAAATTCACGCTCTCGTTTGGAACCATTTGTCTGTCAACTAATTTCCTTGGAACTGTTGGCCCTTCACTGACCACGTCCCATAAATCAAAATACAAGGCAATTATGCATTACTGCATTCGATTTTTCCACATAGCATAGTTGGAACCATCAAACAATGGAGGTCGATTGTGTGATTGCTATTCTGCAAAGACACCAAGAGTATTAGTGGCCATAGGATCTTTTACTCTTGTAGTTACACCACAAAATAAAGAACCAATGCTCCAATGCCAATTGTGAGTGATTTTATGCCTAAGAGGGGGATGAATTAGGCTTAGTAGATTTTAATGCAGCAGAAGTTTATCTTTTTAGTTAATACTTTTTGACCTTTCAAAAACGGTTTAAATCTTTTGCAGAAAATAGTTTTAGTTACTGACTAGAATTTGTAAGTACCAGTTAAGATACCAGTCAGACCAGTGATAGAAAAGCAGTAAAATAGCAATAATAAGATACTGGTATTTATAGAGGTTCAACAAGTATACATCCTCTACCTAAACTTTCATTTAGAATGTTAAACCTATCAAATTAATAAGTGTATAAGAACGTTTTTACAAATAAAATAGTAATTTGGCAGTAATAAAAGTTTAAGGAACAGGAACACCCTAGCAGGGTGAAAAACTAGCTCTTCGTAATGAGCTACACCGGAATCCCAAATGGGATAAGGAATGTTCCAGAGCACTGTGAAACCAGCTGCTGTGAACAGGTCTAGGGAAACTTTTGCTAGATTTACTTGCACAACCTCTGTGGACTGATGCACGAGTTGCTGCCACTCTGTACGAAAAGCTCTAGTCTCTTCTTCCAGACTGGAACCAAGAACACTGCGGAAAGTTCCAAACAGTACCGCCCTACTGGTTTATTCACCTAGAAGTCCTTAGAGCAACCAAGCTCCGATTTGTTTTCTTCACGGGGTCCTTCAAGAGCAGGTACAATTCCTGTCCCTTTTCACCACTAAGTCCTTCGAGACATAAACTGCCTTCTCCTCATCTCCCCAAGGTCCGTCGAAGGCAAGTTTCACTCAACCTTCTTCACCACAAGGTCCCTCAAAACACACTAAAGCAATGAATAAGCAACAATTAAGCACAAGAACGTGTAAGAGGGTATCACACAACTTCTCAAGACACTTAACAAAGTTCTCTCTCAACTTAGTGATTCACGTTTGAGAATGCTGCATAATTTCACTTTTATATGCTTTTGTCCAACGGCTATAAGTTCTCATCAAGGCAAGAATCCATTGGAATTAAATAAGGAAACAAGTTAACTTTGGTAATCATGCATTTATACCTTAAACAGTGGATGATTCAATAATTACAGCATGATGTGATTTCTTTCCTAAGTTACAAAGATGCAAATCAAACTATAATATGCATGAGATCTTTTATTTATGGAAAGTAAATTCCTGTGCATCACAAACTCCAGTAGACAACATATAAACAGATTCCAACAGATAATATGCATGCTATTCAGTGCATAATTCAAGGAATAATTTTGTTATGATCAAAACAATGTAAATCAGCAAAAGGGTTAACACCCATAATTCACCCCGAAACCTATTTAATTTACTCCTGACCCGCCCCATTTGGGGCGTGGATCGATCTATCTGGACCCATTCCCATGCATGCCTAATCATAAGCCTACCAGTTGAGGGGCTTTAGAAAAGACACGGCATCATTTCCATAGATAGTGGCATTTGATGATGTATGAATCCATCACCACATGTGATAGTGCTGACTTCTTGAGGTATTAATCTTCCTACACTTGTAGTGGGGGTTTTGATCCTATGAAAAGGCACATCAACACGTGAGAGAGTAGAGCACTTATTGTGAACAAAGATTTGGTACTATCAATCTTCAATTGCTAAAGTCACTATTAAAATTGTAAAATTACTATTGTAATTAGATAATTAAGAAACATATTTTCTAAGTAATCAAATAACAGTTTTGATAAACTATATAATATATTTTCATTATAGTACTTAAAGACCAATTTGTTTGTGCAGAGACGCAAGTCCAGTTATGACCTTGTTCCATATTAAAATTGGTAATAGATATCTGGTAAAGCTTTTATTATGAAAAATGATTTCGGAAGAATATATTCTACAAACAAAATTGATTTGGTGCTTTCTCCATGAAGTAGCACTAGTTTTGGATGCACTCATAGAAAGTAAACAAATTTTAAAATAATGCTACATTGTTTTTCAAATTATAGTGAGTAAAATACTAACAACAATATTTTCTTCACTTCAAGTAATAATAACTTATGCTTTATTCTTTAATCCTTTTTCTTTTTTGTTTCCCATTTTCTCCCCAAACTCCGCAAGCAAACATAATTATAAATCTTCAAGAACCTTAAATCAACCATCAGGGAATCACGTAATTAAGCTATTTTAATGCAGAAACTTAGGCGGAAATAGGGCTTCATTAGGTCAAACTTTCATCCAAAATAGATCGGATCACTTTAGGTTCATAATTGATTGAGAGACATATTTATACATGTACCTGCATATGTTATGAATTTATGAAATGAGAAGAGACTTCTAACATATATGTGTCCATTTATAGATGTGACGACAAAACAACAGTTGACCACATTTATGAGTCAAATTAAATGAAGCATAAAATTACACTCCCAAAATGACTAAATTGATCGTTTTAATTTCCTTTCATATATTTTTCCCTCTCAGATCAGATTAAGCCGCATGTCTACATGCCCAACCCTGTGGAGTCTAGCTAGCTTTACAGTTTATTATTTATCAAGCCATAAACTGTGATAAGAGCCATGACAAGTGATTTATCTGCGTGGGGCTCCACCATTAATTTCAGTACGTCAGCTCCCAAGGGAACTCCTAATGACTGCTTTTGTATAGCCTGCAGATGTGCACCAAGGACAGCTATATAAATAAAAGATCGATGTTGTCTTGGATGTTAAATCATAAGTTAATGAAACCTGTCCCACAAAAATTGTAAAAACATCCCAGATGATGCCTGCATTTTTCCCATCACATATATATATATATATATCCCCATTTTTGTAAACTAATGCGTTTATTATTTTAATTTTGAGCACTTTAACTTATTAGAAAAGGGAAAAAATTGCACAATGGCGGAGCCTTCCCTGCTAAACGTGATGCATATATAACATAGTAGCTAAAAGACTGACCTCTGCCAAAAGCTGGCCTGAAAAGTCTGTAATCTTAAGTGTTGATTTTCCTTCCAATCCTGTGATTTTGTAGAAGCTGCCGGTATTTTTGTCACATCCCAAAGTAACTTGGCAAGACATATCTTTGCTCAAAATTGTGTGATTTCTTCTCACTTGAAACCAAGGTACTCTCTCCTTTCTAACCTCTGCATCATCAATCCATTTGAAGCCCTCCCAACATCCAAAAATTTGTAGTTTCTGTAAGGAACAGAAACAGTTTTCAGCAATCATTTTTTTCTATCTATTAATTTAATAATTAGCTAAATTAAGGCACGCAACTTACCTTTCTGTTGATAGAGAAGAGAACTTGGCCATTGGAGTCCATTAGAAAGACTTTGCTGCTGCATTTCTTCTGGTAATTATCGACTCGGAAAGCAATTTCACCTTTGGAATTAAAGACAGTGCAACCGTTTCCATGGAAGACAAGGGACTTCATCCATATAGTGAATGTCTCTCTTCCTGATGAAGAATCATGACAAAAACTATCCATTGATGAATTTGGATATACTTTTGCCATTAATTCATGAAAGCCTGAAACCATATTTTTTTCAATGGCCATGTATGTTTGAGAGTTGAAAAAGTTGCTATCTATATATATATAAGTGATTAATATTTGACAAAGACTAACCACAAACTTAATTATAATTTAATGACGCACACTATAGTCCAGAACTTGTAGCAATTTATTACTGGTTTATTGCACTTTGTGACTATTATATTCCAACTTTTTCCTTTAATTAGTAACCCTTCTGCTCTTTGTGATTAGCTTACTTAATAATAATTAAGCACAAGTTAGATTGTACATCAGCCATTGTCTCTTTGAAGGATAATAATTAAGCACAAGTTAGATTGTACATCAGCCATTATCTCTTTGAAGGATGTAAATTTAAACACCCTTGATTGGATAAAGGAAGCTTTGTTGATATCATGATGAGAAGGACAAGGCATATATGCTTATTTAGAGACTAGTTGTCTCTTTATATACTTCATTCTTATCAACTTATGAATTATGATTTTAATATGTAATTATGCAATACTATGTATAAAGTAAGCCACTTTTGACCCAAATATTCATAAACTATATGTAGCACTCATGAGCACATTTGAAATGAGTATAGTTACCTACTAAAATACATTCACAATATATTATGTGACTGATCAGTAATAGATTATAAACGGGGAAATTTTTCGTCCTTTAATTATTAACAACTTTTTAAATGGTCCATTTTCTATTGAAACTTGCTTATTTAGTTCATCATCTTAAATTTGTCATCACATTTAGTCTATTTATTTGCGAACCTAGTCCTCTGGAACGTTTAATTTGAAATCGAGCCTAAAACATGTCCAATTACATCTCATTGGGCCAAATTTTGGAATTTTTTGGTCATATGTACTCAGATGTCACATCCTTTGAAACATGTTCAATCACCTCTTATTGGGCCAAATATTGGGATTTTTTTCCCGTGTATATTCAAATGCCACATCATTTGCCGCATCAGCTTAAAATTTAATTAAATCTTAAATTTGAGGCATGATTTAGGAAACAATTGTTGCACTTATTTTTTCTAGATTAAAAAAGATTAAAAAAGTGCAACTTCATCCAAGTATTAAATATAATGGAAAAGTAAATAAAACATAACGAGTGACATAATACTTCCGCCACTATATATAAAGAGCAAATTTTTTAGTAGTATATTTTTTTAATCTAAAAGAAACAAAAGTTGAAAAGATACTAAGAAAGATAGTTATTTAAAATAGAATTTAGGAAAGTACATATATATGAAAAGTTGAAAAAAGTATTATTATAAAAATGAATATTTATAGGTGAAAAATGTGTTGATCTTTTTAAATTTTGATATTTTAATTTGGTATTTCAAAATCTATTTAGAATCAGAAGTATGTTATAAAATCAATAACTAAATTAATTAAGTTTGATTATAAAATGCTGAGAATTAGTTCAAATCAAATATATCCTTAGTAAATAAATAAATATTATATCATAATGCCATATTAAGCATATTTCAATCTCAACTATTTTTTATTTCAGATTATTTATTTTTTATAAATTATTTGCCCTTTTTTCAATTTCTTACATCAACACATTTTTTTATATAATTGCCATTACTTTCCTTTTGTATAATGGAAATTTTTGTCTTCGCACTGCACACTTGTATGCCATATATATTATAATAATGTGCGATCATGATACTTTTTTTACTCCCATATAGAATTGTTCCACCATTCGAAAATTAATGAACTAGTTTGATTTAGTACAAGGGTTGAAAATTTGGTAACTATAACTATTTGCTACTAACAAATTTTCTCTTTATATATAGTAGCTGAAGTACTATGTCACTCGATATGTTTTATTTAGTTTCACATTTTATTTTGTTTTAGATGAAGCTGTACTTTTTTAATCTTTTTTTATCTGAAAAAATAAGTGCAACGATTGTTTCCTAAATCACATCTTCAAATTTATGATTTAGTTAAATTTTAAGTCAATGTAGTAAAGGATGTGGCACCTGAGTACATATGGTCAAAAAATTCTAAATTTTGGCTCAATGAGAGGTGATTAGACATGTGTTGGGCTCAATCTCAAATTAAGTGGCTCGAATGACTAAATTTGCAAATAAATGAACTAAACATGATTGCAAATTTAAGATAATAGACTAAATATGCAAGTTCCAATAGAAGATGAATCATTTAAAAAATTGACAATAATTAAAGGATCAAATTTGTTTTTTTCCCAATTATAAACAGTCATTATATATATAGATATAGATATAGACACACAGAATTATGACATTTAGAATTCAAATCACATAGAATTTTGAGTATTTTATATTAGTTTTGGTTAAATGTTTTTCAGGGGAGCAATCTCTTAAACTTACCTAATATAGATACATCAAAAGTTAATTAAATTCAATTAAACAACATATTAGTATTTAATGAACTTTTTAAAGAAAGTAAACTTATTTTAAAATTTTTAACTTCAAAATCTTAATTTATCCAAAATATTTTAAGAGTTACTTATTTTAAAATAAGATGTGCATATAATAAGCTCTAAAAACAATTTATATATAAGCCAAAAAACATCTCATAACACATAACAGTTTATAAAAATATTTTAAATAAATTTAGTCAAACACACTCTAAGTCACAAAAAAGATTATAGCATTAGTGGCAAAAATAATTTACGATGTAAAAATTATCACTAATGATCGATATATATATTTATATATTAAGTGGCAATAACTTTTATTTATTCATTACTAATACTTTTTAAATGACAATAATTTTTGTTTTGTCACAATATGGCTCAATAGTAACAAAAACTAACATGTTAAGTTCTCATCATTGATAAATATTGACACGCATATTACGACAATTTAGTGACAATAAAAATTGTCATTATAATTTGTAACAAGATTTTGATCATTAGTAAACTATCATTATAGGTGTATATATCACTCATTGACAATGTTGAAAACTTAAATGTTATTCTTCTTACTATTATTCGTAGAAATTAAATAATCATAATGATAAAATAAAATTTTTTATTACTTAATATATATATATATATGTGTGTGTGTGTGTGTGTGTTAATTTTGCCTTGAAATTTAGGCTTCAAATGATGAGAAGCGGAAGTGTGGTGGACCCATAACCCGCAGGCCCATGGCTCGTTTGGCTTTTTTGTTTGGGTATTTAAACCCCAATTTCTTCCTAGTTGAGAAGAGGGAACCCTAAAAAAATTGAGTTTAAACTGCTTTAGAGATATTCTCTCAAAACGGAGTTTAGAACAAAAGTATTGGGTGTTCTCATGAGATTTGTGGGACTTAAATTATATTTGGCACTTTGATTTGGAATCAATAATCCTTTCTTTATCGGGTGAGTTAGGCATATTGCCAAACTACGTCAAATCTTGTTGTCACTTTTATTAAATTACTTTACTTTTATTTCTCAATTTTACTATTTCATCTTTCTGGGTTACAACAAACTGGTATCGGATCCAGGATTGATTAGATGTCAGCTATGAAGTACGAGGTAGAAAACTTCGATGGGAAGAACGATTTTGGGCTGTGGAAGATAAAGGTGCACGCCCTTCTACGTCAAAAAGGTTTACAGAGACCGTTAAAGGGCAAAGATTTCTTACCAGAAATGCTATTAAATGAAGAAAATGATGAATTTATGGCAAAGGATTACAGTACTCTAGTGTTATCGCTGGCAGATAACGAACTGAGAGAGGTTGCCATAGAAAGTACACCAATGGGATTGTGGTCAAAACTGGAGAGTCTTTATATGAAGAAGTCCCTCACAAATCGGTTGTATTTGAAACAGCGGTTATACACATTGAGGATGAAGGAAGGTACACCTATTACTCATCATATTGATTATTGCAATAAGGTGGTTTTGGATCTCGCTAGTATAGATGTACAAATTGAGGGTGAAGATCAAGCTTTAATTCTCTTGTGTTCTCTGCCTAAATTTTTTGAACACTTGGTAACTACTTTGTTATATGAGATAGATATGATTTCAATGGAGGATGTGAAGGCCTCATTAAATTCTAATGAATTGAGAAAGCACATCCTCCGCAGTAATGATAGTGAAAGTGGGGAAGGATTGGTTGCAAAGGGGAGATCAAGAGAAAGGGGAAGGAGTAGAGGCCGATCTAAGTCCCAAAGCAAGCCTAGAACAAACAATAAATGTTTTAGGTACGGAGGAAAGGGGCATTGGAAATGAAATTATCTAGAACGTTGAAAGGCGAAGGACTTGAGTGAGTTTTCTTATCATAAACGGGATGATGTTGCAAGAATTGTTGAGGATGAGTCTGATGGTGGGCTTGTTCTCAACGTTATTGAAAGTCTTTTGAGTGCGGAGTGGATTTTAATAGTGGTTGTTCCTACCACATGTGCCCACCAGAGGAGTGGTTTACCACTTATTAGAAATACGATGATGGCAAAGTGCTCATGGGAAACAATGCATCTTGCAAAGTTGTTGGGATTGGCACAATGAATATTAGAATGCACGATGGTATTGTGAGGACGTTAACAAATGTGCGTCATGTTCTTAATCTAAAGAAAAATTTAATTTCGCTGGGTATTTTGGATAAGAACAGTTGTGAGTATAGAGCTTGAGATGGAGTTCTGCAGGTTTCCAATGGTGCTCTGCTAATTATGAAGGGGGACAGGAAGAATGGTCTTTACATATTGTAGGGTAGTACAGTTTCTGGTATTACAGCAATTTCTTCATCAATCAATGATACCACAAGATTATGCCATATGCGGCTTGGGCATGTCAAAACTGAGAAAATGGGGTTTTCTTTGTAGAGAGAAGACTGGGGAGCTGGATTTTTGTGAGCAGTGTGTTTTTGGCAAGCAGCACAGGGTGAAGTTAAGCACCACAATTCACAGGACCAAGGGCACCTTAGATTATATTCACTCAGATATTTGGGGACCTTCTCAGGTTCCTTGAAAGGGGGGTGCTAGGTACATGCTAACATTCATTGATGACTTCTTATAGAGAGTATAGGCATACATGCTAAAGCATAAGGATGAGGTGTTTGTTAACTTCAAGCGATGGAAGACTTAGATCGAGAAGCAGATAGAGAAAAAGGATCAAACGCTTGAGGACTGACAATGGATTAGAGTTCTGCAACAAGAAATTTCAAGAATTCTACAATAAGGAAGGAATTATGATGCATCGCACAATTGTACATACACCACATCATAATGGAGTTGTAGAACAGATGACTGGGACTATTTTGGAGAGAGCTAAATGCATGCTCTTTAATGTATGATTGTCCAAGAATTTTTGGGTTGAAGCTGTTAATACTGCTAGCTTGCTATTTGGTGAACAAATCACCATCGACTGCTTTGGACTGCAAGACGCCAATGAAAGTTTGGTCTGGATCTCTTGCTAATTACTCAAATCTGAGAGTATTTGGATATCCAGCCTATACTCATGTCCGCAATGGGAAGCTTGAGCAGAGGGCTGGAAAGTGCATATTCCTAGGGTATGCATATGGAGTCAAAGGTTATCGTTTGTGGTGTAATGATGACAAGGGCTCCAAGGTGATTATCAGCAAGGGTGTGACATTCGATGAGTCTACTATGTTGAAGAAGACAGAGTAGGATGAAAGTAGTCAAGAGGGCATTAAGGAAAAGGTGGAGTTTGAGATTGGCGATACACAAGTTTCAAAAGGGAAATTGAAGGTGATAGTTGAAGTTGGCAAGAGCTCATTATCACTGAATCAGCAATAGGAGACTAATTCACTATAGAACTATCGTTTGGCTCACGATAGAGAGAGGAGGCAAATCAAACAACCACAGTGGTTTTCATATTCAAATATGGTTGTTATGCTTTGAGCTCGACCGAAGAGCTCGTGCCAGACAAAGATAAGCTGTGGAAGATCGATCCAAGAATCAAATTCAAGCATTGCTTGGATTTGATACATATTTGCAAACTCGGATGATAGCCTTTTGGGGGATAGGGACAAAGATTGTGGACAGACAATTTCAAGTCAATGTGGAGAATTATAAATTTTGCCTTGAAATTTAGGCTTCAAATAACAAGAAGCGAAAGCGTGGTGGTCCCATAACCCGCAGGCCCATGGCCCATTTGGCTATTTTGTTTGGGTATTTAAACCCCAATTTCTTTCTGGTTGATAAGATGGAACCCTAAAAAATTGGGTCTAAACTACTTTAGAGATATTCTCTCAAAACAGAGTTTAGAATGAAGGTGTTGGATGTTCTCGTGAGATTTGTAGGAATTAAATTGTACTTGGCACTTTGATTTGGAATCAATAAATCCTTTCTTTGTCGGGTGAATTAGGCATATCACCAAACCACATTAAATCTTATTGTCACTTTCATTGAATTACTTTACTTTTATTTCTCAATTTTACTATTTGGTCTTTCTGGGTTACAATAATATATATATATATATAATTACTAACATTTTTTTCATATTATTCACTATTTTAATTTGTAAAATAATTTTTCTTTTCTTGTAGTTAGTTCTATTAAACTTGTGAAGCATAGGGATCAAAATTATCAAAAACATTAATCCGTGGTAATTGTTCCTTCATTTAGTTAATTATCTCTAGTTGCTGTTTTTTTTTTTTTTTATTCAAATTATAATTGACAATGTATGAGACCGTGCACAAATTGTATTTATTATATGTTATATATCATTCCGAAAAAACAAAAGTGTATACCTGCAAACGGATGCAATTTATGTTTAGTTAAACGTGGTTTCATACAAATTTCGTGCTTATTCCTCACGTTTTTTAATATCTTTTGAGCAAGCAAAATAAACATAGACACGGCTATAATATTATGCTAGGCCTCGGGCACAAATGTTTTGTCCGCAAAATTAATAATAACTATATATATATATATGTATATGTTTGTGTGTGTGTGTGTGAGTATTGAAAAGATAAAATAGAATAACGATTGTCCTTACAATAATTCACCATACTTAAAAGCCTATAATACAAATTGGTGTTCATGTTTTGGTACTCATACAGAAACTCGTGGCGACGTAGCCGTCCAGTACTGTAGTAGTTATAAGTAATACATTTTTCTTAATGCAACTAGAAGTCATGCCATGCCAGTCCTGCGTGCATGAATTTATTTTATCATATATTATGCAAAATTAATTATAATGATAAATATAAAAAATTAACTTTTGCAAATAATATAAATAAATATATAATATACAATTTTAATAATAACTATAATAAATAACCTACAACGTTTGTTTTTAAACCAATTAATTTCGAAGAAATTTGATAATGAAAAACTCATCAAATAAAAGTAGAAATAAAATACAGAGTAACTCTAATGACAAATAAATTAGAATTATGTATGAAGTCAAAAATTCAATGTAGAATTAATTAAAATTTGCCGGTTTGAATTAGTAATGCTTGCATCCCTTTCTTTCCCATCTCATTTTCTTCTTCTTGATATGGAATGTAAACAAAATCTCAACAATGAAATATTTGTATTTCATTTAAAAATATATATATACATTGTTGAAATATCATTTACCTAGAGAATTGAATAGTTTATCCTCAATGTTGAGAATTGGAATGTGACTTATGTAACTTTTCATTTCAATTACAGTTATACTCATAATTTTGTTTGGATGTTAATATTACACTTTGAGGGCAAATTTGGATTATTTAAAAGTTGGTATGAGAACTACCCAATTTGAAATCTTTGTCATTTCCACCCTTAACAATAATTGATTATTACACCGATTCTTTTTAATGTTTGAATGTCTTTTAGGGGTAAAAAACAACAAAAATGATAAATTAACTTCGATCTGTGAAAAAAAAAAAAAAAAAAAAGGGCCTTGCTTTTCATAATAGTATAGATGTAGATACTATCTTCATATTATATATCATACAATTTATGCATTACACATAAAACACACAAACATGCCCTTATATATATATATAGAACTTAAGCACACATTTATAGATTAAAATAAAATAGTTATTTTATTTATTTGTTATGCTTGTTTCATGAATAATGAATTATTTTAAAGTTTAGTCTACTTTAATTTAAATTAGATGCGACGCTTGAGCATATACATGCATCTAAGAAGCCAGATCGAGAATATTATTTAATAAGTACTATTAATTAACTCAGTATGTTAATCTTATATTTAGCATTTATTATATGCCACTTGCATGAGAGCGTTATGTTTGATAAATTTTAATTTAAAATGAGTACTGTAATCCCTACATTAAATCACATTAAGGTCATGGTTTATCCTTAAATTTTATATATCACTTCATTCTTATCCTATATATGGCCTAATACCTGAAAGCAAATCCACTGCGAATTAATATGATGGTGAGATTAGCACGATGGTTATAGTGATGATGATGCCTTACATAATCAACTTCAATTTAGACCACTTTGTATATATGTGCTTAGGTCATATTGAACTGAATATAATCAGATGCACATATAATAAGGTTAGTGTAATGTATTAAAGCCAATAGCCATTTTAAGAATATATCGATCCAATTGATTTGGATTTTTCCGTTGCATCATATCATGCAAAGAATATGTGATGAATCATCACTTGCGAAACTTTCGTCTTCAATTCACATCACGTGCTATTCACATTACTCTATTTATGCCCAATTCTTGATATTGTTTCAATTTACAAACATTCATATACACTGCAAGAAAGAAATATTAGTGATAAAATACTGAATGATAATACAAAATTTATCATTAGTGTATAATAAGTGTGACAGCCCACTCCAAGTAACCCAAAGCTGAGATATCAACACATTTCAAAGCTTAAATTCTGAACCTATAATACAAATAATAGGCCCAAAATTCTTTCCAATACCAAGTCATATAAGAAAACGACAATTTCAAAAGCAATGGAAATAAAATTTTGACTTAGATAATACTACCAACTGTTAACATTCATGCCAAGGTTCAAATATTAGACATTCAGCAAAATTATGTACACAAGCACAAGGTGGCCCTGTCAACTCTGACATATCTCAACATCTCTATGTTACCACATAGCATTCTAATAATTCATGTACAAAAAGACACCAAACTATTACAAAAAAAACATTCCTATGCTTCAAGTAAGAACTTTCCATTCTTAAGCCACTCTGTCTACAAAAGTAATGAAAATGGGGGGTAAGTCCAATGGACCTGGTGATGGATAATATATCAAACAATAAGAGAACCTGTTAAGGAAAGAGCATCTCAACAGATTTATTGTCATTAAGCAGTACAAGTAAGGTTACGATTCAATCAGAACAAGAACAGCAAACAAGAAACTCTCATGCCTTATTACTCCAAGAACAGAATTACAATCAAGCAAGAAACAAGTACAAGCGAGCAAACCCTTGTAGCATATACATTCCAACAAAACGAGTTAAGATATGGATATCAGATCACCTTATTCCAATCAAACAAGTACTTCCATAGCATGACAGCTTGGCATACAATTGATGTGCTCATACGGACTATATGGCGCATTGCGGATACCTAAGCGGACTACTTAGCGTATTGCGGATACTTATGCGGACCGCATAACGTATCCTGGACACCCAGGCTGACTGTAAGGAGTGTCCTAAGTATCCCAGCATTCTGCGTAGGATTGGCACTTGGCCCAAGTACTATCTCCAAGCAAGTACAATAGTACCAATCAAGCACAACAAGTACGAATCAAGCAATTAGAGTTGCCGACGAGGCAATATGTGAACAACAAGCAAGTATATACAAGCCAACTAGCTAGATAATATGATACAGACAAACAAATATGCTAGCAAGGCATCTAATAACAATTCAAGACAGGAACAGACAAGTACCAGGTATGACAGACAGGAGTTCTAAGCGCTAGAACGAACAAGAACGAGTGAAAATGGCTATAAAACTAGTCTTGCCACAATAACCTCAATTCTTATATTGTTTTCTCTTATCAATGTAGTCGAGTCCTTAATCACATGATCTTTATAATGTCACTTTAAATCACCAAATTGTTTAATGTCTCATGCATAGTCCTAATAATTTCTAATTTAGGTCCTCAATCCACAATTGAAATTCAATTTCTTGTCAAATTCATAAATTCCAAATTTGGCATATGTATAGTACAACATATCCGGGTCCACAACATAACATATTCCATCTATGCATGATCCAAGAACCTAAATATATAGAATCCATGCTTTCATTCTTGCGATACTACACAACTAAAAAAATACAACATATCATATCATATCATATCATATCATATATATATCCTAATTTTTTCAAACTATTTACCCATGAAATACCAAGTCAAGGCCTCGAATTCAGCAACCAAGGCTACCGTTACGATCACCATGCTGAGGAGAAGATTCTGCCTCAGCTCTGCTGCCACCGGAGTTGTTCAACGACCTCACCAAAGTGCTCTCCTCGAGCTCCTGATTCCAATGGCGCCTTCGGTTTCAAGTTCCACAGTCTGGATCACCTTCAACTGAGCTCAACAGCCACCAACTGGGTCTCTCGCCACCTCACTCTGATCACTATTTTTCGTCACCACCGCTACGCCAAACTCACATGCAATGTTGTTTTCAGCTTCTCCGTGTCGAGGGGTTCCAAAACCAGTGCCCAGAATCAAGTTTTGGCCATGGCTCCGTAGTGCCCGTCGAAACCGCCATTGCCAGTTTTTCAGCTCTCCGTTTCCAGTGACTCACCGCCCATTCAACAATGCATGTGGTGTGCGAGTGTGACCGGAGGTGTGGGGAGTAAGTTGGCTAGGTTAGTTTGGTGAATGGTGGTTGCCGGTGGGGAGTTCGCCGAGGGAATGGTGTACGCGGTGGAGGAGAAGAAAAAAGGAAGAAGGAAAAATGAAGAATGAAGATTCAAATGCTTACCAAGTGTTAAAATTAACTCTCTCCATTTTGCAATCTAACCCCCAAGGTTTTCTAATCAGCCTCAGTTAAGTCCTTGAGTTTATAAAATATACACTTCTGACCTCGTTGACCAAGGCCCTTCCATGCAAACCCCACCAATCTCTTAATTTGTGCAATTACATCCTCTATAATTAAAAATTGGCCCTAGAAATTTTTAATTAACATGAAATCAAGTTTATTAATAATATATATTGACCACAAAAATTCTAAAATACTAAATGTTTATGAAAATTCATAAATAAATTAATGAAAATAATTTGAAAATTAAGCTATCACAATTCCAGAAAATTCTAGGGGTGTTACATTAAGTAACAAAAAAAAATTATTTTATCAACAATATAATTCTTATAAATCTAATAATGACAAGAATTTTGCTTAAACTGTCACTATTAATAATTAGTAAAACATGTGACCATATTTTCATCGTCATTAGGATGTTACTATACATGTATCACTAATTATTAATAATAATAATTTAAAATACTAATTCTAATTAGCAATAAGCCATATTATGGCAAGATAAAAATCATCATCATTTAAAATGAATTAGTTATAGCATAGTAAAATTACTTAATACATTTAATTAATAATTTTGAAATTTTCCGGTTATTTTTTACCATTAATACTAATATTTTTTTATAGTGATTATCCATTAGGAAAAACTTTTGTCATTAATTTGACATTTATTTATAAATTCTTAAAAATTAGATACCACCGAAAAATTAGGTGTCCACTATAAAAATATTGCTACGAAATAAATTTTGTAGTTGTAACTACAAATTGTAGCTTCAAATTTTTCATAAAAATATATTAATTTTTTAAAATAACTAGCAACAAAATTATTAGCTATCAACCTTTAATCATGTTTGTTGTAAGTGTAATAGATTAATTTTGCATTATCAACAGAAAAATTAGTATCTGTGTGTGTATATATATATATAAATAATTATTACCAATGGATTGGTCATAGTAAAAGTTAGCTACGAGAGCACCCTCTTCAAATTCAGCTAGTTTCATTTCATAGCTCAAACTACAAATTTTTAACATAAACTACAAATTGGTGGTAGCTGATGGCCTAATTTTTTATTGTAAAAATAGTGTACTCTAGTAGTAGTTGATAATAAGTTGTTGGAAGTTGTTAAAATCAAATTGTTGACTAATTATTAATTATAATTGGTATTTTTAATATAACAATGTGATGATCTCAAATTCTGTCAGGGATCTAGTGAAAATGAGTGAATCACGTGGTCGACTTCAAGGAGATTCAGCTCAGGGTTCCGCAAAAGCGACAGCGCACAGGTCAAGTTTTGAAACCAAAGAAGGCACGTAAAGCTTGCAGAGGTGGCCATCGACTAAAAATTCTACTGGCTGGAGGTATTTATAATGTTCACGAGCTTGATAAATGGGAAGAGCAAAAAAACATTCTACTCCCTATAGCTTAGTGAAATTTCTACTTGTGCATAGAGACCTTAGGGGTCCTTTTGAGAGTTGATCAATTACCATACCTCTAGCCAGCCTAAAATATGGGATGGATCTTTCTTATTTAGTATGGAGGTGACCGACTGACAGCACGTTTAATGTGAACATAATGTTGGTTCGTCTACATTTAGTTAATGCGGAGGTAACTAATTGCATGTGAACAGGAAGTGTATTTAATGTTGTTGCGCCTGGGGGCGTGGGCTAGTCGACCTCAGTAGGGTCGATTGAGCCGAACGGATCCTTCCCCAAAAATCTTTCTCCTGCCGACAGCGCTTGCCTTTTGTCAAGTCGACTTCATTCTTCTATCAACCTATGCGATCGCCAACCTGCTAAAACAGGTCAAGCATTATTGAATCCGATTAAGGTCAAAAGCGATCAATCAAAACTGCGTCATGAGACAGTCGATCTTATCTATATCACGATGTATATAGTGGATTCACTAACAAATCAAAGCACATACGCTGAGACACCGATTAGACCTATTAACTTAAATGGAGCTGCAAAAGTATTGGAAGTAAAAACTGAAATTGTAGATGGGCTGGGCCTGCTCAAAACCCATTTATTTAGCCCACAAATCTGGAAGGGAAGAAGAAATAAGAAATGTTAGGAGATGAAGCTTCACTGTTGAGGAAAGCCCAATGGAACGTCACTCAACTTCAGGGATTTTGCGTGCTTATTCCTTTTTCTTTTTATTACCGTATTTTCATATTTAAGTATGGTAGCAACAAGCATACTCAAAATAAGTTAATAAGATATTTTTAAAACTTATAAAATATTCTTTTATAAATAAATTTTAAAATATACCAGATAAAATAAAATAATTTTACAAAATAGTAATTTTATAATTAATATAATCAAATTAAAGAAAATATTTTAAATTTTAAAAAAAAATTAGGAACTCTTTTTTTTTTTTCCTTAAAGAAGTTTATAAGATTCTAAATCTTATTTTGATCATTTATGAATTTCTTTTCTAAAAATCTTATAAACTATTTTAAAACGTTTTATAAAATATTTTAAAGATTTTAGCACTCTCAATCATGCATGTCAATTGTTAAAATTGTAACAATTCTTTATTTGGGATTTCAAACAAGAGGGTGCCTGGTTAGGCTTACTCAAAACATCTTATAAACTCGTACATCTATAAGATGTTTTTGGAATTTAAAAGATATTGGATCTTATTTTAAAATAAAATTTTGTAGTTCATAAGATATTAGTAATACCAATTGTATAATTAATATGGTTAAAATTAAAAGAGCTTGTTAAGATTTTAAAAATAATTAAAAATTTCTTAATTTCTTTAAAAGAGCTTGTAAGACCCTAACATTATATTTAGGAACTTATAAAATCTTTTTCTAAAAATTCTACCAAATACTTTATTATATCGTATAAGTTCCTAAATAGCTTATAAAATATTTCGAGAAGTAACAAATTCACCCAAACACCATCTTAACTAATAGGGGGACCAAAATTTTAAGATACTCAATACAAATACTTACTAATGTATGAATACTTATGTACTTTCAATGATTATTATAGATGATTATTGAGATAAGAATATACTCCGCATATATTAATTGAACCAAATGGTAGCCTAGTTTTGTGTACAATTCTATTCACGTTACAATACATACTTTTAGAAAAATCGATACACTTTAGTCGCCAATTATTTTTCGATCGTCTACTACTACCTTTAGAGATGCAATTTTGGCAGGAAAAGGGGAAAAAAGATTTAAAAAAAAAAAAAAAAAAAAAGCTACTCTTCTGTTAAATTTACCATTAATTAAAATGGAGACGAAATGACACCTTTTCTTTTTTTTTCTTCTTTTGGTCTTGATCTCATTAAGTGCTAGTTGAATTTTATATTTTTTTTTAATATTTATACTTTTTATATTCAACTTTTGAAATGCCACTCCTCTTTGAGCTTGTATACTTTTATTGATGGGGTTGATAAACTCCTACATAAATGTGTGATTGGTTGAAGAATGTAATTATTTTATATTGCAATATTATGTTTATAATAATAAAATGATTGCGAGTATTAAATTTTTTTAAATATCAACTATTAAAAAGGATAGAGTGAACATCGTGTCACAAGCATTATACGAGGGATATATCTAAATATAATTGATTATTGTTAGACCCAGCAAAAAAATTACCCAAACCCACGGGTATTCGTGGATATCCAAAACAATACAGGTAATGGGCCTCATTTTCTCTATCCAATAAAATGCGGGTAATTTTACCCGCCATTTTTTGGTCCAACACGCGGGTACCCACAGGTAACCCGTGAATAATTATTTATATTTTATTTTAATTTATTTCTAATTTTTGCAACTATTTTGAAAGGTGTAATAATTTTTTTTTTTAATGATATCAACAATATTTAAGTGGTATTTAGACTTTTATTTCAAAAAAAAATTTGACATATAATGAAATTTAAATTTAAACTTCGAAATGTAATATAACTTAAACTTAATATATGTTTAAATATTTAAGTTGTAGTTTTCAAACTAAAACATTTGACATGCTTTAAAATATTTATTCAATATAATATTTGAAATTTGTAACCTCTTTTATTCATTTTGTTTAGGTAATATTTAAATAATATTATGTAAATTAAAAATATATATATTAATTTTTCTTTAAATATAAAAAAAATAAAAATTTATTATGGATTACCCATTACCCATAGTCAAGGGTAATGGGTCAACTATCTCATATACAATAAAAAACAGGTAATTTTACCCGCGGGTAAATTTACCTAACCCATTCTTACCCACTCTTAGGTTACTCGCGGGTACCCATTTGCCAGGTCTAATTATTGTATTGCTATACCAAGCTAACTATAATGATATGATTAGTCATGCACTAGCTAGTTTAGCTATTTTTAACAATTTGGCACTTTATTATTGATATGGGGAGGTGAATTGAGCCTACTAGGTCCAATAATAGACCAACCAAGCCAATAGGTCCAATAACAATTGAATAGACCCAAGAACGTCGTGGGTCGCAAGTTATCAGCATCCCTTCAATCGACCATAGCGTGGTCAAGATAGTATGATCAATAGGCCCTGACCAGAAGGGCCTCTTAGCCCTAGGAGGCCCATATTCAACTAGAGTATGGCTAAAAGACTCACAGCTGAAGAAACATCTCAACTAGAAGAGGTCGATTGGAGTAGTAGGAAGTGTTCCCCTACCACCAATCATTGTCATATTAAATACAACTCAACCACCACTTTACCGCATTAAACATGTTGATAAGCAACGTGCCTCTGCATTTATGAAACATGCCTCTACCGTACCACCAGCATGTATCCGCATTAAATGCGAAGATATCCTCCATATCCCAAAAGGAAGGGGCACACACCACTTGGACAAATTTTTCAGACAGGGAAAGACCTAAAGGTCCTCAAATAAAGACAAAAGCCCTCACTATGTGGTCAAGCGCATCATAGACATTTTAACCTCTCACAAGAGACTATAAATACCTCATTTTAACCCCTCATAGAGATATGTTCACTATAACTTTGGCCCTCACTCTGCCGCTCCATATTTTGGTCAAATTAAATTGACTTGAGCATCGGAGTGCCTTAGTGGATGGCCTTCTCGGCTAGCCTAACATGTGTTGATTGGTTGCAGGACTCGACCCGCTCCCATCTAAGCACTCACCTATAGTATTTTTGGGTCCACTACAGTGGGCCAGTTCCCAATCCACCATATACTCATATCTAACCATCATCATTTTGGTATCATCTTTAGATTCTAAAGTCCATAACTTGAGCAAATGGTAAACACAAGGCAAGCTGTTTTGGAGAAGGAGAAGACTAGAAGGTCCCCAACCCATCCCCCTCGTCTCCAGTAAGAATAAGATGTGGCTGGGCCCAACTCCCAGCTCGAGCAAGAAGTAACCTTGACTATGACATGGCTTATGCAGATAATAAGTGAGCAGATCTCAGCTCAGTTATTAGCAGTCGGTAGCGCCACCCCCCATCCCTCTCATCACAATGAAAGGCCCCATAGAGAGGCAAAGCAAAGCATGAGACACATCCGTCCACCTAATCGACATGATGATAGTCCAAGTCCATTCCTATGGGAAAAGGTATGTACACATCCCCGAGAAGAAATAACTGACTTTGTGGAACACCTACCTTGACCTGTTCGAGCCCAATAGTGTGATAGGGTCAAGCGACAGAAACCTCAACTAAATAGAAACCCGTCAAAGGCAGATTGGGAAGAATGGGAAAAGGTGTCGCACTAAGTCCAGTAGTTAAACAAATACCTCAAGGAAATTTCAAGATGAAACACAAAAAAGAAACCCCCATCATGACAGTGTACCCTAATTCTACCGCGAGCAAGAGTTACTATTTATCCAAGATGTAATCAACGAGCACATAGCCATCGATGTGAAGATTCCGATTGGTTTGCCCCCAGTATGATGGTTCAATCGACTCAAATAAGCACTTATTCAGTTTGAGCATATGATGCAGCTTCATGGGCATAATGAATACATTCATGCCAAAATGTTGGTTACAACACTCCAAGGCATAGCGCTTGATTGGTTTGTTAAACTAAAGCTAGCATCTATCTTCTTCTATGATCAGCTTTGTGACAAGTTCCTCCACCAATTTGCTAGCAAAAGGAAAGCAAAAATCCCTCACACTCACCTATATACATGGAAAGTCTCTTCACAATTTCTTTGCTAGATTTAACACTAAGGTGCTGAAAATTGATAGCCCCAGAATCAAGTTTTTGATCGATATGTTGTTCTTGGGTCTCCGGCACAAAGAATGTGCCAATGCTTTGGTCAGGGAAAGGCCATGGTCGATGGAGGAGCTTTTCGACCTTACTGACACGTATATGACCCAAGATGATATGAACAGACTAAAGTATGGGAACCCAAAAAATGACAAGAATAAGGGCAATGAAAAAGAAGATAGGCAGCAGATGGTGGTCATCAACCCCCCATCAAGAGGTTTCACAACTATACCCCACTGAATGCTGCTAGGAAGGAGGTCATATTTGCCATCCAGAATGATAACCTCCTCAAAAAGCCCAATAAGTTAACTGAAATCGAGACCATGAAAAGACCCAAGAAATATTGTCACTTCTACAAACAAAAAGGACATGATACAGAAGACTGCTTCAACATACATAATGAAATTGAACGGCTCATTCAACAAGGACATTTGAAGAAATTTATTAATGAGAAAGCCAGGCATGAGACGAACCTTGCCAACCAAACTCCCCATAGAGAAAGGTCGACCAACTCAAGAACAGATGACAAAGGAAAAAGACAAGTCGATGAGCAGCATCCTATACTGTATGGAGTGATTGATACCATCACAGGATCACTAGCCATAAGAGATTCCAAAATGGCAATAAGCCAAAACCAATGGAGACTAGAATCGACTAAATCGACACCGATCAAAATAGTTTCCAACTCTCCACCAATGCGAAGCCTATTTTTTTATCTGATTCCAACCTCTCACACCTCACCACTAAGGGGCTGACAGTAAACTAGATTGCTACCTCATCATATCAGTTGAGATTACTAATTTTGAAGTAAGAAAGGTTATGCTCAACAATAGCAGTTCTGCAAACATCATTTTCTTGTCAACTTTGAAAAGAATGAACTTAGGAAAGCGTAAGTTCAAAACTATCCATACCCCACTAGTTGGGTTTAAGGGGTCTGAATCATTCATGTGGGATCTATTAATTTAACTACCTCATTTGGAAAAGCACCTAGAAGGCGGACGCTTATGGTCAACTATCTTGTGGTCAATGCGCCTTTTACTTAAGATGCCATAATAGGAAGGCCTGTATTGAATGACTTCAAGACAATTGTCTCGACCTATCACATAATGGTCAAATTCCCAATAGCTGCAAGAACAAAAGAGCTACTGTGCAATGCAAAGCAGGTCTGTTAATGTTACACCATTTCAGTCGAGGCAAATGAGTAGAAAACTCGACCTAAATTGAAACCTTCCGGGGAAGTCCCAATAACAGAACTCGAAGAGGGACAGGAAAATAAGAAGAGGAAGTGAGAGGAAACCAGGGTCAAACCAGTCGAAAAATTTAAGACCACTGAACTTAAGTCCGGTAATCCGAACAAAACTATAATGATTGGGAGTAATCTGGGAAGTAACATGGAATGCATGATGGTCGACTTCCTCATAAGGACATTAATGTTTTTGCTTGGAAGGTTGCTGACTCCAAGGAATCGACCCCAGCATCATTGTTCACCACCTTAATGTGGACCCTTCATTCAAGCCTGTCAAACAGAAGACCAAGACTTTCAATGCAGAAAGATACCAAATCATCAAGGAAGAGGTCAACAAACTTTTAAAGGCAAACCACATTATAGAAATTCAATATCCTAGTTGGTTGTTTAATATAGTTTTTGTCCCTAAAAATGAGAGCAAATGAAGAATGTGTAATGATTTTACTTATTTGAATACATCTTGTCCTAAAGACCCTTACCCACTTCCTCGGATAGATTTTTGATGCAACAGTAAGTTGTGATCTTTTGAGCATGATGGATGTCTTCCAAGGATATTATCAAATCTTTATGGCCCATTAGGACAAGGATAAGACCTCTTTTATGGTACCCAATGGTTTATACTATTTTCTGGTCATGTCTTTTGGTCTCAAGAATATAGGTGCAACATATCAAAGATTGGTAAACTTTATGTTCAAAGATAAGATCGGGTGGACTATAAAGGTATATGTCGACGACATGATTGTTAAAACAAAAAAATAAGAAAATTACTTAGCCAACCTCGCCCATACTTTATCGATATTAAGGGCATTTAGCATGAAACTTAACCCTAACAAATACACATTGGGATAAGTGAAGGAAAGTTTTTGGGCTACATGGTTAGTCAAAGAGGTATAGAAGCAAACCCGCAAAAAATACAAGTAATTCACGGTATCTCACCTCCCAGAATGATCAAAGACATGCAGAGATCAATCATGAGGATCATAGCATTAGGTCGGTTCATCACCTGACTAGTAGATAAAAGTTTGCCATTTTTCAAAATTCTTAGAAATGCCAGAAAATTTCAGTGGACACAGAAGTGTGACGAAGCCCTGGTCGACTTAAAGTAGTATATATCAACTCTCCCAATGCGTGTCAAACCTATGATCAACGAGGTCTTGTCCATTTACTTAGCAGTCTTATTGGCAGCAGTCAATTCCGTTATGGTGTTGACACAGCATGACACACAAACTGGTAATTACATTAGCAAAGCTTTATAAGGCCCAGAACACAACTACCTTGAGATTTGAAAAGTTTGCCCTCGCTTTAGTCATAGCAGCTAGGAAGCCGATGCCCTATTTTCAGCCCCACTCTATCATTGTCCTGACGAACCAACTCCTGAAACAAGTGCTGTCAAAATCGAACACATTGGGGAGACTGATCAAGTGGGCCATTGAGTTAGGATAGTTTAAGGTCACTTTCCAGCCTCAAACAATTATAAAAGCACAAGTATTGGCAGACTTTATAGCAGAGCGCATTGACTTTCTCGGTGAGGTCAAACCAGATACACTTGTTTGGTCTCTTTATATCGATAGTTCATTGACTTCCATGAGATGAGGGATAGGTATTTCTCTATGCTTCCCCGCACTAAGGAGTATGACTTTGCTATCAAACTCGACTATCCTGTCACCAATAATGAAGAAGAATATAAGGCCCTTCTTGCTAGTATAAGAATGGCCATTGATAGGGTTGTTAAGTAGCCAGCAACTATTACAGACTCTCTAGTGGTTGCAGAGCAATTTGAAGGAAACTTTGAAGTAAGGGAATCCACCATGAAAAAATATCTCGCTGAGGTCAAAAAATTGCATTAGGGTTTTAAGAAATTCCTCCTCATTCAGGTCCTCAAGTCAGAGAATAAAAGAGCATATGCCTTATCCAAGTTCGGCAGTTTGATGAAGGGTACCAAAGAGAGGACCATCATGTTCTTGGTCTGTGAAAGGCATACCATAAGCAACCCCGACCAGAACTAGATTTGGGAAATCCAAGAATCAGCTCCTATCTGGCAAGATGAAATCAAAATTACTTAAATGACGGTAAAGTGCCAGAGGACAAGATAGAGGCTCGAAGGTTGAGAGGTCAAGTAGCAAAGTTTGCCCTCGACAAGTATGGTCAGCTATATAAGAGATATCTTTCTGGACCCCCACTGAGGTGTTTGACATCGGAGCAGGCCTTTGAGGTTTTACAGGAAATCCACTCAAGCATCTGCGGAATCGCTCCGGGACATGGTCATCAGGCATGGATATTTTTAGCCAACCTTACTCAAAGATACGATCTACTACTTGCCAAGAAGTGCCCATCCTACTAACTGCATTCGAACATTCCCTACCAGCTTACTTTGACTCTGGAACCAGTTCAAATCACGTAGCCATTCAACCAGTAGAGAATAGACATGGTAGGCTCATTCCCAAAAGCTACTAGCCAGAGAAAGTATATTATAGTGGCAATCGAATATTTTACTAAATAGGTCAAAGTAAAGGCAGTTCCAAAGATAACTGACATGGCAATTAGAAGCTTCCTGTGGAAGAAAATTATTTGTTGTTTTGGTCTGCTAAAATGTTGATATCAGAAAATGGTACCCAATTGCAAAGTTAGAAGACGAGAGATTAGTATGAAAGTATGGGAATTCGACAGCACTTCACCTCAGTTGGCAACCCTCAGATGAACAGGCAAATCAAAGTTAAACATGATGTTTTTTACCATATCAAGACTTGACCCGAGGGATCCAAAGAAAATTGGGTCGATGACCTCCCAGGCATCCTATGGGTGTACAGAACCACCCCTAAAACTATTATGGGTACAACCCTTATAGTCTGGTCCATGGTTCAGAAAAAGTAATCCCAACAGGACTAATATAGCATATAACTCGAGTGATTCATTACAACCCCATCAGGAATGAAGCTGAATGGGAATTCGACCTCGGAACAATCGATGAGCTGAGGCAGCATGCATACTTAAAAATACAAAGATATAGGTTAATCATGACCGAGCATTACAATAAAAGCATTCAACCAAGAATTTTTCAGGTTGGGGACCTCATTCTCAAGAAAGTCGAAGTTTCAAAAAATATTGGGAAACTCGACTCGAAAAGGAATGCCCCTACCAATAGTCAAAGTGGTAAAGTACAACTCTTACTAACTAGCAGATATTGATGGGAACGAGCTTCCTCGATCATGGAATGCAGCAAATTTTAAAAACTTCTATGTATAAAGAGACTCTAGTTTTGATTCAACTATTCTGCGAGACATGAGATCCAGTCTTCTCGAAAAACATAATTTTGTAATTTGGTTCCAAACTAATAAAATGAATTTATATTCAACCTATTCCTTACTTTCAACTGCAATCATAGCTTCAAGCCTAATTATTTTATAAAGGAGAAAATCGGTTAAAGTTAACCCCA
This sequence comes from Jacaranda mimosifolia, assembly GCA_018894105.1. Taxonomy (NCBI): domain Eukaryota; kingdom Viridiplantae; phylum Streptophyta; class Magnoliopsida; order Lamiales; family Bignoniaceae; genus Jacaranda; species Jacaranda mimosifolia. Next base: position 33,071,068 of record CM032119.1, read on the forward strand.
TAGTCAATCATTATATTAGTTTTGAACCAACAAAGTCGACTAAAGTTCAACCAAGACTTCTAGCCCAGTCGTTTCATAAATGAGAAAATTATTTAAAGTCAGCCCCATAGTCAACCATTATCTTGGTTTCAAACCAACCAACAGACACAGGTATCTCGAATCAAAGATTCCATGATAACTTAGTTTCAAACCAATGAAGTTAATTTATGTTCGACCATGGCCTCTAGCCTAATCATTTAATTATGATGAAATTATTTAAAGTTGACCTAATAGTCCACTGCAGAGTTAATTTCAAACCAACCAATTATTATATGCATATTAAATTGAAATTGCAGATCGATTGACGCATAAGATCAGATAAATTTCTTTACTAATACATTTATTTTTTTATTTATTTGAAGTCGACTTTTATATTGGTTTCAAACTAATCAACAAAATACGCATTACTTAGTGAGCTGGCGTAAAAGTAAAAGCAAACGCAAAATGAATATAAGGCAATTATATAAACTTCAAAACATTAGACATAGTACTAAAGAAACTTTCAAATCAAACAAAAAGTTACATTATTATGTCCATCACGCCTCCCAAGGAGAAAAAAGTACAACAAAAAATAAAAAGAAAAAATAGCAGCAACTTCAGCTTGAGTCCGCCCCCATCTCTCCCGTACCTTGAGCAGTACTTGTCGCCACTCATCGACGACCCTATCGAGCTCGTCACCAAAGTTCGTGGGCAGGACCATTGGGAAAACCCTCCACCTCCTAGTCCACCCAAGAGAGGGAGCTCCCGACAGTAGAGAAGCATTTTGTAGCATCAACTTTTCCACCTTCGAGGTTGAGGGCACAATCGCTAACAAAATCAAACTCTATCCCCACCTTGACCACCTGAGTGCAAATGGGGACTTCCACCTTTTCTACTGGCATAGTCTCATCATACACCTCAAACTTTTCATCCTAAAGAACATTTAGCTAGGCCTTGTCCTCTGGTCGAAATTGATAGCCCAAAAACTCCAGTTGCTTAACGGCCTTCTAGAAGGCCTCTTTGGTGTCATTGAGCGTGAAAACGACACTAGCATCTTGAAAAGCAGGCTCAACAAAAATTGTTGCACTACCTTCTTGCAAATGCTCGACAGCATCTTGAAAAACTCATCCTGAGCATATCATAGAGCACTATAATATCCCAATGCCCGACCATATAATAAGGCTGCTTCTACCTCCGACCTCACCTGTTTCAATAGACCGTCCGATCGAATTTTTTCCATTACAATAGCCATCAGCTTTGCATCCTTCTCTTCGAGCTGTTTCTCCGGCTCCTTGATCCTCGACTCAAGTGACTCGACTTGAGTCTTGGAAATATCATGCTGCTTTTTTTGGAGCACGTCAGGATTGGCCAAGGCGAACCCAGCCCTACGATAAAAGTTGCAGCCCCACTACCCGACCTGAAATAAGGAAATATTATTTTACAAAAGATAAATTTGTCAAAAAATAAAAGTTACTCGACTATAAACTTACCATGTTGGCATGGTCGGCAAATGCCTTCAGGGCATTGATCCTCTCGAGCTCCAACATTTTCTTCTGGTCCAAGAGGAAAAGACCAGTAGTGAGAACCTTTAAAAGAGCTACCCCTATCGACCCCGTACCCATCATCATTGCGGTATTCACGACCCCCATGATAGGTCCTATCACACCCCAAAACCACATCAAACCATGTATACTAGAAACGTGAAATAATCCCAAACAATTGAAACTTAATAGTCCAAAATTATAAAGTTAAATAAGAACTCAAACAATCCTAGCAGACTCATAACACAAAACTCAAAGTGTCAATACCTTTCCAGAACTAAAACACAATAAAATCCATAATAAACAACAAAATTAATGAACTTAAGAGAAATATACTAGTCTACTAAACATCCAAAACTACGTCTTCATTCTTGATTCTCATCATATGTAGGATCCATCTCTTCTCTAGGGCTAGGATATAAGTCTGCCAGAAAGAAGTTAAAGAAGAAAGCGAGTGTGAGTAAAAGACTCAGTAAGTGCTAAGTGTGTGTAAAGCAAGTTTTCGAATTAAAAATCATTTGTACAGAGGAAATTTATTCGAGAAAACAAAGGTGAAATTTGTAAAATAATCAAGTGGTAACAGTTAAGAAGTTATCAACCAGTTCCCTAGACTAACAACTTAAATATGATGATCAATAGTGCGTTGCAGCCAGTGAAATAGTAAGTCAATATTACCAAAACGAGACAGCTTGGCACGGTGCAGATGCCCAGGGGAAAATCCCTAGGCATCGTTGATACCTTGGTGGAAATCCCTAGCGTATCGCTCGTACCCAGGGGAAATCCCTAGCGTACGGCTGGCACCCAGGGGGTAATCCCTAGCGTACCGCTGAAAACCAAGGGAAAATCCCTAGCATGTCCAATATAGCCAAATATCCCGCCAGGTTGGGCACTAAACAGTTCTCTATACAGATATCCAATCAATAAACAATTTGCAGATTCCCAAGGGGAAATCCCTAGTGTACCGCTGATACCAGATAAAACAATAAGCCGATAAGGCAACAAAAAACAGTACAGGACAGTGCAGAATAGTTAAAGGTACAGAGTAGTATAGAACGAAATAGGTAATAGGACAATAACAGTAACAATAATCAGTTGATCATCGAGTTTAATTTTCTAGTCTGGAAGCATATAAAAAATCACAAAAGCATAGGTTTTCTTTTATTCGAAAATAAAACAAGAAGAAAATATTTCTTTTTGATCAGAAACTATAAAAAAAAATAAACAAAAACAATGCAACTAGAATATGTCTACCTAGTCGACCATTAGCGGCATGTTCAACTGAGCAGGTGACAAGCCTGCTAACACCAAAGTTCTCTCTATTGTATGTCTTGGCATCTTTATCTCTCCAAACTCAACCAAATGCAGGATGAAAGTATTATTCCAGGTTGGATTCTTATTTTCAGGCATTTCAACTCGACCCCTAAACCACCCTTTCGGAATATTAAAACTAACCCCTATAGATGGCAATGGGGCGGGTCAAAACTCAAGCTTAACCTGTCCCGAATGGAATGGGTTTGGGGTGGCTAAATGGGGTATAAGTCGAGTATGGGGCGTGATTTTCATAACCCAAATTATTTTGGGCAGGGTATGAGGTATAACTAACCCTCCCCGCCACCCTCCCTATATAAATAATAATAATAATAATAATAATAATAATAATAATATATAATTTATTTTATATTTATTATTTTAATTTACTGTCACAAACTCACAATGTATAAAAATTTAGATGTTGTGCTGGTTATTGCTTTAATTCTACTATTATCTCCTATTTTGTTTCTAGAATCTTATCTTGTTTGCATTGATTTTTCATTTTTATACCTGAAATTTTAATTTTAATTACTGTCAAGTGGTTCTAATTTGATGCTTTCATTGACTGATTCCAATTTTTCTAATTATTTCGGGTTAGCAAGTTAAACCCACCAACCCGATAGGACGAGGCAAGGTGGGGTGGGTAGGTCTTTTTGAGGCGAAGTGGTGTATGGGGTGGGATATGGTCTCACGGGGCAGGGTCTAGGGCGAGCCTAACTTGCCCCACTGCCATTCCTACCAACCCCGCTAGGGGCACAACAAAGAAGTATCTTTTCTTCCAAATTTGACCATGGGAAGAGGAGAGGGTCACAAATATTTTTCGAATAGGACGAGCGACAAGATAACAAAAGCCCGACTCCTCAGTGTTGCCTGACTTTTGGGAGATAGAAAGATAGAATAAACTGCTAAATTTTATGGATGAAGGTGGTTGGTTGTGTATTAACATTACAATAATGAAGCTGTACAAGATCAAAAAGTAGTTAGGTAATAATTGGGTAATATAGACCTGAATACCAGTGAGGAGGTTGATTATAAGCTGCGCAATTGAAAACCTAAGCCCTCACTTTAAGGCATCCTCAAACACTATTATACAACCCATGGGAGGTCTATGCATCCTATCATTGGGCTGGGGGATGTTCAACTTGAACTCAGTGGGAATATGATATGTGTGCCTAATCAATTCTATGTCACCCTTGCTGACATTAGATACTATGTCACTATAATGGTCAGTTGTAAACAACCTACCCCGAGATATTGGAGGTCAATTAGTTTTCCAAGATGGGCCTGCAGCTTCTTCGATATCAACCCTCATCTCACTCGAGCTCTAAGAGGAACTCAACTCCTCAATAGAAGATTCGCTAGTCTTGCTAGTTAAATCATTTACTTTTCGGTTGACTCCCTAAACAACTGTGCTTCCTCATAATCACTCGACCTACCACTAGTCTGCCTAAAGACTCTAAGCATGTTTACAATTTTAAAGGTTGTAAAAAGGAACAACAAAGAACTAAAGTGGCAAAGGATAAAAACTTACGAAACTGAGAAGAAGAAAAAGAACATGACTTTTGTTTGGAGCAATAACTTTTGCAGAGCTCGACCTCTCACTGATGCGATAAATGTGGTAAATGAAAATTTCAATCTATTATTTATAGCCTCCAGCCAATGGGTAATTCAATCGGCTAAAAAGACCCGTTATTAGGCACTTATTACGTAATCGCCGGTCGTTTCATTTGCCTGCCCAATGTAACTGCCACATTTATTGCATTGAAACCCTAGTCAGGATTTAAAAAGTAAGGTCAACACAAACTAATTACAATTTCAAAGATTAGCTACTCTCCATCCCTTTTCATCATGAGCTCGATTAGTAGTCGGGAGATTGGGGACTCGCGGTCTGGGGAAGTGAATTGAGCCCAATAAGCCTAATAACAGATCAACCAGGCTAATAGGCCCAATAACAATCGACCAGACCCAAAAACGCAGTGCGCCGCAAGCTATCAACATCCTTTCAGCCGACCATAGTGTGGTCGAGATAATATGATCAATAGGCCCTCGACCAGAAGGGCCTTTGGGCCTTAGAAGGCCCATATTCGACCAGAGCATGGCTAAAAGACTCACAGGTGAAGAAACATCTCGGTCAAATGAGGTCAATTGGAGCAGTAGGAAGTGTTCCCTCGCCACCGATCACTATTGCATTATAGCTTGCGGCCCACTGCGATCTTAGGTCTAGTCGATTCTTATTGGGCCTATTGCCCTATGGGCTTGTTGGGCTCAATTTACTTCCCCATATCACTTATGAAAGACTTCTTTTATAAAAAATTTCAAATAGTTTTTGAAAAATAGTAATATCACAAGTTGTTTGTGAATTCGATTAGCTATATTTTCATCTTCACAGTATTCAAATGTGAGCAAAGCATGAGGAAATAGGAATGGAATAAGAAAAAAAAATTATCTGTGAAGTAAAATTGAAATTGTATTGATCTTTTGATAATATGTTCTGTATACAAACGAATATTTATACAATACAAATAGACTAAGGAAATAGAATAAATTAAATCCCTAAAATTATGTATAATCAAATTCCTAATATTATGCATGTATAACAACTAGCATATGTACAGTTAATTTACACACTAACACTTCCCCTCAAGCTGGAGCATAAATATTAATCATGCCCAACTTGTTACAAATACACTCAACCCAAGTCCCGTTCAAGGCTTTAGTGAAGAGATCTCCTAGTTGTTCTCCTATCCTGGCATGCCTAGTAGATATGAGATTTTTTTGGATCTTTTCACGAACAAAGTGACAGTCAATCTCAATATGTTTAGTCCGTTTATGAAACATTGGATTAAAGGCAATATGAAGAGCCGCTTGATTATCACACCATAATTTTGTAGGTACAGATGGCTTAAACCCAACTCCGATTAAAAGCAAGTGAATCCACATAACTTCACAAACTGACTAAGCTATAGCTTTATATTCAAATTCTACACTTGACTAGGAGACTACATTTTGTTTCTTACTCTTCCATGATACCAAGTTTCCTCTAACAAAAACACAATACGCTGTAGTGGATCTTGTATCAATCTTGGACCCTACCCAATCTGCATCTGAAAAGCATTTAATATTATTGTGCTTATGATTCTTGTAAAGTATTCCACGACCTAGAGCACCCTTCAAGTAGCATAAAATTTGTTCGAAAGCTGCCCAATGATCAACCGTAGGAGAGGACATAAATTGACTAATAACACTGACGGGGTAGGCAATATCTGGACGAATTACTGTGAGATAATTCAATTTCCCAACTAGCCTTCTATATTTTTCAGGAACATCAAATAAGTCACCATCTCTATTCAGTTGTAGGTTAGGAGTCATAGGCGTACTACATGGCTTGGCTCCTAATTTTCTTGTTTCAGTCAAGTACATATTTTCTCTGAGACAAGAAAATACCTTTCTTTTTCCTTGTAACCTCAACACCCAAGAAATACTTTAATTCTCCTAAATCTTTTGTGTGAAGATGATTGTGCATATAAGATTTTAGAGATGAGATTCCTTCTGTATCACTCCCAGTAAAACCAATGTCATCTACATAAACAACTAGGAGGATTACACCAGAATTAGATTATCTGTAGAACACTAAGCGATCACACTTGCTTTTCTTCATGCCAAATATCTAAATTGCTTTATTGAATTTTCCAAACCAAGCACGAGGACTTTTCTTTAACCTATACAAGGATTTTTTCAGATAGCAAATTTTCCCATACTTCCCCTGAGCAACAAAGCCAGGCGGTTGCTCCATACAAACTTCTTCCTGAAGGTCACCATGTAAAAAGTTATTTTTTATTTCTAACCGGTGAGAGGCCAATCCTGAGTAGCTGCCATGGAAATGAAAAGTCAGACAGAGGTTAGCAACTGGAGAGAATGTATCAAAATAATCTACTCCAAAGATCTGAGCATAGCCTTTGGTGGCAAGTCTAGCTTTAAGTCTTGCTACAGATCCATCAGGATTGAATTTAATAGCAAACACCCATTTGCAACTAATGGTCGTCTTCCCTGGTGGTAAATCTACCAAATCCCAAGTACCATTTTCATCTAGGGCAGTCATCTCTTCTATCATTACATCATGCCAGGTAGGATATGATAATGCTTCTTTGATAGTATTAGGAATCGTTACAGAATCAAGTGAAGCAACAAAAGAGCAAGAAGAATGTGATAAATGGTTATAGGAAACAAAAAAAGATATTGGATTAATGCATTGTCGTTTACGTTTGTAGAGAACAATTGGAAGATCAAGATTAGAGTCTATAGGGATAGGATCTAGAGCCGGAGAGGTTGATGCAGGACATGATTCGGCATTCTCTTGTCTTTGTTCATTAGCTGTATGTCTTCTTGAGTATGTATGAACAATAATAGGTTTATCCGGTATAGGTATAGGAACAAGAGAATCACAACTATCTGATGTGCTGGCAGGAGAAATAGTAATAGTATATATTAACAAATCATCATCATCCCCCTGATTAATATAAGTAGAAGATCCAAAGAAGAAAGGTTTATTCTCAAAAAATATAACATCAATGGACAATATGTATCTGTTAAGATCAAGATAAAAACAATGATACCCTTTTGGCAGACAAGAGTATCTTAGGAAGACACACTTATTGAATTTAGGATATAATTTAGTGACTTGCGGTCAAACATCTCAAACAAAACATGTGCTACCAAAGATTTTAGGCTCTACAGGAAACAAAGGTTTATTAGGAAAGAGAATATGATAGGGAATCTCACCATTGAGGGCAAATAAAGGCATCCGATTAATGAGAAAGCAAGCAATAGAAACAGCATCTGCCCAAAAACTTTTGGGAACTTGTATTTGGAATAGAATGGGACTGGCTGTTTCAAGGAGGTGCCTATTTTTCCATTATGCTGCACTATTTTTAAGATGGTGTATCAACACATGATGTTTAGTGAAAGATTCCATTCTTAATCATGTAAGACTGGAATGTTTTTGAGAGAAATTCTTTGGCATTATCGCTTCATAAAGTATGAACAGAAACACCAAACTGAGTTTTTATTTTAGCACAAAAATGTGAGAATACTTCAAAACGATTTTTCATTAAAAATAACCAAGTCACACGAGAATAGTTATCAATGAAAGACACAAAATATTTGAAACCAATTTTAGAAGTAACAGAACATGGTCCCCATACATCAAATGAACTATTTCAAAAGGAAAAGTTGCCTTCTTATTGACTCTAGGATATAACGAAACGCGATAGTGTTTTGCAAACTGACAAGACACACAACCTAAAGAGGAAATACTAGAAAACTCTGGAGAAAGCTTCTTCAAAATGGGTAAAGAGAGATGCCTCAACCGGAAATGAGCCTCAAACAGTGTTGACATACTAGGACATGCAATGGCTTTAGGCACTTGAGTATCCAAAACATGGAGGCCTCCCGATTCATGTTCTTTACCAATAATTTGCTTTGTCATAAGATCCAGAAAAAGATAATGAAGAGAAAAGAATGAGATGCTACAATTAAGATCACCGGTAAGTTTGCTTACTAAAATCAAATTGAAAGAAAATTTAGGTAAACTTAGAACAAAGTTCAAGAAAATGGATAGAGTGGGATTGGCAGTGTCATAGCTAAGAATATAAGAATGTGAACCATCTGCTAACACAACATGTGAAGATGATGTATGTGATTGGAATATAAAAAGAATACTAGAGTTACCTGTCATGTGGTCTGCTGCACCAGAGTCAATAACCTATTTAGATGATAAAGAAATAAGGCATGTATTTGGTTTACTTGTCTCGGCAAAAGTAGTAACAAAAGTAGAAGAGGCCTTCAATGATTACTAATACTGGGTAAATTTGGCAAATTCATCAGCAAAGACTAGAATTGATCTCTCAGAGTCAGCATTTGTGAAAGCAACATTAGCATATTGGTTGCACTGATTCTTTTTTACAGCTTCTTACAAAATCACTTTGTGTGTCCAGGCTTATGGCAATAATAGCAAACAACTATCCCAGAATCTCAATTGTCAAAATTTCTATTGGTTTCCCTACCTCATTTACCATTTTTAGTCCCATTGGTCCAATTGATTAATACACTAGTAGGTTGTTGTGAAGGAGCACCTTCAGTGCAGAGTACTCTGGTGAAAACATCTTGAAAAGATAGGATCTCAGAACTTGAAAGGATTTATGACTTAGTTGCATCAAACTCAAAAGGAAGACCAGCAAGAAAACTTATTATAGCTATTTGTTCTCTCTGAGCTTGTCGGACTTTTATGTCGTACTAAAGGGCATCAAAGAATTTGACTCTTCATAAGTATATTTAAGGTCCACAAAATAGGCCGTAATGGTCCTGCTTGCTTATTAGCATGATGTAATACTTTGCAAACTTCAAATATTCTTGACATATTTCCTTTACCATAGTATAAAAATTCAAGGTAATCAATAAGCTCTTCCACAAACTCCCAATGACTAACTAGACAGGTTGCCTCACTGCTAATTGAATTTAGGATTTGCAACAGTAACTGAGCATCATCTCTAAGAAATGTCTGCTTATCTTTATCATCTCTAGGTGGATCTCCAAGTAAGGTGTCATCCTTATTTATACTCCTCAAATAAACCCGGACGTTTTACTTCAATCCAAATAATTAGACCCAATAAGTTTGTTTTCTGTAATCCGAGATGCTACTGGAATAATATCAGTAACTACCATTTTATTTTTAGTCATGATGAATCTTCAATAGGTTCAAATGAAGTTTAGATACCCAAACCCACAACACAAGACAACAAAAGTCCAGTAATATCAAAAAACCCAAGACAACCCAAACAGAAAATGCAAGACCTAAAAAAAACCACAAATTGAAATAAAGACAAAGAAGGAACAAAGGAACCTCAAGAGCAAGTGGATGCCAGGAAAGCAAATTGCCGGCCAACCACAAGTCACCCGCGCCTGCACGTAAGAAGGGTTTCGCTGCAAGAGTGGCACGTGTCATCCACTTGCAAGGTTTCCAACTTTTGAAAAATAACAATATGCTAATCTTAATGTCCCGACTCTATTCCAAGTGGCAACGAGATCACACAACCACCTTAAATAGTAACCCAAAAGTTCAGAGGTACTGAACTGCCGAAAATGAACTAAGCCAAGTATGGCTCAGGTACCATGAAGTGAAACAAAAAATGTATTGATTTTCTGATAATATGCTATGTATGTAAAGGGGTATTATACAATACAAATAGACTAACTAAGGAAATAGACTAAATTAAATCCCTAAAATTATGTATAATCAAATCTCTAAGATTATGCATTATTAACAGCTAGCATATGTACAACTAATTTACACACTAACAGTTTGAAATTAGAGACCTAGCTTTGTTGAGATTGTATTTGAAGTGGGGAAATATTTTGGATATTTTCCTTTTATTTATATACATATATGTTAAAATTCTATTAAATTTAAATTTTTAACATCATATTTTATGTGTAAAATTTATGCTATTGGATAAGAAGGACATGGCATATCTCAGATATTCAGGTAATTGCATTTCAGATTTCAAGAGCAAATGAGATATTTTAAAATCAATAATTATTGATAGGCAGCTATAATTGTATATCCTACATGTTCATATAATTATGGCGGCTGATCCAAAACACACGGGCCAGGTCAGACAACGTAAACATTAGACTGTCATTCACTAAATTAAATGCCCAATATAACCCAATACATTAATGTAAACGAATCCTTTATCTATGGTCTTAACATGTTATATCAATTGTATGCATAAAATTTCACCTCACCTTTTCCCATTACATGTAACTATGAATTAATTGCGGACGTGCTGTGAAATTTTGTGATGAAATGTGTTAAGAGAGACGATATCTGGAATTTCTTTCTTAAAGATGTCAAATTAGAGGGGAATGTATCATAATAAAATTATTGTACTAGATATATTCGAATGCATAGAAAAATTTAATTTAGCTTGATGTATTTTGAAGTCCGCTCCCTATAAATAAAGCATATTCTAGTCTAGGAGGTGTGCAAATCTTAACATTCAGAAGATAAGATTATTACATTATAAGTAGCCATTGGAGTTCGATTTTATGTACAACTGTCTCCCGTCGATTTTCTTTAATGTAAGTTTAAGTCTCTTTAGTTGTAAATTAAATTTAGTTGTATATTATATTCTGTGCATGCTCTAGTGATTCTTGTTTAAGTTACCTCATTGCCTCTCTATCAAAAAAAAAAAAGTTACCTCATTACCCAATTTATGGTGATCAATTGTGGAAGTGTAGTGAAATTTTGTGATGAAATTTTACCATATAAATGTGAATGTTTCATATTAGACTCTCCATTCATGGAAATACATAGAAGTGTCATTTCGATTAAATATAGAAGTATATAAAGTTCAAAAAAATACTAAAATTTAAATTGTTATTGACAGATAAGGATAAAAATATCATGTAATTCACGTTAAATGCATGGTTGACCACTAGCAAACCTAATAAACTGTTTTATTTGATGAAATTTTATCCTTTAAAAAACTATTTATTAAAATTGAATAGTTCGAAGATGGTAGATGAGAAAAATAAAATAAAAACACTTTTTCCAAATTTGTTTTTACAATTGATCAAATACTTGGTATGCATAGATAGTCAAGAATACAATTATTCATTTGGCAAATTAATATGGGCATATCATGATAGAAATTATCATTTAAACAAAAATATTTTCTTAATTGAAATACAAGTTTTCCGGGTAGCACTTATTCATCTAATCAGAGACAATTGGATCCATGCATGTCTTGAAACGAAATATTCTTTTAACAGCAAACAAAAACAACAATAACAATAATAGAGAGAATTATTCAGAGAATTTAAAATGAAATTCCTTGGTTGTGATCTCAAGGAATTCCTCCACCGGCTGTTCCTGGATTTTTAGAAAGATTCATCAAGTTAATTTGGACCACAATAAAGGCAGAGGGGGTATACATAGTTTATCGTGCAAACATAGATAGAATATCTAATAATATGGACACAACTCGGCACGCACATCGATTCATCAAGACTTTAGAATACTAGTTGGCCACATTGTTTTATATATATACAAACATATGTACATATTTCAATAATTAAAATAGACAATTGAGTTTGGAAGAAATAAAGGGGAAAATTCAGAAAATGAGAAATAGTTTTGATACTAATTTTACTAATATTTCAAATTTATTGCTTTTATTCTATATATTATACTTTATAAATGATGATTAAATAAGTTTACAATTGTATTTTTCACAAAATCTACAAACTCACAAATTCATATCGTCAAAACTCCATCTCCATTATCATGTCAAACATCTAATACAACTCTTGACTTTACTTCACAATTCAAATTATTCAAGCATTAATTTCAAGAGACTCAAAAAATATTTATGTGCATAAAAACTACATGCAACGACTATTAGAGATTACAAAAAGAAAGATACTAGCATCAGTGATTGATAAGTATAGGACTAAAATGTGATATTTGCCCTATTAATATTATGCAAAAAGAAAAAAAGAATCATAAAGAAATATTTACTTCGAAAAACAAGCTTTCAAAAGAGAGAGTGTATATATCCATATGAGGTAATATTGGTTCTCAATTAATTATAAAAATCTTTAAATGTATTTTTAATATTTTCTTTAACTCCCAAATTTTAAAAGTATATAAAAGGAAAACCTCTACATAACTGTACCAGAATTTTTCTTGTTAAAAGAATATTGCGTCGAAGCAATTTTCAGAACATCGGTGCATTACAGGCCAACAATTGATGCTGGGCTTTTAAAAGAGGATCACTTTTATTCCATTGGTCATTGGTGTAGGAATTAACATGAAGCTTCCTCCCAGAAAAACAACATATACTGTATTCAGATAGATTCAAAAATGTATTAAAAAAAGTGAGTGATAGTTTAATTCTTCCCATGCTTTGCAAAAGTGAAATGTCAATGCTCTATGATTATTGATTAATGCCCTCTCTCCCTGCCTTACAATGCACGTTTGCTAGCACCACAATTTGCAATGATATTGGACCCTCTATTGGGGCGGGATGTCAATTTGTGCTTTTTCTTCTTTCTAGTCAATCAGTATGGAGAGTTTGGCATGGTTGGATATACATGTTTACTGAATAATTTGTTATTAATTTGTCCATAATTCCATTGTCTGCCTACAATAGTAACTCATACAAGCTATCTTGATTTTGTTTGATGTGATCCAAAAATTTTCTAATATTCAAAAAAAACCAAGAAATGTTGTGTTAATTAATTTTCCATTAGCCAAATATATTTAGTAAAAGAGTTTAAAATATATATAAATTATAAGATACACTTAGAAATAAGAATATAATTATGATAATCCAATTAATAATTGGAGATACTAAAAAAAAAAGTTAAATTTACCCTGGATTAAAATTAAATGTAATAGAGATTTTTTACCATTGCTAATTCCATTAGTGGCGGTTCACCAAACTCCCGCAGTTACTGGTAAGGGTGGCTTGCCAACCTGGGGCTCGACCTCGCACTTGCTTCCCCAAGATATCTTCTACCAAGTTGGAAGCAGCCTGCACACCTACATTGCTAAGTCAAAATATCAACAGGGTAAATTTGACCTCAGGGTCAATAAACTCCCAACCAAGAATAGGGCAGTTGCATTCGATGCTGGCAAGCTGATAGTATGTCCTCTCCGCACTCCCAATTAATATTAAGTTGTGCCACTCATTGTCCGAATAGAAGCTGTCGATTGGTAAGGGACAGTGAGTATCTTTATCTATAATGTCATGACATCTGGCCGATCCTCTCCTTGAAAGGACCCATATGCCCTCATCACAACACAAGGCGTCAAGGGCACACCAAGGGGCTGATGGTAAAATCTTGGTCCAAGCTCCTTATAAAGACTCCGCCTGCCAATTCAAATTAGGTACGCTCACTGTTTTACATTATGCCCCTGCTAGTTTCATTATATTCCTCCTCATCGTGATCACTGGTTTAATTAAGCATCAGAAGTTCTTTTTCAAGACAATCTCGACAAGCCTAATGGAATTTTGTGGTTGCAGGTTCAACTCTCACGCCTCCGATTGAGCTGAAGTTTGACTTCCCTACTCAAGGACCACTTTACGTCTACTCATATCAAAATTTGCTTCATCAATTATATATCCTGCTAGTTCCTAGCAAGGGTTTTGAAGAAATTACCATTGCAATCACCATTAATAGTTACGTGAATCTACAAGAATTATTTTTACTAGTAACTTTGGCACATTCAATGCATGTGCTAAAACTTTTATAATATATATTAAATAAAATGAATAGTTATTTTAGTATAATATTAGTCTTTTTAGAAATATTTGATATTTATTTAAAATTTTATATAAATAATGAGAAAAAGTTATGATAAAATAATAATTATAAGTATAGAATGAGTAGGTTATAAGCAATAGTTACTGCATAAGTTGTAGTTATGAGGATTAAAAAGAGGAAAATGATGACATTTTAGATACATCATGTAAAAAAATTCCAAAAAGGGGGATAAGTGTTTTATAATTAATAGTATAAATATTTAGCAGTGATTTGAAACTCCCACTATTACTACAATGTACTTTTCTATATAATTTTAGGGGGGGTTGTAAACCCCTGCTATTATTACGAAGTAATATTCCATATAATTTTACTCGTGATTTAGAACCCCCACTATTTTTACAAAATAATATTTCGTATAATTTTATCCTTGCTATATTAATTAGGCTCAATGTCTTGATTGGTAATCACAATTTTTAAGTTGGAATTTTTATATCCATCATTTCTAAAATTTCTTATCAAATTATGTATGTATCATGGACCTCTATAACTGCAAAAATAATAATTAATATAACAATATAGTCCAAATATAATAATATATTCAAGCATTAACTTTTTACGAAGTAAACATGTTCATAAAGTATAAAACTAAATATTGAGATGAGTTGGAAATAATGTCAAAGCAGATGTTTCAATGAGCAAATTCTAAAGCAAGCAAATTACAGCGACATGCATGCATGGGTTAGATTTTTAGCTTAATTATCTGTAGAAAATGTGTCCTAAAAATCATTAAGTTTACAATTATAGTTTATTGAAAAAGAAAGAGTGCCAATGCAACTTGTCTTCTATTCAATGTGAAAAATTGGCAGAACCGATCAAATTTTGGTTTAGATTTTCGTTTTGTATTTTTATCTCCAATATTTTCAAATTTTCAAAATATATTTTTATAATTTTGTACGGAATGAATATGTATTTTGATAAATGAAAAAAAAAAAAAAAGCATTGTATTATTTGCTTGAAAATGACATCTTAATATATATACACACAAACAATTATTTAATCCATGTTCGTTATCACATTAATTAAATAATACTAAGTGATGAGGGTAAAATCTGTTTATAACTAGATTGGGACGAAATCTGAGTGGATCGACCTGCCTGGTCGAGTAAACGAGTTCCACAAATACCTGGGTTGAATCCTACAACCATGAGCAAACGTCAGGCTAGCCGAGGAGCCCTCGGCTATGGCACTCCGATGCTCAAGTCAATATCAGAATGACCAGATAAGATGAGCAATAGTGTGAGGGCTTTGTAGTATAGAACGGCATACCTTCAGTGAGGCTAGAAAATGGGTATTTATAGCCTTCCCCATGTGAGGGATTTGTCTGAGATGCCCTTAGCATGCAGAAAGGGCTCTTATCCTTGCATGAGGGGCTTTAGGTCATCTCTCATTCCTTTACTATTCTAAGTGGCTTCACCTCCAGCTTTCATGGACAGAATAGTACACTAGATGCGCGCCCCCTGCCTAGTGCAGCAGTATGAACGGTACTGGGGCGGCACGCACCATTAATGCGGAGGATGCTTCCTGTTAGGGCATTTAATGCGGCAGAGAAAGGATCATGTAGTAAGTCGACCTCACTAGTCGACATACAGATTGACCTCAGGGTGGGGTTGACAGTCGGTGGAAGAGGTAGTCGAACACTCTGGTCGAACGAGTTGAGCATCTACGTTCGGCTTGCGACCTAGTTGAATGACATCAACATTGATCAGTGTGCCATAGGGGGAAAAAGTATGAGAAGTCGACCAAGGTCGACAACGTGATTAGGCTCAGAGGATAAGATGGGCTTGATGATGTGCTCTTAGGTCGATAGTCTTTGGGCTGGGCCTATTGTACCATCCCATATCATGAGTCCCTCCACTTCTGAATTCTGAACGAGATGGTCAACGAGAAGGATTTGGGAGTACTTTGTTGCGAAGATACAAGGACCAGTCGACGAGGATTTTTAAAAGTCGACCTGGGTTCAGTACATTTAATGCGTCGGTTACATTATGCTATGCGGAGCACCAAACGACGGTTACGCCATTATTACAGACGTTTGGGGTTCCCGCGCTCGGATGTCTATAAATAGACGCGGTTAAAATCTTCATTTTTACTTTTATCGCTCTGCGTCTAGTCGAATTCTGAGCCAACTGCCTTTCTTGCAATTGTTTTGTGCCTTAGACTTCATCAAAACCGTGTAAGTTTTTTTCCTCAGTTTTATTCAAGTTCCTCCTTTGTTTAAAAAATGGAGCGCTTATATGATTATGAAGGTAGTCAGGGGGGATAGTGAGGCCACTTATTCTAATCGAGAAAGGGCATCGACAAATGATTCGAGTAGCTCGTCAAGTAATAGCTCGAGCTCTAGCAGTTCGAGCAACGATCGCGCTATTAGAAGGGGTAGTGCTGGGCCAAGCCAGGTCCCAGCGTCTCATGGTCGACTATTCACCCCCAACCACTATAGTGAGATAGTGCCTGTCAATCTAGCACGTATTAGGCAGGCGTACCATGTCCCCGCGGAGTATGAGCAAATAGTGGATGGACTTTTTGATAGAATACATCGACCTCCGGTCGGATGTATTACCATGTTCGAGGAGGCTTTTCGATGGCCTTAGGTTTCCCTTAGCTGGACCTATAGTCGAGCTGCTAAGGGGTTTAGAAGTACTGTTTCCAAATTGTTTTTCTACGATATATAATTTTGTTGTCTTAATGCACATATTTGACCAGCCATCCTCTTTCGCAAATTTTTCCAACTTGTTTCACCTCCCCATGTCCCAGAGTTAGGTAGCACTGACGAGTTGGGTTTTTATTACCTCACTACTCGACCCCACCGAAAATTTATTGGCACCCCGTCCTCCTCCTACAGCCAGGAGTGGAAAAAATATTATCTATATGTTCGAGTGGCTAGGGACTTAAATATTCCAAAGAGGTGGTGGATAGGCATGTCGAGATGTCGAGTAATTTAACTCCGACCTGGCCCAATACATTCATCCGGGACTTGGTCACATTTGGTTAGGTGGAGACCTTAGTGTTTATCGAGGAGATGAGTTTGGTGTTAGCTGGCTTATTGCCAGCTCAGCTGGACTTGCCAGTAGATGATCGACTCGGTAGCTAGTGCTTTCGATTCTTGATTAGTTTGTTTACTTGTATTCATCTTTCTGTTCAACTCTAATCTTTTGTTATTTGCTTTGTTGGCAAATCGAGATGAGATCATGAACCGTTCGCAACCATAAGCTTTGGCCGGGGCCTAGAGGAACGAGCAGCGTCATCAAGTTGCAGCGGCTCGACGAAGGGTTGCTCTAGTCGTGATGGAGCAGCTCGAGGCGATGACATCATTGTCGTCGCCTACTCCATCCCAGCTAAGCCTATGGCGACTACTGAGAGCAGCCTTGCCGGTCGGGCAAGAGGCTGATTGTTGAGCAGGCCAGACCTGTTCCAAAGAAAACTACAGCTGAGAAGGGCAAAGGGAAAGCTGCGGGGTCGGGCTAGCCCTCTGGATATGACATGTTCATACGGCACTGGGACGACGTACTATTCTACTTGCCAAAACTGTCGTCGCCCCGGTTCGGGATAGAGTCGAGTATGGCTGTGCACAACTCGTACTCTATGGAGACGACATGGTTGATCGAGGCCGCTCCTTTAAAGGTGATGATGGCCGGACTATTCACGTTTGACGAGAAAAAACTCATGGAGCTGAGCCAGGACGCTGCACTCAGAGCTCTCGCTTATCACTCGAACATGGTAAGGGTTTGGTCAACAAGTTTATCTCCTCGATTTGTTTTTCCAGTTGAACATTGTTCGCTCATCAACAATTTTTGTTTTTCAGGTAAGCCAGATAGGCTACAATTTTTATAGGAGATTGGAGCTGACTCTGGCCGACCGTGAACACCTGCAGGAGGGCAGAGATTTGGAAATGCTAAAAGCTCAGGTTGAGTCTTCCCAAAAGAACGTCGAGGAGCTAACAAATAAGGTCAAGAAGCTCAACAACCTGCTCGAAACGAAGGATAGCCAGCTGGTCACTGCTATCACTGAAAAGATAAGGATGGATGAGCTGCTAAATCAAGCCAGAGTGGATACGCAGCATGACTATGAGTCTGGTTGGACAGCTGAGCATAATGCAGCGATTCAAGAAGCTCGAGCTGAATTTTACAAGAAGCTACCTCTGATGCGGTGAGAGTCCGTGCAGCAGTTCATGTTGTGCTCGACATTCCAGGATGCAAGCATTGTGTTTTCTTTAGATGATGTGAAGAACGCATTCGACAAAGCAATCAAACAGCTAGAATATTTAGGCTATGCTTTTCAAGCAAAGGATAAAGATTGCATTAGCCCCATCCTAGATGAATAGCTGCAGATATATCCTGAGTCTGACGAGGCCAATATTAAAGAGGGAGTTGTAGAGACTCCTCTAGTCTCCTGCCGAGCCCCTAACTGAGGCACAGAAAAAGGCGGCCGAGGTGGCGAAGAAGTTGGCTGAGGTGGCAAAGGGGTTTGCTTTTGCAAACGACTTTGCATTCGAGATTCAAGACGACATGGTCGACACCACTCAGTATCTTCCACCGCTCGGGGGTGATTTCTTGGTCGATGAGGTAGGGCCTTCTCGGCCAGCAATTACTGCTGTTCCACTTGCTACTGTGGTGCCTGAGTAGGGAACGAACATCCCTGTGGTGGTTCCCATCCCCTCGAGCAATGAACTCAACCAAACGATTAAAGAGGGTGCTCGAGGTACACAAAAGGCGCGAGGTCGAGCAATCGCTGAACTCCTTGCCTTTTATGTCTGATCACCCTACGTGGCATTGTTCTTTCGATCATCATTTCATGTACTTTTTATTTTTATTTTTGAAGGCCGTAATCAAAAACTTCTAAATGAAACAAAACGTTGCATATTACTCGTCGACGTATATTAATCTTTGCTTTGCTTTTAACGCTTTGGTTTATGTTGAATGTTAATTGCTGATGAGTAAACAATTCGATCTAACACAGTGTGACACTAACAATAATGGAATTAATCCAAGATACTCATCGACTTTTAATGTTGATTTTGCGCTACCATATTTCGCTAGAATGAATGCCTTTGTCGAACGAATCATATTAACTTAAGGCATCACACTAAGTAGGTTTCAACGATAAAGTTGAGTTTTTTTATTTATTATTTATTTTCTTTTTTTGATTTGGACTGTACATCTTTGATTTGGCGGGTGGAAGCCTGCTTGGTCAACTTTGGGGTCGACTGTAAACGATCAACTTGTTTATTATCTCGATTGAAAAGCCTTAACTTGGTGGTTTAAAGCCTGCTTGGTCGACATAGGGGTCGACTATAAATGATCAACTCGTTTCTTGATATCGACTGAAAAGCCTTGACTTGGCAATTCGAAGCCTACTTGGTTGACTTCGGGGTTGACTCTGTGGTCATGCAAGCAGATATTTGTAGAAATGTCGAAAATTGCATTTTCATAAGGGAATACAATAGAAAAACAATGGTCTCTTTATACATAGAACTTCTTTAAATTTATAGCATTCCAAGGTCGTGGTAGTTCATTGCCGTGCAGGTCCACTAGTCGATATGCATTGTGCTTTGACACCTTGACCATAGAATAAGGTCCCTCCCACTTTGGCTCGAGTTTTTCTATGTTCCTGGACACCTCAACTTTCTTAAAGATGAGATCTCCAACTTTGAAGCTACGCGATCAAACTGCTTTGTTGTAATATTCTATCATTTTTGACCTGTACCGTTGCATCATATTGTAAGCTTCGTGCCATAGCTCATCAATGGTATCCAGGTCGAGTATCCTTTCGAACACGTTTCTGAGTGGGTTATAATAGATCACCTGATCAATGTGTTGTATCAGCTTGAATTGGGATGATTACTTCAGAGCTGTAGACCAAACTGTAAGGGCTGCGGCCCGTGGCTGTTCGAGGGGTCGTTCTGTATGCCCACAGCACCCCAGAGAGGTCGTCTACCCAACTTGCTCCTGTTATTTCTAGTCGAGCTTTCAGGTGGTCGAGGATAGTTTTGTTCGTGACCTCTGTCTGACAATTAGCCTAGGGGTTTCCGACTGAGGTAAAATGTTGGCAGATCCCCAGAGCCTCGCACCGATTTCTTGTGTTCTTTCTTTGAAATTTGTGTTCCATTGTCTTAGATCAGAACCTTAGGTAAACCAAAATGATAGATTATGTCGCGTCAGCTATTTTCGAAACTGCTTCCGCCTCGACCCACTTGGTAAAGTATTCAACCGCAACGATGATAAATTTTCATTGGCCTAATGTTTTTGGTAAAGAACCAACTTTTCCCTATTGTTCGAATGGCCATGTGATCTTGATGTTTACCATCGATCCCCTATTAAGTGGATCTGGTAGGATGGACACCTTCTAGTGAAATCTACAGAGTCTTTTAACAGTATGGGCTAGAAATATCCGTATCGAATAATTTTATGCGCTAGGGATCGACCTCTAGAATAATTTCCACAAATACCTGCGTGGATTTCATGAAGGACCTCACTGACTTGATCGGGCGTTAAGCATCTCAGGGATGGTCTCAATATCAACATCCAGTAGAGCTGTCCGTGCTAGTCGAAGGAAAATTTGGTTACTTGACCTCTGAACCAGCGAGCCTCATTTTTGTCTTCAGGGATTGTCCCTTGGTGTAGGTAAAGCTTGATTAGGTCTTATCAAGAGGGAAGTGCTTCTCCGATGCTCCCCACCAAGTTCTAGTCGTGAGTATTTATAGAGGGTTTGCTGGTGATCAAAAATGTTATTGTCCTTTCTCTGGTCCCTCTTGTTGAGCTTGCAAACTTGGAGAGGGCATCAGCTCGGTCATTTTCTGATCGGGGTACCTGGCTGAGAATGAAACTCTTGAACAACTGTTGTAATTTTTTCACCTCAACTAGGTATTGACTCATCTTGGTTTCTTTGGCCTCGAAGTTTCCCTCAACCTGCTCTGCGACCAGCTGGGAATCAGTGATCACCACTAGCTACTCGACTCCACGATCTGCTGTTATGTTCATGCTGGCGACGAGGGCTTCATATTCTGCCTCGTTGTTTGTGACTAGGAAGTCTAGTTTGATTGCTAAGTCATATTCCTCTGCAAGTGAGAAGCGGAGTGAGACACCAATTCCACCTCTCGAGGTGATTGCTGATCCATCAACGTGTAAAGTCCATACAAAGGAGTTCTGGTCCCATTGGTCAGGGAGGTCGAGCCTCTCAGTGACAAAATTGGCTAGAACTTGTGCTTTATGGTTGTTCGCAATTGAAATGTGATGTCGAATTTGCCCAGCTCGATGGCCCACTTAGTCAGTCTTCCTGAGGTGTCTAGCTTCGACAGCACCTATTTTAATGGCTGATTTGTCAACACTATGATCGTATGAGACTGGAAGTAAAGTCGTAGCTTCCATGCTGCTGTAACCAGGGCAAGGACGAACTTCTCAAACTCAAGGTAATTATGCTCGGCCCCCTGTAGTGCTTTACTGCAATAATAGATAGGTCGATAAGTGCTATCTCTCATCAAGACCAAGACCGAGCTGATTGAAGCGGTGGACATAGCTAGGTAGAGGTGTAGAACTTCTCTCAGCTTTAGTTTAGCGAGCATGGGGGGCGAAGAGAGATATTGCTTAAGATCCACCAAAGCCTGGTCGTACTGCTCCGTCCATTGGAATCCTAATTTTTTTGCATTCCTGAGTATTTTGAAAAAAGGTAGACTCTTGTCGGCTAGTCATGTAATGAATCTGCCAAGGGCTATTATCCTCCAACCAGGCACTGTATGTCCCAGACTGTTCCAGGCGAGGCGATGTCCAAAACTATCTGGATCTTCTGCGGGTTTGCTTCGATCCCCCTTTGACTAACCATGCAACCCAGGAACTTGCCTCCTCGAACCCCGAAGTACACTTGTTGGGGTTGAGTTTCATATCGAATGCCGCAGTACGGAGAAGGTATGGTCGAGGTCAATTAGGTGACCCTCAGCTTTTTCTGTCTTGACAATCATGTCGCTGACGAAAACCTCCATAGACTTTCCAATCTCGTTCTTGAACATGAAATTGACTAATCTCTACTAAGTTGCTCCTGTGTTTTTTAGCACAAAAGGCATGACCAAGAAATAGTATACCCTATTGGGGACGATGAAGGAGGTCATATCCCTGTCCTCTGGTGCCATGAATATTTGATAATATCCTTGAAAGGCATCCATCATGCTCAACAATTCACAACTAGTTGTAGAATCCACTAGTAAATCTATGCGAGGCAGGGGGTAAGGATCTTTAGGGCAAACTTTATTCAAGTCAGTAAAATCATTACACATACACTATTTTCCCTCATTCTTGGGGACGAGTACAACATTGCAAAGCCAAGAGGGACATTGAATTTCTACAATATATCATGTTTCTAAGAGTTTGTTGACCTCTTCTTCAATGATCTGGGATCTCTCAGCATTGAAGGTCCTCGTCTTCTACTTCATTAGCTTGTACAAAGGGTTCACATTAAGGCGATGGACAATGACACTGGGGTCGATTCCCTAGAGGTCAGAAGCTTTCCATACGAACACATTGATATTTCTGCAAAGGAAATCAACTATAAGACACTCCATATGGTGGCCCATATCGCTTTCGATCTGAGTGGTCTTGTCGGGGTTTCTAAGCTCTAGCTCAATTATTTTGAACTCCCCGAGGGGCTCGACCCTTGTGTCCTCTAGCTTTTGTTTCTTGCTCGTCTTTCTTTCCTCGGGTTTCACTATAGGGGCGTCTCTCGAGGGTTTCAATTGTGGTCGATTGTTCTACTCGCTAGCTTCGACCGAAATGGTGTAGCAGCGCCATGCTTTCTTTATGTTACATAAGAGCTCGCCTGTGCCTGCTGGGGTCAGAAATTTGATTTTCATGCGGCATGTTGAGACAATGGCCTAAAAGTCATTTAAGGTTGGTCGACCAACAGTGATATTGTAGGCAAATGGAGCATCAACGACCAAATAATTTATCATAAGGGCTCTGCTATGGGGGGCTCCCCCAAACGATGTAGAGAGGTTGATGGATCCTTCCAAAATGATTTTTGATCCCCCAAATCCGACCAGTGGCGTACGGACTAGCTCAAATTTTAACTACCCCAAATTCATTCTTTTTAAGGTTGAAAAGAATATGATTGTCGTAGAGCTGCCATTATCGACCAGGACCTTTCTTACTTCAAAATTGGCTATTTCGACTGTTACAACCATAGGGCAATGTATCTTGCAGTCGACCCCTTTGTTCTCAAGGTGGTTGAGGTCAGCTTTAGTGAAGAAGAATGGCTCTGCGCTGGTTAAGAGCTGGAAAATTGTCTCGACCTAGGTTGATTTTGTCGATTCCAATCATCGTTGGGTCTGCGTTCTAGCAGACTTCGAGTCCCCCTCTCCCCAATAAGACCTCCAGCAATCATGTCAATAACTCCTCGAATAGATGGGTGGGGATCTTGGGCAAGCGACTTTCCTTTATCCTCTCTTCTCGGGCTAGTCGACCTTTCTCTACGAGGAGTCCGATCGATTTTGCCCCCTTCTTGCCTAGCATGCTCATCAATGTATTTTTTGAGATAGCCTTGTAGAATCAGCCTCTCAATTTCATTGTGCAAGTTGAAACAGTCTTCCATATCATGGCCTTTTTGTTTGTGAAAATGGCAGTACTTCTAGGATTTTCTCATGGCCTCCATCTCGGTCAGCTTCATGGGCTTTTTTAGGAGGTCGTCATGCTGGATGGTGAACAACACCTCTTTCCTCGGGAGATTAAGCGTGGTATAATCATGGAAGCACTTAATAGGAGATCGGCGACCTTCTCTGTGCTGACAATCATCTTTCTCATTGTTCTTCTTCTTGTCAACCTCATGGTTGCCATATTTAAGTCAGTTCATGTCCTCCTGAGTCATGTATCTTTCTGCAAGGTCGAGCAACTCCTCTATCGACCGGGGCCGTTCACACCCCAATGTGTTGACGCATTTTTTTGTGTTTAAGGCCCAAGAAGAGTACGTCAATCACGAACTCGATCCGGGAGCTATCAATCTTCAGTACTTCCATATTAAACCTGGTGAAGAAGTCACAAAGGGATTCCCCTTCATTTTGTTTCACTATATGAAGGTGGGTATGAAGGAGCTTTGCCTTTCTCCGACTGGCAAATTGGTGCATAAATTTATCACACAATTGGTTGTATGAATATATTGACACCAGCTCAAGCTTAACAAACCAATAGAGCACAATCCATTGGAAAGTAGTCACCAACATCTTAGTATGGATAAAGTCATTATGGCCATGCGACTGCATCATGTGCTCGAATTGTATCAAATGCTCGTTTGGGTCCAACGAGTCGTCGTACTGGGGCAGACCGGTCGAGACTTTAGCATCTGTAGCGATACACTCATTGATGATCTCTTGGAACGGTGACTCCCTTTCTCATCGAAATCTCTATGGCCTCTTAGGGTGATGGTTTCTCTCACTGTTTCTCATCGAGTTCTCCTCCAAAAGCATGTTCAGCTGCTGGACTTGATGAGACACCTCCTCTCACTCCTCTCTATCGCCTTGAGATGCATTTTTGTACAGCTAATATCTCGAGTGCTTGACCATATCACGCTACTGGGCTCAAATAGGTCGAGCGCCATGATCAACTGAATCCGCCACTTCTTCGCATAGGGCGTGTCAAGCCATTTCCCTAGGAAAACATCCTAGACTGGCTTCGTGTTTTGAGGGAGCGTATGGACTCTGGTCGACCTAGATTCTCTCTAGGCGATCTCTCCTCAAAAGACGCTAGTTGCAGGGTAGCGCTAGCTATCGATTTTGGTTGGACGGCATGTTGATTCATAGCAGAAGAGAATTGAGAAAAAATTTAGGTAGATATCTGCTCGCTGATGAGCTGCATTAATTGGGCATGGTCAGGCCGACCACTTGTTCTAGCTGGGCACTTGGCCCTAGCGCTCTAGGTTCTTGCTAAAGTTGAGGATGAGGAGTGGTAGACCTCATATTCTCTTCTCTTTCCGAAGCGGCTCGCTTAGTGTTAACCATTTTTCAATTGTGGACTCAAGTTTCCCACAGACGGTGCAAAATGATGAGGGTAAATTCTGTTTGTAACAGGATTGGGATGGAATCTGAGTAGATCGACCTACCTGGCCAAGTAAACGAGCTCCATAGATACTTAGGCCAAGTCTTGCAACCACAAGAAAACGTCAGGCTAACCGATGAACCCTCGGCTATGGTACTCCAATGCTCAAGTCAGTATCAGACTGACCAGATAAGATGAGCAGTAGCTTGAGGGCTTTGTAGTATAGAATTGAATACCTTCAGTGAGGTTAGAAAATGGGTATTTATAGCCTTCCCCAAGTGAGGGATTTGTCTGAGATGCCCTTAGCATGCAAAAAGACTCTTGTCCTTACGTGAAGGGCTTTAGGTCATCTCCCATTCCTGCACTATTTCAGGTGGCTTAACCTCCAGCTTTCATTGACAAAATAGTACACTGGAGGCATGCCTCCTACCGACACGGCAGTATGGATAGTACTGGGGCGAGACGCACCATTAATGCGGAGGCATACCGCCTGTAAAGGTATTTAATGCGGCAGAGAAGGGATCCTCCAGTGAGTCGACCTCACTAGTTGACATACAGATCGACCTCAGGGTAGGGTTGACAGTCGGCGAAAGAGGCAGTAGAACACTCTGGTCGAACGAGCCGAGCGTCTACGTTCAGCTCGCGGCCTAATCGAATGACATCAACGTTGCTCAGTGTTTCGTGGGGGCAAAAAATGTAAGAGGTCGACAACGTGATTGGGCTCCGGGGATGAGATGGGTTTGATGATGTGCTCTTGGGTCGACAATCTTTGGGCTGGACCTATTAGGCCATCCCATATCACTAAGATAATTAATTATTTAATTTGTCATAAATCTCAGTATACTTTAATATATGTCCCATAAATACTTAAAGTAATATATTTTAATATATAAGTCTTGATGAAATTCGTGGCCAATTGACAACATTGCGATGTAGAAAGGGGACTGCGATACATTTAAGGCCGTCACAAGGTTAGGTCCCAACTACCGTTGCCAGCCACCGTACATGGTCTTAATGTACATTACATAAGTACACAAGAAAAGGAATAGGGATCCCAAACATGCATGAATTATTCCCTTCCTCTCATAAAATATTATTCTAAATTTAAATTAAATTTTTATTTCACTCAAATTCACATCTATCTATACTATTATAAAAAGAAATGTAGTTTTGTGTATAAAATAGAAGTTATTTGTTGTTTTTTATATAATTTACCCTTCAATTACTCCAGCAACTAAAATGAGGAATGTAGTTTGAAGGATAAAATGGAGAATTCAGTACAAAAACGTGGCTTGGATACCAAATTTGCTAATATTCCAAATTTCTCCTTTAAATTATCCTTTAGAAGTAATAGTTCAATAAGGTCAGAATTGTACTTTTTACAAAATTCACAAACCCACAAATTCTTATTGTCAAAATTTCATATTCCATTATTTTTTTTATCATACCAAAACATTTAACATAATTTTAACTTTACTCATAATTTAAATTATTTCATGTATTAATTTTAAATGATTTAATAAGTAATTTTATGCACACAAAAATTGCATGTAACAACTGTTAATTTACTCAAAAAACAATTATTTAATGTATTAGAGGCAAGAAGCGAGTTCCCTTCGACGCACTATTAATCCGTCCTTCGAGCTATAATATATATATATATATATGTATAGTGGATTTCGTTTTCATGAAACATTTCTCAGCCTCCAACTGCAAATTAATGATTATGGCATTCAAATTGTTCTGGAAATATTTTAAATTGGGATCCTGTGCACTTCAATCTTCTTTAATTATGAAGGGACAGCATACTAACCACTCCAATTCTTTACTATTAATGTAATCTAATTTATTTTCCTAACTTAAGAGTATGGGGACATATTACATATAAAATAAAGCAATGCAACCATACACATAAGTCATAATATGTACACTTTTTTTCAAGTTTTAATAGCTGCATTTGCTCATTATGTTTTTCTTCTCTCTCTTTACGGTTTTTGTTTCTAAATATAGAAACAAATTATCACATCAATTAAATTAAGTTAGAGTGTAAATGAGTCGAGCTCGAAAAAAATTGTGAGCTTGAGCTCTCGATGAGCCTTCTCTTAAAAGGCTCGAGCTCAGTATCAATCGAGCTCAATAAAATTTAATGATTAATATATAATAATTACTTAATATTATATATAAATTATTTAAAAACAGAAAGAAAAAAAAAGTAAATTGTTAATATAAATAATTATTTAGTTAATATATAGAAAACAATTAAAAAAATAAGTAAATTATCAATATGTAATAATTATTTAATTTATATATATATATAATTAAATATAAAAAAATAAAATAATAAAATAAAAAGCTCATGAGTTGGTTCGCAAAAGCGAACTTTTGAACAACTAAATCAAGGCTCGAATTGAGTTATAATTGAGCTGGCTCGTGAAACTCATGAGCTTAACTCATCTCACACCCCTACACTAAGCATAAGTATTAAATTTGACATAATACATAAACTGCGGTTAATTACTAAAAAATCCAGAATAAGTTAGTAGTTAGTACTCTCCAGACAATACTTTATGATCTTGGACGCTAAGTCAGTAAGCCCGTGGTACAACCGCTACAACAAAAACTAACGGACCGCAGTTGACCTTTATTTGTATGATTGAATTTCAAGGAACTTACACACCACTAGGCAATAAGCCAAGTATACCCTCAAGTCATTTTTTATACGAAAGAGTTAAAATTACTTGCAATGAATTGAGGAAGCAAAAATGCCGGTAGAAAGGAACTAAAATTTCTTTTGAATGCATTTATTCCTTGATTGAATTTTTTGGAATTGAAGTCATCAAGATATTCTAAAAAAGGTTGAATATGCAAATCCCATACAAAGAGTCCAATGCCCAAAAAAGATGGATTATAGGAATTGAGACCTTTGCAAGGATGGAACTTGATACAATATGACTGGTCTGAACTGATCAATCCACTTATTACTAGAAAATAAATTTATACAAGCATATTCATATCGTACTAAGGTCAGGGAAACATTCTCAAGATTAATCCATATCCAAGATCAATATCTGTGGTTAAATTCCACAATTTATAATATGAAAATATTTTAATTTCATTTTCATGAATGAACAGGAAAAAGCTACAATTAAAACTTAAAAGGCATAAAAGGAGCAGAGAACCCTTGGCAAAAAACAGCACATGAAATGCACTGAAGCAAAGGAAAAAGTCATGACCGATTACTACATACATACAAATATATATATAAACACATATTATGTGTGCGTGGCCCCCACCTATAGAAGAAGACTACCAAATATTAATTTACAATTAAGCTACACATTTTTTGAACATCTTCTTATCATGCGGATCTACAGTTTATGACTTTATGTCCTAAAAAAATTGCATTAATATGAAAAGCAAGTCGCAATTTTAATGAAAGTTGATTATTATTATTTGGTATTATCATTAAAAAAGACAGCAAAGTTAATTGTCCCTTTAATTTATTTTTATTCGTGGAGTCAATGTGCAAGCAGTATGTGGGACACGTAACTGAGACAATTTGATTATGCGCTGGGAAATTAAATTTTGAAATAATGAAATCAAACTTTCGTGCACTTTAAAAAAAATGATGAATCTTGTAATGTCTTGCTTGGAATTAGCATGCTCTCTCTCTTGTCTGAACAGTCTTGCCTGTTTTCTGTCTGGCTTCCGTTATGTAATAGATTGTATATTCTGATTTCTGGTCTAAAGTTAATAATTTTCTTTTTGAGGAAATTTAATATTAGCTTAACTTAAAACTGTTTGTTTGTATCCATTTATGCTTGCCAGTTAATTTGTACACTTGGGCTGGAACTAATTCTTGCTCAAGTATATATGTTTGACCATATATGTTGGGTTGCGCTCATGGAGAACAACTTTTTGTTTTGCAGAATTTTATGACGGAATTTAGCCTTTTTCTAAAGTAGACTTTTGCTCGTCAAATTAAAACAAGAGAAGAAATTAAAGAACCCTATTGAGAACTGATTCAATGAATGACCAGCAATCTTAACTTTTTCGTTTCCTCTTAAATTAAGTTCCTAAATTCGTAAAATATGTTTGAAATTTATAAAAAATTAAATTTTATTTTTAAATAAACTATTCAATTGGTCATAATAATTTAGATAATGCAGCTAGCTATCATGATCATATTAATATTTAAAATATCGTAATCTATACTCAATTTAAATAAGTTTATAATAATTCTATAAATAAATTAGATCTTTTTTAAAAAAACTTGTAAAATTTTAAAAATATTATTTAATTAATAGCTTAGCTCATCTCCTAAACTTTTTTATAAGACAGTCTACGAATTCATGAGCGCTGGTTTTTTTTTTTTTTTTTGGGTTTTTTCTCCCTATATATATAAGTAAAAATAAATAAATTTCTATGGGGAAAAAGAAAGCAATAGTGAAAAGTAATTAAAACAAATGAAATTGGGTCAAAAGATGTTCGAAGGTAAGAATGACATTAATGACTATAACAATTCACCAAGAACCTTTTAGTGCATGTAAAATTTCCTGCATAATTAGCATAAATCAGGGAAATTTTGGGTCTAATGACATCCAAACCAAAAAAGAAAAGGTAATTTATGCATAATAATGAGGGTTATTAGAGAAATTTAATTCACCTAATTGATAGCTAAGTATGTGGTTAACAGCTGTGAGGAGAGGAGACTGCAACTTTGCTTTTCCATCTTCTTCTTTTCTTACCACTCCTTATTAATCATTAAGCAAAATATCGCTTTCATTAATGAAATTCTCGCGATATTTTGGGGACCTTTGAGCCTTCATCATCATCATTTTGTCAAGTTTCCAGATTTGTCCTGGATCAAAAAGTTAGTTTCCAGAGTTGCCCCGGATAAAGGTCGCTTTAAAATGTAGCACCATTGGCATTGGGGGCATAAATGGTAGTAAACAAACATACCTTTCACGGGAAAATCCGAAAATATTCACGGGGAGTTGTTTAATTTAAATTGCCCGTTTGGATTCGTTTTCATTTTTATTTTCTGTTTTCAACATTTTTAAAATTAAAAAATTATTTATAATTTGAAAGATAAAAATGATATTGTATTTGAAAATTTTGTTTGAAAATAATGATTGAGGTAGGTATAAAGTTGAAAATTTAGGTGATTAATACAATTTATGTTTAAAAAGATTTATCTTTTATATTATGTCAAATCAAATTTGAATTCAATTGCTTTAATTATAGGATGATAATTTAAAAAATATTGTAAATAAAAATAAGGAATATTTTGTATGAAAATAAATAAAAAATTTGATAATTTTTTTAAATAATGCTAAAAATGAAAACAGATATTCAAAATGAAGAGAAACAACCCAATAGTTTCACCAATGATGCCAAAAATATTATACAAAATCTTTTAAATGGTGCTCTGAATTCTTCATTTCTGTCGTTTTGTATTATATTTATCTGTTTATTACATCGACCTTTTTTTTCAACTGTTTTTTTTTTAACAGAATATATTTTTCCAAGCTCTAGTTTGTATGAATTTTAGACACAAATGTCATTATATATAAATTTCTATATTGTTATAGGTGTCGTATTTCTTTCTACTGAAGAAAATGATGTCTTGATTGATTTACAACCCGTTTGGTTTCATTTTCTGGAGCCATTTTCATTTTTTAGTAAAAATGTATAGTTAAAAGTTAGTTAGAAAAAATATTTTTGAAAATGAGTTGTGTTTGGATGTGTTGTTTAAAATTGTAGATTTATATAATTGTGAAAATGATATGTATTTGGATGTTGGTGTTTTTTGTATTAAAAGAAAGAAAGTTTTTGAATTTGAATTGATGATGTGATGTGTAATTGTTTGAAAAAATAATATTATAATTTGAATTTGATTTTGATTTTGAATTTATAATATTTTTGTGGTGAATGTTGTTTGAAAAGTATTGAAAATGTAAAAAGTAGATATAGGTAATAATAGAGGTTGAAAAAGGTATGAAAATGGAGAGAGAATGTAAAAAGTAATATTTTGATAATGAAAATGTATGAGAAAATTGTGTAAAAATTGATAATTTTCTATTTTCATTTTGAGGAGAAAATAAAAATGTGGTTTGAAAATAAAAACAAACGGCCGTTCACTTCTACACAAATACAATATTAATAGGAAGAGTTGATTTTAAATGAAGATAATAAATCTGAACATCCTAATCCCTAAAAAATGTTTAAAATAGTATGTCATAACTTAACTTGCCATAAATTTGAGCATATAATCAAGTAAGTAGAATGTGAACTTCTAATCTTTTATTGCTTTCAAAATTTCGAATCACAAATATTACATTTATCTTCAATAACCCCTCACCAGTGTTTGAAAAATCAAATCGTTCATGGAACCGAAAAACTTACCGGTTCACGGTTTACTGGTTCAACCATTGGTCGGATCGTAATTGAACCGCAATTGAACCGTGACATCATAATTACGAAATATATATATATATTTATATTATATATATTACTTAAAAATTAATAAAATGCCAAAATATAAAACATAAAATACTTAAATGATATTGTCTAACATTACAATCTAAATTTCACAATTTATATTATAAATGATCAAAACAATTTAAATATATCAAGTCTAAAGTTTAAAGTTGAGAGTGTGTAAGTTAATTCTAAACTCTAAACTAAGGCTTTTTGTGACTTTTAGATAGCTTGTGAATTATATCTTAACCTTCAAACTTTATACTTAGACCAAAAAAATTAAAAAAAAAATAATTTTATTAAAAAATAAATGGAAAAATTGGTCCTATTCAATTAAACCGTGAACGGTTCACCGGCCGGTCCGGTCCTGTTTTTTGAACAGTGCCCCTCACTTGCATACCATATGTCAATAAACTGCTCATTCTTGGTAAGTATAAATTTGTCAAAGTCAAATATTAGTCTAAATCAAACAGCAAGCCATACATACACCCAGTTGTTTTGGATGTCGAGAATTGCACTAAATCTAGGGGTGGCAATTTGGGTGGGTTGATTGAGTTCGGATTGGGTTGAAATAGGAGTGTAACATTAGGTTGAAATAGGAGTGTAACATTAATTTGCTCAACCCTAACCCAACCCAGCTTGATGGCAACCTGAAAATGCTCAACCCTAACCCAACCTAAATCGTATCAGGTTAGGTTCGGATCGACCTGATTTTTATTAGGTCAACTTGCCAACTCAAATTCACCCAATCCAATCAACCAATCTGATTTAAAACAAATATTTCAAACATTTGTTTTAACTTTTAGAAATTTTTTGGCATTTTTTTATTTTTTAATTTTATTTATTCTTAATTATTAATAAATAAAAATAGGAATAAGGAATTCTCATTATAAATTCATGATAGTAGTTTTCTAAAAAAAAATTAACTGAACCATATAATATATTGATTTTAAGATTTCTTATTCATTTTATTTTGTAGTATCTATCAGCATTATAAAAATATTGAAATTACAAAGTAACATATTTTTAAAAATAGTATACTTTAATTTTTATTCAAGTTTTATTCACCCACTTTCTTTAATTTTTGTATCTTTTGTATCAATCAAATTGTCTCTTTTAACTTCTTAAAATGACATTATTTCCTTACTTTATATTGATTCAATTAAGTAGCACATAAATCAATAAAAATATATGATCAAGCAAATAAGTAAACAAGTATTTTAATTTGACACATAATTTATCATAAAAACTTGCTTAAGTCTTTTGATTTTTTTATAATCTCCCAATAAAAAGAAATCATGTCTATTTATATATTCAAAATCTTACATTGCATAAGACTTAAGAAATTTTTTTAGGACAACGCATGTCCTATATATCTCACTGCTAATTAAATGGGCAGTATCAGTTTTTACGTTCTAAATTTGAAATTGGCACGACACTTTGTCAAATTAACAAATGGAAAGTACAAAATTAAGTTTTTCAATATTCTAACTCACATTTCTTATTCTTATCATTATTCTGCTTGTGCCTGTGAATTATATTTTAATACCACAAATAATTCAACTATAGTGATTTGAGTCAAGAAAATTCTTGTTTATACATAATAAAATATCTCATGATATATATCTACTAAAAAATTTCCATAACATAAAAAGAAATTTGTGTGTGATCTTGTGCAATTTTCATACATATACATTTTTCTAAAATAATATTCCATCTTTATAATTATGTAAACCCAATTTCAATGCATTAAATAATGATAATACATGAAAAGAAAAACATATATATGATTTTAGTGTTTCATGTAATTTCCTATTGTATTGAAGATCAACGATCAAGGAGTAAATACTCACGTCCATAGATACCATTTGAAAATTTTTTGTTGTCCCAAAATACCACTATGAATACAATTCATGCAAAAGAAGTCATTTTGACTCCATAAATCGAGCGATCCTATCATTTGAGTGCTTGCTTCTTTTTTAGACATGGAAGGAGCATCCTCATTTAAGAACTTTTTAAGATTAAACAGAGTGAGATTGATCAATATTTTTTGCTACTTTTTATTAAGTTCGTAATGAAAGATTTTTCCAACTCCTCTCCTTTTAGGGAATGTTTCTTCTTCATATACAAAAGAAGCATCTTCACTTAAGAACTTTATAAGGTGCAATGTAGTGTGATAGAACGCTATCTTTTATTGCATCTTCTACGTTCGTAATTAAAAACTCATTTGGAGTTGGGACAAGGGCGATGGCAGATAATGATGATGTGCATTAACAAAAATTAATAAAAATAAAAATAAAATTGTCTTAAAATTTTTAGATAAAATATATTAGGAACATGTGTGATCTTAATTAAGTTAGAATTTGAATAAAGTAACAATGAAAATAGCTGAAATAGCTAAAAAAAATTAATTAGAGTAACAACTAGGAATAAGTACAACGAGATTGCTTAAGAAATTTAAATTTTTTTTGACAGAATGACAACTAAAAATGATAAGTTGGAGTAAGAGTTGGACTCTTTTTTCTTAATATGATTTTGCCTCTATAATAATTTCAACAAATTTTCGAATAAACCTTCTTCTTAAAGTTGCAACACTACATGTCTTAAACAACAAATCAAAATAATATTATGAACTCTCTTGGAATAACTAATGGATGAGAATGACTAATAACTCTAATATGAATTTACATTTCTAGCTATTCAGGTTGTGTCGAATGAACACTAAACAATAATGTCGTTGAAAGATGCTTATAATGACATAAACATATTAAAAAATATATAAATTGGACAGACATATTTTTTAATACTAATTATATAGTCATACCTATTGAAAAAAAACACACTAACAAACAATTATATCCTTTCACACATTTTCTAATTTTTAATTCAAAATAATCAAATTTTCACCACCCAACTTTTTTATCGTAACAAGCTATACTTCTATATAACCTACAACTGATCATTTCTCTTACACCTAAAATTAATTTTAAATAATTAATTATGTAGAAGCATTCAAATAATTGTACATAAAATGTGTTGTTTTTATTGTTGAATGAATCACCGACATGCATACTGCAATCATACATAAGAAACTCAATGTTCAAACTCAAGTTAGAGTCCGTGAACTAAAATGTGTTTAAGTTTTGTTGTCTTTGTTCAAACATGTACGCATAACATAATCGTACGAATGTTTTGAGGAAAAGCAGGTCTCATTCATTAGCTTTAAAAAATAAATAAATAAATAGATTAGATAAAATAAAGAGAAAATGAGAAACATCATGTCATACCGATACCGTATCATATCATATCATATGACGCTATAGTTCCATTTTCTCAAATATATATATTTTTCTTCACTCGCCAGCCATAATTACAATCATTAGCTTAAGTAAAAAGCTGTTTACGCCACTAAACCACTATAGTATTCGCCATTTTTCCAGCTTCAACTTTCATTCTTTTCCCCACCAAAAGAACGACACAAACAAAAACAAACAATCCACGTTTTCTCTATCTAACGCTTACTGAAGTGCAGCTGCTGTTGTAAAGACTAAAGAATTAATTGCTCCAATCCCCCCCCCCCCCCCCCCTCTGTCTCTGTCCATCTCTCCTTTTTATCGTTTTATCCATAATCTTTTTACTCTTCTTCTTTTACTCCACTCTGTCTCTCTCTGGCACGAAATCTCTCTTTGAATCCAAGTCTTCTTCATTTGTGGGTTGCTTTTCAACTTCACTATTGTTCGTCACTGGCTTTGTTTTCAATGGGTTGTTACTGATTTTGATTCTAGATTTGCTGTTAAGCTTGCTTTCTTTGGTTTCTTTATTCTCTTTTTCATTCAGGGTGCAAAGAAAGAGAGAGTCTTGGTTTCCTCTTGGCCCTTTTTTTTTTTTTTTTTTTTTTTTTTTTTTTGCCCTTTTCCTTTTAGTTCTTAAAATTCTGTGTTGATAGACAGTTGAAAACCTCCCATTTGGATTTGGACTGGCTTTTATATCTTCTGTTTCTAAGATAAACCCACTTCTCTAGCTCGCCTGGCTCTCCTTTTCCTTTTCTGGGTCTTTTTCCCTTTGCCTATTTTAATTTATTTTTGGTTTTTTTGAAATGTGGTTGTCGATGGGTTCTTCAAGCTCTTGAATGTGTTTATGCGATAGAAGTGTGGAAGAAAGATGGGATCTTTTACTGTACTTGTAGTTCTTTTGCTCAGTTTAGGACTATTCCTTGCAGATTGCTTAGCATTTCCAAAGAATGAAGGCAAGTTTTACCCCTACACTTTAGTTGGTTCCTCAGATCTTGATTCTCAATCGAATTACTGTTTAGGAAGTCTATTTTCTACCCTTTGCTGTGATTGATTAATAGTTATATAACTGACTGCAATGTGAGATACTGCTTGATTTAATCATGCAAGATCTTGGATTTAGTTGTTTATAGAATATATGAAGTGAATATAAGAATGCGGCTAAGTAGAAAAATAGTGCAGAGTTTGTAGGGATAGTTTCTCTTACAGAAGAATTCTTGTTTTTATTCAGTTCAAGCTTTAACTTCCTTCAAGAGAGCTATTATTGAGGACCCCTTGCTGGTTTCGTCAAATTGGAATCTTCTGGACTCAAATCCTTGTGGTTGGTCTGGCATTTCTTGTTCCATGGATGGAGATCATGTTATAAAGCTGTAAGATTTTCTGTCAATTTTAGATTAATAGGGAGCAGAGTCACAAACAAATTTAATATTTTTTACATACAACATTATTGGTAAGAATTTGAAAGTGATAACAATATACTATTTGTGCCTAACCTAACTTCCCATTTATGATGCTACTTGGAATTGCAGTAATATATCTGGGGGATCTTTAAAGGGTTTTATTGCACCAGAATTGAACCAACTTTCAGCTTTGCAAGAATTGTAAGCTTTTGTTGAATAAATTGTACCATAATAAAGTTTATATCTAGTTATTTTGCTGCTGTAAGTTAGGATGATTGTTTATATGGTTTATGAACAGAATTTTGCATGGGAATTTGTTTATTGGTACAATACCTAAGGAAATTGGCATGCTGAAAAACCTCAAGGTATTGGATTTGGGCTCAAACCAGCTAACAGGAACAATTCCATCAGAAATCGGAAACTTAAGCAGCATTGTCAAAATGTTGGTAGAAAATGAGTACATTAGTTTATTCTGCTGTTGCTCTTCATTTTCTTTCCTCTCACCAGTTGTCATCTTCTGTTTTGACAGAAATCTCCAATCTAATGGGTTGACTGGAAAGTTACCCTATGAATTTGGTAACTTGAAATACCTTCAGGAACTTCAATTAGATAGGAATAAGCTTCTGGGAACTGTACCTGCTAGTAATGGTTCGGATTATCCTTCCAAGATACATGGAATGTAAGTAGTAAATACTTGCATTGAATTTGTAATTCTCTTGAATAATTTGACTCACCAAACTTGAATTGTTTTGCCCCCTGAATTAGCTGGTGGTCTTCTTTTTGCTCTTTATTTTGGGGAGAGGTGGCGGGGATGATACTGATACTTGTGTTTAATTAATGCTTTTCTCTTTATTTTCTCTATAGATGAATAACTGTTCGCCAAAATTACTTTCCCCTAGAAATAGTGCTGCTATGACTCGCACAATATTTGAAATTGCCAACATTACTGGTCTTAATGTTTGTATCATAGAATTTCTCTTAGTCAACAAGCTGATTCCAATTTTGGTCTTTGTATCGACTTGATTATTTGCTGAAAATGTGCAAGTGCCTTTGGTGCCTAGACATAAGTATCTTATCTATGATTCTGGAATGTTCAAATCTCGCTGTCAGGAATTTATAGTTGTGCAAGTTCTTCTTTGAGCTGAGTGTGAGAAATCCATTTACTAGGTTAGGAGACTGATGCCACAACGAATTACTAATTTTCAAATTTGTGCGCTTATGTCTGGATTTAACTAGAATATGATTGCTTCACTAGTTTACACATACCTTGCAAAGTTATATCCAAGAGTTTGTTTCTCAGTTTTCTCTCTTCATACAACAGATCTGCTTCAAATGGCAGCCCTATGGGTTTTTGTCGATTCTCCCAACTAAAAGTAGCTGACTTCTCATACAATTTTTTGGTTGGAAGCATACCCCAATGCTTGGAGTATCTTCCGAGGTAATCTATGTGCTTTCCTTTCATTCTCTTACTATCTATTTTTTTTTATTTCCTTTAAATTGTATTTGAGGTATTTAACATTCATTTTTGGACATAGATCAAGTTTTCAGGGTAATTGCCTTCAAGAAAAAGATGTTAAGCAGCGTTCTGCTGCAAAATGTGGTAGGTAACGCTGCTTATGCTCATTACTAGAACTCATGGTAGTTTGTCTTTGAAAGGTGGAAAAAGTAAAAATTATCTAATTTTTATCAGTTGCATCATGCATGAAAACAATGATCAAATGCCTAAACAACTAACTTTTGCTGTCGGCATTGCTGCTTCCTAAAGCTTGCATCTTAAGTTTTTAATTGAAATTGGTCCTCTCTGAATTTACCACCGGAGTCTCTCAAAAGCTGAAGCAACTTTGAATATTAGTTGGAATCATTGTAAAAACACGTTCAGTTTGCTGCTGGTATTGATAAAACTTTTACAGCAGGTGGTGCTCCACCCACAAAACCCCGTTCAGAAGTTAATCCAAAGCACATGCCTACTGAAGTGAGATCAAAGCATCAAGCTAATTCATCAAAACCTGCATGGCTCTTGGCTCTTGAAATAGTGACTGGAGTTATGGTGGGTGTGCTCTTTGTCATTGCTCTTTTTACCGCTGCTCAGAAGTGGAAGAGGAAACCTTCTATCATTATCCCATGGAAGAAGTCCTCAAGTGCGAAGGACCACATGACAATTTATATAGGTTAGTGTTATACCAATCTGAATTTTTTGAAACCCCTTTTGAATCAACCATCCAGTAACAAGTACTAGCTAATCTGCTTTGGCACATAATATCTTTATTGAATTTCAAGTTTCTAAGCTCCAAAGTGCTGAACTAAGTGCACGGCTTCGACAGATTCTGAAGTACTGAAGGATGTAGTGAGATTTAGCAGACAAGAACTTGAAGTAGCCTGTGAAGATTTCAGCAACATCATTGGTTCCTCTCCAGATAGCCTGGTATACAAAGGCACCGTGAAAGGTGGGCCTGAAATTGCTGTGATATCCCTTTGCATCAAAGAAGAGCATTGGACTGGCTACCTTGAGCTTTATTTTCAGAAAGAGGTATCTTTTTCTTTTCTTTGTAAAATTTGCTTAATGCTTTCTTCGACGTTGTATTATCAAATGTATGAACTTTTTACTGCATGTGGGCATGCCTTAGGCATTATGTTATTCATGATTCAGGTGGCAGATTTGGCAAGATTAAATCATGAGAATGTTGGAAGATTGCTAGGCTACTGCAGAGAAAGCAATCCATTTACCAGAATGCTGGTGTTTGAGTATGCATCAAATGGAACACTCTACGAGCATCTTCATTGTATGTTAATTTCCATTACATTCTCTTCTTTCTTTTTGAACTTCATGAAGTAGTTGCAACAGCTCCACAAACTGAACAATGCTTTTCTGATTAACTGCAGATGGAGAAGGATGCCAATTCTCTTGGACGCGACGCATGAAAATTATTGTTGGGATTGCCCGGGGATTAAAATATCTTCACACAGACCTTGACACGCCATTTACTTTATCCGAACTGAGCTCTAATTCCGTTTATCTGACTGATGATTTCTCTCCCAAGGTGAGGAAAGATAACTTGTCAATCATATGAATATCAACTCAATCAATGTCTGATGGTCTATCCTGACACTAGATCTTGTTTAGTCTCTTCTTTAGCGTAGGAAGGAAAAAAGGTTTGCTAGCTGTTTCTACTTGTGCACCCTTCATATCATATTGTTGTATGGCCCCCATTTTACAAAGTTCTGGGGCCTTGAAGTAGATTGAATGGCATAGACCACTTAAAAGGTTCTAACAGAACCATACGAAATATGCTGATAGAGAAGCATACTTATCTGTGTAGTCATGCTTGTAAAAATAGAAATTGATACTCCTTCCAATTGACAAAAGTTCTTAGTAGATTGCTTTCAACTTCTTGTGCCTGCAGCTGGTTGATTTTGAGTGCTGGAAGACAGCTCTTTCCAGATCAGAGAAGAGCTCGGGCACCATAAGCAATGAAGGCGCGGTTTGTATCCTTCCAAATTCTTTGGAAGGACGTCATCTTGATATCCAGGGGAACATTTACGCATTTGGGGTTCTTTTACTTGAAATCGTTAGTGGGAGACCTCCATACTGCAAAGATAAAGGATGCTTGGTGGATTGGGTAATGCATTATGAACTTTTCCAAACTCTTTCATCCAAATGTTGACTCTTTCCAGTGATCAACTTGTACAAGTAACTTATAGTTTATTAATCACATTGCAGGCTAAGGAATTCTTGGAGTTGCCGGAAATTATGTCCTATGTGGTGGATCCTGAATTGAAACATTTCAGATATGAGGACCTGAAGGTGATCTGTGAGTTGGTAAACCTGTGCATTCATCCGAATACGAGCACTAGGACATCCATGCGGGACTTGTGCGCCATGTTGGAAAGTGGTATCGACACATCTGTATCTGCTGAGATTAAGGCATCTTCTCTGGCTTGGGCTGAGCTCGCGCTTTCTTCATAGTGAGCCGGCCGGCACTGTGAATTAGAAATATACAGTAGCAATACTTTTTATTTACCTTTTGTCCATTTAATTCTAATCACCTTTAGGTGTTTTGAGTTCTTGTAAATGCTACGTGCCATAAGAAACATAATTTTTTATTGCTGGCAAATCTATCAATTCTAGTGTATGAAGGTCTTGCTTCAGTACTGGCTCACGTTAATGTTTATTTGCACTCTGTTTAGCTTAACTTCTGGGTAGTACCATTTCAGTTGTAATCCGTTGGTTATTCTTGGTTGTATTAGATTTGTCATTGGTATGTTGATGATTATAATTCACTTCACTGAAGATTCATGAAATAGAAAACAAGACATCTATAATGGAAAACAAAAAGGTATAATAAAGTTTCTTGAGAAAATCTCAATACAAAACATATAACATTCTGATCTGACACTGCTTAAAATTTATGCAACCCATTCCTAGACATAATCTTGAGAAAAATGAATAAATCAACTTTGACTAGCACTGTCAACATTTAGCGCGTGCAAAATGATTATCATTAGGATTCCTCTTTCCACTGAAAACAGCCAGCGCTTTCCTAACCGGAGGCTGGTGAGGAGATTTCTTGTCAGTGTGATGGCGGAAAATGTCATCTGGAACAAAAAAATCATCTTCCTAGAAAACAAATCATTTCAAATTCATTCAGATAATGGAATAGAAAATAAAGAAAGATTTAAAGGGAAAAAAAAATGTAAATCTATCAGAAAAAGCAGAACAATGCATTAAAATTGAAGCCGACCTGCTTATTTTTTTTCTTTGTCTTTGGATACAGGAACTTCTGAGGAAGCTGATCTTCCCGTAAAATAGGGTTCTTTGTAATTGCATCCCTCCCCCCTTGAGGTAAAGGCAAGGAGAACTGCAAACACAATCATATATCAAATTCAAGTCAAGATTCGAGAGAAATCATCAGTAAACCAACAGAGAAGCACAAGCCAACAAAGATTTGTAAATATGTCAACTTCCACAATCTCACAGCAGATATATCGACCAACAAAGTAGCACAAGCCACATGCCACATGTATTGGAAGATCCAATGAACATAAAAGAGTTCCCCAGGTTGGAGGACACCAAGCTCATTCAACATATTAAAAATCAAAACCAGGTACAGTCTCATAGTGTAATACTGAATATCTAGATTTTTCTGTGCCATTTTCTTGTTCTAGCCACTGCAGATCTCTTTATAGATAAAGAATGTTGAAATGCGCAGACTGAAATTACACTGTTAGTGCAGTCGGTTATAACAGAACAAAGAACCAAAAATCTCCCTGTAGTCTCTTCTTAAAGTGAATAATACCTTTGTTCCACGCAAGGATACGCGAGGCCGACGGCCCGCCAACACAATACCATTTTCATTAACTGTAATAGCCACCTTGCGCAGCGTGCCCCCATTCCCACATTTAGGACAGAAAATTCTACCAGTCTCTGTAGTCACCTTAAAGCAAGCATGGCATTTCAGCACCCACCTGCACAAAGAAATGCACGCCCAGTTATTCCTCAGGCCTAATAAATCATTAAATAGACTAGGAGCTGCCAAAAGACATTTTAGAGCAACAGAATTTCTTGAAAGTTTAAGCATAGAAAAACAAAGACGCAGCTAAAAAATTTCAGTATACCTATGAAGCTCACGAATCTGCATTCCTCCAGGAGCCAGAAGTCTTAAACCCATCTGAAGCAGCACATTTTGCATGGCAAAGTCACTAGTTATGCAAGCCACAGTAGACTCAGACAAAGTTCTAAGTGTCCAGCTCTGTTCACTACTTTTATCATCCATATGTGATGCATCTATATTTTCAGTTGTCTGGCTGATCACCTCCAAGTTACCGAGTTCTTGATCAGTGATTTCAATATCTTCTTCATTTAAAGCATCATAAGCAGAATCTGTCACCTTAACACCATTGGATACATTTCCCCCGCAAGGAACATTTAGCTCATCGATATCCCGAAAAGGGATTATAGATTCTTCTTCCAGTTTCATCTTATCCAAACTTGCAGAGATGTCTTCATCTACATTCTTCTCGTTACTGATCTCACCACCCTCAAGTTTACCATTTGTCCTTTCTTCATAACTTTCATCTACCAGCAGCTCTGGAAACCGACCATCATCTAAGTTTTCGTTTTCCACATTACAGGATGAGCCTTCTTGATCACCTAATTCAGTTGATGCCTCATTCATTTCACGCCTAGCTTTCCTCCTTAGATATCTTCTATGAGTACTTCTACTCACAGCCGGTCGCCAATCATCAGCATTATCATCGTATACACCCTGTGATGCATCAATGCCATCAGCCACCATCTTTTTCCCCTCAATTTTTACTTCTCTCTTCTTTGGCAAGAATCTCCTAGGTTTCCTAAAACCTGAATCACCATCGTCCTGATTGCAGATGTCTGACTCACTACCATCTCGACTCGAACCATCATCTATACTTTGCTGATCTGCTGATTTCATGCCAAAACTCAAATCTTTGACAGGTAAAATTCTCGATTTAGGATTTGGTCCATTGTCAACTGCTTGCTCCAGTGCTTCCCACTCCTCAAGGTTAGGGACATTAGAACCCCAACCAGGCAAGTCTTTTTCAGGCAGCCTTTTAACACTAACTGTATGAATAGGAGGGGGGCTGTCTCTGATATGTTGAGTCCCATGGATCTGAGCCTCCAATGTATAAGTCAAAGCAATGAGCTTGAGATCCACATGTGAGAGTGTCTGCAAGTCACCAGTAGCTTTTGCAAAGTTGATCACTGTAAAATCATATATCAGGAATGATGAAACTCAAGTAAGATCACTAGTCACTACATAAGCTATCAAAGCACTTGCCCAACAATTCTAATGCTATTAGTTGCATTTTGCATGACATGAAAGTTGCATCGCAATTGGAAACCTCGAACAATAGCTTGTTCTTCCTCTTATTCTTTCTAGAACTCTTTCACAAAGTAATAGCACCATGATATTGAATAATCCTCAACACATAGTTATTGCCATTAGCAACAACACTGTCTATCATAGCCTCCCTCAATAGCCCCTCAATAAGGCACTCTCAATTAGGGCTGTAAATGGATATTCGAAAATTCGTTTACCGTTCGCATCCGAATCCGTTTATAAGGCTATTATCCATATCCGATTAATAGATATCTGACTGTAAACAGATATGAATATGGTAAATGCCTATCCAATATGTTTAATATCCGCTCCAAATACATATCCGTTGGATATATCCGTTTATATATTCGATTATCCGTAATTTAATTAAATCCATTATCCATATAATGAATAAT
The DNA here is from genome assembly GCA_018894105.1 of Jacaranda mimosifolia. NCBI lineage: Eukaryota > Viridiplantae > Streptophyta > Magnoliopsida > Lamiales > Bignoniaceae > Jacaranda > Jacaranda mimosifolia. Next base: position 33,114,778 of record CM032119.1, read on the forward strand.
ATTTAAAAAATTATTATATATAATATATTCTATTTTTATGTATTTTAATGTATATAAATAATATTTTAAAAAATTATCATATATAATATATTATTATACAGAATAAATTATTTTTATTTTTTCAATATAAAATTTCATAATATATATATATAAATGAATATATGTATAAATTAGTAATTAAAGAATTAATAAAAAAAGTAGACAGTAATGATGATAATTAAATAATATTAAATCAAAGTTGATTTTAAGCATAGAAAATTAACATCTACCATATGGGAACACTACACTAGGAAATCAATGGTTGGGGGGGGGGGGGGGTAAGGGCAATGTTACTGCCACTTGCATCTATTGCAAAAGAAAATTGTCTTGTATTGAAATGAACTTTTATCTTGTTTCTTTTGGATTGTTGTATTATGTATTGAAAATTGTTATTTCTTTTAATTCTTGAGGAGATTTGTATGCTTGTTTGATCTTTGGAGTATGTTAATTTTATTGTTTGTTTATTGTTTTTTCTAAATTTTATTATGTTATTTATATGATTATTTTTTTTAATGAAATTTATTAGAAAAAAAATGCAGTTTATTATAAATTAACGGATTCGGATATTCAGATATTTATAAACGAATATTCGGATACGGATATATCTGAATTCGGATAATATCCAGCAGATATGAATTTGAATGTTATTAAAAAATATCCGTCAGATACGAATACAGATATGGTAAAACTCAAACAATATGGATACGGATACAGCCTATCCGATCCGTTTAATATCCGTTTACAGCCCTCATCTCAATCACTATTTATCGAGATTTGTGGTGGCAAGCCTTCAGTGCCTCAAAGCTATTCTGTTCATGGAAACTTACTGGAAATAACCAGGCTAGGAAACTTAAAACAAAAATTTTGTTCGTGAAAAAATGGTGGCAAACCTAAGCACACATCATCATTATTTATTCTGCAAGTAATAAGAACCTCAATTGGAAATGAGAAGAAAAATAAAAAAACTTCCCTTATTTCTATTATGCTTTTATCCTTCCGCTTTGTGTTTACAATGAAGAATGAAACTTCACTTCATGCACACATAACACTAACTCATCCAGTATGTGAAAAACCATAAGCATAACGTACATAATACAAAAAAATAACATGCTATATAATTCATAACAGGAAAAAAAGACGAATAGTTCCAGCAGACACTAGCAAAGACGTATTCTCGTTTAAGCATAATATAAAATAAGATGCAACTCACATAAAACTAATACCTTGAACGAACTAATAGTAAACGACAGTGGCAATTAAATCAAAAAAATCCACATATATACCTTTGCTGAGGGCATCAGGGGATGGCTCGAGAGTATCAACAGTGAAGGGCAGGAAGTTGAGGGAATGAAGGGAAGCAGGGTCGCGGATTTCGCTGATGACTTCCGCGACAGAGACGAAGCGGTCAGCCGAATGGAACAGCCTCTCACCTCCCTGGATTATGGCGTTGGCGTCGACCACCGCCACTGCTATGCCCTTTGACGACTTGCAGCTCCCCACCAATATCCCGCTTTGTGGGCCGTTTGTGGCGGACGCCGGGGCAGAGAAGCGGTGATGGTGTTGGTGCCCCGTCTGCGGTTTCAGTAAATTGCTCCAACACGCCTGAGCAGGGGACGTGGATTGTACCTCCATGGCGGTTCGAAGAGACAAAGGGAGGACACAAATTACAAAACCCTACAAGAGGTATAACGAGTTATGTGGCCGAAACGACGCTGATTTATCTGGGAAATGGAATTTTCTATTTCGTTTATTTTCTCCTTTTTTTTCTTTTTCTTTTTCTTTTTCTTTTTCTTTCTTTTTTCTTTTTTTTTGTTTGTTTGTGTGTGTGTGTGTGTGTGTGGTTTGGTTGTGAACGATGTAAAACGAAATTAGTAACTAAACTTGATACCATAAATTCTCATAGACTTGTTTGTCCTAAATTTTAGATATAGATAGTTTTTGTCTCATAGAATTTAAAATATAATCTTATATAATTTTTTTAAAGTAATCAAAAATAATATTAATCAGTGTTCTTGGGCTAAAGCTTGCCCAATTACATCAAAAACATAAGTACCAGATTGATTACATAACTTGGCATTCTTAGCTAGCATATCTGCACACCTATTAGCAGCACGGGAAACATGGTGGAATGAGAAGGAACACAAGCCTTGAAGACAATGTTTTGCATCAGATATAATGGGACCAATAGCAAAAAAATTAGGACCATCAACATTGAGTGCAGTAACCACAGTAAGGCATTCACCTTCAATAATAACTCTAGACCAAGTGAAGTGCGCACACAAATCGCAAGCAGATTTAGCAGCTACTGTGTTAAAGGTCGCCTTTGCCATCGGGTCCTTTGACCATCTACAGGGCATCCGGGTTGCCCCAGCCGCCTCTCACCAGCCTACATCAATGGACTTGCACTCCAAGGAGTTCATCTGTTGTGTCCTTAGGTGTAGGCCCTTTCTTTTGTTTTTCCTCTTGTAAATATGCAGCCAGGATGTTGCCATTTTGTTATAATTTTCAGCTTTTCTATATCTAGTGTTGTCAGAACATTTTTCTTTTCTTAGCCTATTAGAGGGGGGGATGAGGAGTTGAAGCTAAGTTGTATTAAGCTTTGTTGGGATCCACCCCCAACGTCTAGCGTTGCTCCAACGATTATCAATATTGTACTGCTGCTATTATCAATGAAATCATATTTCTTTTCTATTAGATTGTGCCTCTAAAGTGTTCCAGCATGTACATGAGTACAGTTGGGCATGATTGCTATGCAACAATCACCTAGCGGTTATTAAGCTTTTGACAGTTGACGGTCATTGAGTTTTGACGGTTGACGGTTATTGAGCTTTTAGGCGGACGTAGTTGACATGTGGCAAGCTACTACTCGTATAGTAGGCAGTTTCCCAATTACTTGAAAAGTGCCCTATGACAGGTGGTATCAGAGCCTCGGCTCTTGATCCACTAGGCCGAGGAGATGGTGCTAGAACCTGCAGCCTCTGCAAATATGGCGGGATAGGATAATGAAGCCCTAAACAGGTTGGTACTACAAAACAATGGTTAGATGCCCTGGAGGACAAGAATTCCAGGTTGCGGTTTGTTGTTGAGACCTTGGAGGAGAAGGTCGAGGGATTGGAGGAGGAGATCATGGATCTCTACTCACAGTTGGGCGAGAGCAGAGATGTTTGTCAAGTCTTGATAGAGGCACTGAAGGCAAACAACATGGCTTATATGAGGCATGAAATAGAGGCAATGTCGATTCAAATTAGCTTTTTCAAAGAGCAGTGAGTAATATACCTGCCATTGCTCCAGATCCAGTTTCTAGGATTCGAATACTAGATCCCAGAGCTTATGGCGGTGCGAGAGATGCGAATGAGGTCAAGAACTTCTTTTTTGATATATGGATCAGTACTTTCTTGTTGCTAATATTGAGGATGAGGTGAGAAAGGTGGCAACCGCTACCATATATTTGACGAGAGATGCAAAATTATGGTGGCGGACCAAATATGCAGATATCTAGGCACTTCGAGTGCGTATGGGTACATGGGATCAGGTCCAGGAAGCAATTAGGCAACAATTTTTCCTGGAGAATGTCGAGTGTAATGCTAGGTGGGCCCTACGAGATCTGAAGCATACAACCTCCATCAGGAAGTATGTGGAAGCTTTTTCCACACACATGCTAGACATAAGGGACATGTCCAAGAAGGATAAGCTTTTCACATTTTTGGAGGGATTGAAAACGTGAGCTCATGCCGAGCTATAGTGCTTGAGAGTGGCCAATTTGGATACCACTATGGGAGTTGCTAAGTAGTTAATGGATTATGGTTCCGAGCCCTGAAAGGAGAAACATGCAGCCTTAAACATTAATCAATCAAAAAGGGGTGGGTCAAAATCATTCAGGCTAGGTTTGAGCAAAGGTAAGGGAGAGAGATAATCCCACACTCAAGGGAGCTCACAAGTGAGTTCTGATAAGGCAAAATAAGAAAATAGGCAAGGAGCACCGTAGAAGAGCAGCAGTGGATATATCCTTTATGGTGGTGGTTCATACCGAATGAAAGATTATCCAAAAAAGCATTTACTGAATGCTTTAGCGTGCCTTACAAAAGTGGGGAGGACCCCTAAGCAAGTTAAGGCTCGGACTTCTGCTGTTGAGGAGCAAGAGCTGGATGAGGGTGAAGACAACTCGGGGCCATTTTACGTGGTGCAATATAATTTCTCAGGTGGCAGCTAAGAGAACAGTACCACTAAAGGGCGAGTAAGGTTGCACTAGCCCTAACAGAGCTAGCCGCAAGAGGAACCCCAGCCTCGGAACTATAGAAAGAGAGGGTTGATGTTCATTGATGTGATAAGATGTGGCAAGCCAGTTCATGCTATGGTCGACACTGGTGTCACCTACAACTACCTAGCAAGTGTTGAAGTGGAGAAACTTGGGCTTGTACTGGAGAAAGGAGTTAGACAAGTGAAAGCTATCAATTCAGCTGCTCAGCTGATTACAGGAGTGGCCAAATCTGTGCTCATCAAGGTAGGACCATTCGAGGGGAGAACCAACCTTTTAGTGGTCGTGATAGATATTTCAAGCTTATCCTTAGGCTTGAATTTCTACGGGACATAAGGATAGTGGTCATGCCATACGTGGATTCATTGATGATGATGATGGGAAGCAAGTCGTGCGTCATTCCCATATTGATCGAGAAGCTAGGAGACAAAAATCTCTCAGCCATTCAATTTGAGAATGGCTGCAAACAAAATGAGCCATCATTCTTGTGCAGCTTTCGCTTTGAGGAGATAGATGAGGCATCAATCCCTAGTGTGGTTAAGGAACTTTTACGGGAGTTCGAGGATGTTATGCAATATGAATAGCCTCAAAAGCTACCACTAAAAAGAGCAGCGGATCATGAGATTAAGTTGGTGCCGGGTACCAAACCTCCTGCACGAACACTATATCGGATGTCGCAACCTGAGCTTGAGGAGCTTAGGAAGCAGCTGAGGGAGATGCTAGAGTGTGGGATCATCAAGCTTGCTAAATCACTGCATGGAGCCCCTATGTTGTTCCATAAGAAGACTAATGAGTCCTTACGGATATGTTGCGACTACTAGGCATTGAATAAAATCACTGTGAAGAACAAGTATCCCATATCACTTGTGGCCGACTACTTTGACCAACTTAGCTGGGCGAAGTACTTTACAAAGATTGATATGTGGTCTAGTTACTGGCAAGATCAGATCAAGGAAGGAGACGAGGCAAAGACTACAGTAGTCACGAGATATGAGGCCTTTGAGTTTTTGGTCATGCCTTTCGGTTTGACTAATACCCCACTAACCTTCAGCACGTTGATGAACCAAGTGCTCTAGGGTTTTCTGGATAAGTTTGTGGTGGTGTGCTTGGATGATATTGTAGTGTATAGTGGGACCTTAGCCAAACATGTGGAGCATCTACAAAAGGTTCTCACCCAATTCCATAAGCATAAGCTGTATGCCAAGCCGTCGAAGTGTTCATTCGCTCAGGAGAAAATTCATTTCTTGGGTCACATCATAGAATGAGGAAGAATCCGTATGGACCTGAAAAAAGTGCAAGCTATTTAAGAGCGGCAGCCTTCCGAGAATGTTCACAAAGTGTGGTCATTTCTAGGGTTGGTAAACTACTACCGCAGATTTGTAAATGGCTACGCTGAAATAGCGTGACCCCTTATCGACCTCATAAAGAAAACCGAGTCTTAGAATTGGACACCCCAATGCCAAGCGGCATTCGAGGGACTAAAGAAAGCTATGGTGTCGGATCCTGTGTTGGCCCTCTTGGACTTAACGAAGATGTTTGAAGCAGAGACTAATGCTTTGGACTTTGCACTTGGAGGAGTTCCAATTTAAGATGGGCATCATGTTGCTTTTGAGAGCCATAAATTGAAAGAATCAGAGAGGCTCTACTCGGCATACGAGAAGGAGTTGCTAGCTATAGTTCACTACCTCAGACTATGGTAGCACTACTTGTTAAGCTCTCATTTTGTGGTCAGGATAGACAATACTGCAGTTAGTCATTTTATGAGCTAATCCAAACTGACCAGTAAGCAGGCACGATGGCAAGAGTTATTGGCAGAATTTAACTTTTCCTTGGAATATAATGTCGGTGCGAGCAATCATATGGTAAACACCCTAAGCCGATGAACAACTCATACGAGGGTGGTGTCCGCTTTATCCTTGAGTGGAGTTACTACTTCTGTGAAGGATCGAATATGAGAGCTTTTACAGAAAGATCCTATAGGGTAGTACTTGGTCGACCTTGTCGAGAAGGGCAAAACTCGACAATTTTGGATGAATGGAGGACTTTTGATGACCAAGAAAACTGCAGGTATGTTCCAAAAAGTAGGAATATGAGGAAATCATTAATTTTAGAATGCCACGACACTCTTTGGGTGGGACAAGCATGAGAAGAACTCACCCATGCCTTGGTGCACATATCGTATTATTGGGCACAGATGTGGGATGACATTGAGACTATGTTTGTACTTATCTTGCGCGCCAGCAGAATAAGCCAGACCATCAGAAGAAACCAGGCTTGTAGGAACTACTTCCTATTCCCCAACGACCTTGAGAAAGCATATCTATGGATTATATCATTTGGTTACCTAAAGTGGGAGATTTGGGGACCATTATTGTCATGGTAAACCTGTTCTCTAAATATGCTATATTTATTGCAGCCCTTAAACATATTACATCAGAAGGGATGGCTCATCTCTTCTTCAAGCATATTGTTAAGTATTGGAGACTGCTGAAGGATATTGTTAGTGATCGAGACTCTCGATTTACTGGCAGCTTTTGGACCAAGCTCTTCAAACTCCTCGGATCTAAATTGAATATGAGCTTGAGCTATCATCCACATTTTAACAGCCAGACTGAGCACTTCAATTCCATGTTGGAGGAATATCTTCGACACTTTGTAAGTGGCTCTTAGAAGGATTGGGTAAAGCTCTTAGATGTTGCTCAACCATGCTTCAATGCCCAAAAGTGCTCTACCACCAATAAGAGTGCTTTTGAGATTGTGACTGGGCAGCAACCGTTACTCCCAAACACTTTAGACTTTCCATAGGGTGTGTGATCTCCTTTCGAACGGAGTTTCTTGTAGAAATGGAAACGGAAGGTTGATTTAGCCTTAAGCTATCTCAAGAAAGCTCATAAATGGATGAAAAAGCATGCAGATCAGAATTGCAGCGTCAGTGAATCCAAGTGGGAGATATGGTATTGGTAAAGGTCCTTGATTTGAGATAGTCAAAGGCATCTAGGGGGAGAGATCCTCACTTGATACAAAAGTATATTAGACTGTTGCCTATCATTAAATGCATTGAAAAAGTAGCTTACAAGGTAACGTTGCCTAACTGGTGAAAAATCCACAATGTCCTCCACATGAGCTAGCTCAAGCCTTATCATGCAGGTTAGGAAGACACATCCTGCAATAGACCCAGTTGCCCATAGTTGACGTTGATGAAGAAAGAGAAGTGGGTGGCGGAAGAAATTCTAAATCACCAAGTAACTAGCACAAGAAGCGCAACTCGGATGGAGTACTTGGCCAAATGGAAGTGATATAGCAACGAGGAGAACACTTGGGAGCAGGTGACGGACCTCAAGGTGTTCAAACCTCTATTAGAGGCGTATTAGGCCTCAGTGTCGCCGAGGACGTTGCCATCTCATGTGGGGAAGAATATCAAGGGTCGCCCCCACCATTGGGCCCTTTGATTGTCTATAGGGCATCCGGTCACCCCGACTACCTCTTACCAACCTGCATCAATGGACTTGCGCTATAAGGAGTTCATTTACTGTGTCCTTAGGTGTAAGCTCTTTCTTTTGTTTTTCTTTTTAATATACAGCCAGGATGCTGTCGTTTTATTGTAATTTTTAGCTTTTTTGTATACAATGTTGTCACAATAATTTTCTTTTTTTAGTATATTAGAGGGGGAAATGAGGAGTTGAAGCTGAATTGTACTGAGCTTTGTTAGAGTCCGCCCCAACATCTAGCTTTGCTCCAACGATTATTGATTTTGTACTGTTGCTGTTATCAATGAAATCAGATTTCTTTTCTACTGAATTGTGCCTCTAAAATGTTCTGGTGTGTGCGTGAGTTCCATTGGGCATGACTGCAATACAACAATCACTCAACGGTTATTGAGCTTTTAATGGTTGACGCTTATTAAGCTTTTGGACAGACGTAGCTGACGTGTGGCTAGCTAGTAGCCGCACAATTTGCAATTTCCCAATTACTTGAAAAGCTCTCTGTGACACTCTGCTTCTGCTGCTTCCAGATCTAAGCGAGTTTGGATGAGGCGTGATTCCCAAGCAAGCAATGTCCCATGTGATCAAGAGCTACAAGGCCAATACCTATTACTCTAATGTCTTTAAAATGGTAGCATCAAAGTTAATTTTAATCTGACCCACTGTCGGAGTTACCTATGAAATTGTTGCACCAATGGAGCTAGGCATAGAAGAGTCCTCTGTTAACAAACATAATAGCCTCAAGAGGAGACCAGTAGAATTCCCCATATCTAGAAGAATTTCTGCAATACCAAATAGTCCAACTGTAAACTAGGAAAGAACATAAATCTTATTTATCTAAGTCTGCTTGCACCTTATAAAACCAATTGAAGACTGAGGTGGATGGTTGGTGAATGAATTTGTGTGGCAGATTTGAAAGAGACCATACTTGACGTTCGAAATGACAATATAACAAACAGTGAAGAACATCTTACTCCATACCTAGACATATATTGCATAAAGACGTAGGAAGAATTTTCCTACTAAATAATGCAGCATTTGTAGGAAGAAGGTCTCGGGCAGCACGCCAAGCAAAATATTTGATCTTGGGAGGAACTTTGCAATTCCATAGGAAGCTAAAGTTGAGTGCAGTCGCCATGCTACTAGAACCTCTCCTCTCTTCAATTCGTCTAAGTTTAAGAGACTGAGTAAGGCAATAGGCAATTTTAACAAAGAATAAACCAAATTTTGAATAACTCCACACGAAATTGTCGTCATTAGCAAAACTACCAAGGGGAATGGAGAGAATAGCATCAACATCATCTTATTCAAATAAATATTAAAAATTCATGAATTCAATTAAAAATCATTCAATAATTTAGAAATCAAAATCAAATTTAAATATTTTAATGTATGAAAGTGATACTACTACTGTTGCTACTATCGCCCCTTAGCTCAACATAAGATCATACCAAACAAGCAATTAGCAAAAGTTCCACTTGTTTTTCAATTTTTAGTAGCATAATAAATTCAGAAAATCAAAGCCCAACACCCACAAGCAAAAGGGTAGTAGCTCGGAGAAGATAGGTCCTTAAATGTTGGGCTGTTGAGAGGCAGAAATTGAAATGTTGGAGAAAATTGATGGGCCCTTGATTTCATAATATTCTCATTATTTCACTTTCTTAATAACTCCATGTTGTGAATTTGTTGCATATGTCCTTTTACTTCTCATTCGGGATTTATGCATTTAGTCCAAAAGTAATTTTCTGCAAACCACATTTGCACAACTTGGTAATACGTGGATGCCTCAACTCTTAATTTACAATGACTGTCATGTCAGGTTTGAATATCTATTGGCTATCAACATAGCAATTTCCCTTAAATGTGATTATCGAAGTCTTTCATTATTATAAAATATATGATTTGAGCCATAGTTACTATCCAAAGTGCAAGTCTTCATCACCATAGTTTCACCGTAGTGCTAGTTAGACTAAAGCCCTCTATCACAGAGATAACTGGTTCACAAACCACTGTTGCAAGTGGGATCAAACCCATGACCTCCTTATAGGAAATTAAGGGTTAAACCAACTAAGCTATCATCTCAGTGATTTTGAATATCTATTTTATTTCTTTTAAATATTTTCCTCCATAATAAACAAGCAAAAGTTAGGGATTTTAAATTTGGCAAAGGTTTGTGCTGTAACATACTTTTCGCATGTAGTATCTTGATGCGCCAAATAATTAATATTAATGATAATAAATTAAATAAAAAAATTATTGACAATATATATTAGATGATAATAACTTTTATTTTATTATAATATAATTTTGTAATAATAAGAACTAATGTGGTAAATTATCAATTGATTATGGGAGCAAACAAGGAATCCAACTTTTTGCCAAGGGTCCATTTGGTTTCATTTTCTGGAGCCACTTTTATTTTTTAGTGAAAATACATAGTAAAAAGTTAATTAGAAAATGTGTTTTTGAAAATGGAGTTGTGTTTGAATGTGTTGTTTAAAATTGTAGGTTTATATAGTTGTGAAAATGAGATGTATTTGGATTTTGGGTGTTTTGTATTAAAAGTTGTGTAGTTTTTTAATTTAAATTGATGATGTGATGTGTAATTGTTTGAAAAAAATAATATTATAATTTGAATTTATAATATTTTTGTGGTGAATGTTGTTTGAGAATTATTGAGAAGATAAAAAAGTAGATATAAGTAATAATAGGGGGAAATAAGTATGAAAATAGAGAGATAATGTAAAAAAGAATGTTTTGAGAATGAAAATATATGTAAAAATTGTGTAAAAATTGATAATTTTTTATTTTCATTTTCAACAGAAAATAAAAATAAAGTTTGAAAATGAAAACAAACGGGCCGCAAGTTTTTGGCCCGTTATGCAGCTAGCTTTTCGAGGGACTAATCACTCTATGTCGACAAACACAACTATATGTTATTGCATCCAGGTTTGAATGAATTTTTTGTCTATTCTACTATATAAAAAGAGCTCTTACATTTATAAAATAATAGTTTTTATATTACTACACCAAATTATAATGTATTTATTATAGCCTAAAGTATATTATCGGTTAGAAAAAGAAAAAATTAAGATTCAAAACTTTTTAATTAACAGCTACGTATCTTCTATGTTCTACTTTTCTTTCTCATTTTCTTCTCTTCTTCTACAGCAATTGATATTCTAAAATTAATTCTACAAAATTGACCCATCAATTTTTAAAAAAAAATATAAGATTGAGTATTATATTATTTATCAATTTAATTAATATTAATATTATGAAAATCTAAATTTAAACACACAAAAATAGCATATGAAAACTATGGCTGTAAATGGATATTAAAATTCGTTTATCATTCGCATCCGAATCCGTTTATAGGACATATTATCCGTATTTGTTTAAAGCGGATATTATCCGTATTCGATTTGTAGATATTTGACTGTAAATTGATCGAATATAGTAAATTCCTATTCAATCCATTTAATATCCGCTCCAAATGAATATTCATTGGATATATCCGTTTATGTAGCAACCCTTCTCAGGACGGCACTGAAGCTGAGGTACGACCAATTCAATCTCAATATTTTGCTCATAGCAAGCAATAGGCCCATAAAGTTTCTCTTCAAATCCTTCAAGAAAGGCATAGTACTTTAACTTAACCCGTTCTGGCAAAATAACCAAATACATAACATTAGCAAAATATATACAAGTTTAGGCCTTCATGATCATTCATGACCTATCACAACATCTCAAACTCAACTTAGCATACATGGAAACCTATATACACAGCCAAGAGTCTAGAACATTTCAAAATACATTCAATCCTGAAGACCTCGTTCACCATCTTTACCTATTTGAAAGAAATCAAGTAACAAAGGAGGATAAGTCATAGGGACTTAGTGAGGAAAAGAGAAGAATAAGATTTAAAAAGAAGTTAATAAGGTACGACTATCGATGAACAATTTGATAACAGCAAGAAAGTTAGTATGAATCAACAATGTATATAATATACATGTAGTCAAATTTAACAGGCTGTTGGTCATTCCATCCTTATTACTCCTAGATCGAATCATAATTGCGAGTACCGGGCATTGGTACCGTTTAAACATGAATTTCTTTATCACTCCATTGCTCGAGCACTCAGCTTGGCGTGTAACAACTTGTTGTATGGCATGGTTGACAACATGCCGAATCCCGCCACTCACAGTTTGCTACCTCCAACTACCTGTAAGTTAGGATCGTAAGTGGATACTAGCCGGAAGACATGTCACCGTCGATCCGTTCTGCCCGACTGTCTTTTCAGACCTAGCCCTGGGCCCAAATTCCCCCCGTGGCGTCCCTCCGAGTGATATCTGGCCCATGGCGTCCCATGGGTTAATATAATGTAATGCCAATAGATATAAATTGCACTTTTAAACATTCAGTATGATTATGACAGATACGTAATTGAATCAAGAATGTACACTGGCCGGCAAGGCCGTTTAGGGTTCATAACATAAGACAACCATGTACCATAATGGAGCAATAGATCAACACAATCCCTTTAACAAATAACATATTTGTAAGAAGCTAGCAAGTTATGTGGGGACAGCCAGCAAGGCTGCAGGGTACAAGGGACAGAATTCTAATAATGTAAAGAAAGTTCAGGGCACTAGAACAATCAGAAAACAAAATCGGTATCAAAGATAACTCTCACAGAGGTGTCTGAATCAAATAACAGAATCAAAGAGATCTTAACAGATCACAGATTTCAATAACAGTATAGTCAGTTCGGAAACAGTAACCCTCACATGGGTGTTTAAATCAAATAACGAATAACAAATCGGATTTCAAACACAATCCAGATTTTAAATAAATAGAGTACGGTACAAAACAGAAAACCCACAAGGGGCTTATCACAAATAACAGATAGTTAGAAAAGGTGCCAGACTGACAGACCCTCACCTCCAATATCCCAAAAAGAAACTGTTGCCGCCTACTGCTCTGCGGGACCCACGTCGTCGTCACCTATTTAAAATAATATTCCATAGTCAAATTTCTCGTTCAACCCTAATAAACTTCTTGAATTTGCATCACAAGCATTCTAATGTCATTAACTTATCTACTAACACAATGATATAGATTTATTAGCATCTTTTACAAAATCCGCCAACAAATCAACATTACTAGATTTAACCACGACAGTCCATATCGATTCCAAAATAATAAAATATCTCGATCTTTTCACAAGGTCATGGTCAAGCCATATCATTATCCTAAACCACACGATTATGATTAAATTCCTTACATAATCAACCACAATTCAAATATCACTTATTCTCATAATATAATCCTTAATACCATTATTAAATCCAATTTTGGTATTTTGCATGATGTATCCGGGTTCACTATTCAATATTCCTTAGCATGGGAATCAACACACACACACACACACATATATATATACATATACCCCTCATCCCAATATTCTCATTCTTGGCATAAATACATAACTTAAAATGGAAAGGTACAACATATACATATATATATCAAGGTACAACTTCAATTTAATTCCAACTTTGACCACTAGAGTTCTAAAACTACAAACCAATTACATAGCTACGTTCGTCGCGTCGAGGAGATCAAGCTGCCTCTCCGCCGTCGCCAGAGTATACCCCCTTGCCACCAAAGTGTTCCTCTCAATGCGAGCTTTCCAAATCTTAGCTTAGTTTTCTATTTATCCACTGGGAAACGCCTCAAATGCCGCCCCAAAACTCAGTAATCACCTTGTTCCGTCTTGATGTTTCTATCATTCTCCGCCTTCGCCGGCTCGTAGATCAGTCATGCAGTGCCCCACGGTGACCACCGAGCTGAGGGCTTCAATTCTTACCGCCTAGAAACTCCTTCAACGCTCGTCGCTAGTTTCGCTCCTCTGTCGCGCCCCATTTTTGCCTCAAAACTGTGAAGCAACCCGGTGCTGGGTTTGTGTGTGTAGAAGTGTTTTAGGGGCTGGGAGGAAAAGAGAGAGAGGTGGTGGTGAGGTTGATGGTGTTGGTGACCGGAGATGGTGAGGGTGAGAGAGATATGGTGCGGTGAAGAGAAGAAAGGAGAATGGAAAAATGGAGAAGAAGAAGAAGAAGAAGAATGGCAATATTTTATAATTGCAATTTAGTCCCAAGTCTAATTAAGTGAATCAATTGAGTACTCTAATTAATTAAAATAGTGTATAGGTCCTAGTTCACTAGAAAAATACCATTCAAGCCCCTAAGGTTTTCTAATTTATTCAATTAAGTCTTCAAGAATTACAAATTATCCCCCAAGAAATTTAAATAAAATAACAATATGAAAGAATAATTAAATTTCATCAAATATGGAAAGTAACAAAAATTTTAAATTCTATAACCATAAAATGTCGGGATGTTACAGTTTATATATTCGATTATCCGTAATTTAATTAAATCGGTTATCCGTATCCGATAAATAATATTTAAAAAATTATTATATATAATATATTCTAATTTTTCATATATTTAATATATAAATAATATTAAAAAAATATCATATATAATATATTATTATACATAATAAATTATTTTTATTTTTTTCAATATGAAATCTCATAATCTATATATAAATGAATATAAGTATAAATTAGTAATTGAAAAACTAATAAGAAAAAATTTAGTAATTAAGGATTATAAAAAATCGATGACTAGAGGTGTAAATGAGTCGAGTTTGAAAAAAATTTTGGACTCAAACTCGAGTTCCATGAGCCTCATGTTAAAGGTTCAAGCTTGAGCTCGAGTCCAGTATTTTGAGGTCGAGCTCGAGCTCAACTCAACTCAATAAAATTTAATTATTAATATATAATAATTATTTAATATTATATATAAAATATATGAAAATAGGAAGAAAAAAAAAGTAAATTATTAATATAAATAGTTATTTAATTAATATATAGAAAGTATTTAAAAATAAAAATAGGTAAATTATTAATATATAATAATTATTTAATATTAGATATAAAATATTTGAAAATAGGAAGAAAAAAAAGTAAATTATTAATATAAATAGTTATTTAATTAATATATAGAAAGTATTTAAAAATAAAAACAAGTAAATTATTAATATATAATAATTATTTAATTATTTAATTAGTTAATTAACTAATTGACTAAATCAAGGCTCGAACTCGACTTATTATAAAGTTGAAGCTCGAGTAGAGTTATAATCGAGCTAGTTCGACTTATCTTACACATCTATCGATGAGGATAGTAATGATAATTAAACAATACTAAATCAAGAAAAAAAATTGAAAAATCAGTATATGAACAATAAAATTAATCAATATAAAATTATTGTTGCTTGACTTTATAATTAATTTATATTGGTGTCATTTTATTAATATTAATTAATCGTAAAGCCAACCATTAATTAGAAAAAATTAACCAAATCAAGAATAATTAATTTTTTAATTCTAAAAATAAAGTAGTAAAATACTAAAATTATTAACTAACTAGCTAAAGGGACATTAAGAGGGTGTTTGGCTAAATTTATTTGAAAAATCTTATAATCTCTTGCATCTTGTAAGATGTTTTTGGAGTTTTAATAAGATATTAGATCTTTTTTTAAAAATAAGTTATTACAGTGTTTGGATAATAACATCTTGAAGTTTATAATGTGTTAGTAATCACAATTTTATAGTTAATATAGTTAAAATTAAGGAAACTTATTAAGATCTTAAAAAGAAGTTAATAACTCCTTATTTTTTAAAAAAGAGCTTCTTCCAACATATTATTTTAGGAGCTTTATAAGCTTTTTTTTTTCTAAAAAATTACAAAATATTTTTTAACATCTTATAAGCTATCAACCATCTTATAAGATATTTTGACGAGGTTATAAACTCACCTAAACAACTTCTAAATGTTTTAGAATATCTAACTATACATACAATATAAGATGAATATATCATTTCATAATTTTATTTTGCAGACTTATACTATCATTAATTTAGAAAACTAATAAAATTTACCTAAATATAAAACTTAAACTCTAAATCCTAAAATCCCACAACTCTATAAATTTTAAACTCCAAAATATTAATAATAGAGAATATTTTTATTAATTAACATTATTATATATCTAAAACTAAATGTCAATATTCAATAGCCATCATAAAATTTAATTTTTTTAAATTATATTAAAATATAATATGCAAAAATATTAAGTATCAAGATATGAATCATAAATAACAAGCTAGTGAATAATTAAATTTTGAATTTAAATTTTTTAAAATTTTAAAATTAAAAGAATAATTATTATAATTAAATAAAAATTTATATTCTAAAATAAAAAAAAGGGATGTAAAAGATAAAAGTGACCAAATGCCTAAACCCTAGCTCCCTTTTACATTTCAATTTCAATTTCCTTACTAGGCGCCCATTTCATCACCCACAAGGCATTCTCTTTTCCTTCCTTTTTTTTTTTCCTCTTCCTCAAACATTCTCGCCAATAAAAGTGCTGGCGAGATGCTCGTCGCTGAGGCTAGCGGGCCTCCGTGACACCAAAATCGGGAGCCAGCAGATCTACTGGCTCTCATGAGTCCAACTACTGCTAGGTCTCCCGCTCCTGACCTCCCCATCATTGGCTCGGGGGGACTACCCACTACCGGCAGGGGTTTATGGCATTTTTTAATTTTTTTTACATTTTTTGTAATTATACTAATGTTATATTTAATTATGTAGGTTTGAAATTTTGTATATCTTGGGCATTGTAAAGGGTAAATTATTTTAGTGTTAAGTTATAACTTTACCACTGATATTTATTAATCATATTTTGCAGTGTTAAACAGATGAGAAGTTCAAGCATGTTCATTTTGTTGGGCTATATGAAGATTTTGCTTGTATTAAAATGAACTTTGTATTTTGTTTCTTTTGGAGTGTTATATTATGTATTAAAGATTGTTATTTTTATTTTGATTCTTGAGGAGATTTGTATGATTTGTATGCTTATTTGATCTTTGAAGTATGTTAAATTTTATTGTTTGTTTGTTATTTTTTCAGATTTTATTGTGCTATTTATTGATTACTTTTTTTCATGAAATTTATTAGGAAAAATATGCATTTTATTACAAATTAATGGATTAGGATATTTGTAAATGGATATTCGGATATTTATAAATAGATATATCTTAATAATTATAATCGAATATGGATATATCATAATTCAGTTAATATCCAGTGAATACGAATTCGAATATTATAAGGAAAAAAAAATATTCATCAAATATGAATTTGAATACGGATACATATGGTATTTTTGTATTGTTTAATATTCGTTTATAGCCCTATGGACACCTAGTTATGAGCAAATTCCATCCACTCTCCTGCCACATATAAGGAAGCAATACATTGCACATAAGCTCAACGGGCAATGTGCTAAATGTAAAGGCACATGCAATTACGAGGCAATGCCCTACCTAACGTTTTAGTCTATACGGTCGGAACAAGGTTCCATCCTTGCACATACTCAATCCACTAGGAGAAATTAAAAAGTTAGTAATAAAATAATAAGTAATAATATAAAAATTATCATCAATTATATATATTATGTAATAAAAAATTTTGTATTGTCATTAATGATTTTTACAAGTTTAATATATAGTAACGTACAAGATTAGTGTTCAAATTATCACCATTCACAATCTGGGACACCTATAATGAGAATCTAAAGACAATAAAAGTTTTCTCACAAATTATAATAATAATTTGTATTGTCACTAGACTGTTACTATAGGTGTATTATTAATTGTCAATAGTGACAACTTGTCACATTAGTTTTGTCATGATTAAGTCATTTTATGGTAAAATAAAAAAATTTATCACTTAAAAAATATCATTAATTGACAAAATAAAAGTTATTATTACTTGATATATGTCATCAATAGCAATTTTGTTTTATAATATTATTTATTTTTTGTCACTAATATTATATTTTTTTTAATAATGATCATGTATTAAAATCGTGCAAGTCAAGACTGTTATTTATAAACAAGGTTACAACATTGCAATTGACACAATTAGCAACATATGATTAGCAATATTCAACTTAGCAAAAATTAAATTACTGTGATTATATGTTAAAATATAAAAAAATTAGCATCATTGGAAATATATTGTTAATTTTTAATGACAATTTAATTACTGTTAGATTCATGAAAAATATTATTGTAATAAAATGATTTTTTTTTTTGTTAATTAGTG
The DNA here is from genome assembly GCA_018894105.1 of Jacaranda mimosifolia. Lineage (NCBI taxonomy): Eukaryota > Viridiplantae > Streptophyta > Magnoliopsida > Lamiales > Bignoniaceae > Jacaranda > Jacaranda mimosifolia. Next base: position 33,132,795 of record CM032119.1, read on the forward strand.
TACAATTATAACAACGTTGATATAATCACTTTTGCACTTGTGATAATTCAAGTTTTGTTAGGTGATGATTTATGTAGAAAAGAAGGCAGAAAATAAGATGAAAGTAATCAAATTGTCTAACCACCTGATAATGTATGAACGAATGATTTACACTTTGTGCTAACCAATTTGAACGAAGAAGCAACACTAGTGCAGACAAGACCATGATACTGTGAGCCCTTTTACAGACCGTTTGACTTTTTTTCCAAGGCATTTTTAATTTTTATGAATTTTTAAAAATTGAAAAGTTAGTTATGAAATAGAAATAAAAATTAAAATGTATATGAAGAAATATTAAAAAGTAATAATTAGAATATATTATATGATTGAAAAATAGGTTAAATTATATTCTTTTATGTTTAAAAAAACTTATTTTTTAAAAATATATGTATATTTTTTATTAATTTAAAAATAATAATGGGTAATTTATATCAAATCAAATTTGAATTCAGTTAATATAATAGTAGAATGATATGATCGATTTATAAAGAAGTTTGAAAAAAAAAATGTATATTTCTTTACAAGAAAATTATAAAAAAATATTTGTTTCTAATTTTTATTTTTAAAGGAAAATGAAAATAGGGCTTAGAAATGAAATCAAACAGGCTGTTAGGATGCAAGTTGCGAACACCAACGGCCATTATTCATTAATAGTGGGACCCCCAAGTGCTCTACTTTCAGGAAAAGCCTGACCTCAGTTCTGACAGCTTCAAGTTTATCCAATTTAGCTAACTTCGCACCAAATTCCAAAATCAATGCACCATTAATGAAGCAATCTGGAAAAAGGCCAACACAGGTGGAAACATAAACAGAGGGTGGGCCTTCAAGTTAGCGGGAGGCAAGGCAACTTCATTTTCCACACAAGTTGTATAACTCAGACAGAATGAATTCCTTCCAAGCAGCAAGTTTCCTTCCCCTCCCTCTATAGCTTTTTATAATAGCATGTAAAAGTATTAAATAATATAATAAGTTTCATTGATCTGATGTAATCTTATTGTGTAATATTTTCCACATTGATCCCGGGTCATCTAAAGATAGATCCGACTAATTTATTTTTTATTTTTAACAGATTGAGTGATGGAAGGTCAATCCTATTAGAGAAAGAAGACAAAGTCAAACTTAAAAAGAGCAAAAGATTAAAGCTCCTAGGAGGAGTCCCGACAAAAATCCTTTCTATACTTATATTAGTTTAGGTAGCAAAATTGTGTAAAGATAGGAGAATAAATGGTCGCCGCCTTATTGCCAATCTTTCTCGTTGGCGGCTTAGTTCATCCTATCCAAGGTATTATAGGAGCGTAACAATAATGAACATATATTGGCATCATGGATTTGAGGATATTTATAAGATATTATCGATGTGGGCTTGTTGGGATCTCCCTTGGATATTATTTTGATAATGACCAATTTCAATTATATTACTTTTCTTTGTACTTGCATCTTATTTTCTGTAGGTAGCAAAAAGAAAAGTAGACGTTGCTTAATTGTAGGCAATTACCAAATCAACCAGTGAGTATAAAAAGACAGTATACGGTTGGCATTAAAAAAAGGAAATATGCAAATCTTATGCTCCAATTATAGTCCATGTATACATAGAAATTACTGACTCTATCTCATTCTATTTAAGTGGCAAAATGTATAGAAATTAATGAGGTCTCACAATATAGTTTAGAGCAATAGTTTAGCATCTTGAGAGTTGTGTGAGAATTCAAGTGAACTTACTGTGGTTTAGAGTAGCCATTACAGTTTATACAGTCTTCGCAATTGGATCCAGTAGCAAAGTTCCAATCCATTGGTAACTTGTATTGTGTACTTGATTATTATAATTATCAATTGAAGTGCAGGTTGAATATCTTAAGTGTTTCACTTAGATAGTGGATGTAGGTTTACCGAATCACTATAAGTCTGTTGTGTCATTTACTTTATTGCTTATTGCTTTTCGTTAACTTTGGAACTTCGGTTATGTCCAAAAATTTCAGTTTACTGTTTTATTGAATCATCTTGTTAAATTAAAAGACTCTTTTGAGTCAATTTTTCCTTTTGGACCTTACAAACTTTTAGGGGTTATACAGATCATTTACACGGAGGATTGGAAATATAATAAACCTATAATTAGTTGAAGATTGACCAGAAGACTTGTGTGCATAATACTCCTAGTAAGAAGCAGCTGGCAGTGTCGGGAGTTGGGCAATTCAAATCACATTGAAAGACGAAAGAACAAAAAAGGGGGCGTTTGCTTTGGTGGAAATTAAGCAAGGATGATGTTGTGATCGATGGTGAAGTGAGAGCTGACTTGATCAACACTCCCCACCTTCTTGTGGTTGTCAAGTTGAGTATCTGTCATAATAGTTTGCCTTTGGCCTTTTCACAAAATGATCAGAATTATTCAGAATTCCACATAGATTCCATAGCACGTGTGGATGTCAGATTTTTCACCAGGAACCAACGTGCATGCTTATGGCTCATGGCCAATTGGCCAGTGGACATATAATACCTCTTTCATTTCTTTCTTACAAAAGCCTGCCAATAGAATGTTTAGCACGTGCGCAGTAGTAATTGATCTAGGTTGTTCTCACTTGATTCACTCCTAAATTTGATTTGAGACTTGGAGAGTATTTGAGTGAGTTTATAAATTTTTCAAAACATCTTATAAAATATTTAATAATTCTTAAATGCTAAAAAATATTTGGTACTTTCTTTTTAAAAAGAGCTTATAACAATTAACATGTAGTGCCTTAGAAATTCCTTTCATATGTAATTAATAACTTTATCTTATTTTTATTTTTATTTTATCATTATTTCAATTAAAGCATGTAGCATTAAATTATCTCCTGGTCAAATAATGATAACTATTATTAGGTTTGTGTGTTTATATATATAAAGATATTCCAAATTTTGATTTGCAATTTTACTTGAATTAATATTATATAATTGCTAGGAATTAAAATTATTGAGACTTTAAGAATCGATAATAAAGATACTAGAATTATAATAGGATTATCATAATCCTAGAAGGAAAATAATTAGAGTTCTGATTGAATTAAACCACTTCCCCCCCCCCCCCCACACACATATATATATATATAGTTCCTAAAAACGAAACCCTAATCATATTAGGAAAAAAAAAAGAACTAGAAAAGAAGAAGAAAGAAAGAAAAGAAAAATGGAGAAAGAAAGAAGAGAACACCGGCTTTGTGATAGGAAAAAATGGAAGAAAATTAAGGTGCTTAATGTTATCTTGGCCACTGTAATTAAACTACAAGATAAGGGAAGAGAAAAGATAAAAAAGAAAAAGAAAGGCAAGAAGATTGGTGACCGTAGAGCTGCATTAAATTATAATAGGTATGCCTTTGCTAATTTGTAGAATTGGTTAGTGACAACCTTGATTTGTTTATTAGTGGCTGATTTAATGCATGCAGATAGGAGAAATTGGAGTGGTTACAATACTGTATATCCTATGCTCATTAATTTAGTATATCAAGGAACTAATTTAAACAATCTTTTATGATTTTGCCTTCACCCATAATGATTTTTTTTTAATTATTATTAAAATTAGAAGGAATTCTTTTGTTGAATGGATTAGTGGTGAGTGGGACCTTTTGTGGTGGTTCTTTTTTTTAAAACCTAGGAAGGAATTTGGGTACTAGAATTATGTGCCCTGTAGCATAGGTGCCAATTTAATATTAAAAAGCATCAATTCCAAGGGGCTATTATAATGTGCAGTGGATTTTAGAATTTCAAGTATTGTTGCTTGTGCTGGATTTGAATTTTCAGATTTTAGGATTAAAAGTTCTATATTATTTAGTAGGTCAAATTTTATTAATTTTACTTTAAAAGTTTTCTAAGTCAACTATAATGTGTCTACAACCTTGAAGAAATTTTTTAGATCTTAACTATCTCTATTGAATTTTATAAAAATCTGAAAACATACCATGTCAGACCAAGTGGAGAGTTTGGGCAGGTTCAGTTTAGAATTTTTTTCCCCCATCTAAATGATAATATTCCAAAGTGATAAATTTTGCTAAGAAACTTTGGTCTATATTGTTAATATTATTGGAAAGTTTCATGAACTCAGGTCTTGTAGTTATTTTTATAAAATTCACCAAGTTCAACTGCTTGAGTACATGCTGGGGTCTAGATTGTTTTTAATTTAAGGGATTTATTATTGTGATAATGGAAGTATTTTGATTTTTTTTCATTTTTACATTAACTTGAAATTATATAGAAAAAGAACAAATAAAATATTAGAACCTTATATTATTTATTTTAGTTATTGAAAGTTGTCAAAATTCACTAGTGCGAAATTATGGTCTACTCCTAGAACAATTTTGATTTAGAAACTTGTGGCTACGTTAATGATATTTCTCTAATCTTCAATGCTACACAAGTATTATAAATTGTTTCTAGCTTTTATGCTAATATAAAAAATTACTCTTAGATGAGGATTATTTATTTCCTGAAATATTTGTAGGTCAATTTAATTGGAAAGTTAAGTACTGTATTGAGCCTATAAAATCTTTAAGTAGTTCTTGCAAGTTCATGATTGCGTAATGAGTTCTTTTGATGAGGACAACAAGTATGGTTCCCATTAAGGTTTGTTACATTAAGTTTAGTAAGAGTTACTCATGTATTTAGGTTGTTCTAGGTATTCATCATAAAAATATTGTATGGGTATTCTAGAATGAGTGTGAAAGTTTAAGCCCATTGTTGAAGTGTATATTAGAAGAAATTAGTTTAATTATTATCATTACTTAGCATGTTATTCAAGCTAGCCCTAGGAGATCATTGATCATATGAATGCAAAACATTGTGAGTATTTAAACCTATAAATACTATATATTATTATGCTTCAAAACTCAGAAGGATATATGTTTTAGTATAATTTGCTCCTAACTTATTTTCAATTTACACTGCACTATAATTATATTCCACTGTGCACAAAAATTATCTTATTTTGTTTCACAATACAAGAAAATATATTTTTTATGATCTCATTTTTATTTAATAATGTTTTTAGACTAGCAATTAAATACGATGATCAATATTGATGAGTGAATTTACTATTGTTGATACTGTAGATTGGATCCAACTTGGTTTGGGTGTGCGAGGGACTTCGTCGGGCGGCAGCTGGCTTGCCAATTGAACCCCGAGCCCCCATGGTCTAATCCCCCAGCGCATAACAGAATCCATTTGTGGTTGAGGGAGGTTGTAGGATTTCTCGAGAACCTAGGTTCAGACACTATTGGGTAAGCTCATACCTTACCCAGAGTAATAAGGGGCTGTTATGGTGGAAGTCATAAAGTTGACTGGTTACGACAAATACTGGTTTGATCATTGCTTTAAATGTAGGCTTATTAAAAAGTGTTATTGATATATTCTTGTTTTACTATTGTATAACCCATGATTGTTTTTCACCATTTTTTTTTAAATGTTTATCATCGAGTATCATTTTGATCATGATATATCCTTAAATTCACATTGTACATATTTAGTATTCAATGAGTCATTTATTCATACTCCATTTTTCTTTATCTCCTTCTGGCAGACATAGACCCTAGCCGCCCTAGCCGTGATGAGGACATTGAACCCATTCTTGACAAGAACTAGAGTTGAAAGACTTTTAATGAGGAATTAATAGCATTTTGGTTTTAGTGTCATGATGAGGATTTGGTTTTTGTCTTTTTTTCTTATTTGTTTAATGAACTTCTAGTTGAAGATAGAGGATTGGTCATTTCGAGAATTTTTTTCCCCCTCTTCATGTTTGAGATTTATTTGGATTGTTAGGAAGGTTTAGAGTTGATTAATGGTTATGATTTTAATCGCTCGACTCATTTATTTGGGATTGATTAGTTTCATGCTTCAAGACTAGAATATATAGTTTGAAATTGGGGTGTGACATAATATCTTAAAGATGTTAGGATTTTATAAACTCTTTTAAAAGAAGTAAGGAAATTCTAACTTATTTTAAAAATCTCAACAACTTCCCTTTAATTTTAATTATTTTAATTACAAAATTACTATTACTAATATCTTATAAGTTTCAAAATCTTATTTTATCCAAACATTTTAATAACTTGTTTTAAAAATAAAATTTAGCATCTTATAAAATTTTAAAATATTTTATAAGATGTAGGACTTATAAATTTTTTAAACTTAACCAAACACCCTCTTATTCTTAAAGTATTATTTTTATATTTAAATTCTTTTTCTTTTAATTATTTGATAATTCAAAATATGACTTCAGTTTGATTCATTGCATTTAGCAAGAGAAAACTATATGTAAAATAATTAAAAAGAAAAAAATTAGTTGGACAGTTTTACAAAGCTTTGTCTGCATTTGATTTATTTAAAATTACATTTCAACAGATTCATCTCCATTTATATTCTACATTCTTAAATTGTAAAATTGTGTATTTTTCTAGTCAATTTATTTCGCATCTACTTTGATGTGTGGGATATTTTTGCTCATTTTTGACTTAATAAAAAATTGCAATAAGAACTCACTAAAACATAGGGTTTGAGTTACAAGTCATTGGTAAAATATTTTAGCATGACAAAAAATATATTTAAGAAAAAGTACCTACAGATTTGTTTCATAGTTTGCATTATTGATTATTATCATACATATATATATATATATATATATATATTTATCAATGAGGCTTAATTGAAGTGGTAAAAATTGAGGCGAAAAGACTTTGAGGTTTTGGTTTGACCACCACTAAAAGTGGAGGATTTATCTACTTTTATAATAGTCATTTGTCGATTAATACTTATTATAGTATTTAATGTTAGTTGATTACTTATAATATAATTATCGACCATAGTAATTTATAATATAATTAATTTATTCAGAAAATAAAAAGATGATGCGTGTAATTTGGTGCTTTAAACCAATATATGTAGTTTAGAAAATAATGTGATTACTTATAAGAAACATTTTTCTTAATTTAAATAAAATAGTTGTTATTATTAAATTATAAAAATCATAATTAATCAGATAAAAATATCATCAATATAATATATATAATTAATACTAAATTTTAAATTGTGATTCGATATTTTATTATTGATATTCTTATCCTACTCATTTATTTTACAAGAAAATTACTGTAATCTAGATGTGTAATTTTGAACTTAAAACTCGAATACATATATAACTAATAAATAAAGTCATAAAACAATTTGAAGAATTCCGAGTATATAATAGAGAAACTCCAATCTTTTAATAATAACAACAACATAGACTGTTAGATCATTATAGGTTTTAAGATATATGTCTTTTAATAAGGAGCTTGTTGATAAAATTTAAACCACAGTTGCAATTTGAATAAGTCATATGTAAAGTAATAATTACTTAAAAATGAGTATATTTAAGGCAAGAAAAGAAAAGCCTCAATACTTGTCCACTGCTTCTAGGCTAGTTACATAATTAGTTTGAGTTTGATGAAATTAAATTTTAGATTTGGGGGTTTCTTGTGCCCGGGAAAAAATTAACATCAACTTGTCAATTTATATGTTGAATATATTGAATTCTTAATATGTATGTATAAAAATAAGAAAGAAAATTTTAATTTATATTTCTTACATTCATCATGCGCCACGTACCCAATTACAAACACACAAGCCAGTATTTGTCACACCTAATCATAACCCAAATTCAAAACTTCACCTTTTCCCCGCCCCATATATCCCCACCTCTTCCCTTACCCTTCTCCATTTCCAAATTCCAACTCACTTCACTTCCCCAAACACAAAGAGACTCTCTCTCTCTCTCTCTCTCTCAAAATGCGTGAAATTCTGCACATACAGGGTGGCCAATGCGGCAACCAGATCGGAGCCAAGTTCTGGGAAGTAGTCTGCACTGAGCACGGCATCGACTCCACCGGCCGCTACCACGGCGACTCGGATCTCCAACTCGAACGCGTCAATGTCTACTACAATGAGGCTAGCTGTGGCCGATTCGTTCCTCGAGCCGTCCTCATGGATCTCGAGCCGGGAACCATGGACAGCGTCCGCTCCGGGCCCTTTGGTCAGATCTTCCGACCAGACAACTTCGTATTCGGGCAGTCCGGGGCAGGGAATAACTGGGCGAAAGGGCATTACACAGAGGGAGCTGAGCTTATTGATTCCGTGCTTGATGTGGTCAGGAAAGAGGCCGAGAACTGCGATTGCCTCCAGGGTAAAAATATTGCCGTTTTGCCCTGCGCCTCTTCCATGTTACTAAACTCTGCTTTCTTGCTTGGGTTGATCTGTTCTGTGTAACTCAGCTTTTATTTTATTTTCAATTTAACTGGTTTTGTTCATTCTGTTTGTGAGTTTATGTTTGTCTGATGCATTTGATGTAAACTTTTCATTATTTGGGTCTTAAGACAAACTCAGACGCTGGCAGTTACGAACCAAATTTGCTAACTTTTTGTCCGCAAAAGTATATGTATGGCATACTTCTTGTTGTGGAGTTGCTAAGTTTTGTCCTGAAAGAGGTATGTGATGCACCATTAGGGGTGCACATAATGACTGCAAAATCTACTTTTTAGTTATATGCACGTAGCCTCAACCTTGGAATGAGTTTTGGAAGGAATTTTCATGTGGTCATCGACGCTCCACGCAGAAAAAAATGCTCACCTCACAATGCTGCCGGGAAATACTTTTGTTTTGGTAGAAGTCTTATCCAACACAAGTCCTAAACTACTTAACCTGTTACAAATATTATCCAAGTGCCCTTCCTTCCTCCGGAGTATCATTTGTATGCCTATTTTGTTTCCTTGTTTGTATGAGGTCTGTTTTCATAAGCATAGTGATATTGCTCCTAGCTACTTGCAACTCTGTGAATCCTGATGGCCTTTTTTTTATCTGTTTTTACTACATAAAAGTTGTGAGTAGCCCCAAAAGTGATTTTACTTGAATTAATCCACACTTTTTGTGTGGAAGACTGGCCACGAAATTCTTGAATAATTTTGTTCTGTGTTGGTTTTGCTGATGAATCTCTTGTGTTCTCCAGGATTTCAAGTCTGTCACTCGTTGGGAGGTGGCACAGGGTCTGGGATGGGAACCCTGCTGATATCCAAGATAAGGGAGGAATACCCCGATCGAATGATGTTGACATTCTCTGTTTTCCCATCTCCGAAAGTGTCTGATACTGTGGTAGAGCCCTATAATGCAACACTTTCAGTACACCAACTAGTTGAGAATGCTGATGAGTGTATGGTCCTTGACAATGAGGCTCTGTATGATATTTGTTTCCGAACCCTCAAGCTGACAACTCCCAGTTGTAAGTCTCAGGTTCCCTCTTTATTGTATTGTTCTATGTAGTTCATCACAATCTCATACTATCAAGTAAAGCACAAAGAAAAAACTTTAGATGATTATCTAAAACCAAATGTGTTCAGTTTAGCGCAAGCATAGTTAGGTGTCTCTTTTTTAGGCGCCGTAACACAATTAGTGCATTATTGAAACTGTATTTTATCCATCTTTCTTGTGTGAAATTTCCACATAATGTTAGCCTGAGATTGTATTTTATCCATCTTGTGAAATTGTAAATCACGTGGTTCTCTTCATGGCATCGTTTACTTTGTCAACTCTTTAAGAAATATCATTTGCAAAAGATGCAGGTTTTTGAGTTATTACATAGCCATTTAATTCTGTTCTGTGTCACATCCTTCAAAGTCTGAGGGTAAATGCTAATTCCTTATCCTTGCCAACAATGGTTTTATTTGTTACCTCTAATAATTTTATTTATTTATTTCTGTCTTTTGTTCTTTAGTTGGAGACCTAAACCATTTGATATCTGCCACCATGAGTGGTGTCACTTGTTGCCTTCGCTTCCCGGGGCAGCTCAACTCTGATCTTCGAAAGTTGGCAGTCAATCTCATACCATTTCCTCGACTCCACTTCTTCATGGTTGGCTTTGCCCCGCTTACATCTCGTGGATCACAGCAATATCGTGCTCTCACCGTTCCTGAACTCACCCAGCAAATGTGGGATGCTAAGAACATGATGTGTGCCGCTGATCCTCGTCATGGTCGCTACCTCACAGCGTCAGCTGTTTTCCGTGGCAAGATGAGCACCAAGGAGGTGGATGAGCAGATGATCAATGTTCAGAACAAGAACTCATCATACTTTGTTGAGTGGATCCCAAACAATGTGAAGTCCACAGTCTGCGACATTCCACCCACTGGTCTGAAGATGGCTTCCACATTTATTGGAAACTCGACATCAATCCAAGAGATGTTTAGAAGGGTCAGTGAGCAGTTCACTGCCATGTTCCGGAGGAAGGCTTTCTTGCACTGGTACACTGGAGAGGGTATGGACGAAATGGAGTTCACAGAAGCTGAGAGCAACATGAATGATTTGGTTGCAGAGTACCAGCAGTATCAAGATGCCACTGCTGATGAGGAATACGAAGAAGACGAGGAGTATCAAGAAGAGGAGGCCTAAGACAACAGTAGAGCAATCTCTGATCTGGCATCTAATACTTCTATATGGTGCTGATATGTATGTTTGGACGCTGTCTTTATTTCAGGCTTTACCTTTGGCTTACGGTATCTTTTAGCAGTTAGATTTTGCTCTTGAATTGGTATCTGTTGGAGTATTGTTTAAATTTCTGGTTTTCCATCTTATGGCAGATCTATTTTACTCGTGTGCATTACCTTTAGAGCCTGTTTGAATTTATTTTTTGGAGGCATTTTTATTTTTTGGTGAAAAGAAATAGTGAAAAGTTTAGTTATAAATGTGATTTTGAAAATGAAATATTTGAATGTTTTGCTTAAAATCAAATGATTATGTAAAGTTGAAAATGAGTTGTATTTAGATATTATTGTATTTTTGAATTAAAAGTTGTACAAATGAGAGTAAGAAAAAATAAAGTGTCAAAATGGAGAGTGTAAAAGTGTGTTTGAAAAATGTATTGAGAATTAAAATATTTGTAAAATTAAGAAAAAAGTTAATAATTTTTTATTTTTATTTTTAGGAGAAAATAAAAAGAGGTTTTGAAAACAAAATCAAATAGACAAATTCTTAAATTTGTTTCCGGGAATTCATTTTCGACCTGGCCAAGCAAAAAGTGGGCAGACCTATAAAGTTAAGTATGGGCTTTCTATGGTTCAGCAAGATCCTACCTAATAGATCAATCTGAATCATTTTGTAAAAGCCAACTGTAGTCATGACATAAGTACAAAATCAATAACCTTTAAAAGATGAATTTAACTCCAAATTTTATTGGATTGAAATGGGTATTGCCTTTTTTTTTTTAAATATAAAAATACAAAGGTCTTGCTACTTGATACTATTGAAATTTATATATATGAAATATGGTGGTTTTTTTTTTTTTTATTAACTTTTTCATATAAAAATGCAAGGATATTGTTGCTACTTGAAGTGGCAGCAACCTTACAAATATTGAAAAACTATTATTTAAAAGTGAAATCCATATACATTATTTATATATACTAGAAATTTGGCACATTCGATGCATGTGAAAAAGTTTTTATAGTAATTTTTTTTATATATATAATAACAATATTTATTTATTTTTAAATAATGTAAATTTATTTTAATAATTTTAATATACTTATTTAAATTTTTTCATAAATAAGAATTAAAAATAGTGATAGAGTGATAATTATAGACATAAAATAGGCAAATTATGTTGTAATTGGCATCAAATCAATTGTGATTTGTGACTAATTACATGTTTAAGAAGTGATTAAAACTTATAAATTGATGCCAATTTGGTTGGAAGCCATAGGTGGTGTGTAAATATGAAGAAGGAAACAAAAGGGCAAATGATTATATATGTGGGGATCGCACATTATTTGTGAGACAAATTATGCGGGAATAAGTGGTATAAAATGCTTTTTTGTCTTATACAAGATTACTTATCCCATATTGATAGTTTTCCCAATAGGAATGCACCTTATATGTGGTTTAAGTGTTGGTATTTGGTAAAGTATCAAGTAAGGGACTTATAAGGGTGTGCCACACACGCGCGTCACAGCCGCCGCTACCTACCATGCCCGGCGATAGGTGTTTGGGCGAATTGTCTCGTATTGATCTTTTTGTTGCAAATTTCAATTTTATTTAGAATTTAAATTTTAAAATTAGATTTAAAATTCAAAAAGTCAAAAGGTTATAGAACCATTTCTGCATTTACAGAAACTACCATAAATGTTTTTGGAGTTACATGTTCATTGTACCTAGTCCAGAATGAATCTAGACATGTTTATACACATGTTCCAGAATGAACTTGGACAACTTTCTGGCTTCTCCTTCTTACCTATATAAACCTACTGCTGCAGGCATAATAATACACAACTAAGAAATCTCGTCTCTCCCTCTGATACCTATCTTTCACAAATTAAAGTGTTGCTTGTCAGAACTTAGGCAACTGAGTGGTGATCGATGTGAAGCTTTCTGGAGTGCATCAGAAATGATTCTGGACTGTCTTATCTTAGAGGAAGTTTTGCTGGACCCTTTTGCACTGGTAGGGGCAATTATTTCTTCAAGGCAAACCATTATCTAGTGATTCAGTCTAAGTTCTGTTACGATACAGAACTTTGAGATAAGTTATCGATTTATAATATTGATTTCATTATTTCTGTTGGTTTATGCTGTTTTTTAAACTGAACTACAACTGAATAATTGAAATATCTGTACTATTGTATGCTGTTTTCTGAAATATTCATAATATCATTTTTATAAACACTGCCTTGTGATCATAAATTGATTTATAATTTTGTTATAATATGTAGTTTATAATATGTGTTTCTACAACAATCTTGAAGAAATTATCTGTTTAGTATTTGTTTAAACTGCTTATTTGAAAATGGCATCTTCATCTGCAAGTGATTCTGGTGTTGGTTCTTTGCTGTCCTCTAAAGTTGACCTATCTGGCTTGCCGAAAAAGTTTGGGGGCTAATTTTTCAAATGTTGGCAACAATGAATGAAAATATGGTTCACAATGAAAGGTCTTCTTTTGATGATTCAAATGACTAGACTCGAACCAACTGATACCAACCCCAAAACAACTGAAATAGCAGATTGGACTAAGAAAAATCAGTTAGGTCAATGGATCATTTTGTTGTCACTGTCAAATGTTCTCTTCAATGTATACTGCTCTAACTTGTACACCGCTAAGTCGCTGTGGGATGAGTTGGACCGAAAATATAATATTGAAGAATAAGGGCTTGAGAAGTATTCTGTTTCCAAGATCATGAAATATCGGATGGTTGAGGGAAAGTCTATAACTGAATAGACGCATAAACTAATCAACCTTGAGCATGCTCTTGCTGATGCTGAGATGAAACTTCCCAAGAAGTTTCTGGTCATGTCCATAGTGGATAACTTTGCTAAGTCTTGGGAAAATTTTGGAATGATGCTCAAGCATCAGAAAGGGAAGTTATCCTTGGATGATCTTATGATCGCCATAAGCATTGAGGAAGAACAACGGAATCAAACTCATGGAGTTCCGATTGAGCACTAACCTAAGGCAAATGTGGTTATTGAAGGGAGGAAAAAGTTCAATAAAATGAACCAAGTTATCTTAAACTCTAAAACTATAAGTAAGGGCAAAACTAAAGCCAAGAAATCAAAAGCAAACAAACCATGCTGGAATTGTGGGCACGTAAGCTATTGGGCTAATGAATGTCCGTCTAAGAAAGCTAAAGCCAAACCTAACTCAGATGCCCTCGTAGTGATCAACATGGTTGTTGGGGAGACTAACAAAGCTAGAGCTCCAGAGATAATCGTTGATGGGTATGTAACTTTAAAACCTGAAGTTTGTACTATTTACAAACCTTTTGACTGGTTAATAGACATTGGGGCAAATGTGCACGTTTGTGCTGATAAATTGCTATTTGTGTCTTATCAGCCAATTGATTGAAAATCTGTAACAATCGGGAACTCCAATGCTACCAAGGTGCTTGGATAGGACACATGGAGCTGAAGTTTCCTTTGGGGTGCATACTGTCTTTGCAGAGGTTGCATTAAGTCTAAACTATATGGAGAAACATTATTAGTGGTTCTATAATAGTTAGGGAAGGCTATGAGTCTTACTTTTAAATTTAATAAAGTTGTAATTCAACACTTTGGTTTGTTTATTGGAAAAGGCTAGTTGTCTGATGGTTTGTTCAAATTAAGAGTCGAGTATGTTAACTTTGATTGAATTAATAAAATTACGTATTCTGAATCTTTGGTGAATACTGTAGAAAGTTCTAATTTATGGCATAGTCATTTAGGTCATTTGAATTTTGGTTATGTTAAATGCATGATGAACTTGAATTTAATACCTAAACATGATATTGAATGTAGTCACAAATGTCAAATATGTGCTGAAGCTAAATAAGTAAGAAAACCTTACCAATCGGTTGAAAAGAATTCTGAATTACTTGGGTTTGTGCACACATATATTTGTGAGTTCAATGAAATCTTAACGAAAGATTAGAAAAGATACTTCATTACCTTTATAGGTGATTATAGTAGATATTGTTATGTTTATCTGTTAAAACATAAGGATAAAGCACTTGAAAAATTTATCATTTTCAAAAACGAGCCTGAAAATCAAATTGGTAAGAAAGTTAAGAGGTTAAGATCAGATAGAGGTGGAAGTATGAGTCGAACACTTTCGATGAATATTGCCAAATTGTCGATATTATTCAGGAATAAACTCCTCTATACTTTCCTTAATCTAATGGGGTAGCAAAATGAAAGAATAGAACTTTTAAAGACATTATCAGCAGTCTACTTTTGAGTCCCAGGCTGCCTAAATACATGTGGGGAGAGGCTTCGAATACAACTTGCCATATTTTGAATGGAATCCTTCTAAAACATAGAGAGTGCACTCTATTTGAATTCTGGAAAGGAAGAAATCCTAGCTCAAAATATTTTCGAGTGTGGGTCTGTCTTGCAAAAGTTCTAGTCCCAGAACACAAAAGGAAAAAGCTTCATCCTAAAACTATTGATGCGGTCATCTTGGTCTATGTAGAAACAGGCTATGCATTGAGATTTTTGGTAATTAAGTCCAAAATCCCCAGCATAGAGGTTAACACTATAGGGAAATTTCATGATGCCACGTTCTTTGAGGATGTGTTTCCAATGAGAATGGGAATACCTTAGGATTTTTCTTTAGATTCAACTCTTATATCGACCTCTATTTTTGAACATGTGGAAAATATGTCAAATGTGGGGGTTAATTCATGTAGTTCTGGTTCAACATCCATTGGCGCAGAAGAACCAGATGAACCTAAATGGAGAAATAAAGCTAGGTTCATTAAGGATTTTGGAAGTGATTTCATCACTTACAATATTGAAAATGATCTTATGACCTTCAAGAATGCTTTAGCTTCATATGAAGCTAAGCATTAGAATGAAGCTATCAAAAGTAAGATGGATTCCATTGTCTCTAATGAGACATGGGAATTAGTTGATCTACCTCTGAGGTGTACTACTATTGGATGCAAATCGATCTTTAAAAAGAAACCAAACTCTGATGGTACCATAGATAAGTTTAAGGGTAGATTAGTTGCCAAAGGCTTTAAACAAAAAAAGGGAATAGACTTCTTTGATACCTATTCCCTGGCTGCTCGGTTGACTACAATTCGGGTGCTTATCACATTGGCTTCTATATATGACTTCCTGATCCCCCAGATGGATGTGATAATAGCCTTTCTGTATGGTGATCTTAAGGAAGTGATTTATATAGATCAACCTGAGGGATTCGTAGCCCCTGGTAATGAGCAAAAGGTCTGTAAGCTTGTTAAATCCCTCTGGGGATTGAAACAAGCACCTAAGCAATGGCATGAAAAATTTGATAAAACTATATTATCATTTGGTTTCAACATAAATGAGAATGATAAGTGTGTTTACTGTAAAGTTAAAGGTGATGATTGTATTGTACTATGCTTATACGTGGATGATATTTTATTAATTGGTTCTACCATTGAGATTATCAATGAGACAAAATCATACTTGAAAAGTAAGTTTAAAATGAAGTATACGGGTGAAGCTAATGTGATTCTTGGACTAAAATTGATTTGGTCAACTGAGGGTATAACCATTTCCTAGTCTCATTATGTTGAGAAGATTATTGAGAAATTTGGCCATAAAGATTGTAGAATTGCTAAAACACTATATGATCCTTCTGTTGCTCTTTTCAAGAATGAAAGTGGTATTCCTGTGTCTCAATTGAGAAATTCTTAGATTATTGGAAGCTTGTAATATCTTGCAAATGGCTCGAGACCAAATATATCATTTGTAGTCTCGAAGTTGGCGAGGTATACAAGTTGTCCAACAGAACTCATTGCGAGGCTTTAGATAAGGTACTTTGGTATCTTAAGGGTACGTCATCACTTGCCCTGCATTATGGTAGATTCCCTTTAGTACTTGAGGGATATAGTAAGGCTAGTTGGATAGCCAAAAACTTCGGTAGTAATGGGTGTACAAGGTATGTATTTACCTTAGGTGGAGGTGTTATCTCCTAGAAGTCTACTAAACAAACTTTGGTAACTCAGTCTATATTTGAGGTAGAGTTATGTGCTTCGGACACAACTGGAACAGAGGCTGAGTGGCTACATGGACTGATGGTCCAATTATCCATGGTTAGTAAGCCCTTTTCTGCGATCGCAGTGCATTGTGATAGCCAAACCATAATTGTAAAAATTAAAAGTTCAAAATATAATAAAAAAATCAAGAGACACATCTAAGTTCGATTAAAGTCTATAAGGGAGCTTATGTCTGATAGGGTTGTGACCATTGATTTTGTTACATCCAAAGACAATGTAGCTGATCCTTTGACCAAAGGACTTGAGTTGTCCTTAGTCCAAAAATCCAGGCTGGGGATGGGATTGAAAGCCCATAGTGATGCACTTGTAGTGGCAACCCAACCTCCCAAGTGGAGATTCCACAAGGAAGGTTCAATGTGGTATAAACAAGTTGTTGAGTGTGTTAAGTGCACCTAAATTTGACTGCTACTCTAGTATCTGAGTCTATCCCATGGCATACCTGGAAGGTGCTGTTTACTGCTAGTAAAGTAAGAGTTCAAACTCTGAATGGGGTCAAGTCATACTAATGAGATGCAAGCAGTACATCCCTGGAGATGCCTAACTAAGTGAATGAAGTAGTGTGGCTGCGACTAGAGGAAAAAGGTTATTCCTCAAAAAAATTTATGATACAGGATTAGGACACGTGGCCATAACGTGTCAAACCTATAGATTACTACATACCCATGTAGCTTGTTGTTACCAATGGATGCCGCCACATCCAACGGCCAAATTCAAGGCTTTAATCCATGTGTTCCTATGGTGGCATAAGTTGGATAATTTAGGTAGTGGTTCAAATCGGAAGATACTATTACTGAAAACAATTTACGATAATCCTGATAGTTCAACATTATGGATTTGTGAGGATTGTTGTAATTGGCATCAAATTAATTGGGATTTGTGACTAATTACATGTTTAAGAAGTGATTAAAACTTATGGATTGATGCAAATTTGGTTGGAATCCATAGGTGTTGTGTAAATATGAAGAGAGAAACAAAAGGGTAAAAGATTATGTATGTGGGGAATCTCACATTGCTTGTGAGACAAATTATAGAGGAATAAGTGGAATTATAAAAGACTCTTTTGTCTTATACAAGACCACTTATCCCATATTGGAAGTTTTCCCAATAGGAATGCACCTTATATGTGGTTCAAGTGTTGGTACTTGGTAAATTATCAATTAAGGGACTTAGAGAGTGTGCCCTCATTTGTGTCCTGTCACCCACCCATCTCGACCTAGCTCGAGTGAAGGTGAGGACAAGGGCGATGGGCGTTTGGGCGAATTGTCTCAGGTTAATCTTTTACTACAAATTCCAATTTTATTTGAAATTTAAATTTAAAATCAGATTTAAAATTAAAAAAGTTAAAAGATTGCAGAATTGTTTCTACAATTATAGAAACTGCTAGAAACATTTTTGGAGTTACAGGTTCATTGCACCTAGTCTAGAATGAATCTAGACATGTTTATACACTTGCTCCATAATGCATATGGACCAGAATGAACCTGGACAACTTTCTGGCTCCTCCCTCTTACCTATATACCTACTGTTGTAGGTAGAATAATACACAACTAAGAAATCTCTTCTTTCCCTCTGATATCTATCTTTCACAAACTAAAGTGTTGCTTGTCAGAACTTAGGCAACTGAGTGGTGATTAGCTTTTTGGAGTGCATCAGAAAAGCTTTTGGACTATCTTATCGTGGAGGAAGTTTCGCCGGACCTTTTTGCACCAGTAGAGGCGATAATTTCTTCAAGGCAAACCATTATCTGGTGATTCAGTCAAAGTTATGTTACAATATAGAACTTCGAGACAAGTTCTCGATTTATAATATTGATTTCGTTATTTCTGTTATTTATATTCCAAATGGGTTGTTTGCTATTGGTTTATGCTGTTTTTTAAACTAAATTGCAACTGAATAATTGGAATATTTGTACTATTGTATGTTATTTTTAGAAATATTTATAATATCATTTTTATAAACACTGCCCTGTGATTATAAACTGATTTATAATTTTGTTACAATCTGTAGTTTATAATCAGTGTTTTTACAACAAATTATAAATGGTAGTTATTATATAACTTCTAGTTGGTAGAATTAAAAAAAAGGAGTAGAGGTATTTTAGGCAAATCATTTGAAAGCGCACCAAAAGATGGGTATGTACTTTATTAATAGTATAGATTTATCTATACTAGTAATCTACGCACGCGGTTCTTGCATGCATAATTTTTTACATAAAATATTTTTTTAAAAAAACACGTGCAAATAAATGGTAGACCATTTTTAGATCATAAAATTGCAAATTGATTAGAAAAGGAAGAATGATGACAACCAAATCAAGAATTCAATAAAAGAATATATAAAATGTACTATTTAAATTTGTGTTTGCTTGTAAATATCTAAAATATTACTCAAAAGAATTACTAGATATATATATTTTTTATAAATATTAGAAATATGGTTGTAAATGTGGTGGGTCAAAAATAATTTCTGATAATTCTTTTAGTAATTTTTTGCATCTTACAGTTAAAACCCCATCAAGTAGTGTTTTCAAATATGATTGAAAGGCTAAATTTGGAATACCAAAATTTGGTATCACAACTGTCTAATAGCTATAATTTTTCAATTTAGCCTTTACATCTCATTGTCTTTTTAAGGTTTAAAGAATATTGAAAGATAATTAAGTAAAAGCATTAAAAATAACTTCTATTTTAGATACAAAAGTGCCTTTCTTTTTATAATAGTGTAGGTTAATTAAAACATAAGTTTATTTATATACACACATACACATTAAGTAGGGTAAGCGAGAGTTTGGGAAGGAAAGATTGGTAGGGTTTATTAAGGTGTCACTTATTTGATAAGCTTCTTCTTCCTTTTGTTATTCTACTCTTTTGATATTATTTAGTTTATTTATATTTTTAATTTTATGTTTTTAATTAATCTTTCAAAAAATTTAATCTAGTCTAACTTAAAAAATTATATTTTTTAATTTTATAATCTTAAGTTCCTATAATTAATTTTTAAAAATTCAAAAATAGGTATTAAATTATAAATTGGATTATAGAGAAAATAATTTTAAATTTTAACTAAATTTGTAATTTCATGTAACTTTTTAATGACAAACTTTACCAATGAACATAATTTAAATAAAAAATTTTAAACAAAATGTCCACACAATAAATTATAACTATTTTTATAATTGAATAGTCAAAATTTAAAATTTTACATAGAATATATTGTCGGTAAGTAAGTTGGTGAAGTTTAATTATTTCACTTCATTTAAAATGAATTTTGAATTGATTATAAATTAAAATTTAAAATATATTATAAATTTATTACAATTCAAAAGAAATTATAATTACTAAATATTAAAATAATCATATTCATTAAGTTTTTCACAAAGTTGTTATAATATGTTTGTACATCAAGCCCTTTCGACGGGGGCTTGGGCCACTCCTTTTTCCACATATGACCTAACCCGCTTTACAAATCTAATCTTTAAAAGATTTTTATGTCGTCCCACAAACAATTATTACAATTAGAGTCAATCCTCAATGTATTGACTACTTGCAATTCCATTTATAATTTATTTTATTCTTATTTTTAATTTATTGATATGTAACTCAATAATGTTATTTTTAATATAATCACAAATGGAATTGCAATTAGTCTGTCGAATACTTGCAATTTAATTATAATTTATTAGTTTAGTTTTTATTTGACTATTTTTATTTGTTTATATATGATTTAATAATATCACTTTGAATATAATAATATTTCAATAAATTATTATCCTATCACAGAGATAGAGTGCCACCACCATGGTGTGGCTAGGCTTGGGCAATTGTTACGCGTTGAGAGCAGGTGCTCGTGGGGCGCTTGATATGGGTGCTTGGAGGGGCACCTGCCTCATGGGCATCCAACCCCTTGGCTGAAGCATGCTGTGTGTCGTCGACACGGGCCACCGCTTTGGTTGACGCCGCTTTGCATAGTCATGGTCACACTAAGATTGTCTGAGTTTGAGAGGCTCGTTCTCCTCGTAGTGTTGTTACGTTCTTTGAGTTTGTAAGCCCATCTTTGGGTGTGCTCATCTAGTTTAGCTTTAGGTTGTGAGGTCACACATCAAGAGCATATGAATAAATCTTTGGTTTCTAAGTCGTCTGTTTCATCGAGTCTGGTTTTGAGTTTGAAGGAGAGGATTCTCTTTTCGACTTAATCCTTTGTTGTTGGAAATAATTAGGAGTTACTGCTTTAGAAAGTTAGGTCTTCCCATCTCTTTAGATAATTTTTGCTGTGTTCCATGTGTGGAAGATACCAAATAAGTCTTTCTTCCATATTTTTTCTAGACCAAGTTGCAAGTTCTTAAGTAGTTTGCCTTCTTCTAGTAGATCTTGGAAGAGTAGGTTTTTCTTTGTGGGAGATGAAAATTAGGGGGTTCCCTGTGCATGGGTAGCTTGCCATCATTAGTACGTCTGTATAAGGTTCATCGTGACCTTCACCAGTATTTTGAGGAGATGGGATTGTTTGCCTCTCCTTTCAACGTCACCTTTATATAATTAACCTGAGGGTACTTTAGATTGTTGTTCTGCTTGCTTACATGTTATTGTATTTTTGTTTCTCCTTAGCACTTGCATTTTTTTGATGATTATCTATTGAATTGTTGAGATTAATCCAACTTTCATGTCCTTGCCAGCAAAGAAGATTGATATGTGTTAAGTCCCCATTAATATTAATTTTGATATTATATTTAGGACTTAACAAATAATTTTCCTATATAAAAATTATAATTCCCTTGATAATTGATGAAAATTTGTTATTGCCGGAATACAAGTGGAAAATTTACAAAAAGGGGACAGTGGGAATGCAAATAGGATGACACCTCATGATCTAATCAAGGATGGCAGAAGAGTCTTTTTATGTATTCAAGTTATATTCTAATTAGAAGACTCTTTTAATTAGTTATAAATAGGTCTTTTCAGACATTTAGTTAAGGATTGGAATTGGATTTTTTATTTTGGAGATTAGAAATTTTGTGAGAATACATGATTCGAAAGAGGACAAAGTGGATATTAGATTCATTTAGGAATAGAGTTTGATATTCTCTCTTTGATTTTCTTTTTAGTTATGGATTTGATACGATATTTCATTTTGTTGATTTTTGTTTGACAATTCAATCATGAACTAATACGTTATTTTAGGATTATGATGGATTCTTTCGAATATATTAATGCATGATTTTCTTCCATAAAATTAATAGCACTTAAAATTATTTCTTCTATTGTGTGCTTTTTCTATTTGATTGTCTGACCAACAATCAAGCAATGTTTGAAAAATCGGACCGTTTATTGAACCGAAAACTTACCGGTTCACGGTTCACTGGTTCAACTATTGGTTGGACGGTAATTGAACTGCAATTGAACCGTGACGTCATAATTACGAAATATATATATTTATATTATGCATATTACTTAAAAATTAATAAAATACCAAAATATAAAACATAAAGAGCTTAAATGATATTATCTAACATTATAATCCAAATTTCACAATTCATATTATAAATGATCACAACAATTTAAATATATCAAGTCCAAAGTTTAAAGTTGAGACTGTATAAGTTAATTCTAAACTCTAAACTAAGTTTTTTTTTTTTTACTTTTAGATAGCTTGTGAGGTGTATTTTAACCTTCAAACTTTGTATTTAGACCAATTTTTTTAAAAAAATAATAATAATTTCATTAAAAATTAAATGAAAAAACCAGTCAAGTTCAACGGTCCAACCGGCCAGTTTGAACGGTTTTTACAAAATATGGCATCTTTTTTTTTTTTTTCAGTTTTTTGATTTTTTGAGGCTGGTTGACGGTCCGACCGGCTGGTCCGGTCTGGTTTTTTAATCAATGCAATCAAGTGCATCTTTAAACCCTACATGAGTCTTGGAAAGGAAAATCTAAGGATTAATTGACAATAGAAGAAGAGCTTAGGATTAATTGTCCAAATTGATTTGTGAGTAGGATAAGAATATACCTGCTTGCCATAGGTAGTTAGTTGAGTGGTACAATCTTATCCATAATTTAGTTAATTCACGTAGGAATATAGTGAATTGAATAAATTAGGGATTTGATTGCAGGTAATTTGGAAGAACCCCATAATTGCATCCCATAATTGCATAAGACACAAGACTAATAACTTATTATTAATTTTATAGGGAGAAAATTAT
This sequence comes from Jacaranda mimosifolia, assembly GCA_018894105.1. NCBI lineage: Eukaryota > Viridiplantae > Streptophyta > Magnoliopsida > Lamiales > Bignoniaceae > Jacaranda > Jacaranda mimosifolia. The sequence goes on from CM032119.1 coordinate 33,155,580, forward strand.
GTAATCAACTCATTCAATTGATGAAATCATAATTCTAGGCTTCTATATCTCGGTAGAAACCTTAATCAATACACTTTTTCTTATTTTCATTAGTTTAATTTTAATTCCTACATAATTGATTTTTGTTTGAATAAAACAAGTGTGTGATAAATTAGTAATTAATATAGAATAATTTAGTTCCTTGGGATCAACACTTTTCTCATTACTTTATTACTTGTTGCAACACGTCCACTTATGTAATTGTTTGCATTATTTGTTTTGCACACCAACAACAAGTTTTTGGCGCCGTTGTCGAGGAATTAATGTTTTTTTTTTGCTAACATTTGTTTTAAGCACCAAGTTTTAATTTAGATTGTTTCCTTTTTTGTTTTATTTTATTTTATTTATTCTTCTTCATCATCATCAGAGGTCTTTGCAACTATATGTAGGATAATCAAGAACCGAAATTAGTGTTATTTGATACAAAATTGAGATAACTTTTTGAAGACGCAGATGAGCACTTCAGCAAGCAAACAAGAATACTGCTACATGGCAAAAGAACATGGATATCTAGGAGATTATGTTATCCCACAAATTCAGGGCTTTTAGATAGGAATCACTAGACCATCTGTTTAGGCCAATAATTTTGAGATCAAGCCCGCTGTCATTCAAATGATATAGAGTTCAATACAGTTGGGTTTCTCCAACAGAAGATCTGAATACTCATTTAGCTAACTTTTTGGAGATATGTGACACTTTCAAATATAATGGAGTTTTTGAATATGCAATCCGATTGAGGTTATTTTCATTTTCGCTAAAGGACAATGCAAATAGTTGGTTGTCATCCTTGCCATCGGGGTCCATTACCACTTGGGAGGATTTAGCACAGAGATTCTTGGCCAAGTTTTTCCTACGATCACGAATAGTCAAGTTAAGGAATGAGATTACTTCCTTTGTCCAATTTGATCAGGAAACATTTTATGAGGGATGGGAAAGATATAAGGAAATGCTTAAAAAATGCCCTCATCATGGATTAAAGTGGCTTCAAGTGCAGACGTTCTACAATGGATTATTTGCACAAACCAAAGGAATAGTTGATGTTGCTGCAGAAGATACATTTATGCGGAAGAAGATTGGGGATATATTTTAGTTATTTGAAGAGATGGAGACAAACATTTATCAGTGGCAACTGAGAGATTAACTCAACCAAGGAAAGCTGTAGGAATTTATGAGGTAAATGTTACTACATTTTTGACTGCATAGTTAGAAACTTTAACAAAGAAAGTGGACACGCTTGCAAGTATTGTATCCCAGCCAGTTCAACAAGTTTAAGCAGTAGAGAGCCAATTTATTACTTGCAATATTTGCGGGGATATGTATTCGAGTGATCAGTGCCAGCATACTTTGGAATCAGTGTAGTTTGTTGGGAACTTTAATGGGAATCAAAGTAATCTATACTCAAATACTTATAATCCTAGATGGAGACAATACCCCAAATTTTCATGGAGCAATAACCAAGGACAAACTTTAGCTCCTAAACCTCAACCACCGAGCTTTTAGCAATAAGAAAAGAAACCATCTTTAGAGGAGTTGTTTATGCAGTTTATGGTAAAAAATAATGAATATATGGCAAAAACTAATGCAATTTTTCTGAGTTAATAAGCTTCAATTAGAACATTAGAAACACAGATAGGCTAGCTAGCTAGTGTATTGAGTATGAGACAGCAAGGAACTTTCCCAGGTGATACTGAGATAAATCCTAAACGAGAAGGCAAGGAACATTGCAATGTTGTTTCTTTAAGTAATGGTAAAGAGTTTTAAGAATTTCAGAAGGTCCTTCCATCTTCAGAGAAAATAAAAAAAAGAATTACTAGTTGAGAAAGGAAAGGATGAGAAGCAAAAAATTGAAGTTAATCCTATCAAAACACCTCCACCCTTTCCTCAGATGTTTAAGAAGCAAAAGTTGGACAAGCAATTTCAGTAATTTTTGGATGTTTTCAAGAAACTCCGCATAAATATTTTATTTGCTGAAGCCTTAGAACAAATGCCGAATTATGTAAAATTCATGAAAGCAATTTTATTTAAGAAAAGATGTTTGAATAAATTTAAAATAGTGGCTCTCATAGAAGAATGCAGTGCAATTATCCAAACGAAGTTACCTCTAAAGCTCAAGGATCCTGGGAGTTTCACCATACCATGCAAAATTAGTACTAAATTTTTTGGAAGGGCACTATGTGATTTGGGGGCAAGCATAAATTTAATGCCACATTCTATTTACCAGCGATTTAGATTGGGAGCAATCAAGCCAACTAGTGTAACATTGTAACTTGCGGATAGAACATCACGTATCCTAAGGGAATAATCGAAGCTGTATAGGTAAAAGTTGATAAATTTATTTTTCTTGCAAATTGTATTATGTTGGACATGGAGGAGGATGCTGAAGTGCTGATCATCCTTGGGAGACCATTCTTAGCCATAGGTAGGACTATCATAATTGTGCAAAAATGTGAATTAACGATCAGGGTCCAAGATGAAAAGATAACTTTTAATGTGTTTAAAGCATTTGATTTTTTTCAAGAACATTGACAAGTGTTTTGCAGTTAATATGGTAAATAAAATAGCCAAGTCATATAAAGGAGAGGCTAAATATAGGAGTGATCGAAAGTTTTTGAAAGACCAATTAGAGCCAGGTCAACATGTACTATACTTCAACTCCCATTTTAAGTGGTTATCAGGAAAGCTAAAATCATAATGGTTGGGGCCATTTGACATAATTGAAATTCTTCCACATGGAATGATGGAGTTGAAAGAAATTGGCTCAAGAAGGCAATTTAAGGTGAATAGGAAAAGAATCAAACACTACTGGAAAAGTGATTTGATAGTCAACAATCCACAACCACTTTAACCAACATTAAGTGAAGCCCAAAAAGTCAAGCTAAAGACTATAAATCAAGCGCTTCTTGAGAGGCAACCCAAGTTTTTAATTGCTTTCGATTTCAAATTTTTAGTATTTTTTATTTCATTTACTTGATTTTTATCTAATTTATATTTATTTTGGTGTTTTTGTATGTTAAAAAAAACAAAGAATGCATGAATAGTGCTTGGTGCATTGGGGCACAAAAATCTCGCGGCCCAAGAATAAGGCATGAAAAATTCAAGTTTGATTACAGTGGCATGTGCGTTGGGCGTATGCAATCTGTGTTGCAGCGCAAGAATTTTAAAAAAACATTTGGGCCAGCGTAACCTGGACAACATCATGGGGTTTTCATGAGAGGCGGATAGAGGTTTTCTTGATAGGTGCGTGGTGGAGCTGCATCATGGGGAGACATCGCCAGTTGAGCAGCATATGGCCCCCCTATGATGTCATTTTGGAGAGGCTCATGCTATGCCTTCTTTGGTCCTTAGGCTAGTGTAGGCGATGGTTTTAAGTTAGTGATTTTAGGTTAGTTAGGAAACATGCTCGAGAGTTCGTCACATGACGTACTTGTTCGAAGTCTTTTTATCCTTTTCATGTTGGTAAGACAAGGGTTTGTTCTGCTGCAGTCTATATTGAAGCTATTGCATTGACTCGCATTAGGATGTTTATGAGACTACTTTTAACACAGACAATTTATGGAATGGGATTAGTGAGTATGACTAGGGAAAATTGAAGATATTATGCTCTTCCAAGTTGACTTAGTTTGCTGTTAGAGACTTAGTTTGAGTAAACATTTGTCTATTTACTTAGCTTATTTTGTTTATATACTATCTTTGTAGTTGTGCTTAATTGTTTGATCATTCTACTTACTATTTCTAGTGTAGGTTTGAACTTGATTGTGCAAATGTCTTGCCGAACAAAGAAGAATGTTGTAATAATAGTTTACCTTAAAGAGGAGGCTGTAAGACTTACTTAGCGGTATGCTCAAAATAGGAGGAGTTTTGTGAAGTTGCTGAAGGAACACAAGCACTTGAAGGCATGGTATGTTAAAGAAGATGAAGACTAGGAAGTTTTTAGAGTCTCTTATAGGAAAGAGTGATTGTGTCTACCTTGTGAGGAGGCACTGAAACAGTTCAAAGCTTCGATGAATTCTTTGAGGCAATTGAGGTTGAGGCCACGATGATATATGAGCAGACCATCATGGTTGTCTCCATGTGCTCAGTGAGATTGGGCTTACCTTCAGAGGATTAGCTACTACTTTACCTTTATATTCTTGTCAACCTCCCTGTTGGAGCTTCAAAGGTTAGCTCTGATGCTATCGTGGAGGATCTAGCGGCTACGACTCCATAGGAGTAGATTAAGATGTAGACTAGGAGTTTTGATTATTTTCCTTATTTCTTTTGTTGAGGACTACTTTGTTTCTTTACTTTCGCATAACTAAGATATTAGTTAGTTTTTTTGTCATTTTTGTTGGCCAAGTGTAGGCCAGACATATCTGCATGCTTAGGTACCGTTGAACTTTACTCTTTTTTGTTATGGAAATTCAAACAGTTTGGCGTTCTTTTCTATACTTAGTCGTTTGGACAACTTTTCTCTTTTTCGCATATTTGTCTTCAATCTTGTCTATGGTGGCATGTTCACACCCCCTTTTTGACGTCTTCTTGGGACTTTGCTCCTATGACAAGTAGTAAAGTAGATTTGACAATGAGCCCCATCGGGGTCTTACTGCGGGGTTTCATTTTTATGAACCCCCCTTAGGGGGGTCTTACTGGAGTTATTCATTGATAATGTGCATCCCCCTTGGGGGGAGGGGTGTTGTTGAAGTCATTGTTATTGCGATTGTATGCCTCCTTGGGGGTGTAGATGTAGTTATTTTACCATGCATCCCTTTGGAGGTCTTACAACAGCTTTTTGTTTGCCTCATGCCCTTAGAGGGTCTTATAATTGTGCTAATGTCACCACCACGTACCCCTTTAGGGGTCTTATATTGATGCTGATGTAGTTCACTTGACGATTGCTATATGGAACTATTTGTTTCATAGGTGATGTTGCATGTCCGTTGTTATGCATTTTTTGTTGGAGCGTGCCTTTTGGGTCTTACTAGGAGTAGTATAATTTTGTATTAGTAATTGTGCATCAAGAAAGTGAATAGAATATTGAGAAACGTTAAATAAATTTTATTAAAATAAACAAAGGAAAAAGGGGTGTCGTTTGTAGCCTAGGATGACCTTTTATTCTTAACTACTTGGATAACACATAACTACCTAAAAGTAAGAACTTGGGACTTAAAACTTCCAAAAAAAAAGAAACTTCAATGCGTTGCAAAGGGCATGCTTATTCATTATGAGTGGTGACTCTTTTCTCAACTGTGGAAGTTGAGTAGTTGACATAAACGTCTTCTTGGTAAAAACCTTCTTGAGGTGCGAATTTGCACCTAGGTGACTCATTTTCTTGGAGGTTGGCTCCTTGCATGAGTTTGTAGCAATGTTGGCTTCTTGGACTATGTGTTTGTCTTTATCTTTCCACTTATTATCTTTATTTCCTTTTGCCTAGTCTAAATCGACAATATGACCTTTAGTCTTTTCAGGATGCTAGCATAGAATTCTCTAGTAATATGCTGGTCACCAATAGCTTTGTCTGTTTCACTCGGTGTAGGGGAACTTCATTTTCATATAGTAGGTCAATACCACTGTTTGAACAAAAGTTCAAAGTGTTGACCTTCATAGTATGATGTTATAAGTAGATGGTTCTTGGTGAGTTGTTGGGCATGAGTGCCTAAGGAGAGGGAGAGAGAGACTTCTTAGAGGGCTTGCACCTCCTCGCCATTAAATTCCACTAGGGAAATGTTGATTTTCTGTACTTGGGCGTTATCTAAACCAAGCTGGAGGAAAGTGTTGGCTTATATCTATCAAGCTTTCACTGCCTACTAAGATATTCTATATCTAGAGCGATTGAGACCAACAGGGCATCATTATGTTCACATTACTTAACCCCCTTATCTTTTTCTTCGAAAGTGATTTTGGGAAATGGATGCCACCCTTCATATATCCCAGTATTGGGCCCACCAAGTTAAGTTAATTTGCTGCTTGTGTCAATGCCTTTCTTGTGTTAGAGGAGTTTCCTCCTATTAGTCCTTTGGAGATCACAGAAACGCCGCCGACAATAGGTGAGTTCTCCATGACTTGTTGATGGTGCCGTTCTTTTGGTCTAAGTGTTTATTAGGCGAGCATCGACGGTCTTTGTTGCCTTTAGCTCCAGATTTCCTCTTGAGATTGTTGTGCTTTTGAGCAACATACTCCTTTAGATATCCTCTCTGGATTAGTCTTCTGATTTCATCATTTAGATGCTGGCAGTCCTCAGTAGTATGCCCATGGTCATGGTGGAAATAGCACCACTTATTGGACTTATGTCTCTTTGGATTATCTACTATTTCATGAATGTTGGATCAAACTTTGTTGCTCCGCCATGACTAGAATATCTATTTTGAATGTTGTAAAAGGGGTATACGTGGTGAATGCTCTGAGAGGGCTATACTGACGATCTCCCCACCTCTTTTTGTTGTGATTGCCTATTTCGTGTCATGCTTTGCGTCTGCTGGCGTCCAGAGAAGTCATCACCTTCTTGATTCTAATATACTTCTCTGCTCCGATAAAGAGTTCTTCAAGCATGATTGGTGGCTTTTCAAACATAGACTCTTGAACTTCTAATGCACAAGTTTTGCTAAATAATGCTAGGCAAGAGCTTTTGGCTAATGTAGGATATCTCATGTAAGGGTATAAACGAGCCGAGCCAAGCCAAGCCCTAATATAGTAAGCTCAAGCTCGACTTGTTTAATAGATGAAGGCTTGGACGATCCTTATTGAGTTGTCACAGGTTAGCAAAAGAATTCAATCCGTATAAGTTCGATTGAACTCAAGCTCATTTAAGTTCAAAATAAAATCTATAATCATAAACTTTTCAAAAAAATTTGTTACTTTCTCATCATCATGAGCTTTTCGAACCGAATATTATTGAGCTCGACTTGGCTCATTTAACTAAAGAGCTTGAACTGTTCATAAATCTTCTTGTCTTATTTACACCCCTAATCTCATGCATTGGTTGGATAAAGTAGTTGATGTAGTCTCTTAGAAATTCTTCATCCTTCTACTTAATAGTGAATATGTAAGCCACCATCTTAAGGTACTTGTTTTAGATAGAGAAATTATGGAGGAAAATGCTAGTTCAGTTGGTTCCAGCCCATGATGGATCCAGCCAGTATCTGATTGAATTAGTTAGAGCACGCTTGGTGAGAATGATGTGAAACACCTTGCTATAAGTAGCTTCACTTAAATTGTAGAGCTTCATCATCGTAAGGAAATTATTCAAGTGCTTCTAGGAGTTTTCCATGCCATCAAACTTCAGCAAGTTAGCAATCTTCATGCCCGAGGGGAGCAACTCTGCCAAGATAGTTGGGCAGAAAAGGGTTGTATCCCGAAAGAGCGACAACTAAAGGTAGGTACTGACTTCCTGCTCCTCCTTCTGAGTGTTGAGGTATGATTAAGTTAGTCTGAACTCCCGTGGCAGTAGCTAATTGTAGTGATGAGTCAACTTGGAGGGACGAATGCACATCCACCTGCTAAGATAAAGGAAAGGTGGTGTCTTGTTCTAGATTCAACTTTCGTCTTATCCTCTTTGAGGATGATGAGGCTTCCATATTCTGGTAAGAGAATTTGGCTTACTCCTTAAGGAGGTGCTCTTTTACATATCGAGTGTCGTCTTAACTGCAATTTGCACATGAGTGTTCTCTAACAATGCCATTAGCACTTTAGCATCATCTGTAGTACTAGTTCTCCAGGGAGTGGAGCCTGCTGTGCTAGTATCTCCTTTAGTGGCGAATGTGCTTTAGGTGTTGGCTCTGGAATTAGATGTGATTGTGCTTCTGTTGCTCTCTGTGTTCTTGCCTCTTAGGGCAACATAGGTGCTAGAATCTCGAGCTTTGGATCTCATCTTACTCTTGAGGTTTCTTGTTCTAGATAGGTGTTTCTCACAGATAGTGCTAAAATAATATTGCTTGAAAGTGGAGTTAGGGTCCTATATTGGAAATCAGGGAATTTAAGAGAGTTTTTCCTTTGGAACGCATTTGCATATAGTTAGAGCTTAAAATTTTTAATGGAAGATTTTTTCTGTGTCTTTTGATTTGGAGAGTTGATATTTATAATGACTAAGTATTTGGTGGGCTTTGATCCACTTGAATTTGGATACCCATTTTCGTGGGCTTGATTAATTAGGCTCACTGAATTTTTGTTCTTTTATTATTTATTTATGAACTATTTATTTTATTTTTTTTGCTTTTTTACTTTTTTACTTTTATGGTCTAATTTTTCTTTCATATTATTAGGAAATCGAACAAGTACGTATTTTTTTTATTTATAGAGTAACGTAAACACGTACAAATATAAAAACGTGCCATTAAATTAATTCAACATTTCGCAATACATACCCTTAAATACATACCTATTTAGAGGCTGTTTGGGTGAGCTTATAAGCTCTTGATTTTGTTTTTTAAAGAAGTAAGGAGTTGCTAACTTATTTTTAAAATTTTAACAAGCTCCCTAAATTTTAGTCATATTAATTACAAAATTGCCATTACTTATATCTTATAAGCTCAAAAATCTTATTTTATCCAAATATTTTAAAAACTTATTTTTGAAAAAAGATCTAACATCTTATAAGCTCCAAAAACATCTCATAAGATGTATGAGCTTATAAGACTTTTAAGTAAGAGGGTGTTTGGCTAAGCTTATTTAAAAAAAAAAAAAACTTATAAGTTTTTATATCATATAAAATGTTTTTGAAACTTATAAGATGTTAGATTTTTTTTAAAAAAATAAGTTCTTCAAAGTGTTTGGATAAAATAAGATCTTAGAGTTTATAAGATGTTAGTAATGATAATTTTGTAATTAATGTGATTAAAATTAAGGGAGCTTGTTAAAATCTTAAAAATAAATTAGGAACTCATTACTTTTTTAAAAAGAAGTTACAAGCTCCTTTTCAAGAATTTACCAAATATCTTTTGACATCTTATAAGCTATCAAACATCTTGTAAGATGTTTTAAGAAGCTTATAAGTTCACCCAAACACCCTCTTGTTCTTTCTTATTCACATGCAGAAATATAAGGACATGCCATTGAACTAATTTACCACTCCACAATAGACACCCATTTAGTTGGTAAATGCAAAATAAAGCAAGACCTAATTCATACCCTTTCACTATTCCTAGCACAAAATCTTCGCTCTGCAACTTGGGAATAGTATTTTTGATTTGTAAGTCTCTTTGTAACTTTAGTTTTATCTGTCCTCTAGTACGTACATACATGCAATTTATATGTATACATATTACTGATTAGTTGTTTTAATTTTCTGTAGGGTGGTTGTTATTTGGTAATTTAACCAGTTGAATTAGTAAATTTCCTTAGATGGCACTACAAAAAAATATGCTTTTTACTATGGCTAATTATGTGTAGTAAATAATTATAAAGTGTAGTAAAAAGTTATTAACTACGCTTGTGCTACGCTTTTCTAACCGTACGCCTTGCGAGTGAGGTAAAAGTTTCGCTACACTTTTTTAATCGTGGTAATTGACTTTTGCTATGAAATTATCTTCAATTAATACGAATTTAATGTGAGGTAAAAAACTATCAAATACACCATTATCTTTTACTACAGTAAAAAAAGTGTAGTGTATAATAATTAATTGCCACACTTTAAAAAGTATAGTAAATGCTTAAATTATTTTTCACCACAATTAAATGTAGTAAAAACCAATTAATTTGGGGAGTTTCCTTTTTTATTTGTAACACACAGACACCAGGAGCTTATCAGGATTCGAACTCTGGACCTTATTCTTAAGTGTGTGAAAGTGATGCCATTAGGCAAATCGCCATTTGTTATTAATTAGCTAATTTAAATATATTTGATTACTTTGTAGACATATCAATTTTTGTCCAATTGAGAAGTGACACATGTAAAATAATATATTAAATATTAATTTAAAAATTTCTATTTAAATTTTGGTATATATTAAATTTAATTCCAAAAGATAAATAATTAATTTTAATTACTAATTTAGTATTTATTTTATATTCAAATCAAGCATTGACACGTGTCAAAGATGGAGTGTCTGCATCTATGGACTAATCAAATCAAAGATATTTGATATTGATATTATCTTTTGATGTTAGATATTATAAAATCAAATATATCTGATATTATCTCTTGATATTTGATATTATCTTATCAAAGAGATAACTATCAAAGAAGTTCAAGTCAATCTGGAAGTCTCCCATCAAGCAACTATATAAAGGGGGTGACCAAGGCTCATTCAAGGCACAACACAAATTCCAACAGACGAGAGAAACTTTGAAGGAGTCCAACAATTTTCTCAAGCAAATTCCAGGAGATCCACGACATTTAAGGTGTTCTTCGAGGAATTCATATATTTTTGGCGTTTAATTCGAGATTAAGGTGCCAAACCCTCGAATTGATGTTATTCTAGTCAAATCAAATTCAAAGGAGATCCACGACGTTCAAGGCGTTCTTCGCGGAATCCATATATTTTTGGCGTTTGACTCAAGATTAAGGTGCGAAGCCCCCGAATTGGCGTTATGCTATTCAAATAAAATTCAAAAGAGATCCACGACGTTTAAGTAGTTCTTTGTGGAGCCCAAGATTATATTTGGAATGGAAGAATCAAAGGATTAAATTAGAGATAGAATCCACAGTTCATTAATTGATTTTGATTTTAATTTTATTTTTATAATTTTTCTTGTCTTGTAATTTTATTTTGCAGACAAAGAAAATTTATTTTTACAAATTTTGGCACGCTCGATGGGAAGATCTCTACCTGTCATCTCTTTCCTTCATCAAGATTGAAGTATCAAATGGCCACCAATAAGATTGCTGCATTGAAAATTACTACATCAAATTCCTCAAGTACTGGAGCAAAAAGTGTTGGCGTCATCACAAGAAGTATGTCCAATAAATTTCAATAATCTTCGGAGGTGGCTCCTTCACTTGTTGTGGAAAAGGTGTTGCCGCATGTTATTGATACAAATAAAGATAGTGGAGACTCAAAGGAGGAATCCTCATCATCCATTCCCCACTCAACATCAAATTCCTTGAGCATGGCGACGGCGATGGCGACAAGTGCTACAACTTTGGAGGAACAAATTGCAAATTTGACGAAGGTTGTTGAAGGACTCATGAAGCATGTCTAAGAGCGAGGCTTTCAAATCTCCAAATTGATGAGCAAAGTGGATAATCTTGATGTAAGCTGCGTGGTGGAAAAACAAATTGAGGCTCAAGATGAAGGCGAAACATCCACAAAGAAATAGCAAGCCAAAAATGAAAAGACTACAACAAAAGAAGTAGAAGTTTCCACTGGATTAATTCCCAGCAACCCACTGAGGGAGTTTATTATAGAGACTATCAAAGACAAGCTTGATGAAAATTATAAGTCATCTATTACTTACTCCAAGCCATATACTCAAAGGATTGATAACTTGAAGATGCCGATCGGTTACCAACCCCCAAAGTTTCAGCAATCTGATGGCACAAGCAACCCAAAGCAGCATGTGGCTCATTTCATTGAGACTTGTAATAATGCTGGGACATATGGAGATCATTTGGTCAAGCAATTTGTTCGATCATTGAAGGGTAATGCTTTTGATTGGTATGTTGACTTAGAGGCAGGCTCCATTGATAGTTGGGGGCAACTGGAACAAGAGTTCCTCAATCATTTTTACAGCACGCGAAAAATAGTCAGCATGATTGAACTCACCAACTCTCGCCAGTAGAAAAAAGAACCTGTCATTGACTACATCAATCGCTGGAGAAATTTGAACCTTAATTGCAAAGATCAATTATCGGAGGCTTCAATAATTGAGATGTGTATCCAAGGAATGCATTGGAGTCTTTGCTACATACTTCAAGGAATTAAACCAAAAACTTTTGCAGATTTGGCAACTCGTGCACATAAGTTTGAAATGAGCATGAATTTTGATGAACAAGAAGACTCAAGTGATGCCAATGATGATGAAGATGTTGGGGGCAATTAATTTTCATCTTCAAGTTTCACATGCTCCTTGATATAAGTCTAAAGTGTCAATAATGCTCCCAGATAAGAGCATAAACTATCTAAAATTTTCAAGTTTCCATGTCTCCAAATCTAAGATTCAAGTCTCCAAGTATTTAAATTTAAGACTCAAATCTTCAACTCTCCAAATTCAAACTCAAGTCTTCAAATACAAAATTTTCAAGTCTCCAAGTCTAAGACTCAAATTTTTAAGTCTCCAAATCAAAGACTCAAATCTCCAAGTCTTCAAATTCAAGATCATGTCCCAAGTATTCAAGTCAAGGCTCAAGTTTCGAAGTCTTCAAATTCAAAACTCAACTTTGCAAATCTCTGAATCCACGACCCAAGTCTTCAAATTCAAGACTCAAGTCTCCAGATGTCCAATTCAATACTCAAATCTTCAAGTTTCCATACCAAAGACTCAAATATTCAAGTCTTCAAGTCCAAAGCTCAAGTCTTCAAATTTCAAATGTTTCTAGATACGAGCATAAACTATCTAAATTTTTAAATTAAAGTTTTCCTATGTGCTCCTTGATAAGAGATTAAACTGTCAATAAGGCTCCTAGATACGAGCATAAACTATCTACATATTGAAAGTCTCCTCATGTGCTCCTTAATATGAGCTTAAACTTTCAATAAGGTTCATAGATACGAGCATAAACTATCTAAATATTCAAATTCTCTCCATGTACTCCTTGATAAGAGTGTAATCTATCTATTAAGTCAAACTCAAATAAACTCCTTGACATGAGTATAAAATGTCAACCAAACTCAAGTAAACTCCTTGACATAAGTATAAAGTGTCAATCAAATTCAAATGAAGTCCTTGACATGAGTATAAAATGTCTATTCAAATTAAATATGCTCCTTGATGTACGAGCCTAAATTGCATGTTACTCCTGGACCGCATAAGTATAAATAGTGTACGGCACTCCTTTCAAAAGGATATTTGCTTTGAATTATGTTGTGACTTAACCCTTTTATTGGGCACCATAGCTCGAGGAATGCTTGGAAGATATTCTTGTCTCAAACATATGTGAAAAAAAAAATTGGGAGAAAAAGAAAAACTTCTCAAATACTTCAAGCATTGCCTCTTTCGTGGATGATTAACAACTCTTTCACCAAGTCTTGAAGTGGGGGCATTTGTAGACATCAATTTTTGTCCAATTGAGAAATGACACATGTAAAATAATATATTAAATATTAATTTAAAATTTTCTATTTAAATTTTGGTATATATTAAATTTAATTCCAAAAGATAAATAGTTAATTTTAATTAATAATTTAGTATTTATTTTATATTCAAATCAAGCATTGACACGTGTCAAAGATGGAGTGTCTGCATCTATGGACCAATCAAATCAAAGATATTTGATATTGATATTATCTTTTGATGTTAGATATTATCAAATCAAATATATCTGATATTATCTCTTGATATTTGATATTATCTTATCAAAGAGATAACTATCAAAGAAGTTCAAGTCAATCTGGAAGTCTCCCATCAAGCAACTATATAAAGGGGGTGACCAAGGCTCATTCAAGACACAACACAAATTCCAACAGACGAGAGAAACTTTGAAGGAGTCCAGCAATTTTCTCAAGCAAATTCAAGGAGATCCACGACATTTAAGATGTTCTTCAAGGAATTCATATATTTTTGGCGTTTGATTCGAGATTAAGGTGCAAAGCCCTCGAATTAACGTTATTCTAGTCAAATCAAATTCAAAGGAGATCCACGACGTTCAAGGCGTTCTTCGCGGAATCCATATATTTTTGGCATTTGATTCGAAATTAAGGTGCGAAGCCCTCGAATTGGCGTTATTCTATTCAAATCAAATCAAAGGAGATCCACGACGTTTAAGTCGTTCTTCTTGGAATCCATATATTTTTTGCGTTTGACTCGAGATTAAGGTGTGAAGCCCCCGAATTGGCGTTATTCTATTCAATTCAAATTCAAAGGAGAGCCACGGCATTTAAGTAGTTCTTCGCGGAGCCCAATATTATATTTGGAAGAGAAGAATCAGAGTATTAAATTAGAGATAGAATCCACAGTTCATTAATTGATTTGGATTTTAATTTTATTTGTATATTTTTTCTTGTTTTGTAATTTTATTTTGCAGACAAAGATAATTTGTTGTTACATACTTAATCAACTTTTTTTTAATAATAAGAATTATTGGAGACAAATATTTATTTTGCCTCCAAATTTGGGGTTTTCTTACTGTTTTGAGGAACTTTGCTGGTTAGCTAAATTAAGAATTTGATTAATTAATCAAATATTTTTTAATAATAAAAATTAGTGGAAAATTTTCATTTTACCTCTACTTTTATTAATTAAAACCATAAGTAGTTAGGAATTTTTTAGGTGTTTTATTTGTTAATTTAGAATTTAATTAATTAGTTAATTAATTAATATTTTAATAATAAAAATTGGAAGCAATTTTTTAATTTACCTTGAATATTATTTATTAAGCATTACTTCCAACATATTTTTCTTCTTTTCTAGTGAGTTTTTTTTTTATTATTTAAGATCTTAATCTTTGCCTTCAAATTTTCACAAGTTTTATTGTTTTTATTTCACTAATAAAAAAGTATGGTTAATTCATTAATTTTTGCTACAGTTTATGTAAAATTGTAGTAAATGTACAATATTATTCACCTCATATAAAAATTGTAGTAAATAAGTATATTTTTTGCTACGATAAGATGAAGTGTATTATTTAATATAACTTTTACCACACGTTTGGAATTTATACTACAATAGTAAAATCATAGCAAATAATCCTTTTTTACTACATTATTTTTAGCGAAGTAAAAAATATTGTAGCAAAAAGCATAGTTTTTTGTAGTGTGGGTTGTTCTGTTAGAGAAACACATATCCGGACTAATCGGAGGACCCAATTAGTGAAACCTAATTCCGATCATTCCACCTTCATTAATATAAGCTTAAACCCAAAAATTACCTTATGGCTCTCAATGCCTAGAATCCAAATCCAATCCCTATGCCAAACCAAATCCTAAATTCGAATTCTATGTTTGACGGCAATTGGTGGGGTTATTGCACTGAGGAACAGTTGGAGGGAATATTGTTGAAAAGTTTGGAGTTCTTGTATATTGATGCTATAAAAAAGCTCGTGGCTTTAGGGTATGATGAGGAGGTGGCTTTAAAAGCTATTTTGATGAATGGACATTGTTATCATAGAATGGACGTTTTGACTAATATTTTATATAATTCTTTGGCTTAAATTTGAATAATGGTGTCAGTAATGGGAGGAATAGTGAAGAACACGAGCTTGAGTCTGAGCCTGCGTATGCAGACTTCAGGAAGCTAAAGAAGTATTCGCTTGCAAGAATGGTGTGTTCGTTGCAAGTCAAGCCCTATTTGAGTAAGAGTGATGCTATGTGGTGTTTGCTAATGAGTGATCTCCATGTCGGTCATGCCAGTATAATGGAAATTCCAGTTCCTCCCTCGCCTAGTGGAAGTGGGAATTCTAATGGGAATGGGTGCATAAGTGCCCTAGTTAGCAGTAGTGGGAATCTTGAGGGAGGTGTCAATAATGGAGGGCCTGCGGGGGTTGCCTCTGCATTATATAGGTTTCATAGCGATTAGGGCTTTGGGAACAGCGGGACGTCTAAGTTCCGAATTAATGGAATGAATAGTTTTTGTCATATGCATTAAACATAGCTATATAGAGGGAGATGTAGTGTCCAAAGAGGTTTAATCTAAGCCCACCAATGAAAACTCTATTGAAAAGTAATGTTGCAATGTTTGCCACAGGATTCTTAGCAAACTCAAAGTAGTTTCATAGTCAATCTCAGGCTTGCCCCTACTCTTTATATGGTGGAGATTCATCTAGTAGATGTGGTGCAGCAACTTAGATTCCAGTTGGGCATAGTGAGGAGTCCCTATATGCAAAGAATCAAGATATGGTAAACTCAGTGATGAATAAGTTTCACGACTTGAACCTTAATGAGAATACAGAACATGTTCCGTTGGATCAAAAAGATGAAATGATCCTAAATTTGGTCAGTCAGATTAAGGATTTAGAGAAACAAGTGCAGGAATGGAAAGAATGGGCCCTCCAGAAGTCAACGCAAGTTGCTAGAAAGCTCAATCATGATTTGACTGAACTTAAGATGTTGTGAATGGAGAGAGATGAGACTCAACAGCTGAAGAAGGAGAAAGAGGCCACTGAAGATCCTACCATGAAAAGTTAAATGAGGTGGAGTGTTCTTTGGGAAAAGCAAGTAGTTAAGTAGGCCGTGCAAATGCAACCATTAGAAATAGTTGAGACCTTGAATGTAGAAATTAGGGTCGAGATGAAAGCATCAAAGTCAAACGCATCCGAATTAGTCACTATCTCTTTGGAAGTTGCAAAGAACGAGAAAAAGGATCTCAAGAGGTTTTTGGCCTGGGAGAAACAGAAAGCTAAAATTCAGGAGGATATTGCAGTTAAGAAATAGAAAATCTTAGGGTTACAACAAGAGTTGCTTTGGTCAAGGCAGCCTCAAAGGAAGCTGAGGTACGTCATCATTAAACCAATTCATGTATTGATTAGTGATTTTCATTCACAGGAAATTGTCATGACCCAAGCCATCTCCGACGACTTTCAACATTGATAAATACTCTCCAATATCAGCCTAAGAAGTGTTGAAAGGTGAAAACATAGCAAATCAGTAGAAAATAGAACAAATAGGGGGAAGGGAGAAAGACTGGGAAGGAAGATAACAGAGAAGGAAATGAGAAATGAGAATTTTTTCTATTTTCATCTGTCTTCTTTCTCTAATTTCAGTACATATTTAAAGAGCAAAAAGTGAAACAAATCTACAAAAGACATTATAACAATTTCTAACACATCAATTGGCATTAGATCCAATCCATATACCTAATAAAAGAAAATGAAATCAAAATGTCTTCATTTCCTCAATCTTGCATTCGTGACATTATCCCCTTCTTTTGAGAGTCTTGTCCTCAAGACTTCAATTATAGAGGCTCCAACTAGAAAACCAATTGATTGTACAATGACCTTTGCCTTGTAGAAGTGATGTTTAGTTCCTTTGTATATAGCTCCTGGCTTCCTCAACTCCAGTTCAGTTCCAACCATTTGAATAAGCATGTTCCCAATTTTAATTTTGGCAACATGGACATTTTCGCGTGGATATCTCTTAAGCATCAACTGATCAATGGATTGAGGGGTTTAGGAAATAAAAAAACTGAAGATAGTAAGGGATAATTTTCTTTTCCCAAATGCCAATTTCTGCATTATTATGGGACAATATCCCAAGCAGCTCTACAATGAGTGGTTGCCACTTATTAAAAACTTCATCCAAGTTTTCTCCTCTAAGTTCTGAAAACCTATCAAAGACCATCTCAACAAATTCTTTTCCGCAAATCTGTTCCCTGTCTTTAATAAAATTCATGTACAAGTAGTTTATCCACTTCTCCGTGTGCTTTGAGACCAAGACTGATAAGAGCTGATTCAATTCAATAATGAAACAAGGCAAAGTGCTAGAATCAAAACAGAAATTTTATTGATGTAAAAATGTGCAAGGATCTTAAACACAATTTACAACCAATAATTCAGTCCGTATTGATTGGACAAACTCCAAATAGAAATAACAAGAATAATCTATTTCTAATGCCCTTAAAACAAATCCTAAACACATATTTATACTAAAATTTAATAACTAAAAACACCAAGAATTAAGGTAATGATGGAGAGTGGTGGAGACATGGAGTAACATAGTTGCAAAAATGTTGTAGAGACATGGAGTAACAGAGTGGCAGATATGCTTCAAGTTAGTTGAGAAAATCATGGGAGAACGGGTCAAACTCCACATTGATAATGCCAAGCAGCTGGATTGGGTCAATTGTTAACTATTTTTTCCCTTTAAGCTTCCTTCTAGAATAAGTCTGCAATGGTGGATTCTTATCAGTGCTTCCCCCCTAAAAAGACGCCTTGCCCTCAAGGTGAAATGTCGGAAATTGGGCTACCAATAATTCATAATTTTCCCAGCTAGCTTCCTCGATAGGGCGACCTGTCCATTCAACTAAGAGTTCCAAAGTATAAACACCTCCTTCCTTGGTCCAACGATGGGCAAGAATTCTGGTAGGAGTTAGAATAAGTTCCCAGTCCAAATTAATTGGGAGTGGAGCTGGCGGTGAGGTGGGATTGTGGCTAATAGCTAGCCGGAGTAAAAAAACATGAAATATTGGATGAACCTTGAAAGATGTAGGAAGGTCTAGCTTATATGCCACGGGTCTAATATGACGAATTATTCTATAAGGACTAAAGAATTGAGGAGATAATTTTTCATACTTTCGCTTAGCTAGTGATCGTTGACGATAAGGTTGAATGCACAGGAAAACGGAGTCACCAACATTGAAATTGAGTTCTCTACACTTAGAATCAACTTGGGTCTTCATTCGAGATTGTGCCTTTAAGAGGTTGTCTTTTAAGAGCTTCAACATCTCATCTCGAGTCCTGAGTTGTTCTTCGAGTTCAACAATTCGTGTTTCCCCGGGAACAAAAGGATGAATAGATGGTAGATCTCTACCATAAACAATCTTGAATGGCGTGGTTCTAGCGGATGAATGAAAACCAGTGTTGAATGAATATTCTGCCCAAGGTATGAACTTACTCCATGAATGTGGCTGTTCATGTGCAAAATACCTTAAATAAGTTTCCAAGCACCGATTTACCACCTCAGTTTGATCATCATATTCAGGGTGATAAGAAGTCCCCATCCGCAAATGTGTTTTACTAAGTTTGAATAGCTCTTGCCAAAAGGCACTGAGAAAAATGGCATCTCTATTGGAGAGAATAGATCGTGGAATACCATGTAATCTCATAATTTCCCTGCAGAATAGATTAGCAACAATTTTTTTGCAGTAAAGGGGTGAGATGACATAAGAAAATGTTAATATTTACTGAGCCAATCCACAACTACCCAAATAGTATCATATCCTCCAGATTTGGGAAGCCCAACTATAAAGTCAAGTGAGACATCTTCCCAAATTTTGTCAAGCAAAGGCAATGGTTGCAGCAATCCTGCTGGCGCCAAGGTTTGATATTTACTCTGTTGACAAACCAAACAATTTTGAACAAATATCTTCGCATCATGCTTCATTCTGGGCCAAAAGAAATTGGACGAAAGACGTTTCAAAGTCTTTAAATGTCCCCCATGCCCTGCAGTTAAAGATTCATGAGATTCTGATAATACTTTATGCCGAATAGAGGAGCAATCAGGAATCACCAAACGGTCCTTAAAGAAGAGTTTATAGTCCACTAACTGAAATTCTGGATAAGAAATAGTTTCCTGAATAACTGCCGCCATGATATCCCGTGTATACAGATCTACTTGAAGGGCTTCCTGTAAACCCATGAAATCCAGAGAGATGGAAATCGCCCAAGCTAACAATTCAGCATGCTGGGGACGCCGAGAAAGTGAATCAGCTCCTATATTTTCCTTACCCGCCTTGTAAAAATTGAAAAATCAAAAGGCAACAACTTCATAAGAAGTCTTTGTTGTTCATTGGTAGTAATCCACTGACTTAATAGATGTTTGAGGCTGCAATGGTCAATTTTAACATAGAAATGTTGTCCCCACAAATAATGCCTCCACTTTTGTAGAGCTAATAATTCACGATCACAAGTAGATTTCATATGGTTAGAAAATGAAAGCCCCTTACTAAAGTATGCCACTGGATGCTCAGATTGTAAAAGAATGGCTCCAATACCTTGATAGGAAGCATCACATTCCACAGTGAAGGGTTGACTGAAATCGAGCAGATGCAAAACTAGAGCAGTAGTCAGTGCTTGTTTAAGTTGTTGGAAAGTTGAGTCAACCTCGGAAGACAATTTGAAACTCTCTTTCCGGGTTAGATTAGTTAAAGGCCTTGCAATAGCTCCATAGTTCTACACGAACAGACGATAATGTCCTGTCAAGCCAAAAATCCATGAAGTTCCTTGACATTGCTGGGCTTGGGCCACTATATGACTATTTGGATTTTGTCACTATCAACACCCATTCCATCTCGACTAATCACATGTCCCAGAAAATTAAACTGCTCTTGTCCAAATAAACACTTCTTGGCATTTGCATAATACGAGTTAGTCTGAAGTGTTTGTAAGATAATTCGTAGGTGATTTTGATGTTGTTCTAATGTCGGGTTATAAATAAGGATATCATCAAAGAAAACTAGAACAAATTTTCTAAAATGTGGGTGAAATAAATCATTCATGGTAGCTTGGAAAGTAGAGGGTACGTTGGTGAGGCTGAAGGGCATAACTACAAATTCATAATGACCTGAATGTGTACGAAATGTTGTCTTATGTATGTCCTTCGGATGAACTCGAATTTGGTGATATCCGGAACGGAGATCAATTTTTGAAAAAATTGTGGCTTTATGAGGTTCATCAAGTAGTTTATCTATGTTGGGGATAGGGTATTTATCAAGAATTGTGATCTTATTTAGGCCCCTATAATCAACGCAAAAACACCACGACTCATCTTTTTTCTTAACCAAAAGGGCTGGGCTAGCAAAGGGATTGGAACTTGGCCTAATAAATCCTAACTGTAAGAGGTTATCAACCTATATTTCTATTTCAGTCTTTTGGTAATATGGGTATCGATAGGGCCGTAAATTAGGTATTTTGGAATTTGGTTGTAAAGGAATGGCATGGTAATGGTTACGGAAAGGAGGCAGGGTTGTTGGTTCAGCAAATATAACATCAAACTCTCGTAAAAGTAATTGAATAGCCAAAGAAGTGTTCCGAGAAATACCTAGGATTTCATCCTGTTTAGACAAGGATTGCAGGCTAGCCCCTATCTGCTCAATTTTGGGAACTCCTTGCAGCTTGTACCTCCTCCTATTCCAATAAAAAATGAGAAACATTTTATTCTAATTTGTTTGCACAGTATTGAGTGACACTAACCATTTTATGCCCAACACTAAATCTGCACCTCCAAGGGAAAACGGGTAGTAATCTTCCGTGATAGTTAAGCCTGGAAGTTGAACCTGCACTTTTTGGCAAAGTCGATTACATCGGACCATATCGCCATTTCCCATTTGAACCCCAAATGTTGGAACCTCTTGCACCGACAATTGTAATTCCATTACTAATGACTTAGCTATAAAGTTGTGAGTTGAGCTACTGTTAATCAAGATGAGAACTGACCTTCCTCCTAAAGTACCTTCAAGCTTCATAGTGCTGCCATTCGATTTGCCCAAAATTGCATGAAACGAGATTTTTGCAAAGTCTCATGTACTCGGATCTTCTTCGTACTCAGCATCAATTGGTGGGTCTGTGGTTTCATTCTCTTCCGCCACTTCTATAGACGCTAAATTGGAGGGTTTACAACGATGCCTAGGTCTGAATTTTTCGTTGCATCTGAAACAGAGTCCCTTTGCAATCCTTGCTTGTCGTTCGGCTTCCCATGGACAAGGTTGAATGGGTCACGCTGCTTCTGTCGTGTTTTGCAAGAATCTGTGTTGTGGGAAGGTTGGTTCACGTGAGTTCTGTTTAGGAAATGAGGACTTGGGCTGATTTGTCCATATGGGCTGTCCTTTGGGCTTTTGATTTAGGCCCAACTTATTTTCAAATTCAAGGGCTAGCCTTATGGCCTTGTAAACTGACCTAGGCTTGTGAATTCTAACATCAGTCTTCAACTCCTCTTTGAGCCCATTAAGAAATACCGCCAAAAGACAATGTGCAGGCTAATTCTTGACTCTAGCTGAACGTTTAGGAAACTTTTGATGATATTCTAGAATTGTTCCCATTTGTCGAATGCCACAGAGATGCTCATTGGGGTTTTGAAATTCAGCTGGCCCATAATTTTCTGTAAAGCTTTGACAAGTTTCTCCCAATATAACAAGGTACGCTCGCTGTTAATCCACGCAAATAAGTCGAGAGCGTCACCCTCTAAATACATGGCAGCGATGTCCACCTTCTCTTTTTCGGGCGTTTGGTAGTAACAAAAATACTTTTCAGCTTTCAATATCCACCCTTGTAGGTCTCCTCCTTCAAATCGGGGAAATTTCATCTTGGTATATGGTCTCCGTGAAGGGTTCTTAAGCCACCAAGGGGTGTCCAAGTCCTCATCTTCTGACCACACGGCCTTTCCTTTGTCGCGATCACGAACACTAGTTTCCCCTTGTTGGGTGTTGCTTGCTTGGGCTTTAAGAGCCGCAACATCAGCTTTCAATTCATCTATGGAGTCTAATTTAGATGCAATGGCGGATAATTGTTGGATGATGGGGTCGTTGGGTGGGTTTGTGGGCTCATTTTGGGAAGCAGTGGATCTGGTATTAACTATGATGGATCGAACCTGGCTCCGATGCCAAAATGATAAGAGCTGATTCAATTTAACAAATGAAACAACGCAAAGTGTTGGAATCAAAACAGAAATTTTATTGATGTAAAAATGTGCAAGAATCTTAAACACAATTTGCAACCAATAATTCAGTTCGTATCGAGTGGACAAACTCCAAATAGCAATAACAAGAATAATATGTTTCTAATGCCCTTAAAACAAATCCTAAACACATATTTATACTAAAATTTAATAACTAAAAACACCAAGAATTAAGGTAATAATGGAAAGTGGTGGAGACATGGAGTGACATAGTGGTAGAAATGCTGAGGAGACGTGGAGTAACAGAGTGGCAGTCTGGCATATATGCTTCAAGTTAGTTGAGAAAATCATGGGAGAATGGGTCAAACTCCACATCGATAATGCCAAGCAGCAGGATTGGGTCAGCTGTTAACTGTTGTTTCCCCTTAAGCTTCTTTCTAGAATAAGTTTGCAATAGTGGGTTCTTATCAAAGACCACCTTTACTAAATCAATCATAGGATTCACCATAAAAGTTTTGTGACATTCCTTGATCCAGCAACGAGGGACATCATTAAATTTAGGAAAATCCAATGTATGTCCTCTATTTAAAGCATACTCAAGAACTTCATTCTCAATGCTAGGAGATCCTTCTATGGTTTTTAAAGTTAGCATGAGCCCAACTTCCATCCCTTCAATGGAGAAGTATTTCACAGCAAGGTAGTGCTTATTCAGTTCACTAGAGAAAGTAAGTCCCAAATCTTCATATTTAGTTATAGAAACACTAAAGCCCTTGGACAGGTTAACTGTGATGGATAGTGAACTGCAACTTCCATTTCTTAGCCCAGAAGATCTCTGACTCATTAAATGGAGAAGCGGCACCCCTTGAGTTGCTTGCCTACCATATTCTCTCATGTCACCTAAAACGTCTAGCTCTAAAATAGGTTTCTCTTCATCTTTAAGTCTTTTTGCAAATGTATAAGTTGAGAATATGCCCCTTAAGGATCCTCTTAGAATTCAGAATGTGCACTTTTCTCAACCATATTTCCTTTGTGAATGACTGCAATAATGTTGGCAATTCTTATTGTGGTCAAATGATGTACAACTATGACAGTTGCTCTATTAAACATAATCTTGTCAAGAACCTCTTAGACTTTTGTCTTAGGTTCTACATCTAGTGCACTTGTCGCCTCATCTAAAAGTAAAATTTGGGGATCTTTTCGAATTGCAATTGCTATGTTGATTCTTTGCTTCTATCCCTTGAAAAGTTGAATCCCATGTTCACCAACCATAGTATCTAAAGCTTAGGCTAGTTTATCAACAAATTTAGTAGCATTTGCTAACTCATATACTACTCTAATCTCTTGATTTGCACCGTCCATCCCACACGCAAAGTTGTCCTTGATGCTACCCATAAAAATACAGGATCTTAGCTCACCAGGCCAATTTTTTATCTAATCCACATAAGTTGGAATTCTTGGGGATTATCTCCATCTGCTAGAACCTCACCATACTGTATGTTGTAAAATTTTCTCTCAAACTAATTGCAGTTGACTGGCCACTCCCAATCTGTTCAACTAATACTGTGGTTGTGCCATAAGGGATAAACAGAGACATTCTGCTTAATATTTCCTTAGTAGATCTTGACAAGGTAACAAATATTGAAGCCTCTAGAGTCTTACTAATAGTCAGGCCACGAAAACCCAATTTCTGAATCTTCTCTGAGAGCTTAATAACATTCAGCCCTCTGTTTCCTTCTCGAGCAAGAACATGATATGTAGAAAATTTTACAGTTTTGGGTGTCGATCGGTGCCTTGTTCTGTGCTGGAGGGATTCTCCTTCCTCTTGCATAGTTGCAATTAAATTCTCCGCCGCTGAACCATTTTGCATAATGGATACAATGTCTTTTCAACCTTTACTCTCATCACTATCATTTGCACAAATTTGACCAATACTCCTCTTTTTCAACTGTAGCCCAAATCCCGCGAAGGGTGAGAATTGCCTTAATACTTCAGGCCGAGTCAGCGAATTTAAGTATTTCTGCCAATTGCATATGTCAAAACCTCACACATATGCCCCTTCAATAATATGAGGATGTCCACCAAGTAGCCTTGAAACATTGTCATGGAATGCCTGAATAAATTCATCGATGGTAAAAGCTCCAAGCTCAAGAACATCAGCAAATCTGATGTAGAACTTCCACATATAGTTGTTAGGAGCGCTAAACGCAGCGACGCGCATAGGTGCCCTGGAGCTATAGCGCATAGCGCACGCTTTATCGAAATAAAGTGCACCACATACATATATATATGTACATATTTCTATTATGCACCTAAAATACCAATATATTTCACCACATATATATGTACATACTGAAGCCCTAAAACATTTTTGCCCATAAATTAATAATCACATTTTTAATAGTAAAAATGAAAAGAACAATAACATTTTTTAGTTGCCCATAAGTTAAAAATCACATTTTTAGTAGGAAAATGAATTAATGAAAAAAACTCATAAGTTAACAATCACATTTTTAATAATAAAATGAAATAATTAAAAGAATAATGGCATTTTTTATCTGCCCATGCCCTATTAGTCAACAAACAAAGTAAAATAAAAGGATAGAAGAGAGAGGAAAAAAAAAATAGAAAAATACAAAGTAAGCGACTTTCCTGGGGAAGTCAGACCGACGGAACGTTAGTGAGAAGAGGCCGAAGGTGGGCCGAAAAAGAGGCTGGAGGTGGGAGGAGAAGTTGTTCGCCGGTGGAGAAGACAAAACGGAAGGGCCTAGGCTGCTGTTGTCGCTCGCGTGAAATGGGTAAAGGGACAGTAGATTTTGAAATTAGGTTTTTTTCCTTTCTGACCTACTGGCCTTATTGGACGAATGCTAGAAATGCCAACACGTTTCTGTTCCATGTTTTGCTTCTAATGATTTGGTCTTTTTTTTTTTAAATTAAAACGGGGTAGGTTAAGCGTAGCGCGCTCTTCGCCGCGTAGCGCAGAATGCCCGGCGAAGCACGCATGACACTTAACTGCGTCGAGCAGTGCAACGTGAAGCGCTCAGGGTGCACTTCGTGTTGCGTTGTGCGATAGCGCGCACTTCATGCGCGTTTGACAACGATGCTTCCACACCATGAAAAGTGTCCCAACATTTTTCTCTGAATAAATCCAAGGTTGAATAGCAAAAGGCATTCTCAATTGCACAGACTTAGGAGGGAATGCACACCAAACCTCTCAGGATGACCTAAGGTTTTGCAAAGTGTCATAATCAAGAAACAAAATTGAAGTTAATTCCTTTCTTGAAACAACCAATTCCACTAGTTTCAGATGTTCACCATCTATTGGCCCCATGGACTCATTAGGATCAGAGGATCCGGCTTTAACATGCTTCACATTATATTGTCCATATAACTTGCTGTTATAATAATGTCTGTATCTTTTGTCTTTGCCTTTTTGCTCTGTTAGTGCTATAGGAGCACCAAATGCACCAGGAGGCAGTTCACTAGCCTTTAGAAAATGAGAATTCACAATCTCAGCTATCTGAGGATTCAATCTTCTAATATACTTTCTCACTTGTGGGACTGAAAGTTGTGTCCCCTTAGGTTTCAGCAGAAGAAGTGAAACGTAGTGTGTCACTCCCTTTAACTGTATATTATCTCCAATTGCATAATTTGCTTCTGTTAACCTTGACTTATTACTACGGTAGAAACAAATTCTATCTTGCAATTGCCATGGCAGTGGCTTCAGTGGAAGACACGATATTGCCACATATGCCCTCAAGCCTCCTATTGCATCATTTGCATCAAGCCAACTCAAACACAAATCCCTACAATTCAAATTAGCCGTGCTCATCTCCTTCCAACACCCCTTTAGACCGTTGTACTCATAAAGATAAAAAAATACGTACCTCATCTTTTCCCTCCCTTTTATACTCTATTTTTGTCTCCGACATTTCGTCAAGCATCAGCTGTGTTTGATGCTCAACGGTTTCATTAGTGAGTAAATCCACAACTTTCTCTAATGCTAGTATTTCGTCAAACACATGTTGCGTTGGTTGCACAACAGTCTCCATGGTAGATTCAACTTCGTCATTTAAATCGTTGTTGCACTCTTCTTGGGATATAACTCCAAATGACAGCATGTAAACCTTCAAAAGATTTGCTGTTCTCATCTTTTTGCCATTTAAACTCCACTTGGAATAGCACCATTTGGGATTTTATAGATTCAACATCCGTCATCAGCTTCTGGTTTAACTCCATCATTTTTGCAAGCATTCCAGAATATGGCGATTCATCTTTTCTTCTGAATCACATGAAGAGTCCACCATGGCTGTGGAGGGCCGCCGGAGAATCGAACAGCTCCGATACCAAATGTCATAACCCAGACCATCTTCGACGACTTTCAACGCTGGTGAATACTCTCCAATATCAGCATAAGAAGTGTTAGAGGGTGAAAACATTGCAAATCAATAGAAAACAGAATAAATATGGGGGAAGGGAGAAAGACTGGGAAAGAAGATAACAGAGAAGAAGATGAGAAATGAGAGAAGAAGATGAGAAATGAGAATTTTTAGTATTTTTATCTGTCCTCTTTCTCTAATTTCAGTACATATTTAAAGAGCAAAAAGTGAAATAAATCTGGAAAAGACATTATAACAATTTCTAACACATCAACTAGCATTAGACGCCAACACATGGCATGACCTAATCCGTACACCTAATAAAAGAAAACCAAATCAAAACGTCTTCGTTTCCTCAATCTTGCATTCGTGACGGAAATGCATGTGTTGATTCTTATGAGCCACCCGCCTCATCCTCACACATAGGGCTGCCAGTTATTTTCACTTTAAACCTCTGTGTCTGCAAAGTTTTTTGTTGCATCCATTTAGTGGCAAACTCTTGGTTTATAATCTTACTGATTTTTCTTAGTTTTAACAGAGCATGAATTTCTTTGTTCAGCAGAGGAAAAATAAAATTTGTTTATCTAAAGAATTTAGATATACTTTCATATATATTTTGAATTCATTTTATCTACTCTATTTAATTGGCATACCTGCACAGGAATAAAGGTGTCTGAAGTGTGCAAGTTACCCAATAGACCTAAACCGGTTGAGAAGTTGCATAATTGTAAGTTGTCTTACGTATACACATATAGAAACACGTCAGGCACATTGGAGACACTGCACAAGCTTTATGCTTGTACTAAAGAAACTGGGACTTGAATAAGAGGCAGTTCCCATGTCAGGCACACCTGTGATATTCATGGACAAACTCCTCGTATCTCGCATACTTATCTGAAATGAAGGATCCTTTACTACATAATTTGGTAATAATGACGAAAACCCTAATTAGATATCTGCTTGTGAAAGTTCTATTCATAAAACTGGTCTTTTCTCGTGTAGCTGCCCTTCATCTTGTTTCTCTGAACCACAACTCTTTTAGTGTGTATATATCTACAACGGTGATCAAATCAAGGTATAGTCTATATCCATTTTTATGATTGCAAGGAATGGTCTTCTGGTTCTGTGATTCACTGAGGTTGAGGCATGCACGCACGCAGGAGTTTGAATTGGTTGATTAATTATAGTATGGTGCACTTGACTGCACCAAAGATGCATTCTCCAATTCTCCTGAAAGTTAGCAATTACTGAGGCAACCATATTTGCGATACCTCAGCAGCAAATGAAACTACATTTAACAAATTTATCAGCATGGACTCTCTGAAGATTACACCAAAACCTTTACTACCTTTTTTTTGTAGAAAGAGTTTTAAGTTCCTTTTGAATCTCCTAATTTAATCAATCACATTGCAGTTACGGCATTAGCATGGCCAACTTCCATGAATCTCATATCAGTCCTGTGTGATTGTGAGTCAATCCCAGATTTGAGTTTGTTTATGATTGTGAATCACTTTGCACAAATTTCTGCCAGATCTTTGATTAAATATTAATTATCATGAAACGAAGCAAGCTATAGCCTATAAGCTAGAAACTTGCCACCTCCCTGGAAATTTATTATCCTGTGAATTTTTCAGTAATGTCGGTCACACACCTGGAAGGATGGTGTGGTAAATTCCAAGGGTGGGTTCAAGTGATGTGGTAAAAGAGAAGTGGGTCTTCAGCCTGAGATGAGATCATATGAACAAACCGTTAGAGGCGCCGAGCGACGAGAAATAACTACAAATGGAAATGACATTTCATACAGAGAAGATTTAGAGCCAACTTGCCAAAAAAATATTCAAAAATAGAGTATTTATAATGTAAGTGGAGCAGAGGAACCTATGATTATATATAGAGCACGAGCACCTTATTAGTCTGGTCTCTTACCAATTGCGTGTTCTAACTTGATGTAAGTTCCACTATGCCTCTGAAGCTTCCAAAAGTATATCTCTCAACCTCCTAAAAATCATCATCCATTTATTGGTTCATTATAACGGAATGTCACTAACTGTCTGTTTTACCCTCATGTAAATTGATCAAGAAAAAGTAAAATAGACAATAAAAACTTAAAATTTGTATGACCCTTTTTCCCCTGTTTATGAAACAAATTGGGTCATCAGCCAAGTTTCAAATATATCTAAATCTTTTTCTCTTTTTCAATCAAGTAATTTCCTTATTTTCCAGAAAGAAAATATTTCTTCTTTTATTATAAATTAAACTTTAAAATATTGTAAAAATACAAAGTAATATATATGTCGAAATTTTATAGTTTTGATTTCTCATGTGCCAGTGCCCCGTCCAATCCCAACCACCATCACCAACGAAAGAGACTGGAAAAAGATGAGTGGTGATTGCCTCCAAACAAGATGAATGAGGCTTCATCATATGCTATTTTTGGTTTCATCTTCTCTCATCTCCCATTTTCTATCTTCTTACCTTTTCTCTTCCAGCACCAACCATATCCCAACCCAGAACAAACCATGAGAATTGAGATCTATAGACCCTAGCACTCCAGATTTGCACTAGGTTGTGGCTGCAGGAAGTAGAGAGAAACTAACTGATTGTATGTGGTGATCGCTCTGCTGGAGTGACAATTCAAGCGTTTGTAATGTTGTGGTAGCAAACTGTGCCTGGTAGTTAGGATTGGGCAAGGTTGTTAGATTGCTGGACTTTTTCCTATCTTCTTTTTCCCTTCTAAATTCTTTTATATTTTTTAACAATTAGGATAGAATTTGTGAATATGAAATCTGATTACTTTCTTGTTATTTCTAATATGAACATTTTCTAATATTTTACGTACTTACTATAATTATGACGAAAGAAAATTTTATAATATGCTCTACTACATAGTTCTAAAAAGCAAGCATCTTGTGCGCTATAGCAGCGCATAGTGCAGCGAGGTGCAACTCTTGCGCTTCGAACAAAAAGCTGTTTTACATGCACTCTCTCATGACTCTCAAGTCTCTTTTTCTTCTTTTTTTCTTCTACAACCCAACGTGATGTTGCTCTTTTATTTTGTCCTGAACCTCCACTTGGCTTCTTGACTTCCTTTTTTGGACTTCTTGACTTCTTTTCTTATTCCATTATTTTATTCCTTTTTTGTTCTTTTTTAAATTATGTAAATTATTTTTTTAGTTTTGGTTTTTCAATTATTATATATAGGCTGATAATTTACTGAAATTTATGCTGAAATATGTTAAATATATTGGAATTATGCTTGAAAATATGTTGTATACTGAAATTTTCTGAAATACATGTTGAAAAATGCTGAATGTTTGCTGAAAATATGCTGAAGTGTGAACAATAGTTGCTGAAATTCCAGTGGCGATGATTTGGTATTGAAATGGTCGCGAAATTGGCTTGAATCTGTTTCTTTGTGTTTGTTGAACAATTTAAATTTGTTTTTTATTAGTAGTTTTTTTATATTTAGTTGTTTATATGTTTTATAATTATTTAAATGTATTAGCATTCTTGATACAAAACTATATTGTTAATAGGCCCCCAGGAGACCTTTGCCTCTGAACAACTATGCTCTACTACAATAATAAGTGGACAATTTCTCTAGTCATGATAATTATGAACTATAATTTACAATATATGGAATTCTGAATTTGGAGAGAACTTAATTACATTAAAACTCTATGTAAAACTTAAGAAATAGGAAGAAGTAAAATTATGATTTTGATCCAAAAATTGTTTGTGAAAATTGGGAATTCCTTTCGATTTTTCTGTTACAGTAGTTACGTTAAGGGAATATTTAACAGAGTGGCAAACGTCAGGAGAGATCCTTGTAACTTAGAAACTTCAAGGGGTACTTTAGAATTGGACCAAACTTGAGAGGAGGCGGATAAATTAATACTTGCGATTTCTGAATCTGTTGCTTATTTTCTGTTTCCTGGGGATTCTCAAGGCTCCATTTTGACAGCCTTCCTTTCATATTTAATAGCCTTGGAGATCTGAATTTAATACTGAATAATTTTCTGTTTTTGAACTTCTAAGGCCAAGTGGAGGCAGGAGCAGGACGCAAAAGAGCTACTTCTGAGGTTAATAATAAAAGGAAGCTTGAGGCTTTACGCCTAAAGATAGAGATACATTTTCAGCGGCGCAAGGATGACCTTCAATGCCTTGCGGAGGTGTATGCTCGTCTTAATGAGTCTGCACAATCCACGGAGGTGGAACATCAATCTAATGGTTTTATGGACAGACAACTCCAACGGCATAAGCCCTCAAGGAGAAACAATTGCAAGGCTGCTTCATGAACTCGATCAGGCGGAAGAATCTCCAGAAAAGGAGGTCAGCTGTGATACAGAGTGTATGATCTGCATGAAAGATGAAGTTATCTGTGCGAAATGTAATGAGAATTATGCAAGGAAAGGTAAAGCTACATGTCCATGCTGCCGGGTTCCAATTGAACAAAGAATTCGAGTTTATGGCGCAAGATCTTAGTCATAGTTCCAGGGCTAAGAACGGCATGCTGAGGAAACCTCTTCAAGAGAATACTCATATGTGTCTCCTCCACTTCTCAAAAGATTTTAGGGACTTTTCTCTTTTTTTGTTTTTTTTTTTGGGTTTAAGGCATTGACCCCAACATGTATATTAATCATCAAAAGAGATTACAAAATCCGAGAGACAAAGTACAGCTTCCTTTACAAGACAAAATGAGTCCATGCACAAGTGTAAATGTTGTAGTTTGACACAAAAACCGGCTCCATGAGGCTGCCCCATAAGCCCTCCAAACTAAGAAATTAAATCCACAAACTGTACATAAGTCAGCAACCAATGTAGGAGATGAGGTTATCTTTTAGTCCCAAAGTATGGGTAGTTTAGCTCCCCCATTCTAAGCCCTTTGGGGATCGCGAAGAGCTCAGCATACATATTTGATCTCACTCCGAGGGGCTCGAGGAAAGCAAACAAAACCTTGCCATCACTGTCTCGTAAGATCCCACCTGCTTCTGGTTGCCCTAGATTTCCCCGGGACACCCCGTCAGTGTTAAGCTTAAAAGAAACCAGCTGGGGCTTTTGCCAGGGCACAATCCGGCAGGCCCTGGACAGTCTAGTTGGCTGGCATTCGATATCAAAAGAAGCTGCCACCGAGAAGTCCCTGTCCCAGTGTTGTGATCTAATCAAGTTCGCCATTTCAGGGACTTTCAGCATAGCTAGTTTACTTTCTATTTTGAATCAGCATAATGGATTTCTATGTAAATAAATAATTCAAAGGAGCCAGTTTACAGGTCTTGCATTTGCTGCATGATACTCCCATATGTTTATGTAAGATGTGGGGCTAAGTTTTTACCTTTATACAAAAAATGTTATGGCATACACCTTTTGGACTTGGATTATCATTTCAATGTTTTGTTTTTGCATGACATTTTCCTTCTCAATAGGCCGTCAACTTATCCCCATGAGTAAGGAAACCTGGATGATTTTTCTGTACCATTGCAACTCTGCAACCTAAGCGGCAGGAAATAATTTGGTGCAATCTATGAAACTAATTGAGGGTTGTTTCTGCAAATGAAATTAGTTCACTAAGAAGAGGCCGTCTATTCTTATTGGCGCCTAACTCCTTGTTCTAGTCAAACATGTTAATCCTCCTACATAGGCCAGCCCAACTAGGGAAGCTTGCTGGTTTTTGCTAATCTGGATGAGAAACAATGTTAACACATGATAAAAGGAAAACTGGCCAAGTAAAATAATGATAGAATTTTCATTGAAGAACCAAAATACTGATGAAAATTTGCAGAATAGATCTTTTATTGCACTATCGGCAGTGTAACTATATTGCTCAAGCTGAGCTGTGTTTATTCTTAAAGAAACCACTTCAACATTACAGCACATTTCTCCAGAGTGCATTTACATCTTGGAGTGCAAAGCAGTTTTTCTTATAGACTCTGTCTCAACTGCTCCTCCCTGAGATGGCAGCTTCTTCAGTTTCTCTTTAACTTTGAAAAGGATAGAATGTACTTCATCAAAGTGAGGTCTGGTTGCATTCTTTGTATCATCAATCCATTTTAAAACTCTTTGGTGGGGGCCTAATATTCGTTCTCGATCCTTCTCATCGACAACCTGTGTCAAGAAAAAATGAACAGAACAGGATCTTATTATTTCAAAGAACTCATCAAGAATGCAAGGGATGCTGGTGGGTTTTTTCTTGATCATGGCTGCTTACTGTAAGCATCCAATTCAAAGAATGTAGATAGCCAAGACTTGGAATAATAAAACTTTGCAGTCAAAATGACCTTAGTTGGAAAAATAGAAAACTACTTTCATCTTCATATTTAAGCAAGAGAATCAATGGGAAAAAACGTTATGTATGCCTGCCTCTATACTGATATCAATAGTTATATGATTCCACATAATGGACTCTTATGACAATATGATAATGCATCTGCATCAATAGACATGAGCACCTTCATACATCTCTAAGGAGGATATTACAATTATAGGAGTACCTATTGCAGCACACATATCAAGGAAAGTGCAGAACCCTGCTATCCTGTAGTATCACATCAACTTATTTCCTTGGTAAAACATAGATATTTACCTCAAGTTGCATGATCTCACATACTAAACTAAGATCTGCAATGGAAGGTTGGGAGCTTCCTAGCAGAAAACGTCCCTTCCCCTTCAGCCAGACAGATTCAATCTGCTTAAGAGAGGCTGAAAGGAGTTTTTCTGCTGCAGCTGCTGCTTCTCGATTCAAAGCCCGCCCAAGTGCAGGTGCAAGAGCGGAATTAAGTACATATGTAGCTGAAAGTAGAAACAGAAGCATTTGTAAGAAGCTAAAGCCCATCAGATATACATGAGGAATATGAGCATAAATGTATTTATTTGCTAAAATATCTGATTACTAGGAGTACTAGCCTCAGGACACCAATATGAGATAATCTTATGAATAGGACAACCAGTTAATTTTACTCATACGAACTACAGTTGTTGAATGGGATAATATTAATTCAATATAAGTTCCATTATTTGATATTTCTGCTGCACTGAGGTAAAGAGGTTTTACAGCGTATCATGCCTAGAAAACAACGGAAATAAAAAGCATAGTCCAGATATCCAATTCAAAAACAAATGTCTTATTGAGATCAATATAAACACCTGCACCACGACGTAAGTTTAAGTGATGCCAATCCAAAACTGAGTGAATTTTTGCTCTTTTGAAAAGGTCGGCAGGATACCTAAAAAAGATAAAGAATTAGGTTGAAGTATATGGACAGTTATACATATATCACTAACTTGAATAACTGGAATCTTGAATTGAAAATCACTCCATCCAGACAAGACCATATCATTGATCAATTCACAGGAAAAATTAGCACATCTTAAGGAACTGAGATCCATCATTGTCTAGTATCCACATTAAGAGTTGAAGCAGTCGGTTTAGTTCCAGTAATGTATTTCATGTGATGGTCTATTAATGCAAACTTGCAAAAAGCATCGCTGATGTGATTGATATACCTATATATTGCGAATAAGGACATAAAAAACATTCTGGCAATCGACCAGCTATGAGAGATTTATATCAAATTAGCAATTTATTACACAAGCATATGGTCCTTTTGTGACTACAACTTTAAATTTCATTAACAGCAGTGGAAAAAGGGGCCTTTTAATAACTAAATGTAGAAGAATAGAAGATTGGATAAACTTATTTTTCAATGTTCGAATGTAGTGCTCTAGAGGCCATATTATTCAGGCAGGAAACCTTGTAACTTATGGAGTAACCAAGAAATAGAACTCACCAATGATCAGCAACTCCAGGAAACACACAAGCCAAATAGATCAGAATTGCATGACTGCAAAACACTCCACAGCAGGTGAAAAGAAAGTCGAATACACAATATATTCTCAGAAGATATTTGATACTTATAAAGTTCTATACTTTGATATGGTAAAGGATTATTTATCCGGCCTACAAAACAATTAGACAAATCCCAGAACAAATGAAATTCCATATCTGGAATATGAGGGCACCTCTCGAAAAGCTTGAACCTTCCATCAACTATTGCGGGCACTTTCTTCATGGGATTTATGTCTGTCCAAAAACATCAAGAACCAAAAAGAAAAGAAAGAATCACATAAAAAGTTGAAGACTCACTCTTTTCCTGGATAGAAACTACAGCAGGTAATTGAGTTGTACCTCGAAATTCAGGAGTCAAGTGCTGGCGTTTGGAAAGGTCGATTTTCACTTCCTCAAAGTCAATCCCATTTAATCTTAACAAAAACCCACATCAAATTATTAGTTCTTTTCATCTCTAAATATACTTTACGACTTAGCCCAGATAAGCAAAGGTCGATTTTCACTTCCTCAAAGTCAATCCCATTTAATCTTAACAAAAACCCGCATCAAATTAATAGTTCTTTTCATCTCTACATATACTTTACGACTTAGCCCAGATAAGCAAAATTGAGATTCATTCGTCAAAGAAGCTGTGAAGTGAAGTAGTGAGAAAAATTACTTGCAGAAAATAATAACTGCCCGCGAAGGTTGGGACATACGATCTGCATACACTATCAGCGTCATTTTCTTCGCTCTGTTTTTTACTCCCTACACGAGTAACAATGGCGGTCGGGATGAGGGCGATCAATCCCCGTTCATTTTGCGCGTAGAAAATGTATAGTAGCTAAGGCAGGGGTACTGTAGTAATTGTCGCACAGGCCCCTCGGTCGGATTACTTTGGACCAAACTCGTGCGTCGAGAGGCCTACAGCCTACCGAACGATCAACTTAGGCCGCGTTTTGTGTGATACCAAGCTATATCACATTGAATTGATCAAAATAATTTAATTTATTAATCATTGAATTATAAATTAATTTCTGTCCCACTTGTTCCATTCAAAAATTTCATCAATATTTATTTTTATTTATATTGTAAAATGATGATTTATTAAATAGCTTTAATCTATTAATATTTCAATTAGATTTGAATCAACTAAATAATTGATAATTTATATTTCCTATTCACTTCGGATATCACATCGAAACAAAAATTTCTGGACAATTTTGCAGTGAAAAAGAGAATATTTTGAAATAAAATAATTCATCACCTTAATGTATTATTATTTGTACTAGTGATAATAATTTACTGGTTGCAACTTTACTTGTCAAAGAGGGAGAGTATCGTGAATAATTTGTATATATTAGCATTAGTTTTTGGAATAAATAAGGTTTATGCAAATACCACATGAATTGGAAAATGCATGGTTATAGTATCATATTTGGATTTGGATTTTAATAATTGGACGCACATTTAAATTTTCATTGTAACCATTCAAAAATTTCATTAAATCCTTTTGATTAACTTGAAATCAAATAAATTTCTCTTTACATATATACTAGTAGTCGTTACATATAGTTTCCACATCTATAATTTTTTTTATTTAAAGTAATACATATTATTTATGCATATTTTTACATTCATATTATACCAAATATTGACATGCATTTAAAAATATAATTTGCATAATTATAAGGATAATAGTCACACAAATTAAAGAATCTTAAATAGATTTTAGTACATGATAGTTTTAGGAGAAAAAGTGGAGAATGTTAAAATATACATGCATTACAACTATAACCTAATTTTATTGAACGTGCTAGGTAAGTAGAATGGTAAATTTGGTATATTAAAATGTTGGTACCACATCTATATAAATATACATGAATTTTCAAATTCATCCTCAGTATTCTATTTTTACTTTTAATTTACAAAAATTAAAGGGTGAAATTGGAAAAATACATAAACATGCTTTTCTTTTTAGAGTGAATTAAAGCTAGGCCTTAAGATTTGACCTAATTACCAAAAAAAAAAAAATGTTGTTTTGAAAATTATATTAACCCCCCAAATTTTGAGACTAAAATGTAATGCTGACCGAAAGTGTGAAAAGACAAAAATTTCCTATTGTTAAAAAAATTTTAAAAATAAAAAAATTGATAGAAATAGCAAAAGACATAAATACCCTTAAACTTATCTGTAATTCTTTTGAATTTGTGAGAATTTATTTGATACTTTTTTCACTTTAAATTTTTTAAAATTTTAAATATATTATCTGATATAATAATAAATGAATTTAATTAAATTATTTGATTAGATATCAAAGAATATATACTTATTTGATTGATCTTGCTAAATTATCATTAAACTTAATTATTATATATTAAATAATTTTATTTGAAATTTAAATATAACTTTAATAATTTTATTTGATATATTATCTTGTATAATATCATTTTAAGAGTGAATCAAATTAATAGTTTAATTAAATTCATTTATTACTTAAAAAATAAAATAAGTAAAATAAAAAATTTAAATTTAAATCTATTATCTTACATAATATAATGGTGCAGTCCCCGTTGTCCATTTTTTTAGTTTTAACTTCCCAGTTCAACTTTGTGTTTTGAGTTGACTACCCATGCACTTGATTTGACTAAAATATCCTCAAAAATCTTATTTTCTCTTCTTTTTCTTTTTGTTTATTTGAAATCATTCTTTCTCCCTCTTCATTGTTTCTTCTCTCCAGCGGCTCTCTC
The DNA here is from genome assembly GCA_018894105.1 of Jacaranda mimosifolia. Classification (NCBI taxonomy): domain Eukaryota; kingdom Viridiplantae; phylum Streptophyta; class Magnoliopsida; order Lamiales; family Bignoniaceae; genus Jacaranda; species Jacaranda mimosifolia. The sequence goes on from CM032119.1 coordinate 33,192,898, forward strand.
TCGCAAACAACAGGTAAGATCATTTTTTTCCCTTTTTTTCTTTTTGTTTTTCGTCATTCTCAAATTGGTTTAGTAGGAAGATCATTAACCTCATTTATCGCCATTTTGTTTTGAGTTGGAGTTCAATAATTGTGTAATAGTAACTAGAAGAAGGTAAGTCTTCGTGAATTTGAGCTTAATAAAAATGTCTTCGAGTGGTCAAGATGCTAAAACTTAGCTATTAGGAAGTCGTGTGTATAATGGAAAACTTTACATTTTGTCAATTTATGAAGGTATGTATTTGATAGAGTCATTGTTTCATATTGGGAAAAAATGGCACGGAATTAGTTCTGAGTTCAATAAATTACAATATTTCGCTCCACAACAGAAGATGTATGTCACCTTAGAAACTGGTAATGACGTTTTGACTATGATTCAATTGCATATTTTACTTAAAATGGGCATTATTGATATAATGATAGACGTGGAAGGAAAATCCGTTATATGTATTGGTAAGTTTCTTCATATTTTCATATTAGTATTGCATTAATTTTTTCGTTATACTTTCGATATGTTATGATTAGTATCTAATCGTTATATGTTTTTCCTCCTTAATAAGAGTCTTTATTTATACATTGTCATACTTAGTAGTTCACTCATTAATACTAGATTAGCGCAATTTAGTACTTCCACTCTAATACTTCAATACTTCGACTCAATTTGCATATTAGTAGCTGTAGGAGTTTTAAGATGATTGATAATAATAAATTGTGTTATATATTTACATTGTTGGAGTTGTCGGGTAAAACAAGATGATTGAACACATTGCAAAATGATACAATGCTTTGGATTAGAAATTGATACGACGATGGATTTGTTTCCGTTAATATATATATATATATATTTATTTTTTTTTGTACTTGTATTGCCATTTGTCATTACTTATTAAATAATATCTTGATGAATTTTATTTCTCTTCAATTAGGAAAAAGAGGATGCAAAGAAGACAAAGAATTAAAAGAAGATGGATTATAAATATACCGTGTACACGTGCTTATGATAACTGCTAAATTCATCCTTGTCTGAAGGACATGTTAAGTTGAAGTATTTATATTGTATTGCATTTTAATTGGAGAATTTTTTTTAATATTATTTGTATTGTATACTTTGTAAAATATGGACATATTGTACTATCGTTTTAGTGTGAAAGAAATCATGAACGAGTATTCTTTTAGCTATTGGGAAGGTTTAGATTGGAGCTATTGTCTAGATTTATCTTTCATTATATTAGAAAGATAATACCTCATGTTAGTAAGGTAATACCTCTTTTCAACAAAACAATACTTTATTTTTGCAACAGAATACTTGATTTTAGAAGAACAATACCTCATCTTCAGCATTTAATACTTCATCAAAGTGATTCTATATTTAAATGTTGCATGTCTAATTTGCCTCAAATTACTAGTGAAACTACATAAAAGACCATACCAAAATCATAAAATTATATTTTCTTCATTTAAAGGTTTGGATACATACGTGTTGAAATGGTTTGGAACACAAACACCCATATCCGATCACTCGTGCTCTCATTCATTGTAGTATGAAATCATTCATGAATGATATCGAAAATTCATAATGTGTTGAGAATGATACTGCAAATCTACGAAAAAGTACTCAATTTTAGCATTTAGTACTTCAGAACTATGATTATGTGCTTAATTTGCCAATGTTGTATACTTATTTTGCGTGTTTCTATACTTGCTTTTCCAAAGGCCGAGTTGATGTTCAATTCAATGTGTGCAATAACACATAAGTGACTGTGATGCGACAAAACTATGCGTTGCCAAAGAAATGATTTGGAACACAAACACCCATATCCAACCACTTGTGCACCCATTCATAGTAGTGTGAAACCATTCATGCATGATACTGAAAATCCATAATATGCTGAGAATGATACTGAAAATTCGCAAAAAAGTACGCAGTTTTGATATTTATGTACTTCGGTACTACATTTATTTACTTAATTTCCCAATGTTTGTACTTATTTTGCATGTTTCTATACTTGCTTTTCAAAGATCGTTTACCCTCAATTTGATGCTTGGAACAACACATAAGACATCCTAATGCGACAAAATCATGATTTCTTGTAGAGATGGTTTGGATACTCACATGTTGAAATGGTTTGGAACACAAAAACCCACATCCAACCATTTGTACTCTCATTTATAGTAGTGTAAAAACATTCATGCATGATACTAGAAATCCCTAATGTGTTGAGAATGATACAAAAAATCCACAAAAAATACCCAATTTTGGCATTTATGTACTTCATAACGGCATTTATGTACTGAATTCGCCGTAGTTATGTACTTATTTTGCGTGATTTGTACTTGCTTCTCCTTTGGCCAAATTTATCTCAATTCGATGTGGGGAACAACACATAAGTGACCTAATACGACAAAATCATGATTTCTTCAAATAATGCTCGTGCTAGTATGTTTTGAAATGGTTGGGAACACATACCCACTTCCAACCACTTGTGCTCTCATTCATAGGAGTGTAAAACCATTCATGCATGATACTAAAAATCCCTAATGTGCTAAGAATGATACTGGAAATTTACAAAAAAATACATAGTTTTGGCATTTATGTACTTCGAAACTATATTTATGTACTTAATTTCCTACGTTGTATACTTGTTTTGCATGTTTTTGTACTTGCTTTTCCAAAAGCCAGTTTACCCTCAATTGAATGCTTGGAACAACACATAAGACACATTAATGCAACAAAATCATGATTTCTTGAAGAAATAGTTGGGAACACAAACACACACATCCAACCACTTGTGCTCTCATTCGTAGTTGTGTGAAACCATTGATGCATGAGTCAAATGAATCTCCTCGACACCACCATAAAAAAACACTAACCGATCATAACTATATGAGTCTTAGGACTAATACATCATGGTCATATGATCATGCAATGGCCAAATTAGGCTGAATTGAACTCGATCCTTTATGTGCTAAGAATGATACTGAAAATCTGTGAAAAAATACATATTTTGGCATTTATGTACTTCAGAACTGCATTTATGTATTGAATTCGCCATAATTACGTACTTATTTTGCGTGATTCTATACTTGCTTCTCCTTTGACTGAATTAACCTCAATTCGATACACAGAACAACACATAAATGATGACCCTAGTGCAACAAAATCATGATTTCTTCAAATAATGCTCATGATAGCATGTTTTGAAATGATTGGAAACACAAACACCCACATCTAACATTTGTGCTCTCATTCGTAGTAGTGTTAAACTATTGATGCATGAGCCAAATAAATCTTCCCAATACAACCATCAAAAACCACTAACCTATCATAACTATATAAATCCTAAGACTAATATATCATGGTCTTATGATCATGCAATGGCTAGATTAGGCCGAATTGAACTCAATCCCTTATATGTTAAGAATGATACTGGAAAGCTGCGAAAAAATACCCAAGCATTTATGTACTTCAGAACTGCATATATGTATTGAATTTGCCATAGTTATGTACTTATTTGTGATATTTTGTACTTGTTTCTCCTTTGGCCGAATCTATCTCAATTCAATGTGGTAACAACGCATAAGTAACCCTAGTGCGACAAAATCATGATTTCTTTAAATAATGCTCGTGATAGCATGTTTTGAAATGGTTGGGAACACAAACACCCACATCCAACCACTTGTGCTCTCATTCTTGTGAAACCATTGATGTATAAGCCAAATAAATCCTCCCGACACTACCATCAAAACCACTAACCTATTATGACTATATGAGTCATAGGACTAATATGTCATGGTCTTATGATCATGAATTGTCAAATTAGGCTGAATTGAACTCGATCCTTTATGTGTTGAGAATGATACTGCAAATCAAAAAAAAAAAAAAAAACTAGTTTTAGCATTTATGAACTTCAGAACAACGTTTATGTACTGAATTCGCCATAGTTATGTGCTTATTTTGCGTGATTTTGTACTTACTTCTCCTTTGGTCGAATTTACCTTAATTCAATACAGGGAACAACACATAAGTGACCTTAGTGTGACAAAATCATGATTTCTTCAAATAATGCTCGTGATAACATGCTTTGAAATAGTTGGGAACACAAACGCCCACATCCAACCACTTGTACTCTCATTCATAGTAGTGTGAACCATTGATGCATGAGTCAAATGAATCCTCCCAATACTACAATCGAAAACTACTAACCTATTATGTCTATACTAGTCATAAGATTAATACGTCATGGTCTTATGATCATGCAATGGCCAGATTAGGCCGAATTAAACTTGATCCCTTATGTGCTAAGAAAGATGTTGGAAATCCACACAAAAAAAAAAACCCAATTTTGGCATTTATGTACTTCAGAACTGTATTTATGTATTGAATTCATCATAGTTATGTACTTATTTTGTGTGAATTTATACTCATTCTCCCTTAGCCGAATTTACCTCAATTCAATGTGCAAAACAACACATAAGTAACACTAGTGCGATAAAATCATGATGTCTTTAAATAATGCTCATGATAGCATATTTTGAAATGATTGGGAATACAAACACCCACATCTAACCACTTGTGCTCTCATTCATAATAGTGTAAAACCATTCATGCATGAGCTAAATGAATCCTCCCGACACTACTATCGAAAACCACTGAACTTATCATGACTATATGAGTCTCAGGACTAATACGCCATTGTCTTATGTTCATGCAATGGCTAGATTATGCCGAATTGAACTCGATCTCTAATGTGCAAGAATGATATCGATATCTGCAAAAAAATACCCAGTTTTGGCGATTATGTACTGAGTTATCTCTAATTATGTACTTATTTTAAGCTAACCTATAACATATACATCTTTACCAGTATCTATTTATAAATAAATTTTCAAATTATACTATAAATTGTAAACTCTATCTATTCTAATCATCCAAATATACAAATTATAAATTTTTTCCAACTAGAATGTCAGAAATACTGAAATAATCACCTTAATATCCACATACAAAAAGTACATTCATTTAGATAATAACTATTCGAACACTATTATTCTCCCTTGGAATACATTAAACCATGCTCATCGGTCAGAATTTTTGTAATAATATGTGCTAGATATGCATCTCTAGAAAATAGTCATTTGCATATCCCTAGAAATCCTTGGTGTTTTTTGCATAAGACTCTACCCAAAGACATACATAAACTCCAAATCTAGATTCCCATTTTGTTAACGACTAAAATGTATTTGCACTTCTTTTTGTGGCACAATAAACCCCAATGAGTGTTTTATGTATCCAATCATAAACTTAGCCTATAAAAGCATTTGTTAGTTTTTATACAAATACTTGAATGAATATATCACAAATATAAGCAAACTTACAAAAACTTTTGTTGTTGCTTTTGTCTTGGGAGACCAGGATGAGTTCATTTGTATGAACTTTTTCTCAATCATGTCCAACATAAGGAGGAACTAGTGATAATATCTGTTAATGGGGAATATAATAAATTGGCACTTGTTTAGCACATCTAAATTCAGCTTTCCAGGAACTTACCCGTGCTCAGTTGTTCAATAAATTTTGGAAATTCATCTTGCTCTATCGAATGCTTCTTATTTGTTTTATGAAGTTCTCTTAAAATTTCCTCCTATCAACAATCAATGTTAGACTTGTTAAATCAAGTTACTTGTAATTGAAAATACTAAATAAACACTACATACCTGAACGTACAAAGTCAGACGCCAAATATCATGATCATATTTTTATCTAAATGAAGGGCTACACAAGATCTTCATGTAGCAATCAATTAAATTTGACCTCAACTCTTTCCCGAACAATAGATTGCACAACACATATCCTCCAATTTGTAGATTAGGTCCCTCTCAGACAGTAACACTACAACAATAAATCATCATGTTACTCAAATCATAAATTTATTATAAAGAGAATAATGAGTATAATTACTCTATCTTATCTCATTGCAAATATGAGTTAATAATTTTTCTCTCTTTATCAAGTATCTCAGACCGCCCTCTATAATCTGCTTGTCGTTGAAGCTGATTGAAGAAGTCCTCATTAGATGATAAATTGGACTCTGCAAATCCAACCTTTATCACCTCAGTATTTTAGATATCCTTCATCTTCTCCTATCAAAGATGCAATATACATATCCAGTACTCCAGTCCAGCTATATAGTATATTTTCTAATGTAATTCAGTATTTATCTCGCTTACATCAAGTATAAATGCTCATAAATGCAGTATTTAAAACTTGTATACACATAAATTCTTCTTTTGCCAAGTTCTTTATGAGCAATTTGCTTCACTCTTGTCCTTCGTGGTGTAGTGCTACTAAGTGTAACCTCCTTCTCATATATCTTTAATAATAGAAGCTATGGTCATTTTCAAAAGTGGAACATCCCCTAATTCAAGACTTTTAAAGTGAATTCTACCATCATCACCTTCATGTTACTCCTCCTTTTGCTCATCTTTTTCATCTTTATCTTACTCTTTCTCTTCCTTTTCTTTTTCCACCTCTTCTTCCTCTTTTCCCTCTTTCTCTTCCTCTTCTTTTTCCAGTTCCTGTTCTTACTTATTCTCTTTGTCCTCTTTTTCCTCATTCTCCTCCTATTTTTCTTCCTCCTCTTCTTCCTCATTCTCTTTCTCTTTTTCTTTCTCATCTTTTTCCTCATTATCTTCCTCTTCTTTTTCCTCTTCCTTTTCTTCTAGCTCTTTTTCTTTCGATTTCCCTTCGTCTTTCTCCTCCTCAGCCTCAACTCCAATAACAAGTCATTTATTCTCAAGAAAGAAAAGTCTTTTTTTCAATAATTCTATCCTATTCTCTTTCTCATTCAACATTCCTTAAAAGCCATACACATCAACGATTGGTGCTCTGTGATGTATTGGTAACAACAATTTCTCCTCATCACGGAATGGATAAATATCTATAACCTGTTCAAACAAAACTCCACATCTTAGTTTGTAATTTTATATGTACATAAAACTATTATAACAACAAAGATAAGAAATATAAGTTATTATTATATTTCTAGTAATCGTCTTGAATTTTTCTTTTGCATCAGCAACTTCATGGGGATCTTACTCTCACACCATCGAAGGAATCATGGAAATGAACACAATGAATTTGGCATTCCCAAGCAAGGAATACGTTCATAAACCGAAGCGTGTCATTCAAAAGAAGAAATATGCAATGCTATAATAATAATAATAATAATAATAATAATAATAATAATAATAATAATCATCATCATCATCCATTAACTTACCATCAAGCCAATACTGCATCCATCAAAATATTTTTTTTCTTGGACCTTTCCCTATTTCACCTCCTAAATGCACCAAAATCTCACCATGCAAAAAATTAAATGCATAAACTCCCCATGCATAAAGGCTAATGGAAGATAAATCGTCCACATACAGCAAAAGGAATCTAGGTGTCGAATAATTACTAGTTGGAAATAAAATATAGTTGAAAACTAGTAGTATAGACATCCTAAAAAATCATCTATATCCTGATCACTATGTTTTTCTACCAACTCTCTTAACCTTTTACAAATCTCTACCCACGTGATATTCTTAATTTTTCCTTGAAATAATAATTTTACAATTCCTAACTCTATCTTTATATAAAAATTCATAGGTTGCCCCACGTGCTACAACCCCACAACAACAAAAAAAGTCTCTCGCAGTAAAAGAAAGCTTAATATCATTACCAAAAATAAAAGAACAAGACCTAATATCAAACTTTCTTAAGAGAGTTTCAACTTTAATAACACTATCAGTACTCAAGTTAGTCATTTTACGGTATGCAAAAAATGGAGTTTTCTTTAGTGCTTCAGTGCGTCTGAAACCCATCTTACCGTCCACCTCCTCCATAACATTTTTAAAGTACCCTGGAGAGCACCAAGAAAATAGTTCAGAGTCTCTATTACCTTCAGCAGTTTGGTGTGCAAGTCCCCGAATTTTAGCCATTATTTCTGCAGAAAGGAAAGACGTACATAACTACATAAATACTACATTGGAGGTTTTGGAACTACAACTCATAATTTAAATACTGAAAGTTTGAATATTTGTACTAAAAAGACTTGCACAGAATACTGAATTAGAGGTTTTGTGTACTGCAACTCTTAATTTAAATACTGAAAGTTTTAATTTTTGTACCAAAAAAAATTGCACAGCATACTGATTAGAGGTTTTGTGTACTGCAAACTTAGAATTAAAATGCTGAAAACTTGAATTTTGCTACTGAAAAAACTAGAACATAATATTGAATTAGAGATTTTCTATACTACAACTCATAATTTAAATACTGAAAATTTGAATATTATTTGAAAATAATACTAATCATATTAATGATGAGTTTGCTGGAATGGATGCCCAAAAAATGCTTAAATTTGATTTATACACATCGTATACACCATAAATCAGATAATGTCCCTCAAATTTAGTTATAAACAACTAATATACACTACAACCTGTATGAATTATATAATTATTAAATTTAGATAACTGATAATTGAAGCATACAATTAAAACAACAATTAAAGTATAAATTGACAATATTCAAATACAAAAAAACTTATATTAGGGTTTTCTTAATAAAAAAAAGACTAATTGTGCGTGAATTGAGTATATCAAAATCAGGTCTAAAATAATTAAAACCAAGATCAAATAAAAAGCAACAAAGATATGTACTAAAATTCTTTTTGTATTTCAATACAAAATTAACAGAATAGAAAATTACACAACTTACCTCGTAGGCTATGCAATTGAGGGGCAAAAATAGAAACCCTTCTAGTTATGATCACAAAAAGAATAGAGAAAAATCACCGAAACAAGAAAGTGAAAAAGATGAAGATATCGTTGCAGCATTAGCATGAAAATAGCGAACACAACATCGTTGTAGAGGTTGAGCATTGGGTTCGAAAAATCAAGGGAATGGGAAAAGAAAAATGTGAGTTGGGGGAAGTTATTTGAAGTAACGTTTTTGTTAGTGGAGGAAGCAGAGGGATTCTTGTCATTTTCAATTTACGTGGGGGCTTCTTTGTGTTTTTCACTCAAGGGAGAAGTGAACTCAAAATCTTATTTTGGATTGAGGAGTGGAGTCCAACAAAAACTTAAGTGGAGATTGAATCCTAAATTGTAACTGAGTTTGGCTACTTTTCTATAATTAACCATAAATTTATTTAATTAATTATTTTAAATACATTTGTTATTTAATATTTAAGTATGTTATTTGTTACTAATTATTTGCTGTTTAATATTATTAATATTTTTTAATAATATTAATTATTTGTTATTTAATACTATTAATTAATCAAAAAGTATTAATTACAAATAAACTCTTCACAAATCTGAATATCTTACAATACCACCCTTGATGATATTTTCATCCATGAAGAAAGGTCAAACTTGGTCAAAAACGAGGTCCATTACCATAAGGGTATTTTTGAAATTTCAACTAAATTTTTTAACAGCACTTGGTCATCCCTAACGGAAACTATTGGTTGGGGTAAAATATTGGACGGTGACAAACATTAGGGGGTAAATGTAATTTTTGAAACAACAAGATTTTTTTCATAATTAGATCAAACTTTATATCCAAATCCACCCTTCTTTTTATAATAGTACATATGTTGTAGTGGAATTCATTTCCCATGAGAATTTTTATTTGCAGATAAAAATCTTTCAGCAAATAAACAACATAAAACTACCAAAATAACCCATAATTCATAAATAAAGTTGCAGAAAACAAGTAAATTTAGGAGAAAGTGAAAATTTGAAAATACATCACATAAATAAAGGGAGACGACTATCCTGACAGTCGGTCCTCTAACATCATCTCTGCTTACAATTGCATGTAATATTGTCGTGTCTAGAGAAGTTATTTGCCTTTTGGACTTTTTGCCTCATTGTTTGCTGGCTTGGACCTTCAGTTCCTTGAGATTCTCTTTGACGAGCGACATGATGGAGTGCATTTCATCAAAATATGGTGTTGTTGCGTTCTTTATTTCCTCCATCCACTTCAAAATTCTCTTGTGTGGGCCTAAAATACGTTCACGATCCTTCTCATCTGCAACCTAATTAAAATGAACCAATAGGGGACATGGAGTTGATCAAATAAAAAAAATATTATTGACCTCATCGTCTCAAATTTGTGCTACAAAGATGAATGGTTGAAAGACATTACTATTAAATTGAGTTTGAGCGAAGATAAATTTGATTCAATCATGACTCACATAATGATCATACTAGAAAAAAGATGTATTTTCCCATCTCCTCCGCCTATGTGTTCCTATAACAGATTAATGCTATAACTAATAAATAATATAAATATTTGTTACCTCAAGTTGCATGATTTCACAAACTAAAGCAAGATCTGCAATGCAAGGTTGAGAGTTTCCCAGCAAAAAATGGCCATCTTCATCTCCATCTCCCTGCAACCAATATGATTCAATCCTTGCAAGAGATGTTGACAGAAGTTTCTCACCTTCCTCTGCAGCTTTGGGGTCCATAGGTAGACCAAGTTCTAGTCCAATAATGGTATTGAGAAAATATTCAACTGGAGATGAATACATTATTTTAAGAAATATAGGCATGTTAGATATAAAAAGAGGCACCATTGACAAAAATACTAATCACTAGAATTGAAAAGCAATTATGCACCCACATGTAGGCCTATCATCAAATTTGTCAAAATATTAACAAATATTAATTATATGATCACCTGAACCACGACGCAAATTTGAGTGGTGCCAATCCAGTATAGAGTGAATCTTTGCTCTTTGTTGTACATCAGTTGGATACCTGCATCAACATATAAAGAATAGCTGAGTTAGCAGATCTAGTAGATATTAGAATAATAGTCGTAGTGTGATGTAGGAAGATATCATATCCAGATAATTTGTTGGTTTAAAAGGTGTAAAAGTGGACAAATCTACTAGCGGATTAGCTAAGGGTCAAACTCAATGGTCAACCTTGGATAGTAGGATGGTCGAGGGTCAATGAAGCTATTGATCGACTATAAAATAGGTAGCAAAATTAGTTGCTTTGCATGAATCCTTCTTTATAGGTTGTACTCATGTCGGAAGAACTTCAAATTAACTTGTCCTCCAATGACTAGTGACGTGGGAATTTGGCTTTTGGCTGATATATCCTAACACTATTAATCTTATATGGCTGCTCCAAAAGTAGCCATGTGTCTTCATCCAAGAACTGGACTGATATTTGAGTCAAATGAGTTGTTAGGTCAGATTAGGCTTCAACCTACATAAAAATGTGCAAATCTAGTGGATTGTTACAGGATTTTGATTGTTTTTAGGGGGCTATTTTTCTTTTGCATAAATCTATATCATAGTAGATTGATTTAAATGAGATTTCCTACTAGCTTAAACCCATAAATCACTCGAGCTTCCAAGCACAACCTGAAGTGATGCTAGCGTCTGTTTGGGTATAATGGTTGTTTCGCAAGATGATTCTAGTTTCTTGAAAGACTTAAAGCATATTTCGTAACTCCTTGCACTGTTTATGATTGGGCAAAAATCTTTTAATCCCTTATGAAATTCGAAACAGGCGGTTTACCTCCTTGTCATAAAAAAATAGTTAAAAAAGCTTCATGTATTTTCTAGAAGCAGCTCACCGCCTCCCTCATGTTGTTGGCTACTCATTTAATACTAAAATGACTTAATTATCCTAAAATAAAATTTAAATTTAAATATTATTTATTTTTATATTATCATTATCTTTTATCTTTCTTTTTTTTATTTTTTAAATTTTCATTAATTTCTCCCTTCTTTGTATCAACCATTCGATTTTTGAAAGTAAATGGTCTACATTAATCATACTTATATATTTACAAAGAAAATATAAAAAATATATTTATATATACATATATAAATATTATACATATTATATATATAACAATATATAGTGTTATATATTACACACACCCCCAGCTCTATCCCCAACTCATCCCCACTCCCCGCCACCCCCACCCCCAAAACAAAAAAAAAAACATGGCTGTCATGCCAGCCCGCAATCTGGCAGGTTATACTTAGTTAGATCTAGACCTAGCCATCAACCACCATGGCTGGCCGCATCTCGCCATGGCAGCCGACCAACGGCTTTTTATTTTTTAAAAAAATTATATTTATATATATATACTTTCTACATATATATATTGGTTATTGGTTTTTTTTCCCACGGCCATGGCCACTGGTTTTGGCCAACCCTTTTTCGCAGCAGCCATGGCTGTTGGTTTTCAATGGTCAACGGTGGGCGGGGTGGGAGGGGGGGGGAGGGTATATAATATATTTATAAATAAATATTTTTATATTTTTTTATAAATAAAGTTTAATCTGGACCATTGATTTTTCTAGCAACATCCAACGATTGATATTAAGAATATAATAATCTTTTTATATGAAAAAAAAATCCCTTAAAAACCTCACATATAAGCTCATGTGAAATGCGCTAACACCCATAAAGGGGTCCGTTGCCTAATTTTAAAAATGATAAGTAGTTTCTTTTAATTTTATTTTTAACATGGGGTAAATTATTATAATTGTATTTCAAGGGAGGTTAAATTAAATTTTTCCGTTTATGATTGTAGAGAGATTGTGGGGAAGAGTAAAGGCAAAAACCGAGCAAAGCAACAGGACATACCAGTGATGAGCAACTCGGCCAGGAAATGCTGAAGCCAGATATATAAGTATAGCATGACTGCCAAAGTCAAACACACCAATTTTGTCATATGGTAAACATATATATATATATATATATATATGGGGCGGAATTGAGTAGCACTAAAGGGCACCTCTCAAAAAGTTTGAAATCACCATGGACAATTGCTGGAACTTTTTTCATGGGGTTTATCGCTGAGGTAACAAAAAAAGAAAAAAGAAAAGAAAACAGCAATAATCAGTGTTTCTATATCTCAAAATTACAGGACAGATCCAGCAGACATATGATCTCTGCATAAAAGGAAGCAAAGCATTTATGTGTGTGTGTGTGTGTGTGTGTGTGTGTTTGTGTTGTATAATATTAATCTTTGATTGAGATGACCTGCAAATTCCGGGGAGCGGTGCTGCACCTTGCCAAGCTCAATCTTCACCTCCTCAAATTCTATCCCATTTGTCCTTTAAACAAAACCAAGGATATTCAACACAGATAATTTATAAAAAAAAAACTCAAACTAATTATTATCAATAAGAAGTACAAGTGATCAAGAAGAGATCATATGTAATTTCATACTTGCAGAAGATAAGAATTGCACGTGAAGGCTGGGATATCCGATCTACATACAATTTCAGCTCCATCGAATTAATTTATCTCCCTAGCTTCTTCACACATACACACACTGGCAGTGGTTATTGAGCTCCGAGTTCACCACATCTCTCTCTCTCTCTCTCTCTCTCTCTCTCTCTCTATATATATATATATATAATGAAGTTAGTATGTTGAATGTTTATGTGGTTCTTCATATTACATCAGTCACTGTCACTTTTTCTTCTTACGACAAAATAGTCAAAAGATAAGCTAGGTGGCGGACCACTCTCAGAAATTATGGGTCCGTTTGATAATATTTTGGTTGTTACAAAAAAAAATTTTAAAAGAAAGTATCTTGATAGCTGGATTGAAAAAATGTGATGTCTGTTTGTTATTGTTTTGAGGTTGTTAGAAAATATTTTGAGAGAAAATAGTTTATTTGAAAATATTTAGAAAGAAACAAAATTTGTTGTAAATGTCACGTTAGTTCAGTTTTTATTCAATTAGTAGTTGAAAGTGAATTTTTTATGTACATATATAATAATTAATTGAATTTGTGTATATATATATATAATAAATGATTTATTGTATATATGTATATTTTGTAATATGTTTTGAAAGAGTATTTTTAGAAAATGAAAATATAGTTTTAATAGTGGCTTATGAAACACATATAATTATTTAAAATTATTTTGAAAGTTAGAATTTCTCATGAGAAACATAGACAAGGCCAACGTGGTATTAAGTAAATTCATACCCGTCTTTAATGATTGGAGACGAATGCTAGTTTATCCACAATGTGAATAAGTTGACAAAAGATGGATTCCAAGCACTTCTCTTTTTTTTTTTTTTCTTTGATTTGAAACAATTAATTGGATGGGTTGGGTTGGGTTATTTGCTGATCAAAGTAGAGCAAATTTGATTCGTATACTATCACTCAAGCCATTCAAGTATTTGGATAATTTAATATTTTTTAATTATAATTTTCAAAGCTTTTAAATTAATACCAAACATTACATAACGGTTGCATGGGAATTTTTTTTTTTTTTTTGTATGCACTTAGTGTGGGAACAGAAAATGATAAGGATTGTGTTACATGAACACTCAACATTGTACGAGTAATGTGTCCCACCATTAATGTAATATGACACACTATTTAACATTTTCACAACAATATGTATATAAAAGTTTTCTCAAAATTGACTAATAACTCGTAATTTTCATATTTTCCATGGCATAAATTGATGGGTGGAATAACACTAGGATCTTATAGTTCGTACTTCATTTGCGATTGAAATATAGCTTAAAATTTATTTATAGTTATGATTCAAGTGAATTTACTATTTATAAAGTGGAAGATGTTTAAAATAATTATCATGGTGTATTTTTTAATATTACAAGAATAACTCTCTGTTTTTCCTCTTTCTTCAACTCTCCTTTTTCCCAATATATATATATATATATATATTTTTTTTATCTTTTTGTTTTTCTTAATTTCTCAAACTATATTAAGATATTTTTACTTATCATAAATCTTAAAAAGTAAATAATAATAATACAACAAATTAATAAAAATTTTGAATTTTGTGCTTTGAAGTGTGCCACTTTGCATATCTACACCTATTTCAGCCATTTTATTCCATGCTGACAAATATTTTTCTTCATTCCAAGTTGCAACAGCAATTTTCCTCTTAATCTTGATCTGCAAATGGTGTTCTTCTACAAGCATTTATTATTTCTAGAAGATTCCGAATTTTGGAATTGTCACCCCAATTAAGAATAAGCAGAAAAGTTTGACATGCATGCAGGCGAAAATTGAAAAAATTCAATCTAGAAATTGTGAACTCAAAACTGATCAGTTGCATATTTAAGAAATTCAAACTTGAATCTTTGACCCTCTTATATGTTCCCACTTAATTGACTTTGTGCAAACAACCATTCAAAGCTTTCACATATTTCTATCAAACTATTGTTTTTATTTTTCTTTTTTCTTTTTTTATTTAATGGAATTGAACATGGATGATAGTTATGAAATTTTCTGGCTTTTTTTATTTAAATCTTTTAATTTCTACGACATATTCACCTATCCTATTTTTCCTTTAAAATCTCATTTCTTTTTTCTGAATAGTGTACATACAAATTCTTAGTGTCATGTATTAATACAAATATTTTATCTAATAAGTAATAATGTTACTCTAAAATCTAATAGTACTACATATGTGTTAATTTAACTAAGAATTTATAACAATGTTAATTGTTACAATATAATTGCAATAATAACTAAGGTAATGTTTGGTTATGTTTTATGTTTAATTTGGATATGTATTTTGATGCGAATGAATGTCGTAAGTGGGATTGGGGAACGTGAAAGTTGTATTAGAGAATGTAATAGATTTTTATTTATATTTTGGAGAATAGTTAGCTCTGTTTGGTTTCATTTTCATTTCCATCATTTTTAAAATTTGAAAAGTTAGTTAGTAGAAATGAATTAAAAATGAGTTTGTATTTGAATGAATTATTGAAAAAGTAATGATTATAAATAGGTTATAGGTACAAATAATGGAATAGATAGATATATATATAGAGAGAGAGGGAGGGGGGGGGGGGGGAGAAATATATAGATTATTGGGAGACCATATATAAGTTATTGAAAAATATGTTTTAAAAATGAAAATGAAAATGATATTGAGTGAAAATATATAAAAAATGATGTGTTTTATTTTTGAAATAGTAGAAAATAGAAAAAATGATTATGGACATGAAACCAAACGGGGCCTAAATTTATTTTGGAAAGTGTTGATATATTTGTTTATATTTTGGTGGGGATATTTTTTAATGTAGCAGGCAAATCAATATTGTTTTGTTTGAGTTTTAGGGTGAAAATAAAATTGAATAATTTTTTTATTGGAAGAATAATAATATATATATATATATATAAATGAAAAAAAATTGGAGATAATAAAAGAAAAGAGAAGGTATTTTGAAAAAAATTATTTTAATATTTTAAAGAAAATATAAGTATATATTTGATTATATTTTCTCAAAATAAAATTATTACGAGTAAATGTAACCAGACATTCTCTTAGTATTGTTTAGTGGCGACAGCAATTGTAACTAAAAATAAAATAAAATTATGATGAATATGCAGATTCGATGAGTAATATAGTTCTCTCTATTTTTAAACAATTATTTTACATGTTTTCTTGGTAGCGTGTTAGCTCCTTATAGAATTATCCCACCCGTCAATTATGTCACAGATGGTTGGAGATGGTATTGACACGTGGCACGCGGCTCACTCCGCCACGTTTAAATTAGCATTTTCACATATCATTCACGAGCAGAAACGTGCAATCGCAAACTCTTGTTTCATATCTAGCCATTTTGGATTGGAAAAAGATATATGTTCGTTGTCACGCCCCATGCCCCATTTCTCACCTCGCTTCCTCGTAAACAAAAATCTAATTAGACCCAGAAGCTTTTCATCCATTTTGAGGCGAACCCATTCCAGTTCACCGATTCTTGCTTCTAATTCTTTGCTTTCGCAGTCGATCAAGACTAGATTTTCGTGCTCTTTAGCCGATAATAATTCAAGAAAGTCTTTGTTTGTGGGCCTGAGAGCAAGTCATACAATGGCTAGCCAGTCATCCCAGCCTCAGTCTGTCCATGATTTCACTGTTAAGGTATTCTTTTTCTTCACCTTCTATTATTAATGGATGAATAATTCGCTTTTTGGTTTATATTCAATTCTTATTTCTTCAGGATATGAGCAATAGAAGTTTCCTCTTTTTAATATCTCTTACAGACTTACACCTTTTTTTAAAAAAAAATAAAAAATTCTGGACATTGGACTGCATGGTTTTAATAGATGTGACTTGGGAAGTGGTGAAATTTTACTGTTTTCTGAATGAATGATGTTGCTTAATGGGTGAAAGTAGGAAGAGAAGTAAGTGCGTGATATTTGACCACAGTAGCATGAACTGAAGGAGACAAGTGTGTGGGAAACCTTCCCTAAGAATAGCAGAAATGAATATGGAATCATTGCAAGAGTGTATTTTATACATATGCTTGGTGATTCATAAAATCCTTTTTCTGTTTGGAGACTTTGCAGTGCCGAGAGGGTGTGTAATAATTCTCACTTTTTAGTGCCTAATTTCTCACTGTGTCTTGCTAACGATAAGGTTATTTCTTATTGATTATATTGGTTCTTGCATACATCTTGTATGCTCCTTAATATAATTTTTCTGGCTTCTTACTTAGCGTTTGCGTGGTTTTACTGTTTATATTCTCATTCCTGATGAAACAGGTCTAATCATGTGTATTGTTATTGCGTGTCTAAAACTTTGTGAATGCAGGATCCTAAAGGGAATGATGTTGATCTGAGCATTTACAAGGGAAAAATCCTGCTAATTGTCAATGTTGCATCACAGTGGTATGTATTGGTTTCTGTATTATGTACAATAAACTTATGCTCAATCAATGCTTCGCATAAACTGTTATGCTAAAATGAAGATCTTTTTGCATTACAAGTCAATTTGCATTTATCTTCCTTTTTGGATATTGGGTCATGAAATTGGGTTCCATCCAAAAGCCCAAGTTCAGAATCCTAATTGTGAAGTGATAATGTGATCACATGCATATGTAAAGATATGACCTCCTGCACTTAACATTAGTGTATGTATATGCCTTTGTATAGTTCTGATGGTTTTAAATTGGAGCTATATGATTAGTGGTTTTGTTTGGAAATAACTATGTTGAAAGACAAAGAACCTCCTTCTAGGTGATAAGCCATGTTTAGGGCTTGCAAATTGCTATTTATAATACCCTTTTAGGCAATATTTTTTCCAACTCTTTGTCCTTTTTGATCCTTGCTAAACAAATTGATGATTGCTTCATTGAAACCTCTCTGCGAGTATACGATAAGCCTTGTCCGTACATTTTATGATGGATAGTCAAGAGCCTGCAAGAGAAAGTTTCACTTTCTGACATTGGAAATTCTTAAAGTCACTGTTGGAGAACTTTTTTTGTTTTTTGAATCATTGAATTTCTGCTTTAGTCTGATGATAATATATTCTTCCTTTCCTACTGTTGAAGAAAGTTATCGAGTGTACTTTCTTGTTGCTACAGTGGCCTGACCAATTCTAATTACACCGAGTTGACAGAGTTATATGAGAAGTACAAGGATCAAGGTTTGGTTTGGTTACTTTTTCATGGTTTTGTGAAATACACTTTCTTACAATGGGATAATTAACATTTTTAGGCAGCCAAATTTTATTTTTCTACCCCACCCCCTTCCTCTCTTTATTTGAGACTTGAAGCTTATTAACAAATTTAAATTTTTTAATTTGGATGGTATATCAGTTGTTGGAACAACGAGAATCATCTCATTGCAATTTTTCTGTCGGGGATGGGGGTTGGACGGTGGGGGTGGGGGTGGGGGTTGGACTTGTTCTTAGGGCTGGAAGGGTCCAATTTCTAGTTCTCCTGAATTTCTGTATGATACAACTATTTTTCGTATATTGCTCAGGTTTGGAGATACTGGCATTTCCCTGCAATCAGTTTGGCTCACAGGAGCCTGGTACAAATGAACAAATTCAGGAATTTGCTTGCACTCGTTTTAAGGCTGAGTATCCCATATTTGACAAGGTAACAATTATGGGATCTGTTTGGTTCCAATTCAGGAAATGATTTATAAATACATTGGAAAATGAGATTCCTCTGTTTTTCTGTGTGAAACATAAAAATATGTTTGGATTACAAGTTGTAAACTTTGACTACTTGAGATGCTAGAGTGATATAGTGTATGAAAATAACAGAACATCTCTGTTTATCTTTTTCTGGAGAAGTTAAAGAAGATAAACTTTGTGATAAAGAAAGCGAGTTTTCTGAAACATATTCTTTATCTATTTCCAAACAATTTAGAAAGATTTTGACTGCAGTGTATAGACTTTTTAAAATGACGGTGAAAATGGTTGAAAATGCTTTTGTATTTTTGGAATAGATTCCAAAAATAAGGGAAAACACACACATTGAGGCGTTTTTACTTGTTTAAAGCAGGGAGTTTTCCTAATGTTGAAATAAACATAGCTGTAGCTTCTTTTTAAGGTTTGTTTAGCTGGCCACTTAGTCATGAAATAACCCTGAAGGGACTGCTTCCTATTATATCTTTTAGTAGTTTGCTGGCTAAAATAGTGATTATTTAAGTTGTTCAAAATGTGGTTGCTCATGTCAAGTGATCTAGCATTGGTTCTGACTACCGATTCAAAGCCTCTTTAACATTTTTAGAAAGTGTCAAATAAGTCACTAGTATTACTGAAATTTTTGTTTCATTTTGCTCTTGCACGACTGATTCTGATATTTGCATGAATTTTTATCCTCGACGCATCATCTTGTTCTTTTGTTGCCCCAGATTGAGGTAAATGGTTCCAGTGCTGCTCCACTGTACAAGTACCTGAAGTCGGTCAAAGGTGGCCTCTTTGGGGACAGTATCAAATGGAACTTCTCCAAGTTCCTTGTTGATAAAGAGGGTCGTCTTGTTGATCGCTATGCCCCCACTACCTCTCCTCTCAGTATAGAGGTAAAGAAAATCTTTAAATGCTACTTCATATTTTCGAACTCTTAAGAAATTATTTGCATCTGATAGATGAGAAATCTCCCATTCCTGTATCATTTGCAGAAGGATATAAAGAAGCTGCTGGAGAAAGCTTAAGCGCTGCACATGTGAAAATAATAATCCCCTCGAGGATGTTTAAGTGAACAAGCATATTATATATCTGAGTTGTCGTGTTTAAGACTTTACTGGGGTGATTATGGTGTGACTCTTGTATATTACGCAATTTTATTTATTTGATGATGGATGCAAAAACTGTTGTCTGTAGCCTGAGTTTACGTATTGTGTCTTGGTGTTCGGACAGTATCACTATGATCCTTAGTATCTGGAAGATCTTGTGAAGAAAATTGTTGGGAAGTGAGTGTTTTGTGGGGAACAAAGCTTTGCAAGCGAAAATGGTATATTGTATGAAGAGTTGGTACATAATGTTGGTGACTGGTGAGGTAGGTAGTTGTTGGGGAATGGAATCAGGTAAGAAAGAGGCTGATTTAGTTGGGATTGGATGGATAAAAAATACAGAGGTAAAGGACTGGGAGAATTGAATGCCATAAAAAAAATATCTCAAGACTATGACTTGTTGATACGCCCGCCCTCTTAACATATGTTCATAAATTAATACAAGAAATAGTTTATAAATTAATCAAAAAAGAAAAATTACTGAGTCACTTGTAACTGGGAAATGACTAGGCTAGAGTTTTATCTCTCACTTGTTCCATTTTTCTTTTCAATGGCCAATTTAGGTTTCCTTCTTATTTCACTTTGAATCAAGTATTCTCAAAATGGGTTTTGTTCCCTCAAAACTTTGATTTTAGCACTAAATTTCATAGGAAAAAGACACTGACATAATAATATTCAATTCAAAAACAATCACGAATAAAAGATAAAATTCATAAAAATGATTGAGGAAAAATAAATTACAATATGGATTAGGAGGATAGATTCTTCCTGCAAAGACGAGCACGTAATAACAAAGTTTTTCACACTTCTTTGATAAATCAAAAGTTACAAATTGTTTGAATTTTTATTACAAATTGGATAAAATAGACAACTTCCTTTTAGACTTGTCATCCAAATGATCCCATCCCACAGTATAATATAAATTTGGAGTGTTTAGGCTAGCAAAAGTCTAAAATTAACTCATTTATTTAGTTTTAGTAGACTTGAAACAAAATTTTATTTATTTAAGTGCGTTCTACCTCTTAATCGTAAACCTATAATATCAATTCAAAGTAGATCAATTCTGACTTCGTTCAAATTTTTCTTTCTTTCTTTTTTTTTGTTATTTTATAAGATTTTTTATTTATTGTGAAATTTTTTATGAATTGGACATTCTATTATTTTCTTATGCATACGAAAGTGTATCACTTAGCAAATTTTTGTGAATTTTTTGAATGAGTTTAATTTCAAGCCTATTTGATCTATATTAAATACAAATTAGGAGGTGTGGTGTTATTCATGTACCTACTAGACTTTAATATTTTAGAAAATAATATATTGCACTCCATTAAAAGTTCACTTCAATACTAATTTCATGCACTTAAAATACGTCTGTGATCAACATGTAATTGGGACATTATTTTATTTTATTTTATTTTATAAAAACTTCTTTTTAATATTCTGAAATCCAAACTCATGCCCAGCATCTCGTTCTGATTCCGCTCTTCCAAACGCGAAATTGCCTTCTTTTCATCTCCCAAGAAGTCGCCTGCTTCTTCAACGATTGCTTTTTTCACTTGCATTCAAGAATGCAAATGGCATCGCCACAATCTGTGTTTGATTTCACCGTCAAGGTCAGTTGCTTTACTTCCCGCCCCCCACCCCCTACCCTCTCCTCTTTCTCTCAGTACTTCAAATTCGTTCTCTGGATTTTGAGAAATGCTTGGTTCTGTGTCTTTTGCTCGCTATGGAGGCCTCACGTGGCTGAACTCCATTTCTTTTTAGCTTATTCGAAACCCAATTTTCCAAAGTATCATTTTCTCCTCTCATTTGAACACTCTACTGTATCTTAGAAGCTTCTGCAGAAAACTGCTAATCCAATAGATTCATATGCTTGTTGGTGCTTGCTTCAATTGGTGTGTGCTATTCGGCAGATTGTAATTTACTTTTTTCCATCTGAAATTTTGCTGCGTTCCGGTTGATCTTTTAGCTGTGGTAGAGTTGGTAGGTATTCTTGATAGATTTCTAGTTATGGGTTTTCCTAGAAAGAGGTCTAGCCGAGATCACAGCGAATCGTCTGCTAGGTGTCAAACTCATGGTATCAGAATCATGCTCATACTTATTTGCTCTTCGGTCTGAATGAAAACTTCCAAAGTTATTGGATTAACTGCTAAAACTGTCGTGATATGATTGCGCATTGTCACTTAGCAGAATGATTACAGAAAACTGCCAACGCGGTCCTGGGTTAAACTTTTTACGTGCTGAATCACAAGGAGTTAGTTATCATTTTTATTCAGCTATTTTATCTGATGCTAATTGAATTCCTATGACTTTTGTCACTCCACAAAGAGAAAAGGCCATATGGAGTTCCCACCTAGATCCCTATACCCATTGGGCTTGGCTGGAGCACCTCATTTTGTTAGGAATCATTTTTAATTTACATAAAGAACTTAAATTTGGAAAAAGCTTCTTAAAACTGCACGTCACAGATGACTTGTGAAAATGCTGCTCGTACGAGCTGATTATGTGATAAAGTGAAATAAGGTGATACACAACTTCTAATTGAAAATGTATTGTTCATTGCTTTCAGGATGCTAAAGGAAATGATGTGGATCTAAGCATTTATAGAGGCAAAGTCTTGCTAATCGTCAATGTTGCCTCGAAATGGTAGTATTTACTTAGTTCTTTCTGTTGAGTGTTACTCTCCTCTAATAAGCTTGCAATACTGCTACTTTGTGGTGAAAGTACCTATTAGCAATTGGAAAGCATGGTTGCCACTACATATTTCAGCATTGTAGTTGGACATAGATATATACACATGTATAAAGAAATATTCTTCTATATCCTCTGTATTATTTACGTTAATAGAGTATAGGTAAGATGTTTTGAATTTTCTCTCCGTAGTTATAGCAAGATTAGATTAATGTAGTGTTTATAGCCTTAGTTGATGGCAACTTGGAACCTATATAGCAGCTTGCACTATAGAATTCTGTACACAATTCATGTTGCGGAGTTTTTTTTCTCATGTCTCTTCATATCTCTTCTGGCATGGTTTGCTGTGTCAAAGTTACTTTCTTTTGTTTCTCCACATGCAACTGGGGTTGTACTTTTGAAGGTAAACGAATTGTACACATGAATAAAGTATTGACTTCTACACCAATATATGAAAATGGGCAAGTATTCACTCAAGCCATCGGGTTTTGAGCTGGATGCTTTAGTAATGATGTAATCTTTCAGTCAAGTTTCTCAAACCAGTTGTGTTCATCAAGTCATGTTTGTAATTGTTTTTGTTCCCTATTTTTGAATTAATTATTGCAGTGGGATGACCAATTCAAACTACATTGAACTAAATCAACTGTATGAAAAGTATAGAGATCAAGGTATTTTTCTCTGATGTAGACTCATAATTTCTTTATGTACTCTATTATTTCTTAGTATGGTATATGAATGTGAAAAGAAGATTCCAACCTAGCCCCGTTCCCTTGGATGGCATTTTTCTAGTGGAATTCATTTTGTTCTTTTGGTGGTCATGAAATTTGGCAAAGAGGTGCAAGATAAATATTGATCTAATTGAAGGCCCAAGACAAATATTGATCTAACTGCAGCCAGAAAGGAGGACACCCAGGGAAAAGTTGTGTGTTGTACTTGTTTATTAGGTGTAAACTTGATTGTTTAAGTATATTTTGCCTTCTGTTTTATATAATGATCTTGCTTTGACAAGTTACTGAGAGTAGATCAACAACCCTTAAGGATAGCTTACCACTAGTGGTTGCATATAAGCTTTTAACACAAATACAACTCTCTCAAAGTCTAAACCTTTGGCTCATCCTTGTTTGGTGGAAGCTAAGATCTTTGAAGTCATTACATCATGCATACTTTCTTTTCTCCATTTCCTTTCAAATGAAAAGAATTAATTTTAGTTTTGTATTCAATTTAGGCCTGGAGATTCTAGCTTTCCCATGCAACCAGTTTGGCGAAGAAGAACCTGGAAGTAATGATCAAATTCTTGACTTCGTTTGCACTCAATTCAAGTCAGCTTTTCCTATCTTTGATAAGGTAAATTGAAATTCAATCCTTACCGTGTTTATGGACATTTGAACTTTTATTATTTTGTAGCGTCAGTCTTCTCATTTGTGTGTATACTTCATTCACTTGAGTGTGGTCCTTCAAAAGTTTTGTATACCACCATAACTTCTCTGAGCGATCTGTGAGAACATAGTTCAGATATCTGCAATTGTTTTGTCCTGTTGTGAAATCATCATGGCCTAGTCTGATTGAGACAAGTTTCTCATAATGTGACAAACTTCCATGTATTTTGGTTTCCATAATGTTGGACCACTCAACGAAATTGAACAACAAGCATACCAATCTGAGCTAGATAAGTAGATATTTCTTAGCTTTTGATAATTTAGTATACTTTGTAATAACAATTATGATATTATTCCTCTGTTTTAGCATCATTTTATTTATTTGTTGTTTAGTTCCTAGTCTTCAGTGTTTAGTTCCTCCTTTTTAGCTTTGTTAAGTATGTTTTTCTGTTATCCTGTTTTATCTCCATCTGTTATTGTTTTTAAGGATTCTTTGGCTATCAGTTGGGTTTATTCTTTTATATACACTTAACGCCATGATAATAATACGAATGAATTCTATTCCCTTTGACTTTTATTCTCTTTATGGTATTAGAGCTAAAAAGCTTTTACCAGCTTGATCCTTTTTTTCCTACCCACCCGCCTCACACATTAAGTGGTCTCAACCACTAATGTTATCAATGTAGATATTGTCATCCAATTCAATCTAGTTATCCAGCTTCCTCTAAAACTAGCTGGCAGCTACAACTTTTCCTTGTTGAAAGCCCAGGTGTCCATGCTTATGCGTGGTCACAACCTTTACGGGCATCTTGATGGTTCTACTCCTGCTCCTACTCACACCATCTCACAAAACAATCGAGACATTGACACTCCTGACTTTGTTGCCTGGTATCGCCAAGATCAACTCATTCAAAATGCGATCTTGGCTTCTGTCGACACAACCATTACT
The DNA here is from genome assembly GCA_018894105.1 of Jacaranda mimosifolia. Classification (NCBI taxonomy): domain Eukaryota; kingdom Viridiplantae; phylum Streptophyta; class Magnoliopsida; order Lamiales; family Bignoniaceae; genus Jacaranda; species Jacaranda mimosifolia. Next base: position 33,218,014 of record CM032119.1, read on the forward strand.
CCCACCGTTGTCGCTGCAGCTAATGCCAAAGCTGCTTGGGATGCTTTGCATACTGCGTATGCAAATAAATCCCAAACTCGCATATTTAGCTTATGAGACCGATTGGCTCACCTCTCCAAAGACTCCCGTTCGGTAACAGACTATCTCAATCAAGTTCAATCACTCTATGATGAACTTGCTACTGCTGGAGCCCCTGTCTCCAACAAGGAATTAATTGTTAAAATACTCAATGGCCTTAGATCTGAATTTCGAGAATTATCTGCTGCAGTTCGTGCTAGAGACTCCAACCATCTCCTATGAAGAACTCTATGAATGAGCTTTTCATAAAGCACGAAGATGCGCATGAACCGCTCTCTACTCCAATCACTGTCGTTGTTGCACAGAGGACCAACCAAGCTACTGCTCGCCAAAATGCCAACGATAGACGTCCAGGTCCAAATGGATACAACAGTAGTCAGACATGGCGTGCACACATGGTTGTTAAGGTCCACGACGAAACAATCACCAACAATCATCTGAGAACAGTCTTTGCTGTCAACTATGTGGTTGCCTTGATCACTCTGCTCGAGTCTGCAGAACTATGTCCCATAATCATCTTCAAGCATGGGCAAACTTTGCTGCCTGATTGAATTCTCAACGGCCTCCTTGGATTTTTTATACTGGAGCTACACATTATATTACATTTGATGCTCGGAGCTTCTCCACTATACATGAAAATCATGGTCTTGAGGAAGTAGCTATGGGAAATGGTGACAATTCCAATTTCCCACACTGGTAATGTGAACATGATTGCATTAAATCATCAGTTTAAATTGCTTAATGTTGTATGCTCTTCTGCTATGAAAAATAAAATTATTTCTGTTTCTCAATTTTGCCATGACAATCATACATCTATTGAATTCTTTCCTTTCTTTTATTTGATAAAGGATTTGAGTATGGGGCGCCATTTTTATGTGGGTAGAATAAAGATGAGAAGCACAAGTCACTCTCCTTACTGCAATGTTGGTGTCCCATTCACCTATGGCATCGGCATTTAGGCCATCCTAATCACCATCCTTTAAATAGAATTCTGAAGAAATTTTCAATTCCTGTCTCTGATTCAAGTACCTTTCCTTTTTGTAATTCATGCAATTCTAATAAAATACACAGACAGACTTTCTCTGAAAATTTCTTGCACAGTTCTACACTATTTGCAAATAATTTACAGTAACTTGTGGGACCATCAACTATTTTGTCCATTGATAAAGAACGATATTACGTTTTATTTTGTTGACCAGTTCTCTAAATACATGTGGTTATACACTTTAAAATCTAAAACCAAAGTTTTTTAAGTCTTTAAAACCTTAAACCTATCTTGAACAACGTTTTAACACAAAGATTTTATCCTTTTACACTAATGGTGGTAGAGAATTTCAAAGTTTGGCGTCCTATCTAAAAACATATGGCATAGAACACTTAGAGGGTGTTTGGTTTCATTTCCAAGCCCCATTTTCATTTTCATGTAGGAATGGAAATTGAAAACAAACACTTTCTCACAATTTTTTTTAACGAAAGTACACTTTTTTTTCCCAAAACTCTTTCTAAACCTACCCTATCATCCTATTACACATCAATCAAATTCAAATTTGATTTGATATAAAGTACCCACTATTATTTTTAAATCAATAAAATATACATATATTTTAAAAAATAGATCTTTTCAAACATAAAAAATATAAATTAACCTACTTTTCAATCCTATAACCTATTGTAATCATTACTTTCCAACATTTCATCATACATCTCAATTTTTATTTCCATTTAATAACTAACTTTCCAACTTTTAGAAACAACTGGAAATGGAAATGGCCTTTGGAAATAAAGCCAAATGGGTTGTTAGTCTCATCCCCATATACTCCCCAAAGAGTTGCCTTAGTTGAACGCGGACACCGTCATGTAATTGAAACCGCTAGAACTCTCTTACATCAGGCCTCTCTACCCTCACACTTCTAGAGTTTTGCTTGCCACCAAGCCGTATTTCTCATAAACAAAATGACCACAACCAACTTACAAAATTAGTGCCCATATGAAATTCTATTTCAAGAAGCACCAAAATATAATTTACTCAAAAGTCTTTGGCTGTTTATGTTACCCATGGCTTTAACCTTACACCAAAAATAAATTAGAGCCACGTTCTAACCCACGTGTTTATTTGGGATTTTCAAATAAAAATTATCATCATTAGTGTTTTGATCCTTTACTTCAAAAATTTATTTATCCAGGGATGTCCTATCTTTGGAAGACCAATTTCCTTCTGAAAATATATTTTCCCATTTAAAAAATGAAGAAAATCACAATATATCTTGGGAAAAGATTTTGGAAAATCCATCTCAAAAAGATACGACTTTGGATCTTGACTCCTCTTCTCATCTTTCATCGCTCAGTGGCTCGTACTTGCCTATCTCTACTGCAAGAAATAGTGTCTCCAACGACTCAGGTAATTCGGTATCCTTATCTACTATTCCTCCATCGCCATCACATCCGATATCTGATGCATCTTCTTTGGTACCCACCCAAACTGTTGTCACGCAACATTCGCTACCAACCCAGCCCCCGACTTTGGTAATAAATTCTTCATCTCCTAACTCCACCTCCATTCCTATAAATCCAAAACCTACCAATCCTCCACTTCTTACTTACCAACGAAGAAACAAAAATTGTTCCAATTTGCAATCGTACCCAACCATCTGCTACACCCTCTTATCCACCCTCAATCCCAACCATAGCTCAAAATCCCAATCCACCAGCTAAGCTCTCAACCCATCAAATGATAACCCGCTCCATGACTAATAGCCTCAAGCTTAAGCAACTTAATGTTACTGTCTAACCCAAGACATCTATTCCCAGCGCCTATAACCAAACCATAAAACATACCCACTTGACAAAAGCAATGAAAACTGAGTATGATGCCCTTGTTCGCAACCGGACATGGGAATTGGTTCCATATGATGCTTCCAAGAATGTGGTTGATTGTAAGTGGCTATTTCGCATTAAACACAAACCTGATGGTTCTGTTGATAGGTAAAAGCGAGACTAGTTACTACGGGGTTCACTCAATGCCCTAGACTTGACTATCATGCCACTTTTAGTCCAGTAGTAAAACCTGCCACTGTTCGATTGGTTCTCACCATAGCAACCCAACAAAACTAGGCTATACATTAGCTTGATGTCAATAATGCGTTCTTACAAGGTACTTCTGATGAGGAGGTGCACATGCGGCAACCTCCAGGCTTCGAATCTCCCAACCTACCTACTCATGTGTGCAAACTAAAAAAAGCTATCTATGGTTTGAAGCAGGTACCTTGAGCCTAGTAGACCGAGTTGAAGAATTATTTGTTGACATTGGGTTTTCTTAAATCTCAATCCAATCTTTCCTTATTCATCTTACACTACTTTGAGTTCACAGTGTATGTCTGACATTATTGTAGAGATAGATTGGGATCCAAATATTAAAACCAAAAATAGGCTATAATTAAACCAATCATCTTATCCCATGGATCATAATCATGCTCTAAATAAGGACGTGAAGGCAGAAAATTTACCATTGCAATTAGAAACAAAAGATTTGGTAAGTCACTCCAAAGACTCTTCTATTGGAAGATCAACTAGCTCCAACCGTTGGATCTAAAAGCTCCCCTTCCAACGCTTTAAAAATTGGCAAAAATGGCAGATCTTCTCACCACTAATACATTGAGTTGCTGACCAAATTTTGCTAAAATAACTCCTTGGTCGCCCAAAGGTGCTCCCAAAAATTGGTGCAGTAGATGATCTGCCAAGGAATTCTAAGTCCACCAAGTGTAGGACCTCTAATGATCAAGTTCACACACCTGAGGCAAACTCTAATTCAACCTTACTTGCGCTAGAACAATAGAGAAAGAAGATGAGGAGTGAAGGTTTTGGAGAAGAGAGGGATGAGAGAATTTTGTGTAATTATTTAACACATGAATTATATCACACTTTTAGAGGGAAAAATGTAAGGAATGCCAACCACACCAAGTGGCTGGTCATATGGCCTTTTTATAGAGGGAATGGAAGCTCTTGGATGCTTCCATCACACCCTCTATGTTGGTAGGCCAGCTTGCCAACTTATACATGCATTTGCATTTAATTAACATTTGCATCTTATCTAATGAAATAAAATGCTAATTAACTTAAATTCAAATGAGCTCTTCTATTTGATTTCCCTCCTAAATTCAAATTCTCAATTTAATTAAATTAACTCTTCAATTTAATTAATTTAACTTAGTTCCTTAAATTAATTAACTTAACTCTATTAAGTTAAGTGAGAGTTAACTTAACTCCTTAAGTTAACCTGACTTATTAATTGTCATATGGAATTAATTAAATTAACTCCTTAATTTAATTGGTCTATTTTAACTCCTTAAATTATTTTGATTAATTTAACATTTAAATTAATCAAGCAAAAAATGACCAATTAAAATAGTCAATCGTCCCTCTCTCCAAAAATGCCTAGACTTGAATTTTCTAACTCCTTAGAAAATTTCTCCTATCAAATAAAAGCTTTCTTAGGCTTTTGTATGTGATCCATTAGGTTCATCCATTCATTGGATATGGGCTCACAACTTATTCTGATATTTTGCATGTTAAAATATCACATTAGTTTAAACTCTTTTAAACTAGTAACTCTTTCAATTAATCTGTATTAATTGAAAAATACTCAATCTCCATGGTCGATGTCTAGCAATAAACCTATGGAGCCCAACTAATTGGGCAAAGGGGTGGATATTGCTCCGTGTTTTGGGCAATCTATGTGAGACATAGATGCACGTTAATGGGTACTTGTTAGAGAATAAATTCACTGAATACCCGCCCAGAGAATCTACTAGATAGCCGTAGTGGCACATTAGTAGTGACAGGTTCTCAAGCTTACGATAGTGAATATAATTAGTCCCTAGACCTGAGGATCTATAGTAGTCTTGTATTTAGGTCCTTATGCTTTGACTTTTCTTCGATCATGTAGCCAGTAATATTAGGTTGAGATTGGGCATAAGCTGCTTAAGCATGGAGGTTTGTAAGATCCAAGAGGGGATCCATCTCCTCGTTGTTATGAAGAACGGGTGCACCTCTTATGTATTCTATAATGATCGATTCCAAGAAATCCTTGCACATGGTAGTATGATAATTTGGAAAATGTGTTTTTCAAAGTTGAGGTCATAAAGGGAAATCAAACATTGGATGTAGAAACATAGTTGTTGAGGCTATTACGGAGCTGACAAATATCTTGCCTTGGATTTTTTTCGAGAGATAGGAGACAGAAGAATCGTATTTGCATGGTAAGCGTAAGCTATAATGGTTCATTAAGAAATAATTCATTCATCCAATTAGTTGGACTCCATGGGTTTGTTGCTAAACATTGATCATGAAGATTAGGTACTTTTCAATTAATAGAGATTAATCGAAAGAGTTATTAGTTTAAAGGAGTTTAAACCAATGTGAATATTTCATTATTCAAAATATCACAATGGGTTGTGAGCCCATGTCTAATGAATTGATAAACCTAATGGGTCACATAGAAAATCTTAAGGAAGCTCTTATTTGCTAGGAGGAATTTCTTAAGGAGTTATAAAATTCATGCTAGGCATTTTGGAGAGAAATTGGTTTACTAATTTAATTGGTCATATTGGCTTGATTAATTTAAGTGTTAAATTAATCAAAATAATTTAAAAAGTTAAATTAGGCATATTAAATTAAGGAGTTAATTTAATAAGTGTCATATGACAATTAATTAGTCGAATTAAGTTAATGCTAATTGACTTAAAGAGTTAAGTTAATTAACTTAAGGAGTTAAGTTAAATTAATTAAATTAAAGAGCTAATTTAATTAAATTGAGAATTTGAATTTTGGAGGAAAATCAAATGTAATAGTCCATTTGAATTTAAGTTAATTAACATTTCATTTCATGAGATGAAATGCAAATGTTAATTAAATGTAAATGCATGTGCAAGTTGGCCAACATGCATGGAGGGTGTCATGGAAGCACCCAAGAGCTTCCATCCCCCCTATAAAAAGGTCGTATGGCCGGCCACTTGGAGTAGTTGGCATTCCTCACATTTTTTTTATCTAAAAGTGTGATATAATTCATGTGTTGAATAATCACACAAAATTCTCTCCTCCAAAACCGCCACTCTTCACCTTTTTCCTCCCTTGTTCTAGCACAAGTAAGGTTGAATTAGAGCTTGCCTCATGTGTGTGAACTTGATCATTAGAGGTTTGGAGGACTTAGAATTCCTTGGTGGATCATCCATTGCACTGGTTTTTTGGAGCACTGTTAGGTGACCAAGGAGGTTTTGATTTCAGCGAAATTTGGCCAGCAACTCACTGTATTCGTGATGAGAAGATCTACCATTTTTGCCCAATTTTGGAGCCTTAGAAGGGGAGCTTTTAGATCCAACGGTTGGAGCTAGTTAATCTTCCAAGAGAGGAGTCTTTGGAGTGATCTTACCAAATCCTTTGTTTCTAATTGCAAAGGTGAATTTTCTGCCTTCAAATCCTTATTTAGGGCATTATTATGATCTTTGGGATGAGATGATTTGTTTTTATTTTGCTTATTTTGGTTTTATATTTTGGATCCCAATCTATCTCTATCTTTCAAGTGGTATCAGAGCCATAGGTGTATTACTTAGTTGATTTTAAGTGGGTTGATTAAATACTATCTATTACATAAATGTATCACATATATTCATGGGTCTTTAAGCCTCCTTGATCTTCTTGGCCTTCTTCGTCTCCTTGCAACATTTACAAGAGAAAAGAAATCCTCACCTTTAGAGTTCTACTCTCATAACATTTACAAAGTAAAAAATCAAGAGGCATGTAAGCCCCTATTTAATACAATCCTTTCAAACAACTTTGAAATAAATAAAACTAATTTAAAGGCTCAGGTCCATCCCTACTCATTCATCATCTATTCAGCAATTAAATGAATAATAAACAAGAATTGACATTCAATTCCACCAATTAAATGCTTATTTTATAAACAATTAATTAATAGGCAAAAATGAGTTAAATTCATCTCATTTTTGCACCTAATTGAAGATTAACTTGAACTTGACTTTAAAAGCAAGCAAAAATGTCCAACATTATTTTGAATCACTTACACAACTTTTGTGTATCAAAATCATGTGAAATAATGAGAATTGAGAGGCCAAAAACTAAAATTTGCACCAAATAGGTGCTTAGGCAAACCACCGGCAGGCTGCTGCCTAGCCGCACGGCAGGTGGGCGCACAGCGCGCCAGTGGCTGGGCAGCCTGGCAGGAGCCCTGCCGGCTAGCCACCTTTGGCTCCATTTTGTGCAATTTCTAATTTTTTGCCATCTCCAATCACTAGGACACCTCCATATCATCATTCCACACACATTTTGACAAAATTTCAAATTCTACACACTTTAAAAACTGGAAATTAAAGTGCTCAAACATGCTTCAAAAATCAAATTTAAGTGAGAATCAACATTCTCCAAAAATCTCCAATTGACTCCAATCCAATTAAATCTTCAATATAGTCTCACAGCTGTTCCACGAATTCTCTGTGACAATGTTAGCACCACTTACATCTATGCCAATCCGGTGTTCTATAGCCGCATGAAACATGTGGCCTTTGATTTTCACTTCATTCATGAACAGGTGCAGAACAAGGAACTTGAGGTAAAACATCTCCACACTGCTGACCAGGTTGCAGACGTTCTCAGAAAGCCACTCTCTGTTGCTGCTTTTTCTCGCAACTTCTCCAAATTGGGTGTCGTTGAGGGCTCCACCAATTTGCAGGGGCATAATAACAGCTACTGATATTATTCCTCTGTTTTAGCATCATTTGATTTGTTTGTTATTTAGCTCCTAGTCTTCAATGTTTAGTTCTTCCTTTTTAGCTTTGTTAAGTTTGTTTTTCTCTTATCATATTTTATCTCCATATGTTATTGTTGTTGAGGATTCTTTGGCTTTCAGTCGAGTTTATTCCTTTATATACACCTAACGCCATGATAATAATACGAATGAATTCTATTCCCGTTGATTTTTATTCTCTTTACTTTGAAATGCTTGTAATCAGAATTCGCCTTCCTGTATCAGATTGAAGTAAATGGTGATGATGCTTCTCCATTGTACAAGTTCTTGAAGTTGGGAAAGTGGGGAATCTTTGGCGACGATATCCAGTGGAATTTTGCTAAGTTCTTGGTTGATAAGAATGGGCAGCCTGTTGATCGTTATTACCCCACGACATCGCCTCTTACAATTGAGGTATAGAATACAAGAAAATGATGCGTTTACTGGGTCTACTTCCACACTCTCAATTCCTTCTGCAGACAAGATCCACAAGTTTACACTATGTATGCACTTGATATGCATAAAAAATATACTGTCATTCGCTGCATAATAGACCATATTTTGATTGGCCACTCTTTATAATCTTACTGCAGAGAGATATTAAAAAGCTCTTGGTGCTCTCATAACTGCGAGGAATAAATGCTCTTTGAAGACCCTACAACTTGGAAACGTTGATGCTTGACTACCTTGGTTTGTCCCTTCCATATTATACAGTTTGGAATTTAACTCTATACTCCATCTGATTAGTTTCGTTCCTCTCTTTTCGTTTTCTTTACGGATTGTACGACTTATTCGAAATTGTTATCGCAAAAGGTATCTATCATGCATCTTTTAATTTTAGTTATTTAGATGTATGTGCTTATCAAGTACAGTATAAAATTTGCATTGTTAATTGGTATAATAGGTTTATATCCTATGCAGGCAGACTTCCAATACATGTGTTTCCAAAGTTCTCAAACAAAAGTATTTTCCGAACTCCTCAATTTTATACTGTATTACAGAAACCCACCGTCATTGGATTTGGAAACACGTTAATAAAACTATCCCACTTGTGAAAGAATCACGGTAGTGGATTGTAGGAGACGGGTCTACAATAAGAACCCCAGTAGTGTTTTGGTTCCATTTTTATTTTCAATTTTGGTTTTTTCTGTTTATGTATTTTGGATTTAAAAATGCGTTATATTAACTGGACCATTCCAACATTGGAATCTTCAGGAAAATGCTCAAAGAATAACAGCATTTGAGATGATATCCCGAAACACTATAATTTTGTCATACATACATACATATATATATATATATATTATGGTACGGTCGTGAATGGCATATATAAATCTCCGTCGAATATCTGGAATGCTATGTCAGTGTTAAGATTATTAGTCATATAAATCATTCAAGTTAGATGAGATTGAATCAAATCCACACAACAGACAATGTAAATCGTGACTTGTTTTATGAATAGAATATATTGGTAGGCTATTTACGCCCCGTTTACGTCCACTTATAGAGGCGGTGAAGGTTCACGTCTAAAAACATCTTTTGCGGACTTAGTTTGATGATTCAAGCTTGCCACTGTTGAAGACAGAGCAGGAGATAGCATCTGGTGTGTGGGTTGGGATAGAAAAGTTCTGAAATCTTTACTTGTTGGGATGTACGGATAAATGATCATTTTATAATCAAAAAACTAATACTCATTTACATATTTATCCTTACTAATCTTTCTGAAGGTCATGTGAAGTGAAATCTAGATATTTCTTCCATTGGGATCTCATTTTACTCAATACACCACAAACAAAATAAGTGAACCCTACTGAGTGAAGAGCTCGCAAATTTCTCTATAACTGGCGGAATAATTTTATGAAATCTTGATGTTGAAATCCAATTCATAATTGAAGCCTTCAATTTTGGTGTGTTGAGATTTGTCTTGGTAAGATGGAAAAAGAAGCCCATGTTCCTCTCCAAATAAGAACCAAGAAATCCTCCCAGCCATTTTTCTCACCATATTTGTTCAATTCACCGATTGCTATAGCAATTAGACATCTAAATTGGTGCCGCTTGAAGTCTTGGATCTTCGTTATGTTGATGTTAACTCATTTGATTGGAAGTGAAGAGGGGTGACAATGATGAATAAGGAATATCCAGTTCAATTTATATTTGAGATTGTGATTTTAAAGTTCTAGTCTTGGTTGTTTTGTGAAATGAATGCAACTCTGAGATTGCGGATTTCTTATATCTAGTCTGGGTTGTCTTTTAAAACGAATGCCTACTTTTGTTTTGAGATTGTGGTTTCTAGTTTCCTCTTCCGCAACGTCAATGATTAATGGGAAGACATTGTCTTACTCATTTTTTTTAATTTTTCTTTAAAATGGTATTTTAGTCATTTTATAAATTATCACAGTATTTTCATCCACTCAAGTGAACAATGAATATAAATCATCTTATGTCAACTTTCATTTCATCCCATATAATAAATATGATTTTGCAAGTATGAAATAATCCCAATCCTTAACTTCATCCCATTATTTTACATCTCACCTGCAAAAGTAATCAAGCCCTTATGGAGTAGACATAGAGGTTAGCAAATATAGGAATATCTATTTTCCTTGAACTACTGGAAACAAATGGGAAACCATAAACATGATGATTCCTTCAGGACTCTGTACAAGTTGGAAGCAAACACCAGCTAATTAAAATCACGGAGGACACAAAAGTAATAAACAAAATTAGACCTAGGTAAGAATCAGACGGCACTTCAACAACACCTACACTCATAACTTTAAGAAAATTAATCCTTAAATCAAAAATTTAGGTACATCAAATCCAACTTTTCTTCCAATGCAATTTAGGCTGGAAAAAACAATCACGAGAATCCCCCCTCATTGCTCAAGTAAAATTCACAGCATTTTTGCCTAACAAATTACAAATCTGAGATATCCTACAAAGTCTTTCTCTTATACTAGGAAAGAATGGGAACCAGAAACCACTTGGTATACCAAAGAATCTCAATGCTCATAACCAGAGACTGTTTTAGTGCCAATCAGAGTAAAAAATTCTAGTTAACAACAATACACGAGGGTCGCTACTAGAGTTCTATCTGGTCACAACACGAGATCGACCAGGACAAACAAATCCCACCAAAGACAACACTTAAACCTATCTATTACAATAACAGTATGTTCTTTTACTTCCGACAACCATAAATTCTCTACCATTGCTTGCTAATTCTTAAGATCCTAGGAGGGAAATTTTGTTACAGGATATGTTAGAACAACCCACCATCTAATTCTACTAGTAGGCAGACAGATAGTGAGTTCAGAGTCGGTTGATCCCTGGCGCCTTCCATTTACAACAACACATATATACAAAAACTGCCAATGTGCCTATTGTAGCTTGTATCATCATCATCCACGCGTCAGGTCAATCTCTGCCAGGGAATTTTGCCGCGAACCCAATGGCCAAACACTTGCTCCAGAATTAGGAGTAAGACTATGACTAGGAGCAGCACTAACTGGGGTCAATGACTTGTCAGCAGCAGATTGTTCTAGCAGATATTTTTCATCTGTTGTTCCAGACTCACCTTTGTTCTTTGCTTTAGTACCCCCATATACAAAGCTGCACGCAACCACCTGCAGAAAACAATTATTATGCACCATTGCATTTCAGGTAAATTCTCCCATGTGACAACTTCCGCAATATAAGCAAAAGCAATAAGCAAGCCGGTTTTGCGTCAAACTTCCCATTAATTTCTTCCCCTTTCCACCCGTTCTCAACTTAGAAACACCTAGGAGAAAAGAAAAAGTGAGGGAGAAATCCTGCTCTACCAAGATCAAATCCACGAGTCTCACCTCAAACACATAAACAAGCAGCCCAACTGGAAAAATGGGATGGCAGTTTTTGGAGAAGCATATTGATCCAGATTTGGAAGGGAATAAAACGAAACAGAACATGTATTTATTATCAATGAGGACGAAACATCCTCAGTTGAAAAGAGATTCTGCCTGGAGCAATTGGAGAAGCACTTTGATGAACAGATGCCAAAGGATGGGAAGAAAGCAGAAGTTGGACGAAGAAAGATACAGATATGGAAATTTTGCCGCCACTGATGAGTGATATGCAACTCTTTACTTGATTACACATGATATAATTGGATTCTGAAAGTGTAAACTAAGTAATCCATCTGAATAATGAGGCAAATACAATCAAGCATATTAATATAAATTATACAGCACTCCGCCCTTGAAAGAAGATATAGCATTGTCGAATGCGTACCTGCACTGAGTTTGCTGCGATGAGCTTACCGCCAATTGCACCCCCAATCATATGGCCATCAGGACTCGAGACAGAAATGCTTATACCACCAGTCCGATTGCGAGGACCACCATTTTCAGCAACCAAGTAAGAACCAGACAAACATAGTATCTCAAAACGGCCCTAAAAGAAATAACATGCCATATTAGTTCCTTTCTACAAGAAGCAACAAGACATCCTGTCATGCATCTTGGCCAAAGGAAAGTTAATGAGAGATGCCAATTCCATTGAACCCATAAACATGAGAATTGCATCATGAAAATCTTAATTGCACCCAAACTAATTGCAATTATCTTTTTCATTCAAAAGACTGATAATTGAAAGCTAATCAAATATTTCCAACAGCAAACAACTTAAACGTCTGCAGTGCTCAATTGATTTGTTTGGTGTCCTCAATTTTAGTTTTTGGGCAACATATTCATTAATTATCTATCGCACATAATCATGATATTTAATAAATACGCAGAAGAAGCCAAGACACTGAGCTAGATTTCAACACTTCCCTTATTTAAGCGCCATGAATCCACATTGAAAGAGCATACCATGTCAATTTTGACATGCACCACTTGACACTGGAGGAGGAAAAAACAAAGCAAGTCATAATCATAGATGTGCTTTCAACTGCATTGGTTATATCTCAACGGCTTGATCCCTTATCGACAACATTGAATCAGCCAAAACTGGTCCACTTCTGCTATTGATTATTCGAAAAGGAATCATGATAATGCTATTTTTAACTACCCAATCACGCATGCTCAACAGGGTCCATGTAGAAGGGCCCACTATGTGTTGGAAGCCCTTATACTTACATGCCATTTTTTCATGATTTTCTAGAGAAAGAAAAGGAAATCTGGACAAATGTAGAAAATCAATCTATTTCAGTCCATAGATCCACAGCATAATAGAGATGATAAATAAAGACAATTCTAGCAAAACAGGCGCATGGCACAGAACATCTAACAGATCAGGAGTGTCCTTTAGTTGCAACTCACTCATAGGCATGCTACAACCAATCCAATAGAGACTGGAGTTCAAAACATATGCTCCCATATAAAAAATATGAGCAAGTGAAATGTAAGTAAACATATAAAAAAAACCATGAAAAAATGAAACCTACAGTTATAAATCAAACAACCATTACATCTGAATTAATGTTGCTAAATATCCCAGAATTGTTAAGGAACAATTTTTCTCTGTTATATTCCAAAAGATACAACGTTTTGTTTCTGTAGCATCCTCACCTCCCAGTGCACATCAGAAAAAACGGTGCAAGCTCAATATTATTGTATGAAAAGGATAGATTTAATGAAGGAGGTACCATAAAATTATTATGTGTAATACCCATGAAAGATCTAGACTGAAAAATATTCAAGTCTGAAAAATCATGAAACTAGAAGACAAAACAAAGGATATTTTTGTTTAGAGAACCAAGGGTGTAACCAAACCTGAGTTGAGACTGACAAAGAAAGGCAGAAAATCTGTACTATACTAGTTCTCAGGGCTCCAAAAGGGAAGACATTTGATGATAGACAAATCCATTTTTTTAAAATAGAGGAAAACAAATTAACACCATACAGTACTGAAGCCAAAATAACCTTCAACAAAAGCTTTCTGAATAGTCAATTTATAATTTCCTAGATACAGTCCTTACTCATGAGACTTTTCATTTGCATAATCCTTCCAAAACTTATAGACGCTTCAAGATATTAGATTTGGTGGTCAGAAAATTCTTTTACATGATTGAAAAATAATATAATAATAAATAGGAAATTATGATCTCAAGCAACAGCCATGAGAGACTAACTCATTGCTGTTTATCACCAAGAGACCAATCAAGAAAAACAATGGCACCTTTCAATTGTGGTAAACAAATGCAGCGTAACAATTAGGTACCCACACTGGACACAATTTAGCATTATGTAATCATTCTGAAATTAGAGAATTGAAGGAAGGTGATAATCATCAAATATGGAAATTATATATCAGTTAACAGTCAATAAGTTGAAAATACTTTAATATAAATAAGAATCTGACTTCAATTCAATAATTTAATTTGATTAAAGCAAAGAACTTCCCAAGTATTCTCAATATAAAAGCATAAAGAACATGAAAGGATAAGAAGTGCCTCAACCTCATATGTCACAGTGCCGCCTGAAGTTGTAGGTTGGCGTAGTGTCACTACAGAGACTGATCCACTACCCGACAAGATGCATAAAGCTCTTGGTCTCTGCTGCGCAAATGCCAATATTTTGGCTGCAACATCCTGCAGGAAATAGCAATTAATAATATTCTTGACACAAAATATGGACGACGACATAAAAATTTGTTATTGCATGTGAACAACATAGGAATACATAAACTGACAGATCTTTAATTAAGTAAACATAGAGGTCTAACATGAAAAAAGTAGGATAAAAAACATATTCAATTAACCTGACATTTGAAGGACAGTTGAGGTATTCATTATTTTTCACTTTCAGTGAAAGGAAGCTCATAAAACTTATCAGAAATCTTTGTGATATGGGAGCAAGGAGATATGGAAAATGTTAAAGACGTGGATGACCACAGTCAAAATAGTAATGGAAATGCAGTGGTGAACATACCTCTCCAATTCCAATGTGTAGGACATGTGGGGTAAAGGCTAGTCCGGCTGAGCTGTTCATCCATTCACCTGATTAAAAAAACTTTTAAGAACCTCATTGCCACAATAAATAGATGGGAGTAGAATAGCTATCTAAATCTACATATAACCACAAGCAAAAGAACATTGTTCTCAAATTCAGAACAGAAATAAAGGAACATTTCTCAGCTTCTATTTTGGTCTGAAGGGGGTGTTGGTGAGGTTCCGTCCATATTCCCTAAAGACTCATACTTTTGCTAAAAAACTAGTTTTACATCACATTTAGAAAGAAAATACATCAGAATCGTACCTCTAAATCATTAAATTCTTCTATTTTGCTTTAAAACTGCTGTTTATGAGCTATCTTTTCTTTTTCCCCCCGTTGATTTTACTGTGGGCTCAAACAGGCATAATATAAACCACTTTTTCAAGACTTAATTGATTGAAAAGGAAGATATTAATCACCTTAGGCTATCACCACATTAATTACAAAATTCAAGATAGTAATTTAGTTGAACATAACTTACCAAGAGGAGCAAGTTGCTGTTTCCATCCAGTCCCCGGTGGCCTTCCTCTGCGTGGTTTTTCCCCTGGGGTGATCGGCACGGTTGAAGGCGTGGAGGAAGACATGGGGGACAGTCCTAAAGACATATTAGCTCCATCAGAAGCATATTTCCTAGGCCTTCCCCTCTTCTTCTTCACAGTCTCACCACCCTGGGATGCATTTGACACGACAGACATGCTCATACCATGAGAGAAATTGGGTGGTGGATTCTCAACATGGAATGCAGAGCCACCCACAGCACCTCCACTGATCCCTACATTGGGATGCACTGGAATGTTAGGAGGATTAGTAAGAGTCTTGAAAACAGGTGGAGTGTGTATCCCACCACCGTGTGCGGGGGCTGATCCCCCACCAACACCATGAACATTGGGGCCGGGCCCTGAACCACCAGAACCCCCAATCCCCCCTCTATTCAGATAATATGGAGCTGAACCTTGCAATGTCATCCCTTCTCTCCCATCCATTCATTTACTTGGCAAAATGACACTAAAGATCCAATTCTCGAGATTTTTTCACCCTAAAAAAACAGTCTTTTGCACCCTTTCCAGCCTAAATTTGCAAATCTGAAACTAACCCACCAAAGAACTCAGAACAAAACCCTAACAAACAAGCCAAAAACAGAAACAAAATACAAAATTAAAACATTACTACATGAAAGGTTGAAGTTTTAACAAGGGTTTAACATGGGTTTTTCAACAAAATTACGGAAAGACAGTAAAAGAAATCATTAAATAAGAAATTTTAGACCTTAAATTGACAGAGGAACTAAAAAGATATTAAAAAAACTCAAAAAGGTTGAATCTTGGGAGAGATTGAATGCCAATACCAAACATTAAAGCTTATACTGAAAATGTAGAAAATACATGGCTACCTAACCACTAAAATTCTCTGCTCAAATTCAACAGCTGTTCAACTACACTCCAAGCACATCAAGGGAAAAGGGTGGAAGGAAAAGGGAACCCTAGATTTAGAATGTGAGAGAGTGAAAGAGAGAGAAAGAGAGAGGAATGGGGAGTTTTGGGAAAGAGGAGGGAGGGTAAAGACAAAAGTGAGATGAAATAGAAAATTTTGAGCTTTTGAATTAAAGTAAGGAGATGGCCACATTTTCTATTTTATTATTAATAATTTAAAAATAATAATTTATTGAGGGTTTGAAGGGGGTTTAACAAGGGGGTGGTGGGGTAGGGGCCTGGGTTGGGGTGGAGGGGTAAGGGGAGGTTTCTGACTTTGAGAACCTTTAAAAGTCTGAAGTCATTGGGGACATCAGGACAGTTGGGTGCACCTAAGTACCAACATGTCTTTATCAGAAACATACCACAACCAGCATTGTTTCAACACCACTACTTAATTACTCCACTTCACAGCCAAAGTTTATTATATGACTCAGTTAAAACTACTGTTCTTGTGCCTTTTGGATGAATTGTAGAAAATATTTTGGAAAAATGAGTTTTTAGGAGAAAATTTGAAGAATGTGTTATGTATTTCTTTGTATTTTGGAAAAATATTAAGAATGAGTTGATTGTTTCTTTATATTTTGGGGAGAGACAAACTTTACTTTTGATGTCAAATCAGTTGTTTTTTTATTGGGTTTGTAGGGTGATAGTGATTTAAATATATATAAATATTTGTAATAATTGAAATATGATTGTAGAGTGTTTTGTATATGAATTATGAGAGTTTTTTGGGTATTAAAATGTTGGATTCTGGAATTAAGATGGGAGATTGTGTACGCATTTTGTATTTGTCCTGAGAGTTGGAAAATGTTCTGGAAAACACAGGAGAACAAGCTCTAAATATTTTTGTAATAATATTTGATGTGGTCTTCCAACGGAGGAGGGTATCTTCCAATTCAAGTGGGCATGAAATGGTAAACTTCAATTAAAGATAATGAAATAATGCAATTGAAAGTTTTTCTTTTAAGAATGTTGGTTCTTGATTTATAACACGAATAAATTAGTAAAGATATTGATTATGTCCCCACAAGGACCGCGACAGTTAAAATAAGAAATTAATCAAAAAAGAAAAATGCTAGAACTTCAATTAGAAGAACAATAATCAATTTATCAAATAAATGAAAAATGAAAACTATAAAAATTTGAAGGAAAAAAAGAGCATATTATTATATTTTGGGAGCATGCACTAAAGTAGTTTTACCAATAATTAGTGCTAAGCTATAGGATAAGAAGAAATTATGTACACCCTTAGGTAGGGCTATTAATGGAGCAAATTTTAAGTCAAATCTGATCTGAATTAGATTCGATTATTTAGAATTTTTAATTTGAATCTAATCTAAATTCGATCTGATTATTTAGGATTTTTAATCGGTAAAAGATTCGATATATATGATCCAATTAAAAAAGTCCGTAATCCGAAATAATTGGAGTGAGTATGGATTTTACTCGATCCGATTCATTAATAATACGAATCCATATATATATTATTATACATATGTGTGCACAGGTTCCTTATAGCAATGCAAAAGTAGGTTATTGTATGAATGTAGTAATGAACTCTTATGCAATATATCAAATTATGTGTTTTTCATACAAATTGTTGGATTTTAAATTTGTCTTGCATTACTTATTTCTCTATTGTTGTAACATAAAATATGTGGGAAGAATAATGAGCAGAAGCAGGATGTCATGATTTGGCAAGAACGTAATACAAATCTTAATTTGATCAAAATGGTTTCTTTTTTATAAAACTTTAAGTTTGTAATTAATTGATTGAAGAATCAAGTGTGACTATTATATAATGTTAAAGCAACCTGACCTAAAATGCAATGATTTGGTGAATAAATGTAATTAAGTTATATTGTATTATTACTTTTAAAATGATCAATAGACTTGAGAATTATTAGTCTGTCATGTGTATGTTTTTCTAAGGATAAATGTTTTGGATTTGGATTCTATAAAATTTCTAAAATATAAGTAATATATATGATTTGAGAGTAATCGGATTCGGATCTTTTTTCAAATATCCAATTTTTATTTAGATTCGAATGTGGTAAACTAACCACAGATCCTGCAGGATCTTGAATTGAATTTGGATATGACATACTACTATTGAATTTGAATTTGGATTCGGATCTATCATTGATCCGGTCCAAAATCCAATTCATTGATAGTCCTATCCTTAGGCATGGTTTACTCTGGATGATAGGTTAAAGTAAGGCCCATCATACAAAATTATCTATTATTTACTTTTCAAATTATAGGCACAGTAGATTATCTAAAACCCGACACTGTAGGTGTACTAAGTAGAAAGAGGAACCTAATAAGTTTGATTAGACAATTCATCCACTTTTCATGCTAGCAAGACGAGGGATGAAAATTACTACCTTATGTTTCCATGTGTAAAACATCTTTTGATAAGAAACATATTTGTGAATTACGCATTTAGCTTGATAACATTGACGCCTAGGCGCTACTTTGTTGACACCTAAGCGTCAATATATTGCAACATTGATGCTGAAGCATCACTTTGTTTCAGATAATATATGATATCTTTGGCATCTATGTTCCAATTCTCTATCCCTAGTATCAAGATATTTAGTCAAAAATCTTGTTATATTTCATTTTTTATATGATTTAATTACTTCAAATCCCTCGAATATTATATTTTTCAGTCAATATTTTGAATTATGCTTGAAAAAGAGTTTAAAATTTTTTATTTTCATATGCAAAGGTATTTTGGTTTATACTTTATCTAATTAATTTCATCCACATATGCAAACATATGCTTAAAATATCATTCATTTTATTCCATATGATAAGTATAATATATTTAAGTAAAATAATTATAGACCTTATCATTATCCAAAAATTAATTCATTATTCAACATCTCATCTACAAAAGTATGCAGCCTTTTACAATTTCTTACTTTGATAAATCAATATTTTTAGTACCCTTAAATTTAAGTTACATGCCAGGTGTCAACCACTAAAATTGAAACAACAAGAAGTTACACTATGAACTGTCAAAATAGGGAGGAATTACTTTTATCTGTTGTCAAGTTCTGAAGCAGACTCCTTGAAATGCATCAGCTTTTTCTTGCAGCCAAATGAGGCTTCGTACCATTAGGCATTAGCCCTTTGAATGTGGATGAAGAAGGGTGGACGCTGGACAGGTTTGTCATTTACTCATGTAGTCATGTACAATGAGTTCAGGTACTTTTTGGATCATCTATGTTAAATAATATTTTAATATGTATTATATTTTAAAGATATTTGATTCATATCCAAGTAATTCTATAAAAAAAATATTTTATACATATATATATATATATATTTGATATTTATTTAATAATATTGAATAAAATAAGAAACATTGTATGAAATGAAATAAAAAATTGAAGCAGCATGTTTTGTGGAAATATAAGGCAGCCACAGTGCAGGATATCCAACTCCTTTACTATGTTGCTGGGATTTCAAGTTGTACCCCATCAATGAATTTAACGTGAGGGCCTTCACTCATGAGCTTTTTCTCCGCTCTGGAAGACTGGAACTTTTGTTTTGGGCTGCATTAGTAGTGACCAACAATTTTGACATGTTGGATTCATGTGCTCAAATTTTTATATAAAATAAAAATAAAGTATTTTGTTTTTTTAATATATTATTATATGTTTTAATATTTTCAATTCATTTATTTTAATATTAAAATAAGTATAATTAAGAGAAAACAAAATATAGAAGGAAAAAATAAATAAAAAAATTGAAAAGAAAAATATATGAAAGATGAAAAAAAAAAAAAAAAAAAGGAAAGGAAAGAAAGAAAGAAAGCTATCTTGTCATTATTTTCATATGAAGCTAATTTTATCAACTCATAAAATATCAGATCAAGTTTAATTAATAAAACCTTCACACTTTATATATAGTATAATATAAATATATATGAGGAAGGACAAATTGAGTCAAATGGTCCTTGAAATTCAAGTTTCATGGATAAAATAGGGAAACTTGCAAAAGTAAAATGCCTGGCACTATTGTAATCATTTAAATATATTTATTACGTAGTTTTTGATACATCAAATAAGAAAATTTTCATTTTATTGTATTTTGTTTTTAAAGTTATCAGATATATATTGTCATTATCATTTTGTGAATGATAACTTTTTACTAATTATAAAATGACAAAGATACCTTTTGGATGTTATTGACCACCGTTTTCTATTAAAAGAAGTTTATAAATTTGTCCTGTTGATGATTTTTAGATAACCTTAGAAGTTTATATTATGATAATATTTGATGCATGATTAATGTAAATTATCTCCCCAAAATCTGTTGGAACTTAATTTCTTTTTGCATTTGGAACTTATCTTTTCTTGTTTATCAAATATTATCTTATACATGAACCATTGACAACATATTTTTTATATTTGGTAAGGTACATCATATCTCTTAATTATAGAAAAAATATCATGTTGTTGAATCTTGTATTTAAGCATGTGCATATTATGACTATATTTAATGTGCTTAATTTATGGAATGATTGACTGAGAGGGTGTTTGGTTGATCTTATTTAAAATGTCTTATAAGTTCCTCCATCTTAAAAGATATTTTTGAAACTTATAAGATGTTAGATCTTTTTTGGGTATTGTTATTCGCACTCCAAATTTTGTTATTGGCACTCTAATTGATTTTTAGTCTATAGAAATTGACTATTATATCCCTTTATTTTCAAGATATCATATAATTTAAATTGCTGGACAATTATGCCCTTAGTATACTATTCTTTGTCATATTAAATATAATCTTGATTAATTCCTAGTCTTAATTCATTCCATGTGAAACTTGATAGAGCATTTAAAAATGAAAAGATTATCTCGTTTCTAAATTCAATCATCTCACTAAAGATACGACTATGAACTGCAATAGGAAAATAATAGCATCACTACAAATTATTATATTTTCACATCCCAAATATAGGTCCTGTTTTACTTCATAAAGACTACTTTATAAAGTTATTTCAATCAGAAATAAAGGAAAAAAAGAGTATTGCACTTTGTTATTTAGATCTAGCAAAAAATCGCTCATATTGTGGGTACCAAAAAAAATATAGATAATAGGCCTTATTTTCTCCATTCAATAAAATGCAGGTAATTTTACCTACCATCTAATTACCTGCCACTTTTTGACATAACCCATGAACAACCATATATATATATATATATAAATTTTTCTCTAATTCTCACAAGTTAATTGGAAAATATAGCACATTTTTCTATGATAACAACAATGCGAAAGTGGTATTTAATTTTTAGTTAAATTTTTTTTTGACATATAATAGGATTTAAATTTGAACTTCAAAATGTGATATAACTTAAAATCGACAAATGTTTAAACATTTAAATTGTACTTTTCAAACTAAAATACTTGACATATATACTTTAAGTACTTGTTCAATATAATATTTAAAATTTGTATCATCTTTTATTAGTTTTATTTAAGTAATATTTGAATAATATTATGTAAATTAAAAAACACATATTATATAGTCATTGGTAATGGGTCCACTATCTCGTATCCAATAAAAAATAAATAATTTTACCTATGGGTAAATTTACCTAACCCGTCATCACCTTTTCTTGGGTTTTCCACTGGTACCCATATGCCAAATCTATTATTATTTCATATTAAGTTGGACAAGTTGATGTGGAATGCCTTCATGAGTAATAAAGTTGAAAGTGATAATTATTATATTAAAGGGTATATTTGTATTGCAAGTTAATATAAATGGATTTGGGAAGTAAGTGGATATTTTGGTCAATAACTTACTGAAAAAAATTAGAATGGAGTGCGAATAACGATACTTATCTTTCTTTTCTTTTCTTTTTTAAAATAATAAGTTCTTAAAGTGTTTGAATAAAATAATATCTTAAAACTTCTAAGATGTTAGTAATGAAATTTTTGTAATTAATACGATTAAACTTAAACTAACTTGTTAAGATCTTCAAAATAAGTTACACACTCTTTACTTTTTTAAAAGAGGTTATAAGCTCCTAACATCTTATTTTAGAAGCTTATAAGCTCTTTTTTAAAAGCATTTATCAAACACTTTTTACATCTTATAAGATCTCAAATATCTTATAAGATGTTTTGAGAAGCTTATAAGCTCACCCAAACACCCTCTAACGACTCCTTTCCTTGTCTATTATTTTCTTGGTGTTAATAATAACCTTCTTAATGATTTAAGGTAAGAATCTTTTTCTGCATGATCATACTAAATTATCTTCAAGTAATTTGCAGAGAATCTGAAATCGCATTCAAAATCGTCTTTCCATAAAAAAACCAGAATCTTTTTTCTTATTCATAAAAATCATATAGAATGATTCTCATATCTTCCATTCTAGGAAAGTACATCTCATTGGGCTCTAAATTTTGCATATCTTGTAGAATATATATGTAATTTAGATTCTTTAATTTGTGAAATCACCAAATATCCTTAATCATTCCAACGGTTATTTACCATGCTAGTCCTTTTATAACCATTGGTGGTTCATCTATAAAAGAAAAGAAACAAGTTGCATTCAAAGTGTAATACCCCATCCCACATGGACTAAATACTGAAATAAAGAGTATTATATAAGCTTTGGCTGAAGAACTCATGTGCATTCATTGGATATCCCTTTTGGGCAAGTCGATCATAGCCCAATTGTAGGATTCACTTAGTGGCTTTAGAGGCAATTCTTGCGTCCAACGGCTCATGAACTCGGGGAGTGACAAATGGTATCAGAGCTATCACCAATCGGAATATTGGGAGCTACGTGCTATACGGGGCAAAGTTCTGTATGAGTGGGAGCCACCTCTTGAACCTATGGGAAAAAGTGCTACACATACGGGAGCCACATTTTGATCTTGTAGGAACTACTTTTAAAGTCCCAATACCTTGTGATTGATCTTGGATTTGTATCATGCCGCGACAAAGACATCGCGTTCTGAAGGAGGGGTAATTATAATACCCCATACCACATGGACTAAATATTGAAAGAGTAACTAGTATATAAGCTTTGGCCAAAGAACTCATGTGCATCCATTAGATATCCCTTTTGGGCAAATGGATCATAACTCGATTCTAAGATGCACTTGGTGGGTTTGGAGGTAATTCTTGCGTCCAACGGGCTCGCGAGCTCGGGGTGTGACAAATGATATCAGAGCCATCACCAACCAGAATATTGGGAGCTAAGTGTTATACAGGGCAAAGTGCTACGTATGTGGGAGCCACATTTTGATCCTATAGGAGTCATATCTAGAGTGCCAATGCCTAGTGACTGGTCTTGGATCTATGTCATGATGCTACGAAGACTTCGCGTTCTAAATGAGGGGTGATACAAAGAAATCTTCTAAGATGGAAAAATCATTGTTAAAAAATGTACTTGTAGAGTTGTGTTCACTCTTTTACACGCCTTAAGCTAAATAGTTTCATTTCTTGCTTTTCTACTGTTGGTTCAAGGGACTTTTTGGTGATGAAGACCAAGACATGCGCCTGCCTTTCAAAGACCTTGTGATGAAGAGAAAAGTGACGTTTATGTCTTGAAGGACCTAGTGGTGCAGAAGGACAAGAGATGTGTGCCTTCAAGGGATTCCATGAAGAGAACAAATCATGCACTAGGTTGCTCGACCAAAGGTAGTGCTGCTCGAATTACTTATATGCTTCTAAGTTTCAATTTGAAAGGAGAGTTGGAGCTTGGCATACAGAGTAGCAGCAACTTGTGCATTAATTTATAGAGGTTGTGCAAAGAAGGCTAACATAAGTTCCCCTGGGTTTGTTCATAAAACACCAGTGTTCCAGAATTTACTACATCTTGTTTGGAATTTGGTTTTTCCTTTCTATTGAGAGTCGATTTATCATCCTCTTGGGTGTTTCTTACCTTACTTTTCTTACTATAAAAGTATTTTTGCTGATCTTGTATCAATATTATTATCTCATAGTAATTTGACATGTTTCAAATCCGAGTGAAAGCTTAGATAGTGGATATAGACTCTGTAGAACTACTATATATATATGTATTAGTGTCTCTGTACTTATGTTTTACTCTTTATATATTTATTATTCTGACTACTAATTTAATTGATTTTACAAGTTCCGGTCAGTATCTTAAAACACTTTATATATATATATAACTCAGTTTTATTTAAAGGCAAAAGTTTTTCAGTAATCATACTTCACCTCTCTCTTAGACATAAAAATCATTCTCAAAATTATTATTTAATACATTAATTAGTCTAAAAGGTAGGTAATAAACCTCATTATGGAGATAAAAACCTAAACAAAGTGAATACTCTATCACATTAGTTAAAACTTTAAGTTTGCAATTATGTTGTTTTTGTTTATAACAAAAGTTGTGTGTTTTAAGAAATATTTATTTTGCATTTACTTATTTAACGAGTATTATTAATATTTTTATGGAATATTATACCTTCGCAATTTCAAAAGCTAGGCATATATCCAAGTTTATATGGCATTTACTTCTATTTTTCTTTTCTAACATCACTTATAATCCAAAAGTTTTAGTCCTAAGCATATTATTATAACATACAAATAAAAGTATCCTAGATCTGGAAA
Organism: Jacaranda mimosifolia; assembly: GCA_018894105.1. Classification (NCBI taxonomy): domain Eukaryota; kingdom Viridiplantae; phylum Streptophyta; class Magnoliopsida; order Lamiales; family Bignoniaceae; genus Jacaranda; species Jacaranda mimosifolia. The sequence continues at coordinate 33,242,944 of CM032119.1, forward strand.
ATAAATAATCCAATTTATATATAGTTTGTATTAAATACAAAAAAGTATCTTCTATTTGAGATGTAATTGGCCTCTTTAAGTTGGCAAATGTTAGAAACCTACATTGGTTGTATGAGTTCATTTTGAAAGTTGACCTAGTTCTCATTCATGTAATTATAGGCATAATTCTTATAATTTGTAACATCATAAATTCTTGACTTATCACAAGATTAAAAGACTAGTCTTGCATTTGTTTCACATGTAAATTTATTCATTTATTTTCTTTTTTAAAGATAAAGAGCCGCTCATGCGAGGTTTAGGTATTGACCCCTACCTGTACATTAAATTAAAAAAATATTGAAAGAATGTACATCAAAGTCAAAAGAGAAACAAAATCAAAACCAAAGATAGGAAGTACTGCTTTTTTTACATCCATAACTATCCTCTAAACCTAAAATATGGGTAATTCCATTTCTCCATGCGAAACATGCATTTGATATTCCTCGGCAACTCATCGTAAGAAAAAAATTCTGCCCTTCATAGTATGGCAAGCTCATTTGCAAGAGTATCAACAATTGCATTTCCTTCCCTAAATATATGCTGGAATATGATATTGATTTGTTGTGCCAACTATTTGATGGTACCCATCCCGTGCACGAGACTCCATTGGCAACTATTAGATTTTTGAATCATGTGAATGACTACCAAGCAATCCATCTCTACCACCACATTATTGATATTACTCGAAACACATATTTCCAAACCCTTTTTCACAGCAGATAACTCGGCAAAGATGTTTGTTCCATATTCGAGAGGCTCACTAAAAGCAAAAATTGGCCAAAGAATCCCGATTGTACCTAGAGGCCCCATATTAGCTTGTGTTGCCCCATCAGTATTAAGTTTGTGCCAACCAATTGGTGGGCTTTTCCAATGGACAATACGGCATGGAGATGGTAACTTGGGCGGATAAGACACACCAAAGGATGCAGCAAGTGGAAAGCCACCTCCCTGATGCTTCAGTTGTATGAGATTAACCTTACAAGCTAAAAAAAATGTAATTGTTAACCCGCCAAATAATCTTTTGAAATGATACCTTGATGTTCTTATGCTTCATATCATTTGGGCAACAGTAAATAAATCAACAAATCAAAATTGGTATCTAGGTTCTTATATAAGGTTCAGAAGCCTTCGGAGCACCATTTTTTCCAAACATTCCAAATAAAGGATATATTGGTGGTCATAAGCATAGTGAAATTGATCAATTTCTCTTCATAATATTGCCAAACTTCCTTAACCATAGGACATTCTAAGAAGAGATGCACATTGTTCTCCAATTCATGATAAAACTAGCATTTGGATGCAATACTAATACCTTTGTTTTGTAGCCTCTCATCTGAAGGTATAAGATCATGCAAAAGTTGCCATATAAACACTAAAATGGATGGCGTGAGCGTTGCATTCTAGCAAAGGTGAAATATATCATTCCATGGCCTCGATTGTCTAATATGACTCCATGTACTCTTCATAGAAAATTTTTCATCTCAGGATAACTTCCAATATGGAACATCCTCAATAGGTAGAATGGGAACGCAATAAACTTACTCAACTAAATTTGTTGGAAGCACGTCCTTAAGCTTGCCAATACTTCAAGATCCATTATCCCAAAACTCATGCATCGGAGCAATGCTGCCCTTGATCTCTTTATGCCAATTCATTTGGTCAATTAGAGACAATTCCTCCATCCATACATCATGCCAAAATCATATTTTCCCTTCCCCAATTGACCAAAAGATATGTCTTTCCACCTCATGTTGAATCGAATATAACTTCTTCCATACAAATGAACTCTTCGATAATGCCTCGACCCTTATAGGATACCTTCTACAGTAATATCGTCTCCTCAAAACATTTGCCCACAATGAATCCTGTGCCCTAAATCTCTACCACAATTTAAAAAGAAAGGAAGAAGATGTGTCCTTTAAGCTTCTACAATCCATACCACCCTCATCAATAAGATAACAAATGAAATTCCAAGCCTTCTAGTGCATCTTTTTCTTTGTATCAGTTGAGCCCTAAAAGGACTTATTTAAAATTCTATCAAGCACCAAAAGAACATTATTTGGAGGTTACATAACCTGTAGGATGTAAAGAAGGATTGAGTTCAAAGTACTCTTTATAATAGTCAACCAACCACCCAAAGTAAGCCGAGGATGTGACCATCCCAAAAGGTTTCTCTTGACCTTAGTAATCATAGTTTCATACATAGAACATTCTTGTTTACCCTTGTACAATGGCGCACCAAGATAATAAAATGGTAATTGCCTTTTAAAAAATCCTAAAGTGCTAGCAACATCATTTATTAATACCATCATAAGTTGTTCAGCCAACCTTGTACATGATAAAAGAACGTTTCACCATACTAATCAATTATCTCGTGCAATCTTCATATTTCGAGAGGAAATGCTTAAGAAATTGAAGATTCACACGTCCTCTATTAGAAAATATAATAACATCATCCTTATAAGCCACGTGAGTGATTCGGATACCTCTTTCAGTAGAAAAATGTAAGGAAAGATGTTGTTCAAAAAGCCTATCTAGCCCTCGCGATAGAATCTCTGCAAAAATACTAAGAAGACTAGGTGACAAAGTATCTCTTGCTTAAGACCTCTTTTCGATTTAAAGAACCTCGAAAGCCCTCCATTTACCAATATCGAGAACCAACAATTAGATATGAGATTGCGACAAGGGAAATCTAATGAGAAGGGAAGCCAAACTTGTCAAGAACTGCCAAGAGAACCTCACAATTTACGCTATTGTACACCTTTTACATATCAAGCTTCAGAATGACATTATCTTTGCTATAGCCCAGCCCGTGGATAATCTCTTGCACAAGTAAAATATTGTCCGAAATTAACCTACCTTGAACAAAGCCACTCTGATTCAGTGAGATGATGGAAGGTAAAATACTAGCAAATCTCTTGCACATCATCTTAGATAGTATCTTGCAAGTAGTGTTACATAAGCTAATCAAATGAAAGTCTTTCCAAGAGTTTAGGAACTCAATCTTAGGGATTAATGTAATAGATGTTGTTGTAAATCCTCTGGGCACTGTATATCCCTGAAAGAAGTATTGCACTGCCAAAATCACATCTCTTTGAATGGTATCCCAACATGCCTGAAATTTTTTTGCCCCATAGCCATCAGGTCTTGCAGTACTATCCGAGCACATGTAAAAACTGACCTCTTTAACCTCTTCATTGGTTGGAAGATTAAGTAAATAATCAAATTCACACATACCCAAGAGTTAAGGAATACAATCTAGATCATTCAATTCCAACTGACCCCCTTGGCCCATCAATAACGCTTCAAAGTAGGCTGCTACCGATGCCTTGATGTCATCCTGTGCTGTAAGTATTGCTCCATTATCCTCAATTTGATAGATACAGGATTTGATATGTTTTCTCTTAGCTAAAGACTGAAAGAAACTTGTGTTTTGCTCACTTTCCTTGATCCATTTACATGTAGATTTCTGTTCTGTCTCCAATATTCCTCTTCCATAGCTAAAGCAACCACAAGTAACACATTACACCATTTTTTAGCTCTACAAGGTTTTCAGTATTTGGATCCTCATCAAACATTTCCTCAATGTTGAGCAATCTCCTTAGCGTTATGGACTCTACAGAAAACATTACTGAAGATATCTTTGTTCCGAGCCTTAAGGGCTTTGAAAGGCGCAACAACTTCAAATAGAGCTTAATCATCCCATTTCTGGCAATAGGTCTTTCCCAACATTGCTTAACCAAATCTAAAAAACCATGGTACTTGAGCCACATACGCTGAAACTGAAAACTTGAGCTATGCTAAAAATCAAGCCATGCAAAAGATATTATAGAGCATGATGATCTGAATAGGATCTAGCAAGATGAGTTACCTTAGTCAACAGAAAGGATTCAAATTCAATCCAAGGCATGGAGTAAAGAACTCTATCAAGTCTCACCTATATGAAATTGTTAGTCCATGTAAAAGGTGAACCAATAAATCCAGCGTCCTCTAATTCACAATCCATCAACATATTTTGAAAATCTTCCATTGCAGATGGATCCAAGTCAGCACCACATTTGAAATAATAGGTTGGTTTGGTTGGATTAAGTTCATTAAAAATCACAGCTAACATAACTCAATTCGATCCTTACATGTACGAATTTCGGTTGGCTCAAGCTCGTAGATTATATATGGATTGGGTTGGCTCAAACTTGTAGATTGAAAATATATGCATTTAGGGCTATCAATGGGTTGAATTTAAATCGGATTAGTTCATATCTGAATTCGATTATTAAAATTCATACTTGAATTCGATTTGATGTCATATAAGATCTTTGTTAGATAGTATCATATCCGATTAGGTGGATATCTGAAATTCGATAAAAAATCCGACTCGATTATATATAAATATATATTTCTTTTTTCCATTTTGGATTGTATAAAAATATTGTTTATAAAGTAAATTTACGTCATATTTAAATTTTTAATAATTTTTTATCATATATTGGCTTAAATGTTAAATATTTGAATATTAAACCCTTATATAACATTATTAATATATATAAGTAAACTATTATACATTATTATATTTGACATTTTTTCTGTTCCCTCTTATTTTTAGGTTAAGACTCAATATTAATAGCATAATATAGATAGTAGGCCAACATTGTATAAAGATTTTAGTTTAAATCTTTATTAATTATATATAAGATTATAATTTAATAAAAAATTATTAAAGCTCAGATTCGAATTTTTATTGATTGAATTGTTTTATTTCATATCCGATTTGTTTTATTTCGAATTATGAATATTTATAATCGGACATGATCCATTGAATATTTTAATTGATTAAAAATTCTAAAATTCGGGTTGAATTAAGATTAGATTCGAATTGAAAATTTGATCAATTGACAGTCCTATATGCATGTATAAAATTAACAGTAAGAATAAGAAATGAGAAATTCACTCAAACGTGGTAAAATAACTAACAAAATGAAACAAAATAACCAAAACACCGTTTGATAAATACTGGAGTAGTGTATATGGTTCTTTGATTTGTCTTGTGATTTTAGTGTGCCTTGTGTCTTAAAGAAGTGTAAAAAATTTCTAATTAAAATTATAAATTAAATAATTTTTAATCCTTAAGATTTACTAATATTATTGGATTTTAACATATTACTTTTACTAAGTTAAGTACTGTAGATTTTTTTTTTTAATTTTATGATTTAGTTTTCTTGTATTTTAAATGTTCATGTAAAAAATATAATATTTAATTATATATTATATGTTTGGGTTGGGGGTCTTATCAAACCCATAAAATGTGCATAGATATAATTAAACCCAACCTAGGCCGTGTATCCAAACTAACCCATAATTGTTGGGCTGTGATGGGTAAGTATATGGGTTTGCAGGTTGACCTAACCTATTGCCAACTCTTACTCAAATATACTAAAAATAATAATTTCTCTTGCGAAGGGTCCTATAATAAATTAAATATTATAGTATTTTTACATCCAAAATTAAATATTTCAATTGCTGACATAAAAAATTAATAAAATCTAAAAATATTATTTTTAGGTTAAATTATTATTGTTGTATGCATTTTTTTCTTTTAAATTAAAATCAAATATGTTCTTAAACTTTTTTGTCTTTTATCTTATGGGGCTAAAAAGAGGGGGGGGGGGGGGGGGAACATAATTTTTGTTTGAACCCTACAACACCACCATCTCCAAACCCACAAGCCAAACGTGTTATCTTTTTCATTTTTCAATATATGAAAATACATAAAAAAAAAAGAAATATTAAAAACCAAATAATGCCTAAAAGTAGTTCTTGTAGAAAAATACTAATTATGAAAAACAGCAGAGAATGAGCTCAAAAGCGAAATCTGGGCTAATCCGTAAGACAATGTACAAAGTTGTACAATTATACTATGATTTTCACATGATCAAAGAGATTGTCAAGCAATTAATTGGTCTAATCGTATTATCATCATATTTATACATATAAGATTTAATTTGACGTTTGAACTCTCATGACTCCTTGGTTCACGTGTGTTTAAATAAAAAAATATTAAGAATATTATAATAAAAAAATTTATATTTTGAAAATATTAGTTTATTAATTTATTATATTAAAATATACATATATAGTTTTTTCTATGAACTGCAGAATAAAAATTGACTCGTCCTATATTCTTTCTGACCTTTTCCCATTTACTTTGTAAAATTTTAACCACTAGCTTTAATATTATGTTTAATTTCTGAATTTGAAATTAATATTTTTAAAAAATTATCTTTAGTATTTAAATTTTTCTAAAGAAATTCTCCACTCTATAATAATTTTTTTAAAATATTAAAAAATAATATTTATATATTTTCACTCATATAAAGTAACATAAATATCAATATTGTAAAATAAAATATTTTAATAAATAAAATTATTTGTGGTGCTTTGCGGTACTTGACATATACTAATACAATCCTAAAACATGAAAAATGAAATTAGTGGTAAAATAATATAATATTGATGCAAAAATTGTCACTAAGTACTATATATATATATATTAAGTGATAATTTTTTTTATTTTATTAAAATAATAATTTTTAAAAGCTTAATAATTATCAAAATCACATTCATGAAGTCTTACTTTCTCCCACCACTGTTACGCGATTAATAAACATCATCTCAAAATAAAGCGGCAATAAATGGGCTAAGGATCTTCCTACTAAATCAGTTTGAAAATGACGAAAAACAAAAAGAAAAAAAAAATTATCTTACTTATTGTTCACGGGAGAGAGCTGCAACGATAAATGGGCCAAGGATCTTCTTGCTGACCAATTTGAGAATGGTGAAAAAAAAGAAGAAAAAAAAAGGATCTTACATGTTGTTCAGGGAAAGGGCAAGGGGAGAGAAGAAAGAATGAAGAGAGAGAAAAGGAATAATGCCAAATAAACAAAAAGAAAAAAGAAAAGAAAATAAGGCTTTGTTCACTAGCATTTTGGTCATTTTCTAGAAAATTTTTTGGGAGAATGAGTTTTTGGGAGAAAATTTGGAAAAAGTGTCAATTGTTTGTCTATGTTTTGGGAAAATAGGGAAAATGGATTAAGAATGAGTTGTTTGTTTGTTAATATTTTGGTGGGGGGACAAATTTTATTGTAAATATCAAATCAATTACTTTTTTGTTGGGTTTGTAAGAATTTTTTTTTTAATGTAATGTGTATATATATATATATATATTGATGGTGTGTATATATATACTTGAGTATTAGGTAGGGTCAAGGTAGGGCTAGGGTAGTGTGTAGGGTCTTTTTTAGATTGAATTCTGATTTTTTGGGTATAAATTTTTTGTGTTTTGGAAAAATGATTAGAGAATATGTATGTTTTGTGGGATTGTTTTGGGAGTTGGGAAATTTTTTCCCAAAATGCTAGTGAACACACCCTAAGGTTTTGGGGGTTTTTTTTAGTCAAAACAAGTGCATGAGTAGTCAACTCAAAATACAAAATTAAATTGGGGAGTTGAAACTAAAAAAAAAGATGGATGGGGACTGAACACAAAAGTGAAAATGGATTTGAGAATTTATAAATAAGATGCCATATATATATATATATAAATTTATGATAGTTTGTAATTTTAGTGAGCTTGTGCTACAAGAAAAAAATAAAATTAATGACCAGATAAGATAATATCAATATACAAATTGTCACTAAATATTATATATATATATATATATTAAGTGATAAAAAAAATTATTTTATAATAATAATAATTTTTAAAAACTTAATAATTATCAAAATAGCATTTATGTTGTCAGTATTACGTTTACATTTTGATACAAATTGAGTAAAGTTTCCAGTCCTAAATCTAATTTTAAAGGAATCCTTTCTTAATTCAGAAAAGGGATATTTCTGGTGCCAATCAAGGTAACCCTGTTAATTAATGGGAAGTTTCTAAACATAATTGTCAGTAGAGTCATTCCTTAACTCTACTAGTGTTATAAGAATCCTTTTTCGACGTGGGCACAAAAAATATTTTTAGTATCAATTTTAATTTGAGTTCTGGAATCAAATTCTTTTACAATTCATCTACATATATATATATATATAGTTAATTGGATAATTATTTTCTTTTGATGAGTCCTAATCCTAAGAAGAAATTATTTCCTTAATTTCGACGAGTCCTAAGCAGAAATTGCCATATACATGCACACATTCCTTTTACTAGAAGAATTAGGTTTCTTGGGCGTATAAAAATCCTAGTACCTTACCCCAACAACAATTTTTCCATTCCAACTCTATATAAACTCCCTAGTGTTTTTCTTTTTCTTCCTCCAACGTAAACAGAGAATTAATAGTACCCTCTGCACTTCCTTATACATATATACAAAACTCAGAAAATTAAGACGTTGCAAATCATCATCACATTTTATATATGGCCGCGTTTCATCGTCAAGAGTATTTTCCTTCCGACATGGCATACGAGATTTTAAGTCGAGTGGGATCATTGAAAACATTGGACGCATGCAAGTCTGTCTGCAAGGAATGGAAGCAGCTGATCTACGAGTCGAGTTTCATGCCTTTATACTGTAAAAGATCAAACCATTTGTCTGGTTATTTCATTCAGGATATTATAAAGCACAAACACTTGTCCATGTTTGTGTCTGTTGATCAACCAGATATTGAAGAAGGCGGTCGCATAATTGAAAGCATTCCTTCTGATATGAGGATATTGGCCTCATGCAATCAAGGGATTTTGTGCTGCGTGAGAAGAAGGGACAAAAACTATCGCTATTTTGTGTGCAAGCCCGCCACTCAACAATGGCAATCTCTGCCTAATCCAAAACTTCGTTACAAAACTGCTGCGGTGGCGATAACAGTTTTGCGGTCGAGTCCTCTGCGCTACAAAATTGTCAGATTATCAAAGCAAGGCGTGACAAAGTATGTTTGTTATATTGTTTTTTTTGTTATGTGTTCTTTTCTATGTGATTTATTGGGTTTAGAACTTAATTATATATATATAGAAGCTATCTATTCTGGTGCTTTTTTCTAGTTATGATTTGATTCTAATTACTTTTGTCTTTCAATATATATATATATGTTTAATTATAGTTCCCTGGAGGAATACAGTTATAGATGCGAGATATTTGATTCAGAAGCATGGAAGTGGACAGAAATACAAGATGCACCACTAATCCTGCCATATTCTGAGCTAATAGACGAATCTAGACCATCCGTCTTCGCTAGCAGTTCCATCCATTGGCTAACCAGTGATGACAACGTGGTTCAATTTGATGTAGACGAACAAATAATCCATAAGTTCCCATTACCAGAAGCAGTGCACAAGAACAGTACTAGTAGTGGTTCAGAATGCAAGCATCTTGTGGAATATGAAGGGAGACTTGGACTGAGTTGCCTGACAGACGGAGGAGATGATATGGAATTGTGGGTGACAGAAAATGTTTACCCCATAAATGATCATGAGACGATGATTAAGTGGAGGAAGAAAATGGTGGTGAATGTTAAAAGCCTTGAAGAGAATGATCAAGTGAAGTACCCTTCTCCTGCTGCTTTCTACAATTCTGGAATTGTACTAATGAAGGCATCTCAACAAGTCATATTCTATAAGCTCCAGGACTGCAGTTTCAGCAAGGTGAAGTTGTATGATAAACTCAGAGTTGCTCGTGAGATTTTCCAATTCCGGTCTGACTCAGAACGTGTTGATCTTAAAGCCAGGCTACAATTAATTACTTGATGATCAATCATTTTGGAAGAAACATACTGATCATGTTGCAATACTAGTCATAATATTGCTATAATATTACTGCCGGAGGTCAATATATATGAGTACATTAATCAATCAGTTGGAGAACCTTTTTGGTCTTTGGATTAATTAGTTTTTAGATTTGATAACATTACGGTCCTAGTTTTGTTAGTGATGTATTTTTTGGAATATTAAAGCTTTGTAAACATACATGTACATATACAGTCTTGTTGGTTCAAATGATATCATGTGTTTTTGCATATTTGGTTACTTTTTCATATTTAATCTTTGCTTTTTTACTATTTAATCAGTTTTTTTCTTGAGTTAGAATACAAATCTAACTAGCTATATAGTAATAATTTGGTCGTATTTATATACTGAATTGTAGCTTTTTATCTACTATTTTATCTTGTCTTTTTCTGAGTTAAGAGTATAATTAATTAATTCCCAAATTTGGTTATAATTTTTCATTGATCAATGGAAACGTTTAAAAAGGTCCAAATATACCTAGCCCATCTACAAAAAGGTTGAACTGTGTCGATTTATTTTGAACTTAACGTATTATTAAAGTAGGATCTAAATGCTATACTAAATAAAAGAACTTTAGTAACCCAAAAATCAATCACTAAATAAATCGCTGACATTTTGTGCTAATTTAATCATACATAGTGATCGATTTTCAATCACCATTTTGCATTTGAAGCTAAAGATAAAAAAACACATTTAGAAATATTGGTCATCATTTATTTTTGTTTGGACTTAATTTCTAATTTGCCACATTGATGCAAATAATAAACATATTTTGGCCAACTTTTTAATTTTCACTGTTATGTAACATATTGAGTTCATCATTCACGCTCAAAGTTAATGAATAAAACAGTACCACAAATCTAATACAAAACAAAATCAATATAAAATACTATTATTTAACAAATTAATTTGGTTTTAGTTATAACCAACACTACACTAAACATCAAAAGAGTAAGTTTGCATGTCCCAACCTATGATGCATGGATACGGACACTGCGACACAGACATGAACACAACGATACATTAAATTTTAAAATTTTAGAATATGACATGGCACCGACACGGTTATCGTAATATATAATTATATATATAAAAAAAGTATTAATTAATTATATCAATGTATATAATATAAAAATATATATTAAAGCAAAGTGAAAAACATCAACAATAAACATTAAATAAATATATTTTAAATTCAAATAAATAACGAATCCCCTAAATAGGAATAAGTATTAGACTTCATGAAAATTATACAATAAAAATTTTCAGTACTAAAAATGTAACATTAGTCATAAAAAAATAAGTGATAATATGAAAATTGTAACTAATAACATTTGAAAAGATTTATGTTTATCACTAAAGATATGCCATCAATTGTTCATGGTGATAAATTAAATACAATTTTTACCACTATTAAACTTGTAAAAATTATTATTGTGATAGAACAAATTTTTTTTGTTACTTATATATATATACACACATATATATAGTTAAAGTTTTCAACTATCACTTACTATTTTTTTTATAATTTTTATTTTTCTTGTAGTGTGTATAATCATCCAAATTTATTAGGATATTATGCTCATAGTGAGCTTTTCTACTAACTTCATTTACCATTTAAAAAGTTTTTATTTTGTAATTATTTATTAGCCCTTAAATTTCATAATATTACCAAAAAAAATCTCGTTGTGTCCTGGACGTGCCCTTTAGCCGTGTCCAACACCGTGTCATATTTTATCTTTTTTATTTTAATTTTAAGACAATTTATTGCCATGTCTGGGCTGTGTTGGAGTCTTGTCTATGTCCGACACGTGCACAGAGTGATTTTATGGAGTATCCGTGCATTATATATCCCAACAACTGAACATATAATATAAACAGGGTATTAAAATTATTTAGAATTTAATCATAAATAAAAATTTGAAAGTATTGCCATTATAAAAATGATTCTTCTATATGCTATTGAACTAATAGCAATGAATAGATTAACTAGAAAACAACCATTCAATAGAAATTGCTCCATATCAATTACTCACTTGAATAAATTAAAACAAGTATACATGAATATAATGAGCTTTAAAGAGATCATATAATTTTATCTGAACCTCAATGAGATGTTCTATTTTATAAGTTTTCTTTCTAATATAATCCAGACGAGCGAAAAATTAAATATATATGTAAATCCAATTAGTAATGGCTGAAAATGTATAGGATCCCAAAGGGAAAAAGACTCAAAGGAGTCAAACAATATATCAGAAACAATAAACTGAAACTCCAAAGATAACAGAAATAGGAAACACGATAATAAGAAGAGAAAAGGTATTTGTAGTGGTTCGACAAGTCTACTCCACTACCTAAGCCACAAGACTTAGGATTTTAACTTGTACATTACTCAACGAATAAATTAGTACAAAGGTACAATAACCAAGATTCATCCCTCAACACTTTGCTAGCAACAATAACCTATTTGGCTAGACAATAATATTTTAGAGAGATTAATCTTGAGAGAATAACTTTATCAGAAAGGCTTATTGAGCAAAGACTCTCGCAATCTTCCAGTGCAACACTTCTTGTTTTAAATAGATAAAGGACTGTGAATTCTTCCCAACCGATAATTGCTTGGATTGATGCTGGAATTTTGATACAGTCTGTCGACTTTCCTTGTTCCCAGTAGATGTTGCTACCTAACTTGCCTTAATCACAAGCTACATAATCAAGGTAAGTTCTATGCCAACTTTCTAATGACTATTTTCCTTTGTTTTGAAGATATAAATCAAGTAATTATATTAGCAGATTTAATAAAATAACTTGAGAAAAATAGGCATAATCAAAACACATCAAATAAGAGATTCTAACAATCTCCCCCTTTTTGATGATCCTTATTTTGCTGTACTCTCCCTGCAAATGAGCATAGTGATTCTCCCCCTGTCAAGAAGTGTTCTAGCATCTTTTTGTGTTATCAAGCATGAGAGAAAAAATATCAATGCAACATACCGTAAGACATAATATGATGTGAAAATACAAACATCAACATAAAGTTCAAGGTTTGCTAAAGCAATAGGTCATAGCAGCAAAGGAAACAACAAATTCACTGTATCTCCCTCTCATCATCAAAAAGTCACCGGTTGTGAGAATGTTTGTGAAGGGAGTAATGAAACTCTTTGACTTTATACCTGAGATCAGCAATCTTGCACTTATAACATCGAAAGTTGTCCTATGTGTAGCAATTACCTAGTGCAAGGTATTCAACCTTGGTGGTTGACATGGCGACCACACTTTGTTTTTTGCTACACCAACTTACAAGACAAATTCCAAGGAGTTGACAAGTTCCAAATATACTTCTTTGGTAAAGTTTACATTCTACATAGTCAGCATTAGAAAAACCAATCAAGTCAAAGATTTTAGGGTGAGGATACCAAATACCATCGGCTAATTGTTCCTTTCAGATAACGAAGAATCAGTTTGACATCCTTGAGATGAGATTCCTTGGGTTATCATTGAAACTGTGCACAAAGACTAGTGGCAAAGAGTATATCTAGTCGACTAGAAGTTAAGTATAGCAGGCTTCCAATCATACCCCGGTACATTGATTTATCAATGCTTTTTCCTTTAGGGTCAAGTTCCAACTTGGCAGAAGATGGCATAGGGACACTGGATTCTTTATAATCTTCCATTTTGTATTTCTTTAGTGTTTTTTTTGTATTTTCCTCTTGTGATATGAAAATTCCTTTTGGGGTTTGTTTAATTTGCAATCCAAGGAAAAAAAATTCAATTCACCCATAAGATTTATTTCAAACTCATTTTTCATACATCATGCAAATTCATCACAAAGTTCTTTTAGAGTTCCCCCAAATATAATATCATCAACATATATTTTAACAAGTAGTAAGTGACCATTTGCAGTTTTTGTAAAAAGAGTGGCATCCACTTTACTCATGTAAAAACCTTTTGACATTAGAAAAGTGCTTAAACATTCATACCATGCTCTGGATGCTTGTTTTAAACCATAAAGAGCTTTTGATAATTTGAAAACATGGTTTGGAAATTTTGAGTTTTCAAAACCTGGGGGTTGTTCCACAAAAACTTCTTCTTTTAAAAAACTATTCAAAAATGCACTTTTGAAGTCCATGTGGAAAAACACAAAATTTTATGTAATGCATATGCTAATAACATGTGGATTAATTCAAGACGTGCAACAGGTGCATAAGTTTCATCATAGTCGACACCCTTTTGTTGAGAGTACCCTTAGGCTACAAGCCTTGCTTTGTTTTAACAACATTATCTTGTTCATCCATTTTATTTCGAAAGACCCATTTAGTTCCAATTATATGATAATCATTGGGTCTTTTGACTAAGGTCCATACCTGATTTTTCTCAAACTGATGAAGCTCTTCTTTCATTGCATTGACCCAAGATTCGTTATTTAAGACCTCATTTAAGTTGCTAGGTTCTGCATAGGATAAAAACACATGGTTAGGGTATTTAGAATCATTGTTTTTGGATTTTGACCTTGTAGTTATTCCAGTTGCTGGATCCCCAATGATATTATTTGTCGAATGACTTGATGCATGTTTGAATTTCCTAACTTGTTCTCCTCTATCTTCTTTGGAAGTTCCGCTGGTATTTGAAACTGGCTTAGCAATATTTTGAATTTCTGTCTGTTTCTTTTTTCTTGATTTAGCACTTCTATAACATGGTCAAAACCTACAATTTCTATGCTCAAGGTGCCCTTGGCCAGTAAAAGGTTAGTTTCATCAAATACCACATGTATGGATTCTTATATTGTCCTTTTTCTTTTATTGAAAACCTTATAAGCTTTACTATTTGTTGAGTATCCCATAAATATGCCTACATTAGATTTGGAATCAAATTTGCCAAGATGTTCCCTATCACTCAAAATGTGACACTTACATCCAAATACACAAAAATAATAGATATTGGGTATATTACCTTTCCAGAGTTCATATGGAGTCTTTTTGATAATGGGCCTTGATGAGGGTTTGATTCATTTTGTACTAGATCAACTAGGAGACTGGATGGAATTCGACCAATCTGGTCGATATACTTGTTCAAGGTGGGCTGAATCCTGCAATCACTAGCAAACGTCAGGCTAGCCGATGAGCCCTCGGCTTAGGCTCTCCGACGCTCAAGTCAATACAAGTCGACGAGATAATCCGAGCAATAGAGTATGGGCTTTTTGTATATATGAGAGCATACTTCTAGAAGGTTGGAATGGGGGTATTTATAGCCTTCTCCATCTGGGGATTTGTCTGTGATGCCCCTGACGAGTAGAGAAGGCCTTTGTTCTTGCGTGAGGGGCAATTGGTCAACTCTTCTCCTTCTGCCACTCCAGGTGGCCATCTTTCCAGGCTTTAAGGTAGAGGAATGTACTGTTGAAGCGCCTGCTGCGTCAGGCGGTAAGGGGGACAGCATGCGCCATTAATGCGGAGGCATGCCGCCAATCAGTGCATTTAATGTCCCATCAGTGCATTTAATGTGGAGGCAGAGTACTATACTGTATCGACTTCTCTGGTCGACATAATCGACCAGACACCATATTAGGAAACAAGCTAGAGGCACGGGTCGAGAAAGAGGTCGACCGAGGTCGATTGCACTTATGGGCCTCTGAGGCAAAGACTGGGCTTGGCGCTGTATCTCTGGGCCAATTTCATTTGGGCCAAGCTACTGGGCCACCCCGTATCATGAGTCCCCCCACTTCCCAAGGCTGAACGAGGATTCGATGAGAAGCGTTGGGAAGTAGCTTGATGGTCAGTTTTAATAATCAACCAGGTTTTTTCGAAAGTCGACCAGGGTTTGGCGCATTTATTAAGCGGTTACATCGTGGCGCGCGTGGGGCGGCGTGTCAATTACTTGCATTATTACAGCGCTTGGGTTCCCGTGTTCGCATCCCTATAAATTCCCGCAGTAAAACCAGCTATTTTTACTTTTATTGCATTAGCTTTTGGTCAACTGCTTATCCAAATGTCCTCGCATTCAAGATTTTCTGCTTTTAGCTCTTCGATTCAGTAAGTGCTCATTCATTTCTACTTCTTGCCCTTTAGATTTTTGACATCATGTTGGGTTTATCAAGTTCTGAGGATAGTCGAGGAGGGGATAGTGAGGCCACCCAATCTGATAGGCCTAGATATGTTTCTGGGGAGTCCAGTAGGTCGTTGAGTGATGATTCCAGTTCCAGTAGCTCGAGTAGCAACTGTGGGGGGATGAAGGCGGGCCCAGCTAGATTCTTCCTTCACGAGGTCGATTGTTTACACCAAATCATTACAGCGAGATTGTATCCAC
Source organism: Jacaranda mimosifolia (assembly GCA_018894105.1). Lineage (NCBI taxonomy): Eukaryota > Viridiplantae > Streptophyta > Magnoliopsida > Lamiales > Bignoniaceae > Jacaranda > Jacaranda mimosifolia. The sequence goes on from CM032119.1 coordinate 33,259,055, forward strand.
CATAAACCTTGTCGACCTGAGGCGTCTTAGGCAATTATACTATATTTCGACTAAATACGAACTTCTAACTCCTAGGGAGATTGGTCGAATGCATAGTCCTCATACAGGTTGCATAACTATTTTCGAGGATGCTTTTAAATGTGGTCTTAGGTTCCCCCTGAGTGGTACCATGATTAACCTGCTCAGGGGCCTTCAAGTGTGCGTAACTCAAGTGCTACCCAACTGTTTTTCCACCATCTGCAGCTTCATTATTTTAATGCATTTGTTCAATCAGCCTGTCAATTTCGAAAACTTTTCAAACCTTTTTCATCTGCCTATGTCTTGCAAGTCAGGTTGCGCCGACGAGTCGGGCTTCTATTATTTAACTGCTCGACGGCGCCATAAATTCCTCGTAGCCCCTGCTTCCTCATATGGGCAAGAATGGAAAAAATGGTACTTGTTCGTTCGAGTGGCTGGGGGTTTCACTATTCCTCAGGGCTGGTGGAGGGGGCATGTCGAAATGCCAAGAAACCTTACCCCGACCTGGCCAAACACATTCGTTCGGGACCTGGTTGAATTTGGCCAAATGGAGGCCTTGATTTTTATCAAAGAGAGGCATTTAGTGTTGGCTGGGTTATCGCCAGCTCCGTTAAATTTGCTTGCGAATGATCGACTAGGTAGATTGTGTTTTTTTTAATTTTTTGCTTTTTCATTGCTGTTATCCCTCTTGACTCTTGTTATTTTTTTGTTTGACAGATCGCACAGGAATCATGAACAGGTTGAGAGCAGAGGCTTTGGCGAGGGCAGAGAGAAATCGACAATGGCAACAGGGTACTGCGGCTTGCCGAGCAACCGCTGCAATCGAGGAGCCTCGCCAAGAGGTCGCAGCGCCTGCTCCCTTCTCGACGCCATCACTTGGTCGACAACTCAGGACCATAGGCAGCAGCTCTGCAGGTCGGGGAAAGAGGGCAATGGTGGAGCAGAGGGGGCCTGCTGCCGGGAAGGGAAATGGGAAAGCAGCGGGGTCGGGATCACCGATCGGGGATGATCTCTTCGGTGATCGAGGGGATAAACTGCTATTCAACTTGCAAAAATTTCCTTCTCCTCGGTTCGGGACAGAACCCAGCACGATTGTGCATAATTCACTCTCTATGGACACTACGGGGCTGATCGGAGCTGCTCATCTGAAGGTTTTATTAGCAGGTCAGTTCGTTGCTGACCAGAGAAGAATCATGGGACTGAGCCAGGATGCGGCTCTTCGGGAGTTGGCTTATCATGCCAACCTGGTAAAGTTCTCTGCTTTATTTTTATTTCGCTTCGTGCTGATCGATATTCTAACAGTGCTGCCTCTCAGTTGGCCAGCTTGGGTACAACTTTTATAGGAGGTTGGAGCTGGCTTTGGCTGATCGAGAACAACTGTATGTCGGCGGGGATGTGAAGACTCTGAAGGCCCAGCTCGAGTTTTCACAGATGAGAGTTGACGAGCTGGAGAGGCAGGTCGGGCAACTGATGAAGGATCTCAAGCAGAAGGATGAACAGGTGATCGTAGCTGTCCAGGAGAGGACAAAGATGGATGGGCTGGTGAAGAAGCTATAGTTGGACTTGCAGGTCGCTTACGATTTTGGTCGATCTGCAGGCCGAAATGCAGGTCTTGTAGAGGCTCGGGCTGAGTTTAATCGCATATTGCCGTTGGTGCATCGGGAGGCAGTGCAGCAGTTTATGTTATGCCCGGCCTTCCAGGATGCAAGCGTCATTTTCGCTCTCGACGACGCCCGAAGCTCCTTTGAAAAGGCCCTTAAGCAGCTGCAGTTTTTGGGCTATTGTTTCCAACCTGAAGACCAAACCCGCATAAGCCATTTGCTTGACGAGCTGCTGCAACCTTACCCTAAGGAGAAGGGTGGTACAGAGGGAGGGGTCGTCGAGGCCGTGAGAGTGGAGGGCGTATCGGAGGCGTAGCTGACTAAGGATGAAAGAATGTGAGCTGAGGTCGAGCGGAGGCTGAAGGCCGTCGCTAAGGAGTTTGAGTTCACCGGTGACTTTGCCTTCGAGGTGAAGGAAGGGACGGTCGACGCTGCTGCACATTTTCCTATTCTCGATAAGCAATTCCTGCAAGATGCAGCTGGCCTTTCTAGACCGACGACTGCTGCTGTCCCTATTGCCGTCGCTATGCTTAAGCCCGCGCCCATTGCTGCTCATTCTGGCGAGGAGCTCGACCCTGCTGCTGAGAAGGGTGCCAGCTCCAGCTAGGTTTGATTGTTTCTTTTTGTTGTTGAATATGTGATGAACGTGCCTCAATGAGGCGTTTGGACTTTGAACGATTTTTGCTGATGTATAAATGAATGCTTTTATGCTTTTTTGCTCTTTTGCAAGTTTAGTTAATTTTTTTGCCTCCATAGTCTTTATTCTTTTGCGCATATAAATTTATGGTTGAATGTTCGCAGTGTTGTACTTTACGAGATTCATTCATGGTCCTCGTCGAGTGAGCTGTGATTGATATGCAAGCGAAATAGTTGGCATTGAAACTTTGGATAACTTAACGACTATGGAGTCGATTTCATGTCATGAATCGGTAAAGTCCAAGTAATTTTATCAATTGCGGAGTCGAATGTTTGGTCTTGGCTGATTAGCCTCGCCTTGGTGGTATGAAACATGCTTTGTCGACTACAGGGTCGACTCTGTGGTATTGGCTAATGAGCCTCGACTTGGTGGCATGAAACATGCTTTGTCGACTACGGGGTCGACTTTGTGGTCTTGGCTAATAAGCCTCGACTTGGCGGCATGAAGCCAGCTTTGTCAACTACGGGGTCGACTTTGTGGTCTTAGTTAATAAGCCTCGACTTGGCGGCATGAAACATGCTTTGTCGACTACGGGGTAGACTTTGTGGTCTTGGCTAATAAGCCTTGACTTGGCGGCATGAAGCCAGCTTTGTCGACTACGGGGTCGACTTAAGAGATGAGATTCTGTAGGTTTCATGTTGTCGGAATATGCTATAATTTTATTGCTGTGGAGAGATACAAAGGGTGCCCATGGCCTTTTACACATAAAACTTTTTCAGGTTTACTGTGTTCTAAGGTCATGGTAGCTCGCGGCCCGTCGCATCTGCTAGTCGGTAGGCATTATTTTTGGACACTTTAATCACTGAGTAAGGTCCCTCCCATTTTGGGTCAAGTTTTCCCACATTTTTTGACACTTCCATTTTCTTGAGAACGAGGTTGCCAACTCTGAAACTTCGGGGTCGTACTGTCCTATTATAGCATTCTACCATTTTTGACCAGTATCGCTGCATCGTGTTGTAGGCTGCATGGCACTGCTCGTCGACAGTGATTAGGTCCAGAGTCCTTTCCGATACATTTCTGATCGGATTATAGTGGATTACCCGAGCTATGTGCTGGATCAACTCGGACGGAATTACTGCTTTAGATCCATAGACTAAGCTGTACGGGCTGCGGCCCATGGCTGCTCGAGGTGTGGTCCTGTAAGCCCAAAGCACCCCTAGGAGGTCGTCTGCCCAAGTAGTCCCTGTCCCTGCTATTCGAGTCTTGAGGTGATCGAGAATTGTTCTATTTGTGACCTCGGTCTGGCCATTAGACTGGGGATTCCTACCAAAGTGAAGTGTTGGGTAATTCCCAAGGCTTCGCACCACTTTCTCGTGTTCTTGCTTTGAAACTGAGTGCCATTATCCAAGATTAGGACTTTAGGCAACCCGAATTGGTAGATTATATTTTTCCAAATGAAAATCTTTATGGTCGCGTCGGTGATCTTTGAAATTGCTTCGACTTCTACCCATTTATTGAAGTATTCGATCGCCACTATGATAAAATTACATTGGCCTGATGTCTTTGGGAGAGATCCAACTAGTCGATCCCCCATTGGTCGAATGGCCATGTGATCTGGACGTTGACCATCGATGCAGCTGGTTGGTGTTGAATGTTCAAATGGATTTGGCACGATGGGCATTTTCTAGCAAAGTCGACCGAGTCTTGCAATAAGGTGGGCCAAAAATAGTCGTAATGGACAACCTAGTGCGCTAAAGATCGACCGCTGGAATGATTGCCGCAGACACTGGCATGTATCTCCTGCAGTACTTTGTTTGCCTCATCGGTTGCTAGGCATTTCAGTAGGGGTCCTGATATTGACCTCTTATAAAGCTGTCGATGTTCATCTAGTGCAAACTTGGCCGCCAGTCCTCTAAGCCTACGGGCCTCCTTGTCATCGGTGGGCAGGGTCCTTTGACTAAAGTAAATCTTAATTGGCTCTTGCCAAGAGAGAGCTGTCTCTTCGATGCATCCGACGAGGCTATGATTGGTGGCAGTGACACAGGGTTTGTTGACCACCAAAAATGTTATGGTTCTCTCTCTGGCGCCCTTCGCCGAGCTGGCTAGCTCTCTGTTCGGGGGACTTGCCTTAGGGTGAAACTCCTTAATGATTGCTGTAATTGTCTTACTTCTGACAGATATTGAGTTATTTTGAGCTCCTTCGCTTCGAAGTTTCCCTCTACCTGCTCCGTGACCAGCTGAGAATCAGTGAACGCTGCAAGCTGCTCGACGCCACGAGTTGCGGCCATACGCATTCCTGTGATGAGAGCCTCATATTCTGCTTCGTTGTTGGTGATCGAAAAGTCAAGTTTTATTGTTAATCATACTCCTCGGCAAGTGGGGAACGGAGGGATACACCTATTTCGCCTCCTGATGTGGTTGCTGATCCATCAACATGCAAAGTCCATACCGAGGTGCTCTCAACATTTTGCATCGGTAGGTCGAGTCTTTCGACGATGAAGTCGGCCAGGACTTGTGCTTTTATGGCTGTTCGCGGTTGGAATGTGATGTCAAACTCCTCGAGCTCGATGGCCCATTTGGTGAGTCGACCTGAAGTGTCGGGCTTCGACAACAACTGCTTTAACGGTTGATTCGTTAACACCATGATTGCATGGGATTGGAAGCAAGGCCGTAGCTTCCGAGCTGCCGTAACGAGGGCTAGAGCAAACTTCTCGATCTCCAAATAATTATGTTCGGGCCCGTGTAAAGCCTTGCTGCAATAATACACAGGACGGTGATCGAGGCAGAGGATACAACTAGATAAAGCTGTAGCACTTCTACCAGCTCGGGTTTGGCGAGCATGGGTGGTGAAGATAAGTACTGTTTGAGCTCTACCAAAGCTTGATTGCAATGCTGAGTCTACTGAAACCCAATTTTTTTGGCATTTCTGAGGATTTTGAAGAAATATAGGCTCTTGTCGGCCAGCCGAGCTATGAATCTGCCAAGGGCTATGACTCTACCGACCAGACATTGGACTTCGCGAACTGTGCGAGGTGGGGTGATGTCCAGAATTGCTTGGATCTTCTGAGGATTTACCTCGATCCCTCTTTGACTAACCATATATCCGAGGAACTTGCCCCAACGTACACCAAACATACACTTGTTAGGGTTGAGCTTCATGCTGAAGGCCTTTAATATGGTAAAGGTGTGGCTGAGGTCGACTAGATGGTCCTCGGCCTTCTCGATTTTGACAATCATGTCGTCGACATAGACCTCCATCGACCTCCCGATCTTATTTTTGAACATGAAGTTGACTAATATTTGGTATGTTGCTCCTACGTTTTTTAGTCCAAAGGGCATGACTAAAAAGCAATATACTCCGTTGGGGACGATGAAAGAGGTCTTGTCCCTGTCCTCAGGTGACATAAATATTTGATAATAGCCTTGGAAGGCATCCATCATGCTAAGCAATTCACATCTAGCAGTAGAATCTACTAATAAATCTATACGATGCAAGGGGTAAGGATCCTTCGGGCAAGCTTTATTTAGATCAGTGAAATCATTACACATTCTCCATTTTCCCTCATTCTTAGGGACAAGTACAACATTACAAAGCCAAGAAGGGTACTGAATTTCTACAATATATCCTGCTTCCAAGAGCTTGCTGACCTCCTCCTCGATGATTTGGGACCTCTCAGCATTGAAGGCTCTTGTCTTTTGTCTCACTGGTTTATGGGTTGGGTCCACATTCAGTTGATGGACGATGATACTGGGGTCGATTCCTTGAAGATCTGCAGCTTTCCAAGTGAACACATCAATGTTGCGTCGGAGGAAGTCGACCATGAGGTATTCCAATCGGTCTCCCATATCACTCCCGACCCTGGTGGTTTTGTTAGGGTTTCCAGGTTCGAGTTCTATTGTTTTGAACTCCCTGACAGGCTCGACTCGAGTATCTTCTAGCTTTCTCTTCTTACATGAGGGTCCTTCCTCGGGTTTCGCTACTGGGGCGTCCCCCAAGGGCTTCAGTTGAGGTCGTTTCTTCTACTCGTTGGAGTCGATGGAAATGGTGTAACAACGCCATGCGTCTTTGAGGTTGTATAAGAGTTCTTCTACTCCCGCTGGGTTCGGGAACTTTATCTTCATATGGTAAGTGGAGACGATGGCCCTGAAGTCATTGAGGGCTGGTCGGCCCACGATGATGTTGTATGCAAATGGAGCGTCGACTACCAAGTAGTTGATCATCAATGTTTGGCTTCGGGAGCCTTGCCCAAATGTTGTGGAGAGGTTGATAGATCCATCAGGGATGATTTCGGACCTACCAAATCCGACTAGCGGTGTTCTGACTGGATCAAACTTTAGTTCCCCCGATTTCATTCTATTCAAGGTAGACAAAAACATGATGTTCACGAAGCTGCCATTGTCAACCAATATCTTTCTGACCTCGAAGTTGGAAATTTCAAGGGTTACCACCATGGGGCTCTATTTTTCTGTCAACTCCCTTGTTCTCCATATGGTCGAGGTCTGAGTCGCTAAAGGATATTGGTTCGGCACTGGTTGAGAGTTGGAAAACTGTCTTGACCTTGGTTAGTTTGGTCAACTCGAGCTGTCTTTGTGTTTGTTTCCTCGCGTTCCTGGAATCCCCTCTAGTGGGGCCTCCCGCGATCATGTCGATGACTCCTCGAATGGGTGGGTCGGGTTCTTGGGCAGGCATTTTCCCTTTTTCTTCTCTCCTCGGGTTAGTCGACCTTTCTCTACGGGGAGTCCGGTCGGTCCTGCCCTCTTCGCGCCTAATCTGCTCATTAACAATTTTTTTCAAATGGCCTTGTCTAATTAGTCTTTCAATCTCATCCTTCAAATTGAAGCAATCTTCCGTGTCGTGTCCTTCTATGGAAATGACAGTATTTCTTTGATTTTTTCATGGCTTCGGTTTCTGTGATCTTTCAAGGTTTCTTGAGCAGGTTCTCATGCTGTATGGCGAACAATACCTCATTCCTCGGGAGGTTGAGTGGAGTGTAGTCGTGGAAGCGCTTTATTGGGGAACGATGCCCCTCTCTAACCTAACGGTCATCTTTCTCTCTATTTTTCTTTCTGTCGACTTCCTGGCTACCATATTTTAGCTTGTTCATCTCCTCATGGGTCATGTACCTCTCTGGGCTATTCGCGCACAAGCGCATTTGTACATTCTTTGTGTTTTAGGCCCAGAAACAACACATCAATCAAGAATTCAATCCTCGGGCTGTTAATCTTCAGCACCTCCATGTTGAACCTGGTGAAAAAATCATGGAGGGACTCTTATTCGTTCTACTTTACTGTATGCAAGTACGTATGAGGGAGTTTGGCTTTTCTCCTACTTGCGAATTGATGCAAGAACTTGTCACACAGCTGGTCATATAAAAATACAGACGCCGGCTCCAGCTTCACGAACCAATCGAGAGCTACTCCTTGGAACGTAGTAACCAGCATTTTGGCATGGATGTACTCATTGTGTCCATGCAGTTGCATCTTGTGCTCAAATTGCAGCAAATGTTCATTCGGATCCGTTGAGCCGTCATATCTCGGCAGTCCAGTCGGGATCTTGGCATCGACAACAATGCGCTCATCAATGATCTCCTGGACGAATGGTGAGTCTCGCTCCCTACGGAATCTCTGTTACCCGTTAGGATGGAAAGTTCTCTCTAGATTCCTCCTCAAGGTCTCGTCCAGCCGTCTATTCAGCTGCTGTACTTAGTGGGATACCTCATCCTATTCTTGCTGATCCGCTTGAGACGCATTTCTGCCCGGTCGAAATCTCGAGTGCTCGACCCTATCGCGATGCGGGGCTCGAAGGGGTCGAACGCCGTGGTCAACAGAATCTGCTACCTCTTCCCGCGGGGGAGGACAGGCTATTTCTTTAGGAAAACGCCCTGGGCTTAGTTCTCTTCTTGATGGGGGCCTTCAGGATTCTGGTTGCTGAGAGTTCTCCTCAGGTCGCATTCTCTTCGGGGCCGCAGGCTGGGGGGTTGCACTGGCTGTAGGCTCCAGTTGTATGGCATGTCGATTCAATGCGGCTGAGAGCTGGGCTGAAATTTATGCCAAAATTTGTTCGCTAATGAGTTGCATCAACTGGGCATCATCAACGTGACCAAAGGCTCAGGTTGAACGCTGGATCCTTGGGCGTTCGGCTCCGGATGAAGTTGAGGGGGAGGAGAGGTGGAGCTCTTATTTTCTTCTCTCCTAGAGGGAGCTCGCCTGGTGTTTACCATCTTTCGATAGAGGATTCAGAGTTTCCCACAAACGGCGCCAAATGATGAGGGTTTGATTCATTTTGTACTGGATCAACTAGGAGACTGGATGGAATTCGACCTCTTTGGTTGATATACTTGTTCAAGGTAGGCTAAATCCTGTAATCACCAGCAAACGTCAGGCTAGCCGAGGAGCCATCGACTTAGGCCCTCTAATGCTCAAGTCAATACAAGTTGACGAGATAATCCGAGCAATAGAGTATGGGATTTTTGTATATATGATAGCATACCTCTAGAAGGTTGGAATGGGGGTATTCATAGCCTTCTCCGTTTGGGGATTTTTCTGTGATGCCCCTGACGAGTAGGGAAGGCCTTTGTCCTTACGTGAGTGGAAATTGGTCAACTCCTCTCCTTCTGCCACTCCAGATGGCCATCTTTCCAGGCTTTAAGGCAGAGATGTGTACTATTGAAACGCCTTCTGCGTCAGACGATAAGGGGGCGGCATGCGCCATTAATGCGGAGGCATGCCGCCCGTTAATGCATTTAATATGGAAGCAGAGTACTGTACTGTATTGACTTCTCTGGTCGACATAATTGACCAGACACCGTATTGGGAAACAAACTAGAGGCACGGGTCGAGAAAGAGGTCGACCGAGGTTGATTGCACCTATGGGCCACTGAGGCAAAGATTGGGCTTGGCGCTGCATCTCTGGGCCAAGCTACTTGGGCCACCCCGTATCAGGCCTTAAGAAGACTCTGTTGATAACATTGTAGGCTGTGCTTATAGCTTTCGCCTAAAGGAATTTGGGATGGTCATATTCATTCAGCATAGTTCGAGTAATTTCTTGTAGAACCCTATTCTTTTTTTCAACTATCCCATTTTGTTGAGGTGTTTTTGGAGCAGAAAAATTGTGAGTGTAACCAAAATCATTATAGAAAGTAGCAAAACTATGGTCATGAAATTTCGTTCCATGGTTGCTTTTGATGGTTTTTTGTAAGGGTGATGAAGTGACTTCAGGCTTCATTTTTATGTGAGAGGAATCGTACCCAAGTAAAATGGGTGAAGTTATCTACTATTACAAATACATATTTATTTCCCCCAAGTGATTGTGTTTTCATGGGTCCAAATAAATCAAGATGGAGAAGTTCTAAAGGTTTAGAAGATGCAGCGTCATGTATAGGTTTAAAGGATGTTTTTATTTATTTGCCTTTCATTCATGCACAACAAATTCTATTTTCTGTGAATCTAACCTTAAGGATGCCCTTGACTAAATCCTTTTTAACTAAGTGGTTTAGGAGTTTCATGTTAGCATGACCTAGATGCCTATGCCATGTCTAGCAAGACTCATCAGTTGCAAATAGACATTCAACATTTTGTTTGGAAAGTTCTTCTAAGTTTATGCAGTAAATATTCCTTTCTCTAACTGTAGTGAAAACAATTTCCTCATGCTTAGTTACCACACACTGAGAAGGTTTGAAATATACCTGTATATGCTGTCACATAACTCATTTATGCTGAGAAGATTATGTTTCATTCCATCTACTAGCCAAATATTTTCAATGGAAGCTCCATCCTTATTACCTATTATTCCTTTGCCAATGATTTTGCCTTTTGTATTGTTTGCGAACAATACATTTCCTCTATTGTACTCTTGTAGTTAAAAACAAGAATGATTTATTTTCTGTCATGTGTCTGGAACATCCTTGTCCAGATACCATAGGTTTATCTAAATTGCTTTCTTGATTGGTCCTTGCAACACAAGATTTTGTGCTTTTAGATACCCATTTTTTGTTGGGTCCTGAAATGTTACATTGTGGTATCCACACATATTTGTATCCAATTTCTCTTTTTATAGGGCATTTATAAGCTATGTGACCTGTTCTGTTACAACAATAACAAGTTCTCTTATCAAATGTTTTTGTTTCTTTATTTCTGGACTCTATTTTGTTCTTTTCCCTTAAGTTTCCTTTATAAATTATAGTTATTACCTAGTAGAGATTGAATTTCTTATTCTAGATATTGATTTTTTTTCAACTAGCCTATTTCTTTCGTTCGATTTTTTTATTTATGATTTTATCATAGCAGTAGACTAGTTCTTCCTTTTCATTTAGAGTGGTCTCTAGTTGTTCTTTAAGAAAATTTATTTCTATCTAAAGTTCAGTGAGTTGGTTATGGCATTCTTTGTGAATATCAAGATCTCCATTAAAATCATGATCAAATTCAAAACTACTAGAACTTAATTCAGACAGTAAAGTTACCTATCTATTTGCTATGAGATAATTTTCTTCATTATCAAACTGGTCCGAGTCTGAATTATCCCAAGTGATGGTCATCGCTCTTTGCTTGGAATTTCTTTTGACTTTTGGATTTCTTTTTAATTCTGGACAGTTGAGTCTTTTATGTCTGACTTCATGGCATTCATAGCATATAATTTGCTCAGTTTTTTGAAATTCTTCATTGTTTCTTTTGAAATTTAGTCTGGAATCTTTTTTGAAATGATTTCTGGCTTGGGTAAGTTGTTGCAGTCGCCTGGTGATCATGGTTATTTCTTCATTGATTATTTCTTTGTCTAAATCACCAAGATCTTCATTCCAGTCTCTTTGTTTTGCGTTGAAAGCAATGTTTTTCTTATTTTTGCTATCGGAGATTTCTCCTTTGCTGAGGAGAATCATCTTGTGAGGTGTGAGCGATCCGATCAATTCTCTCATGGTCATCTTCTCGAGGTTTTTGGCTTCATGAATTGCAGTGGTCTTAGGGATCCATTCCTTAGGCAAAGATCTTAGGATCTTCCGCACTTGTTTACTTTCAGGCACTATTTTCCCTAACGCAAACATATGATCACTATTTCCATGAAGCGAGTGCACATTTAGCTGATTCTTTCACCTATTTTCATGGAAAATATTTTACATTGGGGAGTAAGAAAAGCAATTCGCTCTAGTTTTACCTAGTTGGTCCCTTCGTAGGTGACTTGGAGCATGTCCCACATGTCTTTTGCAGAGGTACATATATTAACTTAATTGTACTCCGTTTTGATTATTACACAAAAAATGATATTTTTTGCTTTCACATACATTGAGAGCATTTTCTTATCTTCAATGGTAAATTCCAGTCTGCCTTTGTTGGTTGGAATAAGAGGTCCACCAATGACGATACTCCACATATCATAATCTAAAGCTATGAAAAACACCTCAATTCTGTTTTTCCATGTTGAGTACCAAATGAGGAGGACGAATATGATATTGTCCTTCTGCAAACACATCAAAGCTAGCGGAAGCCATTAGTATCTTGCAGCTCAAATTTGTTAGAACTTATATATATGTGTGCCTCGTCTTAGGTACCAATTGAAAGTGTATAGGATCCCACAAGGGAAAAAGACTCAAACGAGTCAAACAATATATCATAAATAATAAACTGAAACCTCCAGTAATAACTGAAATTCAGAGATAACAGAAATAGGAAACAAGATAATAATAAGAGACAAGGTATTTATAGTAGTTCAGCAAGCCTACTCCACTGTCTATGCCAGAAGACTTAGGATTTTAACCTGCACTTTACTCAACGATAAATTAGTACAAAGGTACAATAATCAAGATTGATCCCTCGACACCTTGCTAGCAACAATAACCTATTTGGCTAGACAATAACATTTTAGAGAGATTAATCTTGAGAGAATAACTTTATCAAAAAGGCTTATTGAGCAAAGACTCTCGCAATCTTCTAGTGTAGCACTTCTTGTTTTATATAAGTAAAAGACTGTAAATTCTTTCCAAATGAGATTTGCTTGGATTGATGTTGGAATTTTGCTATAGGCTGTCAACTTTCCTTGTTCTCAATAGATGTTGCTACCCAACGGTAACTTCCCTTAATCAGAATCTGCATAATCAAAGTAAGTTCTATGCCAACTTTCTAATGACTATTTTCCTTTGTTTTGAAGATATAAATCAAGTAGTTATATTAGCATATTTAATAAAATAACTTGAGCAAAATAGGCATAATCAAAATGCATCAAAGAAGAGATTCTAACAATGGCAAAATAAAATCAACAATTACGACATTCTTCTTATAACATCCAAAAGTGTTATGATATATATTAGCTTACTGACTATTAGGATATATAAGTCCCATAACAGTAAGTTTTTATGCTCGAGTTGTTTAATGCCAACTAGGTAGTACGTGCTAGGTGTAATATACAGGCCTAGAAATTATTAAAATATTTTATTTTACAATAATATTTATTTTGTTCTATATAATTAATAATAAATAATAATTTCTAATAATTTAAAATGAAAATATATTATTTAACAACATATATAAAATAAAAGTTTCATCTAAAAATATTAAATATTGAAAATAGTTGATATAACTTGAATAAGTTATAAAATATAAAGAATTGCTAACTCTAATTTATGGTTAAACTTTAAAAAGCAAGAAAGAAGGAGAAAAGTGCTTTTTATTCAATGAACAAATATATATATATATATATCAATGTGACAAATAAATCAATTTTTTAAAATATAAATTCTTTTAATATAATTTTCTTAATAATGTTGATATTATATATGGTAACAATTTTCATGGCACTTGGGATTTTGAAATTATTAATTATTTATAATGTAGAAAATATACAACCTTGGGTGTTTGTTTTATTTTCAAATTTTATTTTAGATTTTCACATTTTGAAAAATTGAAAACAAAAATTTCTTTTCTAGTTTATTTTTTATGTGAATGAAAATTTCTAGTATTGGTGGTGTTAAATGTTGACTTTATAGGACTGATGATGATGATGATGATGATGATAGTAATATTGATAGTTTAATTCATTGTGAGTCCCATTATATTTTTCATGTCACTTCAATCAAATTTTATTGAAATAAAAATTATTATTTAATATATCTTATTATGGTTCCATTACTTCATAAGAATAAAAAAATAATTAATTAATTAGTCAATGAATTTTAATTATTTTTAAGTTAGTAGAATGTATGTCTTAGTTGACTTCAGTTATTAAGTGTCATATTTCATACATACACACACACACACACACATAATATGTACATAAATTATCAGAACCCAAAATAAAAAAAATATGTTTATGCTGATAAATAGATGGATTTTCATCATTGAAATGCAATGATTTCCAAATTATAACCATGCATATTTTGGCTAAATTTGAAGATAGAAAAGGAATTTTGAAGAACAAAAAATTGTAATAACTTAAGAGAATAAAAAACAAGTGTTAATTACAAGGATCTTTTTTGATTTTTGGGCTAAATACAGAAACTACCCCTGAAGTTTGCGAAATTATAAATAACTCCCTTGGCATTAACAGCCATTTAAAAATCGTGAAGGAAGGTGTGAAATGGCCGTTATAGCCTTATTTATTCAAAAAATAAAAAATAAAAAATAAAAAATTGAAAAAAATAAAACGTCTTTTCTGCCCCTCTTTGTATAAAGAACACAGATAGGCAGATTTTTTTCCCTCCATTTGTTCACTTCTCCCCCGAAAACACTCCTTCTTGCTATTGTGCCCTCATTGGTGGTGTGTGGTCATTTTTCGCCAACAAAACTACCAAAAAAATTGCTGAATCTTCTTGATCGTGCACACCAACTGATTGGATCGTGAAGTTTTGGTGGCATTTCGCCTTTTCAAGCGAAAATGGCTCCTAAAGGTATGAGCAAGTTTTTTCACAACTTTTTTTTTTCTTATTTTTATGTTAGATCAAGTTAGTTTTAGTTGTATTTTTGTTGGGTGTTATAATTTTGTGATTTGAAAGTGGTAGGTGACCTATTTTTGTTTCCAAAAATGTGATTTTTGACATAATATTATGTGTTGAAATCTTTATTGATGAATGTATAGTTTTATTTTGCATGATTTGATGTCTTTTGTAAAAATCGTAATTTTTTTTATTGTTGCCATCCAAATAAAAACCCTATCTTTGGAATATTGTACCAATATTTGTCGCTTTTAAAAGTGTTTGAAGTTGTTTATGAAAAAACCTTACCTTTAATGCCATGATTTTGTATCTTTTGAAACAAATTGATTTTTTTCATTTGATGCTTTGTTTAGGACATAAACTTTGTGTATATTTTAATAAAGAATGCTGTAGGTTCTTGTATGTGTGTAATGAAGAAATTTGATGGCATTTTGTTGTACAATTTTTTTATCCTTAAGTAAATGTTGTTTCACTTGATAGGTTCAAAGAAAACAATTGATATTGTTGTTCACTATGGGGAAGACATGTCTATATTGAAGAATATTTGTCCAAATAGTTATAATTACATTGACTTGATGATAGATGTTGGTACACTTGCATTGAGTCATGTGCATGGTATAGAAGCAATGGATTTGGTTTACTCTTTTGGTGTAAGTAATAGTGAAGATAGGTTTGTAGCTGCTAACAATGATGATATGTGTGCAATGTTTGAGAGAAATAAAGGACACAAAACTATTGACTTGTATGTTGAATAACGTGGTGGAGAAAATGATGACAGACGTGAGGAAGTTAAAGAGAAGAGTGTCAGTGAGAGGGGTGAGGGTGGTAGTTAGGGCAGTGGGGGTAGCACTGATGAGGTTGAAAAAGGTAGTGAAACTAAAGATGAGGATGGAAGTGAAGGCAGTGAAGATGAAGAATGGGATGAGAGTAACTAAGGTGAAGAGAACAATTCAATGTTATTAGATTATGAGTTTGACACCCATTGTGAAGCAAAGAACTCTTCTGATGATGGCTTAATTGATGATCCATTAGATGAGAGAAAGAATAAGGATGAGTTTGAGATTCCTAAAGATCCTAGTCCAAAAATTAAGCTTGAAAAGTGGTGTTTGCTAATATTTGTGCATTTAGAGAGGCCTTGAGAGAGTATGTCATAAGGGAGGGTTTTGAATTGCAAAGGGTTAAAAATGAGAAGAATAGGGTGACAACAAAGTGTAAAGTGGCTGGTTGTCCTTGGAGAATTCATGCATCTCCTATGCATGATTCTCTGGCCTTTCAATCAAGATAATAGTGCCTGAACACACTTGTGTGAGAGTTGATAGAATTAAAGAGACTAGTGCTAAGTGGATGTCTAAGAAGTTGGTTGATGTTTAGAGAGAGAATCTTGAGATGAAGTGTAGAGGGTTGAGGAATGAAATGAAAAAATATAGAGTGAACTCACCATACATGCAGTTGTACAGGGCAAAATAGAAGGCAAAAGATGCCATTGAAGACAACCATGCTCAATCTTATAACATGTTGTTTGCCCATGCTGAGATTTTGAAGAAGAGAAATAGTGGAAGTTTTGTGAAAATTCATTACCATTTGGATGGGGAAGTGAATGATGAGGAGAATGTAACTGTGAACATAAGTAGGATATCTTTATTTAGAAAGATTTTCATAGGTTTGGATGCATTGAAGAGGAGTTTCTTGAGTGGTTGTAATCGTTTTTTAGGATTTTATAAGTGTCATCTCAAAGGGCATTATATATGGAGGTGTTCTACTAGTTGCTGTAGGTTTGGATGGAAACAATGGACTGTTTCCTATAGCATTTTCAGTTGTGGAGGCTGAAGCAAAGAGTCTTGGAGCTTTTTTTTTTTCACATGCCTGGAAGAGTTTCTTGGTGGCTTTACTCCGGATAGACCATGGACATTCATGAAAGATAGGTAAAAGGTAATGTTATGCTTCCTTTTTTCTCATTTTCACTTTGGCAAAATTACAATTTTTGTCCTGTAACTTTACCCCATTTGGTTTTTGGTCCTATAAATTGCATAGTTTCAATTTTAGTCCTATAAGTATCAAAAAATTGTCACTTTTAATCCTTTTTTTGCCGGAACCGGTGGAAGTCACCAAAAAAGTTGACATGGTTCGCTGAGCATGTGGCAGCTTGGAATTTTTGCCTTGTTGGACTGTTGACGCGGCTTGATTAATTGACAAAATAAAAATAAAAATGCCAAATAGATATATATAATAATATATATTTATATATATATGATATAGATTTATGATATATATCATATATATGGTATATATTTATATATACACATATATCTAAATATATACATTTATCAAAATATATGTATTTATATACACATATATATACATTATATATATGCCCCCATCCCCCTCCCCACCCACCCCACCCTAATGCCCGCACCCCCACCACCCCATCGGGCTGCTATAGCTATGAGCCAGGCGAGCTCGCCGACCGCTTGGATTTGGCCATGGCTGCCTCGGCCTTGGCCAGCTGGGTAGCCATGGCCAGAGGCCGCCTGGCCAGGTGGGGGCGGGGCGGTAGGGAAGGGAGAGTGGCGGCCAGGATGGTGGGTGCCCAGGGGCGGGCGGTAGGGGGTGGGGGAATGGCGGCCATGGCTATGTCTCTTTTCTTTTTTTCCTTTTTTTTTTAAATTTAAATTTAATTTAAATTATTTTAACCATGTATTTTTGTTTTTTATTTAGTAAATAATTATAAATTATATATAAATATATTTGTATATTTTTAAATTTAAAGTTGTGCCAACTAAGCGAGTTAAAAGAATATTATTAATATGGTAGATTAATTTTTTTTATTTTTTAATTAGTAAATAATTATAAATTATATATAAATATATATTTATATAAATATATGTTTATAAATGTGTATATTTTTAAATTCAATTTTGTGCCAACTAAGTGAGTTAAAAGAATATTGTTAATATGGTAGATTAATTTTTTTTTGTTTTTTAATTAGTAAATAATTATAAAATATATATAAATATATATATATTTATATAAATATATGTGCATATATATATATATATGTGTATATTTTTAAATTCAAAGTTGTGCCAACTAAGCAAGTTAAAAGAATATTGTTAATATGGTAGATTATTTTTTTTATTTTTTAATTAGTAAATAATTATAGATTATATAAAAATATATGTGTATATATGTGTATGTTTGTTTATGTTTTGGGAGATATATTTTTTACTGTAGAAGTCAAATCAATGCTTTTTTGTTAGATTTTTGCGATGAAAATGAAATTGAGTGATTATAATAAAATATATATGATGTATATATATAACATATGTATGTATATATTGAAAAATGAAAAAGTTTTGGAATAATGAAGGATAGTAGAGGGTATTTTGGGAAAAAAATTGTGTTTTGGAGGAAAAATGATGCTATGTAATATATAAATATATATATATATAATAGATGTGTACATATGTGTGTATATATAAATTATATAATATATTTGAAATTACAAAAAAGAAAAAAAAAGAAAAGAAAAGACATGTATGTTGCCAACTAAGCAAGAAAAAGATAAAACATGCCTACTAGGCAGTCCAACAAGGCAAAAATTCCAAGTTGCCACACGCCCGGCGAGCTACGTCAACTTTTCCGAAGACTTTCGCCGGTTCCGGCGAAAAAAGGACTAAAAGTGACAATTTTTTGATACTTATAGGACTAAAATTGAAACTATGCAATTTATAGGACTAAAAACCAAATAGGGTAAAGTTATAGGACGAAATTGTAATTTTGCCTTTTCACTTTCAGTAACTAGAAAATTTGGTATACTTAACCATGTTTATGGTCTAATTTGAAATGTGTATCAGTTCCAAGTGAGTTAAGTGTAATGTGAAAAAAAATGTAAGGGTATTAAATGATGTGTTGTAATCTTTATAGGGGTGTTAAATGTTTTGTTATAAACCTTGTATTTGGAGGCGTGACAGTGTATTTGGACTGTTCTGTAAACTTTCTATTCTATAAACCTTATGCTCTATTTCATATAATCTGTACTGGAATCTGATTAAGGTGTCAATTGTAATGTTTCAAAACTTGGAAGGGTGCTATTTGTAATGTTTAAAACATTGTAAGGGTGCTACTTATAAGTTTTAATATTAATCGAGGGTGTTATTTATAAAGTTTATTAGTTAGTTTTTTGATATTGTACATTGCTCTTTATTATAATCTAGGGTCTTGTGGAGACAATAAGTGAATTGGTGCCACACTCAATCAACAGAAAGTGTGTAAGATATATTTGCTCTAATTTCAAACTTTCTTTTTCTGCAGTTTTGCTGAGGAAGTACTTTTGGATAACCGCAAGAACTTACCATGTACAAGATTATAATTTTGCCATGTATAAGATAAAAGAGGTAAAGCCTGCAGTTCATGAGTAGCTTGCTAAAATCCCTGCAAGTATGTGGTCCAAGCATGCTTTTGACACTAGGCTTTAGAATGATCATGTGACAAATAAGATATGATCATTTAACCACTGGGTTGGGGAGCTTAGGTCTAAGCCAATACTTACTTTAGTATATGGGTTTAGAGCTAAGCTCATGAGCAGGATTTAGAGAAAGCTTGAGCAAGGGACTACATGGACCAATTATGTCACTAAAGATGCAGTTAAGAAGCTGAATCATGTCATTGAAATGTCTAGGCAGTGCAAAATAATGCTAAGCAGTGAAAATGAGTTTGAGGTTCATGAGCAAAATGTCCACTTCATTGTTGATTTGAGCGCTTGAACATGTGATCGTAAGGTGTGAGAGATATTAGCCATACCATGTAAGCATTCTGCACCGATAATTACACATAGGAGGCAGAACATAGAAATGTACACTATTGCCTATTTTTCTAAAGCTAACTATACTAGGGCATATAGTCATCCTACACACTTAATACATGATCCTTCCTTCTGGGGTGTTGTGGAGACTAACCCCCCAAGTGTTCTCCTTCCACCACTGAAAATACTGCTAAGAGACCGAGAAAGAATAGGAGAAGGGAGGTTGGAGAGTCATCAAATGTGACTGATAGTAGGAGGTTCAACACTTTGAAGTGTAGCCAATGTCATGGATTTGAGCACAATAAGAGAACATGCCAAAGAGGATCTATGAAGAGGAGAGCTATACAGAAAATAAGAGAAAAAAGACTTGCTGAACAGGTTGTTCTAATTTCATTATTTGGACTTGTTCGTTATTTAATTATTATTGTACTTAATTATTTGATTCATTTTTTTTTCATTTTTTTTTCTATTTTAGAAAGATATTCCTCTGGGTTAAATGTTTAGTGTAAGGAAGAAGAAGCTCAAATCAGGAGCTAGAGTTGGAAGTTATGCTACTCCTTGTTCACAAAGGTCTACTGCTGCCCTTGATGCACCTGGTGTTGTTTCTGGAAATGCACCAATTGGAGATGGACGTGCTACTGTTTCTAGAAATACAGTTGCTGGGGATGGTTCTACTGTTGTTGGAGAGGGCATTGTTGCTGAAAAGAACTTATGGCTGCTGCAGTTGGAGATAGCCTTGCTATTTCTGGAGATGCCCTTACTGTTTGAGGACTTGCTGATGACAATATTGACTTTGATGATGAATTTTATGTTGCTTTTGATGGAATTGTGGAATCAATTGTAGCAAGTGCAAGTGGAGGTGGGGGCTGTATAGATGGTGCAGTTGGAGGAGGTGATGATGCATGTACTGAAGGAGCTAATGAAATTGGAGGGGTTTTTGATGATTCCGTTAGAGGACATTGACTAGTGTTTTATTATCACTATTTTTTGTCATTTTAAACTTGGGATTCATGAATCAAGTACACAACTTTTGCTTGATATTTTGTGTAGTCAGTTGATCCTTTTGTAGAGCCCTTTAGAATTGTGCATGGCTTTATTATGTGAAGCAAATTTGTGTAGTTCATTACAGTTGAATTTCTGATTGATTGGTAAATGTGAAGTAGTTTGTTGGATTGTTATATCTTTTCCTATTTAAAGGCACCATATTACAAGTTATAATATTGAGAAGGGAGAGTTAATGTAATGTAGGATTTGTTTAATGGGAGTTTATGTAGCTAATCATTCATATCAGGGTGTTATATATAATTTCAAAGTTTACAATAAAAATTTAAGCACTAAAAAATTATATTAAAATAAAAAAATAAATGTTGATATTTATTAATTTTAGTTAATATAATAATTAATTATTTTAAATTAATTATTTTACTTAATTAATTTCAAACCGTTACATTAACCATTGGTTTAATTTCTTACAATAATCCCCTTTAGTGCTTTTAATATTACAAGTAGATCCACACGTGCATGACACAAATAAGGGTATTTTGGTCCAGTCACATGGTCAATGGTCAAGTCCAGTCAAAGTAAGAGTAAAATTGGATTTTTAGAAAATGTCAACATTGATATCAACAAAAATTGTTAATTGGACTAACGACTGGATCTACTTGTTAGATGGAGACAAACCATAGGAGAGGTACTTGTAATTTCACAAACCTCAAGGGCAGTTTTTGTATTTTGTCCAAACCCAAGGGGAGGTCCTTGTAATTTAACCAAAAAACAAAGTGGAGTAATGAGAACTAAAAGGAAAAACTTTCGATGTACGTGAAAATCAAATATCAAAACAAAACTAATAAATTGGTGCAAATATTGCAAAACCTAAGGAAAAAAGAAACTCCAATACAAAAATTAAAAGAAATAGATAAAAATATTAAAGATATTTAATTTTACAAAATGAGCATAAGTCAGATTTCTTATGACTTTCACTTGATGTTTGTCAAAATTTATCTTATATTTGAACCTTGGATTTTGAAAAAAAAAAATGCTAAAGAATTTTTTTCTTATGCTTTAAATTCAATAACTCTATACTATAATATTTACGCATTCATATTTTCTTTTCATTTTTCTCACTGATTTTTTGATCCAAAAATATAGATATAAGGTTCAAGAGAGAGTTTAAAGCCTGTATCAAATCACAACCATTTTGAAACATGTTGATATTATCAGGTTTTATTTCTTAAATTACTTAATATTGTCATTAAAAATTTAAATTATCATAAGTTAGTCTGTCATAATTCAGTAACACATATGATAAACATGATCTATGCATATGAAAGTGTTAAAACATATTAAAGTTTCAAAGATAAAAGGGACTAAATTATATATTAATTAACCAGCATTTTATCATAATTTTTTTTATTTAAAAATTTAGATAAATATATTGAAATTATTAAAAAATTATAGTATTACATAAAAAATAAATTAATATTTTTATTCTATATAATACTACAAAAATTTTAGCATTACATAACATGTGTTGAAATCGCTAATTTATATTAAAAATTAAACAATCGTTAAAAATAAAAAAAATCAATAAAATCAATTTGGTCAAAACACCATTACAGCAGCTCTTTTTTCTTTTTCATTTTTCTTTTCCTTTTTAATTCTTTATGAATCCCTTGCTACGTAGATTTGAACCGGCAAAGAATTATGTATGCTTAGTGCGCATTTGTATATGTTTTTAATAGCCATTGTTATTTTCATGCAAAAACATGAGCGAGAGGATTGGATACGTACGAGAGAACCTTGCGCCTCAAGGCCAGTTGCTTTCTTTTTCTTGGGGGAAGGATAGAAGTGAAGTGATCCAACTATGTATGGGCGAGTTGGAGAGACTAGCACACCGCTCATTTTTAAACAGAAAAAAAAAGAAAAGAAAACCAAAGTTTTTTCGAAAAAAAGAGTAATCGGTTCTGAAAAAGTAGTTATGATTTGAAAATAAAAAATTATATTTGGGTATTTTGTTGGAAAATAATAATTAAAATAAGCATAGGATTGCAAAGTTAGTTGATTTATATTTTTTTATATTTAAAAAGATTTATTTTTTTAAAATATATATTTTATTAGTTTAAAAATGATAATAGGTACTTTATATCAAATCAAATTTGAATTTAATTGATGTAGTAGTAGAATGATATGGTAAATTTAGAAAAGAGTTAAAACTCAAAATAAGGAATATTTTGAATGAAAATAGATAAAAAGTGATGGTCTTCTAATTTCATCTTGTGTTGAAAATGAAAAAATGTGTTGAAAGTGAAAACAAACGGACCCTTAGGAGCCATTTGAATTTGTTTTCTGGAGGCATTTTTATTTTTTATGAAAATAAATAGTGAAAAGTTAGTTATAAATGTGTTTTTAAAATGAAATGTTGTCTGAATGTTTTGTTTAAAATGAAATGATCATGTAGGGTTGAAAATGAAATACATCATTTTCACACTTCATTTTCACATTTTTTACTATTCCAAAAATGAAATACATCATTTTTTACCCATTTTCACCCAAAAGTATTTTCATTTTCTTTTTCAAAATACGTTTTCCAATAACCTATATATTTTCTCCTAATAACTTGTATATCTTCTCTTTCTATTTCATTATTTCTATCTTTCTCTACTTACAACCTATTAAAACCAATATAATCATTACTTTTTCAATAATATATCTAAATATAAATTCATTTTCAATTCATTTCCACAACTAACTTTTGAAAATTTAAAAATAATGGAAATAAAAATTGGAAATGGAAATAAAACCAAATAGGCTGTATTAAAAGTTGTGCAAATGTGAGTAGGAGATAATGAAAAGTGAAAATAGAGAGAATGTGTAAGAGTTTGTTTGAGAGATATTTTAAAAATAAAAATATATATAAAAATGGAGGAAAAGTTGTTGCCACTTAATTTTTATTTTTAATAAAAAATAAAAATGAATCCAAAAAACAAAAATATATAGGCTGTTAATCTTTTCCTTCCTCCTATGATGAAATCAACGTTGGAATCTATTGTGAGAGGACGTGGTACATCATAAGGAACCACAGCAGAATGAGTTGGTGGCGCCGTACGTTATCCCAACCTCACTCTTTTCCCTCTTAAACAATGTATAAACAATGTGTTCCCAGAAATCAAGACCGAAAAATAAATACTCTTGGTAGCCTAGGGATGGCACCCGAGCGGAGCGGAGCGGGGCGGGGGCGGGGAGTTACTCCCCCGTCCCCGTCCCCGAGCCGCTCCGCTCGGTCCCCCGTCCCCGTCCCCGAGCCGCTCCGCTCGGGTGCCATCCCTAGGCTACCAAGAGTATTTATTTTTCGGTCTTGATTTCTGGGAACACATTGTTTATACATTACTCCCCCGTCCCCGTCCTCGTCCCCGAGCCCCACTTGTTCCTCTGTCCTTGTTTCCCCAGCTCCCGTGTATCCTTGAAGTTAATTTATTTTTTTTATTGTGTGCATATAATAAATTAAAAATAAAGAATAATTTTTATGCACATGATTAAATTAGATTTAAGTCATAATTTCAAACATATTAGTATAAATTAGAATTTAAAATTTTAGAAGAGAGCAAATAAAATTTAGAAATAAAATTTAAGAATAAAAATAAGTCTAAATTAATTATTTTATTTATTTATATTTTATGATTAATAATTTTTTATAAATTATATAAAATTATTAAAAAATAACATATATCTATATATATAAACACACACATATATTAAGAATATTTTAACAGGGACGGAACCCGTGGGACGTGGGACAGGGAGTATGATCTCCGTCCCCATTCCCGAAGTAGTTTCGGGGGGAATTTTTCCCCCTCCCTATCCCCGCGGGGAAAAATTCCCTGAATTCAGGGATACTCGTGGGAATCCTGAAATTGGGGATTATTTTCCCATTCCTGTGGTAGCCTCTGCTGGTAACTTCTTGGTACCCTTTTCTTTTAAAGATCATTGCAAAATCAATTTTTCTGCAAGTCTCATGTTGGCTGATCTTGAGTTTAATTGCATTTCTCTTGATTTTGATTCTAAGTTTCTTGATATTTGCATGTGGGTTTTCTAGGAGTTACTTGTTTGTTTCGTTTGATCAATTTGGGAGGAGATCTATCGCATTTCACGAGTTCTGGGGGGTGAAGGGAAATTAGTGTAAGATCAGGTCCAATGCCGCCGAGAGATTTGAAGGTTTTTTTGCATGATTTTTAGCAACTTATAATTCCAGTTTATGCGTTTCTCGGCTTTATCTGGATTGGAATGAAGCATTGGCTTGTGGGATTACTTATTATTACTTCAATATTTGGAGCTTTAAACTAGAAACAGATTTTGAACATCTAGGGTTTATTAAGGTTTGCATGCCTACCTATTTTGAAGTTTTGATGATTCTGGTCCCATATAACTTCTCAGAGAAATTGTAACGCAGATTTCAATATATATCAAATATTCCAACAGAATATAATTTAGAAATTCTTAAGTCGAAAGGAATTTGTCACTGTGGAGTACCAACACTTTGATATGCGCAGATTTTGTGTTTTTATATGCTGACTTTAAGCTGAAACTTTATTTTTCTAAATTGATCATTTAGCTAGCACTGAGATATGGCATAGTAACATAATTTTCCGGACTATAACCTTGTTATCAAAACCGAAGAACCATGTTTCATTTTGGAAATTTATTTTGTAACCACCTATCTATGCACACTTTTTACTTTTGAATGGTAAGCGAACAAGATTTTTAGTTTGGAAGGTGGCTTCCTTGGATTTTGTGTGCTTGAATTTTCAGCTTTAAGGCATGGCATTGATGTCCCAGCTTGGTTCATCACACTGCATTCATACTGAGACAATTCAATGTAAAGCTAGACATGGTGGAGTTAATAGCATTTCCCACGCCAGGGGGACAGCTAGAACTAAGGAAATCTTCTTTGGTTTGTGTCCCCATTCATGGAGTTCCTTGAAGGCAATACAAGGCTGGACTTTAGATGGCATTGTAGTAGGACAGAAGCAAGGACATCAGATGACTGTTGCAGCAAGTCCTCCTGCAGAGAATGCTGCTATTGTGACAGAGCTACTCACTAAAGAAGATCTGGTAGGTTACCTTGCTTCTGGTTGCAAGCCTCAGGAAAATTGGAAGTTCAACTTCTAGCTCTTATTGGTACTTTATTTTTTAATCACATCTTTTCTTGTGAAAAATTTCTCAGCCATTGAAGTGTGCTTTAGAGCTGCTGCTAGGATTTATTCACAAAAAATTTGTTATCATCTTTTCATGATGACACAAGCAGTTTGATGGGTTATTTCCAAAATTTATGAAATTGAACCGCATTCAGCCGAGTAATCAACTAATCATGAAACTGCTAGGCTTTTTTGGAACGAATGATCATTTATATTTCCCCTAGTTTCTCCCATGCTCTTTATGGCAGAGGAAAAGCTTTGAAGTTGTAAGTCTGTAATCTGGGATATTATTTATGTTAGTCTTGGTGTTTGTTTATGGTTGTTAGAAGAGAAAATGGTATCTTATTAATGATATCAGATGAGATGAGATTAGGTTGGAGTTCTATGGATGCATATATAATCCACCACGTAAGATAAGCTAAATAAAACGTAACTTGATTCTGAAAATATTTTAAGAGATATAGAGTATTCTAATACTCCCTTCCAAGCTGATATCTATATTAATCACACTCAGCTTGTTTTCCAGAAAATAGAAACACAAAGAACGACTCTAATTTGTTAAAATATTCTAAACTCTCTTTGTAGTTGAGCATTTTTGGAATCCGAAGGAGCAAAGAAATAGAAAATTTGTGTGAGCATCTAGGCTTTGAGGCAGGGAGAGATGAGGACAAGATTTGACATACTATGACAAAAGCATATAGAAGGCATAGCCATGACAATAGCAGACATAGATCATGACATAGCTGCATTAGAAGCAGATGGAGGCCATGGCATAGTTGTGATAGAATCATATAGAAATCACGGCTTAGCTGTGATATCCAAACAGAAATCATAATGATATTTTACTGAATCATGATAGCTTTTTGGAAATATCAGACATAAAATTGAGGTGTTAGTTGGACCCCCCGGAAGCTGAGAGGGTGGCAGGTTGAAAGATGGTGGGAAAAGAAAAGGAGTTCGGATTTCTATTTCTTTTCACCCACTCTAGTACCATGTTAGAAAAGAGAATGGGATTTCATCATTGAACTGAAGTACCTTATCCCATGCATATAGAGATGTGATTAAGGTTAAAGTATAAGAATTTTGTGTGTGTGTAGATATATGAATTACTAACTAAAATATACTTAATAAAATAAGACTAGATACTGAAATTATTCTAACAAATACTGAAATATTCTAACAATGGTAATATTGGACACTCAAGTTTGATATTTTATTCCTTATGTTTCAATGAATACATGCATCCCACTTCACTTGAAAACCGAGGCATCATCCTATGATCTAGATCACTATCCGGATAGTAGGCCTTTATATGGAGGCTTGGATTGTGTTGCTCTTTCAGAAATCTCAGCTGACAGTTTGATTTGTTTTATTTCTCTCTCTAGAAGCAGTTCTACTTTGAAATTCAGTTGTTGCATGTACATATGTTGAATGGTTCATACATTGAGAATGGTGTGGCACCTTATACTCCAACATATTCTTTCACTTGTACAGGATAGGGACTGAATGTGAAGAATTCGGGTCTGAAATTGGAACATTACGACCCATGAGACACGAACAGATCGTGGAGCTGCGTAATGGTATTTCTGAGAGATTTGATTGGGATGAAACAATGGAAGGTGACAACATTATTGGTCTCAAACAGGTATGAACTTTTCTGATTGCAATTTCTAGGATGGTATGTAGTTAACTTTTTGCTGTGCTGCCTACAGGTATTCAAATTGCAATAGACATTTTACAACAGTTACTTCCTTTAAGCCTCTTCATCTCAGAAACATGTTACTAGCCCTATTTTCCATGTTGATAGTTTACTAAACATCAAGACTATCTCTCCGTTCATCAAATGCATGTTGTTATAAAAATAGTTGAAATTGCATTGCTCTGTTGTTTCTCTCGATCAAATTTCTACAAAATTTAATTATCTATCGTCAGGGAAAACAAAGCATATCTCTGGAACCTGGTGGTCAGTTTGAGCTTAGTGGTGCGCCGCTTGAAACTCTGATCAAACTTGTGCTGAAGTCAATTCACATCTTTACCAGGTTTCTAAAACTGTATTAATAATATTTGGTATTCTGGTGTTTCTGTTCCCTTTCATGAAAACTTGCTGTTTCTATTCTGGAATGTTTCTGGTTTATAAACATGAAAATTTGCACATATTTTTCCTTAGTTGCATGTTAAGAAATTTACAATGTTTTTGACTTTGTGTGTTTTACTGTATCTTCTTTCCAAAGAGTTATTTGATCTGGTAAATTTGGTCTCTAGCATGTGGTAATTGAACAGGAGCAAGGGAGCTTCTAGATCCTGAAGTCAGGCTTAAATGTGATGCTATCAATTAGATGTTAGTGCCTCTTGCCAATCACAACTTAGTCAGACTTAAAGTGTAAGTGGAAAACATCCAATAGAAGTGCCCCTTTAACAGCTTTATAACTTATTATTCTGGAGCTGGTACTTTTGTTCCTTCCACCACATATCTTGCCTTACCTTCTGCGTGTTTTCTAGGAGTCTAATGAGAGGCGGTCCTTGGAGATATGTTATCCCTCTCTTTCTCTCTTTCAAATATGCCCAGTTGTGCTATACTATAGTTGTAGGCAACCAACTTAATGATTATATTTTCATGAAATGCTCAGGTTAAGGCTGTTGCAGAGGAGATGGAGCTAGGATTTTTCGGAATTGGCTGCCAACCAAAATGGAAATGTGAAGACATACCAGTAATGCCCGAGGTAATATTTAAACCATTTCATATTCTTATTTCAAATTTTATGGAGACAGCTATTTTTCTTGTCTCCAGAAAAAGACTGGCTATGCATTTTAATGGACAGTTAACTAGCAGGAATTTAGCACTAGAAAAATCTGGAAATTGTTTATCCCCCCAGTGCTGGCTCACGTGCAACAAATGGGTGCTTTGCCATCTCCTTGTCTACTTTCCTAGCTGCAAAGCTATGATAAAAGGAATCTACACACTAACCTCTAAAAAAGTCTATTGAGCTTTTAAATATTAAGGTGCAGGATTTTCCTTTGTTAACCCCCCTGAGAAAGATATTATAATAGAGAAGTTCAATTGAATGGGACAAAACTCTTAGAGCCCATTTGGTTTCATTTCCATAGCCCTTTTTTTCATTTTCTACTATTCCAGAAATGAAACACA
Source organism: Jacaranda mimosifolia (assembly GCA_018894105.1). Lineage (NCBI taxonomy): Eukaryota > Viridiplantae > Streptophyta > Magnoliopsida > Lamiales > Bignoniaceae > Jacaranda > Jacaranda mimosifolia. Next base: position 33,287,363 of record CM032119.1, read on the forward strand.
TCACTTTTTACACATTTTCACCCAATATTTTCATCTTCATTTTCAAAACACGTTCTCTAATAACCTATATATTTTCTCTTTCTATTCCATTATTTTTATCTCTTTCCGCCTAAACCCTATTAAAACCAACATAATCATTACTTTTTCAACAATTTATCCAAATACGAACTCATTTTCAACTTATTTCCACTAACTAACTTTTCAAATTTTAGAAATAATGGAAATGAAAATGAGACCAAACGGGGCCTTAATTTTAAGGATAAAATTGAAAATTTTGCTTGTGGTCACTCCTCTAAACAACAAACCTGAGAACAAATTTGGCAATTCAGCAGTTGGATATTCTCTTCAAAATTGAATATCAAGTAGGTGATTATCTTTTCTAAAAATTAAAAAGTAGCTTCTAATTCTAAGAAAACCTGGGATTGATTGTCTATTTCACCTTTTAAATTATAAATCATTTTCAGGGTTTATTTCTATAATTTTATGCTTTAATTTTATATGGCTAACTTTTTATTATAGTTCTTTATAATATCATAGGCAATATCATAAAAGTGAATGTGATAATTATTTATTACTTGAACCTTATTAGATTATTTTATATATTTAATCTTATCCGTTTAGTTTATTTTAGGGAATAGATAATAAATGTATTAATACCATTCTTGTGCTTGAATCCTAATCCCATCTTTATATGTATAGAATAGAGTTCTTCACTAGCTATCATTCTCTTTGATAATATGGTATAAAAGCAGGTGAAGAAGATGCAATTCTTCATTTCTTGTCAGATCCCTTCTTACTATTTTCGAAAGTATGATGAAAACAATGTTTGCCAGGAAGAGAATCACCATAAAAAAGTTAAGAACTGAGAACATAGACACGGACACTTTCATTATTGGATAGTTATCCAACATAGATGGCCATCTGATATTGCTTTTTACAAAGTCAACCTCATATGGAAATGGTATTCTGTCTTGCTCCATCACAATCTCATACTTGTCAAACTCCAATGGATATTGAAGATGCCCCTTTCATTGATCAACTTAGAATCCTTTTGCTTTGTGTTTTTGCCACCCTTTTCGTCTGCTTCTCAGTCTTTTTCTGTCAGTATCATTCCTGATGATACAAAGGACCTGTTTGTTGCTAAATACAATTATCCTTTTACGGTAGTGAGTTTGGGGAATCTAATGTTTGTTTGGTTTTGATTTGGGGGTTATTGGAGAATATTTTGGGAGGAAATAATATATATTTAAAAGCTTTCTGATAGAATATAATTTTTAATGTAAGTATTACATCAATTAGATTTTTACGTGCACAATATTACATACATGGCTAAAAAAGATAGTTTCCCCATAAAATGGGGTAAAACTAAAATTGGATCCTCCTCTGTGGCCCACAAAACCCTTCCGGCACCACCAGTTTGGAGGTAGCCCTTCCCCAAAAAGCAAAGGCCTCCCGTGTTGCTTAAAAACCACCCAGTAACGGAAAATAAAAAAACATGTATGCAAATCGTCAGCAATAAAAATCTCACCTCTCTTTGCACCCCGACTCAGGTTGCTCTTTATGCCTTTACTTTTTATGTGCATAGAGAATTTTCGTTTATTCATTTATTCATATTTGATTTGATGAAATTAATTTTGTTTTATGTATATATAAAGAAACTTCTCTTTAATTGGATACATCTGTTTTAGTTTTTTTTTTTTTTTTTTTTTCTTTCAAAATTATTATTATTTTATAGCAACGGTAGCCTTGGTTGGGTGGGTGCCTCTTGGAATTGGGTGTTTTACTTCAATAGGTTTTGAATAAAGTTGGAATCTTTCTTGTGGGAAGGCTTTTGTTTAATGCTTTTTCCTTTCATTTCTTCTTTTGGTGGGAATAACCTGTGTGCTTTCACACTAAAGAGCATTTTTTCATTTCTGTGATTAAGGAATATTAGAATGCAGGGAGAATATTTTATTTTGTGTTTTGCAGACCTCTTTGCTGCTTGGTTTGTGTAATTCTGCTGGATCTTGTGTGCAATCCATCATGTACTTTGAAGGAAGGGCTATGGCTAAAGAGAATTTCTGGAGCTAAGGATAACTATCTGAAAACTGCGTTATAGTTGGAAAAAGAACAAATTGAACACTGAAGCCAAATTAGAGTTGGGCTGTTTTTGCAGTGAGTGTAGTTAATAAAGATGGTGGAGTCAATTGTTGCAGCATCCCTTTTGCGGCACCTACCAATTTATGGAAGTTATTGTTGTAAGGATGTTTTAAATAAGCGGAAGCCTTCTGATCTTTGCTGGCTAGGTTTTATGGAATTTCTCGGTAGGAAGGTTTCTTTATCCGCTTCTCTGCGGAGATGGTGTGTTCAGCAGCCATCTATGTCATTGATAAAGTCTCAAGCGAAGGACTTAACCAAAGATGCATAATTTAGGGGTGTAAGATGAGTCAAGCTCGATTATAGCTCGACTCAAGCTCGAGCTTTAACATGAGCCGAGCTCGAGCTCTATTTTAGTTGTTCGAAAGCTCATGAGCCGGCTCATGAGCTTTTTCCTATTTTTAAATATTTTTTATATATTAATTAAATAATTAATATATATTAATAATTTACTTTCTTTTTCTAATTTTAAATATTTATTATATATTAATTAATATGTATTAATAATTTACTTTTTTTCTAATTTTAAATACTTATTATATATGATTAAATAATTATAATAAATTAATATTTTATCAATAATTATAATATATTATAATTTAAATCATTATAGTAATTATTATAATATATATTATAATTTAATATATATTTTATTTATAATTATTATATTAATATTTATTAATTATTATTAAATAATTATGATATATTAATAATTTAATATTTTTATTTAATTTAAAATTTTCTGGTGAGCCGGCTCGAGCTCGAGCTCGACTCGAGTTCAGTATTTTGAGCTCGAGCCCTTAATAGCAAGCTCATCGAGCTCGAGCTCAACAAACTGGGCTCGAGCTCGAGCTCGAGCCTGCAGTTTTTGTCAAGCTCAACTCATTTACACCCCTAGCCATTGCATATTCCTTTTGGGAAACAGAGCGAGTACCTAGAGATCTCAGGTATGGGAATGGCACTGGTGTGGGTCGGAGACCAGGGTTCTGGCAGCCTGGGAATAAGGCTGACAATCCTGAGCTTAGTAATCCATTTCTTCGGCAGGAAAGGATGGGTTGTGGGTGGGTAGGTGCTATATTTGAGTGGGATGGAGTGCTGAATGAAGATAACCCTGATCTTGAGAAGCAAGCTTGGTTGGCACTTTCTCAGGAAGAAGGAAAATCACCGCCACCAGCTTTTGTTCTTCAGAGGATAGAAGGTATGAAAAATGAGCAAGCAATAGCAGAAGTTCTCTGCTGGTCGAGAGTTCCTGGTGAATTGAAGAGGATGGCATGTAGGAAGGAGGAGATTTATCAAGCTTTACATGGTGGGATCTATAGATTTCATTCTGGTTCCCAAGAGTTTGTGAATGTTCTGATGCGTTACAAGTTGCCAATGGCTTTGGTGTCCACTCGACCAAGACAATATATAGAGACAGCAATTGGAGCCATTGGGATTGAAGGGATCTTTAATGTAACTGTCGCAGCAGAGGATGTCCACTGAGGAAAGCCTGATCCTGAGATGTTTGTGTATGCGGCTCAGCTTCTGCAATTCATACCTGAGAGGTGTATAGTGTTTGGTAACTCAAATCAAACAGTTGAGGCTGTGCATGATGCACGGATGAAATGTGTTGCCGTTGCTAGCAAACACCCATTTTATGAGCTTGGAGCAGCTGATCTTGTGGTGAAGCGCCTTGATGAGCTCTCAGTGGTTGATTTGAAGAACCTTGCAGATATTGAATCAGCCGAGTTTGGGTCCGGTGAACCAGAGTTGGAGATGGAAGTTGAGGAAGAAGATGACCGGCGCCCTCCCTCATCAGAAGGTGTAGACGATGGTTTCTGGTGATATATATTCCAAATGTAAAGAATGTTATCAATAATCTAATACCTAATGCAGCCTGTGTATAAACAATAGGAGTGAAGTACTTATTAAAAGATAAAAAAGATAGCAGACAAACTGCAGAACATGGTAGTCTACATTGGATTACCATGTAAAGTATCTTCTTATATGCATTATATAATAATATGCATTAGACTTGGGGAGTCTACTAAAAGTTTCAATTTGTCTTTATTGGGTTTTAAAATTGATTTGATTTTCTGGAGTTGGTGTATATATTTCAATGATTTCTGCTTGTCTGGAAGTCCAGCAAGCATTAATCTTGTAAGTATTGGTTTCATGTGTTTGGTTGATATATATATTTCTCTCATTGATTTACTTCTTCATATTTACGTATTTTCTGTTAGTTTCTGCAATGAGGTTTCTGTTTGTTTCATATTTCTCTTTTTCTAACATGGAAAATAGAATCTGCAAGATGGTGGTTTGTCTGTAATGGAGGCATATAGGAGATGAGATAAACATTGTTGCTTTTAAGTGCCTGTCATCTGGGGAGTTCATTCCATTTCATCATGTCTTATTTTCTTGAGATAGTGACTCAAATTTAGCTTTCACATTGGTTACATTTTCATACGCATTTTTGCTTTTCTTTCTCTTGGGTTAGAACACAAATCTGACTTTCAAAGTTGGTTACATATATTTTTCATTTTCGGTTTTTGGTTTTTTTACTAGTTAATCAGGTACTTTTCTGCCGAGTGTGATTACAAATTTTACTTTTTATACTTAATTTTTGCCTTTTTCTGCCATTGAGGCGGCACTAAAAGTGTTTGTTTTTCTATTTTCAACAAAAAGTGTCATTTATTTTTTTCCATCAAAAACTTGAAAAGGTTCGTTCTATATATATAGTCATGTTATCAAACATATAGGCTAAAGCTAATATTTTGTTAAAATAAGAGCTACGACTTAACTTAATATTAATATGATGTTCCACCAATTTACAAGTAACTCAAATTTAGGGGTGGACATTGAGCTAGTTTAGGGAATTTTTACATCAGCCTGCACTTGGATTGGTGAATTGAGTTGGGTTAGTTCAGTTAAAAATTACGGTTCAAGCTAATCCGATATAACTCGTACTTGTATAAGTTAGGTTGAATCAAACTCATAGGTTCAAAATACATATATATAAAAAGTTAACAATAAAAATAAAAAATTAGTAATTTAATCAAACATTTTAAAGTAAATCATAAAATGAAATAAAATAATCAAGACGTAGTTGATAAATACCGGGGTGGTGGGATGGTCATCTAGTTTGTCTTGTAATTTCATTGTGTCTTGCATCCTGGACGAGTCTCAAAGTTTCTAATTGAGATTATAAATTAAATAATTTTTCATCATTAAGATTTATTGGGATCTAACATTTTACTTTTACTTGGTAAATTTTTTAAGCTCTTTTTATTTTATGATTTATTTTCTATGTATTTTAAAATTTTATTTAAAATATATAATTAAATTAAATACTGTGAATTGGGTTGGATTGGGCATGGAGGCCTCCAACCCACTACCAATCCGTTTATCAATAGACCAACTCATAAATTTTGTGTTGGGTCGGATCTTGTTTTATGAGTTGTCTCTGCCATTGTCTTCCCCTACTCAAATTTAACTAAAATAATAATTTCTCTTGTAAAGAGTTCTATAATAAATTAAATATTATAATAATTTTACATCCAAAAGCAAATTGGGTTGATGACTCATAAAACAAATGGTAAAATCTACAATTATTATTTTAATTTTAAAATATTGTTGTTGTATGCACGTTTTTTTCTTTTTTTAAACATCAGTACCAGATATGCTTTCAAACTTTCCCTTCTTTATATCACATGGAAAAAAATAAATTAAAAAAATAAAATAAAATAAAATAAATTTTGAAACACACACACACAGAGACACAGAATTTTGTTTGAACCCTATAATAACGCGAACGTCTATTAACCCACAAGCGAAACACTCTTTCAATGCCTGAATATACTTAAAAAAGAAAAATTCAAAACCAAATAATGCCTAAAGTAATTCTTGTCGTGTTCTACTGTCAGTATAACTATGGAATTCTTATACAAATTTCAATCAATGTACCCATGTTAGTTGAGGGAAAGTTTCCAGTGTTAATCCTAATTTTAAATTAAGGAAACCCTTTCCTAAGTCATACAAGGATATTTCTAGGTTAATTAAGGTATCCCTGTTACTTAATGGGAAGTTTCCAATCATATTTGTAATTAATTAGTAGATTTATCACTTCTTTAACTTTAAAAGAATCCCTTTCTGATTCGGACACACAAAGATATATATGAAGATATTTTTAGTATCATTAATCTTAGTCTGAAATTGAATTCTTTTAGGCCACGTTTGGTTGTAATGATGAGATTGTGTGTGATATGATTGAGATAAATATGTAAGTCATATGACATATGAATAACATTTAATATTATGTTTGGTTGTTAGATTTGTGAGTATGTATATCCCAGCAAAATACACTTTTGTTGTTTGGTTGGTAAGTATTGATAATGTAGGATATACTCAAATTTATTAATTAACCTTATGCTCTATTGTGACGACTAAAATGCCCATCTATAACTTTAAATAATATAAGAGGTATTTTGCGTATAATACCAACAACTTTCCTTCACCAAAACATATAAGACAAACCCACATTTGAAGTTTGAATTAGATGGGACAAGTTGAAATGGTAAGTTAATTTTGAATTTCCTACGTAAATCATATGTTTCATGCAAGTTAGGGGTGCTCGCGGTTCGATTTGGATTGATTTTGGGACAAAAAGCTAACCGATCCAAACTATATAATGTATATTGGATCGGTTAGATTTTTATTGTAAATCTGATCAAATCTAATCCATTTTAAATCGGTTTGGATTGAATTGATTAATTTGATTTTTTAATTTAAATTTTTAATTAAAATATTTGACAAGTTACTACTCATAATTAAACTAATTTAATCAATCGATTTGTAAATTTCATTTAGCTATTATATCACACTAATCTTGTGAAATTAAGTTAAATTATGTAAGAACTGGCAACTATAAAGTTATAAGTCTACAATAATTATTCCTATGTATTTAATTTTTGAAAGTGAAAAAATCCTGTATTTAGTTTATTTTAATTTATTTGTATATTTTACAATTAAAATATATATTTTTTATATTATTAGTATATAAATTTCGATTCGGTTTGTATTGAATCGCTTTTTGAAATTAAAATTGAAAATCGATCCAATACGATGGGTTTTCAGAAAACAAATCCAATTCAATCCAAACAAGTACGGTTTTGATCGATATTTGATTTTTTTGGATCGATTCATTGATTTTTTTCTTTTTTTTTCTTTGGATTGGATTTAAACACCCCTAATGCAAGTACAAACACAACTAAATTTGAAGGGATTGTTTATAGTAGCAATTTTGGCACACTCCATGTGTTTGCTAAAATTTTATAGTATTTATTTAAAATTTTAGATGAGTAAAAGAAAAAAATTAAGATAGAAGGAAAAATAAAAAAGGTAAGTATTTGAAGTGAAAAATATTAGAGAAGAGAAAAGAAGTTAAAAAATAATAATGAGGAAAATCCACTAAAAAACATACACCAAATAGGGTAGGTGCTTTATATATAATATATATATATTTTATCATTTCGTACCTAACCACTTCACTAGACAAAGTTCATATTAATAACACTTTTTTAAGTTGAATGTTTTAAAATTCCAAATACACCTACATATGAAATAGATGACATACATTTATTAGGTAATTTTATATTTTTTAATAATTGACCGAAATTTTATGAAAATTATATACCACACGCAAAAATCAATGAAAATCATATAATTAATAATAAAATAATAAAATAATAAAATAAAACTTGAGCACTAATTAATTCAATTTATAATCTAGGGAAAAAGATGTCTTTTTTATATCTTTATAGTTGGAAATATTGGCCTTGATATCACAGCCCACCTCCTAGGTGGGATTCACAATCCCTTACCTTGTTGGATTGGAAATCGAGCCACAAAATTATAAAAGGGCCCAACATTTTTGAACCAAAAAAAAAATTGAGTTGGATAAACATTATATCCAACCTAATCATAGCAACAAAATGGAGCCTAACAATTCATCTACATATATATATTGGGATAATTAGTTGGCGAAGATTAGCATCAGTCATGAATTGTTGGTGACTAACCTTAGTTATAATAAATCTAGTTTGTGTAATATGGTTCAACAGATCTACATTGTCCATTTATTGTAATCGGTCACTTGTTAAATAGGTTTCACAAACTTGCTACCTATGCAGCCCTTATATATGATATATGCATACTCTTTGTTTAATTTAGTGTGTAAATGTAGGAAAAATTTGCCTTTTTGGCTCCATAATTTAACTGTGTGTGCACTGTTAGTCCTAGACTAATGGAATTGAACATTTTTAGTCCAAATTTCATAACTTTTTTAACACTTCTAGTCCTCATCCTTATTTTTCGTTAAAATTTGGACAGTGATGATGGTGGATTTAGTATAATGGGCTTATGGACTCGACCTGATGGGGTCAATCAACTAGAAAGATGGATTTTACGGGCATGGGATGGAACCTGTAGCCACAGAACAAACGTCAGGCTAGCCAAGAGGGTCATCGGCTAAGGCCCTCTGATGCTTAAGTCAGTATATCAACCTGAGAATATTTTTGTAGGGCAATGGTACAAAGAAAGTATGTAAGCTTACCATTGCTTCTAAAGGATGGGGTATTTATAATGATTGGTTGGGAATTGAAAGACTAGTTTCTCCCCAGCATAATTCATACACTGTTCTCATGAGTAGGGACAAAATAGGTGTTTTCGACCTAAGATAGAGCTATACAAATGGTTGATTGGCCGAAAAGGGTATCCATACTACCATTAATGTGGAGGTGATATGCCGTCAATCCATTTACTGCGAACAAACTAGTGGTTGAGGTGCAATTAATGCAGATGCGATAGGTAGTAGCACGCCATTAATGTTGTTGCTTTACTCATTCGACCTGTGAGGTCGAATTATGGCATTGGGACCCATAAGTTTGAGCAGTTTTGGGCTCTAATCCTCCGATAGTTATGTTGGGCTTGCCCATGTAGTTGATAGGCCCATTGGGGGCGCTGGGACTATGTGATTGGCTTATTGGGCGCATTGAGCTACCTATATCATGAGTCCCCCTCACTCCATAGTTCGACCATAGTACAACCGAAGTAAGGGATAGGAGAAATTTTGGTAAACATATTGACGAGAAACGTGAGAGCGGGAAAAAATATTTTGAATCTCGACCAGAAAAATAAAGGCGGGAGCCGTTACAGACGGCTACACGAATATTTATGTAAAGGCGACTGGTAGTTACGTAATTATTAGGCCGTGACCAGTTGTTTTAACCAGTTGACATTCCCAGCTCCCTTATAAATAGTGGCTTTCACCATTCATTTTTCACTTTTATCATAACGCTTTGAGGTCAAGCAGTGAAGATTTTTGGTCAGTTTGTGAAGAAACTTGGGTCCTTATTTTTAAGATACCATTTTCGTAAGTCTTCCTTTTATGCGTTTTAAATTCTGTTAATGATATCGTCACAATATGTCAAGTTCAAATTCTAACTCTGAGGCTACTAGCTCGATAGACGCCTCGACTAGCGGGGCGGACTCAAGTGAGTCATCTAGTGGGAGGTCGGGGATCCCTGCGCGGATTCAATTGAATGTAGATGATGGAGTATTTGAGGTAGATGGGGAGACAGGTCCCTCTAACCTGAATGTAGATGAGGCTAAACCTTCTGTGCCTGTGGTCGAGGGGGAAGAGGAGGAGTTGAAAGGAGCAGAGGAACCTCCCAGATCGAGGGCAAGGTTATTCACGACAACCCATTATAGCGATAGCGTGTCGAAAATATTATTGAATGACATTAGTTCAATTAGGGAAAAATATCATATTCCTAACAAATTTGAGTTAATTAAACCCAGGGTTGTGGGTAGAATGCTTACTCCTCCAGAGGGGTGCATTACCGTTTTTGAGGACGCAATGAAGTGCGGTCTTAGGTTCCTTTAGCGGACTCGATAGTTGATCTACTTAGGGGTTTGCAGGTTTGTATAACCCAACTCCTACACAATTGCTTCGCCCTTATGTATAGTTTTGTTATTTTGATTGGCATACTTGACGAAGCTCCTTTTTGGGCCAATTTTAGCTATTTATTTTACTTGCCGATGTCCCGTAAGTTGGGTTTAGTTGGGGAGTCTGGGTTTTATTACTTAACAGCGCGACCTTGCAGAAATGTGTTTAGAACTCTATCGTCCTCCCATGGTTAAAAATGGAAAGAAAGATATTTTTATGTTCGACCTTCTACTGGGGTCGGTTTTAACATTCCGAGAGGTTGGATGATGAGTAGGGTCGAGTTGAACACAAACGAGAACCCTTCTTGGAATAACATTTTTCTTCAAAATTCGATTTTTATAAGGGAGAGGAATTTAGTTCTGGTAGGATTATCGACCGCCACGTTGAGATCCATGCCAATGCACATTTAGGTAGAAAACTAACCTTTGTAAATAATCTGATGTATTACTTTTTGGTTGCTCTCAGTATGGTCGAGATTTGTTTGTTTAGCAGGTTAATCGATTATGAATTACGCGAGGCAGATTGCGATGCGCAAGCAACATGAGGCATAATAGCGCCGAGAGGCAGCCGCAGCTCGACAAGTTGTTGCTGCTTAGCCTGCTGGGGTAGGCCTAGTGGATCAGAAAAGTCAGCCCTATGCCTTTCCAAGCGCGGGAGTGGCGAGCAACCCCTCCCCTCAGCCAAAGAGGAAAGCAGTCAAGGCCACTTGGCAAGGTGCTCCCAAAAAGATTGTAATCAAAAAAGGAAAAAAGAAGGTGCATGAACCCAATGAGGCAGCTTACGGCACATTACCACAAGAGTGTTTGTGCAAACTGCCCACATTTCCAGAACCACAGTTCGGCGATTAGGTGGGCGTGTCAAACACGACCACTATTATGGGAGCCGGCGCAACATTGGTGACACCATTGGTTGTTCTCACAGCTGGTTTGTTTCAGAATGATCGAGTCGGGATGTTCAATCACGAGCAACTGTTTGCTCTAAAAGCTTTTGCCTATCATGCGAATATGGCAAGCGTCTCGTTGGATTTAGTTTTGTTTGCTTGTGAAATTTTAAATTGATATAATTATGATTTGCTTAATTTTCACAGGTCGGGCAATGGGGGCTACAATCTCCATCGTTGCTATGAGTTATGCGAGACCAATCATATGCGGCTGGAGGAGAAGTGTGAAGAACTAGTGAAAGAACAAAATGACCTGATGAAAACCAAGGTCTAATCATTGGAGTCAAGACTTGCTGAGCTGACTAGGCAACTCGAAGAAAAGGATGTTGAATTACTAGCTGTCATCAAAGGCAAAAGCCAGGCTGAAGAGTAGCTTAAGAAGACAGTCAATTCGATCTAGGAGGTGTCTGAATTAGGTTGAGTGCATGGTTATGACAACGAGATGCGCTATGCCTTATCAGAATTTTTTAAGATACTGCCTGGGATCTGAAGAGAGGTTGTGCAGCAGTTCATACTCTCGTCGGCCTTTGCAGATGCAAGTGTGACGTTCATCATAGACGATGCAAAGGAAGCATTTGACTGCGCAGTTAAACAACTTGAGTTCATGGGGTATGAGTTTCGAGCTGGGGAAAAAGCGCGACTTGATGTGAACAAGAACGAGCGTCTAGAAGCCTTTGATGAAAATGCCCCTGCTGAAGGGGGGTGATGTTGTAGCTTCTATTCCTCTTCCCCAGGTTGTCACAATATGAGAGGATTTTAGGTTTGCAGGAGAGTTCGCCTTAGGCATAAAGAATAATGAAGTAAATGTGGTGAACTTCTTTCCTGACGATGGTCGGGTATTTCTAATCGAGGAGGCGGTGCCCTCTCAGCTTGCTACAGCAACTTAAGGTAGGCTGCCTGAGCAAGAGGTCGAGGGGCCGCCCTTGAATGTAGGTCTTGACTCGACCAAAGAGCTATTGAAAATAAGTGACGAGGTAGCTTATGAGGTCGTAGCAGGACGAGGGGAAGATGCGGGGTCTAGCTAGATGGACCTAGCACCTTGTATTTTTCTTTCTAGTTTTTTGGGAAAAAGTATGGGCTCGATGGGCTTTGTGAATAATGTTTCTTATCTTGCTACAAACTTGAATATTTATTCAATTTTATGTTTCTTGCCGACTTCAATACTTGCTGCTTTGTTTAATGCCTCCTAAGATCAATTTTTTAAACAATTGACTTGATCGTTTTTAATAATTGAATTACGCAATTTTTATCGCACGATTGCGAGGTCACAGAAGGATATTCATTAGAATATGTGCTTTCTGTACAAAGCAGTTTACACATAAAACTTCTTAAGGTTAATTGCAATCCATGTTCGTAGTAGCTCATTTCCAGTTAGATCAACCAATCGATAGGAGTTATGCTTTGCTATCTTGACCACGGAGTATGGTCCTTCCCACTTTGGGTTGAGCTTGACGATATTTCTAGAGATTTCAACCTTCTTGAGAACAAGGTCCCCAACTTTAAAATATCTAGGCTTTACACCCTTATCATAATGTTTGGCCATGATCGACCTATACCTTTGTATTTTGGTGAAAGCCTGTTGGCGAAGCTCGTCGATCATTTCTAGGTCGAATTCTTTTTTAGCATAATTCCTAATCGGGTTGTAGTGGATAACTCGGGCTGTATGTTGGATCAATTCTACAGGAATAACTGCTTATGAGCCATAAACTAAGTTGTAGTGGCCGGTGGTAGTTCTGGGGTAGCCCGAAAGGCCCATAGGACTCTTGGTAAATCATCCGCTTAACTAGCATTGGAGCCTTCCAAACGAGTTTTAATGTGGTCGAGAACAGTTCTGTTGGTGATCTCTGTTCGACCATTAGCTTGCGGATTTCCCACTGAAGTAAAGTGTTGCTTAATTCCAAGACTTTCACACCATTCTCTTATCTACTTGCTTTGATATTGGGTGCCATTGTCGGATATGAGAACTTTAGGTAAGCCAAAGTGGCAGATGACATTTTTCCAAAAGCTTCTTATTGCGGCATCTATGATCTTGGGTACAGCTTCGGCTTCGACCAATTTGGTGAAATATTCAACAGCTAAAATCATGTACTTCATCTAGCCAATAGTTTTTAGGAAAGATCCTACTATGTCGACTCCCCACTGGTCAAATAGCCACGTGATCTGTCTAGTAACAAGGGTCGCATCTGGCTGATGAGGAATATTAACATGAACTTGGCATAATAGGCACCTTCGACCAAATTCGACGGTGTCTTTTTGCAAGGTTGGCCTAAAATACCCACTTTTGATGACTTTGTGAGCTAATGTTCGACCTCTTCAGTAGTTCCCACAAATGCATTCACGGACCTCTTACAAGACGTCCATTCCCTGATCGGGTGTCAGGCACTTTAGTGGAGGTCCTGAAATGGACCTCTTGTATAGCTGCTCAAACTTGTCTAAAGTGAATTTTGCTGAGCGTGCTTTTATCTTACGGGCTTCTACCTTGTCTAATGGTGTCTTGGCTTCCTTGAGGTAGCACTTAATTTCATCCATCCAACTCTGGCCTACGATGTCGACCACAAAGATTGGGTTCTGCTGAAGGTTAACAACGACTGGCCTATCTGAGATCAAAAAGGTGTAGTTCTTTCTTTGGTGCCTTTTAATGAGCTAGCAAACTTTGAAAGTGCATCTAATCTTTCATTTTTTGACCTGGGCACCTAATCAAGTGTGAACTTCTCAAACTGCAGCTCGAGTCTCTTGACCTATGTCAAATAGGTATTCATGTTTGCTTCCTTGGCTTCAAAGTTACCTCCAGACTGTTCTACGACGACCTGTGAGTCCGTTATAGCCGCTAACTGCTTGATCCCCCTACCAAGAGCCATTTTCATCCAAGCAATGAGAGCTTCGCACTCTGCCTCATTGTTGGTAACTGGGTAATTCAACTTCATTGCAAAATTATACTCCTCTGCTCGAGGGAAACACAGGGAGATACTAGCCCCTCCCCCCACACTAGTGGCTGGTCTATCTACATGCAAGGACCAGACTTGCTGCTCCTGTTCGGCTACTAGGGGCAGATCGACTCGTTTTGCCACAAAATCAACCAAAACCTGAGCCTTTATAGCAGTGCGGGGTTGGAGTTTGAGGTCAAATTCTCTTAATTCGATGGCCCACTTGATAACTTCTCCGAAGAATCAGGCTTAGAGAGCACTTATTTCAATGGTTGATTTGTTAAAACCATGATAGTGTGTGTCAAAAAATAGGGTCTCAATTTTCGTACTGCTGTAATAAATGCGAGTGCAAACTTTTCAATCTCCAAATAGTTATGCTCAAGCCCTTGCAAAACTTTACTACTGTAATACATTGGCCTACATAAACTTTGTCGAGTAGATACCAAAACTGTACTAATTGCTGCTGTGGAAACTAACAAATGTAAGCTCAATACTTCTCCAGTCGTTGGCTTCGTGAGCAATGGTGGCTCAATTAAGTACTGTTTGAGTTCAACTAGAGCCTGGTCACATTGTTCTGTCCATTGAAATTTTCTAGCATTTCCAAGGACTTGAAAGAATGGCAAACTTTTGCTTGCCAATCGAGCTATAAATTGCCCAAGAGAAATAATTCTTTTGCCAATCTCTAGACATCTCTTACTGTTCTCGGTGGCGGAATATCCTGGATTGCTTGGATTTTCTGTGGATTAGCTTCAATACCTCTCTAGCTGACCATGTATCCCATGAACTTTCTGCCTCTTACTCCAAATGTGCATTTGTTTGGGTTGAGCTTCACACCAAAGGCTTTTAAAACTGAGAATGTGTGGTCGAGGCTAGCTAGGTGGTCTGATTCTCTTTTCGTTTTAACAATCATATCATCGACATAAACTTCCGTGGATGAACCTATTCATTTTTAAACATGAAGTTGACTAGCCTTTGGTATATTGCACTAGTATTTTTTAATCCAAATGGCATGGCCAGAAAATAATACATGCTATTTGGAATCACGAAAGAAGTTTTATCTCTATCATCTAGTGCCATGAAGATTTGGTAGTATCCCTAGAAGGCATCCATCATACTGAGGAGGTTACAACCTGCAGTTGAGTCTAGTAGCAAATCTATGCGAGGCAAAGGATATGGGTCTTTAGGGCACGCTTTATTAAGATCAGTGAAATCATTACACATTCTCCACCTGCCCTTATTTTTAGGGACCAAGACTACATAACACAACCAAGTAGTATATTGTGCTCCAGAGTCATTTCTATCTTCGTCGTTTTATCAAGGTTACCGAGTTTGAGCTCTATTGTTTTAAATTCTTCGATAGGCTCGACTCGGGTGTATTCTCTCTTCCTTTTCTTGTTGGCCTGTCCTTCATTGGGTTCCATTACAGGGATGTCCCCGAAGATTTCAGTTTAGGTTGAGCTTTCTGTTTATGAGCCTCGACCGAAATGGTATAGCAGCGCCATACCTCTTTCATATGGTAAGTAGATACAATTTCTCGAAAATCACTCAACATTGGCCTCCTGATAATGGCATTATAAGCGAAGGCGCGTCAATGATGAGATAGTTAACCATAAGAGTGCGCCTTTTGGGTGCTTCTCCAAAAGAGATGGATAAGTTTATAGATCTAATGGGAACAATCTCTGATCCTCTAATGTTGACTAGGAGCATTCTGATAGGGTCAAAGTTTAGCTTTCCTAATTTCATCTTGCCAAGTGTGGACAAGAAAATGATATTTGATGAAATCCCGTTGTCCACCAGAACTTTCATGACCTCAAAGTTTGCAATTTCAACATATACCACCAAAGGGCAATCTAGGTTACTCTCTGCACCATGGCCTCATAAGTGAGAGAGGTCAGAATCTGAGAAAGATATGGGGCCTTCACTTGTGGAAAGTTGGTAAATTGGCTTGCTCTGAGTCGAGCTACTAGATTCAAGATACCTTTGTGCTTACCTCCTGGTTGATTTTGAAGTCTGGATTCAAGATACCTTTATGCTTGCCTCATGGCTGATTTTGAGTGCCCCATGGTTGGTCTTCCTGCTATTGTGTCAATAATGCCTCTTAAAGGGGATAGTCTTCATCGACCGTTTGCTTTCCCCTTTCATCTCTTCGTGGGCTGGCCGATCGTTCTTTACGAGGAGTCTGGTCGGCTTCAGCCATGCTTTATAGGGCTTTCTGGTCAATGTATTTTTTGAGGTGGCCTTATCTGATGAGGCGTTCAATTTCATCTTGGAGGTTAAAACAATCCTCGTATCATGCTCCTTCTGTCAATGAAAATGGCATTATTTTTTGGACTTCTTCATGGACTCTGTCTCGTTGAGTTTTCTTGGTCTTTTTAAGAGGTTGTCATGCTGTATAGCGAACAAGACCTCTTTCCTGGGAGTGTTGAGTGGGGCATAATTGTGAAAGCGCTTTATTGGAGACTGATGACCCTCCTTATGTTGCATGTCTTCCTTTTCTTTGTCTTTTTTCTTGTCAGAGTCTCCTTCGCCAAACTTCATCTTATTTATTTCCTCTTGTGTCATGTATCTCTCTGCGAGGTCGAGGAGTTCCTCCATTGTTCTTGGTCGTTTCCTGACCAGAGCATTAGCGCACTCCTTATGCCTCAACCCTAAGAACAGAACATCGATCAAAAACTCAATCTATAGGTTATCAATTTTTAAAACTTTAGTATTACATTTGGTGAAGAAATCTCTCAAAGATTCACCCTTCTTTTGCTTTACTATGTGGAGGTGAGTGTGTGACAATTTTACTTTCTTTCTACTAGCGAATTTGTGGAGGAATTTGTCACAGAGTTGATTATAAGAAAATATGGACGCAGGCTCAAGTTTGACAAACCATTCCAATGCTATCCCCTGAAAGGTAATGACCAACATTTTCGCATGTATGTGGTTGCTGTGGCTATGTAATTGCATCATGTGTTCAAATTATAGGAGATGCTCATTAGGGTTAGTCGATCCATCACAACGAGTTAATCCAGTAAGGATTTTTGCATCGATTGCTATGCACTCATCAATGATTTCCTGAGTGAAAGGAAATTATCTCTCACGTCGAAATCTAGGGATATTGTCAAGTTGTGTCCTCTCCACATTTCTTTTTGAGATTTTCTCAAGTTTGCGATTGAGCTGCTGGACTTGGTGCGAAACTTCCTCCCATTCATTCCTATCAACTTTGGACATATCCTGGTTAGACTGAGGTCTATGTCGCTCGACTTGCTTGTGCTGCTAGGCTCGATCGGGTCAAACGAAGTGTTTCATTGAATCTGTTACTTGTTCTTGTAGTTGGTAGCATGGCTTATCACAAGGAAAGCGGCCAGGGTTCAAGTCTTGCCTGCTAGGATGATGACAAGTCTTATTTGTTGTTCTATCTTCCCGTGGTGGTCTCTCTTCCTGGCGTGATAGGTGTGGAGTAGAACTTGCAACGGGAGCTGGTTAGTTGTTGTGCCTTTACAAATTGGTAAACAGTTGTGCTGAAAGTTGAGCGAAAATCTGATCACTGATTATCTGCATGAGTTGAGGGATGGTTAAAGTGACCACCTGTTCTGGTTGATAAGTGAGGCTTTTTGCCTACTGGGCCACCTGATCCTGTGGTGGCGATAATGGTGGCAGTAGTGGTGGCGGCAGTGGTGATCCATGGTCACTCTGTGTCTCCGAGGTAGTTCACCTGGTGTTGACCATTTTCGGCTATAAGTTCTGTGCCCCACGGTGGGCACCAAATGATGATGGTGGATTTAGTATAATGGGCTTCTGGAACTCGACCTGATGGGATCACTTGACTAGAAAGAGAGATTTTACAGGCGTGGGGTGGAACCTGCAACCATAGAACAAACGCCAGGCTAGCTGAGAGGGTCCTCGGCTAAGACCTTCCGATGCTTAAGTCACTATATCGACCTGAGAATATTTTTGTAGGGTAACGGTACAAAGAAAGTATATAAGCTTACTGTTGCTTCTAAAGGATGGGGTATTTATAGTGATTAGTTGGGGATTAAAAGATTAGTTTCTCCCCAATATAATTCGTACATTGTTCTCTTGAGTAAGGGCAAAATAGGTCTTTACGACCTAAGATAGAGCTATGCAAATGGCCGGTTGGCCGGAAAGGGTATCCATACCACCATTAATGCGGAGGTGATACGCTAGTAATCCATTTAATGTGGACAAATTGGTGGCTGAGGTGCAATTAAAACAGATGCGATAGGTGGCAGCACGCCATTAATGCTATTGCTTTGTTCATTCGACCTAAAGGTTAGACCCTTTGACTTGTGACGTCGAATTAGGGTAATGGGCCCCATAAGTCCGAGCAATTTTGTGCTCTGATCCTCCAATAGTTGTGTGGGCTCGCCCATGTAGGTGACAGGCCTATTAGGCCCGCTGGGCTTACCTATATCAGATGGAAACTATTATATATTTGCGAAAATCCCCCCTAAAATTTTATCTATTTATGAGAAGACGTACAAAATATACCATTTAACCCATATTAAAAAAAAATAAAAATTAAGTACAACCAAAACTCTCTAAAAATATATTTTAGAATAATATATATTTATATATTTGTGGATATATATACATATTTATATTATATATATATATTTAGACACACACTTTACACATGTATATATATGATGATAGTATGATTGGTTAGTGGTGAACTAGGCTTCAACACATTGTGATTGACTAGAAAGGGGTCTGAATAGAGGGTTTAGGTGTAGTCGGGTCGAGTCTTGCAACCAACAGCACACATCAGGCTAGCTGAGGTGTCATCAGTTAAGGCACTTCGATGCTCAAATCAGTACTTAATTGATCAAAAAATAGAGCGGCAGAGAGAGGGCTTAAATGATAATGAGCATACTTTGTTGAAAGATGACAATGGAGTATTTATAGCCTTTCTTGAGAAGTTGATATGTCAATGATGCCCCCGCTTACACAGAGAGAGCCTTTGTCTTTAGTTGGAGACCTTTAGGTCTTTTTCCTCCTATGTACTTTTTTAGGTGGCGTCTCCTCCTTCTCTTGAGGACATGGCCGTACGATGGAGGCGCGTACTACTTTGGTTCTGCAGCATGGTGGTACAGGAGGTGGCACGCGTCATTAATGTGGAGGCACGTTGCCTATCAGAGCATTTAATGCGGCAGAGAAGTGGTTGTGGCGTATTCAATACGACTATGACTGGTGCTGCAGGACTGCTCTATGCCATTCCGATCGACCTCCTAGGGTCGAGATCTTTCCTCTTTTACAGGTACTCTATCCACGTTCTAGTCGAGGTGATGGGACTTTTTTGAAATTAAAGGCCTTCCTGGTTGAGGGCTGGATGGCCATTCTTAAGCTGGTCGACCATATTCTGGTCGACCAAAAGGTGTTGGTTGTCGTGACTTGGTCGATCACCTAGTCAATTGTTGATGGACTGGGCCTAATAGCCAATTGGGCTATTTTATTTGTGTTGACTACCTGGTTGACTGTCAATGGGCTGGGCCTATTAGGCTATCTTAGATCAATATAGATATAAATACATACATATATGGAAAAAATACCTTTTTGGTCCTATAGTTTAACTATGTGTATACTCCCGAACTTATGGTGCTGAAAACCTTTGGTCCAAATTTCATAGTTTTTTTAATACTTTTGGTCATCCTCCCAATTTTCCCTGAAAATTTGAATGAAAATTGTTATCTATTTATAAAAACTCCCTGAAAATTTTATCTATTTATAAAAAAAACTCACAAAATATACCATTTAATCCTTATTAAAAAATTATAAATTAAATACCAAAACTCTTTAATTTTTTTTAAAAACAATATATTTATATATATATATGGATATGTATACATATATTTGTATTATGTATACATGTTTAAACACAAACATATAACTATATACATATATTATATAAACCTCCATCGATTGCTGCCAACTAGTAGTGCTGCGGCTATGGCCTGGCTTGGGGTGGGGTTGGGGTTTGGTGGGTGCGGGGTGATGGGGGTTCGCCTAATTAGGGTGGGGGGAAGAGAGGGGAATTGTTGTTGGTGGGGGGGATGGGCATGGCCAGCTTGATCGTGGGCTAGCAAGGGTTGTGGGGGGAGGGGGTATGGCGGGGCTAGAGGTGGGGGAGAAGAAGATACATTTTTTTTATTTTTTTATTTTATGTTTTTAAAATTTTTACTTATTTATTTTTTAATTAATTTATTCAGTATTAATTTAACATTACTCAAAATAATTAATTTTTTACTTATTTTATTTATTTAAAATTATTAAATTATATTGTCCAAAATTATTGAAATTATATTAAAATAATTAAAGTTATCAAATTATGTATTTAACATTATTAAAATTATTATTCTCAATCTTAAATTATTAAGTTTCAACAAATTACCTTTTTAATCCTGTAGTTTAATTGTGTGTGCAATATTAGTTCCGAACTTTAGATCATCAACATTTTGTCTATTTTTTAACAAATTTTAAGTAGTTGTGGTCCTCCGTCCATAACTTCCGTCAAGTATTAACAGAAACTGCTAGATTAATTGCCCACAACCCCTTAAATTTGGTCAATTTATGAAAAACCTCCCACAAAATATGAAATGTTCATTAATAAATAAACCCAGAGTTATTAAGAAATTACAATGACCCCCCAATATCTTGCTCTATTTAATATTTTTCAAAAGTTGTTAACCTCCATTAACAAATTTGTTGACTACTTTCAACAATTTATATAAAAATCCAAAAATGCCCTCTGATAAGTTCTAGTTATTCTCGAGACAGAAATGCTATTGAACTTATTTGTAATACTTTTCATACCATAAGGTATAATTTTAACATTGTTTAAATTACTCATAATAATTTAAATATATTTTATTATTAATAATATTTCATATGTATTGAATAATCTTTAAATTCAAGTTGAATTAAGAAATAAAAATTTTAAATAATAAACAAATATAAAGTAATTTAATTAAATTGATTAAACTTATTTATTGTAAAAAATGAAATAACAAAAATCAAAAAATAAAAATAATTAAATCTATCTCTTAAATATAATTTTATAAATTAAATTACATAATTAATAATATTAAAATAATAAAAATATCTAAAATAAATTAATCAGATTAAGTTGAATTTATTTATTACATTAAGAAATAAAATAAGTAAAATAAATAAAAATGAAAATAGAAATCTATTATCTTGCAAAACATAATTTCATACTTTTGTATCACATATTTTATAATATTAAAATTATAAACAAGCTAAAACAATATAGTCAAATATAATAAAAAATTTATGCATAATTAAATTTAAACATTTTAAAAAAATAAAAATAAAATATAAAACTATCATCTAGCAATACAACTTAAATAATTTTAGATAAATAAATTATAGTCATTTTGAATAGTATAATTTAATAATTTTAAATAATAAAAACAAACAAAAAATTAATCATTTTGAAAATATAATTTCAAGTTATAGACTAATAATATATAAAATAACAAATACATTTCAAATAATTTAATTAAGTTTATTAATTAATTTAAATAAATAAGTAAAAAATTTAAAAACCACAAAAAAATATAATTATCTTCTTCTTCTTCTTCCAACAAACACCCCATCCTCCACTCAACCAAAAAACCCTTGACGGCAGGAACCCCCCAAGCCCCCAGCCCCCTATCCCTCCCCATACCTCAACCAGTCATTGCCAATCCCTGCCAGCCATTGGCTGGTCCAGCAATCCTCGCGTCCCCCAACTCATCCCTTCCTAGATGTAGTCCAAACTGGCCATGGCCAGCGGCTGCTAGCTTGGTTTGGTGGCTAGCGATCGTGGACAGGCTGCCTTGCCTGGCGGTCGTTGGCTATGATTGGCCGCCACGACTGATTGGTCGTGGCAGCCAAATTCAGGTAGTGTTAGGGGATGGGATTGTGGTTATATATATATGTGTGTGTGTGTGTGTGTGTGTGTTTATATACATGATATATAAGTGTTTATATATATCACATATATGATAATTTTAGGGGCACTTATTTAAAAGTACCAAAAGCACTTTCAAATTTCATATTCAGTCCCCACTTGATTTTTGTTAGAAGAAACTCCCTAGTTTTGTTAAAATTTTAGAGATCACTCCCTACTCATTTGATTTGACAAAAATGCCCTTAAATATAATATTTTTCACTCATTTTTTTCTCACTTCTTCTTCCTTCACACGAGCAAACAATAAACCTTATAATACGCTCATTACCAAAAATAGAAAGAACAGAAAAAATGCAACAAGCTCTACGGCGGGAACGAGAATAATCGTCGGAGCCAACAACCACCAACCCGACATCTGCATTGTCTTCTTCTCTTTTTATTTTCATCATTTTCAGGTTTCTTCTTCTTCTCAGTTGCTTCTGAGTTTCTTGTATTTTTCGACGATGTCAACCAGTAGTGAAGGAGGAGTATTCAATCAAGTGTTGGAGAGTTGCTGCTACAAAGACCAGCTCTATATAATGTCATAAATATGGTCTTACTGCATTTGACATTGAAGATGAACATTGTTGACATCCTGTTAAACCAAAAGGATGAATCAAGCAGCAGTGCAAAGAAAAGCAGTGATGTTTTAAGGCAATACTTCTATAGAATCTAAACTGTACTGCAGTTTGTAAAGTATTGTACTTGAAGTGTTCTGAAAGTGTACTCTATTTATTTGAAAATCTTTCTCTGCTTGGAGCGTTCTACATTATACTTCATTGCAATTAAAATTGTACTTCATCTCACAAAAATTGTACTATATTATGTAAGTTTTATACTTCAAGTATTCTACTAATGGATTATCCAAAATTGTACTACAACTTCTAGCAGTTTATACTTGAAGCGTTCCCAAACTGTACGTCTTCTATCTAAAATTATACTTTTGGTTTTCTGAAATTATACTTCATTTTACCAAAATATGTACTCCATTCATTGAAGTTCTATACTTCAATTGTTCTATTTATTGATTATCCAAAACTGTACTACAATTGCTAGGGTTTTATACTTCAAGTGTTTTGAAATTGTACTTCACTTTATCTAAAATTGTACTTCTATTTTCTGAAATTATACTTTATTTTATACTTCATTTTACCTAAACTTGTACTCTATTCATTGAAGTTCTATACTTCAAGTGTTCCGAAATTATACTTCATTTTATTTAAACGTGTACTTCAGTTATCTGAATCTATTATTTAAGTTTTATACTTCAAGTATTCTACTAATGGATTATCAAAAATTGTACTATAATTGCTAAGGTTTTATACTTCAGGTGTTCTGAAATTGTATTTCACTTTATTTAAAATTGTACTTTATTTTATTTAAACTTTCACTTCAATTATCTGAATCTATTATTGAAGTTTTATATTTCAAGTGTTCTACTAATGGATTATCTAAAATCGTACTGCAATTGCTGAGGATTTATACTTCAAGTTTTTTGAAATTGTACTTCTTTTTATATAAAATTGTACTTCTGTTTTTTGAAATTATACTTCATTTTACCTAAACATGTATTCTATTCATTGAAGTTCTATACTTCAAGTGTTCTGAAATTATACTTCATTTTATCTAAACTTGTACTTCAGTTATCTGAATCTATTATTTAAGTTTCAAGTGTTCTACTAATGAATTATCCAAAAATTATACTGTAATTGCTAAGTTTTTATACTTCAAGTGTTCTAAAATTGTTCTTCTTTTTATATAAAATTATACTTAATCTTTTACGTAAAATTGTACTCCATTATTTAAGTTTTATAAAGTTCTATTAATTTTATACTTCATTTTACCTAAAGTTCTATACTTCAAGTGCTTTACTTTTTGATTATCCAAAATTGTACTGAAATTGATAGCGTTTTATACTTCTATTGTTCTAAAATTGTACTTCGTTTATTTGAAATTACCCGACCATACTGAATTATTCTACATATTGTACTTTATTTTACCTAAAATTTTACTTCATTTATCAACCTCAAGGGATGCAGTCGAGGAGGAAATTGGTTCGACTAATGCATCGCACAATGAATTAGCTTTAATTAGCAATTCAATTGATGCATGGAGGAATTGCATATATAGATATGGTCGACATTCTAGGATGCTCAGGAGTTCAAAATTATGCTTAAGAATTATGCGGTGTCTACTTTGCGGTCATTTAAATACAAGAATTATGTTGTCCGAGATATCAGCTATTTTGTACCCCAATCTGGGAAAATTATACTTGATTTCATGACATTTGTACTTTATTTCGGCAATTATGTATTTGATTTAGCGTGAAATTAGCATTTTTACATGTTATCCGAGATATCAGTTATTTTGTACCCAAATCTGGGAGAATTATACTTGATTTCATGATATTTGTACTTCATTTCGGCAATTATGTATTTGATTTAGCGTGAAATTAGTATTTTTGCATGTTATCCGAGATATCAGTTATTTTGTACCCCAATCTGGGAGAATTATACTTGATTTCTTGACAATTTTACTTCATTTAGGCAATTATGTATTTTATTTAGCGTGAAATTAGCATTTTGCATGTTGTCTGAGATATCAGTTATTTTGTACCCCAATTTGGGAGAATTATACTTGATTTCATGACATTTGTTCTTCATTTCAGCAATTATGTATTTAATTTAGCGTGAAATAGCGTTTTTGCATGTTGTCCGAGATATTAGTTATTTTGTTCCCCAATTTGGGAGAATTATACTTGATTTTATGACATTTGTACTTCATTTCGGCCATTATGTACTTCATTCCTTAATATTTTTACTAATATTGTTGAATTGAAATTTGTTCCATGTTTTGCTTTTTAAGTCTTGGTAATTAATAACCAAACTCTAAAAATGTGTGTAATATTTATCATATGAATAAAATAATGTTGAAGTTTTAAAGTGTTAACCACTAGTGTTCAACGAATGAATTTTATCAATCGCAGTAATGTAAATAATACTTATGCTTCCAAAGATGTAAACAAATGAACATTTGATGATAATATCCACCTTATCACCCGTCCAAATACATACTTCGCCTGATTCGATAATCTCAAAATATTGTACTTGACCATCACTATAATTATTAGAGACTAATTATTCAATTGCAATAAGTGTACTTCAATATAACACTATTTATACTTTGTTTGTTCTACGTTTGTACTTTATTTCCCTTATACTGTACTCAAATTCACTACCCAGTTTCAATTTAATTGAAGTGTACTTCAACATAACACCATTTATACTTTGTTTGTTCTAAGTTGGTACTTCATTTCCCTCATATTATACTCAAATTCACTTGCCTGTTTCAATTTAATTGAAGTGTACTTCAACATAACACCATTTATACTTTGTTTGTTCTACGTTTGTACTTTATTTTCCTCATATTGTACTCAAATTCACTGCCCAGTTTCAATTTAATTGAAGTGTACTTCAACGTAATACCATTTATACTTTATTTGTTCTACGTTTGTACTTCATTTCCCTCATATTGTACTCAAATTTACTGCCTAGTTTCAATTTAATTGAAGTGTACTTCAACATAACACCATTTATACTTTATTTGTTCTAAGTTGGTAATTCATTTCCATCATATGGTACTCAAATTCACTGCTCAGTTTCAATTTAATTGAAGTGTACTTCAACATAACATCATCATTGCCCTCATATTATATTCAAATTCTTTTACTGGAATATGAGCACAACCTCTATAATCAATTCTTCATTTATAGGGATCAGGTGATTCAATCTTTGAGTTGGGTGGTTCATCTGCTACCTGGATTGTGCTAATGTCTTCTGTCTCCTGGGGTACAAAACACCAGCACATTAGATACGAAAATTTTCTTATTATTCCCAAAACATAAACAAACATACATCACATTCCCCAATACAAATTTCACATTCTCCAACCTCACTCTCAAAACTCATTCTCCCAAAACAAATAATCCAAAATACATAATTTATATTCAAACATTACCTTAACCTTTCACGAATGCAACGGAATATGTAAAATTGGAATTGCAACATAAAGCGGAGTCTTTAATTAAAAGTGGAGTATCAACTATTGAAGTACAAAAGATTAGGACATTAAGTATAAATATCACCAATATGGAGTACAAAAGATCAGTACGTTAAGTACAAATATCACCAACATGGAGTACAAAAAATCAGCACATTAAGTACAAATATCACCAACATGAGATACAAAATATACTGCAGGCTTGAATGTTTTATATTACAGTTGCTTCTAAAATATACTGCACTTTCATTTAATATATACTGCAGAATTAAATGTTTTGTACTAAAATTGCTTTTAAAATGTACTGTAGATACACAGACTATATACTACACTTTCAGTTAATGTATACTGCAAGCTTGAATGTTTTGGTACTACAAATGCTTCTAAAATGTACTGCAATTACATATATTATATACTACATTTTTGCTTAATGTATACTGCAAGCTTGAATGTTTATACTATATTTGCTTCTAAAATGTACTGCAGTTACACAAATTATATACTACAATTTTGCCTAATGTGTACTGCAAGCTTTGATGTTTTGTACTACATATAATATACTACCACTTTCAGATAATTTCACCTTATAATTTCAGGTAAAATGACGTATAAACCCCAAAAAGGTGAAGTATAACTTTCATGCCTTTCAAGTACAAATCAGAAACTTTCCATCTCACAACAAAAATCATATATATATATATATCAAATGAGTTCAAGTGTTTAACAACTAAAAAAGGAATAAAAACCCTAAACATGAGAAAATAGGCAAGAAATAAGTGTAACAATGAAAAATCACGGACATTTAAAACTGTAAATGCAGAAAATATACCTTTGTTTCTTTTGCTCACTTCTTTTTGTACTTTGCTTCTTGTTGCCGCTATTTCTCCTTCCATTGTCGCAGAAAAATGACAGAATTTTTGGTGTCTTTTTCCCCCCCCCCCCCTTTCTTATTCTTCTCCCGTCAATGACAGAGGAACAGCTTCGCGCCCTTTTGTTTGGCCGCTTGGAGAAGTCGTCGATTTCAGGAAAGAAAAAAAAAAAGGAAAGCGTTCTTTTTGAAGAGAAAACACATTTCTCAGGTATTATTGTTTTTCTTTCCAACTACAAGGATATATGGGTCTTTTTAAAAGATATGAGGAGTGATTTGTAAGTTTTGTGAAAAAGTGGGGAGTTTAGTGTGTAAAAATTCAAATGGGGACTGATCACTAAAATGAAAGTAGGATTAGAGATTTTTTTCTAATTAACCGATAATTTTATAGTATTCTAAATATATTTTTTAGAGGTTTTTGTGTTATATATTTTTTATTTTATTTTTTATTTTAATTTTTTAATGAGGGTTAAATGACATTTTACATTTAGTGGGTCTTTTCAGAAATAGATAAATTTTATGGGGTTGTGGACAATTAATCTAACAATTTCCGTCAATATTTAATGGAAGTTGGGGACGGAGGACCATAACTGCTTAAAAATTATTAAAAAGTGGACTAAAAATGTTCATAAGTTAAAGTTCAGGACTAACAATGCACACACAGTTAAACCGTGAGACTAAAAAAATAATTTTTCCTATTAAGTTACCTAGTTTCAAAATCATTAAAATTATATTGTAAGTTCTAAATTATAAAATTATTTTAAATAATATTAATTTAATACTAGAGTACGTAATTTAAAATTATAAAATTATATCTTTTAAGAGATTGATTTACTTTTATTTTTATTTTTTCTATTTTATTACTTTTATTTTTTATTTTTTAATAGTAAATAAGTTTAACTAAATTTGGTTAAATTATTTATATATGTTTATATTTTTAATTTTTAATTTTAATTCAACTTGAATTTAAAGAATGCTCAATATTTAAATACTTTTCATCAATAAAATATACTTAAATTTTAACAGTAATTTAAATAATGTTAAAATTACACAATAATATAAAAAATATTACGAATAGATTTAAGGGCATTTTTGTCTAAAAATAATGTGAACAATTATTGATGGATATTTTTGAATTTTCACATAAATTTTTGGATGATGTCAACAAATTTGTTAATGGAGATTGGAGGCTAATGATTTTTTAAAAAATTTCAGACACAACGAAATTAAGGAGTCATTGTAATTTTTTTTTTTTTTTTTTGTTTATTTGTGTGAATGGTTCACACTTTAGTGGTTTCCATATAATTAACCCAAATAAAAATTGATTTGAATCATTTCTCTTTTCAATTTAAAATTTTGATTTTTTTAAAATTATACTTATTTCTATACTCGACTTCTTCATTAACCAAGGAACCCAAGATCAAATCCCAACTTTAGCAATTTTCATCATTTAGCTGCAATCAACAAGCCCAGGATCGAGTCTTCATGCCAACAACGAGATTTAATTCTAATAATAGCAATAAGTTGCATTTAACATTAAAAGACAAGTTACCTATTGTAGAAAAATAAATAACATATATGTGTCATAAGTTTAAATGATGACTAAGATTAGTCACCTACAAGAGTGGGGGTTGGCAACGGTCTAATTCCTATGGTTTTAACATGACATCCTACACCCTTTAAAAAATTGATACGTGTCTAAATACCTTTTTTAAATCAATAGTAATTAAGTTAATTTATTATACTAACATTTTCTAATTAAATTAAAAGTAAAATAGTTTTTAATATGAAATACTTGAAATATCCTTATCAAAAATTAATATATAACTAAATATATATATAATTATCTAAAAAATAGAAAAAGAAAAAAGAAAAATAAATTTTAAATTAAACCAATTCAACCCACCCAATTCCCAAATTCAACATATACATGGAAAAAGCAATTGCTGTGCTTCAAACCCCCCAACCAGTTTTTTAATTTCCATTTCTTCATCTGGCACATATCATCCCCATCGTCAACAGAAATCAGAAGCAACACCGTGGCCGATTGTATTATAATTTAATTGATTTTGCATGTCAATGTCAAACATCATAATCAAGCACACATACAACCCACAATCATACGTACATATCCAAAGATTTTAATTTCATTAAATCATATAAAATTATTTCTTAAAAAAGATACTTTGAATGATCTAATTTACCCATTTCCTTGAACTGGAACCCAACTAGCCCTGTTATAACTGAATGTGTTGACAATATCTTTTAACATGTACTAATTTGGCTGTCTCTCAAATAGAAGTTGTACTTTTGTAACCTTGTAATATAATATTGTTAAATTACTACAACCACCAACGATATAAGTTTTAAAAGAATAAAGTATAGGCTTAAATTTTCATCTTACCACTTTCTCGACGATCTCCATCCTATATGCATTTTAGATTGGAAAAGGATATGTGACACAAATTGTAATTTGTGAATTGTCGTACTCAATGATGCACAATATTCAATGATCCTTCAAATCATGAATGGGGATATTCAACTTCTGCAAGTGCTCTATGTTGTCTGTAAATTTGGCATGCCCCACAAAGTATGTCTTGATAGTTGCTCATCACTATAGTTTAAGGTCAAGATGGTTTGTTGCATCGCACAATAAATTTCTTTTTAAAAAATAATTTCTAATTTACATAATGAAATTGAAATAAATTGCCAAAATTGCATACACAAATAGTTATAATTTCTATGTAAGATAAAAAAAAATTGTATGGAACTTAATCTGATGATACATAAATCATATTCATATAAAATATTGTTCTGTCTCATTTACATCATCAATTATATTATATTTAATAAAACTCTTAAATCCTTTAAGTATTATATTTGTGATATTTGTATAAAATATTAATATATAAGTTATAGCTAAAATTAAACAATATAAAATATTATATCTATTTCTCCAACCCAAATCCCTTAAGAAAACCAAAATCAAAATGGTATAATTTCCTTGCAGGAATTATCAGGATTCTATTTCATTTAAACCTATAAATTGGAAATAAATTACACAAAAAGAATCAGAACATTTTAGCCAGAGATGGAGCCGGGGGGGGGGGGGGGGGGGGGGCTATGCCCCCCTCAAAATATTAAAACTTCATTTTTTATATTAAAAATTTTAAAATATTACACTTTTGCCATCCTCAAATTATAAATTTACCTCTCCTCTTATTGAAAATATGTTTTTGCCCCATTGTGCTTCTTTGTATATATGTGTAATAAAAAAAAAAAAAAATTTTGATAATTCAGAATTTCACTCCCCATAAACAAAAATTCTGGCTCCGTCCCTGATTTCAGCGATTAAGATAAAAAAACTGGAGCCTCCAAAAGATCTATTAATATCGATTCCAACTTGTGACAAAAATTGAAAATAAGCCCCCACGTTATGATTTTGATGGATATTTATTTGCTCGCAATTATATGAATTTGATACAAAATTAATTATTTATCATATTGTCAGTACGTAGTCAGTGGTCCTCAAATAAATATGAATATGATCAGCAAGTTATCGGACATGCCACTTACCAATCATATATAAATTTGGGTAAATTAGCAATTGTTGTACAAGCAGTGAATTGCTCGATGTGATGCGTCCAAAATGTTCTTTTTTCAGCATTGTTAAGGGTGATTGTGAATTCGTTCATGCCCTCAACAAATTAAATTTTCGCAATCTACTTTATTTTCAATACTTTGTCAAATCTTCCTTATCTTGATATGTCCAACATTAGACATTTTATATATTTCAAGCCTAGGAAAGCTATCATTGGCAACAATTTTTTTTTTTGCAATATCTATAACATGAGAAATCTTTCTGTTAGCCTCTCAATAACCTTTCGAATCCATGCTTAAAAGGAAATAAGAGAGAGTTTTTAGATGTACTAATTTTATGAATCAACTCCATCATCTTTATCACTGCTATCAGTCTGCAGATAAGCATCACCACTCATGAAATTTACTTCACTGTTATCATGGAGACTGAAATTCTCCTCGTCTTCAAATTTTATGTTACTCATCGTATGCTTGTATCTAAATTCTGGGGGAGAAAATAAAAATAAATAAATAAACATTATCACCATGGAATAATTTTTACTAAAGATAATAAATAACATATGAGTATAAAAGATCAAAATGAATAATTATGTGTGATGCATTTGGTATAAAGCCAAAACAAGCAAGGAAAAAAGGTCACTTGTAGGTTGTGCAGAAATCATAAACCAACCGAAAAAGATACTAGTTGATTACCAAGGGATTATTTGTAGAATTATAAAGAATTAAGAAGATGTTATTTATATGTATCTAACTCATATGAGAAAGTAATACTTTTAATCATAATCAATAAAAGAGAGTTGTGAAATTCTAGATTTCAAGTGTCCAGATAGCATATCAGCAGCTCATAACTATTTTTGAGGCTCAATTACTGAAACTTCTTGCTTAATCATTTTATTTTACTAAAATTCAAAATGGGATGTCAAGATGGCTGCATAATTGCAAAAAATATATTTTGTTTGCAAAATGCTCTGTAGCTTATTTAAATTAATGATATCTCACACTATTATCACTCAATAAATATTTTTAAAGACAATAGTGCAAATTTCATTATATAAATAAATATAACTTTTATCTAAAATCAGGGCCCAACCAAATAGGACATACAAATGGAGTAGCATAATAATTATGGCATATCCCAATATAGAATTAGATCCAAGTTTGAATGAGGAAAGCCCTGTTGGGTGCCGCATGCATTCCAACGGCTAAAATTTCAGATTTGATAGTACAACAATTTATTACATAGTTGGGAAGCCTTGTGTGTACCATAGAATTGGAATGATGAAAAAAAGTGATTAATTGTTGCAAAAATAAACAATAGTGATTGATAAGATTTAACCTTGCCACAACAACACAAATGAAAGTAAAATGTGTATTACTGCCATTATAACTCATAATTTATATAATTCTCTTATTTTATCAATAAATTATTAGTTAAACATACTTTTAGTATAAATTAGTAGAGATACCTAAAGAGATTATATCATGTCTGAAGATGCTCAAAATAATGAAGAAAGGTGAAAACTTAAGGTATTCTTAAATGTGTTTTCAGGTAAGAGTGAGATTAAGAGTGAGATGCAAACATAAATGGAAAGAAATCAAAGAATGATTCAACACATGCATATTGCTCAAAAAGTACCAAGGCGTAGCGACCTTATCAAACTAAATCACTAATTAGATCTTGGCTAAATATATAGAAGCACAATGTCTTTTATCACAGATCTCTCTCAAAAAACCTACTGGAATTACACTTGAGGCAGGCAATTCTTAGTCACCACACTATATATATGTCCTTATATTTGCCTTAAAGTTCATTTGAATTGATTTGAGTTGGACAATCTAACATTTTCAAGTGCTGCAACTTAGCACTATTCTTTCTCTTAGTTCCTATGGATCTCCTTCTTTGTGTCCAAACAAAGATATGCAAATGCATGCACTAACTTCACACCCATAGATAGGATGCTTTTGTCATTGGTCTATTAAGTGAGGGAATTTTTTCTGCTAGTAGTGTGTGGAAGAAAAGTTGTAATGGCGGGCCATGGGAAGAATTAGTTTACAATCCAAATATGCAGCACAAGGTTGCTACATTGCCACTGTGAACAAGCGATGTTTCAAATTCAGTAATTCCAGGTAATTAAAGCACATAAACATCCCTATTTTTCTAAACACACAAACATTTAAATTAAAGCTACCAATTCAGTAATTCCAGGTCCATAAACCAATTTCACTAATCACTCCTGAACACAATAAATTAAATTAGTTGAATTCCATCATTTAGGTTTGAAATGAGCAACAAAGAGAAGCAATTGAACTTCTTTGTTCACTTCAATTTATTTCACAAGGAAATGAAAAGAACAGTAGATTAACACTGACTCAAAACTTAATTAAGATATTATACGAACCCTAATTACATTAATTAATCAAACACAAGAAAATGCCTGAATAATCAATTAAGAGAAGAAAATGTACCTATTCCAAAGAATATGTGATGCCACACGCCGCCGCCTTTGAATATTGGGCCACTAGAGAAGCCTGTGATTAGTTGTGTTTACGCTTTCTGAAACCGATTTGCACGTGTAGTGGGAAAGTACCTCGCAGTGAGCAATGTTGGTGAAGCTAAAATTTTCTCCAGCGGTGGCCTTGCTTTTGATTTCCGTTGACGGATGGGATGATATGTGCCGGTGAAGAAACGAAAATTGGAAAACTGGTTGGGGTAGGGGGGTGGTGGTGGTGGTTTGAAGAACAAGAATTGTTCTTCCCACATGTATATTGAATTTGGGAATTGAGGATGGTGGGTTTAATTGGTTTACTTTAAAATTTATTTTTTTTTCTTTTTCTATTTTTTAGATAATTATATTTTGTTTTTTTTGTTTTAGTTATATATATTAATTTTTTGATAAGGACATTTAAGGTATTTCATATTAAAAACTATTTTACTTTTAATTTAATTAAAAAAGATTAGTATAGTAAATTAACTTAATTACTAATGATTTAGAAAATGTATTTGGACACGGCAATCTTTTAAGAAATGTCGGATGTTAGGTTAAAATATCGAATCGTAGCCAAGCCCACAAGAGTGACTAATGCTAGAACTCCCTAATTAGTTTGGATAAGGCAAAATAACAAAATTCGTCCTGTAACTTTACCCCATTTGGTTTTTCGTCCTATAACTTCCATAATATCAATTCTAGTCCTATAAGTATTAAAAAATTATCATTTTTCGTCCTTTTTTCGTCAAAAACAGGCAGAAGTCACCGAAAAAGCTGACGTGGCTCGTCGGGCGTGTGGCATCCTGGAGTTTTTGCCATGTTGACAGCTGATGGGCTTGATTAATTCAAAAAAAATAACAAAAATACCAAATAGATATATAATATATATATTGATATATACACATATATCTAAATATACACATTTATCTAAATATATGTATTTATATATACATACATATATATACATACATTATATATATGCCCACATCCCCCTTCCCCACCCCAACGCCCGCACCCCCACCACCCCACCGGGCTGCCATTGCCATGAGCTAGGTGAGCTCACCGGCCGCCTGGATCTGGCCATGGTTGCCTCAGCCCTGACCAATTGGGCAACCATGGCCAGAGGCCGCCTGGCCAGATTTGGCCAGGCGGCAGCCATGGTGGGTGCCCCGGGGCGGGGGGCGGAGGGGATGGGGAAAGAGGAGTGACAGCCAGGATGGTGGGTGGCCGCGGGCAGGCGGTGGGGGGATGGGGGAGGGGCGAATGGCGGCCATGGCTATGCCTCTTTTCTTTTTTTCTTTTTCTTTTTCTTTTTAAATTTAAATTTAATTTAAATTATTTTAACTATGTATTTTTGTTTTTTATTTAGTAAATAATTATAAATTATATATGAATATATATTTATATAAATATATGTGTATATTTTTAAATTTAAAGTTGTGCCAACTCAGCGAGTTAAAAGAATATTATTAATATGGTAGATTAATTTTTTTATTTTTCAATTAGAAAATAATTATAAATTATATATAAATATATGTGTATATTTTTAAATTCAAAGTTATGCCAACTAAGCGAGTTAAAAGAATATTGTTAATATGGTAGATTAATTTTTTTTTGTTTTTTAATTAATAAATAATTATAAAATATCTATAAATATATGTGCATATATATATGTGTATATTTTTAAATTCAAAGTTGTGCCAACTAAGCGAGTTAAAAGAATTTTGTTAATATGGTAAATTAAATTTTTTTATTTTTTAATTAGTAAATAATTATAGATTATAAATAAATATATGTGTATATTGAATATGAAACAAACGTTACTGCAAATGACCAGTTTAAAAATGGACCACTCCAAAATCAACTTTCTGGAACCAAACCTACAATTACAATCATTCCACCATAGTTATTAGGAATAAGGATTATAGGACTCAAGAATGTTCAAAGTGCTTACTGAGGCAACAAATTACAGAATTAAACCATGCTCTGGAGCAGCTTGGAAGAACATTACTCTCCTGAATCAGATGCTTTAGGAGACTCAGATAAATGAACCTAAGCAAAGTCATCCGTTTAAACATTATTATAACTTGCTATAAAATGTCTCAAAATATAAAAAAATTAAGATTATTGATCAAATACACATAATCAGTTGGAGTTTGATCTAACAAATACCAAAATATGCATAACAAAAATGCCAAAAATAGCTCGATTTACCGGAAATCATGACAAATACTTTGTTTCATCCTAAATAGCCAAAAGCGACTAATTAAAGTTACCTCGAATTGGTATCATTTCAAAAATTTAATGTATTTCAATCACTTTCCAATGACCGGTTCTCGCAGAACAAAATCTGCCATACCAAAAAAAAAAAATCAGAAAATCAAGTGAACGAGAGAGAAAAGAAAGGAGAAAAAATACCTAGATTTGAACTTGCGATTACTTTGCACGCCAAATTAGCCAAAAGTTTCTTATCAACAGTGGAGTAGAAATTAAGGGCATTACATATCAGATGCCAAGTGAAGCAGCGAGAGAGAGGCGATGAAAGCAATGGGTTCAACAAAAGAAATGGGCTGAGATTTTGGGTTTTGATTTTAGCATTATGATATTCACTATTAAGTAAAATTAAGTGGACAAAGATCACAGGAGTTCCTTCCCAGCTTGAATGGTTGAAGTACGATATTTTAACTAAAGGTTGCAGGTTCGACTCCTAGCTTATGCAACTGCAGTTTTTTTTTCTTAAATTTATTTTTGAATAACTTTAAAATTAAGTGTGCAAAGTTTGTAGCAGTTCCTTCCCAGATTGAATGGTTGAAGTACGAAATTTTTAACTAAAGGTTGCAGGTTCAACTCCTAGCTTATGCAACTGCAATTTTTTTTTTCTTAAATTTATTTTTGGATAACTTTAAAATAATGATGGTAAATCCGTCACTAATTTTATAGGTTCTAATTTAAGCTCAAAAGTTTGAATCCTTTGAATTGTGCAAATTATTATTTTTTATTAATTTACAATCTAGTGATTATAAATTTCATCAACAATTTTACTAATTCTAGATCAGTGATGGTAAATTCCGTCACTAATGCTTACGTATATAAACTATGTTAGATTTTTATTTAGGGAAAAAATTATTATAAAAGTTCGTCACAAATTCATCACAAGTGCCATCACTAAAATATATATTTTTCTCTTTTTTATATTTGTTAGTAATCTATCAAAAATCCATCACAATTATATTCTATTTGTGATGGACTTCTATCCATCACAAATTTTCTGTTGGCGAAAGGATAATTTCTTGTAGTGTATATAACATATGTATATATTAAAAAATAAAAAAGTTTTGGGGATAATGAAGGATAGTAAAGGGTATTTTGGAAAAACAAATTTGTGTTTTGGAGGAAAAATGACGATATGTAATATATAAATATATATATAAAATAGATGTGTATATATATGTGTGTATATATAAATTATATAATATATTTGAAATTACAAAAAAAAAAAAAAAAAAAGAAAAGACATGTATGTTGCCAACTAAGCAAGAAAAAGACAAAAAATGCCTCCTAGGCAATCCAACATGGCAAAAACTCCAAGTTGTCACACACCTGACGAGCCACGTCAGTTTTTCCAGCGACTTCCGTCGGTTCGGTCGAAAAAAGGAAGAAAAATGACAATTTTTTAATATTTATAGAACTAGAATTTATATTATGCAAATTATAGAACGAAAAATCAAATGGGGTAAAATTACATGACGAATTTTGTAATTTTGTAGTTTGGATAATTATCCTTTCGATGAGTCCTAATCCCAAGAGGAAAATGTTTCCTTTTGACGAGTCCTAACCAGAAATTGCCATATACACATTAATTAATTCCTTTTACTTGAAGACTCAGTTTTCAGCTAGCTACCCGCGCGCGTACAGAAATCCTAAACCTAATGCATCTCAATCCCAATATTTCCAAGTCTATAAAAACTTCCTACTCTTTTCTATTTTTCCTCCTCCCATGTAACACAGAATTATTAACCTGTTTATATATATATATATATATATATATCCTCCGCGCCATCCATTTTATACATACAAAACTCAGAAAATTAAGGCGTTGCAAATCATCATCACATTTTATATATGGCCGCGTTTCATCGTCAAGAGTATTTTCCTTCCGACATGGCATACGAGATTTTAAGTCGAGTGGGATCATTGAAAACATTGGACGCATGCAAGTCTGTCTGCAAGGAATGGAAGCAGCTGATCTACGAGTCGAGTTTCATGCCTTTATACTTTAAAAGATCAAACCATTTGTCTGGTTATTTCATTCAGGATATTATAAAGCACAAATACTTGTCCATGTTTGTGTCTGTTGATCAACCAGATATTGAAGAAGGCGGTCGCATAATTGAAAGCATTCCTTCTGATATGAGGATATTGGCCTCATGCAGTCAAGGGATTTTGTGCTGTGTGAGAAGAAGGGACAAAAACTATCAGTATTTTGTGTGCAAGCCCGCCACTCAACAATGGCAATCTCTGCCTAATCCAAAACTTCGTTACAAAACTGCTGCGGTGGCGATAACGGTTTTGCGGTCGAGTCCTCTGCGCTACAAAATTGTCAGATTATCAAAGCAAGGCGTGACAAAGTATGTTTGTTATATTGTTTTTTTTGTATGTGTTTTTTTCTATGTGATTTATTGGGTTTAGAACTTAATTATATATATAGAAGCTATCTATTCTGGTGCTTTTTTCTAGTTATGATTTGATTCTAATTACTTTTGTCTTTCAATATATATATATGTTTAATTATAGTTCCCTGGAGGAATACAGTTATAGATGCGAAGTATTTGATTCAGACGCATGGAAGTGGACAGAAATACAAGATGCACTAATCCTGCCATATTCTGAGCTAATAGACGAATCTAGACCATCCGTCTTCGCTTGCAATTCCATCCATTGGCTAACCAGTGATGACAACGTGGTTCAATTTGATGTAGATGAACAAATAATCCATAAGTTCCCATTACCAGAAGCAGCGCACAAGAACAGTACTAGTACTGGTTCAGAATGCAAGCATCTTGTCGAATATGAGGGGAGACTTGGACTAACTTGCCTGACAGACGGAGGAGATGATATGGAATTGTGGCTGAGAGAAAATTTTTACCCCATAAATGATGAGACGATGATTAAGTGGAGGAAGAAAATGGTGGTGAATGTTAAAAGCCTTGAAGAGAATGATCAAGTGAAGTACCCTTCTCCTGCTGCTTTCTACAATTCTGGAATTGTGTTAATGAAGGCATGTCAGCAAGTCATATTCTATAAGCTTCAGGATAGCAGTTTCAGCAAGGTGAAGCTGGATGATAAACTAATAGTTGCTTGTGAGATTTTTCAATTCCGGTCTGATTCAGAGCGTGTTGATCTTAAAGCCAGGCTACAATTAATTACTTGATGATCAATCATTTTGGAAGAAATATACTGATGTTGCAGTAGTACTGATCATAATATTGGTCAATATATATATATGAGTACATTCAGTTGGAGAACATTTTTGGTTTTTGGATAACAGTACTAGTTTTGTTAGTGATGTAGTTTTGGAATATTAAAGCTGTGTAAACATATATAATGTCTAGCGTCCATTTCTTCATTACTTTTATGCGTTGATGGATTGGATATGATTGTCTTGATGCAGTTCTAAATGACTTCAGGTTTACAGATAAAAGAAAAACAGTGTGGATTTGTTGTCGACTTTCGCAATTTCACAAAGAAGTAACAACGTTTAATATATGGCCCACTTAAGTAGGGGTTTTCTATAGTTTTAATCATTTTGTTTTTATCTATTGTTATATAACACTTTGTATTACGCCAAGTATTTATTTGTTTCTGTAAATAAAATAAAGTAAAATTTAAACAATTACCCCTTTTCACATCAAATACCTTAAATATCTTTTCTAATTTGTTTAATATCTTTCATACTTTGTAATAATATATATATTTATATTATAGTATCCCATTCGATTAATAAATCTCTAAAATTATAGTAATACCAAGACTTAGATTATATATTATTATGTATTTTCTTTTTTTATTTTCTCACATTCCAAATACTTCATATTTTAAAAAATATATATTAATAATAAAATGAAAAAATATTTTATTAAATATATATAAGAAAGAATTATTAGAAACTCTTTAAAAAAAATTTATATCTACCCAATCTATTAAAATATTTTTCAATCTAAAATATACATGCCATCAAATTTTTAGGCAAAATTTCATTTTTCGTCCTATAACTTTGCCTAACTTGCATTTTTGCCCTATATCTTCAAAAATTACAATTTTAGTCCTATAAGTAAAAAAAAAAAAAAAAAAAAAGGCCGTTCTAGTCCCTTTTTTCGCCGAAAAGCTGACGTGGCTCACTGGGCGTGTGGCAGCTTGGAGTTTTTGCCATGTTGGACTGCCTATAGGCATTTTTTGTCTTTTTCTTGCTTAGTTGGCAACATACATGTCTTTTCTTTTATCATTTTTTTAATTTTAAATATATGATATAATTTATATATACACATCTGTTTATATGTATATTTATATATTACATATCGTCATTTTTCCTAAAAAAAAAAAAATCTCAAATACCCTCTATTATCCTTTATTATTTCCAAAGCTTTCCCATTTTTCAATTTTATTTTCATCCCAAAAATTCAACAAAAAAATATTGATTTGACTCCTATAGCTTAAAATGTCTTTCCCAAAAAAACATAAACAAACATACAAAAATTATCCAAAACTAATTTTTAACTATTCTCCAAAACATAACCAAAAATCAATTACATTCCTTAACACAAATTTCACATTATCTAATAATTCATTCTTCCAAAGCAGATAATAAACATATAATAAAATCACATAAAAAACATAACCAAATTAAGTTAACAATATTATTTTAACTCACATATTTAAAATAATTTTAACTCATATATTTAACTCACATATTTAAAATAATTTAATTAAATTTAAATATAAATTAAAATTCCTAATCCCACGCCCCTCCTCCCCCAAATTAAGTTTCAAATATGTGATATAATTTATATGACACACATATATATACACATATTATATATAAATTGATATATTTATATAAATATAAATATAACTTATAATTATTCACTAATTAAAAATAAAAATCTAATATACTATATTAACGATATAATTTCTACTTACATAATTAAAATAATTTAATTAATTTTATATACAAATTAAAAGTAAAAACTTAAAAAAAATTAAATAAATGAACTTCTTCTTCTCCAACATCTAACGCCCAAAACACCACCCACCCACCCACCCACCCACCTATTATGTGGCTACCATGGCCGGTGGCAAGCTTGCCCAGATCTGGGCGGGCGGCCTCTGGCCATGGCCCTTCCATGGCCGGCGGCTTGTTAGGTGGTGGGGGGCAGAGTGGTGGGGAGGTGGGGATTAATGTATGTGTATACATATATATAAATATCTATTTACATAAATAATTAAATATACATATGTATATGTATGCGGCAATGCATGTATATATGTATATATAAATATCTATTTACATAAATATATATATGTCTATATTTAAATAAATATAAATATTTGTAAATATAAATATTTATCTAGTTGGCATTTTTTATATTTTTATTTCCAACAAATCAAGCCATGTAAGCAGATTTTTGCCAACACATCAAAAAATTCAAAATTGGCACACTCCAATGAGCCACATCAGCTTTTTTCGGTGGGATTTTTGTCGGATGATTAAAACGATCAGTTTTTTATTACTTATAGAACTAAAATTGTAATTTTCGAAGATATAGGACAAAAATGCAAGTTAGGCAAAGTTATAAGACGAAAAATGAAATTTTGCATAAAAAGTTGATGGGATGTATATTTTAGATTGAAAAATATTTTAATAGATTGGGCGGATATAAATTTTTTTTAAAGAGTTTCTAATAATTCTTTCTTATTTATATTTAATAAAATATTCTTTATTTTATTATTAATATATTTTTTTGAAAATATGAAGTATTTGAATGTGAGAAAATTAAAAAAGAAAATACATAATAATATATAATCTAATTCTTGGTGTTACTATAATTTTAGAGATTGACTAAACGGATGGGATATTATAATATACAAAAATATATATTATTACAAAGTATGGAAGATATTATACAAAATTAGATGTTAAATATTAAATAAAATTAGATGTTAAACAAAAGGGTTAAACAAACTAGAAAGGATATTTAAGGCATTTGATATGAAAAGGGGTAATTGCTTAAATTTTACTTTGTTTTGTTTACAAAAACAAATGGACATTTGGCGCAATGCAAAGTATTACATAACAATAGATAAAAACAAAGTGATTAGGACTATAGAAGATCCCACTTAAGTACCTATCTCTATACCATTGACACCTCTGTTATATGTTGTTAAATTACCCTATATATACATATGTGCCGGCTAATTTAGGGTTCGTCCTCTAACTTTGTTTTTTGATCCTTTTCAATTTTCAGATTTTATTTTAGTTAAGAAGTCGTAAAATTCTTGTAATTTTAGTCATTCAGGCTGAAATTAGCACATGTAGACCCGAATTTAGCTCACTTGAGCCGAAAAATTGGGGGAATTGTGACACAAGGACCCAGATATCATGTCATTAAAAAAATTCTATTTACCATACCACAAACTAAAATTGAAGGGGAAATTCATTATAAAATTTTAATGAAAAATTTTAAATAACAAAAAAAAATTAAAATTAAAATTATTGCATAAAATACAAATTTATTATATTTCATATTTATATGATACATATATACACACAACATACACATACACATAATATGTATCCCTTTCTTCCCTTTCATCCCCTTCCCCCATTGTACCCCCACCCCAGGTGGTCGCCATACCCAGACCAGCCATAGCGGCCAGCCATGGGGTGGAAAAGGAGGAGTAGGGATTTGAGTGTGGGGATTATTGAAAAAAATAAATAAATTATAGGCAACCGCTATGCCAAGCCCAGTCCAGTCATAGCGGCCGATCATTGGGGTGGGGGTTTCTACGGGTGTCAATTCGGGTGGGTTGGGTGGGTTCGGGTTGGGTTGAGATAGGGATATAACATAAAAATACCAAACTCAAACCCAACCCAAACTGATGTTAAACCCAAAAGGCTCAACTCTAACTTGACCCACAAAAGATCGTGTCAGGTTCAGAATAACCTGATTTTTAGTCAGGTCACCCAACAACCTGATAAACCAGACCCAACCCAACCTAATCTATTTATTTTATTTTTCATATTTATAAATTCCAACATTATAATTGAGTAGAAGTTTGATCTACAATAAAATCTAAAATTCGGCATAATTATTAAGGTCTAAGAAACATAATAACTTTAAAACTTGCCATGTCCATGAGTACTCCGAAAACAAAAAAATAACAAACCATTGTTCAATAATTGAATTTTTAAAATTTTGATTTTTGGATATATATATTATTTAGATTTTATTTTAATTAGTCAATATTTTTCAGGTGGGTCAGGTTGGATCAGGTTTATTGTGTTATTGGGCCATCCGCTTGTTTTTTTCAGGTTAGGTAGGTTGACCCGAAATCAACCCAATTTTATTTTTTATTCTGGGTCATTTTCAAGTTCGAATCAATTTGACCCAAACCCGAAAACATCAAACCAAACCTGATTTTTTTTTTCAGGCAAGTCATTGTCGGGTTATCGATTTCGGTTTGATTTTGATACCCTTAGCCCGGGGTGAAGTGGAGAGACTGAAGATGAGGGTTGCGTGCTTTTTTCTTTCTTTTTCTTTTTTTTTTTTAAAAACTTTTAATTAATTTATTTTTTGATTTATAAATAATTTAATTAATACATTCTAGATATATAAATTAAAATTATAATTTTCAGATAAGAGTGGGGGAAATTTTATTTTTATTTATAAAA
This sequence comes from Jacaranda mimosifolia, assembly GCA_018894105.1. Lineage (NCBI taxonomy): Eukaryota > Viridiplantae > Streptophyta > Magnoliopsida > Lamiales > Bignoniaceae > Jacaranda > Jacaranda mimosifolia. The sequence goes on from CM032119.1 coordinate 33,330,269, forward strand.
AATTTAACTAATACATTCTAGATATATAAATTAAAATTATATTTCTAAGATGAGGGTGGGAGAAATTTGGATTTCACATTTTTTTCATTTTTCTTCTTTTTCTTTTATTTTTTATTCTTAATAAATAGATAATTACAATATTGCCCCTCAACTTTTTTCCAAAAGTCAAATTTATGATGTGTATGATGGCGTGTACTATAAGTTAGAGTTGACCAGGTGTACATTTGGCAATCGGGTACACATGTCCAAAAATCCCTAATTTTTCAACCCAACTAAGCCAATTTAGGGTCCACTAGGTAAAATTGAGCCCAATAGACTAAAATTGCTAGGGCTTTGTGGGCCTAAGGACTAAAATAAAATTTGGAAATAAAAAAAGACCAAAAAGTGTAAAGGACAAAGATGGAGGACTAATTCTCTATCCCTAAATTTAGCATGTGCCTTTAAGCTTATTGTTATACCCAACATTGCCTTCTTTCTACATTATTATAGTAGATAAAGTTCTATCTATTAACCATTTACTACTTACTACCATGGGACATTTGTGAAGAATAATGGGCAAAATTTTATTTTTCGTCCTATAACTTTGCCCGATTTATATTTTTTCCCTATAACTTGCAAAATTACAATGTTAGTACTATAAATATTTGAAAATTTATCATTTTTAGTCCTTTTTTCCACCGGAGATGAAAAAACAACCAGGAGTGTCAATTTTAAATTTTTGGCCATGTTGGCAAAAGCCCAGCTGACATGACTTGAGTAGTTGGAAGAAGAAACAAAAAAAAGATGCCAACTAGATATATATATATATATATATATTTGGGCAAATTTTTATTTTTTGTCCTATAACTTTGTCTGATTTGCATTTTTGCCCTATAACTTGTAAAATTATAATTTTAGTCCTAGAAGTAACAAAAAATTATCCTTTTTAGTCCTCTTTTTGCTGGAGCCGGCCAAAGTTGCCAGAAAAGCTGACATGGCTCGTCGGGCATGTGGCAATTTGGAGTTTTTGCTGTATTGGACTGCCTAGTAGATACTTTTTTGTCTTTTTTCTTGCTTAGTTGGCAACATGCATATTTTTTATCATTTTTTTAATTTCAAATATATGATATAATTTATATATACACACAAATATATAGACATATATTTAGATATGCACAGATGTATATACATATATGTTTATATAAATATATATTTACATATAATTTATCGTTAGTTACAATATAATTTTAACTTACATAATTAAAATAATTTAATTAAATTTCAAGTATGTGATATAATTTATATAACGCACATATATATACACATATTATATATAAATCGATATATTTATATAAATATATATTATAATTTATGATTATTCACTAATTACGAAATAAAAATCTAACCTACCATATTAACAATATAATTTAACTTAATTAAGTTTCAAATATATGATATAATTTATATTGAACACATATATGTACACATATTATATATAAATCGGTAATATTTATATAAATATAATTATAATTTATGGTTATTCACTAATTAAGAAATAAAAATCTAATCTACTATGTTAACAATATAATTCTAATTTAAATAATTAATTTTATATACAAATTAAAAAAATAAATTACATGTAAAAAATTTAAAAACAAAAAACGAAAAATGAAGTTCTTGGCCTCCCCCACCAATAGGGGTGTTCATGGTTTGATTTAGTTCGATTTTAGAAAAAATTTCAATCGAACCAAATCAATTGGTTATAATGTAATACCAATCATTTGGTTTGGTTCAATATGGAGAACCGAACCAAACCAAACCAAATTTTATTGGTTTGGTTTTTTGATTTTTGAGAATTTCAATTTTCAATTATAGATGGAACAAGACCTATTACATTTCTCATATAAATTAACTTTCAAATAAGAGTAAGAGGGCACAGAAGCTGAGTTGATGAACGATGGGAGGGTTACTGGTTAGGGATTCAATTAAGTTAAAAATTGTGCTTGGGTGGGAGGGAAATAAGTAAAAGAATTGGGGTATTTTTGGCAAAAAATATAAAAATAGAGATTTTAGTAATATACTATTAGTTCGGTTTGGTTTGGTTCGATTTTGACTTTGCCAACCAAAATCGAACCACAGCATTCGATTTTTCAAATTTTAAACAAAAAAATTAATTTAATCAAATTATTTTTTTATCAATTTGGGTTTTCTCGGCCGATTTAATCGATTTGTTCGGATTGGTTTGGTTTTGGACACCCCTACCCACCACCTACCACGGCCAACTATGCCGGTGGTAAGCATGCCCAGATTTGGGCAAACTAGCTGCTGGCCATGGTCGCCACACCACGAGCTGGCCATGGCTATCGCTTGGCTTGAGGCCAGCCTGCCCAAATTTGGGCTGGCGACCTCTAGCCATGGTGCCACGGCCACGAGATTGCATATCCAGGCACTGCTGGCCAACTAGCCATGGTAGTGGCGGCCCATCCTAAGGGCAGGGCGACGACTAGGAAAAAAGGATGAGGGTTTGGGGCCGGTGATAATATATGTATATATGTGCTTATGTATGTATATATATAAATGTCTATATTTAGATAAATAAATATATAGGAAAATTTTTATTTTTCGTCCTATAACTTTGCCCGATTTATATTTTTTCCTATAAATTGCAAAATTACAATTTTAGTACTATAAATATTTGAAAATTTGTTTTCCATTGCCAGCTTGCCAATCAGCTTCTCAAATTGTTTTCTAGGTAGTCCTTTTGTAAGAACATATGCAACCTATTCGCCTGTGGGTAAATAAGTCATGGAAATCTGTCTACTCTCTATCTTTTCTTTGATGAAGTGTTTGTCTACCTCGACATGCTTGATTCTATCATGGAGAACAGGATTATGGGCAATTGAAATTGCAGCCTTATTATCATAGTAACCTTTTATGGGAGAATTACTTCTAACCTTTAGTTAATCTAAAATCCTTTTAGTCCACAACACTTCACAAATTCCATGAGCAACTGATCTAAATTCAGCTTCTGCACTGCTTCTTGCCACTACATTTTGTTTCTTGCTTTGCCAAATGACCAGATTTTCTCCAACAAAAGTGTAATATCCCGATGTTGACCTCTGTCAATTGTGCTTCCAGCCCAATCCGAATATTTGTACACTTCAATTTGTAGGTGACCATGCCTTTCAAATAGTAAGCCCTTCCCTGGTGAACCTTTTAAGTATCTTAGAATTATGTAAACAACTTCAAAGTGATATGAGCCTGGAGAGTGCATAAATTGGCTTACCATGCTCACTGCAAAAGCTATGTCAGGACGAGTATGCAATAAATAAATTAGCCTCCCAACCAACCTTTGGAACTATTCTCTTTTCTGAACTTCTTCTGGTGTATCATGTTGGAGCTTCACTAGGATCAATAAGTGTTTATGTAGCCTTGCATCTGAGTAGACTTATCTCTTTAAAAAGATCTACTACATACTTCCTTTGAGATACAAAGATACCTCTTTTAGATCTAGCAAACTCCATTCCTAAGAAGTATTTTAAGTCTCCTAAATCCTTAATCTCAAAATCCTCTGCAAGAACCCTGTTAGGTCTTTTGAGCTCATCAAGATCATCACCTGTTATTATAATATTATCAATATAAACAATCAAAATAGCAATTTTTTTCTCTTCAGAATGCTTATAGAACATGGTATGAGATATGCTTGGCTTTGTGTGTATCCATGGGCCTTTATAGCTTTTCCAAAATGCTCAAACCATGCTCTAGGAGATTGTTTAAGTCTATACAAAGACTTCTTCAATCTGCACACTTTCCCTTCACCAAAACTTTTCTCAAAACCTGGTGGTAGATACATAAAGACCTCATCTTCTAACTCCCCATTCAAAAACGCAATCTTTATATCCAACTGGTGTAAATATCAAACAAAATTAACTGCCAAGGGAACAGGACACGGATTGAATTAATTTTTGCAACTAGGGCAAAAGTCTCCTGGTAATCAATTCCATGTGTATGTGTGAATCCTTTAGCCACTAAATGTGCCTTATACCTCTCTATGCTACCATCAACTTTACACTTAACTATAAACACCCATTTACATCCTACCACTTTTTTCTCCTTTGGTAGATCAACTATCTCCCAAGTTCTATTCTTCTAAAACTGTTGTTTTCTAATTAGAACTATCTAAGGCTTCCTAAATGGTTCTTGGAATAAATAGATTAGATATATTTGTGATAAAAGCTTTATGAGTAGTAGAAAGACGATGTTAAGACACATATTTAGCAATAGGATGTTTGGTACAGGTTTGGACTCCTTTCCTAAGTGCTATAGGAAGATCAAGATCAGCAATAGTAGGATTCAAAGTAGGGGTGTCAAAATTACTTGAAGTCGTGGATGAACCATCGCCCAAAAATAGTGATCGGTCTTGTGCTAGAGTTATAAATATATCTTTACTCTGATGAGTACGTCTCTTAGAATAAACATAGACCTCTAAGGTAAGTTTAATGTGTTCCTATCCTAGTATTTCTCCCCCTGTTTGTAAATCTTCTATGTTTGACATAGGAAGATTAGTACTTTCCTTTTGTTGATTATTAATTTCTTGACAAGTATAGAGAGGTAAAAGAAATGTTAGGTAGAGGAATAGAAGTTTCCCAAAACTGATCTTCATTTCCTATCTCCCCCTGGAGACAATTTTTTTTTTTCTTTCTAAAATATGGCTGGTTTTCAACAAAGGAAATATCCATACTTACAATAAGCTTTTTTATTTCAAGATTATAACACTTATACCCCTTTTTATTTGGTGCATATCCAATAACTACACACTTTTATGCTCTAAGATCAAGTTTTGAATGAAGTCTGCTAGGTATGTGGACAAAGGTAGTACAACTTTTAAGGGTAAATCAGAAAAAGTCTGCATTCAGGAAAATACCTTTTAAAACACTCCAAAGGAGTTATATATTTTAACACACGAGTAGGCATCCTATTTATTAAGTAGCATGCTGTTAAAATTGCATCCCCCTATAAGTATTTTGGTACATTCATTGAAAACATAATAGCACGAGCAACTTCAAGCAAGTGCTTATTTTTTCTTTCTGAAATCCCTTTTGTTGAGGAGTGTCACTACAAGTAGATTCGTGTTGAATCCCTTTCTCCTTTAAATAACTCCCTAACAACTGATTAAAGTATTCTCTTCCATTATCAAAATGAAGAACCTTTATTTTGGTCTGAAACTGAGTTTCAACCATATGAAAAAATTCTTAAAAATTCTTTCAACTTCATATTTATTATTCATCAAGTATATCCAACATAGATGAGTATGGACATCTATAAAAGTTACAAACCATTTTTTCCTGAGTATGTGGTCCATCACTATGGATTAAATTGAAAGTTTTTGAAGCACAATGAGGTTTTGGATTATAAGTAGAACGATGGCTTTTGGATAACAACGACTTTCACATTTAAAAGAAGAATAATCGACACCTTTAAATAATCCTAGAAACAAGTATTTCAAATATGAAAAACTAGGATGTCCTCATCGAAGATGCCAAATCATAATTTTTTTTCATGAACAGAAAGAGAACTCATACTAGTACCAAAGCTTTGAGCTTGTTTATTTTGGAGAAAGTTGTTATCAAAGTAGTAAAGACCATCCACCATTCTAGCAGTGCCAATCATCATCCCCATGCTCAAGTCCTAGAATTCACAACAAGAATTAGAGAAAACAGCACGACAATTAGAATATTTAGATAATTGACTAACTGATAATAGGTTACATGCAAGATAGGAACATTTAGAACATCTTTTAAGGTTATATTTTCTGGGATTTTTACATATCCTTTTCCTACAATGGATGAGAAATTTCCATCTACAATTCTGACCATTTTATTATTAGAACAAGGTGAGTATGAAAGGAAAAGATGGCAATGATCGTCATGTGGTCTAAAACACCTGAATCAATGATCTAAGGTGTTGAAATAGAATGTGACGAAAAAACACTAGACTTTCTACCTGTTTGAGCTAGAGAACTACTAGGAGTACCCGCTAGAGAATTAGTTTTCATCAGCTTTAAAAGTTGATCAATCTGCTCTTTACTAAAAGGGACTAAATCAGCTTCATTTGCACGAGCAATTTCGTCTCCAGTCTTGTTACTCCTCCATTCAGCAGGTTTGCCATGAATCTTCCAACAAGTCTCTCGTGTATGACGAGGTTTATTACGTACATCACACCATACTCGTGGTTTGTCCTCTCCTCTATGCCGGTTGTTCATAGTTTCACATGTATGGGTTGTTCAACTAACATTTGCATCTGCTACAACTAGGGCAGAATTTTCAATTGATGCCCTAGACTCTTTCTTACCAATCATAATATTCCTGCGGCTTTCCTCTATTCGTACTTCTGCAAATACTTCCCCGAGTGATGCTTCAGACTCCTTCTTACCAATCAAATACTTCATTCTCCTCACTTCATCGAATTCTACATTCAGCCCTGCAAGAAACTATAGATACGATCATTCTCTATAGTTTTCCTATGATGGTTGTAATCGTCCATAGACGTCCATTCATAATCATTGAAGACATTCAAATCCTGCCATAACCTTTTCAAGGTATTGAAATATTTGGTGACATTGTTTCCCCCTTGCTTAATTTCCTGGAGTTTTAGATTCAATTCATACACTTGGGATTGATTACTAAGGTTTGAATACATCTAGTTTATGTTATCCCAAAGTTCCTTGGTAGGTGAATAACACATATAATTTGTAGCAATATCTTCATCCATGGAATTGACAAGCCATGCCATAACCATGGAGTTTTTTGCATCCAAGTCACCAGTCAAATACCCAATCTTTCCTCTCCCACGTATATACATTCTAACTGATTGAGACCAACGCAAAAAATTGTCTCCATTGAGGCGTATGGTGGTTATTTGGATAGAATGGGATTCAAAGTTATGGTGGCTGCGATTTTCAGTCACTCTAGAGAAATAAGGGGCTATGCCATAGGTGACTTCTGACATTATGAGAGATTAGGTCTTTCCTTCAAATAAGTTCAAGAAATGCAGAGAAAACAAAAAAAGGTTCACTGCAGAGTCAGGAAAGAAATTCATGCTCCGATACCATATGAAGAAAGAAATGTATTTTCTTCATATATTAAACTACTATACAAGTACATGATTTTATAGGAGCTACAAAGAACTAAAAAGAGAAAAGATATACAGCTAATTTTTCTATTTTATATTGTTGACTAATCGCAAAAAATCAGCCATAATTTACAGCTAATCAATCATTAAAGATCTATCATAACATCTGCCATAATCTCCCACTAATCACTCTTCTTTCCACAATTTCACATGTCGTCAGTGTTGTGAGTGAAATGGATTATAAGGTATGTGAGAGGCTCTAAAAAGAGATGTTTCATGTATAGTCAACTGAATTCTACTGCTAGACTTGTTGGCTATATGGATGCGGATTATACAAGAGATTTGGACAGTAGAAGGTATATGATAGGCTATGTGTTTTGTGTTTCAAATTGTACTATTAGCTGGAAGGCGACTTTACAGTCATGAGTTGCATTGTCCACAATAGAGGCTGAGTATATTGGCTTGAGCTGAAGGCATTTAGCTAAAGGGGCAGATTGATAATATGTGTGAGTTCTAATATTACTACAGTATTTTGTGATAATGAGAGTGTCATACACTTGTCAAAGAATCAAACATTTCACGAGAGAATAAAGTACATTGATGTGAGGTATCACTTTGTCCAGAATATGGTGTCTCAAGGTGTTGTCTTGGTTGACAAGATTGGGACTAAAGATAATCCAGCAAATATGTTGATGAAGACTGTTCTAGAAATCAAATTTGAGCATTGCTTGAATTTAATAAATATTTGCAAATTCAGTTGATTGCCCTTTTGGGAGAAACAAAGATGATGGATGGAGAATTTCATGTCAGGGTGAAAAATTATTGAGTATGTCTTGAAATTCTATTTGAAAATGCCAAGAAACAGTGAAAATGGCCAAGAAACGATGCGAAACGGGTGAGATGACGTCAAGACGGTATGTTGGGGCACGCCCTGACGCGCATGGATAGAATGATGTGCAGCAGGCCGCACAGTTGCTGCACCCAAGCACGCATCAATAAGGACGCAGGAAAACACGGCCAGACGCATGGCCTGGGCCGAGCAAAGCTACTGACGTCTTGCACCATGGCGCAAGTAGGTAGCGCCTTGATGCAAGACATTCTACCCAATTTGGGTGCCTTGCATACAAGTGTTTCTTCTTCAGAAAATCCTTTGCTCTATACTAGCTTCAATTTGCAAATGGATATACTTGCTTTGCTTCGTGTTCGTGTTCATTTTTATACACAAGAGATAACATGAATATGTAAGTTATGCAGTAAAGACAATACCATACCACTAATACAACCTAACATTACATTAACTTAATAATATACAACAGAATAATTACATATATTTTAAAGAAATAAATTAACATCCTACAACTACATTACACACCAATAGCCAATCCAAAACCATTAAAAAATTTCCTTCTAAATACAAATACATTAGAAAGAGAAAAAAGGATCAGTTTTAATTAATGTGTTTAAATTCTAAATTGAATAAAGTTGCCAGCCCCTTAATCATTGGACCCAAAAAATTTGCCCAGAATTGTATCGGATTCTTGTTTAAGTTCGGATCCTTAATTACTCACAAGTCACCAAAAATTAGGTTATTGGCTTTGGATCCGGATCAAATTTGACCCAGTGAAAATCTAGCCAGAATTTGTTCATGCAAGAGCATATATTTGTCCATGTAGACTAGATGACATTCACGGCATAGTCAAGATGTTGATTATAATCAAGCTAGAAACACCCAACCCCAAAGCTGGACATATTTTAATTACAAGTTCCCCATAGATAGTTTAAGAGAACATATGGTACTAGAAAAGATTACATTTGCAAACAATCTTGCATAAAGGGTCATTTCAGTAGCTTTTGGACACTTGATTTCTGCTCACAAACGATGTTTTCCCTGCCAAATATCAACAAATCATTAGTTTCGAAGTGCCTGAATTTCCCAAAAAAAGTTTCTGAATCACAAGAAAACAGCTCAAAAATAAAAATAATACCATATTAGTCGAAACATCTACCAAAATTCAATGCATTAAATAAGTTTCACCATGGATTTCCATATGCACAAAAGATAGGTTTAGCCTGCATAATGTGTATGAAAAATAACTAGATTTCTACTAGCTGTGATCCCAGCCATTGTTTTTGGGTTCTCAGAAAGGATTAAGCTTCCTCCTATACATCTGAATGTTACCTTCTTGAAAGACAAAGTAGGAATACGCAAATGAATGAAGTTGCCTCTCCTGAGGTAACTTTTCAAAGAATCATCAACAAGTCTGCAAATTTGAAGGGATCATAAGGATATATATATATATATACACACACACACACAAGTTGATAACAAGAGATTGCCTTACACTCACTACTATTGCATTCTCGTGTAGTATCTGATATTTTTTACCAAGTGAGATGCATAAGCAGACTATAATTATTTGGACAACAAATTACACAGGACCTTAATATAAATTCTACCTCCCTTCATCTCCATAAGCAATGGAGACTATGCAAGCACAACCGCATCCATTTCCACATGAAAACGAGACGTAGAATTTTTTATTTTTATTTTTATTTTTTTAATGGAGGGACAACCACCAACACGGGGAACAAAATATGATTATCACATCTATTTATCTCCACAGGCTACTCAGCATACAGGTACATCCACTCTTACCTGTGAGTGTTACTATGTGCCTATATACCTGTGTGTGTGAGAGAGAGAGTTTGACAGAAAGAGGAGCAGAGAGAGAGAGAGAGAGTCTTACTCCATTTATATGAGTCCATCCATCAAGTACATGTGCTGGAATTGTGAAAATTTTGATATTTGGTCGCCGATTTTCTTATTCAACTCTTCTACCATCATGATATCTTCAGCAAGTTGCGCTTCAATATCTTGAATTTCAGATTTAAGTCTCTCTAGTTCAACTTTATGCAGTAAGAGTTCTTTCTTCTTATTATCAACATTTTCAAGGCGCCTGTTCTTTTCATTTATCAGGCCTTTTGCTTCATTGGTCAATTTGACAGCATCTTTGATTTCATCAAGTCGATTATGTAACCACTGCACATTCACCTTCATATTTTCTGCATCCCTGACAGCTGTATAATAAGAATCTAAGGTACTGATGTCAAGGTCTTTTACCTGTTTTTTCTGTAGATCTTGAACCACCTTACAGATGCCAAGCAAAACAAGGGTCTTCATGCAATCCGACTCCAGAGAACAATCCTGAGTAATGTCCCCATGCTTTTTGCTAATGGCCTTAAGCGTATGGGCGAGATTTTTGTTGATTTCTAAGGATCTTGATTTTACTTTTGTGTCATCCACAGCAGTTTGGCTTCCAGCCATGTACTGTAGAGCATTTGCCACATGTTGCAAGATCTTGGGGTCAATGCCCTCACTTATCTGATCGTTGCGGCCAATATTTCCCACTTCAGTGAGTGAAATATCAATAAGTGTCTCCTGAATATCATGAGTGTGAAAAGCAGATTTCTGGGTAGCTCTTGATCGGTTTTTATCAACAGCAACATCACCATTCTTTGCCTTCATTCCTTTGGTGTACCCTGCTAGGTGATGAGGTGATGGAGAATTCTTAATCTGAGAGCCTCGTTCTCCCACTTGATTATACGCTTGCGAGCTTGGTTGTTCCTTACTGATCTGAAGAGATTTGATAAAGCATGACATCTTCTCTTGTGGCCTTCTTATTGGTGTTAAGGAAACCTGATTGGTGTTTCTTATTTCTAAATCTTGACGTGCTGAAAGAAACAAAGAAGTTAGAAAAAACAATGACAGAATGCAAAAATCGACGAAAAAGGGAAATCATAGCATAGATCAAAAAATTAACACACACGTCTAAGTGATCAAATCCATGGCCTAATCAAAACAAAGAATGAACATCAGAGATGCTCTGATTGGGTGATGGACTTAACATCTCAAGCGCAAATATTCAAATATACATCTCCAGAGAACATCACATAAGTCGCAAAAGTTTAGGAGGCCTTCAGATTATCTTCAACAGTTTATCAGTTTATTGCATAACTAACCCCAAAATTTTGGTGGCTTTGACTAAATTCTAAATGATTTTCATTATTGCCACTATGCGTCTAAGGAATAGATTAATTTTCATATGCCAAATGTCACCACCCTTTTGACGATGTACGTGTATAGGTACATGATTAATTAAACCCTTTAATTACTGAACTGAAGCAAACAGAGCCCATTAACATTTCTAGAACAATTATCATTTGGGCACAAAGGCATATCCTACTCCTACGAGAATAAGAGGAAATATATCATGTTTATTGCTCAAATGCACTTCGGCTATCTGACACAGAACTGAACTAGGTATTTTAATTTGGTGTTCTCAATGAAACACAGAGGCACACTACTTCTTTATGTGTGGAGCTTGGCTAACTCTAATGCCTCTTAACAAAAGAATAAGCTACAGAACTATTATTCCCTTCAGCAAAATCTCTTCAACCAACCAAGTCACATGGAGAAGTATGGCTCTGTGAATCATAATCATAAACTATATGCAAATATAAAGTTCTTAATTTTTTCAATTTAATCAGAATAATTGAATGTGCTTGAGCACGCAAAACAACTTGTTCACAAACAAAAGAAGAGCTTTGATGTCATAAACTTACAGAGCTGGGACATGGATCGAGCCTTTGGAGGTCGGCCTCTGCGGCGTTGAGCGGCCGGCGGGTGCGGTGCAGTTGGAGGCGCGTAGAACTGTGGCCGCGTTCTTTTCCTTGAGGTACGCCGCGGCGGTTGCTGTCCAGAAGAATTAGGCTTCTGTCCATGCACGAGGCGAGAACCCTTCTCTGTAGAAGTCGGATTTTGGTTTCTAGCAAATTCAGGGGCGGCTGAGGTGGAGGTTTTGGGTGGCTGGGGTGTAAAACCAGGTGGCGCATCAGGTTCTGAACGAGACTCGGCGGAGCTGTCAGGTAAGGACAAGTTTGCGTTCTCCTTCTTTACCATGTTAGCTCAAGAGAGGGACAGGAGAGAGGTATCCTTATCCAATACTTTCTAGGAAATATCGATCAATCACGCAGTGAGTGTAAGCGGTGTGTGAAATTGAGAAAAAGAAATTTTGAGTGAAAAAGCCATCAGCCACTTGTGGAGAGAACACTGCATTGGAAAATGCGAAGGCATGCATCATGCATGTGCTTGGTTGCTTCATAAATTTCACGTCACACGTTTGACCATCAACTTCTGGTTTATTAATTATTAATAATTTTAACACATTTGATACAAGTATTCAAATTTTTACAACATAAAATAAAATATAATATTGATAAAATTATTTGAATATATATACATAATTTTTACATAAACAATAATAACATAAATATAATAAAAATTATTATTGTATGTTACAAATGGTGGATTATAGATGCTAGTTATTACATAAATTGTAATTATGCAAAAAGAGGTTAATTGTTTTATTAATAGTACATATATCAATAACATTATAAAATATAATATTAGATTATTTTTGTGATCAATTCATCCAGTAACATTGTTTATATATATATATATATATATATATCAAATTTCAAATTCAAAAACTTATCAAACTTTTAATTTTTTTATTATTATTTATACACACACATGTCAGGAGTCCGTTAGGGCTCGAACTCCTGACCTCCCACATTATGTGGGAGACTTATACCACAGGGCCACAGACCAGTCACAAACTTTTAATATGCGATACTATATTTTATTTATTTATTTATTCATTTTTGAAGAAAATAGATAGAGGTGTGGGTTACCTCCATCCATGCATTTTATTAATCAAGAAAATATTTGACCAAGTATCACAAATACAATGGGCCACCAGCCATCCACGGCCCCTAAGGTATGGAATGTTGTGTTTTTCAGTTGTAATTACAGCAGTGATGAATCCATAAAAATTTTGAGGTTCAATAATTTTATCAGTCTTGTGAAAGTACACGCTTGGTTTGCTAGCCAATTTACCACCCAATTCCTTCGCAGTATATGTGCGTTATTTTCACTTGCAAATAAAACATTAGGTTTTGAATCTCCATCATAATGTGCATGTTTGTATAAATAAAAAAATATTAAATTAATCTCAAATACGATCCTATTTTTTTTTTTTGTAAAAATGTAATTGAAAGATGGACATCAAATAATTATGTTACGATAAGTTTTCAATTTTTTTAAGATGAAATAAAATTTAATTTAATCCCTCAATAATAATACTATTATATATTATTATATAAAATTTGATAATCTACTCTCCGATTTAAGTACTATAACAATTACAATTGAGGGAAAATATTATGAATTTTATGCGAATTAAGAGAGAGAGAGTAGAAGCATTAATTATTCTTCTGATGTAATTAGAAGATATTGTAAATAAAAAGGTTGGAGAATATAATGACGTAATAATTTTGTTATATGAGATAAGAAATTGTAGTCAAACGTATGCTCTAAGCAATAATAAGTAGGAATTAATGAGAGTAGATTTTAGTCTTTCAAATTTATTAGAAAAGATCATCACACACACACATATACATATATTAAAGCTATATACACACACATGCATATATATATATATGTAAGTTACAAGTTTATAGTGCAGTATAATCCAGCAAAATATATAATAAAAGATGATTATGGTTAGTACTATACATATTTACTAAAAGCGATAAAAAATTTGTGCATGTCACATTACTTCTAAACTCAATAGTATATTTTACTATCAACTAATATTCTATTTTAGTAAAACGATTACATAAATTACCACTATATTTAAAAAATTATTATTACCAATTAATTAATACTGAATAATTAATATTCAATCATTATCAATTATCAAAAAATAATTAGCCAACTAAAATCCAAGAGCACAAGTTACAAATAGATAAATGTTTTTCTTTTCCCAAAAAAATAATATGTCATGATGAGATAATTAGCGAAAAGGGTCTATAAGAATTAAAAAGATTTGAGCATGTCTTCGATTTTTTTTCTATTTTCTCTTTCTTCCTTTCATTTTTTTTTTTTTTTAAGGAAAGACAAAGTGTTTGGACCTAAGTCACATAAAGCGAGAGCAGGGGTGGAAGCGGGAGCAGCAAAATATAAAAAAAAATTAAGAGTGGGAGCATTTTAGAGCATAATTAAGAAATAATCATTAAATATTTTATATATGTTTATATATGATATATTCCTATAGAGTACGATCAAAAAAGAAAAAAATACATAAAAATTAATATAAATAGATATTGAACTTAATTTCATAAATTTAATGAGTCAAATGACTCGATGTTATATCATCCAAAGATAATACAACATAAAAGAATTTTTTTTTCTTTTGCCCATTGTCAAGAAACAAAAAATTAATTGATCCAATCCAGCCCCATATAAATACCTATCTTTATTTACTAGATTATATACATCTAATTCATGCATTGCACTAATTGTCCAAAAGACAAAAATAAAAGAAACATGCCTGAAAACTGGGGGAAAAAAAAAGAAAAAAGGAAGAGACCAATATCTTAATATTCATAACTCAAATATTAATTCAAGATTGGAGGAACAAAGAACATCCTAAATTAGAAGCTAAGAATTTCATTATTCATGAATAAAAAATAATTTCAACATACACAACGGCTTTACAAGTTTTGTACCCTTACCATCAAATAGAAAAAGTCACAAATTATTGCAAAGGAAATAACTTCAATTTTATACTTGACTCATGAGTGTAAGACAAATAAAAAAATCAAGATGAAGATATTAAAGAGTTGTTGTGATTTTATCAACTCAACTATGATTTTAAAGGATTTGAGTTTTAAGTCTTAAGAATTTTATTTCTAAAAATAATAAGTTGAATAAGGAAATGGGTTTTGACTTTTTGAAATTCAACGGTTTTGATTTCAATTGGGGGTGAGGTCGTGAGGTTGGGTCTTAGCATGGGAGCTTTTCTTTTCTTTATATATATATATATATATATATATATTTCATATATAATATAATTTAACATAAATATTTATATTTTAATCAAAAATAAATAAATAAATAAATAAATGGGTAAAATTTAGTGCAACTTGATAGTATAAAGCACGAGCTATTAACAAGTAAAGTGCGATTTTAAAAATCTTAATTGAGATTTAGTAAATTTTAAATCTCCTCCTGTAAAAATTAAATTCATGAATTAGTGAAGATTAAATCGCAAATTAAGAAATTTTAAATCGCCTTAGAGCGGCACTCCCCTCTTGGTTCTCGAGATTGTGATCGAAGCTTCAGAACAGCAATAGGGAAAGGAGGACCATGTGACTTGGGTTTGGACTAGGAGTATGGATTAAGTTAAAATCGATCGAATTGAAGTTTCGATTCGGTTAACCAAAAATTTCAGTTTTTCAAAATGAAAAATCAAAAATCAAACTGAATTATTTTTGGTTTGATTTGGTTTTTAACCGGTTTTGGTTGGTTCACTCGGCAAAAAGTGATTCTGTTTTGGTTCTATAGTTCGGTAAAACTGAAACCGAACCGACCCCGACCAAAAATTGATTTGGTTTTCGATTTCGATTTTACCGATCCAAAACCAAACCGTTTGAAGGGTCCCCTTTTTTAAAAAAATAATAATAATAATAAGAGTGGATCACTATTCACTAGTATGAGAGAAAAAAATATACTAATTAATTTTGTGCTAATCAGCTACTAGTCAAAAAAACTAAATTTTCAAACAAATACATAATCGAAGTCTCCTCCAAGAAATCCCCTCGTCTTTTATTTATAATTTCTCTAGGTTTTCATCTTCTTCTTTTTTCCTCATTTTTGTTGTTATCAATTTATTGTCGCATTTATCAGCACCTTTTTCTTTATATGCTTTGTACGTGGTTATTTACTTTATTTTATTATTACATAATTTATTCTCTGTATTTATTTGCTATTTTTATGTTTGCAAGTAAAAACTTAATTATTTTTATTATATAATTTCTTATTTTATGTGAAAGTTTCTGAACATTTTCTATTATTTTAGATTAACTTCTTGAATATAAATTTAATTTGATTGCAATTGTTTTTATATTTCTATGTTAAAAGATCACTATTGCTTTTGTTTAATCTGATCGCAAAGTTCGAATTTATAGTAATTTCTTGAATATGATTGGTCATTGAATAAATATTTTGATGTCAAATCTAATCTTTTTACTGTGAAATTTGCAAGATGAAGGCAAGCTTTAATTATTATCCCACTTATACAACTTCATTTGCTCTTCCTCTTGTTTCTTTGAGGTTAGTTGTTTTCTTCTTCATCTTTAAAACATATCTTTAAAACATACATATATATATATATATATATATATATAATCATTAAAATTCAAGGATCATTTTCTAACAGAAGAAATGGAAGAAAGTTGATGGATGAAATATTTTAAAATTAACTACCATAAGATGCATGAAATTAGACGAAGAAATCTGAATGTATTTAACCATATGTGTGTGTTTCGGTCGCTTTCATGTGTGTGTGTGTGTGTGTACACACACAGAGACACACATATATAGATATAATAATTAAGCACAAATTTAGAAATTGCTATAATACAATATTTTCAATTTATTTGTTACATCTATATATTTGTTGATAAATGACTTATAGCTACATTGTATAGTATTTTAAAAATGATTCATATATATATATATATATATATATTATTTTTGTGAAAAATAATTAGTATTATTGTAGGTCTCTTATACGATATTATTGGGTAATATTTTCTTGTAAATGAAAAAGGGTGGAGTAACACTGAGAGGAGTAGTGTTGATGAAATCAAGAAACACTCCTAATTATGGAGAGAACATATAAATCTTTGAAAAGGGGGATGAGATCTCTGACCAAAAAATTTGAAGCTTTCCAAGGGAATTCTCATTAGATTCTTTTGGCCTTTGGGGATGTATGGTTGGGAGTTTGGATTTTCAGAGTTATTTCCCCTAAAAGCCAATCACAATATAAACAATTTCTTGAGAACACATTTGTCACTGAAAAGGGTTCTTTTTTGTTGCATAAAGCGATCAGTTGCCTTAGCCTCTATGGTGAACTTTAACTTTATTAATTTACAGAAAAAGAGAATATATATATATATATATTAAGTAAAAGTATACATAAAGCAAAAAATACAAAATAACAATAATAACAACAACAATAAAAATATTAATGGATAATTTGACAAGAAAATTCACAGTAAATCAGTACCAGCTATTGAGTTAAGTTTAAAACAATGGCAAATGTTAGGTTTTGCGCATTAAATATTAATGCGTGTCTAGTATATGAAGAGAATTAGAGTTCTAAATATTGAAAAAACAAAAAGAGAAAGAAAGTATGTTTACTATTTTTTGTTGTGTGTTTTGTGAAATATTCTGAAAAAATATTTTTTCAGAAATGCGAGTGCTTAATTTCATTTTTAAGGGAGACTTTTATTTTTTCAAAAAAAAAGGCATGTTGTCATAGAATTTTTTATTTAAATAATGGTATAATGTTAAACTTTTTATATTATTATATAGATACTGATTAAAGAATACATATTAATATTAAGATGATTGAAAAATTCAATGTATATTTTTAAAACTAAAACCTTATAATATTTAGGGTGAATTATGGTCCCACCTGGCCTAAAGTTAGGAAAATTATAAAAAGACTCTCATTTTTCATAAATTACAAATAATCCCTAATATTAGTAACCCATATGTAATACAAATGAAAAATGTGAAAAGACCGAAACTCCTTTACGAACAAATCGAGAAAGAAAAAAAAGAAAAAAAAAGTACATTACATCCACACCTCTTGATGTTAATGTAATTATCAAAAGACCCTCATTTTTTATGAATTATAAATAACGGGTAAATTAGGTTTTACCCCCCTGTGATAATGGAAAAGAGCAAAAAACTCCCTTATGAAAAAACAATAGGCAATGTCCCCCCCTATGTTTTTAAAAAAATAGCAAATTACCCCCCTCCGACTGGCGGTGCAAATCATGCGCGGCAAGTGAGGTTGGTTCTAGGGTTTTTGGTGATGAAATGTCAATTTTGCCCTTTAAAATCAACCGTTGGATTTATTAAAAAAAAATTAACGGTTCAGATTACTTTTATCTAAAAAATATATATATATAAAATATAAAAATATACCTACATATACATATTTATATATAAATATATATGTATTATATATACATATTTATATATATATAACCCGGCAACCCACCCAACCCTCCCCCACCGCACCAATGAAAGCGGCCATGGCGGCCACCTCATTCAAGCAGCAGCCAGGCGGCCATGGATGCTGCCATGGCCGCCTGAATATATATAAAATAAAATAAAAAAGTTGAAAAATGAAGCCAGCGGCCGGATCTGGATCTGGCCAGATCCAGATCCAAAATGCTGCCATGGCAGCCCGTAAGGTCTGGCCGGATCTGACCAGATCCAGATCCAAAATGCTGCCATGGCAACCGTGAGGTTTGGGTAGAGGGGATGGGGGGTGGGTTGGGGGTAGATTATTAAATAATTATATATATATATTATCATATATATTCTATATGTTATTATATATCTTATCATAAATGTATTATAATGTATATATTATTATATATATTATCATATATATGGTAATAAATATATAAATATAAACATCTTATAAAAAATATATATGGATATAAATATAATATATATTTTCATAAATATATATAATATTTAATTTGAAATAAATAATTAGAAAAATATATATATAAACAAAAGTTATTTAAATTTTATAAAATATTATTATATAAAATATAATATAAAATATGATATAAAATATTTATTTAGTAATATATAGTATGTATAAATATATACATAAATATTTATTTATTTATAATGTATTATATATATATTATTTTTTATATTATATATTATATATTTATATTTGTATATAATATATATATATATATAAATAAAAAAAGAATAAATTAGAAAGACGAATAAACAAAAAATTAAAACAGTTTTTAAAGTTAAAAATAAAAAAATTGGTATGAAGGAGATAAAAATATATGTATATAAATATAATCTATATTTTCATAAATATATATAATATTTAATTTGAAATAAATAATTAGAAAGAGAAAAGATATAAACAAAAGTTATTTAAATTTTATAGATAAAATTTTAAGATGGGGGTAGGGGTGGGGTTTATTATATAAAATATGGGTGAATTGCATTTTACCCCCCTGTGTTAGTCATAAATTGCAAAAAAAGCCCCTATGAAAAAACAATAGTCAATGCATCTCCTTGTGATTTTAAAAAATTGGCACACCGCCTCCCCTTTGTGATTTGATGCAATTTAACCATAATTTTAATGTATAAAGACTATACTACCCCTAATTCCTTCATGTATTGTCAATTTTATTTATTTATTCTTTTTAAATATATTTTTATATATCTTTTTCATCTCATTCATACCAATTTTTTTATTTTTAAATTTAAAAACTATTTTTAATTTTTTTGTTTATTCATCTTTCTAATTTATTCTTTTTTTATTTATATATATTATATATACAAATATAAATATATAATTTATAATATAATAAACATAATATAATATATATATATAATATAATACATTATAAATACATAAATATTTATGTATATATTTATACACAATATATATTACTAAATAGACATTTTTATTATATTTTATATAATAAACCCCACCCCCAGCCCCATCTTAAAAGTTTATCTATAAAATTTAAATAACTTTTATTTATATCTTTTATCTTTCTAATTATTTATTTCAAATTAAATATTATATATATTTATGAAAATATAGATTATATTTATATACATATATTTTTATCTCCTTCATACCAATTTTTTTATTTTTAACTTTAAAAACTGTTTTTAATTTTTTGTTTATTCATCTTTCTAATTTATTCTTTTTTATTTATATATATTATATACAAATATAAATATATAATATATAATATAAAACATAATATATATAATACATTATAAATACATAAATATTTATGTATATATTTATACATACTATATATTACTAAATAAATATTTTATATCATATTTTATATTATATTTTATATAATAATATTTTATAAAATTTAAATAACTTTTGTTTATATTTTTTTTCTAATTATTTATTTCAAATTAAATATTATATATATTTATGAAAATATATATTATATTTATATCCATATATATTTTTTATAAGATGTTTATATTTATATATTTATTACCATATATATGACAATATATATAATAAAATATACATTATAATACATATATGATAAGATATATAATAACATATAGTATATATATGATAATATATATATATATATAATTATTTAATAATCTACCCCCATCCCCTCTCCCCAAACTTCACGGCTGCCATGGCAGCATTTTGGATTTGGATCTGGCCAGATCCGACCAGACCTTACGGGCTGCCATGGCAGCATTTTGGATTTGGATCTAGCCAGATCCAGATCCAGCCGTTGGCCACATTTTTCAACTTTTTTTTATATATATATATATTCAGGTGGCCATGGCAGCATCCATGGCAGCCTGGCTGCTGCTTGATTGAGGCGGCCGCCATGGCCGCCGCTGGTGTGGTGGGGGAGGGTTGGGTGGGTTGCCGGGGTGGGTAGTGGGTTATATATATATATAAATATGTACATATAATACATATATATTTATATATATGTGTATATGTAGGTATATATATATGTAGGTATATTTTTATATATTTTTATATTTTATATATATATTTTTTAGATAGAAGTAATCTGAACCGTTAATTTTTTTTAATAAATCCAGCGGTTGATTTTAAGGGGCAAAATTGACATTTCATCACCAAAAACCCTAGAACCAACCTCACTTGCCGCGCGTGATTTGCACCGCCAGTCGAAGGGGGGTAATTTGCTATTTTTTTAAAAACATAGAGGGGACATTGCCTATTGTTTTTTCATAAGGGAGTTTTTTGCTCTTTTCCATTATCGCAGGGGGGTAAAACCTAATTTACCCTATAAAATATAATAAAAATGTCTATTTAGTAATATATATTGTGTATAAATATATACATAAATATTTATGTATTTATAATGTATTATATTATATATATTATATTATGTTTATTATATTATATATTATATATTATATATTTATATTTGTATATATAATATATATAAATAAATAAAAAAGAATAAATTAGAAAGATGAATAAACAAAAAAATTAAAAATAGTTTTTAAATTTAAAAATAAAAAAATTGGTATGAAGGAGATGAAAAAGATATATAAAAATATATTTAAAAAGAATAAATAAATAAAATTGACAATATATGAAGGAATTAGGGGTAGTATAGTCTTTATACATTAAAATTATGGTTAAATTGCATCAAATCACAAAGGGGAGGCAGTGTGCCTATTTTTTAAAATCACAAGGAGATGCATTGCCTATTGTTTTTTCATATGAGCTTTTTTTTCAATTTATGACTAACACAGGGGGGTAAAATGCAATTCACCCTATAAATAACTCCCAACACACGCCAATTACAAAAGAGTTGCCCCTATTGTTGAAATAAGAAGCAAAAGTTAGACAAACCATGCCAATCCTGTTCATGAAACACCTTATGCTAAACCTACTGTGAAATTCATGGTTGAAACCAACATAAAAATGAAGAGGCAATGTGTTGATGTTGCTCCTACTATTAATTCACATGCTTCACCTGTTATGAAAAAAGAGGAGCCAAATAACTTATAAATCAAGTAGGCCTGTAAATGGATAGGGTATTGCCCTACCCAATCTTATACTCTAAAATACCCAAATAGTTAGATATTATATTTACCTTACACTACTTAGCTCATAGATCCAATTAGACTCATACTTTAAAATACCCAAATAATAAACCCTAAACTAAACCCTACCCCATCAAACCCAAGACCCATTGGATCTATGGTTGGGTCTAGTTTATTAGACCAAAATTATGAATTGTGTTTTGACATAATTAATTTTTTCATCTTTCCCAGATTTTCTTATTATCAATCAAAATGCTAAAATTACCTAATATTTGAATGCTAGAGTAATTTATTAATATTGACTAATTTTTTTTGGCATGTTTTAAAAAAGTTAACTCAATTTTTTTAAATTAAAAAATAGTATACATTTAATTTTAGTCGTTTAATTTAATTTAATTAATTTATATATTTAATTTTTGGTATATTAAACAAATAAGAACCACAAGAGTATGTATCACTTTTCTCTCTCTTCCCCATATTATATTTTTTTTATCTCTATTTTTCCTCTAAGATATTACTTTTTCTTTCTTTAACTTTATTCATTTCATTTTTTTTGAAATATTATTATTTCATGTAATATATTCAATCAAATATATGTAAATAGTAGAAAAAAATTATGCTATTACATTTAGTAAATATTTTTAAATATAAATAAATAAAAAAAGAAAAATGCAAGGATGTCTTCAAATCATTTTTGAATAACTTCATATTTTTTTCAAAGAGAACATGTTTTATAAAATATAATTTTATAAAATATTTTTGAAAAATAAAAATTTTAAAACAATGCACCATAATTTTTCATATTTTAAAAGATAATGTTTCATTTTCAAAATATAAACAAAATAATGTGGATACACGGATAATGGGTAATTTTGAGGTATAGACTATGTGGGTAAGTTTTCATATAAATATAATTACGCCCCATTCAATTATTTTTAATATAGTTTTGGGTTTAGGTTTGACGAAAATGGTAACTAAATAAAGTTTTATGTGTAAAAAAAATTAAAGTTGGGAAGGAGCAAGTAATTTGAACATGGGTATTTGATATTGAATATTTTATAGCATTGAATATTTTGGTATTTTATGGGTATATGTATTGTACTATTGTCATGGACATGACTAGAGTAAAACCCTACCCATTGACAGACCTAAAATCAAGAAACTGTGCAAACGAAATTGTGCCATATATCAACTTCCATTATTTCATTGTTTGGATTAGTTATTGTTGCATGACATACATTGCGTAATGCAAAGTAAGTGTAATAATTTTGGTACGTAAGTCCTATTTATCTAAAATTCAAAAATTTTGGCCTATTAAGAACAAAATAAATAGTACCATATTCATTATTTACTATCTAAACTTTTATTTATTATTATAATAATAATACATACTATTAATAAAGAGTCTACCCCCTTTTTAGTATGTTTTCAAATGTCTTTTCTAAAATGTCCTTATTTTTCTTTTTAATTCCCATGTTGATGATAGTAAGATCAGTTTGGTAGTATTCGGGGCTTTAATCCAATCCAATCGACCATAAGGGAGGTCGGGCAGAAGTATGAGGATATAGTTGGGTTGAGTCTCGCAACCAATAACACACGTCAGGCTAGCTGAGGTGCCCTCTACTAAGGCATTCCAACGCTTAAATTAGCACTTAATCGACCAAACAATAGAGCAGCAAAGCAAGGACTTTAAGTGATAATAAGCATACCTTGCTAAATGGTGGCAATGGTGTATTTATAGGCTCTCTTGGGTGGTTGATATGTCAACGATGCCCTTATTTATATAAAGAGGACCTTCGTTTTTAGTTGAGGACCTTTAGGCTTTCTCCCTTTTATGTACTATTTCAGTTGGCGCCTCCTCTTGCTCTTCCATACATGGTGGTACGAGGGAGGTGCGCACCATTCTAGTTCTACAACATGGTGGTACAGGAGGTGACACACATCATTAATCCGGAGCACACCGCTTGTCAAAGCATTTAATGTGGCAAGGAAGTGGTAGTGGCGTATTTAATATGACTGTGACTGGTGGCACGAGACCGGTCTACACCACTCTGATCGACCTCCTAGGATCGAGATGTTTCCTCAGCAGTCAGTCATCTATACATACTCTGGTCGAGGTGATTTACGAAATTGGAATATGCTCAACGAGGAATTCAATGCATTGATAATGTTTAAATTTTAAAAATTGACCAGGGTTTCGATGTATTTAATTCGTCCGTTACATTAGGCAGTGCGGATAGTCAACCGGTGGATACATAATAATTGCTCGGTAGCCAGTCAAATTAATCGGTTGGCTTGCCCGCTGGATGGGGCCTATAAGTAAGCACGGTGGAAGTTTTTTATTTACACATTTATAGCATCCTGAATGGTCGAGCTTGACATTTTTACTGCTCTTTCAGCTAGTCAAGTTTAATTTGCTTTAATCTTGCTAACTGTGTAAGTTTTCTGCAATCTTAAGCTAGTTTTATTCTTCTTTATTTCGACCATATTTCATTTAACAAATGTGTTAAGATCTTTTGGGGAGGATAGTAATAAGGAGATTGATAGTGAGGAAACTCGGTCGGCTGTGCATTCGACCATAGAAGTGGGTGACTCAACTAGCGGGGCTAGCGAGTCTTCAAGTGACAGTTCTAGCACATCTGAGAGTTCGAGTGAAACTCAAGTTGAAGTTGGGGGTGGAGCTAGGCCAAGTCAACCTCCCATGTCTCGTGGTCGATTATTTCCACCCGACCACTATAGTGAAATTATATCTAAGATTAAAGATGGGGATCTCGAGTTGATTAGGTAATTATACCATATTCACCAGGTCATCCCCAATCCTGATCATAGGATGCATCAACCTCCGGTTGGTTGCATCATAGTTTTTGAAGATGCCTTGAAGTGTGGAATTAGGTTTCCCCTAGCACAGCCCATAGTCGACTTCCTAATTGGTCTCCAGGTCTACATAACACAACTTCTCCCAAACTATATTCCGACTTTGTACAATTTCGTTGTTTTGATGCTAATACATGACTAGCCCCCAACTTTTACCAATTTTTCTAATCTCTTTCACCTCCCGATATCCCAAAATTCAAGTAGCACCGAAGAGTCAGGCTTTTATTACGTCACAGGCCACCCTCATCGAAAGTTTTTTGTGACTCCCTCCTTCTCGCACGATCAGGCTTGGAAAAGCCTTTTTTTTTTTAGCTATGGGTGGGGTCGGGTTTAATATACCCAAGGGTGGTTAAGGGGTCACGTTGAGATGCTAGGGAATGAGAGCCCCACCTGGCTAAATACCTCTATTCGCGACCTAGTTCAATTTGGGCAAATGGAGGCATTGGGGTATATTGAGGAGAGAAACTTGGTGTTGGCAGGCCTATCGCCTGCTTAGCTAGATTTTCCAGCTGACGTGCGACTAGGTAAATGTCCTTATTGAATTTTGGTAATTATTTGCTCATCTCTGGTAGACAATGATATATTTGTTTTTCTTGTGCTATTTCAGATCGAGAGAAAATCATGAACTACATTCGTCAACAAGTAATGGAGCGCCATCAAAAGAAGCAAGAAAGCTACTAGGCAACCGCCCATCAAGAGGGTTAGGGGTGCTCATCAGATCAATCCAATTCGGTAAACCCGACAATCCAAATAGAACCAACTAATTGGTTCGGTTTGGATTGGGTAATCGGGTTTGATCGGGTAAAATCCGATCAAACTCGATTATATTTGATTTGGTTCTCAAATTTCATATTCACTTACCTAACTCGAAGATCCAATCCAATCATTTAATTAAAATAAATAATAATTTATTTTTTAAAAATTATGACTTTTGTTATTTATATTTATATTTAATGTTCAACTTAAATTTGGATTTGTGTTTTTATATTATCAATTATAGCTTGTGGTAAAGAATGAGATAATTTATAACAATTATGACTATGGTGCTCAGGGGCAATATTGTGTACTTTTGAATTTTGATGAATAAATTGATTGTCGTGATTTCCAAGTTAAGGAACTAAAGAAATTACAATTGGTGCTTTCTTCTTCTTCTTCTTCTTCTTCTTCTTCCTTGAACCTAATTACCCGAGCCAAACCAACCAAATCTTTAGGTTCAGGAATTAAAAATTATAAAATTCGAACTAATCCAAACCAATTAAAAATGATTGGTTTAGATTTATTTTCTTCTCAAACCCAAACCAAACCGACCCGTGAACACCCTTAGAGAGGTGCTTCTTAGGTTGCTCTGCAGCCACCAGTACTACCACCTACTTCTCAACCAACCTGACCAGCGCCTTTCAAGGCAAGCAACCCCGCGCCTCGACAAAAGAGGCCAACTATCGAGCAGCCTGGCCCTGCTCGAAAGAAAACTGTGGCAGAGAAGGGGAAAGGAAAAGTTGGCGAGCCCTCTCTCTTCGGACCTCGACCAGACGATAACTTGTTCCCGCTACCCAACTTTTCTTCCCCAAGATTCGAGATCGACATCTCGGTTCAAAACTCAATGTCAATAGACCTGGCAATTGGGTACCCATGGGTAACCTAATTACGGGTACCAACGGGTTGGGTAAATTTACCCATTTTTTAATGGGTACGAGATATGGGACCCGTTACCCATGAGGATGGGTAACGGGTAACCCGCGGGTACCCGTAATTTTTTTATTTTATTTTATTATTATTATTTTTTTATAATATTTAAAGGTAAATTTGATGTTACTCAAATATTAACTAAATAAAACTAAAAAAAAAAAATACTACAAATTTCAAACATTAAATTGAACAAATACCTAAAGCATAATAATAATATTGTAGTTTAAAACTTATATCTTAAGTATTTAAAATCTACTAAATTTAAAGTACATCACATTCAAACATTCAAACTTAAATTCCATTACATGCCAAAAGTTTTTTGAATTGAAAATTTAAATATCAATCAAACATTGTTGTTCTTGTGGAAAAAGATATTGCATCCATAGGAATATGCATAACAAGTTGTTTTAGGATATAATTTAATTTAATTTGCTATAGATTTTTAATTTATGAAATCAAAAATTAATATTTAGATTTAAAATATTTATATGTAAATATATATAAATATATAATATATATTTAGGGTTTATATATATTATAATATATATTATATAAATATAATATATATTTATATAATTTATGAAATCAAAAATTAATATTTAGATTAAAAATATTTATATATAAATATGTAATATATATTTATTTAATATATATAAATAAAAAAAATATTTACGGGTTACCTGCGGGTTGGGCCAAAAGATGGCGGGTAAATTTGGGTACGGGTAAAATTACCCACAATTTTTTGGGTAAGAGAAACAAAACCCATTACCCGTATTTTTTTGGGTACCCGCGGGTATGAGTTGAATTTTGCCAGGTCTAAATGTCGATGATGGGAGCGGGATCGACTAGAGCTGGTCCCCTCAAAGTGATAATGGCTGAACTTTTCATATCTGACCCGAAGAAGATGCTAGAGATGAGCCAACTAAAAGCCCTGAAGACATTTGCTTATCATTCGAATATGGTAAGTGTCTAGTCGAGTTTTACTCCTTTTGTCCATGTCGCAGGTTAGCCAAATGGGATATCATTTTTACCGTAGGGCCGAGATGGCCCTAGGTAACTGTGAGGAGCTCCAACAAGGGAAAGAAGATGATGAGGTGGCTAAGACTCAGCTCGATTCAATGTAGTTGAGGATTGAACAGCTAACTAAACAAGTCGAAGAGAAAGATACACAAATTTTGTGACTGAGAAGAGCAGCATGGAAAAGTAGTTGTGGAAGGCTAGATTGGAGGTCGAGGCCTCATACAACACTGGTCGGGCACATGGGTATAGCAGCGCGAGCCGATATGATCGAGACAAGTTCTTCAGAGCGTTGCCGGGCAGAAGGAAGGAGGCAGTGCAGCAGTTTATGTTGTGTTTGGTGTTCCAAAATGCCAACATTGTCTTTGCGATTAACGACGTGAAAGAAGCCTTTGAGAAAGCTGTGAAGTAATTGGAGTTCTTGGGATATCAATTTTTGTCCCGAGGACAGAGAGCGACTCAATCCACTTCAAACTGAGTAACTCAAGGATTATCCCGACCCCCCGCCTGTCGATGAGAATGCACTTGCAGTAGGAGCTACGACTGCTGCCCATCCCCTAGTGGTCGAGGTGGCGAAGGAATTCGACTTCGCATTCGAAACTAAGGATGACAAGGTCGACTTTGCTGCCTATTTTTCCCTCATCGAACTCACATTTTTGACCGATGAGGCAAAGCCTTCTCGACTTGCCTGAGCTGGAGGTTGAGGGTCCCCCAACCGTTGTTCGCATGCCTTCTAGCAATAAGCTCAACCGCATTGTCGACAAGGTGGCGGCGGCTGAAGGTAGTGGAGGAGAAGAAGTTGGGTCGAGCTAAGACTGTAGGCTGCTTTTGCTTTTGTTTTGTTTAATTTGATTTCGCCCTGCAAGGCGCTTTAGTCGATTGTACGAACTACTTCTTTGGTGTAATCATGCATCTTAATGTTTTGTTATATAATATCAACTTTTTGGTCATTTTTCTTCATTAATGTGCTCCTCTCTCCCCTTTTTACTGCTTTAATTCTTTCAAACTGATTGCATCAATGAGTGACAAAATGAATCTTTATTCTATGTAATTGGTCGAATAGTAAAATCTTTTAATAAAGTAATGGGTAATAGTTTAGAACCAAGTTAGTGGTCGATTATGAGATCGACCTTTAAAAAAATAATTGAATAAATCCAAGGATATTTGCATCGACTTGATCCATTTAAAATTAGTTTTAGAATATTCTTTGTAGTCAACTGCTCTGTCAACTTAAGACATTCCCTTCGTAATCAAACGAATAGGCCTGGTGTCGTGGTCGATCGTGGATCGACTTTATTAAATTAACTTCAAGTTCATGTTCAATCTTTGTGTCGTAATACGTATGTTCATGGGGCAATTGGCTGTAAACCACGACTGCAGCTTTAAAGCCAAATTGAGGTTGACTAAAGGTCGACTTTAAACGATCAACTCATTTATTAAGTTGAGCTAGAAGCCATAGTTGCAGTTCAAAATCGAATTTTTGGTCAATTACAGGGTCGACTATAAACGATTTTCATGTTTATTAAGTAATTGGGTTGGAACCCTTGGTTATAGTTTCAAACCGAAATTATGGTTGGCTACATGGTCAACCATAAATGATTTTGTTGTTTATCAAGTAGTTGGGCCAGAAGCCACGATTGCTAATGAAAGTGAGTAGCTGTTGAAATTTAAATTGCCTTCATTGATTTGGAACCAAGTTACAAAATAGCTGAATGAAGATTTTGGTCTCTTTAGACATAGAATTTTTTCAAGTTCACTGTGTTCCATGGTTGAGGGAGCTCGTTGCCATCCATGTCTGCTAGTCGATATGAGTTGTGCTTCGCCACTTTGACTACCGAGTAGGGACCCTCTCATTTTAGGTCGAGTGTTTCCATATTTCTCAAAACTTCAACTTTCTTGAATACGAGGTCTCCCACCTTGAAGCTTCTTGGTCGAACTCCCTTGTTATAGTGTTCGGCCATGTTCAACCTATACATCTGCATCATTGTGTACTCATGCTGACGTGACTCATTGATTGTCTCAAGATCAAATTCTCTTTCAGACTCATTCCTGATCGAGTTGTAGTGGATTACTCGAGCTGTGTGTAGTACCAATTCTATTAGAACGACTGTTTCTAACCTGTAGACTAGACTGTAAGGACTGTAGCCTGTGAAGGTTCTAGGAGTGGTTGTGTACGCCTACAGGACCCCCAGGAAGGTCATCCACCTAACTTGCTCTAGATCCTTCAAGTCGAGCCTTGATGTGGTCCAAGATAGTCTTGTTTGCAACTTTCATCTGCCCATTGGCCAGAGGGTTTCCAATCGAGGTGAAGTGTTGTCGAATTCCCAAGCTTTCACACATGTTTCTCATGCTCCTGCTTTGGATTGCGTACCATACCATTGTCTGATACCAATACTTTAGGCAAACTAAAATGGCAAATAATATTTTTCCACAGGAAACTTCTGATGGCTGCATCAATTATTTCGGGACTACCTCCTCTTCAACCCACTTCGTAAAGTATTTGACCACAATGATCATGAATTTTCTTTGACCTATGATTTTTGGGAATGAGCCAATTATATCTATCCCCCACTGGTCGAATGGCCATGTGATTTGAACTGGCACTAGTGTTGATGCAGGCTTGTGAGGTATGTTTGAGTGGACCTGGCAAGATGGGTACTTTCTAGCGAAGTCGCAGCATCTTTTAGCAAAGTTAGCCAAAAATATCCATATCTAATTACTTTATGGGCCAATGCTTGTCCTACAGAGTGTTTACCACAGATACCTTAATAGACCTCCTATAAGACCTCCAAGGCCTGCTCTGATGTTAAACACCTTAATGATGGTTCAGAAAGAGGCCTCCTATATAGCTGACCATACTCGTCGATGGGGAACTTCGCTACTCGACCTCTGAGTCTACGTGCTTCTGCTTTATCCTCAAGCACTATGTCTTCCCTTAGGTAAACCTTTATTTCGTCCTGCCAAGAGGCAGCCGATTCTTGGATTTATCCTATCAAGTTTTGGTTGAGGCCGCTGACCTGGGTTTATCGGAGACGAGGAATGCAATGGTCCTGTCTCTGGTTCCTTTTGTCAAATTAGCAAGCTTTGATAGGGCATCTGCCCTTTTGTTTTTTGATCTCGAGACTTAGCTGAGGGTGAGCTTTATGAACTGTTGTCGCAATATTTTGACCTCAGCTAGATATTTGCTCATTGTGACCTCCTTAGCTTCGGAGTTCCCCTTGAACTGTTCAATGAGCAGCTGGGAATCGGTAATGGCTACTAGCTGCTCAACTCCCCTATCAACGACCATACTCATACCAGCAAGAAGGGCCTCATACTTAGCTTCATTATTGGTGATGGGGTAGTCAAGTTTAATGGCGAATTCATACTCCTCAGCCTGTGGGGAGCGCAAGGAAATGCCTATTCCTCCTTTTGAGGAAGTTAATGAGCCATCGACATGCAGAATCTAGATAAAGGAATCTTGGTCGATTATCCTCGAGCAGGTCGAGTTGTTCTGCTATGAAGTCTGCTAACGCTTGGGTTTTTGTGGTAGTTCAGGGCTAAAAAGTGATGTCGAATACCTTTAATTTGATGGCCTAATTCGTTAACCTTCCCATTGTATCTGATTTCGATAGCCCTTTTTTCAATGGTTCGTTCGTCAAGACAATAATAGAATGAGATTAAAAGTAGGCCTCAACTTCCTAGCCGTTGTGACCAACACAAGAGCGAACTTTTCAATCTCAAGGTAATTGTGTTTTGGGCCTTGCAACGCTTTGCTACTGTAGTATACAAGTTGGTGCACGCCATATCTAGTCAAGATCATAACTGAGCTAATTGTTGCCGATGAGAATGCTAGATAAATATACAAGACCTCTCCGACCTCCAGCTTAGCTGGCATCGGTGGTGCTGATAAGTATTATTTTAATTCGACTAAGGTCTGGTTACATTGCTCCGTCTACTAGAACTTCCACGCATTCTTGAGAATTTTGAAGAACGGTAAGCTTTTGTCTACTAGTCGAACAATGAATCACCCCAGAGCTATGATCCTTTCAACCAAACGTTGCACGTCTCTAACTGTTTGAGGAGGTGAGATGTCCAAAAATTGCTTGGATCTTTTGTGGGTTTGCTTCTATACCCTTCTGACTAACCATGTATCCCAAGAATTTTCTCCTCTCACCCCAAACGTGCATTTGTTGGGATTAAGTTTCATACCAAATGCTCTCAATAATGAAAATGTATGACTGAGGTCAACTAAATGGTTTTGCTCTTTTTCTGTTTTAACAATCATATCATCCACGTAGACCTTCATAATCCTTTCAATCTCATTTTTGAACATGAAGTTCACATGTCTTTACTACAAAGGAAGTTTTATCCCTATCTTTGGGGGCCATAAAAAATTGATACTAACCTTAGAATGCATCCATCATACTCAAAATATCACAACCAGTAGTAGAATCAACTAATAAATTTATGCAAGGCAATGGGTAAGGGTTTTTAAGACAAGCTTTATTTAAATCAGTGAAGTCATTACACATTCTCCATTTTTCCTCATTCTTAGAGACAATAACTGCATTACAAAGCCAACTAGGATATTAAATTTCTAAAATATAGCATGTCTCTAAATGCTTGTTAACCTCCTCCTCAATAATCTAGCATCTTTCAGCATTGAAGGTCATCGTCTTCTGCTTGATTGGTTTAAATGAAGGGTCCACATTCAAGTGGTAGACGATGATCTGGGATTGATTCCCTGGAGGTCGGCAATTTTCCAGGCAAAAATATTAATATTTTTTTCCTGAGGAAATCGACCATTGAACACTTAATGGTACTTCCCAGATCCGTCCTGATCCTTGTGGACTTTTTGAGAGGCTCGAGCTCTATAGTTTTGAACATTTCAACTAGTTCGATCCTAGTCTCTTCCAGTTTCCTCTTCTTGCTTGGCTGTCCCTCTTCAGGTTCCCTTACTGGGACGTCCCCCGAATGTTTCAACTTTGGTCGGGTCTTCTGCTTACATACCTCGACTGAGATAGTGTAGCATCGCCAAGCTTCTTTCATATTACAAAGCAGTTCACCAGTCCCAGCAACTATTGGAAACTTGACCTTCATGTGGTAGGTCGAGACAATAGCCCTGAAGTCATTCAGAATTGGTCATCCAAAAGGTGCATCAACCACCAAATAGTTGACCATGAGCGTCCTTCGTCGAGGCACTTCACCAAATGAGGTAGACAGATTTATGGATCCTCAGGGATAATCTCGGATCGTCCAAACCTAAGCAGAGGGGTGCGCACTGGCTCAAACTTTAGCTTGCCCATATTCATCCTCTTCAGCATCGATAAGAAAATTATGTTCGCAGAGCTACCATTATCAACCAGAACCTTTCTGACATCAAAGTTAGCAATATTAACTGACACAACAAGGAAGCAATCGAGCTTATTATTAGCTCCTTGGTTCTCGATATGGGAGTGGTCAGAGTCAAAAAAAGAGATGGGCTCTACGCTAGTGGAGAGTTGGAAAACTGTTTCGACTGAGGATGATTTAGTCGATTCCAACCTCCTCTGGTTCTGTCTCCTAGCTGACTTGGAGTCTTCTCCCATTTGGCCTCCAGCAATGGCGTCGATCACGCCCCTGAGGGGTGGGCGCGGATCATTGGCTAGCTTATTTCCCCTTATCTTCTCTCCTTAAGCTAACCGATCATTTTGTACGAGGAGTCTGGTCGATTTGGCCTGTCTCTTGCCTGGCTTTCTCATCGACAAACTTCTTCAGGTGTTCTTGTGGAATTAACCTCTTGATCTCATCATGTAGATTGAAAATCTTCCGTGCCATGCCCTTTTTGTCTGTGAAAGTGACAGTATTTTTTTGATCTCTTCATTGCTTCAATTTCAGTTAACTTCCTGGGCTTCTTGAGGAGGTTATCATATTGAAAAGCAAACAGCACCTCCTTCCTGGCAGTGTTCAGTGCAGTGTAGTTGTGAAATCTTTTGATGGGAGATATCTGTCATCTTTCTCCTTGGCCTGCTTCTTGTCATTGTCTGGGTTGCCATATTTCAGTCTGTTCATATCCTCCTGGGTCATGTACCTCTCAGCGAGGTCGAGTAGCTCTTCCATTATCCTCGGTCTCTCTCTGACCAGCACATTGGCGCACTCCTTGTGTCGAAGATCCAGGAACTACACATCAATCAAAAATTCTATTCGAGGACTGTCAATCTTCAACACCTCCGTATTAAATCTATTGAAAAAATTGCTAAGAGATTCTCCCTTATTCTGCTTCACTGTGTACAAATAGGTGTGTGGGAATTTTGCTTTCCTTCAGCTGGCAAACTGATGGGGGAACTTGTTGTAAAGCTGGTTATACGAGTAAATCAACAATGGCTCCAACTTCACAAACCAATCAAGTACAATACCCTAAAATGTGGTGACCAGTATTTTTTCATGAATGTCCTCATTATGCTCGTGGAGGTGCATCATGTGTTCGAATTATAGTAAGTGCTCGTTCAGGTCAGATAAGTCATCATATCTAGGCAAGCCGATCAAAACCTTAGCATCGACAGCTATGCTTTCGTCGATTATCTCCTCGACAAAAGCTGACTTTCGCTCGCGGCGAAGTCGGGGTACATTATCATAGTGAGGGTTCCTTTTTGTGTTCCTCCTGGAAATCTCCTCGAGACATCTCTTCAGCTATTGTACTTGATGTGACACTTATTCCCATTTTTCTCGATCTGCTTAGGATAAATTTTTGTTCATTTGAAGTCATTGACACTCGACCCTATCGCGCTAGCTCGACCCTATCACACTACTGGGCTCGAATGGGTCGAGCGAGGTGATCTACTAAATCAGCCACTTCTTCTTGGGGGTTTGATCGGGTTTCTTTCGATTGGAACCGACTTAGGCTATCCTCGCGTCGAATAGGTGAACGTCTTGTCTCTTATCTTCCACTATCCTCCCTTAGGGGCCTTTTCTCGTGTTGTGAAAGCTGGGAAGTGGCACTGGCGGCTAGCCCAGGCTTTTTGTTGTGCTTGTTGAGGGCATCTGACAGTTGGGCTGATATCTGTTCGCTGATCAACTGCATAAGCTGAGGCATAGTCAGGATTACTACTTGTTCTGGCTACTGGGCCCAGCCACATCTTGTTCTTGCTGGAGTCGAGGAGGAGTGATTGGGAACCTTCTGTTCTTCTCTCTCTTAGAAATGGTTCACCTTGTGTTAACCTTTTTTTTTCCTTAGTTAAGGACTTTAGAACCCACAGACGGCACCAAATGATGATAAAATCAGTTTGGTAGTATTCTGGGCTTTAATCCAATGCAATCGACTAGAAGGGAGGTCGGACAAAAGTGTGAAGATATAGTCAGGTCGAGTCCTGCAACCAATAGCACACATCAGGCTAGTCGAGATGCCCTCGACTATGGCACTCTAATGCTCAAGTCAGCACTTAATCGACCAAACAATAGAGCAGCAAAGTAAGGACTTTAAGTGATAATGAGTCTACATTGCTGAATAGTGGCAATGGGGTATTCATAGGCTCTCTTGACTGGTTGATATGTCAATGATGTCCTTGCTTATGTAAAGAGAGCCTTTGTCTTTAGTTGAGGACCTTTAGGTCTTCTCTCTTCTATGTATTATTCCAGGTGGCGCCTCTTTCTTCTCTTCAGGACATGGTGGTACGGGGGAGGCGCGCACCATTCTGGTTCTGCAGTATGGTGGTACAGAAGTTGGCATGCATCTTTAATACGGAGGCACGCCACCTGTCAAAGCATTTGATGTGGCAGGGATGTGGTAGTGGTGTGGTGTACTTCATGCGACTGTGATCGATAGAGCGGAACTTCTCTATGCCACTCCGATCGACCTCCTGGGGTCGAGATATTTCCTCATTAGTCAGCCATCTGTGCATACTCTGGTCGAAGTGATGGAGTTCTTTTGAATTCTAATGTCTCTCTGGTTGAGGGCTAAATAATTGTTCTTGATCTGATTGACCACACTCTGGTCGACCAGGCATGGAATCGATATTCATGCTGGCAGAATGGCACAAATGAGGTCGGTTCGGGTCCATCACCAGGTCGATCATTGATGGGCAAGGCCAAATGGCCAATTGGGAGACTATGTATAATTCAAAAAAAAAAAAAAAAGGCAAAGATCATTTAATTATTACGTCTAACCTTAAAAGTATAGCCGTACTTTCACCCTTCTAATTAATACATATTTAGTGACATAACCTTTTAAATATCTTTAAAAAATATATGTATTTTGAGGAAAAACATTTAAATGGTTTCATTTTGAAAAGATGAAAAAAAATATGTATTCAATGCAAAGAATACCTTTTCAGATAAAGTTGTCGGTTTACATACCATATTACTGTTGTCGACATATTATTAATTGAATTATGTAAGGCCTTGAACTACATAAGCCCAGTTCATCTTTGTGTATGAAATATTAAATAATGGGATTAATATTTGGATAATAATAAGAATTAGATATTAAATATAATATTGAGCTTTTCTCCCGGCATAATTCAAATATTGATATGATAATACAATATTTGAAGAGTCTAAAATCATGCATGCAACAAGATATAGTGAGATTCTCCAGCAAACGTATTGAGGCTCAGGGGTGAGAGAATTATGTTTAAATGCCAAATAATCAAAGATATTAAATATTATCGAAACAATAGTACCTAAACTAGAGATGGCAATGAATTAGGGTAAAATTCGGACAAGCCTAAAACCTACCACAATAGCTTGGGACGAATTTTGAAAGCATAAATGGATTTGGGGCAAGTCCCAATTTATAATTTTAAACTTGGGTCCATCCCAAGTCCTGCTCCATTAGAATGTTATGTATACTAATTCTAAATAGATGAATATATTTACATGATATGTATTTATATATATTAGAGAAATTTGTATATTACATACATGTTTTATAAAAGTAGCAACATTATCATCACAAATAATTTATGTATTGAATATGCTAAATAACAGTAATTTTGAAATTTTATAATCTTCTAAAAACAAAAACACATATATATAAATATTTAAATAATTATTTTTTTATTAATAATATTATTTCTCATATTTAGAAAGTTATAGTGATATTATCTTTTCAAAAAAAATATTCCCTAATTTTTTTTAACATACGAAACAGGTTTGACATTCCAACTAGCTAAAAGTTGGATCTGGGGCAAATAGGGGTGTTCATTCCGTTAACCAAAATTTTCTATTTTTTGAAAACCATAACAAAAAACCGAATTGAACTAGTTCGGTTCGATTTCGGTTAAAATCGAAACTGAAGAAAATGGAAAAAAATTATTTTTTGTTCCAAAAAAAATGTGATAAAAGTTTGTCTAATAAAAATTTTGAATTGGGTTAGTTATTCTTTTAGTACCAAAAAGTATATTTGATAAAAAAATATTTATTTTGAGGTAAAAATATTGAATTAGATTACGTTTTTTGTATATTGAAAATATTTATTTTGATAAAATTATAATTTATCTATTCTCAACAAATACATTTAAAACATTATGAATTTATGAAGATAAACAAATATTTTAATTATTTTATGTTATAAGAATTTTAGTATCCAAACTATCTTTTTTTGTATCCAAACTATCTTTTTTATGTTGAATTCTCCAATTTATCCTTCAAACTATATTCTCAGTTTTTTTTTTTTTTTTGGTCGGAATAATTAAAAGAACAAATTATGTAAATAAACAAAAGTAACATCTACTTTAGACATAAAGCAGATCTTTGTTTTTATAATAACTAGCAACTATTTGCGTGTAGTTCCTGAGCGTATAAACTATTTTTGAGTAATCATAGTATTTATATATATTTTCAAATTCATTATACTACAAATTGATATGCATCACAAAATCATATTTATAATTTGCATAATAATGAAGATAGTACTCACTTAAAGTAAAAATTTTATAATTCATTACCAAATTAAAAAAAAATTAAAGTAATTAAAACAGGTAAATAGTAGAAATTTTTGAATAAATGGTAGTTATTTGTACATATAAATTTTATTGAATATTAAATAAATAAAAGGACAAATTTGGTATATCGAAATTTGGTATAATAACTTCCATTTTAGACACAAAAATACCTTCTTTTTTATAATAGTATAGATATAGATAAAAAATTTGTTGGCCAACAGAGGCAATATACTGCTAGTACTACTATAATTACACATTATTTTATTACCACTATATATCAATCATTACACACACACATCATCATCAAACTATAAATACACATACATACATTAAATAAAAAAAATCACTTTCACTTTACAAACCCAACAAAAAAGCAACTAATTTAACATTTACAGTAAAGTTTTATCTTCTCCCAAAACACAAATAAACAAACAACTCATTCTTAAATCATTTTTCCTATTTTCCACAAAACAAAAGGAAACGCTTAACACTTTCTCCAATCTTTCTCCCAAAAACCCATTCTCCCAAAACATTTTCCAAAAAATACCCAAAACACAAGAGAATAGAGCCCTATTTTTTGGGAAGTGGTAAGTAGAAATTGTTCCAAAAATTGAATTAATATTTGCTTCCTATAAGTATCAAAGGGGTGTTCATTTGGCACGAACCGAACCAAAATTTCGGTACACCAAAATATCGTACCGAATACCGAACCGAACTATACGTACTGTTAATTAATATATATATATATATATATATATTAGTGTAATATATTTATATATATATATACTATATATATAATATTAATTAATATATATATTAGTGTAATATATTTATTAATTAACAATAAATATGAATATTAATACATATTAATATATATTTATTAATTAACAATTCAGTAATTCGGTCCGGTTCAGTCAACCGGTACAAAAAATAAAAACCGAACCGAATACCGAATTTTTTTAAAAAAATAACCGAATACCGAACCAAAATTTTCAGTTCGATATTCGGTACAAACCGAATTTTCAATTTCGATTCGATTCGATCGGTTTACCAAACTGTAAACACCCCTTCAAATCAACCACCTACTATATGGTTAATGAAAGAAAATGTAATTTAAAAATAGTTCTTACATATATATATTGTTCAAAATGTATATCTATTTAAATATAAAATTAATTATAAATTTAAAATATCATTGTAATAGTTGGTTATATAATAACTTGTGAAAGAAGATTGAGGAATATTTACTAAACAAGAATAATGAGGGGCATCCTGCGAAAAATCTATCATGCTTGTTTATGTTGTAGATGAATGATTTTACATTTTGAGAAAATGATTTTAATGATTTTATTCCCCAACACTAGGGGCGTAAACGGATATTAAATGGATTGAATACACTATTTCTATATTCGTATCTGTTTAACTTTTTGAATATTCGAATACAGATACAGATATGAATTTGATTGATATTTAACGAATATTTAAAAATGATATCCAAATACATACCCATCGGATATCGATCGAATTCAAATATATCCATATTCGATTATAATTATTTAGATACGTTCATATTTCATTAAACTTATCTGTATTTGAATTATTGTTTTATATTCATATTCAATAATAATTATTTAGATATCTATTTACGAATATTCAAATATGTGAATCTATAAACCTATAACAAATACAAATTTTAATTAATAGAAAGAACTATATAATTTCATTAAAACGAAAGTAATCAAACAAATAGCATAATTTTTAATTTACAATTAATTATTAGTACTTCTTATTATTATTATTATTATTATTATTATTATTATTATTATTATTATTATTAATGTTATTTAAGTATATCAATTATAAAGTCAATCAACAATAATTATATTGATTAATTTTATTCTTCAATTTTTTCTCTATATCACAATAATTTGTTAAATTTATTCTTTTTTTTTTTCAATTCTTCAATTATAATTTATATATATACATATATAGACTGAGATTTTTATTGAAAAAATATACATAATATATTATTTAATAAATATATATTCGGATCTAATATTAAACGGATCGAATTCGCATTTAACATATCCATATCCATATCCATTTATAATTGGATATCTACTAATCGAATACGAATAATATCTGTTTTAAACGGATGCAGATAAATTTTGTATAAACGGATACGAATGCGAACGGTAAATGAATTTTCGAACATCCATTTACAGCCCTACCCAACACAACACGTAAACAAACACTACCACAGTAAATTAATAATTAAAATTATAGAATGGTTAATGTTATCCGTAATATGATTGTTTTCACTATTATTACAAATAAAATCATAACCACTATTATTACTTTAATATATGTAACAAATAAAGAGTAAGCGTGTACAATACCTTACCAGGCTATAAAATGAAAGGGCTGCCTAATGCTGAGGAGATATAAACAAGAAAACCTTCATATCATGCTAAAGCTGCTGCAGGAGTGGAGTCAATTCTTTATGAAACACGCTACACCTGATCCCAAACACAGGAACAAAACATCCATTTATGTAAATCAACAACTCTGCTAGTGTCTTACAATGTGAATCCGAAGGGCTAGAAAAATAAATCCCTTCACCATTACTAATACGACTGCCAAAAGACTATTAGTTCAAACACTGAAACAAGTATCTTCCACCAAGTTAAAATAAAACAAATGTAACCCAACAGGAATAATATCATCAAGTTACACCATCAACTGCCTGAAATAAACCCCAGAAATAATGAACTAATAAAGTTCCTCAAGAAATCCTAACAAGATAATAGGGGAAAGAAACTACTGCACAAGAAATGTAAAGCAAATTCCTGACTATCTCTGGTATTTTGATATAGTCAATTCTGAATGCTCCCATTCTTAGTACAGGTATTCCTCACATGATATTCTGTCTTTAAAAAGCATGTTCGCATAATGCATTTCCTTTTATTCACAGTCAAAATAAAGAAAGAAAGGAAAGTGCAACAGAGAATATCAAACTAATTGCTTGATAAAAAATACGAGGAAGAGACTACCATAAGGATGCTCCGGGGAGTTGGTAGGGAGTTGGTGGAAGGCCACCATGGTTTCCATTCAGTGCAGCCTCAACTGTAATGTCAGCAAAGAATGGATCCAGATGGTAATTGAAAAGCCTTCTTGACATATCCAGTACAATGATTCCAGCTTTTCTCTTTTTCCTCCAGTGGCACTACCAGCAATTGCTTCTTGTTTAGCTTTACTGGAGAATTGCAGTTGTCAAGTTATTTCTGCAGACACAATGCAATAACAAAAAAGAAAAAGAATTCATCTGGCAATGTTTTGAACAGACAGCTCTCTTATACCAGCAGTTTCCATAGTGTAAAATGCTTCAACTCCACATTACTTCGCATTTCAATTATTCTAGTGGCTTTGTAAAGCACTTTAAAAAATGGGTGCAGAGCACTTTTTTTAAAATAATAACAGTACAGAGAAGTACGTAAACCATTAGGCTAATAGCATCATTTCATCAAACTAAGTAGACTAATGATAAGCCGTAAAATCAAGCTTTGTAAAGCACTTTAAAAAATGGGTGCAGAGCACTTTTTTTCAAATAATAACAGTACAGAGAAGTACGTAAACCATTAGGCTAATAGCATCATTTCATCAAACTAAGTAGACTAATGATAAGTGGTAAAATCAAAATACGTTGACAAACTGAATAATAATTCAAGCAACAAGCCATCTCAGGTCTGCATAGACTACCAAGCACAACTTACATTCTAAGTCACCCACCAAACATCAAACAGAAAAAAGCAAGGAAAGAAAAGAAAATGATGATACAATAAAAACATTTTTCAAGTGAACTTCAGCCCTAGAAATGACCTATTTATGGATCCATGCCAGAACTAAACCCAAAAATTTGCCCAGTCTAGCCACACCTGGCCGTGGCCTAACAACAGAGAGAGAGAGAGAGAGAGAGGAGAGCAATCAAGATATTCCTTGGCAAACAAGTTTATTCTGCTGGGGAAAAAATCAATTGAATAAATTGATTAATCGCATCTTCTGCATTATCACTTATTCTGTACATAGAAGAATGGAGATAGACTCTGAAGTTCTGAACGTTTTCGAGCCGCCCTTCTAAAAGGCTTTCGGTTTCTCCACAATAATCTCTCACTGCTGCTAAAGTTCCTCAGGCAATCATTCATGTCCATTGCCACAAGTATCTTCTTTGGAAAGGACTTTGTTTTCTGTGAGTTCCTCCTCAGTTCGGAGCGCCTTAAAGGTGTTTGAGGCTCTTCAAATTTACTACCAGTGAATCTGGAAAAAGAATATAGGAACTTAGAAAAGAAAACTCATAGCTATGTGTATATTATCATTATGCATAAGTTAGCTTTTGCTGGCCACAAATCTGAAGTCCCAAGTTTTAAGTACAATTTATGATGTGTCCTGCATATATCCATTTATTCAAGTGGATTGCCATGCACAGCTATAATGTGGCAGACACATTCAAAAGTATACTCCTAGATCATTATTTTTCAATAACTAGTTGGAACTTCAGAGTCAAATTGTTGCTTCTAAAAGAAACAAGACGTGAGAGCTGGTAGCCAAGTTTAACTCGGTTTCTTTTCCCTGAAAAGGGGGCATTTTGCCTCTAATGTTTTTCAATGTGCATTCAACCGACAAAACGACACAAGAAAAATACAGTGAAACATATACATAGATATATGTATATTTATATAGAGAGAGATGAATATTTATATATATAAATATATATACATAAATATTTATGTACGTACAAAGATAGATACATATATAAATATGTGTATATATATGTATATAAGAAGCGAAAAGTGGGAAGGAAAGTTTATAAACATATATAAACACATATAAGGGAAAAGCATGAACAAAGGGAAAGTCAAAAAGATTATGCTGCGAAGATTGTTCCTTTCACTTCGGTCTTCTGTATTTCTAAGGTCAGTGTTCTATAATTATATTTTCATGAAGAAAGGAAACATTAAGGAATGGGGATACAAAAGATGAAAAGGCCAAGCTTTACTCTTGCTGGGTATGGTTTGGTGTCAATGGTGCTTAATGAGTATTGAGGTTGATTTAATCTCACTATTAGTTCTCTGAGTAAAACTTGTAAGAGAATGAAAATATAATTTATATGAAATCAAAAATTACAAACTTTATGCAGCAAGTTAACACACTAGAACTTAAGACATTATGCATTATACGGCCACAAATTCTTGGTTCCTGTTGAACCCTTAATTGAAGAAATTCATCAAGGTTTGTACATATGCACTAAATGATTGGCTAATTGGCATTGCTAAATCATCTCTGATAATATCAAGGATAAATGGGTCTTCAGTATTTTAGCATTCAATTGAGCATGCATGTTGATGAAATACATTACTGCAGGTCGCTTGATGCCTGAGGCATCGTTAATCTGACGTGTTAGAATTTGACGTTTTGCTCGTGAAGAGAAATTGTTAAATTTGCTACTTTAGAATAATTTACTAGACAATATACTCGAGTATGTTAACTAGTCCATTAGGTCAGTAGATTTTCATATTGCAGTGCACCAACACTGAGCTTTATTCACAATGCTTTTTTCTTCCCACAATCTAAGAAACACCTAGAAAAAAAAATTAGACTTTTGGAGGTTGTGCTTGAATCCAGATTCGCTTGATTCCACTTGGAAGTCTATTTAAGGGTCCCTTGATGGGGTAAATATCTGTCCTCTTAGCCTAACGTTTATATTGGTAACATATGAGATAATGATTTATAAAGTATTGGCATTCAGAATTTAATTCAATTGAAGTTGGCATATTTACTTTGGCTGTTAGAATTTCTTTTACTAATAACTTGCATGTTTAGGGCATAGAGTTCATGACTCAAATTGGAACTTATAGTGCTTGGGTGTAACAGATAGAAACAAGATGTCTCTCAGTGAACTTTATATTGAAGAAAGTCAACGTATAGTGACCGAGCAGCATTATGGGACTTTTATATAGAAATAGACAATCTATGGCTTTGAGTTAAAATGATGATGTGGATTATCATGTTATCAGTGACTAGTTTGTGCTTTGTTTCCAAATCTGCACTCCAGCAGGCACATGTGTTCTTGAAACAGTTTTGGCAAGCTTTTTATAGAAAGACAAAACCAAACATGCTACTAGGAGATCAATCTTAAACAAAAAATAAATATTGATAAACTTACCTCTCCTGTGTGATTGATGCAGATGCACGCATGTCTTCCTTGGGATGAGGATTGCATGCAGGACAGATATATACCTTTGGTGCTGAGGATATTTTTATGCAATCAAAGTGGTACCATTCATCACATTTATCACAAGCAATCATAGCTCTTTGGTCATAGGGCCTTCGGCAAATGCAGTAAAGCATGCTTCGATCCCTCAGTAACTGCACCAACCAAAAGCATCAGCACCAAAACAAAATACAATAGCATTAGCCGCAAAAAGATTGCCTTTGCTACCTTCAGTTCTTTTCCACATGATACAGGTAAACTTTCACCCTCCGAAATAAGTTCAAAAACTCCATCCAATCCAAGCACTCCACCATCCACTGAGACCTGTTTGTATTTGGGGTGGGGTTGGGGGAGAAGAGGAGGTTATTATAGACCATAAACAACTTTGGTTTTAATCTATGAATATCAGTAAAATTGCAACCTTCTTGGCAGTATCAGCCCATCGCAAGCCCATGTCCCTGATTTCTCTCAGTTTCTGTGTGAAGTAATCTTCTGGAGGAATATCCATTGCCAGTCCCTATGACATGATTGTAAGGTTTAATAATCATCTACGTGCACAGGTTGCCCTTCTCATAAATGGTATTGAAATATTACAGCAGGACACACTATCCTCTCTTCATCAACAATGAAATGTTAGC
The DNA here is from genome assembly GCA_018894105.1 of Jacaranda mimosifolia. Lineage (NCBI taxonomy): Eukaryota > Viridiplantae > Streptophyta > Magnoliopsida > Lamiales > Bignoniaceae > Jacaranda > Jacaranda mimosifolia. The sequence goes on from CM032119.1 coordinate 33,374,540, forward strand.
AGCATTTTGTTTCTGATATGTTTATATACCGTTACAAGAATATAAAAATCATATCAACTCCCACTAAAATAAGTTAAATTATATACTACAGTGTTGAGAACATTTTGAAAATCCTGTCTTGAACACTTTTGCAAAGTTCAACATTTTCCTCCCTCAGTCCTTTTCTGGAGCAATTAGTGGGACTTCACAGTCAATCGTAATGCCCTTCAGTGCATGGTTATTAAAGGCGTGAGGCAAGGGGCACTTTTTAAAGAGAGGCGCGGGCGACCAAAAGGCGTCTGAGGCGTTAATTAAGAAAAAAAATTAAAATATATATAGTAAAACAAATTAAATCAAATTAAACATATTAAATATTAACATATTAAAAATGTTTGGTATTAAATTAACAAATTAATTAATTAAATATATTAAATATTAGTTTAAGCATTAATATATTAAACAAACTAAAAAGAAAAATATTTTAGAAAAATCAAAAGTGTTGTCTGCATGAGAAAAGAACATTAAAAAAAAAAAAAAAAAACACAGAGAGAAGATAAAGGACAAAAGAGAAACAATAGAAGAGAAGAGAGAAGAGAACTTAGAGTCGAGGTTGTTGGGATCAAGGTGTTGGAGAGAATGCCTTGGTTGTAGAGAAAGGTTTGGGTGTTTCTTTATTTTGGGTTATTTATTTCAAAATGTCAGCGTCTCTTTTAGGAGGCTCATTTATTGTTATTATTTTTAAATTGGACCAAGGTGACTAAGGCGAGCAAGGCGATTGAGGCTACCAAGGCAACAAAGGCGGTCACCTCATCTCGCCTTATGGTTCTCGCCTGGCCTGAGGTGGAAGAGGCGAAATGATGTCGCCTCACCTCGCCTCTCGCCTGAGGCGAGTGAGGCGCTAGCCTTTCACAACTATGCTTCAACGGCGAGACTACTTGAGCATTCTGTTGATACCTACGATCAGATCATCAAAGAATTTCTATCCTACAATTATTTACTATCCTTAATACAAGAAAAGGCTACACCACCCCAGGTCATGCACAATCATTTCTTCTTTCTCTCTTTGGTGACTAGCATTATTGCAACCCTTCATGTTTTTCATTGCAATTGCAGCAGGATATGCTGCTGTTGAATAATGAGAAAACTCTATCATTTCACCTTCAATAACTCTATCCTACAATTATTTACTATCCTTAATACAAGAAAAGGCTACAGCACCCCAGGTCATGCACAATCATTTCTTCTTTATCTCTTTGGTGACTAGCATTATTGCAACCCTTCATGTTTTTCATTGCAATAGCAGCAGTATATGCTGCTGTTGAATAATGAGAAAACTCTACCATTTCACCTTCAATAAACAATGTTTTTGTGCATTTCATCCTGCAACAAGATATCATCCTTCATTTGATGAGTTCAAAAGATGCAAAGCTCTGGTTTTGCAGAATCATCATTTAATTTGGAATATTAGTTCTTTTTGCTGAACTAGATCTATAAGTTTGCTCTATTGACATGCCTCTAGGACCAGTTTGAATCGTTTGACCATATGAAGAAACCCTATGATAATGGACAAGAATTTTGTCAAGAAAAATGGAAGATAAAGTTTGTTGTACTTCTTTCAGATGATGTTGAATCTGTTGAAGCGTGGGCTTCTCCTGGCTTCCCAATAATTTCTCAGCTCTAATTTTCCACGAATTTCTAGCCAGTGCCAGCTCAAATTTGCGACTTCCCTCATTATCGGAAATACCTGCAACATCCATTGCCTGCAAAAAATAGGAAATGCTTCCGCTCAATATTTTCTTTACTTGCAGAAAAATGTCAAAACCAAAATGCAGCTTAATAGTGTCTTTATAACATCCCAAATGAAATTCTGCTGACCATACAGATGTCAGAGAGAATAAATTAACAGCTAAAAACAAATTCTCAAGTAGGAATGCCTTTATGTTAATGATATTGACAAAAAAAAAAAAAAAAAGAGAGAGAGAGAGAGAGACTCTTTAACTAATACCTTCAGAGCAATGCACATTTTTCGAGTGACCACATCAAGATCTTGGCCAACATAAGCTAATGTGAAATCCACAAGTTCTGTTAAGCAGTCATTGCATGCAAGGGCTTTCTCAACAATTTGGTTTAGTATATTCCTTTCATCAGTCCTGTTCAAAAAAAAGATTCATCCAATTCATTACGATATCGTAATGGCAGTATTTTCCTCTCTTCTTTTAGATGATCAACTTCATGCAAAGATACATACATAAACAAATGCATCAAGCACATTAATAATTACAGGTAATGAGCAGTCAGAAATATATATAGCACAAATAACAAGGTTACAACTGAAAAGAGGAGATCAGCCAGACAGAATCCAGAATTGGGTATAGGAATAAGATTAAACAGCACATCGACGCACGCACACAGCCCACACCATCATGAAGAAATCATATTACCACCTTCTACTGTTTGTGAGCTCAGGAAAGAGTATTCTGTATTGCCAGAAAAGACACAAAAAGAAGGTAGAGCTGTATACCATGTTTCTGCAGTCAAACCAGATCTCTCAATTTAACCAGTTAACTAGGAGACACCAATCTCCAACATTTCCTCTCAAATCCAACAAATCTTTAATTGATGTATCCCAGTCACCAAGATTGATTTGTTACTGCAACAAATTATATAAACCGATGAAAGCAGACGGGAGGCTTCAAGGTAGAGAGGAACGTTTCTATTCTCTTAATTCATGGTCAAAATTGCAGGCCATAACACTAGGCGGTTAAGTCTCATATACTTCAAAATGTACTCCTTCACAATGTAGCCAATTAAAATTCCCAAGTTTGCAGGAACTAGTTATTCGCAAAATTAATATCAGTCTTACCAAGCTCCAAAGTAAATGATTTATATAGTTAAATACAAACTCATAATGCACCCATGATCTAGAATTCGTGCATAAGGTATGTAGGATAGTACAAAATTTCATAAGCCCTGATCAACATCAACATTTCATACACCCTGATCAATGTCTATCTAATAGTCCCTTAGTTCATATTAGATCTGATCTTAGAGAGTTGTTTTAATTGAATATCCAGCTTTCCAGGCACTGAGGACCTTATTAGAATTTCTTTCTCATCAGCCCAATATCTCTTAAGAACATCAGCATCACATAAATAAATCACATGCGCACAGGAAAATTCAAAGATAATATTCATTTTAATCTGAAATAATGAGTTGTAATCAAACATCACTATTCTGAGTTGAACTAATGTACAAGACGAACTAATCTTGCAGACAGCCAGTCATCCGCCTCCAAACATTTTGAGAACACTTAAGTGGAACATGTCAAAATATTCCTTAGGGCCTCAATGCTTGAAGCAATTGCAGAACACAATCTCACATTAAAAATCTTCGATAAAAGATATTGTATCAATCACAACAGTACAGCATCCATAGGAGATCAAAAATCAGAGAGTCCCAGTACAAAGTTTAAACGACGTAAAAATCATTTAGAACCCAATAATATTAGAACTCAAGAATCACACAAAAATCTGATCAAATGAAGGAGATTTTTCAAGGCCTTTTTCTTAGAGAAAAAAAAAAAATGCTCTAAGTGGTTCTAAAGCCAAACATACAGAACCCTCCTCTATAAACAAGATAAGACCTTTGGGCCAAAAGTGAAACTTATGGAAGGTAATTGCAGATGCAATGATTTAAACAATTAAATAAGGTGTAACAAGAACCACTCATCTATCTGTTCTACTCAATATGATAGAGTAAATTCCATCAAACTGAATTCTTATGACTTCGAGTAACAAATCAGTCTGATCACTTTGCTGGCCACGTCACTCAGAAAACCATCATTCAGACAACCAAGATAGTCTACTAAAAGAGCATTCAAGTGAGGGAAGCCTTCAATTTAGTGGTTTCTCCCTTTACCTTAACCCTATCCTTTTATTTCCATCAAGATTCCCCCAATTTCAAGTATTAATAAACAGGAGAGGATCCTAATATATGGCCAGCCCACACTCACCTGCTAAATACTATTCTTGAATCAACTAACATAGTCCAATTAATATAACAATATAAATAAAAAAAAAAAGGAAAGAATCTACCGTTCAAGTATGCCAAATTGCATGGGAAGAATTGCTAGAAGAGAAACATATATATATATATATGGGCTATCTATCAATCCATATTGAATTGCCCATACAGAAATGATAAAACCCAATTTGATAGGATCAACCACGGGTTTCCTATAGGCCTATCAGTAAGAAAGAAAATACTCTGTCAGATATAGTAATCGCTATCTAATAAATTCAAGAGTTCCAGTATATATAAGGTAGACCTCCATCTGATCAGTACTTCATCATTTCGTTGCCAATTTTGTCACCCTACATCAATGTTAGGTTTTACAAATTTAAGCCCAGTAATGTATGTAGACCGATGTAATCCACAAATTAATGGTTTACTAAGGGGCTATGTGGTTTTATTTCCATTTCCTGATTTCCATCATTTCTAAAATTTGAAAAGTTAGTTAGTGGAAATGAATTGAAAATGAGTTTGTATTTGGATGAAATGTTGGAAATGTAATGATTATGTTGTTTTTAATAAGTTGTAGGTGGAGAGAGAGATAGAAATAATGGAATAGAGAGAAGATATATACGTTATTGGTAAAAGATATATAGGTTATTGGAAAATGTGTTTTGAAAATGAAAATGATGTTGGGTGAAATTTTCTAAAAAGTGATGGTTTTCATTTCTGGAATAGTAGAAAATGGAAAAAGTAGCTATGGAAATAAAACCAAACAGGCCCTAAATTGCCCATAAAGGAACTGGTACGAATTAGACTATGAATCTACTGCCTAAAAAAACAGAAATCTACCTATTTCAGAAAAAATCCTTCCCCTGCCACGCCAAATGAATCGTCCAAAAAACAACAGAGTTGATTCCGAATTCTCGACAAAGAATAGCCCATGAAAGATCAGGTATGATTTATATTATGAATCTATTCAATTCTACCCCCCACCCCCACCCCCACCCCCACGGCCCCCAAAAAAAAGGTTGGGGGGGGAGGAGAAAGGAGAAGAAGAAGAAGAAGAAAAAGACGGATGGGTTAAGCAACAACAAAATGAGGACTGGAAGAGGGAAGGAAAAATAAAAGCTGGTTTCATTTCACATAGGTGAGATTTAATCAAAGCATCTGTTTTTAGCTTTGACTGTGGAGACCTAATTCTGATTTCAGTCACGTGGATGTGATTAACATTTGGGTTTGCCCTCCAAAAAATGCTTTAACATAAAAATCATCCTCTGAATTAATGTTTGCATCTCCTGTGTACAAGTGCTTAATGAAAGATTGTAATTAAGAAAGGGAATCAGTGGCAACAGCAATAATGAGGTGAATAGAAAGAAGGGAAGGGGTGGAGGCTGGCAGCAAGTCTGGCAGATGGTTGACAGAAAAATAAAGACGGGGACAGAAAAAGAGCTGAGAGAAACAGAGAAGTGGACATGCAGCAGTGGCAACAAAAAGAGATAAGAACAAAGTTAAGAAGACAGTGGGGGAAAAAGGAAAAGGGAAGAAAAACATAAATCAGAAAAGTCAAAACATTAAGGGCATGATTGTAGAATTTACTTCTTATATTCATCTGTCCAGGAAATAATCCTGCAATCCACACCTATGATAAGTAAATTATCAACCAAAAAAAAAAATATATATATATATATATTATGATTGAGGTTACAAATTAATCTCCAATGGTGCAATCCTTCAAGGGAATGTACAATCCTATAATCACATAAGCCTTCAGGGGAATGAGCAGAACTTCAACAGTGGAATTTACTTCTTTGCTTAAATCGTGCATACAATATATAAATAAATATCCATGCACCTTGCACTCTCCTTCTTTAGTTGATATATAGGTAAAAAGGTTCTTAATGAATTCGAATTCGCCAAGTAAACAATAAGGTGCCCATATAATGCAAAAGTGAAAGTGTAAACCTTGACATGGAAAAATTGTGCAAATATGTGCCAGGCCAATAATTCATCAAGTATAAAAGGAAAAAAAAAATTCAAATTTTGCAATGAAACAAGATGGGAATTCCTACCACAGACAGAGATCATTGGCTTCAGAGAGAAGAATGGTGAGTTTATCCAATGCAAGGAGCTTCCTTCCAGTTCTCTACATGTTGAGACATGAGATCAGAAAGGAACTTTTCCATGCATTAACTCTACGGCAAAGTAAACAATCAATCACAAACCAGGGAACCACATCCACTACGAGGAAGTTTTGAACTGTTCACAAATTTGCAGTATGGACAAACAAACAAAACTGCATCTTCTTCCAACGTTTCCACACACTGCAAGTGAAAACTGTAATATAGAAAATAAATTAGGTGACAGATAACATGCTAAGCAAACAAAACTGTAAGGCAGCAATTCCTGTGTAGTTTGCATAAAATAAATATCAGCCACTTCAGACTTCAGCCAAAGTTACAAAAGAATCTGATGAAACATCCACAGTACAATTGGCTTAAAAAAAAAACACAAAAAAAAAGCAAAAATCAAACAAAAAAACAAAAACAAAACAAACCTTGCCGATCAGGCAAGAAAACATATTTACAATTGCAAGAAAGGATTTACAAAGACCCCAAACTGCAGAAAGCTACTCTCTCTCAACTAAATGGAAGGACAACAACTATAATTGTAGCTCTACCAGGGAAACAGAATGTAGGGAAAGAGAATAAGAAAGTGCCTTTCACGTAAACGACCCAGCACTTTGAAAGCCTGAATGTGAGTAATTGTTAAAAATCTATGCAGCCATTTCCATGTTTCAGTACAGCTGAACTGGACAGCGATGGACCTAGAAAACATACCAGTCCTTGCAAATAGAACAAGTCAAAACGTCATGATCCTTGATAGCACTGGAGCAGCATATGCAAATATTTCTAGATTCTCCAATCTTACAATTATTGTACACATTAAAAGATCTCTCTAGAGTGTTACTTAACTGCACAACAGATTAGAAGATTCCCTCAGATATATATAAAAAGAATCAGATACAAAAATTCAATTCATTAAACAAACAACAAGAATTAATCTGTGCAAACCTCTATGAGAGCAGTAAGCAGAGGATTTTCTTCAGCAGGTGGAGGCTTAATTATGTCTTCACACCGCTGTTTCCACTTCTGAGTCTTTTCAAGTTCAAAAAGAACCTTTTCTAATTCCCCACAACTGAATGCCTTAGAAGTTCCATGTTCCTGAATGTTCGAGTTAACGATTCAATGACCATAGAGCCAACAAAGAAATAGGACAACTTCAAAATGCAAAAGAGGAACACTTGATCGTGGCATTTGCTAAAAGATATACTTGTAGCATTGATCATTAGGTTGTGCAGGACAACACTGATGGTATAAAACAAGACAACCATTAATCCATAGTTTTCAAGACAAGGAGAAAGAAAAAAGAAAAGAAAAGAAGGAAGGATGGAAGAAGAACCAAAAATATTAAACTTTCTTCTAAAGAATTCAATATTTTCCATGATTAGTCATTCAATCAATTGTCCTATGATAGTCAGGAGAGTTGCACAATTTTCACAGAGCATTTCCTTCTATTGTGATCACAACAGAAATTCCCATCTATGAAAGATCTATTCGGTCTACATAGTTTGTGCAGATCAACAAAATATATTACAGCCCAATAAAGAGCATATAAACCACCATTTTATACCAGGAGAGCAACTGCTTTCAGAACAGTAGCCACAATTTCAAGGGATTGTGGGCTCACCTATAACAAACCCAATTTTACCTTCCAAGCACTCAGTAGTTCTAGCCATGCAACATTTAGCTCCTTCTGAGAAACTCTCAATGAATGAGATAACAAAAGAAGCCAAACAGACATGTATCATGTAGAAATACATCAACTTTTTTTAATTCTCGAACTTCAAGAAACTAAGTATCATAGGCATCTTTGTACTCTTAACGAATGAGATTCCTGCAAGGGATTTAACCTTCCGTTGGACAAACTATCAGCATATAAAACAAAACCTCAAAGGAAAACACCACTGTGCACTCTTTGGTAGAGTGGAGTGGATAAAAAGGTCTTGTATTCACCCCCAAGATAAGTACGGAATAACTTTTAAGGTTTTTCTCAAGAAACTAAGCAAACTATATTAAGAAAATAATGTAAAAACTGATAAAAACAAATCAGAACCTACCAAACAAAACTCCTTTTATAGAAAACAACTCCCACCAAGTCTATAAATAGCAGAAAATTATCTTGTACGCTTAAAGGAAAATTCATTTAGCAAAAATTGACTGATTTTAGTGATGCAGTTATATTAGTCAAGATATAACTCCAGTTTCAATTACGATGGAAAATAACATGCATAAAATACGACTATAATAAAAAACAATTTGTCACCAATTCGCCTTATTAAGGTTCTTCTGCTTTCCTGTAAGTATTATTCAAATGTTTAAGTGCTTAACCATACTTAATATAATTATAAATGATTCAAATTAGAGTCTCTAAGGACTAGAGTCACATTATGTCCAAAATGGCACTCTGCTTCTATGTTGGCATATATTCAGATATTAAAAATGAAAAGACTCATTATGCTAGTCCACAATGTATAGGCCTCAAACCACTGGTGTAAGAGAGGCAATGCACAAAGTTGGACCATCTTATTGTCAACAAGGCCACACAACAGTGAACAGCTCCCAAGTAGTATGTTTTTCATGTTCAAAAGTTAAGAAATTCTGCAAGGGAAGAGAGATAAAACAAAAAAAGAGATCATCATAAATGTATCATCACATTAACAAAGAAGCAACTGGCCCGACAACAAACATTTATAGAACACAGAATCAGAAAAGTGCAGTATAGTAACCTACAACGTTATGCCATACGTAAGCATAATCTACCCAAAAACATTACAATCAACTGTTGTAGTAAAGGAAACAAAGAAAAGCTACCTACACCAAGAAGTTTTTTCTCAATTTTATCTTACTTTATCATTCTACCTATTGAATCAACTGAAATTTCTTTAGCATGTACTTTCAGATGCATGCCCAGGGAACATGAAGTCAGATTGCAGTCAAGGCCAACAGACTAGAAATCACTGAAAAAAAAAATAGTGACCAAATTGCAAGAACATAACTATATATCTTGTGATTCTCTCAATATTCTCTTATTTAATGTTATTTTTACCCATTATTTTCCAAACCTCATGTTCTCTACAAGCTTTTTCCACTTCTGCATGCATATTTACATATACCATCAATTTTCAAATTAGGGATCCCATTTTCTACAAAACTATATAAATTACCTAGTCATAATTCAGGATCCCAGATAACCACAAGAACCTGATTTAGGTAATCCTGTCAAGGCATAGTGAACACTTCAAGACGAAGTAGGGGTGTAAGAGGAGTCACGTGTGGTTTAGGTAATTCTATCAAGGCATCGTACAAGGAACACTTTAAGACAAAGTAGGGGTGTAGGATGAGTCAAGCCGGCTCATAAGTCTCATGAGCTACTCGATTATAGCTCGACTCGAGCTCGAGCTTTATAATGAGACGAGCTCAACCTCTAATTTAGTCGTTCGATAGCTCACAAGCCACTCACAAGCTTTTTCCTAATTTTAAATATTTTTTATTTATTAATTAAATAATTAATATACATTAATAATTTACCTTTTTTTCTTTTTTAAATACTTTTTATATATTAATAGATAATTATAATATATTAATAATTTAATATTTTATTTGATGTTAGAGTTATTTGGTGAGTTGAGCTCAAGCTCGACTCATACCAACCTCGCAAGCTCGAGCTCGAGCTCTTTTTTCATATGTCGAGCTCAATACCCATTAAAAGTAGACTTATTGAGCTTGAGCTCAATATTCTCTCAAACATGCAACTTTTTTCGAGCTCAGTGCATTTACACCCCTAAGACAAAGGATATACTGAACTCAAGGGAGGTAATTCTGCTCCAGTGTAGTTCAAAGGACCATTGTAAGATGAGGGATAGAGTCAACAGAGCTAATTCACAGAATAGCATGAGCAACTTCTACATAAAATAGCCCAAAGGCAAACCCCATGGAATGTTTGAAATTGTCCGAAGACAATGCTAAAAACCAACACAAAACTTGATCATCTTACCTTAAGCTGCACCAATATATTCCACGAGCGATCTTCAAAGCTAAGTCCAAAAAACAGATGCACTTGTTCCAGCCACAAACTATGAAGAGATTGAAAAAGTTACTATAGAACACTGTACTTTAAGCAGAATCTCCTAGGAAAATGATGGTTGAAAAACGTTGAAAAACACATACACATGTAGTCTGCATATCAGTAGATTTACAATATTAGATAACCAGGAATATTGACCAGATGGAGTAGGGGCCTAGAATGCAAAGAAACAGGCCAAGAAAGCAAATAAATGGATAAACGATATAAGCTAACTTTAGGGACCAAACTTCTACAACCACAATTACTGTACAGTTAATGATGACATTTATTGTGCAGCTGATTGGCAGAATGTGATATGCAACCACACACCATCAAAGAAAATGTGCGGACAACTAGTTATTTCCAAGTCAGCAAATGAAGGTAGGCAAAGTCCGCGTACTGTATTTTAATGCTTCTACCACCTTTTTATGCACTTTATGACCTCCCAAGTCAAAGGTAATAAAGGTAAACTAAATAATAATCCACAACTTAAGACTTCCTTTTAAATGGTATCAGAATCAAAAGAGATCAAAAGAAAGCAAAAAACACAGACAAGAACTTTAGAAAGAAGTGGTTGATCCCAAGACAGAAATTAATGCACACACAAGAAACCCCAGTCCCCATGCAATATCTTAAAGCTTTCCACATTTTACTCACTCAAGATTATATATTCCACTATTAAATTTTTATTAGGAAACAAATAGGGCACTTCTATCAGCAGTTTGGCAGGAGCAAGTACATTTATATAAGTCATGGCAACTACTTTTACCTTAGATACACCCAGATGATCAGTTTACTTGTAACAGGTGCAATAAGAAAGCATATATGCTGCATTAAGAAAGCTTACTTGTGATCCTGAACTGCATCCTGAAGACGACCAATAATCATTGGAAAGGGGACACAAATTTTCTGCAACTTCAAAATGTTAGACATGTTTTTCACAGACAAAACAAATAGAAAAAAACACTTACGATGAAAGAAGGTTAGAAGTGGAATTAATATTCTCTAATATCGATAGAAAAACAGTACAACATACAGTAATAGAGACCTTAGATAGAACAAGAAGTTCCTGAACAATGCTGACTTCAAATTGTCCGTGATTATTGGGATTAAGAATTTCAATAGATTTCTTCAGCCAACTTAAGCCATCAATCAATGCAGCCCACAAAGCACAGGATTTATAAATAACAGGAAGGCTGGCAGCAGCATCCAACATCATCTCAACTTCCTAGAACAAAAGAACTGGTGCATTAGATGATCCTTCATTTGTAGAAGAGCAAGATAAGAACATAAATTAAAATAAGGATACATGATGCACAAATATTATTGATAATTCTAAAATTTCTCCAATTTTGTTAAAGAGAATCTAATACATTTGAAAAAAAAGAAGAAAAAAAAAAAGTACTGTACATAGTCATGTAAATCAGTGCTTAGCTTGGTTCATCAAAAAGACAGGATGAACAATGGCACTCCTGATCATGGGCAATTAGAATCACAACTTGGTTGGATTTAAACTGACGACACTTCAAATCTGAAAATTTGTGCCTAACTGCTTGGACTACTCATCTACACGAAAACGAATTGAACCTAAAAGTAACAATCTCAGGACCTCAAAAACAGATGTTACTATCAAAAGTGTCTGCCTTATGGTTGTAACATATTTAATTAGAAAGGCAGCACCATGAATAATGCTTAGGAATGCACAACCAAAACATTTTGAGCAAACTGAAGACAACATATGTGCTTCTTTGAGACTCAGGTTTCTCCCCATCTGTAGCAGGATGCTATGATAAATGACCATATTGACCTGTAATATTTTGTATCTCTAGTGCAGGTAATGATAATTTAAAAACTACAGATAGAAAGGTAAGCAGAAAATAACTTCTAATTCAAAGAAAAATCAAGCTAAGACAGATATATAAGATGCAAAGACCAAAAAAATGCGTTACAGAAACTAGTTCACTTTAGTTACTGATAAACCAGAGAGCACACCTAATCATAAAATGTATATCTTCAATCTTACCCCACCACGACCAATAAGAACAATGGAAGCAGCCAAACATTAGGATTTCACTGGTTGCTCAATGTAATTAACACATTCACACAAAGACAGACGACATTTCAACGTATACCATGCGAGATGGATAACAGCTCAATACGACAGGATAGCAATAAACAAGAAAAGCATCATACAATAACCATGTGCTGTTTGAATTTCATAAACTGAGAAAAGAAAAAGTGGATCACCTCAACGGCAGGAACAACAGAAGAAAATGAGAGGGCCTTGATGCACCACTTGAGCATAGAACAAGCATCTTCAAGTTTTGGAATCATGTTGAACTCAATACCAAGAGAAATACCAGCTTTCATGGCAGTTTCCATTGAAAGAACTTGACATTCGAGTCTGGGTATAAGAGAGCTGGTAATGCCCTCACCGCTTATGTCAATATTCCATAACTGGTCTGCATTCTGTAGTACACAGCTCGTATCCTGCTCCCACTCTACACACTTTTTCAAGACTTTCTCAAGCAGCGAACATTCTTCTAAATATACCTTCAGGTCCTCTGATTCCAACACCAACTCCTACATAATTATAAAATCATCACTAATTCATCAATATGACAATAAAAATTGGGAAAACATAGTATTAACATCAAGAAATTAACCTTTAAGACATCAACTTGGAGAGAAGAATCTGAGGCTGGAATGATGGATGAATCCTGTGATAGGAATGGTTTAGACTTCAATAACCAAGCCTTAGCCGTTGATACTGCAAGCTTGACATCAAGAAGAGATGGTAGAACAATGCCGATCTGCTCAGAATTCCTGAAGGTTATGTATTCAGATATCAAAAGCCAAGTAAAATAACACAACAATTAAGAGTGGGGGAAAATCTAGAACAAAAACCTCAAAACGTCCTCAAATTCAGAGATATGCGCCTTAGTAGAAAGAATATGTATTGCTTTTTCTTCCCAGCACATGGCGATGGCATGTCTTTGGCGAATATCAGTAAAAAGTTTCTCTTTCTCAATCTGTAGTCTGACAAGTACATGCAGTTTAAACTTCAACATTAATCTCATCTCATCAATGATGATAAAATAAAGCAAGAGAAAGAGAAGCTTACGTGGCAGCCTCTGACATCAGTTGCTGAATGAAGTCCATGGACATTTGGGAGCTAAGTGCCTGTATTAAGGATGGCATTAATTTCAGATAAAAAAAATTTAATCCATACCACCCAAGTTATTAACATAGTAGCAAGCATGCCAAACCCAAACTCTGAAAAACTGAAAGCAATGACATTCAACTGATGATGTACCAACTATGTGGATAAGGATGCCAATCAGAAATCAAACTGAAAGTGAACATATCATTTGTACTCCAGATACTCAGAGGCAACATATATATATATATATGGAATACTGAAAAATATTACAGTGAAACCAGGATAGCACATCAAAGTTCAAAATCAGAAAGAACAACATCATCAAGTTACCTTAAATGCTTTAACACGGCAACGTGCCTTCTTAAGCTCAAGCTTAACAAGAGGTAACTCATCGACTGCATTAATAGAGAAAAGGAAAAATAATCATGTCAATAGATGAAAAGTTAGAAAAATTACAAGTATAAAACAGAATGGATAAAATGCTAATCTGTAAACAAGAACAGGGAACAATGGGTTCGCTCATGGCACCTTCAATCTGAAGCGATAACCCATCCCTCTGGATGCAACTTAACTCATCAACTACATTCTCTTGATCCTTCCGTTCATAAGCATTCATAAGAACATGATCAACACGCAATATCCATGATATAGTATCACTATAATATTTTTTCAGAAGTTCTAGCTCTGGAATATTAACAGTAAAATCCTCCCATTCACTGAGAAACAGCTCGACTTCCTGTTCAAAAGAAGGAAGTGATTTTCAGTCAAAGTTCCACATTAGTGGCCCTTGCAGAAATAAAAGTATCTGCAAACACAACCTTTGGGCGCATCGTATCTTTTAAAATCTCATTGCACTGAGACCGACAAGATTTGACTTTTCTCATTAAAGCAGCAAGCATATCAGCTTCAGGAATCTTAAGTTGTAGGTCCAAATTCTGGAGAGCATATACGAGTATCATGAATGCTGTAAGAGAGACGTAAAAATCAACAGACAGAGAGCATAGCATTTTATAATACCTCAGATTCCAGCTGATAGAGTATATCTACCTCAGCCTGGGAAGGAGCTTTCTGAGAGATGCAATTTCTCACATTCTCCACCCAAACCTAACAGAAATCAGAGATTGTAAAGCTTTAACATGTGCATCTAAAAGCCAAAAGAGGAAACAAACTCCATGAACTGTCACGAAATTGGTAAAACAAAAACCATTCAGTCTTCGTTTTTCTTAATACACCAAACATATACAAAGGATGCATCTAAACAAGTGATATCCCAGAAAATAGAGGTCCTGGACTACAAAATCTTCCTCAATTCAAGAAATCAAAAAACTCATTTCAAGTTTTCTCTCAATCTAAGCAAGTATGCAAGTCCCTTGAAGTCAGAAAATTTTCAGAGTGCCTCAAGATAATGTTGATCAGCAAACATTACCAAATGATTCAGATTGATCACAGAACCAAATATCGCTAGAATGTCATAATTAAAACTTTGGTGCAGATGCCAACATATAAAAATAAAAATAACAAAAATATACCTTCACTGCTGAAAGCTTGAGCTTTAGTTTCTCACTCTCCTTTATGTGGATTGGTGAGTCAACAGCCTTTGAATATAAGATTTCCAAATCAGCCACCTGGAGTGATAGGGGAATATAGTATAAGAGAGAGGTTAGACAAATTAAACTCAATTGTTCGGGCACCAATGCAAATCCAACCATTTCTTTGTTTTCAACCCCTCCTAACTTCCAGGAATTAATCACTTCAACAGCCTTCCATTGTTGTATAGGTCTTAATGCCTGAAAGTTGGATAGGATGGCCCTTACATAAGGATTATATGCCCCCAATTTTTACAAGAGGAATCCTTCCAATAGTATCGACCATTTACTCCAATTTCATCAAGTGGTCATGGTAGAGACAAAAACAGTCATGGACAATTATGTGATAAGATCCTTCTGAATGGGCTAAGAGAATGCCTAGAATTATTCTTTATTTTCATCCATTTAATATGTTTGTATTAGGTTCAATTCATGAGAATTTAGGTAGGAAATACAGTATGTGACAGATAGACAAGCAGAAAGATGCTGTGTAAAGGGAAGTGGTGAAAAACATGAGATGATTACTGTCCATCACGACAAGAATATTGAGGCAAAAGAGGAAATAGTAGCTTTCTTACAGAAAATTCTGAACATAGTGTCAGAGCAGAATTAATTTCCTGAATCAGCTTACTAGCTGCTTCTTGGTATTCCTACAGATAAATTAGCAAAAAGCATTCAGCTCCATCATCCAACACATGGAAACAAAGAGGAAACCAAATAAGTTACCCAAAGAGTCCAACCTTTAACTGAAGGTGGCTGGGTTCGTAGCAAGGAGCAGTGCTTAAGCTCAGCAGCTCGGTAATATGGTCCATCTGCACTCTCTCTGTGTCACAACTACGATTTCTGGACCATAGTTTCACCTTATCAACGCAATCTCTCACAGCTTCTGCCCATTTTTGTGCTTGAATTAAGTTATTTTCCATTTCACGCACCTACAGAATAGATATGAAGAGCATCTTCAATTGTATAAACAATTAATTCTGGACAAACCAGAAATCACCAAAGAGAATTAAGGCTTACAAGATCCATCTCCGAACCAGCCCAAAGAAATTGCTCTGCTTCCTCTAGTGCACTGATATAAGCATGCCTAGAGTAAGGATGCTCAAGAATCTTGAATGACCTCCGAATCCACTCTTCAGCAAGTTGCAAATGTGTGACATGGCCACCCTTAACCTGAAAATAGAGAAAGTCATGCACTACATACTCAGGATGTCACAATGACATATTGCAAAGGGTTTCTAGGTTAAAGGCAAAAAAGAGTTCTAGCATCATGGCAGGTTATACAAGTTTCTTTGAGCAGCATATCTCTGCATGCTATAAATACTGCACGCATGTTTGGTTGAAGAAAAGGTAAAGTTTACAACTCAAAGATGATACATGGTCCTGTCTCAACATTTTGTCAATCAATAAATTTAAATAATAATTAAAAAAACTCTAAACCGTCATACATTTGATTCTATCACTACTTAGACACAATGTGCTCCACCTTAGGATCTAAACTACACCTGCTTGCATCCCGAATTATACAACAGTATGGTGATATAGCAATGTCATTCCTCCCTTCTCACGTCTTGTGTTATCAGTAAGTTACGAACTTTTACACAAGGAACAATAAGTTGCGATCATTTTGATAAGAAACAGAAGAATCAATCACATGTCCGCATCAGCACTAAGAACTAAAGCCATTACAAAGGCGCTCTCTTATCAAAGGGATGATATGCATATTACATTGACAGTTTGCAAAATATGGGTAGATGTAAACAGTCAAAATATCAAGAAAGGTCAGAACATTAACATTTTTCAAATCAATAAAAAAAAAAAAGAACAATAAAACTAGGTAAGGAAATTGACAAATTAATTCTGTCAAAGATCAAAATAGCTAGACAATTTGGCATATGCAACCATGATGGAGCCCAAGTAGGCTTGGAGGTGCCGAACAGGGAGTATAAAGAACCAAAGATTTTCAAGCAAATAAATCCATTAAAAGAAGACAGATATTCTCCTTAGTCTAATGATCACGAATAAGAATTAAACTCAACCTTTTTTGCTAATTCTACTTCTTTTTCTGAGCACATATCTTTTCGAGAATCATTAGCTGCTCCCACAGAATCATATTTTTCAACCTTAAGCAGCAAATCACTCAATTCTGCCAGAGTATGACGGTATAGAAGACGAAGTTCGGTTGGCTTGCATTCACAAAGGTGCTCCCAGTGCTGCAAGAAAAGAGAGTGAGTTTCATTGCTTGATGTTCAAATGAAGTCTTTTGGGTCTTCAGATTTCATATGGATGAGGCTATAGCAGAAAGAAAGTGAATCACTCAACTAAATAGTTCACAAAAGATAATTGAGAAAAAATCAGCAGTTACCACAACATTGCACATCTGGAAACATAGGCCAGAATCAAAAGATCAATGCATTGTTAAAGAGTTCTGAATCCGCCAATTAAGACTTAATTTTTCTTTTAAGCCAGAACCATAACCAAAATAAGTAGAATACACCTTGTTTTATATTAAAATAAATTCTAAAGAGAAACAGGGATTTCAATGAAGAGGACAATAAGTCCTCAAAAACACATGAGAAGTTACATAAAAATTGCTTCCCAATCTCGGTACAAGGCCACCAAAGGTAGACCCTTACCCAAGGAAAGTTAAGGTGTGTAACTTTCTATAGAATGTAAATGTTAGTCGAGTAGTATCCCTAAAGATGTGTCATCACTTTCTACCTAGATACACCAAGTCATGGCAAAATTAACTGACTTCCACAATATCTTTTTTCCTTCGCTTCCTCAAACCCCTACAAGCAGCATCGAGAAGATCTCATTTATTGAAGAGTACCTTCAATTGTATTTTTTAATAACACAAAAAGCCTATCCCAAAAAGCCTTCACAAATACGCAAGAAAATGATGACCGCTATTCACCTCGTGATTTTTCCATGTGGCATACCTTTCTGGGTAGAGTGCATTATACGATTCAAAAGCACTAAAAATAAATTCATTTTCTTATTCTTATAGCACTTGAGGAACATGGAATGGATGAAGTTAGGGGCAGAAACAAAGCCCAGATCAGAGTCTTGAGGAAACTCATAATTAGTAATTTCTATGATTTCTATAACTATAAAAATATAAGGAATGATTATGTTCACCTTAATATTGAGCCTACATAACTATTGATGATATAGTCATCAAAATAAAATTCAGCAGGGATAATTGCCTAGACAATGCGTCCTCAACCATTTACAAGACTACCCGACTATTGACACTCCATGTCAGTGATTTTCTCATAACAAATTTCCCCCTCTACTTATTCTTGCAGTCTTGCTAGAAAAAGCTAACATCAGTAAGAAAAGGTGCTGAATTTCTGATGCGGACTTGTCATAAATTTTATCCAATTTTTTGGCCGAAATATCCTTCTCCAATAAGCATGTGCCACCAGACGTGGATGTTTTTACCAAATACTGGGTAGGTTTTAATGTAATATAATTCCATTCCAGTTTTCTTTTTTCCTTTTATTACATTTTTCACTTTCTTTTATTCTTTATTTGCAAACTTTTCTTTCTTTTTTCTTTCTTATTTAACTAATACAATTAAAAAAATAACTTTTCAACTAATTCAACAACCAAATGATTAGATTGGCTTTTAATTTAACTAACCAAAGAATTAATTGCTATTTTTACCTAATTAAATAATTAATAATTTACAATTAACTCTATTTAAATAATCAAACAATTATTTAGATGTTCAAATTAATTCATCTGAATTCTAACTTTAACTTTTAACTAACCAAATAATTATTTAATTTAACTATCAATGAATATTTTCAACTAATAAATAATTTATTGACTAATGAAATGATTATTTGAGTTATCAAATAATTAGTAATTTTTTACTGACTAAGAAATAACTCAACTATGACTAAATATATATGTATAAGTGATTAAAGAAATCAAAAGAAGTAAGAAACGAATTACAAAAAATATTTTTCTTTTATTTCAAAAATTATTATTTTTCCTTTTCCTTCCATTTTGTTTTCTTTTTCCTTTCTTTTTTCTTCCTCCAGCTTTTCATTTCGATAGCCCCCCAACTCACCATACCACCACCACCCACCCCTGTGATCCCCATTGCTTCACCCACAGCACCCGAAGGCCATCCCGCCCAACCGCCACATAAACCCCCACAACCGAAGTCCCCCCCCCCAGCCCAGCCAACTCACCCCAAATATGTGTGTGTGTGTGTGTGTGTGTGTGTGTGTGTGAATCAATTCATATATGTGTTTGTGGATATATATTTAGAGAACGAAGTGCTTCTGAATTGGAAAATTTTAAATAGGGATAAACGTATCTGCACAACACTTCTATTTTGGCCAATTTCTTTTTTCTTTTGTGCTATTTAATGAGGGGACTTTTCGTCTAGCACAGGGTTTCATTGTAATTATGCGAACAGCAAGGAAAAGGATAGTTTCAGTATTTTGCCTATTGTTTCAGGGGGTACTTAGGTAATATTCCAACTAAATATGATCAGAATGTACAATGATTACCTCTGCGTTAATATTATAAATCAAAATACAGGTATTATCTGTTAAAGTTGTAGAACCAAGTGCACACTGTTGAAAGGCGAGAAGTAAGAAAATAGAAAGAGGTGAATATGCCCTGGTGCCTTTTTGCAGTCAAAAAGATTAGATGAAATTCCGAAAAGGTAAATTGCATATAAATTTTGACTTGTGGGAGTATCTTTATGTGAAGGGATGTTAAGGGGAGCAATCCTGCGTCTGTGTATGTGTGTATTTTTAATTTCTATATAATCTATATGAGATATATATGATATTACAATCCATCCAATAGGGGTAGAATTGGAGGTCAGATACCACATTAAAAGAATATGTAAATGCAACTGAAATACTATGCAGCTAAATTTTTTATGCCATCTGCATCACTCACCTCCAGGCAAACATATGCGGATGGTCTGCAGTTGCAAGAAACAGCAGAGAGGTATAACAATTGTCGGCAAATGATGCACATTGGATCCTTCAGCAACATCAATGAAACTTAATCAACAGTAAGAAAAATCCCACTCCGGTATTATAAATTGCAGATTGGGAAAAACCGAAAAATCAACCAACAGTGTAATACATACCTCTTCAGTACCTACATGCTCGGGCGTCACTCGAGGTTTCATGGGAGAAGATCTAATAATGCCATTTCTCCACAGCTGCTCCCTCCAAGTTTTCTCATTGTTGTATATCCTAAGCAACTCCTTTTTTAAGTAAGTGGATACTCTGCTATCAATTTCACTCTGCAAAGGAGCATAAAACAACTGAAAAATGCAGCTAAAATTCATAACTAAAAGCAGGATGTGACAAATGATAAGCAGGCAAGGGTAGCAGGCAATACAATTCACAAATATGGACACACAACACATATATGCCTGCATGCATGTAGCCATGTATGAAGAGATTTATATTTATGTACGTGATTTCACACGAATTTACGTAAATATATATATATGTATTGAGTATATATCAGCATGCACATACTTATAAAAGGCGCGCGAGGCGCAAGGGCCCTGCGCTCCGAAGTGCGCTGAGGCGCGCGTTTCAGAGCGCTATCTGCGCTATAGCGCGAGGCGCGCGCCTTGGGCGCCTTGTTGCTAAGGCAGGGGCAGAATGTGTTTTGGGGATTTAAGTGGGTAGCTTAGGGCTTTTTTTTTTTTCGGTCAGTTCTGTCTTCAGTTTTCTGTCTTCAGTCTCACTCCCCACACACCCACTTCTGCCACCGCAACCATTACAGCCGGGCACCACCACCGCTGCCGCCAGCCACCGCCCCTGCAGCTGCCAGCGCCGCCAGGTTAGTTTTTTTTGTTTTTTTTTTTTCCCTTTCTTTTTCCTTCTCTCTTTTTTCCTCTTCTCTTCCATTTTTTTTTTTCGTTTTCCCCATTTTCTTCCACTTCTTTCTTTTTGCTTCAACTATTTTATAGTGCATGTGACTATGTGTTTGAAGTTTTCTTATTTTTATCTGCTTGTTGAATTCTATCTAAACTTTTTATTTCTTCTTATTTCTATCTAAACTTTTCTTATTTTTCTGTTTCAGTCTGTTCTGTACTTCTGTTCCAATTTTGTTTTTTTTTTTTTTGTCTCTCTTTTCAGTCTGTGCTTCAGTCTGTTCTGTACTTCTGTTCCAAATTTTTTTTTTGTTTCTCTTTTCAGTCTGTGGAAGTGGAACAGATTTGTAATTGCTGTTTTTTATTCTTTTTATTATTTGCATGTTGAAGTTGTTAAAATAAGTTAATTATAGTGAAGTTTTTGATGAGCATATGATGAAATATGAAGAATATTATGCTAAAAGTTCTTCAATTTCAATTTTCAGCAGGTAGTATAAATTGTATAATGGCAACAAATCGAAAGGATCCTAGATGGAATCACGGGAGTTTGGTTAATCCAAACAACATCAATGAAGGTATAAGGTGCAACTATTGCAATAAAGTGACAAAAGGAGGGATATCGAGGCATAAACAACATCTTTTGGGGGGATATAGAAATGCCGCAGCGTGTAAGAAAGTACCAGAATGTGTTAAGCAAGAAATGAAAGAACATTTAGAAGAAAAGCAAAAGGTGAAGAACACAATTGATAAAATACCTCATTTTGATGACATTGCCGATCAAGAATTGGAAGAACAAGATGAAGAAGATGTGGAGGTGCAATCAATTGTGAAGAGGTCCATGGGTTCACTTTCTAGTCACGGGTCGAATCGATCAACATCTATGTCGGCCAAAAAATTAAAGCAAATGGGCCCGATTGATTGGTTTTTCACAAAAGATGCCGATGAAGTAGTCAAGGAGAGAAAGAAAGGTGAAAGTGCTTCTCAATTCAATGAAACAAAAAAGAAATTGAGGGGCAATGCAGTCCAAAAGTTTGCTAGGTGGATGTATGATGCCGGTATATCATTCAATGCGGTTAATTATGATAGCTTTGCGCCTATGATTGAAGCAATTGGGCAATATGGCGCGGGAATGAAACCTCCAACTTATCACGAGGTAAGAGTTACTTCTTTGAAGAAAGAGGTGGAGCACACAAAGAATATTTTGAAAAAGCATAAGGAAGAGATGGCGAAATTTGGTTCGTTGATGGCTGATGGTTGGAGAGATAGAAAATGGAGGTCTTTGATTAATTTCTTAGTGAACACTCCAAGAGGAAGTATGTTCATAGAATCTGTGGATGCATCCAGCTACTCACACACAGGTGAGAAGATGTTTGAGTTGTTAGATGACTTTGTGCAGCGTATTGGAGAGGAAAATGTAGTTCAGATTGTCACCGACAGTGCAAGCTCAAATGTTCTAGCCGGAGAGAAGTTGATGGAGAAATATAAACACTTGTATTGGTCTCCATGTGCTGCACATTGCTTGGATTTGATGTATGAAGATATATTTAAGATACCTGATTTGAAGAGAACGCTTGAAAGGGCAATAGCAGTCAATGGCTACATCTACAATCGAACCCAGGTGTTGAACATGATAAGGGAATTTACGGGTCAAAAGGAAATGGTTAGGCCTGCAAAGACTCGCTTTGCAACTGCTTTCTTGACATTGAGGAGCTTTCATAAGCAAAAACCAAATTTGAGGAAGATGTTCACTTCGGATGAATGGAACAAGAGCAAGTTTTCAAATGAGCAAGCAGGCAAAAATGTAGCCAAAATTATCTTGATGACTGGATTTTGGAGGCATGTAACTTATGCAATGAAGCTTGCCGGCCCTCTAATTGAAGTTCTTCGATTGGTTGATGGAGAGAAAAAACCTCCGATGGGTTATATTTATGAGGCAATGGATAGTTCTAAAGAGAAGATTGCCCTTGCGTTTGGGAAGAGTGAAGAAAGGTATAGTGAAATTTTTGATATTATTGATCGAAGATGGAATTGTCAACTTCACCAACCATTGCATGCGGCCGGTTATTACTTGAACCCGTACTTCTTTTATGATAATGAGAAGATTGAACAAGATACCGAAGTCATGTCAGGTCTGTATGGTTGCATAGATAGATTGGTGAAGAATACTTCTGCACAAGATGCCATTGCTCATGAGCTCATAATTTACAAGAAAGCTGAAGGAACTTTTTCCTTAGCTATGGCAAAGAGGCAAAGAAAGTTGCTAGCACCAGGTAATATGTAAATGCAATAGGTTATAATTATCTATATTCTAATTTCTATACAACTTTACTAACTTTATGTTTTTTCCTTCTTTTTTTTTATGATTGTTAGCTAAATGGTGGGGTTCATTTGGATCTTCAACACCAAATTTACAAAAACTTGCCATCAAAATTCTTAGTCTTACTTGCAGCTCGTCCGGCTGTGAACGAAATTGGAGTGTTTTTGAACATGTAAGTTCGAAATATTTTCTAAAATTATTTACTTATTAATTTATTATAACTTTTTGTGTTAATAATTTACGGTGTATGACTTTTTCCACAGCTTCATTCCAAGAAAAGAAACCGATTGGCACTACAACGCTTGAATGATTTAGTTTACATCAAGTACAATCGGTCTTTGCTTCGTCGATATGACAAGCATGACTCCATTGATCCAATCATCTTGGATTTTGTGGATGATGAAAATAAATGGTTGGTGGGGAGGATGGATGAGGATGAAGATGAAGATGATATTCAGGTGTTTGGTGATGATGATTTAACATGGGGTGATGTTGCAAATGCCACTGGAGTTAATGAAGGTGCCTACACTTTTAGATCTCGAGCTTCTCGATCTAAAAGTGATTTATTGAGAAGGCCAAGCAAAGTTAAGCCTAAGGCAACTACTTCCAAAGGCAAGGAGAAAATGCAAGCAAAGGGAAAAGAAAAGTTAACTTCTTCGTCGACGTTGAGTATTATAGATGAAGAAGAAGATGAGATGAGTTTTGATGACACTGAAGAGGAGGAAGAAGAAAAGGATAATGAAGGTTATAAGTCTTGTTCTAGTGGTGATGGACCAGAAGAGTTGAGTGGGGAGGAAGAGTTTGAAGATGATGATTAAACTTGTTATAAAACTTTAATTTGAACTTGTTTGTTTGAGATTGTTGAACTAATTGAGTTTTTTTTTAATTATTAGTTTATAATATTTAGTAGCTTTTATGTTCTATAACTGTTTGAATTTATGAGCATTCTTGGTATATAACTATGTCATAGAAAATGAAGATAATTTCCATACGTTGTGCTATACTGCAACAAAGCGCGCGCTTCGCGCTGCTCTATGCGCTATAGCCCCAAGAGACCTTTGCTCTATAGCGCGCCTTGCGCTCTTAACAACTATATGCATGCATATATGTGTATGCTTGTGTGTGTATGTGCACATATGCATATACATACAACATTAATCACATTAAGATCAAAGAATGGCCAATTATATGTAGGACCATCCTAGCCCCCAATTCAAAGTGCACCACACAACTTAATTGCTTACTTGAGAAATAATCCTAATCTTTTCAACAAAAATTGGAAACCCATTTTAACAATTATATATAAAAACTAGCAACTTTGCAGGGTTAGCGTGTACTTGAATTTTTTTTTTTTTTTTTCTTTGGAAGTTAAAAATAGAAAATATTTGTTTCTTTTTGTATGATTATACGATTCCTTTAAATTGCTGTGCATTTAATTGAATTTGGGATTCAAAAAAATATATATATTACATCTCAAATTTTAGACAGATAACGTGGTTGGGAAAGGAACAAAGTGGAGTTATAAAGATGGAGAAAACATGAGAGAGAGGAAAGAAGAGAGTGGTGAAAATTTAGAATAACAAAATACCATGTAAATGAAAAGAAAAGGAAAAGGATGGCGGAAGGAAGAAAAATTTAAAGAAGAGAGAGAAATGAGATGAATTTGGGATGAGCAAGACCAGCAACAGCATGTCGGAATCTGATTGGTTGTCATGTAGTATAGATATATCAATATATCTAAGTTCAAAGCTTGAAGAGGACCATAAAAGTGAATAGAGAACCCTTCAGTTCTTCACAAATCACAACAAAATAGAAGATCACGTTATTTTAATTATCAAATTTTTTTCTACTAACCCCATAATAGTTTCCATAAGAAGAGGATATAACTTAAAACACCAGTTTTAATCACAGCCCAAAAATGAAACTCAAAAGAGTCCATTGATTGGAATAAAATGAGCCGTTAGAAGACTAGTGCTAGAATATACAGAATGTTCAGCGCTCAACAAAAGCAAACAAAGTCCAAATCTCATACAAAATTTGGACAGGCCATAAGCATGAGTAATATTCAACAAGTAGATGAATAGCGCTCCTGACTCAATGGATCACTTGCCATTATAAGACTAGTTCTAGAATATACAGAATGTTTAGTGCTCAACAAAAGCGAACTAAGTTCAAATCTCATACAAAATTTGGACAGGCCAAAAGCATGAGTAACATTCGACTAGATGAATAGCGCACATGACTCAATGGATCACTTACACCACAATGAATCAGACTATGAGGTTAGAAATTTCAAGCCTATCTGACTTTCTGACTACATAAAAAACCTTGATGAATCCCAATAAAACGAAACTTCAACAAGAAACCAAAAATTCTCAGTGCCTAGTGAGGAACTAAAGCCGAACTAAAATAAAACTATGGCAGCTAAGAGGAGAAAAAAAAATGCAAACTATAATGAAACAAACACAATGGAAACAGAAGATGAAACATATCAATATTCCACAGATAAAATAATCACAGTTCAGTTTCATTTATTCTTTCCCGTGATGCAGCTAGACCATCCTGGACTTGAACTAGAACTCCATCCATGAAGTAAATCATCATCCATGAGTAGAACTGGAGTTTAGCATTTGACCTCAAATAGCAAGAAAAAAGTAAGTGTATACAATTCATTGTGATTGGTTTATCTTCAATAAATGAAGCATGGCATCTGCTGATGCATTGTTCTCTCGTCAAGAAGCAAAGATGTGTGAAAAAACAAAAATAAAATGAGGCGGCTAGAGAGTGAATGTCCGAACCTTTGCAACCACACATAGTAGCTCCTCATGAGATAAAACAGGCACTCTATGATAATGCCTGTAAAGCTCCGCTCCAAAGCCACCATGAGGTAGCCAATCAGCAGGGGCAAAATTGACAGCCTCAGCACAGTTCAAGCCTGCCATCACAAAAATGAATCAGAATTTCCAAATATGGTTGCAACAGAAATAAAATTGTTTGCTATAGTTAGTTGCCCTGGCCACAACTACAATGAGACTTGAACCCAAGCCTGCCCAGGGCAACAAACAGTAAGCCACTTTTTGCTTACCAAAGTTGAAGCCTCCATGATAAGATCGGGGAAAAGTGATGACAAAGTTCCCAGGCTCCTGCCAAGACAAATGTGATTACTCAAACACCACACATGGATAAAAATAATGATACAATTACATCCCAAAGACAAAAAGCGAAGGATCATTGCACGGATCATAAAACTTTATAATTTCATTTCTGCAACAGTAGGAGTTCTTTAAAACTCGCAACATTAAAGAGCTTTCAAAAATAAATAGCCATAAAAAAAGGCAATTTCCATATGATAAGCCATGATACTGAAAGTAGGTCTGATTGACAAGACTTGTTCTGGACAGATTAACTTAAGCTGACAGCAAAGCTTGAACAAATTCTCAACATCTTTCTTATAATTAAGATCAGTAATAAGAAATTAAAATCCAAAGAGTAGAAGAATCAAGCTGCCTAAACTCAGCCCTGATCTAGCTATGCAAAAGCCCATTTAAGAAGGGTGAAGGATATAGATGGTCCCTCATAATCTCAAGCTCAAAGATTAGAATCAAATAACCAAAAACTGAATGAAGAAAATATAAAGAAATCCGGGATTAAATTGTAGCAAAAAACCATACAATATCCTATCAGATATGATTTATATGTGGATTTATAACTGTTTTTAACTTTTCTGAAGCTTAATTAAATTAGAACTGCAAAAGAAACCAACAGCCCAAGCCAGCTATGACCAATATCAAGAAGAATAATACAACTTCCACTAAATCTCACCATGAGAGAAAGAACCTGTGTTACACGTCAAGTAAAATACCTGAATAATGCTGTAAACTGGGACTCCTTTTTCTTGCAAAACAGAGGGATTCAACATAGTGACGAGCTGAAACAAAAGGTCCGGTTGTGCTTCAAACAAATCAGGTAGACTACTTCGCATTACCTACACAAAAGGAAAGGGCACAAGCAAGATCATGGCCAAGGAATAGAACAAAGTGCTAGCAATTACACTTCACGTCATCAATTGCACCACAATGAACTAAAATATATGTAAAAGTTCAAAAACCAATAAACATAGTGATTAAATTGTCATAATGAAGAAAAGAAATTGTCAAGGACCAAACCATATAAGAAACACTTGGGAAACAAACACATTAAAACGCTTGAGGAAAAAAATACACATTATAACTGAAGATATCAAAGGAAAGAAATTCTTGCATGCAACATACATGGTTGAAAACTTAAAAGTTGCACACAGTAGTAATCAGGAACCTCCCAAGTGGAATAAGATATTGGCCCCAGCCCTCAAGAAAACCAATACCTGGTCCTGGTTTCAAGGGAATGTCCACAGGACAGAATTTGTTTCACAACTTCCACTTTTTTTTTTTTTTTGGGGGGGGAGGGGGTGGGTTCATCTATATTTCAAACATCACTACCTATCCTTAATTGGGCTGCATGACAGTGTCCCCTTACTGCAACAGAAGGACTTGTAATGATTGAAGTAGCTATACCTTTTCAAAAGCATGGGCTTCATTACCAGGGACGCTGTACCAACACTTTGGCTCTCCCCTGAAACGAATAGTAAGTCTAGTTAATAGAACAAAACTACAAAACAACATATTATACTAATGAATCCACTACCTGACACACGAGCGAGGGCAGAAAAGAATAAGATCAACAGATGGGGGTGATAAGTACAATAACGTGATTTTCTTTATGCACAAGAGGGGAAGAGAAGCACATTGAAGTCAGTCTACAATTCAGTTCAGCTAATCATGAATAATACAAACATTCTCTTATAAATGTAGAAACTCAAATTCACTCAAGCATTTATCAAACAGGTAGATAATTAAATTAAAATTCTTGAGCAATATCTCAGAATCACATTTCAGTTTTCTTAATCACATCTCAGCTTTCAATTCATTTAAAGGCAAAAGCTTTAGGCAGCATAACCAAAACAACAATTTAATACAATAAAAGGGATAACTTTCTTCCAGTTATCCAATAAAACTGATGTGAATTATGAAATCATGTTACTCTTATTAGACTAATGCTATCCCATTTAAACAAGAGGAAAAAAAAAATGAGTATATCACTTTTGTTGTATTACAGGGAAACATCTAGTAAGAGTGAATATAGACTCTCATCTATCAAACTCCCATAATTTTCAATCAATATGAAATATGTAATTCATTGTGCAGCAGAATCTATTTTGCAATATTTACCGTCTGCATTGAAGATCTCAATAATTAGTATGCTCAGAGACTGCCACATTTAAAAACAAAGGGGCTCGTGCTTTGGGAAGACAAAAAAACTAGGTACTGGTTACTTTGATGCAGGTAAGCATACAATTACAGAATTCAAATACACCCAAGACTCGACAGAAGAAAGGGTATGAATGTTAGAGTGCTGCTTCTTCCATAAAAAATTCACAAGTACACAAGCAAATTAAGTCCATTTCTCCAGGAGAAAGAAAGAACTACAAGTGGAAGAGAGGATCATAGCTGTAGCTGGTTTAGAGCTGAAGAGTAAGATCTATAAATCAAAAGTCACAAGATATCAATTAAGAGATGGGGAGCAGTTACCTCATTTTGGAGGACAATTAAAACATGCTGCCACAGAATACATCATTGAAACAAGAATGTCGTCTTAGACACAAAAGTGATAGTTCACTTCCATGTCCTAAGTGAAAATCCAAGAGTCATAAATTCACAAGTAGCTCAGTGGAGGGTGATATCAGAAGTCAATGGTGATACCTTCAATGGGAATATAGAAATTCATTTTGAGTTCCAAATAGTGTAACAAACACCCCTTATCGTAGTCCAGGGAAAAAGGGAAAAGAAAAAGGATGGGGGGCTGTCACCATCTCCCTCAAACAAAATCCCCGCGCAAAGGAAATTGTCCGGCTGAATTAATGGCAAGTTGTTTTTAAGAAAACATGCAATACATAAGCCAAACATATTAAGCCATTGCATAAGGTAAAAGAGCTGCCAGATAACCACTGTAGCATACTAAATCACCCATCCTATAGTTTGTTTGAGTATCAACGGAGAACCACTTTCCAAGATCAACAACTCAATAATTTTTTGAGGAGACATTAATACGACCTAATATACCTTCATTACCTATAGGTTCAAACTGTGTATGATATGACTTGATAACTATGCTTTTTCTTCTTTTTAGTAGACATAATGTTGGACATTAGATGTTTGGGTTGGGTTGGGGCTTTTTTTTTTTTTTTTTTTGGGGGGGGGGGGTGGGGGTGCGGGTTTGTAACAAAAACAAAACGTACCCAAGAAATGGCATAAGCTGAAAATATTAGATCAATCAGTTACATACCAGTGGAGATAATTCATCGAGTAAAAGCAATGGTCCTCGAAGTGCCAGCAAAATGAAGAGAATAGCATCCCAACATAGAGCCAAGGCACCATAACGCCAGCAATGTTCTGGTGAACAGTCCGAAGCACTGAACCTTGTAACCTGGGTAGGTTATTGAGGTTCCATGGGCTAGCGCAATACTCATTCCAAACATCAACTTCAACTGATGGGGGCCTTTGATCAATTTGACGAGGAAACCCACTCCCATAAACGGAAGTATCCAAGTCACTGCCATACATTACTTCCACCTCGCCAACTGAACCCTCCACAATTTCCCAGAACTTCTTTTCCAATTGCACCCATGAAGTAGCTGCTGACCCAAACCACTTCTTCTTGACCCGATCAGCCACGCGCCTAAAAGCTTCAAGTGAAAACTGCTTGCCTGGCACAAAACCAAAACTATCCTTCTCCGAATTCAAGCACTCTAAACAATACCAGTTTCCTGGAGGAATCCTCTTTAATGGTGGAGACAAACAATATATATGCCAACCTTTATTACACCTATCACACAACAACATGACTTCCCCATGCAACCCACTTCTACACTGTTCGCATATTTGATCGAGCACTTCTTCCTCTACTTTGCATGCTTCAAAACTCTCACCTGCTTTGTTTTTCCGTCTTCTCTTAACACTTGAACCCCCAACCTCTGGATCACATTTTTTCCAACCACTCATACTGCGCTTGCAACCCTTTTTCTTTTCTTTATTCAATTGACAATAATACTCTTCGTAGTCAAACAAATGTTCCCGATACAACTGAGATAACACATGCTTTGAACACTCGGAGATCTTCCCTCCTGGCCGTATGAACCTAAAAACCTCCCCCCACTTCTTCACCTTAACAACATTGTCATACCCTCCAAATCTCTTCACCACATTAAACAACTTACACAAGTCCAAATCCTCCCCCTCAAACACAACCCGTTTCTTTGCCTTCTTACCACAATGCTCCTCCAAGAACCGGTTGTATTCTAATCTAAAAGTCTTGGGATCACAAGGCGCACACCGTGCTTGCAATTGGTGAATGGCCTGTGATTTAGTAGGAAATGTGAACAAGTCCATGTCCAATGCAAATGGGGGTTTCCAACATGGAGGAGGGACAATTTTACAGATTCCATAGGGCTCGGCTTCCGCTCTGATCTTGTATATATACTGTAAAGGGTCCTTAAATTCCTCCTCGCTCGGATAAAACACTGGGCCTGAGGGCACATTCAATGACCCACAACCACTTGACAAGCCTCCACTTGAATTCCCCCCTAAAACCCCTTTCTCAACTTTCCTTGTCTTCCCTCTCCCCATCATCTGTTCTCAACTATCTCATCTCACACCAATAAACAATCAACATAGACGTAATATCCAACTACAGAAGCAAAAACAAAAAGGCAAAAAGTGCATGAAAAAATATCTTCAATAAAAGTTAAATTGAGAACGATCAATATTCAAGTAAATGGAATACCACAAATTATAGGGCTTCGAAGTACCTTCCTGGTGAAGAATCCTTGTGCTTCTGTATCTCTCAGCGAGTATCTATAAGTGCATCTGTAGGTGTATCTACATGCGTGACTTAGGGTAGTTGGAAGCGAGAAAAGAGAAAAGCGGTTTTCGTTATGGATTTCTTTAGGGTCGTTTGTGTTTACTGTTTAGGTTAGTAACAAGTCTTTATTTTCTGGGTCTGGAATTGAAAACATTTACGAAACTGGCAATCGGTGGGGAGAAACTCCTCTGCGGTTAGATATCCTGAATTTCCTGCCCCAGAAATGCTCATCTTTGTTGTACCTTTAAAGTCAAACACCGTGAAAATGACAATGAAGACCAAAAAATTGCCCTTAGCGTACAACCACTGACAGCTGGCGCGGGTACTAAATCCACTCATCTTTTGGACGAGTTTATTTTTGGGCAGTGGTTGCACTGTATGCACGTGACTATCTCGTGCTATTCACGAGTTTCCATTGCGTGAGAATGGGAAAGAGCTTGAGGAGTAAGAAACCGCCTCGCTTTCCGCACAATGACGCTGAGGTGTCAGAGATAGACTAACGTAGACGGTCATGATCAACTTACAAGGACTCTAATTTCCTCTTTATTTCTTTTTTATTTTATGTGGGTTGTGGGACCCAATTAGGAAAGAGGTAGGTATATTATATATTTATTATACACACACACACACTTTTTGGGAAATAAATTGTTTTACTGATAGAACTTATAAAAGGTACACTTATTTAAAAGTATCAAAAATACTTTTCACTTTTGTGATCAGTCCTCATTTTATTTTTGTTAGAAAAAATTTTATAATTTTGTTAAAAGTTTAGAGATCACTCCTTACTCACTTAATTTGACAAAAATGCCCTTAAGTATAGTATTTTTCATTTATTTTTTCTCACTTATTCTTCATCCGGACAAGCAAGCAGTAAACCCTATCAAACCAGAAACAGAAAGAACAGAAAAAATGCAACAAGCTCCACGGAAGGAACGAGAATAACGTTAGAGCCAAAAACCACTAACCCGACAGCTGCATTGTCTTCTTCTCTTTTTATTTTAATCATTTTCGGGTTTCATCTTCTTCTCAGTTTCTTCTTAGTTGCTTCTGAGTTTCTTATATTTTTCTGACAATATCAACCAGTAGTGAAGCAAGTGTGCTCAATCAAGTGTTAGGGAGTTACCGCTACAAAGACCAGTTCCATATAATGTCAATTAAGGATAGTATGACTTTAATTGATATGTACATTAATCTCGCAAGAAAATGGAGTGAAATCAACGCCGAGCACTTCAGTTTGCAATATATGGCTCCACATCAAAGATTGTACGTGAGTTTAACTGATGACGATGATGTCATGAATATGGTTTACTGCATTTGACATTGAAGATGAACATTGTTGACATCCTGGTAAACCAAAAGGATGAATCAAGCAGCAGAGAAAAGAAGAGCAGTGATGCTTTAAGGTAATACTTCTACAGAATCTATATTGTACTACAGTTTGTAAAGTTTTGTACTTGAAGTGTTCTGAAATTGCACTCTATTTATTTGAAAATCTTTTTGTACTCGGTGTGTTCTACATTATACTTCATTGCAATTAACATTGTACTTCATCTCACAAAAATTATACTTCATTATGTAAATTTTATACTCCAAGTGTTCTACTAAAGGATTATCTAAAATTGTACTGCAACTTGTTGAGGTTTATACTTGAAGTGTTTACAAATTGTACGTAATCTATACAAAATTATACTTTCTGTTTTCTGAAATTATTCATTTAACCAAAACTGTACTGAGTTGGTAGGGTTTTATACTTCAATTGTTCGGAAATTGTACTTCATTTTACACAAATTTGTATTCCAGTTATCTAAAATTGTACTTCATTTCACTAAAATTGTACTCTATTATTTAAGTTTTATACTTCAAAGTGTTCTACTAATTGATTATCTAAAGTTATACTGCTATTGCTAACGGTTTATACCTGAAGTATTCAAAAACTGTACTTCTTTTTATTCAAAATTGTACTTCAATTTTTTGATATTATACTTTATTTTACAAAATCTTTACTTATTTATTGAAGGTCTATACTTCAAGGGTTATATTTATCGATTATCCAAAATACATTACAATTGCTAGGGCTTTATACTTCAAGAATTTGAAATTGTACTTCACTTTATCTAAAAGTGTACATTTATTTTCTGAAATTATATTTTCTTTTGTACTTCATTTTATAGAAACTCATACTCTTTTCATTGAAGTTCTATACTTCAAGTGTCCTAAATTGTACGTCATTTTATATAAACTTGTACTTCAATTATTTGAATCTATTATTTGACTTTCATGTTTTCTACTAATAAATTATCCAATTTGTACTGAAATTGCTAAGGTTTTATACTTCAAGTGTTCAGAAATCGTTCATCACTTTATCAAAAATTGTACGTCTGTTTTTTAAAATTATACTTCATTTTATACATCATTTTATTTAAATATGTACTCTTGTCATTGAAGTTCTATACTTCAGGTGTTCTCAAATTGTACTTTATTTTATCTAAGCATGTACTCCAGTCATTGAAATTCTATACTTCAAGTGTTCAAAGTTGTACTTCATTTTATCTGAACTTGTACTTCACTTATTTGAATCTATTACTTAATTTAGAAGCGACCACTAATGGATTATCCAAAAATTATACTGCAATAGCTAAAGTTTTATATTTCAGGAGTTCTAAAATTGTACTTCACATTATCTAAAATTGTACTTCGATTTTCTGAACTTATATTTCAGTTCTTACATAATTTTACCTAAATCTGTATATTCTTTTCATTGAAGTTCTATATTTCAGGCATTCTGAAATTGTATTTCACTTTGTCTAATATTATACTTCTATTTTTTGAAATCATACTTCATTTTATACATCATTTTACCTAAACTTCTACTCCATTCATTAAAGTTCTATACTTCAAATGTTTGAAGTTGTACTTCATTTTATCTGAACTTGTACTTTAATTATCTATACCTATTATTTAATTTTGAAGCGTCTACTAATGTATTATCTAAAATTTATACTGCAATAGCTAAGGTTTTATACTTCAGTTGTTCTGAAATTGTACTTTACTTTATATAAAATTGTACTTAGATTTTTTGAAATTATACTTCAGTTTTTACATAATTTAACCTAAATCTGTATTCTTTTCAATGAAGTTCTATACTTCAAGTATTCTCAAATTGTACTTCACTTTGTCTAAAATTATATTTCTATTTCTTTACATTATACTTCATTTTATACACCACTTTACCTAAACTTGTACTCCATTCATTGAAGTTCTGTACTTCAAGTGTATGAAATTGTACTTCACTTTATCTTAACTTGTACTCAATTATCTGTACCTATTATGTAATTTTGAAGCGTCTACTAATGTATTATCCAAAAATTATACTGCAATAGCTAAGGTTTTATACTTCAGTTGTTCTGAAATTGTATTTCACTTTATATAAAATTGTAATTAGATGTTTTGAAATTATACTTCAGTTTTTACATAATTTAACATAATTCTGTATTCTTTTCAATGAAATTCTATACTTCAGGTGTTCTCAAATTGTACTTCACTTTGTCCAAAATTGTACTTCTATTTCTTTAAATTATACTTCATTTTATACATCATTTTACCTAAACTTGAACTCCATTCATTGAAGTGTCTGAAATTGTACTTCATTTTATCTAAACTTATACTTCAATTATCTAAACTTGTTATTTAATTTTGAAGCGTCTACTAATGAATTAATCCAAAAATTATACTGCAATTGCTAAGGTTTTATACTTCAAGTGTTCTGAAATTGTACTTCAAATTATTAAAATTGTACTTCGATTTTCTGAACTTATACTTCAGTTTTTACATAATTTCACCTAAATCTGTATTCTTTTCATTGAAGTTCTATACTTCAGGTGTTCTGAAATTGTACTTCACTTCTTTTACTTCTATTTCTTAAAATTATACTTCATTTTATACATCATTTTATCTAAATATGTACTCTTTTAATTGAAGTTCTGTACTTCAAGTGTTCTCAAATTGTACTTCATTTTATTTTAGCTTGTACTTCAATTTTCTGAATCTCTTATTTAATTTTCAAGTGTTCTACTAATGAATTATCCAAAATATTGTATTGAAATTGCTTGCGTTTTATACTTCTATTGTTATGAAATTGTACTTCGTTTATTTGAAACTATACCACAATGCTGAATTATTCTACATATTGTACTTTATTTTACCTAAAATTGTACTTCATTTGTCAACCTCAAGGGATGCAGTCGAGGAGGAAATTGGTTCGACCAATGCATCGCACAATGAATTGGCTTTAATTTGCAACTCAATTGATGCATGGAGGAATTACATATATGGAAAGGGTCAAACATTCAAGAATGCTGAGGAGTTCAGAATTATGCTTAAGAAATATACAGTGTCTACTTTGCAGTCATTTAAATACAAGAAAAATAACAGCAAAAAAACCATAGCTGTTTGCAGTGATGAAAATTGCAAATGGAGAATCTATGCATCAAGGCATGAAGCTGATAAATTATTTGGCATTCGAAAATGCAATCTAGAGCACACATGTTGTGAGGCTAATCTTCGGACAAGGGGACATCCTAAAGCCGATTCCACTTGGGTTGCTAATGTAGTGAAGGATAAATTGAGATTAGAGCCATGTTATCGGCCCTCTACCATACTGAAAGATATTCACAGAGAATACGGTGTGGAACTTAGGTACCATAAAGCATGGATGGGTAAGGAATTAGCTATGCATGACATCCATGGAGCTGAGAATGGATCTTATGATAAGTTGAGGTGGTATTGTGATGCTGTGAATAGGACAAACCCTGGAAGTATTACAGACTATGAGATTGACCCAATCGGTCAAAAATTTCATTGGCTATTTATATGTTTCAGTGCCTGCCTTCTTGGTTTTCTCAGGGGATGCAGGCCATTGATATTCTTGGATGGCACCCATATTAAAAATAAATACAAAGGAGTCTTACTCAGCGTTGTCAGTAAGGATGCTAATGATGACTTATTCACGTTAGCATATGCAGTTGTTGACTCTAAAAATGATATTAATTGGGAGTGGTTCTGCTTTAAACTGAGAAGTGTCTTAGATTCTGAATATCTGTCTGGCTTATCATTGTTTACTTTCTTCTCCGATCGACATCTAGGTCTTCTTAAGGCCCTTCCCATGATATTTTTCGGTAGCCACCATGCATATTGCTTGAGACAATTAGTGGATAACTTTAAGAAACAAGTAAGTGTACTCTATCTTTGTTTGTGAGACAATTATGTGAAATAAACTCTACTTCATAATATTAAGCACATTACTGTTCTATTATTTTAAATTCAGGTATTAAGGAAGTACTCTCTACATAATAAGAAACATTGGTGTTCTATTTTTATGAAAGATGCATATGCGCCTACAAGGCAGGAGTATACCCGACATATAGGTAACATCTTGGAGTCAATGCCGCTTGCCAGAGACTTTATTATGCAGTTTGACCTACCATGTTGGGCAAATTCCTTATTCAATGGAGATCGATGGGAGGGTAATAAACAATAATCAAGCAGAAAGTTGGAATAATTGGGTTAAACCAGCCCGATTTATGCTAGTCGCAGCCATGGTTGATCACATACGCATGTAAATAATGGTTATGATGCATGATAGACGAAAAGAATCTCATAAGATGGTTGGTCAATTATGTCCCAAGCAAGAGAAGAAGTTGGCAATCAATCATATGCGTTCTCGTAACTTAAAAGTTGTTATGTCTAGCGGTTAGAGCTTTGAGGTGATTGAGCAAGATAAATCGTATGATGTAGATTTACAGAGTAGAGTTTGTTCGTGCAAAGCATGGCAGATTGATAAAATACCATGCAGACATGCTTGTGCTTGTATCGAGTCAAAGTCACTTTCACCGAATGACTTTGCCGATCAATACTACAGAGTTGAGATGTATCAACAAGCAAACCAGGCAGTTATAAACCCTATTCCTACGTTTGATATGCATATGTTCCCAGTAGATGATGATGACGTCATTCATGCACCTGATTGTCGATCTCAGCCTGGGCGTAAAAGGACACAGAGGATTCCATCATAGATTGAGAAACGTGTAATTAAGTGTAAAAGGTGTGGTAGACAGGGCATAATCGTCGAACTTGCAAAGAATCAGTAAACTAGTTAACTGTTGTACCTCAATACTGGATAATTGTACTTGATTTCTTCGCATTTGCACCTCACTTGGGCAATAAGGCAGGTGATGTAGCGTGAAATTAGCATTCTTGCATGTTGTCCGAGACATAGTTAACTTTTGTACCTCAATTCGGGATAAATGTACTTGATTTCTTCACATTTGTGCCTCACTTGGGCAATGAGGCAGGTGATTTAGCGTGAAATTAGCATTCTTGCATGTTGTTCGAGACATAGATAACTTTTGTACCTCAATCCGGGATAATTGTACTTGATTTCTTCACATTTGCACCTCACTTGGGCAATGAAGCAGGTGATTTAGCGTGAAATAAGCATTCTTGCATGTTGTCCGAGATATAGTTAACTTTTGTACCTCAATCCGGGATAATTATAATTGATTTCTTCACATTTGCACCTCAGTTGGGCAATGAAGCAGGTGATTTAACGTGAAATTAGTATTCTTGCATGTTGTCCGAGACCTAGTAACTTTTGTACCTCAATCCGGGATAATTGTACTTGATTTCTTCACATTTGCACCTCACTTGGGCAATGAAACAGGTGATTTAGCGTGAAATTAGCATTTTTGCATGTTGTCCGAGACATAGTTAACTTTTGTACCTCAATCCGAGATAATTGTACTTGATTTCTTCACATTTGCACCTCACTTGGGCAATGAAGCAGGTAATTTAGCGTGAAATTAGCATTTTTGCATGTTGTCCGAGACATAGTTAACTTTTGTACCTCAATCCGGGATAATTGTACTTGATTTCTTCACATTTGCACCTCACTTGGGCAATGAAACAGGTGATTTAGCGTGAAATTAGCATTCTTGCATGTTGTCCGAGACATAGTTAACTTTTGTACCTCAATCCGGGATAATTGTACTTGATTTCTTCACATTTGCACCTCACTTGGGCAATGAAACAGGTGATTTAGCGTGAAATTAGCATTCTTGCATGTTGTTCGAGATATAGATAACTTTTGTACCTCAATTCAGGATAATTGTACTTGATTTCTTCACATTTGCACCTTACTTGGGCAATGAAGCAGGTGATTTAGCGTGAAATAAGCATTCTTGCATGTTGTCCGAGACATAGTTAACTTTTGTACCTCAATCCGGGATAATTGTACTTGATTTCTTCACACTTGCACCTCACTTGGGCAATGAAACAGGTGATTTAGCGTGGAATTAGCATTCTTGCATGTTGTCCGAGACATAGTTCACTTTTGTACCTCAATCCGGGATAATTATACTTGATTTCTTCACATTTGCACCTCACTTGGGCAATGACGCAGGTGATTTAGCATGAAATTAGCATTCTTGCATGTTGTCCGAGACCTAGTAACTTTTGTACCTCAATCCGGGATAATTGTACTTGATTTCTTCACATTTGCACCTCACTTGGGCAATGAGGCAGGTGATTTAGCGTGAAATTAGCATTCTTGCATGTTGTCCGAGACATAGTTAACTTTTGTACCTCAATCCGGGATAATTGTACTTGATTTCTTCACATTTGCACCTCACTTGGGCAATGAAGCAGGTGATTTAGCGTGAAATAAGCATTCTTGCATGTTGTCCGAGACATAGTTAACTTTTGTACCTCAATCCGGGATAATTGTACTTGATTTCTTCACATTTGCACTTCACTTGGGCAATGAAGCAGGTGATTTAGCGTGAAATTAGCATTCTTACATGTTGTCCGAAACCTAGTAACTTTTGTACCTCAATCCGGGATAATTGTACTTGATTTCTTCACATTTGAACCTCACTTGGGCAACTTTGTACTTAATATCTGGATATTTTTACTCATATTTTTTGAATTGAAATTTGTTCAAAGATTTGCTTTTTAATTCTTGGTAATCAATAACCAAACTATTGAAGTATGTGTCCAATATTTATCATATGAATAAAATAATATTAAAAATTTTAAGTTGTTAATCACTAGTGTTCAACGGATGAATGTTATCAATCGCAGTAATGAAAGAATATTTATGCTTTCAAAGATGTAAAGAAATGAGAATTTGACAATGATATCCATCCTATCATCCGTACAAATTCGTACTTCACCAGATCCGATAATCTCAAATTATTGTACTTGCCCATCATTATAATTATTGGAGAATAATTATTCAATTGCAATAAGTGTACTTCAAGAAAACAAATCTTATACTTGGTTTGTCCGATTTTGTACTTCATATCTCCAGAATTGTACTGAGTTTGTACTTCGTTCCCCTGAATTGTACTTCATTTCCCGTGAATTATACTCAAGATCCCCGTCTTGTTTCAATTGAATTTAAGTGCTCTTCAGCGAAACACATTTTATACTTTCTTTGTTCCGGGTTTGTACCTCATTTCCCTCAAAATGCACTCAAATCTGTAGCCCAGTTTTAATTAAATTGAAGTGTACTTCAACGAAGCACATTTTATACTCTGTTTATTCTGAATTTATATTTCGTTTCCGGTGAATTGTACTCAAGATCCCCGCCTTGTTTCAATTGAATTTAAGTGTTCTTTAGCAAAACACATTTTATACTTTCTTTGTTCCGGGTTTGTACCTCATTTCCTCTGAATTGTATTCAAATTCCCTGCCCTGTTTCAATTGAATTTGAGTTATAAATAATTAATGAAAAATTACACTTACATACAAAATAATATTATAAACAAATTATGCTTCAATTTACACATGTATTTACATACAAGTGATTCAAATCCTGGCATTTTCATGACTTAATATTGTTATTGCCATTTTCTCATGATATTGATTAATTTCAATTGTTCTAGCATCCCTCCAAAACTCGGGGGTGTCTCTAGCAAAACATTTTGCCCAAAGGCATACATAGACACCACAATCCACTGTACCCACTTGCTGCCTGCTTTTTTTCGGCTTTATCTGTTCATCCACACGACTCCCCAATGAAAGCTTCATGTACCGAGAATAGAATGAAGCCTACAAAAATATTGATCAATTGTTGACTCCCTACTTTATGAAGAAATCATAGGGAAAGAAAGCAAACTTACAATGGCAATAGCTATCGGTTTGTATCTGGCGGCCATTATTGAATTCATGTATAAGAAAGAACGAGTTGAGGTGTCGAGGACAACCAAAAACTAGTGCTAGCGCCAGCAAATCGGTAGGATTATGTAACGACACTCGTTTAAAACATCTACCGTGAGCTCTTCCAAGTCTGTACAGGTGAAGTTGTTAAGTTTAAGCTTCAACTCCACAAATTCTTCATCCATAATATCCTTGATGTTGCGTTCCTCGAGTCGGTCTAATATATCAGCCTATGAAGTATAATAAAACAAATGGTTAGACTCGTTTGTCACCGCGAACTAAATTAAGTTAGGAAACTGCCACATACCTGCGCTATTGAGGACGTAAACCACACCTTGTGGTGACACTTTTTGCTGAAAGATGGGCTACATAATATCGACATGTAACAGTCCACTATGTCACCGGTAAGTTCTCCTCCAAATAAGAGCTCACAAAAGTTTTTTCCATCCAGAAACTATCTTGCTCCTTCCCAGACAGTCACCCTACATAATTGTTAATTGTTAGTATAGATACCAATTTATCCAACAAAAAAATAATAAGCAAATTTTGTTACCTCAAATTATCTCTTCTGACAAAGTTGTCGATGAGTTCTCGCTCTTCTACTGGAATAAGAGCAAGACCTCTATAATCAGTCCTTCCTTTATAGGGATCGGCCACTTCTGTCTTTGGGATGGTTGGTTCATCTACCACCTGGAGTGGTTTATCTGCTACCTAGGGTACAAGACACAGCACATAGGTACAAAGTATCAACTATTGAAGTAGAAAAGATAAGCACATGAAGTACAGATATCACCAACATAGAGTACAAAACTCAAGCACATTAGGTATGAAGTGTCAACTATTGAAGTAGAAAAAATAAGCACATGAAATACAGACATCACCAATATGGTGTACAAAACTCAAGCACATTAGGTATAAAGTGTCAATTGTTGAATTAGAAAAGATCAGCACTTGAAGTACAGATATCACCAACATGGTGTACAAAACTCAAGCACATAAGTATAAAGTGTCAACTGTTGAAGTAGAAAAGATAAACACATGAAGTACATACATCACTAATATGGTGTACAAAACTCAAGCACATTAGGTATAAAGTGTCAACTATTGAAATAGAAAAGATCAGCACTTGAAGTACAGATATCACCAACATGGTGTACAAAACTCAAGCACATTAGGTATAAAGTGTAAAGCACATAAAGTACAGACATCACCAACATGGAGTACAAAAATCAAGCACAATAGGTATAAAGTGTCAACTATTGAAGTAGAAAAGATAAGCACATGAAGTACAGACATCACCAATATGGTGTACAAAACTCAAGCACATTAGGTATAAAATGTCAACTATTTAAGTAGAAAAGATCAGCATATAAGTGTAAGTATCACCAACATGAAGTATAAGACATCATCCATTAAGTGCAAATATCAACCAATCAAGTATAAGATATCATAACATTCATTACGAACAGACATTTTACAAATGAAATGCAAGTAGCAAAAAAATAAAACATTAAGTAGTGTACAACACCTTCTTCTATTCTTGTTCTTTGTTTTTTCGTGCACGAGGACGAGCACGATAGGTCTCTGTCACTTGTCTTGCTCTTTTGGCTGGTGTGGTGCTCGGGGGGCTGACAAAATCTGGAGATTTCTGTTTTGGCTTCCTGTCTTCTCGATTGCGCACATTTGTCACAATCGATGACATGACATTTGCCACTTCAATCTCAGATTCCTCAAACTCAGCCGCTTGAATTGGTATATAATGTTCTGTCTTCAAAGGTATGGGGGAATCTAAATGATCATGTCGTTGTTTAGTTCGACTTTCTTCATCCAACATGTTTTCAGAATCATCCCCTTCTTTATGTACATCATGTACCAAATCAAGTTCCCCCTCATGCACATACTCACCAGCTTCCTGCTCAAGCTCCACCCCATCAGTCTCTTCCTCAGTTAGATGCTCATCCTCACCCTGCTCCTTCATTGCCATGTATTCGAATGAAGCAATTTTTTCTTTCAATGATTTAATTTCTTCACCTTTCACTGCAATAATTGTTTCATATATAGTATGATCACAGACATGGACTTCACTGATGGCAGTACTGGCAGCCTCTGATTTCTTGATCAAATCTGCCAATTCTAACTCATCTGGAGCAGGGTTGAGGGCTACAACCTATTACAATGGAAACAATTATCAAATTCAAATTATTATAGAAAAAAAATTATTACAATTATTACCATATCTGCTATAACTTGCTTCAATTTATTCTCTGCGTGCTCCACATTTTGTGGGAGTTTGCTATCCTTCCACTGGTAAAAGCGTGGAAACTTAAACAAACTCACTGGTGAAGCCAGTGACGGGATGCGTTCATAAACCCATGCCTGTCATTCATAAATCAAAAAATTATACTCACTTGAATATAAATATAATCAATGTTATTATAAAAATGAAGTAAACACTTACCATCAAGCCAACTGTACACCCATCAATGTACTTCTTTCTTCTTTGTCCACCTACTCCTAAATGGTTCTTCATATCTTGGACAAGAAAACAGTATGTAGCTATGCCCCATGCATACATACCAACTCTAGACAAATTGTCCAAGTATGGTAGGAGAAATCGTGGAGTCCAATAATTAGATGTTGGAAACAGAATACAATTAAAAATAAAAACTATGTACAACCTACAAAAATTATTCAAGTCCTCCACACTATCCTTATATACATACTCCTCAAGTTTTTTTGCTATTTCAGATCTAGTTATATTCTGCAGCTTTCCAGAAAAAAAGCGGTTAAAGGTTGAAGACTTCATCTTCAATGTTATACAACAGATTGCCCCACGTGTGGCAACCCTAAAACCATTGAAAATTCAGCTACAGAAAAAGGAACCTCAACCCCCTCTGCAAAATGAAATGAGAGCTTTATTGGGTCAAACCTCCTAAGTATAGCTTCAAGCCGAATGAAGCTTCAACTTAACTTAGGCATATCCATGTATATATAGAAAAGGGTCTTCTTCAATGCATCAAAATGTTTGGACCCCATCTTGGACTTCACAAGCTCCAATTTACTCTGAAAATATTGGGGGGAGCAATGAGAAAAAAAAAAGTACATAAACAGATAATAAACTAACCCTTTTAGATAGAGTGTACTAAAAACTTGAATATTTTGTACTAAAAATGCTTCTAAAATGTACTTTAGAAACACATAATATATACTACACTTTCAGTTATTCTATACTTTAGGCTTGAATTTTTTATATTACAGTTGCTTCTAAAATGTAATGCAGATACACAGATTATATACTAGAGTTCCATTTAATGTATACTGCATGCTTAAAGGTTTTATACTTCAGTTGCTTCTAAAATGTATTGCGGACGCAAAGATTATATACTATATTTTCAGTTAATGTATAATGCAGGCTTGAATGTTTATGTACTAAGATGCTTCTAAAATGTACTGCAGCAACACAGATTATATACTACACTTATGCCTAAAGTGTATTGCCAGTTTGAATGTTTTATACTACATTTGTTTCTAAAATGTACTGCACCTACAGAGATTTTATGCTACACTTTTACCTAAAGTGTACTCCAGATGCCCTTAAAATGTACTGCAGTTATACAGATTATATACTACATTTTCCCTAATGTGTACTGCAAGTTTGAATGCTTTATACTACACTGATGCCTAAAGTGTACTGCCAGTTTAAATGTTTTATACTACATTTGCTTTTAAAATGTACTGCACCTATAGAGATTTTATACTACACTTTTGCCTAAAGTGTACTCCAGATGCTTCTAAAATGTACTGCAACTATTCAGATTATATACTACATTTTGCCTAATGTATACTACAAGCTTGAATGCTTTATACTACATACATTTTTTTCTAAAGTGTACTGCAACAACACATATTATATACTACACTTATACCTAAAGTGTACTGTCAGTTTGAATGTTTTATACTACATTTGTTTCTGAAATATACTGTACCTACAGAGATTTTATGCTATACTTTTGCCTAAAGTGTACTCCAAATGCCCTAAAATGTACTGCAACTATTCAGATTATATACTACCTTTTGCCTAATGTATACTGCAAGCTTGAATGCTTTATACTACATACATTTGTTTCTAAAGTATACTGCAACAACACAGATTATATACTACACTTATGCCTAAAGTGTATTGTCAGTTTGAATGTTTTGTACTACATTTGTTTCTAAAATGTACTGCACCTAAAGAGATTTTATGCTACATTTTTGCCTAAAGTATACTCCAAATACCCTAAAATGTACTGCAGCTATTCAGATTATATACTACCTCTTGCCTAATGTGTACTGCAAGTTTGAATGCTTCATACTACATACATTTGTTTCTAAAATGTACTGCAGCAACACAGATTATATACTACACTTATGCCTAAAGTGTACTGCCAGTTTGAATGTTTTATACTACATTTGTTTCTGAAATTTACTGCACCTATAGAGATTT
This sequence comes from Jacaranda mimosifolia, assembly GCA_018894105.1. NCBI lineage: Eukaryota > Viridiplantae > Streptophyta > Magnoliopsida > Lamiales > Bignoniaceae > Jacaranda > Jacaranda mimosifolia. Next base: position 33,419,312 of record CM032119.1, read on the forward strand.
TATGCTACACTTTTGCCTAAAGTGTACTCCAAAATGCATCTAAAATGTACTACAGCTATACAAATTATATACTATATTTATGACTAAAGTGTACTGCATGCTTGGATGTTCTGTACTACAGATAACACACTACCACATTCAGATAGTTTTATAATATAATTTCACCATATAATTTCAATTAAAAAGAAGTATAAACCCCTAAAAGGTGAAGTGCAACTTTCATGACCTTCAAGTACAAATCAGAACTGCCCATCTCACAATAGAAATCATATATATATTAAATGGGTTCAAGTGTTTAACGACTAAAAAATGAATAAAAACCCTAAACATGAGAAAATAGACAAGAAATGTGTGTAACACTGAAAAATCATGGACATTTGAAGTTTCAAATGCAGAAAACATACCTTTGTTCCTTTTCGTCACTTCTTTTTGTACTTTGCTTCTTGTTGCCGCTGTTTTTCTTTCCATTGTCGCAGAAAAATGGCAGATTTTTTTTTCACTTCTTTTTCTTCTTCTTCTCGCGTCAGTGGCAAAGGAATGGTTTTGCGCCCTTTTCTTTTGGCACTTAGAGAAGTCAATTTCAGGAAAAAATAAAAAAAGGAAAGCGTTCTTCTTCAAGAGAGAACGCATTTCCCAGGTATTTTTGTTGTTTTTCCCAGCTACAAGGGTATATAGGTCATTCTAAAAGATATGGGGGGTGATTCCTAACTTTTGTGAAAAAGTAGGGAGTTTAGTGTGTAAATATTCAAATGGGGACTGAACACTAAATGGAAAGTAGGTTTAGGGATTTTTTTTCTAATTAACCCCTTATAAAACAGGCGAATTAGGGGTTTAATTGAGTCCAGAAAGGGACAGGATTAAGTTCATCTCACGTTCGAGAATGACTTTAGATTAAAGATGTAATTAGGGAAAAACAGTTGCCAGCTTATTGTTGATTTCGACTTTTTTACTTATTATGCCTGTTAAAATTTTTTATCAGATAAAATTAGTTTTTAGCACGTGCATTGCATCGAATAATAATTTTAATTTAAAATATTATTTTATTTATTTTATTCTAGCTATATTTTAGATATTACCACTTTTTCATATACATTATTAATATAATGCAAAATATTAAATATAAAAAAATATGCATGATTGATGCTGCACGGAAATAGAGTTAGGGTCTTTTTTGAATGTCAAAGAAATTTAAAAAATTCTACTTCTGAAACGCATTTTGCATGGAGTTAGAGTTGGAGAATTTTATGAATGTTTCATGTGTCCTTTTTGAGCCTTAAAAGTCTATATTTATATTGACTAGGACACTAAGTACGTAGTGGGTTTCAACGTATTTGGATCTAGATGTCCATTTTAATATGATTAATTTATGGGGTTCACTAACGTTTTATTTAATTATACTTTATTTAATTGAGCTCTTTTATTATTTCTTCTACTTTTTTACCCATAGGGTCTTAGTTTCCATATAATCCAACCCCTACTCTTAATTTGAAAATTTTATTATGTTGAAAGTATAGTATAAATTTAATTTTAATTTTAATTTTAACTTACCTTAATTAATTAATTTTATTGAATGACGTAATTTATAGTTATTTTTAATTTTGACTATTAGCTAGTTGTTTCTAGGAGACATCTTGTCTGATATTTTGCATCCTTCGAAAGACTTGGACAAATTTTTATCAATATTGGGCTTTTAGAAATTCAGTCTTATTGGTGACACAAGATGAGTTCTCGGGGTAATTTTTTTATTTCTTTTTTGTCACTTTATTCCATTGTGTATATTTTTTAATTCTTTAGTAAAAATTTTCTTGGGGAACTTCAACTTAGGAGTGCGATGTGTCTAGTTTTAAGAACGGGATGTCAGTAGTAGGACTAAGTCTAAATCAGAGTTTGATGGAGTGCCCATACGACAGACAAACGACCCTTATGCCGGCACAACAACTGCTCCGGCAGATGTTGTTTTGGGTAGTCACGGTCGTGTCAAAGTTGTCCATGTTCACGGGAGTAGTCATCCTTGTGGAGTTGCTATGTTTTTTGAGTTTGTGAGTCCTTCTTTGCGCATCGTCGCATCACAGAATCATACATCAAGAGCGTATTAGTTACCTCTGGGTTTTCGAGTCACCTCCTTCATACCGAGTCCATTTTGAGTCTAAGTTTGGAGGAGAGGATAATTTAGAGGAATAGCGATAGTAGTTTTGATGGTGTTGATGAACTGTGTTGTTCACTTTCTTTGTGAGAGTTAGAAATTTCGAGGCATAGGCATACCTCTAGTGAGTTTTAGTTTGTTCTTCCTTCTTCTAAGGATCGCATTGCATCACCTCCTCAGGGTACTACACCATTTTTAGTGGTTATTTTAGAAGTAGTTTTTCTCTTCCTCCTAATCCCTTTTTATTAGAGATAGATAAGAGTTATAAGATGTGTTTGAGTGTCAAGTTGCATATTTGTCATTTAATTCGTATATTTTCCCCTTACGGTTAATAGTAAAAATACTTAATTGTTGGATTTTAACTTTCATTTTATATTTTGTGAAGCAAATTGAAGATTCGAGTTAAATGAAATTGAAAATTGAGTAATTGACATGCTTGGAGTAAAAATCGCATTCTCGAGGAGACGAGGAATGGATGAAGGAAATAATTTGAGTGCGAGCGTGTCTTGCTCCCCGAGACTCTATTCAAATTTAATTAAGAAGCATTTAAGCTCTTTTGACAGTTGTACATTTTTTGAATGCTTCAATTTATATTTTTTTAATTATGAGAATTTAAGTTTCCCTATTCTGGTAGGACTCTTAATTAGTTTCCCGATTGCGTTAGGAGTAGTAGGATATTTAGCATATTTTATTTTTCTGTGTTTTTCTTCTCTTCATGAGTTGTTAAACTCCTTTTCTAGCCTTAGGGATATTCAAAGTTTGGATTCTTTAGTATTTGTGAGATCTAAATAATTGTTCGTAGTTCTTATTTCTTGAGTATTTATTTATCTTCTATTTTCATTACAAATATTGAGATTTATTGAATTTAGGGCCCAAATTTGATAGTTTAGAATATTTGTTCTGTCAATTATAACGTTAAATCCGTAATTGTTTAATTATTCTAATGCTTGGGGCATATAACATAGTTATGTGTGGGGATATGCATGATTTATGTTATATGGATAAATAATCTAGTATAAATGAACCCCACTTATCTGTGTTTGTTGGCTATGGCTATGTCTCTCTAGTTTTTAATGCTGTTGATAAATTAAATCCTAGGAATATTTCTTTAGGGTTGTTTATTGGCAAGAAAAATAACTAACGAGCTTTTCTTAGTTATCGAGATAGTAAGAAGAGATTGGTTATTAGAGCGTTCGAGTAACTATAACCAGTCTATTCAAGAAAAATGGAATCAAACTGAGATTTTACCTTATGCTAGATTTCATTTTCGTTGATTTCTTATTTGATTTATTTTACTTTTAAAATTCTAGGTTTTGCATTTCATAACCCCCCCTTTCTATTTTATTGATAAGCTTAAAAGAAATAAAATTTACCAGTCCATGTGGAATACGGCCCTACTCACCACTGATTACAAATCATATCTTTAGAATACAAATTTATTTTTGTTGGATTCGACACCTATTATTAAGTCAATTCACTCCAAAATCCTTCGCATTGTAGGATTTTAGCACCGCTTTGGGGACTTTAGTCTTCCTATTTCCTAAGATAATTTCACCCATTTTCATAGTGCGGAGGGTACCAAAAGAAACTTTGTTCCATTTTTTTTCTTAGACTGCATTGTATATTCTTGAATGGTTTGACTTCCTTTAGATGGCCTTGGAAAAGGCAATTTTTCTTTATGCAAGATAAGGTTGGGGTTTCCTCATGATGTATTTGCAAAAGGATCACAACGGCCTTCACCAATGCTTCAAAGAGACGGGATTATTTATTTCTCCTTTCATCGTTACTTACATGTCTCCAGTGCATACTTAGTTAATTTTTTTATTCTTGCTTGTTTGCATGCTTGTTATCTCGTTCTTGCTTTTTCCTTAACACTTGCAATATTTTTCTCAATTATTTCTTGAACTGATGAGTTTAGTCAAATTTGCATGCTCTTAGAATGAAAGAAAGTTAACTTGGCTAGAATTCACAGTAGGAGTGCAAATGAAGTTCCCATGAGAGATGCACAGTAGAGCAGCACCATGGGGACCTATTCCTAGTACGACAATGCCTGAGCCCTCCTTGAAGGCATTTTAAAGAGTCTCACACTTGTGTTGCACTTGATCTGAGCTAGTGATTTTTAAGTTTGGCTGGAAAGTATGCTAGGGGTCTATTGTTAGAACTATTTGTCTAAGGTCCTCTTATCCTTTCTATGCTAGCGAGGACAAGGATTTTTTTTACTATGATATATGCAGGAGTTGTGGCATCAACTCTCATTAGGATGTCGATGAGACTACTTTCTAAGGGTGTGCAATCAATATTAACTAACCAAACTAAATGCTCAAGTCAGTTAACTAAAAGTTTCGGTTGTTCATATTGGGGAAAAAAAAGAGGGAAAAATAAATTAATATTAAATGAAAATGAAGTAGAAGGACTCAAATTCCAAATGAACAAATTTAAATAGACTCAAATGAATTGGCTTATTTGAAAAAGACCTTATTCTTTGAAAAAAATCTATCTCATGTCCGGTACTGCATGGTTCCACAAAAGTCGAACCGAACCAAATTCGATTTGGTTAAAACCGGTTTGACTTTTGTTTTTTGATTAACCAAAATCAAATTGGATCATATTAAACTTAGATAACTTTTTTCCAAATATTATCAAATATTGACACTGCTCAATAAGTTGAAATATACATATATGAATCAAGAGTTTAATTTAAGAAACCTAACATGTTGAATCAACCAAACAAATTAAAGACAAATCATTCATAAACTGAAGAAACTACAATTAGCCATAAGATTTAAAACAAAACAAAAGAAAATAGAAATATGGCCCTTTCAAGTTACCAAATACCAACTATAAAGATATAATTGTCCAAGTTCCAAATAATCCTCTAAAATGATGTCACATCCAGACAAATTATCCAAAGTCCAAATAATAAATTAGTATATTACATCCAAATTGTCTAATTTGTTCTAATTGCATCCTTATTATGTTTAAATTGTTCAAAATTACATCCATTTATATTATGTCATTGCTAGAAGGGCTTCAAGCCTTCAACTCCACCGAATCCACCACCATTCCTCATGTCCCAACTTGCATGAATTCACAATATCCTATCAAAAGAACATGATAATATAACAAAAATATATTTTAATGATTCATTATAAATAACAAAAAGGAACATTTGCATCATAATAAATACACAAATAAATGACTTATGTACTAAAATAAAACAATATACATCCATCATAATCACAAATTGGTTACCGTCAAACCTGCTTCAACATTAATGTGGGTAAATTCTAAATGTTCTGTTTAGAGAGGATTATGATGCAAAGGGAAGCTATTGTTGGGGTTGAAACTCAATATAATAGCAAGCACGGGGGTTGAACCTGTAACCACAAAAGCCTCATTGTGCTTGACGAGGTGGCCTTCGACTACAACCCTTCGATCCTAAAGTTCGTAAACTGGAGAGAAGAATGGAAGTAATTTAGTTAGGGCAGAAAATAGAAAACGAAGGGCTTAGCTCCACCAAGCCGACTCTTGCTTTTTATATGATTATCCCCTTGGAATTCCTCTTTTGGCCCTCTTTATGTTAATTTTCCCTCCTTTATGGAGGGGTATTATGGTCCATTTTTTGGTGTTAGTCTGTGGGTTCCATGCCACCTTCTGCAAAGGATCAAATTAATATGATTCTAAGAAAGTGGCAATTCTTTATATGTCAGAAAATTGCTACAGTGATTGAAGATGGCCTAACATTAAATGAGGCTGCTCAGTTAGAAGTCGGAGGTCCTCTGCTTGCAAGGTCGGAAAGGAATTTGTTCTCTTATAAGATGTCGAAGGGGATATTAAGGGAGAAAGGTTGGAATCCTCCCATATCATTAGCCCCCGCAGCTCTCAAGTTTAGCTAATTTTTCAAGCTGCTAAATTGAGGAGCTATTTACACGTAGAACTTCGGTCTGCCGACCTGGACTTTTGGCACGCATTAATTATGCGTATGAGATATTGCCAGGCACATTAAATGCACAGCTTCTGGGATTGGCATGTGGGGTGTGTGCACGAGTTTACAAGATCTTTTAATAATGCTAATTAATCAGAGGGGTTCTGTACCTTTTGGTAACACCTTTCAAGGATGCCAAACGTCTCCTTCAATTGCTATAAATATGAGTTGATATTCACAGTCTTTCCTCCTACTTTATCCAAAGTTTCCTTTCATTCGCAACTAGTATTGTCAAACCTTCCAAGCAATCTTTTCTCTTGTATTATTGCTTTCTTCCAGGTCAATTTAGCAGGCCTATTACCATGTCTAAAGGTGGTAGACAGTTGGACCGAGTGCTCGCCTGATCTCGTGGTACTGCTCCTCCCATCCCAGCAACCGAGCTTTCTTCAACTTCAACACCAAGCACATCCTCGAGTCTTGAAGGTCTATGCTATCCCTTATCATCTTTCACGATTGGAAAGCAAGCGGCTAGCAATGAGGGGCCCTGAAGCGACTACACATTGATGCCCCAACTGGGACCTTAGAGACAAACTTAAGCGAGGTGCTACTTGAGCCTTCGGATCTCCGACCTAGAGGAAAGGTCAGCGCACATAAGTCTACTAGATAAAGTGGATCTTCTCCATTTCCCCGAACCCCATTTTTTCACGGTGAGAAATGATGAAAGCACGCTCTACGGCGACCCCTCATAAGGGGATAACTGAGAGGCGTTTAACACTCAATTATTCCATTGAGACATTGATGAAATAACACACATGCCAAACTTGGGGTCCATCCAGCATTCGCCTTCTAACACAATATAGCAGGTTTTGCTATTTCTATTCTGGCAACTTTTTTATTTGTATACTTATGAGGTTGGTTGTTTTCTGTAGTGCACTTAATTGGCTTATGCCATGTACTGATGCTTCGTGATGGCCATGTAGGACAGGAGGAGCTGAATTCGCACCAACAGAGAACTAGGGGTCCGGACAGTGTGCACTTTGCCAAGGTATGGCTAAGACAGCCTCACTCCAATCTCAATTGGAGAAACTCACTGCCCATCTAAACACTTGCCCGATCTCCGATACTTATGTTGGATTGATGACGAAAATTCTTGTCTGACTATATAGGTCATGGAGCTTTACTAAGAGATACTTAGGTTGAAAGGCAAGGCCCAATTTGTTGAGGCTTGGGGTCAACACTAGGGTATCGATCATGCTTTCGATAATGCACACCTGTACTATGAGAACCATCTGCTTGAGCAAAGGATGAACAACGTCCTTGAATTTATTCGGTCTCGCATATTCAATGAGGTCTGCATGCTCTTGAGGGGCAATGATGCTTGACGTGGCTATGATAAGGCGTTAAGTCAGGGTGAAAGATTTGGGGGTTCAATTTGATGCGAGTCGCCTCAACATAGCTTTGGATGATAATCTACAGGCCTGATCCCCAATCTTCCGATTAGGAGGTCCACGAGTTTGAATTGACTAAATATGATTATATCCCTTCCATCATAGTGAGGATTAGGGCAGAGCGGGAAGCTGGAAGAATTGGAAAGCTGTATGAAGTCCTTGTTAGTCCGGAGGTTAAGATGGTCGACAAGCAGATCGACCAGACTGGTCCCTCTAATGAAGTCAACTCCGAAGAGTCGTGAGGAGCCTCTGTATGCCTAGAGGATATGTGCTATACCAAGAAAGACCTCAATGTGGCGAAAAACCCAAAAATTGATATACCAAATGGCCAACGTGATTAAACTTATACATAGGGGGAACAGGTTTTTGTTGGCTTTTTGGGTTGAGGATTATTGATGAAGATTCTGGATGTCGTTTTAGGCTATTTTTATTCTCTTTTATGATTTATTTTTACCTTGCTGCTTTTTTTTATGTGGATGTATTCGACCTTTGAACTCTTGTTTTGGAATTGCAATGAAGGGTATTTTTTATTTTTAGTTAATACTTGTATTTTTGCTTTCATTAATTCCTTGAGCCTACTCTTCCCCCATAGCAGACACTTGTTGATGAACATGATTTTGCCATGATTGATAAGTGTATGGCTACTTTTATGATGATATATATATGCAGCTTTGAATTTTGTAGACAAAAATGATACATGTTTAATGGGTAATGTTCTTCATGTTTCATTAACTTGAAGCCGATTGGTTTGAGTGAATGAATTTTAGCCTAAAGGCAGCCATTAAATGGGTATCAACCTAGGGGTAATCGATTCTAATAAATGAGTTTTGGCTTGCAACTAAGTGGTATCAACCTGAGGACTATCGAACTAATGAATGAGTTTTGGCCTAAAGGTGGCCGCCAAGTGTTATTGGCCTGAAGGTGGCCAGGTGTTGGAGAATCAATCCTGAAGGCAGTCGTAGGTAATTTTTGTAGTAAATGAATAATTTATTGCTTGAAAATGTGATGTTATACATAAAATTTCTGCAAGTTGATGGCACTCAGTGGTCTTGGTAATTAATTTCCCTCAAAATCTTCAAGTTTATATGAATTATTCTTTGTAACTTTGATGACCCTATAGGTTGTATGGCCCTTCCTAGTTGGGATCTAGTTTGCCGACGTGTTTAGATGTCTCTACTTTTCAATACTAGGTTGCCTAGTTAAAAGCTCCTAAAGCGCACTATCTTAATATATGCCTTGGTCATTGTTGCCTTGTAACACTGCATTTTGATGAATGCATGTTGTTGTTTTTTCTTTGAGTGTCGAGGTCTAGCGCTGTACATTCAGTTTTAACCGACCGAACCGAATGGTTCAGTTAGTTAGCCAAAAATTTTGATTTTTTGAAATGCAGAACCGAAATCGAACCGAACTGTTTTTTTTTTTTTTTCAATTTTTTTCGGTTTCAGTTAAAACTGAAACCGAACTAAAAAAAAAAAAGAAAAAAGAAAGAAAGAAAAACTTATTTTTTTACCAAGAAAGTATTATAAAAGTTTGTTTGACAAAAGTAAGTTAGTTTAATTAAAATTTTGAATTGGGCAACTTATTCTTTTAGTACCAAAAAAATTATTTAATAAAAGTATATTGATAAAAATATTTGTTTTCAGGTGAAAAAATTGATTTAGATTACTTTTTTTTCTATATTGAAAATATTTTTTTTGATAAAATTATAATTTATCTATTCTAAACAAATACATTTAAAATATTATAAATTTAAGAAGGTAAATAAATATTTTAATTATTTTATGTTATAAAAATTTTAGTATACATATTGAGTATGCTAAAATTTCTAGTTTATAATCGCCAAGGCAGATGCACGTGATTTTTGTATATTCAAACATTAACTGCTAAGATCGAATAGCGAATTAAATCTTAAACTCAATCTATTAAAGTTAAATAGCTAATTGATCCAATGACATCATAATATAGATTGCGGATTTGTAAATTTTGTAGAAAATACAATTATAACCTTATTAAATCATCATTTCTAAAAGATAATTATGAAATATTAATAAAATTTGTATCCAAACTATCTTTTTTATGTTGAATTCTCCAATTTATCCTTCAAACTATATTGTCAATTTTTGTTGTTGAAATAATTAAAAGGTCAAATTATGTAAATGAACAAAAATAACTTCTATTTTAGATACAAAACGGTCTTTGTTTTTTTAATAATATAGATAAAATCTTTATTGGTTAGCAGATATAATATACTACTAGTACTATCACAGGAATAACCGAATAAGATTCAATCCCTTATCCCTTAGTTTGCAATTTAAGTTGAAATTTCAATTTTGCTCATCAACATACCCTATAATATATATAAGTTTAATTAATTAATTAATTTTCTTTTAATATAACATTTTTTGCTGTTTAAATCATAATCATCTATTTTTTTATATGTAACGTGTATTAGTTCATATAATAAAAAAATTATGCAATTGTACCATTTGAGTTCAGAAAAAAAAAATCATTTTTTTTCTCTTTGTATTATAACTATTCATGTTTTATATGTCATATATTAATATCTATATTATTTATAAAACATAGGGTTTTTAATAACTATTTTGATATATTATTTACTTCTTTTTTTCTCAATTATTTCACTTTATCAAAAAAAAAAAATTATTTATCCCAAAAATTTTAAAATACATTAACATTTACATTATTTAAAAATTTATATTTATTTATCTTAGATTTAAAAAATTTAATAAAAAATGTTAAATAAAACTTAAACTAGTAGTGATTGAATAATAAAATTTTGTATATAAAAAAAATAATAAAAAAAAAGTTTCGATACCGGTTTTTTCGATTTTTCGGTTCGATTCGGTTCGGTTTTTTCAGTTTTCGGTCGGTTTTGGTTTTTTTTTAACACCCCTATCGAGGTCAAGTAATCTTGCATCCCTATGGCATGAGATGAAACTACTAAATACAGAAATAATACTTCATAGAACCTGGGTTTAGCAAGCAGTGGCAGCACGTAGAGACCTTGAGGTCGACTAGGGCTTTGTCGCCCTTGGCCGTCCACTGAAGATTTTTTGTATTGTGCAGTATTTTGAGAAATGATAGGTTTTTATTGGCTAATCTGGAGATAAAACGGTTGAGGGCGAAATCTTTCTTACCAAACTCTACATTTCTCGAATTATTTTAGAGGTCGTGATCTCTTGTAATGCCTGTATTTTTTGAGGATTCACCTCAGTCCCTCTTTTGTTGACCATGTATTTGAGGAACTTGCTGCCTTTGACCCCGAATGTGTATTTAGATGGATTGAGTTTCATGTTGCACTTTCTCAAGTTGGAAAAGGTGTTCCGAAGATCTACTAGGTGGTCGAATTCTTTGGTGCTTTTAACGATCATGTCATTGACATAACTTCCATGGAGTAGTTGATTTCTATGCTGAACATCTGGTTGACCAGTTATTGATACATTACTCCTGCGTATTTGAAGTCGAATGGCATGAGTATAAAACAACCGATGCCATTGTGCATGATGAAAGAGGTTTTGTTTTTGTTTTATGGTGCCATAGAAATCTGGTAGTATCTTTGGAACGCATCCATCATGATTAGCAGGGCATGGCCTGTAGTTGAATTGACCAAGAGGTCGATCCTTAGCGGGGGGTAAGTATCCTTTGGCAAGCCTTGTTGAGGTCTATGAAATTATTACACATTTGCCACTTATTTCCCAGCTTAGGGACAAGAACGACATTGGAAAGGTAGTCGGTGGACTGTATTTCGGCTATGTATCTCGTATACAGTAGTTTTCTTACTTCTTCTTTGATTATTTGGTTTTATTTTATTTATCACAGAAGATTCTCTTCTTTTGCTTAGCCAGCTTAAATGATAGGTCAACGTCTAGTCAGTGGACAATGACACTAAGGTCAATTCCTTAGAGGTCAAAGGCGATCCATGCAAAGATGTCCATCTTTATCTACAGAAAATCGATCAACTGGTGCTCCATAGCTGATGGAATCTCGGTGCTAACTCTTGTGACCTTTTCTGAGTTGCCTAGCTTGGGTTCTATGTATTTATGCTCCCCTATTGGTTGGAGACGTGTGTCTTCTAATCCTCTTTTAGTTTGGAACTCCGGCACATCTTGTAGAGGTATATCTGGCTGTGTTGTTTGCATTGTGAGTTATTTTGTGGTCGATGGAGTAGATAGTGAAATCACATAACATTGCAAGGCCTTGTCCTTGTTGCACGAGATCTGGTCTTCTCAAACTGACATCGGGAATTTTATTTGTTGGTGAAAGATGGATACAATTATCTAGAAGCTATTGTGGTCGGGACTCGACAAATGATGTTGTATGGTAAGGTTGTGTTAACAACCACATATTCTATCATCTGATATTTCTTGAATAGATCTTGGCCTATGGACATATGGAGTATTACACGTTCTATTTGGAGCAGAGTATTACCACAAAAATCAGTCATCGGAGTTTTGACGTTTGAGAGTTGGAGCTTACCTAGGTCCATTTTCTGAAGAATGGCACTTGAGATAATATTCACGGAGTTGGCTGTGTCTACCAAGACTTTCGTAATTGGGACTTGCTATGTCGCTAAAATTTTCGGTGTTGGTTTATGGGCTCACTCCAAAGAAAAGATATTGCGGTGGGGATGCTTGGTACTTGCTAGAGTTATTTTCTGGAACAGTTCCGTTGGTGGCTAGCTTTCTTGATAGCTACTTTCTGCTAGTTTTTGAGTCCTTTTCAGCAGATCCTTTGAGTATAATAAAGATGTTGTGGAGGCTTGAATTTTGGGTGGGAGGGTTGGGTTTCTCTATTTGTACGCTTATTAGGCTATTTTTCAGAGACTTATAGGTTTTGTTCGCACAGACGACGTCAAAATGATGTGGGTAAATTCTGAAGGTTCGTTTTAGAGAGGATTATGATGTAAAGGGAAGCTATTGCTGGTGTCAAAACTCAATCATAGTGAGCACGGTGATCGAACCTGCAACCAAAAAAGCTTTGTTAGGCTTGCTCAGATGGTCTTCGGCTAAGATCCTCCAATGTTCAAACTAGTAAGCTAGAGAGAAGAATGGAAGCAATTTAACTAGGGCAGAATGTGGAAAATGAAAGGCTTACCCCTATTAGGTGGATTCTTGTTTTTTATATGATTATCCCGTCAAAATTCTTCTTTTGGCCCACCTTATGCTAATTTTCCTTCCTTTGTAGAGGGGCACTATGGTCCATTTCCTAGTGTTAGTCTATCGGGTCCATGCTACCCTATATATTAGGAGTTGCCCCTTGCAACGAATTAGCTTTTGTAAGGTTCTATGGAGCTGACAGCCCTTTATATGTCAGGAAGTGGCTGCAGTGACTGAAGACGGCCTAACATTAAATGAGGTCGCCCGGCTAGAAGTCAGAGGTACTCCGCTCGTGTGGCTGGAGAGCAACTTGTTCTCTTATAAGATGTTGAAGGGGATATTAAGGGAGCAAGGTCGGAATCCTCCCATATCAAACACTTGAGGCCACATCTAGAAGATACAAATTAAATAGTCAAAATATAAAAACTCATAACTAAAAAAAATATGGATATATTATTAATCAAAGAAACAATAGTTAAATGATATAGAATGACTTGTTCAAGTTTTTCAACTTGATCATAATCGTCCTTAAAGGGTGGCTTTGGAGATCCATTATGAAGCTAATTTTGAGCACAAATAAAGGCTTGAGTCATTCTTGAAGTTAAAGAAGCTCTAAAATCATCAATCAACCGACTTAAGGTACTAAAGGTAGATCTAGAAGCAATGATGAAAATAGACATAGCAAACAAATCACGAGCCAACATTGCTAAAATAGAAAATTAATAGGCATTCATGTTCCACCATTTAAGAACACCAAAGTCAAGCACATCATTTTCTTTCTTTTCACTCAAATACGTGTTTAAGTTCTGATTTTTTTCTGAATCTCCATCCTCATCTATACATCTTTTGCAGTATTCCACCAATCTGATTGCCCTCAATACCAACATCTCATGTCAAGGCCATAATCAAATGTACTACTCTTCGGAGACTGTGACTCTATTTTTGAAGATGGTATTGCAAGACCAAATATTCTTTTTGTGCTCTTCAAAAGTTTCTTGAAGAGCTTTACCAACTCGACCATATATGTCCTTTCCCAATTGACCCTCACACACTTGATTAAGAGTGAGGAAAATATATCAATTTATGTTGTGGATCAAGAGCCACAACTACAAACAACACATGCTCACTTTAACAAGGTCTCTCTAATACGTATCAAATTTTGCTTTCATTTTTTTTTTCTTTTTTGCAACTTGTGACAACTCATGGTCATCACTTGCCTCCCACCATTCTACAAAGCAATAATATCACTAATTTCATCCACAAATACACTAGATGTCAAAAACTTTGAACCAAAAATTCTTATAGTCATTTCATAAAAATATTTTAACACTTTCATCGATCTCTCAATCATAAACCAATCATCATTCATAGGAAGCCCTACCTTACCATAAGGTCTTTGAGGACCAAAATAATTGCAAAATTCTTTGTCACATATCTCATACTTATTAGACACACTCTGAAAAAGAAAAGCAGTTTCAAGCATGAAGTAAGAAGAATTCTATCTTGTTGGACAATCAAGACTAAAAAATTTCTTAGTTCTTACTTTTTACTCAATAGCATAGTCTTTGAAATTTTTTCACTTAGTTGGTAATTGTCTCAAATACCTCACTACAGTGTGAACACGCTCAATTAACACACCAACATTAATTGTTAATCCATCTTTTACAACAAGGTTAACAATGCGAGCTGTGTACCTCATATGTAAATATTTTTCCATCACAAATTGTCTTTCCCCATGATGAAAATATTTTGTCTTAAGTATCCTACTTTAATATCATTAGAAGATGCATCATCGAAAGTAGTGGTAAATATACTATTAATTCTCCAATCAAGCAAGCATTTTTTTTTTAAAGAGAATGTCTAGGACATGGAATAAAATTCAAAATCAATTTATTCAACTTCTAACTTTCGTCAATGAAATGAGCAGTCAAGCATATATAATTGGTTTTCTATTAGGAGTCTATGTATTTGTTTATAAGAAGAATCCCTATTCCAGATTTTTGAAGTACTCCTTTATTTTTGTTTTTCTTATCAAAATATAATTTCAAGCAATCTCGTGTAATTGTAGTTCTAAATGAAACAACAAATTGAGGACATGCGATATAAATAAATTATTTGAATCCTTTATCCTCATCAAACCGAAAAGGTAATTCATCAACATTGATCATTTTAGCACAAGCTTCCATAGTTGGTTCTTGGTTAAATTTACTAGGGGCACTGAAGTGAAATGACATATATATCAAATACTTTGAGTGAAATTATTGATAGTATAGTTATCACTCCATTTCTCGGGATTTTTCTTGCCAGATTTTTTTATGAATTTTCAAATTAAAAGTGCATTTATATTAGGATCAGTGGCACAATCTTTTACAAACACTTGTATTTTACTCCTTCGTTTACTCTTCTTATAAAAAATTATGGTGAAATGTTTATATAGCTCACACCTTTGTTCTTGAATCTTTGAAGGAGTTCTGTATTGAATTCTTTCTCTTTTCCCTTTCTAGAGAACCAACAGGAGGATTATCATCCCCAACCCCAAATGATCACTGCACTCATTTGTCTCCTTGCTAACAATCGCATTCCCACTGAAATCCATCTCCTCATTTTCAGGAATGAATTCCATGTACTTTAGAAACAAAAGAAATTTGAGAATTAATTAATAAATACAGTCCATGATTACAATACTTAATAAAGTATAAAGAATCAATATGATATGAATTGAATTAATTCAATGAACTAAAACATGCTACATATCTTAATGAAGAAGATATCAATTTACAACAAGAATTACAATCTCTCTTGAATAATGAATTCCACAAATTTATCTACCAAACTAATCTATATATAGCCTATGCATATCCTATTATTTTCCATGTTCTTCAATGTTCAATTTTCAAAATAAATTGATTTATTTCAATATGCAATATTATTTTTCATATTCTTCAATATTTGAAATTCAATATTCAATTTCAATTAATTATTGTAATTTATAACTTCTCAAAATCTCAACCATCACTATTTATCTAGTTAGTACATAAGCAAAAAAAAATAAAAAAAAATCTAACCAAAGTTGGGATTTGAGCAATTTGAAAAAAGTGGCTGCCTCAACCACAAACAAGAAATTAAAAAAAAAAAATCTTCGAAGATTGAAGCTTAATTTGGGCATCTCTTTTTTTTTTTTTGGAAGTCAGAGCCTTGAAGCTTGAACTATCAACTAAGCCACAAACTAGGCTTGTTTTAGCTAATGTGACTCCATGTTGTATTTTAGAGTTCGGTGAGGCGATGAGGTAAGGTTAAGACTAAGGATGTGAGGGTGAGTGTGAGGCAGTCTGTGTGCTGCTGCTTTATTTTTGTTTGGAAGGGTGAGGTCATGAGGGTAAGGGATTAGGGAAGGGTTTGGAGTCTGTATTTGTAGTCTTTACTCTTTAATTTAGAGTTTAAACTTTGGGGCTTTGGAATAAGATCAAAACAACATAAGTTAAAAAAAATAAAAAAATAGGAAAAGAAAAATAAGACAAAAAGAGTGTAATTTTAATGAGGTTCTTCGGAGATTCATATTGCTCAGAAGTGGAATTAGGATCTCTTCCAAAAGTTAGTAAATTTAATGAGGTTTTCACTCCACAATGCATTTGCTGGAGGTAAAGCTTGAGATTTTTTATGAGTGATTCTTTCTCCTTTTTTTTGTTTTTTTTTGGTTGGTATTTATAGTGGTTAAGTGCTCGGTGGGCTTTCACTCCACTTGGGTCCCAGCGCCCATCTTGATAAGGTTAATTAATTGAGCTTATTGATTTTATTTATTTAATCGCGCCCTCTTATTTAACTTTTAGTTTTTTACCCTTAGGATTTTATTTTGCCTATTAGAGATATTCTCCTATTTCCAGTTGACTGAGTTTATTGTCAGGGAGACTTAGCCCCAGTAAGTACCTCTTTTCTTACTTAATTTATTTTACTCCGCGCTATGTTTGTAATTATGTGCAATCGTTTGACTATATTATTTGATCTTTTTGAAACAACTATAGAACCCAATCATTGTTTCTTGCTAAGTAGAGTGGAATGCAGCTGTCATAGCTTGGCTTAAGGAGGAGGCTACAAAACTCACCTAGCAGCATGCTTAAAAGGGTGAGGAGTTTGTGAAGTGGTTGAAGGAGAATTAACAATTGAATGAACAGTAGATTAGGGAGTTGAAGACCATGAGGAAGTTCTAGGAGTCTCTTGCCAAGAAGTGGAAACTGCACTTTGTATATTCCTAATATTAGATCTATTGAGTAGGCTTGCATTGGTTTTACTGCTTGTCCTAACGCCTTCCTCCCATTTGATGAGTTATTTCCTGCGAGTCCTCCAAAGATGATTGAAATGACATTGGTAGTAGGTAAGCTATTTGGGTCTTTTTGATGCTACTACTCCATTGACTTCAACTGTTCACTTGGTGAGTTTCGGTGGCTTTCGTTGTTTGAGACTTCGAATCGCTTCTGGGACTATGCTATCTTCGAGCTACATACTCCTTCAAATATCCTCGCTGGATTGGCTTCTCATTTTATCTTTAGATGTTAGTATTCCTTAGTAATATGCCTATGATCATAGTGGAATCGACAGCATTTCTTGAAATTTTGTCTCTTTATATTGTCCACCATTTCTTAGAGGTCCCGGACGAGGCCTCCATGTTTCACCACAACTAGGATGCCCACCTTGTATGTGGTGAGAGGGGTGTATATAGTGAATGTTCTAGAAAGGCAAAGCGGCGTTCTCTAAACCTCTTACTATTAATGCCTTATTCATCTCGTGTTTTATGCTTGTTGGCATCCAAAATAAGCCATTGCCTCCTTGATTAGATGTACTTCTCCTTTCGGTTTAGGAGTTATTCAAGCGTGGCGGGCAAGTTTTCGGCTATGGATTCTTGGAATTTCTAATATTTCAAGTTCTATTGAATGATATCCGTAGTAGTTCCTAGTTGATATGAGGAATCTCGTGTACTACTTTAACAAAGTGGTTGCTATAGTCCCTTAGGGACTCTTAATCGTTTTGCTTGATAGTAAATATGTACGCTGCCTTCTTAGAATATCTATAATTGATGGAGAAATTATAAAGACGTGTGTTGCACCTATTGCTCCCAATTGTGATGGATCCAACTGACATTTAATTGAACCATGTCAGAATACACTTGGAAGAATGGTCTGGATTGCCTTATAAAAGGCAAATGTGCTTAAGTCATATAGCTCCATCTTGGAAAATAAGTTATCCATGTGCTAGGGGTCTACTGCTCCATTAAACTTTGGAATATTAGCAACGGAAGAGATTGCATCTTTAAAGATCAATAACTAGTGCTACCCTCTTCTAGCTCCTTTTAAGCATTGGCCTATGATCGAATTGGTCGAGACTCTAGTTGTGGTCGGTGATTGCCTGGTCAGCTTTGAGGAAGGACTGCACATCCACGTGTTGAGGCGGAGGAGAGGTGATGCCCCTTCTTTGTTTTTCTCTTTGTCCTCTCTAGGGATGATGAGATTTTCTTCTCCAGCAAGAGGGCTAAGGTTGTTGCTCTTGTGGATGATGTTAATATGTGTGTGTGTGTGTATTCAATGTATTTATTTAAATTTTGAGGATAAATAAAAAATAAAATGAAATAAAACAATATAAAAAATAAAAAAATAAGTGATTTGAACAAAAAAGTATCAGAGAAATGGAAAAAGAGAAGAAAAAAGTTTCCATTGTTATTACTTTTTCAAATTGAATGAATTGTTTCAACTAATAAATGTCAAAGGAGGCATCAAATGTCATAGTTATTATTGGTAATATACTCATTTAGCTACATATGATTGAGCCTTGATTAGAATAAATGAGAGATTCTTTGTGATTGTTGTTAGAGATGTTCAAAATTATCTTTTGTCCTTAATTTTAAAGTGAAAAGTACTAAAAATATGTTAAATAATTATATTTGATGCTATACATTTTGATATTTTTCATTCCTTTTTCCTCATCAAATTCAAAGTTCAAAACACAACACAAAAGTTTGATATAAACAAATCGGGTGACTTTTGACTCAATGACATTAGTTTTACCCATAAAGTGTAAGACTGGAAGTACAAATCTAATGAATTCCTAATATATATGTGTGTAAATAAAAAGGAATACAGATTAATAAAGATAAAAATATAAAAAGAAGACAAAAGGGGTAAGCAAAGTAATGCGAGTGTTTGGTTCTTGGGGAAGATTTCCTTTCTTCAAAACATTTGAAAACATATACCTTATTTTTGGACTAGCTAAAAGCCATTTTTCAAAATATTCCATATATTTTTTATTATTTTACCAAAAAAATCTCAACCTTTATTCCCAATATCATTATTTAACTAATTATTTTCATACTATTTTTCTGAAAATATAAATAAACATACACACACTTTTCAAAATATTTTCTAACTATTCTTTAAAACATATATAAAAACATTACACTCTCCAATGACCAATCCCACCATTGCATTCTTCAATTTTATTCTCAAAATTATTTTTTCAAAATATACAACCCAAAACACCACAAAACATATCCAAATATTATGAATATGTTCCTAGTAACTCACTATATTTGAATATTGCCAATATTTTTCTAGTAACCCGCTAGATTTTTGCTGTAATTAGGTATGACTATTTTAATAAATGTATTTTTCAGCATTAATTAATTTAAGTTATAACATTTCAACTATGAAAGTATTAATTCATAAGTACTATGATCTCAACCATTTTTAAGCATTAATATAGTCCAAACTTCAAAATCAAACAGGAGTAGTGCAATTTTATAATATTAGTAGCTAATTGGGGGTGACTATTCATTGTCGTGATTGCACACTCAGATGAACCATAAACACCACAAAACACAACAAGAAAAATAGGAAAAAAGGAAAAAATAAAAAAAATAAAAAAGAACTAAAACCACAATAATGCATATTATGTCGGTGGAAATTGGAAAAAACAAGAAAGCCAAACCGGGTACACACACTGCGCAAAACAGTCTTCACACTATAGACAGATCTGCATAAATAAACACACAGACACGCACTAAGTCCAGAGCAGGAGCACATCTGCGTGTATCAGTATATATATTTCCAGTATATATTATATATATATATATTTATTACAAGTTCACCTGTCTACGCATATATACCCCCTGAATTATTTGTCTTTCTGATCTCTTGTGAAACTCTACCCGAAGCCACACCCTCACCTATATATGCAAAAATAAATACAAAAAAGAGAGCATCAACAACTTCCGTTTTGTGCTTTGACCAAATCAAGCTTGGTCAAGAAACCTCTTTTAAGGTTCTTTTGGTCTTGCTGCTTCATATTTGCCAAATTCCAGATATGAGTTTTCTTGATTTTCTTTTTTTCGAAAATGGGTTTTGTTTTATCTATAATTTTTCTTGAGATGGGCTGGAGTTGGTTTCTTCGGTCTTTGTGATTTTCATTTTGGGGGAGAGAGGGTCTTGTATATTTATGTTTTCTGGGTTTCGGACATTGACTCTGATTTACTCAGTTCATTATTTTATCTGTGTAGTGAGTTGCTGAGTTGACAGAGCAGAAAAGGAAGCCTTTTGGGCAGGCATAGCAGAAAGTTGTAAGCTTTGGGATTCAGAAAATGTTGATTTGGTGCCTCAGAGTTGACCCAGATTTGAATCTTTACTAAAGTAAATTTCTCGAAATTTAAATTGCCTGTTTTATGTTGACTCGTGAACTCTGATTGAACTTGTGTGCTCTCTCTCCTATATTGGAGCAAATGGAAATGCAATGACTTTGTGTAGGTTACTTTTGGTCCTTTTTAATATAATTGAGATGCTAGTACAATCTAGTTCCTGGCTTTCTTTCATAAACTGAGTGACATTGATTATGAATGCTTACTGCAGAATGGTGGTAGCCCAGTTTCGCCCCAGTCACTAACACAATGCCAAATATTGGGACATTTGATGTGAATGGTTGGTACTAGTGGCACAATAAACTAGTCTTTTGACATATGAGCTACAGATGTGAATACACATGTGTGAATATTTGGATTTCTCAAATAAGCTATACTGTTGCCTTCATTACCTCCTTGTTCCAATTTTTCAAATGGGTGAAAATTGGAAGTTTCTTTGATCTTGTGCAAAGTTTCATATGTGGGTTATTAGAGGTATTCTTAGAGGTATGCCAGCGGCTGAGTTTCTATGTTTTCACTTCTTAGTATTTCCGAAGTTATAAATTTAAGGGGAAACTTAATCAGCATTGACAGTTTGAGCATCTTAATTATTAAAAGCATAATTTCAATGTGCATTTTTTGTGTCAGGCTTTGAGCAAGGGAGGTAGTGGCTTCTGGCATTGTGGAAGTTTGAATTCTCATTTCTGTTCGCTTCTAATTTGACGTGTTGGGATGGGCTGCCGCTGTTCAAAACTCACCTCATGTTGTTTTATCTCGGAGCATAATGGACCCGTTCATGAAGCCAATAGTGCTGGTGCGTCAAATTTTTTTCTGTTTCTTCTACTTTTTCAATCTTCTAAGTTGTCAAAAAGTCAGATTTTGAGAAAACTTACATTTGTTGCAGAAAATGAGGAGAAAGCTGAGACAAGCGATCTGCCTACATTTCGTGAATTCTCAATTGAACAACTCAGGATAGCTACATCTGGCTTTGCAATAGAGAACATAGTTTCAGAACATGGGGAGAAAGCTCCTAATGTGGTTTATAAGGGGAAATTGGAGAATCAGAGGCGGATAGCTGTCAAGCGCTTTAACAGATCTGCTTGGCCTGATTCCCGGCAATTCTTGGTAAGTAGGCACTCTGTGCATCCTGATGAAGGTTTTTATTTATAGCCTTATATAATTAAGTTGACTGAGATTTCTATACCTTTTTGTCTAGTATCATTTACGCTAGTTTTTCCTCATGTTGATATATGTAGTTTTAATTTGTCTTCCTTGTTTTAGATTACCAAGGAGTAAGGTGTGTGTTTTAACTATTTCTTAACCTATGCAGTATATTACTTAAATTGGATAAAAAAGATTGTCTATTTAGAAGAACTGTTTCAATATTTACAGACAACTTTGTTTTCTATTGTGTTTCTAACACTCTTTTAGCTTTCTATATCATAAAGTTTTGTCGGTTTCTTGAATTTTAATAGAAACACATTACTTTATTAACACTTCAGGAAGAAGCAAGGGCTGTTGGTCAACTCCGGAACAATAGATTGGCTAACTTGCTTGGCTGCTGCTGTGAAGGTGATGAGAGGTTACTTGTTGCTGAATTTATGCCGCATGAGACCCTTGCAAAACATCTATTTCACTGTACGTACATTCCATCGCAAAAATCTTATAGCCTCTCCAAATTGACAATTATTCATACTATTGTGCGAGTGTTCATTAAATTGAAATTGGTGGGTTATTTGTATTTCTTGCATTTTTTAGTTGACTATTCCTTTGGACGAGAGGAATTCATTTCTCCTACAGTTTGTTTGAAGTACTTGTGATTGTTCTCTTTCTCCACTCTTGTAGAGTGGTTCCCTTAACTTAAAAAACTGTAAGATTTCTGTAATACAGTCTTGTTAATCTAAAGTATAGCCTCTACATTTTGGCTTATAGCGAATTCCTCTTTAATTACCAAGCGAAGCATGCCAAAAACTGTCAATAACTAACTTAGATCTCAAAATCAGGAGAGATATATTTATTTATTTTCCCCATATCATTTCTCTTGCAATTCCTACATAAAAACAACATTCATGCTGCCCTTTTAACTTTTCAATTTGTTATTTCTTTCATGTAAACTAGTTCTTAAATTGGTGGAATTGTGTCCAGTTTGCTCATGTGCTAATTTAGTTTTACTTTTTAGTGCCTTGCCTTTCTCAATTTCTTCTAGTGAAGAAAATCCACTTGGGCATGAACTTGGAAATAAGCATCCCCTGTTATAATATGTGATTTGTTTCCCTTAATTTTTTCTCGAAGTTACAAAGTGTAGATTACCTTCAGTTAATTTGACAATGAGCAAGTTTAATCCATTTCACCATATTACTTTGGCTCCTACTTTGACCTCCCTTTAGTTAGTTAGTATTTTCTAATGTTATTAAGCTGCATTTTTACATGAATTCAGGGGAAGCACAACCTATGAAGTGGGCGATGCGGTTAAGAGTTGCTTTGTATATTGCACAAGCATTAGAATACTGTACAAGCAAAGGACGTGCTCTTTATCATGATCTTAATGCCTACAGAATAGTCTTTGATGATGTAAGCATGAAGTTTGGTGATCTTTGTTGTCCCTTTTTTGACTATTTTGTCTGTGGCATGAGAAGTATTGACACAATACTATTTCATATGGAATAGGATGGCAATCCCAGACTGTCATGCTTTGGTTTGATGAAGAACAGTAGAGATGGAAAAAGCTACAGTACAAACTTGGCATTTACTCCTCCAGAGTACCTGAGGACTGGTATAAAATCTGACCACCAAAAGAAGTATAACCAAATTGCATTTTGCAGGATATTCTACTTAATATCTATCATAAGATGGCAGGAAACTGAATGGTTCAGATGAAATAGTGAAAAATGGGGTTGGCTGACATATTAATGCTGTTGCTCAACATCATTACTAAAGTTGCATTCTTGGATAGAAAATGTATGTGCAGATGATAAGTTATTTTTGTTGGAAGAACAAGCAATTTCAAAAGTAGAAATTGAAAGATGTCGCTTTCCTGCTATAATATCTTCCCCATGACATGATCAGATTGGTATTTAGCCAACGACTAGGAAATATTTTTCCCCCTCTTATAGAAGGTTGGTTGTAGCTACGTTTGCCATAATTTATGGATTTACTCTTAATTTGTTCTAATTAAAGTTGAAGAAAGTGCTAGGTGCGCTTCTCTTTTGGTGCACTGTAAAGGGGATAATTGAGATTGATGCAATTAGGTTAATTTGTCATGAACTTACTAAAGCTATTGTTATTTTCTATGAACTCACTATGATTCCTTATATTTGAGATTGTTAACTGATTTGACATTGATCTTCTAATTCTTTTAGGAAGAGTTACTCCAGAAAGTGTAATATATAGCTTTGGGACACTTTTGCTTGACCTCCTCAGTGGGAAACACATTCCACCAAGTCATGTGAGTCTTTTTATGCTGACTTTATCTTGGTAGCGGTTGCTGATAATATACTATTGTTACCAGCTAAGAGAAACAGATTTGGAACTATTGCCTGAGAAATATGGTAGTTGTCAATCAACTAGATAGAAGTTTTACGGGAGCTTTAGGTTGTCATAGTTTGTATATTTTTTTTGTGTGATATTTTATCAACTGTTTCTAGATTGGAAGTCCTTAATTTGCACATGGTGCTCTTAAGGGTTCACTATTGCTTTGATGGATAACCTATCTTCATCAACTCTATTATACCTCAGTTTTAATTGGAACACTTACCTGGTTAGTGTTTACCACCCACAATTATATGCTGCGTCCTAATGCATGAAAATCATGTTTTTACCGCACCCATGTGCCATCTTATGCAGTCATATGTATTTCCATAATACAAGCAGAGTGATGCATCTGGGATAGTGGTGCATGCATATCAACTTATTGCACCTACTGTCAAAGCAACTAAAAGAAAGTGAGGATTGAGTAGCCAGAGACATCTTTGCACGTACATATTTGTCAAAATCCTACTTTTACAATCCACTAATGTTGCTGAAGACGTGTGGGCATAACTAAGTAGATCACTTTACTAGGCCTCAAGAAGTGCCAAATCAGGTTGGCTTTTAGGCGAAGCCATCTGTTGAACTGTTGGCACATTTAATATGTCCATAAATGGAAGCACAATGCATGTGATGGATTGTTGCCTTAAGTTGTCCATGAATTTGAGAGTACTTGATTAACTTTTTGCCGTTTGACTTCTCTTAGTGTTAAGTAGCTTTTTGATGTAGACCTACTTCAATCAGTATTGATATATAATGTTCTCTATAATTGGTATCAGGCCCTTGATTTGATTAAGGATCGGAATCTTCAGATGTTAACTGATTCTTGCTTGGAAGGTCAATTTTCCAATGATGATGGAACTGAGTTAGTGCGCCTGGCGTCAAGATGTTTACAGTATGAACCCCGTGAAAGGCCAAATCCAAAATCGGTGGTTGCTGCATTGGTTCCTCTTCAGAAGGAAACTGAGGTGGGTTCTTGTCTGGAGTGGAATGACATTTAGTTTAACAGAAATCAAGTATTTAGTCAACCGGTGCTATTATGCCGCCCCTTGTGGTTCATATTTCCGCATTCTCCTAGTAGTTGCATAAAGTATGTGCTGCACATATATATACATAAGATTACTGTAGAAGATTCTTTTTCAGTTTAATTATTTCCATCAGTTTGTGCCTAGCTTATGGTGAATAACTATTTTCTTGGCTCGAACTTTGCCTTTTGTTTTACTAGAATTTTGTCATTGATAATTGAAACACAATCATGTCTCCTGATTTTATAACATCTTCTGTGAGGAAAATTCAATGTCTAGGTTTAATGTCTATGCTTTTCAAATTTTTGTGAAGTTAAATATATCTCTTAGTCATTCCATTAGCATATGAGCTTTTAATCATATGTAAATGAGCTAAAATGGCTTCAAATTAAGTATATGCTCTCTGGATGTTGAATTTATTATTTCAATGTGGAGAGCAATGTTAAATAGGCTGATGATACTGGCAGAGCGGTTATCCTAATGCTAGAGTGATTATATGATATTGCCTACGTTACCTCTTCATCAAACTTTACATAATTCAAAACCCCTTCCTTGATCTGATGCAATCTTCCTTTGATTGTTTCTGGCTTTGTCCTTTGGTTGATCCTTCCATTCTAGGAATTCGTGGGTTCAACAATCAACATCCTCTTTTTTCTCTAGTCCATATATATATATATATATATATTAAACGATTCACTGTTTATAGATGCATGCAACTCGAATTCAAATGGCATAGAACATCATCGTTGAGCAACATATGTGCAAAATGGTTTGTCTTCAGGAATTGGTGTAATAAAGAAGGTTACATGTTATTTTCGAATATGCATCTGATGTACTGACAGAGGAGGTGGAGAATAAGGGCTGGTTCAGGCAGAAAACATCAATTTACGTTGGGATTGGGAATAAAGAGAACTGCTCTAGCATTAGGATCTCACGAGCCTTTTAAATACTCTTTATTTCCCTGGAGGAGTTGCCGCCAAAAGGGTTACGAACAAGTGCAGGCCTTTGAGCCTTCATGATTCTGAGTTCTTTTGATAGGAGATATTTAAGGAAAGAGTTCAAATCATGTACATCATTCTCTTCATTTAGCTTTGCATCTAAAATAATGTCTTAAGCTTGAAATAGCTAAAAGTAGGATAAATTTGGGGCACTGATCTGATTTTTGTAATATTTACATAATTATGGCATCTATATATTGAAAACATTATTGAGGATATCCAAATTCAGACTAAGGTAATAACATGATCTCATTTACTTTTTAAGGAAAAAATGCGTAACTCTAATTATAACCTTGAGATCAGATCATAAACTAAATGTTGGACGGTATAGACATTCTTGATGACTGGTGTATGCATACATATTCCTCTGTCTATTTGACGTCATTGTGTTTTACATACAAAGGTTGCAAAGTTATGTGCTGCTCCTGGGTGGTTGAATTCAATTTACTTCTCTTGCTATTTCTATACAAGTTGTCTCTATTAAGTTTCAATACTTTTGCAGATTCCTTCACATGTATTGATGGGCATACCTCAAGGCGCAGGGGTTCTATCTCTGTCAGCCCTTGGTGAAGCATGCCTAAGAATGGATTTAACTGCCATACACGAGATATTGGAAAAACTTGGCTACAAAGATGATGAGGGAGCAGCAACTGAGGTTAATTTCTGGTTAATCTTATTTGAAAGTTCCATTGTCTGATCTATATGAATTTAAGAGTTTTAGTTGCCACCTTCATATGCGACAAATATGCTTAAGTTGGTGAAGCACCCATGTGCAGATGCTGAGAGAGCTCTGGCCGTGACATGAAAAAACTGCCTGCCCCAAAACATAGCAAAAGTGTCTAGCTGCTTGCCCAGCATGGTGTTTGATTGTCAAAAAACCTGCCAAATTCTGGAATATTTCCTTCCATAATTTTGCAGTTTTAAATCATCAGTTGATATATCACTACCACAATGTTTGGCGTAAGGATTATGCCGGGGAAAAGAAACAAAAACATTAATGAAAATTGTTTTGATTGTTTGGTTGGTAAGGAAAATAATAAGGAAAAGAAAACTTGGGGAAAAACATAACAGAATTAGAGAAAATTCATTTTCTTATATAAAAGCTTATGTGGCTCTCTCTCATTTTTCAACACCTGTCTCTGATTCATTTTTTGATTTCTTTCCTCTTGTTTTCCTTAACAACCAAACAAACTTAAAATTTTAGATTCCTTAAATTTTGTTTTTCTTTTCCCTTGTATTTTCCTTTCCTTGCCAAAATCTTTAAACCAATCAGAGTGTACATGATGAGGTTTAAGTATTTGTGACCTTGATGTTGATTCTTTTTTGACCGGAATCAATCATGTTCTTGACTCAATATTAGGGATGTAATAATCACTTTCCTCTATTATTTCCTCCACCATGAGGAATCATTCTGGAAAGCAGGATGCTGTTATACAGAGTTTATCAAGTCCTTCAGTTAACCAATTTCAAGTATTCCTTTAGTTAACACATCCACTATTTTCACATGTTCCGTCATTGGACTCATCAAATCCTCGTCGGTTCTTCTTTGTTTGTATGTTCGTTGAGTGCATGCTATTTTGTTGGCATTAATGTTCCATCTTGTACTCTTTTTTAACATTTTTAGTCATACCAGTTTCAACAAGCAATATCCGCAATATGATTCCTAACAAATTATTATTTCCTTTTGTCCAGCTGTCATTCCAGATGTGGACAAATCAAATGCAGGAAACATTGAACTCAAAGAAAAAGGGTGATGTGGCTTTCCGGCATAAAGATTTTAGGGTTGCAATTGATTGTTACACACAGGTTTGAACATTGATACTATTATCTCCCTTGCTGCAACAAAATATTTTCCCATGGAATTGATGTATACCCATGTGTAATTTTTGTGCAGTTTATTGATGTTGGAACAATGGTGTCCCCAACTGTGTTTGCACGGTGTAGTTTGTCGCATCTTATGAGTGATATGCCTCAGGAAGCCCTCAATGATGCAGTCCAAGCACAGGTTATATCTCCTATTTGGCATATTGCTTCCTACCTACAAGCTGCCTCTCTTTTCGCTTTGGGAAGGGAGAATGAGGCTCAAATTGCACTCAAAGAGGGTTCCATTCTTGAAGAAAAGCGAAATGCAACTTCCTGATACCTAATGGATTGCATCCGGTGCCTCTTTCCACAACAAAAATTCAAAGGATATAAAGTTCAAAGTCTCTTCAACCCTTCTTTTGGGGTTGTTTGAAGGATTCTATGTCTGCATGGGCTGGATGCTTCCCCTCTCCGTTTCTGCAAGTTGACTAACACAATCTGGGGAACAGATTCAGTGCCATTGGAAGGGATCACATGTTGATTAAGATTTGACTATTTACACGCCATACTGTAATTTGTGTACTGTGTGCTATATGGCTTGCTCATCTAAGATTAGCTTTCTTTTTCTTTATTTTATTTTATTTTATTTTCATGTGGGGCTTTATTGTGGAGATTATTTATTTTTATCAAAAAAAATTTGCTTGTAATTGGCTTAGTGTAAGAGTGATTGCTTGGATTAGACTGGATCGAATTTGGTGTTGGGACTTGAATTTCATTTTCAAACTCTATGTTAAATTATTCTTCTGCCTTCTTTGTGTCCATCGGAGTAAAACATTGGATGGAAATTGGAATGGTCCTTTGAGGTTGTTATTGTTTAATATTTTCATGTTTTTCGTGTGTTAAAATAAAATATCTCCACATTCTGAATTTTTATTATAAGATTATGTATTTGTATATAAACTTGCTTGTATATATAAAAACAAGCAACCATACTAAAAGAGTTTGGATCTTAGAGGGTTGTTTTAATGACATTCTAGATGTTTTCCTTACTTCTTTCTGATCTAGAAGTGCTTGGAAAGTGAAACAATTTTTGAGCCACAATTTACATACAACTTGTAGAGATGTATCTTTGTGTATATTGATCACATACTGTTAGCACACGCTTAAGTTTTGGATTTTCTTTCTTTCTACACATTTTTTTTGTTTTCAAAATTAGATTATATATTGGTTGGGTGGTGAGGAGTTATAGTGAAAGTTGGGGTTGTGGGTGGTTGAAGAAACTATTCTTTAATTTTTTATACCCATATGTTGAAAGGGTTAATTACCCAAATCTCTTGAGATTTGGCCTATTTACCTAAAAATTCATAGGTTTTATGAATATAAATACTTTCTGATATGGGATGGCCTAATGGGCTCGACCCAGCGACCGCAGGCCCAAGGATGTAGTGCCAGGTCCATCTCATACCTCGAGCCCAATGGTGCTACAGACGTCAGGTGACTCAAATCGACCATACAGATTGACGTTGTACTTTGGAGGGCGGGCATTCGACTGGGTCGCAGATAAGGTTGCTGGTCAACCCATTGACCGCGACGCTTGTCCACCTCTCACGCTGCGTGCTAACCTATCATAAGGTCGACCCTGCCACTAAGCAGGGGGGTTGAGTCGGCGCAGAATCAACTCTACCGCATTAAATACCATGACAGACATCATGCCTCCTCAGTTCCACCCATGCTGCTGCACCAGGCAGGAGGCGCATCTACAGTGTACTAACCTGCCCATGAAACCTGGAATGGCAGCCACCTGGAATAGTACAGGAATGTGAGATGACCTAATACCCCTTATGCAAGGACAATGATCCTTTCTACATATCAAGGGCATCTCAAACAAATCTTCACTAGGAGAAGGCTATAAATATCCCAACTCCAGCCTCCCAAAAGGTATGCTATTCTATATCCAAAAGTCCTCACTCTACCGCTCGCTATATCTGGTTGACTCTATACTAACTTGAGCGTCGGAGTGTCTTAGCTGAGGGCACCTCGGCTAGCCTGACGTTAGTTCGTGATTGCAGGACTTAGTCCAATTACCTTTACATATCGACCACCCAGGTCGAATACCTCCGAACTTATCATCTGATCCAACTCAAAACGGATTTCACCTTCATCACTTTCTAATGTTGTATTCTGTCTTACATTTTCTAAAGTTTATTAGTCTATGTTAGAAAAATTGATGACATCATTGAAAATTTTGCATGATTACTGTTACGGTTATTTTTCAGACAAAAATATCATTAGACCTATTTATAATGTTTCTCATACTACAGAGGTGTAATTTAAACATTGTTTAAATTATTTATGATAAATTTAAATATATTTTAGTACTAATAAAATTTTATAAATACTAAATAATTTTTAAATTCAAGTTAAATAGATCAATTAAAAAATAAAATAAGTAAAAAAATTTAAAATTTAAATATTAAATTCATCTCTTAAATTAAATAACTTTTATAATTTTAGATTGCATAATGATCAACAATATTAAAATAATAGTTATAATTAAAATAATTTAATTAGATTAAGTTAAAATTACTTATTAATTAAGAAATAAAATAAATAAAATAATAAAAATAAAAATTAAAGATTAAACACACCTAAAATAATATAATTAAATTTAGTTGAATTTATCTATTAATAAAGATTATAAATTAAAAAAATAACAAAAATCTATATCTATCATACTAATAATTAATTAATTAAAAAATAATAAAAATCTAAAGTTTTAGAAAAAAACATTAAGTAGTAAAACATGTCCAAAGTAATTTATTTATATAATTAAATTTATTTAATTATATTAAATAGAAAACATGTTTATTAATTGAATTACATATTAAATAATATTAAAATGATAAACATATATGAAATAATCTAATTAAATGAATTATTATAAAATAATAATATCTAAAATAAACAAATGATTTAAATAATGATATATTTAAATAATTAATTAAAAATAAGATAAATAAAAAATTCAAAATACTTCATTAGTTAAGAATAAAAAAGTAAAATTATATATTTTGATTAATTAATAAAAATATTTTTTTCCCCTGAAAATAGACCTTTCCCCACTTACCCACCCCCACCCCCACCCCCCACCCCACCCCCACGCCCATCCCCCGTTTCTCCTCCCAACCCTCCCTTTTTTCTGTCCATGCCATGGCAGCAGTCATCGCTGCCAGGTTTAACGAGGCCTTATTTGGCTAGTAGGGGGTTGGGGTTAGGGTTGCGGTGACGTGTGGGTGAGTTGGTTGTCTATGCATATATATTGTATGTATATGTATATTATATATATTAAGTATAAATAAAATGGTTAATTCATCTAAAATACCTTTACTTACTTTCAGTTTACACTTTGCTCCCCACTTGAATTTTTAAAAACTAAACTCCCTAATTTTTCACAAACTTTAGGAATCACTTCCTAAATCTTTCAGAAAAACTTAAATACCCTTGTACCTAACAAAAACAACAAAAAAACCAGCAAATCAGTGGTTTTTTTCTTCCCACTTCAACAAATGACAATTTTTCTTCAAGAAACATGCTTTTTTTCCCCTTTTTTTTGTGGGGGGGGGGGGGGGGGGGGCGGGAATTGTCTTATCCTCTGCTAAACAAAAGGTACGAAAACAACCTCTCATCTGCTAACAAAAAGGTGCGAATAGATGAGAGAACGGAAAAGGCAAAAGAAAATTGACGCGACAAGAAAAAAAACCTACTTCTCTGCAACTCTACAAAAATGGAACAACCAGGAGCACCAACAAGGAGCGAAGAATAGAAGGAACAGAACAAAGGACAGAAAGGTATGTTTTCTACTTCTCATACTCATGGATTTTGCTTTCTTTCAAAGGTCTGTATTTTTCAATTTTACAAGTTTTGCAGGTAGATTTTCTCATCTTTCTTTGTCTAGACTCTTTTTTAGTTGTTAAAAACTTGAACCCATTTGTTATATATATGATTTTTGTTGTAATATTTGAAAATCTCTGATTTGTACTTAAAAGGCATGAAAGTTATACTTCACTTTCTTGGGGTTTATACTTCTTATGCCTGAAATTATACCTTGAAATTATCTAAAAGTGATAGTATATAATCTATTTGTGTAAAGTACATTTCACAAGTAATTGTAGTCTTTGTATCTGAAGTACACTTTATAAGCAACTGTAGTACAAAATATTCAACCTTTCAGTACACATTATCTAAGTGGTAATATATAATCTGTATTTGAAGTACATTTTACAAGCAATTATAATACAAGACATTCAGCCTTTTAGTACACATTATCTGAAAGTGGTAGTATATAATATGTGTATCTAAAGTACATTTTACAAGTAATTGTAGTACAAAATATTCAACGTTTCAGTACACATTATCTGAGTGATAGTATATAATATGTGTATTTAAAGTACATTTTACAAGAAACTGTAGTGCAAAACATTTAACTTTTCAGTACACATTATTTGAAAGTGGTAGTATATAATCTATTTATATACTAATTTTTCTATATTTGATTGCAGCAAAGGCAAGACATAATGAGGTTTTCTCTCTTGCTCCCCCTAATATTTTCAGACTAAATTGGAGCATGTGAAATCCAAGATAGGGTTAAAATATTTTGATGCATTGAAGAAGACTTCTTTTTATATATACATAGATATGCCTAAGTCAAATTCTAACTTCATGTGGCTTGAAGCTATACTTAGGAGGTTTGATGCAAAAAAATTTGTTATTTATTTTTGCGAGGATTGGGGGGGGGGGGGTTGAAGTTCTATTTTCTATAGCCAAATTTTCTATGATTTTAGAGTCGCCCCATGTGGAGTAGTCAATTGCCATAAGATTGAAGATGAAGTCTTTAGCTATGAACTGTCTTTTTTCTGGAAAGTTGAAGAATATAACAAAATTTGAAATAGCAAAAATATTTGAGGAGTATGTATATAAGGATAGTGAGGAGGACTTAAATGATTTTTGTAGGTTGTATATACTTTTTGTTTTTAATTGTTTTCTATTTCCAACTTCTAATTTTTGGACTCCATGATTTCTCCTACCATACTTGGACGATTTGTCAAGAGTCGGTTTGTATGCATGGGGCATAGCTGCATACAACTTTCTTGTCGAAGATATGAGAAACCATGTAGGAGGAGTAGGTGGAGAAAGTAGCAAGAAGAAACACCTTGATGGGTGCACAATTGGTTTGATGGTAAGTGATTTTTATTTTACTAATAACATTGATTATATTTATATTTAAGTGAGTATAATTTTTTTCATTTATGAACAACAAGCATGGGATTATGAACGCATCCCATCATTGGGTTCACCAAAAAGTTTGTTTGATTTTCCACCCTATCATTGGTTAAAGGATAGCAAACTCCCAAATAATGTGAATGAGGCTGAGAATAAATTAAAAAAGTTATGTTAGGATCTTCTCACATTAGTTTGGATAATGATCATTTTGCGACATAATTTTTATTAATGATCTTTATCTTTGATTAAAATACGCACCCCCAAATATATTCAATTAAAATAGTTATATGACAATCTATAACCATTTATTCCAACTTACTATTACACTCCACTATATAGCATTCCACAAGGGCTACAAAACCATTATACAATTACTAACACCACAAATCCACATTTGCGTAATATTTACATTAGCAGTAACTAAGTTCAAACTTAACATTCCTGATACATAATATTTACAATCCAACATCATAACACATAACCTAGCAAACTAGGTTTACATAATAAATACAAAAGTCTTGTACAACTAGTTTCTCAAGTCTTCAAAATCAAACAGAACTCAAGCTTAACATACTATAAGTCACATATCAAGTCCAACCAAGCCGTACAATTGGTGATTTGCCCGCAAAACTATATACATATGCGCAAGAGGGACGTTCGTCGTCCATTAACGCCTATCTGGGGAAAAGAACCAAGAAATTCTTAAGTCTTCAAAATCAAATAGAACTTAAGCTTAACATACTATAAGTAACATATCAAGTCCAACTAAGCCGTACAATTGGCGATTTGCCCACAAAACTATACATACTACATACATATGTGCAAGAGGGATGTTTGTCGTCCATTAACGCCTATCTGGGGAAAAGAACTAAGAAATATATAGGAGGCGTAAGTCCTAATGACTTAATGAGGTGAACAATAAACAGTATAGACATAATATGTCGAATAAAAACTGGATGATTAGATTAGAGATTGAAAGGGAAGAATCAGATGATTAGATTAGAGATTGAATCCACAATTGATAAATTTTAATTTAATTTTATTTGTACAATTTTTTATCTTGCAATTTTGTTTATTTGTACAAGTGGGACCATCTCTGCCTCTCATTTCTTCTTTTCATCAAGATAGAAGTATGAAAAGGTTGCCAACAAGATTGCAACATTGAAAATTACTACTTCAAATTTCTCAAGTACTGGAGCAAAAAATGTTGGCATCTTCACCAGAAGTATGTTCAAGAAGTTGCAATCAACTTCGGAGGTAACTCCTTCACTTGTTGTGAAAAAGGCGATGCAGCATCATATTGATATCAATGAAGATGATAGAGACTCAAAGGAAGAATCCACATAATTCATTCCCCACTCAACATCAAATTTCTCGAGCATGGCGATGGTGATGGTGACAAGTGCTACAACCTTGGACAAACAAATTGCAAATTTGATGAGGGCCATTGAAAGACTCACGAAGCATGTCCAAGAGCGAAACTTTCAAATCTTCAAATTGATGAGCAAAGTGGACAAGCTTGATGCTAGTTGCATGGTGAAGAAACAAATTGAGGCTCAGGAAGAAGGCTAAACATTCACAAAGAGACAATCATCCAACAATAAAGATATTGCAACAAAAAAACCACAAGTTCCAACTAGACTAAAACCCATCGACCTACTGAAGGAGTTTATTATGAGAACTATCAAAAACAAGTTTGATGGAAGTTCTAAGTTATCTATGACCTACTTTAAGCCATATACTTAAAGGATTGACAACTTGAAAATGCTGATCGGTTATCAGCCCCCCAAGTTTCAGCAATTTGATTGTAAATGTAACCCAAAATAGCATGTGGTTCATTTCATTGAGACTTGTAATAATGCTAGGACATATGGAGATAATTCGGTAAAGCAATTTGTTTGATCATTAAAGGACAAAGCTTTTGATTGGTATATTGACTTGGAGGTAGGCTCCATCGGTAGTGGGGGCAACTAGAATAGGAGTTTCTCAGTCATTTCTATTGAACTCGAAGGACAATCAATATGATTGAACTCACCAACTCTCGTCAATGAAACGAAGAACCTATAATTAACTAATAAATCGCTGGAGAAATTTGAGCTTTAACTATAAAGATTAATTATCAGAGGTTTTAGCCATTGAGACGCGTATCCAAGGAATGCATTGGAGTCCTTGCTACATACTTTAGGGAATCAAACCAAAAACTTTTGAAGATTTGGCAACTTGTACAAATAATATTGAAATGAGCATGAATTTTGACGAACAAAAAGACTCAAGTGATGCCGATAATGATGATGTTCAGGGCAATTAGTTTTCATCATCAAATCACAAAAATGCTACTTGATAAGAGCCTAAACTGTCAATAATGCTCCTTGATAAGAGTCTAAAACTATAATAATACTCATAGATATGAGCATAAACTATAAAAAATTCTCAAGTCTCCAAGTCTTTAAGTCAAAGCTCAATTCTTCAAGTCTCCAAATCTAGGACTCAAGTTTTGAAATCTTCAAGTTGCTCTAAATCCCCAAGTCCAATACTCAGAATTTCAAGTATTCAAATCAAAGATTCAAGTCTCCAAGTCTTGAAGTTCAAAGTTTCAAGTCTCAAAATTCTAAGTGCTCATTGATAAGAGCTTAAATTGTTAATAAGGCTCCTAGATACGAGCATAAACTATCTAAATATTCAAAGTCACTCCATGTGCTCCTTTATACGAGTCAAAATTGTCAATAAAGCTCCTAGATACACTCCTATATGAAGCATAAATTATCTAAATATTTAAAGTCTCCCCATGTGCTCCTTTATACGAGTCTAAACTATCAATAACGCTCCTAGATACGAGCATAACTATCTAAAATTCTCAAGTTAAAGCATCCACATATGCTCATTGATAAGAGCTTAAACTGTCAATAATACTCCCAGATACGAGCATAAATTGTCTAAAATCTCTAAGTTAAAGTCCCCCCCATATACTCCTTAACAAGAGTGTAAATCGTTTATTAAGTCAAACTCAAGTGGACTCCTTGATATGAGTATAAAATGTCTATTCAAGTTAAATATGCTCCTTGATGGATGAGCCTAAACTGCATGTTACTTTTGATCGGCATGAGTATAAACTATGTACAACACCCCATAAAAAAGATGTTTACTTTATGTGAGAACTTCATTATAAAAATCTTCATGTATTGGCAATATGCAAAGTTTATAAAGATCCCACAAAGAGATGATAATTCTTGATGGCAGTACAGTTCGAGGAATGCTTGGAGGATGTTCTTGCTAATAACGTATGTGAAAAAATGAAAGAAAAGAAAAAATTCTCAAACAATTCAAGCCTTGCTTCTTTCGTGGATGATTGTCACATCTTTCATTAAGCCTTGAAGTGGGGGCATTTGTAAACATATTAATTTTAGCCATTGGAGAAGTGACACGTGTAAAATAATATGCTAGATATTAATTTAAAATTTCTATTTATTTCTTGAAATTTATTAAATTAAAATTTAAAAGATAAATAGTTAATTTTTGTTAATACTCTAGTATTTATTTTATACACAAATCAAATATTGACAAGTGTTAAAGATAAAGTATCTATGCCTATGGACTAATCAAATCAAAGATATTTGACATTATCTTTTTTATGTTTGATATTGTCAAATCAAAGATATTTGATATTATCTCTTTATATTTAACATTATCTTATCTAAGAGATAATTATCAAAAAAGTTCAAGTCAATATGAAAATCTCCCTTTAAACATCTATATAAGAGGTGATCGAAGCTCATTCTACACACAACATGAGTGCTAGCAAGTAAGAGAAACTATGAAGGAGTCCAACAATTCTCTCCAGCAAATTCAAGGAGATTCACGGCATTCAAGGTGTTTTTCGCGAAGCTCATATATTTTTGGTGATTGATTCGAAATTAAGGTGCAAAGCCCTCGAATTGGCGTTATTTCAAATCAAATTCAAGGAGATCTACAGTGTTCAAGGCATTCATCGTGGAGGTCATCAAATTTCAGGATCATATTTGGAAGGGAAGAATAAGATGATTAGATTAGAGATTGAATCCACAATTAATAAATTTTAATTTTGTTTTATTTCTATGATTTTTTGTCCTGTAATTTTGTTTATTGCAGACAAAGAAATTTGCGTTTATAAAGTCTTTTGAGTTCTTTATAACCTTCCAACAGTAAAAATTCTTGTTTATCTACACATGGAAAATCTTGCATTGCATATGGTCTACAAAAAACTTCTTGGAAAATTCAGTAGTTGAAGCAGTGAGTTGTCAAGTTTTTGAAGAACAATTTTCATGTCTGCTGCTTAGATGCCCAAAAATAATTATTAGAAGCAGTCTAAATTTGTAATAAGCTATCCTACATGTTTGTGAAAGTAACCAAAAAATAGCAAAGTTGTAATTTTGATATTGCTAAAGTTCAAAATTTTAAGCTTTATTTTGTTATTTTACTTTTTACTCCTAAAAAAAATTTAAATTTTATTTTTTTGATTCAGGTTAGGTCGAGTTGATTTAGGTGGATTCGGATTGTCATGCTATCCAAATTAAATTAAATTTTGAATTGTTCGTGTAACTTGAAATTCAATTCAATCCAACCCAGTCCATTTTTTTGAGCTCTCATTCGTGTCAATCTTGTTGAACCCGAACTCAAAATAAGTCAGTCCAAACTCAATTTTTCATGTCAACTCGTGTCGAATTATGGTGTCATATTGGAAATTACCACTCCTAACTTGCTTGTATATCTAAGCAAGGAAACTTACCAAAAGGACTTGGATTTTAGAGGGTAGTTTCACTAACTTTCTGCATGTTTTCTTTGCTCCTTTTTGGTCCAAAAAGTGCTTACGAAATGAAACAACTTCTAAGCCACAATTTATATGCAACTTGTAGAAATGCATCTTTGTATATATTGATCACATAGTAGCATACACTTTTTGCACCATTCAAATTTGAGATCTTTTTTTCTTTCTCTACACTTTGTGATTCTCAAAATCAGGTTATATATTAGTTGGGTGGTGAGGAGTTATGTTAGAAGTTAGACTTGTGGGTGGTTTCTTCACTTTATGGAAGAGATCGTCCTTTAATTCTTTATATCCATTTGATGAAATGGGTTGATTAATGGACTAAGGTCAATCCACATGGGCAATTCATTTGAATCTGAGTCACCCTATATAATTGACCCATTTTATTTGTTTAACGTGTGAAAAAAATGTATATATAAGTAACAAATTTGGAGAATTGCAATAGCTTTATATATATAATAAAATCTTTGAAATGATCTCATTGACTTCCATGCCACAAGTTGGCCAATTGGGTTTCTGCTTTCTTGTCTTGGGTCTCCAACAGCCCTCTCTTTTTTCAGTCGTAATTCTAACTCTAGTGACCAATTGCTCTCCTATAAAAAAGATGTCCCTTTTATTATTAATTTTATTGTGATACATGCATATATATATATATTGTTTCGTTTGAATTCATTCCTCACACATATAAGTGTATAAATAAATTGAAAAAAATGTTTCAAAACAACTTAATTTTAAAAAAGATGTTTTATTGTTGTGCCTTTTTCCTTCAATTACAACAGAAAATCAAATTATTTACTTTTATAATATTTATGCATTACTATTGTATTTTAATAGAGGTTTGAGGTTTCAAATTATTATCATATTATGTCAGTTAGGTCATCATTATTTAGATTTTTTTTAGAAAATAACAAGATCATTTATAATATTAAATAATCAATTAATTCCGATATATTGTGATTAATCCGTTTACTTTTGTAATTAATTTACCTATAGTATGACAATTGTACCATCGCAGAAGCTTCGAATTATAATAATTTTCAGTTCATTACCGTTTAATTTGTTTCTTTTTTCTTTGAGAAAATAATAAATCATGATTTAATATTATACCCGTGGAAATATTCAAAGTTGATCAACCCCAGTTGATTTACTTGTGAATAACAAACTTGGAGTTGCACTGCCAAAATTAGACACCACCGGTTCCATTAATGGAGAGTCCGGCGTGGTTGTTCTTCTCGTTTTGGGCTATCATCAGCGTCTCTTTCTTGCTTCTCGGATTCAACGCCTTCGACAAAAATGGGCTCGCTGACTCCGTTTCTCCGGTGGTTATGTCTTTGTTCAAGCACTTTTTAGCTATCTCTACTTGCCATTCTTCCAGTTATGCTCTGATATTTCGTCCTCGGTTGAAGATCCTCAGCGACAGACGCTATTTCTGGTTGTTTTTCGGGTTTATTCAGGTTGTGTGTTCTGTCACGGACCCGGAAGCCAACGGTGAAAATTTAGTATGGCCTATCCTGGTCAGCATCTTCATCAAGTTCTTAGCTTGGCTGTATCCTTTACCTTTTCTACAAGCATTTGCCGCCGAATACGTCCCGTTTTTGGTGTTTTTATTCTTTCCTAGTGAAGCATTTCCGTGGTATTTCCCGATCTACGCCTTGCTTAATTTCTTGCTTACCATTCTCCCGGATTATTTGACTGCTGAAGAGAAAATCTGCGTCGGCGTTCACATGGGCGTTGAATCTCTAATTTTTCTGGTTGGTGGGAAGATAAAGTTTTTCCCCATGCTGGTTCTTTTCATTGCATTTTTCACCTCTGCTTCTTGGGGAGATACATCCGCGTTCCTTTCTATTTCCTGGAACCAAATATCTGGGGACGAGAGCTTTCTGAAATTGGTGGATATGGCAATAGCCGCGAGAGGAAGGGAAATTTTGCCGATCTCGAGAGAGAAGAAGAGAGGAAAGTTGATCGGATTTGCAGTTGGGTTGGTGGGCACCGTTGTTTTCCAGAGCTTCTTCCGATTAACGTCGTTCAATCATGTGCTGGCGTTTCTCTACTTGACGGTGGCGTGGCTGGCTAACCTGGCTTTGCTCCGCCGCGCTTCCGGCGACTTGGGGGTTTTGGATTTTCTACTGGGAAACGTGATCGTGGGTTGTACGGTGGGTGAATTTGGGCTTCGTGGTGCTACTTGGCTTGCTTGTGCTGCTTCTCTTTTTCTCTACGGTTTGCGCCTCAAGCTGGAGCGTATGTCCTTTGTGAACAAACGAGGGCGACAAGGAGCTGAATTTTCTTTTCATGGAACCCAAGTTGTTTTGTGATGTGAAGCTCAATTGCTCTTTTTTTTGAACAAAATAAATTTGAACTTGGATAGCTTTTTCGATTTTTACATGCTTCTACTTTCTACTACGTAATATAATGCCTTTTCCATTGTGATGTGCTGGGAATAATAATTTTTTAAAAACTAAAATAGATGCGGACGAGTTTATAAGTAATTATGTTTTATTATTGATATTATTTTCTCATATAAATTTTTTTAACTTAAAAGTGATATGTTTCAAAAAAAATAAATTACTTAATATTTTTAATATTATGAAGTTGGTGTAATGGATTGATAAATTGCATTTTGAATCTTCTATTCTATTTCTTATTCCATATACTATTCCAACTTATTGTATTTGTGTCAAGTGTACTTGTCTAATTCTTAATCAATTATTTTTATAAAAAAATATTTAATACACATATTATATATTTATGAAATGGAATAGAAGATGGAATAAAGAATGTAATAGATGACTTGAACCCATATATGACCTTGGACAATTTTTACTTTTTGAGCTAGCTTTTAGGGTGAGTTAGGCACAATATCCATTTTTCAATATCGTATTAGAGTTGCCTACTTCTATTATTGGGTTATCCAATGTTGTTGAGCCACTCATTACATATCATTTCATACTCTAAATGTTCATTTTTGGGTGTGAGAGGTATTTTAGATTCCCACATCGATTAACTAACTATGCAGTGGTCTTTATAAATGACTTTGGACAATCCTCATATCTTAAATTAGCTTTTAGGATAAGTTAAATCAATGGTTAATCCTTCGATATTTCTTTCCATAAATGGCATCACTTAATGTGTTCATACCTTCTCAAATCCCACATTAAAAAAAAAAAAAAATCTTCCAAAACACAGTCTAAAGAATTCAATCAATGCTGAAACATCAAATTCATCAAAAAAGGACTACTAATCAAAAGGCTCTTATATATAAAATATCACCAAAAGTACGTGATTCAACACTTGGCATAATAATCCTACATGCTAGATAAAATAACATCACATATGATAATAATTGTGCATATAGCTCTAGGTAGGAATGCTTGATTGTAACACAAAATATCTCAAACATAGGTAGAAAAAATATTAGTGAAGATAAGAATTTTCATGAATAAAATCTAAAAATATCAAAACTTTGTTTTTCTTAAATTTATAACCTATCAACCTTTTTTTTTTTTAAATAACTTTTGAACCTTTTGAAGAAGGATTTGAGCTGACTTAATTACTATTTCTGGGCCTTAAATCTTGTGGGCCACTTTTCTTCGCCTTTAATCTTTTGCTGGGATAACAGATGGACCTTAAAATATCTTTATTTACTAAAATATGGCCAGCTTGCCAACAAATAGCCCATCTATTTGCAAACTCGACCCAGTAACCCAACAGGACTCAAATCATAAACATATATTAGGTCATCTCCACCCCTGGTTTTATTTCAGGGTTTATTTTTTTGCTGCATCAATAAAAATAGTATTCCAAAAAATATAATTTCCTAGATAACATATTTCTTCTTTCCCAAGATTCTACTTTTTATATTATTTTAATGTACATAACATTATTTTAATATATTTAGAGTATGCTATTTTACTTTTTTTTTATATTTATATTTTTATCAATTATGTATTTAATTTTAATTTTAAAAAAATTTAAAAATTAATAATTAAAAATATTATTTTATTAAGCAACTTATCAAAAGGTACATATTTGAAGGCAAAAATATTTTTGTTTTTAATGACTAGTTTATAAATCTTACTTATAAAATTTTCCACAATAACCAAAATTTTTCAATAAGTCATAAAAATATAAAATAAAATTTCACTTAAATATATGAATATATAATTTTATAAACAAATATATAAAAATTAAAATTAACTATGAATTAATACATAAATTTATATAATTTTTAAAATTCTTTATATTAATTAAAATAAAATAAAATAAAATAAAAATAATAAAAATAATAATTAAAAAAAAGAATTAGAACCCAGTAGTCAAGTTTTTTTTGACACTTAGTAGTCAAGGTTCTAAATATATAAACTTGACTAAAAATTCTAAATTTAGAACCCATATAGCATTTGGGATGGAGTGGAAAAGTTGATGCTGGGGGACACCCAATGGGATGCCCCTCACAACACCCCCCCGCCCCCTCGGGTGTGTGTGCGCGCACGTGCATAGGCAATGTGAGCCATAGGGGTGGCAATCGTGTTGAGTTGAGGTGGGGATATCACAAAATTTTGTTCAATCCGAACCCAACCCAATAAGCAGTCAACCTAATAAGTCTCAACCCGAACCCAACATGAAAGTTTTCGTGTCAACCTGAACTCAACCCATTTCAGCATATAATTATTTTTCATTAATAATTCATATAAAAAACCTACACATTTTATGTTCAACTAGAATCTTAATAAAATAATCAAGTTATACCAAGATTTTGAAAAAAATCAACTTATACAAAACATTTACAAAAAGTCAACACTATACTCTAGCAGGCCAACTTTTGTACCATAGAGCAATTTGATAATTGGACTTCATTTAAGTTTCTCTACAACATCAATAATATACAAATTTTCATGTTAAATTAAAAGTTTTGCACAACTAAATTTTAGCGACAATGAAATCGAATTCCAACAAAGAAATATAATTCGTCTAATTCAATGATTAATAATCATCCCAACATCACTAAGTAGTCAAGATTTACGTAGCAAATAATAATCATTAATTCTTACAAATCAATATAGAGTTGACTTGTTCAAAAATAACGAGTCATTACTTCAAAATGCAAAAAACATAGAAAAACTATCAAATTATCGTATTTTTGGGTTATTATCGGGTCACCAGAAACCCAACCCAAACCAACCCATAATTTTCGTATTGTTTATCGGGTCGATCCAATATCGACCCAACCCAATAACTCCTAACCCAAACCCAATAATATCGTATCGTGTCGAAAATTGCCACCTCTAGTGAGCCCCAACATCAAATAAACCGTATGGAGCATCCCAAAAGCTATTTGGGATGAAGAACGTTTTAAAAAACTCTATATTTGATATTGCCACATAATACAACTATATATAGTTTATAAATTGTTTTATGTATATTATATATATATTTATATATATAAACATACAAACACACTTTTTTGCATTCATAAGACGATATAACCTTACATTCTAGCTCAGCATGTGAGAGACTATATATGGGAAAAATATCATTTGTATATTATAAGTACATAATATTAAAAATAATTGCAATATCATATATTTGTATGCGCATATACATAGGAATAGGGAAATTTGATAATGCATAATTTTGTACAATAAAATTTTTAAATATTAAAAATAATAAACTAAATGAGATTATGATACAATATTATGTAATTTATGTATCATAGAAATG
Organism: Jacaranda mimosifolia; assembly: GCA_018894105.1. Lineage (NCBI taxonomy): Eukaryota > Viridiplantae > Streptophyta > Magnoliopsida > Lamiales > Bignoniaceae > Jacaranda > Jacaranda mimosifolia. Next base: position 33,462,749 of record CM032119.1, read on the forward strand.
ATGACATATAATACATATAATATGGTATAATGTACACACATTGACTTTTGAGTAATATAGTATTTAAAATGTTGCGTAATTATTTATGCATGGCAACGGGGCGGGTTAGGCTCGCCTCATACCTCGTCCCGCGAGACTATAACCCGCCCCCAAAAGGCCCCGTCCCGCCTAGTTCCGACGGGTTCCCGCTAATTTGAAAAGAATTAGAAAAATTAGAATAAACTAATGAAAGCATCAAATCAGAACCACTTGGTAGCAATTAAAATTTAAATTTTAGGTACAAAAATGAAAAATCTATGCAAACAAGATAAGTTTCTAGAAGCAAATAGGAGATAATAATAGAATTAAAGTAATAATCAACACAACATCCAAATTTTTATACATTGAAACAAAAAAACTCAAAATTTTTAAGTCCAATAAATTTCCACCATACCTCGCCTAATACCAGGGAAATGAACAGCAGGTGGAAAGGAAAAAAAAAAAAAAAAACTAATGGGAAGTGGAAGTGTGGAATCGTAAACTATTTGGTTTGGACATTATTTTTAATTAGAAAATATAAAATAATTTATATATAATATATTTATTGCTATATATATAATATTATTTATTATAATATTTATTATTTATATATAATATAAAAATATAAATTTTATATTATTCGGGGTGGCGGGGCGGGTTTGGGGTGGGGTCAGTAAATCCCATACCCCGCATCACATAATTCGAGTTAGAAAAATTGTGCCCCATACCCTATTAAGTTGCCCCAATCCCATTCCACTCGGGACGGGTTGGGCTCGGATTCGAATTTTGCTCTGTCTTGGAACAGGTTGAGCTTGAGTTTGGGTTTTGCCTTGCCCCATTGCCATCCCTATAATTATTGTAAGCATCTTACTTCCACTTTTTTAAAATGGTTTGGTCATACCAAAAGGGAATTAGCCAATTAGGGTTAGGAATTAGAATATTTCCCAAAAGGGTCCTTCCCTCATTCCCTTGTATCTAACGTATACAAGAAAATGGTGTTTCTTTCGTTAAAGAATTGAAACTATAAATTAAGCTTGTGATCCACATAATTGATTAAAGATGAATTTGTACTTAGTTCTCAAAGTATATAGCTAATTTGACAAACATACTTTTTAAAATTTTGTAAAATACTTTTGGTTGAATATGTGATTAATATGATAGATCAAATTAAATGAACATTTGAAAAGTTCTATTCTCCTTAACTTTGAGGAAAGGAATCGCGTAAAATTCCTAGTCTGATTGTTTATGTTTTTTCTTTTCTTTTCTTTTTTTTTTTAAATTTTAATTTTTGAGTTTTAGTATTTTCAATTTTTTTTATTTTTCAATACGTATTGATTTTTATGTGAAAATAAAAATTTATTTGAATAGTGCTAAAGTAGTTTTTGAGAAAGTATGAATTAAATGCGCGGCACGATGTAATCGCTCATTAAATGAGCGAAATCCGTGTCGATTTTCAAAAACCTTCATCGACGAACCCGCGTAACCGCTCAAAAGACTACTCCCCAATCCTTCTCGTCGATCCTTTTGTTCAGCATTCGGAAAGGGGGGGGGGGCTCATGATATGGGATAGCCCACTGGGATCGGCCTAAAGATCACGGACCCAAGGATGTAGCGCCTGACCTATCTCATACCCAGGGCCCAATGGTGCTACCAACGTCAGGTGACCCAAATCGACCATATCGATCGATGTTGCAATCTGGTGGGTGGGCACTTGATTGGATCACATAAGTGGCAGCTGGTCGAACCCTCGACCGCAACGCTCGTCCACCTCTCGAGCTGCACGCCAACCCATCATACAATTGACCTTGCCATCGACCATGGAGGTTGACTCATCGCAGAATCAACTCTGCCGCATTAAATGACCTGATAGGTGGTATGCCTCCGCATTAATGATGCATGCCACCCTAGTACCACCCATGCTGCCGCACTAAGTAGGAGGCGCGTTTATAGTGTACTAACCTGCCCATAAAACTTGGAAAGGCAGCCTCCTGAAATAGTACAGGAATAAGAGATGACCTAATGCCCCTCATGCAAGGACAAAGATCCTTCATACATGTCAGAGGCATCTCAGACAAATCCCCATTGGGAGAAGGCTATAAATACCCCCATTCAAGCCTCTTGAAAGGTATGCCATTCTATACCAAAAAGCTCTCGCTCTGCTACTCGTTATATCTGGTCGACTCTATACTGACTTGAGCATTGGAGTGCCTTAGCCGAGGGCAGCTCGGCTAGCATGATGTTTACTTGTGATTGTAGGACTCAGTCCAAGCATCTCCATATATCGACCGCAGAGGTCGAACACCTATAAACTCCCCATTTGGTCCAGTTAAAAATGGATCTCACCCTCATCATTTGGCGCCATTTGTGGGAACCTTGAGTTTGCTATTGAAAATGGTGAACACTAGGCGAGCCCCCTCGAGAAGAGAAGAAAACAGGAGGTCTGGCTCTCCCCCTCCTCAACTTCAGTAAGAAATTGGCACGCTTGGATCGAGCGCCCAGCCAGAACAGGTGGTCACCTTGACCATGCGTCAACTAATGCAGCTCATCAGCGAGCATATATCTGCCCAGATTTCAGCTCAACTTTCAACGGCTTTGAATTGACACACAGTACAACCAGAGCTGGCGGTCAGCAAAACACCACAACCTGCAGCCCCGGAGGAGAGACCTCCTGGATAAAACTAGGATCGACCAGAATCCAGAAGGCTTCCCTCAAGACGCGAAGTGAGCCCAGGCCATTTTCTAAAAGAAGCGGCTCGACCCATGCCCCGAGAGGAGGTTGCAGATTTCGTTGATCAAGGTGTTCGACCCATTAAGCCCCACAACGCAATAGGGTTGAGGGCTCGAGACCCCACTCGAACAGAAACACATCCCAAGCTGATAGGGAAGAATGGGAGGAAGTATCCCACCAAGTCCAACAGTTGAATCAACGATTGGAGGAGATCTCGAGGAGAAACACAGAGAAAAACTACAATCAAGAGGAACCGTCGAGGTTTCGAAGTGAGAGAGATTCACCATTCGTCCAGGATATTATCGACGAGTGCATTACCGTTGATGCCAAGATTCCGACTGGCCTACCCCGATATGATTTCTCGTCGGACCCAAATGAGCACCTAATGCAGTTTAAGCACATGATGCAGCTGCACATAGCGACTACATCCATGCCAAGATGTTAGTAACCATCTTTCAGGGGATAGCACTGGATTGGTTCGTTAAGCTGGAATCGACGTCGATATACTCATATGACCAACTGTGCGACAAGTTTTTACACTTGTTTGCAAGTAGGAGAAAGGCAAAACTCCCACACACTCATTTGCACACGGTGAAACAGAATGAAGGGAAATCCCTCTGAGATTTTTTTACCATATTTAACACGGAGGTGTTGAAAATCGACAGCCCAATGATAGAATTCCTAATCAAGGTATTATTTTTGGGCCTCAGGCACAAAGAAAGTGCCAATGCATTGGTGTGCAAGTAGCCAGGGTCGATAGAGGAGCTCCTTGACCTCGCAGAGAGATACATGACCCAAGAGGAGATGAATAAGTTGAAATATGGCAATCTCAAGGTCGAGAAGAAGAAAAGTAAGGAGAAAGATAACCGCCAGCTCAAAGAGGGACGTCGATCCCCCATCAAATGCTTCCATGACTATACTCTACTTAACCTCCCAAGGAAGGAGGTGTTGTTTGTTATCCAGCACGAAAATCTCCTTAAAAGGCCCAAAAAACTGACCGAGACAGAAGCCATGAAAAAGTCAAAGAAATACTGCCATTTCCATAAGCAAAAAGGGCACGACACGGAAGATTATTTCAATTTGCATGACTAAATTGAAAGACTGATTAGGCGAGGTCATTTGAAAAAATATATTGACGAGCATGCCAGGCATGAGGAGGGCAAAACCAATCGGACTCCCCGTAGAGAAAGGTCGGCTAGCCCAAGGAGAGAAGATAAAGGAAAAAGACCAGCCCAGGAGCTGGTCCCATGGGAGGGGGGGGATGACTCAAGATCCGCTAGAAAGAAAACCCAAAGGCAACTGGAATTAACCAAATCAACCAAGGTCGAAATAGTTTTCTAGCTTTCGACCAGCGCAGAACCAATCTCTTTCATTGAGTCTGACCTTAATCATCTGGAGAACAAAGGATTCGACAGAAAGATTGATTGTCCCATGGTGGTAACACTTGAAATAGCCAATTTCGAAGTGAGGAAGATCTTGGTCGACAACGGTAGCTATGTGAGCATCATATTTTTGTCCACCTAGAACAGAATGAACTTGGGGAAACTAAAGTTTGATCCGGTCCGAACACCACTGGTCGGATTTGGGGGGTCCAAGATCATCATGGAGGGATCTATGGACCTATCCATATCTTTTGGATAGGGTCCCCGCAGTAGAATCCTGATGATCAACTACCCGGTGGTCGATGCTCTATTTGCCTATAATGTTATCATCGGACGACCTGCCCTAAATGACTTCAGGGCCATTGTCTCGACCTACAATATGAAGGTTACATTCCCAACCCCAACAGGAGTAGGGTAGCTTTTGTGTAATCTTAAGGACGCTTGGCGTTGCTATACTATTTTGGTCGAGCCCAACGAGCAGAAAAAGCGACCTCAACTGAAGCCCTCAGGAGATGCCCCTGTAGCGAAACCCGAGAAGGGATCTTCATCTAAGAAGATGAAGCTGGAAGATACCTGGGTTGAGCCCATTGGGGAGTTCAAGACGATAGAGCTAGAACTTGAAAACCTTGACAAGACTACTCGGGTCGGAAGTGATTTGGGCGACCGTCTGGAATGCCTCATGGTCGATTTCCTTCGAAGAAATATCAATGTGTTTGCATGGAAAGCCTTCGACCTCCAAGGAATCGACCTGAGCGTTATTGTCCATCGTCTCAATGTGGACCCTTCTTACAAGCCAGTGAGGCGGAAGATAAGAACCTTCAATGCTGAGAGGTCCCAAATCATCGAAGAGGAGGTCATCGAGCTACTAAAGGCAGGATATATTGTAGAAATTTAGTACCCCTCATGGCTTTGTAATGTTGTGCTCGTCCCTAAGAATGAGGGAAAATGGTGCATGTGTAATGATTTCACTGATTTGAATAAAGCTTGCCCTAAGGATCATTACCCCCTGCCTCGCATAGATTTGTTAGTAGATTCTACAGTTGGTTGTGAACTATTGAGCATGATGGACGCCTTTCAAGGCTACTATCAAATATTCATGGCACCCGAGGACAGGGACAGGACCTATTTCGTCGTCCCCAATGGAGTATACTGTTTCTTAGTCATGCCCTTTGGGTTAAAAAATGTGGGAGCAACGTACCAAAGATTGGTCAACTTCATATTCAAGAACGAGATCAAAAAATCGATGGAGGTCTACGTCGATGACATGATCATCAAAATAGAGAGAGCTGAGGACTACCTAACTGACCTCGACCACACCTTTTCTATACTAAGGGCGTTCAGCATAAAGCTCAACTCCAATAAGTGCACATTCGGAGTTCGTGGAGGTAAGTTCCTTGGCTACATGGTCAATCAGAGGGGGATTGAGGTAAACCCGCATAAGATCCAGGCAGTTCAAGATGTCGCCCCATCTTGCACCGTTCGAGATGTACATCATCTGGTCGGCAGGGTAATAGCCCTCGGCAGGTTCATTACACGATTGGCCAACAAGAGTCTTCTTTTCTTCAAAATACTCAGAAATGCAAAGAAATTGGGGTTTCAGTGGACTCAGCAGTGTGACCAGGCTTTAATCGAACTTAAGCATTACTTGTCCTCGCCACCAATGCTCGCTAGGCCCGAGTTGGGAGAAGTTTTACAACTTTACCTGGTTGTATCCACCACATCGATCAGTTCAGTATTGGCATCGACGAGAGGCGGAACTCACCGACCTATGTATTACTATAGTAAGGTTTGCACGGGCCTAAACACAATTACCTAGAGATTGAGAAGTTTGCTCTCGCCCTCGTTATAGCAGCACGAAAGTTATGACCTTACTTCCGGTCCCATGCAATCGTAGTCCTGACTAATCAGCTATTAAAACAAGTATTGTCGAAACCAGATACGTCAAGTAGACTCATAAAATGGGCCATCGGGCTTGGGGAGTTCGACATCACGTTCCAACCGCAAATGGCCATAAAAGTACAGGTCCTAGCTGATTTTATCGCTGAAAGACTCGACCTCCCAGACCGGCTCGGCCATGAATCCTCCATTTGAACTTTGCATGTCAACGATTTAGCAACTATATCGGGAGGCGAAAGTGGTGTTTTTCTCCGCTCCCCACTTGCAGAAGAGTATGATTTTTCAATAAAGCTCGACTTCCCAGTCACCAACAACGAAGTAGAGTATGAAGCTCTCATAGCTGGGATGAACATGGCAGTATCTCATGGTGTCGAGCAGCTAGTTGCAATCACCGATTCCCAGTTGGTCGCAGAACAGGTCGAAGGAAACTTCGAAGCCAAGGAGGCTAAAATGAGCTAGTATTTAACTGAGGTGAAGCAGTTACAACGGTTGTTCAAAAGCTTCACTCTTACCCAGGTACCCGAGCGGAGAATGAATGGGTAGACGCACTCTTAAAGCTCGCTAGCTCGACAAGGGGAACCAGAGAAAGAACTATAACGTTCTTGGTAGCCAGCAAACCATGTATCCACACCAACGACCAGAGCCTCATCAGGAGCATCGAAGACACAGCGCCCTCCTGGCAGGACCCAATCAAGCTCTACCTAAGCCAAGGGACAATCCCCAACGACGAAATGGAAGCCCATCGAGTTAGAGCACAGACAACCAAATTTGCCCTCGACGAACCTGGACAGCTCTACAGGAGGTCGATATCAAGACCACCACTTAAATGCCTAACACACAAAGAGGCAAACGAAGTACTTCACAAGATTCATGCTGGCATATGCGGTAATCATTCTGGAGGTCGATCCTTGGCCCACAAAGTTATCCGATACAGTTATTTTTGGCCCACTTTATTAAAAGATTCAGTTGACTTTGCTAGAAAGTGCCCGTCGTGCCAGCTCCACTCGAACATACCGCACCAACCAGATGTGTCGATGATAAATATCCAGATCATGTGGCCATTTGACCAGTGGGGGATCGACATAGTCGGATCTCTCCCAAGAACACCCGGCCAATGAAAATTTATCATCGTAGCAGTCGAGTACTTCACTAAAGGGGTCGAAGCGAAAGCAGTTCCAAAAATCACCGATGCGGCCATCAAGAGCTTCATTTGGAAGAACATAGTCTGTCGCTTTGATTTGTCCAAAGTCCTGATCTCGAACAATGGGACCCAATTTCAAAGTAGGAGCATAAGAAAATGGTGCGAGGCTTCGGGAATATGCTAACACTTCACATCAGTAGGAAACCCCCAGGCTAATGGTCAGACGGAGGTCACGAACAGAACAGTTCTTGACCACCTCAAGGCTCAAATAGCAGGAACATGAGCAAGTTGGGTAGATGACCTCCCAGGAGTGCTGTAGGCATATAGAACAACACCTCGAACAGCCACGGGCCACAACCCTTATAGCTTGGTCTACGGCTTCGAGGCAGTGATCCCATCTAAACTAGCGCAGCACACGGCCCGAGTGATCCATTATAACTTGATCCGAAACGTAACAGAAAGGGCCATTGATCTTATCACCATCGACGAGATATGGCACACAGCCTACAACATAATGCAACAATACCGATTGAAGATGACGGAATGGTACAACAAAACAGTTCGACCGCATAGTTTCAAAGTCGGAGACCTAGTCCTCAAGAAAGTTGAAGTGTCGAGAAATGTTGGAAAACTCGACCTGAAATGAGGAGGACCTTACTACGTGGTCAAAGTGTCGAAACACAATGCATACCGTCTAGCAGACACACAAGGCAATGAACTACCACGACCCTGGAATGTTGTAAATCTGAAGAAATTTTATGTTTAAAAACGCTACTGGCGTCCGTTTTATTTCTTCGCAGAAATGAAAGTTTATGGAAATTCTTGTGAATTCCTACTAACATAAGATTACTTGCCGTCGACCCCATAGTCAACCAAGCGGGCTTCTAGCCGCCCAGTTAAGGCTTTATAGCCAAGACCAAATTGTCAACCCCATAGTCGACTAAGCAGGCTTCTAGCTGCCAAGTCAAGTCTCACAACTAAGACCAAACCGTCGATCATATAGTTGACCAAGCGGGCTTCTAGCTGTCGAGTCAAGGCTTCACAACTAAGATCAAATTGTCGACCTCGTAGTCACCCAAGTAGGCTTCTAGTCGCCAAGTCAAGGCCTCACAACCAAGACCAAATCATCGACCACGAAGTCGACCAGGCGGGCTTCTTGGCCAAGATAAAATAGTCGACCGCATAGTAGACTAGGCAGGCTCCCAGTTGCCACTCTAAAACTTAAACCTTTAACATCGATCCCGTAATCAACCGTTTGTACGAATGTATCATTAAATATCTTGTCTAACTATTTTGGATACACATAACGTAAATTAAAGTATGTGCTATTCTCGGTAATCATGGTTCATTCGACTACACTTTTGAACTAATATTGTGAAAATATAACAACACAAATGCTCGACTACAACCTTCATTATTTTAAAGAATGATAAAAGAATGCATGACATTCAGCTAAACAGACATGTACGAATAGTGAAAGAAGTACTTAATTTATTTCTAGAAATCTCGATTACAAAATATTCGATTAAGTACATCAATTGGAATGAAAATACATCATAATAAGAAAAATAGCTCGACCCGGCGCCCTCATCGTGCTCTCCTTGAGCACCCTCCTTAGTTACTTGATCGAGCTCATCGCTTGAAGGAATCGGAATGGGAACCACTGAGGAGCCGCTCGTCCTCAGCTCGGGCATCGCAACAGCAATAGGAACAGTGGCTGTCGCCGGCTGAGAGGGCCTAGCCTTGTCAATCAGAAAACTCCCGTCCAGCGACGTCGATCACCTATCAAACGCTTCCATGACTATACTCTACTTAACTCCCAAGGAAGGAGGTGCTGTTTGCTATCCAGCATGACAATCTCCTTAAAAGGCCCAGAAACCTGACCGAGACAGAAGCCATGAAAAAGTCAAAGAAATACTGCCATTTTCGTAAGCAAAAAGGGCACGACACGAAAGATTACTTCAATTTACATGAAATCAAAAGACTAATTAGGCAGGGTCATCTGAAAAAATATGTCGACGAGCATGCCAAGCAGGAAGAGGGAAAAACCGACCAGACTCTCCATAGAGAAAGGTTGGCTAGCCCGATGAGAGAAGATTAAGGAAAGAGACCAGTGCAGGAAGGTACTCAACAGCGTTGACAGGCCATCCCGAACCTCTAATGCAAAGTTGCTGGCAAAGGAAAATTCCTTGGTGACCTCATCCAGCTTCTTGGCCACTTCGACCTACTTCATTTGCGCCTTGGTCAAGGGCACAGCAGGCGGAGCCTCTGTAACTCCTTCGACCATAGGAACCTCCATAGCTCCCTCTCCAGCGGTAACTTCCTTGTCCTCAGGGTATGGTTGCAGTTGCTCATCGAGGAGGTGGCTAAGGCGTTCCCTGTCCTCGGGATAAAAAGAATAACCTAAAAACTACAACTGTTTTAGCGCCTTGTCAAACGCACTCCTGGTGTCGTCCAACGAAAACAAAATGCTCGCGTCCTAGAACGCCAAGCAGAGCATAAATTGCTGCACTGCATCTCGCCGCATTAGTGGCAGCTTTCTATAGAATTCAGCTCAAGCTTTATTGAGCGCCGCCCCTCGACCAGCTGATCGACCAGACTTATAGCATAGTTGCGCATCCCAACCGAGCCCGCTTGAGTAGCTCATTCATCCTGGTCCTCTCCTCGATGGAAGTAACCAACTGAGTATCCTTTATTTGGAGCTGCTTGTTAAGGTCCTCGACCTCCTTGGCCAGCTCATCGACCCTAGTTTGTGAGGACTCGAGCTGAGCTTTGAGAGGAGAGTTTCCTTGTCCCATCTCTTTTACAACCGCTCACGGTCGGCAAGGGCCAACTCCAACCTCCTGTAAAAATGGTGGGCCAGCCACCTGAAAGACAGTATCATTGATACGAAAACAACATTTGACCAAAGGATATAGCTCGACAATACAACATAATCGACCAGAGCCTTATCATATTGGAGTGATAAGCCAGAGCCCTGAGCACGACATCTTGGCTTAACCCCATAAGCTTTTTCTGGTTGGATGTGAACAACCCAGCCATTATTACTTTTAGTGGGGCAGCTCCAGTCGGCCCCGCTGTCTCCATCGACAAGGAGTATGAACAGCTATGCTCGGCTCTGTTCCAAACCTCAGAGATAGTAGATTTGGTAGGTGGAATAGAACATCATCCCCGCGCTACCCAGATAAGTCATAGCTAAAGGGTTGGCCCAACCCAGTGGTCTTCCCCTCGCCCTTCTCGATGGCTGTCCTCTTTGGAGCAGGTCCTGCCTGCTCGACCATAGCTCTTTTTTCGCGACCCGCCGGACTGCTACTGGTAGTCACCATGGGCCGAGTCGGCGATGGAGTAGGTGATGGAGAAGGTGTCATCGCCTCTAGTTGGGGCGCCGTGACCACAACGCCCCTCAACGAGCCAAGCGACGTTGCTCGTTCCTTTTGGCCCTCGCCAAAGCTTCAACTCTCGATCGGTTCATGATTTCATTGCGATCTACCGAACAATATCACAACAAAGGGGTTAAAACCAAATAGAAAACAGGAAAAAGTAATAACAAATCATCGACAGCACAATCTACTTAGTCGATCGTCCGTTGGCAAGCCCAGCTGGGCTGGTGATAACCCAGCTAGCACCAAACTTCTTTCCTTGATAAATACCGAGGCCTCCACCTGACCAAAATCGATCAAATCCCAAACAAAGGTATTGGGCTAGGTTGGAGTTAGATTACCTAGTATCTCGACATGCCCCATCCACCGCCCCTCGGGATATGGAAACCCCCAGCAACTCGAACATATAAAAAATATTTTTTCCATCTTACTCGTAAGAAGAGGCCGGGGTCACAAGAAATTTACGACGGGGTCGAGCAGTAAGATAATAGAAACCTGACTCGTCAGTGCTACCCGACTTGCGGGACATCGAAAGATGAAAAAATTAGAGAAGTTGTTAAAATTGGCAGGCTGGTCGAAAATGTGCATCAGGACGATAAAGCTATAAATGGTTGAAAAACAGTTCGGCAACAATTGGGTTATACACATTTGTAAGCCCCTAAGTAGGTCGACTACAGGACCACCTAAGGGAAACCTAAGATCACACCTAAATGCGTCCTCGAACACAGTTATACAACCAGTAGGGGGTCGATGCATTAGAGCAGAAGGCTTAGGAGTTAAAAGCTCATACTCAGCGGGAACATAATATAACTGCCTAATACGCTTCAAATCAGCGGGGGTGATCGTGGACACTATCTCACTATAATGATCAGGGGTGAATAATCAACCATGAGATGGAGGAACCTGACTCGGTCCAGCTGCACCACGATCGCCAGCGCGATCACTGCTCGAGTTACTGGTGCTCGAACTATCGCTCGACGAACTACTCAACTCCTATGATGAGCCCCTAGGCCTATCTGAATGAGTAGCCTTGCTATCCCCACCACGACTACCCTTAGAATCAGATCAATGCAACATGGCTACAACAAAACGAAGAACGCTAAGGAAAGTGAAAGAAGAGACTTACTCTCTATCGATGAACTAAAAGTAGAGTATATTAGCAGCAAAGGTAGTTGGCTTTAGGCTCGACCAGACGCAAAGGCAGTAAAAGTAAAAATGAGTACTTTAACCGCGCCTATTTATAGCCACATGAGCGCGAGAATCCAAGCGTTTGTAATAATGCTGTAACCGCTGTTCGGTGCCATGCGTGGCATGATGTAACCGCTCATTAAATGCGCGAAACCCTTGTCGATTTTCAAAAACCCTTATCGATGAACCCGCGTAGTCGCTCAATAGATTACTCCCCAATCTTTTTCGTCGATCCTTTCGTTCAGCATTAGAAATTGGGAGGGGACTCATGATATGGGATAGCCTAATGGGCTCGGCCCAAGGATCGCGAACCCAATGTAGCGCCTGGCCCATCTCTTACCCAGGGCCCCATGGTGCTACCAATGTTAGGTGACCCAAATCGACCATACTGATCGACGTTGCACTTTGGCAGGCGGGCACTCGACTGGATCAGATAATTAGCTGCTGGTTGAACCCTCGACCACGACGCTTGTCCACCTCTCGAGCCGCACGCCTACCCATCATAGAATCGACCTTGCCACAGACCATGGAGGTCGACTCGTTGCAGAATCAATTCTGCCGCATTAAATGCCCTGACAGACAGCATGCCTCCGCATTAATGACGCATGCCACCCCAATACCACCCATGCTGCCGCACTAGGCAGGAGGCGCGTCTACAGTGTACTAACCTGGCCATGAAACCTGGAAAGGCAGCCACCTGGAATAGTACAGGAATGAGTGATGACCTAATGCCCCTTCTGCAAGGACAATGATCCTTCCTACATGTCAAGGGCATCTCAGACAAATCCCCACTGGGAAAAGGCTATAAATACCCCCACCCTAGCCTCTTGAAAGGTATGCCATACTATACCAAAAAGCCCCTCGCTCCACTGCTCGTTATATCTGGTTGACTCTATACTAACTTGAGTGTTAGAGTGTCTTAGCCGAAGGCAGCTTGGCTAGCATGACGTTTGCTCGTGATTATAGGACTCAGCCCAAGCATCTCCATGTATCGACCGTAGAGGTCGAACACCTACAAACTCCCCATTTGGTCCAGTTAAAAATGGATTTCACCCTCATCAAAATGACATTAAAATTCTAATGGATCTAAGTCCATAAAAAAGATTATAAATACTAAGCCCTCAAAAGGAATTGGGCATAAAAATGATTCGCAAGAATTCATTAACTTTCAAGAACATTTTAAAGGTGAGAACTCCATATACCAAATTTTAAAGAAAAAAAAGATTTTATTGATTAAGAAAAGGATCCTAACTTCATTTTCATGCAGCATAAGAATTTAGAAAGGAATTCTATAAATTTAAAAATAACAGGTTGATCATTAACTTAAAAATGTTTATTTGTTAAGTTTGGAGAAGATACCGAAAATTTCAAAGAATTCTAGAGTTAAAATTAAAATTGGCATTGAATATGTCAATTCGAAAACCTAAAGAAAAGTTTCTATTAAGAACCCAATTTATTAATTTCTTAGCTATGGAGTTTTGCTTATGGCAGCGTATGTACCCATATTAGGACTCTGTATGAATATTTAAAAATGTATTTATAATTTATGTCTGAATTCGTTTATATAAAATATTATTTTTATTTATTTAAAGTGAATATTATTTGTATTTAATTAATAGATATTCGATTTTAAATGGATACAAATATAATAAATACATTTGATTCGTTTAATATCTATTTTGAATATATATATATATTCATTGAATATATCTATTTTACATATTTTATTTTTCCACCTTAATTATATTCATTATTAGTATACATTATACTTTTTTTTAAGTATTTTAAATATAATGAATTATATTTTAAAAATATCATATATAATATATTAGTATACATAATATATTATTTATATTTTTAATAAAAATCTCATAATCCATATATGTGTATATATAAATTATAATTGAAGAATTGGGAAAAAAAATTAATAAACTTAACAAATTATAGTAATATCGAGGAAAAATTAAGGAATGAAATTAATCAACATAAATTATTGTTGGTTGACTTTATAATTGATATTCTTAATGTCATTATTAATATTAATTAGTCCTAATAATCAATTATAAAATTAATTATTGCTTAAAAATTATGTTATTTATTTGATTGTTTCTTTATTAATTAAATTGTTCAGTTCCTTCTATCAATTAAAAAATATGCATTTGTTATAGGTTAATAGATTCACATATTCGGATATTCATAAATGAATATTCGAATAATTATCATCCAATATGAATATCTAAAAGATAATTTGAATATAGGTCAATAGAAAATGGATGTATTTGAATAATGATAATTGAATATCGATATATCTAAATTCTACCGATATCTGATGGATATAAATTTTGATATCATTACATAAATATTCATCAAATATGTATCTGTATTTGAATATTTGAAAAGTTAATCAAATATGAATATGAAAACAGTATATCTAATTCATTCAATATTTATTTACAGCTCTAATCCAGATGATGCAATCTAAGCAACTTCCACAATTTCACCTTAAACCACAGATACAATCCCTAGAACATAACAAGAGGCTGTTACATTACACACTGCAAGAAAAGAAGTTAGTTGAGAAGTTAAATAAGCTATACACACACACACACCCCTGACCCCTCCACATATGAGACGTTCAATAAAAGTAAAAAGAATATTTACTAGTAACATTCTAAAACAAATTTTATGTTTAGAAAAATCTATAAAAATATTCTTTTAATTCAAAAAATTAATTCACCAACTTTTCATAGGGAAAAAAAAACAAAAATAAAATCATTAAAATTTATACTTAGCAGTGAGTGTCACAATAATATGATGAAAGCCATTAATTCAATCTTAATTATCCTTAAACCAAATGTGAATTTTTTTATTTATTTAAATTTACTTTTCCACCGTAATTCAATGAGAATGGACAAATGATTGTGAGATTGACATAACGGGTAGAGATGAAAATAATTTTGGGAACAAACTTCAAGTAGATAAGAAACACATACATACAAGTTACGCCTTAGAACGAATGTAATTCCAAATTGGCTTGATATATGGATAAGGAAGTAATGAAAATTATGGATCTCATAGGGAGTTCAATCTTAATTTATGATGAAACATGCTCGAGGCATGCTTAATATATGCAAGTAGGAAGAGAAGTGGTACTCTCAAATGTGTACATATGAGTAATGTGTAAGAATTTACTCTTGGAAGTGGAATAATAATTGAAAACAACTACTAATACTAGGGGCATTCATTCGGTAAAACTTGAACCGAATTTAATTGAAAATTTATTTAACTGAAAATTTGGTATGCCAAACTAGCATACTGAATGCCGAATCGAATGTTGGTTGGTAAAAATTGTACTCTTTTCGGTTCAATTCAGTCAAAGATCGAGTTACTGATTTTTTTAATTTTTAAACCAAATTAACAAAAAATAGCATGACCTCAAAAAATTGTTTGATACACAAATTTATAAGTTACTAGTTAGTAGTCACAACATAGCAAAATAATAAAATTCATATTTAATATTACTTATATTTCAAATGCATTAGGGAAAAAGGTAATTGACTCAAAATAGAAGACAAGTCCTTGGAACCTGACTTGAAAAAACTAAAAAGCGTGACTTTAGTGTTAAAAAAAATGTGTTGTTGGGCACTGGTTGTTGTGTATTCGTGTTGGGTTTGGACATTTAATGAATTAAATGAAATTAATAAAATATAAATTATATATGAATATTAAAATTTCAATAATTTGATTCGATTTGGTAAATCGGCGCAAAAAATAATAATAATAATTGGGTACCAATTTTTTTTAAAGAAATAATTGAATACATAATTGAACTTTCAATTTCGATTTGTTTGGTCGATTCACCAAATTGTGAACACCCTTAACTAATAGCCCATAGGATCTCTACTAAGCATCTATAGTTGAATAGTTAAATTACTGAACTTATTTGTAAATTTATAGCTTTAATTTCTATTGGATGCATGGCAATGATCGAAAGCGTCGAATAAGTTTATTAGAATTGGCTTTTCTTTTCTAAATTATTATTTTCTAGAGTCATGAGCTAATCAAATCATTGAGCTAACAAATCTTTAAAAATTAAAAAAAAAAAACTTATAACTTATTTTTCAATTGATTCAGAACATAAAATAAATTGAATAGATAAAGAAACAAGCAATTCTTAGCCCCTTCTTTTAAAGGAAAAAAAATAGATTATTAACAATTCATTTGATGGATAGGACAAATTAAAAGTTAAGCAATTAGAATTCTTTCCTAGGAGAAAAATACAAAGCCTCGCAGGCCTTTGGGCATTTACACTGATTCTCAACTAGCCAACTTACTTCCCATGCACTCCCTCTTATCTTGGGTTCATTTTATACATTATTACTGCAAGGCAACATTATTGCTCCATCTTGAAATTAATGGTAACTTGCGCACCACAATACGATCCATGTATTTATCACCCACCCACAACATTCTAAGCTCGCAACTCACCTTGAGGTCTTTCTTTGGGGCTTAGCCAGAGTAGAGCCAAACATTATTCCAAGGCTTATATCAATTGCACTCATATCCCATTTAGTCGTACAGAATGCTTGTTCTTGTCTTCTCGCCTATTGGTATCTTACTGCAACTTGCTTACTATGTAGCATCACCACTCAATCACACATATTAACCAGTGAACCTTGTGGCAAGGTTTTAGTCCATACTACATGACAATAAATTTAGTTCACAAAGTGTTAAAGTGTTTCTGTCTATTACTGTATTAAGAGTTCATTTGTTTGCTTTGATATTACATGATAGAACACAATCAAACTCAATGTTAATGTTTGGTTCATTTTTAGAAGTCCTTGATACAGTTGTGGCCTGACCAAATTTAGTCTTAAAATGGAGTAATCATGCCAAACAAACAATCAAAGTTGGATATCAAGTTATTTAAAATATACAAAACAAACATTAGATAGAATACACAATAACTCACTATTTATCCTAGTCATGTGAATCATGCATAATTCAAACACACCAAGAAAACAAGCTCCAGAGGTATTAGGGGCTCATAAAGTAATAGCACACGTGCACACTATAATTTCTTGGCACATATATCGGCTCCAAACATGAGTCCACTCTACCTGCACTTTTCACTCGATTCCCAACCCTATAATTAGGGAATTTAGACATCCCTTTGAGGTACTTAGAGCTAACCCTAGAAGACTCCCATAACCTAAAACATTGCTAGCTTGGTGCCGTAATAACAGGGAGAGGGTTAGTCGAAGTTCACTGGCATGACTCTCTTATAAGAGTCTTGGCAACATAAGGCCAAGTGATAACAATAAACATAAAAAGTTGTGGAAGTACATCCATTGTATATTCCTCAACTGAACACCAAATGACTTGCCACTTGAGTAATAGAGAAGCATGACATCTTCAACTGTGCAAAATTTTAGTCTCATCTGCTTCCACTATTAATAAGGAATTTCCTTTACAAAACTTCAGAATTATCTCAATACCACTGCAACATCAATTCCCAAACATAATTGTTGTTTGCTATTCAAGAGAAACCATATTGTTGTGAAACTTGGTGGAGATGTTCCCAACACTTGGGAAACTTTTGTTTTTGGCAAAACTCTATTAGCTAAAGCCCTCTATTCCATTCCTTAATTTTTTGCTTTTGTATAACATGACAACTCACTATTGCTTCTCAACTCCAATGCCTAAATGGCTAAATGGACATAATTAGCTAATTTCATACTTGGTGGAAAGCATCTCATAGTTCAAAGAACAACGTTTTAGAACAATATGATCACCTTATAAGAATCTTTGATCATGGCTCGATACCACCCATTTATCCATGTTAGAAACTTCTTACAGTTTATTACTCTTCCTCAGGTCACATACACCATTCTAACGAAGAAGTGATTTTGTGACATTTTTCCCCATTTGATACAGTAAGATTCTCGTAAATACATAAAAAAGCTTTAAGTGTATACACTATTGATAATTAACTCTATTTATTATGGCACTATCCAAGTGCCAGCCCCTCTGAGCTTCCTTAGATGTGCCTTTGCACGATTTAATTTTTCATCTGAACAATTCTATCTAGCTAACTTTAACAAAGGCCTGAATGACCGCTCAATGGTCAGTAGTAACAATGTCAATAATAACAGGCTCTCTCTTTGGCTAACTCTAGTTGATATGATTATATGGGTGCAAATTTATATTGGGCTCAATACATTTTAGTCCCTGTAAAGTGGTTAATGAGTTGAAAACTCTTTATATTTTTCTAATTGGCATATAACTCCCTCTATTTGTGAAAACCTAACTTGCTCGCCGTATAAATCATTTTCTAAATTTTGAAATAATTGAAATATCCTCATTTGTACTAAGTAACTATGTGCTTATTGCATGTAGAATGGGCTAAATACATTGTACCCCTATAAAGTGCTTAATAAGCTGAAAGCCCTCTATGTTTTTCTATGCCTCTTTCTCAACTCGAAAAATACAATGTTGAACCAAATTGAACACTAATCCTTCATTTATACACAGTATATCCACAATTCCTAGTTCTACGTTTCATATTTAGTTGATCATCTCTAATCTATTTTGCATAGAAGCGAACAAATAGAACTCACATTTTCTATATATTTCTTGTCCAAAATCAAACCGTAACCATAAAGCATCATAATATAACAAATAGTAGTGGCAAATGAGTGGGTTGGGTTTAAAATGGGTTGGACTCAAAATAGATTTATATTTATGGGTTGAAAATGAATTGGGTTGGATTTGGGCGGGTCCAATACAAAAAAGAAAAAAATATAAACTTTTTGCTAAATATATTGTTATATTATTTTATTAAACTATAATATTTTTATATTTATTTGACGTATGTTAATTAATTATTATCAAATCCTTGTTCATCACGTAAAATCAAATCAAATTATGTAAATGTATAATTTACTTATTATTTTATAATATTTATATTTTTTCTTTTAATACAAAATAACAATCTTGCTCAATGAATAAAACATAATTATTTAAAATATTTTAATTTTTTAGTACAAAATGTTTACATTGTACCGAAAAAAATGTTTACTATACTAGTAGAATTGTTTTTTGTTTTTTACTTTTTATATTTAGTCAATATTTCAAAAAATAGTATTTATTTTATTTTTAATTTTTTTCAATCTAGTCCATTATCGTGTATCACAATGATCAAATTCAAATTCGATTCGACATAAAAGTATTACTATCATTTTAAAACAATTAAAATATGCATATATCTTGAAAAATATGTCTTTTTAAGAATAAAGAATATAAACCATTTAAATTTAAATTCTTATATCTACCTAAATTATTATTTTTAAATAAAATACTCAAAAAATTTTGAAATATAATTATTTTTTTAATTTTTGAAAATATTATAACTGAAAATGAAAATAAAGTTGGGTTTTTTCTTCATGTGGAGGCAAAGGAAATGAAATGGACCGCCATAGTCTGTCCTATCACATCCTACTACTATACAATAAATTTGTTGTGTTTACATATTTATATTTTGTTAGTTAGTAAAAATTGAGAAAAGAAAAAGAAATATAATTTTTTATTTATTTTCATATTGCAAAGTTGAAAAAAATCTGGGAGCTATAAAATTATCCGGGTAAAACTTTTTATAAAAAATTGGAGTTTATAAACCAAATAATGATATCATCAATTTTTAGATCACAATCTCAAGTAAAAAGTTACTTGATTAATTCATTCGATTTAAGTTAATAAATTAATATTTTAAAATGAAATGAGGTGGAGAAATGGTAAATGATTAATCGGTGATATATAATTTATCTAATTTTCAATTCATTATCTTTTTTCATTTTTAGAGTGTTATGAAAATAAAAATAAAGTGGGTTATGATCATAGGAGGATGAGAGAATGGAAAGATAATTTTGGAGCTGAAATTGAGTTGAATTATTTAGAAACCACATTCAACCCATTTTAAACCCATTTACATTTAAAACCCATATTCAACCCATTAAAATCCAACCCATATTCAACCCGCTAAAATCCAACCCAACCCAAACCCAATCAAATTATTTTAAACCCAACCCAACCCAAAGTGAATTTAGTTGGAACCATGGGTTTAGACCCAACTTGTCCCCACTAATAGCAAACAATGAAGAAGGTTTACTGAAGTTATTGAAATATATTGAAGCCACATTCGAGTTGTGAGGTAATGTACACTTTATTTCAAAATTTTATATTTTAACAATTTTGATTTTCAATTTAAGGTTTGGAACTTAATTTATGGTGATGCTATTTTCATGTTCTACTATAAATTTTAAATTTTCTGTTGAATATAGAGTTTAGCAAAAATTGAACCATTTACTTCATCTAGTATGGCTTCGAATTGTGTTTTTTATTTAGCATTAAAACATTACTTTGCCATTGGCAATTCTAATCCTGTGTACTACTTGTCATTTAGTATTATGAATAATTTGAATTATTTTGAAGTTTCTGACTTAAGATCAGGGTTATTTAATTAGGTGTTTATGTTGTAAAATAAGCATATGCTTGAAATAGTTCAGAAATTTGGGGGCCGGGAGGGGGGTTCGATATGCTGATTAAAAAAATACAAGGGGTTTTCAGCATATTAAACACTTTACAAGGGGTAAATTTCATTTTGGCTATTTTCTTTATATTGAGTTGGAGGATATAAATATTTTTATAAGTGCTAAAAGGCCTCTAAATTGAAGAAAATTTGCATTCTTAATTATCGCGTCAATCACATATCCAGTATTGAGGGTCTAATTTGGTTAGTTTTTAGAAATATAGGGTATAATTTTTCAATTAAAAAAATATAAGAGGTGTTTGACTAATTTGACACTTTAAGGTGTAAATTTCATTTTGCGCAATTTATATTATTGAAAAGTATTTGTGCGATGCAATCTTGATCTAGAGCATCTACTCTTAGCCCAACCCCATAAACTCAAAACTCCATACCTTTTCCTGCATCTTGGAACCACACTACTCGACACCAAACTCAGATACTCATCAATAGAGCCTCATGCTCCACTTAGTTCTCAAACTTGATAGG
This sequence comes from Jacaranda mimosifolia, assembly GCA_018894105.1. Taxonomy (NCBI): domain Eukaryota; kingdom Viridiplantae; phylum Streptophyta; class Magnoliopsida; order Lamiales; family Bignoniaceae; genus Jacaranda; species Jacaranda mimosifolia. The sequence continues at coordinate 33,483,555 of CM032119.1, forward strand.
TCCCCTAGGGAAATCCCTAGACCACATAGCCTATATCCTGGTGCTAGAATCCCCTTAAGGCTTGTTTTTTGGATGGTTAAGGCCTGATAGATCCATTTTTGGGCCTTATTTCACATTTGTATGGCACATGATACCTTTTGCAACGCGATATGATATCATGGGTCAAGGTGGTTTGTGGATAAGGTCATCTTGGCCTGATTCATTTTCCACCATTTTCAATCTAACCTAATAAGGAATAGAAAAATCATTCATACCCCACAATTTAAGTGAGATATGAAAACCCTAACCAAAACAGAGCTTTGTCAAATTCTACAGCCACACTTTCTCTTTATTCGTCGCATTCTGAGATCTCTTCGACTCATTTTCTCTTTACTCTTCACACACACACACAAATGATTTTATTTTGTCAAACATATATCTTCTTCATTCTCTAGCAAATAGAAGTTTTTTGGCACCGTGTTTGACTTTTTGTCTAATCAGTCGAGAACAGAAAGCTTTCGTCAATTTGCAAGGTATGATTAATATTATTACCCAAACGATATGTTTGATTACTTATTCTGATAATCTAAACTATTAGTAATTCCTATTCAGAAATGAGTAAGATACATATGCGAACTTAATGATTTTAGGGTTTCTTTTACACACTATATTTAGGTAAAAGTTATAGTTTTTGATCATAGAAAATTTTGCAATGTAATTTTTTCAATCCTTTGATTGATTATTTTTGGTTGTTTGCTACATTTTGATGTTTACATAAGGTTGATTTTACTTTTACTTTTGCCAATTTTTTTTGTTTAAGTGTTATAGTTGTTGGATGGAGTTCAGAAATTATGATTGTTGGTGCTAATGTTAATGAAGGTTTGGGCATAATCGCATACTTTTCTTAATAATTGTTGGAGAATTTAAATTGGTTATATGCTAGAATTGAGTAGGAGAAAGTGGTTTGTGCTCATGTTTCAATTTGTAGCTAAACTTTATTTTCTAAAATGCAAATTATGTGAATTGTTTGATGAAATTGAGTTGTGCTCATGTTTGCATTTAGTTTGAGTCGCTTGAATTTTTTAGTTCTAAACTTGCAAGTTGTTTGAATGGATTGGTGAAATAGAATTATACTCATATTTTCATTTTGTTTGGACTTTTGTTTTAGTCATTGAGATATAACTTTCGAACAAATTCCTTGAATGGGATTCATTGGGTGAAAAATAAAAAAGTGGAATGATATTTACAATACAAATTCATCATAGCTATATTATGAGATGATATCTTATTCGTGGGGACCAAATTTTAGAGACCATGCTGTATCACCCCAACCTGAAATACACAAGGAAAAAAAAATAAAACTAGAAAAAAAATTAGTTAGTTAAAATTTAGGGAAAATTAAGCTAAAATAAAATTTTGAGAAAAATTGAAGTGGATTAGGCCTTAATCAAATTAAATTTAAAGCAAATGAGGGCTCCAATGGATAATATGAAACTAGGAGGGCCAGAAAATTAACTAAATTGGACCTGATTGCTAAAATTATGGAACTAATAGGGGCTAATGTGTAAAAAACAAAATGGAGGAACTTAACTAGAACTCGGGGGGTCAAAGTGTAAGGCGGTTAATAGTTGGAAGACTCCTTTGAAAGAGGTGCAAAGCCTTGGCGTTAGATTGCAATTAGCTAAAAGATGTTTTATATATAGTAAATGACCCTCAATTTTGTCAAATTCTCATATAATAGCCCACATCTTCTCTAAGCTCAAAACCTCTGATTTTTAGCTTAAAACTTGAAACCAAATCATTCATTGTACTCCTCTCAGCATGTTGAACAAAACCATATCAAATACTCTCAAAAACGATTAGTAAAAAAGAGGGGATGGAGTAGCCAATAGTGAAGGTCGATAGTGGTGATAGGTTGTTAGGTTCTGGCAGCTAGCACTGAAAATTGGAAGGTAGATTGTGTTGGGTTTGACATGGGGAACACAGTGGTGGATTTAATTTGAGGTTTGGTGGTTGGAGGAAGAAGAATTAACATAAAAAAGGGGCGGCAGTGTGAAGTGGCGCGAGGTTTGTTTTAAGCTTAATTCGATGGCAATGAGGTAGTGGAAGAAGAAATTAGTTGAGGGGTTTGGTTGGGCTCATTGAGACGTGTCATTTGGGTGGGTCAATTTGAGCTCTGATGGCGGGGCGGCGCTTCGATAATCTGGGTACAGTAGATTGGGAATTCCATTTCGGAGTCATTCGAGCCAAAATTGGACATTGAATTGGACTTAAACTCAGTCCAATTGGGTAAATTTCTATTAGATTGAAACATAAATTGATTGTGATTGGTTTAGACTTTGATTTAGATAGAATGTTAATCTTATTGGAAAGATTTTAATTACAACTTTAAGTGTGACTTTGGGATAGCAAGGACTTAGTTAAAGCCGTTAAACTAAATTGGCACAATAAAAAATGTTAAAAATTATAAACTTACAGTAATAGTTAATGATAGGAACTTAATTGACTAAATAAAAGGAATTGACTTAGTTAACATCAAAAGCTATGGTAACCTTGCACATAGTCCACCAAGTGAAAGTTGAGTCACTAGTTGATCAAATTATTTATAAATATAAAACAGAGGAATATCCTAAAACACTGTATGCAATAATTACATAAGAAATATAATAATATTAGAATTAGATTTCTTATATTGCATTTTAAATGAAAATAAGCGACAAGGACACAGACGTGATAGATACATAAGAGGTTGTCATTGCACGAGAGTTATCAGGTGAGTTTATACCAGATTTCTTTGTTGGGAAAAGAACATATATATTTGTTATTATATCCTTGTTGCTTGACTTTGTTTGTGCTGTGGTTTAATAATTACTGATTGTTTGTCTTATGCTATTCTTTGATTCTTGTGTTGAATCTGACCTTCTGTCTGAATTGTTTTTCTTGTTCGCGTATCCTTGCTGCCTGTTGCTTGACCATTTCTATGATTTGATTCAATAATTACCTTTCGATTGTTCTACGCTATTCTCCGACTCTTGTGTTGAATTTGACAGTCTGTTGGACTGTTCTTCTCTGCCTATAGTTCTTGAGCCATCATTATTTTTCTCCACCTACTTTGATATGAATCCTCAGTTTAGGTTATTATTAGTAAGTATATCACTATTATTCGATCCTTTCTTTGTCGACGATTGTTGTTCGCCTATGCTAATTTGATCTTGGACTTTTGTGTTAATCTTGACAATTTATTTGGACTTCTCTTCTTCTTTACCCATGATTCTTGAGCCATTGTTATTTGCATTTCCAATCTATCTTGAGATGTTGAATTTGTGAACCGAATGACTAATTTGACTCACGCTCTCACAAGTTTTGAAAAAGTAAACTGTTTGTAAAATTTTACAACATATCGCCCCTTTATACTAAATATGGTTCCTAGTTGATCATGATTTATGTTGTTTTACTTGAAATTGGTGATTGTGTTGGAAAAATTAAAAAGAAATTTCGAAAGGTATTTTCTATCATCGCTATGACTATCTGTTGCAAGATATTAATTGCATGAATATCTATTGTCATGGCAAACTGGCATGTTAGTTAAAAGTGTTGTTGGAAATTTTACACTATATTCATTACTAGATACCCTCGGGGATGGGCCCTGGGAATGGCTTCAAAAGACAATTGAGCGGAACGGTCCGGCGATAGCTGATCTTTCGACTGATAACCTCCTAGCTATATATATAATCCTGTCTCATAACCAACTGGAGGTAGCTGTCTATGAGTGGGATAAGGTATACATCTAACCATGCCTAATACTAGTTACTACTCAAGCCGATACCACTCAAAACTTAGAAGGATAAGGGTTTTTATGTTTTCAAAAGTAGAAGAACAAGATAGGAGAATCATCAACAGTTTAATTGCAAAAATGTCTATTGATTTGTAATTGATTAATTTCCCAGCCAGATGTATTCTCCATGCAAGCATTATATCTTGCATCTTTGTGAGAATCTTGATTGTCTCCTATAGTTTTCGTGTTTGATTTTTCCTATCATGTATGCTTGAGTCACTCCTTCATTATTAACTTACTAAGTCATTTGGACTTACGGTTCTGTATTGTTTCTTTCTATTCTTTTCCCGAATAGGACTCGTGAAAGTTATAAAGAAGTAACTCTCGACAGTACATATTGTATATGATTTTGCTCTGTTTTAACTAAATAGCGTTAGGAACATATGAGACATTATTGTAATATATCGTGTGTGCCCTACTTACGTTACTTCTGAATGTAACTGTTCTAAATAGGTGTGGAACCCTAAAGGTTAATGTGTATAGTGAAATATTTTCTTTCAAGGTATTTGGATTATCTGAGCTATTTGAGGTTTCCTAGTGATAATGAGTACCACCCCGGTTGGAGGAATACAGTTTGGGGCGTTACCTATGCCTAGTTATAGGACATGTTTGTGGGCTCTTAAATCTTGATACGAGTATGATTGCTTTTTCTTAATAATGTGTATTATGAGGACATATTTATCATTTCAATTTATGTTTGTACAATTTTCTATATTACATTCCATTTAGAGTTTGATACCGTACCAGATCTATTCATTTGGATGAGGCGTGAAACGAAGGCTCTGTGACCTTACCAGTTGAAACATAATAACTTTATGTATGTTATTTTAGCATATATACATCATCTATCTGCTACCATATAGTTGCGTAATCATTTTAACCATGGCTTTTAGAAATTAGTAGAGATTATTTTTAGTTTGTATGATTTATATTTTAGGACACTAACAAAGTATTATCTTTCTCAACCTCATTCTTAAACAATTTAAGAATGATGAAGGAGAAATTCATAGGCGTCGAGAAAGATTAGTGAGATATGTCATGGAACATAGGATTCCTGATCAAATATCACATACGAGAAGGCTTGTTGGATTAAATAAAGATGATTGTACTAATAATTTGCAAATGAATCGCAATGCTTTTAGTAGGTTGTGCGACTTGTTAGAACATGTTGGAGGGCTACTTGAATTTAGACATATCAACATTATAGAGAAGATAGCAATGCTTCTTTGTATATTACCCCACAAAAAAGAATAGGATTGTAAAACATGATTTTCCAAGGTCGAGGCAAACTGTGAGCAAGCACTTCCACACTCTTCTTAATGTGTTGTTGAAGCTTCATCATTTATTTCTTGTTGAGCCTAAACCTGTAGATGATGATTGTACAAATATTAGATGGAAATGCTTCAAGGTATTCATTTCTTACTCAACAATAACATAAATTTATCCTATAATAAAATTAATGTACGATATGTAGTAGAATGATAATGATTCTTTTTTCTCCCATAATATATACGGTTGCTTAGTCGCATTAGATGGAACCTATATTGTGGGGAAGGTGTGTGAGACTGATAAGCTAAGGTATAGGACACAGAAAAAAGATGTACATGTTAATGTATTAGGAGTTTGTGATTGAGAAATGAAATTCATTTATGTGTTAATTGGATGTGAGGGTTTAGCTGCTAATGCTAGAGTGTTGCAAGATGCGGTTACTAGGTTGAACGGGCTAAACGTGCCTAAGGGTAATGCATAAAGTTAGAAGTTTTATCTAGAAAATATATATATATATATATGTTACTTAGGTTGTTCTTTTTTGGCAGGTAACTATTACTTGTTTGATAATGATTACACAAACTGTGTAGGATTTTTAACCCCTTCTAAAGGCGTTAGCTATCACTTGGATGAATGGGGAGTAGGTACCCAATCTCCATAAAATTTTAAGGAATTCTTTAAGATGAAGCATTCTAAAGCTCGAAATGTGATAGAACGAACATCTAAGTTGTTGAAAATGCAATGTGGAATTTTACGGAGTCCTTTGTACTACCTAATCAAGGTCCAAAATTGGAATGGGGCCAATATGTAATTCCAGAAAAGTTTACTTTTAAATAGCAAACTCCCCCCCTCCAATTCTTCAAATTTTCGCATGCAAGCCCGTTTCTTCCTCTCCAGCAAACTCCATCCGACGACAGCAAAGTCTGAAAACTAAGATGACCACTAGCTTCCTCTTGTTGCCGTGAACACAACCATACCACATGCATCCCAAATTAGCTAGTGGACCACCATAAAATTGAAGCTGAAATTGGGCAACGATGGCAGGTCACTGATGCGGCTGCTCAGTAGCGAGAGCTTGAGTTTGGAAGGTGGGCTTTGTAGGGTTCAACTCAGATAACAACATGGTTTCTTTAATCTCCAGCTTCGACCACGAGTGGCAGCAGAATTCAACAAAATAGGCGGCAACAACGGCGGCAACGAAGCAATGTGGCTTAGGCATCAATTGACAACCAATTAAAACTAGAAATTAGTTTGGGTGTTTTGTTGTACGCGTTGAGGCGCATCGATTGGTGGTGGTTGCTAGGAACTTCGACAGTGGCAGGGACGCACAGTGGACCTGGGGGCAGAATTTTCAACTCATTGCAGTGATCACATGCATGGCATTTTCTTGAGGTGGTTTGGCTACAAAAATTGAGTGAATTGGTAAATTCGGTGGGAAATGGGATTTGCTACCTTTGAGTTTTTTATTGTTCTTATTGGTGTATAATTTCATGTATCTTGGTGAAAATTGGAATTTCATATGAATTGGAACCAAGAAAATGGATGTAAGGTTATATATATATTGTTAAGAGGACCCGAATTTGTAAAAATAATATATATAACCATTAATTAATTAATTAATTAAGTTAATTTAGGTGATTAAAACCCTAATCTTGTGTATAATGATCTATGGAGTCGAGTTATCAAAGACTGGATTATCATTAACCAGATTTAATTGCTGTAATTATATGTCTGACTTTTCTGTAACATTACAAGGACCAAATATCAATAGGAATCTGAGTTGATTCTTTCATTTAGACTAAATTGTTGATTTAGGACTTCATTATTAAATTAGGAAACATTGCCATAGGAAATGATTATTGACCAGAACAAAAAAGTCCTTATAAATATTATAGCGTCATTAGTATAATTAGTATGTTACCCTTATGGTATTTTTGTCGAGCTCGTAAAATATTGTACTAATTGGAGAACAACCGATATTAAGATATAAATGGTTTAATTATTGTTTAAAGAAAATGATACAAGCATTTTGACATTAAGTACGTTCTTTTCAAATAAGTGATGAGAAACCAGGATCTAAGGGCAGTAGGACGAGGATAGGACTTTTGTGGGAATTAAGGTGAGGGTACAACCTTTATTCTTCTAGGAAGTGAATGATCTTTGTTGTTTAACTTTTTTGTATCTATTGTCTGAATTTGACTATACTCTGGTACCTATAACTCCTATTATGTTATCAATTTTCTATCCCATATACCATACAACCTTGCTGTCTTTCTCTATATGTGTTGATATTTTGGTCTTGCTAACCAATTTCATTTTGTACTCTTAGTTAAATCAATTTGCATGATATTTATACAGCCTTGCTAGCCAAAATTTTGTGGGTTATATCGTTCTATTCAGTATGATGTATGTGCTTCTGATCAAAGTTTTGAAATAAATTTACTGTTGGCATTATGTTATGGTGCAATCACAACAAAAAAGAGGCAACTTGGAGCGAGAAGACTACATACGCCAACAGTATCCTGAACTTTTCTAGTGGTTAGGTGAGAATCTAGGGACCAGATTCTTTTAAGAAAGGGAGGATTGTAACACCTCTACAATTTTAAGTGGTAAAATTTAGAAAAATCATAATTTTAATTTGTTTAAAAAAATAAGGGGTCAAAACATAAATAGGAAAGGACTTAATTATAAGAAATTTAAAAATTTTGGGGTCAATTTATAAATAATTTAGGTCAACTGTGTCAAAATGAGGCACTACCAAGTCAGGGGCCTAATTGATATTGGGAAAAGAATCTTGGGGCCAATCTATAATTCCAAAAAAAATTACTTTTAAATCGCAAACACCTCCCTGATTCTTCGAATTTTCGCATGCAAGCCTATTTCTTCCTCTCCAATGAATTCCCTCTGGAAACAGCGAAGTCTCAAAACTAAACCAACCACTAGCTTCCTCTCGTTGTCGTGAACACAATATACCACATGCACCCCAAATTGGCCTGCAAACCATCGTAAAATTGAAGTTGAAATACAGCGGCAGAAGGTGGTGCACACAGTGTCTCAGTGACAGAAGCTTGAGTTTGGAAGGTGAGTTTTGTAGGGCACAACTCATAGAACAACTTAGTATCTTCATTCTCTAGCTTTCACCATCGGTGGCGGGGGGAATTGATCAAAATAGGCGGCAACAACAACGGAGTAGTGTGATTCAGGCTTCAATTGACAACTAATTTTATGGCAAAACTAGAAATTAGTTTGGGCATTTTGTTGTACGCATCGAGACGTGTCGATCGATCGTGGTGGCTAGCAACTCTAGCAGCAACGCTGATGCATGACAGACCTGGGGTAGAATCTTCAGCTTGTCGCGGTGATTGCATACATGGTGTTTTCTTAAGGTGGTTTGGGTTCAAAAATTGAGTGAATTGGTAAATTTGGTAGGAAATGGGATTTGCTACCTTGGAGTTTTTTCTTTGTTCTTGTTGGTGTACAATGTAACACCCTGGATTTTAGATTGTAAATTTAAAACTATTGTTTCAGTAAAAATAATATGAATTCACTAAATTAGGTTAGATTAAGTATGAGTTAAAATCTGATCGAGACTTTCGGGTAATTATTAACAGCTGAGGGATTTAATTGGAAATAAGGGAAGGACTTGATTGCTTAAAATTATAAAAATTTTGAGGATCAATATGAGCGAATTAAAAGTTTAAGAACTTTAGAATAATTAAATTTTGGATCCAATTGTCCTGAAACCAAAACATTAGGAGTCAATGTGTAAGAAATAAAAATTGAAACCCAGGGACCAAAGTGTAAGGTGGTTAAAAGTTTAGGGGTGAGATTTGAGTCAGTCAACAAGTTTTGGGGCTAGTTTGTAAGAAGTTGGAAAATTATTTATATATATACATTTGAGGACATAATTTTTTCAAATTCTCAAAATCGACCCAACCCTACCCCAACGACGAATCACTAGAAAATGGCCATGAAAATTAGAACTAATACTATATTTGACTTTCTCTCATCAAAATGAACAAAACCTTACCAAAATCACTCAAAACCATCGAGGAAATCACTAGCAATGAAGAGGCCGACGGCGAGGCGGTGGCAAATTGGTGGTTTAGCCACTTTCGGCGGTGGAAAGTGGCTAGGTTTAGGTGGTTTTTTGTCGCAATTGCTTGGGCAATGTGACAGTAGAGCTAATTTGGTGAAACAATGAGTGATGATGGAAGGATTGACATTGGCAGCATCGCGAAGGTGCTAAGGCGGAGCTGTCTATTCGAACGGCCAATTGACGATCGAAATGATAGTGTTTTTCAAAATTATTTTAGGGGTTTTGTTGGACTCAACTAGATGCACAAGATAGTGGTGGTGGTCCTCATCTCTGGCAGCGATGCGTGCAACGATTTTTGGACAGTTTGTATAGAGTTAAATTCCAAATTTGTCTAGGCTATTTCTAGCTTGAGATTAGATCTTAGTTCGATCCAATTTGGGTAAATTTCATATCAAATAGTAATTCAATTGATTTCTACAGTCACAATTAAATTTTATTAAATCAAGATCATTAAATTATAGTTTGACTTAGGTTGATGATTTTATTTTTTGAATGTTGAACTAAGAATTAATTATAAGATTGAAGCCAGGTAAGTTAAGAAAGATAGATTTATATTTATGTCCATGGACCTAATAACATGACATGTTATAAACTGGGTAGGATTGCGTCCAGTTTAGAGATTAAGTTATGTGAATGTTAGAACAAAAACAAATTATCAGACTTGGACCTGACAACCCAGAGAACCCAATTAATTTAGGAACCTGGACCATTGCTACATAAATATAAACTAAGGTGTGAATGGAGTTTGTTGGAGATAGCTACTCAAGAATTACATATGGTAACCTATAATTGAACTTGATTGTTGTGGCAACAAATACCTATAGAATATTGGAACCCTAAACGAGACCACAATGATGTAGATCATATCTATAACCCCTTCATCAACTGATTAGTTAAGGATTACCATATTTAATTATCTTAAGTATTTAAGTATGAAACAAAGATTAAAGGAATTGTATCAAAATAACCTTGAATTTGATTAAGACATTTACTGTACTTATGCTTAAGATTCAGAGGATTGATAGGATGATAACTCGGGTTATCGTATGACAGTTCTCGATTTAACTAGGAAGTCAGGACCTGAGTGACCATACAACTATAAACTTTTTCTACAGTTACTAATACTCGATAGTAAGAGATTTCTTTGCTAGAAAAAGAACATATATATACTTGTTAATATGTCCCTATCGCTTGATCCTTTTCAATAAACATGTTGCGAAATTTACCACACATCGCCACTTTAGATTATTGTGGTTCCTATTGAACTTCAGTTATGCTGTTTTACATGAAATTAGCGATCGTGTTGGGAGAATTGAAAATGGATTTTGAAATATATTTTATTATCATCGCCATATCTATCTGCTGATTTATTGATTACTTGTTTATCATGGCGAATTGATATGTTAATTAAAAAGTTGTTGGACGTGTTAAGTGATAATAGTGAATATACTTAATATCCTTGGGGGTGGGCCCTACGATCTGCTTCCAAAGACAATCGGGCAAAATAGACCGACGGTGACTATTTTTTTCGGCTAATTCCCGTACAAGCTGTACATATAACCCTATCTCATAGCCAGCTGAAGGTAGTTGTCTATGAGCAAGATAAGGCATGCGACTAGCCATGCCTAACGATAGATTGATTATTTGAGCCGATCACTTGAAATTGGAGGGACTAGGATTTTCATGCTTTTGAAAGTGGAGTGACAAGGTAGGAGAACCACCCAATGCAAGATTGTGAAAGTAATTGATATTTTTGATACTTGTGCTTTAAAATTTGAATGTTTGACAAAGATCAAATGATTGTTCAAAAGTCATATCAACCCTTTTGGTCATATTTGAGATTTAAATCCCTATAAACAAGTAGCAAGTTTTGTGAAATCTCATCACTGGTATGGGACAGTGGAGAGATAGATCACCTAAATTTTTGATTAAAATCTTCTCTCACGACTTCTGGAGACTTTAATGTTTCTACTTGTTTCCTATATAATAGTTGAGAAATTGTCACTATGTTGTTATTACTTAGATATCTCACTAAGTTATTTGGACTTACATTGTTATATTGTATCTTCCGTTCTCTACCCTAGATAAGAATGAGTAATGGACATAGCTTAAACTACAGGCCACATGAGGTAATAAGCTCAATGAATATATACATAGACAGATCATATATGTCAAATTACTGACATAAATTTAATGAATATGGTAGAAGTGTTAAGTGTGATTTATAATATTTTGATTATAAGTTGAACTTCGATGGATGCTGATTGTGGAAATTAAATACTTTAGATCTTACAGAAGTTTACTTCTGTTATTCCAAAAGCTTGTGACATAGAATGGGTAGCACCTTGGACGGGAGCAGGAGCCTCTCGGTGGGGGCGCTACATATAATTTCATGTATTTGGGTGAAAATTAGAATTTCATATGGATTGGAACTAAGACAGTGGATGCATTATATATAATGTTAGGTGGATCCGTATTTGTAAAAATAATATATAACTATTGATTAATTAATTTAATGTAGGTGACTAGAACCCTAATTTGTGTATAATGATGTATGGAGCCAAGTTATTAAAGATTGGATTATCATTAACCTAGATTTAATCATTGTAATTATATGTTTGACTTTTGTGTAACATTGCAAGGATCAAATATCAATAGGAATATAAGTTGATTCTAGCGTTTCGACTAAATTGTTGATTTATGACTAAAATTGTTAAATTAGGAAATATTGACATAGGAAATAATTATTGATCGGAGCAAATAAGTCCCTCATAAATATTATAGCGTCATTAGTATAATTAGCATGTTACCCTTATGGTATTTTCGAACCAAGCCCATTGGAGTACAACCCATTTTAAGATATAAATCATTTAATTATTGTTTAAAGAAAATGATACAAGCATTTTGACATTAAATACGTTCTTTTGAAATAGGTGATGAGGAGCAGGATCTACAGAGAGTAGGACGAGGATAGCACTTTCGGTGGGAATTAAGGTGAGGGTGTAACCTTTATTCTTCTGGGAAGTGAATGATCTTCGCTGCTTAACTTTTTTGTATCTATTGTCTAGATTTGACTGTACTCATTCTGGTGCCTATAACTCCTCTTAGGTTATCAGTTTTTTGTCTTATATACCCTACAACCTTGCCGACTTTCCCTATATGTGTTGATATTTTGGTCTTGCTGACCAATTTTATTTTGTACTCCTGGTTAAATTGTTCTGCATGATATTTATACCTCCTCGCCAACCAAAGTTTTGTGGATTATACTGTTCTGTTCAGTATGATGTACATGCTTCTAATTAATGTTTTGAAATACGTTTTATTGTTGGTATTATGTTATGTTACCCTTGAGGATGCTCTTGGGATGTTACCACTCGGAGGGACGCCACGATGAGGGTTAGGCCCGGGACTATGATCAAAAAGGCGATCGGGTTGTACGGACCGATGGTCACGATCTTTCGGCTAGTAGCACTTACGATCCTGACTTGCATATAATTGGACGTAGCTGTCTACGAGTGGTGGGATTCGGCATATGTGGCCGACCATGCCACTTGTCATGTTATGACTTACCGAGTTGATGCATAGGTAATGGAGAGATAAGCGAAGCATGTCTATTTTATAATTGTAATCTATTTTACTTGTTATGCTTTGTTCTAGGAGTAATAAGGTCCCAACAATATGCGGAATTTTATATAACCTCTGTTGTATGGTATCTGTTATATTGTATCAATATGTCATGTCACTATAATTTCCTGTCTTGTTACCTGAGTCTCTGTTTATCACCATTTTTTATTTACTAGTCTTGTTTTCAACAATTACTTCTTAACTACTTATCGTACTCACCCTTCACTAAGTCCTTAAGACTTACCCATTTCTACTATTTCTTGTTCCCTTCCCAGACAAGAATTGATGGCGGTTTGAAGGCTCGAGGCTGCCCGAGTTGTGGGTGTATTTTTTAATAGGTTAGGTGCTATGTATGTATATATATCTATGGACTTGACTAGAATACACCTAATCGTGATACTTAGACTTTTGGATGCTTTGTAAATAGTTAAGTTTGACTTTACCTTCGATATGTACATATTTGCACACTTTGGGTCAATCTTTTGGGCCTATTTTCCTTACTATCTTTTGGGGTTATTTAGTGGGTTTCGACATCTTTAGTTATTTTTTTGAATTATGCTCTAAGTTTGAACTGGTGGCACCTTAGGTTAAGTCTTAGTCTTGGCTGGGGTACTATGGAAAAAGATAAAAATGCTTTTTCCATATTTGATACTTGGTTGTTTTGCAGTTTGTTAGCAATGATATTGATCTATTTGATACCTATTATTTACATTTTCTTGGTTATTTATTTGAATATTTTATTACTAATTTTAGTGTCACATTTTATACCATAAAATAAGTGTCTAAAAGTTTCCATTTTTGTGGTAAGTATTAAGTGCTTGAATGAGAGATAACAGTAGAAAATGATTAGTTAATGATAAGAGGAGAAAATGATTAGTTAATGATTGACAAGTTGAAGTGTGCAATGTTTTAAGTACTCTTGAAATATTTGTGATTTTTCTCGAACTTTTTTTCTACCTTTTTCTTTTGTTACGATAATAATTAGAAACCAAAGCTACAAAGAAAAGTAATGAAGCTGTGCTGAAGGACTGGTCCAAAAAATAGAACCTGAAAAGGTATCTTTTTTCTTTTACATGTGGCCATTCTTAGGTTCAGTCCAGAAAAGATCATCCTAGACACATAATTATCTTTTCTAGTCAGTTGTCAAAGGCTTGTTTGATTTTCTTCTATAATTTTGTGCAAGATTTTCTAATACATTTTTAGGATAGTGAGATGAAGCCTAGTAGCAGTGCATTCAGTCGTGGGGGTGGCAAAAAAACTGATAAGACGAGACATAGTTGGACGCAAAAGGATGAGGAAGTCTTGATACAATGTGTGAAAGAAATCATCGCTAATTGTTGGAAGGCCGATAATGGATTCAATGTGGAGTACTGACAAATCTTGAACAAGTAATGGCAAAATAGTTCCCCGGCATTGATCTTCGTGCTATTCCACATATAAACTCCAAGATTCATGTTTGGAAAAAGAATTATGGATCATTAGCTAGTATGTTGTCAAGTAGTGGAATAGGATGGAACGAAAGTATAAAGATGATAGAAGCTATTGATGAAGCATGGGAAACTTATGTAAAGGTAATTGCTCTACCAAAGAACAAGTAATGATTGACATTATTTTGCATTGACTTGAAAAAAGGTATATATCTGCTTAAAATTCTTTATGTTCATTTGTTGCAATAATTTGCAAAATGATCTCACAAAATTAATCCCATATTAATCATGTCTATATATGTTTCATTGGAAAAATGGAAATAGATTGACTCAAATGCTTGCCTCATAAGGTTCAAGTCTTGGCTATACTACTATAATTGATGCGAGATTTTTGGCAAGGACAGAGCTGTAGGGGAGCAGGTTGAGGATTTTATTGTAGCTGTGAATGATGTTCTTAATGCAAGACTTGAGAAAGAGAAAGACATTAGAGAAGATTTTGATAGTTTGTTTGAGGGGTTCGCTGGTGACACAGAAATAATGTCTGTTTACTAACCTGCAGTGGCATTGGAAAGAAAGAAAAAGGTAAAAAGAGAAAATCTATGGATAGTACTTATCCAATTGTTGAGCTCTTGTGGACTTTTTGTTAGAATACAAATGCGAGATTATGAGATATTTCTCGTGGGATAGGTTACGAGTATGATATCTCAAATGCTAGAAAATAGGCATATGTTGTAGTTGGAAACATCTTCAAGTTGAGTATGCAAGAGAAATTGCTTGTGTCACAATTGCTTATCAAAAATACTAAAGATTTGGAGTTGTTCTTTAGTCTTCCAGATGAGGCGAAAGGGGGGTATGCAAGGATTAAGCTTTTTGGTTGTTTGTAAAACTTTGTTTAAGCTATGGTATTTTGACTAAGCTAGTGTTTAGAAGTTTATAGAGTATTTTGAGTGAACTGATGTTTTGAACTAGTGTTTTGAAGTTCATAGACTCCATTATTTTGGTTGCTTACTATTTTGGTGATGGTGGCTCCACTGTAGGTGCTTTTTATGTGTATTTGGTTTGTTTAAACAGCGTGTTAAATTCCATGTTATTTTTTTTTTAGTTATGGATTGTCATTATAGGTTATTTTATTAAAAAAAACAAGTACGAGCTAGAAGACAGCGCTAAGACGGCATAGTCCAGTAGTCTTATGTGCCTCGATAAGCTAAAATTGGTTGGAGGCAATAACGTTATTGCCAATGCTGCTTGGAGGCAGTAACGTCTGCACACTCTGTGCTTAGGCGTGATTACTAATACCTTCAGGCAATAGCTAAGGGCACGGTTGTACCCAGGCGCACAAGCCTACTGTCTCCATGGTACTGCTCGAGCAAAACTAATTAATAAAACTATGGGAGATAAGGTGTATTAATCAAAAAACAATTGGGAGAAAAGGAAAGAGGATTGAAATATATGGAGGGTATTTTGGAAATTTAACTTATTAGAAGTTAGGATATTTTCAACATTGCAAACTATAATCACAATGGGCAATCTTCCCAACCAAACATTATATAGCATCAAGTATGGAATATCACCAATTTTTAAAATCAAAGCGAACAATAGATTATATAGTTTTAAATACCATTTCTAGCCTATGTGTCACTAGTATATGAATATTATATAATCCTACATGCCCAAGCAAACAAGCCTATAGTGTACTCAGATTCATAGTTTATGTCCAAAAAAGTGGACGGCCGATATAAGGCTAAGGAAGAAAGAATATTTGTGTATTTGAGAAAATAAAAAATTGAAGACTCATTTCAAAGACTTTTGAATATTAATAGATTTCGAGGGAAGAAAGTGTTAAGATAGATTCATTCAAAGAATTAGGTCAAATAGGATCCTTGCTTGTTCATAGAGGATTTTTAGGAAGAGGAAAAATCTCTCGAAACCTAAAAAACTCATATAAATACAAAAAATGGAGATGACAAAAAAATTACCCAGCTCTTCTTGTTGAATTGGGAGAGTAAAGGGAAATGATGATATTAGTCTTATTACTCGACTATTAAGCCAAGTTGGTATTAAGATGGGCTACTATTCCCGATTTGGGCTATGATCTACTTATATTTAAGGGTTATAAGAGAGCTAGTTCAATTAATGCTAATAGGCCTAGTAGATGAGTTAAGTTCCATAATAGGTAATTAATCCCAACCAAGCCTCAATATCTTCTACTAACAAGGTAATTGACAACTCACCCAAAAGATATATAAAACGGTAGGTTTTGCTCATTAGATTTTTTTAATTGTTTTTAGTTATATTTTTGATTAATTAGGGATAAGTAGCTAAAGCTACTTTCAATTTTTGATTCAATGCCCACATGTTTTTTCTTGGTCTACACTGCCCAATTAAACTTTATTTTTTGAAATTGCTCCCCACTGATTGCATAAGTACTAAAATGCCTCTTATTTAGCACTAAATTACTAAATGACAAGAGCTTTTTTTGCTTTCCTAAGAATGGCAAGAAGACGTGTGGCGACATTGCTTTTCCTTCTTGCTTCTCTCATTTATGATTCTCTTTTTATTCCCCTCCATTTTCCTCTGTATCTAAAAAGGTATTATAACTATCGAGCTCCTCTCGTTTCATTTTTCTTCTTCGTATTATGAGGGCTTTTTATTGGAGGATTGAATTAGCATTTGAATTCTTGTTGTTTTCAGTTTGTTGATATATTTTTATTTTTTTTCATTTTCATCCATATCTATCAAATTCAAGAAAAGAATGACAATTTGAGAGAAAATTTGTCAAAAGGCAACCAGAGGCGTGTTTCACTGCAGGAGTGGTGGTGCCAAGGACTTGGCCCATGAAAACTAGTAGATGCCAAGGCCATTTCTATTGCTATTTTTGCTTAAAGACTCTTTTTTTAAAATACATATCTGCGTAAAGTTACGAATGTGATGAATAAGAAGATTAGAAGATGAGATGAGGTGATAAGAGAATAGCAGTGTGTGTATTTGCATATGAGGCCTATGTGAGGCAATTTGGTTGTCTAGAGTCTGCATATCTTTTTATTTTTTAGTTATCATTTACTTGACTGCAACCATATTCATAACTCTAATTGTAAGTTATTTTATAATGAAGGTAATTTCTCCTTTATTTTTCTATTTTAATAATTGTTATCATTAATATATACTTTATTCAATTATTAATACTTAACTTTTGTAATGACAGATTTGATTTAAAGTATGATTAATCTTGGCTATGTTGTCAACTTAATTTTAGGGATTCTATTCAAATTATGGTATGTTTGAAGGTTGTAAAGCATATCTAATTATTTTTTTGTTTATTTTAAAAAACATACAGTTAACTCTTTTTAATATTGTATGTAAATATTTTTAGTATAAAAAACTCTAGTTCAGTATTTATAGTGGTGTATGCAATATTAGAACCTTAATTATATATATGTTGTTGAAATGTTTTTAAAAACTTATTTATATTATTTCCTTGTTTGTAGAAATGCAAGAAGGAAATCAAAATTATATTCTTGTTGCTTCCCTCAATACCTTCATATGGCAATAGAGGAGTTGAAACCTACAATTGGGTTCCGACACATCCAACCAATAAAGAAAACCCTATTTCATGTGTGTTATCATGTGCCAAAATTGAACAGTAGTTTCAAGCAAGTTGCAATCTTAAGACGATTTTAAGTACGGAGATAGTCCTCTAATAGGTCCTTAGACTATTGCTCCTAGTGCTGAGGGTATTGGTGTTTAGGTGCAAGTAATGCTAGGGAAGTTGTCGTTCAGGTTGAGATTCCACCTAATGGTGATGATAGCGATGGTGATGGTGGGAGGGAAAAGAAAAAAAAAGTATGAGCATGGTTTACTATGTTCCAACATTGATTAATGATTTGTTTGGATGGTTATTACTTAAATGAATTTAGTATTTGTATATGGATGTTGAGGAGGATGTTTCAATATTTGAGTATTATATGCATACGGTTTATTATTTAAGTATTTGGATGGTTAAAATGGATGATGTTTATAATTTACAATGTAATTTGGAGATTTATTTATGTAGACATTGGTTGTTGATATATATATTACATGTTGTTGCAAATACAGTGCATTTTAAGATATATATGGTGTCTAGACTAGGAGAAATCCAGTATAATATATCCAAAATCAAGTACTAGAATTGTTAAAAAAAAAAAAGTACCAAACTAGGAAAATTCAGTATAATATACCTAGAATCAAGTATTAAAATCATAACAGATGGTATTCTTTTTTCAATATATGGTATCTTTCTTATTTTTTTAATATAGATACTGGTTATTAATACATATGTTACACAATGCAAAATATGAAGTACATTTTAAGATATATACGGTATCCAGACTAGGAAAATTTAGTACAGTACATCCAGAATCAGATATTGAAATCGTAAAAAATGATATTATTTTTTTAGGATACAGTATTATTCTTAATACATAAGAAATTTAGATGAATTTAATTATTTAAGTCAGTATATGATTATCAAAACACGATTTCTTACTCCTAGAATTGATATAGTCATGAAAGGTTCATTGCAATGGTTGGATGTGGGTATTTGTATTCCCAACCATTTGCACATGTACTGTCCTGACTATTACTTGAGTAAATCATGATTTTAGTGTATTATAGGGTCTTATGTATTGTTTCACACATCGAATTGAGGTAAATTCGGCTAATGAAAAAAAAGTACAAAAACACATGAAATAAGTGCAAAATAAGGCGAACTCTGTATAAAAATTCAAAGATCCAATATAAAAATCTCAAATATATATATTATCAATTTGTAGTATCATTCTTAGTACATAAGAGATTAAGTTGAATTTAGTCAGAAAAGCCACTGCATGATTATCAAACCATGACTTATTAGTCCTATGGCTGATATAGTTATGAGAGATTCATTGGTTTTCTATCGTGGTGCCTGAAAGATACACTTATCTCATACACCAATGGTCTATACTTGCATGAATGAGAATACAAGTAGTTGGATGTGCATATATATTTTTCCAATCATTTGCACACATACTATTCCAACTATTACTTGAGTAAATCATGATGTTAGTGTATTAAAAGGTCTTATGTATTGTTTCACGCATTGGATTAAGGTAAATTCAGCCAAGAAAAAAGTAAGTACAAAAACACATGAAATAAGTATAGAACAAGGAAAATTTAGTATAAAAATGCAAATATTCAGTATAAAAATTCCAAATATTAGTATTTTTTTATCGATTTGCAGTATCATTTTTAGCACATAAGAAATTAAGTTGAATTTAACTAGATAAGCCATTGCATGATTATCCAACCATGATTTATTAATTCTAAGACTGATATAGTCATGAGAGGTTCACTAGCTTTCGATGGTGGAGCCGAAAAGATAAATTTACCTCATGTACTAACAGTTTACACTAGTATGAATGGGAACATAAGTGATTGGATATGGATATTTGTGTTTTCAACTATTTGTACATGTACTATCACAACTATTACTTGAAGAAAATAAGATTTTATTATATTGTAGAGTCTTATGTATTGTTTCACCCATCAAATTGAGGTAAAATCAATCAAAGAAAATACAAGTATAAAAACCAAAAAAAGTACAGCACAATGGCGAATTCAGTACAAGACTGTAGAGTTGAAGTAAAAAAATATCAAAAATTGATATATTTTTCGATTTGCAATATCATTCTTAATACATAAGAGATTAAGTTGAATTTACCCTCGAATTCAGTACAAGACTGTAGAGATGAAGTCAAAAAACATCAAAAATTGATATTTTTTCTTGATTTGCAATATCATTCTTAATACATAAGAGATTAAGTTGAATTTATCTTAAGCTAACCATTGCATGATTACCAAACCATGATTTATTAGTCCTAGGATTGATATAGTCATGAGAGGTTCATTAGTTTTCAATGGTGGTATTGAAAGAATATATTTACCTCATTCATCAATAGTTTATACTAGTATAAATGAGAACACAAGTCATTGAATATGGGTATTTATATCCCAACCATTTAAATACGTGCTATAATGACTATTACTTGAAGAAAAGATGATTTTATTGTATTAGAGAGTCTTATGTATTGTTTCTGTAAGAAAAACAAGAAATATGACAAGAAACAATAGCCTGAGTCGAACGATAACGTTCTATCTTTAAGACAGAATTTGCCCCCCTATTACTACACTAGGTTATAGCAAATTTGTCTTCCAAGATAAAACAAGCACCTCGAACTAGTATTGCAAAATATTAATTTGACAGAAGTTATTTGTGAGAGATAATGAAAGAGAAGAGTATTGAGTGATTTTCTTGTGTTCTTGAAGAGCAGTGAGACTTCTCTATTTATAAATTAAGGTCCATCCGGGTATAACTCTTTACAGAGATATAACCTTTAATTAGTTGTGTCTATTAGTCTCATAAATTATAATTGTTAAGCACAATCATATTTTGTGACAAAAATTATGACTTAATACAGTTGATTAAATTAATCAACTGAATAATAAGTCAAATTCGAACAATCTAGCTGACAAAAGTCAAAACTCAATAAATTTGACCCAAAATTAATCGAGAACTCGGGGACAAGGGCTCTTTGCGACAATGCGCACGTGCAAAGTACAAAGTGGGCCTAAAGCGCCAATGCACCTTTGCTTTAGCTCCGGCACTGGGCCCAGCCCGTGCTCGTGCACAGGCGGTGTGATGCACAGCACCACGAGTCCCTCCACTCTTGGACTTCTTAAAACACAAGGTCTTAGACCCAATCTATAAATAAAGATACTTCTTTTATACATATATTCCAATGTAGGACAATAAATACTAACCTCTATTTTTTATCCATACAAGCATAAACTAGCTGGAGATAATGTTTTAAGAGCTTTTCTCTTCACACTTTAGTGCATAACTGGTCATAATTACACGTGGTTTTCCATTGAACCAATAGGCTAGATGTTACTCTAGCAACAAGTTGGTTTCCACGAGCAAGTGGCCTCTTACTTTAAAAGCTTTAAGCCTATCTCTTTAGAAGTTTTCCATACCAAATCCTTGCCTGGGCCTTTTATAAAAGGATCTACCAAGTTTACCTTTAACTTCACATGGTTAATTGTTGAAGCAGCACTCATTAATTGTTGCCTTACATAGCTATGTCTAAGACTGATGTGTCTGGACTTCCCATTGTAAATTTTTCTGTAAGTTCATGATAATGCAGCCTCATTGTCACAGAAGATAGATATTGCCGTCATTGGCTTAGGCCATATGGGAATTTCTGTTAATAAATCACTAAGCCACTCCACTTCCTTTATTATTGTTGCTAACACTATAAATTCAGACTCCATTGTAGAATGTGAAACTAAGGTTTGTTTCTTGGAACCCCAAGATACAACTCTTCCACATAAGGTAAACACCCAACCACTTGTTGACTTTATTTCACCTGAGTCAATTATCTAATTTGCATCAATGTATCCTTCTAATACAGTTGGGTATCCCTTATAACTTAAGGCATAATTTATTGTCCCTTTCAAATACTTAAGCACTCTAGATATTACGTTACAATGAACGTGACCTAGGTTATGAGTAAACCTACTCAAAACCCCAACTGCAAACAATATATCAGGCTGAGGACACTGCATAACATACATCAAGATGCCAATGATCCTTAAGTATTCTAATTGTGATATAGCCACCCCATCATTAGCAACTAGTTTATGGCCAAATCATGCGAGGTGGATACTGGTTTACAATCTTCATGATTAAATTTCTTTAGTATCTTCTCTATGTAGGGAGATTGAGATAAAGAAATAGAATCCTTGGACCTTGTAATTTTAATACCTAAAATTACACTTGCTTCCCCCCTATCCTTTATGTCAAAATACGAAGATAGAAATGAATTTGTTTCCGAAACAACATTTAAATTGGTACCAAAGATAAGCATGTCTACATACAGACATATGATGACACTCTTACCACTTTCAACTTTAGAATACACACACTTATCGAATTCATTTATTTTGAAAACATGAGATAACACTACTTGGTCAAATCTCTAATGCCATTGCTTTGGAGCTTACTTAAGACCATATAAAGACTTGATGAGTTTACAAACTTTATCTTCTTGGCCTTTAAGTACAAAACCTTCTGGTTGTTCCATGTGTACTTCCTCTTCTAAAATACCATTTAGAAAAGCAGTTTTAACATCCATTTAATGTGTGATCAATTTGTGTATAGATGCTAGAGCAATAAGCACTCCTATTGTACTAATCCTAGCCACATGAGCATAAGTATCAAAATAATCAATCCTCTTCTTTTGTCTAAATCCTTTGGCTACTAGCCTAGCTTCGTGTTTATCAACTGTGCCATCAGTTTTAAATTTTCGTTTAAAAATCCACTTACACCTAATTATTTTAAATGGTAGATCAATTAATACCCAAGTTCCATTTAACATTATTGAATCCATTTCATCATTTATAGCCTCTTGCCATAAGGCAGAATCTCTAGATTTTATTACCTCATCATAAGTTAAAGGATTGGGATCATGCTCAACACTAAACACAAAAGACGAGACTAGGTCTTTTCTATTTCCCTCTACTAAATATTGATAGAAATTAGGACCATACATTTTTTTCTTTCCTAGCTCTCTTGCTTCGTCTAAGTTCAATATTTTCTTCAGCCATAAAACTAGGTTGACTCTCTTCTTGACTTGCTTCATTATGATTTTCAGTGTCATCATTTTTCTATTTCTTAGAGAATGAATTTTCAAAGAATTCTGCATCTCTAGAATCCAAAATTATGTTTGGACTAATGGAGGATGTAGACTCCATTGTTAGGAACCTATATGCCTTGCTATGTTGAGCATAGCCAACCAAGGCATATTCAATTACCTTTTCGCCCAATTTGGGTCTTTTAGGATCATCTAATCTCACTAATTCTCTACTACCCCATACTCTTAGATAACTAAGAAAAGGTTTTCTCTTTTTTCATAATTCATAGGGAGTAACATTAGTTTTCTTGTGGGGTATTCGATTTAAAATATAGCAAGACATTATTAGTACTTCCCCCCACAAGTTGTTAGGCAAATCAGAAGTAAGTAAAAGAGTTTTAACCATTTCTACCAAAGTCCTATTCTTTCTTTATGCAATGCCATTCTGTTGAGGACTACAAGGTGCAGTAACTTCATGCATGATGCCATGAGTCTCACGGAATTTATTCATAGAGAGATATTCACCTCCTCTATTAGATCTAAGATTGTTACCTTTCTATTCAGTTAATTTTCTACTTCAGCCTTGTAAATTTTAAGTTTGTCTAAGGCCTCATCCTTTGTTCTTAGCAGATAAACATGAGCATATCTAGAGTGATCATTGATAAAAGTTATGAAATATCTTTTGCCGTCCCTGATTAAATGTCCTTGTAATTCACATATATCAGAATGTATCAATTCTAAAAGTTGTGAATTTCTTTCTACTTTCTTGAAAGGCTTCCTAGCTCTTTTAGACTTTATGCATGCAGAACATTTATCAACATTTGACAAAGATAAATCTGGAATTAAACTCAGTCCAGACATGCAGTGCATACTTTTATAATTTATATGTCCTAGTCTAGCATGTCAAACATCAAAAGAAGAAATGATATAGGCCAAATCATTCTTTTCATTACTTAAAGTAAACTTATATATTCCATTTGTTACATAACCTTTGCCAGCATAATTTCCTCCCTTAGACACAATAACACTATCTAACTCAAACAACAACTTAAACCCATACTTATTAAGTATGCTTACAGACATCAAATTTTTTCTAATCTCGAGAACATGGAGTACATCACTCAGAATAAGTCTTTTGCTATAAAAGAATTGCAACACCATTGAGCCCTTTCCTATAACTTTGGCAATTGAAGAGTTTCCCATGTAGAGATCATGCCCATCTGTCACTGGCTCATATGTCTTGAACAAGTTTCTATTCATTGATATGTGTCTTGTTGCCATGAAGTCCAGCCACCACTCCTTGTCATCTCCCACCATCAGAACTTCAAAAACTACTTCGACGAATTCTTTATCATTTACCATGTTAGCTTGATTCTTCTGTTGTTTCTATTTCAGATATTCCCTACATTGCTTCTTGAAGTGTCTAGTTTTACCACACTTCCAACAAACATCTTTGGGAGATTTTTAGACTTTTCTTTTTACCCGAGTGTCCTTGTACACCATTGTTGGCTTTTCTTTTCTTTCTAGAGAAAAGGGGACATTCAATGACAAGAGCCTTTGAGTTTTGTTTTCTAACTCCAGTTTATCCATGTTGCGTGAATTTTATTCAACTTGGATATATTTTATTAACTCTTGCATCGTCATGGCCACTTTCTTCTATTTCAATTTCTTACGACAATCTGTCCAAGTACTAGGCAATTTAGAAATAATGGTAGAAACTTGAAAAGATTCATCCATAGAATAACCGTAAGCAATAATTAGGTTCATCAAGTTTTGTAACAATATATTTGAGGCATTACAGCCTTCTCAAGTTCCATTTTGGAATCAAACAATTTACTTACCAGGATTTTCTTATTTCCAGCATCCTTTGTTTGATAGTTGTTTTCCAGTTCATCCCAAGTTCCTTTGCAGTTCTGTCTGCAAACCTAGCCTCGTGTACATCATAGAATAAGTTGGACAGTCTGCTAAGTATGTGCCCTTTGCACATGAAATCATCTTGCTCCTACTTTTGAATTTCAGCAAGTCGTGTCTGCCTTAGAACACTTTCTACGGATGTGGTTGGTGCTGCAGCGAGTGTTGCTTCGCCAGAGACTGGTCTAGTTGCAGCAGGTGCATAGGTGCAGTTGTTTCAACTAGAAGTTTCGATTTCTCTTGGTTGGGCACATAAGCAATCTTCAAGGTTGATAAAAAGAAATACATTTTGCTTTTTCAGCGTCTGAAGAAGAAATCATCAAACTTGTCTAGTTTGAGCCCATCATTAAGTGTTGGAATTTTGGCTACTGTATCTTCCATGGTAAAATTCTATTTTAAGTTTGTTAGAAAAATGGGAAATAGGACAAGAAACAATAGCCTGAGTCGAAAGATAACTTTCTATCCTTAAGACAGAATTTACCCCCTATTACCGCACTAGATTACAGAAAATTTGTCTCCTAAGATAAAACAGGCACCTTGAACTAGTGTTGCGGAATATTAATTGACAGAAGTTATTTGTGGGAGGGGATAAGATATAAGAGCATTGAATGATTTTCTTGAGTTCTTGAAGAGCAGTAAGACTTCTCTATTTATAGATTAAGGTCCATCTGGGTATGACACTTTATAGATGTAACATTTAATTAGTTGTGTCTATTAGTCCCATAAATTATAATTGTTAAGCACAGTCATATCTTATGATAAAAATTATGAGTTAACACACTCGATTAATTAAAAGACACATCAGTTGATTAAATTAATCAACTGAATAATAAGTCAAATTCGAACAATCTAGCCGACAAAAGTCAAAACTAAATAAATTTGACCCAAAATTAATCGGTAACTCGGGGATGAGGGCTCCTTTTGACTATGCAAACGTGTGAAGTACGCCTTTGCTCTAGCTCTAGCACCGGCCCGAGCCCATGCACGGGTGGTGAGGTACACCACACTGCAAGTCCCCTCCACTTTTGGACTTCGTAGAACACAAAGTCTTAGAACTAATCCATAAATAAATATACATTTTTTACACACATATTCCAATATGGGACAACAAATACTCCTATTTATATTTTCACTTTAGAGTCCTTCCAAATTCCGACTCTCAGAACCAATATTGTACAATAATTTATACTAGTATAAATGAGAACACAAGTCATTAGATGTGGGTATTTATGTTCCAACTATTTGAACACGTACTATTACAACTATTACTTGAACAAAAGATGATTTTATTGTATTAGATGGTCTTATGTGTTGTTCCACCAATAGAATAGACGTAAGCTCGGCCAAAGGAAAAATAAGTACAAAAACACGCAAAATAAGTACATCAGAAGGGCAAATGCAAAACAAAACTACAAAGATAAAGTATAAAAATTCCGATAATCGGTATTACAGTTGTGATAAAGGAGTAGGGCCACCAATTATTGATGAAGGACTATAAAACCTGCAAAAAAATTAACAAAGAAAATTAGTGATACAGTAAAGTTGTCTTTTCTTGGGGAAATGCACGAATAGTTGCTGTGCAGGGCAAGCAATGCTCACCCAATTTAACAAAATTGACTTGACAGATACCAAATATTCAAGCTTGAGAAGGTTTCACTGCCTTGCTTCATTTTTAGTTGTGAAAGACTAAGCACTGAAATTGTTCTCTTATAGTTGTTCATAAATGTTTAAAGGATGGAAAATTACCATTCTTTTCAAGATGCTGGGAAGGAGCAAAATCTGATAAAAGGAAATTGTCAAATTTTTCTCTTTAATTACTAGGAAGAATCTGATTGCAGCTAGCCAACATTTGCTTAGGATATTTCTTCCCAACTGGCTGCATTCTTCATGATTCTTTTACCAAATTTAGAAGACAGACAAAAGTTGTTGCTAGCTCTTCATAGAGCTAATTGGATTAACTTTTCTTTTCTTCAAGACATACAATTGGCCAAGTCAACATGGTCATGCATATAGGGAAAATCATAACAAAGTTAAAAGTTTTGTCAACTGAAAATGAAAGCAAAATTGAATGGAAAGGCTTTGTCAAAAAAATGGGTGCTTGAAGTCAGTAAGTGGTCGAAGGGCAAATTGTTCACAAAGAATATTTTATATTTTCCTTGTTTTTGTTGGGAAGTGAGGTGGCCCAAGTACAAAAGGGAAAAAAGGTTGAGTGATATCGATTGTGCGAGTTATCAAAATTAGTTTTATCTTTAAATTCTTTTTTACTAATTGAGATATTGTTAAATTTATGGGCTTTTTTAAATTGTGGCTCATACAATTTGTGTGATCAAATACTTCAAATCTCGTCTCCTATTTGAAGTGGAGGCATCTGTTGGTACCAAAATTTTGTGGGGATAAATCACCATTTGATAGCCCAAATAAATTAGCTATTGATTTGGGTTCCAAATTAAAGTCCATAATAAATTTGGGCTTTGTAAAATGGGCCAATCCAAAATGAATTATATTTTTTTCATTTATTTTGGATTAGCTAATTGGGCCAGAATAAATTTTAATATGGCTCAGTAGTAAATTAAGCCCATCTCAAGTGGTATTCGAGCTCAAGGGAAACTCAAGCTTCAAGTCATCAAACCTTAATTTGTGCCTATAAAAAAAGGTGTTGGGAAACATACCACACATCAAGGAAGATATCAAGAAATTCACACATTAAGAGAAATTCAAACGTCAAAGCTCTTAAGTCCGAGCTCTTGCCCTGAAGAAGTACTGCAACCACAAGAGTTCTACATCTTTCTTCAAAAACATTAAATTTTAAAGACCTTGATATCAAAATAAATACTTGATTTCAAGGTGGTTCATGATTCTATTCATAAATCTAGGAGGGAATTATGCATCCGATTCAAGAACAAGCGTCAAACTCTTAAATCAAATCCAAGGAGAATGATCAAAGGATTTGGTCTTCAATTACGGAGATATTTCCTGAGATAGTAACCACTTTTTATTTAAATTAAATATTGAATTTGTCCATATTTTTCTTGTCTTATCATTCTTTTTTGCAGACTCAAAATTTATGTGAACAAGTATCATTCTTAGTACATTATAGATTAAGTTGAATTCATCTTAATCTAGTGATTGCATGATTATTAAACCATGATATATTATTTCTGGAACTGATATATCATGATAAGTTCATTGGTTTTTGATACTGGTGTTGAAAGGATATATTTTCTTCATTCATTAGTGGTTTATATTAGTATGAATGAGAATACAAGAGATTGAATGTGGGTATTTGTATTCCCAACTATTTAAACACATACTATCATGCTCATTACTTGAAGAAAAGATAATTTTATTATATTAGAGTGTTTTATGTGTTGCTTCACACATCAAAATAAGGTAAACTCGATCAAAGAAAAAGTAAGTACAGAAATACGCAAAATAAGTACAACACAAGAGTGAATTTAGTATACTATTGCAAAAATCAAGTATAAAAATCTAAAAAATAGTATTTTATTTCAAGTTACGGTACTAAGAATGATATTGTAAATCGAGAAGAAAATGCCTTTTTTTTTATATAGTTTTATATACTTGATTCTTTTGTACTTAATCATCTCGTTCTGCACTTATTTGGCGTGTTTTTACTTGCTTTTCCTTTTGCCCAATCTATCTTAATTCGATGGGTGAAACAGCACATAAGACCATCTAATGCACTAAAATTATACTTTCTTCAAGTAATGGTTGTGATAGTATGTCTGCAAATGGTTGAGAACACAAATACTCACATCTGACCACTTAAGTTCTCGTTTATACTAGTATAAATCATTAATGAATGAGGTAAATGTATCATTTAGACAACATCATTGAAAACCAATGAACCTCTCATGACTATATATATATAAATTCTAGGACTTATAAATCAATGGTTTAATAATCATGCAAAGGCGATGTTAAGATAAATTCAATTGGATCTCTTACGTACTAAGAATGATACTATAAATCGAGAAAAAATACCCTTTTTTAATTTTTTATACTTGTTTTTCAAGTTTTGTACTTAATTCACATTGTTATGTACTTATTTGGCGT
Source organism: Jacaranda mimosifolia (assembly GCA_018894105.1). NCBI lineage: Eukaryota > Viridiplantae > Streptophyta > Magnoliopsida > Lamiales > Bignoniaceae > Jacaranda > Jacaranda mimosifolia. The sequence goes on from CM032119.1 coordinate 33,512,484, forward strand.
GTTTCTGTACTTACTTTCTTTGGCTGAATTTACATCAATTCAATAGGTAAAACAATACATAAAATCCTCTAAACACTAAAATCATGTTTTTTCAAGCAATAGTCATTATAGTACATGCACAAATGGCTGGGAACACAAATAGCCGCATCCAACTGCTTGTGTTCTCATTTCTATTAGTATAAACTATTGATGAATGAGGTAAATGTATCCTTTTGACACTATTATCGAAAACCAATGAACCTCCCATGACTATATAAGTCTTATATGTTGTTTCACCCATCAAATTGAGATAAATTCAGCTACAAGAAAAAAGAGCATAAAAACAGTCAAAAGACATACTTAATTATGGAGATCCAATATAATATGTCCATAGTCAAGTACTAAGAATTGAAAAAAATTATATTATTTTCAACGTATACAATAACATTCTCAATATATTACAAAAAACACTCTAAAGACGTACTACATTATGAGAATCCAGTATAATGTATTCATATTCAAGTTCTAAATACTATAAAAAATGTATTATCTTCCTATAATGAAGTATTAAGTTTGACAAATAAAGTATTGCTTTCCTAAAATATGGTATAGTTTTAAATACATTTGAAACTATGTTAAATTTAATTATTTAAGTCGTTGTTTGACTATCATGAAATGATTTTTTAATTCTAGGACAAAGATAGTCATGAGACCTTATATGTGCTACAACATTGATATAAAAATGATACATTAACCACCTATCATGATGTTGTACACTAGTTTGAAAGGATAACATAAGTGGTACTATGTCACAGTATTAAAACACACTGTTGCAATACTATTTTCTCAAGATGAATTTTATTTTTTCAATGATTAGGTATAATGTTAAATAAATTAAGTATTTATTTTTCTTTGATGAGGTACTCTCTCTTAATTTGCAATATCAATTTTAAACATCTTCCAATTTAAGTATTTTAAACCTTGTTACATTTGTATAGCCATGAAACTCTATTTTTTCCTACAATATTGAAGTCTAAATGAAGCATTTTACCATCAATATTGGTGCTTTACACTAATAATTGTGTTTCAAACCATTTGAACACGTACTTATCCCAGCCATTAATTGAAAAATACATGATTTAATTGTTTTTGGATTGTCTTATATGTTGTTTCACATATAAATTGAGGCAAATGAAGTTATATGTATAGAATCACACCAATGCAGTACTAGATATTGAAGATGAAGTATTTAACTTCTGAAATCAAGTATTTGCATAAAAAAATGAAGTATTGTTTTGCTGAAATAAGGTATTACATTTTTGTTATGCAATATCAGTTTTATACATTTTAAATAGCGTTCAATTTAAGTATTTTAGACCTTATTATATTGGTATAGCCACAAAATTGTATTTTTCCTTATAATGTTTACGTCCAAATGAAATATTTTATCATCTACAATGATGTTTTACACTACTATTTGTGTTTTCAACCATTTAAACAAGCAAATATCCTATTTTATTATTTTTGGATGATCTTGTATGTTGTTTCATCAATAAATTAAGGCAAATTAGGCCATACGACTTATAAATATAGAATCCTTTCTTATGCAGTACTAGATGCTGAAGATAAGGTATTAAAACTTCAGAGTCGAGTACGTATCTACAAAGATAAATTATTAATCTGCTGAAATGAGGTATTATCTTTATGAAGAAATGAAAAATGAATCTAGATAGCTCCAAATATAAATTTGCTTAGTAGCTAAAAACAATCGTTCGCCATCTTCTACACTAAAAGAATAGTACAACATATTTTATACTGCAAATTATACAATACAATATAAATTGATAAGACATAGAATACTCGTAAACACAACTTTTTAATAGTGAATTTGAGCATCTTGGCCCCTCGAAAACATTTCTTATAAGCTTAAATTGAAGAAAATTTTCCTTCTTTTTTCTACTATTTGCCGAGAAGATTTGATTACTTGTCAAATATAGAAACTCAGACTCAAAATGAGACGGAGAAAAATAAGGTTGTATGGGTTTCTTCTTGTTGAAACTCGGGCTCACAATCAAACTTTGATGGGTTCCTTCCTATGAAATAAGTTGTCAATGGCAGAATAGTAGAAAGAAGAGGAAGAAGAAGAAGAAATTGCCTTGATGTGTTCGAGGTTGAAAGTTGCGGGAGAAAATAGTGGAGAGAGAAAGAACGAAGAGAGAGAATGCTAAATTAAACCAGAGAGAGAGAGAATAAGAAAAATAGGGGCATTTCGGACAATTTAAATGGTTGGGGGTAAACTCAAAAAACAAAGTGAAAATGAGGAGTTGAAACCATAAAATTAATAAGTGAGGATTGATTCACAAAGCGCAAATAAATTTGAATATTTTTAAATGAGATCCTCTTATATTTTTTTACATATTATCTTTTTTACAATAGTATTATGATTTAAACATTCGATAGTAGTTGATTGACAATAATCTCGCATCCCTATTCATATTTATATGCATATAAATTATCATGGTGAAAACTTTCTTGATGTCCAAATTGTATGCGTATAAACAAAATAATACTATTTATTACACTTTTTAGAAAATTAATGCATATCAGGTAATAGAATCAGAAAAAATGGAAGTTTGTCCTAAGATTTCCATTGTTGCTTTATACAGCCAAACCATAATGGCATCTCCCAAGCAAGATTCTCTCGTTTATGCCGACTTAGCCATTCTTGTACCAACATTTTGTTCCTCGTACCAAACGAGTCCTAACAGTGAAAGCTTGTTGCAACTGACCTACTGTTTCCCCAATTATTTTGTCTATGGTTTTGCCGTGCATTCATGGTTCTTCCATGGACGAAGTTTATTGAATATTTAAAAATCATATAAGGTTTTATATTTTAATAAAATATTTTTAAAAATAACAATACCAAAATAGAGGATTTTCAAGGCTATTTTTGTCGCCCCTTGAAAGTTTAAAAATTACATCCAATGCATATGGGGGTATTTGGACAATAACTTTTATAACAGCAAGTATGAAATTATATATATAGATCCATTTTAAAAATTGCCTTTATATAAGACAATAGATGTAGTTTTTTTATTTTTTAGAAGCTATTTTACCATTAATTATGCGCTATTCTAATATGTGTCTTAGTACATAAGCCTCCAAAAATATGACAATACTTTATAAGGGCAATTGATATTAAATTATCAATTTAAATTATCATTTATGACTATTTTAAAATGTATCTCTATTTATTAGCCTCTAAATATCTAATTTTCTTTTAGTGTAAAATCTTTAAAATATTTGAATAAAACAAGATTTTTAAAACTTATAAAACATTAACGATAATAGTTTTATAATTTATATGATTAAAATTAATAGAGTTTATTAAAATTTTAAAAATAAGTTAGAAACTCACTCCTAAAACACTAAGCATCTGCTATAAAAAAGTTATTACAAAATTAATTTCGTAGCTATTACTACAAATTGTTGCTAGGAATTTTCGTAGCAAATGCAATTTTTTTTAATTATAATAAATAAAATTATGAATGATCAATTTATAGCATTATACGTTCGAAGTACAACAGATTACTTATGCATTATCCATAAAAAAAATTAATATATTTATAAAAAAAATTATCATTAGCTGCAAATTGATCGCAGGAAAAGTTAGCTATAAGAGCATCAGTTTCGAATTTGGCTAGAATTCGATGTAGTTGATGCACTAGTATTTTATAGTGACTTCTTAATTTTTTTTAGTAAATCTTATAATAAAATCTTAACATCTTATTTTGAGAGCTTATAAATTTATATTCCAAAAATTTTACAAATATTTTATGACATGCTATAAGATATTTAAGAGCTCATAAGTTCAACTAAACACCCTCTTATTTGAGAAATAGTAATATTAGAAATTTTAATGGTGAGATAAATATAAGATTAATTAATAAATTCTAGATATACTTTAAACAATAGAATAAAATTAAATAATTAAAAATAAATAAATAAAAGCACATTTCAAACAGCCAGCAATGATAATTTAAGTGAATGATTTTATATTAGATGTCATTTTTAAGTGTTGTTATATTTTTGGAAGCTTATTTATTGATGCATATATTAGAATAGTTCATAAATAATAGTAAATTATCCCATAAAGAATAAAACCTGCCTCCCTTGCTTTGTATAAAGATCTTTAGAATGACTTTCATATACTTAGTGACTATAGCTATTCACTTCCACAAAATAACTTTCATAAATACCTCCTTACGTATTGAAAGCAATAATTTTTAAATTTTTAAGAATAAAAAGAATAGCCCCCAAATCCTGTATTGTTGTAGTGAAACCTATGGGCAATTAGAGACAATAGTTAGTTAATTATTGTCATCTTTATCGACTCTAAATACGTACTCAAACCTATGGGCAATTGTAGACAATTCTAAGTTAATTATTGTCATCCTTAATGACTTCCGATTTGAGATTGTGCCTAACATAATTTGTTGCATCATCCATTTGGTCTCGAGAGTTTATGGAAATATGAGATGGATGACATTTGTTCTTGTTGATCACAATTAAATAATTACTTAAGATATTAGTGGAAATTAATTGTTTTGAAAATTAATTAGGCCTTGGGTACAACATGCCACACTGATGATATCACTTTATGCTGTTGCCCTCACTTTTGATGGGGTTTGAACCAAGCATTTATAAAAGTCATGGGATCTCAATTTTTCCATATAAATTAGTCGTTGTTGACAGATTTTTTATGATAAGTTTCATTAGTAAATATATTAATCAAGAAAATCATGCCACCAATGATCAATTTAATTTTTTTTTTTTCTTTTAATATACAGATCCAGCTATAGTGAGTAATCAACTTAAATATCCTATAGTGTTATTAATATTGCAAATTTTTTTATTCATTAAGAGTTCAAAAGAAAATTGGATTCGTCTATTTGAGGACACACACATAAGGCTGCAAATGATCGACCCGGCTAGCAAATCGAGCACAAATGAGTTTGAGTTGTTTTGAGTTCGAATCGAGCTAAATTGAACTCGAGTCAAATTAAATTAAACTTGACTTTTATTTCGAAATGATTTCGAGGCGTTTTTATCTATGCTCTAATTTAATATTATTTTTTAATAATAAATATATTGAGATGGCAAAATAGGCAAAAATGTAAAAAATAAATAAATAAATAAATAAAAAAACTAACGAGCCCAACAATTTAAGTCCATCAAGATGGGCTCCGTAATTCAAATAAGCCGAAACCCACTAAAGACTTAGAAGGTGTTTGGGTGAGCTTGTAAGCTTTTCAAAATATCTTATAAAATGTTTAAGAACTTATAAGTTGATAAAAAGTGTTTGATAATTTTTTTAAAAAAAGAACTTATAAGATCCTAAAATAAGATGTTAGGAGCTTATGAGCTTTTTTAAAAAAAGTAAGGAGACCCTAACTTATTTTTAAGATCTTAACAAGCTCCTTCATTTTTAACCATTTTAATTACAAAATTATCATTATTAACATCTTATAAGCTCTAAACTCTTATTTTATCCAAACACTTCAACAACTTATTTTAAAAATAAGATCTAACATCTTATAAGCTCCAAAAATATTTTATAAGATGTAGGAGCTTATAAAATGTTTAAAATAAACTTAGCCAAACACCCTCTTAATTAATATAAATACCACTCCAAAGCCAAAAAGTTGCACAACTCAAACCCTGGCTCTATGCAAGCCAAAAAGCCCAATAACACATTGATTTTCAAAAAGAATCTCGACTCCATCTCCGTGTAACATCATATATATTGCTACTATTTTATATCGAATTTGAGCTCAAACTTACAGTTGTTTAAAATTCACTTGATAATTTAAGTTTAACTGAGTTCAACTTGAGTTTCACCAAGTCGAGCTCAAGTCAAAATATTAAGTTCAGCCTAAGATACAAATTTCGAGCTCGAACTCGAATATATCCTCCGAAGTTAAATTCATTGCACCCTCTACACACACGTGTATACAAGTGTATAGATGTGAAGTTGGAATGTTACAAATTAAATCTAATTGATTTTGAGTTGCTAATGTGGACTGAAACCTTTTGACAAAATAAAAATAAAGTCATTAAGTCATAACCACACGTCAAATGGTATTATTTTTTTTTTCATGCATTAAAATGCTTCCTTCGAGTGCGATCCGATTAGGATAGCTACTTATCATATAGCCAAAAAATTTCAATTTATAGACTATTGCCTCCACTAAATGGTATGTTTATTTGTGGTTGTAATGTTACGCGGCAATTAAACTTTATGTTTAATAAACAAATATATTCAATTTAATCAGACATTGCGTTCAAATTTAATCTATTATTTTTTTATTGAGAATTGGAATTTGTGTTCAAAACTGATTTGATTATTTAGTGGGTAGAACTCAAAATTGCATTTGAATTCACCAAAGGGAAACAAAGTATTAATTCGCATTTAATAAATTTAAGTTACAAACAATCTTTTGCAAGTAATTTCAAGTAAATTGGTTTATTTTTCATCCCGATAAACAGTACATACATGTATATTCCGATATACATATATATATATATATTGGGATATTATTTAAAGATATACATACATATATACCGTTAGGGCTTGTTTGCTCGGGCATATAGGATTAGGCAAGATTCATATACTAAGGATACATAAGCTAGAAATGCTATCCAATACCATGTAATATATTGTTTGCTTTGATTTTAGAAATTGGTGATATCCCACACTTGACACTACATAATATTTGGTTGGCAAGATTGCTCAATATGATTATATTTTGTAATGTCCAAAATGTCCTAACTTCTAAGAAGGTAAATTTCCAAAATGATGGTTAGGGTTTTCATATGAGGGGTAAGAATGACTTTTTCATTCTTTATTATATCATATTTAAAAGGATGGAAAATGGATTAAGCCGTCTTGGTCTGATCCATAAATCAGCTTGGCCAATGATATCATGTCGAACCGCAAAATTATCATGAGCCATAAAAATATAAAGTAAAGAAAAGATAAAGCTTAAAAATGTATTTATCATGTCTTATCATGTGAAGCAAACAAGCCCTTAGTATAATTTCATTACTAATGCATCAGCATACCCATGGATTGAAACCACACAAGTATTAGGGAAAATAAAGAAGTTGATTATAGCCTACTTTTCATATTTAAAATCAAACTATAAAAATCATAAGTTAAATAATAATAAAAAAAGAGACTTCTCCATATATTATCTCTTAAAATTATTTAAAAATTTTATATTTATAGATATATCATGATTTTCATACCAATTGTATTCAAACATATGGTTTAATAATTATTTATTATTTATTTGTACAAAAGTATGTATAGAATGTCTTGTTTACTACTTTTTGTTATTATGTCTTATATGTATATATAATTTATCTAATAATATTCGAGCTATATTTATTCTATTGTAATTTGTAAACATTACTAGCATTTTTTCTCTTTTGTTAGTTTTTATTTTTTATTTTACAATAAGACTAATTGATTTTTTTAGCTGTTTTTTGTATATTAGTTAGCATCTTTTGTATTTCTGCTTAATTATGTATGGTTCTACCGTTTGATGGGTATTTTACTTTTAACTCTTATTTTACAATAAGTTTTATATAATCACCATGATATAAAAAAAGAATAAAACAATAAAGAAATGAAATATACATGTAAAAATATTCATATGCTAGTATTGGTTGAAATTATTAATAATTTACTTCTTAAGTTATAAGATAATGAAGGGAATTTTAGCTATAAATTTCCTTTCTGTCTTCCTCAAATAATTGAATTTGCATTGACACTATTCATTCTTAATTTGATTTATTTTTTTATTTTTTTCCCTTTGCTTCTTCTTCTTTCTTCCTAACTATTTAGAGTTGACCTACACACAGGGATTAAAAATAAAAAATAAAAGAGAGAGAGAAAGAGAGAAGGGGGGCGAAAAAACATATATTTAGCTCCTAAATTTTTTTAAAAAATTTCTTTTTCCTTTTCTCCATCCTATTGAAACAGTTATATCGAGTAATCAACTATAAATCTAAATTATTAAACTAAATTTTATTTTCAAAATCATCATACCATCTTTTAAAAAAAATATTTTTATATAGTAGCAATTAAGATTTTAATGTATGTTTTTTTAATTTTTCTTAGACATTAAAAAAAACATTGTCTACTCTTATAATAGATAGACTCATAGGGCCATTTTTCATTTCTTTATATTTATATCCATTAATAAATTAATGAATAAGTTTCTCTTATAGTTGTCAATCTTTTCGTAAATCTGAATGCAAAAATCGGCACTTCTACTATAAACTTTTGCTCTATTTTTGAATTAAATAAAGAATTTCTTAAACATATGTTTTAAACTCATTCAGTTTATATAAATGCAAAAGAAAATTTTGTATTCTAATTCTCCTAATAAAAAACTTTGTATAAAGAGAGAATATAACAGTCGGATGGAAGAGAGAATCACAAAATTCTTAAAACATTAGTAGTATATATCTTGTGTATAAGTCTAATTGGTACATGAAATTTAGAATAAATTTAAGTAGTTCACCCTATGTTTAAGATTAAAATAATGTAAATTTATATATATAATATATTTATTAAAATACATTAATGTAAACTTCTAACCGTATCAATAAAATTAATCTAACTAGCAATTTTGGCATATTTGATGCTTGTGTTAAAATTCCATAGACATTCATTTGCCCTTTTAAATGTTACTATAATTTCCAATATTTTCAATGCATTTATTAGATGATAAGTAAAAAAAAAAAAAAAAGAAGAAGAAGGAAAAAGAAAAAAATATTGAAAAAGAAAAAATGTAACAACCTATGTATTTATGAGAATTAGAAAATAATAAAGATGGTATTTTAGAAAAACTGCTCCAAAACATACCAAAAAGGGGATAGATGCTTTATAAATATAGTATAGATATAGATGTCGAGAGACAAAACATATTAGTATGACTTTATTTAGAAATTTTTTATGGCAATTTTTAAACATCACACACACATATGTTTTAGTTTCTTATTGTAACTAATTCAGCTTCTTTTTTCTTTTTATATTTACAACGTAATCCATAACTTTTGATTAGTTTGTTACTTATTGTATAACAATAAAACATTTTAAGCCATCTGCATAAAAAGATCGAGTAATTATGTCACTCTACATTGTGAGTATTGATATTCTAGTAACAATTAAAAAAAAAAAAAAAAAAACACTTCTATAATCATCATAAAAACACAATTGTAATTTATTTAAATGCAATAAGTACCCTAATTGAAAGATTGTAAACCCCCCCCCCCCCAACCCAACAAAAAAAAAAAACAAAAAAAACTAGAACTTTAATTGATATAATGAGTTTTGAAACTTTCAAGTTTTTTATACTTGCAAGGTGACAAATTATATATAATAAGATATCTTCATGTTTTGTTATATAATTTATTTATCTATATACATATATATAATTTATTTTGAAAACATATTTATAATTATATATTTATGTCTCTCAATTATTTCTCGTTAAATTGCTAATTCTATTTACTGTTTCATTAAATATAATTAATTTAGCCTTGTGACCATTTTGCTCATGTCTTACAATACAATTTACAATATCGAAACATCTTAAAAGGCAGAAATTAAGATGAAAAAGAAAACAAAAAAGAAAGCAGTGACCACATGCTTCTATATATGGTATGCATAAAGCTTCTTTTGAGGTTTCACTGGAAAGGGGTTGCATCAGAATTAATTTTTTGTTTTTGTTACGTATAATATAGTGGAGTCCATTGATTCTGAACTCCGCGGGCAGTCGTGTTCCAATGGCTCTCTTATTTCCTGCCAGAAAACCACACCCACATCTTTCTGTATATATATATATATCACCAACAGAATGCATGCAAATGCGCACACACACACATATATCTATAACAGATCAAAAACTCACTTGGAAGAGCCAAATTTAAAAAGATGATGGACTCCAAATTTATGAAGCAAGTTCAACCATATTTGGCTGTCATTCTCTTGCAGTTTGGTTATGCGGGTTTTGCTATAATTGCCAAATCTGCTCTGAACTATGGAATGAGCCATTACACACTTTCTGTCTATAGGAACATCGTTGCCACTGTTGTAGTGGCACCTTTTGCCTTAGTATTGGAGAGGTTCCCTCTTTTTCCCCGTATTCTTTCATGTGTGTGTGTTTTTTGAGTTCAAAATATTAAGCTTATGAAGAGATAAATAATTTGTTTTTCAACAGGAAAATCAGGCCAAGAATGACATTCTCTGTTCTGTACAAGATAACACTGCTTGCCCTACTGGAGTATATATTCTAATCACATTATCTATTTCTGATCTGCTGGAGAATTCTCTGGAGCACCATCCCAGGTTGATCATGTGGGGTCCAATGGGACTCGCATGATCGAAACTGTTCCCAAGGATTCTCATGCATTCTTATCTTCCATGCATACTATAGATTTGATCTATCAACTGACCATAGCTTACTTGCATGTCGCAGGCCCGTTCTAGACCAGAACTTGTACTATGCCGGGATGAAATATACGACAGCCACTTTTACAACGGCAATGTGCAACATTCTTCCTGCCATAACTTTTTTATTTGCTTGGGCACTCAGGTATTATTACTTCACCGTAAAATCTCAACATTTTAACGTGTGTGTCTCTGTGTTTGTCTATATATATATATATATATATATGATTTGCATATAAGGTGACTCTAAGGGAAAGTTATTATGGGGTTTAGGTGTATACATGTATGTATGTATGTATATATAATGGTCAAGGATTGATTTGTAGTTGTCATTTTTTTCAGGCTTGAAAAAGTGAATGTTAAAAGATTACCGGGCCAGGCCAAGATTGTGGGAACTTTATTAACTGTTGGTGGAGCTATGATTATGACTCTTATAAAAGGGTCTGCTATTGGATTGCCCTGGGTCAAACTCAAATCCAATTCTCAGTTAGCTGCTGGTGATGAAAAAGCCCACCAAGATCCAGTCAAAGGAGCCCTCATGATCACAGCAGGTTGTTTCTGTTGGGCCATCTTTTACATTCTACAGGCAATCACTTTGAAGTCATACCCAGCAGGACTTTCCTTGACGGGTCTGATATGCATGGCCGGAGGGTTGCAAGGGGCCGTGCTGACTCTTATCGTCGAGAGTGGCAATGCTGCAATCTGGTCCTTAGGATGGGATACCAAACTTCTAGCTTATGCTTATAGTGTAAGATGGTGTTTTATATTTCTCTAAGTCGTGATATTTTTTGTGTTTACAAATTTTTTTACAAGAAAATAATATATTGGTGCAGGGAGTAATCTGTTCTGGAGCTGGTTACTATGTTTCAGGAGTGATAATGAAGGAAAAAGGGCCGGTTTTTGTTACTTCATTTAATCCTCTGAATATGGTGATTGTTGCAGTGATGAGTTCTTTCATTTTATCTGAGCAACTGGATGTGGGAAAGTAAGTAATTTCTGCATTATTCAACTTTAGGGTTGTATGTATGGGAAATATATATATATATATATATATATATGCTAAAACAGGGGTGATAAAATTGCAGGGTCACAGGAGCAATGGTAATTGTTGTCGGGTTGTATCTGGTCATATGGGGCAAGACGAAGGATCAGACGAAATCAGAAATGGTTGATCAAGAAGAGGAATTAGAAACAAAGCCTTCTTCAGATGCACCAGAAAATGAATACCCAGATGTGGCCCCCAAGGCAATATCCGGAGACAATGCTGTTTAAGGGGAACAAGTTTTGTCATATTATGGTATAAGTAGGATCAATCAAATTGTACCACAACATAAGTAAAGTTGAACAATAAGCAATTTTGTGGAAGAATTGGACTCCATTAACATCACTACCAAGAACCAATAGCTCTAATTCTTTTGTTAACAAATCTACACCCAGCATTTAAACTGGCTATCTTTTGGAGGTTCCAAATGAACACCTGAGGTTAAGCAGCAAATTGCGTCTTTCTAACTGTAACACTATGTTTGATTCATGAATTTTAGTGGAGAAAAGAAAAGAAAAGAAAATACTAAGAAAAATAGTTTTGATTGTTTGGTTGGTAAGGCAAATACTTTAAAAAAAAATCTAGGGAAAAATATAGTGTATTTACACTATGTTTGGTTTATACAATGTTTGGTTTAAGGATTTTGATAAGGAAAAGAAAAGAAAGAAATATAATCTCAAACTTATTTGGTTGTTAAAGAAAATAATGAAGAAAATTAGAGGAAAAAAGAAGAGTGATGATTTTGCTGGAGAATAAGATATGGTTCAAATAAATTTTTTCCTCATTTTCCTCATCATTTTGTGAGAAAAATTCATTTTTCTTAAATACATTATATTTGTCCCCAAGTTTTCCTCACTTCATTATTTTCCTTACCAACCAAACAATAAAAAGTATTTTCTTTAACATTTTCTTTTCTTTTCCTCACCAAAATCCATGAACCAAACATAGTGTATATTTTTCCCCAAGTTTTCCTCACTTTATTATTTTCCCACAGAACCAGATACATCATACATCTAAAATTTGCAGCCACCTTATCCCAGAACTGGACTGATGAGATCGACTAACCAAAAAGAAACGATCATTTTGAAACTAATTTAGCCTACACTAGCATTAAACCACAAAATCTTGTGTATCAGACTTCAAAAACTAATATAGGATACAAACTCAAATAAAGTTGTGTGCGCTAACTTTTGAATTCTTGACCAATAAGATTGTAGTTTGCAACAAGTGCTGGACTGACTGAGATTTTAAGAGTTCCCCTAATTGAGTCCCATTACTGCATTCTCAGAATTGGATCCCACCACAAGTTCATTTTGCTTTCAATCTCATGCAACAAAATTACATTACACAGTCATTGGGTAATTTTACTTGAGTTATGACAAATTCAGTAAAGACTTGTGATTACATATGCAGATTGGGGAATATAATGCAGCAAAGATTAAGCAAAATGTGCCTAATCCAGGCATCCAAACAATAAGAATCTAAAGATGTCACTTGGAAATAAATTTTATGCTAGTGATTCACTGATCGCTTAGTGTTGTGCCAAAATCTTTTCTTCTTTTCATTTTTATAAACAAGCAAAATATATTAAAGAAAGCTAAAACAAAATGTTTAAACAAGTTCCAGCATCAACTTCACGAATTAGAAAGATGCCCGACAAATCTGTTCCAAAGATAATGTTGTTTCCTTCCGCCATGTCCACTAACTAGGCGAACAAAGTTATCAAACCAACCTTGAAGAGATGACAGAAATGGCCTATGAAGATGGCACGATCATTTCATCTTTCCCATAAATACGTTGAAGTTCACGGGTTGCAGCTTGATATGATGCTGAGATTGAAAATAGATAACAAAAATTGGTCAGACGAGATCACAAAGAAATTAATTGGATTCATATTTATCATTTGGCGGGGGGGGGGGGGGGGGGGGGGGAAGACCATTATCCTTCTGTGGATCATGGATCAGAAAGAGATGAACTCACCTTTCCAAGTATTGAAGTTTTTCTGATTGACAGGAGATCCTGTTGCATTTTGTATCACTTCAAACAGCAAATCCTGAGGGGTACTCTTCAGTTCTTGGACCACTGCATAAATTGTTTTCCCATTCTCAAAGTAAATGTGGTTATTTGGGTGTTTGGTCTTGCAGCCAGCATGACGCTCAAACTCATATGCATTGATAGCCTGTACAGCATAAGTTAGGAGCATAAATTAGCAGGAGAGCTTATTCTGCCTTTAACATTAAGGAAACTAGCAATGGTATACATTTAAAACATTGACCTTGGAAAGCTTGCAATCCGGGCAGCTACACAAATAACCAGTCCCTTTTACCACTCCTGGAAGATTTTTCTGCAAGCACAAATATTCTCTGTTCAAGATAAAAAGCCTTGTCCAGAACGGAAAACAAAAGAATATCTGACTTCACCTCTCTTGACCAAGACGCGTACTTCACTGGAACCCCATCAAGTATGCCAGTGGATAATAAGCTTTTAACATTTGAAGGGAAGTTATTTGATGACCCTTTTTTGCTCTTCTGCTCCTTATTCTTGTGTGCACCATCTGTCCTTGAAGCGACTGCTGAGATAACATTGACACTTGGCTGCTGCTCTGCAGAATCTTTTTGTCCCAATGCCTCTAAGGAGTGAGCTGAGGATTGATTAAGCAAAACATCATAGCTGCTTATGAGCCTGCCAGAGTGATCCCTCTCGTCGGGATTATCCTGAAAGCCTCCAAATGATATGGTTTGTTCACCCTTCTCAGAGTTATCAACCATTGATAGGATACTAGAATTCTCTTTGTTGTAGAGAGCTCCCAATGATACAACAGTAGCATCCTGCTGACTACGAATTGCAAAATTTGTGTCCCCCTTATTATAAGTAGAACCTGCAGACATGAATGTTTCATTTACTTTGTTGTTGAAAGGGTCCACTGCAAAGAAATTCTCATGTCCCTTGCTGTAACTAGGACCAACTGACATGAAATTGCCATTTTCCTTTCCATATTGCTCTCCTAGAGTATTAATATTGTAATTCCCTCTGTTGAAGGCATGACCAATTGATAGCATATTGTTATCTATCCGACCATAGTACTGATTGGTTAACATAAAGTTACCATCTATCTTATCGGAGGCCTGTCCAACTGAAATAAAATTTTTGTCCATCTTACTGAAGGCTGGATCCACTGAAATAGTATTTCCATCTGCAGTGTTAAAAGTAGGTCCAGGAAACATATTGTTACCAGTGCTCTGAAATGTGGTAGTCATTACTTTATCCTTCTCTCCAGGGCAGAAGGAGTTGCCCACAAACTCAGGCAAGCAATTCTCTGACATCCTTACCTCATTGACTTTTACTTTTCTAAGTCCAGTGTTCAGACACAAAGGATCTTCTACTGCATGAGACATGGTTAAACAAATCGATGAATCATTTCCAAATTGATTCTCAAAACCCTTCTTTTCCATATTCACAGCAGCAGAAATAATGAAGGGGATATTCTTATCAGAAACACTTGAACTCTGGATAGGCTTGGGGCTTAACAGACCATCACCTGTTTGACCTCCTGACTGAGAAATGGAACCACCATGCCATAAAGAACCATCCGTCACTGCAGGCCCTGAAGTTTCTTTAACAGATTCTATTGCTTGCTTCTTGTTGAAAAATAGCTCTTGCTCAGAAGTATCCATAAACCACTGATGACCACGTTTTTGATCAATTCTTGTTGAAGTATCATAACATATCTCTCCATTAGCCACAGAACCGGAGCCATTGGACAACCAAATGCTATTGTTCTGAAAAGACTGCCAACAGCATGGGAGCATTATGTTTAGACAACGAGAAAATAACAACACCAACCAACTAGGACTGCAGAACCTCTGTACCTCATAAATCAGTTCTCTCCAGGGGTTTAAGGTTGGAAAGCATTTTTGGCGGAATTAAAAAAGTTACTAATACAAAGCAGTAATACAATGAATATGGACATGGGAAAATATAATGAACTCAAAAAAGGGGAAAAGAAAGAACAGCTTGCAATAGTGTAACCAGGCAAACTAAGGTTTTATTATCATCTACATGTTATTTTCAAGGGAAAAGAAAATCCTAGATAGATCTACAAATTTATAATTCTACAAAAGGGATTTATACACTGTCAAATTAACACTGATGCATCTCCTTGACTGGAAACTGAGTTAAATTTCAAGCACAAAGGGAGAGAATGAGGAGGCAGGAAATGGCATTAGAGAACAACAGCCATGAGGAAGAAGGTTCTGCAAGAACTTGATATGCATTAGAATTATGATACCCATATGTCAATAGGTACAAGCACATAAACAAATAAATGTCAATTAACTAAGAAAAAAACTTCACCCAGGATAATGTATGATGTTTGTAAAGCATGTTTTCTGAATCTGAATGCTTGACCATTGGAGGATAATCAATTCTACAGCACTATTTGAATTTCTTTGCTTATCAGACACAATTTCTTTGACTGAATCTGAATACAATAAATACGAACTTGAACCTAATGATCATGGGTGGTAAAGATCCTATATGTCTGTGTTTAGGTAAATTTTGGCGCACTGACCATAGACTTTAGCGAGCATGGATCATCCCATATAACATGTAAAAATTTGGGGTACGTATTTGCAAATAGTAAATAAAATTCATGCATATGAAACATACCAGTTTCTTTCAATGGATATAGATTTATTTATGTGCATAATCATTGAGGTAAACTGTAAGCCCCTAACAAAGTCCATAAGATTGTTTATGTAGGAAATTTTTCGTTTTCTAGATTGAACTCCTTGACGGGATCAAGTAAGAGAAATTGTCTCCCTTAAAGAACATTTGCATATCTTGTCGAACATTACAGAAAAGTAAACCAGGTACTTTAGATAGAGGGATTAACAGTACAAACAGAAGCATATGATTGCTCTATATGAGCTTCACCACAGGTGGAGAAAGTTTGACTGTAACTGTATTTTGTGCCAATCGTGCCCATGAAGAACAAAATAGAAGTTAAATAGTGAGAGTGCTATAGTGCTATGCAGGATATATCACACTTTATTTATAATAAAAATATATCATCACAACATTTGCACAAAGAAATTTTACGAGACGAAAATATGAAATTTCTAAGATCATAATTTTCAGAAGCAGGCCTTAAACTTTTCCACATAAGTTAGGCTTAGTGAAGGCTTTAGCTTTGATATATCTATGTTGGTAGTTTGATATGCTAGTCACATATTTTACCCTCAGATATCAACATCGAATTTGAGCAATGCGATAAGCCCATAAATGATTTATATATTTGTTTATTCTTGATTGTGTGCTTGCACTCTTGTGCAGGTATCTTTATGTTACACAGAACCTGAATTCACCAGTACCAATATGATTTACGCATATGAACATACAAGCAAACGTTTTTCCTAAGAGGGTTTATCATTATTCCTTTTCTTTATAGATTAGCAGTAGGAAATAAATTTGGTTCCTTTCTGACAAGTAAAATGAAATTAGTGTCATTCAGCATTTATATAAAGATGCATGGACATGCACATACACAGAAGCTTACCAGGGATTCACATTGATTGGGTCGAGTACCTAACTATGATATCAAACTACCAAGATGGTAAAATGTTAAAGGTAAAACATCGACATACGAAAAAGGTAAAAAGGTATGAAGTCCAGTTACAAGAACTGATCTCATTCAACCATTTCAAACTTTACCAAACTGATATATACACACACCTCCAGATTACAATGCAATCAAAAGAAAAAGAAGGGGGGGAAAAAAAGCAAGTAAAGCTGCAGAGTACATTTTCAATTACTCAATTTACTGATGATGATTGAAAATTCGTAGGATAGTATACCTCAACATCATCCAAAATAAGTAATGTTATCATCCCAAAAATATCATCATGTTTTCACACGGCACAAGAATGAACAACCAGCCAAATGAAGCACATAAAAAGTAAACCAAATTTTAAATCATTTTTCCTAAAATCTGAGTCAGAGCATTACCATTTTAAAACTTTAGCTTCAAATGGAAAAATCTCAGCTCACTGATGAACGCCCATTGTAAAAAGAAAAATAATTTCTAAATTACTTCATCGCCCTGCTTCATTTCATCTCTGGCTGCCCATGCAATAACAGAAAATATGTCAGAAAATATAAGTGCCCAATTTAAACATTCATATAAGAAGCCCCAATCAAACAAACCATTCCAAAATTCCACCAGAACATCTGTTTCGACCTAGAAACTCAGTTTTACCAAGTACAATTTTTAAACCCTCCAAAAATTAAATCATCTCAAAAATGTAAAACATAATTTGCACGCACACATTTGAAACATCTACATGCAATGAATGAACAATGAGACTGAGAATCAGATAGATTTGATCAAAATGGAGTTCAGCTGTAACCCTAAGAAAATGGAGTAGCACTCATAAGCAATAAAAAGAGTATTACTTGTTACACACCTTTTTGCTTGAGTTAGACTTTTACCTTCTCCTGAGAATTAATCTGCACTGATCGGCGGCAGATTTTCCGGCGATGCCACGCCGGAGAAGAAACCGAATTTTTTGTGTTTTTAAATACAAATATGTTGTTATTGTATCGTTGCACCGTGAAAAAAGACCACACTATACTCCGAAGTGAGCGAGGTTTTAAATTGAGCCGATGGATTCAGTGCGACGCGGTCATCTTAGTTATTTGCTGCCTTTTATCCACGTGGAATAGAACACGGTTATAATTAATTTGGGAATAATTCAGTGCATGCGCACCTATGATAGGATATGAGATTACTCAAAAGTAAATCATCGTCTCATTTTGGTGGGACTATATTGGTATTTGAGGTAATCGTTTTGGTGGAGGTGTATTGATGTGTTGCAATTGGTACACACAGGATGTTCCCCTTTTTTTTACACTATGGTTTTAAGGAACTTGATAAGTAAAAGTAAATATTAGGAAAAATAGTAAAGAAATATAAAATCTCAAACTTATTTAGTTGTAAAAGAAAATAATGAAGAAAAGAATGGAAGATGAAGGTGTTGGAAAAGGTGAGAGCGCTCAAATGGACTTTTTTCTCATTTTTCTCATCTTTTTATAATGAAGATTCATTTTCCTCATCTTTTTATAATGAAGATTTATTTTCCTCAAATTCATTATATTTTTTCCTAAATTTTTCTTTCTTTAGCATTTTTCTTACTAACCAAACAATTAAAAATATTTTTCTTAATATTTTTTTTCCCCATCAAAATCCTTGAACCAAACATAGTGTAAAAGAAAAAAATATATAGTAATAGATATGAGTGTGTAATATAAGTTTACCAATAGATGTAATAAGATTCTATGCCAACAAATTTTCTAAATTCATTTTTTGGGTTTAAGTATAATCTATTTCAGAATTTATGAGATTGAGATAATTTGAGAACGTTATAAAAGAATAATTAAATTCATTGTCTTTTTATACAAAACATTTATGTATTATTGCATTATAAACATTAATTTCAGTAATTAATAGGCAACTTATATAATATGAATTGTGTGTTTGATTCTTATTATACATATTTTGATAAAAATCTAACTTTTTATATTTTTAAATTTAAAAAATCATTGGTTAACTATTTTTATAAATACATTTAATGAATTTCGTATCTTAGAATCTTGTTTTTTCTTAAAAGAATGTTATTAGTTGGTTATAATGACTGACAAAATTCAAAGTAGTTACTAAAAGAAACTCAAGTGTGTGCTAATACACGAAATCAAGATTATGTTTTGTATGTTAATGATTTTGAGCAAAGTATTATAATTCCTCATATTAGAAATTTCACCTTCAAAATATGGTAATCACAATATTACTTTTAATACAGATAGGGAGCAATGTGTGTAGGAAATTTAATTTATTAAGAATGTACAAATCACACCAACAAAATTAATGACAAAAAATTATCCGATAGATAGAAAAATAGAACATATAAATTTACGTTATTCGGCAAAATTTTCTTATTTTTCTCTCAAGAACCTTTACTAGTACAAGATAAACTCTTGAATTTGACATACAAAAAATATTGTACAACTACTCTCAAATCTATCCAAAAAAAACACATCTAACTCATTTGTGTTACCCAACTCATGATTTAAAACTAGTATCTCGCTAATTTTACGAGTGCTACTCGAGTAATTAATAAATATTTCTATTTATAAGATTTTTTTATACGACTAGTCCATATAAAATTAAGAAATCTAGTGTAAAAAGAAATTAAATCTTATTAAATTAGACTATTCATAATGTAATTTAATCTTATTTTTCATTATACACACATCAAAAGTGTGCTAAATTTAAACCCTCGACATTATTCTCAAGATAGAAAAATACCAAGACTAACTATAGATTTTTGGTGAGAAAAATGGGAAATATTATCTTCATTTCAATTTGATAATTTTTGTACTTTTTTTTATTTTATTTTAAAAATCTTCTTATTTTTTCCACCAAAATATAATATTATCAAATATAGAAATTAAAAGTAAAACAGTATGGTAAACTCCATCAGTTAGTCCAATTCAACTACCGAGTGAATAACTGTGGAAATCAACCAAGAACTGGCTCCCATTCGATTGGAAACTAGCCAAGGACAGGAATTGTGATCCTCATGTCTTTTGCCTTCCTTAGTTGTCTACAGCAACATTAACAGATAACTTTTTGATAGTCGATGCGGGACATAACCTTATAAAAACTAAGAGCCAAAAACTCCTTTTTATGGAGCAAAATTCATGATGTTTTGATTTTGTATATTCATTGTTGTGTTCTTTTGTTATAATTAATGGATAAAAATGCTGACAGGGGATTTTTAATTAGTTCTAGTTGAGATACAAGGACAGATAATTTTAAGGCATGCTGCTAAAGCCATTTGCTTATGATTTATTTGCCCCCACTACATGGTATGTATTAGGTATCGTAAATAATTTTGAAGATACAATGAAATTTTTGACCTCGTGAAGTACTTCAAAGTCGAACTTTTGTGATACTCACTTAAATTATAGAATTATTTCAATAACATAATGATCTTTACAACAAAAACAAGGTACAAACACACCCAATAATTATAAAAACGTGTGGGATAGATTGTCTTAGTGCCCTATATCAATATTTGATTATTTATTGTCAAATGACAAGTCCTTTTTATAGAGATTATTAGTGTTTTTTTGAAAGATACATAACTCATAACAATGAGTATAACATTTGGATATAAATCAATAAATAAACACAATTAATCAGCAAAAGTAATTAAACTCGCTCTGATCAGAAATAATTTTGTGATTAAATTCTGAAACACCCTTGTGAACACACTAAAAATTCAGAAACAACTTTTTAAGTAAGAATCCACCCTATTTACAAATTCATATAAATTATTCATGTTTACTTGCCCATTGTAATAGAATGAAGTTAAAATGAAACAGAAATCAGAAAAAGATGTACAAATAATAATCAACCAATCAATAAATAATAAAGTAGCATAATTACAATCACACACAAACAGGACAAAAACAATATGATATCAAAAAACCACAGGCTCACCCACAGGCCACAGCTCATTATTGATTGTTCACTCAATTCAAACACTGGATAAACACATCTTCACCAAATCACTCCTAGTTCACCAGTCCCTCCTCCCCATCAAAATCCTCTTCTTCCTCATTATCAGCATTGGCATCTTGATACTGCTGATACTCTGAAACCAAATCATTCATATTGCTCTCCGCCTCTGTGAACTCCATTTCGTCCATGCCTTCCCCTGTGTACCAGTGCAAGAAAGCCTTTCTGCGAAACATAACCGTGAACTGCTCCGACACACGCCTAAACATCTCCTGTATCGACGTAGAATTCCCTACGAATGTCGACGACATTGGCAGTCCTGTTGGGGGAATGTCACACACGCTTGACTTCACGTTGTTCGGAATCCACTCCACGAAGTAGGATGAGTTCTTGTTCTGCACGTTGATCATCTGTTCGTCCACTTCTTTCGTGCTCATCTTGCCACGGAACATGGCGGAGGCGGTCAGGTATCGGCCGTGGCGGGGGTCGGCCGCGCACATCATGTTCTTGGCGTCCCACATTTGTTGGGTCAGCTCAGGGATTGTGAGCGCGCGGTATTGCTGAGACCCCCGCGAGGTTAATGGGGCGAAACCCACCATGAAGAAGTGGAGACGCGGGAATGGGATGAGGTTCACCGCGAGTTTTCTAAGGTCGGAGTTCAGTTGGCCAGGGAAACGAAGGCAGCATGTGACTCCGCTCATTGTTGTTGATATCAGATGGTTCAGATCACCAACTGCAACCATAAATTATACAAAACCCGATTGAATTTTAGTTAGTCTCTTCAATTTGGGTAGCCATACATTGAAGGGCTTCGTGTGTGCTTCGTGTGTGTAGCTATGTATGAAGTGAATCCAGGTAGCACGCGAACTGTTTGTTCTAATGCGTCAAAGAAACTAAAAATGACAGATGGGTGTGAGTAGAAATGAGTTACTTGTGACTTACAGCTTGGATTGGTGAGCTTCAGTGTGCGGAAACAAA
The DNA here is from genome assembly GCA_018894105.1 of Jacaranda mimosifolia. Lineage (NCBI taxonomy): Eukaryota > Viridiplantae > Streptophyta > Magnoliopsida > Lamiales > Bignoniaceae > Jacaranda > Jacaranda mimosifolia. The sequence continues at coordinate 33,534,588 of CM032119.1, forward strand.
TATCATAGAGAGCCTCATTGTCGAGAACCATACATTCGTCGGCATTTTCAACTAGTTGGTGAACTGAGAGAGTAGCGTTGTAAGGTTCAACAACAGTGTCGGAGACCTTCGGCGAGGGGAAGACGGAGAATGTCAGCATCATCCTGTCAGGGTACTCTTCTCTGATCTTGGAAATTAGCAGAGTTCCCATCCCTGATCCGGTGCCTCCTCCAAGTGAATGGCATATTTGAAATCCTATAATCCCAAAAACAACACATAGACTCTTTGATCAAAGTTAAGCTACATTATCAAAGTGATGTTGGGGCAAAGGTTAATGGAATTAATTCTACCTTGCAGGCAGTCACAATTCTCAGCTTCTTTACGAACGACATCAAGCACGGAATCAATCAATTCGGCTCCTTCAGTGTAGTGCCCCTTGGCCCAGTTGTTTCCAGCACCATTCTGGCCGAAAACAAAGTTATCAGGTCGAAAAATTTTGCCATACGGTCCAGTCCGCAGGCTGTCCATCGTCCCCGGCTCAAGGTCCATCAGCACGGCTCTAGGTACATACCTTCCACCACTAGCCTCATTGTAATAAACGTTGACCCTCTCGAGCTGAAACCTAGAGTTGCCAACATAATTCCCCATGGTATCAATACCATGTTCATTACAAACCACCTCCCAGAACTTAGCACCAATTTGGTTGCCACATTGGCCTGCTTGAACATGAAGAATTTCTCTCATTTTCCGCCCCTTTTTTCTATGTTTCCTCAGTTGATCAAAGGTTTTGAGAAATAGGTTCACTGAGGGAAATGGAGACAAGCGAAGGGAAGATGAATGAAGATCAGGTTTTGTAGCGAAGATGAGGGGTGGGGATATTACTGTGTGATTGGGACTTAGATATTTATTTTTTCTCTTTTTTGTCTCTCTCAAGGGATAAGTACAATGGAGAGTTACAATTAATAATTTCATGTGGGCTTGTCTTTTGGCCACCATGTCCAATTTGAACAGGATCTGTGAGCTGGATCCAAGAGGAGACAAGACAACTAATTATCTCATGTGGCCTTGACATACATTCCAAAATTGCTAACCCATCCTTGGCCTTTTCCAATCTTCCTAATGATGCATTCTATTTTCTGGCTCCAACCATTTTCATGTATGTGTTGTTACGATTTCTTTTGGGGGTTTGTTTTCAACATATGGTAACTATTTAACATTAGAAAAGGAAAAAAAGTAGCATGATGGGATGTTGTTTTAAGGCGAAATAACCGGAGTAATGTAGATGTGGTCTGAAATACAATGTTAAGGTTTTAAGAAAGGGGTAATTGGTAAAAATGAAGAATACCTAGATTACTAATTTGTTCTTGGTGAAACGCACACATCAAATGTCATTTAGTGTTGTAACTTTTTTGTTTGGAAAGTGGGGTTTGATCTTTTCTCTTCATTTGATAAAAATTAGTGCTTCTTAATCATATAGATGAGTTCTAACCGTGAAACTGTTCGCCAATTAGCTAGTATTAATGATGGTTTAGGTGCTAATTTGCGTAATTTGGCATCTTAATTGAAGTGAAGGGTGAGATAGGTAGGAAGCTCCAATCATTGAAGCCAAGAAAGAATGTCCACTCTGTGGATTTGGCATGTCTTTTTCTGAATATATGCACAGTCCCTCCCTCTCGCATCCAGGATCCGGCTCTTGTAAAAGGATTTGCGTGGTTATATGATGTGGAATCCTATGTCTTTACAACAGTAACATATGTTATTATTTTTAATGAAAAAAGAAATGAATATTTGAAGAAATAATCCCAGCCAATCCATGTTGCTTGTTAAAGTGGTTCTTTTCTTGTGTTGAAATACAGAAAATTATACTCTGTTCCATCCCAAAACTCTCTGTTTGATTTGATTCGGTCAGAATTTTTTATGATGTCTGAATATTTAAAAAAAATTTAAAAATGTCTATACAACATTACTTTTGAAAATTAATGGTTGACAATGTGTTACACCACTTTTTCATTTTTGGGAAGAAAGTTTTAATTTGTCCTCTTAATAAGAAAATATAGGTAATAAATTTATAATGAATTTAAATAATGAAGCTTTATATTTTTAGGAAGGGTGGGACTCATTTGGCTGAATTCATAAAATTATTGGGTCCTGCTAGTGCTTGAATACATGCAGACTGGAGTCCGCTTTGATCATTACCCAAGATTTGGTCAGTCACTAATTATTGGATTATAAAGGAAAGTAGATAGGCAGTTTCACTATTCATTCCCCAAAATCAAATAATTTTGAACCGACCAATAATATTGCATCCAAATATTTTTGTTTTTAATTGGGTTCAAAGATTCGTACATTGATAAATATAATTGGCTAATGCCTAACTGCATTGCATTGACGGGACAAGAATTAGTATCACGCAAAAGAAAGATACACCAAAGATATATGGTTGGTGCTACAGCTTTGCCGACCAAAACCAAATCAGATAATCAATGCATTTTCTACACTACTACTGATTGTTAAGATTGGCTGCAACAACCTGTCTCTTTTGACTAAATTGATTTTAGAAGAGTATCACAAAATATCCCGAAACCGAAATTTCCCATCAGATTATCCTTTCATATCAATACTACGGTAAATGCAATTATCATGCAGGTGAGGAGGGTGTAAAAATAGGAATGAATTCATGTCCAATAATGGAATGAGAATTTCGATCTTCTGCAAATCTTGCTGAGAATAACAAAATACCGATTCCATCCGAGCTCTTGGAATCGAAATAAGTTCGGCAGCGGATCACGAAATTTTGGTCATCTTCTCTATCTAATGAACGGGGGACCAACTTTAGGGTTCATTCTACAACATTTATACCTCTCACATTCTACTCATAAGAATTTCTTCACTTTGATGGAATTTTGACAGCCATAAAAAGTTTCAACTTGCTATGTGCAACACCGCAGCCAACATTTTCTGGACAGATAGATATTAGACCTAAATATAGAAGGCTGCTAATATATACTCAAATCCCTAAATCACCTATAAAAGAGCTTCTTCCACCAAATCTCGTAGAGCAGGATGACGAGTAAAATGAGCATAAATTGGTTGGTTGTAAAGAAGCAACTCTTCCTCAGTAGAGCAGCTCCTCAAAAACAGGATCTACACTTTTCCCCCACTTCCCATGGTATAATTCAAGGAGCTTCTCAGCTGGTGTTACACCTACCATCATCAATATCCACAAAAAAAACATCAAATAAAATTGATAATGGCAAGGCACAAAACAGTAGACTGATAACAGGATTAAGAAACCAGTATCCTAAAGAAAAACATTATGGAGTCATGTCAGACGAGGACATTTTTTCAGAACCCAACTGATATCACGATAAACACATTTTCATGGGGTAAACTAAACTTAGTGATGTAATTAGATTTGATGACACATAAAATTTTGCAAAAGTTGCTACTTAGTTATGCAAGGCAAATATTTCACTCACATAGCAAGCAACACTTAATATCCCACCATGGCAGATTTAACTTGTTACATAATTTCAACTCAGAAAGTATAGAGAGAGAGAGAGAGAGAGAGAGCAAGGAGGCCCAGTCAATTGCTTACCTGTATTAACCACTTCTGTCACTTCATTTAGAAACCCCATCTCCTTAAAGCCTCTTCTTTCCAACCCATCCTGCAAGAAATAACAGTTTACATGAACAAGCAGATATGAATAAAAGATGGAATCCTTTCACAACTTAGGTTGTTAACATCATAACCGAGACACTTGGAGCTACTTCATTTAAGTCAAGCAAAAAGGAAAAACAAATGCAAAATAGCTATCATGTCACCTTTGCCAACTTGACGACTTCTTGTGCAACATGCTTCAACAGTCCATCACGAAATGGCGTCTTCAGGCCACTCTTTGGCACCTACACCACAGGTTTGGACTAAAATGATTTTTTTATTTTTATTTTTTTTAATTGAGTAAAGTCAATTATATTGACCCAAGGAAGGACATCAATATACACAAGAACTCCCATAAACAAGAACTAAAAGAAAATTCTCAGGCTACCAGAGAAATCCTATGATGAATCATTTCTGTCCTAAGAAAATTACGTTAAGTGCTCCCTTGAAATCTCACTTAGAATCAAAACCATTGAAGTCATCAAACATATAATTATTGAACTCACAAATCAGAACGCTCAACAAACTTTATGTGCTTATTTTCACAACTCGCTCACATGTAATGCTACAGGGACGAAAATATAGTTTGTAGACGACAGGTGTTCCTCTCTTTGTCATCTGGGGAAGTAAAAATATGCAATAACTCACATACATATCAGCAAAACTGAATATATTACCATAATAAACCTCATAGTAATTGGTTATGCATGAACAAAATTTCATCTTCTATTTAGAACATATTTGCCCACTAACAAATACACCTATAAATATATCAGCACCTCTTTGAAGAGGTTTAGCGTCTTCGTAATACTGGATCAAATAAAATTCAAATTCCATGATAGCCAAATAAAGGAAGTTGACTGTTTTGACAAAGAAATCAGCAAATGTGCAACTCTGACAGTAATTGCATTAATGATCAGGTGCTTGATTATCAAAATATATAACTCTGGGGATTCAATCATCAGAAAACTGATGATAACGAGGGCAACATTAAGACATGCACACTGGAAAGATAACAGAAAAGAAGCAGATGAAGAAGCATCAGAAATAATAAAATAGAATTGAGAAAATTATGATGTAGCAATCAGGAACTGCTCCATGTTACATGTTTATTTTATCTTTGGTACATTATTTATTATAAGTGTGTTTTTGGTTTGTCGAACACTCAAATTCTGCTTCACAAAATTATTATTCTAGCCCCAACTTATAAGAGGTGCAAGCATGATAAGGATATTCAGTCTACCTGAAAAAAGTTATATGTTGAGTACTGAGATTATATCAGCGATTTTCTATATTCTAGCAAAGAAAGTTCTAGATGAAGCAAAAATTGCATCACTCATCTCTGCAAAATGCTAAGTCTGGAAGAAGATTATGTCAAACGAAACAATAATTTCCAATTAGCCATATTATAAAACAATTTTACTGATCTTGAATATTAATTCCAAAATTTGACTAAAACCAAAGGCTTTATTTCGAAAACCACCAGTTAATTTATCTTACCTTATTCCTGAGCATTTGTCTTTCTTCTGGAGTCCAATCAGCTGTTATGTCCAAAACATTTTGTAGGGAGACCTCATCATATAAGACACCTACCTGAAATTAAGTATTGATAGGATCTCTATATTTCAACCAAATTCATGGAGATTTATTGAATTCAAACTAAAGAGAAAATACCCAGAATGCAGGCAGTGCACATAGCCTCCTCCAAGGTCCTCCATCAGCACCTCTCATCTCCAAATATCTTTTAAGTCTGACCTGGAAAAAGATATTGCTCAAACTCATGAAAACCATCAAGATGACTAGATATACATTTTTATCCCCTTAATCTTAACTTATGAACCTCGGGAAATATTGTTGTCAAATGATTCTCCCAGTCATTAAAAGTTGGATATTCACCCGGAAGACAAGGAAGTTTCCCAGCCATAAAATCCTGCGGCAGATTCAAAGGTAAACAACTATCATCACATAAAGAAAAAGCAAAATTACTTATGAGGAAGCTTATAAGGAAAAAAATAAAAAAGAAAAAAGATCAGGGATAGATAAAAACCCGGAAGGACATCCCAGCACAATCAATATACTTTTTCTTCCTGTATACAAAGTACATTGGAACATCGAGTGCATAATCTACATACTGTTCAAACCTGTGCCAAGAGGAAAGGAGTGTGCTAACACAGAAGTTGTCCATTAAATACCTTAAAACTAAATAAAAGTTGCAACAGGCACATGCTTCTTGCATAAGTTCAGAAATAATCAATTACGTGTAGTCAACCTGAGAGGATAACATGTGCATTTAAATCAATCCAGATCCAGAAGAAGTATTAATTCATCTTAGAAAGATATTAGAATCTCTTTCAATTGCATAAAATTTAATTGCCTTTGAGACTACCATACTGCAAAGGTCAACTAGAAATTCAAATTAATTTAGCTTATAAAGGTTATAGAAGCTCTATTAATAGCAGAAATTAAGTTTAACAAGTATTATTTCCTTAAGACTAACATAGTACAAAGGTCATAAAATCCTTTTAAGGTAAACTGATAATATTGTCATATCAGATGCAATCACCTTTCATGAACAAGAAATCACGAATTAGAAATACACAGTAAATCACCAACCCCTGCCCCCAACACCCCCCCCCCCCCCAACACCAAACACACACACACAAAAAAAAAAAAAAAAAAAAAAAAAAAGAAAAATATAGAAAGAACAGAATAAAAAGTAGGCAAACTCCTATTATTACATTTGTGGAAGTATGTAATTTTTTTGTCCATAGGAGGATGTCGGAATTATTAATATGACTTTAGTCTCATCAAGATTGGGTATCTGAATTTGCACAAAATTTTAGACACATATAGGCTTGGCACCATCTCCTTAATTTAATCCAACTCTCCCACTCCAACAAGACATCTACCAGCATTTCCACCACTAGCCACCTTAAATGCCACCAAAAGTACTGGCAGAAGTCAGAACAGCAAGCAGCACCAACCATTTCACGATCAAAAGAAGTCCAATAAGAAGGATGCAAATATCATAAAAGAAGCCAATCCCCAGAACATTACTATGTCTGACTGAGCATAAGAATACAACACTGCAGAATTGCCAAAGCTACCATCAGTCCCGTGCTCCTCCCTCCACACACAAATCAAAATCATACAAGTCATATGCACTCTAATAGATGATCCATGACTACGATGAGCCAAAATGGGCAAAACTCATAGGAAAGGGCCAAAAATTGAAAAATGAAAAGTGAAAAACAGCAGGTAAAAGAAAGGAGATTGGAGCCTAAAGCATTAACAAGAACCAGCTTAACCATTTATGGTCTTCAAGCATCAGTTATTTTGGGGTAAGTTCCATTATAACATGGGTGGGTGTCGTGGATAGAAGTTGCAATGCACTGTTATTTAAGTTGGTGGAAACAACTCCAGAGGTCAGGATGCACTTATATTTAAGTTGATATTTTAGTGGATTAGGATCTGACTCAATGATGGCAGCGATGTGGCATTAAAGTTGTCTTCATCAAAGTGGCTGGTGGCAGATATATGGATCCTTAGGGGAGATTTAAGTCAATCACTAGTGAAGATAAGAGAAACATACACTTGTAAGTTCGTGGAACATGTTCCGAGGAAAGGTATACTTGGGAAGAAAGGTAAAGAAGTATTCTAATTTTTGTGCATGCAGCAAATTTAGTGGCACAGCCAAAAATGCATGAGTATCCTTCTTTGCAAGGCAGACAGAGTACTTCTGTTAACTGTTAAATGTTGTCTTCCTAATTAAAGAGTCTATTTTAATAGGGAACTTACCCAAAAGAGTCATCAAAAACAAATGGCAGCATCCCAGTGCGGTCATTGTCAGTGTCAGTCCAAATTTGGCTGTACAGGAGAAAAAATTTATTACATAAAATCAACTCTCAAAAGCCTGAATAAGGAGGATAAACTTTCAGACCATCATATAGAAAAGGAAAAATTAGAAGACTTTAGATCATCAATCTTCGGACAGGGTATAACTACCTTCTCATACTAAGAAAACCATTTGGTTTCCCTTCAGTGAAAGGCGAATTTGCAAACAGTGCAGTAGCTATCTGTTTTATGAAGAAGTTAGGTTCCACATAACCAAATGAATTTCCAGTACAAGCCATAACCAGCTTACAGGTTGTAAAGCGAGACCAGCCCGGAACTTCCTTATCATATCAGATTCAGAATCAAAATCCAGATTCACCTGTAAAAACAAAGTGCACCGCCTAATGCTTGTTGGGGGGGAAAAAAACAGCATAGCACCTCAACAAATGAAAGTTGGACAGCTTCAAACAAAATGTGACCATAACCAAAGTAATACCAGCATGAAAGTAATAAAAAGAAAGTTCAAAGTTTCTCCTCACCTGTACGGTGCATGTTCGAAACATCATATCAAGTCCAAGTGACCCAACTTTCGGCATGTAATTTCTCATAATCTCATATCTTCCCTGAACCAAATTATTTTGTCAATATGTGCAGCAGCTTGTCAGATCTAATAAAACTGTTGCACTTTGTAGGAATCCAACAGAACCAAGTTAAAACATGCAAGAAACTAACTCAAATTATGCATGCTTAAATGCCATATCCCAAATCACTCCCAAAAGATATAAACATGATCAAGTCCAGAGAACAATTTGCTTTATCAATGACAGATTAAAACATCAAGACGTGAAGAAATTGTTATCCAGTGATTAGAAGTGATAAAAAAGAAAAATGACATTCACGAGTGCCCTAGGCATGCATTAGGCATATTCTTGTCTCACTGTTTCCAAATCTATGCTAGAATTTGCAATTTATTTAATTCTTATAGAACCTATGAAACATATTTTTCAGAAAACTATCTTGATCTGAGCAGAGCAAAGGATGGCATAAAAAATTTCTTTCCAATATATCAATCAAATAACCAACATACAATGCCATAAGCCCATCATCCCCTGAATGGATGCACAGTGGTGTGGACAAAAAATGTTCTCCATGGAGTTTATCACAAAAGATAATGGAAGCTAGTTGACATGAATTGAAGAACCCTATCCCAGATATATAGAGATGGAGTTGGGGTTAAAGTATAAGAATAGTATGGATAAATTTATGATCTATTACCTAGATAATATGGGGAAAAAAAATAGAAATAGGAAATATTCTAACACATTCCCTCAATTAAGAGTATATATATATCAACCATGCTCATCTTAATACACAAAATGTTAAATTATTTTGCTCATGAAGAATAAGTTAATAAAAAACTTGTTGCCACTATGTGCGAGTTGCATCCTTGAAGTTTGGAGGAGCTAAGATAATGGAAGTTAGCTCGGTAGCTGCCCCTTGTAGTTTGTTGTCTATTCTTGACCAAGTAAGAACTTCATTTTGATGTTTTTTTCTTTTTCTTTTTCTTTTTTTTTTTTTTTTAATTTTCAATAAGGTTTCCTCCGCTTAATGGATAACTATTTGCTACCAATGGAGAATTGCTTGTTATATTAAATTCAGGGTGATTGGCTTTGCACCAATGGAAACCATAAACTTTATACATAATAGAGGGATTGAATTTGCTTAGTTTTAGATAGCGAACAGAGTTCCTTCTTCCATTCTATCCTATTCAGTGGTGCTGATCATTCATAGTGGAAAGTGGTTTTCTTGCTTCCTTTTTCTGCAGCTCATATCTAAACAAGTCGCACATACACCCTATTACACGTTCCTTGAGCTAAGGAGTACCATTAATTAGGAGCAGAAAGCAGAAAAATTAGGTGAGAACCGAGGGTATGAGTAGAGAGAATATATAGAGATCTGGACGAGATTTTGCAGAGGTAGGGGTCACAATAAGGTTTTATGCAGCAATAACAAAATTAGACACAGATCATTGATTTTACCTAACCATGACAGAATTAGGTAGGGATCATAGACATATTTTACATATCCATGATAGGATCAAACAGAGATGACAACAAGATTTTACTTAGCTGTAACAAAATCAGACATGGATCACAATGAAATTTTATGTGATCGTGAGAGAATAAGGTAGAAACCATGACAAGATTTTATATAGCCATGATAGAATCAAACATAATTAGATAGATTAGATAGAGACGAAAGGGCAATGATAGCCGAGGGAATGGTAAAGGGATGATTAGATTTGGCAACAAATAAGCCCTTTGTATCTTTCAGGAACAATAGAGACAGAGAAAATATGAAAAAAGAGGGAAAGAGAGGTAAAGACACAAAGCAAAAGGATTCTAGGTTGATCACTTGATCAATGGAAGGGGCATCTTCAATCTACATAGGAGTTTGACAAGTATGAGATTGTAATGGAGCAAGACAGAGTGCCATTTCCGCATGTAGTTGACTCTGTAAAAAGCAACATCAGGTTGCCATCTAGGTGGGATGCTTATCCAAAGATGGGAGTGCCCGTGTGTACTGGTTCTCAATTCTTGTCTAAGGTGATTTTCTTCTTGGCAAACATTGTTTTCATCAAATTTTTTAGAACAGCGAAAAAGCATCTGACAAGAAATGAAGAATTGGACGTATAGGCTCTGATTTTCTTCTTTTTCACCTCCCTTTATAGTTTATACCATATTAGCAAAGACAATGGTGCTAGTGGAGAACTCTAGTCCATATATATATAAAGATGGGATTAGGATTTGAGTTTATAATCTATTACCTAAAATAACCTAAAAGAATAAGAATACATAAAATATTCTAACAAGGTTCAAGTAATAAATAATTATCACATTTAAGATATTGCCTATGATATTATAAAGAACTATTATAAAAAACTTAGCCAAATAAAATTAAACCATAAAATTAAACCACAAAAATACAGCAATGAACCTGAATATGATCTATAATATAAAAGGTGCAATAGAAAATCAATCCCAGGTTTTCTCAGAATTAGTAGCTACTTTTTAATTTTTAGAAAAGGCAATCACCTACTTTATATTCAATTTCCAAGACAATATCCAACAGCTTGAATTGCCAATTTTATTCTGAGTTTGTTGTTTAGAGGAGTGACCACAAACAAAATTTTCAACTTTATCCTTAATATTAAGAACTTTGTCCCATTCTATTGAACTTCTCTATTATATATATATATATATATATATATATTTTTTCTTCTCAGTGGGGTTAACAAAGGAAAATCCCACACCATAATATTTAAAACCTCAATAGACTTTTTAAGAGGTTAGCAGGCCCATTCATTTTATCATAGCTCCGCAGCTGAGACGTACACATGGAGATGGCAAAGATCCCATTTATTGCATGAGGCAGCACTGGGAGGGTAAACAATTTTCAGATTTTTCTAGAGCTAGATTCCAGCTAGTTAACTGTCCATTAAAATGCATAGGCATAGTCTTTTCCTGGACACATGAAAAATAGCTGTCTCCATAAATTTTTAAATAAGAATATGCAATGGTATAAATATTACCTTGGGCATCACTGGTATATCTTCACGTTTCCATTTTGGTTGGAAGCCAATTCCTAAAAATCCTATCCCCATCTCCTCTGCAACAGCCTTAACCTGAGCATTTCATGAAAATACAGCCATTAAGTTTTGTTGGACTCTGATTTGTCAGGTTAAAAGTGGGGCTGCCTACAATTAAAGTATAGCAGAACTAGGCATATTTGAGAGGGAGAAGGAAAGGGATACCACATCTCCCAGGATTTTTCTCCTGGAATTCAAAGAACCACCTCTCGTTGGATTACTAGAAAGGCGCAGAGGGTAAGGTAAGGCATGTGGTGGAAGGAACAAAAAGTATGAGCACCAGAATAACAAGTTATAAAGCTGTTAAAGGGGCCACTTCTATTTGATGTTTTCAGCATACGTGTTAAGTCTGACTCAATTGTGATTGGCAGGAGGTGCTAATATCTAATTGGCAGCACCACATGTAAGCCTGACTTCGCGATATAGAAGCTCCCTTGCTCCTGTTCAATCTATCACATGCTAGAGACCAAATTTACCAGATCACGTAACTCTTTCAAAGAAGATACATTAAAACAACAAAAGTCAAAAACACCATAAACGATGCAATCTATAATTCTTCACACGCAACTAAGGAAAAAAAAACGTGCATATTTTAATGTAAACCAGAAAAATTTTGGAATAGAAAATCAAGTTTCCACGAAAGGGAAGAGAAACACCAGAATAATAAACATCATTAATACAGTTCTACAAACCTGATAAAGATGTGAATTGACTTCAGCACAAGTTTGATGCAGAGTTTCAAGCGGTGCACCACTAAGCTCAAACTGGCCACCGGGTTCCAGCGATATGCTTTGTTTTCCCTGACAATGGATACTTAAATTTTGTAGAAATTATATCAAAAGAAACAACAGAGCAATGCAATGTCAACTAACATTGTAACTGCATTCATTTGATGAATGCAGAGATGGTCTTGATGTTTAGTAAGCATGGAAAATATTGCCCAGTAAGATGTTTCTGAGATGAAGAGGCTTGTAACTGTTGTAAATTGTCTAATGTAATTTGAATACCTATAGGCGGCATAGCAGAAAGTTAACTACATATCATACTGGTTACAATAAGAAAAGGTCATACCTGCTTGAGTCCAATAATGTTGTCACCTTCCATTATTTTATCCCAATCAAATCTCTCAGAAATACCATTAAGCAGCTCCGCAATCTGTTCGTATTTCATAGGTCTTAATGTTCCAATTTCAAACCCGAATTTTTCATGTTCAGTCCCTATCCTGTATAAGTGAAGGATATGTTGGAGTGTTAGGTGCCACACCATTGTCAATATATGAACCATCGAACACGTGCACATGCAACATCACAATTTCAAAGTAGAACTACTTCTAGAGAGAGAAATAAGAGAAAAACTATCAGTTGAGATTTCTGACGAAGCAACAAAATCCCAGCCTTAAAGGCTACAATCTTGATGGTGATCTAGATCATAGGAATAACCCTAGGTTTTTAGGCGAAGCGAGATGCATGTATTGGTCGAAACATAGAGAACAAAATATCAAATTTGAGTATCCAATATTACCATAGTTAGAATATCAGTATGTGTTAGAATAATTCCAGAATCTAGTATTTTATTAAGTTTATTTTAGGAAGTAAATCATATACATATCTATATAAATTCTAATACTTTAACCCTAACCTCATCTCTCTATGTATATGGGATAAGGTATTTCAATTCAATAATAAAATGCCATTCTCTTTTCTAACATGGTACCAGAGTGGGTAAAAAGAAATAAAAAACCTAACCCCTTTTCTTTCCTCACCGTCTCTCAACCTGCCACCCTCTCAGCTGCCAGGGTCCACCTAACATCTCAATTTTATGTGACTGATATTTCCCAAAAAAGAAAAAAGAAAAAAATGAAAAAAAATCTAGCTATCATGATTTAGTAAACCATTACTATGGTTTCTGTCTGATTCTCACAGCTATACCATGATTTCTATGTGATTCTGTCACAACTATGCCATGGTCTCCATCAACTTCTATCAAAGCTATGTCATGATCTATGTCTGCTTTTGTCATGGTATGTCAAATCTCGTCATGATCTCTAAAATGCCTCAAAGCCTAGGTGCTCCTGTAAATTTTCTACTTCTTTGCTCCTTTGGATTCCAAAAATGCTCAACTAGAATGAGAGTTATCTCAGATTACTGACTTAGCAACTTCAAAGCTTTTCCTATCCATAAAGGGAATGGGAGAAAATAGGGGAAATGTAAACGATCATTTGCTCCACATAGCCTTGAAGTTTCATGATTAATCGGCTGAATGTGATACAATTTCATTAATTTTGGAAAGAGCCCATCAAACTGCTTGTGTCACCATGAAAAATGTTAACAAAATTTTTGTGAATAAATCCTGGCAGCAGCTTTAAAGCACGTATGAATGGCTGAGAAATTTTTCACAAGAAAAGATGTAATTAAAATATAAAGTACCAATTAGAGCTAAAAGTTGAACCTCCAATTTTCCTTAGGCTTGCAGCCAGAAGCGAGGTAACCCACAAGATCTTCCTTTGTGAGTGGCTCTGCCGCATCAGCAGCATCCTCTGTAGGAGGACTTGCTGCAACAGTGAACTGATGTCGTCGCCTTTGTCCTACTTCAATGCCATCTAAACTCCGGCCTTGTATTGCCTTCAGGGAACTCCATGAATGGGGATGCAAACCAAAGAAGATCTCCTTAGTTTTGGCTGTCTCCATGGTGTTAGAGATGCTATTAACTCCATGTCTACCTGAACACTGTATTGTCTCAGCATTAATGCAGTGTGATGAACCAAGCTGGGACATCAATGCCATGCCTCAAAGCTGAAAATTCAAACATACAAAAATCTGAAGAAACCACCTTCCAAAATAAAAATCTCATTAATTTACAATTCGAAAGTAAAAAGTCCGATACTACAAGTGGGTAGAAAATAAATTTCCAAAACAAAACACAGTTCTTTGATTTTACGACAAGGTTATAGTCCTGAAAACTATGATGCAATGTCATATTTCAGTACTAGTTAAATGACTGATCAATTAAAATAAAGTTTCAGCCCAAAATCAGCATATAACAAACACAGAATCTACGCATATCAAAGTGTTGATACTCCAGAGTGACAAGTTCCTTTGACTTAACAATGTCTAATGTATATTCAGTTAAATATTTGATACACATTCAAATCTTCGTAAGAATTTCTTTGAGAAGTTATATGGTGCCAGAATCATCAAAAAATCAAAATAGGTGGGTATGCAACCCTCAAAAATCTTTCAAGGTTCAACTTCTATTCGAGGTTAAGCTCCAAATATTGCAGTACTAAGTAATCCCACAAGCCAATGCTTCATCTCAATCCAGATAAAGTCGAGAAACGCATATACCGAAACTATAAATCGCTGAAATTCTTGCAGAAAAAAACCTTCGACCTGATTTACTCTAATTTCCCTTCACCCCAGAACTCGTGAAATGCATTAGACCTCCTCCCAAATTGATCAAAAGAACCAAACAAGTAACTCGCAGAAAACCCACATGCAGGTATCAAGAAACTTCGAATCAAAATCAAGAGAAATGCAATTAAACCCAGGATCAGCCAACATGGGACTTGCAGAAAAATGGAGTCTTGAAATATTTTCTCTTTTTCAAAATACAAATGAATAGAGCAAGAAAATACCAGCAGATGCTACCAGAATATTTTTCGGTCTCGATTTCTGGGAATATATTACTTAAGGCGGAAAAGAGTGGAGTTGAAGCAGGGGGAACGGTAGTGTGTGCCGCCCCCACTCTTTCTGCTGCGGCTCCTTGTACTTATCATGTACCACGTCGTCTCACGATAGATTCCCACTTTGATTTCACCATGGAAGAAGGAAACAAATAATTCTTTGTGGGCTCAGGCTTTGTTTGGTTATATTTTTCCAAAATACATATTTTTTAATATATATATTCAAAATACACATTCTTTAATATATATATATATATATTATATATATACACACTATATATATATTTTATTATTATTCTGATATTAAAATAATTACTCAATTTCATTTTCACCCCAAAAATTCAACAAAAAAGCATTGATTTAACTGTTACAATAAAAAATATCTCCCTCAAAACATAAATAAACATACCAAAAATCAACTTTCATATTCTTCAATAATTCATTTCCGCAAAACACATAATAAACATATAATAAAATCAAACAAAAAATATAACCAAACATAACCTTAATTTTTTTATATTTTTTGTATTAACATACATGTACATTACAATTCATTATAGTTAGAATCTCAAGCCTCACATGCTAATGTAAGGAACCCACGTTATAACATATTCGCAAAGAATTAAAAATAAAAATTGGCTACAATGATTTCATTAAAAATTGATTTCTCTTTTTTTTAATTATTATTATTTAGTAGTTGTTTAATTTTTAATATAAACTAACAGTGTTAATACTCTATATAGTGCTAAAAAAATTTATCCTATTATATAGAATAAAAAATTGATTTATTTTTTATATAATGATATAACTTTTTAATAAATTCAATATATTTATTTAATTTTTTATTTGAAATAAATATAAAAAAATATGATAAAAATAATGATAATTTAATACATAATTTAGTCCCTTTGATCTTCGAAATTTTTAAACATGTTTAACACTTTAATATGCTTAGATCATGTTGTCATGTCTTTTAACGAATTATGATAGATTGAATTATGAAAATTTAAATTTTAAATGACAATATTAAGTAATTTAATAAACATGATCTGACATTACTAACATGTTATAAAATAATGGCGATTTAATACATACTTTAAAAGTTAAAAAAATAAAAAATTAACCCTACTATCAAATTGAGATTATAAATAGAGTTAACGTCAAATAGTTGCTTTTAAGTTAGTTAATTGAATTCCCACAAGTTAAGCATTCGAGAATTATGACTCCACAAAGCAAACAAGAACTTATTGGAATTCATACAAGTAGCCCGAGTTTGAATTAGATTGTCGCTTTCACAATTTGTTTGAGAATGACTTTTACTAAATGTTTAACAACAACAACAACTATTATTATTATTACTCACATAAATACATATTTGGGATTATTTAAATTTAAATTTTGTACTTTGTACAAATAAATATAAGATTAATACAACTTGACCACAAATTAATGGTGAATATTTTAGTGAACTTATAACAATAAAGGCTTTTAAGTATCAATTAACAAATTATTTTCAAATGCATATTAATATATTGTACAAAGGAAAAAAAAAATATATATATATATATATATATATACGAATGGATACAAAATTGAAAAAAAGAATTAAATTACTTAAAATTTGAGTCGATATTGATTCTTAATATTTATTTTTTTCCTTAATCTCCATATTGTTAATCTATCATGTTCACATTTCATCCCATATATATATATATATATATGGTACTAAGAGTCTAAGATAACACATACTGCCACATTAAAATATAACCTGCAGAAAATGACCGTCATAATTAGGAATTAATTATCAACCAAACTTCCAAAACAACATTAGGAACAAAGAAAAAATAGAATAATATATAACTTAGGTGCTTGGTGTTGGTGACATGGTTTGAGATTAAATTATCTATGCAATGATGCTATCAAGATCTTAATTACTAAGACCCCGTTTACTTTGTGATATGGGCTATGGGGTGATATGATGAAATGAGGATGGAAAGTGGAATTATGATAATTTTATATTTTTTAAATTATATTTATTTTGTGGAATTATTTGAATGATAAAAGTGGATAATTGTATTGAACGTTTACTTTAATAAATTATAATACCGGGATAAATTTTAAAAGACTAAAGTACCCCTAATAAAAATATTTTTCTATTTAGCATAAAAAAAATTATTTTTTCTCAAATTCAATACCACATCCAACTATTTCTTCTTTTTTCCAAACATAAAGAAATCAATTTTTCTCCATTCCTATACAACATCTTTACACATGAAAATAAAATCTTATAATTCAAAGAATTTAGGGTAATTCTTTTCCATTTTGCTATTAATATTATTACCTCAATTACAATGATATATATATATATATGTGTGTGTTTTCTTTTAATTATTTTTAATATAAATATATTTTTAATTATCTTTTAACTGTTTGATTGGCACCACGACTAGAAGTTCTTTGAAATTGTGCCACCATTTAGTCAGCGGGCATACTAGTGTAATTAATTATGAATAATTGGGATAAATTTGTAATTTTTACTCATAATCCCACTTTGACCATTCGTGGGAGGAATTATCATAGCTTCTGAACTGAATGAGTTATCCTTCATTTTATTCCAACAATAACGGGTTGATGCTATTTTACCGAGCCACATGACTGCAAAGTAAACATTGGATGAAGTGGGATGTGGATCAACCCAAGTAAACGGGCCCTAAAAGGTACACCCATATAGTATATAGAATATCATATTCTAATATAAAACAATAAAATAAGATCTGGGTATGTAGATTAATTCAAAATGGACAACATATTTGGGACAAAAGGTGTCTTGTAGGTTTGTCAATTGCATTAATTATCGAAACGTGCTCTTTAAGATCAATAATATATATGATAAGCTCTGTTAATGGGACAATATACTATATGCTAGTGTGCGTGTGTGTGTGTGTGTTTTCTTTTTTCTTTTTAGGAAAAGAAGTATAGATCTCCTTTTCCCTTCTAAGTTTAGTTTCTTGATTTTGATAATAGATTATAAATACTCTGTTATTCCAATCAAAACTATATACCTTTGATGACAAAGCGGATAATGTAAGATAATAAAAATTCTTAGATAAAAAATAAAAAAATATGTTTATGTTATTCAGCTTTGTATAAAATATTTTTTTTCCTAATTTTCATACTATAATTATCATTTCAAAACGTGTACATCTATTTTGTCAATTAAGACATACATTCTATTGGCTTCAAAATAATTAAAATTCAATTTTTTATTCTTATAGAGTAATGGAACTGTAATAAGATTAAATAATATTTTTTAATTTCAATAAATTTTAATTGAAATTACATTAAAAAAAAATAGGGCTCACAATAAATTAAAATATTATCATCATCATCGTCATCATTATTATTATACTAAATATTTCATTCTATTCTGTGAAGTCAACACTTTACACTAAAAAAGAAATTTTTATTTTTAATTATTGAAAAGGGGAAAATAAAAAATGAAAGTTGAAAATAAAGACAAACATCCAAGGTTGTATATTTTCTATGTTTATAAATAATTAATATTTTCAAAATCTCAAGTCTCATTAAAATTGTTGCTATAATCTCCACATTATTAAGGGTGCGTTTGATTCTGAATACTATTCAAGATTACCCATCCGAAGAGCACTTGATCTCTTGTTCGATAAGAAAGATTGAAGTGGCGGGTCGGGTGATAATAATGGATGTTTGAATGCTGTTAACAAAATCAAAGGTTATTGAAATTGAGTTTGCTGATAGGCGATTGTAATCTCTCTCCCTAGATTAACTATAAAATTATTTAAATATCCTCTGCTTTTTATTGGAAATGACAAAGAAAGCTCACAGAGAGTTAAAGGCCATCTCATAATTTTCATTGTGAATCTCTCATATCAAACAATAAAATGAGATTGATGGAAATTATAGTGTGTTTTATTGTTGAATGCAATCTTCGCAATTAAATAATAATGTGAGATTATTAATCTTACTCAAATACCACTTACTCTACAATCCACTACTACCTAATGTTTGGTATCAAATGCAACCTAAGAAGTGTTGTACAAACAATGATTATAAACAATAATTTAAAGATGTCTAAACAGTTTATAATCACAAAGGCAGTGTTTGTAAAATACATATATAAATTTTTCCCAAAAATAGCATGCAATTTGTGTGTCAATTCAATGTAAACAACATAAACCAAAAGCAAATAACTAGTGGAATATGACAAGAAAAATCGAACTGAATTAGAGAGAATGAAGAAAACTTAGCTACAAATTTTGTATTGTAACAGAATTTAGTAATCCAACTGAATCATTAGATAGTGTTTACCTATTCAAAGGGTGCTGCGATGACTTCCTGCAGGATAAGACAATCCAAAAGTTTTCTACTGCACTCCAGAATAGCTTCACCTCGAACACTACTCAATTGCTCGAATTCTGATATCAACACGCCGTTTCAAAAGTGTTGATAGAAAATTATATTATGTATTGCAGATATGAGAGAAAGAAGAGTGAAGATTAGTTTTTTCTATGTTATTCTAATTCTACCTATAGTAGTAGGTTTATATAGTTGAGAGAGGGGTCAGAATCTGTCCAGATGCATTTTGAAGCAGGTGCAGAAATGTGTCCATATTCATTTTGGACCAAGTGCAATGCACCTGTAACTCCATAACCATTTCTAGACAGTTTCTATAACTGTAGAAATGTGCAGAAATGGTTCTGCACCTTAAATTTAGAATTTAAAATTCAAACTTTAACTTTTGAATTTAAAATATGATTTTAATTATTCCAAATAAAAGTTGGAATTTGTAGGAAAAAGATTAATCCGAGACCCAAAACAATTCACCCAAAAGCCTGAGCTTGAGTCGGAGCCGGAGCCGGAGTCAGAGTTGGGCCAAGCCGAGTTGAGTGGGCAGCAGTGATGCGTGCGCGCTTGTGGCCATACCCTCATGAGTCATTTAATTGATACTTTACCAAGCACCAATACTTGAACCACATATAAGTTGCATTCCTATTGGAAAAACTTCCTTATGTGGGATAAGTGATCTAACATTAGGTTTTGGAGCCTTTTCCCCACACTTTGTCTCATATCCAATGTGAGATTCCTCTACATTCATAACCTTTTTCACTTTGTTTCCCTCTTCTCATATCCATAACAACTATAGATCCCCATCAAATTGGCATTAATCCACAAAGCTAAGTTACTTCTTAAAACATGTAATTAGTCACAAATCCTAATTGATTTAATGCCAATTACAACAATCCCCCACAAATCCATAGTTTTGAACTACCAGGATTATCGTAACTTGCTTTTAGTGATGGTACCTTCTAGTTTGAACTACCACCTAAGTTATCCAACTTATGCCACCACATGGGACAAATGGATCAAAACTTTAAATTTGGCCCTTGGATGTAGCGACATCCATTGGTACCAACAAGCTACACTGGGCTATGTAGTGATCTATATGCTTGATAGTTACGGCCATGTGTTCCAATCCTGTATCATGAATGTTTTTGAGGAATAACCCTTTTTTTCTAGTCGTGGCCAAATGACTTCATTCACTTAGTTGGGCATCTACAAGAATGTACTGCTTGCATCTCGTCAATATGACTTAACCCTATGCAGAGTTTGAACTTTTACTTTACTAGCAGTAAACAGCACCTTCCAGGTATGTCAGGGTACATACTCAAATATCAGTTAAGTTTAGGTGCTCTTTGACACACTCAGCAACTTGTTTATACCACATTGAACCTTTATTATAGGATCTCCACTTGGTAGGTTGGGTCGCCACTGCAAGTGCATCACTAACGGGTTTTCAGCCCCTTCCCCAGCCTGGCCTTTTAGACTAAGGACAACTCAAGTCATTTGGTCAAAGGATCAGCCATGTTGTCTTTGGATCCAATGAAATCAATGGTCACAACATTATCAGACACAAGCTGCATTATAGACTTTAGTCTAACTTAAATGTGTCTCTTGGTCTTTTGATTATACTTTGAACTTTTGAACTTTGCAATTGTGGTTTGGTTGTCACAATTTACTACAATCGCAGAAAAGGGCTTACTAACCATGGGTAATTGGACCATCACCCCGTGTAACCATTCAGCCTCTATTCCAGTTATATCTAAAACACATAACTCTGCCTCAAATGTAGACCAAATTACTAAAGTTTATTTAGTAGACTTCCTAGAGACAGCGCCTCCACCTAAGGTAAATACATACCATGTAAACCTATTACTACTTGAGTTTTTAGCTATCCAACTAGCATCACTTTATTCCTTAAGTACTGCAGGGAATCTACCATAATGCAGAGCAAGTGATGCCTTGCCCTTAAGATACCAAAGTACCCTATTCAATGCCTCTCAATGGGTTCTGTTAAGACAACTTGTATACCTAACCAGCTTCGAGATTGCGAATGAGATATCCAATCTCGAGCCATTTGTAAGATATTACAAGCTCTCAATAATTTGAGAATACGTCAATTGAGATACAGGAATACCACTTTCATTTTTAAAAAGAGCCACAGAAGGATCATATAGTGTCTTAGCAATTCTACAATCCTTATAGCCAAATTTCTCAATAATTTTCTCAACATAATGAGATTGAGAAATGGCTATACCCTCAGTTGACCAAATCAACTTGAGTCCAAGAATCACATTAGCTTCACCCATATCCTTTATTTCAAACTTACTTTTTAAGTATGGTTTTGTCTCATTGATAATCTCAATGGTAAAACCAATCAACAAAATATCATCCACGTATAAGCATAGCACAATACAATGATCACCTTTAATCTTATAGTAAACGCTCTTATCATTCTCATTTACGCTGAAACTAAATGATAAAATAGTTTTATCAAAATTTTCATGTCATTGCTTAGGCGTTTGTTTCAATCCATAGAAGGATTTAACAAGTTTACAAACCTTTTGCTCGTTACCAGAGCTACAAATCCCTAATGCTGATCCATATAAATCTCTTCTTCGAGATCACCATAGAGAAAGGCTATTTTCACATCCATCTGGTGAATCGGGGAATTCATATACGGAAGCCAGTGCAATAAGCACCCGAATTTTAGTCAACCAAGCAACTAAGGAATAGGTATCAAAGAAGTCTATTCCCTCTTTTTGTATAAAGCCTTTTGGCAACTAATATAGTCTTAAACTTATCTGTGGTTCCATCAGACTTAAGTTTCTTTTCAAAGATCCATTTGCATCCAATCATAATACAACCCAGAGGTAGATCAACTAATTCCCATGTCCCAGTAGAGACAATGGAATCCATCTCACTTTTGATAGCCACCTTCCAATGCTTGGCTTCGGATGAGGCCATAGCATCTTTGAAGGTCACAGGATCATCTCGATATTATAAGTGATGAAATTACTTCCAAAATCCTTGACAATCCTAGCTCTTATACTCTATCTAGGTTCATCTAGTTCTTTAGCTCCAATAAATGTTGAACCGGAACTACTTGGATTAACTCCCACATTTGACATCTTTTCCACATGTTTAGGAATAGAATTCGATGTAAGAGCTGAATCTAAAGAAACATCCTGAGGTCTTCCAGTTTTCATTGGAAACATGACCTCAAAGAGGGTGGCATCATGAAATTCTACTATTATGTTGACCTCTATGCTTGGAATTTTAGACTTAATTACCAAAAATCTCAATGCATAGCTTATTTCCATATATCCCAAGAAGACCGCATCAATAGCTCTAGGACCAAGCTTTTTCCTTTTGTGTGGTTTCCTACCTTTCCAGAATTCAAACAAAGTGCATCATTTATGTTTTAGAGGGGCTCTATTCAGAATATGGCAAGCTATATTCAAAACCTCTCCCCACACATATTTAGGCAGTTTGAAATTCAAAAGTAGATTGTTAATCATGTCTATAAAGGTTCTATTTTTTCGTTCTGCTATCCCATTAAATGAGGGGGAATAAGGAGGAGTCTTTTCATGAATAATACTGAAGTTTTGACAATATTCATCAAAAGGATTCAACTCATACTCTCCACCTTTATTTAACCTTAAGCTTTTAAGCTTCTTACTAGTTTGATTTTCAACTTTATTTTTGAAAATGATAAATTTTTCAAGTGCTTCATCCTTGTGATTTAACAAATAAACATAACAATATCTACTGTAATCATCTATAAAAGTAATGAAGTATCTTTTATGATCTTTAGTTAAGATCCCATTAAACTCACAAATATTTGTGTGCACAAGTTCAAGTAATTCAGAATTCCTTTCAACCGATTGGTAAGGTTTTCTTACTTGTTTAGCTTCAGCACATATATGACATTTGTGACTATGTTCAATATCATGTTTAGGTACTAAATTCAAGTTCATCGTGCGTTTAACAGAACTAAAATTTAAATGTCGTAAATGACTATGCCATACATCAAAACTTTCAACAATATTCACTAAGGATTCAGAATACACATTTTTATTGATTGAACCAGAACTTACATACTCGACTCTTAACTTGAACAAACCATCGGACAAATAGCCCTTACCAATAAACAAACCAAATTGTTGGATTACAACTTTATCAAATTTAAAATTAAGCTCATAGCCTTTCCTAACTATTACAGAACCACTAATAATATTTCTTCGTATAGTTGGGATGTGGTGAACCATTTGCAGAGATAGTATGCACCACGAATGAAACTTCATGTCCATGCATCCTATCCTAAGCACCTTGGCAGACTGGACTTCCCCATCGCCATGGATTTTCCATCAACTAGCTGATAAAACATAAATAGCAATTTATCAGCACAAACTTATACATTTGCCCTAATATCTATTAACCAGTCAAAAGGTCCATAAATAGTACAAAATTCAAGTTTTAAATTTACATACCCATCAACAATCATCTCTAGAGCTCCAGCATCGCTAGTCTCCCCAACAACCATATTCACCACTACATGAGCAACAATGTTGGGTTTGCCTTTAGCTTTCTTCGAGGGATAATCCTTGGCCCAGCGGCCGACCCTGCCCACAATTCTAGCATGGTTTGTTTGCTTTTGGTCTCTTAGCTTTAGCTTTGCCCTTATTTATAGTTTTAGAGTTCGAGTTCACTTGGTTTATTTTATTGAACTTCTTCTTTCCTTCAATTACCATATTTGCCTTAGGTTATTGCTTAACCGAAACTCCATGAGTTTGATTCCAGTGTTCTTCCTCAATGCTTATGGCAATCATAAGATCATCCAAGAACAACTTTCCTTTCTGATGCTTGAGTGTCATTCCAAAATTTTCCCAAAACTTAGGAAATTCATCCACTATGGACATGACTAGAAACTTCTCGAGAAGTTTCATCTGAGCAATTAGCAAGAGCATGCTCAAGGTTGATCAGTTCATGCATCTGTTTAGTTACAGACTTTCCCTCAACTATTTGATATTTCATGAGAAGTTTCATCTGAGCATTAGCAAGAGCATGCTCAAGGTTGATCAGTTCATGCATCTGTTTAGTTACAAACTTTCCCTCAACTATTTGATATTTCATGAACTTGGAAACATAATACTTCTCGAGCCTTTGCTCTTCAGTATTATATTTCGGTCCAACTCATCCCACAGTAACTTAGCTATGTACGAGGCAGAGCAGTATACATCAAAGAGAACATTTGACAGTAACGACAAAATGATCCCTCGACCTACCTGATCTTTCTCAGTCCACTCATCTATTTCAGCTGTTTTGGGATTGGATCAATTAGTTCATGTTTAGTCACCTAAATCACAAAAAGAAGTCCTTTCATTGTGAACCATATTTTCATTCATTGTTGCCAACGTTTGAAAAACTAGCCCCCCAAACTTTTCTGGTAAGCCAGATAGGTCAACTTTGGAGGACAGCAAAGAACCTGCACCAGAACTACTCACAGAAGAAGATGTCATTTTCATAAATATAAGCAGTTTTATACAAACACTAAGGTTATTTCTTCAATCTTCAAGACTAACCACTATCTGGTGATTTAGTCGGATTACTAACTTCTATTACAATATAGAATTTGTAGCTAAGTTTTCTTCATTCTCTCTAATTCAGTTCTGTTTTTCTTGTCACATCCCACTAGTTATTTGTTTTCAGTTTATGCCGTTTGAACTGAATTGACACATAAATTGCATGCTATTTTCGGAAAAATTTTTATATCTCTGTTTTACAAACACTGCCCTTGTAATAATAAACTATTTATACATCTTTAAATTATTGTTTATAATCGATGTTTGTACAAGAAGAAGTTTATACTAAATATTTTATACTTTGGAAAATTGATTTGCTTATTTTATCACAATAATATATATATATATATATGTGTGTGTGTGTGTGTATTTGAAAAAATGTATTGAACAAAACCATGCTTTGCTCCATCTTCTTTCTTACTTTCTAAAACTTCAACTGTAAATTAGAGTTAACAATATATACTCTGTAACTTATTTAAGTTATACCAACTATTTTCAATATTTAACGTTTTCAAATAAAATTTTCATTTTATATATAGTGATAATAATAGATTTTCTTTCCTAAAATACTAAAAAAGTTATTAATTGTTTTCAATTATATAAAATAAAATGAAATTATTCTAAAATAGAATATTTTATTCATTAAAATGATTTGCATCCCTGTACAGTACCCTGACACGTATGGTATGGCATTAAACAACTCAGGCATGAAAAAAACCTTAATTAATTGTCTGGGCTATACCATAGCTAATGAGAATATAAATATAAATATATATATATAATAAACACTTATATATATATATATATGAATGTTATAAGAATGTTTTAATTAATTATTTTATTTTGCCATTACCAAATGGATTTACACATATAATTAATTTTCCATTCATTTGATTATATTAGAAAGAAAAATTTATAGAATAGAACGTCTCATTGAGGCTCATAAATGATGCTCATGTGGAGCATTATAACATCGCCAAAGCTCATTCAACTTGTTTTAACTAATTCAAGTGAGTAATTAATTTGACATGGAGCAATTCTGTTAAATAGTTGTTGCTGATTGATCTACTCAATATTATTAGTTCAGCAGCATAAGTACATTGTTATAATCTGCCACTATTTTCAAATGATTTGAGACCAAAGTTGATATGACTTTATAGAGGAGTCATTATATAATTACAATGTTTCAAGTGTTTATTTATGATTAAATACTAAATAACTTTAATACTCTATTTATGTTTTATGTTTATTTTTTGGGACATGCACACCTGCTCCTTTTTTTTGATATATGTAGTGCAGTATTGGTTATATCTACTATCAAGTTAATTTGTTAAAGAGTATTGTTTTTATATTGGTCCCGTTTTGTATTAAATTTATGATACTATTTTATTTATTAATTATGAATGTAAATGATAAGCTCAATATACTATGTAACGAGTGAAAAAAGTAGGCTAAAATTTGTTTATTATTTACATCGATGGGATTGGATTAGAAACTAAACCAAAACACAAAAAAAGACCAACTCATAATATATTTCTTATTTTACACTGCAAGAAAACTAACTTTCACTGACGGAAATTACCAACGGACAAATTTTATTGGTAATTACGATAGATTACTGACGGATATCAAAATCAAACTTTAAAAAGTTTTGCCAACAAATTACCAATAGAATCATTGATGGACAGAATATCCATTTGTAATCCATTGGTAAATTAGCAAGAGAAATAAAATCTGTTGGTAATGGATCAGCAACATTTTTCAACTGAAGTAAATTTTGCCGGTAATTCGTTGGTAACATTTCCAACAAACTAATATTCATTGGTAATCCATCGGTAATTTCTCAGTATATATATAATTCCATCGGTAATCCGTTGATAAAATTTCTGAGAAATGTACTTTCGTTGGTAATCTATTGGTAAAATTTTTGACATATAATTCTGTCGGCAATCCGTTGGTAAAGTTTCTGAGAGATATAACTCTATTAGTGATCAATTGGTAAAATTACTAACCAAATTTTTTTATTAATAATTCATTAATATGTTCGTCAACGCATTTTTATTAATAATTATTTTATTAAATAAAAAATTAAAAGTTATACATATTAAGCTTAATTAAATAATAACTACATTTTTATAGTTATATATAAATAAATAATAATTATATAAAATTAAATTTTATAACAAAAATCAACTACTAAATAAAAAACTAGTCAATAATTAAAATTTGAATATAAAAAAATAAAATTAAAAAAATATTTACTATAATTAAATAAAAATTATTAAAATAAAATATAAAAAAATATAAAATATAAAAGACAAACAAATAACTAAACCATACTCCAATATACATTTCAATTTCAATTTAATTTTCACCCTACACTAGCCACATTTATCAGCTACATGTTGCTCTTTTTCCTTCCTTCCTTCCTTCCTCCTTCTTCCCTATTTTTTTCTTTTTCTTTTTCTTTTTTAATATTTGCATAAAATTCTCATTGGCGCCTTGCCGGCAAGATTCTGGTCGTGGAGGCCCGCTGGTCACCGTGACACCAAATTGAGGGCCAGCAATAGTTGGCCTCGTGAGTTGCGAGGCCAGTAGATCTGCTGGCTCTCGCGACGGGGAGGCCAACTGCATTGTGAGACCTGTTAAATCTCGCAATGGGAAGCGCCAACTGCTGCTGGCCTCCACGTCGCCAGTGCGAGTCCAGTTGTTGCTGGGTCCAGCGAGGCCAGCACCAGGCCTTTCCGTCCATGGGATTTTTTTGTTGTGTTTTTAAATTTTTATAATTATAGTGATGTTTTATTTAATTGTGCATGTTTGAAATTTTGCATCTTTTAGGCATTGTAAAAGGTAAATTATTTAAGTATTAAATTATAATTATATGAATTGTGTTTATGAATTATATAGCCAATTATTTTAGATATTGTGTTGGTTTATTTTAATTTGTGATTTTCGAACTTTATAAAGTTACTAACTTGTTATGAAATTTATTTTGTTTGGGTTCATTACTTTAATGTATGCTGGGATGTTGGTACGGAAGATACATACATAGCAGCTGGGGATCATGAATGGTATGAGATGGAGAAGTGTTAGCTTTCTATTTATTAGTGTAGTTTAAGTTGTTATAGTCTCTAGCTCATCCTTATTCATATGATTGGTCTATGTGGCTTTCTATTTATTACTGTAGTTTAAGTTTTTATAGTCTCTAGCTCATCCTTATGTCAGGTTTTCTTAAACAGGATACCGATGTTACTATGATCGATGCTTCAACAACAATGGCAAATGCAAGGAAAGGTGATTCCCCATTTGGAAAAACTGTGAGTTAGCAAATTAATATATATTTAATCATCTATTCCCGATCAATAGCTTATTCAAGCAGTTCCTCTTGTTCTAGGTGGGCCTGTCAATTGGTAGGGTTTGACCCTGCCCAGGCCCTTACCTAAAAAAGACCCAAAGTTGAGGCCCATTAATATACCGTACCCAATTTTACCCAATGCCCACAGGGTCTGTACATTGGGCCTCTTCTCTAGACCCGTTTCTTGCAAGTAGGGTCTAGGCCTGACCCAAACTCTAATTTTAATTTTTTAGGATAAACTCTAAAAAGAAGTCCATTTCTTTTAGGATAGGAGTAGGACCAGAGGGTACAAGTAACAGTGAAATCTCAGAAATAATGCAATATGAAAAAATTAAGGATAATTAAGTAAAGGAAAATCAAATCAAGCAAAAAAGAAATGAAAAGAATTGAACCAACAAACAAGGCTAATTGATTTGACCCATCCAATTTATTTTCATCTCGGAAGTTTTTGCATCAACCTCAACTCCTAAACCCCTTTTCCCAGAAAAACAAAATTCAAATTCCACAAATTCTATCAAATTTTTTTGGAAACATTGCTTCCAACTTCCAAATAAAACATTCTGCTTTTTGCGGAAACTTTTCCTAAAGAAATAAAAAAGAACCCAGCAAAGGAAATCTATCATTTTAGAGATGTAAAGCAAAATTTCCACATGAAAATTTGCACGCCATATGCAGAAGTTGTCAGAGATGGTGGCCGCAATTGAAGCAGTAGACATGGCAGATCGATGAAGACGGTGGATGTAGCGGCATGGTGGTCGGGTGGACATGGCAGGTGCTGCTGCAGATTGAAAGAGAGTGTGGGCGGAGTGCTACTGCAACTGGAGAGAGAGCACAGACGTATGACGGGATGAATTGATGGCACACTCTGAAGTTGAATGTTTTACTTTTAAGGTTTAATGTAGATTGTTGGATCTTTAACCAATCCAATGGTCTTCAAAATTTAAGATAAGTGGGCATTTTGTGGGTACGGGCCTTACTCATACTTATTTATTTTTTTATAGGGCCTGGGCTTGGGTCTAATACAAATTTACTGGGTATGGGGATGGGTGATATTCTATTTTTATGGGCTTAGGTAGGGTTTTACCCTACTCACTGATAGGCCTAGTTCTAGGAAACATGTATAAAGTCTTGGCATATTGCGTGTCCTACCTTGCCTAATGCTATTTTGCTACCATTACCTGAAATGAAAAGGGCGCATGAGTTAGCTACCTATATGGTCTTGGCAATGATTAATTCTATGGTGATAGTTTTGGGAAGGGAACATTCTGAAATGCTGCTCATACTTTGGGACACACCAACGGTGTGGACTTGGATTCAGATTTAATTTGATTTCAGGATATGGTTGTGTACTTTCAGCATACTTCAAGAATAGTTTGTAATGTTTGATTAATTAACTCTACAGCCCAAGATCCGTTCCACTCCGAAAGAGCCAGCAACGAGCTCAAAAACTCTATTTGTTGTGAATCTATCCTTCTCTGTTGAGCAAGCTGATATGTAAGTTTAGCTTACCCTAAAATTGTTAATTGTTTGTTGTTGCTTGATATTCTTTTTCGCAATTGTGCAATGTTTTAGTGAGAATTTTTTCCAAACTACTGGGGAAGTAGTTGATGTCCGCTTTGCCATGAACCCAAGTAATTTATTCAGGGGCTTTGGTCATGTTGAATTTGCTTCGACTGAAGCAACTGAGAAAGTATTTCCTATGTCATACTAGCAGATGAGATTTTGAATTGTTTATTCTATATAACTTCATTGTATTACTTATGTATAAACATATATACTCTCATAGAGATACATTTATATGTGCACAGCACAGTGAGAATGATCATCCCTACTTGTAACTACAAATAAATATGTTGGCATTTTTCTTATTAAAGTGAAATTCCATAGCTTTGGCTAATTATATAATTATTTCTCATTTCTTTTCTTGAAAAATTGAACGCAACACGCGACAGAAAGTTTAGTTAAGTGTTAGCATCGATGCATAGTTAATTAGTTGTACAAGTACTAATCGAATTACATAAATTTTTAATTTTGATATGAATTTTTTTTATTTTTAGTCAAGAAAATATTACTAGCTGCTTATAAGAATGTAAGAAAATAAAGTTTGATTTGAAGTTATAACAAAATTGTCACTTGTATTTGCTGCTTTGTAATGTAAAAGTTTATAAGCATATGTTACTTTGGTAGTTTAAGCAGTCGCCTGTATCTGTTCGTGTATGTATACTTTAAATCTACTCTGTTATATTAATGTTATATGTATCTTTAAGATTTGAGTTTGTTATATGTCTAGCCTGGATAGTGATTATGCCAGATTCATCATAGTTTGGGAATCAAAGAAAAATTGTTGTCTGATGGTTAAAGCGCTTGAACTAATAACCAACATGTTTTGCTAATGAATGTTCTTTTTGTAGGTTTTATTTTGGCGGCAACTGAACAGTTAGGACCATATCTAGCAAATTCTCAGAATAGAAGCTTGTAGGACATATTGGAAGTTTTAGTTTTTCAAAAATTGTGATTTTTTGTTGTGATTTTATTGGAGTGTGTAGTTTATTGAGGTTATGTTTGTTGAGTTATGGTTGTATTGAATTAGTTTGTTAAACTTGTGATGATTTTTGAAGTTTTAGTTTGTTGAAAATGTGGTTAATATTATTTGATGACGGAATTGATAAAAAATTAATATTTAATATATTTTCAGTTTTTGTTGTATTTAACATTAATTAGTAGATTTAATTGTTATATGTTAGTAAAATTTTATTTAAAAAATTATACGCAAAAAAAAAGAAAGTTTTTCCAATGAAAATTACCGACGGATTGTTAATCAAAATATATAAAAAAAGACTAAATTTACCAATGAAAAATCAGTTGAAAAATATTACTGACAGATTACCAACGGAAACACAAACTTAATTTACCAACGGACAATTAGTTTGTAAATATTTACCAACGGATTTTAGGTGGTAATGAGACCAATGTTGATACCAAATTTATCAATAGAAAATTTGTTGGTAATTATTACTGACGGACTTAAAATATGTTGGTAAAATTTACTTGTGGGGTTATTCCCAATGGAAAATTTCCATCGGTAAATCCGTTGGTAAAATATATTACCAACGGATTTTTTTAGTTTACCGATGAATTTTTCCATTAGTGAAAGTCAGTTTTCTTATAGTCATAGAAACAAACACAAAATGGTGATTGAAAATTGATCACTATTGTAAACGCAAATTTCTTTGTCTGTAATAAATAAAATTACAAAACAAGAAAATTCGTACAAATAAAATGAAATTAAAATCTATCAACTGTAGATTCAATCTCTAATCTAATTCTTTGATTCTTCTCTTCCAAATATGATCTTGAATTTAATGAGCTCCATGAAGAATACCTTGAATTTGATCTGAAGAAAATAATGTTGATTTGAGAACTTCGAACCTCAATCTTGAATCAAATGCCAAAATATATGAGTTCCGTGAAGAACATCTTGAACATCGTGGATCTTTTAAAATTTAATTTGAACAAAATAACGCCAATTCAAAGGCTTCATACCTTAATCTCGAATCAAATGCCAAAATGTGTATGAGCTTCACGAAAAATACCTTGAACTTGTGTTGTGTGTGGAATGCTAATTCAAATAACATAATGCTAATTCGAGGGCTCTACACCTTAATCTTCAATCAAACACCAAAATATGATGAGCTCCTTGATTAAGAGAATTGCTGGACTCCTTCAAAGTTCCTCTCATTTGCTGGAATTTGTGTTGTGTGTGGAATGAGCTTTGGTTACCCCATTTATATAGATGCTTGATAAGAGACTTCCATATTGACTTGAACTTCTTTAAGGGTTATTTCTTTAATAAGATAATATCAAGTATCAAGAGATAATGTCAAATTATAAAGATTAGATATTAAGAGATAATATCAAATTATCAAGATTAGATATTAAGAGATAATATTAGATATCAAGAAATAATATTATATATCAATAGATAATATCAAACATCTTTGATTTCGGTGGTCCATAGACATAGACACTTTATCTTTGACATTTATCAATATTTGATTTGAGCATAATATAAATACTAGAGTATTAATTAAAGTTAACTATTTATCTTTTGGAATTAAATTTAATAAATTCAAAGATAAATAGAAAATTTTGAATTAATAAGCATATTATTTTATATGTGTCACTCTCCAATTGGGCAAAATTAATATGTCTACAAATGCCCCCACTTCAAGGCTTGGCGAAAGATGTGACAATTATCCACGAAAGAGGCAAGACTTGAAGTATTTGAGATTTTTTTTTCCTTTTCTCTCCATTTTTTCAAATATTTCTGCGACAACAAATCCTCCAAGCATTCCTCGAGCTATGGAGCCCTTCTACAAACATGTTGCACACTGCCATCAAGAACTATATCTCTTTATGGAATCTTCATAGATTTTGTGGATTGCTAATACTTTAAGATTTTTATGATGAACTTCTCCCATCTACCTGCGTACCCAATAAATAAACCAAGTCATTACGTAGTTCAAAGCAAACATCCTTTTGGGGGGGTGCCGTCCACATTTTATGCTCATGCAGGCAATGAGTAACATGCAGTTTAAGTTCGTGCTCAAGGAGCATATTTAACTTGAGTAGACATTTTATACTCGTGTCAAGGAGTCGACTTGAATTTAATTGATAATTTATATTTATGTCAATGAGTTTACTTGAGTTTGAATTGATAATTTATATTTATGTCAATGAGTTTACTTGAGTTTGACTTGATAGACAATTTACACTCTTATCAAGGAGTACATGGAGAGGCTTTAACTTAAAATTTTTAGATAATTTATGCTCATATCTAGGATCATTATTGACAATTTAAGTTCTTATATGGAAGTACATGAGGAGACATTAACTTGAGAATTTTAAATAGTTTATACTCATATTTGAAAGCATTATTGATAATTTAAACTCCTATCAAGGAGCAATTGGGGAAATTTTGAATATTTAGATAGCATATGTTCGTATCTAGGAGCCTTATTGACAGTTTAAACTCTTATCAAATAGTACATGGGGAGACTTTGAATATTTAGATAGTTTATGCTCGTATCTAGGAGCCTTATTGATAGTTTAAGTTCTTATCAAGGAGCACATAAAATTTGGAGATTTGAACTTTAGCTTTAAAGACTTGGAGACTTGATTATTTTATTTAGAGACCTGAGATTTTGAGTTTTATACTTGGAGACTTTAGAGACTTGAGCCTTGACTGGAAGATTTGGAAACTTGAGTTGTGGATTTAGAAACTTGGAGACTTGAGTTTGGATTTGAAAACTTGGAGATTTGAGTTTTAAATTTGGAGATTTAAAGACTTGAATCTTGAACTTGAAGACTTGACAACTTGGGTCTTAGATTTGGAGACTTTAAGACTTTAGAATTTTAGATAGTTTTTGCTCTTATCTGAGAGCATTATTGACAGTTTAGGCTCTTATCAAGGAGTATATGAAATTTGAAGATGAAATTAATTGCCTCCAACATCTTCATCATCATCGGCATCACTTAAATCTTCATCAAAATTCATGCTCATTTTAATATTATGTGCACAAGTTGCCAAATCTTCAAAAGTTTTTGGTTTAATTCCTTGAAGTATGTAGCAATGACTCCAATGTATTTAGTGGATAAACAACTTAATGGCTGAAGTCTTCAACAATTGGTCTTTGCAGTTAAGACTCAAATTTCTCTAGCGATCAATGTAGTCAATGACAGTTTCTTCCTTCGACTAACAAGAGTTGGTGAGTTCAATTATGCTGATTGTCCTTCGAGTGCAGTATAAACGATGAGAAACTCTTGTTCCAGTTACCCTCAGCTATTGATGGAGCCTGCCTCCAAGCTAGTATACTAATAAAAAACATCATCCTTTAATGATCGAACAAATTGCTTGACCAAATGATCTTCATATGTACCAGCATTATTACAAGTCTCAATGAAATGAGCCACATGCTACTTTGAGTTGCCCTTGCCATCGAATTGATGAAACTTTGGGGGCTGGTAACTTATTGGCATCTTCAAGTTGTCAATCCTTTAAGTAAATGGCTTAGAGTAAGTCATAGATGATTTAGAACTTCCAGCGAGCTTGTCTTTGATAGTCCCTATGATAAGCTTCTTCAATAGGTCAATGAGAGTTAGTCCAATAGTGAAAATTTGTAGTTCTTTATTTGCAGTCTTTTCATTTTTGGCTAACTATTTCTTTCTCGATGCTTTACCTTCATCCGTAGCTCAATTTGTTTCTCCACCATGCAACTAGCATCAAGATTGTCCACTTTGCTCATCAATTTGGAGATTTGAAAGTCTTGCTATTGGATATATATGCTTCGTGAGTCCTTCAATGGCCCTCATTAAATTTGAAATTTGTTCCTCCAAAGTTGTAGCATTTGTCACCATCACCGTTGCCATACTTGAGGGATTTGATATTGAGTGGAGAATGGATGATGCAGATTTTTCCTTTGAGTCTCTACCATCTTCATTCATATCAACAAAATGCGGTAATACCTTTTCCATCGCAAGCAAAGGAGCCACCTTCGAAGATGATTGCAACTTCTTAGACATACTTCTTGTGATGATTTCAACAATTTTGCTCCAACACTTGAGGAATTTGAGGTAGTAATTTTTAATGCTGTAGTCTTTTTGGCGACCATTTGATACTTCAATATTGATGAAGAAAAGAGATGGGAGGTACAGATTGTCCCACCTGGCATGCCAAAAATTTGTAAGCGCAAATTTCTTTGTTTGTAATAAATAAAATTACAAGACAAGAAAATCGTACAAATAAAATAAAATTAAAACCTATCAACTGTGGATTCAATCTCTAATATAATCTTCTGATTCTTCCCTTCCAAATATGATCTTAAATTTAATGAGCTCCGTGAAGAACACCTTGAATGTCTGAATTTGATTTGAAGAAAATAACGCCAATTCAAGGGCTTC
Organism: Jacaranda mimosifolia; assembly: GCA_018894105.1. Taxonomy (NCBI): domain Eukaryota; kingdom Viridiplantae; phylum Streptophyta; class Magnoliopsida; order Lamiales; family Bignoniaceae; genus Jacaranda; species Jacaranda mimosifolia. The sequence continues at coordinate 33,569,670 of CM032119.1, forward strand.
ACATCTTAATCTTGAATCAAACCTCTATGAGAAACACCTTGAATGTCTTGGATCTTCTTAAATTTAGTTTGAATAAAATAACGCCAATTCAAAGGCTTTGTACCTTAATATCGAACCAAACGCCAAAATGTATGAGCTTTGCGAAGAACGCCTTGAACTTTGTAAATCTCTTTGAATTTTGTTTGAATAAAATAACGTCAATTCGAGGGCTCCGTACTTCAATCTCAAATCAAATGCCAAAATATTATGAGCTTCACGAAGAATGCTTTGAACGTCGTGGATCTCCTTGAATGATTGAGAGAATTGTTGAACTTCTTCAAAGTTTCTCTCACTTGTTGGAATTTGTGTTGTATATGGAATGAGCTTTGATCACCCCCTTTATATAGATTCTGGATGGAGACTCCCATATTAACTTGAACTTCTTTGAGGGTTATCTCTTTGATAAGATAATGTCAAGTATCAAGAGATAATATTAGATTAAGATCAGATATTAAGAGATAATATCAGATATCAAGAAATAATATCATATGTCAATAGATAATATCAAATATCTTTGATTTTATTGGTCCTTGGACATAGAAACTTCATCTTTGACACTTGTGAATATTTGATTTGAGTATAAAATAAATACTAGAATATTAATTAAAATTAACTATTTATCTTTTAGAATTAAATTTAATAAATTTAAAAATAAATGAAAATTTTCGAATTAATAACTAATATATTTTTTCATACGCGTCACTTTCTAATTGAACAAAATTAATATGTCTACAACTATATCCGATCAATTTAAGATCGAATTAGCACAAGATCAACAACCATCCAACCGATTCATGGGTCAATGAACCAAAAATGGTCACCACCCTATGACCGAGTAAGTCGGTCACTGAATCTGATTGCTATTTAGTGATTTATTTATAACTGAAATGAAATAAAATTGTTAGTCATTCAAGTGGCCAACTGATTACAAACCGGTCACAAATAGTGACTGAATGTTTGGCTGGTAAGTAGTGACCAATTAAGAATAAATTGAGTTATTAGGAAAAGCAAGTTTGTGATCAAATTTAAAAGTTCATGACAAGTTTTTGGTTACTGATTTATGACCACATTAGATATTAGTTGCCAACGAGATTAATGATGATCGTATTTCAACTGCACTATTTAGACATAAATTAATTGTAACTTCCATTTAGTGACCAATTTTTCTTATTTAAAGATTGATTTTTCAGTCACTAAAACTCTCTTTTTAATGTAACATTTGGGTTCAAATCTAATAGTGGGTTAAACTCAAATGCCGTGTTTGCTTGGCTTGATTAGGTGTAATACATACGTAATCAAGCATCTTTTAATGTTTGTTTCAATTTATAAAAGCCTTTGATAAATCATAAGTCCAACATTATTTATTATTGCTCTTGAAATATGGATCGAGGGGGGAATACTTGATTTAGTGTAATTAGAATTACAAACATCAAATAGCCTCTTTTTTTTTTTAATCTTATTTCCAATTAAACCATATTCATAAGAATGGGAAAAAATGAGAAAATTGTGAAAAACTTATTAAAAAGTATAAAGGATATAGTAGTAAATTTATATATTATATTTAATTTATTTATATATTAATCTTACCAACCAAACATAAAATTAAAACATTTTATCCTAATGTGTTTAAAATATATCTATTTGCATATATATATATCACTTATAATTACATCAATCGAAGCAAACGAGCCCTTAGTAAATTGACACACTTCTGCCCGTTTGATATAGGGGCTAGGTATATTCGGGCTTTCTCAAATCATGTCTTCAATGATCAAAGGAAAATTATAACCAAATTTATTGAATTTATGCTCTTAACTCGGAAAAAGACATGATTAAATAATAGAAAAAGCTACAATGGGATGTAAAAATATGACTAATTATTACAAGTTAGATTTGTATTCTAAATCACGAAAAAAATCTGATTAAATAATAAAAAAGGCAAAAAGTAAGTCTGAAAATGTAACCAGATATGCAACAACGCATGATATTCTTTGAAGCAGCATCAAAACTAATGAACTGATCCCCATATGAAGGGCATTTAAAAACAATATTTCCTCTGAAAATTAATCATATTGCTTAGTAATTCTAAAGTCTATAAGTTGATTGACAAAAATTACAGAGAAAGACTAGCTAGCTAGTAACATGTACAATTAATATACTGTCATGATCAACTACTCTAGAAACTAATTCCAGAAACCAGAAAAGTTCTCCAACTGATTAATGTGGCAATATTATCCCTACCGTGCGCTACACCATCAGTATCGTCCAAAATGATCGAGTAATTAATTCTGGCATCTAAGATTAACCCGTTCTGAATCAGACCGGAATTGAAAAATCTCACGAGCAACTATTAGTTTATCATCCAACTTCACCTTGCTGAAACTGCTATCCTGAAGCTTATAGAATATGACTTGTTGACATGCCTTCATTAATACAATTCCAGAATTGTAGAAAGCAGCAGGAGAAGGGTACTTCACTTGATCATTCTCTTCAAGGCTTTTAACATTCACCACCATTTTCTTCCTCCACTTAATCATCGTCTCATGATCATTTATGGGGTAAACATTTTCTGTCACCCACAATTCCATATCATCTCGTCCGTCTGTCAGGCAACTCAGTCCAAGTCTCCCCTCATATTCCACAAGATGCTTGCATTCTGAACCACTACTAGTACTGTTCTTGTGCACTGCTTCTGGTAATGGGAACTTATGGATTATTTGTTCGTCTACATCAAATTGAACCACGTTGTCATCACTGGTTAGCCAATGGATGGAATTGCTAGCGAAGACGGATGGTCTAGATTCGTCTATTAGCTCAGAATATGGCAGGATTAGTGGTGCATCTTGTATTTCTGTCCACTTCCATGCTTCTGAATCAAATATCTCGCATTTATAACTGTATTCCTCCAGGGACCTAAAATTAAACATACATATATGTATATTGAAAGAAAAAAGTAATTAGAATTAAATCATAACTAGAATTAATTAAAAAAGCACCAGAATAGCCAGCTTCTATATATATATATATATATATATATATATATAAGTTCTAAACCTAATAAATGACACAGAAAAAAACACATAACAAAAACAACAATATAATTAACAAACATACATACTTTGTCACGCCTTGCTTTGATAATCTGACAATTTTGTAGCGCAGAGGACTCGACCGCAAAACTGTTATCGCCACCGCAGCAGTTTTGTAACGAAGTTTTGGATTAGGCAGAGATTGCCATTGTTGAGTGGCGGGCTTGCACACAAAATAGCGATAGTTTTTGTCCCTTCTTCTCACGCAGCACAAAATCCCTTGATTGCATGAGGCCAATATCCTCATATCAGAAGGAATGCTTTCAATTATGCGACCGCCTTCTTCAATATCTGGTTGATCAACAGACACAAACATGGACAAGTGTTTGTGCTTTATAATGTCCTGAATGAAATAACCAGACAAATGGTTTGATCTTTTACAGTATAAAGGCATGAAACTCGACTCGTAGATCAGCTGCTTCCATTCCTTGCAAACTGACTTGCATGCGTCCAATGTTTTCAATGATCCCACTCGACTTAAAATCTCGTATGCCATGTCGGAAGGAAAATACTCTTGACGGTGAAACCCGGCCATAATGTGATATTGATGATTTGCAACTTCTTAATTTTCTGAGTTTTGTATATATGTATGAGGAAGTGCAGAGGGTACTATTAATTCTCTGTTTACGTTGGAGGAAGAAAAAGAAAAACAGTAGGGAGTTTATATAGAGTTGGAATGGAAAAATTGTTGTTGGGGGTAAGGTACTAGGATTTTTATACGCTGAAGAAACCTAATTCTTCTAGTTAAAGGAATGCGTGCATGTATATGGCAATTTCTGCTTAAGACTCGTCAAAAGGAAATATTTTCCTTTTAGGATTAGGACTCATCAAAACGAAATAATTATCCAAACTAATTATCCCTTTATATGTAGATGAATTGCAAAAAGATTCAATTTCAGACTAAGATTAATGATACTAGAAATATCTTATTATCCTTTCTGTTCCCACAAAAAAGGATTCTTATAACGTTAGTAGAGTTAAGGAGTGACTCTACCAACAAATATATTTAGAAACTTCCCATTAATTAATAGGGTTAACTTGATTAACACTAGGAATATTCCTGTCTAATTAGGCAAAATCGTAATTTTCATCATGTCACTTTACTTGATTTGCATTTTTGCCTCATAAGTTGCAAAATTGCAATTTTAGTCTCATAAATTTTAAAAAAATTGTCACTTTTAGTCCTTTTCTATCACATTTAGTGCTCATTTTGAGATTTTGCCTAGTTGGCAAAAATCCAGTTGACATGGCTTGATTAGTTATTGAAAGAGAAAAAATGAAAAAAAATATAACCTAGATATAATATATATGTATATTTATTTATTTATACACACACACATATATTTCTAATTATATACAATTATCTAAAGATATACATTTATATATACATACATATACATATATATTATGTATATGCTCTACTCCCCTTCTCCAACCCCCCGTTGGCCTGCGATGGCCATGGTAGCCATGAGCCAAGCAGCTGCCTGGCCAGGGCCTGCTTGTGGCCATAGCGGCAGGCGGCTAGCAGCCGCCCAAATAGGCTGGCCATCACCTGGCCAGATCTGGCTAGGCAACGGCCATGGTGGCTGGCCGAGGGAGGGGGAGGAATTTTCTTTTTTCTTTTTTTTTCCCCCTCCTTTTTTTTATTTTTTTTATTTTCACTTTTAATTTATTTATTTTTAATTTAAATTTAACTAAATTATTTTAAATATGTGAGTTAAAATAATATTGTTAATATGGTAGATTATTTTTTTTATTTTTAATTAATAAATAATTATAAATTATATATAAATATATTTTTATATAAATATATGTATGTATATATTTTTTAAATTCAAAGCTGTGCTAACTAAGTAACAAAAATAATAAAACAATCCATCTAACCTTGTTACCTAGACAAGTCAACTTTTATTTTTTGCCAACGAGGCAAAAACTCCAAATGACCATGCGCCTGACGAGCCACGTCAGCTTTTCTAGCAATTTTTTGGGTCTCCAGTGAAAGAAGGACTAAAAACAATAAATTTTTGATACTTATAAGAATAAAATTATAATTTTGCAAGTTATAAAGCAAAAAAACAAATCGAATAAAATTACAGGATGAAAATTACAAATTTGTCTTTGAATTAAGAAAGGATTCCTTTAATATTATAATTAACGATTAAGATTGGAAAGTTTCGTCAATTAGTATCACAATGTAAACGCAATAATGATAACCTAAATGTTACTTTTGATAATTATTAAGTTTTTAAAAATTATTATTATAATAAAATAATTTTTTTTATCATTTAATATATATATATATAATACTTAGTGACAATTTTTACATCGATATTATATTATTTTGTCATTAATTTTATTTCTTTCTCTTAGCACAAGCTCACTAAAATTACAAACTATCATAAATTTATATATATAATAAATATATTAATAATATTAGTAATACGATATATATATATTAATAACATTAAAAATATTAAAATTATATACTAACTCGAAAGTTGACATAAAAATGCTCTTGTATCCAGCGGTATCAACTTTGATCACAGATCACATAATAATCAGTAGTTAATTATTGTAATATCTTAATGCTCATACTAAACTAAGAACACTAAGTAGTCCATTAGCAAACAACCATTTATCAAAATTGGCCCATATATATCAAATTACTCAATTAAATAAGTTAAAATAATGAATTATGAGCCTTCGAGGCATCATCTTCCACACAATTATAATTTTATCTGAGCATGAATTAGATGTTCTATTCAAGAAGTTTTCTTCTAATATATATATATCCCAAAATGTACAAAATTAAATATGTGTAAATCCAATTGGTAATTGCACAACAAAATCAATAACTGAAACATTATTACATAATTCATAAAATATTCAATCATTAATGAGTTTTCATGTTTTAGTGTCTTACTAGTATTTTGTCCAGTACTGCAATGCACCAAAAATAATTTTATTTATTTAGATATTTTATTTTATAATAATATTCATGTTATTTTATATGAGCGAAAAATAAATAATATTTTTAATTTTTTTTAAAAAATCTATTATCTAATAACATAGAGTGGAGATTTCGTTTGAAATTTTAAATGTTGAAGATAACTTGGTATAATTTGAATAAGTTGCAGAGCATTAAAAAATTGTTAATTCTAAGTTTAGAAATTAAAAATATTATTAAACCTAGTCTTTAAAAAATTTCAAAGTAAATGGGAAAAGGTAAGAAAGAAGAACAAATCAATTTTATTTGACAGTGTATTAAAAAAAAATCATACATGTATATTTTAATATAACAAACTAAACAAACTAATATTTTTAAAATATAAAATCTTTTATTATAATATCCTTAATATTTTTCTATTTAAGCATGCACACGCACCAAGAATTCATTAAAATTCGAATTTCAAATTAAACCTCATACGTATAATTATGAGGATAACAACAATTAGACCAATTGACCACTTGACAATCTCTTTAATAATATAAAAATCACAGTACAAGTTTACAACTTTATAATATTATCTTACAGATCAGCCTAGATAAATTATAGATTTCACTTTCGAACCCATTCTATTCTGTTTTTCATAATTAGTATTTTTCTTTCTACCACAATTAAGAATGACTTTTAGGCATTATTTGGTTTTTAATATTTCTTCTTTTATTTATTTTCAGATATTGAAAAGTGAAAAAAGATAATGTGTTTGGCTTGTGGGTTTAGAGATGGTGGTGTTGTAGGGTTTAAACAAAAATTCTGTTTTTTCTTTTTCTTTATTTCCATGTGATAAAAGAAGGAAAAGTTTAAGAACATATTTGGTTTTAATTTTAACAAAAAAACGTGCATACAACAATAATATTTTAATCTAAAAATAATATTTTTAGATTTTATTATTTGTTTTATGGTCAGCAGTCCATATATTTTATTTTAATTTGGATGTAAAATTATTATAATATTTAATTTATTATAGGACGCTTCACAAGAGAAATTATTATTTTTATTAAATTTAGTAACTAAGGGTTGACAAGAGGTTGGTCAACCCACAAATCCACACATTTACCCGTCCCAAGTCACAACCCCAGAATTATGTATGGGTTAGTTTAGTTTGGATAGACGGGCCAGCCGCCAGGTTGGGTTTAAAAATCACTACCAAGTCGTCCGACAATAGTCACAAGACCCCCAACCCAAATATATAATATATAATTAAATACTATATTCTTTACACCAACTTTTAAAATACATGAAAAATAAATCATAAAATAGAAAGAAAAAAATGTCTATAGCATTTAGTTAGTAAAAGTAAAATGTTAAAACCCAATAATATTAGTAAATCTTAAAGTTAAAAAGTTATTTAATTTTTAATTTTAATTAGGACTTTTTTTTTTTTTTACATCTTTTATAAGACGTAGGACACTAAAAAATCACAAGACAGATCAAAAGACCATCTACGCCACCCCAATATTTATCAAACTGTGTTTTAGTTATTTTATTTCATTTTGTTAGATATTTTACAATGTTTGAATAAATTTCTCATTTCTTATTCTTATTATTAATTTTTCTTGGCCTATGAATTTGAGCCAATACAATTCATATATATATATATATATATATATAAGGATCGAATTGAGTTTAGTTGAACGTAATTTTTAACAAACCAAATTGAAATCAGTCCAACACATCAATTCAAATGTAGGTTGAGAGTGAAAATGCCCTTAAACCAACCCAAGCGAGCCCTATATTTGAGTTACTACCAAGCATCAAAATTAGGGGAACATCACATCAATATTTATATTATACATCTTATTTTAACAAAATATGAGCTTTAGTGTTTATGTTTTATAACATGACTATATATATAGAATAGAATAAACCTTTTCAAGTTTTTGATGTAAATATATAAAAACAAAAATAAATGTCACTTTTTGTTGAAAATAGAAAAAACAAACACGTTCGTCGCGGCTTAATATTAGAAAAAGGCCAAAATTAAATACAAAAAGTAAAATTTGTATTCTAACTCAATAATAATAATTAAAGAAACCTGATTAACTAGTAGAAAAAGCAAAAATGGAAGATGAAAAATGTAACCAAATTTGAAAGTCAGATTTGTGTACTAACTTCTAACCGAAGAGAAAGAAAAGCTAACATTGCACATGTTTAAAACGTAACCATATTTGAAGATTAAATTTGAATTTCTACTTCTAGAGAATTCAAATGAAGTCAACTCCCCAGATGACAGGCATCTAAAAGCAACAATGTTAATCTCATCTCCTATATGCCCCCATTACAGAGAAGACCACCATCTTACAGATTCTCTTTTTCTTCTTCATGTTAGAAAAAGAGATATATGAAACTAACAGAAACCTCATTGCAGAAACTAACAGAAAATACGGAAATTTGAAGAAGTAAAACACTGAGAGAAATAGATATATCCATCAAACAAAGGAAACAAATACTTAGAAGATTAATGCATGCAAGACTCACGACAAGCAGAAATCATTCCTCCGTTTCTCCAATCCACAATCCCATTGAATTAGCAAAAATATCATTGAAATATATACACCAACCGCAGAAAATGGAATCAATCTTAAGACAAATTGAAATTTTTAATAGACTCCAAGTCTATTGCATATTATTATATAACACATATAAGATACTTTACATGGTAATCCAATGTAGACTACCACCTTCTGCAGTTTGTTTGTTTTCTTTTTCTTTTTTCAATAAATACTTTACTCCTTTTCTACCATCTTCTATCCTTTATACACAGGCTGCAGTAGGTATTAGATTATCGATAACATTCTGTACATTTCGAATATATCACCAGAAACCATCATCAAGACCTACTGATGAGGGAGGGCACCCGTAATCTTCTTCCTCAGCTTCCATCTCCAACTCTGGTTCACCGGACCCAAACTCGGCTGACTCAATATCTGCAAGGTTTTTCAAATCAACCATTGAGAGCTCATCAAGGCACTTCACCACAAGATCAGCTGCTCCAAGCTCATATACTGGGTGTTTGCTAGCAACAGCAACACATTTCATTCGTGCATCATGCGCAGCCTCAACTGTTTGATTTGAGTTACCAAAAACTATACATCTCTCAGGTATGAATTGCAGAAGCTGAGCCGCATACACAAACATCTCAGGGTCGGGCTTTCCTCGATGGACATCCTCTGCTGCCACAATTACATTAAAGATCCCTTCAAGCCCAATGGCTCCAATTGCTGTCTCAAGATATTGCCTTGGTCGAGTGGACACCAAAGCCATTGGCACCTTGTAGTGCATCAGAACATTCAGAAACTCCTGAGAACCAGAACGAAATCTATAAATCCCACCACGTAAAGCTTGATAAATCTCCTCCTTCCTACATGCCATTCTCTTCAATTCGCCAGGATCCCTTGACCAGCAGAGAACTTCTGCTATTGCTTGCTCATTTTTCATACCTTCTATCCTCCGAAGAATGAAAGCTGGTGGTGGTGATTTCCCTTCTTCCTGAGAGAGGGCCAACCAAGCTTGATTCTCAAGATCAGGGTTATCTTCAATCAGCACTCCATCCCACTCAAATATAGCACCTAACCACCCACAACCCATCCTTTCCTGGCGAAGCAATGGATTACCAAGTGCAGGATTATCAGCCTTATTCTTGGGTGGCCACAACCCTGGTCTCCGATCCACATCAGTGCCATTCCCATACCTGAGATCTCTAGGTACTCTCTCTTTCTCCCAGAAGGAATATGCCTCTTTGGTTAATTCCGTTGCTTGAGACCTTATCAATGACATAGATTGCTGCTGAACACACCATCTCGGCAGAGAAGCAGAAAAAGAAACTTTCCTACCGAGAAATTCTGTAAAACCAACCCAGCAAAGATCAGAAGGCTTCCGCTTATTCACAACATCCTTACAACAATAACTTCCATAAATCGGTAGGTGCCCCAAAAGGGATGTTGCAGCAATTGACTCCACCATCTTTGATATACCACAACCACTGCAACAACAGCACAACTCTAATTTGCCTTCAGAGTACAATTCGGTTCTTTTTCCAAATTCTCTTTAGCCGAAGCCCCACCTTCAAATTACTTGATAGATTGCACAGAAAATCCACCAGAATTACACAAACGAAGCAGCCAAGAGGTCTGCAAAACACAAAATAAAATATTCTCCCTATATTCTACTATTCCTTTATCACTATTTAGAACTAAAATAACGTTCTTTAGTGTGAAAGCACCATCTGCACAAGTTATTCCCACCAAAAGAAGAAATAAAAAGTAAAAAGCATTAAACAAAAGCCTTTGCTCAAGAAAGATTCCAACTTTATTCAAAACCCATCCAAGTACATCACCCAATTCCAAGATTCAAGCAGCACCCACCCAACCCAAGGCTATTGTCACTCTAAAGAAACCCTAAAAACAGAAATATCGAATTCAAGAGGAGTTTCTTTATATATACAGAAAAAACCCAATTACTTTCAGCAAATCAATACAAACATATGAATAAACGGGAATTCTCCATGAAGACAAAAAATAGAGGATGAAGAATAACCTGGGTCGGTCTGGGATACAGAGAGAGAGAGAGAGAGAGAGAGAGAGAGAGAGAGGGGAGATTTTTATTGACGATGATTTGAATACATGGTTTTTATTTTCCGTTATTGTGTGGTTTTTAAGCAACACGGTGGCCTTTGCTTTCTGGGGAAGGGCCTCCTTCGAGCCGGTGGTGCCAGCAGGGTTTTATGGGGCGCAGAGGGGATCCGATTTTAGTTTGACCCTATATTATGGGGAAACTATCCTATTTAACGTGCATATGGTATTGCGATTTGTGCACGAAAAAGTTATGCATATCAAATACTTTTTAGAATTATTTAATTTATTGTATTATTTGGTTAAGCTTGAACCCATGTTATGGGGCAATAAGCATCATGCAGATTCTTCTGAATTACTATTAAAATAATATTTTTTACTTTGATTGTTTGATTTGAGAATAAAAAAAATATTAATTTGTTGATAAGATGATAAATTCTGTAATACTCTCTCTCTAAAAAAAATAATATTTTTTACTTAAAAATATCCTTTTCGAAAGTATATATATCTATATAAATTATACATACGTACTAATCATTATAATTTATATAAATAAATAATTAATACAAAAATTTCAATTTCACTTTACTACTCCAACAATTTTTTTTTTTTATACACACGCACATCAAGGTTCGTTAGGACTCAAACTCCTGACCTCCCACATTATATGGGAGACTTATGCCGCTGGGCCACAGGCCACTCGGCAAAAGAAATCAAACAAATATAAATGCATAGACTTTAGCGTAGTAATTTTTGTTAATATCATGATGAATTGGAGATTTTTTGCAATTAGTTACACATTAATTTCCTTTTAATTCTTTTTTAATCGGGCATTCTCATTTGCAGATTCTGAATACCATAATCACATATCATGTGGAGTTAATATATAGCCGTAAAAATCTTCCAAAAGGCTGGAGTTTGGACGAGGTTTAATTCGAATCCTCTAATTTGATACATATTTTATCTTATATTTGATATTATGAAATAACAACATGGCTATGTTCATTTTGTTTAACGTGACAAAGATCCACATGATTAAAAAAATTGTGTTCACTAATTAGTTCGCTAATTATGTTTAATAATGATTTAAGAGATATAAATGTCATGATATATTTAGAAATAAATATAATTTAATTTAATAATTTAATTAAAAATTGAAGGAGAAAAAAAATGATCTTTTTAATAAAATATAAAAGAGACTCAATAATTTGAATTGTTTATATCAAGAATCTTTCTCAAAAAAATTTCCAACATTTATATAGGACCAACTTTGCATTTAATTAAGCAATTTTTTGTGAGGAGGTTATATGGAGGTTTTGGAGGGAAATATGTGGTAGAAGTCTTCAAATTGCATGAGGTCGAAGCTCGTGAGGTGAGCGCACGTTAGGTTTGCTAAGGTAGTCACCGACTAGAACCATCTAATGCTTAAATCAGAATAAGCGTGAAGATGATAATAGGAATGTGAAGTAGCTGGAAGCTTTGTGTATATAACATGCTTACTTAAGATAAATGATGAATTGAGATATTTATAGAGTTTTTTCTATGGTCAAAATTTTTGTTGAATCGCCAAAAGTAATACTTGATATTATGTCATAAACCTAAAGTAGGTCTTTTGCCAAAGTGGGCGATCAAATGGTTGTCATTTTCCAAAATAATACCAAAATTTACTATTCTGTCAACTAAGGGCAACCTGTCTGAATTTAATGAAGGGATAGGTTGACAACCTACAATTACTGAGGAGGAGAGAGAGTGAAAAGTCTGAAGGCATTTAATGCAGCTGCCCTTGCCAAGTTGGAGAAGTGGCATCGATTCTTCGAGGGTAAGGTTAATTTGTAAGATATCGTCCAAGGTATGATTCATGGGGCACCCTAACATGAGGGTGGCCGGCCTCAAGGAGAACCATAAGGCTTGAAACCTCAACTATTAAGAGATTGACTTGAAGTCCCCTATGAGGCTGGATCATATGCCAAATTGTTCCTTAAACTATCAGTGGGATTGATTCGATACTCATAATTAATTACGAGAAGTCAGATTGTTTATCATATCAGCATTATAGACCTTCATCACTAAAAATAAAAGGAAAAAAAATGAAAAAACTAATACTTGGTTACCTCAAATACAATAATATATCCAAGCATATCATATGAAATGACTAAATGAGCATACTTTAAATGTATCAAATATTTTTTGAAAAAATTGTGTTCGCTAATTAGTTATTGGCAAATTATCTAATATGATCTAAGAAATATAAATGTCAGGATATATTCAAAATAAAGATAATTTTGGTAATTTAATTAGAAACTGATGGAGGAAAATTATCTTTTAATGAGATATAAAATAGACTCAATAATTTTGATTGTTTATATCAAGAATCTTTTTCAATTTTTTTTTCCAATTTTCATAGAGAACCAACTTTCCATTACAGGCATACATCGCTTAAAAAAAAACATCCAATTACCTCAAATATAAAAAAAATATCCAAGCTTATCAGATATCTGATGTAAGGTAGAAAGCTGCTCCAATCGACCCAATGAGAATTGAGCTCAGGGTTACTACAAAGGCGTGGTAGAGTTCTGTAACCAAAGGAGCACATAAGGCTTGTCGAGCTTGCCTCGATTAAAACCTCCGAGGCTTAAGTCAAAATATGCTTGAGGAGGAAATAATAGCAAAGTGAGGGCCAAAATGCGTATCAAAGTATACCTGAAAATTCCAATTGGGGGTATTTATAGTGCTTTCACTAGCTTGGCAAAGGGAGAGGTTGAAATCACCATATGCGCCCTACATGCTAGTGAGATTTGACTTGTTGATAGGGACCTTAGAGGTCTTTCTGGATGTTAACTAATCCTTGCTTTTTGCCGACCGAAAAATAGGGCAGAACTTCTGTATTTAATATAGTGGTGGCTGGCTGATAGCGTATTTAATGTTGAGAGAATGTTGATTCGGCTACATTTAATGTGGAGGTGACTAATTGAGTGTGAATAGAAAATATATTAAATACGGCTACATTTGGGGGCAAGAGTTGGTCGACCTAAAGAGGTTGAGGTAGTTGAACCTGTTGTTCCCTGGAAATCTCTCTTCCTCCAATGACGTTTGCCTCACAACAGGTTGAGTTTGCACAGTTGATCTCCTAGGTTGATAGGCTAATTGGCCTGTGGACTATGGGTTTAATGGCTACTGAACCCAGATCTGGTCGAGATAGGGTCAATGTTACCCATGTCTATATCATATAAAAAAATGCATATTTTATATATGTTAAAAGATTAAATAGAAACTATATATACTGAGCATGTATCTATACTATTGTATATAGAACAACTGTGTTTGACTATAATTATATAATTTAAACCAAATTTTAAATTCTTAATATTTAAGTTTTTTGAGTGAATTAAAAAATTCTCATTTGTTGTTGATTATTAAATTTGATATTATTTATTTTATTTAAAGATTTAAAGATTTTTAATATTATTTTATTGAATGAAATAAATCATTTTTTATTTGTCACTTATTGATATGATTGTATTTTATATGCGAAAACATCTCTTTCGTTAAAATATATAAAAATTTCCTTATCGTAAGAACTCGTTCGTTCGACAAAATTTTTCTAAATTTTTATCTGATCTTTAATAAAAAGTTTTAGACATACACATTATTAATTTATTTAAAAAATACTAATTCAATTTTTCTACTCATACTTTTGAACAATCAAATTTAATTTCTAATATAAATAATTATTTTAATTTGATATTCTAATATTTATATTTTCAATATTTATTTCAAATAGTATCCTGCAATTTAATAGGATAACAATTGCTATGGGCACAATCGACAAGCCCAATATAATCGACTCAATATTCTGCAGCACCCCCTCTCGGAACAACCCCTAAGCTAAGATACCACCACCAGTTCAGTCTTAAATCAAACCCACAAGACAATCAATAGGCCCATCAGTAAATTTTTCAAAATTCTTCAAAGGCAGCAACAAGCGTCAACTTAGACAGACCTCGACAAAAGTACTATATACATGCCATAATTGATCCCATAACATTCGACATAATATATACATACTGCAGATTTCAACCATAACATATCACAATGTCCATAAGTTATAACAAAATGCCCAAGTGTACCCATAAGCATATACAAACATCTATTCTATTACAAAATGTATTCGCTGATCCAACCTGGAGTCCAAGCCCATCACCTAATCCCTGTCCGGGAAAAACATGAATAATACAGGAGGTAAGTCCAAAGGACTAAATGAGGGATAATTTCAACAACAAGCAGTAGGGATCTGTCGAGGAAGAATCAACT
Organism: Jacaranda mimosifolia; assembly: GCA_018894105.1. NCBI lineage: Eukaryota > Viridiplantae > Streptophyta > Magnoliopsida > Lamiales > Bignoniaceae > Jacaranda > Jacaranda mimosifolia. The sequence goes on from CM032119.1 coordinate 33,584,684, forward strand.
CAACAAATCATCAATTAACAGTCAGAACAGGAACATATCAAGAGATTACAGTCAGGATTAGATTTTAAATAAATCAGATTACAGGCAGTTAGGATACAGTCAGGTAAAATAGACCCGACTAACTGATGCAATTCAATAGATCATAACAGATACCAGACACTCCTTACTCCAGTAGTCTGAACTTACCCAAGCGTGACGGCCTAGTACAAACTTACAGGATACAGTCAAAGTAGAACAGACCCGAATAACATATACAACCAACATTTCAGAATAGTACATGTATACCAGATGTTCCTTATTCCAGTCAAACTAAACTTACCCAAGTATGACAACTTGGTACGCGACAGATGTCGATGCCCAGGGAATAGTCCCTAGCACATCGCTGATATCCAGGGAATAGCCAATAACATATGCAATCTAATAGATCATAACAGGACATGTTTCCAGTCAGTTAAACCTACCCAAGCGTGATAGCTTTGTACGCGACAGATGCTAATGCCCAGGGAATAGCCCCTAGCGTATCACGGATGCCACGCCCTAAAATCCAAACCATATAGTCCAATCTCTAGGTGTGAAACTCGATCCCAAAAAAACCATATCACCTATCCAAAATCATAATCTTAAATAAAGAAAACTCCAACATTCATAATAATTCAAATAATTCTTGCAACATAGAAACTCAAATGCCCAATATTCTTCCCTCAATTGGAAAATCATTAAAGGAGAAGAACTAATTTGCCAACACAGCAATAAAACTAAAGCTACTACAAAGTCCTCATCTCAAAAGAAAACCTTCAATTCCGATTCTCGTCATATACAATATCCACCTCCTCACTAGGGCTAAGATTAGGTCTGTCAGAAGGGAGTTAAAAAAAGAAAAAGAGTATGAGTAAAAGACTCAGTGAATGCCAAGTGTGTGCAATGTGAATTTAACAAGTTTAGTTCAATGAAAACATTTGATAAGAATATCGGTGAAAAATAATAAACGTTCAAGCAGTGTTATTAAATGCAAGTGCCTGACTTGCCTAAGGCCACCAAGCGACCTAGGCACAGCCTGGGCGCCCAGCTTGTGCTAGGCGAGGCGCCTGCAGCAAGGCGCCCATGGGCGGGCGCCTTGCTGTGCCTCGCCCAAGCAGTGAGGCGAGCCAAGTTGTTAGGGCTTAATTTTAAAAAAAAAAATGAAAAAGGAAAATTTCCAAAAAAAAACACGCGACAATAGAAAAATAAAAATCTCCCTGGCCCACTCCCATACACGTTACCCACTGCACGCTGCCCCTCCCCGCCGGTTCGTTGCCCCTCCCCGCCGGTTTTAGTTCTTTTCCCTCTTTTTTTTTTATTGTTTACTTTTTTGTTTTCTGTTTTTAGGTCTAGAAAAAAAAGTTTTAAGTTTTTTATTTTTATTTAACTTGTTTAAAACTAATTTTTAATTTTTATGCTTTTTTGTTAATTTTCAATTATTGTCTATGTTTATGTTTTTATTCTTTTTATTGTTTTCATTTGTTGTATTGTTGTTTTTACTTTTTCTGTAATTATTTCAAATTTCTTTTGGCTGTATTTTGTTATTCTTTTTTTTTTAGCTGTTTTTTTCATTTGTTTTATTTTATTCATACTTTATTCTAAAATCGAATATATTATTTTATATTTACAACTTTAAAATATGTCGTCTTCCGATTCGGGACAAGTTTCGTCTAAAAAAGACCCATGTTGGAAATATGTGAGGTTGGAGAATCCAAAAAGTACAAATAATACTATATGTATTTTTTGTGATCAAAAATATTCTGGGGGAATATGTAGGGCAAAACAACATGTGAGAGAGTCCCAGATAATGTGAATGAGGAGATTCAAAATTATATGAGCACAAAGAAGAGAACTAAAGAGCAAATAATTCTAGAAAAACAGGTTCAACAACAAAGAACTCGAGAAGAATACTTAAGAAATATTGGTGAGGAAGGTGATAATCATGATGAAATAGAGAGTCAGAAAGTTTATCAATTGAAGAAAAAAGCAAAAGCAAATGTGAAAGGGCCAATGGATATTTTTGTAAGTCATGGCCAACAACTGACTTCGAAAGACATGAAGAAACAAAAGGATGTGAATGAGGAAGCATTGAAGGTATTAAAAGGTCGAGCACATTCAGCTATTGCAAGATGGATGTATATGTTGGGATTGCTTTTAATGCGGTGAATTACGATAGTTTTTAGGAAATGATTGATGAGATCTTAAAGCATGGTCCTGGTTTGAAAGCTCCCAGTTTTCATGAGGTGAGAGTTCCTTTGCTGAAAAATGAGGTTGATCAAGTGAAAAAAGTGATGGAAGATCACAAAGAAGAATGGAAGCAACAATGGTTGCTCTATTCTATTAGATGGGTGGAAGGACAAAAGAGAACGATCTTTGATTAATTTTCTCGTTAATTGTCCTAAGGGAAGCATGTTTGTGAAATCGGTTGATGCTTCTGAGTATAGCAAGACAGGGGAGAAAATGTTTGAGTTGTTGAGCAATTTTGTGGAGGAAGTTGGACCGGAAAATGTTGTTCAAGTGGTTACAATAATGCTTCAAATATGAAGCTAGCGGGTAGGAGCTATTAGATAGTTTATGTTTATCATAATTCATATCTTTGTATTTTGCTTTATTTTTTCTCTTTTTATAATTTATTTTTATTATTTTTCCACATTTTCTTATCTTCATAGGACAATTATTGATGGCAAGGTATCCGATTTTATATTGGACACCATGTGCCGCGCACTGTTTAGACTTGATGTTGGAGGATATATTTAAAGATAGAGACATTCGTCCAATTTTTATAAAGGCCATGCAAGTGAATAGCTATATATATAGCCACCCCGATGTAGTAAACTTGATGAGAAAGTTTACTAATTTAGAGTTGGTTAGGCCTACGGTGACCCATTTTGCCACAGCATTCCTCACGCTCTCAACGTTTAATTTGGTCAAAAAAGGATTGAGAGCTATGTTTGTTTCGGATGCATGGAGCAGTAGCAAATGGGCAAATGGGCAAAAGAGCAAAAAAGCATACAAGCAACTAAGATTGTGCTATCTATTGCATTTTGGCGATGAGCAACCAAAGCCCTTAAGATTGCTAGTCCTTTAGTAAAGGTTCTTTGGCTAGTTGATGGTGAAAAGAAACCTCATATGGGTTACATCTACGAGGTTATGGACATAGCAAAAGAGGCCATTGCAAAGAGTTTTGGTGGTGATGAGGAGAAATATAGCCGATATTTTGATATCATTGATAAGAGGTGGGAAGATCAACTTCATCAACCTTTGCACGCAGATGGCTACTACTTGAACCCAGAGTTCTTCTACTCAAATCCAAATATTGATGGTGATAAGGAAATTATATATGGGTTCTATAAATGTCTTGAGAGATTGGTTACAGATATACGTACCCAAGATGTAATTCATGAAGAATTAACGCGTTACCAAAATGAAGAAGGCCTCTTTGGATATAATATGGCAAAGAGACAAAGGACCATGACATCACCAGGTAATACCATAAACTGGATTTTTGAATATATCTTAAAAATTAGAATATGAAAATGTCAATGTTACTTTATAATTAAAGTGAGGTAATGAGGTTTTTCAATTTTTACAGCTGATTGGTAGAGGTCTTATAGCAGTGACACTCCAAATTTGCAGAGTTTAGCCATAAAAATTCTTAGCCTTACTTGTAGTGCATCTGGGTGTGAGAGAAATTGGAGCTTCTTTGAGCATGTAAGTTTAGTCATATAATATTCTATTTAGTTTCAATTGTAGAAAATAGAAATATTTTTTCGCATGTACTTATTCATCAATGGTATATGAAATTGATAGGTCCATAGCAAGAAGAGAAATACGTTGGCTCAAGCTAAAATGAATGACTTGGTGTTTGTGAAATACAATAGAGCATTGAGACGACGTTATAAACTCCGTGATGAGATTGATCCTATATCTTTGGAGGATATTGACGACAGTAATGAATGGTTGGTGGGCGAAGATGATGGAATGAGTGAAACAAATGATGATGAGATGTTTGATGATGGCCTAACATGGGGAGATGTTGCTAGAGCTTCTGGAATTGAAGAGCTGACATACTTTACTAGAGAGAAGAGATCATCTACTTAAAAAGCTCCAAGTTGTGATGTTAGGAAAGAAAAAGGAAAGGCGAAGATAGGCACTTCAAATACGTCTAGCACATGTTTATGCCTTATTGATGAAGCTGAAAATGATGAAGAAGAGTTTGAACCTATTCATGGTGGCCATGAAGATGATGAGTTTGTATTAGATCTGAGTGGGGATGAGGATGACATATGATTATTTATTATTATTTGACTATAGATTAGTATTTTTATGAGTTACGAATAGACTTTTGAAGTGTGAACTTAGATTTTTTTAACACTATTTATATGTCCATATGTTTTTTGTCATCTAAAACATGTTTTTTGGAATTTTTGCACTATATATATTTTTTAAATTGTCGCCTCGTTCGTCTTTTGGTCGCCCGCCTCTCGCCTTATAAATGGGCCTTTAGTCCGCTTCTCACCTTTAATAACTATGCGGTCAAGCAGTAACAAGTCAAGAATTTTAATAAATAGTTTTTTCAACTAACAACTTAAATTCGATGATCAACAATATTTGTTGTAGCCGATTAACCTTATGACTCCCATTGTAACAGTCCCTTATCGCTCTGAGCAAGGTGCGACCTTACCAAAATAGTGCCCGAGCGTCCCCGAGAATTTCTACAACGCACATCAACCACAAATGGCTTCTATTGTGGTTGGAGGGATTAGGCCATGGGGGTTTGAGGTTCAACCGGCTAGCTCGCTGTTGCCCAGTGAAGTCCCTCACACACCCAGAACAAGTTGGATCCGAGTAACAGTAACAGTAGCAGTAATAGTAAATCCAGTAATCAGTCGATCATCGAGTTTAATTTGCTAGTCTAGAAGCATAAAAAAAAATCATAAAAGCAAAGGTTTTCTTTCTTTCTTTTTTTTTCCCAAAAATAAAACAAGAAGATTATTTCTTTTTGTGCATAGTGGAATACATATAGAGTGCAGTGTATATTGAAAAGAAGTTTCGTAGCATGCGATATTATACATTTATCCTTCTAGTTTTGCAAGGTAATATCTTATAATAGTTATAAGGTTAGGCACCCACCGTACTTATCACAGGAATCACACGTCGATTCTATCGTATCGAGTCTTTGACCACCTGCTGACACAATTTAACATTCAACTTAATTATTATCTAATCCATGGGTCCACATTTACACTCTAGTATATATACAGTTAAGGACATCCATCCTTCCTAAGGCTATTAAATCTAAACTCTTCAACAAAGCTAATCCTAAAGATACTTAAGTCAAATAATAGCTATATTAAATTAGATAGCCACATTATTCTCAGATTTAGTCCTAAACGAGTTAAAGCTTAATTGCTTATTGTCAATCTATTTAGAAAATTAAACTTAGCTAAAATGTAATAAGAGCATCAAAAGGAGTAATAATGACTTGAAGAATGAATAAGTTGTGGCCCCTATAAAATCTGACATGAGATGTAAGTTCTATCAGCCCAATATTTTGCATGGTTTGGAGTGTTTTATGACAACTTGCTCCAATTTTCATCTCCAATAGTGCTTGACCATTATCATCCATACAATATATGTATGGAAATATCTAATACCTAACCAACTCCAAATATATTAATCTTAACACATAACAAAACTATATTAATCTTATCACACAAAGCTTTCTTGTCCACGGCACGGGTTATGATAAATCATCAAATTGTGGCTGCAAGCTATAAGGTGAATTAAATAGGGATAAGGTCTCAAAAGTCAGCCAAATGTGGTCCCCCTGAAATCGAAAAGTTGAAAAATTTACGAAAACCGAATATGAGATGGAAAAAAAGCTTGTTTGGCAAGAATCTAAGGTATAGCACTTTCAGTATGTATAATTGAATCGTCATCTAAATAATACTATCTTATTTACTCATATGACATTTTTCTTTGGCAGCGGGTTTTAGTTACAGTCAGTCCATGTTAACACAAAACTACATCCTAAGGCTTCAAAATGTTAACGGGAAACTCGCGGAACAGGGCAAAGTATGCAAAAAGGAAATAAGAAGTTAAAGATAGCGAAGAAAATCATCATTATGTTTGTCTAATAAATTCCACCCGACCCCCTTCATTTAAGAATCGAAATTGTAAAAGTTATCCAGAAACTTGCTTGATTTTACTACCCTATATGATGCTTACAATAAAATCGCCAAGTATTTCAGCAAAATACTAAATTGTGCAAAACTAAAACGATGAAGTTGCAGCCAAAATCGAATCACATTCATAAGGTTTCCTTTAAGTAACAGAGACTAACAGACTTACACTTCAATTGCTAGGTTTTGCGGCAGATTGGTGGTGGTCTCTTCTTTCCTTGGTGATGCACCCGATGGCGGATAGGGCTTGGGAGGGAAGAACAACTCTACTTTTCTTTTCTCTCCCCTTTTGTTTTAATTTAATAATATGATTAGGGTTTTATTTTCAAGGATTATATATATATATATATGTAAATATAGGGAAAGTGGTTTAACTCAGTTAAAACTCTAATTAATTATCTTCTAGGACTAGTATAACCCTATACTAAACATGATGTCTTTATTATTAATTCACAAGATTTCAATTATTAATTCTTAGTAATGATATAATATTAGTTTATGAAAGATTATACTTGTTTTCCCAAAAATTGAAATATTTAATATATATAAACATAAATATTTACGAACTTAAACAGAAATTCTCCCTATTTAACCAAAAGACAAACCTAGTGTTAAATACACACACACATATATTATATCTTCTAACTGATATAACAAACAAATAAAAAAGAAATTAAAAGAAAAAAATAGAATAAAATAATTAATTAAATACAAAAGAAATTCTAAGGTATTCATTTTTTTAAATTTAAATAATAAATAAAATAAAATAAGGTAAATTAATCAATTAAAAACAAAGTAAAATTTTGGGGCATTACAGCGGATACCCAGGGAATAGCCTTTAGCGTATCGCTGACACCTAGGGAATAGCCCATAACCTGTCTCATGTATCCAAACATTCCGCTAAGATCGACACTCAACCCAATATATCTTCGTACGTATCAAGGGTCAGTAAGCGGATTGCTAACAAAGCAAAATAGTATCAGACAAATATATTCAGGCAAACAATCAGATAACCAGATTCGGATAAACAGTTAGATAAACAGATTCGGATAAGCCAATAAGGCCACATAATGCTATATGGATAAATAAATGTGCCGACAAGGCAACAGATAATAACATAGAATGATACAAAACTACCAACAAGGTAAACCAATAATGTACAAGACAGGCTGACAAGACTGTATAGGCGATAAGCAGTACGAAATCAAGGTGATCAGTATCAGACAAGACAAGGAGACATAGAATGATAACAGATGATCGAATAGTAACCAAGGTGCAGTTACAATACAGAAACCAGTTTAACCCTCTCAGGGGTTTATCACAATGGCATATAGGTGTCAGAAAGTCCCAAATTGGCAGACCCTCACAAGGCATACAAAACAAACAACTAAGAGATTAGACCCTCACCTCCGTAGCCTCAGAAATGTAGTCACAGCCTACTGGTCCGTGGGACTCAGTTTCTGGCCACCTAATCCAAAAGAATATGTCTACTATCAAACTCCTCATTCGACCTTATAATCACAATTATACAAATAACAATCCAAAATTGATACTTAATCGGTTAAATCGATAATCTCGATAAAGGGATATAATCATGTCCTTAATTAAAAAATTAACCTAGTGACAATATACCAAGTCAATAATAATAATAATCAAATTATCCTTAATAACCCAATTTTATCACTTATGTCTCATATCCACAAAATTAGGGTTTAATCTCTTAATTATCTCAATTATCTCAAAGTTACCATATAATAATATAAATTCGGGCCCACTAAGCATATCTATATCTCCATGCATGCCTTTATTTTTTATTTCTATACAGATTTCCATGTCATTTTCTTCATTATACACAAGATTCGGTAGAAAATAAATGTTACAAAACATTAACCCAAACCTAAGTCTTTACCCAAGATATCTCAATCGAAACTCCGAAATTACAAACCAAGGACACACTCACGATCATTGCGACAAGCTGAAGAATTTATCTTAGCACTGCCCTTGTAAGAAATGGTCACCACCATCGCTAAAAGGTGTGCCTTAGCTCACCCAACACAATGCCCAAGTTAATTTCAAGCTTTGCTGTCAGGAAGGCCCTCAATTAGCCAGAAAATACCACAGCGCCACCACCTCTGTCGTGGTTGTTTCGCTTCAATCCCGCCTTCACCGCCGCGCAAAACTTCAATCCAAGACTACCACCGTGCTCCTTGAGCTGAAAACTACTAAAACCACTACCCAGCTTGCAGCTTTCGCCACCAAAGATATCACGACCGCCACCTCCACCGTGGCTAAAACTTTGAGCCCCAATTCCGGCCGTTCCACTAGTGGGGTTTACAAGAAAATGATATCAAAGTGTGCACCGTGAAGAGAGGAAGAGAATGGTATACAATATACTGGGTTTTACTGTTCATCAGAGAAGATTGCTAGAGAAGGCTGAAGATAGGTGCATGCAGAGAATGAAGAAAAAATTGGGGTGGAAATGATATATAAACCAAACTTTTTGAAATCTAAAATTAACCCCTAAAACTTTTGCCCAACTTCAAATTGAGTCCTCCAAGGTTTTAACACCCTTCAATTCAGTCCCCCAACTCCTTAGTGCCTCATATTAACCTAGTTGACCCAAAGTAATCCCACTTTGGCCCACAAAACTTTCCAAAATTTGGTCAATCAAGTTTTCTCAAATTGCGATTCGACCCCAAAACTTCCAATTTCCATGCAATTAAGTCATTCTTTTCTATATTTTTGCCCCAAAATTTGACCAACCAATATCTTGATTTCTAAATCCTTTTCTCCCAATATACCAAATTTAGGGGTGTTACATATTTAATATTCAACAAAAAGCCAAAATCAATGCATGGGCCTAAGTATAAAGATCCAATCTCGACTAGAAGCAGAGTCTGTTGACCTCGATAGTGTGTCAACAATAATCACTTGTTCTCATGCAACTGTGACCAAATATAATTGGGTACACCATAGAGTATCACATCTCCCAATCACTAACGCATTAATTGCAGCATTTGCCGCCGGTCATGTCCGTATTTAATGCAGTCGAACCACCATCATATCCTTATTAATGACTCCATCAGCCAATCACCTTCGCTTTAATCATGGTAATGGTGCTTCTTATTTTTGTTCGATTAAAAGTATATCAATCAGCCAACTTAAAAGACCTATTGTGTCCCTATGAGGAGGTAGGGATTATTGTTAAATAGTAGGGAGAATATTGTCTTTTTACCTTAGACGACGAACACTATAAATATCCTCTCTTTAGAGTCAAAGGTATGCTTTTCACACTCTCACATAGCCCTTACTCTGCTCATTTGCCTTCTCGTCGAATCATAACTGACTTAGGCATAAAAAAGCCATAGCCTAGGGCACTTTCGGCTAGCTTAACATTTGTTCCCTCGTTACGGGACTTAACTCAATCTCTTGCTAAGTTTCCAGTTGTCTACTATCTTTCTGGTCGAATGGCTTCACTTTGCTAGTACGCTAGAGCCACCTCGTGAAAAGTATCACCATCATTTGGCGCCGTCTGTGGGAAACTTGAGTTTGTAGCAAAAAAATAGCGAATGCCAGGCGTGCTACTTCAGAACGACAGAGTGAGAGAAGATCTCTACCTCTGCCACCTCAACAACCATAGAAAGAGGTTGATCCAATCTCACAGTCAGATCAGGTAGCGACTTAACCATTCCACAGTTATTAAGCGATCAAATTTTCACCCAGTTATCAGTGTAACTTTTGGCAGCGTTGCTTCGACATAATAACCAACCTACTCTTGTGGCAAGCGTCAGCCTCACCTATTGAGGTAGGAAGACAGATCCCATCGAGAGGACAAACTCCTATATGAAGAATGGGAGGATACGCGACCCCAAACCAGCCGCCACGAGATTAGCCCAAGATATTTTCCCCATGAAAATACTCGCTACTACCCCAGGAAGAGATAGCAAATTCTATTGATCACATGTCCTGACCCTATCGAGCCCCACAACACGAGAGGGTCGAGCGCCCTAGGGCTCAACCTAGTTGGAACCCATCACAAGTAGATCAGGAGAATGAGAAGAAGCTCACACCAAGTTCAACAGTTGAACAGGTGCCTAAAGGATATTTCAAGGCCAAAAACTAAACAAAATCATAGCTTAACAACGCTTCTCGGCTCCACCAAGAGAGAGAATCAATATTTATTCAGGAGATAGTCAAAGAGCACATAGCAATCGATGTCAAATCTCGACCGGCCTACCCAGATACGATGGATCCACCAACCCAAATAATCATATTCTGCAGTTTGAGCACATGATGCAACTCCATGGACAAATGAGTAAATCTACGCCAAGATGTTGGTGACCACATTCCAAGGGATAGCTCTCGAATGGTTGTTAAATCAAAACCAGCCTTAATATTTTTCTATGATCAGCTATGTGATAAGTTCTTGCACCAGTTTGCCAGTCGGAGTAAAGCTAAGATCCCACACATACCTATTCATATAGTCAAATAGAATGACGGAGAGTCCCTTAGAGACCTTTTTGGTCGGTTTAATATTGATGTGTTAAAAATCGATAATCCTAGAATTCAATCCTTGATTGATGTCCTTTTCCTTAAACTTAAACATAAGGAGTGTGCTAACACATTGGTCAGAGGGAGATCAAGAATGGTGGAATAGTTGCTCGACCTAACTGAACGATACATGACCCAGAAGGACATAAACATGATGAAATACGGAGGTCATGAGCAAGAAAAGAAAGGTAACAAAGGGAAATAGAAGGAAGACAAATAGCATAAAGATGGCAACCGATCTCCCATCAAGAGGTTCTACCATTACACCTCTTTCAATACACTAAGGAAGTAGGTCCTATTTGCAATACAAAATAATAACCTCCTGAAAAAAATCGAGAAAGCTTAATGAGATGGCTGCCATGAAGAATTCAAAAAGTTACTACTATTTCCACAAACAGAAAAGCTATAATATTGAGGATTATTTTTAGTTTCATGATGAAATAGAGTGTCTCATCCGATAAGGACATTTGAAGATGTACATTGACTAGAGAGGTCAGAAGGCTGATGAGCAAACTGGCTAGCCTCTCTATAGAGAAAGGTCCAGGAGCCCAAGGAGAGATGACAAAGGAAAAAAGAAGAGGGAGGTCAAGAAATCGGCACTCAAAGGAGTGACAGATACAATATCTTGAGGTCCCATGGGGGGGACTCTTAGAAAGCAAGTCCAGAGAAAATCGGAGTCCATAAAAAACATATAAGCAAGCACAGTCTACTAGGCCTCCTCAAGCACTGAGTCTATTTTATTCTCAGACTTTGACCTCATTCACATAAGATAACAATAAATGGATAACATATTGGATTGCCCTTTGGTGATTGCTGTTGAAATCACAAACTTTGAAGTCAGAAAGATCTTGGTCGACAATGGTAGTTCAACAAACATCATCTTCTTGTCAACCCTATTGCAAAATAGATATGGGCCAGTTAAAGTTCAAACATGTTAGCACCTACTTGTGGGTTTTGAAGGTTCTGAAATCATCCTAGTCAGATCCATAACGTTGTCCACGTCATTTGGCACTACAATGGAATGACGAACTTTAATGATCAATTATTTGGTGGTCGATACACTATTCACATATAATGCAATCATCGAGAGACCTGACCTTAATGACTTTAGGCTGTCGTATCGACCTACCACATTAAAGTCAAATTTTCCATAAGTGCAGGAGTTGGAGAGTTGCTATGCAATATAAAAGAAGCTTGGCATTGCTACACCATTTTGGTATAGGCAAATGACTAGAAAGTTTGACCAAAATCGAAGCCCTCAAGGGACATTCCATAATAGAACCTGAGTAGGAATAGACGAATGAAAAGAGGAAGCAAGAAAAGACCAGAGTTAAACCGGTGGGAGAATTTAAGACTATTTGAATTGTTGTATGGGAACCCCGACAAGACCACTAGGATTAGCACACATTTCATCAGCAACATAGAGTGCATGCTGGTCAATTTCCTAAAACAAATATGGATGTTTTTGCGTGGAAGGCAGCTGACCTCCAAGGAATTGACCCTCAGGTTATCGTCCAACACCTCAATGTTGACCCTTCTTATAAGTCGGTCAAATAAAAGACCAGAACCATCAATGTAAATAGATACTGGATCATCGAGGAAGATGTCAACAAACTCTTAGAGGTAAGATATAGTGTAGAAATTCAATACCCTAGTTGGTTATGTAATATAGTGCTTGTCCCTAAGAACAAGGGCAAATGGAGAATGCGTAATAATTTTACTAATTTGAATAAAGCGTGCCCTAAAGACCTCTACCCACTGCCTCGAATATATTTATTAGTGGACTCCACTACAGGTTGCGATCTGTTAAATATGGTGGATGTCTTCCAAAGTACTATCAAATTTTCATGGCCCCCGAAGATAGGGACAAGACCTCATTTGTGGTCCCCAATAGTTTTACTACTTCTTAGTGATGCCATTTGACCTTAAAAATGTAGGGGCAATTTACCAAAGATTGGTAAACTTTATGTTAAAAAATGAGATAAGTCGAACAATGGAGGTCTATGTAGATGACATGATCATCAAATATGAAAAAGAAACTAATCAGTTGGCAAACCTCAACCATACATTCTCCATATTATAAGCCTTTAGCATGAAGCTCAAATCAATCCAAACAAGTGAACATTTGGGGTTAGATGAGATAAATTCCTGGGATACGTGGTTAGCAAGAGGGGCATTGAAGCTAACCCGCAGAAGATTGAGGCAATCCAGGATATTTGACCACTAAAGACAGTTAGAGAAATGCAAAGGCTAGTCGGAAGAAATTGCCCAACTTGCAGATAAAAGTTTGCAATTTTTAAGATCCTTAGAAATGCTAGAAAATTCCAGTGGATAGAGGAATGTGACTAGGCTCTGATCGAGTTAAAGCAATACTTGTCTATTCCTCTATTGCTAGGCAAGCCATCCATTGGTAAAGTCTTATATTTATACCTAGCTGTTTCGACAGCATAATTAGTTCAGTCCTTCTGTCAATCAATCACGGCACACATTGACCAGTATACTATATCAGCAAAGCTTTATAGGTCTCAAACACAACTATTTGGAGATCGAGAAATTTGCACTTAGTTTGATTATGATGGTGAGGAGATTAAGACCTTATTTCCAGTCTCACTCCATAGTTGTTTAGAAAAATCAGCTCCCAAAGCAGGTGTTGTCGAAGCCAAATACATCTGGAAGATTGACCAAGTGGACTATCGAGTCAGTGGAATTTGATGTGAAGTTCCAACCCCGAACTGCCATCAAGGCACAAGTGCTGGCCGATTTTATTGCTGAATGCATCGACCTCTCTACAATAGTTGAACAACAGCCATCCATCTGGTCTCTACATGTAGATGGGTCATTTACATTATTACGAGTAGGAGCGGGAATCTCCTTACTCTCCCCTCAAGCCGAGGAGTACGACTTTGCTATCAAGCCAACTTCTTAGTGACTAACAACAAAGCCGAGTATGAGGCACTCATTATAGGCATAAAGACGGCAATAGACAGGGGAGTCGAATAACTAGCAGCCATCATAGAATCCCAACTAGAGACTGGGTAGTTTGATGGAAACTTTGAAGCCAAAGAAGCATCCATGACTAAATACCTCGCAGAGTTCAAAAGGCTACAATAGCAATTCAAAAAGTTTACGTTGAGTCAAGTCCCCAAGTCAGGGAATGAGAAAGTGGATGCACTATCTAAATTCACCAGCTCGATTAGAGGGACCAGAGAAAGAACTATTACGTTCTTGGTCACGGAGAAACCCAAAATAAAGAGACTTGATCACAACCAAATCTAGGAGATAGAGGAGTCGCTGCCAAGATGGCAAGATGATATCAGATACTTGAGGGAAGGTAAGTTACCGGAAGATAAGGTAGAAGCTAGGATGTTGAAGGTTTAGGCAGCGAAGTTCGCACTTGACAAGTTTGGATAATTATACAAGAGATCCCTTTCTAGCCCTTCGTTGAGATGCTTAAAATTAGAAAAAGCCCAAGAGGTGCTGAAGGAGATTCACTAAGGCATTTATGGCAACCATTCTGGTGGTCGAGCATTAGCCCACAAAGTTATCAGGCAAGGGGTACTTTTGGCTGACATTATTGAAAGATGCAACCGACCTTGCCAGGAAATGCCCATCTTGCCAAGTGTACGCCAACATCAGCCATCAGCCGTCAGCCGGCCTCAATCTTAATCCCAATTAATATCACTTAGCTATTCGACTTGTGGGGGATAGATATTGTGAGTTCGTTCCCAAAGGCCATGGGATAAAGAAAGTATATGATAGTTGTGGTTGAATATTTCACCAAATGGGTCGAGGCAGGGGTCATCCAAAAAATAACGGATTCAGTGATAAGGCGTTTCTTATGGAAAAACATCATCTGCGTTTTGGTTTACCAAACGTGCTAATATTCAATAACGGCACACAATTCCAAAGTAAAAAGACTAGAAATTGGTGCAAAAGCCCAGGCATACGACAACATTTCATATCAGTAGGCAATCTGCAAAAGAATGGGCAAATAGAGGTCACTAATAGAACCATTTTGGATCACATCAAAACTCTACTAAAAGGATCTAAGTAAAATTGGGCAGATGACCTCCTAAGGGTGCTTTGGGCCTATAGAACAACCCCAAGAACAACTACAGGTTATTGTCCTTATAGCCTAGTCTATGGTTCAGAAGTTGTGATCCCCATGAAACTGATATAACACACAACTTAGGTAATCTACTGCAACCCAACAAGAAATGAATCAGAAAGACTGCTCAACCTAAAGACAGTAGATGAGCTACATTAGCAAGCATACACAAAGATGCAAAGGTACAGGTCCATCATGGCCAAGAATTAAAACAAGTATGTCCGACCAAGACGCCTTTAGGTTGGCGACTTTGTTCTTAAAAAAGTGAAGGTTTTGAAGAATGTGGGCAAACTCAACATGAAATGAGATGGCCCTTACAGCATGGTAAAAGCCATCAAAAACAACTCCTATTGGTTAGCTGACATGGAGGGCAATAAACTGCCCCGACCATGGAATGCCACGAATTTGAAAAGATAGGGCAATAAACTGCCCCGACCATGGAATGCCACGAATTTGAAAAGATACTATGTATAAACGAGATCTTATCTTCTCAAAATACTTATTATCTTATGAGATCCTATTTTCTTGACCAAGTTCTTATTTCAAAATGAGACCCATATTTCTCATTATTTTAATCATCCATCACGGATGATTAATCATAATTCGCGCGAGACCTAATTTTTTTGGAGCAAATAATGACCAAAATTTTGTTTTAGAATGGGATCCTAATTTCTCATTAAATCGTCCAGCACGGATGAGTTAATTATAAATTGTCTGAGATCCAATCTTCTCAAAGTGCACGATCAATAATTATCGACCGCATAATATTACTATTCAATATGGTGTTGACCAGTTAACATAAAGAAAGAATCGACCTCTTACTTTGCAATCAACCAAAACATTATAAAACTATTTAAAATGATGCAAACAGGGAAAAATAAAAGAGATCGTTCAGATTACATTAAATTCAAAAAAAAACATAGGTAAAAATTAAAAATTGTTCAAGCATTCATCAAATTACAGGTCAAAATAAGAAATCATTCAGATTACATCATTAAAACTAATAGAGTAATTAGCTAGATCGAGCTCTCTCACCTCGCCCAACACCAGCAATAGCCTCCATTGCCTTGGCCGCGACCTCGTCCACGGCCTTGTCTAGCTCGTCTTCGACTTAGTGTCGAGCACAATGATTCGGGGTGGACCTTCAACCTCCTGCTCTTGTCCAGAAGTAGGGACACCTTTGGTCAAGCTGGTTTGGCCTCAGTGCCCAAGAACTCACGTTCGACGAGTGAGAAATACTTAGATACATCCACCTTATTGTTCTCAATCTCGTAGGCGGACTGGTTGGCAAAGCCGAATGAAAGGGATGCTTAGGTAAGCAAGAGGTTCCACGACCTCAGCAGGAACATCTTCGGGATAGTCCTCCAGCTGCTGGTTCTTGAACACATCGAGTCGAGCCTTATCTTCATGACTGAATTAGTAGCCTAAGAATTCTAATTGTTTCACCACATTCTCGGACCCTTCCTTGAAATTGTCCATGCCATAAAACACACTAGCATCGACAAAGACGAAGGTCAGCATACAATGCTGCACTGCCATTCTACAGATATCTGGCAGCATCTAGAAGAACTCAGCCTTTGCATAACGAAGACATATATCATAACCCTGCGCCCTCTCAGAAAGAGAAGCCTTATTGACTTTGGCCCTTGCTTTCTTTAAGAAATCATTGAGGTGGCTTCTTTCAATGGCGGCTACCACCAGTTTTGCATCTTTCTCCTCGACCTACTTCATCAGCTCCTGGATCCTGGACTTAAGAGACTTAACCTCAGTCTTAGAAAGCTCAAATTGCTCCTTATCCAACCCCTCATATTTTCATTGCCAATTGACACGATCAACTTGCAATAGTTAGAATAAATGATGTAGGTTGTAACCCCACTACCCGACCTGCAAGGAAGGACAAAAACATTAATGACATATGAATTTGAGCACCATAAAAAATTGAATAGAAATATTGCCTTACCATATTTACATGGTCTGCAAATGCTTTTAGTGCTTCAGTTGATTGGGCGTTGAGCATCTTTTCTAGTCTTTGAGAAAAAAACTAGTCATAAGCTCCTTCAAAGGGGTTATCACTCATGTTGACCCCTTATCCATCATAGATGTGGTATTCGATATCCTAATCTTCGACTTGAACTTTGGTTCAAAAAAATTGGGCAGCTTGGATACCTCTTCATCGAGCAAGAACTTGAACGCATCAGTATCATCAAAAGTGACCACTTTTCCTTTCTCTGCAGCAATCTTATTCGTAGGGGCTGGTCGAACAAATCCCCCGACCTAATGGTCTTTCTCTTTGGCCGCACCGCAAGGCTGACGACATCGACCACACTCTGTTAAGCAGCTAGGGGAGTTGCGGCGTATGCTCGACTGCGCGGCTAAGGAAGCTACCTCTCGATGAGCAGTTATAGCTTTTCATCGCTCATATGCCCTCCATTACCTAGCCATCGTTTGTTGGTGCGCTTAGTTCATGATCGACTAATTTGCATTAAAGGAAGTGCACACACAAAAAATTGATTAAAAATAGTGACATAAATAATAAATACAGTACAATACAGTTTACTCTACCTAAGTGGGCATGAAGTGGCACCCTTAACGAAGCAGTCCACAACCCCACCAACAACAAGCCTCTCTCTCTCTCTCTCTCTATAGTGAACCCAACCGTCTCCATTTTTGCAAATTCGATTAAGTCCCGGATGAAATTATTATGCCAAGTTGGGTTCTTGTTGTTGGTTGTCTCGACCCTCCCCCTTAACTAGCCCCTTGGAATATTAAAGCCCTCCCATTGGGAGCTTGAACAAAGAAAAACCTCTTTTTCCAATCTTAACCATGAGAAGAAGAGGGGATCAGGAATATTTTTCGATGAGGATGACAAATAAGATAATAAAAATCCAACTCCTCAGAGCTTCTCGACTTTCGGGACATTAACAAATGGAAGCAATTACTAAAATTTATGATGGATTGGAACTTATTATGAATCATCATCAAGATAACAAAACTATATAAAATTGAAAAATCTTTTGTCAATAGCTATATGATGCAAACTCGAAAACTTATAAGCAGGTCAAATATAGGCTATGCGTTCGGAAACCTAAGACCGCACTTTAGTGAATCCTCGAATACAGTTATACCCCCCTCTGGGGACATATTCATCCTATCTCTCAACCTCGACTTGATTAACTTGAATTTAGGTAGAATGTGATACTTATGCCTAATTGACTCCAAATTGTTTTGAGAAATCTCCGACATTATTTCACTATAATGTTCAGCCGTAAACAACCTCTCCTCTAACACCAGAGGTTAAGGGGCCTTACCAGATGGGCCCGCCTCATTGACTACAGGGCTAGAGGGCCTTGCTTCCTCATGAACCTCGACCTCCTACTCATCGTTGCTCCCCCTGCCAGAACTACTAAAGCTACTCGACCTACTACTAGAAGAATCCTCAAAAGAATCGCTACCCTCATTGATCGAACCCCCAAGTGATCGAGTCACCTTAGACTCGTTGACTCACCTCTCCTCCTCCTCCTCAAAAACCCTAGCCATACTAAAGATGAAAGTATTGAAATGTGAATGCGTAGAAGCAAACTTAGAAGGGCGAAAAGAACTTACAAGAGAAAAGGAATAGAAATTCCCAATGAAGGATGGCCGAAAAACACTTAGTGCAAACCTCGAAATCGATAACACTCAAACGAAAGTTCAGAGCTCAAACTCTCATTAACACAGTAAAAGTAGTAAATGGCCAGTCAAGCGGGCTATTTATAGGCCCACCTTCAGGTATGCCAACTGATTAAAGTGACTGGGTACCTACTATTTATTGTGTAGTTTTCGGTCATCGCGTTTAACTGCTCAAAGCAACTGCCCAAAATTGCCTAATAATTACCACCATCAGAACCCTGGTTGTAATTCAAATTGTCACGTTGAGATAAAGTTATAATGAATTAGCTACTTCTCACTCCCACATTCTACAAGATTGATCGGATTGAGGAGTGGGGGGACTCATGATATGGGTACAGTCAACAAGCCTAATATAATAGGCCTAATATTTAGCATCAGGCCTAAATCAACGCATGGGCACAAGTATAAGGATCTAGTCTCGACCCTAGTCTCGGGCAGAAGTAGAGTCTGTCGACCCCAGCAAGGTGTCGACAATACCTGCTTATTCTCGTACAACTATAATCCTCTTGACCACGTATGGTTAGGTATGCCATAGACTAGCACATCTCCTTGTCACTGCCGCATTAATTGCAGCATCTGCCACCAGTCATGTTTGCATTTAATGAAGCCAAAACCATCAAAACCATCATGTTCGCATTAATGACTTCGTCAGTTGGTCACCTTTGTATTAATAATGGTAATGGTGCTCTTTATTTCCAGCCAATTAAAAGCGTGTCAGCCAACCACTCAAAAGACCTATTGTGTCCCTATGAGGAGGTAGGGATCATTGTTAAACAGTAGGAGAATATCGTCTTTTCGCTCCAGATGACGAACATTATAAATATCCTCTCTTCAAAATCAAAGGTATGCTTTTCACACTCTCACATAACCCTCACTCTGCTCATTTGCCTTCTTGTCGAATCATAACTGACTTAGGCATTAGAGGGCCACAGATGTGGGCAATCTCGACTAGCCTGATATTTGTTCCCTGATTACAGGACTCAACTTCCTCTCTTGTTGAGTTTCTAGCTGTTCACTATCTTTTTGGTCGAGTGGCTTCACTTTGCCAGTGCACCAGAGCCACCCGTGAAAAATATCACCATCAACAATGAATCAATCAATCAAATGATTAGGTATCGGAGTCACGTGGTTATATGAACACCTCGTTTTTTTTTCTTTCGTTAGACCATTGTCTACCACCAATTAGCAATGTTGTAATGAGTATGGATTTTAATGTTCTTTAAAATATTGATACATTGTAGTTTGATAGCGAATAAATTTTGTACCAACTATATAATTAAAAATTATTTTATAAATTAAAATTCAATTTTGAATAAAATGGGAATAAGTAATATAAATTATATTTTTAATTAATATTAATTTTAACCATGCATAACATGGGGTATATATTATATATACTATTATATGTATATTAAGGGTGTTGTTCAATTAGTGCTTCATATTCTCCTTACAGTTAAAACCAATTCTTAAAAAATTTTAAAATAATTATATCACCAAATTTTCAGGTAAAACAAAATAAACCAAATGAGAGGATTTAAAAAGGTATTATGAATTAATTAAGAAATTGATATAATAAATTCTATATGCACCTATATAATTCGATAAAAATCTATATAAATAAAGTCAAAAAATAAACCCTTAATGAGCATTTAAATGTTTATGATTGAGGCATCATCTTTATGACATTCTCTCGATCTTGAATTAGCTAATTTCTTGGTGCTCAATCTTCTGGCTTTTTTTTTTTTTTTTTCATAAATAATTATCCAATTGTGTATTTTCATCAATTATTAATTAACCTCAATTCCTTTTACTCCCTTGAAAATTTTATGACAGAAATTATTGGTATTCACATTTGCGTCTTAAAGAATCATAGATATGGAACTTTATGATTATAGTATCCTAAAGAATATTTAAAATATTTTAAATGAATAATATCAAGAAACAACTTCGAACAATTACATGTACGGACTGCTTTTACCAATGTGAAAATAAAGTATCAGTAAAAAATATTAAACATCAATTAAAAAAATGAGCAAGTTTTAGACTTAATGAATAGAAATTACTAATGGTTTTGAGATTAATTTTTTGAAAAATAATATTTATAAAACTATATATACTATTAATTATTTAAACAAAAGATAGTTGAATCTTTTTAAGGAAAAGACAAAAGCAAATATTATTTATTATATTCAAATTCTAATATAAAAAATTACATTATTCATTAAGATATTTAGAAAATATTTTTTTAATAAACAATATAAATAAATTATATTTTTAATTGAAATTAATTAATTTAATGCGTACATACTAGTTGGTAAAATAAAACAGAGAATCTAAATGCATGACACAAATGGGTTGGGTGATTCAATTATTGGTTTGGATGAGATTCATGATGAGTTCTTTTAATAATATTTACCCCAATGCAAATTTTGAAAAATAAATAAATAAATAAATAAATAGCATTTGAGAATAATAGAATTAATATGTTGCGGTTCATTATATGATGGGGAGATTTAACAAATTACTATGGCCATCACATACGATTCTGAATTTCTGAAGGTATAAATAGCAGCCCCAGTGGTATACAGCCCCAGCCCCACTATAGAGAGAAAAATAGAATCCTTAAAATAATCCATACATTTTTATAATAACAAATAACAATAATTGTTAGGTTGCCAACCAGATTCTTCTTCGCGAATCATGGGACGTTAATTAGCCAATCCCAAGTAGACAAAAAAGTTGATTGATTGGGACAAGTTTGATGCCATGTCCAAAATGGAAGCGTGTCCTTTTTTCTGTGACGAAAATAGGGCCGTCGTACAGGAGGACCACATTCTATTTTGATAAACTAAGGCTATGTTTGTATGTATTTTGAATAAATTGTGATAAATATTTTCAGAAAATATGTTTTGGATAGTATGTTGGGAAATTTTGATGTTTGCTTTTTTTTTTTTTTTGGGATGTTGGAAATGATTTAGAATAAAATTGTTCGTTTGAAAGTATTGTGGGAGGGGATAAATTTTACTATAAATATCAAATCAATTATTTTTTATTGGGTGAACAGGATGAAATTTATTTTTCATAGTAATTTTTATGATTTTAATTATTAGTATATATACATATATGTATGTATATATATGTTTAAGTAATTATTTTTAGTATTTTGAGCAATGGAATTTATAAATGCGCCTATGCTTTTGATATTATTTTGAGAGTTTGAAAAATATTGAGACATAACCTAAGGGACCGTTTGGTTTTATTTTCATTTTCAGTTTCAGTTTTCAACATTTTCATTTTGGTGAAAATTAGTTATGTGATGTGATATGAAAATGAAAATATGTTTGGATGAAATATTTGCAAATGTAATGATTATATTGAAAATGAAATAATTATGTAGGTTTTAATAGGTTGTAGGTAGAGAGGGAGAGGGATTATTGATTATTGGAGAATGTGTTTTGAAAATAAAAATGATATTGGGTGAAAATGTGTAAAAAGTGATGGTTTTTATTTCTGAAATAGTAGAAAATGTGAAAATGGGGAGCGAAAATGAAACCAAACGGAATTTATTTTGATAAAAAATATTGAACTAATTATTTCGCAATATTAAGTTATTTTAATACTAGCTAACAAATTTTCAATTATTAATTAATGCTTTAATATAATCATGTATATTAGTAAAGTGTTCGCGAAATAATAGTTTGTAAACTATTAATACATTGTTGGAAAATTTATAAAAAAATTTAATTAATTAAATAAAATAATGTCACTCTCTTGCTGCTAATGATTATAATTTATATATATATATATATATAATGGACTAGTCTATCTAGCTCGCTTATTTTACATACTACTAGAAATGCGTACTTAAGTTTTTTAAGTTCTTAAAAATTTAATTTATCTAAGTGAGTGGAAAATTTATTTTTCATATAACATTGAGCTACCTACTTATAAATGATAAATATGACTTGTAAGCTCACAATTTTGGCCAAAACTCCCTTAAATATTGGACTCAAACACACACAAAAAAGAGTTTGGGATACAGTGTTGTGATAAACATGAGTAAGTGATTTATATATATTTTTAGATATTTTAGATTTTTTTATATTTCAAAACAGGAATAAAAATGCATAATCATTAAAAAAAAAAAAAAAGAAACAAAAACAACTCGGAATCTTGGGGTTTCTTTAGCAGCTCTCCACTGAATATTTGAATATACTTCAAATTTATTAATTCAATATTCCAACTTCTGTGAAGGGGAAAAAAGAAGATACAGCTCAATAGTCTATTATTTTTTTTGGCATTTTATTCATGTCATTCTCCACATTTTGGAATTATTGAAAATTGAGTCAGCTTAATTGGACTTTAATCTAATACTTGCGGAAGATTATTTTTTATTGGATTGGACTTCTAGTGGTGTAAGAGAACTTATATGGATAAGATTCTCCAGTAATGAGTAGAAAAATATATAAGTAATTAGTTTTCTTTTTGTTTAATCTTTTATGAAAATTTTATGTATCAGTATGATGGAAACATCGCAAAGTCTCCATGAATTTGAGGTCTGCAAATGAGTAGGTGATTTGATAGTTATCCAATGTTCACGAATTATCTTTTGGCCTATTAAAAAGTGACACGTATAAATAATATACTAGTTGTTAATTTAAAATTTTCTATTTATATATTAGGAATTTTATTAAAATTTAATCCCAAAAATAAAATAGTTATTTTTAATTAATATTCTAGCGTTTTATGGGCAAATCAAATATCAGCAAGTGTCAATGTGATGTACTATGGCCAATTAAATCAAGTCTTGTAGCCTACAATCTCAGGCTAATTAAGTCGTGACGTGTAGCATACATATATATGTGGATCAATTAAGTCAAAAATATTTGATAGTATCTCTTAATATGTATATCAAAGAGATGACCATCAAGTAAGTCCAAATCATTTTGGAGCCTCCTGCTAAACACCTATACAATGGAGATGATCGAGACTCACATGGATAGACTCTCATATTCACATATACATATTCTCAAATCCAAGTTTTAAGTCTTCAAAGCTCAAGTCTTCAAGTTTTAAGTTTCTGCTGTGACAAAGTGTTGCTACCGCAAATGTTCTATACCTCTTCAAAGTATCAAATCATCAATTCATTTGATCTCGTAGTCAGGGTTCGAGTTCAAAAAAATTCGTAATTTTCTTTTATCAAGTCAAATGATACTACACTTTATATATTGGGAGACGAATTGGGGAATTTATTTTCTCTGATAAATTATAATTCTCTTTTATTCTTATTATAAATTCAATTTGTCTTTTTTTTTTCCTATGATTTAATTTCTAAACAACGAAATTTGTGTGAACATCCACCACTGCAAATTAATGTATGTAGTTGATTTGATCACATTTAGCATATGTATTTGAATGACAGCTCAAAATCAACTTGATGAAATTTTAAATTTTCCGAGGAAATTTTACAAAACCCTCTTTAATAAAATTTTGGTTGCAAATGGTCTTGAAACCACCAATTCTGCTTGGAAAAGTGGAAATACTCGATTTATTAGTTTATAGTTTATCTGATAAACTACTAAAAATTTATATAGCACTTTATAGACTACTCATATTCTGGGTCCAAACAATGAATCTATTTGAAGCGACTTATTTTATATCGTAGATTCATTTTTTTCCTTCCATTTTTTGAATTCCTTGTAAATAATAATTTCAATAATTTTAAAAGAGATACTTTATGTATGGACTCCACTTCAAATTTATAGGGTTGCTAAAGAAGATTATATAAATTCATTCATATTATTTTTTTTAATGGAAATATAAATTATACAATATTGGTTAACGTTTATACATTTAATTTGGGTGTTATCCAAAATTTATGAGTAATCAGATATTTATATAATAAAGCCAAGCTAGACTAATATTCCATGAAAAGAAACCGTTCTAGTAATTCTCATATTATTTGATTCAAGGAATTTATTAGACTTTTAAAATTTAAAATTTTGTTAAGAAACTGATATTCACGAGATTTTCATTGGCCAATTTTAGCTTATTTATAATACAAAATAAAAGATAAAATATTCATTGAAACTGATAATGTAAACTATTATAAAATTGATTTTTTTGCTCAAATTTAGCAAACAGTTTTGCCATATTTTGGAAGACAAAATTATTTTACGAATAATTTAGAAGTGTTTTTGGCTTATTTTTCACTAAAGACATCTTAAGATATGGTCTTGTCATAATTCAAAATTTAGCTAAAAAGAGCATTGATAATCATATTTAACTAGACTCCAAACAAATCTAACTATGACAACCCTACATCATCATAAATTGTATCGGTCATGGGTCCAAAGTGCAAACCAACCGAACTCACACATAAAGAAAAAAAAAAAGGAGAAGCAACAATGAATAGACAAAATCTTATCAGAACTAGGATATCAGATAGGCTAATCAAGAAATTCTTTAATCCAACAGTCTAAGAAAAATATCGAAGTCCATCAACTGCATCAGTCTACACTCTGAGCTGCAAAGTTCTCTCGTGCTGGCCCTTCTATCTAAACTCGAACCTACACATTTCATGTCTCGACCAAGGGAGCGCCCGCAGACTGTTTGTTAAAAGTCTCGACTGAAAAGAAAAAAAGCCAAGTACGAGTAAAAAAAATTCAAACACATCAACAGCAAAGGAGCAAACAAGAAAGGACCCAATGCAGCATTTGGACTTTAGCCGCATCTTGGGACACTGCTTGGCTGCCTTGACTGAGACCGTAAATCTTTGCTCTTACTTGTCTTTGTTTGTTTGAGTAAGGTTGTGTTTTTTCTTGATTCTATTCCTCCTGTAGTGTGCCTGCTCTTTTTATTTGTAAAAATCTTCAGTTATTCCTTATATTTTGCCTGAATATCACTTTGCTCTTGCTTGTCTATTTTTCTCATCTTTATGGGATGTTCCATTCTATAAACCAAGAAATTTCTTAGGAACAATACAAGTTACATAATTATTTTGGCTATCTTCTGTTTTGTTTTACACTGCTTGGATATTGCATTTTAGGGAAGAAATGAAAGACAAGGAAAATTATCAAAGTACAAGCTACTTTATTATCATTTGGAAATGATTAAATATTTTTATTATTATTTCCTTTAAAACCAAACATAGTATTTATGTGAAGTAGTCTTCCTGTAGGTAAGCTGTGGTAAGAATTTTTTGGGCATGAAAAGGTATATGATGCGGCTCGGGTTTCCACGGCTATGACCTTGATCCGGAATGTTCCTTGTACCCTTGATCACAGTCAAGACCTCGACCTGGAACCACACAAGTGAATTTTGGGCTTCTGACTTGACCACAAGAGAACACGTTAGGCTCGCTGAGATCGCTCTCAGCTAAGGCCCTCCGATGCCTAAGTTAGTGGGGTGATTCATCAAGTTCGAGATCAAAAGGGGATAAGATGTAGATAGCAAGTGGTAGTTAGGTGATATGACTTGACTTTGAACTGTGCTATATATGCTTTTTATAGGCAACGTTTAGTCCTTCCTGTACGAATCATGCTGGCACTGTATCACATGTGGGATCATTGGCTGATCAACGGTCCAGCATTCGGGTCGCGGCCCGGTCCAGGTCGGGTTCATCCGGGTCATGACCCGACCCGTGTAAAAAGACGTGGATCCTGTCATGTGGGGGTATTTTAATTATAGTAAGGGGTAAAATGGTCTTTTGGCATGTTCACAACAATAATTACCATCATTAACCCCCCCACTTCCAAAGTGCATTGGTTCCTACTCCTGCTTGGGGAGATGAGCCTATGCAATTATGGAAGTAGATGCTGACTCACCGCAGCCGTCCGATCAAACCCTTCTAATATGGGTCGTTGATGCCGCCTCGATGAGCGAACCATCACCTTCCTCCCCTATAAATTCCCCTGGGATACTACAACTTCATTTGGTTTTTTTCTGTGTGTATTGTCTCCGCTAGCCTTCTCAGACCCCGAGATCTATTTATCACCATCAACTCAAGATCCTGTCTCTTTAGGTTCGTCTTCTCCTTTGTAATAATAGCCTCAAGTTCGAGTTCCTCATCTGAAGGGACTCGAAGCCCTTATCAGTTGGGGTCGAATGAAAGTACTTCCTCCTCATCAGGTTCTGAAGGCCTGAACTCCCTTCAAATTGTCCCCTTTTTAGGTTCGGCTTCCACTCCGTTTCCTCTCGTTTCCTGGGATCCCGATCCTTCGACCCCGAACCTGGTCGGTCCACCGCCAACCTAGATAAGCGAGTCAATCCAAGATCCTGAGATAGAAGAGTACGTTCTCGCAATGTCTCCCTGGCTAGTAATAATTCCAAACCTAGGGTTCTCAATGGTCACCGAAGTCAAGTCGAGATTCTTTATTCTGTCAGATTACGAAATAATCTTCCCCAATAAGTCAGATCGGATGCATCTCCCCTCTTTTGGCAGCGCCACCTTCTCAATAGGAATGCTAGAGGGGGGTCTGAGATTTCTCATCCCCGATCCCATAGAGAACATCCTGTTAGGGTTAGATGTGTGCCCAACCCAACTCATCCCCAACGCAATAAGATATATCCTTTATTTTTTTATTGAGATGACCCACCTCAGGGTCGAGCCCTCTTTTGTCCACTTCTTGTCACTCTACTCGATCACAAACTCGACCCGATCCGGGGAGCGTGGGTTCTACTATCTTACCGAGCGACCCTCATGTAAATTTGTAGATAAGATTCCTTTCTCCTTAGGCGTTTGGAAGGAAAAGTTCATTTTTATCCGAGCCCCCGCCAATCATCCTTGGCGGTTTAGATCTGACTGGAGACATAGCAAGCCTAAGCCCTCTGTGTCGGATGAGGTCACGTGGGGAGAAGATTTCATAGACACTCTGACTACTCACATGTATAAGGCTAACGAGCTCTTGAAAGACGAGGTCCTCAAGATCGCCGGCTAACATTCGGGTCCAAAGGACTTTGGAAGATGGTCTTCTCTGTCATTCTGTTTACACATTCTTTCTCCATTCTTTGCTTATCTGTAGTAGGTCAACGTGTAACTTTTTCTATTTTTTTTTATTTCAATCATGTCGAGCAAGAACCTGTGGATAATCAACAAGATGAAGGCCCAGAAGGAGGCCTTGCTAGCCAAGGCACAATCATCTGGGCTTGTGCCTGCTCCACCTGCATTGATCCCCGCGCCGACCCCGATCCAGTCCCCCAGCGTGGTGGCTCCAATTGAACAGCCAATCCCCCTCAACCAAGTTCCCAATTCCGAGGCCAAGCCCGATCCTGAAGCCGAGGTTGCTGCTAAGAGCGTGTTCAAGAGCAAGGGCAAGAAGCGAAAGCATAGCTCCAAAAGCAAGAGCCCGAAGCTGAGCACCCCCGGTCATTTTGGTAAGAGCCTTTCAGAGAAATCTAAGGGGAAATGGTCGAGTGATGGGGGCTCTTCGGATAAGAAGGCACAAACCGAGCCTGATTATACACTTGCTTCATCCTGCGACCATGACATCATTCTCGATGCGAGGTCCTGCTGAACGACGCACGTAAGAATTACAAGACCATCAACTCGAGCTTTTCCAGCGATTCTTCGCGTCCAGTTTTGATCCCGAACTGGAAAATTACATATCAAAGCTCCGTGCTACGGTTGCGATCGGAAGAGACTTCATTTGAGCTGTATAAGGTGTGCTTGATGACCCAAGACCAGGCCCTACTCGCGCCCATGAACTTCACTCGGCTCGTGGAGCATGGCGCCCATGCCCTAATGCAGGCAAGTTTAGAATCTCGTGGAACTATTTTCGAAATTTTTCCAACTGTTGGGGCTCAGAAGTTAATGTTATTTGTCTCTTTTGCAGGGGATCACATAGATACATCAATTGTCATTGCAGTGTGCCTACTGGAGAAGCTATTTCATGACCCGAGACATGGAGGTCATGGAACTCAAGGAAGCCAAAGAAGAGCTCGAAGCTAATCTAAAGTCAACTCAGCAGTTCATCGACAGCAAGCTCGCATCACATAAAGAGAAGCTAGAGGACTAGGACCAAAAGATCAAGGACTTGGAACAAAAGCTTTCTAAAATGAAGAAGTCCTTAGCCTCGGAAAAGAAGGCGTTCTATGAGTTGGGCTACTCAAAGGGGCGCGCGGAGTTCGAGAGTTCCGTCGAATATATGGAGCTAATCGAGAACACTAGGATGGAGGGAGCGTGAGCTTTCAAGAAGTCAGGTATATTTGAGTCCATGGTCGACGAAAAGGCCGCGGAGTATACTTACATGAGCTTCTTGAAGTGCCAAGCTCAACTGCAGAATCTCGACGAGATTGTTGAAGGCTTTGATCTAAAGCGACTCGACCCCACCAAGGACGTCGATCTAAAAGACTATCCATCAAGCGGGCTCCATGACGAGGATGAAGCTGAGGACGAGTTCGCGTTCTTAGCCAAGCCGAGGTTGAGGTATAGGAAGAGGAGATTCCCCCCGAAGTGGCTGCGAAAATCAGGCTACAATTGCAACAGGAATAGTTCTTCCGCACTTGGCAGAATTTTGTATTTTTATTTTCTCTGATCGGGTTCCCCTATACCCCAATCCCTATATTGTATTGTGAACCTGAGGCCTAAAAGATATTATAAGCACTTTGATTTAATGAAATACAGGGTTCTTGTCAATTATTGCTATAGACATAAAGACATCGCTTTGAATAGAAGAATCTATGCATTGTCTCAACTACCCACTCATGCATCATGCGGGAACTCGATCCCTATAACTTGGGATTTCCTCGCTGCTGGGATCTTGTGCAGATCCCATGCGGGAACTCGATCCCATTGACTTGGGATTTCCCGGTGCTGGGATCTTGTGCAAATCCTATACGGGAACTCGATCCCATTGACTTGGGATTTCTTCTCTACTGGGATCTTGTGCAGATCCTATGCGAGAACTCGATCCCATTGACTTGGGATTTCCTCGCTACTGGGATCTGGTGCAGATCCCATGCGGGAACTCGACCCTATTGACTTGGGATTTCCTCTCTACTAGGATCTTGTGTAGATCCCATGCGGGAACTCGATCCCATTGACTTGGGATTTCCCGGTGTTGGGATCTTGCACAGATCCCATACGGGAACTCGATCCCATTAACTTGGGATTTCCTCGCTACAGGGATCTTGTGCAGATCCCCTGCGGGAACTCAATCCCATTAACTTGGCAGTTTCTCGCCGCTGGGATCTTGCGTAGATCCCATGCGGGAACTCGATCCCATTGACTTGGGATTTCCTCGCTACTAGGATCTTGTGCAAATCCCATACAGGAACTCGATCCCATTGACTTGGGATTTCCTCGCTACTGGGATCTTGTGCAGATCCCATGCGGGAACTCAATCCCATTGACTTGGGATTTCCTCGCTACAGGGATCTTGTGCAAATTCCTTGTGGGAATTCAATCCTATTAACTTGGTTGTTTCTCGCCACTAGGACTTTGCGCAAATCCCATGCGGGAACTCGATCCCATTGACCTAGGATTTCCTCGCTACTGGGATCTTAAGTAGATCCCATATGGGAACTCTATCCTATTGACTTGGGATCTTCTCATTGCTGATGAGGAAACACAAACAAGATTGCATGAGAAATAAGTTCTTGGAATTAAATGAAGCATATTAAGTAAAACGCATTACAAGGAGGATTAGCCATGCACTGAATTTACAAAGTTCATTGCACTTTCAAATATAAAATTTTTTCAAGTTCTGCACATTCCATGATCTCGATAGCTCCTTTCCCCTAGCATCTTGCAACTTGTATGACCCCTGCCTGGTTATCTTCACCACTTTATATGGTCCTTCCTAATTTGGGTCTAGCTTTCCTACATGCTTAGAAACTTCCATTCTTTCTAAGACCCAATCTCCTACCCTGAAGCTCTTTCGTTGAACTTTCTTGTTGTACTGCCGTGCCATGAGGTTCTTATATTCTTGGATCTTGATATAGGCCATGTCCTGCTTTTCTTCTATTACCTCTAACTCGAACTATCTGGCATCGGCATTATCTCTGGACTCATACTCCAAGATTCTCTGGGTCGGTTCGCCAATCTCAGCAGGGATCACAGCTTCGGCTCCGTACACCAAGCAGCACGGCATCTCGCCTGTAGCCATTTTTTGGGTAGTGCGATATGTCCATAGGACCCCCTGGAGTTCACTGGCCCAACCTCCTTTAGCCTCATCTAATCTGGCTTTGAGGCTTTTTAAGAGGTCCCTATTAGTCACTTCTTTCTGGCCATTCGCTTTCGGGTTCCCTACTGAAGTGAATCGTTGTTTGATCTTGAGCTCTTCACACCAACCAGTGATTTTCTTCCCATTTAAATGAGTTCTGTTATTTGAGATCAATACTCTGGGGATCCCATATCTGCATATTATATTCTTCCAACGGAAGCCCATGACCTCCTTTTCTGTGACCTTCACTGATACCTTTGCCTCTACCCACTTACTGAAATATTCGATAGCTACTATCACAAACCTCTTTTGACCCCGAACCGTTGGGAATGGGCCCAGAATATCTATCACCCATTGATCAAAAGGACACAATACAGGAATTGGCTCCATCGGGACAGCGGGTCGATAGGTTAAGTTGGCATGGACTAGGCATTTCTTACACTTTTTCACCAAGGCGACCGCATCTTGGCTTATAGTGGGCCTAAAGTACCCATGCCTGAGGGTCTTCATTGCCAAAGACCTTCCACCTGAGTGGTTTCCACAGCTACCCTCATGGATTTCTCATATCACATACTGAGTTCTCTTGGGTCCCAAGCACTTTAGCAGAGGTCCTTCAATCGATCTCTTATATAAATCCCCGTTAATCATGATGAATCGGTTTGCCCTAAAGGTTAGCCTTTTGGCTTCCTTCGAATCCTCACGTAAGGTCCCATTCGTCAAGTACCGTATCAGGTCATCCTTCCAAGTTACCCTTTCTTCTATTTGCATCACTTTCTCTTTTTTAGAGGTTCCATCTTCTAACTCAGAATGTTCAACTACCACCAGGGTTATATTCGTGCTTTGGGTTCCTATAGTTGAACTGCCAAACTTAGCCAAGGCATCCACTATTTCATTCTCCTCCCTCGGGATCTGCTGTACTTGGAAAAATTTGAACTCCAACATGAGTTCCTTTACCTTTCTCAGGTACTCAGTCATTGACCTCTCCCAGGTCTCAAAAGTTCCTTTGATCTGGAGAGCCACAAGTTATGAGTCAGTATAAATATTCATACGCTTAACAGCTTTTAGTCCTATAACCATGGCTTCATATTCAGCCTCGTTATTTGTGACCCCAAAAGCCAGTTTAACAGCGAACTCGAGCTCCACCCACTGGGGTCCTTTAAAGAAAATTCATGCTCCCCCATACTGTGACGTTGCAGACCCATCGACATGCATCATCCATGTTTCTTCACTCTGTTCGGGGTCTTGTCCCACCATCTCAATTACGAAGTCGGCCAGGACTTAGGCTTTCACCGCGCTCCTGCTCTGATATTCTATGTCGAATTCCCCTAATTCCACGACCCACTTGGTCAGTCTACCCGAAATATTAGGTTTAGCTAGGACTTGTCTCAATGAGTGGTTAGTCAAGACAATTATCTTATGAGTTTGAAAATAAGGTCTCAACTTCCTCGTTGCCATCATAAGGGCAAGAACCAGCTTCTCGACCTCCAAGTATTTGCCCTCCACCCCTTACAATACCTTGCTCACATAATACACAGGTTTGTGTACCGTATTCTCCTCTCTGACCAACACTGAGCTGACCGCATATTCTGATGTTACCAAGTACAAGTAGAGAGGCTCCCCTAGGATAGGTTTTGCCAACATAGGTGGTAAGGCCAGGTACCCCTTGAGATCTTGAAATGCCTTTTCACACACATCATCCCATTGAAAGTTCTTCATGCACCTCAAGATCTTAAAGAATGACAAACTCTTATCGACTGACCTCGAGATGAACCAATTTAAAGATGCGATCCTGCCGGTCAACTTATGCACTTCCTTTACTAACTTAGGTGAGCTTATGTCAATTATAGCCTTAATCTTTTTCGGGTTTGGCTCTATCCCGAGCTCGTTGACCAGATACCCCAAGAACCTCCCTCCTTTGACCCCAAAAGTGCATTTAGATGGGTTGAGCTTCATCTTATATTTTCTCATTATGATGAAAGCTTTATCCAAATGCACCAAGTGATCAGGCTCATTCAGACTCTTGACCAGCATATTGTCCACATATACTTCCATCGTGACCCCGATCTTATCCTTAAACATCTTGTTAACTAACCGCTGGTAGGTGGCTCCCGTGTTCTTTAATCCAAATGGCATGATGTTATAGCAAAAGATCCCTCTTTCAGTCACAAATGTTGTCTTATCTCGATCCTCTTCTGCCATAAAAATTTGGTGGTATCCTTGGAAAGCATCTATCATGCTAAGGAGGGCACATCCTATTGTAGAGTCTACTAGCACGTCGATCCGCAGCAAGGGGTAGGGGTCCTTTGGGCAGGCCTTATTCAAGTCTGAGTAATCCGTGCACACTATCCACTTATCACCTGTTTTTGGCATAACTACCACGTTGGGCAACCACTTTATGAACTGGATCTCAACGACATAACCCGCCTCCAGAAGATTGTTTACTTCATCCTTAATGATCCAATTCTTCATGGCCCCGTGATTTCTTTTTTCTGTTGGACAGGTCTGACTTGGGGGTCTATATTTAACCTATGCATTATCACCCCAGGGTCTATCTCCTCGAAATCCGAAGGCTTCCAAGCGAAGACGTCCACGTTCTGCCGTAAAAATTTGATTGTCAAGAGTTCCAATTCTGGGGTCATCTGGGTGCCAATTCTAGTTGTCTTGCACGGGTCTCCCGGCACTAACTCTATCTCCTTGATCTCGCCAGCTGGTTCAATCCTGCATTCCTTAACTCGCCTCTTCTTATTTTCATCCTGGGGTTTCAAGTTTGTAAGGTCTTTAGCAGAAGCCACAATAGCCTTTTTACCCTTTGACCTCAATCCTGCGTCTTCGCCTTTCGACCTTGATCCCGAGCTCAAGCCTTCACCCTTGTGCCTCTTTTTCAGAGACACATTGTAGCATTCCTTTGCTTCTTTCTGGTTACAAAGCATTTCTCCAATTCTTCTGCTCGTTGGGAACTTCATTTTGAGGTGGAAAGTTGATATCATTGCCTGGAACTGATTCAGGCCAGGCCTCCCCAAGACCACATTATATGCGAATGGGGTATCCATAACCAAAAATTTGAGCATCAGGGTCTTGCGGCACGGCTCTTTTCCCAGGGATGCTGGGAGGTCAATTATTCCAACTGGCATGATCTCGACTCCTCCAAATTCCACTAAGGGTGTGTAAACTGGTGAGATTCTTGTGAGCATGAGCTCCATCTTATTCAAGACCTCCAAAAATATTATGTCCACTGAACTTCCATTATCTACCAGGACCTTGTGCACAAAGAAATTTGCTATGTCCATGGTGATGACCATGGGGTCATTTTGGAGTCCAATTACCCCTTAAGAGTCTCTGCCATCAAAGGTAATAACGAGCTCATAAGCAATATTCATCACATCATTCATTCTTTTATGGTTTACCTAGTACCTGATGGATCTAACTTGCCTTTTCCTTGCGCTATGGGAATTCCCTGATGTGGGACCCCTAGCTATTATATACATGACTCCTCGCTTGGGTAAGTTATCCCCCACGTGATCATTGGCTACCTCTTTGCCCTTCCTCTCCCTACTGTGGGATCTACTTCGAGTTTGAGATCGATCCTTCTTTTTCCCGGGCTCCCCCTCGAACTCGTGCCCTTTGGTTTTGAACTCTTTGGCAATGAACTCCTTCAGGTATCCTTGCCTGATGAGCCTCTCTACCTCATCTTTGAGCTGAATGCAATCCTTAGTATCATAACCCCGATCCTTATGAAAGCGACAATATTTGTTTGAGTTTCATCTTGCTGGGGTATCTCGTATCTTCTGAGGCCACTATAGTATCTTCGATCCCTCAATAACCATAAGTACGTGGGACCTCGTGGTGTTGAGTGGGGCATAGTGATTGTACCTCCGCGGCGGGAAACATTGGTGATCTTTTTCAGATCGAGCCTTGGGAGGTCCCTGGTCTTTTTCAAACCTTCGGGAAGCATTCTTAGACCACTCATGGTCCTTTATGATGTTGATCTCCTCCTCTTGAATGTAACGTTGCGCTACCTCTATCATCTGCTCCATGTCCTCCGTGGGTTCCCTTGCAAGAGCTGATGCCAATGGCCTTTTCTTGAGGCCATGTATGATGATGCTTGTGATCATGTCAATACGCAAGTCTTGCACTTCCAGCATCTCGTTGTTGAACCTGTTCATGAAACTTCTCAAGCTCTCGTCCTCCCTCTGTCATATAGTGAACAAGTATGTGGCTGACCTCTTAGACTTCTTCTTACTAGCAAATTGGTATAGGAAGCTCCTTATGAGCTAATCATAAGACACTATCGTTCCTGGAACCTGCCCCATAAACCACTCTTGAGCCCTCCCGTAGAGCGTGGTTACAAAGATCCTGGAGTTCATGGCGTTAGACTGTCCATATAAGTTCATGATATTTTCAAAAGCGGTTACGTGTTCCTGGGTCCTTATTCCTGTCGTACTTGGGCAAAGTCGGGCAGTTTAAAGTGTGAGGCCACAGACTCAACTAGTATCTCTGCAGAGAATGGTGAGTTCCTCTTCTGCAATGCCGAGGTCCCTTTCTTTTTAAGCTCATCAATCTTCCTGCTCAATTGTTCAACCTGGTCACTTATCTGTTTAACCTCATCCCTAGAAAGCGAAGGTTGGGGTCTCTTAAGTGCCGAGTCATCCCTATTCAATGTCAACGGTTCCAATCTTGTCCCTTCCTCCCTTTGGTAAACATTAGGTGGGTGGTTTATCCTTTTCGCCACCTTGCTCCCCATCTCCTCAAAGTCCACTGTCTCATCTTCCATTGATATTCTCAATCCTTACACCCTTTTTGCCAATGATGGACCCGACCTTCTCTCTTGGAACAGCAGCCGGTTCACATGCGCGGGGCTTTTCTGGAGAGGCGCTACTACCTCCTCCCGGGCCCCGCGCTCGCATTCTTCCTATAACTGCCGGCTCATCTCAAAGACCATTTGTTCTAGATTATTTCTATTGATTTGAATGATCTACGTTCCGCTGGGATCTAGTAGCGAAGTTCTTGGTTCCACTCCTGCTTGAGCATTCTGCAACATCGCCACAGGCGGCGATGGGGAGGTAGGCAATATGGGGATTGGAGTATCTAGGGTTCTTCCAGGTGTTCTATCCATCACTTAAGGCTGACTCTTGCTACCAATGAATCAAATCAGAGTTTCCACAAACGGCGCCAACTGATGCGGCTTGGGTTTCACAGCTATGACCTCGATCTAGAATGTCCCTTGTACCTTTGATCACAGTCAAGAGCTCGACTCGAAACCACACAAGTGAATTTTGGGCTTCTGATCTAACCACAAGATAACACGTTAAGCTCACTGAGATCACCCTCAGCTAAGGCTCTCCGATGCCTAAGTTAGTGACGTGATTAATCAAGTTCGAGATCAAAAGAGGATAAGATGCAGATAGTAAGTGGTAGTTAGGTGATATGACTTGACCTGAAACTGTGCTGGATATGCTTTTTATAGGCCACGTTTGGTCCTTTCTATAAGGATTGTGTTGGCACTGTGTGATTCTGTTGACATCAAATATCATCAATATTTAATGATAGGAAGGCCAAAGGGGTAAATAAGGAGATATGTCCATCAAAGGCTAAACCATCATGGGATTTAGATCTTCCCAAATCTCTTATGGAAAACTATATTAGCATGCTGGGGAGTCTTTTATGGAGAACAATACTAGCTTTGCTGAAATTTACAAATAGTATTGCCAATAAGAAACAGATTCTTTAAAGAAGTTCCATTAGGAGTTCACTATATAAAGGTAACTTTATTCGATAAGAGAAAAGAAACTTGTGCATCCAAAGAAGTTTTCCTATAACAGGAAATCATCATTCCTTATATACCACATTTATCTTCTCTAATCTATAAGTTCAAAATGTTAATACTTTGATTTCTGATTTCCATCTTACATTTAATGTAAGTGTTGTGTCTTGTCCAAAGAAACTTACTCAGATAAATTAATACCTAAATATTTCTTCCAACACATGAAATTAAAGGGTACAATTCTTTGTATGTTTTGCTTGGTTTCAGGAATTGAAGTTCTAACATAGAACTTCACTAAAAGAACTAACAGATGTAAACAATATGATTGATGAAGCACAATAAAATGCCTTTGTTGAGCTTGGGTTCAGTTCTCTCACCATAATAAATTTTGATCAGCTTGATAGGATGCTCTTAAAATGCTTACTAGATAAGTACAACCCCACTACAAAAATCTTGATAGCAAATGGGGTTGAAATATAAATTAGTGATGAATCATTTTTTTACACTTTAGAACTCCAATGTTGTGGATTAAGATCCCCTTATGTGAGAAGAGTATGACTGGTGTGGAAAAACATGGGCATTCATTCAATATAATTAAAGAAATCATTGACTTGAGCGATTTATATCAGAAGTTGAAGGAATGCTATAGCAATGGTGAGGATTTCTTGATTATGTCCATGACATTGACAATAAGAACAATTTTATTACGTGAATGCCATTAGAATTTTTTGTCCACTTTTCACTTGACTTTAATTGATAAGTCAAAAATCAAGAGATTAAATTGGGTAGATCTATTAGATTGAAATTGGGTTCAAGCACAAAATTGGCCTAATTTAATCTCTTTATTTTTGACATATCAGTCAATATATTTAAGTATAAAGTGGGCAAATTCTGATGGCATTTAAGTAATAAAATAGTTCCCATAGTCAATGTCATGTACAAGAATAAGAAATCTTCACTATTGCCATGACATTCTTTCAACTTTTGACAAAAATTACTCAAGTCAATCATTTCTTTAATTATGTTAAGTAAGTGTCCATACTTTCCCACACCACTCATGCTCTTATCTCATAAGAGGATCCTTAATCGATAATAGAAGAGTCCCAAAGTGTAATAAAATGATTCATCACTAATTGTATTTCAACCCTATGTACTATTAATATTTTTGTAGTTGGATTGTACTTGTCCATTAACGTTTAAAGAACATCATATCAAGTTGATCAAAATTTATTTTGGTGAGAGAACCAAACCTAAGCTCAAAAATGGCATCCCCTTGTGCTTCATCAAGCATGTTGTTTACTTTTGTTAGTTTTTTTAGTGAAGTTCTATTTTAGAGCTTGAATTCCTGAAACCAAGCAAAACATACAAAAAATCAACACCCTTTAGTTCATGTCGTTGGAAGAAATATCTGGTTTATTAATTTAAAAAATTATGTTATATGTATGGAAGAATATGTCATCACTTAAACCTCCATTTTTGCTTTTCCTTTAGCATGGGTTGTTCATTTTGATGATTCATCAAATAATTTCCTCTTCAATTGTTTCCTGTACATGAAAATTTTCATCTGAATAAATTTCTTTGGGAAAAACACAACGCATTAAATGCAAGACACATAGTAGAACTCAAAGTATTAACATTTTGAACTTACACATCTAAGAATATAAATGTTGTATGCTATGAATGATGATTTTCCCGTGGTAGGAAGACTTTATCTAATGCACAAATTTCTTCTCTCTCTCAATGAATGAAGTTGTCTCCATATGGTAGACTTTTAGTGGAACTTCTTTAAAGAAATCTCTTCCATAAAAATTTGATTATCCATTTGATAGTTTTTTCTTGTCACGTAGAGTTGGAAAATGCTTGAAAAAACTTTAAAATAATTGAGAATCCTGTCAAATAATAATTGTTATATTTTGTTTTAACACGAATTACAACTTTATAAGGGTTGTAGTCATGTAACATATAATAAAAATATTAATATCAATATAATTTAAATTATTTCAATTGATGATGCTTGTTTGACTTTAGAATATATCAAATCATAATAGAAAATAAGCCAATTAATTTGTTATAGCTATCATATTCATTTATAAGTATTTGTTAGTTTCTAAAATAAAGAAACTATCTTAATAGGTATATTTTTGAAAAAAGGAGGAAATATGTGAGGTTAATGGTGAATTGGTGATAGAAGGAGAAATTGTAAAAGTGTGTTGTTGTTGTCGTCACTATGAAAAGATGGAATATTAGTGACAAAATAATAAATGATAATGTGAAAATTATCACTAATGATATGCATCAAGTGATAATAACTTCCATATAGTCACTAACAATATTTTTTAAATGGCAATAATTTTTGTTGTCACAATAAGACTCAATAGTAAAAAAAAAAATAATGATTTAAGTTGTCACTATTGACAATTAGTGACATCCCTTTGGTGACAATTTAGTGACAATAATAATTGTCACTATGGCAAATTACCTTTTTAGTCCCACAGTTTAACTGTGTGTACACTGTTGGTCCCAAACTTTGGTAGCTCAGCACATTTAGTCCAATTTTCACAACTTTTTAATCACATTCAGTACTCTGCCCACTTTTTCGTTAATTATTGACCGAAAAAGCCACGTGATCCTCACATCACCGTCTATTAACTACCTAAAAATTTTAAAAAAACAACGTGTGAACCACACGCTTGGGAGAAAGACAAAAGACCTGATGAAATCAATTTTGCCTAAAATCAAAAACCCTAATTTGCAAAAGAGAATGGCTCCCCGAATACCAACAATGCAAATGTGTGATGTAAGAAAGAATAGTGTACACACGCTGTTCTTGAGGAATCCACACTTGAATCACT
This sequence comes from Jacaranda mimosifolia, assembly GCA_018894105.1. NCBI lineage: Eukaryota > Viridiplantae > Streptophyta > Magnoliopsida > Lamiales > Bignoniaceae > Jacaranda > Jacaranda mimosifolia. The sequence goes on from CM032119.1 coordinate 33,623,992, forward strand.
TCCTAAATCCAAATTACCATAAGGGTTCTTACTTTTTCTATGTTTTATGGTCTGGGTGTTAGGTGGCAACATGAATTTTTTATATGTACTGTTTAAGACGCTTTCTGTGTTGGTATGTAGGTCTATGTGGTCCATGTTACCTTTTTTTTTAGTTTCTTTTGCTTTTAGGGCCCCACTTGTCTACATACTTGTGCAATAGTAATTATACTTTATAGTTTGTCTATTCTCTGTGGAGGGGACAAAGTTGAACTTGAAATGTGGGCTTGGTCAGTTAAAATTTGTTTTTATTTGTTTGTGATTTATCATTATCATTTATGTATGGTCCCTGCAATACTTGTTGACTTAGTTAAAAAAAATCAAAGAACAAGGTGATCCTCTGGTTGACTTAGTTAAAATATACCTGATAATAATCGAAGGCTTCTCTATATTTGTCTACTTGTTGAGTTGGTTTAAATTGACTTAGTTAAAATTGACTTATTTAAAATTAACTTAGTTAAATTAGTCTATTTAGCTTTTTGTTGACTAAATTTTTACTTGAGTTGATGACTTATTAAATTGTTGACTTATAGAGACTTTTTTTTTTTCATTTAGATGAAAAGTCTAAATTTCTGACAATTAAATTGCACCATGGGGGGTCAAGTAATACATAAACCAAGGGCAGAATATGTGGGAGGACATATTGGTATTTTTGATTATGTAGATCTAAGCAATATATCCATTGAGTACTTGGACCAAATGTGTGGGGAGTTGGCTCCAAGGGACAAAAGACATATTAAAGATTGGTGAGAGAGAAGTTTAGGCAACTGCAATACATGACAAATTTATTGCAAATAAGTGGTGGATATGTGACAAAGAATAGAGAGTTCAACTTGTACTGAGATGCAGTGAGTAGTGAAATTGATCATTGGCCAATGCAGAAGCTGCTTGGCTTATCCATTCGTGAAGTGAATGATGATGATCAATCTGGGGAAGAGAAAGAAACTGATGAAGTAAATGGTCAATATAAAGCAGAGAATGAGAAAGAAGGTGAGGAAATGAAATGTGATGAGCAAGATGGACTAAAAAATGACATGTTGCTTGAGGAAAATCTACAAGAAGAAAAATCTATGCCAACTGTGGAAGATGAATGACCATAGCAGAGTAACCTGGTGCAAGATGAAATGTATAAGATATATCATAGCCAATTGTGCAAGATGAAGTACTATAGGAAACAGACTTTGTGCAAAAAGAGACTATTCAAGGAAAAAAAATCACAACCTATTGTACAAGAAGAAGGACCACATGAAATTGACCTGTTGCAAGAAGAAGTTGTACAAGAACAACCAATTGTCCAAGAGGTAGAAGCAAGAGGAAAATGTACAAGAGATAGTGATTATGAAGCAACACAAATTAACTTAATGCAAGATGAAACTGTACAAGAGACAGCTTCAATACGTGAAGATGTACATAATGTACCAGTTGATGTTGAAGATGATTCAAATGAGATTTTCAAAATGGTAGACAGCTATGCCAGTGAATATGAGAATAAAAAAGAACAAAGAAGTGAAGATGGTGAGGAGGGTAATGTAGAGGCAGAAGAGGATGAATTGCATGACGGTGATTATGAAATAGTTGAAGATGAGTCACTTGACTCAGATTTTGCAAAAGAGGCTCACTTGGCATCTCTCTCCTCATCGAGATGTCATCATCTAAGAAGTCATCTGACTCAGATGAGGAAATAATTGAAAGTGATGATTTTGATAATGTAGCAGGATCAGATGAAGAGAAAACTGAATCCTTCCTCATATTTAATCCAGTAGACAAGTTTGAGCCCAAGTTTGAGATTGGGATGATCTTCAGCAACAAGGATGAATTTAGGCAAGTAGTGCATTGCCATGCTGTGGCTACAAAAAGAAGTCTGAAAATAACAAAGAATGACAAAACGAAAGTGTATGCTAGATGTCTGGAGGGAGGTTGTGAGTAGAGGATTCATTGCTTGAAATTGGCTTAGGAGAGTACATTCCAGATCTGGAAGTGTCGTGCAGAGCATAAATGTGCCACATCCTTTAATGTGAAGAATTTGAACCCCAGGTGATTGTTTGAAAAATATAAAGACTTTTTCAGTATTGATCCCAACATGAATGTAAAAGGCTTCAGGAATGACATCATAAGGGAACTTAGATGTAATGTCTCCAAGTCCTAAGCATATAGAGGTAAGAGAAAAGCTCGAATACTATTGAAGGCAAGGTTGAAGATTAGTACACTCAGTTATGGGACTATGCAGAATAGTTAAGGAAAAGCAATCCTGGGTCCACAGTTATAATAGTGATGATAGATAGTGCTGATGGCAGTGAAAAGATTAAGTTTAGTAAGCTTAATGTCTGCTTTGAAACACTCAAAAAATGATTCAAATCAGCATATAAGCCATTCATAGAGGTTGATGAATGTCACCTTAAGGGCCTTCATGGTGGTGTGCTACTCACAGCTGTCTCCGTAGACCCTAGCAACAATCTATACCTTCTTTCATATACAGTGGGCTTTAGGGAAACAAAAAAGGTATGGGAATGGTTTCTAGAGTTGCTGAATGAGGATTTGCACATAGTAAGGAATGATGCTTCCACATTCATTAGTGACAAGCAAAAAGGATTGGTTCCTACATTCAAAAAAGTGTTTCCTGGAGCTGAGAACAAGTTTTGTGTAAGACACTTGCATGGAAATATGAAGATTGCAGATTTCAGAGGATGAGCTTTCAAGAAAGCTTTGTGGAATATAGCAAAAGCAACAACAATTGCATAGTACAACTTCAGAATACAAGAGATGGCCATTTTGGATGATGAAATTTTGGCTTGGTTTGAGGACAAGCATCATAGTCAATGGAGCAAGTCACATTTTAGCACCTTCCCTAAGTGTGACATGCTCTTAAGTAACATATGTGAGAGCTTTAATAGCTTGACACTTGAATCTAGGGAAAAACCCATTCTTACAATGTTAGAGTGGATCAGAGAGATCATTATAACTAAGCACACACAAAATAGGGACAAAGCTAGGAAGAGGTGGAGTGGGAAAAAAAATATGTCCAAAAATAAGAAAAATAATGGACAAGCACATTGATAAGGCTGCTGACTGCATTCCCATCAAGTATGATGATTAAAATTATGAAATACACTGCTATGATGGAGCTAGGTACATAGTCAACTTGCAAAACCACTGTTGTAGTTGCAAGAAATGGGAGCTCACTAGGATTCCATGCAATCATGGCATGAGTGCAATTTGCAATCAAGGCTTTGATTCAGAGGGCTTTGTTAACGAATGTTATTATGTGGTGACTTTTCTCAAAGTGTATTAGTGCAATCCTACCTGTTAATGGTCCTAAGTTGTGGTCTAAAATAAGGCTAATCCTATCACTGCCACAAAATTTTGGAAGGGTATTTGGGAGGCCTAAAAAGGCTTGGAGATTAGATTAAGATGAACCAGCCAACAAGGCGAAGAAATATGTTAAGGGTCAGAAAAATACAACTAAATTGCATAGACAGAAATACAAGGTTAAATGTCACTACTATGGGTACGTAGGCCATAATAAAAAAGGATATCCTAAGAGGAAAGTTGATGATGCACTTGTTGAGAGTTTAAGAGGTGCTGAAGGAACAAGTAATTCTGTTCCTCCAAGAATTTCTGTTCCTGATAGCACAATTGCTGCAAGAAGGAAGATGACAGTAAGATGAACCATTTTTGTTTTATTTTTTTCTTTTGAGTTGAGTTAAAATGCTTATTATGTGTCTTTAAATCATTGCAGGCAAGGAAGAGGACCAAAAAATAAAAATCAAGCCAAGAAAAAGTACAGAAACTGATGATGAAGTTGCGGCAAGCTAAGAAGTATCTCAACCTCCAAATGATCCCATTCTTACCCAGTACTCCACTATAAGTGAAGCCTATGGAAGTATTGTGCCTATTCTTGTGATGGAAGAAAGAAGATTTGTCACAATGACAAACCTCAAAGCTGCAGTTTGTGGCACTACTTAGAACAAGAAGTTTAAAAGGAAAAAGAAGTGAATGGAAGGCAATTCTTCGGGTGTACATGCTTACTGTACATGTTGGACTAGTTTGGGATCTTCATTTGTCCATAAACTTGAAATTTTTAGGTTGTCAGTGTTGATTTCATTTTGGAATGTTTTCACTCTAAACTGATTTTTGGGATGGTTTTAAATCTTTTGATCATGATGATTTTGGGGAAACATTGGAGATATTGAATATATTGATTGGTTATGGTTAATTTAATGGAATTGTTGATGTCTCTATTTTGGTGTTATGATTTATTGATTGAATGGTTAATTGGAATTTCTAGAGTTATTGTTTCTTGCTTCTTTGTTGGTTCTTTAATTCTTTGGATTTGTTGTTTAAGTTCTGGAGTAAGTTCGTTTGTTGGTTCTAGATTTGTTGTTTAATTCTTTGAATTTTTTGTTTAAATTTGCTTTGTATGTTTGATTCTTTTGTTAGTTCTGGAATTTCTGGAGTTATTTCTTTGATTCTTTTGTTGGTTCATTGGTTTTTTTGATATGTTAATTCTTTGGAGCATTTCTCAGTTTTGTGTGAATTGTAGTATGTCTCTGCTTTGTGTGTGCTTTCTTCATTTCCAGATGGTGTCAATTACACGTGCTTGTCTCTTTCTGGTTTGGTTAATTTGACATTCACACTCTCATTGCACATTCACTTAATATTCATTTCATCAAAATGGCACATGACTAAAGCAAAATACATAACATCACAAATACATAATAGGTTAAACATAAACCAAAGCCAAACTAACCATAGCAGCTAGACAAAAATACAATCCAAAAAAATCCACTACAGTAATACAACTGCCCAAATCTACTTGCCTAATTACAACAAATACAAAGGAAAAAACACCAAAGTCAGCTGCATAAACCCCAGTACATAATAGGTCAGCCAATTACAAGAAAGGCCACCAAATGAAAGAGGAAGAGCATTATTGCTTTCATGGTTCTTAATCTCTGTTGCAGCACATTAATTTGAGTTTCTTGCTTGTTCAATCGGCGCAACAGACCAAGGATAATTATTGTAGCTCATGCACACATTGGTGGCTCTACCCACAAGAAGAAGCCACATCATCCCCTCCCCTTGGTCATAGAATACGCAAAACCTCCGGTCGGGATTGTCATTCGTCCATGAAGTCTTCAGTTGTGCAGTGTGGCCGCAATAACATTCCACCGCTTGTGTTGATGAATTTTCTGATGCTTAAGACATGTGGAAGGTTGGTGTTCTTCGTTATGTAGAGTTGATTTTGTGCAAGTTGTTGTTTTTTTTTTTTTTTTTACCATTTGCTTGCTGTATTTCAGGTTGGAAATTTGGGGATGGGGGGTGGGGGAAGAGCTTTGCTGCATTCTACAGGAAGAAAAAAAAAAGAAAGGGCAAGAAAAGGGCGCCACTTTTTCCCTCCATTCCTTCCCATGAGCATTACACGTGATATATTCCCTCTAATTCAGGTTAATAGACGGCCACGTGAGGATCATGTGGCTTTTTCTTGTTGACGGAAAAGTGAGTGGAGGACTAAATGTGATTAAAAAGTTATGAAAATTGGACTAAATGTGTTGAGCTGCAAAAGTTTCAGACCAACAATGTATACACAGTTAAATTGTGGAACTAAAAAGGTAATTTTTTCTTGTCACTATAATTAGTAACATGATTCTCATTGTCACTAAGTTGTCATTATAAGGATGTCATTAATTGTCAATAGTAACAACTTAAGCACTATTTTTATCACTATTTAATTTATAAAAATCATTAAGGTGACAAAACAAAATCTTTTATCACTTAATATATATAATTAGTGACAATTTTTGTATTATCACTAATTATTTTATCATTAATTAATTTATTTATTTATTTGTTATGTGTTGTTATTATTGTCTAATATAGAAAATGAAGGGTCAGAGTTGATTATTCATTTATGCTCAAGAAAAATTTATTATTTGTCATTATATCATTCTTATGTAGCAACATGAATCAGATAATAATTAAAATATTTTAGTGAAACTGATGCAATGGACACAATTCAAAGTTTTAAATTGAGAGGCAAAGATCAAATTAATAAGAAATAAAAAAAATTAACAGAAAGAAAAATAATATCCTATGAATATGACAAAAATAATATATGTGAATATGACAATCAAACATATTATTTTAGTTTTGTTTACTTATTTATTATTTTTACACATTGCAAGACTTCAACTCCATTGGAACTTGTGCCAAGTGGCCTGTGGCCCAACGGCATAAGCCTCCTATATAATGTGAGAGGTTAGGAGTTTAAATTCGAATGGTAGGAGTTTAAATTCGAATGGACTCTTGATGTGCGTGTGTATAAATAAATAAATAAATAACCTCCATTGGAACTTGTTATTTTGGAAGAAAAAAAATTATGTAGTTCTCAATTATCTTAATATCTTTAAATGTTAAACATGTTTTCCAACAGAGTAAATGATGAATTGCATTTTTTAATCTAATGTGAAGGTCAATTTGTAACACTGTAATAATTAGTGTTAAATTAAAGAAGAAAAAATAATTGAGCGAAGAATCAGTATTATTAAGAAAGAAAATAGAAAGAGTAACATAAATGTGACATTTCATTAAAATTAGTAATTTAATAAGTTGTAACTTTTTTAAGAGTATTCTTGTTAATTAACTAAAAGTTGTTAGTTTTTATAATTTAAAATTTTTGTACTCCTTAATAATAGTCTCTCCTATTTTATAACCAATTTAATCACATCTCGGTCAAAAACATAGATGTCAAGCCTCTTTTTAGACAATTTGAATTGGTCACTGTGGAATAGAATTTATGATTCATAGGACTTGTATTAGAATCAATCGCTTACTATTAGACTAAAAGCCATAGCTGTTAGTAGAGGCGTAACTTTATTTTCTATATATTTGGCAGCGCAAAGCACTTTATAAAGCTATGGTCCACTTGAGGTGGTTGTGTCGTATAAGCGCCATGAGGTGGGCGGTTAGTCCCAGTCAAAAGATGATATGGATAATAAATCCAACAATAACCCCCCCCCCCCAGTAATAGCCTGGGGACTTGAGCCCGTGACCTCGCTCTTATACCAATTGTTAGGATTAAACTCTTACAACTGGACTAAAAGTTATAATTGTTAGCAGAAGCGTAACTTTATTTCCTATATATTTGGCAACGCAAAGCAACGTATAAAGCTACGATCCACTTGAGGTGGCTGCGCCCTATAAGCTCCATGAGGTAGGCTGTTAGTCCCAGTCAAAAGATAATGCGGATAATGAATCCAACAACTTGAACTCAAGATATTTATTTAATATTTAAATAAATATATGTAATTAACTCATTAAAAATTTAAAATAAAGGTTCTCCATAGACTAACTGTGAGAATTGAAATCATGCAAAAATGCTAGTGATTGATGTTGACTTATATTTATTAAACACAATTTGATAGAATTCGAACTCCAAACCCCATACTTTTGTGTGAGGACAATGTTATTTGGCCAACTGACCGCTCAACTATTTTGACTTAAAAATTACAAACTAAACTTTTACAATGGTCTCTTAAAACTTGTATTACACTTGTAGGTCTAATTTACTTCAATGGATATATGGGGGATGAAAGGCTATATCTTAGATAATCCAATGCATACTAAGTTTGATGAAAGCCCAATAAATGAGGCTTGGCATGATATTGTACAAGATATGGGCATGCTGAGAAGTCCAACCCAATAGGAGGGAAGAAAAATTCATATAGCTTTGACCATATTGGATGATCGCTTAAATGACCCCTAAGTCCTCATTATAGGTTTTGTCAATTATGTTTACATCCCTATTTTTGTGAATGCAATTTATCGTATTTACAGAATATATATCCTCTTCTTTATTTCGATTCCCAACAAATCTGCAGATAAGACTCTACAATATAGATGGCAATTTTTGACTAGACATGACAACTCAATAAAAAATTATTAGACTTGAGTTGAGGTTTATATGGTTGAGTTGAAATTAGGTCAACTTGAAACACAATCTAAAAAAGTTGGGTTGGGTCATTAGTTGACCCGCTTGACCCGAAATTGCTTTTTAAATGACCCATCAACCGGGCGCAACCCAACTTAATCCAATCCATCCAACATAACATAAAAACACACAAATTTTGGAGTGCTCTCTTTTGTTGTCTATTTGCTTCATAAACTTTGCCTAATTTTAGACCCATTTTTATTAAATTAACATTGACTTGACGATTTTGGAAGATGGAATGTCATTATATTCTGTTATAAATGTAAACATATGACAATCCATTGCAAGTGTGTACATATATAATCCTATCTGCATTACTGTCTTTTACATTTAAGTTAGTACATATTTTTAAAATAATATTTAAGAGTAATTTACATTGTGTTAGTTGACTATATAATCATCTTCTGAAATTAAGTTTTAGAATGTAAATGCCACTAATGTGGATGATTTGAATAGTAATTACATACCTTTTGTTTTAAATGATTTTTAAAAAAGGAAATATATATATGTATATATATATATTTAAAGACCTAAATAAATATGAATCTCATTTAAATTTCATAGAAGTCTTTCATTTTTAAAATGCTCTTAATAAGTGACTCAGGTAGGTTGGGTGGATTTCTGGTTGGTGGGTCAACCCAATTCAAATCAGGTCGACCCAGATTGACATGATTTAGTTTAGGTTGAGTCTGACTTTGGGTTTATGGAGTTGAAAATTAAATCAATTAAATTTGAGTTGAACAAATTTATGTAATACTTATACATTAACTCAATCCGAACCCACCTAATCCACCCGAATTGCCACCCCTACCCTACTACTACAGTAAATGCCCCCATTGTCGACAGTTGCAAGGTTGCTACCCAGATTCAATAGCATGGTTGAAAGTATATAAGTTTCAAATCCATAAGTATCTCTTGCAATGTAATTTTGCAAACTTTATTTTCCACTTTTGTAAAGAACGGTATGCAATAAATAGGGGTTCTTACAAGATAAATAGTGCGGTGTTCAAACACCTGCAGTGTGGAGAAGCATAATTGGTTCATAAAACCCTACTTGAGCCAGTGGCGAAGCCACTTAGTGTTCAGTGGGGTCAAGTAACCCTACTGAACTTTTTTTTCCCCTTATATATGTATATATATGTATATGTAATATTTTCAAAATAAATAAATTTTATCTTTAATTGACCCCACTGAAAAAAAATAAAAATTCTTTAATGAGGGGGTCAATAATTTAACTAGGAAAGAAGTCATTCCCTCACTATAAGAATAAACAAGCTAGCAGAACAAGCGAACCACTCCCTTGGTTTTCTTTTTCTCTCAGCAGTCAGCACACACAAGGAAGGAAACTTCTCTTGAGAAAGTGAACAGTCCAAAGGAGCCTGTGATGTCTGCTTAACTGCTTCTAAGCTTGGAAAAGTATTTCTTTCTTTATTTCTTGTGATAGTTCTATATATTTTTGTTTCTAATTTTGGGATGATTCTTTTATTTCTTGACACTGGGATAACTGATAAGTGGTTTTATTTCATGGTTTAATTTTAGTAATGGGCTTTAGATAATAGATATGTATGATGAATTATTAAGTTTTTGTTCTAGAAAATGGTATTAGCCTGTGATGTCTGCTTCTAAGCTTGGAAAGGTATTTCATTCTTTATTTCTTGTGATAGTTCTATATATTTTTGTTTATAGATATGCATGATGAATTATTAAGTTTTTGTTCTGGAAAACGGTATATGAATTTAATTGCTAATCTATTATATTTTGACCATTGGTTTATGTTTGACCAGCTAAAAAAATGGATAAATTTGTGATCAAACTATCAAAAAAATCAAAAGATTCACCAGCATTACAAGCTTTAGGGCCAAATCAAGAACCTTCTTCTAGTGATTGTGTCAATCAATTTTCTAAAAAGAGTAAGATTGAATTCAATGATCTTCCAGCAGATCCTGGACTACACAAAAGAATTTCAGATTATGATGTAAATCAAAGGGATGAAATAAGAAGAGCTTATCTAAAAAAAAGGTCCTTGTCAACCACGGAAACATAATTTTCCAAAGAGGAATATTGGTGGCGTCATGCGTCGCTTTAGTGCTAAATGGTTTGACATCTATGGTAGTTGGTTGGAATATAGTGTTAGCAAAGATGCAACATTTTGTCTACCATGTTACTTATTAAGCCAGATATTGGAAAACAATCTAGGGGTGATACTTTTGGTACAACTGGCTTTTCTAGTTGGAATAAGAAAGAAAGATTTGATGCTAATGTTGGTGATTGTAATAGCATGCACAATCAAGATTTAAAAAGGTGCCATGACTTGTTGAATCAAGACCAGCATATATATTTTGCTTTTCAGAAGCAAAGTGATGAATTGAAAAAGGAATATCGGATTAAATTGCTTGCATCAATTGATTGCATAAGATTTCTTTTGCGTCAAGGTTTAACTTTTCGTGGCCATGATGAATTCTTAGATTCAAGCAACATGGGGAATTTTCTAGAGCTTTTGAGCTTTCTTGCAAATCATAATGATGTTATCAATGAAGTTGTTGTTGGAAGAATGCAAAAAAACTTAAAATTGGCAGCACCTGGTATTCAAAAAGATATTGGGTATGTTGCTGCCTCTGAAACAAGAAATTGAATCATTAAAGATCTTGGAGATGACTACTTTGCGATACTAGTTGATAAGTCAAGAGATGTGTTAGGTAAAGAACAAATGGGCGTTCTCTTATGTTACATTGATAAAAGAGGATTTATCATGGAGAGATTACTTGGAATTGTTCATGTTACAAAAACAATAGCTTTATCACTTTAATTTGCACTAAAGAATTTACTTTTGAAGCATGATCTTAGTTTGTGAAGAACACTTGGACAAGGATACGATGGTGCAAGTAATATGAGGGGAGAATTCAATGGCCTCAAAAGTTTGATTATGAAATAAAATCAAGCAGCTCATTGTATTCATTGTTTTGCTCATCAACTTCAATTGACTCTTGTAGTGGTTGCTAAAAATCAAGTGGATATTGCTTTATTCTTTAACATGGTGTCTAATATTGTGAATGTGCTTGGTGCTTCTTGCAAACATCGAGATATTATTTGTGAGACGCAGGCTGCCAAAGTAGCTCAAGTAATAGATAATGGTGAAATTCAAAGTGGACGTGGATTAAACCAAGAAACTAATTTGAAAATGGCTGGTGACACTCGATGGAGATCACATTATGCATCACTTTTAAATTTGCTTGATATGTATTCTACTGTAACTGATGTACTTGAGGATATTGAAGATGAAGGGATAGTTCCCGAGAAAAGAGCTGAATCATGTGTTTTGATGGATTACTTACATTCTTTTGAATTTGCATTCAGTTTATACTTGATGAAAGCAGTTTTGGGAATAGCAAATGATTTGTCAGTGCTTCTACAGAGAAAGGATCAAGATATTCTCAATGCTATGAAACAAGTTAGAGTATGTAAAACAAGATTGCAAAACATGAGAGATGAAGGATGGGAGTCTTTGTTATGCGAGGTCTCTATATTTTGTAATGTTCATGGCATTTGTATCCCGAACATGAATGATGACTTTAAAGCCCGAGGAAGATCTCGACGGAAAGCTCAACAAATCAGTAATGAGCATTGTTTTTTGATAGAAATATTCAATCAAGTGATTGACATGCAACTTCAAGAAATGAACAGTCGCTTCACGGAGGTAAATTCAAAGTTGCTTACATGCATAGCTTGTTTGAGTCCGAATGATTCATTTTCTTCTTTCAATAAAGATAGACGCATGCAGTTGGCCACGTTTTATCCATGTGAATTCTCCAACGTAGAACTCTTAACACTTGATAATCAACTTGAGAACTACATTGTTGACATGCGGTCTGATGAAGAATTCTTGGAATTTAAGGGAATTGATGATCTAGCTCGAAAGGTAGCAGAGACAAAGAGGAAAAGGGTATATCCACTTGTATATTTGCTTTTAAAATTGGCATTGATTTTGCCAGTGGCTACAGCAATAGTGGAGAGTGCTTTTTCTACCATGAAATATATTAAAAATCGACTGAGAAACCGGATCGGTGATGAGTGGTTAAATGATTGCATGCTTACATTTATAGAAAAGGATGTATTTGATGATGTATCTAATGAAGCCATCATGCAACACTTTCATGAATCTAAAGAGAGACGGGGACAATTGTAAATGATATTGTAAGTATTTTTTATATAATTTCGTCTTTATTTATAGTTTTTACTTCAATTCCGAATTAAATGTTTATTATATTAATTAATTAGTTAATGTGATATATTTTAGTAAAAATTTTGACCCCACTAAGAGTATTTTCTGGTTCCGCCACTGACTTGAGCTACCACGATTGAGAAGCCGGGTGAGGAGTGCTAAAATGTCAACTTTCAATTGATAAGTGTGAACTGAAGACTTCGTGTGTGGGATGTTGGTTGTTGTAATTGGTTACTGCTGAGTTGATTTTAAAGCATTATCTTGTTTGTGTCCTTTGTTTGAGCAACAAGTATGTTTCGTTCTATTAATTTTGCCAATCTCATTATTTTTGATAAATATGTTATTGTCGAACTTGCTTAAGTACGATCATCGTAAGCAACTAACAAATGAGAGAAGAATGACAGAGGCTGCAATTGTTTATCGCGTAAATTCTTAAAACTCGAATCTACAAACAACAAAAATGTGGAAACTCATATTTGGATCTAAGACCATCTCATTTCTCACAGAAAAAATAGGAGTTTCTCTAAAATTATCCTCTCTTTACCTAAATCGCTATTCAAGAGCTTCATCCTTGGGAACAAGAGTTTTGCTATGGCTTTTATTCTAACACTAATCTCACACAGCTAGTAACATCTTTCACCTAATATAATTTTATATTTTACAATATAATTTTTGAAAATTTTCATTTTTTGTTACCTAGAAATTTTTGGAACTTCAATTAGATATTAAGTTATTTAATAACATTTTATAATATAATTTATGAAAATTGAAAGAAAAATTAATTTTTTTCAATTTGTGTTACTTCAAAGTTTTTGGAACTTTAATTTTTATTAACTTATTTAATAACATTTTACATGTAGTTTTACATTTTGAAATATAATTTTTGAAATTCTTTAGTTCTCATTTATTAGAACTTTTAGAAATTTTAATTAGCTATTAAATTATTTAATAACATTTTATAGATATAATTTTACATTTTATGATATAATTTATGAAAATTGAAAAATAAATTGATTTTTTTTTCATTTTTCAATATTTAATTTTTTTTGGAATTTTAATTAGTTATTAACTTATTTAATAACATTTTATAAATATAGTTTTACATTTGACAATATAATTTTTTAATTTTTTTTCATTTTTTGTTAATTAAAATTTTTTAGATATTTAATTAGTTTTGTCTTATTTAATAACATTTAATAATACAATTTTTGTAAATTAAAAGAAACTAAAATTTTTCATTTTTTGTTATTTTGAAATTTTCAAAAGTTTATTTAATTGTTAACTTATTGTAATAAGATGTTGTAGATATAAATTACATTTTATATTATAGGTTATTATTTTTTGTAAAATAGTTACTTTGAAATTCAGCACTTGTCATTAGTTAGAAATTTTTGAAACTTTACAATTAGTCCGGTGGCTTGTAGTCAGCATCAATCTCTCTTATTATATGGGAGGTTTCAAGTTTGAACCTAAATGAATTTTTTTGTGTATATGTATTTAATTGTACAATTTGTACTTTAATTATATTATATATTTTATAATATAATCCTACATTTTACGTCCATCAAAGAGCCGAGAGACTCGTGTGAGGCAACACTGATGAGGGAAGACTACACGATGCGCTCACGAGAGCTCTAGCGGCACGTTAGAGAGCACCGGTTGGTCCTGTTGCATGATCTTTTTTATGCTTCTGCTCATGCCTTAATTATTTCTGACTGACTTTTAATACGTTGTTTGTATACATTGTCACTGTTTGCTATCTTTCTATTTTTCTTTAATTATGGATGAGATATTTCTTGTATTGTATGACATTTAATTGTATTAGAATTAGGGATTAGGGATGTAATATGAGTCGAGTCGACATGATTATAGCTCGATTCAAATTCGAGATTTATAATGAGTCAAGCTTGAGCTTTCATTTAGTTGTTCAAAAGCTCACGACCCAGCTTATGAGATTTTTTTATATTTTTAAATATTTTTTATATAAATTAAATAATTATTATACATTAATAATTTACTTATTTTTATTTTTAATTACTTTCTAAGTATTAATTAAATAATTATTTATATTAATAATTTATTTATTTTTCTATTTTTAAATATTTTATAAATAATATTAAATAATTATTATATGTTAATAATTAAATTTTATTGAGCTCTAGCTCGAGCCTTTAAGAAGAATTTCATTGAGCTCGAGCTCAGTATTTTGGGCTCGAACTCGAGCTCGAGCCTATAATTTTTTCAAGCTCAACTAGAGTTCGACTCATTTACACTTCTAATCAGAGCACTCATTGAATTCCTATATTTATCATTGTAATCGATTGTGATTCCAATCAAATTGAAAATTTCATATAAAGTAATGAAATAGTATATACAACTCCATATTACAGCAATGTGTATAAAAGTAATGAAATTTTCAGTCAATAGTTACTATGGAGAAATAAATATTTCATTACCAAGTTAATTGATAATTTCAAAGTCTCTTAAAATTTCAATTTTTTTGAAAAATGTTATTTAAAAAATTAAATCTTCTAAATATGATTTTAAATTTTATATTATACTTTAGAAAAAATATTTACAAAGTTTTCATTTAATTGTGTTCATTTGAATTACTTGGAATTATAGATAGTTAATTCTTTTTTGAAAGTGAAATTAAAAATATAATATTACATTTTACAATATAATTTTTGAATTGTTTTGCTTTTAAAAAAATTTCAAAAGTGCTTTTTCATAATTCGTAATTTACCAGCTACATTAGTTAATAATATTTTACTTAGAAAAATTAATATGTTGGCTAAATTATTTGTCAAAATTGGAAAGAAAATTTTAATTTATCTTTTTTTAAGTATATTTAAATTTTTGGCAAAGTAATTTTTTTAAATAAAAACAAAAATCATATTTATTAATTTCATTAAATAAATTAATTTGCAGAAATAAGTAAATAAATTAAAAGGAATATGCATGTCGTCTTTCTCAAACAAAATTTAATATATTTAAAGCAATTAATTAAATTGCAATTTAATTTTAATTCACACTAAATTAAACAAAAAAATTAAAATAATTAATAAATAAAAATTATTTAATTTTTTGACACAATAATTCCTACGAAATCTAAAACAAAACTCTCACCTGCAAACTCCATCTCTTAAACATTTATCACAAAAGAACTCCACAATCGATCATAACCTCACATAAACACTATTAATCATTATAAATTTTTCCACATCCGAAACCACATACTCCCTTCAATTCTCATTTCTCTCAAAAATCAAATATCATCTCAAATCTCAGGAAAACGGAAAGCGAGAAAAATTTTCAGGGAGTTACGTATCCCTGTTCCTGATCATGCACAAGAAATAAGTAAGAGAAATCAAACTAGTCTTTCACTTCGTGTTCACAACCACACTACGGGTACAAAAAGTTTTGCCAAAGTTAGAAGAGAAGAGGTCAAATTCTATCTCTATTTTACGTTTAATTACTTTATTTTTTCATGAGATATTTGTTAGGCATTCAACTTTAATTTCATGCGACTTTAATTCCATTATATGACTTAATTGTAGAAAGAGCGACTTGGGCATGCTTCTTCTCGAGCATAATTGTTTAAGCTTTGTTTCACAAAGAAAGATGACACTCAGAGTAAGTCTGTCAAAAATGCAATTGTATGTTCTCAATGATGTTTTCTAAATAAATAATTTAAATTCATGCAAGCATTGATATTCCATCATGTTTGGGATTTGGTTGTAGGTTGGAATGAATGAGAAAGAAAAGGAAAACTCCAATGAGTCGAATGGAGTTGCATCTAAAAACGACTCATACGCACAAATAATTTGTCAGGAAAAAAATGGGCAAGTTTGCATGTGTGGTGCTGGAGTTTGTCCTTCACTTGTGTTCAATGATATCTCTAGTCGTGGGACAAACCAAAATATGATTATTAAATCTTTACAAGAGCAAAATCGGGAGTTGAGAAATGAACTTGATCAGCTAAAATCTCAAGCATTGCAAGTGCCAAGTCATAATAATTTCAGTAATGATTCCACACAGGTGGCAATCTTTTATTAAAGTTAAGGGTCATTCCTTTGGTTGTTTAATTTTAATTTATTGGCATTAATGCATTATGCTTTTTCTTAGGCCTTGATGATTTGTCACCAATTTTTCAAGTGGCAAGGCGGAATGATTGGCACCTAACATTTTCTGATGTTTTTTTTAGTTCGGTTGATGACCTTCAAGTGAAATAATATTTATGTACTTAATTTGATGTTAAATCACTAAGAAACTTTTAATTTTTTCAGTATATCAAGAGTGTTAATTTCTTTGCATTTTTGTATATGTTGATTTAGAGGGTGCTTGGCTAAATTTATAAGATGTTTTTGGAGCTTATAAGATGTTCGATCTTATTTTTAAAATAAGTTGTTGAAGTGTTTGGATAAAATAAGATCTTGGAGCTTATAAGATGTTAATAACGACAATTTTGTAATTAAAATGGTTAAAAAAGAAAAAGCTTGTTAAGATCTTAAAAATAAGTTAGGGTCTCCTTATTTTTTTAAAAGAGCTTATAAGCTCCTAACGTCTTATTTTAGGATCTTATAAGCTCTTTTTAAAAAAAAATTACCAAACACTTTTTATCAACTTATAAACTCTCAAACATCTTATAAGATATTTTGATGAGCTTATAAGCTCAGCCAAACACTCTCTTAAAGTTGACTTCTTAAATTCAAATAATTAATTCATTTGCAATTATTCTTATGATTTTATATAATATATGACGATTATTTTATATACATAGAAATCACATGCCACGAAAACTACTACAAACACATATATAATTCTTGCTTAGAGATTTTTTACTTTTTTTTTTTTTTTTTTTTAATGTTTATCTTGCATAAAGCGGAAATAGTCAAATTAGAATCCTATTAAATATAAGTAGTTGTTTCTCAAGGACAGGGGCATGTACGTAAGTGCCTCAAAAATTTTCATATTAAGCAATAGCAGCCTGGGTTTTTATTTCTGATGTATGAAAGAAAGATTACCAATTAATGTTTTACAAATCACAGAAAATTATTTCATCCCTTCTATTACATTATCTCTAACCAGTTCATAGCCCTCCCTAGCTAGATTCATGAATATGTGTCCCATTCTTTATTAAAGCTCTATCTGTTTGCTCTTATGTATACATGTGATGTGATATTATATGATTGGGAGGTAGAAAGAACAAAGCTTTAATTTTTCACCATTGAAGAAAAGTTCATTAAGTGCTTTCATCTCCCCAATATCTTCATTTGCCATATTAATGTGTTATATATGTTTGAATTCTGTATTCCCTTTTTAGCAAATATCATCTTTTTCGCAACTTACGTTTTAATACTTGTAGCTTCAAAAGGAACAATTGTTTTGGCTATCACTACAAAAAAAATGTGTTATTTTTTCACGGAACAATTTCTTCAGAAATTTTCAAGGGCATTGAGGTCCATTGAAAATCCGATGGAAAGCTGTCACGAAAATCAGTGGAAATTTGACTGGACCTTGCCGCCTACTTATGCAACAGGGAGGTCCTCATAAATCAGTCAGAAATTTAATTTTCAATGGAATTTTTCATTGGAAAATTATAATAAGTTTTTTTCATAAAAATAATATATTTTAATTTTTGATGGAATTTCGTTGATTTTTCATTGGTAAACCTTATTTTTTCAAAAAATAATTTATTTAAGCTTCCGATGGAATTTTCATCAAAAATTTAAATTAAAAATCAGATTACAATTATTTTCCCTTCATTTTCTCTGTGTCCCCCCCCCCCCCCCCCCGCGGCGGTCTCTGTATAGTCTCTCTCTCCCTCTCATTTATTTTGTTTGCTGCCGCCACACCGCCCGTCGTTGCTGTTGCACCCATCACCACTGTCGTGCAGCTCGCTAGTAAGCCCGTCCCTCCCCTTTTTTGTGAATTTTTTCATAATATTTTGGGAAGTTGGTTTCTTATTATTTCTTTGATGATATTACTTGGTTTTTTATGAATTTGGAAACCTAGTTTGTTACTATGAATTAGGGAATTTGGTTACTTGCTTTGTTATTTAGTTTGTTACTTGATTTGTTATTTTCTCATATTGCTTTGACGAACTTGGGAACTTGGTTTGTTATTGTTTGTTTAATAATATTAATTGTATATTTTTGGGCATTTTGATTGTATAGAATCTAGGGTTTATTAAGAAATTAGATCTAATTATATATAAGTTAGACATTTTGGGTATTTTTATTGATATAATTTTATTTTTATATTATTTCTATAGAAATTAGTATTTTGATCATATAGAAATTAGACATTTTGTGCATTTTGATTGATATAATTGTATTTTTTTTATATTTTACTTGCATATTTGGGCATTTTAATATAGAAATTTTAGGCATATTAATTTATAGAATTTAGGCAATTCAATTATGTAGAAATTAGGCATTTTAATTGTATATAAATTAGGTATTTTAATTGTATAGAATTAAGCATTGGGTTGAGTTTAAGATTTTGAAATTATTTATGGTCTAGGCATTGTATAGAAATTATTTGATTAATAAAAATTAAATTAATAGTAATAATAATTATAAACTTGTTATTAAGTAATAGTTTAATTAGAAATTATAATATTTTAATTAGAAAGTTGTTTGGTTCTGAAGATCATTAATTTATAATTATTTTTTCATTTATAATAGGTTTATCTGATTGTTGCTTACTTCTGCTCATCCATATTGTCATAGTTTTGAAGTTGCAATTCTTTTATATTCTGTACCACTTATATTAGAAAAATTAATGCTTTTATGAGTAACATGTGTTAGATTGAAATTTAGATATGATTTGTGGTTTTATGAAGGAGAATA
Source organism: Jacaranda mimosifolia (assembly GCA_018894105.1). Classification (NCBI taxonomy): domain Eukaryota; kingdom Viridiplantae; phylum Streptophyta; class Magnoliopsida; order Lamiales; family Bignoniaceae; genus Jacaranda; species Jacaranda mimosifolia. Next base: position 33,643,091 of record CM032119.1, read on the forward strand.
GGATCCGGGAGAAGGGGTGGAATCTTCCAATTTGTTACTATTGGATTATTGTTTGCTTGCATGCGTGCGGGGCAATAAGGAGATGTGATATGAAGTAGTTTTATTATTATTATTATTATTATTATCTTTGTTTGACAAATTTTTTTTTGTATCGTGTGTTAGAAAAGACTTGCATTATTATAAATTTTTTATTAATTAATAGGTTAATTAGAAATTAATGCTTTTATGAGTAACATGTGTTAGATTGTGGTTTTATGAAGGAGAATAGGATCCGGGGGAAGGGGTGGAATCTTCCAATTTGTTACTATTGGATTATTGTTTGCTTGCATGCGTACGGGGCAATAAGGAGATGTGATATGAAGTAGTTTTATTATTATTATTATTATTATTATTATTATTATTATTATTATTATTATTATTATTATTATCTTTGTTTGATAAATTTTTTTTTGTATCGTGTGTTAGAAAAGACTTGCATTATTATAAATTTTTTATTAATTAATAGTTTAATTAGAAATTACAATAGTATAATCAGAAAGTTGTTTGGTTTTGTTCCATATTTAAGATCTTGAATTTATAACTATTTTTTCATTTATAATAGGTTTGTTTGATTGTTTGTTCCTTTGGTTCATCCATATTGTCCTAGTTTAGCAATTCTTTCATATTCAGTATCTTTTATGTTAAAAATGATTAATGCTTTTATGTGCAATAATCATGTATTAGATTGAAATTTAGATATATGATTGGTGGTTTTAGGAAGGAGAATAGGATTCAGGGGAAGAGGTGGAGTCTTCTCATTTATTTTTATTAGATCATTGTTTACCTGCATGCGTGCGGGGTAATAAGGGGATGTAATGTGAAGTAGTTTTTATTATTATTGTTGTTGTTTTTGTTAGATTTTTTTGCATCGTGTGTTGGAAAAGACTTGAATTGTCATAATTGTAGGGGGAACTCTACCAAAAATTTTCTTTGGGTACAATCTTTTATGAAATCCCCTATAATAACCCCCCAATGGCCAAAATTTTGAATTAATAAATCCTTAATAGGGGAGACTATACCCAATTCTTTACCGTGCATTAGTCTTTTAAAAATACCCCTCTGTGGCTCTTAGATGATAAATGTCTCCGTCACATAAATAAGCAAGTGTTCTTTCTTGAAACCTTAAAATTTTATGAAGTAATAAAGTATTTGCATCTTTAGTTTCAAGATAATTTAGAAAATCAAGTAAAAAAGAAGCGAGTTGGTACATGTTTCAATTATCATTAACTTAAGAAAAAAAAAGGGCTAATTTGCTTTTTAGGAGCATAAAGTAATATTTGGATAGGCATTCATCAAATCTTCATCATCCTACCATCAATTTATATAGGAAGACTCATTGTGATGCTTAGAAGACTCCTTGGGTTATGCTTATATGATTTCTAATTTATCATTGAACCAGATACTAATATGTATTCATATATACAATATTATAGAAAATATTATGCAAATTAAATTAATTAAACAGATTAAAAACCATTACATAATCACAGAAATGCCCTACTTGTAATGACAAAAAATATGATTCGTATCATCTTAAAATTAAGTCAATTCAAATAGTTTCCATTTTTAGATAACAAGTGATCAATTTGTCATACATTAACACTCAATTAATATTAATAACATAATTTTCTAATGATGTAGATGAATATTACTCCACATAGACTTTGGATGTACAATATGTTGTACTTTGGTCATGTTGGAATTAGACAGGAGTTCTTGGATGGGATTGAGAATGTATCAATCATGCATGCGGTTTGCCTCAGTTTGCGAGAGATTGGAGAAATATTAAAATTACCTATTAATATAATAATATATTAGAAAAATAATTTTATTTAAATATTGAAATATTACATGTAATTATAATTTTATAGTATCAAAATAATTTTTTTATATATAAAATATTACATGTATATGTAATTATAAATTATGAAAACAATTTTATTAAAAATACTAAAATATACATCAAATATAATAATTTTATTTTGATATCAAAATATTATGAAGATAATTTTATTTTGATATCAAAATATTATGTATAAATATAATTATATATTACAAAAGTTATTTTATTTAAATATTAAAAATATTACCTGTAATTATAATTTTATAGTATCAAAATAGTTTTTTTATATATAAAATATTACGTATAAGTATAATTATATATTATGAAAATAATTTTATAGGAATATTAAAATATACATCAATTATAATAATATCTTATGAAAATAACTTTATTTTAATATCAAAATATTATGTATAAATATAATTATATATTATAAAAATTATTTTGAATAGACTGCTGGTTTAAAGCTCATATGGCTTGTTGTGGAATATGATATATTATTGTGAATATTCTTAGAACAAACATGATTTTCATGCGGGATTATTAAATGCTTTCTCTTGGATGTTGGTCTAAAATTTTCAATTTATTGTAATTGTCAGGATTATAGAAGTTGTTCCAAGCGGTATTAGTTGTTTGTACATTTGAATTTTATAAGATAAGATATATGCTATTGTATGTTGGCAACTTGTAATGACACAATTACTTTGAAGAAATTCTAGTCGTGGCCACAAGGAGTAGTCCAACTTGGACCAAGAATTGACATCTTGGCGCTGCGGCCAGAAATAAGTGCGCGCTGCGGCAACAAACGGAAAGTGAACTATAAACAAGAATTAACACTGTGTTTGTTTAGTTTTTTTCAAAATATTTTCTAACTCCAAAAAATAATAACAAATGAACACTACATTCCCCAATTTTAACTCCAAAAATACTTTTTCTTTATACCAAAAATAATAAATATCCCCCAATAGCAAAAAAAAAAGGAATACCTACTCCCTTCTTTTCTCACTCTGTCTTTTACACCACTCATCCATTTCTCTTTCTCTCACTTCACTTCACTCACATATATATATATATATATATTATATTTACATATACAAAAATATTAAATATTACTAATTAAATTTTTTTATTTTCTTTGTGTATTTAGTTATAAATTTAACCAAAAAAATTAAATATAGTACAGTAATCCTTTAAATGATCTAAAGCATTCAACAAAGTATTAATCAAATGAATTAACATAATCATCCAAAAATATTTAAAAAATTAAATAATATTTAATAATATTATTTTATTTATTTTTTATTTTCGAGTAAAATATATTATTTACGAATAACTAGTTTACAATTTGATGTATTACTTACTAATTGCAAAGTAAATATGTTAAGTATATTACACTGCTAGGTTATTTTATTTAATAGTTAATATCTAATTTTATTATTTTGTTTATTTTTTTATTTATATATTTAATTTTTCTTTACTAGTTTTTATACTAATTATTACATATTTATATTTAATTATTTATTTAAGTAGTTAATATATTAATAATTATAGATTTATTAAAATATAAATAATATTTTTGTTAACTCATATATTTACTAGTAAATATATTATTAATTAAACTTTTTTTAAAATATTATTTAAATTAGTAAATATATTATGATTATACCTTAATTAAAATATTATCAAAATAATTTCAAATTTTACTTAATTATTTACTATTAATATTATTAATTACAAAAAAAAATTTAAAAATTATTTAATTAACTGTGCATTATAATACGTTTATCAATTTTTTTTGCTTAACTATCATTAAATAAATTTTTATAATTAAATAATATTATTTTCATATCATAATTTTTATTCATTTCATCAAATTATCATGTCATAATAATTTTCTTAATTATAATTTTTTTAAAATAAATTTAAAATTAAATTAATTATATCAATTCACCATAATCATATATCAATCATTAAAAATATACACATACATACATCAATCATCCATATATATATATATATCCACATATATTTATTAAATTTAAAAACTAAAAATCCAACAAAAAAGTAATTGATTTGACATTTATAGTGAAATTTGTCTCCAACAAAATAATTCTAAACAAACGATTCCATTTTCTATGTTTCCCCCAAACAAAACCAAACAGTGGGACCATTTTTCATTTTTAACTCCCAAAACATCTTTCCCTTGAATACTTTTTAGAAAATGCCAAAAACATAACCAAACAGAGCCTAAGCATTGGTGTCGTGACCACATAGACTAGGGGTGAAAATGAGTCTAGCCAAGCCCAAATCTGCTAGGCTCAAGCTCGGCTCGTTTATTAATTTGCGAGCTCGAGCTCAAGCTCGAACTTGGTCGAGTTTAAACAACCAAGATCAAGCTCGGCTTGTTGGAATAGACGAAGGCTTGGCAAGCCTTATCGAGTTTGACTTAATAAGGCTCATCATAGAGAAGCAGAAAATCTCAATTTGTATAAGTTTGGATTAACTTGAGCTCATTTAGACTTAAAACAAAATCTATAATTATAAATTTTTTAAATAATTTTGTTATATATTTTTCTAAAAATGAAAAAACTAAATTATTGTTATTATTATTATTTACTTATCTTTATATATTTTATTATATGGGCCTAGATTATAATTATATATGTGTATATATATAAAATAAAAAAGTTCATTGAGGCTCATGAGCTTTTCGAGCCGAATATTATTGAGCTCTGCTTAGATCGGGCTCGAAAAGATCGAGGCGAGTCCTAACCATTCATGAATTGTCTCATCTCATTTACACCCCTAATAGGCAGCGAATACGGACCAAATCTTCCTTCTTCATTTTTTTTTTTTTGTTCAAAAGAATGATATTTTAGTCAATTCAATATTTATTTCTATTTTATCATTCATTCAAGTAAACATTTAATAAAAATATCCACTTTTATCATTTGTCTTATAACTTATATTACAAAGTAAGTATAATTTATAAAGTACAAAGTTATTTTAATCCTTAACTCAATCCATCAATTTATCTCACTATTTGACATCCTATATCACCAATTAAACGGGTCTACACGTAAGAATAAATAATTAAAAATATTTTATTTTTATATATTCTAATACGAAACATCTAATACATGTATTATACATATTTTAGATTATAGTTTGAAAACAATATTCTATTTTAATTGATAATTAAAAGATGCCAAAAATTAAAGATAGAATTGGATGCCAAAATTAATTGATAATTCGTAAAGATAGAATTGGATGTCAACAAGCAAATAGAACACTTTTAATTAATTATTTTGTACTTACATTTTACTCATACATTTATCCATTTATATATTATTTATTTTTACATTTCACAATAATATGAATAAAAATTTGAAAAAATATTCACACCACATCCCACGAATCGTGTAACTGCCCATAAAAGCGTAAACCCCACGGTTTGACATTGTTGCGTTATTTCTCCGAAGCCAAACAATCATATATGCTATTAAACTTCTCTCTCACACAATGAGAGCCTGAGAGGTGGAAAAAAAAAAAAATGGGTAACCGTCGTTTTGCGCAGGCGACGACTAGCGACGACGAGTACAACGAGCCACTGCCTTGCAGCAACTCAAGCGGCAAAGAGAAGCTAGACAAAAGGAAACGTAAAATGGTACACTTCCCGGACGAGGATGAAGAGGAGAAAGAAAAAGCGCAACTGACCGAACAAAAGAAGAAGAAAAAGAAGAAGAGCAAAGAGCCTAAGCCAGAGGCTGAAAGTGAAAATGAGGAGCAGGGCGATGTGGAAGCGCAGCCAATGGGTGCCGTGGTTAGGGTTTCGGGAAAAGGGAGATGGAAGAGGAATCATTACCAGTCGTTTGAGTACAACGGCCATCAATATTGGCTGGTGAGTCTATTTCTCTCTCTTCTTTTGGATAACTTTTATTTAATGATTATTCTGGTGCGCCATTTTGTTGATCATTTATTCTTATTTATCATGATACTTTGAGCTTCTTTTGTATTTCTACGGAGTATTTAAGTTTGTTATTTTTCTTTTCTGGGTGTATTTGTTGGGGAAAATGCGGGAGTGTATATTTAGAGTTTTTTGTCGTCCAATCGATATTACTATGGCTTTTTATTTTGTTGCTGATAAGGAAATTGATTTCATCGATCATTCTCTATTGATCATTCTCTATCATGGAAGCGAAAAAGAAAAGATAAGAGCAAAGAAAATATTTTTAGTTTGAATACGCAGTGTTTAGATGACAAATCGTAATCTGAGCTGAAAATTTTCGAAGATAGGGGAAGACAATCAAAATGGGAACTCTGTAATTCCTTCCTTTTTAATTATTTCGCCAATTAGGTTGGGTGTATATGGGTTCAATAAGCTATGAAGAACTTCACAGGTTTGACGAAATGGTTCATTGTCTGAGGTTGTGTTGCCACTTGTAGAACGAAAGATGCTAAGATAACCAAATATAAATATAGGGTGGAAACATCAGGACCTATATATGCAAATGAATGTCAAAGCAATGATTTGATATGAAACTGTGGATTTATATAGTTCAAAAGAATACTGGTGTCGACAGTATGCATACAAGAGTCTAGTCTCTAGACAATTAGGTGACGCTTGATCTCAGCATTTGCAAGTCAGGCATTGTGGCATGAGACTTAGTAAATCTAAGTTGCCAACTATCTGGGCTTCTGCTTGTTTATTCAAAGTTGTATTTCTGTTATGTCATAGCATTTTAGGAAGAGAAAATGTTAATTAAATCTCTCTCCTCCTCTCCCCACCAATTCCCTCTATTTCATTCATGTGGATGTCTAGGGGGATATGGTGTGTGATATATTCTTTGTTAGCACTTAGCAGCCCAAGTGGTCTTATGACAATAATGTTTAGTGGCTCTTATCTTTTTATTAAACTAAATTATGAATGTTTCAATTGGAAGCACCATTGAATGTAATTTTATCTGAATGTTGTATTCTGGCTTGTAATGGCTCATTAACTCTCATATGTTTGGACACTTTGTCCAGCAAGTTGTTTCCATTCTCATACTATTTGATCTGTTTGTAGGAGGATCCAGCGCTTTTCCATCCTGAGAACCAGAATCAGAAGCCTTATGTGGCCATTATTAAGGTAAACTTTTGTTTATGCTTGACTTCCACTTATGAAAGAGGTTGTATGATGATATGCAAGTTTCCTTTGCTGAAATGTTACTTTGAGACTTGAAGCCACATTGGCGACTTTCTGGTGTGGATGAAAACTTGGTTGATGGATGATGTTTGATTGATGTTATTGATAAGGAATAAATGTCTTCTTGCCGTTGTCTTAGACCTCTGAATCAGATGGAATTTGAATTGAGGGTCTATGTTCTAATGCAGAATGCTCATCTGTAAATTCTGGAAACAATTCATGGTCTTTGGTGCGATCATGAGATAACAAGCTTTTGAGGTTTTCAGTGTTCTTTGTCCCTAAAAGGAAGTCCAGTTGTCATGGGATGTTTGAAGCATAGGTTTGAGTCATCTTAATTCCTTTCCAGAACTTCCTTTCATCGAATATCGTGAAGGTTAAGTAAATAGATGTTTTTCCAATGACTGGTTATCCGTATCTGTAATGTGCTAGTTCCAACATCACGGAGGTCATGGTGTATCCTAAATGACCTTTGTTGCTTCTTTAATGTGTGCATTTTATGTTGAAAGTTGGTAGCCTTTAATACTTTCAATTTACTTTGCTTTCAATGCATTTATTTTCTAACAACTATCTCCTTTTATACTCCAGCACATTCTTTGCTATACTTAGTATTAACTTCGTATTTTGTGTACAGGACATTTCTCAAACCTGGCAAGGGGAACTAATGGTAACAGGGCAGTGGTTCTACCGGCCAGAGGAGGCAGTAAAAAGGGGAGGTGGAAATTGGTCATTATGTGATACGAGGGAACTGTTTTATAGTTTCCACAGAGATGAAGTTCCTGCAGAATCCATCTTCCATAAGTGTGTAGTTCACTTTATACCCCTAAATAAGCAGATTCCACCTCGCCAACAACACCCAGGTTTCTTTGTGCAAAAAGTATATGACACTGAACAAAGGAGGCTCTTTAAGCTAACAGATAAAGATTATGAAGAGAGCAAACAACATGAGATTGATCTTCTTGTTCAAAAGACTCTTGCACGCCTTGGGGACCTTCCTGACCTTGCACCTGAGGATACTGATGTGGATCATGGAGATCAATTGAAGAATAAGAGACTTTTTAGGAGAAGGAACATGTCACTTTTGGATGTTTCCAGGGAGGACGAAGGACTTAGCAGATCTCAATCACTTAAACCAGAAACTCCAGGAAACACTGCTGCTAGTTCATCAGAATATTATGCTATCCTTGCAAATTTTAAGATATTGACTGGGGAAACGCAGCGCGACAAGTGGTTGGAAAAGCTTCTTCAATCTATTCAATATATATGCACTCCTGTGAGCAATAAGCAGACTGATGGGACAGAAAGGGCTGGTTCGGATGTTAGAAGTCCCAGTAATAAGAGTGTTGACTCAAATGAAGAGTGTCATGATAAGACTCCCAAGGTAAGTGTTGATATTTGGTCAGATATCCTGACAATTGGTAGAATCTTCTTGCCATTGATCTGATTGATGAAATTGGTCAGAGAAAATATTTGTTAATATTGTAATTCTTCAACACATTCTTTCTATGTATATTTTATAGGATGATATATCATTTGACTGGCCTGATGCTGCTATTCCTGCCGTAGCTGCTCTTGAGAAAGCAGCTCAAGATGCACTTTCTGCAGATTTTCAGAAGTATAACCAAAAGATGCGGCAGTTAGCATTCAATCTTAAGGTAGCTGTGACTCACTTTTATCATAAGTCTATGCATGCTGTTTTCCCTGATCTCATTATTGATTACTATTTTGAACTTTCATGAAAATATAGTAGTTTGGGCTCACTAACTATGACTTCCGATCTGTGGCACTTGCTTCAAAATGCTTTGGATCTGCCTCTGGTTATTTTTGCAGCTCCTATTCCTTTTTATGCATTCGATTGTTATTCTCTATGTTATTCTTAGATTTGTGCTTTTTCTTAAACTCGCCAACTCTTGGCAGAGCAATGCTGCATTAGCACGACGTCTTCTGAATAGGGAGTTGGAACCTGCACAGATACTGAATATGTCACCTAACGAATTAAAGGTGCAGGTTTCTTATTCTCTTTACTTGGCCCATTTTTTTTTTTTTTCCTTTCCTTCTAGCTATTTTGGCGCTTGCTTTTAGTTTTGTCATTACATAAAGCGTGGTGTGGTATTCATATTAATATGAAAGTTAGAACTTAAATAGGGCAGAATTGTAAGTTCCATTATTGTTTTCCACATGTTTGACAGTCCATTGACGAGGCAAATCTATGTCATGTGGCTGTTGCTAGAGTTATATTTTGTCCATTTTTTGGTTCAATGTGAACTTGTGTCTTACAGGAAATTACTGTGTTAGCTTATGTTTTCCCGTCAGAACTGATGACAGGATGGTTTTTAGGCCTTTTTTACTTTCTTTTTATGTACTCAACAAGCTGAGCTTTATCCTTTTGTATTTGGGCTTAGCTGCATGAATTATCCATTGACTCAAGCATTGATTAGATTTTGGAATATCTTCTGAGAAGAAAACATTCTCAAGATCTGGCATTTGATGTAAAAATTTGTTTCTTTTTGGCAATTGGATTTTTTTCCTTTTTTTTTTTTTTTTTTTTCTTCTGGTGGGGGTTGGGGGAGGTGGTTGGAGGGGGATTGGGACAGATATTTGACGCAAGGAAAGCGCTTTGCTAGTTGGTCCTTGAGATAACAAATGTCATGGGGTCAAGGAGCTTGGGGTTTCTGCCTGTATCTATATGGCATCTGATTCGAGAATGCATACCAAGTATGAATTTGATGTTAGTAAGAAATTCCCCTTAATCTATGTTCAAACTTTTGTTTTCCCCAGGAAGGTTTAACAGCAGAAGAAATAGCAAGAAAGGAGCCAGTGGAATCAGGCCGCTTACAGGTTGTTCATGGTGTTTTTATTTTATGATTTCGTAGAAGAAACATGTTTCTTTGCTTTGTAATATGGAGGTCAGCTATTCTAGCTGCTCTACAGTGTCAATTACTTTCATCATTGCTTTTCCTAAGAGTTTGGTGTTCTTTGTTTCTGCTGGGGCCAGATGACTGATGCTCGTTGTAAAAGATGCATGGAGAAACAAGTGGGTTTGATAGATATTATCCAGACAGGACATGGAGATCGCTATCAGGTTCTTAAATTGGCCTTTTAAATCTATAAATTACATTTCTCTGATCATTTTTGCCCATCATAGATAATGAATAACAACTCTTTTGTCTGGCTACTCGATATGCATCCGATCTTACTCTGTGTTGCATGCTCAGCTGGAGTGTCTTGCTTGTGGTAATACCTGGTATGCTTCTAGAGATGATGCTGCCACACTGACAATAGAGGGGCCAAGTTCTGCCAAGACTGTTGGCACTGCACCATTGGCTACTGCCAAGTTTGAAGATCTGGATAAGAATTTGGTTAATCTGGCTGGAGATGAGAGGCCATCCACTGATATCATTAAGAAAACTACAGAAGCCCTGCCGGTATTAGATAATCAGAAATCATCTGGCAAAACTCAGACTGAGGAAAATCCTGCAGACGCTAATGCTATGTAGTCCATATTCTGGTACCTTTGAAAGTTGCATATCCTATCTGTAAATAGTTAACAATCTGTAATTTGGTGAACGTTACATAATTGTTGCCCTAGTGCAAAATGGTTAGGAGAATAATTTATCATGTAAAGCTGAAGCTTTGACTGATAATGCTGTGTTTACTAGTGTAATCCATGCTAATAGTTCGTTTCTCGTTTGTGATAAGATCATTTTGACTTCTATTTAGAGGTGTTTGGAGACCTTAAAAGATAGGGATAGTTATAATACTTCTCCTGGCATATGATGTAAATATCAGTACATTCTCTTAAATTTGAATGATTGCATTTTATACTTTTGACATTTATTGTCGACTAACGATTAGATCCAATTGTTATGGGTACCAATTAGATCTGTATTGGTGTAAACGTTGGTACATTATCTTAAAATTAGATAATTACATTTAGTACTTTTTAACATTTTGTTGTGACTAACAATTAAATCTAACTGTGGTTTTTGGTGAAAGGTTATAATGTTAATGGAAGTAGTTACTGAAAATTTAATTTTGTCATCGGTCAGGATAGGAGTATTATTATTATTATTATTGAATGGCCCTTGGCCTAAAATAGCATTAACATCACACAAAATGTGGGGGAGAAATTCGAACCTAATGGACTTTGCCAAGTGGGTTCAAGTTGGCAAGTTCTAATTCAAAACTTATAATTATTATGAGTTCTACAAATGAAAGCATGTCACGACTGAGTGAAAGTTTAAGTTCACGAGATACTTTAACCTCTTATAGAGTAAATGTTGTGTGATTATTATTTTTTTAAACATGTAGGGAAATGTTAATTATAAGTTAAATATGGGTGAAAAGTATGCAGAAAAATTAACAAAGTACGCTGTTTGACATCCCCTTTGTGGAAATACATTATACAAGATGGAAACATATGCGGCCTCCTGCATAAATGTAGCCTTCAAGTATTCTTAGGCATTCGGAGATGGAAGCTATGAGAGTGATTGCCTAACATCTCATTTTTAAAATGTGAATTTTAAGAGACAAAAGCATGATAAATAGTTGTAGAGAAATGAAAATGTTTGTTGAGAATATGAGATAATAGTGTAATAATGACAATTGATGTGATATGTTATAGTTTATAAGACGTTTAGATATGAAATAAAATTATAAAAAACGAGATAAAATAATTTAGAAGAATTAAAATATGATAAAAATAAAATGATTATAGTTGGTTTAACATGTCTTTTCTTATAAGAAATTATTTGAAAATTTTCTTTGATACTAATTTTCAGTTTCACAAGCCAACATAAAATTGAGATAAATGTACCTAGGGATGAAAATATAGGAATGGTTGCTCAAAAGCACAGAAGCACTTACCATCTTAAAAACTGTTTTCTAAAAGTTACAGGACTGTTTGTTTATGTCTTGGTTGTCTTGTGAGATTTGTTTTAACATAATGAATTTTTGGTAGTAAGTTCAGGGAATGTGATATTTGTTTAGTTTTATTATAGGGATTGTTGGAAAATATTTTGGAAGAAAATTGTATATTTGAAAGTATTTTCAAAAGAGAGAAATATTACTATAGATGTCATATCAATCAATGTTAAATTGAATTAGTAAGGTAAAATTGAATCTTTTATATTAACTACTTATATAAATATATAATTGTAATTATAAGTGTATACATAATGGTAGTTTTATAATAATCCCTTGGGGAACGAACTAGGATGTTTGGAATGGTATAGTTCCGGGAATATATATATATATATATTATTTTGACAGTGGTTCAGGGGAAAGTTCAAGCTTATTTGTAAGTCCATCAAGAATTGAATATTGTTCTGGAAGAACACAATCAAATATGGCCTACATCTCTTCTTTGAATAATGTGTCTCTTTCAGAAGGGTTGTATGATTTCATAATACTATTTCCTAATAGATGAAAAATGTATAGAGAAGAATTTGTTCTCTCTACAAAAATCTTGTATCACAAACTTTACTTTCGCATATATTTTTTTACTGCTTTTCTTAAATTCTTCCAACGTTTTATGTATCTCTACTAACTAAGGCAATTATGGAAAAGTGTTAGTTTGTGAAATTTTTTTGATCTAATATATCCCAAAAATTTATGATCTATAAAAATGTATTGAAAAATTGAAAGTGTGATATGCCTAATTGCGTACAAAAAACCCCTATATTGTTCTTAAGGTGATAACTGCCCCTACTATTTGTGCTACAGGGATTATGACAATTCAACCCTAGGATTCAACTAAAGCACCCAATGAATTGTAGTCAGCACTCTGAAATGACTACTTAAGAATTTCTGTTAATGTTGAGAATAATTGAAAGAGAGTGAGAATATCTTTTCTGATGGAGAGTAATAATGCTTTTTCTTTTAAAATACATAATGAATTTGTGTGGATTAATTCCCCTTATATAAGGTTATAATGACTATTCACAATAATTATGATTGTTAGTTTAAACAATGCACTGATTTTAACAGTCTTATCTTTTTCCTAACAATCACATTGTTTCTGATTAAAAGCGTAATTCAAATAAATTACGTATTTAATTAAATTTTGAATTAAAATATAATTTGAATTTAATCCACAACACTTCGCGCACATGCTAAAGTGCTAAGTTTTGATTATTAAATATATATATTAATATTCAACCAATATATATATATATATATAATTCTCATGCACTTGAACACTCTCCAAAAAACCTTAAAATAATCTAAAAGCTTAACGAGAGATTCTCCTAATAAAGAGACTCTCCTTTTCTTATTTTTCAATATGGGACTGAGATCCCGAAAGAATTCTCATATCTTCTCCATTTAAATCTTAACATATTATCTAGAAGTCCTAATTAATTCCAATAGCATATGCCAAAAATTTATAAAGATTCATTATATTTTGGGAGCATACATAAATTTCTATTTGCATCAAGGCAGTCGAGTCGTGGATTCTATTGTAAAGAAAGTGCATTTTATCTTGTGTCTTAATCGAGTTATTTATTTATTTATTCTTATTAAAATATTTTGTCATTTGGGGTGCTATTTCTTTTCCCTTATTAAAATAATTCTTTTTTCAATCCATGTCCATTTGGGGCGTTATTTTTTAAAATATTACCCAAAATGCTATTTGGGATCCAAATTTAGAATCTTTGGTCAATATTCTATTTCTTAATTTATTATTATTTTAACTATTTTTTTGTTTTATTTAATTTATTTTAGTAAATGTAAAGAATTTAAAAAATTATATTAAGTTATGAATTTTATAAGTAAATTTTAATTTATATATATATATAATTTTATATTTCACATATTTTTATGTCATATATTTTAAAATTTTTAAGTGTAAAATTATATTTTTATGACTTATTGGTTAGTTTGAATATTTTTTGTAAGCAAGATTTATAAAATAGCTATTAAAAACTAGCAGTTAAAAGCTAAGGGAATCACCATAAATTCCAAGCCAGCTTGGTAGAGCATCTATGGTGACTCAAAAAAATATTATTACACCATGATAACTAAATTGTACTAGTTCATAAATTTATTTGTATTATTCTTTTTCCTTCAAGTATGTACCTTTTGATAAGTTGCTTAACAAAATAATATTTTTAAATTATCAAATTTTTTTCTTTATTCTTTTAGATATTATTTTCTAAAAATTAAAATTAATAATAATTGATAAAACGAAGTGAATAGAATAGTCTAAATATATTAAAATAAATTCATATACATTAAAATAATATAAAAAATAGAATCTTGGACTGGAGAAGGGAAATGCTAGTTGAAGTGCTATATTTTTAGGTGTTATTTTTACTGATGTGGTAAAAAAACTAAATCCTAAAATAAATTCAATGTTGGAGATGGTCTAAGAATGCGTGTTTAAAATCAAATTTTCTAACACCACTTTAGATAGAACATTATTTGTCCATTCTGTCCATCGTACAAACACTTCCCCTTAAGACTGGACTGTTTCTTTTCTTATTTGTTGCCCTTGTGCCCAAAGAATATCATCACAAACAATCAAAACATAAAGGCTTCTGGAACAATTTGTTTTTCCCTTGCAAAAGAATCCGAAAAATACATATTCTGTGTTAGAATCATAGTACCAACTTCTTATTCTAAAGACAGGAGCAATGGGGCGTATGGCCTACTCTCACCATTGTGTAAAATAACCCAATCATACTTTCTGTTTGGGAGGGATTCAAAGTCCAAACAATCTTACCTTTGAATACATGTAAAGTCACAATCACTGTATGTGAATCTTTCAATTTTTGCAACCATCAAAAGTTGCAACTTCACCAATAAAAGTGAAGTTTTATACTTAAAATTATGACAGTTATAAACATCATTAATCTTTTATTTATGATTAATGTAAATATGTTGTAATTAGACGATAACTTGTGTGTGAGGTATAAATGTGTGCGGTTGGAGCTAATTTTATTAGTTTTAATAGGAAATTTTAAATTTCAATAATATAATTTTATATAACTTTGAAGAGAGCGATTGTTTCTACCAGCTTCCTCCTAATTCCATACTAACATGTGTGCCGACTCATGAACACAAAATTAGTAACACTCTCACTAATTTTGTGCATTACATAATCTTTATTGATGCTAATGCACTTCACTCTCATGTCACCAATCCCATAATAAATGTTATTCATAAATAGACAGTTGTGAAGCATTGTTATGCCCAAGTCGTGTACCCAGGTGAGATGCAATCATAAATTTCAATTAGAAAGATATAAATTTTGGTCATGTCGGTAACCTTTGGAGAAGTGATATATTTACGTCTCGTATCTCTCTTTTTGGATGTATTCGAAACTTTAATCACAACATAGATGCATTGAAGACAATTTTTGAATGCGAGTAGGTGTAATGAATGTTAGGAGAGCCAAAAGTTAATCCAATTTAGGAATGGAAATAGGTCATGCCACCCATCAGGGTCTATGGCTTAGCTAAGCCTAACCTATTTAATAAAAAAATCAAATTCAAATATTAAAAAATAGCCTTTTTAATTAAATTGGCTGGACATAGACTCTTTTAAAAGTTCACAAGCTTAACAAGCTAGCCCATATAACATTCTTTATATAACATAAAATAATTATATTTATATTATATATTTATAAGTTAATATAAAATAACTTTTATTATTTAATCAATATATAATGAAAGTTGGTTAGTTTATTTTAGGCTCTATATCCATATAACTTTTATTTATATACAACTATTTTATACGTTAATTTTAACTTTCATAACTGTGTATAATTTATTTTATCTTTTTGGCAATTGTCTATATACGTTTTCATAATTTACATAACTTTTAGGCCTATTAAATAATTAGATATATTACGGTCTATTACAAATTTGAACTTATTACAAACTTAGACTTATGTAATGTCTAAGCCTAATTGAAATTTTAATAGAAAATAGGGGTTTGTTTGTTTAGGTTTTGGGGTAAATTATGAAAAATGTTTTGGGGGAATGGTTTTTGGAAGTGGGGTTCGGGAATGTGATGGTTTGTTTGTGTTTTTGTGATAGATGAAGAATATTTTTGGAGAAAATTGTTTATTTGGTAGTGTTTTGATTAGGGACAAATTTTACTATAATTGTCAAATCAGTTACTTTTTTGTTATGGTAGGATATTAGGAAATGAATTTTATGGTGATTTTTTAAGGATATTTTGGGGATTATTTTGTATGTTTTGGGAAGTGTAATTGGTGAACCTGATGATTTGTTTGTTTAAATTTTGAGAATTGGAAAATATTGTGGGGGTCTGGTACCAAACAAGGCCTAGACTTTCAAACTAGATAAAGGCTTTTAACTTTATTGAAAAGGCTAGGCCTGACCTTTAAAAAAAAACAAATAAACAAACTATCATAGATAATAAGCCAGACTAATGTTTGTTATCCATACAATTAATAAAGTACATATCCCTTTTTAGTATTTTTTCGTATGATGTACCTAATATGAACTCACTTCTTTTCTTTAATTCTCATAACTATAATATATACTATCGTTTACAACTCACCCATTTTACAATCATAATTATCATCTTATCATTTTTTGTGTCATTATATTGAAAAATTAAATAAATATCAAATGTTACTTAAAAAATTAATTTAATACTAAAAATAAATATCATTTTATTTACAATATTGCAGTAAAAATTTTAGCACATACATCAAATGTATCATAATTACTAGTTTTCATAACAAGCTTGACCTATTTAATCCAAAGTCTAGCATGGCCTAACATATTTCCATACCTAGTCTAATTAGATTTCAACTTGAATCCGAACTTATTAAACTCGAGCTCTAATATACTTATGAATCGAACTCGAACTTATTTATGATTATTTGAAAGTTTATTAGTGGCTCCTGAGTTTTTTTTTTTTTTTTTTTAGAATCTTTTAAATTTTAAAATATAAATAATATTAATACTATTATAATATCTTTAATATTAATAACATTAAAATTGAATTCATGTTTAGTTATGTATTTATGCTCACCTAAATTCAAACTCGAAATCGAAGTCAAATGAGTTGATGAATCAAGTTTGAGCTCATATACTCTACTTTTAGTTGAAACTCAAGCTCTCAAAATAAGTGGAGCTCGACTTGGATTCTACTCATTTACACCCCTCGTCAAAGAATGTTCTGATCATATATGAGTTAATTTCTCTGTTCCACAATTAATAGCAAACAAAATTTTCGTAAACTTGAATACACACAGCCTCCAACAAAAGAAGTGGTGAAATGTACCACTTATACTTCAGCAACAAGAAATGTCATTGTCAAGATCACTGAAGAAAACCAACGCATACCAGTAATAAAATTCAAATGGATTGCATTTGAAAATTTTTGCTCACTAGTATATTAATTTTTCGATTCAAAAAGGGCTTTTGGTTGTTGAAATAATTACTCTCATTTGAATGGGCATTATTGTCCGCTTAAATGTGTTGGATACAAAAATTCAAATACTTTGGTTTATTGAGGTAAATTGCAGAAATGGAGGGATGGTGCAGCCTCCTAAATTTAATATTGGGCTAAATTGGGAGGTCCACATAAATGTAGGATTCTCCAAAAAATATTATAATGAAACAGCTAATTATTAATTAGTGGGAAATGCCAAGAAAATACATATCAAACTAAATCTGCAGTTCCCCATAGATTAAGATAATCATCTCTGCAGTGATTCCCTAATTAATAATTGGGATGGATCCCCCTTAGCTGGTAACCTTAATATCCCCTAATTACCCGCCATTGAAGACCATAAAAGGGGTTATTGCGGGGGTAATTCGGTCTCCCAATTCAGGGTACCAATATTGAAGGTATATAAACACAGGAGCCCTCAAAAATAAGGTTAAAAGATGGTCACTGTGCTAAAACAAGTACAACACACACATTGGCACGGTGTTCTTGGGAAACAACAACATAACATATGTCATATGATGAGGCAAAGAAGTTGGCTTTTTTAGTGGGCTTGGCAGCTCCATGTCTCCCCATCCTCCATGGCTCGTGTGAATGAAATAAGTAAGGTTCATTTATCTCGACAGCATGGCCCCCAAATAAGAAAGTGAGAAAAAAATTGAAAAAAGAAAGAAAAATTTAGGCATGCACGTTATCTTTTTGTGTATATTAGTTAACTTTACTGTTGGTGGGCTGATCCTCTATGTCTTTCCTCTTTTTACTCATCTACACTTCTTTTTCCTTTGTTTCTTTGAGAAGGCAAAAAAAGAAATTCTGAATACTATTGAAGCCTTGATGTTATGACTGTTATTTGACAGTGGTGCTTTTCACATTTTCTTATCTAGAATGCGTGATGGGGTTTCCTCAGACAAGCCTTTGAGCTTAAGGGAGGGAGCAAATGATTGCTTCTATTAGCAAATTGCGACGTTTTTCTTTGGCTTCACTACACTCTGAGATCTGAAGTGGGGTATGGTCGTTTTCCATGGCAATTGCACTTTGATTGGCTTGGAATGCAAGTGTATGCAAAAATGTTGTCTTTAATGATGTTCTTTTCTTTATTATCATGAGGGCTCGTGCTAGGCACTTCCTAATTATGAGTATTAGAGGGTTCTATCTAATACCGCGTCTTAGAATTATTGGTAGGGTCCATGCATTTGTTGGCATTGTGGTATAAGGTCTTGAAATGTGTCTTTGAAATGTAGGGGAAATTAGATTCTCTGTTCAAGTGTATTAACTTGATAACTATCACCTTCTTGGTTAACCTGAGGAAGATATGGGTACGGTATTGCATTCTATTTTGTATTTGTTGTTTTGTATTAGAGTTGCATCACTTTAATTTTCTGTAATTAGTGTTGTTTCTTGAGATTTAATTCATGTTTCTTTCAAGACTTTTAAGTTAACTAACTCACAACTGACCTAGAGGAACTGGACTTCAAGGTGGTAGTTGCCTACAGATCGGCATGAGCATATGTAATTTGTTTGTTCTATTGCCTACTTGCAGTTATTTTGAGTTGGGAAGACTATTTCCTCTCAACACATAATGTTACTGTAATGTAGATTTTGTAAATCTTGGTAGGGATTAATTCTCTTTGAATTGTGTAATTGGATTGTATTTGGTTTCTTGATGATGTTGTGCCAGCTACTTCTTCGTGCTGATGTATTCAGAAACATATTATGGGCATTCGGGGCGACAATATAAATTAGTATTTTCATATATTTTTGCTTCCTAATTAGTCTTTGAATCCTATCTGTTGCTCAATGCAATATGTAATAAGCATGTTCTACAAGGTTTTACTTATCTGCTCTCTTTTCATTCTTGCCAGGAGTCTTAGATGAGACCGGAGTGAGTAGACATGGAATTAGACTTCGACAAGTACTGTCTTGTAGATGGAAGTCCTACAACTGTGCTACCAGCTCCTCGGCATCGTTCAAAAGTTGCAAATAGAAAATCAAGTGGAAAGCCCAAATATGGAAATGATATACCGACCCTCAATGAAAACTTCACTGAGATTAACTTTAGTCACTACCATAGTGCATCTTGTAGAGGCGTTCGATCCCATAGAGTTAGTCAGGAAGGTAATGAAGTGCTGACGAGGAGTTCAGTCTATCAAAGTTCCAAAGAAGTGGGGCTGCTACAGAAAACTGATGCTGTTGTTAGAAGGAAAAAAATTGAGTTCTCAAGAGGAAGTGCGTCTGCATTGTCATTTGGGATTATTGATTCATTATGTAGTTCAGATGAAGATAGCTCATTAGTGGAACAAATCATGTCCCCAGTAAGTTCTCTCTCAAAACAGAGTACAACTTCAGTTTGTAAAAGCCAGATGGAAATCTGCTCTCAGGATTCCATAAGTGCATCCGAATCTGTCACAGCTCCGATAAATGAAGCTAATAGCCCACAAGAAAGAGATCTGGC
Organism: Jacaranda mimosifolia; assembly: GCA_018894105.1. NCBI lineage: Eukaryota > Viridiplantae > Streptophyta > Magnoliopsida > Lamiales > Bignoniaceae > Jacaranda > Jacaranda mimosifolia. The sequence continues at coordinate 33,663,041 of CM032119.1, forward strand.
TGCTGTCAATTTGCACAAGTCATTATCTGCAAAATTAGCTTCGCCCCATTCACCCGCCAAATCAGTGAGCAATAGCTCAAGAGCCAGCAGCCCAAAGGCCCGGTTTAGTCCTGTCAGAAAGATGTTTGACCCTTTTCTGAAATCCAACTCTCACAGAAGTCCATTGAGTAGTTCCAACAGAACTGGCTGTGAAACAATAAGAGAGGTCGCTGGCATCAATAACAACAAAACAATTTGCAAATCGCTGCTAAATAATATATCAGACAAGCCATGTCATGTTGGAAACAAGTATCAGTGTGAAGGGAAAGAAAACCACAATTCAGTTCTGCAATGTTCTCCAGCACACCTACATGGTCTTCTCAAGTTGGGAAATAAGCATGGGGTGCCATTTTTTGAGTTTTCAGTAAAGTCACCAGAAGATGTTTATGTCGCAAAAACATGGAAGGTGGAAAATGCTTTAACTTGGGTCTACACCTTCCATTCCCTTCATCATAGAAGAAAGAGTAATGCTAGCGGGTGGGGGTTTAAAGACAGCAACAAAGAATTGTCTATGGTGGGACAGATGCATGTTTCATGTCATCTCTGTACTGAATTTAAAGGTGCTGGAGAGTTTAATAATTCTATGGTGACAGAGTTTGTGTTATATGATGTTATCCATTCAAGAAAAAGTATTTCCTCCCAAGAATATTCAAGCTGTTCCCCTGATGTCGTTAAAGCACCCCCACTTTCTGATGAGATTTTATCTTGTGGTGATAGCGAGCTGAAGGAATTATCAGCCAAGACAAAGACTAAAGTTCAACTTAAGCATTCCCGTGAGAGTGGTCGCTTTGAATCATCAGTTTCTCAGCCTCTGGCATCATCAGAATTGCATCCAGAGCTGGAAATTGCAGCCATTATCATGCAAGTCCCATTTGAAAAGAGAGAGAGTCTGAAGTATAAGAGTGGAGATAAGAAGATTGATGAGCCACTTCCTAACTTGCTAGACCATTGTCAGCTTGGGAAGGCAAAAGAGGGCATTTCTGACACTTCAAGTCCCGGGAAGATGCATGTTGTAATCCCAGCTGGAAGCCACAGTTCGCCAATTACTGAAAGCTGTGGCCCTTCATCATTACTAGATAGATGGAGGTTAGGTGGAGGATGTGACTGTGGTGGCTGGGACATGGCATGCCCCCTCAATGTTTTTAGCAATTCAAATGTTAAGATTGCTGAATGTCAGCCTATGATTCACAATCAGAATCCAACAGAACTCTTTGTTCAGGTAATTTCCCCATCTTATGTAGAATCCTTGACAATTCTACCAATGAGCCTGCCAATTCCAATGTATCTTTGTCATAAGTCTTTTGGTCTCTGACAACTCTTGCACTACCTACTTGTGCACAGGGAAGAAAAGATAATATACCAGCATTTACCATGAGGGTGGTCGAGGACGGAAGATATGCAGTTGATTTCCATGCACAATTATCTTCATTACAAGCATTCTCAATCTGCATTGCTATTTTGCATGCAGCTGAAGCCTCCACCATCGTCAGCCGGGAGAGAAGCAAACAAGTCTTGCAAAGTAACCTGCTGAGGCTATTTGCAGAGGAGGAGATCAAACAGATGATGGATGCAATAGCAGGGGAAGAGAAATCTGAAGTTAACAAGAAGATGGAAGAAGTATTGCCATCTTTTGTGCTCAATCCACCGTTCTCTCCAATCGCTCGAGTATAGGCACAGATTGTGCATGAGATGAAGACTTTCTTTCAATCTCAAGATTGCAGCAGAGCTCAAGTGGAAAATAATTGAAGGGCCAAAAAAGGCAACCAGCATTCTTGATAAAGATGAATGCATGAGACTAGGACATGGTCAGTGTCTCTCGTCAAAACTTTTTTCCACATATACTTTGTTGTTTTCTTTTTTAGCTGAGTTTCAAGAAACACCATACTGTTGATATTGTTAGACTATACAGATTAGGGAGGAAGGAAATAGCGGTCAGTCGTAGTTGTTGTGGATGAATTTGTTGTTTCTTTTTTTTTTCTTCTTTTGTTGGTGAGGAGCCTTTAGGTTGATCCTAAAAAAGTAAAAAGTGGGAGCTTCAGTTTCATGGAGAGCCTACGTTGCAAATTTTCAGTTTTATCATTGTACCTATCGTGTCATAAATGAAAGTATTCATCCATCCACTTTCCACTTTTCCTTTGTACTTTGGAAATTCTTACATCTTATGAAACTTATACTGATTTTTTGGTATTTTGGTGGAACGGAAAGTCCCATCTCACGGTGAACCAGTCCCGTGAGGCAAGGGACTTGATTGGAGTCAAAATAAAAAAGCATCAAAGGTCAAAATGATTGGTAGGAAAATGTGCTCAGACACGCCGTTGCCGGGGATCGAACCCGGGTCGCCCGCGTGACAGGCGGGAATACTCACCACTATACTACAACGACTTGGTTGTGATTGCCATCGAAATCTTGTAATAAATCAAAATATTGAGTCCAATGTAATAGCCAGTTCAATCCTTGCTGATTTCCGTCAAATGTTGGTTTTATTATTAACAATGAAAAAGGAAATCTCGGTTTGTCCTCGCTATGATGTGCGACATGCATGTAATGTCTCACGAGAATTAATACAAATCTGAGGGAGGTGGGTTTAGGTTACATGTGATATAACAAGAATTCATGGTCTTTCATTCAGTACAGGAGCTATTCTTGTAAAATATCATTTCAAAATCTCAGTATCTAAATGTAATTTGATACTATCCGAATTTAGATTTTATGGATCTCTAATTTACAAATACATTTGCTTAAAAAACCCATTTTGTCAAATCTCACTCATAGTAAATGCAAAGGACATCGTTTTTAATTCAAGATTTGGATCCACCATTGAAATCCAAAAAGATCTTGACCAAAAATCAAGTTGAGAATTAAATGTGACGATTTATAGGAGGTTAAGGCAGTTGAAAAATTTTAAGAAAAGGTACCAGAGAGACATGCCAAATCAACAGAAAATTGCGTCCGGAATCACAAAGAACTGAACAATTTCAGTGCCATGAGATACGACATAAAAGACTCGACTGCTCCAAATTTAGGAAAAATTTCAAAGCAGAGAAAAGCCAAGGCTGTGACTTTCTTGAGAATAAAACAAATTAAAGCACATTCCAGAACTAAACCCTGCTGATTGAATTCATGTTTCTGGCTTCAAATAAAAGCACTGCCACTTCTGACGAACATCTAAAATGAGTTCAACTTACATTGACAAGATAAGGGTGCAACCTTAAAGATTTCCACTACGGCCTAAGCTACATATTTTACATAAGATGTCTAAATAATCCTTTCAATACAAGGATGCTCATCATGCCTACAGAGCCATGGATAGGCCGGGAAAGTGGCGCTATTTTTCTACTTCACTAACAAGAACATGTCGAAAGTCCCTTTTGTTTGTCTTCAACAAGCTTGCGTATGGGACTTAGTGCCATGTCGTTTTGGGAGGTTTTGCTGCAGATGAACTGCTAAGTGTGGCTCTCTTAGAACCTGAGGAATAAAGAAAAAGAAAGTAAAGATTTGGTAAATGTTTGAGGGCCCCCCTCAAACCACACCAAAAAAAAACTCAATGCATCTGAAAAATTTTGAAAGGGGCATAAAAAAGTGAGTCCATACTTGGAACTTTTGCAGAGCTCTTGCTCAAAGACAACCGAGAAGATCCCACTTGATCAGGCTTTGTTGGTGGTCTTGGAAGTTTAACTGGCACATTGCACCTGCAGTCAACCAACAAAACAGAAAACAAGTTCAAATGAACTAATTAAACAGCTAACTGATGAATCAAACTCTACAAGCCAGATATGTATAGCTCAGGTATTTGTATCTGTGGGCTGCACATCCAACTTTCCAGCAGCATTAGAGGATAAAAAGATGAAAGAAATGCTCACTTTTCAGTCACATCGGCAGACGGCTTTAGAGTGTCAGGGAAAATGGAGTAGTCTACAGCACTATTGATTGAAGCATCAGTTTCCGTTCTCATAGAAAGAACTCCATCAGATGTGTCACTAAGGCTTTCTTCAGAATTGGCATCTCCATATCCCGAGAGCTTTGTATCATCATTAGGATTTTTACCTCCTTCAGCTAAATCAAGATTTAATCCAATATCCTCTGGAAAGTTTTCCCCACTGCATCCAGTGGCTTGTCTTGATTGTTGAAAGAATTCTTTGCGGCACCTAAAATCAGAGCTACTGTCCTGATCAGGAACAGTAACTCCAGAAAGTAGTTGGCTTGGCTGTGCTGCCCCTATAGAATGTCTTCTTGGAGAGGAAGATCCATGACTTGGAGAGCTTATCCCATGTCTTTCCCAATTTCCATTAGTATGGAGCAACTGTAACCGCCCAATTTCCCCATCCTTCTTTGCGACAGCATCCTTTAAAGAAGCTACCTGTAAGATCAGTACAAGTTTAATTGGCTTTAAGTATTTTTCTTTGAATTGAATGGTAGAGATAAAGACATTTAGGTAATTCGTGTATTTTGTAGAGAATCAAAACCAATCGTGAAAGTAGCAGGAGATTCTAAATCTAGAAAAAGGAATGGCAAGATATAAATTGCATGGCAAGCAAATATTGGGGAGAAAATGTAATCAATCTGAGAGAGATCACAGTTGCCCAACTGAGAGCACCTAAGCAAAAGAACGTGCAACTTCCATATAGCAACTTTGGAATGAATTTTTACAGGTTTTCAAATTCTGAGAATTCAAAACAATCAACAATAACCTGTTCCATAAGTTCTCTGACACCCCTACCCTCCTTATTACTTCGTGCAGCACCCAACTCTACACCAGACACCCTCTCAGCGAACTTAAGGGTGCTTATTGTCTCCGAGTATGATTCTACATCAGGATTGAGCTGTACAAACATGAGAGTCTTTGCTTGACCACCTGCAACAATACCAAAAGAAGCAGACGGAGGATTGACATGTGAGAGTGACAGAGCCACAGGGAGGACAGAGGATTCAACAGAAGAACATCAAAACAAAAGGCAAAATGCTTGAAATCTTCAATCTCCAATACTAGAGTGGTACCACTCAAGCATGGCCTACTTACCTAGAGAGCTTTGAAGAACTTGAGTTAATTTGCTATTTCTGTAAGGTACGTGAGGATTTTTTTGTGCCAATGCATAGATGACATCTCCCAAAGCCGACAAAGACTTATTTATATGTTGTGCTTCACGCAATCTTTCACCTGTTGCTTCAGAGCGGTCAACTCTTTCACTGCCAGCAAGATCAACCAAATGCAGACAACCACGCAAAACAGCATTGGTCTCCAAATCCGTCCCATGGACATGAACAGTGAGGATACTTTCTCATATGAGGTAAAATCAAATTAGGATCTCCAAAGAAATTGTTAAGAGCAGGAAACAGAGAAAAGAAATATTGCCAACCTGTGAGACCGGCTGCTTCTTTCATTCAAGGCAGTAGCACCCACAGCACGATTCATTAAGCCAATATTCATCAGCTCTAACACATCAGCTGTTGATTTAACTGGGTGCATGCTAGCATCAGGCACAGCCAAGCCATTTGGTTGGGAAGTATTCCAAATCCCAAGTGTAAGCAAGTCAAAGGAAACCATGAACAACGAATACAATGGAGGAATCCAGAAGGAAACACATGACAGGCAGTATAACAAACAGAATCTTGCAAGTTCGATGAGGAAAATGACTCCCTATAAAAGAATGTACTAAATATAAAAAAAAAGGGGATGGGTTCACTTAACATCAGGTCAGAAAAGGAACTTTGGAAGGATATCTCTTCTGAGAACTGTCATTGCAGAGTAAGTCACGCACTTGTTCATTATATATTTCAACCATTTGGACACCAACTTCATATGCAATAGAGCTATGTCTGTTTTGAGAGATATTGAAGAGATCATTCAAAGCTCTATAGTTGACCCCCCAATCCGCAACCGATGTCAAATTAGGTCCAGTCTGGATGCATTTTTTTTAATACATGAGCATAGTGAACTAAAAAGGGCAAGAAATCTTCTTTCACTAATTCTAAATCTATGAGCTTACCATGGTGTAAGTTTTTCCTGAACCAGTTTGACCATAAGCAAATATGCAGACGTTATACCCATCTAGGACAGACCTGATTAATGGTTGAGTGTCTTGAAATACCTCCTCTTGAAACGGAAGGAATTAAGGATAAACAAGCACAAAGCACAGGGTACATGCAGAGAGAGAAAGATAGTTAGTATACACCAGTCACCACACATATGAATAAACATTTGCCAATTAAAATTTCAGTGAAATGGGAACCTTGAGTAGATGCGGGACTAAAGACCTTGTTGAATTTGAAAAGCCGGTGAATATCTTTTCCTGGTTTGGAGGGGTTTACAACAACCAATTCTCCATTCTCACCAATATACTGTATGGTCGTTTGTTTTTTACTTTGTCCCGGAAGGAATGGCCTTATACGACAGTAAACTCTTATGTTTCCTAGACAACATGATCAAATATAAATTAGCTTATTTATTTGCACCTAAACATTTGTCAGAAATAGAGTTACTAACCTTTCAAATCTTGAACCTCATTATACAGTTTACGATTTTCTTCAAGCACGCTGTGATAATTCTGAGCAGCATCTATCAACCCCTTGAGATTTACACCTGACCCAAGCCAATGATATAAAAGAGAAAACTTAATAACAAGCAAAGAAGTTGTAGTCCCAGAAGATCAAGTCTAAAGAAAATTCAGGCATCTTCCTACCAAAATGATAAATTTCTTCAGCATAGATAGTCTTAATCTTCAAAACCTCTTGCTTTATGGACTCAGATGCCATCCTCAGTCCCTGATCAATCTCATAACATAAGTGACATTAAAGGTGGTCTTGTTAGATGTTAAGCTTAAATTGTTGCACACCTGTAAGGATCCAAATTGAGAATCTATGAAGTGCCTGTATCCATGTTCTTTTCTTTTCCATCGTAAAAGTTTTGATTCTGAGAAGTCCTCAAGCTCTTTTATTTTGTTCCTTGAATCAGTCAGAAGACACTCAAGTTCCAGTATTTTCTTCAGTAGTTTATCTTTAGTTTCCTGAGCCTTGGCTTCCAATTGAAAGCAATCCTCTTCATAGGCCTTTTTCGCTAATTTTAGTTCTTCCTCTAGTGACAAAATCTGACTCTCACAGCAGTCCTTCTCTTGCCTCAATTTAATTAACTCCTGTTCTTCGTGCTTCCTCACCTCCTCATTTTTAGTCTTCTCAATCTGTTAGAGGCACATCATCATTGAAAGACCAGAAAGAAACAACTACAAGAATCTTCCTGCCAATCTGATGTCTGAAATCATACTAGATAATTATTTAAATAGAGGAGAAGGCGATAATTCAATGGAAGCCATCTTTAGGAATAGTTTAAAGAACTATTCAATCTATCAGAAATTCATATCATGGCTTATGGGTGAAAGAATGATTTGTTCCCGAATTGTGATATTAAACGTATACAGAGGTAAAGCCGCTTCTGTGTGTAGATTAGCTAAAAGAAAGTTCATGTAACCCAATGAATGTACTAACATACTAGGTAACTTAAGAGAACACAAAAATTTGCTTGCAGTGCTAGCAATATTCTGAATAAATCTAGCATATGAATAAATCTCATATAGGCAGATCAGTTAGTGCATCATTAAAAAACAACCAGATGCAAAGAAGGCACAAAGTAAATAGAGCACAAAAAGAGAATGACACAGAATCTTGACAGTTATTAAGGCTCAATTTGTGAAAAATCTCTGGTAGGTGAAAAGAAAATGGCTTTATATACTGGCAAGTACATAAATATCCTTAGATACAACTTCTGGACTTGCTGCTTTATAATTGTCATAACACCAAATTTCATAATTGATTCCAAGCAACTTGTTTCCTTTATTAAGACAAGTACCTTCATCTGTTGAAGCTGGTTCATGACAACCTGCAGAATTTAAATTCACAAGATAAAGAGATATAAGTAAAAATGAACAACCAGCATCCACAGTGCACCAAAACCACTATTATCATACCTCATTTTCTTCAGTTGTTCCAGTTGCAAGGGTTTCTAACGCTCTAATTTTTGATTGATACCTCTCTTCACAAGACTTGTACAGTGTGATTTGCTGCAATGATAGCATTATGCAGAGTCATAAACCATATTTGCTGAAAAGAAAATGACAATCAACTGCTGCTAATGTGTTACCTTCCTCATATTTTGGGCTTTTTTTGAAACCCGCTGCTGAATTTCTTGAGTAACTAATTTCAAAACGTATGCAACACGCTGAGCAAAATGCAAGATTTGAAGGTAAAATAATCAAAATGCAGTTGAAAAGTAATCAGCTGATATGGAGGAAAAAGTTCTGAATTTACCAGCAATTTTATAGTGATACATCTACAATATGCTCACACTAGACCATACCTGAGGGACATTTTCATTCTTTCTTCCAATGCATTCATCCAGGATCCTATTTACAATGCTGAAGAGCGATTGGGTAGAGGAATTCTGCATTTGCATTAGAAAATATGAAGATGTAAGAACATGATCAACAAATGTGAACTTCTACTCTTTCTTTCTTTCGTCTTTTTTTCTTTTCCTTTTTTTGGGAGGGTGGGGGGTTGAGGGGGTGGCTTGTTGGGGGTTCTCAGTACCTCTAAGTTACCCAATTTCATCAATTCCGAAATCTTAGGTGCTGGGAGATCCCCATAAGGTCCACATTTTGATTGAAGGATGTCAGAAAAATTACTCCCTGCATGATCCAATGATCCAAACAGTAGCTTGAAATGAGTGGAAAAATGTCACGAAGTAGCTAAAGGATATAGATGGATGCATCTAGAATCATAAACCTAGTTACTGACATTGACCAAATGATACCAATGTATGAACCATTTTCATGTTCGTTAACACTGAACATTGTAGAATGCATGTTCATAGTTCTCCTTCTCCAAGAAATATGCATCTTATAAGTCTGCCCTGAGGTCAAGTGAGGGACTATCCCTTGAGAAAGGAAGATAAAAAATTCAATACAAAAATTTTCACCCAACAGCAACTTTGGTGATTAATCATTGCAACATCTACTTCAGCATGTAGAGATTGATTTCTGGTGGATTAATTCATTCTGGATGCTGGAATTTTAGGCTTACTGAAAACTAGCTAGAAGCAACTAGTTAATGCAGCTAAGCTACAATGCATGCCAAAGGAAAAAGCAAAGTTGCATGCAAACTTTAGCAGAGTTGGAGTCATTCCCATGAAATTAGAGCTTTTAGTTCCACAGATCACACCACAAAAGTTTGACGAGTGGACATTAAGAAAAAGAGAACCTTTTAAACAGTAACTTGGATGACAAAAAATTAACAGCTGTTTACCTTCGGCCAAACCATTAAGAGCTTCTATTCTTCCAGAAACAGTGCCATTACAAACTTCATTTAAGCTACCCAGCTCCCCACTTCCTCTCACTCTCACATTTACTTCTGGTTGTGGCTCCATCACAAAGTGGACAGATACTTGTGAAGACCACTAGTAAACACAACGCTGAAAGGCAACAGATATCAAAGGAAAATTTATCAGCTGAATAATTATCAGATTGCAGAAAAAGAAAGAGGAACTTTTAGAACAAATTAGAAACATCAATTAATTGCCAACTTAACAACAATTTAGTTATCTCTCCCCTCTGCAGTTGAGTGCTTTGTCTGATTTATAATAGAATTTTATCATTTTATGTGAGAGTTATGATGGGTTACATGGGTGTATTATGTATCATTTAATTTTCTGCCCAAACGTCCTTTTGAGCAGCATAAACAAAATTAAAGGCAGGCCATTTCAAGAAGGTAGCCAGTTATTTTCTGAAAGGGGACATAAGTTATGAATGTACCAAGAAGAAAGTAAGGATACTTAATCATGCACAAGGGAATATTAGATACAACAGAAAATTATATTTAAACTTGTGTTATATAGTCAATTCAAACATAGCGCAAGGAATTAAACTAGTCCAGATATGATCAAAATGCCCAAACCTTGAAATTGGATTGAAGATCATAGCCTCAAATGGATCTAATTAATCACATCTGAGCAACAATGAAATGCAATCCTGTTGTATACATGACTTTCTAACAATTTAAACCCAAAGAAATGAACAGAGAAGAATTGTCCAGAAAAATTTCCCCGCACTTGTTTATGCCAGTCTATCCATTCCTTTTGTCAAATCTTGAGTACTTAAAAAAGAAACTAGCATGTTCACTAAGTGCAATTTATTGCCAAGGCGACCTCACACCCCCCCCACCTCCATATTAGAAGAGAACTTGTGCATGCAGACTAGAATGGATTGGCACTCAGCTCTAGTTTTCAACAGAACATTCTCCCAGTGCACCTGACTCAATTTGGTAATTCAGCAGCAGCTGAGGACTTTGTATTAGTAGATAGGAGAAACACCATGTTTAACAGTATTACCTAGGTACAGAAAATCAAGGCCCTCATATTAGGCTTGAGTGCCAGCAGACAGGTAGACATCCATAAAAGCCAAAGAAAATGAAGTTATCAAGCTGAATCAAATACATTTAATACTCAGGAGGCCATCATGAATCTAACATTCAACAATACACCCAATCAAAATTACTTCCTGCTTCCTTGTCCCATATTTGTTGCCCCAAAGTATCAGTAGCTCAATATAATACCATCAAAATAAAGTTTCCTCTGATATCATAATATTTTTGTTTACCTGCATCATATCACACATGTTTCCCACATTGGCTAAATAAAAATGCATCGCATTCTTTTCCAGCTCCCCGTCGTCTTAAAACAAAATAATAAAGTTGATTCAATCAATTTTCCTGTCTTATACATTTCTTCACTCTACATAAGCATTCTCATCCCATATTTCCAAGCTAAAGGCAGATAATCAAAGCCCATAAGAATTATAATAAACTTGTTATAATTTTGAACCACAAGCAGATCTAGAAGGCAAGTTGAGGTAGCTACATTGCAAGAATAATACTTAAACAATGGCATCCAATTTTATGAAATAAAAATCAGAGAACCACAATATAAACTGATAGAATGGGACCATAATGTACAAACCCCAAAAGCCAAATTATAGATTACGATTTAGAGCTTTTGGCGACTTTGAATGAAATAAGCATTCATACATGAGCTAGTTTAAGAGGAAGGGGGAAAAGAGATTCTTAGGCATTTTATTTTGGAGTCACCAAAACCTTACATTGTGCCAAAATCCCACAAATTGTTCGTCTGTATTCACAAAAAACTCAATCTTTAAACCGCACAGAGGAAATTCACTAAGCAAGCAAATCTAAACAAGGATAAAACCCTGGAAAAATCCCAGTAAATCTGGGCAAAAGTACAAACCCAAGGTGTAGCCAAGTGCAGCGAAACCTTGTTATTCATCAATGTGGTCCAAATCCCAACTTTTGGCAGAGATTAAAACCCATTCTTGATCTTCATCCTTCCATTTCCCATTCTTCTCCCATTTTACTTTTTTTCTGTCGAAATGGAAAAAGAGAAGAGGGAAAACAGCTCCGAGGAGATGGGAACGTTGCCTTTACTCAGAAGTACAGCAAAAAAGTGATTACGAAAACAATGATGAAATGAAATAACTTATTGGGTTGGGGGGGATTTTGGTTTTCCGATTTTGTTTTCTTTAATATTGTGCTTCGGTGAAAGTGATTTTAAGATTTGAAAAACAAGTGAAGATGTGGGCCACCATAGTTTCTTCGAAATAGTATTCCTTCCCGCCTTGTACTGTTTGTTCATGATTTGTTTTTTAGATTTTTAGCTAGGTAATAAGTTAGGGGTGTAAACGAGCCGAGCCGAGCCGAGTCGAGCCCGAGCCTGCTAGGTTTGGGCTCGGCTCATTTACTAATTCGTGAGCTCGAGCTCCGGCTCGGCTGAGCCTAGATAATTGAGCTCGAGCTCGGCTCGTCAAAATAGGTTCGGGCTCGGCTCGGCTCGGTTCGTTAAGGTTCGATAAGGCTCGATTCGTATAAACTTAAATGAGATTACTCTAACTCGATAAAGCCCGATTCGTATAAGCTCAGATAAACTCGAGCCCATTTAAGCTTGAAACAAAATTCAAAATAATAAACTCCATATTATTATTATTATATAAAAATCGAGCCCGTTTAGGCTTGAAACAAAATTTAAAATAATAAACTCTATATTATTATTATTATTATATAAAATATGTATATAATAAAAAGCTCGTTTAGGCTCGCGAGCCTGTCGAGCCGAATACTATTGAGCTTGGCTCAGCTCGTTTGACTGGCAAGCTCGGGCTCGACTCCGCTCGTTTAAGTTCAAGCCGAATTTGAGCTTTCATCGAGCCGAGCTCGAACTGTTCGCGAATAGTCTCATCTCATTTACACCCCTAGTAATAACCCTTCAATCCCAAACTGTAAAGCCCGGGGTAAATATGTCTTTGTCTGTTTCTGTTCTTCCTTTTTCCTTTTTCTTTTTTAGGTAAACACCCTGCAACCATGGTATATTGATTATTGACACCCCCCCACCCACCCACCCACACAACCTTGAACTATCTGTTATACAACAATGATATATTAAAGTTTTGGCTTAATAGCATAAGTCTCATATTTAATAAAATGTGAAGATAGATATTTAAACTTAACGAACTTCTAACATACATATATATATATAAAAGAATCTTTAGCCTCACACTTTAAATGTAAGATTAATATCAGTAGCCCAACCCAAAGGCCACTTGGCATAATATTGATTCAAGTTGGAGCCTAACATTTTGCAATTGCGAGATTTTAGAGACTAAAATTTTATGGGAGGAAATTGCTTTTGAGCAAAAATTTTCAAACTTTATTTTAAAATTATTTTTTCATAATTTTGTGTTTATTTGTGAATTTTAAGGGGCCAAAAAAAAAAAAGAAAAATTTCTAAAAATAATTTCTCATGAAAAAACATATTACATTAACAATAATCATTACACTTTTATCTCATTATCATTTCTCTAAAATTACTTTATCTCAGATTCAAATTACTTCTCATCAAAAAAATACATATTACATCAATTATAATTACTGTACTTTTTTTACCTCACATTCTCAACAATCATTCCAATTTTTCAAAATTATTTATCTCACTTTTTTTTTTTTCTCTTAAAATCACTCACTGCTAAGATTTTAGATTTGTTTCCCATCACAAACGTGAGTTTTGTTTATTTCTACTATGATAAATATTGTTAATATTAAATGATGATTGAAAGTATTTGATGAATATAGAAATATTGGCTGTGGATACGGAGAATGAGACAAAGAGTCTATCTTTTGGAATTTGGACCATTGGCATATTATGGCAGGTGAGGGGGCGACAAAATAGCAAATCTGAATTTGGGGGAAAATACTGATTCATGAGATTAACTGTAATAATAAGGTACATATCTATTAAGATTCCCACGCACGAAGGTAAATTGCGACTATCTCTGTGGAGGAAAAAAATAAAATAAAACTATCCGGTCATCTGCAAAGGAAACCAAAATGCTACTACTGTATCTTTATTCGTTCTCGTATATTTAAGTCAATTTTCATTTTGCAATTTTCTTGTGAACTTGGAAAGCATTTTCCTAGCCAATGGATCCAGTGGAAATGTGTTTCTGATTTGGTTTATTGTACGGAGTTGGGATTGTTTACTTTGTTTGATGAATTAAAGAATTGACTAATGAAATATGAATGATGAGATTAAGGAATCAAATAAATATTATATGTACTATGTATGATTATTTAAATGATGTATTCATCAATTCTAACAATCACATGTATATTTTGTGGATTATAATATCTAGGACGTATATTTCACAAATATACTTTTGTTCCAAAAACTCAAAAAAAAAATATTATTACTTCAAAATGAGGCACTAATAAATTTGCTTCTTTCGTAATTGATAAAAAATTTAAATATTATTCATACGGAGTCGTGGTCATTTCTATAAATCGGTAAGCAATGGACTTCTATTATAGAATGTGCTTGCGTAGAGTCAAAGCTCGAGTTGGAAAAATGATTGCTTAGATAGTCTTTTTTACTGTAAAAGTTGATTTTTATACTAAGTAGGTATGTAGTGACCTGTTTAGGTTATAAAGCACATATTGAGTGGATTTAATTTTGTGGGCCCACTGGCTACCTTTTTATTTAATTAAATTTTCCTCTTATTGGATTTTTCATTTATTGCACCTAGGGTTTTAATTTAGCATATCATCTAGTTGAAAATTTATATTTTTTCAGATTGAAAATATAATTTGATTGTTAATTTTAATTTACCTTACCATAGTAATTAATCTCATTATTATTTTGCTTTAACTTAATTTTTTAATTTAATTTTAATAATTAATTAATTGAATAATTAATGAAGTTGTAACTTCATTTATTTGTTACCTTGGCAAGTAGTGCTTTACTAGCGTGTTGCATCCTCCTGGGGCCTTGACAATTAGATATCGTTCAAGATTTGAAAATTTTCATTTATTGCTGGAAAGATGAGTTCGAAGGGTAAGTCTTTACCTTTTCCTTTAGGCCTTCCCACCACTCAAATTTACTAACACCTTTGAGAGAGCCACTTTTAGGGAGTCACAATGTGAAAAAAACAAAGATATCTAAACTTGAGAGCCAAATGTAGGATAGTGAAGAAGGTCATGGACTCGAACTAGAGTCGTAACTTGTAGGCGAAGTCAGCATTGGCAACGGCCAGTTGTGGGGGGTTGGCCTCCTACTTAAGTATGGGGTGGTAAGAAGGTTGTCCCCTAAAGGATGACCAGTCGCACCACAGGTCACTAGCCACTGGGCGATCTGCCTTTACTGCCGTAGGCAACCGTGGGGTTGTTAATTTAGTTAGTGTTCAAGGGGATCCTCCTTCTCATGGTGTCATAGCGTCCTATGATTTTTGTTGTCCTTTAGGCGCGTCTTACAATCCAGTTTTAAGTCACGGGGTTACATGTTATTAGTGCATTATCAGTCCTTAATCGTTCAGTCGTCTTATTTTTCAAAGTTGAGGCTTGATTGAAAGTCTGAGTCTAGAGATGAGGACTCTTCTAAGGAAGGGTTTGAGGATGCTCCTATCATAGATGAAAGTCTCATGGGTGTCAATGGTTTTTCTTGTTCGCTTACTTTAGAGGAGTTAGAACTTTTGAGATGTACAATTTGTCTTATTGATGAGTTTGAGTTTGTACTTTTTTCTTTAGAGGATTGTATCATGTCTCCTCCTCTAGGATATTTTACTGTTTTTGGCAATTATTTTAACAGTAGGTTTTCCCTTCTACTGATCCTTTACGTTAGAGGTAGTTAGAAGTTATGAAATATACTTGGGCTAGTTCACCCCAAAGTCATTTTCGTACTTTGTGAGTTTTTGGCATCATCTTAAGGAGTTGGTTCTTCCTATCTGCTTAGACAATTTTCATGCACTTTTCATAGTAACGAAGATTCCTATTAGCCATTTTCTCATTTCTTTTCTAAGCCAAATTGTGGGTTTCTAAGTGGATTGTCGTCTTCTTAAAGGTCTTTGAAGAATAATTTTTTCTTTGTGATGGATGAAGGTTAAGGAGTCCTTCATTTTTGGAGTAGTTCTCTTTCCTTGACACATATAGGGAAAGTTCATCACGACCTTCGATAGTATTTTGACGAGGCTTGGTTGTCCGCCTTTACCTTTGATGTTACTTATATGTTACCTGGTGGTACTTGGCTAGTTTTTGGCTTTCTCTTTTACTTGCACACTTGCTTTTGCATTCATGACTTTTTCTGAAAGACTTGTATTTCATTTTAAATGTTTATATCTTTGTTGAAATTAACTTAATTCACTAAGTTGTGGCAAGAAAGAAGATCGGTTTAGTAAGGATTCGAGCTAGAGGCATACAGTGGTTCTCACAAGAGGCTTCCTATAGAGTCGAGCATGAAGGTTCGCCCCTGGTTGACTAGTATTTGATCATTCCACAGATACATTCTGGAGAGCGTCAACTTTTACTTTCTCCTTTCGTCTCTCAGCCATATGCAAGAAGTGGTACTCAGCTAGTGATCTTGAGACCAATTGGAAAGCGTGCTTAGGAGTATGCTACTAGTACTTCTTACCTCGATTTTCTTACCTTTTTTGTGCTAGGGAAAACATGGAGTTGTTTTGTTATGATTTACGATGGAGTTCCAATATTGATTCTCATTGGGACATTGATGAGACTGCTTTTAGCATTGACAGCCTCCGTGATGGAGTCAATAAGTATGATTGGAGAAAGTTGGAGACCTTCTCCTCTTTGCAGGTGAGCCCAGTCAGATAAAAAAGACTACGATTATGATAACCAGGCTTTAGGAGAAAGCTATAGGACTTTCCTAGAAGAGGGATCAGAAAGATGAAAAAGCTCAATAATGTGCTAAAGGGGTGTGACTAATCAAAGGAGTGGAATTAAAGAGGTAAAGACTGGGAGGAAATTTCTAGAGTCCTCCAAAGGGAAAGCACTTTTATCTACTACGTGAGAGGATGCAATGAAGGAATTCAAGTTTCTAGCGAGTTCCTTAAGGTACTTGAGGTTGATGCTTGTGATCTACGAGCAGACCATCTAGGATTGTTGCCAAGTGCTTAGTAAGACTGGCGGTATCCTCCATAGGACTTCTTATTGCTTGATCCTACTATCCCTGTTAACCTCCCTAATGGGGTGGTTGGCAGATTGTTGGAAGCATCCCGAGGCCATGAGGAAGGATGCAACTATCACAGCTTCGTAGGAGGCTATAAAGGAGTTAAACTAGAACTTAGTCTTTTTTAGTTGAGGACACCATTGTTTTTATTTTTCTATTTTCTTTTTATCTTTTTATAGCTAAATATAGGCTAGAAATTATTTGTTGTCTGCATACTCCACTTTTGGTAGACCTTATGATTTTGTTATGCAAACTTGGACACTTTTTGCATCCTTTTCGCATATGATTGCTTTGTTGATTTCATGACTTATGATTCTTCCATCTTTTACTCTATTATGCTTTGTTATGATTTTGCTGTCAAAGTTTCCCAAGAGATGGATCCTTTTGTGTGCGTGTCTGTGTGTGCGCGTGCGTACGCACTTCTTAGGTCTTTACTGCAGGAAAGCTTGTTAGCAAGCTCTCTTTGGAGTCTTACAGTAGACTTAGTTTCTATGAGTCCTCCCTTTGGGAGTCTTGCAATGATTTATTATTTTGCGTGCCCTAGGTGTCTCGTAGCAGTTCTTATTTCTGTGTGTCCTTTCAGGGGTCTTATAGTCTTTATTACTGCACGCACCCATGGGGGGTCATGTAACAGCCTTTATTGTTGCACTTTCTCTTGGGGTTTATAATATATAGTCTTTCGTTTGTTCACCATATGCTCCCTTAAGAGTCTTATGCTGGTCTCTTGTTTGTTTGTTGGCACCCCTTTAGGAATCTTATAGTTGTCTTTATTTATTTGCCAGGTGCCCCCTTGGGGGCTTATAGTGGTTTTTTGTCGCCATGCATCCACTGGGAATTCTTATAATGGTCTTTTGTTTGTAGTTTCGTGCAACTAGGATTTTACTGCTAAGTTTTTTGTTCCATAGAGGGAGCCCCTTGGGGTCTCTTGTGGAGATGTTATTTTCATGCAGCCCTTGGTGTCTTACTATGAATAAGTTGTTCTTGTGAGAGGTTAATTTGCAATAAAATAAGATAAGTAAATAGAAGGGTTTGAAGCATTTCATTCATGTACATAGAAGGGGCCTTGACTACTAGGAACTTCACCATCTTTGTGACCCTCTAGGGATGAGTGCTCAAGGAAAACATGAGAGAAATTTCTTCAAGTGCTTCAACAATTTCGTAGGGGAACTCAACTAGGGGGTGTTAATATTCTACAGTTGGGCAGTATCTATGCTGAGTTAGAGAAAATGTGGCATGGTAGATTATATTTGCCAAGCTCCCACTGCCCACCATGATTGTTTTCACAAAAGTTGGCAAGGAAAGCTAAAGGCCCGTTTGGTTTCATTTCCAAGCCCCCTTTTCATTTTCTTGTGGGAATGGAAATTGAAAACAAACACTTTCTCACAATTTTCAACAGAAAAAGTACATATTTTCTTCCCAAAACCCATTTCTAAACGTACCATATTATCCTAGTACACATCAATCAAATTCAAATTTGATTTGACATAAAGTTACCCACTATCATTTTTAAATTAATAAAATATACATATATTTAAAAAAATAAATCTTTTTAAACATAAAAAATATAAATTAACCTACTTTTCAATCCTACAAACTATTATAATCATTACTTTCTAACATTTCATCCAAATACATTTTCATTTCCACATAACTAACTTTCCAACTTTTAGAAATGATTGGAAATGAAAATGGTCTTTGAAAATAAAATCAAACGGGCCGTAAGATCACAAACACGTCATTATGCTCCATTCACGCTAGAAAGTTGTCTAGGTGTTCCTAAGGGTGCTTATAACTTCGGGAGGTTCAAGACCTTCATGCTATGAAGGAATGATTTTGCAAGGATGGCTGGGTAAATGAGGCTATGCTTAGGAAGAGTGATAGCCAAAGGAGGTTATTCACTTCCACACCCACCAAGCATTGAGGGATTGCAAAGTGAGTAGGAGCTCCAGCTGTGGTGGGCAATTGCTAGGATTGATTAGCTTGGAGGGAGGATTGTATGTCAACTCGATAAGGTAGCGGCGCTTCAACTCTTGTGTGCCCTGTGTTCAGTTCTCTCAGGAGGTGATGATGCTTCCTAGCTCCAACGAAAGGATCGAGCTACTTCTGTTGGGCGGTGCTTCGCAGCATATTGGACCATTACTTCGGCAACAGCTTGTAAGGAGGCATCTTCCACTAATCTGCCAGAATTGTATTTGGGTGGCAAAGTGTTCCAGTAACTCTAAGTTGAGGAGGTGAAGTGTCTTTTACTTATTTTGGTGGGAGGAGGGGGGTTCATGTGCCAAAACAATTAAATTTAGGGTTAGTGAAGTGCCATTTACCCTTTATTTTATTCCCTTTATGGTCTTAATTTGGCATATCAACAATACTAATTAATTTCATTTTTGTTATATTTAAGTAAACTAGATTTCATATTCATATAAATTTTTCTCATGATAATTACCCATCAACTTAATTTTTATTTAATTATTAAATTATATATTGCTTATTTTTATAATTAAATTTTAAAATAAAATTGTGATGAATTGATAAAATATGGATAATTTGGACATTTTCTTATTATGGGTCATTGATAGTTGAAGTTGAATTAAAACATTTCACCTCTTAAGTGGGATATCTCATGTTTTATACAATGCCAATAATATAATAATAGGCTCCCATAATTCAAAGTAGTAACCTAAGAAGGCCTTAAGATAATTAGATTACTCGGCAAAATCCTTCAATATACAAATTAATTTGAAAAACTCTGATACAAGATTTAATATTGTTAAATAAGATTGAGTACCTGTAAATGTGTAGTGGTAGAAGTATTTATGGCAACTATCACTTCATAAATCGCAGACGGACTGAAATAATTTGTATCATCTAACCGTACCGTAGTAATTAGACGGCTAGCATTATGCGGCGGCACACGATTCACGGGTCATATGATACTAACCAATTGTATTGTCCCAACTCCTATATTTTTCTTGTTAAATAAAGTTGAAAATGGGCTGCATCTGTGGTCAACACTCAATATTTATTTGTATGGCCCATTTAAAATTAGGTTTGTAAGAACATCTTCATCAACCAAACAAAGAGTTTTTAACCTTTAAGGAAATAATTCAAAAGGTTGAGGAGAACCCAAATACAAGAATTGAATAGGAACCGGGGCTTTGCTGTTTGGATATGGATCAAATGGGACTTCCCATTGAGCCCATATATAACCCGGCTTTTCCATCTTTTATAGATTTCAATTTTCATTGCGGGCATTTGATATTAGCTATTAGTAGCAACACAGGGGTTAATGTACGGAGATATATTGTTTGATAAGAATGATTAGTTTTGTAGGTCGGCCCACAATTTAGTAGAAGTCCCCTATTGTTTAAGCGATTAGCCTCTATTCAAGTAATAAGTATGGAGGTGCGATTCATTGATCGCATCCCTATTAAAAATCTGCATTTCTTTTGCAATATTTGTGTTACCCTTCATCTTCATGCATCCTTTCATTTACACTAGGGACAACTTTGTCAAATTAAAAATAATAGGGTGTATCAAATGCTTATGTATAGAACTAGAGAGATTGTTGTGGTGACTAATTATAGAGGCAGTCTTTAATGTCAAACATAGCAATATATTGTTCAATCTTACTTAACATCCTGCTATTAGAATCGCTGTTATTATCCACATTTCAAATCAAACACTACCAAATTAAATATTATTTTTGTCATTCAATATTGTGGTCTGTACTATAGAAGATTATAGACATCATAATTTTTGGCACAAAAATTTCGATAAAATTAAGAAATTCGCAACCTTCAAATATTTTTTGTCCATGACATTACTAATATTATTTTTATGTATCTGAAAATTTCCGGGTATATTCGGAAGAATCCAACAAAGGGATGCTACTGCTCAACACACTGCAATTCTACAACTTGAAAATGAATATTAATGGGCCTTAATCCATCACTTTCAGCTTTACGGGGTGGGAAAAAAAACGACAAATAGTATTGTTGGCTTTATATTATCTTTTTTACTAGAAAAAATTGCAACAGGCCCCGGCGGCTTAATCAAATTTCTTAAAACGATACTTTTTATGGCGCAAGAATGTTCCACCTTGATAAAAACAAAAATTACTCGTTTTTAAGCCTTGACAGGGAAATAAAGGAATCTATAGAAAACTTCCAAGAAACAAGTAACATGCAATTCAATTTTTATATTTTTATAAAATATAATTTTTCTTTTCTTTTTTTTTTTTTAACAGTAAAAAATTCACCAAGTTGATCATACAAATAATTAAAAATATTACAAGATGCTTTGTCAATGTAACTAAACAACATTATCTATAGACTTTGTTTTGTTAACCCATCGCTAAGCACACGTTTTTTGTAGCAGTCTCAATATTATATCTTCACGTGTGTATGCAGATCAAGTCAGTTATTTAAATCTTACTGCCTGTTCTTTTATATTTTGGGGATTTTTTTTATAATTCTTAAAAAAATTCAAAATATAGGCACATTCCTCAATTTTTCTCCCAAAGCACTATAATTTTTTACCCAAATAACCCCTCACAATTCACCCAAAAAATCTACACCCTAAAGAGCACACCTACCTCATTTTCTCACTCCATCTTTCATATTACTCATTCAATTTTCATTCACTCACTTCACTCATATATATATAGACACACATATATACATATATGAAAATATTAAAATTTTACTACTTAAAAAATTCTAAAACTTATGTTTATAAATTTAATTAAACTAACCATCGAGAAAATTAATTACATTTAATAAATAATTTATTTACTAAATAATATATTAAATTAATTAAATTACTTATTAATTAAATAATTTATTTGTTATATTTAGTATGTAAGTATTAATTAAATGTTACATTTATTAACTTAATAAATAATCTAAGATGTTTTAACTTGATATGATAAATAAATTAATCTTCTTTAAAAAAAATTAATCTTCATTGAATATTAATATTTACATTTATTTAAAATTATTATAAAAAATTAATTATAGTGTGATATTTATTTAATAATATATTAGGTTTAATAAATTAATATTAATATAATTAAAATAATTATTGAGAAAATTAATTAAAAGTAAGTAATTTTTTTATTTCTAGTAAGTAACTTATTTATTAAATAATGTATTAATTAAATAATGAGTTAAAGTAAATAAATAACTTATTAAATTCATTAAATTCATTTATTAATTATTTAAATAACTTGTTATGTATACATTAACTATGTTTTATATTTTTTATATAATTAATATTATGCTTATTTATTTAATAAATAATTTAAGATGATTTAATTTCATATAATATAAAATTATTTATTTTTTTAATTTGATGAATCGTTCTTAAGTCTTTTATATATATATATATATTATTTTATTTTAATAAATAATTAAATTTTATTTATACATAAATTGTAAATAATAAATAGTTAAATAATTATATTTTAAGAATAAATAATAATAAGTTTATAATTAATGTACAATAATTAATTTTCTTTATATAAGCCGATATCAACAATTATGATATAACAAAAAACCAATTGCTTTGACATCAATAGTAAAGTTGGTCTCCTCCCAAAATATAAAGAAACAAACAACTTATTCTCAAAATTATTTTCTATATTTTTTTCAAAACAGAAAAAAATACTTGACACATTCTCCAAATTTTCTCCCAAAACCTCATTCCCCCAAATTTTTTTCTACAAAATGCCCAAAGCATAGGAGAACAGAGCCTTAGATTCTAACGAGTTTAAGACAATATGCATTATGATTGTTCACATAAATTTCATGTTCATAAAAAAATTATAAAATCAGAAAAATATGAATAAATTGAATATTTAATTTAAAATAAAAATTATTACAATCTCTGGAAAAAATATCCGCAATTGAAGATTAATTTCATTTGATTGTTCACTCCGAAATATGATTCGAGGGTTTGATATTTGTTTTTGAATCAGATACACGATTCCCTCCTAAGCTAGGGGATAAAATCACGAACTACCATAAAATTAAGTATTTTTTTTATATTAAAGTTAGGGTGTTAATGAGATGAAATGATTTACGAACAGTTTGAGCTTGTCAGTCAAACGAGCCGAGTCAAGCTTAATAATATTCGGCTTGAAAAGCTATTTTTTTAATATTATATATAACTATATATAACAAGGTCCATAATAATAATAATAATAATAATATTTTTTGTTATTTTTAGGAAAATAACAGAGTTTTTGAAAAGTTTATAATTATATATTTTTATTTTGAACCTAAATGAGATCAAACTAATCAATATCTATATGAGCTCGAATTCATCCAAACTCATATGAATCGAGCTCGATAATACTCGTCCGAGCCTTCATCTATTTAACGAGTCGAGTTTGAGCTTGCTAGATTCGGGCTCAGCTATATTCATTTACACCCATAATCAAAGTCTTCAGGATTTGGATACATTTGAAGAAGATGCAGAATGCTTGTGATTGCAGCACTTGATCGTGGTAGGAGCTTGGAACTTGAGAGCATGATGCTTAAACTTCTTGATATGTGTTATGTATCACGATACCTCCTTTTATAGGCACAAATTAAGGTTTTATGACTTAGAACTTAACTCTTCCCTTGGGCTTTAAACAACTTAATATGGGCTTAATTATGGCTGTCGATTGATCAAATTTTAATCCAAATCCCATTTGAATTCGGTTCGAATTTTAGGATTTTTATCCGATTAAAATATCCATTGTATCATATCCAATTATAAATATTCGTAATCCGAAATAAGTGAATCGAATACAGAATTAAGCAATTCAATCCGTTAAAGATTCGAATATGAACTTTAATATTTTTTTATTAAATTAATACTCTACATATAATATTAATAAAGATTTTAAAATAAAATTTATATATATTATATTGATCTAATATCTATATTGACGTCTATATAATGCTATTAATATTCAGTCTTTAGCCTAAAAAATAAGAGAGATATTGATAAAATGTCAAATATAATAATGCATAATAGTTCATCTATGCATTAATATAATGTAAAATAGGGGTTTAGTATTCAAATATTTAACTGACTAATATATAATAAAAATTTGTTCAAAATTCAAATATGAGGTAAATTTACTTTCAATATTTTTATACAATTCAAAAGGGAAAAAAAATTAAATTGGGTCGATTTTTTTTTAATCGAATTTTGGATATTCATCAGCTTCAGATATGCTATTGACTAACAAAAATCCTATAGGATATCGAGTAGCATTCATATATGAATTTTGATAATCAGATTTGGATTCGAATATGACTGATTCGATCTAAATCCGACCCGTTGACAGCCCTAGGCTTAATTTACTAATGGGTCATATTTAAACACATTTTAGCCTAACTACCTAACCCAAAATAAATAGTAATTTAGTTATTCATTTTGGATTTCTCCCATCCTATAAAGCTCAAGTTTATTATGAACTTTAATTTAGAATTTAAATCAATAGCCAATTATCTGGACTATCAAATGATGATTTATCCTAATAAATTTTAATGTCAATAATGATAATTGAAATATATTTTTTTATCACAACATGCGAATAATTTAATCAATTTAGATTATAATTATTTGTTGTTATTAGATAATAATTTTGACAGTGATAAAATTTGTATCTAAGTTGCCACAATTGATGATTTCTTACATATGTGTAATAATAACAAAAATGCTACAACATATTCAATATTGACAATTTTTAGGTAATTTTATTTTCATATAAATGTCAATGTTGAATATATAATACAATGCTTATTGTTATTAAATATATGAAAATCTTATTAGTACTCAATACATGCTTGTATTTATTAAGGGCTCGTTTGATATGCAAGATAGGTAGTAGAGGCTAATGTAGTTTTTTGGAGATAAGGAGAGATTAGAGAATAGTTAATGGCTTGTTTGATTTGTGATATGTAGTATACATAAGCCTATACACATATCTCAACTAATTTGTTATCATTTGTTTGATACCACACATTATTTTTTATTTGACAAAGTTGCCCTTAAAAAAAAGTCTTGACATAAGTCATATACCCATTACACATGCCTCCCTCTTCCACCATTTCACTGTACAGATCCCTTAATCAGAGACCTCGCCTTTCTATTTTCCCACTCGAGATTTCCTTATGGGCTTGCTGGATAGAAATATCCTCTACTACCATTAAACAAGTAAACAACTCTTTTGCCAGATTTTTCAATGGATTGACATTCAAATAGATTTTTTTCATTGTATTTCTCCAGAGGCCGAGCTAGAAAAGAGCGAAACCATCCTGTGATGCAAGCTATGTGAAAGAAAGTTTGAGAATTACAAATAGGTGTTGTTTCTGCAAATGGACATCACCCATCAGGTATTGCGTTTGGTAGGTGGTATCAAACGACTGTAAATTGCTCGATTTAAGACTGCCCGGCACATCTGATACATATGGGTGCAATTTTTAGATTGTCAGTATGTATTGATAGTGAACATCCCTCTTTGTTCTGCTTACTAATTTTGTGAATATGTGTTCACTTTGTTGAAATTATACATGTTAGAATATATCCACCCAACTCGAAGAGATTTTGATGGTAAAATAGTTCTTTTAAGAATGCGCGGCATATTTGATAATTAACTGGTGCAATAGATTGTCAGGACGTATTGATAGTGAAATCCCTCTTTGTTCTGCTTACTAATTTTGTGAATGTGATATCACTTTACTAAAATTCTGCATGTTAGAAGAGTTTCCTAGCTCATTGAACTCGAGAGTGTTGGCTTGTAAGATGAGTCCCTCACGTACCCCTTTTATGTTTCGTTATACAGATTTTAATTCAAAAGCATCAATATAGCGGACATCGGACCATCTGATTCTTTAAATAAGAGCAATACAACAACATTTTCTATGTTGTTCACAACCTAGTTTGACTCTGAAATTGTGTTCATAATACAGCCTGGTTTTGTTGAGTGAGATGTACATGAGTCATAATTAGGAGTTTATGTTATTGTTGTTTTTATTTTTAATTTAATTTATTTAATTTTTTTTTGGTATGAATATTTTTGGCGTAAATCTTACTCTAAGTCAATGCACTTGGCATTGTAGAATGCAAATGAAGTCATCCCCTCTTTGCTCATGTGGAGGTGGTCCAATGGTGGTACGCCAATCTCACACGTCCCAGAATCCCGACAGGTGGTTCTATAAGTGCCGTAATGGAAGTAATCACAAGGGCCACTTCATTTGGTGGGACGTGTACCAGGGAGTCCCTTGGCCCAAGTCAGGCACCAGTCATGGATCGTACACATCATATATGCCTACTTTCAGTCCTGCTGGGGTTGTTCATTCCTCATCAACATAAACCTCTTGCTAAACTCCAACCACTATTTAATGTCCCCCCTGCTACAATGAAATCTGCTCTTCTATTTGGAGGATGTATTGGTTGTGGATGTGTTATGATCTTTGCATTTATGGGGCTGCTGATGGGTTGATTGGAAAGCTAGTATGAGATTGAAATGTAGGTTTATTTCTCCATTATAAGTATGTGTTTCTACCGTCACTAAATAGTTTTAAGATGATGTTGTAAAAGTATTAGTTGGATTGTGTAATTGGCATTACCACATCTATTGTGAACATCCCATTTTGTGTGAATTTAACGTGGAGCTTAGATGTTGTGGTATAAAACTCTACCTCCAATGTTTATTGTTGAGATGCACTATTGCAGCTTGTTCAAATCTTCTATTGTTGTGTGGATTGTGTATTATGGATTGGCGAATATGATATTTTGATATATCGTATGTGTATGAGGTTTTTTGCCCATTTTTTGAAAAATTTCAGAGATGTTGAACATCAGAGTGGTGAAAATACAATTGAAATAGAGTAACAGTTGCCGATGTCCAATTATAGGATTCTTTCTCTTCCTTATTGTATTGATTCTCTATGCGGCACCAATAAGAGACAGTGTGTGTGTACTTTTTTTAACACATTATTTTTGTTGGAGGTGGGAAAGGATGAAATTGCACTTTCAGCAATGAAAAATGGTTGAGTTGGCTAGAGCTCTTCTGAGAAATGATATGCTTTAATTTTATTAGTCTATGGACATGTGAAAGAAAAATGAGATAAAGAGGAAAATGCTTGTACTCTTGTGTATTGCTGACCTTATTAGAAATGTGATGATGTTATCGGACTTTTGTCCCCAAATTGATAATGAGAACAATTGTGCAATTTTATTGATATCACTATTTAGCTTAAGTTTGTATTACTGTTTCATATGACAATAAAATTAGTACTGACACATACACAATATTAATGGTACTACACTTTTTAGATTAAGTATGGATTAATGGTCCTTTCAACTGTATCATTAGTGAGACAGATGGCAGGTGAAGTTGATATCAAATTTAGATGCAATTGCCTAATTTCCTTTTGATGATCATTTCCTTTGTTCTGAAAATAAGCAAACTGCGACACAAACACACACAAAGGTAATGTGTTGTGCCAACTAATTATGACTCTCAGATCATATACATAAATATAATAATATTTGCATATATGTTTTAATTTATATATTTGCATGCATTGTTTTGTTTTGGACTCTTGCTGGCACTAGTTACCCTTTTTCAATAAAGTTAACAATTGTGAGCAGAACATGATAATAATATTCTATACAAAAAGACATTAGCTAGATGAATAATCTTCTGCAAAGACATTACTCATGCTTACGCCCTCGGTCTGTCTGCAAGCTTTTGTCTCTTCGCACTGTTAACTTTTTTATTTTCGGATTCCAATCATAGCTAATAGGAACAACTTTAAGTCATGCCATTTTATCATATCCCAGCTATTTTATTTTGTTATTCATTGCCTCTTTTCCATTGAATTGTTAAATCATGAATAATGGCTAAGGCTTTCTGTCATTTCGAGTCACGCAAGTCAGGCAATTTCCTATTCAATACTAGTACTTGATTTATGTATATAAATGGGGACAGACCGGATGGCCATTGGCATTGTGATACTTACTCATACTCCATCTATTGAAGAAATTAGTTCACTTCTAATTCTATCCCTCAACCCATGGCTCCAAGGAACCCCCGAACTCAAGAACAAATTTTCTACGTTGCACCATAGGCCGGGGAAATTGAGAGGGAGTTCATTAGCCGACTAGTAGCTTGTGCAAGGTCAACTGGAAGATCTTTATGTCGCTCTGATGTCACTGTAATTGACTCATGCATTCAATCAGTGAATGCTAGATTCAATACCAACTTCACCAATAATGATGGCAAGATTCGTTTCAAGTACTTGCAACAGAGACACACAGTATTCGACTTTTTGATTTCTCTATCACCTGTGGCTTATGATGAGCAGCATAATGTCGTGGCAGTAGAAGCATACATATGGGACTACATTACCATGGCAATATTACCAGCATTTCTTCATTTTTTTACTTCTTTAAGTTTTCATAACGTATTTATTTTGGTCCTGATCTAATTTTTAAACTTCTAGAAATATCCATTGTCGGAGGCATACATGTTAAAAAGAGAGGCTCAATGGTCTGAGTTACATGAGATCTTTGGCCCTTCTAAGTAAATCGAGCTCTTTGGTGGGACAGATGTAATACAAATTTTAGACGACAGTGCGGCCGACCCTTTCTGTCCTATGAACAACAATGTTAGTGTGGCCATGGCATCTCCAGCACCTATCATAAGCCAAGCATTGGATTCTTCATTCTGGAGTAATTTAGCCAAAATATACGGACATGATGATGCAAGCCAGGACTCGGTTAAGTTCAAAAATATAACGCCATATCCAAATACATTTACTAGTTCGTTAGCTAGTAGATATGATAATCTCTAGACAGATGAGGATGAGAGGGTAATGTTTGAACTTCTGGATCCATCTCATAGTGGCGATCAAGCGAGCTCCAATGCATCTACTAGCAATCCTCCAAAACGCCATGGCAAATGAAGAGTTTCTAGCATCCATGTTGGTAATGCGTACTTTAGTTGACTTTTGTTGTTAAATTAATGTTGGCTATTTGGGTAAATTAGGCGGGGTTTGACATTAGATTTTCAAGCCCGCGTGTCTGCCGTATTTGTGGCGTCAAATGTGGGTAGACAGTTTAGTTAAGCGATTACATGTATCGCCTAGTTGGTGTTGTATCTTGGGATGTAGTAGCTTGATTATACTAATAGATCTAGCTGTTATTTGCATTTGTATTAAGCATATATTAGTGGTTTATTACCATATTTTGTGAGTTCCAGATGTAGTTACCAATTAATTTGTAGGAGGCAGAGACCTAATATCCACCTCATGGTTTCTCTTCTTCAACTGAGCCCTCCAAATTGCAGAATAATAATAATTTATACACCAGCTTATATAATTTAGAATATAAAAAAAATGTTTTCTTTGCTAAAGTAATTTAGTAAATCACGGTGCATTAATATGCTACCAACCGCATTTGACTACACTCAATATGATTCTTTTCATATCAGTATATTATGTCTAATGTTTTGTTATTAATAATAATTTTCAAATTGGTTTTGCATGATACACTATTAACTTTGTAAAAGTACCTCATCGATTTTTAGCTTGTGAACCTAAGCCAATGATGGGAATAGTCCTGAACAGTTCGTTAGGGGCCTATGGCCTAGCCTATTTATGGCCTACCTAGACCCATCCTAATTAATAAAAAAGCCATTTCAAGGCTTAGAAAGTAGCCATTTTAACTAAATGACATTCGATTAGGCTCTTTTAAAAGCTCGTAAAGCCTAACAGGCTGGCCATTTATTGTTATTATATAAAAAAATATTAATAATATAATATTAAATAGCGCAGATAATTTTTTTTATATAAAAAAATAGAATTATTTTATATCAACAATATTAATAACATAGTATTAAAAACTAAACTTGTAAATTTTGTATACATTAAATACTAAACTTGTAAATTTTGTATTTTATAGAAAAAATATAAATATTTTATAATTTAATATTTTGTCACTTTTAGATCGACTTTGAGGCCAGGCTAAGGCTACACACAATATATCAAAGGCTATATTCAATTGTAAAGAAAAAAACCTATATGTTAGGTATTCTAATTATCCCATAGATTAGATAAAGTATCTTGACAATTAATAAATACTAATCTTAAGCTAGCTAGCATCACTATTACATTGTTACTATAGTCTAAAAAATCTCTCTTATTTAACATATAGTAATTACAAGTTATGACTGATAGTATGCAAGAAATGTGATCATGAATCAAAAATCAACTTTGACATTCAAACTGATAGTTGATATATTGATTCCACAAAATTTGTACTTAATTTCCTTTAATTGAGCACCCAGAAACAGCTGCCACAAACAAGTTGCAGCAGAATATAAACAAATTTACGCTGGCCATGGCATCCAACAAATACTATCCACATGCATTCAACATTTTTGTATTGAAAATACAATACTATCATTCGGTTCACATGCAGCTTATACCCCCAACAATTGAGCTGTCAACTTGATGCATAGGCAAAAGATAGTGGACTCACTAACACTATAATTTTAGTAGACCAAGCAACTCAAATGTACCTTGAATCCTCACACGTTAAATATGTCATCAAAATGATATAGTTACAAAAGACTAGGCTTGGTCAACTATTAAACTATAAATTATATTATGCATCTGGTAAGCTATACTATTTGCATGAATATATAGTTATTTACGTGCTTCAACTCTGTCTATGGGGCATTTTTTTGGACCATCGGAGCAGTAGTAACATACACCCAAATGTATTCTGCAAATTGCTTATAAGATAGCACAATGTTAATAACTATGTTATGGCCTAACCCCTCTCTCCATACAGTAATTTTCCACATAGTCCCTCCATTTCACAATTTCACGAGTAACAAGTACTTTGCAAGTAAACAGATTTAGCATAAGCGCAAGTATTCAATTACACAGAAACAGATTTAGCATAGGCAGTAAACACAACATGACTAGCATATGTAATATAGTCCCCATAAACATACTACATCAACTAATTAGCCTCACTATGTGTTCAGCATAAACAACTGACCTACACACCATTTAACAGCCCTACTATGTGTTTAGCCAACATAAACATAATACAACAACTATTTAAATATACTAGATCCAAAACACGTCTCATGCTCTGGAATACACGATATTAGCAGGTCGAATAACAAAAGGCTATTACTTGAAAATGCATATTTCCAAGATAATGACAACACAACTAATTAGATGACAAACTACCACTTAAAAAAAAGCGCACAAAACGCTCCCTGGCATCTTTGTTCATAACCCAGAAAACATCCATGAGTGGTTTATTTAGAGCCAAGTGGTGAGTTGCCTTGATTTGATCATCCATGGACAAGCTTTGTATTTCAACGATTGCCTCGAACAGAGAAGTCCTCAAGGAAGTGTCCAAATCAGTTTGTTGTGGTGGTAGTTGTAGCAGCTTCTCAGCAATATTCCCCAAGGCTATTTTGGTAGATTCAACTAATGTCCCCATCAAGTTCTCCAACTGACTAACATTAGTATCAATCCTTTTCCACTTGCCAGATGATGAGGCCTTTCTTTTAACACCCGATGAGTATGGTGGAGTGACAGAGATAGAATCAAAATCAGCATCATTAACCGAGGTGTTTGCACCGGGTGTATCAGCATTATCAGCTGACTTTTCCCCTTTATCACCGTGACCTCCATGCAACAACTCCTAAACTATGTCAGCTACGTCAAACGCTTGATCTCCCATGGCCCTATCGTTGCCGAATATATCCACCCAACTCGAGTACCATGGGTGTGGCTTCCCTCTCAACTTAGCTGCATTAGGTTGTACCTAAACAACATATTTGACTATGTTAATTTACCGAACAACCATACTAATAGATATATGGAAAGTTAAATTGAATAGGCGACTACGTACCTTGACATAATCGGCCCAGACAGATTCAGACTCAACTTTGATCATATGAGTGGATGCGTCTATTGTAACCCCCCTTCTCCACTACAACCGATGATACCTCGTAATGTCGCATACGTCTTTTTCCATACTTGAAGCTTTGATTTAATGTGTTTCACTAGGATGCCATTAGTAGGGAATTTTTCACGTAACATAGACTCCAACCTTACCATGTAACCACCCCTGAAAGTGCCATCACAACGCCAACCACCGGCTCGTAAGGTTTTCAAGGCATGTATCAAGGCCTCTTCCTTCATGTGGGTCTAGAAACGTCGTGGACTAGTAGTTCCTTTAATTGATCTGTTTGTGCTGTGAGACGAGCACCCAAATTGCTCCATCACCTGCATCAATAAAGATAATCTTATAAATTCATTGCTTAATATTTGTATTAATTGAATATGTAATAGACATAAATTTGGCAGTCACATACAACATTTTTAGCATAAAACCACTGACAAATTTTGAATGTTCATAAATGCACATATAGGAATGAAAACAGAAGTGCCCTTACGTCATGTAAAATTCAAGCAACTGAATATAACAATTTATCATCCATTCCACAATTATTTGCACTCCAAAACCCATCTTCTGAAACCTGGCACAAAGCAAATGCTATTATAGTAAAGTACATATAAACTAAGACGTAAGAGTTGTAAATGATAGTGTTAATGTTACTTTCTAAACACTACACTAGCATAATAATTCATGGAGCGAGCCCCTATCCATGATTGGTACATATTGGCCGCCAATGTATCTCGCCAATTGCTCCACTCGCTAGAGCTCTCAATATTCTCAATGTG
Organism: Jacaranda mimosifolia; assembly: GCA_018894105.1. Taxonomy (NCBI): domain Eukaryota; kingdom Viridiplantae; phylum Streptophyta; class Magnoliopsida; order Lamiales; family Bignoniaceae; genus Jacaranda; species Jacaranda mimosifolia. The sequence goes on from CM032119.1 coordinate 33,695,417, forward strand.
ATCAACATTAGTACTTTCAGCGTCTAATGCTTGGCCATCCAACACCGAAGCCGCCAAAGGATCAACATCCATCTGTGTACGAATGAAATTGTGCAGGCCAAGATAATCATATTCTAAACTTTGATCGGATAGAACGTAATACTCCGCATAACGGCCCACCGTCCCTTTAGAAGTCCAAAAGTCCTGTCAATGACATTGTGTGCCCTAACATGCTTTATATTGAAGTATTCATGTTCAGTTTGAGGTGATAATGCTCCATCTCTCCACTCATTAAAGTGGTATCTAATACCACGATATGGAGTCAATAACCCTTTAACATTGGCATAGCTAGCATCACATAGGTAGTATCCCTACAAATAATCATTAACCATTTACATGATACTGACATAAATAAAAATATGGACAAAATTGAAACAATAGGAAGAACATATAATCGCATACCAATAGGGACTTTTAGACCATTTGGTTTGTTAACTACTGTGCGTAACACCTTGCTATCTGCAGCGGAGCCCTCCCATCCGACAAGAACATAAATGAAATTCATTTCACGGTCGCAGACACCAAGAACGTTAACTGCAATTTCACCCTTTTTGCTCCTATATCGTGTTTGGTCACTTTTTGGTACGCGTACCAATACATACGTGCCATCCAATGCACCTAGACAACCCTACACATGCACATGAACAATCTTAAAAAAGATTGAAAACTTGGACTATATAAAATAAATTCGAGTAATATTGGGTGTTTCTAAAGTTACCTTGAAACATCGCCATCCATCATTAGTACAATCATCATCAACAGGCCGAGGAGTCACAAGAAGCAGTGTACTTATCATTATAATGGCTTGAAGATATTATTTGAAGTACTTGCTCACTGTTTGTCTGAATCTCTTAAAATTGTGCTTAACAATCCTATTCTTCTTATGATGTGCTAAAATAGCTAAATAGGTGGCAACCTTTTCAGGGATCCCAACAAATTTTTCAGTTCGAAGCCCCCCAATGTGCTCCATTAAATAACAAAGCCGCCCAAATGCATTTTGATCCATGCGCAAATTATCCAAACATGCCTGATCATTATCCTCTACAATTTCTCTCAGGTGTTTTAATTGATCCGGGATTTTAGAAATGACACTCCACCTCCTAGGGCCCCATCTACGTCTACTTCTAAGTCCTTCAACATATATACAGTACGCAAGAAGAAGCAAATACATGACAGTAAATCGTTGCAGCAAAAAAACATAAATCCATACGTATTCTGGTTTCCCAATCTATGAGAGTGTCCTACAGCAAAACTAACGGGATACACATTTACTAGTGCAAAAAAGGCGTATGATACAACTCTGTATCCTTTATATGATGTAAATGACAACCAATGATAAATGTAACAAAACACACGAACATGACATAGATGGTAAATCAAGCATTGTTGCAAATAATAAAATGATAACTAACTTATTTTAATCATGTGCAGGAAACATATTAAATAACCATCTAATTATTTCAGTAACATACAAAAAGAATGACCCATTATGTGCTGAAAAATGAGTAAGAAGTCTGGAAATGTCAAAATAAAGTTCATTGATTGGAAAGCCATGTATTATGGTCTTCAACTTATACATACAAGGAAACAAACTTCATATAAAAATCAAATTATACATTTCGAAAGATTACTTTTTATCCTATGTTGTTCCCATTTTAATTCCACAGGCATAAACTTCCACACCAATCAAATGCCAAAATCTTTCGTGAAGTTAGTAATCTGTCAATTAATGTCCTATTCTTGTAAATGTACTATTGGCTAAAATATTCTTGCTGCAAAATTTTCTTAGCCAAACAAATAGTAAATAAGATTTGGAACATGTGATGGTGGAGGATAATAGTCAATGGAGGTGAAAAGCATCAAAGTTTCTTTCAGATATCAAAACAGGGAAAAAAAATATTACACTTGTGAGCAATAATCTAAACGCCACCTTGACAGTGAAAGGAAAAGTCTTAAAATCTGCTAGCATACATATTTAACTAGACTGCAACATAAAGACACATGTTATTCCATATTCCACGACCTTCCACATAATGCGATTAACAACTCAGTCATAAAAAAATTAACATATCTCAGCTATGATCTAGAAAAAAGCCCCAGTTGTGCATCCACATCTGATACACAAAATTGAAAAGAGGGCAAAACATATATTATACAAGGAGGAAGCGGGTATGAGGTACCTCTTAGATAGCCTTTTCCGTGGAAGCACCTCTGTTTCTCATTCACCTCAAACGACCACGAGGACTCCACAATTGTGCAAAAACAAATATCCAAATCAACACCTAGATGATACACAACCTTTCAAAAAAAAATAAAATAATGGTCAACAAGCAAAATTAAACAACAAAGTGTATAAATAGAGCACAAGTACATATAAATTACAACAAGAATGGAGATGATAGAAGAACCACGACTCCTTCTTCAACTCTCGACTGAAAAGGGGTTAGGGTTCATAAACGGGGTGAAGACGAATAGCCAAGAGAAGTGTATATGGGGATAGAAGGGAGAGTTGATGAACGATTAACGTGAAAGCATATTTGAAAATATCATAAAATCAATTAAGGGCAATTATGTAAAATTGGCTACAATCTCTCAGCCATGTGGGGGTGCGATTATTGAATCGCACCCCCCAGCCCGCATCATCAATAGGGGCCAATGTCGTGTACAATGATGGGCTAGGCACAAAATGCGGCCCGCAGTGCCCATCTCACATATCAAACGCTGTATTAGATGATATTGTGAGCTCCAATCTTACCTAATAGCAAGTATCAAATGAGCCCTAACAATTTTAATACCATTTACTGACATCTTATCGCCAAATCAGCACTGGTCCATGCTAATTTAATTTTATCTAGAAAAATGTGAATTTAACAAAAAAAAAGAAGTAACAATTTATAAAATTAATAAAGGAAATGAGGAGAACATGCCTAGGGCATAGTAACAAGATACATAAATGTGGAGAAAATGATTGACTGTGACATACAAACCTGAATTCTTAGAAAAAAATTTTAATAGATGAAACCTAGTTCTTACTAAATCAATCTAAGTAATTACATGAAATCGTTGCTTAAGCCAAGTCGTGTGATTTCGTAAATATTACTAGCACACTATAAACCCTACATATGTAAACTACCAAGAGAAAAGTTAATTACACACGCGCGTGTGCACACACACACAGAGAAAAAACTATGAAGAAAAAAAATAACAAGAGTATTAAGTTTGACATTTAGATTATACTTAATCTATATAATATATATGAACATTGATATGGAATAACTCAACAAGCCCAATCTAACAATAACGCTCGACCAGGCCAGAGGAGGCCCAACTACCCAATGAGCCCAACCTGATTTGGGTTGACCACATCATCAATTGGATGTCAAGCTACCAACTATTTCTCGCTCGTCGACTGGGCTGTGGTCGACCATCATTGAAGATATTGTGCTTAGCGGTCAACCAAGAAGACTTGAACTCGATAGAGTTACACTATGTCGACCAAAGTCCTGAGTTATTTATTTTGACCTTAGAGGTTGACATTAGGTGACAATCTCTCAGCTACATTGAATGCTCTGTCAGGCGGCATGCCACTACCTATACTGCTTATTCAATAGCGCTAGGTCAGGGCACGTCTCCAATGTACCACCTTGTCTTAGGCAGTGCCACCTAGAATAATACACAAGTTGGAAAAGACTTAAAGAATCTCAAGTAAGGACAAAACCCTTCCTGTCTATTAAGGACACCATATACATTATCAACCATACTGAGAAGGCTATAAATACCCCATTGCCAGCCTTCAGTAAGGTATGTCATTTATAATTTTAAAGCCCTCACTTTACTATTCCATTTTTTAGTCAATATACTGACTTGAGCGTCGGAGTGCTTTATTCGAGGGCACCTCGGCTAGTCTGACGTTTGCTATTTATCGCAGGACTTGACCCTAATACATTGCAGAGTACTTCTCTCGACCTGCCACCTGGTCGATCATATTGGATTTCAGCCAAATACACTCATCAAACAAAACTTACCTTCATCATTTGGTGTTGTCTGTGGGAAATTTGAGTCTGCAATAGAAAAAATGGTGAACACTAAGTGAGCTATTTTCGAAAGGGAGCAAAACGGAAAATCCCTAACACCTACTCCTCAACCCCAACAAGAACCCAAAGTGGCGGGACCTAGTGCCCAGCCAGAACAAGTGGTCACCTTGACCATGCCTCAACTTATGCAGTTCATAAGCTAGCAGATATCTGCTCAACTATCCGTTGTCTTCACTCGACATAATACTCAACTTGAGCTAATTGCTAGAGTTACTCCCCAACCCACTCAGTGCAATGAGAGGCCTCTTAGAGAAGAGATGGGTGCCAGACGACCACCCACCCGATGAGAAGATAGCCTCGTGCAATTTCTAAGAGAAGAAGCCTGGTAAAACCCCTGTAAAGCAGTTATAGACTCCATTGACCATGGAGTTCGACCCTTTCGAGCCCTGCAGTGGATAGGTTTGAGTGCATGAGACAACAGATAAACATGAACCTCACTCAGGCTGATTGAAATGAATGGGAGGAAGTCTCCTATCAAGTGCAACAATTGAATCGACGAATTGAAGAAATTTTGAAGAGGAATTATGATGGCATTCACCGTTTTCATCGTGAGAAGAAATCACTATTCATACAAGAGATCGTCAATGAGCAAATCACTGTCAACACTAAAGTTCCGATCAGATTGCCCAAATACGATGGCTCGATAGACCCGAATGAGCACTACTATAATTTGAGCACATGATGTAGTTACACGACACAACGAATACATCCACGCAAAGATGTTGGTGACCACGTTCTAATGACTCGTGCTCGATTGGTTTGTGAAGCTGGAACCGGCATCGATCTTCTCATACGATCAGCTACGTGACAAGTTCTTACACCAATTTGCTAGTCAGAGAAAGGCGAAGCTCCCTCATACTCGCTTGCACACTGTTAAACAGAATGAGGGAGAATCCCTTCACAATTTCTTTTCTAGGTTTAACACTGGGGTCCTAAAGATTGATAGCCCACAGATTGAGTTTCTGATCGATGTGCTTATTTTAGGCCTTTGCCATAAGGAATGTACCAACGCCTTAGTCAGGGAGCGACCCAGGATGATGGAAGAGTTGTTCGACTTTGCTGAGAGGTATATGACTCAAGAAGATATGAATAAGCTCAAGTATGGTAATCCTAAGACTAACAAGAAGAAACTCAAAGAGAAAGATAACCATCAGCACAAGGACAGACATTGATCTCCGATCAAGCATTTCCACAACTACACTCTACTCAATGCTACAAGAAAGTAGGTCCTAATCTCTATCCAACACGACAACCTCCTCTAAAAACCCAGGAAAATAATTGAGATAAAAGCCATGAAGAGGTCCAAAAAATACTGCCATTTTCATCGACAAAAGGGCCATAACATGGAGGATTGTTTCAACCTCCATGACGAGATCGATAGGCCAATCTGACAGGGCCATCTAAAAAAATTTATTGATGAGAACGAAATAAGAAGCAGGCATAACTGATCAGACTCCTCGTAGAGAAAGGTCGGCTAGCTTGAGAAAAGATGATAAAGGAAAGAGACTTGCCCACGATCCCCGCCCACCCATTAGAGGAGTAATCGACACCATTGTAGGAGGCCCGACTAGGGGGGACTCCAAGTCGTCTAAAAGGCAACACCAATGAAGACTGGAGTCAACTAAATCCTTTTCAATCGAAATGATTTTCTAGATATCAACTAGCGCAAAGCCAATTTCTTTTTCTGACGCTGACCTTTCCCACATCGAAACTTAAGGGGCCAACAACAAGTTGGATTGCCCTCTGGTGTATCTATTGAAATTGCAAACTTTGAGGTTAGAAAGGTGCTGGTCATCAATGGGAGCTCAACAAACATCATTTTTCTCTTTACCTTGAAAAGAACAAACATGAGCAAGCTAAAATTCGAGCCTATTTGTACCCCGTTGGTTGTATTTAGAGGGTCAAAGATCATCCCCGAAGGATCCATAAACCTATCCACATCATTTGGGGAGGCTCCTCAGCGTAGAACTCTGATGGTTAACTACCTGGTTGTCGACGCACCCTTTTCCTACAGCGCTATCATTAGGCAACCAGCATTGAATGACTTCTATGCTATTGTCTCGACCTATCATATGAAAGTCAAATTTCCAACAACTGCTGGGACTGATGAACTCCTTTGCAATATGAAAGAGGCCTGATGGTGCTACATAATTTCAGTTAAGGCAAACAAGTAGAAAATTTGACCTAAACTGAAACTGTCGGGGGACGCCCCAGTAGTGGAACTCGAGGAGGGATAGTCAAGCAAGAAAAGAAAGCTGGAGGAGACCAGAGTCGAGCCTGTCGGTGAGTTTAAGAAAATCGAGCTGGAATTAGGAAATCCCGACAAGACCACCAAAATTGGAACAGATATGGGCATCATGAAATACCTCATGGTTGATTTCCTCAGAAACAATGTTGGTCTTTTTGTTTGGAAGGCTTTTGACCTCTAGGAAATTGACCCCAGTGTCATGATCCACCGCCTAAACATGGACCCTTCATTCAAACTAGTGAAGCAAAAGATAAGAACTTTCAATGCTAAACGATGCCAAATCATCGAGGAGGAGAACAACAAACTTTTCGAAGCTGGATATATTGTAGAGATTCACTATTCACGTTGGCTTTGTAATACAGTCCTTGTCCCCAAGAATGAGGGAAAGTAACGAATGTGTAATGATTTCACTGATTTGAATAAAGTTTGCCCTAAAGATCCTTATCCCTTGCCTCATATAGATTTGTTAGTAGATTTTACTGCTGGTTGTGATTTGCTAAGTATGATGGATGCATTTCAAGGTTATTGCCAAATCTTCATGGCACCCGAGGACAGGAATAAGACCTCTTTCGTCGTCCCCAATGGGGTATACTATTTTCTGGTCTTGCTCTTTGGGCTAAAAAATGCAGGTGTAATTTATCAAAGACTTATGAATTTTATGTTAAAAAATGAAATTGGGAAAACTATAGAAGTCTACATCGACGACATGATCGTCAAAACAGAAAGAGCAAAAAATCACCTAACCGACCTCAATCATACATTCTCAATACTAAGAGCATTTGGAATGGAGCTCAACCCTAACAAGTGCACGTTTGGAGTGAGAAGGGGCAAGTTCTTGGGTTACATGGTCAGCCAGAGAGGTATCAAAACAAACCCGCAAAAAATCCAGGCCATTTTGGATAGTACACCTCATAGATCAGTTAGAGACGTTCATCGTCTGGTCGGCAGGATCATCGCATTGGGAAGGTTTATTGCCTGATTAGCCAACAAGAGCTTGCCGTTCTTCAAGATCCTAAGCAATGCAAGAAAATCAGGTTTTCAGTGGACCAAACAGTGCAACCAAGCCCTGGTCGAATTGAAACATTACCTTTTGTCAGCACCGATGTTGGCCAAACCTAAGGTTGGAGAAGTTTTACATATCTATTTAGCAGTCTCGTTGGCGTCTATCAGTTGAGTACTTTTGATTTCGACCAGAAAAGGCACCCATCGACTTGTCTACTATTGTAGCAAAGCATTGCAAGGTCCTGAAGATAACTATTTGGATATCGAGAAATCTACCCTCGCCCTGGTCACTGCATCCAGGAAATTACGTCCCTATTTCCAATCTCACTCTATTGTGGTCTTGACAAATCAACCATTAAAACAAGTACTTTCCAAGCCAGATATGTCGGGAAGATTAACGAAGTGGGCAATTGAGTTGGGCGAATTCGACATCATGTTTCAGCCCCGAACTACTATAAAGGCCTAAGTATTGGCTGACTTTGTTGTTGAGAAACTCGATCTGCCTGACCAACTCGAGTACGACTCCTTTATACAAACTTTACATGTCGACGGTTTAGCAACTTCCTCAGGTGGAGGCATAGGTGTTTCTCTACAGTCTCCACAAGCTGAAGAGTACGACTTCGCAATCAAACTCGACTACCCTATCACAAACAGCGAGGCAGAATATGAAGCCCTCTTGGCTGGCATGAGGATGGCCATAAGTAGGGGAGTCGAACAGCTGGCAGCCATCATTAATTCCTAGCTGGTCGTAGAGCAGGTTGTGAGAACTTCGAAGCCAAAGAATCTAAGATGTGCAAATACTTGGCTGAGGTGAAGAGGTTACAGCAACAGTTCAAAAAATTCACCCTCAGCCAAGTTACCCGATAAAAAATGAGTTAGCTGACACGCTGTCCAAGTTTGTAAGCTCGACAAAAGAGACCAGAGACAGGACAATTACATTTTTGGTCGCCAACATGCCCACCATAGGTGTCCCCGACCAAAATTTGGTGGGACAGATTGGAGAAGCACCTCCGTCCTAGCAGGATGCAATAAAAGCCTATCTCAAAGAAAGAATAATTCTGGAGGACAAAAGCAAAGCACGCAGGCTCAGAGGCCACGCAGCCAAGTTCGCCCTCGACGAACACAGCCAACTTTGCAAGAGGTCAATTTTTGGACCACTGCTCAAGTGTTTGACTCCAAAGCAAGCCCACAAAGTCCTGCACTAAGTCCATTCGGGTATATGCAATAATCATTCGAGAGGACAATCACTGGTATACAAGATCATTAGATATGGGTATTTTTAGCCAACTTTACGCCAGGACGCAGTCGATTTTGCTAAAAAAATGCCCCTTTTGTCATGTCCACTCGAGCATACCTCACTAACTCGCAACGTCGATGGTAAACATACAGATCACACGGGCATTCAACCAGTGGGGGATCGATATAGTTGGTTCTTTTTCGAAAACAACATGGCAAAGAAAATTATGATCGTTGCTGTTGAATATTTTACAAAATGGGTTGAAGCAGAGGCAATCCCTAAGATAACCAACGCGACCATCAAGAGTTTCATATGGAAGAACATCATATGTCGTTTCAGTTTGCCCAAAGTCTTAATATCAGATAATATGACATAATTCCAGGGCAGAAGTATGAGGAGTTGGTGTGAGAACCTCTGGATCGACAACATTTCATGTCAGTTGGAAATCCAAAAGCCAATAGCCAAATAAAAGTAATGAACATAACTGTCCTAGACCACATCAAAGCTCGACTAGAAGGGACTGGCGCGAGCTGGGCAGATAACTTCCCTGGAATACTTTGGGCATATAGAACAACCCCTCGAACAGCCACTGGTCACAACCTTTACAATTTAGTTTACAAATTTGAAGCTGTCATTTCTACGAAAATCATACAACACACTGCTCAAGTGATCTATTATAATCCAATCAGGAATGGCTCCAAAAGAAAATTAGACCTAGAGATAATCAACGAGCTGCCTCAGCAAGCATACACAACCATACAGAGATACAAGTCGAAAATGGCACAACATTATAACAAAGGAGTCTAACTAAGAAGCTTCAAAATAGGCGATCTCATCTTCAAAAAAGTTGAAGTTCGAAGAACGTGGAAAAACTCAACCCAAAGTGGGAAGGACCATATTCCGTGGTCAAGGTAGCGAAGCATAATGTCTATCGACTCGCAGACATGACCAACAATAAACTCCCATGACCATGGAGCGCCATAAATTTGAAAAAAATTCACATGTAAAGAGACCAAGGTCTCCACCCAACTATATCACATCATGATTTAACTCAAAGAAAATTACATATATTCATGCACTTAAGCCCAATTAATGAACAAGTTAATCATTTAGAGTTGACCTCGTAGTCGACGACAGTTTCAAACCACAAAACAAAGGCTTCTAGCCTAAATTAACGAACGAGTTGATCATTTAGAGTCGACCCCGTAGTCGACAACGGTTCAAACTGCAAAACAGAGGCTTATAGCCTAAATTAACAAATAAGTTGATCGTTCATAGTCGATCCGGTAGTCGATGTCAGTTCAAACTACAAAACAAAGGCTTTCAACCTTCGTGAATGAGTCAATCATTTAGAGGAGACCTCGTAGTCGACGTTGTGAAAACTCAAAACCACATGACAACACACCAAGCTAGACTCAAAAATAAACTGGGTAAAACAGCACTGAAACAGTGATCAACCAAGGCTTCAAACTCAAATTAATAAGTAAACTGGTCATTCAGAGACGATAATATAATCGACCTAAAGCAAGGAGCGAAAAATTGATCATGTGCTGGAGTATAATTACGCATCACAATGAAAGTTTTGAAACTTGGGTCGACCAAGCAGTTGACGATGAAGATGTGAATAATATCTTGTATTCATTCCATTACTTTTGCGCCAGTCGCTTTCTAAATCGACCACCTAGTCGTAAACTTGATTCCTTCATTATTAGATTATCTTAAATGATTTCCAAGTTGAGATTGAAGTACTTATGTTATCGTTTATTATCATTTAGTACTCGATAAGAACGAAGGCGTTAAAAAGAGAAAGAAGCAAAATAGAATACACATTGATGAAAGAAAATTAAAATTTCATTAAAACAAAAACATTCGATTACAAACTTGAAAAACTACAAATGCACGCCTCATAAGCCAACCAAAAAATACAACAAGCTGAAAGCTTAACTCGACCTCGCGCATCTCTCACACCTTCATCAAGAACCTGATCAAGCTCGTCAGTCGAGGGGATGGGGACAATAGCTGGACTCTCGACTTCTTAGTTAGGAACTGCAGCGAGAGCTGGTTGAGCTGTCGGGGCCGATCGGGAAAAACTCGCCTTGTCGATAAACAAGCTCTGCTTAAAGGGAGGAAGGAGGTCAGCTATATTGACTTTGCCATCCCGAAGATCGAACGTGAAGTCCTGCACAAAAGCGAATTCCTTAGCTATCACGGCAAGCCTCTTTCGTTGATCAGCTACTGGCTCGACGGCAGGCACCCCCTTGGAAGCACCCTTTTCAGGGTCAGCATAGGTTTCGAGCTACTCATTCAACATCGGATTGAGGCACTCTCTATTCTCTGGTCGAATCTGGTAGCCTAGGAATTCTAGCTGCTTCAGTGCTTTCTCAAAAGCTTCCTTTGCGTTGTCGAAAGAGAACACAATGCTGGCGTCTTAGAATGCCAAGCACAACATAAATTGTTGAATGACTTTTCATCGTATTAACAACATCTTATTAAAAAAAACTCATCTCATGTGTATTGCATTGCAGCATTGTACCCCTGACTTAGACTAGAATCATAGCTATGTTGTGCGTCTAGCCTGGCCTTCAGCAGCGGCTTATCCATCATGTTATTTTCTGATACTGCCAACATGAGTTGCGAATCCTCCAGCTCGAGTTGCTCATCATTTTCTTTAATTTGAGCACTCAATTGCTCGATCCTAGACTGCATAGACTCGAGTTGAGCCTTTAATATCTCAGCATCTCCTTGACCTTTCTGAAGCTGGTCGCGATCCCTGAAGGCCAACTCCGATCTCCTATAAAAGTAGTAGCCTAATTAGCTAACCTGCAAAGGAAACAACCTTAGTCAATTGAAGGGAAAGGAAATAAAATATTCGACCAGCGAATGACACTCAACTAGACAAACGACTATGTTAGAGTGATATGCTAAGGTCCTCAGTGCCCTATCCTAGCTTAGATCTATGATTTTTTTCTAGTTGGACGTGAACATACCAGCCATCATCACCTTAAGTGGCGTAGTCCCAGTAGACCTCACTGTCAGCATTAACAGGGAATTATGAATGGCCATAGTGCCGTCGGTACCAAAGTGGGGCGATGGGAGCTTAGGCAGTTGGAACAAGTGATCCTTTTCCCATTGCCTGAAGAGATCATAGCCAGACAGTTGTTTAGGCACCCCAACCTTGCCTTTTCCCTTATCGACAGTGATTTCTTCTGAGCAGGACCACCTTGCTTGACTGCCAACCTTTTTTGTCAAGAGAAGGGGTTGATCATCACTCCAGACGCTGGTCGAACCATGGAAGATGCAACTCCAACTGGGGCAGCCAATAAGGCGGGCAACTCTACTTGGGGCGGCGCGACGACTTGAGCCTCCCAATGAGCCGCCGCATCCACACAGTAATCTTGATTCCTCTGCGCATGGGCTAAAGCTTGGGCTCGTGTCAAATTCATAATCTCTTCTCGATCTGCACAAACAATAGAGATAAGATACATCGACCAGAAAGTTAAAACATACAACAAATGTGAAATAAGTAAGGACCAACTACCTAGTCGAGCATCACTAGGAAGGTTTAGCTGAGTAGGCAATAAGCCTGTCAGCACCAAGTTTCTTTCCTCGACGTAACCCGAAGCCTCCATTTGCCCAAATTTAACCAGATCTCTGATAAATGTGTTGGGCCAGATTGGGGTTTCATTTCTGGGCATGTCAATATGACCCCTCATCCAACCTCTAGGAATATTGAACCCGACCTTACCCAGGAATCGAACAAAGAAATAACGCGACATCCAGTTTTGACCAAAGAAGAAGATGAGGTTACTAAGAATTTTCGATGAGGGTGGGTCGTGAGATAGTAGTAAAAACCCGACTCCTTCGTATTCCCTGACTTGCGGGACATGGGGAGGTGGAACATGTTGCTAAAGTTAATGAAGGTTGGAGGTTGATCATTCACATACATGAGGACTACAAAGTTGTACAACGTCGAAAAATAGTTTGGTAATAATTAGGTGATGCTAACTTGGAGGCCTCTAAGGAGGCTGACTATTGGTTGGGTGATCGAAAACCTAAGTCCGCATCTCAGGGCATCCTCAAAGACAGTAATACAACCGTCAGGAGGCTGGTGTATCTTGTCATCATGCTCGGGGACGACCAACTCAATATCCTGAGAAACACGGAATAATCGCCTAATATGAACAAGATCTCCCTTGGTCATCTTTGATACTATCTCACTATAGTGGTTGGCGGTAAATAGCCGACCACGAGAAATAGGTGGTTGACTCGGCCTAGCCCCACCTCAGCAGCAGCTCGATCATCCCTAGAGCTACTCGAGGTTGAACTATCACTTAAGGAACTATTGAACTCACTAGCTGAGTCGTCACTCTCCTTGGTCGAACCTGTATCCGACCTCATCTCCTCATTGTCACTCTATCTAATGTCACCCTCTTCCTCAAATACTCCTAACATGTTGAGTAAAGTTGTATGGTCGAGATGCAACAAACAAATAACTCACTCAAAAGAGTTTTGAAAAATGCACATGGTTTCGAAGTCTAAACCAGGATACAGTCGAATATAAATACGAGGATGGCTGATTGGACCTCACAGATTATAGTAAAAGTGCAAATGAAGTTTTTTACCGCGTCTATTTATAGGTGTCAATGCACGATAACTTAAGCGATAGCAATTATTACGCAGTCATCGGTTGATGCTTCACATGACTCGATGTAACAGACGCATTAAATGTACCAAACCCTGGTCGATGGAGTAGACCCCAGATCGGCACTTGGAAACCCTCATTTATTATGCACAATTTTTACAGGTTACCTACTCCCTACTTTTTCTCGTCGACGCACTTGATCAAGACTTGTGAGTGGAAAGGGCACTCATGATATGGGATAGTCCAACATGCCCAGCCTAACAATAACGCTCGACCAGGCCATAGGCAGCCTAACTACACAATGAGCCTAACTTGTTTTGGGCTAACCGCATCATCAACCAGATGTCAAGCACACTGGCTATTTTGGCTCATCGATTGGGTTGTGATCGACCATCATCGAAGATACTGCGCTTAGCGGTCAACTGAGAAGACTCGGACTCGACAGAGTTACACTATGTTGATCAAAGTCCTGAGTTATTTATCTCAACCTTAGAGGTCGATATTAGGCGACAATCTCTTAGCCGCATTGAATGCTCTGCCAGCCGGCATGCCTCCGCATTAATGGCTATGCCACTACCTATACTGCCTATTTAGCTATGCCAGGTCAGGGCACGCTTCCAATGTACCACCTTGTCCTAGGCAGCGCCATCTGAAATATTACACAAGTTGGAGAAGACTTAAAGAATGTCAAGATCAATCACACTAAGAAGGCTATAAATATCCTATTGCCAACTTTTAGCAAGGTATGCCATTTATCATTCTAAAGCCCTCACATTTTACTGCTCCATTTTCTAGTCGATATACTGACTTGAGCATTGAAGTGCTTTAGTTGAGGGCACTTTAACTAGTCTGACGTTTGCTATTAATCATAGGACTCGACCCCAATACATTGTAGAGTATTTCTCTCGACCTGCCACCTAGCCGATCATATTGGATTTAAGCCCAGTACACTCCTCAAACAGAACTTACCCTCATCAAACATATTATTATATTTAGTCTAATTAGGTCTTTTAGAATAATAGAAACTCATAATGTAGAGATGGCCTAATATGTGATTGTAAAAATATTGTATAAAAATTCAGTTCAAAAGTTATGAAACAACAATCAAGATTATTAGGTCTTATTTATTTTTTCGTCAAAAAGATCATCATATCATGCGATTTCTAATTAATTACCAAAAATATTTTCATTTTTTAGTGTATCTTAAAATTTATATATTCTAAACTGTTTTATTAAACATAATTGTTAAATGACTAACTAATATAATTTTATTTTTTAAATAATCAATCATTTGGACATTTATTAGATCAAACAAAGTGAATACATGCCGCTAATAGTTGCAAATATAGTGGCTGACCCAAATTTTATAATAAGAGAATCGGCCGAAAGCTAACAGGTCGTTTGGTTTTATTTTCAGATTCATTTCCATTTTTAGCCATTTTTAGAAGTTGGAAAGATAGTTATAGTTTTAAAGTGGAAGTGGAAATGCATTTGGATGAAGTGTTGGAAAATAATGATTAGAGTAAGTATATGATTGAAAAGATAGTTGGTTTATATTTTTTATATTAAAAAAAATTATTTTTTAAAACTATATGTATATTTTATTAATTTTAAAATGATAGTAGTTACTTTATGTCAAATTAAATTTGAATTTGATTGATGTGATAATAGGATGATATGGTAGGTTTAGAAAGAATATTTTGAATGAAAATATAGGAAAGTGATAATTTTCATTTTTTATTTTCGAGTGGAAATAGAAATGGTGCTTGGAAATAAAATAAAACACCCTATAAGGGCCTATTTGGTTTTATTTTCATTCCCATTTTCCATTTCCACCATTTCCAAAATTTGAAAAATTAGTTAGTAAAAACGAGTTGAAAAAATAAGTTTGTATTTGGATAGATTATTGAAAAAGTGATGACTATGTTGTGTTTAGTAGGTGATAAGTGGATAGAGATAAAAATAATGATTATAGAGACAAAAGATATATAAGTTATTGTGAAAAGACATATAAATTATTTGAGAATTTGTTTTGAGAATGAAAATGAAAATATGTTGGGTGAAAATGTGTAAAAGATGATGCGTGTTAATTTTCAAATAGTAAAAAATGTGAAAATGAAATTTAAAAATGAAAACAAACAGACCCTAATTATTTTACTTCTTTTTTAAATTAATCTACATATAATTACAAAGCAAAACTTAGACGTTGAGGGCAGCTGCGTTGATGAAAAGGAGATTCATGCATGATTAGACCATTCTATGAAAAAATTGTGGCATATGAGCACCGAGTCCATGCCCCTAAAGCAACTTGCAGTTCTCAATTATTATTGTTTTAAACATGCTGTGTTTGGATTCATGTTGTGTTTATTTTGTGACAATATTTTCTGAAAATAGTTTGATAAGTGGCGTTTTTCTTTACAACGTGTCGAAATTAAATGAATATATATATATATATATAGAGAGAGAGAGAGAGCTAGCAATTTAATATATCCAACTTATTAACGCAAAGAAAATAAAAATTCGATTTACTTCTTTTAAATGTAAAAGAAAATAAATATATTTTTTGAAAATGAAAGAGAATTCCAACAAGGAGTGTAGAATTTTGAAAAAAGGAAGTCAAACTGTTCTTGTCAGAAATAGTTTTCAAGGACTTCATTGAGAATTTGCAGTTGGATACTTGAATTAGCGAGTCTCTAATTTTTAGGATGTGCTTGCTCTTAGAAGATTATTGTTGGTATATGAAAAAGTGTCCGTCTTTAAAGGCTCTATTTATAAAGAAGGTCATCAGCTCATCAGGGCTCCAAGCCTGTTAGGACTTTTAAATTATTAGTATTACGTGTGATAGTCCATGGTCTTACCATATACTACATTTACATTGCAATTTTTATCAATCTGTCTTTAAAGTATATTTTTACCACATACATAAATTCTTGAAAAATAGCTTTAGAAAATAAAATAGATAAGCAAAACAAACACTTGAGAACTGAAAATGAGAGAACTGTCTTGAAAATGAAATACAGCAAAATTTTCAATGATGCGCTCCGGTTTAATTTATGGTTCTCGGTTTCCAACCCATTGCTTTCTTTCTTTTGTCTCGTTGAAAAGATAGTCCAACTTCACATATTTTTCTGTCTCAAGGAAATAAGAAAAGTGACATAATTCATTGTTGTGTAATTAATATATCAAACCACAATGTCTTGGACTGCTGCTGTATAAATTAGCATTACATGACATCAACATATAAATTACTTACTTTTTTCTATTAATAATGGATGTATTCACATTCTCCTGCATACGGGTGGCCAACAAAAACGATCGCCTTAAACTCCCTAATTTTGGAGGGCTCATATACATATATATATATATATGTGTGTGTGTGTGTGTGTGTATTTTTTCTATTTTAAGCCATATAAAGAAAAATATACAACTTTATATATATTAGGCCTAAAAAATATATTCAAGACCACTAGTTTAATTAGAAAGCCTCATCTTTTACATATATATATATATATAATGGCTCATTAATTATCTAAAAGTACACTAACTAATTAACTACTTATAATTAGGGACCGGTGTAAACGAATATTAAACGGATTAGATACACTGTTTTCATATTCATATCCATTTAACTTTTCGAATATTTGAATACGGATATGAATTTAATGGATATTTAGAAATGATATCCGAATTCGTATCCATCAAATGTCGGTCGAATTCGAATATATTCGTATTTTACTATAATTATTCATATTTATTCATATTTTATTAAACTTATCCGTATTCAAATTATTTTTTTATATTTATATTCGATGATAATTATTTAGATATCTATTCACAAATATTCAAATACGTGAATCTATGAACCTATAATAAATACATATTTTAATTAATAGAAAGAACTATATAAATTCATTAAAAAGAAAGCAATCAAACAGATAGCATAATTTCTAATTAATAATTGACTTTGTAATTGATTATTACTTATTAATAATAATAATGACATTTAAGTATATTAATTATAAAATCAAGCAACAATAATATGTTGAGTAATTTAATAATTTTTTTCTCTATATTACAATAATTTTTTAAATTTATTCTTTTTTCCCCCTAATTCTTCAATTATAATTTATATATATACATATATGGATTATGAGATTTTTATTAAAAAAATATAAATAATATATTATTTAATAAATATATATTTGGAGTAGATATTAAACGGATCGGATAGACATTTACCATATCCATATTAATTTATAATAATCGGATATCTACTAATCGAATATGGATAATATCCACTTTAAATGATACGGATAAATTTTATACAAACAGATACAAATGTGAGTGATAAACAAAATTTTGAATATCCATTTACTGCCCTATTTATAATTAACAAAATATAAATTTAAACTTCATTATTTTTAATTCTCCTAAAACTCCTCCATCTTTTTAAATTCTTACTGTTTTCCTTATCACACATTAACTATTTCCTTTTCCTTTCCAATACTAATCATATAACTTTCTTGTTTTTTGTTAATGCTAAGCCCTAAATAATGTTCTAAATAATCATTAAATAACAGTAACTTTAGTTCTATTTCACTATAAATCAAGATTTTATTTCTTAATTTTTATTTTTATTTTTTTACTTTATCCAGAAGAAGTCCTTCAAAATTAAAACTAATAAATCTTATCTAAAATCAACAATATCATCCCAAGAAAGACAATGGACTAGTTATGCTACCAATTAAAAAGGAAGTATTAAAATAAATTTATTATAAAAATATAATTAATAGTTTTTCATCACAATGAGCCAAAAATAAAATTTAAACAGTAGCATTTTGTATGAAAAGTTTTTTCTATATAAAGTATGAAATGCTTACTAAAAAAATCTTATTATTAGAAATTAATTTTTTTATTTAATCCGTTCAAGACCTTATTTTCATATTTTGTCTTAGATCTCCAATTTTATTGAGATGACCCTACTCCTGCACCAAATACTTTTAGTCACATAAGAGAGTTAGGAATACAAGGTGGAGACACATTGAATAATTTTGGATGTTTAAATCAAGTGGAAGAAGAGAGAAAGTACAATATATAGTAAGTTTAAAGGTTGTTTCTTTGATTTGGGATATTAGCATCTACTATAACTTTTAATGTGGGGTAATCTTTTGTTTGATATGTAAGATGAGATTTGCGGCTCGGTCCATAATTTATCCAAAGCCCACACTGTAGATGAGATTAATAGCTAACAAAGTAGTGAGTTTGGAGGTGAGATTATCTCTTTGAAATACGACTGGGTTGGAATTATCTAAATTATCCCTAAAATTCATGCATTATTCCATTTATGTATTTCATGACTCCTCTAGCAAGAATTTTTTACCAAGACCAATTTTGTCATCACAAAGATAATAATGTGTATCAAACACCTCATAGAGATTATGGAAGATTGACATAGTGGTTCATTCATATGGCAATCTTCACTATCAAACATATTATAAATTTTCTAATCTCACTTTATCTACCACTATTGCAATCTCCACTAATATATATCCAAATTCCAAATCAAATATGAATTATTCCTAATCTAGAATATTGAACAACAATAATTCTTACAGTAGACATACGTAACTAATGCAGAAAATCCAACTATAATTTAATTTCATCGAGAAACCTTGCTCTCAATCATGAATTGCTTTTCCACAAATGTTTCCTACTTGTAAGTAAATTTCTCCCCCTTGATCCACTTCCTTTCCTATAAAGATTTTATGATGGAAAATGTTATTCGGTATATCATAATGGTAGGGAGATGACCAATTTATATTTATTTACCTTTTAATATGGTACATCTATTTACTGTGCTATTAAGATAACCATCAATAAGCAGACCACATTAATTCGGAGTCTTCTAACATTAGACTCCTTCTTTTAGCAATAAGAACAAAAGCATGCATAACAAATTAAGTTGACCCTTTATGTTACCTTTTATAGACTTTGATTAGAGGGTGTTCTTAATATTCCGTAAGGTAGAGTAATCTTGAATTTGTCTTAATCCAACCTTATTTATAACTAGAATCCAGAGTTTATTTAGCCCAGTTGTCATCAGAAGGCCCAGTGAAGGGAGGCAATTTCAGACACTACACACTAATTAGAAACAAATTCGACACAAAAAAATTGAGTTCGGGTCCAATAAGTTCAACATTGTTGATTTTGCTTTGAAAATTTTGAGCTAAATTGACAAGAACCAGAAGAAATGGAGCAAATCGGAACTAAAGGGTCGAAATGGGCAAGACAGCACACCCTGACGTGTGTAAGCAGGATGCCGCTCGCTGGGGCGCGAGGATGTACGCGCCAAGGCGCATGGCTAGGCAGAACTGGGCAGAAGATGGGCGCACGGCACATTGGAAACAGGGGCATTTGCTGGGCGCGTCGCGCACCTAGCGCGCAACGCAAGTCCAATGGGCCTAGGACTCGTTTTCAGGCTATAAATTTGGCATTTTCTTCTGGGACAATTCAGCACAGCATAACACGAGGGTTTCTATACTGCTTTTGAGATAGTTTCTTGAGATAGAGTTTATAGCAAGGGTGTTAGGTGTTTTCGTGAGATTTGTGGGACTCAAGTTTGTACTTGCTACTTTGATTGAACTCAATAAATTTTTTTTTTTGTCGAGTGAATTAGACACATCGCCGAACCACATTAAATATTGTTGCCAGTTTTCATTGAATTTCTTTACTGTTATTTTATAGTTTTCAAAATAGATCTTCCTGGGTTTCAACAAATATGAATAGGAAACCAAAAAAAATGAGTTGGATTGGGTTGGACTTTAGATTACAGAACAACTTGAAATTTGATTTTGGGTCAAATGACACCTCGAACTCACCTGAACCGACTAGACTCAGCCTCAATTAAACAAATAAAATATAAAGTTTTTCAGTAAAGAGGTAAAATTATAAAATAACAAAATAAATTTTAGAACTTTGGACCTCAGCAATAACAAAATCACCGCTTTGCCTCTAATTTTTTGGTTAAGTTTGTTTTCAGAAACATAGAGGATGAATGATTACAATGCTTTTCGGCTATTTTTGGACATCCAAATAGAACATAAAAATTATTTTGTAAAGAGTAGTTAACTCACTGCTTTAACTACCAGATTGTCCAAGGAGCACCTCCTAGGCCTTTAGCAATGTAAAGTTTTGCATATGTGGATAGATAAGAATTTTATTTATACGTAGTACAAAATTCAATCATCTAGAGCAAGTTTTTATAAAAAATCATGTTTTTTTGCTTATTTGCTTGATGACACATTTTATTTGGTTTATATACTACTTAAATGAATCAACATAAAGTTAAGAAATAGTGCTTTTTTTTAAGAAGTTAAAGCCGATAATTTGATTGACACAAAAGATACAAAAATTGGAGAGTGTGGGTGAGTAAAAATTGAAAAAATATGTGATTTTTTAAAAATAAGATGCTTTGTTATTTCAATATTTTATAGTGTAGATAGATACTAAAAACTGAAAGGACAAAAAAAAAGGTCATAAATCAAATATGTTGTGTAGTTCAATTAATTTTTTCTGTAGAAAGCTGTTAGTATAGAGTTATAATGAGAATTCCTTACTCTTGTTTAATTTATTAATAATTAAAAATAAATAAAATTAAAAAATAAAGATCGAAGAAAAAATTTCTAAAAAAAAATAAAAAATTAGAATCAAGTCAACAGGTTGGATCGAGGTCCACTTGATGAGAATCAGGTCAAACTAGGATTGAACACTTTCAAGTTGTCATCAAGTTAAATAAGATTCGAATTGAGAAGATTAATATTATACTCTAAGCTCAACCCGATCGAAATCCACCCGATCCACCTAAATTGTCCCCCCTAAGTTCCATTGAATTTGGTTCATCTAGCTAGAAGTCCAGTTTTGTGCTGCCTGTGAGACCAATCCTGGATGAGTTGCTTGAAATTTTCCGTGGGCTACCCAGATTGAGATTTCTTCTTCTTCTTCTTCTTCTTCTTCTCTCTCTCTCTCTCTCTCTCTCTCTCTGTCTGGGGAATCAGCTCAGCCACTATTTTGGTGCCATACGCTATATAGCTCATCGAGTCGTCATTAGCTGTGGTAGAACGATCTCGACTATTATCAACAACAATGAATATGCTACTTCTTAAAAAGTATAATAACTTAATTAAAAAGCTTCTTTAGAATATTATTGAGAAACAAGTAGAACAAAGGCAAGTTATATCCTAAAATTTAAAGTCTCAATTTTAAGTGTGCATAAAAATTATGAGGTCCAGGTTGAGCTTACACTTGCTCGGCCTATATTATGAGTTTTAGCTCGTAAAATTCATATCAAAGATCAAACTCGAGCTCTAGTTTATTAACGATTGAGTTATTTTGGAATTTGAGGTTACCTGTGTTTTAGACCTATAAAAGTTTTTTTTTTTTTTTCCAATTAATTGTATGCAATTAGGAAAAAGATATGGAGAATTTAGGTTTGTCTCGAGTTCTGGCGACTTAAATTCTAATTATTTCCTTGAGATTTGAGGAAATTTAATTTGGATAATCCCTAATTTATTGTTGAGTACTCCCGCCCCCCACCACCCCCAAATATATATATATATATATAATAGGTAAATGTCTACTCCTAAACATGACCTTATAAATTTATGTAGCTTTTATTTTCAACTCTTAAGCATGATCTTATGAAACTTTAGTGTAAACTTGTATTTTTAGTAATAGACCCTATCATCTAGTCGCTTTATTCCTCTTTTTGATGAGTTGCTAGTCCTTCCCACACATGAGGATATTATATTGAGTTTACTAGAGATAGCTATTTTGTGGCCCAAGGTATTCTTTATGTACTCATTCATGTTGGTCTCAAATAAAGATATTCTTTTGAGTCTCTTTTGAAATCTTTATAGATATATTAATTATTAGGGATTATGTATGATGAAGAGTTTGATGAAACAGTTTTTGAGGAGGTGATTTATATGAAAATTTTGGAAGAAAAAGTGGTGATCTGAGGTGGTTATCTAGATTAATCCTTCAAGCAGTTCGAGGTTGAAACTTGAGTAGGAGAGTATGAGTCAAACCTTCAATAAAAGAAAGCACATTAGGCTTGTTGAGGCGGTTTTCAAATAAGACCGTCCAATGTTTAAATCAAAATAAGCCTTTAGAGATGTTAAGTCACAAATTAGTTGGAAGAATCAAAGATACGGAGTGCATATCTTAAACAAATATTGAAGGTGGTATCTATAGAGTTAACAACTCCTAGGATCGAAAGTTATTGTACAATCCCCACAAAGTTTAGTGACACGTATTGTGATTTTAGGGTTGCTTTAGGTCATTTTGAGCAAAGTGTTTGCCGACCATCCAAATTGGTACAAAAATTTTCTTTTTTATTGGAAAATGTCTGTTTAAATGTATTTGATGCAGAGGAGATAGGCTCATGGCTATAATTAATGCAGAGGAGGGATGATTGTCATGTATTTATGCGACTGCCCAATCAAGTGGATGACCTCTAATGATGTGGTCGAGATGAGGGCAGTTGCTTCTAAAGCATCGAAGTATTGTGAGACTGATCTACTTGATGGTAATTGGCCCTTCGAGCACAATATTTGATTCCTGAATTGCATTTAATCTCTGGTTGGTTTTTTGGGATTAGCTAGATTAATTTAGCCTCCCGCATTAGAATTAAATCAATGTCTTAAATAAAATTATTATAAAGTAAAGTAAATATAAAACTCAACTAAATTATTTTATATTTGATTTAATTTAGGTTAGTTAATTTATATAATTCAACATAAATAAAAATTTAAAGTTAAGATATGGAGTAAGGTAGAGATACTTAGAAATATCATTATGTAACATTACTCTTAATCTTTGAAGATTAATAGTTCGTTTGGTTTCATTTCCAAGCACCCTTTTCATTTTCGTTCGAAAATGAAAAATAAAAACTATCACTTTCTATTCATTTTCATTCAAAATATTTCTTTTTTCATTTTCAAAAACTCTTTCTAAACCTTGTACATCATTTTATCCCTACATCAATCAAATTCAAATTTGATTTAACATAAAGTACCTATTATTATTTTAAAATTAATAAAATATACATATATTTTAAAAAAGTAAATCTTTTTAAATATAAATCAATATACTTTTCAAATTTATATATATTTTAATAATTATTTTTCAATATTTCATCCAAATACATCTCAATTTTTAGTTTCATTTTATAATTATTCTTTCAATTTTTGAAAATGCATGGGACTGAAGATACCTCTGGAAATAAAACCAAACGGGCAGTAACTTTTTTGGATGAATTGATGGCTCAATAAATTATTCCCACATGGCTTGGTCCTTGTGTTTTAACTTCTCTCTCGTTAAATGTCCTAACTACTATTTTATTCTCTGTATTATTCGGGCAGGTTTGTAATAACTTAGTAGCAATCCATGTGGCGAATAATTGCATACAATCTTTCCATTTGCCACACCGGTACGTTATTGCTTCCTTAAGTGTAGTCGTAGTGTCAAGTGTCTCAATTCCTGGACCGTTCCATCCCCCCAAGATCTTTGAGCACTTTTCTTTTCCTCATTTTCCAATTCAAATGGCAATCAAAATCATGTACGGCTTTTACAGAGTGTCCTTGTTTTTTGGGTTCTGTAAATAGGAGTGAGCATCGGTCGGTTCGGTAAATTAACCTACCGAACCGATCGGTTAATTCACCGAAAATGTATAAAAAAATTTAACCGTTTACCGTACCGAAATTTTCAGTTAATCGGTAAAATTAACCGAAAAATTTCGGTTCGATTTGGATAATTTACCAATTGACAAATCTTTATTTGATATTTTTTTTCAATATTATTATTCAACAATATAATATTATAATTGAAACAAAAACTTAATTATTTCGATTCAAGTAAAAACAAGCAATCTAATTATTTTTAAAATCATAATAAATAACTTTCAATACTATAGAACAAGTAACATGTATTAGTAAGTAATACACCTAAAAATTGTCATACCTTTTACCCCTGTTTAGCTAGCTTTTGAAGAACTTTTGAATATCTTCTAATTAGATTACAACAAGAAAAATCTAGAATTAAATGGACTCAATTCAAAAATTAAAATTTTATTTAACTGAGAATGTATTTGCATAAATAGTTTTCTAGTAAACAATTCAAAAAGAATACAACCTGAACTTTATAAATCTAAAGCTACTCCTTATTATTTTTAGTTCACATATGCTTATTTCCATATTTATATAATTTATAAAGAAAAAATCGAGCAACCTACACAATGTTTGGGAATTTATAAAAATTCGGTTAAATTGGTTTTAACCGATTTTTTTATTAAAAATTAACCGAACCACACCGTTAACTGAAAATTTTTAAAAAATTAACCGTTAACCAAACCGAAAATTAACTGGACAAAACGGTTTGGTAAATTCGATTTCGGTTCGGTCGGTTAATCGATTTTTTCGGTTAATGGAGAATTTTGCTCACCCCTATCTGTAAATTCCACCCACCCCTACCCCCCAGGTCCCCATCCCACATGACTCTCCACCAGTCCGGATGCAACCCATTCCGATCTTTAATGAGATCATGAAATGATTTTGCAATCTTTGTCATTTTGCTACATTCTTTAGTACAATATCATACAGACTATGCATGGTTGCCATGGTAGCAAGCCCTGGCTCTTGATTTCACAGAAAACTACTTTGGAGTCTCTTTCTTGATCTTGCGTGCAAATATCATACAAGTCCTCTTGTTATGCTCACTTATGGTGTGCCATTCTGAGCCCAAAAGGCTAGTTGCTTTGACTAGAGAGTTTGAGGCTGTACTTTTTGCAAACGGTTAAGTGGTTAACCAGTTTATAGAATCATTTTGAGGATGAAAACTTTTGGTCAACAATAAGCTCTTTTCAAGCATACTTTTTGTTCTGGTATGTGTAGCAGCCTTGGAGCAAAGGATATACTATTATTATTTAATTTTCATGTGGAACTGGTCAAATTCAAAATTGGAATCTTTTTTCATTATTTTTCTTTTTCTTAAAATTGGACTTTTACGTCCAATACTGTTCTGTATATTTGTTGGCAGAGATCCCAGAGGGGGTCAGAGCTCAATAATGGCTACTGGAAACCAAGACCCAAAGGGAGTTCCAGAGAACCTAAGGAAGCAACTTGCTCTTGCTGTTACAAACATCCAATGGAGCTATGCAATCTTCTGGTCCATTTCTGCTAAACAACCAGAGTAAAGTTCCAATTTTTACTTCAACTCCCACACCCACAAGAAGTTTGTTTTTCTTACCTTTGCCTATTTTGCTGTTCTTATGTTTCTTTCTGCCTTTTTGAAACAAAACAAATTTTCCACAATATGCTCAAGGTTTGAAGAAACTTTCATAATTAAATGATGCCATACACTTTTGAAGGCAAGAAAGATTTAGAGGAACTGTTGTTTCTTGAGGAAAATTTTGTCAGTTGACCTTCTTTTTTATGTTTATTTATTTATTTTTCTGAAACTTGGGCTCCTAGAAAATTCATCAATAATGTAGACTGTTCGCATGTGCTTCTGATTTTGATGGGCCAGTTTCTGTAGGCTTACACTGAGGTTCTACCGTTGACCTTTTTGAATGTTTTCCAAATCTGTATTATTAGCTAAACCCTTGTTGGATCAAGAAAACAATTTGGCAGTATTACTGTTTGCATCCTTGATAATGATTTTTGTTTCATCATTGACTAAAGGGTATTTCAAAGCAATTATGTGGATTAAAATGCAGCTTTCTTGATGGCTGCTTCATGAATGTTTTATTGATGGAATTTGTTAGGGCATTGGAATGGGGTGATGGGTACTATAATGGAGATGTTAAAACAAGAAAAACAGTTCAGGCCATAGAGTTGAACACCGATCAGCTGGGATTGCAGAGAAGTGATCAACTGAGAGAGCTTTTTGAGTCTCTGTCACTAGGTGAAACCTGTCCACAACATAAAAGGCCTACAGCCGCATTATCCCCCGAAGATCTCACAGATGCAGAGTGGTATTTCTTGGTTTGCATGTCCTTCGTATTCAATATTGGCCAAGGGTAATTCTTCTTTCCACTTAAGCAATGATAATTTGTAACTGAGTTTCAGTGATCAATCATAGTGAGACATGATATTAGTTAAAAGAACCTCTCATCACTTTTACTGAAACTAGTTGTAACATTATGGTATAGTGTGAAGTCCTTTGGAACAATAGCTGAAGGAAATATGTTGACAACTATAATGTAATAAATATGTTAAGACTTCATCACTACTTTGTCGCCGTTAGCTTCCTACTCAGACCAAGAGCTCTTCTCTGTGCCGGCAAAACAACTAATTGCCTTTGTTTTCAACATTATTACTCCATTATGCACCAAAAAGTTAGTTTTATGCTATTATTGTGATGATTAGTTGATAAAAACACTTATCATGTTGATTAATTAAAATTGTAAGGTTGCCTGGAAGGACATTAGCAAAGAATGAGACAATCTGGCTGCGCAATGCTCACTGTGCAGACACCAAAGTCTTCTCTCGGTCTTTACTTGCAAAGGCAAGTGAAAGAGTTCTAATGATATGGTCTTTTCTAAAAAAAGTGTCATATTATATACCAGTCTAAAATATCTGAATGTTCCCCTTGCTGCTTGTTTCTATATCATACGGCTGGCTGGACTTGGTTTGCTTTTTCCAGAGTGCATCAATCCAGGTACTGATACTTTTCCCTGAACCTAAAACCTCATTATAATCTTTTTTTGTTGCATTTTGACATGATTAACCTAAACTGCACGTATTTCTTAATGAGTGTTTTATTCCCATGACGCCTGTGTCTTAACTTGCAGACAGTAGTGTGCTTTCCTCATTTAGGAGGTGTAATTGAGCTGGGAACAACTGAACTAGTATGCACTCCCAATTAATGTTTCATTAGATAACTCCAGAATTGATCCCTGTATGTATTCTGAAATCATTTGTCGTAATGAGCAATTTTGATATGCTTTTTAAAGGTTCCAGAGGATCTGAATCTGATTCAGCATATAAAAACATCATTCCTGGAGAGTCATTCCACCGCTGTTTCCAACATTCCCAACCATGGCTCTAATAATATTACAAATGACAATAATGACCTTGTCTGTGAAGTGCTCGATGATGCTAATATATCTGAGAACAATCTTGATCAGCTTTTGGATTGTAGAGGCATGGACGTTTGTTCTCCCAACAACAGCTCGGATGATTTTGCAGACAATCTACTAAGAGAGGAATCAAATTTGGTAGACGGCGTTGATGGGGAGGCTTCTGAAATGCTAAGCTGGCAATTTAAGGACGATGGCATCAGTAATGGTCTTAACAATTCTATGAATTCCAGTGATTGTATATCTGAAACTCATGGAAATCCGGAGACCATCGTCCCACTTTCAGATGGGCAGAAGGCAACTGATAATTGTATGCATGATACTCAAGCATGCAATCAGCAGAAACACAATTCTGGCATCCAAGGCAATGATATTCATTACCACAGTGTCCTTTCTAGCATTTTGAAGAGTTCTCACCAGTTGATTCTGGGCCCTTATTTCAGAAATGGAAATAGAATAGAATCAAGCTTTCTTAGTTGGAAGGACAGAACATTGTGTTGCCAGTTGCCCCAAACTGCGACCCCACAAAGGTTACTAAAGAAAGTACTCTTTGAAGTAGCTAGCATGCATGAAAATTTCCAGCTTGGATCTGGTAAACAAAATGGCAAAGATAATGACCTTTCTAGACCAGTAGAGGCTGATGAAGTTGACAGAAATCATGTCTTGTCTGAGAGGAAGCGCAGAGAAAAACTAAACGAGAGATTTATGATCCTTGGATCACTAGTCCCATCTGGTGGCAAGGTACCTAAATCTCTAATCTTTGGACTAGCCGCTCTCCTGAACTACATGTTTGAAAGAAGATTCCTGGCTTTACTTATTGCAGGTTGACAAAGTATCAATACTTGATCATACAATAGAGTACTTGAGAGAGCTCGAGAGAAAGGTCGAAGAGCTGGAATCTTACAAAGAAGCAATGGAGCTAGGGTCGATGGCACAAAGTAAGCCTCATGATGCCATTGAGAGGACCTCTGATAATTATGGCCCTAGAAAAATGGGAAATAGCAGCAAGCCACCGACAAACAAGAGAAAAGCTTGTGATGTGGATAAAATGGTCGCTGACAATAAAAGGGTTCGATTGAAAGATTCTTCGACAGAAAATATAACTGTCAGCATCACAAAGCAGGATGTGCTGATTGAGATGAAGTGTTCTTGGAGAGAATGTGTATTCACTGAAGTTATGGAAGCCATAACCAAACTACATTTGGATTCACTAACTGTTCAATCTTCCAGCAATGATGGAATTCTGTCCATGTCTATAAAAGCCAAGGTTTGCTATTTATACTAAGATATGATTATCTGTTTTCCAATTTAAGCAGCATGTGGAATCTGAATTACATTTATAGCACTTGTTTTTTGATTTATGGTAATCATTAAGAACGATATGGATACGAATATAATAAGGGCTCCTACATAATTTGCAGTACAAAGGACTGAAAGGTGCATCAGCAGGTGATATCAGGCAAGCTCTTCAGAAAGTTATCAGAAAGTTTTGAAGATCATCATGCTCACAATTTTTGGGTAGGGTGTGCTACTTTTTGTGTAAAAATTGTATCCAGTAACTTCTGCATATAACTTGCAGGGACTTTTCCAAGTAGTGCAGTTTTACCAAAGGAATTGTTCTTTGGATCAAGATTGATGAGACTTTTCTTTTTTGCCCCCTTAATTTCTAACTGCTCAAGATTGATGAAACTTTGATCACCAGTCAAACAATCCCCCTCCCCTTAGAAAGAAAATGTCACTTTGGTGGAAAAATATGAACAACCTCATACTGATTTGTTGAATAAACAAATTTGAGCCAGTATACTAAGCCAATCAAGACATGGTCAAGGAATTTATAGGGACAATAAAAAATCAATGTATGATTATATGATTATGCTATTGTCTTGTCATGAATGATGAATCACACAAGAATTTGATAGAAAATGGCAAAAGGGGTTCCATTTGGAGTTGTGATGGTAATTGCTAAGCTTTCATTGGAGGGATTTTTAGGATAAGATGATGGAAGCGAGAAAAAAACAATTGTTGACTATGATTTATGAGATTCAGTATCTTTTTCGTATTACTAAAATGACTTTCTCTCTCCACCCAAAAAGCAAAAGTAATTTCATATCTATCAAATATAAAAACCCACTTCTCCATTTTTTTCTTCTTCTTTTTTTAATAAAAAATGATAGCTATTGGACCCGTTCCATTGAGGGCACTGGGGAATAGAACGTAGAAACAAATAGTTGGATTGTTGGTATTTTAGAACAATATTTTTTCATTTTACATTATTTTGAAAGTAGAAAATGTGAGTGTTTGTACCATTTTCAATAAAAATACCATCTAATTTTATTTTCATACCTATAAAAAATTATAATACCTACTAATTTAAAAATAATTAAAATTCACTAACTAATTAAATATTATTTTTTTTATTATTCCAAGACAATGGAACTCACATAAAATTTAATATTAAATTTTCTTCACATCATCATCCACTAACTTATTAAATAATTATTTCTTTTTCTATCTTCTCAAGACAATGGGGTCCACAATCAACTAAATAATAATAATTAATACTATTATATTAAAATATTTAATATTATTACATTAAAATATTATTTTCAATCTACCTATTTTCAAAATTTTCACAATTCTTATCCAATCATATTTTCATTTCCACAGCAAAATAGTGATAAAATAAAAATACATTCCAAAATAATGAAAACAAAAAATGAGAATAAAAACACAACCAATCTAAGCCAAAGTACTTCGGATGCAATTGGATAAGATATATATATATATATATATATATTTGAAAAAAAAGAAAGTTCAAGGATAAAATTATAGAAAAATAAATTTATAGAAATAAAGAATGAAGATAAATTACATAAATGGTCCATAATATTTATTTTTACAATTGTTTAGGGGCAGTTTGGTTATGTTTTATTTTAATTTTCAACTATTTTTACTATTTGAAAATGAATTATCAATAACTTATTATTGTTTTTACCAATATTTAAACTCATTTTTGTGTTAAAATACATTTTTCAATAACCTACATATCTTCTCCCAATAACCGGCGTATATATCTCCTCTCTTCTTCATTAATATTACTATCTATCTCTACCTACAACCTACTTAACCTTATATAATTATTACTTTCCCAACATACTATCCAAATATAAATCTATTTTCAACTCATTTCCTCTAATTAATTTTTTAAATTTTAAAAATATTAAAAATAAAAAATAAAAAAAAAAACACAACCAAATTCCCTGTTAGTTCCTAATGTTCGAATCACAATCTTAGACCTTTGTAATTAGTCTAATGTAAGTCGTGAATGAATTTCTAAAGGTACTAGAAAATTGATCATTTGGTAGGTAAAGTGATCAAATCAAGATTTTTACTTTAGCAATTTAGTTCCTATTTTTCATTTAGTCCCTACATATAATTTAAATTTGTTTTCTTTTACTTAAAAATAAATAAACATACTATTCTTTTTTCTTCTTCATATTTTATTTTTTCGTCTTCATATTCCTCCTCATTGTCCACTCTAACCAACCTACTGCGATGGTTGAAATTTGTTTTAGTAAACATTCTGGTGGTCGTCGAAATTGTGTAAAAACATAATGCTTAAGCATAAATTTTAAAATAGAATCTGCCTTACAGTGTCTGCAGTTTGATCATTATATTCTGCATGCATATATTTGGTTGCTGGGCCGCCCCAATGTTTGTACGTGAGGGCGAGAGGTCAAATTCAAATAACTTCTCATGTGTGTGTTTGTGTGTGTGTGTTTGTGGCGTATTCAGAATTTTAGGTAAGTGGAGTCAAAATATTAATAAAAAATAAATTTAAAATAATTAATATTTAATAAAAATAAATTTTAAATACATTAATCCAATTGTCTTCGACGAGCTTTCATATTCTGAAACGTCGTCATAATATCATCATCTGAAATGCTCATAAATACATCTCTTTTCTTATAAGTTATCAAACAATCATTAAGAAAGTCATCATCCATTCAGTTCCGCAAATCAGTCTTGATAAATTTCATCACCGAGAAAGCTCTCTCTACATTTGTAGTGACGATCGTCAAAAGCTAAATAACATTAACAATTAAAATATGCATATACAAAAAGTTAATAAATTAACATTATCAATTTATCCTAAATTTTAATTGATTAAACTCTAACTCTTTTTTACCCATTAAAAAAAAATCCTAACCTTTTCATCTAATGCAATAATCATCAATTACATAACAATTAATAACAAGTTAACAATTAAAATATGCATATACAAAAAGTTAATAAATTAACATTATCAATTTATCCTAAATTTTAATTGATTAAACTCTAACTCTTTTTTGCCCATTAAAAAAAAATCCTAACCTTTTCATCTAATGCAATAATCATCAATTACATAACAATTAATAACAAGTTAACAATTAAAATATGCATATACAAAAAGTTAATAAATTAACATTATCAATTTATCCTAAATTTTAATTGATTAAACTCTAACTTTTTTTTAACCATTAAAAAAATAATCCTAACTTTTTCATCTAATGCAATAATCATCAATTACATAACAATTAATAACAAGTTAACAATTAAAATATGAATATACAAAAAGTTAATAAATTAACATTATCAATTTATCCTAAATTTAATTGATTAAACTCTAACTCTTTTTTACCCATTAAAAAAATCCTAAATTTTTTTATCTATGCAATGATCATTATTTACATAATGATTAATAACAAGTTAACAATTAAAATATGTACATACAAAAAGCTAAACAAGTTAACAATTTAAAAAAAAAAAAAAACCAACTTTTCTAATACAAAAATCAAGAAATAAACAAGTGAAAAGCAAATAACTTACATTATTTTGGCCTTTCATATTCTTTTTAAATCTCAAGTGTTGGATAATATCAAATGGAGGGGGGGGGGGGGGGGGGAGGATTTTTTGGAATATTGGTGGTGGGGAGTGGAATATTGGCCTCAATTTTTAGTTAACTGCATAAGTGAAAAAACAAATGGGCGGGTGCGACAATAAGGTCTCGAACCAATGACTTGTGACCACATTAATTTTACACCCCAGTTGATGACCAATTATGCTAGGAGTTATTTTGACATTAAGTGTGATCAAAATACTATATATCCATCATTTTTATATAAATATATATGTATATAAATAGCAAGTGGGGCCAACTGACCCCACTTGGTTAGCTGTATCCGCCACTGTGTGCGTGAATGGAAAAAATAAATGATAATTGTTGGAAAATGAGTTCGCCCATGTGGGTCGATTCGACCAATTTTACTGACCATATGAGCAAATGGGCTAACGGGAAGTTGGAGGAAGTTAGATCTCCTAGCAAC
This sequence comes from Jacaranda mimosifolia, assembly GCA_018894105.1. NCBI lineage: Eukaryota > Viridiplantae > Streptophyta > Magnoliopsida > Lamiales > Bignoniaceae > Jacaranda > Jacaranda mimosifolia. The sequence goes on from CM032119.1 coordinate 33,728,182, forward strand.
TTCCACAGTCCACACCACTCCCATGTGACGTCTTTGAGAGGTTATGGTAGAGGATAAAAAGATAAATAGAGGTATAAATGAGTTGAGTTCGAAATTTTTTTTAAGTTCGAGCTCAAATAAGCTCAAAATATTGAGCGCGAACTTAGTATTTTGAATTCAAGTTCGAATTCAATAAAATTTAATTATTAATATATAATAATTATTTAATATTGTATAAAATATTTAACAATAAAAACATAAATTATTAATATAAATAGTTATTTAATTAATATAGAAAATATTTAAAAATAAAAATAAATAAATTATTAATATATAATAATTATTTAATTAATATATAAAAAATATTTAAAAATTAAAAAAAGCCCGCGACCCAACTCGTGAGCTTTCGAACAATTGAATCAAAGCTCGAGCTCGAAAAAACTTGAGCTTGAGTTGAGCTATAACTGAGCTCCACTCATGAGCCTTATGAACTGACTCGACTCATCTTACCCCCTAGATGTAAACTAGAATTTGTATCTAATTATCAGAACTGTGTGTGTCTTGAAAAGAATAATCCTCCACAACAAGAAACCAAATAAAAGAAGAAGAAACAAGGAGAATTCTAATGGAGATACGAGTCTCCTATTCCTAAAAAAATACACATTACCAAATTGAATTCTAGACGTATAATTCTATACCAAAAGGGTTCCTATTTCCACTGCGAATATACTACACAATAAAAGGACATTGCATTGCATTTAAGTTGTTTAAGGAATTGCTTCAATTTGTAAGTAATTTCAGACTAGGGAGCAATTTGAAAAGGCATCAAAAGGGAAGTCAGTGAAACAGACCCAAGATCGTGTCCAAGGTAAGTAATTCCTGGTTAAATTTTGCATATAATTATGTCATATTTTTTCTTTAGTGGCATCAGAGCCACAATGCTGTATTCTTGATTATTTTGATGCAAGGAAAACATATATGTATGCTCCAAATGAAAATCATGAATGCATGTCTCTTATGTTCTTAAATAATAAAAAAATTGTAACTTGGTATGCACATTGATATATGCTTTCAAATTTTTTACTGGAGTATGCTTGTATGAAATAAATTATATTTGAAAATAAGGTTAATTACAAATAATCCCCTGAGTTTGGCCTATTTACGCAAAAACGTAAAGGTTTGATGAAATTACAAATACCTTCTGAGGTTTTGCTCCGTTTTACATTTTTAAAAATTCGTTAGCCTCCGTCCAAAAAAATGCTGATGTCATCAAAATTTTTGCATGAAAATCCAAAAAATACCCCCTAGTTACTGTTATGGTTATTTGTAGGACAAAATTAACCTTGGAACTATTTGTAATATTTTTCATAACACAAGGATGTAATTTTAATATTATTTAAATTGCACATAATAAATTTAAATATATTTTATTATTAGTAAAATTTTATAAATAATGAATAATCTTTAATTTAAGTTAAATAATCTAATTAAGTTTAATTAAACTATTTATTAATTCAAAAAGAAAATAAGTAAAAAAATTAAAAAAATAAATATTAAATTCATCTCTTACATAGAATAGCTTTTATAATTTTAGATTATGTAGTGATTAGTGATATCAAAATAATAATTATAATTAAAATAATAATCATATCTAAAGTAAATAAATTATTTAAATAACGAATATATCTAATTAAAAATAAAATAAAATTTTTTAAATACTTTATTGATTCAAAATAAATAGGTAAAAATTATATATTTTAATTAAGTTTTAAATTAATTAATAAAAATAAATATTATATTCTAAAACTAAAAATACACCCCCAGTCCCACCCCACCCCCCTTTTTCTTCCCCCAACCCCCACCCCTCCCTTTGTTTGCCGACCATGGCTGGTCGGCGGCAGCTACAACGGTCGGCAGTAGCGAACCCATGGCTAGGCGGCCGCTGCCATGGTGGTTGCCATGGTCAGATCTGGCCAGTAGGGGGGCTGGGGTGGGGGGGTTGCGGTGGGGTGAGGGTGGGATGTGGTTGTATATGTGTATTATATATATTAAGTATAAATATAAATATAAATATAAATATAAATATAAATATATATGTATATATATGTGTAATATTAAGTATAAATATAAATATATATGTATATATACAATATATATGATATTGTATTATATATGCATATATACATATATAATTGTTCAATTATTTTAAAATTTATATTTTTTTATCAATAATTTTAGTGTATTTTTGCAATTTTATTACCTAAGGTTACTTTTGTTATTTTCATAAAACTTAATAGATGTTGTTGTCACTTCGTAATGTTAAGGTCATTTTAGCCTTTGTGTATTTTTTTTTTTTTTTGCTTTTTTTTTATGATATATTCAATCGAGGGTAATATAGTCATTTCACCAAAATCGTCCACTTTAACGGCCGTCCGTCTGCTCCAAGGGGTATTTATAATTTTCCCAAACATTTGGATCTCGTTGTAAATAGGCCAAATCTTAGGGAATTATGTGTAATTATCCCTTGAAAGTTTGAAGATTTTTGGCCAAGCATGTTGGGAGAAATAAATTAACCCACCAACCCAATGAGATGAGGCAGGTGAAGTAAGTGAGATCTTACACAATGGGGTATAGATTGAGCTAAATTTGCTCCAAACCCATCATGTTACCATTCCTATGTGAAAATAACTTATATAAAGTTATTATTTAGCTTCAATGTAGTATATGCGTTTAACATGCGACGTTTTAGAAATTAATATATTTCTTAATATATACTTGATATTGATAAATAAAATTTATTTGTTTTATCATAATTATCAAATTACATATCTTATATCAATAGTCATGATACAATGAACAAAATTTTCAATATTCAACTCACTATATAAGAAATATCAATTTCTCCTGATTTTTTTTATAAGTAAAAAATATACAAGTAAATTAATAATGTATTTTGATGAGGGTCCGAATCGTAATACAGGTACTTCGATTCCGATCTGTATAGGGGTTAACCCCAAAGGTGGATATCTTCCGTTGATGATATTTGAGAATCCTGCAATCAAGGCAAACATTAGGCTAGCCGAGTGGCCCTCGACTTTGGCCCTCCGACGCTCAAGTCAGTATTTTCAATATCTAACAATAGAGTGAGATAGATTCAGTGTGTCTTGGTGCATACCTTGTGAGGCAAGACAGATGAGTTTTTATATTCTTCCCCTTGTAGGAAATGACTGGTAAGCCCTTGGCTTACCCTTGGGGTCTTCAGCCTCCTCCAAGGGGCAATTAGTCTATTCCCCCATTTGAATTTTGCCAGCTAGATGTCCTTTCATGCTACAGGACGGGACGGTATACGGGGTGGCACCTGCCGTGTCAGACAGTGAGGGGATGGCATACTCCATTAATACGGTGGCGTGGTGCCAGTCCACGCATTTAATGCGGTGGCAGAGTACTTTGCAGAATTCGACCTCCTGTCAGCCTGACTGGGGTCGAATATGGTCGATATTATCCGAGGGCTTTGAGGCGCCCGCCTGGGCGTGGGGGAGGCTGGTCGAATATAGTCGACATGTCCCATGGGCCCTGGGCCGTTGTCTGAACGTTGGGCCTTTCGGGCCACTATCTAGTCGAACATGGTCGACGTGGATCATGGGCCCTGGGCCGTTGTCTGAAACGTTGGGCCCTTCAGGCTACTATCTGGTCGAACATGGTCGACGTGGGTCATGGGCCCTGGGCCATTGTCTGAAATCGACCAGGGTTTTGCTCGTCTATTGAGCGGTTACATCGTGGCGCGCGTGGGGCAGCGTTATAGTTTCCCCCATTAATGCGGACGCTTGGATAACCGCGCCTTTTCCTTTATAAATACTAACTGGCATTCAGGCTGCTTTTGCCTTTACCGCTTTAGATATGCCTTGCTGGAAGAATCACTAACCTTTGCGCTTTCTTCAGAGATTTTCTGGGTTTTAGCTTTCCAATCTAGTAAGTACTCTTCCCCCTCTATTTCTTTCCACCTTTCTTTGAAGAGAATGTTTGGGCTATTCAGTTCTGGTGGTACTTCTGGTGGGGGTAGTGAAGCGACTGTGTCTGAGGGTCGCAGGGAGTTTTCTGACTCAAGCAGTTCTAGCTCTGGTGGCTCGAGCGGTGCGCGCGGGGGGGGAAGGGGGGAAAGCTGGGCCCAGCCGGGTACCTTCTTCTCGTGGGCAATTATTTACCCCAAACCACTATAGCGAGATAATCTCTACCGTCACCCCTTTAGAACTAGCCCGCGTTCAAGAGCTTTACCACATTCCTCATGAATTCCAGTTGCTAGCCCCTGGGCCTGCTGGTCGAATGCACCGTGCCCCTACCGGTTGCATAACTGTTTTCGAGGATGCACTTAGGTGTAGTCTTAGGTTTCCCTTGAGCGAGGGTATGATAGGTCTGCTTAGGGGTCTTCGAGTGTGCATCACGCAACTGCTGCCCAACTGTTTCTCGACGTTGTGTAGCTTTATAGTTCTAATGTTCCTGTACAACCAACCCCCAACCTTTGAAAATTTTTCAAACCTGTTTTATCTTTGCATGTCGCGTAAATTCGGCAGCACTGAGGAAACAGGCTTTTATTATCTGAGCGATCGGCCTCGTCGGAGGTTTCTCGTGGTGCCTTCCTCGTCCTATGGTCAGGCGTGGAAGAAACGCTACTTTTTTGTGCGGGTAAAGGGCGGGTTCGATATTCCCCGAGAGTGGGCGAGGGGTCCAGTCGAGGTAGCAGGGAATCACGCTCCAACCTGGTCGAGCACATTCGTGAGGGACCTGGTCGAGTTTGGTCCCATCGAAGCCACTGTATTCCTCGAGGAGAGGCAATTGGTGTTGGCTGGGTTGTCGCCAGCCCCATTAAATTTTCCCGCTGATTATGAGATAGGTAGACTAACTGCATGCGCCGTACCCTGTTGTTTGCTTATGAACATTCCCGTAGTTGACATTTTCTGTTGCTTATCCTGTGCAGACCGCGGCGAAATCATGAACAAGTCTAGGGCTAGTGCGCTGGCTCGAGTTGAAAAGAATAAGCAGCGCCGACAAGGCAGCGCGATTCGGGAAGAGTCATCAGGGGCCGACGAGCCACGCCGATTAACTGCTGCCCCCGCGCCCTCCAGAACACCTTCGCCCGCTCGTCAAGAAGAGGTCGAGAGAACCGCGGGTCGAGGAAAGAGACCCATGGGCGAGCCGACTGCTCCCCCCCGAAGAAGGCAGCTACCGGGAAAGGGAAGTCGAAGGGCACGGGGCTGAACGTGCCGACGGGAAAAGAGCTCTTCATGGACCGAAGCCCCAAGGCCCTCTTTAATTTGCGGAAATTCCCATCTCCTCGTTTTGGGTCGGATCCAGGTGTAGTTGTGGGAGACTCATCTAGCATGGTATCCTCAGGGCCGGCTGGGTTGGATCCCTTAAAAGTGCTGATGGCTGCGCAGTTCATGGCTGACCAGAATAAATTCCTGGGTTTAACCCAGCTTGGGTTGCTGTGTAAGTTCGCCTATCATGCAAACATGGTAAGATCTAGGAACTTGGATGTCTACTTGTTTAACTCTTCTTTTCCTTCGCTTAGCTGCCCTCTGACATAGTCTCGTGTTTCAAGTCGAGCAGCTAGGCTATCACATGTTTCGCCGTTCTGAGGTGGCGCTGGCCGATCGGGAGCGATTGGAGGGGGGTGAGGACGCTGAGACCTTGAAGGTTCAGCTTGAGTCCTCCCAGATGCGGGTCGAGGAGCTTGAAAGGGCAAACGCCCAGTATGCCAAAGATATGGAGGCGAAAGACCGTCAGGTGGTGCTGGTGGTAACGCAGCAGACTCGAATGGAGGCGAAGTTGAAAAAACTGGAGCTGGATATTCAAGTCGCCTACGAGTCTGGTCGTGCGGCCGATCGAAGTGAGCGCCTGGTCGAAGCCAGGGAGGAGTTTGCTCGGGTGGTGCCCGAGGTGCGGAAGGAGGCCGTCCAACAATTTATGGTGAGCCCGGCTTTCCAAGACGCAAGCGTTGTGCTTGCTTTGGATGACACACGGGGTGCGTTTAAGAGGGCCATCGCCCAATTGCAACATCTGGGTTACGACATCAGTGATGAGGATCGCTCGAAGATGGGCCTTGGCTTCGATGAGCAACTGCGCCCACTAGTCGATGAAGATGTCAATGAGGCAGATACTGCTGAGGTCGAATCTGCCGATGTTGTCGACATGAGCCCCGAAGAGAGGCAGAAGGCAGAACTCGAGAAGAAGCTGAATACTGTGGGCCGAGAGTTCGAGTTTGCTGGCGACCTTGCCTATGAAATTTCTGAGAACAGGGCAGATGCCGCCGCATTCTTCCCAGCTGCTCCACGGCTGTTTATGCCCTCTGCTGCCAGTCCATCCTACGTGGTTACCGCGGCCGTTCCCGTTGCAGAGGCGCCACCTGAACCTCCGTTTGTTTTGGCTCCAGCGCTTGCTGCTGAAGGGTCTGGCAATTCTAGCTAGGCCTTTCCCTTATATTTTTGACTTTTCATTCTGTATATATGTCTTACTGAGGCTTTATGAAATGATATTCCTTTGCCCATTCTCTGCTGGTGGTTCGCTCTATATTGTCGTTTGTCTACTGCTTTGTCGAGTAGAACTAATTGCGTTTAGTATTTGTGCTTGCCTCCTTCATCGAATGGATGGTTATTTTGTCTTCGTTGGTTTAAAATTTTATATTGCCAACTTGTGTAAGTCGATAGGATGCAAATAGTGCTTCTGTAGAACACTTCTTACAATTGTAATATAAAATGGTTTCGCTAACTTTTTGTAGCTAACGTGCGTTTGCGAGCGGGGCTCGACTTCCAGCTTTAAGGGTGTTTTCACTATGCAAAGCATTGGTCTCCTAAATTTGGTGGCATGTCCGAGCCAATAAATATGCATCGAAGGTGTCGACTTTGTTGTTTTGAAAACTTTTGGCGACTGCGGGGTCGCTTAAGGTGGTCTCGGCCGGTGGCCTCGACTTAGATGTTAAATCCTTTCGTCGACTTCGGGGTCGACTAAGGTGGTCTCGGCTGGTGGCCTCGACTTGGTTGCCAGATCTTTTCAAGTTTTCAATCGCGATGTGCCTTATTTTTTATAACCAGTACAACAGATGTTAATTAAACAGTTTACACAAAGAATTTTTTCAAGTTTACCGCATTCCATGGTCGAGGTAGGTCGTGACCTGTAGTGTCCGCTAATCGGTAGGCATTGTTCTTGCATTCTTTGATGATTGCATAAGGTCCCTCCCACTTGGGGTCCAGCTTCCCGACTGGTTTTGAAACCTCCACTTTCTTCAGGACTAGATCGCCCACTTTAAAATTTCTCGGACGGACTGACTTATTGTAGCGGTCCGCCATTTTTGAGCGGTACCTCTGCATCTTGTTGAAGGCTATTTGGCTCTTTTCGTCTACGGTAATTAAATCCAGCGTCCTCTCCGATGTATTCGCTATTGGATTGTAATGAATTACTCTAGCTGTGTGCTGAATCAATTCGGATGGTATCACTGCCTCAGAGCCATAAACTAGAATGTAGGGGCTGTGGCCTGTGGCCGTTCGGGGGGTCATTCGATAGGCCCAGAGAATGCCTGGGAGATCGTCTGCCCAACTGGCTCCTGTCCCTGCTATCCGGCTCTTAATGTGGTCTAGGACTGTTCTGTTAGTAACCTCGGTCTGGCCATTGGCTTGTGGATTGCCTACTGAAGTGAAGTGCTGCGTGATGCCTAAAGTTTCGCACCATCTTCTGGTGTTTTTGCTCTGGAATTGAGTGCCGTTATCGAAAATAAGGATCTTAGGTAGCCCGAACCGACACACGTTGTTCTTCCATAGAAAACTCTTGATAGCCGCATCGGTGATCTTAGGGACTGCTTCTGCTTCCACCCATTTCGTAAAATATTCGACAGCCACTATGATAAACTTTCGCTGGCCAGAGGTTTTGGGGAGCGACCCTAATATATCGATGCCCCACTGGTCGAACGGCCATGTGATACTAACATTGGTCATTGGTGCGGCTGGTTGATGCTGAATGTTCGCATGTACCTGGCAGGATGGGCATTTCTTAGCGAAATCCACAGAATCGTTGAGCAGAGTGGGCCAGAAATATCTGTACCGGGTAATCTTGTGAGTCAGAGACCTTCCACCCGAGTGGTTGCCACAGATACCCGCATGCACCTCCTGCAATACTTCGTTCGCCTGGCCGGGATCTAAGCACCTGAGTGGCGGCCCGACGATCGACCTCCTGTACAGCTGCCCATGCTCGTCTAATGCATATTTAGGCGCCAAGCCTTTCAACTTTCGAGCTTGCTTAATGTCATCTAGTAAGGAGCCTCTACTCAGATAAAGTTTGATTGGATGTTGCCAGGATGGGGTTGACTCATCGAGGCATCTGACCTGGATTCGGTCGGGAAATTGTACACAGGGTTTACGGCCACAAGAAATGTTATAGTTCTTTCTCGCGTGCCTTTCGCCGAACTAGCTAGCTTAGAGAGTGAGTCTGCTCGCTCGTTCTCTGACCGGGGGATCTGGCTTAGCGAGAAGTGGCTAAACATCTGTTTCAAGTGTTGTACCTTGGCCAAGTACTGCGCCATCTTGTGCTCTTTTGCTTCGAAGTTCCCTTTGAATTGCTCCGCCACGAGCTGAGAGTCTGTGAAAGCCGCTAGCCTACCAAACCCCCGGTCGGCAGCCATGCGCACTCCTGCAATGAGGGCTTCGTACTCAGCTTCGTTGTTCGTAACCGAGAAATCGAGCTTCACCGCGAAGTCATAACCCTTTGCTAACGGGGATCGAAGAGAAACTCCTATCCCTCCCCCCGACGATGTCGCAGACCCATCGACATGCAGAGTCCACAAGTATGTGTTGTCGATGTCCGGACACGGTAGGTCGATCCTTTCGAGGATGAAATCTGCGAGGACCTGTGCCTTGATGGCCGCTCGCGGTTGAAATTGGATGTCGAATTCTCCGAGCTCGATTGCCCATTTAGTGAGTCGACCTGAAGTGTCCGGCTTTGACAATACTTGTTTCAGCGGCTGATTCGTTAACACCAAGATTGTGTGTGATTGGAAGTAAGGTCGCAGTTTCCTTGCTGATGAGACGAGGGCTAGAGCGAATTTTTCAATCTCCAAATAGTTATATTCTGGCCCCTGGAGAGCTTTGCTGTAATAGTAAACGGGGCAAGGGTTTCCATCTCTTATTACGGTCAACACCGAACTAACGGAGGCTGAAGAGACAGCCAGATATATTTGTAAGACTTCCCCGAGCTCAGGTTTGGCGAGCAGAGGTGGTGAAGAGAGATATTGCTTGAGGTCGAGGAGGGCTTTATCGCACTGTTCATCCCATCTGAACCCCAACTTCTTTGTGTTTCTTAGGATTTTGAAGAAAGGTAAGCTCTTGTCTGCCAGCCTGGCTACAAACCTGCCCAAAGCAATCACTCTGCCAATGAGGCGTTGAACTTCCCGCATTGTGCGCGGCGGGGCTATGTCGAGAACTGCTTGAATTTTCTGAGGGTTAGCCTCGATGCCTCTTTGGCTGACTATGAAACCAAGGAATTTATCGCTCCGCACGCCAAACGTGCATTTTTCGGGGTTTAGTTTCATGCCAAAGGCTCTTAGAATAGAGAATGTGTGATTCAGGTCAGCCAAGTGATTTTCTGCTCTGTCTGTTTTTACAATCATGTCGTCAACATAAACCTCCATTGAGTTCCCAATCTCATTTTTAAACATGAAGTTAACAAGCCTTTGATAGGTTGCTCCGGCATTTTAAAGTCCGAACGGCATGACGAAAAAGCAATATACCCCATTGGGAACAACAAAAGAGGTTTTTTCCCTATCTTCAGGTGCCATAAATATTTGATAATATCCTTGAAACGCGTCCATCATGCTAAGTAATTCACATCCAGCGGTGGAGTCGACAAGTAAATCAATACGAGGCAAGGGGTAAGGATCTTTAGGGCAAGCTTTATTCAAGTCTGTGAAATCATTACACATCCTCCATTTTCCCTCACTCTTGGGGACTAAGACAACATTACATAGCCAAGAAGGATACTGAATTTCAACAACATAACCAGCTTCCAGGAGCTTGCTTACCTCTTCTTGGATAACCTGTGTCCGCTCGGCGTTAAAAATTCTATTCTTCTGGCGGACTGGCTTATGGGCAGGGTCCACATTGAGCTTGTGGACAATGATGTCCGGGTCGATGCCCTGCAGGTCAGCTGCTTTCCAAGTGAAGACATCAATGTTCCTCCGGAGGAAGTCGACCATGAGGCACTCTAGTCGATCTCCCAAATCAGCGCCGATCTTGGTTGTCTTGTCGAGATTCCCGGGCTCCAGCTGAATTGTCTTGAAGTCTCCCGTCGGCTCGACCCTGGTATCTTCGATCTTTCTCTTATTCGATGAAGTTCCCTCATCAAGTTTCGCTACAGGGGCATCCCCCGAGGGCCTCAACTGAGGCCTCCTTCTCTGCTTACCGGAGTCCACGGAGATTGTGTAACAGCGCCAAGCGTCCTTAACATTGCACAAAATCTGACCAACTCCTCCAGGGGTCGGGAACTTTATCTTCATGTGATATGTGGACGCAATGGCTCTGAAGTCGTTTAAGGCCGGTCTTCCCAAAATAACATTGTAAGCGAACGGGGCATCGACCACTAAATAGCTAATCATCAAGGTTCGGCTGCGATGGCCCTGCCCAAAAGTTGTGGAGAGGGAGATGGATCCTAACGGCATTATCTCCGATCCCCTAAATCCAACTAGGGGCGTTCTGACTGGATCAAAGTTCAGCTTGCCCAAGTCCATCCTCTTTAGTGTCGACGAGAATATGATATTGGCTGAGCTACCGTTGTCGACCAGGACCTTTCTAACTTCGAAGTTGGCGATCTCGAGAGCGACCACCAAAGGGCAGTCGATCTTCCGATCCATTCCTTGGTTTTCGAGGTGGCTGAGGTCCTCGTCTGAAAAAGATATCGGCTCTGTGCTGTTTGAAAGCTGAAAAATCATCTCGACCTTAGATGGCTTGGTCGAGTCGAGCTGCCGTTGAGTTTGCTTCCTTGCGTTTCGGGAGTCTCCTCCCGTGGGTCCCCCAGCGATCATGTCGATGACCTCTCTGATGGGCGGGTGGGCTTCATGGGCGGGCTTCTTCCCTTTGTCATCTCTTCGCGGGTTGGCCGACCTTTCTCTACGGGGAGTCCGGTCGACGGCGCCCTCCTCTCGTCGATTCCTGTCCTCGACAAATTTCTTTAGGTGCCCCTGTCTGATCAACCTCTCAATTTCGTCTTTCAAGTTGAAGTAGTCTTCGGTGTCATGCCCCTTCTGTCTGTGGAAGTGGCAGAATTTCCCTGACTTCCTCATGGCCTCTGTCTCTGTAATTTTGCGGGGCTTTTTCAGTAGGTTGTCATGTTGAATGGCAAAGAGCACTTCTTTCCTCGCCATGGACAGCGGGGTATAGTCGTGAAAGCGTCTAATCGGGGACCGACGTCCTTCCCTGTTCTGCTTGTCGTCTTTCTCTTTGCCCTTCTTCTTGTCAGCTTCGATGCTGCCGTATTTCATCTTGTTCATCTCTTCTTGGGTCATGTATCTTTCCGCGAGTTCGAGGAGATCGTGCGGGGCTGAGTGCGCACCAAAGCGTTAGCGCACTATTTATGCCTCAATCCCAAAAACAGCACATCAATCAAGAACTAAATCCTTGGACTGTTAATTTTCAACACTTCTGTGTTGAATCTGGTGAAAAAATCTCTCAAAGACTCCTTCTCGGCTTGCTTCACCGTATGCAAGTGGGTGTGTGGCAGCTTCGCCTTCATTCTGCTGGCAAACTGGTGCAGGAATTTGTCACAAAGCTGGTCATACGAAAAGATGGACGCCGACTCTAACTTCATGAACCAATCCAAGGCCACCCCCTGAAGTGTGGTTACCAGCATTTTTGCATGAATATACTCGTTGTGTCCATGCAGCTGCATCATGTGTTCAAACTGCAGCAAATGTTCACTCGGATCTGTGGACCCGTCGTACCGCGGGAGACCAGTGGGGATCTTGGCATCCATCGCGATACGTTCATTAATGATTTCTTGTGTGAAGGGTGAGTCCCGTTCCCTTCTAAATCTCGAGGGCACCTCCGGCTGAAGGGGCCTGTCCACGTTTCCCCTCGACAGCTCCTCCAGGCGTTTATTTAGTTGCTGCACCTGGTGGATACCTCCTCCCACTCCTGCTGATCCTGCTTTCTTCTACCTCGGGAACATTCGGTCCTATCGCGTTGTGGGGCTCAAAGGGGCCGAACGTCATGGTCCACGGAGTCCGCTACCTCTTCCCTCGGCGGGGGGCGGGGTGCCTCCCGGTGAAAACGACTCTGGCTTGGTTCTCGCCTAGCTGGATGCCCGGGGGACCCCGGACGCCGTGAGTATTCTACAGGCGGTGCTTGCTCATGCCCCGCCGGAGGGGGCGTGGCGCTGGCTGCCGATTCCGGCGGCGCGGCTTGTTGGTTCAAGGCGGCTGAAAGCTGGGCTGATATCTGTGCGGAGATCTGCTCACTGATGAGCTGCATCAACTGGGGCATAGTGAGGGTGACTATGGGCTCAGGCTGTATACTAGGGCCCGGAGCGGTCCTTTCTTCGTTCTGGCGGAGTGGGGGGGAGCTGGATCTTCTACTCTGTTCCCTTCCGGAAGGGGCTCGCCTAGTGTTCACCATTCTCGATAGAGGATTCCGCCTTCCCACAGACGGCGCCAAATGATGAGGGTCCGAATCGTAATACAGGTACTTTGATTCCAATTTGTATAGGGGTTAACCCCAAAGGTGGATATCTTTCGTTGATGATATTTGAGAATCCTGCAATCAAGGCAAACGTTAGGCTAGCCGAGTGGCCCTCGGCTTTGGCCCTCCGACGCTCAAGTCAGTATTTTCAATATCTAACAATGGAGTGAGATAGATTCAGTGTGTCCTGGTGCATACCTTGTGAGGCAAGACAGAGGAGTTTTTATATTCTTCCCCTTGTAGGAAATGACTGGTAAGCCCTTGGCTTACCCTTGGGGTCTTCAGCCTCCTCCAAGGGGCAATTAGTCTATTCCCCCATTTGAATTTTGCCAGCTAGATGTCATTTCATGCTACAGGACGGGACGGTATACGGGGTGGCGCTTGCCGTGTCAGACAGTAAGGGGATGGCATGCGCCATTAATGCGGTGGCGTGGTGCCAGTCCACACATTTAATGCGGTGGCAGAGTACTGTGCAGAATTCGACCTCCTGTCAGCCTGACTGGGGTCGAATATGGTCGATATTATCCGAGGGCTCTGAGGCTCCCGCCTGGGCGTGGGGGAGGCTGGTCGAATATAGTCGACATGTCCCATGGGCCCTGGGCCGTCGTCTGAACGTTGGGCCATTCGGGCCACTATCTAGTCGAACATGGTCAACGTGGATCATGGGCCCTGGGCCGTTGTCTGAAACGTTGGGCCCTTTGGGCCACTATCTGGTCAAACATGGTCGACGTGGGTCATGGGCCCTGGGCCATTGTCTGAAACGTTGGGCCTTTTGGGCCACCCTATATCATATTTAGTTTCAATCAAACTTTGTTAATTTAAAACTATTAAATTCAAATATTAGTATTTAGTACTCCCTATACATAAATACTCTTTTATGAGTACTTATCAAGCAAAAACATATAATAAATGCAAACGATATAAATATTAAATGCACAAATAATTGTATTCAAGAATGTAAAAATTTATATTATTGGCCATTTAAGTTGTGTCGATAAAATTTGTAAAAATTTTCAATGCACCAATCAAGCATTTATGTCCCATGTAAAAGACCTTCAAATAATTAAAAACGAGTTTTTCATTAATGTGTTGTTTACTTGAATTTGATAATATAAAAATAAGATTGAGAATTTATAGATAATTCAAAAATTCGTTTCTTATATTTGGAATAAAGTCAATTAAAATGCTTGGATATTGAATTTTTACAAGAAAAATACTAATAAAAAATTACTTATACTCTTCAATTTTACAGGACAACATTAATGAAAAGTCCAACTATAATAACTTTGCTCGAGAAACACTACAATCCCCGTTCTTATGAAATTACCAAAACACTCTAATTTCAAAAGAATAAAGAATGTATAATAAGTAATTTAACAATATCTCAAAGAAAAAACCGTTCCAGTTAATTCTAAATATAATTATATTACCACTTATTTCATTTGCTATTTTAGGACATTCTTAGGGAGTGTTTGGTTATATTTCCTCAAAACAAAATTGTTTTGGCTAAATAAAACCAAATATACACTCATTTTTCCTCTAAAATACAAAAATAATTTTTTTTCCAAAATACCCTATTTTATCCTTCATTATCCCAAAAACTCACATTTTTCAATATATACATACATATATATATATCATAGATATTTTATTATCATTCTTACAACAAAAAAATAACTCGATTCTATTTTCATTTCAAAAATTCAATAAAAAAACATTGATTTGACTATTAAAGTAAAAAATATCTCTTCAAGAACATAAATAAACATATCAAAATTTCTCAAAACATAACAAAAAAATCCATTACATTCCCTAATTCCACTTACAACATTCATTCCCCAAAACACTTATTAAAATCAAATATAAAACATCACCAAACATTAGCTTAGCTATTTTTTGTCGCGGTTCAACCAGCCTGCCAAAGGTTCCTTCCTTGGACTATCTATCAAGATCAGCATCAATCCTGTAAACGTAAAACATTCACCAATTCCAGCTGCTACACAATCAACTCCAAGGAAGGGAAAAAAAGAAGAAGATAAAAGATAAAAAGAACTGACTAAAACTATGATAATATGAACAAAAAGGCTTCATGAATGAAATCCAAGTATTACATCCAGAATCAATTCCTCCAGCATGTCTTCTGAAACATGAATGATGATATGTTCAGTCTGGAACCGGACATCAAGCCACGATCTAGAATCTGCGACATCTTTTGCAACAAGCTGGTCCAATGTTCTTTGTTCGGTCCGAGGAAGTAGATAGAAGTCAGCTGCTTCTCTCATTATCTCATCAACAACAAGATCTTCCAGCGGCACAGAGGTGATTCTTGGTTTTACAAATGCTAACCAGGGAGAAGATCTTGAGCTGAAACGGGATTGATGGATCTTCAGTAAAACTTCATTGATATGATCAAAAAGAAGCTTGGGGTCAAAATGAGAATCAAAAGGAAGAAACTCCACTTCATCAAACAAGGATGAATGAAGCAGTTCTTGGGGTGGCTGCCTGATTTTTGATAGCTGATCCCAGTTTAAACAAGAAGCTCTCAGCACCAAATGCACATAGTGAGAGATGTAATGTTGCTCAACTATGCAGGGGGTTGCAGGGATTAATGGTAGGTCTTGTGGGGATGACTCTGATAAGCATTCTTCGAAGTGAAGACGACGTCGTGGCTGTAATGGCTGTGTGGCTGCACATGGTCCAGAAATTTGATTTGTTAAGGCCACTTTTGTACTGAAAGAGAAAGTTATATATGGTTCTTATGTATTTCAAGTTTACCAGTTTGAAGCATTATGGTTGATGGACTATTGGCATCTTCTGCGAAAAATTGCTCAAGTACAGAAACTGGGCTTCGATGTTCTTCTTGATATTTAATGTTTTCAGGCATGTCCAACTGGTATATGCTCGAAGGAGTAGATGGAAAATCATCTGAAAGTGAATCCTGCAGAAGGCATAAATATGTAATTAGCACGGTATGTGAGAGTTTTGGATCCAGGATTGTATTAAAGAGTGTTGCAACACTTCGAGTAACTTGAGAAGGTAGTTTATGAACGTAAAGTAGAGAGGAGGCACAAAGAATTAATGCAGTTTAGTGTTAACACCTATTCTGCCAGGCCATGCCCAGATAAAACTCAATCCACTATATTGTAAAAACTATGAGACGAACTTATACAGATTTAGACTCCCTCTATTGCTGTCGTCATATTCATCTTTCACCTTCTGTGGATGTGACGAGCTCTCCTCATATAATTTGCTTTCTTACCGAAAACTAGAAACCTTTTTCTCAAAAGGTAAGGACAAAAACTTCATGGAAGTAGAGAGAGAAGAAAATCTTCACGAACTAAATAACTGAACAATGTGCTCTCCATGATGAATATGTCCTCCATAGTCATAATTCTTCAAGTGTCATCCCAATAGTGGATTCCTAATTCAATTACAAGACTCGTACAGAGTCCTAATAATCTATGCAAACCAAATCTCACATGGTCAATGATAGGGAATGATGGTTGCATAATTAATACAACACAATATCTGGTTTCCTGCTACAATTCAAATTTTGCTGCCCAACAAGGACTCCAAATAATTTTGAATTACAAATCCACGAAAATGACAACATAACACAAATGTCCAAACAGTATCATTTAAAAATCTTGAACTCAAAGGAGATTAAGAAGCACTCACCAATATGGGATGCATTATACTCCTATCTTCCTTGTTTAATTCAATTGTTTCTGTTCTTCTGGTAACATCAGTGCTGTTTGTTTCTGAATGCCGGATGCTTTTCAATTCTACGATCATTGGCTGACCTGTGGAAACATGCCAAACAGATAAATAAGCAGGTAGTAGAAGCACAGAAGAATATTGCATAAAAAAAATATCTGCTACCATTAAATTTCTTATTATCAGTTGCAGAAATAATTGTATAATGTGCAGCTTCATCAGTGCTTCGAATCAGAGAGGAAATTGTCTCTGTGCCCAAGATCTCTATCTTATCATCGTATTCCTCATAGTCATCACATGATGTAACCTCTGCATTGGCTCTCAATGGACTTAGACAGGTTCTTTCCCTTCCATTCGGACAGGGAGAGCTGCTGTAAGAACTAAATCTCATCTGTGAAAAACCAGAAAAATATTGGTTGTCCTCTATTGGGCTAAGGGGCCAGAAGTCACGCTCGGGTGAGGAAAGAATCCTCCCTAGAGTTCTAGGGGATCTTTTGCTTGTTGGGGTACCAACAGCATTCAGATTCCTCAGTCTTTCAGAAAGGTGCCGTTTGGCCTCCCAAGCTACATCAACTTTCTCTTTCTCAGACAATCTAACACTTGAGAAGTCTATCTTTTTGCGCGTACTATCAGTCACACTGTTGAAAATGAGGTCTTCTTTCTTGCCTAGCTTTTCCTTTGTCTTAACATTGGTGGAAGAATTCAAAGGATTCCTGGCGTCCACACAGCAACAGCTACAGTCATCTCCAAAATTTGAGCTATTTGGAGAAAATTTAGGTAAAGTGCAATCCATAGACAACTGCTTTGGTTCTTTTCTGGTGCCTCCAAATCTATGTTTCAATTTCTTCTGTAATATTTGTCTGAAAGAGAAGGATTTAAGTTTGCCATTCGATACTGTGATGCTCTGTTTTTGATTAGGCTGCCGTGATGAGCATCGGCTGGCAACGTTTCCAGAGTATCTTCCGGTTTGGGATGCTGGCTTAAGGATTACTATTTTGTCAGAAGGCTGGGCTGTGAAACCTATTGTGGAGTAAGGATACAGAGAATTCGGTTCTGGCAAGAATTCCATGAAAAAATCCTTGTTTATATTCAAAACTTTCAGTGCATCTGAGAAGGGTTTGGCCTCAGAGGTTGTCCTTTCTTTGCATATGAATTTTCTGTCAATAAACATCTGATCTACAAAAGCTTTGGCAGTCATCTGAGCCTGCTTAATGATGATCTCCTTGGATATTTCTACTGAAGTTGAAGGCTGCTGCTGATGGATTAAGCTTGCTGCATTATTCAAGTTACACAACATTGACTCATAAGCCTTTATGCTCTTCGTACTTGCTGGCTTCTGAGGTTCCGCTGGACAAGCAACAAGTTCGGAATCTGTTTCAGTCAGTTGTTGTCCCTTAACCACAATTTGTCTGTTAATATCTTCTTGAATGAGATTCCTCATACTTGTCTCAGCAGCATCAAGCTTAACACTTGCCAGTTCTGCTTCTTTCTAAAACAAAGTAAATGATATACATCATTAGTTTGTTTTTCCCACTTTTCCTTATGATTTAAGAAGGCTGAAGATATCTGAATTGGGCAACTGCATTACATTAACAAGTAGAGCTGAAATACAATGCAACAATGTACACTCTTTCTAACAGCCACAAGTGCTACTGAGAATGGCTTAAAGATTTATGGGCTCGATAAGATTACAAAGGTTGTTTGCTTACTTGAATTCTTTGACATTCTTCATCAAAGCTGGTTAGCTGGCCAAGCTTTCTTGAATTATCTGTCCAAACATATGCAAATTTTACTTTACTTAACGACATTCAATTAGTAGATGCTAAACACTGCTACTAGGAATTCAGGATGTATACCAATAATGTGTTTGTTCAGGGGCCTTCCATTTGAAATCAGCTTAGGATTGGCACGGCTTTGGCAGGATTCAAGGATGCTAAACAATCGCCACATACGGCTCAATTCACTTTTCTCCGGCCTCAGCCCTTGAACTCTTGCTGATTTCTTCGCCATGACTGGTCACAACTCAACTGCCATAAAAACCTCTGCATAAACCTCAGAAACTGCAAAGAAAAGAGAAAAAAAGAAGAAAGTTAGACAAGCCAAAAAGCATTTTTCTAACGTAATCAGAAGTTTCAAATATGGTTCCTAATCATCACATTATCTCCATTGTATTCCCAAGAAAGTTTGCATATCTAGAAAAATGTTAGGGGGTGGGGGGTGGTTAAGGGGGTACCTGGAGTTGCCCTTGGGAGAGAACAGAAGTTACTAGGAAAAAAGTTTGTCCTATCAACAGCTGTGGAGGGATAATGTAATGGAGAAAAAAAGGCCACAGCAGCAGCAGGAAGAAGAAGAAGAGGAGAGAGTGTCATTTGTTTGTTTGCAAGTATGGATTTGTTATTATATAGTATTACTATACAAGCAGCATTAAATTCATGAATGGTGTGACATTGACTTTGGCCGCCATAAGCAACCAAAGTTTTGGTTTCCCTTCGATCACTAGAAATGTACAACTCAAGGAAGATCTTGAATTCTTTTTTCCCTTTTGTCCACCTTCATATTCATTTTTCATTTTTAAGGACAAAAAACTTGTGATTGTTTTTAACCTACTGTTGTTTGGCATGTATTGTTCAAATGCTCACAAGGTGGTGTCATATACCTAGTTTTTGTTGTTTTTTCATTAATTGTTTTTGGTGAGTCTCATATATATTTTTAATTAGTTTGAAACTATAAAAAAATATATTAGGTTTTAAGTTTCTAGTACTAACTAGACTAAGCATGTAAATGGGTACGGTAATTCCCTACCCAGGCCCAAAAATGCCACACCTACCCATACCCATACTTATTAAAGATAGTGTATTGGGTATGAGAGAGTTTATACCCATAAATTACTCATGTACCCATACCCATAAATTACCCATTACTTTATATTTAAATTTAATTTATAAATCTAAAAATTATCTATACCGAAATCAAATTTATATTAATGATAAACTTTTTGTATATAAAAATTACAAATATGTAAATAAACAGTAACAACTAAATAATTTTCTTCATTAAAAATTAAACAAAATTAATAAAGTTAAAATATTGGGATAGCAATTTTTTTTTTTAAAAAAAAATTGAAATAGCAATAGCAACGGTTGAATATTTTTCATTAATAAAATTAACAACATTAAAATTAATAGTGGAATAAATATTTTTTATAAAAACAGTTAATAAAATTAATTTTGCTAATGAATAAACTTTTTTAATAAAATTTTTATTAATGAATGAAAAATTGAAAATAAAGATGAACTTAAATTAAGTTAAATATAGATTTTTTTTTAATTTTTTGTTATCGTATGTTAAATAATATTTTTAATATATATTGAGAAAATTAGTATATACATTAAAAATATAAATTCAATAAACTAGACCCAATGGGCCTTGGGTAAAATAGGATAGGGTATGGTTAGGATATCATTCTTTTGGGTATTTTAGGGTATGATAGGATATAGAATATTTTTATTTGGGTATTTTAGGATATGGGTATAGATAGGATGATATCCTACCCATTTACATGCCTAAACTAGACATTGGTTTAGCATGCATCAACATTGAGTAATTGTTAAGTTAATTGAGGATTCTTTGGTAGACTTTCTAGGTTGAGGCCCTTTGAATGTACCAACTTCGGTCAGCCCGTGAATTGATATTTCTGGGTTTGCCATTAATTGGAAGAAATTTCATTAGGGCATTAAAAATTTACAAATTGTTATAAGCCGTTGGACTCCATTGCATATGAACTTGGACGGTTTAGAGCTTCACTTTGTCAAGATGAGTTAGATGTTTTATTTTAATCGATATTTTTCTTTTAACATTATATTATACATAAATGTTAATTATGTAAATATTTAACGTGATTATATATACCTGATGTCTATCATATGATAAATGTGTAGTTTAAGTGTACAAAATTACATATTGAGAGCTTAAGTTTATCAATTGTTCAAAGTGTAGGTAATGTCTTCGTCTGACTAATCAAACACTTATGCTAACCGAATAGAGTCGAAAGCTGTTATATTATGTAGGACGACATGGATATTCTAATTTGTGACATTAATATATATATATATATATATTATTCAGTGGTTGATAATTATATTTTAGTAATATTCAAATAAGCCCTACTATAATATAACCCGAAACAATAATATACCTACTATAGTAAAAAGTAAAAGAAAAAAAAGGAGACAGAAAACCTTTCTTCTTTTTTTTTTTTAACATTACAAACGAAGAAAATTATCCTTACAACAAGTCATTAGTATTCAATTATCAAATCAAGTAAATGAAAGTACAAACTGCATAACCAGATGAACATAAGGTGTACGAGATCTTCCACATAATATGGAAGATAAAAAACGTTTCTTGCCTGTGCATTAGTGGAAACATGTTCGTTTGATGTTAATGAATTTTTTAATATTGAATAAAATTAAGATGTTCAAGATTGTACCATTAATTACAGAAGAAGCAAAAAAGTGCGAAGACTATTCAACATCTTGACTAACACAATCCGATCCACAATTTTTTTTATATTTTTCTCTCAGATTCATATACTTTGTTAGGTACATTATTATGACTTGTGAATTGGTGGTCTTGCAAAATAAGGGGGAATTAATAATGAATATTAATAGAGAGTAGTCAAAGGATTTTGGGCACTGCATTCTCAATTATTTCACTGTCTATGGCTGGACGGCACGAGATCTCAAATTGTTGGGTATTTAAAATTTTAAATCCATCTTACAATTCCATTTCAAACATTGAATTTCAATAATCTTAAACAAACCAACCTTTTTATAGTTTGCAAAGACCAAATCACAGGCATAATCTTGTACGTGAAGTGATTTTATTATTATATATTTTTTAAAATCATTAAATGAATATAAAGATTTCAGTACAACATTTGTCTTCTTTGAATAGTTGAATGTGTAAGTGCACAGAGGCCATCTACTTAGTGAGTATTTAAATGAATTTTAAATTATTACATAAATTAGTTTTTTTTTTTTGTATCTCACTGAGATTTAGAGAGTGTCTGGCTAAGCTTTTCTTTCTTTCTTTCTTTTTTTTGATGGAAGGTGTTTCATGAATTTATAAGCTCCTAAAAGAATCTTATAAAATATTTGAGAGTTTATAAAATATTATAAAATATTTAATGTAATTTTTTTAAAAAAATTTAAAATTTAAAATAAGATGTTAGGATATTTTAGAATCTTATAAAATTCTTTTAAAAAAATAAGAAGCTTTTAACTTATTTGAAAATTTTTAACAAACTTCTCTAATTGTAACTATGTTGATTATAAAATTACCATTGCTAACATTTATGAGCTCCAAAATTTTGTTTTATACAAAAATTTTAAGAGATTATTTTTATCTAACATCTTATAAATTTTAGAAACATTTTATAAGATGTGTAGGAGTTCATAAAATATTTTAAATAAACTCAACCAATTAAAAATCACATTACTTAATTGTCTTTAACAGATGGATAAAGCACAATAAAAAGAATAATAAATTATTAAAAACTTTTTTTCTTCTTTTTTCTTTCTTCTTCTTCTTTTTTTTTTTTTTTAAAAAAAATTATCCCCAACCCCAACGGTATATAATATTGGGTAGCAGGAAATGTTTCGCCATGGTTATTTGGTTGCGCTTTGGTAAAGCGCGAATGATGTGGGGCCGTCGTGTTGGAGGCAGTGGGCAGGTGGCTTCTACCTTTTATAGCTTCTGGCTTCTTCCTTATTTTCGCTTGCATTCAGCCAAAACCATTTTCTGGGACCATATTTCCCACCTCGTGCATTTATTATTTCTTTGATTCTTTCTCTCCTGTACATTTATCTGCATATATAGCTGCCAATATTTGACGATGCCATCCAACGTCATCCAGTTAAAATGAACAACCTATCCAAAAATATAAATAAATAAAACAGAGAGAAAAACATGAAATGTAAATTACTCAGGCTTTGTTTGGTTGTAAATTGAGTCATTCTCCCAAAATATTTTGGGAGAATGGATTGAAAAAAAATAGTTGGTTTGTTTGTGTTTTGGGGGGAACAAGATGTCACATCAATAATTTTTTTTTGTTGAATTTATGGGGTGAAATAAGTATTTTATAATTATTTATATGTGTATATATATAGTTTGTATGAGTGGTAGTATGTATATATATTTATAATAATTAAAGAATGTGGGATGCCTTGGGGAATGGTGTGGAGTTAGGAATCATAGGAATTTTTTGGGAATAAATTTTGTATTTTGAGAGTGGGCTAGGAGAATGTGTAGTGTTTGTTTGTTTAAGTTTTGGGAGTTGGAAAACAAACTGAGAGTTTGCAATCAAACAAGACCTCAATTACTATATTTTTTCTTTTACATTAACAGCGTGGTTTTGGACATTACTCGTACAAAGATGCTTCGGAGTGTTTGGTTATGTTTTGGGATGTTTTTATTCTATATTTTGAGAAAATAAATTTTGAGATCGAGATTGGAGAATATGATGAATGTTTGTTTATGTTTTTAGTAAATAAGTAAAAAATAATTTATTTTAGTGTGTTTATTTATGTTTTGAGTTGGAAATAATTTTTATTATAACGGTCAAATTAATGCTTTTTTGTTACACATTTAAAGTGAAAATGAAATTGAGTATATTTTTATTTTATAAATAATAATAAAATATAATATATATATATATGTATGTATATACAATGCGTCAAGCTCAAGCTCAACTCGTCTATTAACTCGTGAGTTTGGGCTCAGGCTCGGGCTCAAACTCGATCAAACCTAAACAACTGAATTCAAGCTCAACTCGTTTGAATAGGCGAAGGCTTAGGTGAACCTTATCGAACTCTCATCATAGGAAAGTAGAAAAGTTCGATTCTTATAGGCTCATAATGGCTTTGATTAGCTCGATTTTATTTAGACTCGCAACAAAATCTATAATTATGAAGTTTTCAAATAATTTTTTATTTTTTTAAAAACACAAAATAAGTTATTATTATTATTATTATTATTATTATTATTATTATTATTATGTGGCCTCAAACTTTAAATATATATTTATAATAAAAAAGCTCGTTTATGCTCGCGAACTTTTTGAGCCAAATACTATTGAATTCGGCTTGACTCGTTTAATTGATAAGTTCAAGTTCACTCTACTCGGGCTTGAAAAAATCGAGTTCAAACAATTCACGAATCATTTCATTTCATTCGCCCCTCTAGTTTTGGCAAAACATAACCAAACATTGCTTGTTTTTTTCTGCTAAGAGGGTGTTTGGGTGAGCTTACAAGCTCCTTAAAACATTTTATAACATGTTTGAAAGCTTATAATATGTCAAAAAGTATTTGGTAATTTTTTTTTTAAAAAAATTTATAAGCTCCTAAAATAAGATGTTAGGAGCTTATAAAGCCTTTTTTAAATAAGTAAGGAGCTCCTAACTTATTTTTAAGATCTTAGCAAGCTTCTTTAGTTTTAATCATATTAATTGCAAAATTACCATTACTAATATCTTATAAGCTCTAAGATCTTATTTTATTCAAATAATTTAAAAACTTATTTTTAAAAAAAGATATTAGTACTTATAAGCTTCAAAAACATCTTATAAAATGTAGGAGCTTATAAAACATTTTAAATAAATTTGGCCAAACACCTTCTAAGTTTAAGAAGAGAGCCAAAAAAAGTAGATAGAGATGACATGGGCTATAGTGGGCCGTGTCACCAGGGCCAAGGCTTAAGGCTTAAGCTCCCAAATTTGCATACATAAACTTGGATTTTCACATTGGGCCCAGCGCGCCCATTATCTAAAGCTTTTAATTTCTCGTGATGTGGTCAAATTAGCAATATTTTATTTATGGTATTAACGAGTTACGTTGTATATTTTTAAATACAGAAGGTAGCCTGATTTCATCTAATATGGCTTTGATGATGGATGATTTTTTTAATTTTATTTAATGTTTTTATACTGTATTGTTCTGTTATATATTTTAGAAGTCAGGACAACAGAGATATTTAATAGTTTATATCAATAGTTTCAATGTTAAATTATGAGATTATTATATCAAAAATTTTAATCTTTTGTATAGAATTTTAGTTGTGCATCCATAACTTTTTAATTGAATATATTTGATAATAAATCCTGCTACACACTCAAAATATCGTTGATAAGAAATTACAATAAAAATTTAAAATTAGTCTTGCAATTATTCTTTTTTTAAAGGAATATTTGGTAATGTTTTGTAGGTGATTATGATATATGTTTTGGAAAAATCAACTTTGGAAGGATGATTGAGGAATGTGATGGACGTTTGTTTGTATTTTAAGAAATAATTACAAAGTTGTTTTAAAGAGTGGTGATATGTTTGTTTATATTTTGAGTGGAGTTTTTTTACTATAGCAGTTAAATCAATATTTTCTTATTGGGTTTCTGGGGGATGAAAATGAAATTGAGTTATTATTTATTTATTTATTTTTATCATAAAGATAACAATAATATATATATATATATATATATATATATAAACAGTAGTGGAGGTGCACCACGCAAGGCACGATGCCCTGCCCGTGATGATATATTGTAATTTTCTTTTTTAAACTAATAATCAACCATAATTATATAAATTTAGAAGAGACTTTTCTATTAGCCGAGGGTATTCAAAAATGTTTAGAAACAGCAAACTGTTTTTGTAGAAAATAGATCTCAAATAGACATATATCAATGTCATGGTTAATTTGGTATTATATGTGATAAAAGCAAACATAATAATTTACGCAAAAAAAATAAAAAAAATAAAACAACTAAATAATTAGATAATAGCACTGCAGAAAATTTATCAATTTAAACATTAAGACAATACTTAGCACTAAATTAGTGAACTTTTATCATAAGCAAGCATATCATGAACATAAATGGCAGTAGCTTCTGCACAAGTAACTTGAATAAAAGCTACCTTTCCTCAAATAAAGAGTATCATGCATGGCTTTAGTTAGTTTTGTTCTAGTAATATCAGTGGTACCTCCAAGGAAAATGTAGTTCCTTTCCTTGCTTATCAAAAAATTCTGTCATTAATGATGTTTAGTCTAGTACTAGTATGCCAAAGTAACACTTGAAAATTCATTTCTATTTTACGTGCTCGAATAAATGCATTCCAACCATCAAACAATATGTACCGCATCTTATGTACAATTATATTATCTTAACGATATTGCTAAACTCAATGGTAGATCCTATAAGAAGCAAAATAACATAAACATCAATAGAAATATGTAATTACTACAAAATATGAAAATCAAAGTTCGAATAACGCATTGTGTCTTGCCAAAACAAACTGTTCTTAACAAACAAAATATAGAAACTGATTCCTAAAAGTGAAGAAAAAAGAATCGTTAAAATAGGTTGTTCTAATGATGCAGAGGGATAAGAAAATTAAATATACGATGTTCATTATACTTAAGTTTTATATTTACGTTGAAATTCAAAGATCGCTTTGCTTGAGTCTAGTTCAATGGATCAAAAAATAGTGATTACTTAGTATAACAAATGAAAAATTATATTTCCTAAAATGAGAATATTGAATAAAATATTTCACATAGCCATTAAACATACTTACAAGTATTGCTGTCCAAAATGTTTATGGGTTTTTTCTTCTATTTCTGTGTTTAAATAAGTAAAATGAGTGAAAATATAATGAAAATAAAAATTATTTTGATTGGTGAATAATCAAAAGTACTGATGTTATTTCGTGAAGCAAAAATAAACTACTGTAAAAAAGTTTACCTCCGGGCAAGTGTGAGAAAAAAATTCATATCAAGCCAATCTTCAAGGAGGTGCATTTCTTTCCATGATGGTGATTCATCAAACTGATATTTGTCTTTAAAAATAGCAGCAAAGGAGGGCTCAATGGTAAAGATGTAATGATGTATGGTACGAATTGAAGCAATAATTGCTAAAATATATTCTCCATTTGAAGTTTTTAGGTAATAGTTGGTTTCATAATCTCTCCTAATTGATTCTTGTTACGCACCTTCATTCTACCTTGAAATTCAATGTTCGACATCTCTTCCATTTGTACCTTTATTATATTATGTATAGTTTAACAAATTACATTATACATATTTCGTAAACATATATTGACAGTTTTTATAGGTTTACAATTATCATCTGTAACCAAAATTGTATGATGCTAAAACTACTGATGATTATTGGAAATATGTTGTTTATTTTACTATATCGAAAATAAAAGAAAAAAAATATAATTTTTGAAAGCTGCATACACAGAATGGGAACTTATATTTTAATTTAAACTTTAAAATTGAAGTTACCTCTAAATAATTATAATACGTGAAGTTTAGAAATACTTAATATAAAATATTCCAAAATTCCTAATTTTTGAAAATAAATATGAAAAAAAATCGAATCTATAAATATAAATCATGATATGGATGGGAAAATTCTTTCAAACTTTGTTATAATTTTTTTATCTATGCACGCAAGCAAATATTTTCATTTGTACACGCTATAAGAACTTCAACAGATATCAACAAGTTATCTTAATAAATATTATAATTTGAATCTTTTACTAGATTTCGTTAAAAAATTAAATTTCATAATATAAAGTTAATGGGCTTCATCAATGATATATTAAATTTAAAAAAAGAGGCACAAATTAAGATTAAACTTACCTGATTCTGCGAGGAGTCCATTGTCAAAATTTTCATAAGAAGAAATAAGAAAACCTTCACTTTGATTATAACTGCCGTAAACGACACTAAAGAGTTTTCTACATTTTGGACTACTTTTTTTTCCTCTTTTTTTTTTTTTTTTAAAATTCAATATTATTATTATTATTATTTATTTATTTATTTATTTATTATTTTATTTTTTTTGGTGGTGTTGTTCTTGAGATATTGTAGTTTTTAAAATACATAGATTTCTGATTGGTTTCTATTGTATTGGGACTAGCTTTTTAAGTTTGTATGAATTTGAAAAGGAAGTTGGGTCAATGAAACTTAATAGTTTGTCTATCTAAAAGTTGAATCTAAAAGTGTTTGTTAAATTTCCTTATTATTAATTTTTTATTATTTGTTCTTTATATTTTTTATATATTAATTTGAACAAAAAGAATTTTATAGACACTTCATGGATATAATGTTTATATATTTATATATATTAAATTTCAGCGACATTTATCATTGATTATTACTTGTTTATTTATTGTGAACAATCTTTTGATTTTTTGATTTGAGAAGGACATTTTTTAAATGGTAATTTCTGTAAATTAATATATATTTATTTGATTCCACCAATTGGAGGAACTTATATAATTAACAAAGAATTTTGGTTGAAATATATACAATATAATAATGTATAATAATTGTAAACACATTGTACTTCTCTCGATTTATCTTCTCAAAGCTTTACAGCTGAATTAAATTATGATGAGAGTAATATTTATAGCATATAACTTACAAAAATAAACATAAATTTATGGGATTATATAATCCACATGTATAATTCTTGTAAAAAATGATACATTAAGATGAGTTTCTTTATTTCTACTAATTGTCAGCTATCGACTGAATTAATATTAATAACACAGTTTGAATAAAATGTATAGGCCATTCTTGCTGCATGTATATGTAATACTCAGCATTAGGAGAATAATCACCAAAATTTAAAAACAAGGGTAAGATAATATTGTTTGTTAATACACACAACACAAGAAATTTAACATAAATCTAACTTTTGAAGATCATAAAATTATTAACAACTATTTAATCAACCAACATCCTCAAAAGACAAGAATTTTAATCAGCTTGTTGAGACATATACCAGAGAGAAGTTGAACTCTAATTGTGCTGCACTTCAGCTCCTCCATGCGCAAACATATGAACATAAAATATATCTTCTTCAGTTTCTACCCACATGATTTGCTTTTCTATTTTTTGGTGAACTTCATTAAAGACATGCTCACAGTATTCTTCCCAAACAGCATCATTCAAAAGAGTTGTGGCAGCTGCTTTATATTTGCTGTAACCATAAATTACTCTTACATGCCTCAAATTCTCATTTTGATATCTTCTTTTAAGTCGCATGGGCAGCTAATAGATCATTCAAAAACTATTAAAGAATGAAACTTGTATAACTTGCATTTCATTTTGATGGAGTAATTCAATCAAAGATACCTTGTTCCAGTCAGAAATGGTATAATTTGTCCAGAACATGTGTATTTGATAAAATTGAAGGGCTGTTCTTGGTTTATTAGCTCTGCAAACTTGCATCATTGGATTTTCTAGGTGCATTGAAAGTGAACAAAATTAAAAATGATTAGTAAACATGGAGTGAGAAAAAAGGAAAAAAACATATTAAGTATATTAGATAGGTCTTTTTCTTATAACCTATTTCCTGCCTGGATAGTCTGTTAATAGCTTGATATAGATTTCTGCTATAAATGTTCTTTGTCCAAGGATAGTGAATCTCCCTTCTATCTAAAGAAAAAATTATGCAATCAATGATGTTTTGTCTAGTGTGTTGAACCAAAATGCTCCAACCATTTTGCAAATGATGTGTTGGAATATTGCCATGTAAGTCAATTAGATTGGCGTGCGAAACTACTCCACTTATGATAGAATTTTGATTGAATGATATTTCATAAAATGACCATCTTCATCTTATGCATTTATGATTTCTTCACATACATTTAGTTGAAGCCTATAAAGCATACTAGACTATGAGACTTGGTCACGCATATGATGTTGATCATGAAACAAGTCTCTATAATCATAATTTTAAATATTCCAAGTCATAGAATCTTATTAGATGGAGTATCTAAGATTCAGATAGATTTGCATTAATGATGCATACTTAAAGGAGTTGGATATTGTCCCGTTTCATAGGCAATCTATGTTAGACATAAATCCATGTTATTGGGTTTTTGTTAGAGAACAAGTTCATTGAAGACTCACTTAGAGAAACCACAAGGTAGCCTTAGAGGCATGTCAGTAGTGGCAAATTCTCTAGCTTATGATAGTGCATATAATTAGTCTTTTGACTTGAAGTTTCATAGTAACCTTGTATTTAGATTCTTGTGCTTTGATTTTACTCTGACCATGTAGTGGGTCGCTCGGGCCTTAGTTTGGCACAAACTACTTGAGTATGGAGGTTGTTGAGTTCTAGGATGGGATCCGTTTCGCCCGTCTATAAAGAACGAGTTGATCTCCTATGTATTTTAAGCTGATCGATTCCAAAAAATCCTTGCGCAAGGTGATATGACAATTTGAAACATGAGTTTTCCAAAGTTGAGGTCATAATAAGGGATTGAACATCAAGAATAGATACATAGCTATCGAGGCTATTAGGGAGGCGACAAATATCTTGCCCTATGCCTCTTTCGGGAAATAAAAAATGGAAGGATCGTATTTGCACAACAATCGTAAGGGGTAATGACTCATCCTCAATTAATTCATCCAATTAGTTGAGTTCCATAGGCTTGCACTAGACATCAATTATGGAGATTGGGTAACTCTTTAATTAATAGAGATTAATTGATAGAGTGATTAGTTTAAAAGAGTTTAAACTAATCAGAATATTTGATATTCAATAAATTATAACGAGTTGTGAGCCCATCTCTAATTAATTGGTGAACCTAAAGGGTCGCACACAAAAGCCTAGAACACTCTTACTCGATTGGAGAAATTATCTAATGAGTTAGATAATTAAAGTGATCAAATTTCGTGGAGAAAGAAACCAAGTTGACTAATTATTAATTGGTCACTATGGCTTGATTAACTTAAGAGTTAAATTAAGCAAAACAATTTAAAGAGTTAAATTAGGTTAATTAAATTAAGTAGTTAATTTAATTGGTACCATGTGGCAATTTAATTAGTTAAAGTCAACTTAAAGAATTAAGTTGATTTAATTGACTTAAAGAGTCAATCTAATTAAATTTGGAGACAAAATTAAATGGAATAGTCCATTTAATAATAAGTGAGTTTGCATTTTAATTTGAGAAATTAAAAATCCAACTTGACTAGAAAATTAGCATCCAAGTTGTCAAAGTGAGGAGTCTGTGATGGAAGCTTCCAAGATCTTCTACTTCACACCATTTAAAGACCTCATGGCCGGCCATTTAGGAGGAATTTTTCCAACTGCCATTCTCCGTCCATTTTGTGGTGATCTCATGTGTTGAGGAAACCACCTACTAGATTCTCTCCAGCAACCTTCTCTATCCAAAAACTTCCTCACATCTTTCTCCATCTTCCTCCTCTAATTTCTAGCAAATTGAGAAAGGATTGAGAGTGTTGTTAGGTGTGTGGATTTCTTTTAGAGGCACAACACTTGGTATGCTTTGGGTAGAATCAAATCCTTCAAGATTGAAGCTGATTTTTTGAGATTTTTGACCAGTGGTTGTTGGTGCATTTTGTCATTGTTTTGCCGCCACTTTTCTATCATCTTGGAGCTGTTTTTCTCAACAAAAGTTGCTAGAATTGATGATCGAAGGCGTGGAGTAGGAGATCCTTGGAGAAAAATACGTTGATCTTGCTTGGAAGGAGTTCCATTGGAGGATTTTGCTAGTTACCTTTAAATTCCTTATTTAAGGTAACCTTTCTAGCCTTTAAATCCACTATACTGCATAAGCATGGACCGAAAAAAGTGCCACCAAAAAATTCATTTCCAATAGAACTTGTTAAGTATTTTTTTAGAAAATTATTTTACATTAATTGTACCTTTAGGATTTCTATGTATAAATGTCGAATCTAACCAATCTTCAACTTCCTACATATTTCTCCAAGATTCAAATGGATAAAACTTGAACCAACATTTATACATATTTACAAAATATGGTTCAATAGTAAAGAAATGATGGTGTGGAGTTCAAGCCGACCTTGTAACTGCTAAAACTTTGAAACCTTCTGCAGTTCTTAAGTAGTAATTAGTCTCCATTATCACTACCAAAAAAATGAGCTTTAGTGACCGAATTTTAGTGACCGATTGGTGACTAATTAATGATCGATTAGTGATCAATTTAAATATAATATTTAAAAAAAATAGTGACGAATTAGTGACTGATCAGTGACCGAAGAAAAACGGTCACTAAATTGGTCACTAATTAGTGACCAAACTCTTTTTCGGTCACTAATTAGTGACCGAACTAAGCGGTTATTAATTCGGTCACTAATTAGTGATCGAACTAAGCAGTTACTAAGTCGGTCACTAGTATTAATGACCGTATAAAGCGATCACTAATTGATCACCACGTTTTTCAATTAATAAACGGTCACAAATATAAAATTTTATTTTTTGCATATTCTTGTAATATGAAAGCATAAAATTTATGTAACACTTATATAAGTAATAAAATATTATGTTTGCTATTAACATATATATATTTGATACTAATATATGTATATATAAAAAATATAAAAATATACGTACATATACAAATATATAACCACTAAATATTTCTATATAATATCCATATAATTGAACATTAATTTATTAATATATATAGATACCCAAAGAAATAAACAAGAATGATATTCTTATAAAAAGAAAAAAATGAGAATTAATTAATATATACACATCAATAATATATATATATACATGTATTATGTGTAAATAAATACTTATAATATAATTATAATATTATATATTAATTCGTATGTATAAGCATATATACGTATTATCATATATATATATGCATAATCTATGTATTACTATAAATAGTAATAAATATTAGTATTTATTATAAACTATTTATTATACAAAAAAAGAAAAAAAAACTATTTATTACTATACATATTAGTATGCATATACTATTTTTAATATGTTTATAATATATTATGATAAAATATACCTAAAATTTAAAAGTAATAGTTATAAATAAATATTTATAATATAATTAATAATATTATATATCAATTTGTATGTATAAGTATATATACATATACCATATATAAGTGTAAACTATTTACTACTATAAACAGTAATAAATATTAGTATTTATTATATATAAAAAAAACTATTTATCACTATGCATATTAGTATGTATATACTATTTTTAATATGTTTATAATATATTATGATAAAATATACCTAAAATTTAAAAGCAATAGTTATAAATAAAAAATACAGTGTGTTATTATATTGAATAAATATTACACAAATATTAAATGAATAATTGCTATTTTTGTTAAATTTTAAAATGAAAAATAATAGTAACTTATACATGAGAATATTATAATTACTTTTTAATTTGTAAATATTATATATATTATATTGTTGAGACAAATGTATGAAAATGTATGTGGTGTAGTGGTCAGTTACTCATTTAAGCATAGCAAAAGTCTTGAGTTCGAATATAGGAGGAAGCAAAGTTGAAGAGAAATATTTTTGACTCATTAAAGTTAGTGACCGAAATATGCGGTCACTGATCAGTGACCGCCTAGTAACATATACAAAACCTGACTAAATTAGTGACCGAGATAAATTAGTGACGAGGGTTTTAGTGACCGATTCGATCAGTCACTAAATCGGTCACTAAACCTGTTAGTGATCGATTTTTACATATTTAGTGACCGATTTTTCAGTCACTAATACCCTTTTTTTTGTAGTGTATCCCACCAAGTATATTCCTTGACTGAGCTTTCATTTTATAGTAAATATAGCCAATGGGGTATTGTCAATCGTACCCTGCAACTTTTTATATATTTAGAAAAATTTTAAATGTTGGTACAAATAAGTTAATTCTATATATAGATTGTGATGATGAAGTACAACAAACCATATAAAGGTTTGTATTCCTGTTTAAAATTATTTCAATATCATACTTTATTAAATCTATTAATGGATAAATATATAAAGTTTTTGTATATGTCGCAAGGAAGCATGGTTCCAAAAACCACAAAGAAAAAACGAAAACTAATATGGAAAACATAAAACTACTAATATCAGAATTTCTTATTTATTGAGGGCGCATTTGATGTCCTATAATAGCAAAAATAGTGGAAGGTAATGTAGATCAATTGCTTGTTTGATGTGGAAGACTAAATCCCGCAAATTTGAAGAAGCCCGCTACTGTAGACCATATTAATAGCTATTCAGGTAGCTTCCAAGTGGGTGCGATTAACCCCAATTCTGAATCTGCCACTGTGCCAAAAAGTCCCTACTAGCCTTGAGTCTTCATGCGCCATTCCATTTATGCCCTCGATAAGAATGGGTCTCTCCACCCTGATATAAAAAACAGAACACAGAACTCGTTTGACTCATTTAGCTTTCATCGAACCTTAGTTCTCCCCTAAATGATGTGTTGCCCTTAATCTCTCAGAATCGGTTCAATTAAAGTATAAGAAACTACCTATTCTAAGTTGCATTAACTTATCGATAATGTTTAAGGAAATTCGTGGTTTACTCGGCCAATTTTTTTCCCCTTTTTTCTTCATAGAATGCGTTTGAAATCATCTGGGGTTTTAATATTGTATCTTGTTCCAAGTTGCTACGTTTTGCGCACTTCCTTTTGTTGGTGGTACAAGAGGTTGTGGATGAAGGTGGCCTACAACTCAACACAACTCATCTGGGATACTATTTCTTATGGGTACCGAAATCTACTTGGTTTTGTGGTTGAATTCGAAATGTTCTTCACTATTTAGGAGTAGCTTTTGGCATAGCACACAAATTAATTTTGCATTGCATTCATGGTAATCTAATTAGCATATGCAGATAGCTCATCCAAAGTTTTTGTGTTAAACTATTCTTTTCATCTTCTTATTTGTATTAAGATCTCCAAGCTTACTGTGCACCATACAACAACCCTACCTTTCCTGTAATATGTAATCTTCCACAGATTAGATATTTTCTCCATAATCTGTAAATTAGTTTAGGGTTTGTCATCAGTTAGTTACGTAGTAAATGTCCATAAAAGTAGTATATGTGCTTCACTGTATTCTCCCTCTTGTAATTAAGAACGATCAATCTTCTCTCTTTTAGTGGAAAATCCAATCTCTTTTCTCCCCAAAAATGAGCTCGACGCTTTAATGGCAGTAACCATTTTAATAACTTGTGTTCTTCTATTTTCTTTCTCGCTTACATGTAAGCTATTGTATCTCAGTCTTGTACGTTGGCAGTCTTCTAATAGTTTGATACTCTATCAGATAGTAGGAAGTCTAATGTAATATATGTTATGCATAAAAGTTATAAAAATCTTATATTATAATATCTATACCTTGGTGATATTCTTTCTTAATCGATGAAGTTTTTTATGTTGAAAACTTGAATGTACCAAGAAAGATTATATCATAAGTCGTGAGATTGCATTGACAATTGGCTACTATGATTGACTTGGTTTATGCTTCGTTTGCTTTCACATTGATATCCTTTTACTTTAATCAATATTAATTGGTGTCATATTGGGATCGTTTTCGAAAAATTACATGGATTGGAATACCAAAATTCGTATTTTGATATGGATTTATGTATTTTTGCTGTGAAGAATTCTCTACTTCTATTTGCTTTATAATGCTTACCATATACATTTTGGGAGATGGAGTGATGGACGAAGTCGGGTTCCTAGAAGGTGGAGTGTCATTTCTAAGATTCCGAATCAGTTAAAACACTTGAGAGAAATTATGGAACTCAATGATCAAGCTTGTTTGGATAATTTGCATGTGGATATGAGTGCATTTTGGAGGCTCTGTTATTTGATGGAACACATAGGAGGGCTTCACCACGAAAAATTTGTTAGCATTCCTGAGAAAATGGCCTTTTTTTTTTTGTCTATCATAGCACATCGTAAGAAAAAATGATTGTGAAACATGATTTTAAAAGATTCGATAACACAATTAGCAAGTATTTCAAACAGTGTCTTAAAGCAATTATCAGATTAGTCCATTACTCTTAGTCGATCCTCAACCCATCAATGATAACTGTATGAATGAAACCTGGAGATGTTTGAAGGTAATTTTAAATAAACCAAAGATGAAGTTTTGTCTAGTAATATTTTGACAAGCTACCTCATTGAAATATGAGTTTATGTTGTTGTAGGGTTGTCTTGGGGCCCTTGATGGCACATATATATTAGTTTGGTTACCAACAAGCTAACAAACACGTTACAGGTCTAGGAAGGGTGAAATTGTAGTGAATGTTCTACATGTGTGCAATCGTGAAATGAATTTCATTTATATTCTTGTCGAATGGAAGGGCTCTGCTACGGATGGTAGGGTGTTATGCGTAAATGTTAACAGGACAAATGGCCTAAAAGTACCTATTGGTATGTCCTATTATGTATTACGTATTGTTCCACTTACATGGATATAAACTAATCATAATCCTGATTTTGTCTTTTTTTATTTAATAGGAAACTACAATCTATGTGATGCCAATTACAAAAATTATGAAGGGTTTTTAGCTCCATATCGTGGCACTAGATACCACCTTGATGATTGGAGCAACGGAGCGTCGGCACCACAAAACCCCCACGAATATTTCAACATGAAGTATGTTAGGGCGCGTAAATGTTATTGAGAGGACTTTTGGATTTCTCAAGGGTTGATGGGCTATCCTAAGGAGCACTATCAACTATCCAATGAAGACTCAGAACATGATAATACTGGCTTGTGCACTGTTGCACAACTACATTCGTTCCTATATGTCTGTTGATCCATTTGAGGATATTGTATTAGATGGTAATAAAGGCTCTAACATGTGGATTTTGACCATATTGACATGATTGAGAGCTCATCTGAGTAAAAAAATTGGCATAATAACTTGGCCCCTAATATGTACCAATTGTGGAGAGGGGCTCGTTCCATGTCTTAGTAATTATGTCCAATCGATAGGATGAAATATGTTGAGAATGAACTTGGCCGCTTACGTGCGGGATTTCATTTTCTTGTAATATAGTATTGTTTTTAGCCTTGATAATTCGACACCTTTGGATAAAGACATCGCGTTTTATGGATTGAAAATGAATTTCAAAACAATTGTTTGTTGTTAGATAGATAAATTTTGTATTTTCTGGTAGTTTTTCTGATATAAGTTACGTCTTGTATGATTGTAGTTATTTAATAACTTAAAATCCATTGCTTGAATTTCATTTATGTGATATGCACCTGTATGATTAATATAAATGTGCTCGAATGAACTAAGACGTTGCGAATATGTATCTATATTTTCTTTAATTGTAGGAATTTAAAACTAACATTGTTAGTGACATAGGATATGGCACAATCTGGATGCTCCTCGCACAGCACTGATAGGTCAAGTAAAGCAGCATCTGTTCCATAATATTTCTGGACATATCAAGAGGAGGAGGCTCTAATAAATGCATTGAAGTAGCTGCAGTCCGGTGGTTGGCGTTGCGATAGATCCTTTAAAGATGGTTACATGGTGAGACTGAAATCTATGATGGGCGAGAAGTTCCCTGATAGTGGCATCCTAGCAAAACACATCAAATCAAAGTTGCAGGTTTGGAAAAAGATATATTCTACCATAAAAGGGATAATTGCTTGTACTGGAGGTAGTGGGGTTACTATGGATCCCACCATGGGTATGATAATTATGAAATCCGAATCAGTTTAGGCTGAATATGTCAAGGTATATATGTGAAGTTTCATTTATTTTAGATATGCATATATATATATATATATTCAAATAAAATACAAAGAGTGCTTGTGTTGACCTATTTATTGACTAAGTGCAACCTGATGCGATGAAGCTTAGGGAAAATCACATCCCTAGTACACTAGTTGGCTTGAGATATTTGGAAATGATAGGGTAACCGACGAGCAATCATTTGATGTGGCAGATATTGTTCAAGAGTTGTTAAATGGTTCTAATGCAAATAATGGAGAGAATTCAATTGAGAATATCAAGACAATGGCTGGCTTTACTACTAAAAATCCACTGCACTAAAATTAACCTAATCAATATTGTATTTCAACTCAGTAGCCTGCCTCTAGGAGCTTGTTGACCTACTTCTCAGTGATCTAGGTTCTTTCTGTATTAAAAGTTCTTGTCTTCTACCTCATCGGTTTGAAAAATTGATCAACATTAAGACAGTGTATGATGACGCGAAGGTCGATTCCCTAGAGCTCAGTTACTTTCAAGCAAAAACATCAATATTCCTTTTGAGGAAATCAACGAGCATGTATTCCATGTTTTGCCCTAGATTGGTTCCTATTCTTGTCGTTTTATCAAGGTTGCTGGGTTCGAGCTCTACTGCTTTGAATTCTTTGGTGGGCTCGACCCAAGTATCTTCCCTCTTTGTCTTCTTATTGTTCTGTCCTTCATCAGGTTCCATTATAGGGATGTCCCCTGAGGGTTTCAGTTTGCGTTGGGCTTTCTGTGTGTTAGCCTTGATCGAAATAGTGTTACAACGCCATGCCTCTTTTATATTACAAACCAACTCCTTGATTTCGATTGCTGTTGGGAATTTAACCTTTAAGTGATAAGTTGACACAATCGCTCGAAAATCATTGAGCACTGGTCTTTCGATGATGGTGTTGTAAGAAAAGGGCGCATTAACAATAATGTAGCTAATCAAGAGCACCGTCTCTTAGGTGCCTCTTCGAAAGAAGTGGACAAACTTATGGATTCGATGGGCACAATCTCTAATCCGAAGCCAACTAGGGGTGTTCGAACAAGTTTGAATTTTAGGTTTCCTAATTTCATTCTGTCAAGCGTGGACAAGAAAATGATATTTGCTGAACTCCCATTGTCCACCAAAATTTTCTTGACTTTGAAGTTTGCAATTTCCACAGATACCACCTAGGGGCAATCCAGGTTACTTCGTGCACCACGACTACCTAAGTGAGAGAGTTGGAATCTGAAAAAGATATAGGGTTTGAGCTTGTGGAAAGTTGGTAGATCGGTATATCTTGTATCGACCTTTTGGATTCAAGATGCCTCTGTGCTTGTTTCCTTCCTGATTTGGAGTCGCCCTCGGTTAGTCCTCCTGCTATTGTGTCAATAACGCCTCTTAAGTGGGGACGATCTTCCTCAACCTTTTACTTTCCCCTATCTTTCTTTCGTGGGCTGGCCGACTGTTCTCTATGAGGAGTCTGGCTAGTTTTTGTTGTTGCTTGTAGGGCTTTTTGGTCAATGAATTTCTTGAGGTGGCCCTACCTGATAAGACGCTCAATTTCATCTTGGATGTTAAAAAAAATCCTCCGTATCATGCCCCTTATGCCGTTGAAAATGGCAATATTTTTTGGACTTCCTCATGGCCTCTATCTTGTTGAGTTTCCTTGGTCTTTTAAAGAGGTTTTCATACTGTATAGCGAGCAAAACCTCTTTCCTAAAAGTATTGAGTGGAGCATAATTGTGAAAGCGCTTTATCGGAGATTGGTGATTCTCTTTCTGGTGCATGTCATCCTTCTCCTTGTCTTTTTTCTTGTCAGACTCTCCTCCACCAAACTTCATCTTATTCATTTCCTCATGCGTCATGTATCTTTCTACGAGGTCGAGGAGTTGCTCTATTGTTCTCAGTCGTTCCCTAACCATAGCATTAGCACACGCTTTATGCCTCAACCTTAAAAATAGAACATTAATAAAAAACTTAATCCGAGGGTTATCAATTTTCAAAACTTCAGTATTGAATCTGGTGAAGAAATCTCTCAAGGATTCTCCCTCATTTTGCTTTACTTTGTGGAGGAGAGTGTGTGGCAGTTTTGCTTTTCTTCTACTAGCGAATTAGTGGAGGAATTTGTCGCAGAATTGATCATAAGAAAATATGGATGCGGGCTCGAGTTTGACAAACGATTCCAACACTATTCCCTGAAAGGTAGTGACCACCATTTTCATATGTATGTGGTTGCTATGGCCATGTAACATCATCATGTGTTCAAATTGCAAGAGATGCTCATTAGGGTCAGTTGATCCATCATAGCAAGGCAATCTAGTAGGGACTTTTGCATCGATTGCAATGCGTTCATCAATGATTTCCTAAGTGAAAGGAGATTTTCTCTCACATCGGAATTTGGGAGTATTGTCAAATTGTGTCCTCTTTACATTTCTCCTCGAGATTTCCTTGAGTCTACGATTGAGTTGTTGAACGTGGTGTGAAACTTTCTCCCATTCATCTCTATCAGCTCTAGATATATCCCGACTGCGCTGAGGTTTATGTCATTCAACTCGCTTGTACTGCTGGGTTCGATTAGGTCGAACAAAGTGTTCTGCTGAGTCTGCTACTTCCTCACATAGTTGGTAGCATGGCTCATCATGGGGAAAACGGCCAGGGCTCAAGTCTCGCCTACTAAGATGATGACGATTCTCATTTCTTGTTCTATCTTCTCGTGGTGGTCTCTCTTCCTGGTGTGATGCGTGTGGAGTGGCGCTTGCAGTGGGAGCTGGTTGGTTGTTGTGCCTTTGCAAAACTACAAATAGCTGTGCGAAAAGCTGAGCAGAAATTGGATCACTAATCATCTGCATGAGTTGAGGGATGGTTAAAGTGAACACCTAAATTGGTTTTTGGGAGCTGGGGCCTCCTGCCTGCCGGCCCACCTAATCCTATGGTGGTGGTGGCGACGACGGCAATCTATGGTCACTTTGCCTCTCTGAAGTAGCTCGCCTGGTGTTGACCATTTTCGGTCGTAAGTTCCGCGTCGCACAGACATGCCAAATGATGAGATTAATTTTAGTGTAATGGACTTCTAGAACTTGACTTGATGAGGATCCTCGACCAGAAAGATGGATTTTGCGAATGTGGGATGGAACTTGCAGCCATAGAACAAATGT
This sequence comes from Jacaranda mimosifolia, assembly GCA_018894105.1. NCBI lineage: Eukaryota > Viridiplantae > Streptophyta > Magnoliopsida > Lamiales > Bignoniaceae > Jacaranda > Jacaranda mimosifolia. The sequence goes on from CM032119.1 coordinate 33,768,338, forward strand.
CAGGCTAGCCAAGAGGATCCTTAGCTAAGACCCTCCGATGCTTAAGTCAGTGTATTGACATGAGAGTGTTTTGGCAAAGTAATAGTTTCGAGAGAGTGTGTTCACTTACCCTCGCTTCTGAATGTTGAGGTATTTATAGTGCTTCATAAAGGATGAAAAGATGAGTTTCTCCTTGGCATGTCTCAAATATTGTTTCCACGAGTAGGGGTATCTTAGGTCATTTCGACCTAAGATTAAGCTTTACACATGGCAAGCTCACCGGAAAGGGCATCCACTCCGCCATTAATGCAAAGCTGATAAGCCATCTAGTTATTAAATGCAGACAGACTATTAGTTGAATTAATGCAAATGCGATGAGCGGTAGAGGCTGCCATCAACCTTCATTAATGCTTTTGTCTCACTCCCTCTGACCTGGAGCTCGGGAAAACTCAACCTCTTTGGTCGAATTAGGCATTGGGATTTATGAGGTGGGCCTCTCTTTTTGGGCTTTTGTTCTTACAATTTGGATAGATTATAGGCCCACAGGGCCAGTTGGGCTTTCCCAATGTCACTTTGAAATTTAAAATTTTGAATTTATTTTTTAAAATATAAAAACCTGAAAATTTTGAATTTATCTTTTAAAATCAATATTTATTTTTTATTTATTTTGACGTTTGTGTTTTTATTTTTGTTTTGTATCTTTTCTAATATATAAATTCTTAACATTTGAATTTTTGTCATCTTTTTATTTTGTAGAATATAAAGACCAAAGAAAATGTCTTCACAAAATGTAAGCAGAAAGGATCTTACATAAAATTATGGAACTTTGCCTAACCCAAAAGATAAGAATAAGGTCAAGTGCAATTACTATTACAAAGAAACAAATGGAGGGATAAATAGATTCAAGAAACTTCTTGTTGAAGGATTTAGAGATAAAAAGGCTTGTCCAAAATGCCTTGAATTGGTGAAAGAAGAGCAGAGGGAGTATATGCTAAAGAAGAAGTGAGAAACAAAATGGATGTAATACCCCATTTTGATGAAGTTCATGAAAAAGATCTATGAGAAGGTGAACAAGATTCTATAGCATGTGGAAAACAACATATGTTTTATCAATCTCGTACTTCAAGTCTTGCATCAAATCAAATAAAAGTTTCCCAACAAAATAAACAAGGCAAATTGGTCCTGTAGATTGGTTTTTTCGTTAAGATGAAGATGAAACTGTGAACCAAAGAAAACTAGTGATAAAAAATTCAAAAAAAATTGACGAATACTAGAAAAAAGTGAGGGATAATGTGGTGCAGAAGTTTGTCATGTAAGATGTCCTTTTAATGCTGTTAACTATAGTAGCTTTGGTCCTATGATTGAAGCTATTGGTCAGTATGGTCCTAGTATGAAGCCCCCAAGCTATCATGAGTTGAGAGTTCCTTATTTCAAGAAAGAGTTGAAGTGTATGAAAGCAACCTTGAAAGATCATGAGACAGAAAGAGAAGGGTTTGGTTGCACAATAATGGCTTATGGTTGGAAAGATAAAAAAAAAAGGGCATTGATAAATTTTTTGGTGAATAGCCCATGAGGAAGCATGTTCATGAAATCTGTTGATGTATCAAGTTATGCTCACATTGATGATAAAATGTTTCAACTGTTTGATGAGTTTGTTCAAGAAATTGGAGAGAACAATGTTGTTCAAATAGTGATAGATAGTGCAAGTACAAATATTGCAGCATGTAAGAAAATATTATTTAATATGCTTCATATTATTTTTTAACATGAGCATATTATATCACTCTATCAACTTATTGAATTCATTTCCTTGAACATGAAAGTTATAGGAGGCAAAGTACCCACATTTGTATTGGGCTCTGTGTGCTACTCACTGTGTAGACCTCATGTTTGAAGATATCTTCAAATTACCTAATTTGAAGAAAACCTATGAACGAGCAGTCACCATGAATGGGTACATTTACAACAGAACTCTTGTTTTGAACTTGATGAGAGAGTTTATGGGGCAAAAGGAAATGGTTAGGCCAGCAAAAACACATTCTGCAATTGCTTTTCTCACATTGAGGAGGTTTCAGAAGCAAAAGACAAACTTGAAAAAGATATTTACATTAAAGAAGTGGACTGATAGCAAGTTTGCTAGGGAGGCACAAGGTAGAAAAATTTCAAACATCATATTTATGCCTTCTTTCTGGAACAATGTTGTTTATGCTATTAAGTTGGTTGGCCCTTTAGTTAATGTGCTTTGATTAGTATATGGTGAGAAAAGGCTAGCAATAGGATATATATGAGGCAATATGTGGAGCTAAGGAGACAATTGCTAAGTCATTTGGCCACAAAGAGGAAAAGTATAAGAAGGCATTCAAAATTATTGATGACAAATGGTCCATTCGGCTTCATTGATCCTTGCATGCAGCCAGGCATTTTTAGAACCTGCAATTTTTCTACTCAAACCCAGAAATACAAGATGAAAAGGTTATGAAAAGGTTACATAAAAGCATACAAAGATTGGTGCGTGACCCTAAATATCAAGATGCAACTTCTGATGAATTGGATATTTGCATAAGAGGTAAAGTGATGTTTTCATTGACAAAAAGTCTAGGTAACAAAATTAATCTATTATATATATTCTTGCTCTTCAATTAATAAATTATTTGTTCCTTAATTAATAACTTTATTGTTTTATTAACTTTTAGCTGAGTGGTGGGCTACATATGGGTCTTCAACCTAAATCTACAAAAGTTTGCCATCAAAGTTCTTAGTCTTACTTATAGTTCCTCTGGATGTGAAAGAAATTAGAGCTTGTTCAAGCATGTAAGTAACTAAAATACTATTATGCATCTTAATTTAATTAGTCCTTTGAGTTTTGTATGCATGTATATACTAATGAATAATTATTTTTAAACTTGTGTAGCTTTTTTAAAAAAGAAGAAATTACTTGGAGCAGCAACATTTGAATTATTTAGTTTTCATCAAGTATAATAGAACTTTAAGGCATAGATATGAAAAGCATGGTATAATTGATCCAATCACCTTGCCACAAATTGATGAAAGTAATGAATGGATGATTGGGTGTTTGGAGGAGGATGAAAATGAATAGACACTCCTGTATTTGATGGTGAAGATTTAACATGGGGAGATGTTGAAAGAGCTATTGGAGTTGATGAGCCAACCTATAATTGTAGATCTAGTTCTAGATCTACTTCAGTTGGAAAATCAAAGGCTACAACAATACCAACCTTAGGGAAAGAAAGAAAAAAACGCTTCATCTTCATCATGCCATCTTATAGATGAAAAAGAGGAAGAAAACAACTTTGATGATAGTAGGACAGAGGTGGAAGAGGAAGATAATGAATGTTACAAAAATGGTAGTGATGATGAAGATGATCTTGATGGGAGTGATGATTATGGAGGCAACTTTGATGATGACTTGTTTGATTAGATTTAGAACTTAGGATTTGACATTTTGGCTTGAAATTATAGATATTTGATGCTTTTTAGTTTTCTTTTAAGACTCTTTATTTGTGATGATTTGCACTTATTGCACTTAAAATTTGATTGAGTAACTTGAGTTAGATTTATCATGTTATATTTGTTGCATATCCTATAGGTTCTCTACTCTACCTCTACTAAAACTTATTACATACATAATATATTTTATAAATTTTTATTTTTTCACTTTCCTTCAAAAAGGCGAACGCCTCTCGCCTCAGGCATTGGAGGCCCTGTCGCCTCGCACTGTCTTTCGCATTTAGCAACTATGTCCTATCATGACCCTTGTAAATGTACTTATATAAGATATTTGACAAGCTTAAAATTTGAACAAACTTTAATATGTATATGACAATTAAATTTTGCTAAGAAGTAAGGACAATACGGAATGACATATTTATTATCCAAAGGAACACCTCGAATAAAAACTTTTCTACCATCAATTTCTCCCTCTACAGAATGACATATTTAGGTCACTATTATAAATAAGTCTGGATTCCTAGACTAAAACATACCTTTTCATCATATCCCTAGAACCTCATATAAAAGAAGAATGCAATACGATTCTTCTACCTATCCACGATGAGTCGTTTAATCCATCAACACACAAGGTATCCACAATTCATTGTAAACTTTCAGTCCTTGTATCATATTGCCGCTGTTTGATCTTAAAAAACTCTGGATGCTACATTTCTATCTTAATATAATAATCAATACCATATTGTTATCACAATCTCCCTGAATGAAGAATAGAATTGAATTCATTTTGATGAATTTGACATCTATAACAAACATATTCAAGATATGACACATTTTCCTTCTTATTTTTATTTCGCACATAAACTGCATTAAGAAGAAAAAAATAAAATACTATATTAGAATTATGACCATTAAGAATAATTTAAACTAATCCATATTTTTTGGATCACAAACCTCATTCTCAATACCAACAACATTTGAAGCAGACTGACAAATAGCTAGAGACAATATTTTGGCCTCTACATAGATAATCTAAACTTTTAATTGTCGTATTATGCTCAATGCCAGCATGCCAGCCTGGTTCACCAAGTGGAAATAATAAGGGACATTGCAATGGATTATAACATCCACAATGATATAAAATTGCATGACTTCGAGAGTCAAATCCATATACATGAATATCATGATTCATATCTTCTGAATCATTACTACTTTCATCGTAAATTCCAGCTATTTGATATATAGTTAGTACATTTTAAGTTTTCTGATTTAATTGAGGCTAAGTACGTAAAATAACTTTATAATTTTGACGGCTATTCCAATACTTCATTCGTTTAAAGATTTCGTAATATGGAGTTTCAGCTAAAGCTCTTATAAGCAAATCAACAATCTCTCGATCAACATCATATTTTCTTAAAGACCTGGACTCAATATCATCTGCTATATCTAAGAAAAACAATTGCAACATTTTTGGTAGTTCAAGAGAATTATTAAAAGCTTCTAATTTATGGGTCAATTCTCCATTGACCTTCAAAGTATATACACCGTGATTACTTCAACAAAAATGATGATCAATTTTCATGTCAATTGATGTAAATGCAACATGGTTATTATAAGTTTGAACTCGCCTTCTGAATTTAATACCAATGATTGTAGTGTCAACAACAAATAGATGATGCAATATAGCATTGGAAGTAATTGGAACAAAAGAAATATCACTATTTACACAAGAAAAGGATGGAGGCTCATATAAAAATTTAATAGCACCATAGAATTGACAAGAAGGCATAGAGTCTTGAGCCCAAGGATCAATAAAGACCGTAGAAAGGTGTGACGATCAAGATAAGATCCGAACAGAGAAACTGTTTGAATAAACTAAGCTTCAACATATACTGAAACATTAGATTCACCAGTTTGATTCAATTCAATTTGAGTTACTGATATTTCAACAAAAGGTAAAGTTATATCAGAATTATCAAAATTAAAATTAGAAGAAGCTCCTGACAGACCAGATAGAACCGTTGACTGCTGAGGAATACCTGTCTTTCTAACTCGATCCCGATATCGCTTCCTACGACGTTCCAACAACTTTTGTTTTTTATCCGGAGCCATATTTTGATATGCTTTTCTTGCTTTATCCCTTTGTTTTCTTTTTGCTTCTCAATTTCACTCATCAGAAAGACCACTTATGTAATGAAAATTCCATAAATGAAAGCAAAAACAAAAGAATGAAAATTTGAAACAAGATGTAGAAGCTATAAGAAATACATATTATAGAATAGAACACAAAACACAAAAAATAAACTCAAGAAACTAACAAAACAAATACAAACATCTTAAAAAACCCCATAACTGCATTAAAAATATGTTGCATAATTATATTAATTACAATAACCAAACACACAAACATAAACAACCATTAATTTACTTTGATAAACATAAAATATAAGCAAACCTAATAAACAGCAAATTATTAAAAAAATAACAACATATAAACATGTCAATCAAACAAATAATACAAAGCATCATAAAATCGAAAAACAAATTGACAGAAACTAACTCATAAGACCGAAAATATAACTTATTTTTCTGAAATTGCAGCAAAATACAGAAGTATCCTTCTAGAATAGAATTTCAGCCAAAAAACTAAAATAAACAACAAAACAACTTAGATTATAACAAACAATTAATCAAAAAATTCAAACTTTCTTCTATTGCTCAAAATAAAAAAACTAATATAACAATATAAATCAAGTAGCTTAATGAAATAGAAATCATACAATCGAGTTAGCATCTTTCACAAAGTAGTATAAATACACCCCAAATGAAAAGAAATATAATTTATATATCAAATAACATTAAACACAAATGTGACAGCATAGGTTACGCAACGTCCAAATACTATAAACATATTAACACAATAAAAACAAACAATGAAAATAGCAATCCAATATATAAAATAGAAAAATATAAAAAAGTGAAAGCAAAACATGAAGACATATGTTTCGAAAGTATAATTAAGGAGAAGGCCAAATAAATCTAAAACATGAATAAAAAATCCAACACTAAAAACTCATTTCATCATGAAATAAATAAAATCATTTCAAAGTTACCTTTATCAAGGAGCAACAAATTATCAAGCTTCCATTCATAGCAAAGAAGGAAGATATACCTCAATCAAACCAGTTGAGCAAGCAATGAAAATAAAAAAGATAAGAACCAACATCAAACAACAATACACAAACAAAAATTTCAAGCATCAAATACAAAAAACGATAACATAAGTCAACAAATAAAAACGAGGATACACACAACAAATGCTCCAAATCCAAACTACAAACAACATTTTTATTAAAAAAAAAAAAAAGAAACTTAATAAAAATACCCAAAAATTATGCAACAAAAAAAAAAAAAAATCAAACAGACACACACTCAAAAGTAGGAAAACAAATAAAGCTAAAACTTCTACAAATTAATGTACATCAAAGCACAACACATTACAAAAAAAAAAAAAAAAAAATTAAAAACCTAAAGAAGAAACCAAAGCATTATACCAAGAATAAAATTACAAAAATAAAAAAAATAACTGACCTAAAAACCCAAAAACAAATAAAAAACAATCCAAAATTATAAAATAACAAAACTGAAGAGGAAGAAAAAACACACAAATATAAGAATACAAAAAAAGTCACCCTCGAAAAATATACTCTTATAAATAACACATCGAACAAAAATATTTTAAGCTTAGAAGAACACAAATAAGATCAATAAATACTGAATAGCAGAAGCAAGACTAATATAAAACTTTTACGAACACTACAACAAAATATTCAGAAAATTAGACTGCAACAATTCTTAAACCATGGTTAAAATAAAAAACATGCAACTATAGAACTTCAAAATATTAAAAAAAGTATTAAGCAACTTATCCTGTGGCTAAAATTCAAGAGATAGTATAGGTACTAAAAAATTCAGCAAAAACCTAATTGTTCCCTATATTATAATATTTGAATTATCTTTAAATTACTTGAAGTACTTACATATTGTTGTTGCCACGTAATTCAATTCATAAGTATCACATAACATCAAGATAGTCATAAGATAACGTGCAATTTCTTTCATAGTAATTAAGTTTAAATTTTCAAACATACAAAAATGTAAAACAACAATTAAAGGCAGTTATATAATAAAACTTAGATTGCAGACAAAAACAAAAAAGTTGACCAACTTTTGGCTAGCATAAATATGATTCATCAAGTATGATACAAAATACTAATAATAGGTCATTACAGCTAAAAATTCAAAGCATAGGGCATTTTTCAATTTTCAAAGTTTATAAAATAAAAATAAAATTATTTTCAGTAATTGTGTTGCTAATAAATGATCTCAAATGCTGTTAGATTTTATCATGTAAAGCATTTAACTTCGGTGATAAATGAGTCTATTAAATATAAGACCTAAAAATTTTAATTTCCTATTTAAGAAACTAAAATTTAACACGAAAATCATTAAATCTCATAAATTGCCTCAACCCGTATAGGACAAATAAACCTAGAAGGCAAGAAAAAGAAATTAATGATTTATCAAATTCAATTCAGATTAAATTATTTTTTTCAAACAATAAAAATTAAATTGGTAAAAACTAATTTGGAAGATCAGGAGTTCGAGTCTTAACGAGTTCCTAATATGTATGCTTGTGTATAAATAAATAAATTAATAAAAACCAAAAAAAAGAAAAAGGAAATTAGGTAAATCCTATTTTTCGATTCGAGCAACCACAAAAATTTCGTTGAGCAAACGTCACCGTATATTATTGGCTTCAACCTCCAAATTTCAATTCATGCCTTTCCTAAAACCCCCAATCCTATCCATCGCTAAAGCTAAAACCCCCTCTCTCTCTCTCTCTCTCACACACACACACACACTCACTCACTCACAGTGAAAATGTCCATTGCTTTCCTTCGCCTTCCACCCTTCCCTCCTCCGCCATCTCTCTCTTTCTTCCCAAAGGCCAAGCCGACCACCACCTCATTTACCCTTCTCCTCAAGCCACCCCTTCTCTGCACCACCACCGCCGTCTCCGCCATCGGCCCCGACGGCAAATACTACCCAAACCCTTCGGACGACGACCCCCCTGAAGCCCCGGAAGACTCCATGCACGGCGTCAACAAGTTCCAGCAAATCCAACGCCAGGCAGCCCGAGCCCGCAAGCTCCAAGAAGAAGAATTCAAGAAAGACCAGCCCGTTTTCCTCAAAGCCCTCGAAGAAACCGAGGATATTCCTGTTTCTGTTAAAAATGATGATTCCGGGGACGACCTATTTGGAGAAATTGACAAAGCCATTGCCTTGAAACGCCAAGAGTTTATCAAGCAAGGGTTAATCAAGCCAGGCCCGAATAAAAAGCCCGAGCCCGAACTTGAGAATGTTGATGAATTGGAGCCTGAAGAAGTGGTTGATTTGGAGGAAATTAACGAGCTTCAGGGGTTGACTGAGGTTCCTGGCGATGAGAGTGAAGAGGAAAGTGAAGAAAGGTCCGATTTTGAGGTGAGTGATGGTGATTTTTCGAACTCATTTGACATCGATTTTGATGAATTTGGAAAAACTAAAGCTAGGATTGTTGAACCCAAGTTCAAAATGAGCTTAGCTGAACTATTAGATGAGAGCAAAGTGGTTCCTATATCTGTTTATGGTAACTTAGAGGTGGAAATCACTGGAATTTCTCATGATTCTCGCGTTGTTGAGAGTGGCGATTTATTTGTCTGTTGCGTCGGGAAGAAAACTGATGGGCATTTGTATTTATCTGAGGCGGATAAGAGAGGTGCTGTTGCAGTTGTGGCCAGTAAGGAGATTGATTTAGAGGACACATTGGGATGTAAGGCCTTGGTCCTTGTAGAGGATACAAATGTGGTTCTAGCTGCATTAGCAGCTTCTTTTTTTAGGCATCCTTCTAGAAGTATGTCAGTGATTGGTATCACAGGGACAAATGGAAAGACGACAACTTCTTATCTGATAAAAGGGATGTACGAGGCTATGGGATTGCGGACGGGGATGTTGAGTACCGTTGCATATTATATTCATGGAGATAACAAGTTGGAATCAACTAACACTACGCCGGATGCAGTTTCAATACAGAAGTTGATGGCAAAGATGGTGCACAATGGAACTGAGGCAATGGTCATGGAGGCGTCTTCTCATGGGTTAGCATTAGGAAGGTGTGATGAGGTCGACTTTGATATTGCAGTCTTCACAAATTTGACTAGGGATCATTTGGATTTTCATGGGAGTGAGGAGGAGTATAGGAATGCAAAGGCAAAGCTTTTCTCAAGGATGGTAGACCCAGCCCGTCATCGCAAAATTGTGAACATTGACGATCCAAATGCAACATTCTTTATCGCACAGGGGAACCCTGATGTACCTGTTGTGACCTATGCAATAGAGAATAAGAATGCCGATGTTCATCCTTTGAAATTTGAATTATCTCTGTTTGAGACTCAGGTTTTGGTTAATACACCTCAAGGTATATTGGAAATTTCATCTGGGCTACTTGGGAGGCATAATATTTACAACATTCTTGCAGCTGTTGCTGTCGGAATTGCAGTTGGGGCACCTCTGGAGGACATTGTTAGAGGAATTGAAGAGGTTGATGCAGTGCCAGGCAGGTGTGAGTTGATAGATGAGGAACAGGCCTTTGGAGTTATTGTGGACTATGCACATACTCCTGATGGATTATCTAGACTCCTTGATTTTGTGAGAGAACTTGCACCTAGGAGGATTATCACTGGTATGTGTTTCATGAGCTTCTGTCCCTCCTTTCATGCTTAGATGCATCCAAGTTTATTGTTTGCACTAATTATCTGAAAATATCCACTGCCCTTTTCTACTTATCTTTGTCTGTCCCCTCATTTTTCTTTCTTTCTTTTTTTTTAAAAAATTGATAGTGACATAAGAAGCCTGTATTAAAACATGAAATAAAAATCTTGATCATCAGTTATATATATACAGCAACAGTTTCTTGTTGGAGATTTATCACTGTTTCTGAGCCAATTTTTCTTATGGTTTCTGAAGTGATTGGTTGTGGTGGTGAACGTGATAGAGGGAAAAGGCCCTTGATGACAAAGATAGCAACAGATAAAAGTGATGTCACTATCTTGACATCAGACAATCCAAGAAATGAAGATCCTTGTAAGTGTTCGAGATGTATTTGCTATCGGTACTGAGATCTAGCAACATATCCACATCTGAGAATATTTTTGAGTAAAATTTCTTGATGATTTACTCTGTGATATCAGATAAACCTCTCACTACCTGAAATATTTTCTTGAATAAGTAGCATAAACATTCAAATGAAAGAACAATCATTTAGGCTGATGTAATCATGTCAGAATGGTCTGTTTGTGTAACCCTCGTACCCCTCCCTTTGGAAAGAAATGAGGCATCCCCAAATGCATAAGCAGGGGCATATTATTTCAATTCTTATTAATAAGTGCTGAGATTTGTAAATTTTTCTACAGAGATTAGTAATTATTTGTCAATGCACAGTCCATTATTCTTAAGAAGCTAAAAATTTGCCTCATATTTAATCATTTACTGGGTTTCTGAGTCTCCCATTCCCAACTCTCCTAATTAATGAAACAAAAGAAGAACAGCAAACTACTTAATCAACAAAGAGATTTTTAAAATTTTCCAAGATTTTTTTTTTCTTCTCTCTCTTCTTTTAGTATCAGAATATTTTGTCATTTCTTCTTTCTGCCCTCTTCGAATCTCCTTTTCTTGTATCTCTTGTAATGTTATATTTTGTCTTACTGATGCATGTCCTTTTTCTTTTTTTCCCCCAGTGGACATCTTGGATGACATGCTGGCTGGTGTAGGATGGACGATGCAAGAGTACCTGAAATATGGAGAGAATGATTACTATCCTCCTCTTCCAAGTGGTCATAGACTTTTTTTACATGATATTAGACGGGTGGCTGTACGATGTGCTGTGGCCATGGGCGAGGAAGGCGATGTGGTTGTAAGTTCATGGGCCATTGTGCTGCATTTTCTTCATTTTCATTTTCTTCACAAAAATTCTGGGACAAGAAATAGGTTTCTGAAATCAATTTTACGAGTTGGAGTCCATGGAAAAACTTGTTAATCTCTCCATTATTTTCTTCCGGAAAATAAGGTATCTTGTCCAAGCATATATATGATGTGGCAGGAAATGTGATTGTATCTTAAAATTTTCTACATAATGCTTCATGTTGAAGTTGAAAGGTGAAAGTGAGGTACTTCAATTTTGCTGGGCAATATGGTTGAATTCTGCATACACATTGCACAATTTCTGTACCTTTGTTTTCTCATCTTGATTTAAAAATAACCTTACTTGGATTTATACTATAATACAGTAATAACTATTCTCTGAAGCTTCCCAGTTTTGCCCATGTCCCCCCTCCTGGAAAAAAAGAAAGATAAAAAAGAAAAGAAAAGAATGCTAATGTATGTTTTATTGAATTAAAGTTGCGTTTCTTTTTACAGAGAAGGTCTTAAGGACGTTGGCAGCATGCCTTAAAGGCAAGGCCACAAAGCAAGATGTGGAATTGCCTTGTAAGATGCATGCATGAATGCCAAAGGAAAGTTGATGAGTTAGTTTTTGATATTGAGATGTGTGAGAGAAATTTGCAGACCTGTTTTTGATCCATTTGTTGCTTTGAGTTTAATTTTTTTTGAAATGGGAAAGCTCCTTCATGCAAATCCTTTGTCCTTGATGATTTTCTCATGTAGCTGCGCAATTGCCACAGGTGGTTGCTGGCAAAGGCCACGAAACATATCAAATAGAGGGTGACAAAAAGGAGTTCTTTGATGATAGGGAGGAATGCCGAGAAGCAGTGCAGTATGTAGATGAGCTTCACCAAGCCGGAATTGATACAAGCGAATTCCCATGGCGGTATGTTATCTAGTGCTATATTGCATTTCATGAATATCAATCCTCCTAAAGGATAACTTTTTCCTTCCAACTCATCTATTAACCAGAAAAACCAAAATCGGTAATTGTAAATGTATGATGTTTGGATCATGGGATGAGCTTGAAAGCTTAATATAGATAATGCTATCAATAAAACAACTACAAACAGAAGTAGATATCTGGATTTGTGGTACCATTTTTCGTATTACTGTTAGAACAAAAGATAAAGTGCTGAATGATGCTCTTGCTGCATGTATGCCGCAACAGGTTGCCCGAGAGTCATTAGTCTTTTTACCAGCCAGATAGAGAATTATTGAGAGTAGCTGAAGATAGAGAGCCATTATGATTGGGCCATTCTATTGCACTTCCAACAAGAGCATCTGTGCCTGGACAATCTCATATTGGAAAACTATGAGGCATTCATTAAATGGAGAACGGGAATTTATCACTTTAAGGTGCAGAAGGTATGCACTTGAGTATCTGAAAACAGAAACATGTTTTCTTGATTTAATACCTGAGATTAGGCTCATCTATTGGTATGTAAATATAACTCTCAGTCAGCTGGAATAGCATGCTTATCATATTTATTTAGCATATACTTGCCATGCAGTTGTGCCTTTTTCTTTGAAAGGTGTTGGATGAATTCTCTCATGTTTTCTTACGTTTGGGTCTTGGGTTTTAGCTGGGAGAACACCAGGGAAAATTATACTGTAACTTGTGCTCTATGTATTAGATATTCTGGTTTTTCTTTGCATTTTCTTCATTAAAATTCACGGTTCTAACTGTATATAAGAAATGTAGGGCTTATTATTTCTATCTTTCTTTGCAGTTTGCAGATGTGTTGATTTGCAATTGTTAATAATATTCTTTGCCGACAATAATATGAAGTGAACGGACATAGAATGGCTTTATATTACTAATACACAAGACAAATCTTTATTAATGCTATTGCAATTAATGAGCTACGTCGGATATACTGGAGAAACTAGGACTGCTTGCATTATGTTTTGGGTTCAACACTACATGCTAAAGTCATTTGTCATAATCAGAAGAATGTCTGATTCAATATAAATAAATTAAGAATACAGAACCCTTATCAATTCCTGCAACCAAACATGGAGTACATATATTCACATCTTTAGTTTTGGTTATTTTATTTATTTATTTTTTCATATACATACATGCACATTAGAAGGCCGATTTCAAATTCCTAACCTCATATATTATGTGAGAGACTTATACCATTGGATCACAAGTGAGTCGACTAAGATTTGGCCAAACATGTCTTAGTAGAATACAATAATTAAGGTAGCAAAAAGGAACTGGCAGCAAGCGGTGTTAATAAATTATGGGAACCGGGGAGATCAATTTAGTTGATAACACAAATGACAGAATCCACAATTCCCTAACCCCCTAAATTTGCAAACATGAAAATTTTCTAATAGAAATTGTCAATCGACTCAACAGAACATCAACCTTTGGACTACATAAAATTTAAAATAAAATTGCCACTACGTTGAATCTCAGTGTATCACACATAACATGTAAAGTTTGTTTCCAGTTTTCGGTTATCTGAGCTCAAAACAAACTTCTCTATTTGTACAGGCTTTTTACCTTCCACATAGATGTGCTTCCTCATTGGTCATATTAATCAATTTCATTCTCAGTGAAAAGCAAACAAAAGGAAAATTCACCATGGGACTTATGTAGGATTATAGTTATCAAAGGCCAGAGGCAAGAGGTACTTCTTATAAGGTGCGAGAGAATGAGCTGATAATTAAGGAAAAAAATTAAAAAACATAGATATAGTACAACAAATTAAATTAAATATATAAAAGCAGATAAACGTATTAACATATTAAACAAATTTAATATTAAATCAATAAATCAAATTCAATGTATTAAATATTAGTTTAAGTATTAATATATTAAATAAATTGAAAACAAATTGTTTTAGAAAGATCAAAAGTATTGTGTGTTCGAAGAAAGAGCACCCAACAAAACTAAGAGAGTGTTTGGGTGACCTTATAAGTTTATCAAAATATCTTATAAGATGTTTAAAAGTTTATAAATTGATAAAAATAGTTTGATAATTTTTTTTAAAAAAATACTTATAAAATCCTAAAATAAGATGTTAGAAGCTTATAAGCTCTTTTTGAAAAAGTAAGGAGATTCTAATTTATTTTTAAGATTTTAACAATCTCCTTTATTTTTAAACTATTTTAATTACAAAATTGCAATTATTAATATCTTATAAGCCACAAGATCTTACTTTATCCAAACACTTTAACAACTTATTTTAAAATGAGATCTAACATCTTATAAGCTTCAAAAATATCTTATAAAATGTAGGAACTTATAAGATATTTAAATAAATTTAGAGGGTGTTTGGGAAAGCTTATAAGTTCCTCAAAACATCTTATAAGATGTTTAAGAACTTACAAGTTGATAAAAAGAGTTTTGTAATTTTTTTAAAAAAAGAGCTTATAAGATCCTAAAATAAGATGTTAAGAGCTTATAAGCTCTTTTAAAAAAAGTAAGGAGACCCTAACTTATTTTTAAGATCTTAACAAACTCCTTCATTTTCAGTCATTTTAATTACAAAATTTTCATTATTAACATCTTATAAGCTTCAAAAATATCTTATAAGATGTAGGAGTTTATAAGATGTTTAAAATAAATTTAGCCAAACACCCTCTTAGCCAAACACCCTCTAAATTAAGAAAAGGGGAGAGAAGAAGTGAAGAGAAGAGAATATAGAAATTAAGAACCAATGAGTAAAGACAGATGACAGAAGATAAGAGGAAAAACAACAACATAAATTAGAATGATGTTGTTTCAAAAACAGAAAAAGAAACAAAGAGAGAAGAAGAGAATAGAAGTGAAAAGGACGGACAGAAGATCGGGAGAGAGAAGAAAGTAGAGAGAAGATGGGAGAGGAGAGATGAAAATCTCGAGTTGTGTCGTCGAAGTCGAGGTGTTGGAGGAAACACCTTGATCATAGAGAAAAGAGGTCCGGACGCTCTATCACGAGAAGTTAGGGGAGTGTTTTGTTATATTTCTCCAGAACAACATTATTTTAAGAAAATATAACCAAACATATCCTTATTTTTCTTCAAAACACTCATTTTTCAATTTACACATACATTATATATATCATATATATTTTTTTATTATTCTAATATTAAAAAAAATCACTCAATTTTATTTTTACATAAAAAACCCAACAAAAGAGCATTGATTTGATTGCTACAGTAAAAAATATCTCCTCCAAAACATAAAAAAACATATCGAAAAACAACTTTCATATTTTTCAATAATTCATTATCCTAAAACACATAATAAAATCACACAAAAAATATAACCAAACACTCCCTAGGTTTTCTCTTGAGAGTCTCATTTAAAATTATTTTATTTAAATTGGACTGAGGCAACACTTTTTGCAAAGCAACGAAGAAACCTCATCTCGACTTACACTGGTGGCATGGCCTGGGGAAAAAGAGGCTCCAGTCTCCTCTCAACTCACCTGCGTCTGGAGCGAGAGAGGCGACCACTTTTCATAACTATTTGTAGGACTAAGCAAGGTTGATACTTATTGAATAAAGACTATTAACTCAGGAAATTGCCTTCATTACTTTCCAAGTGACCCTGTCGCAGTCGAGAATTTTTTTTTGAAATATTTTGATGAATAGCTATTGATGATAACAACTGTAATCAAACTCGGGAAGCATAAAAATAATTTTGTCTGCATTTATAGGATGTTTGATTAAACTTATTTAAAAGGTCTTATAAGTTCCTACATCTTATAAGATGTTTTTGGAGCTTATAAAATGTTAGATTTTATTTTTAAAATAAGTTATTGAAGTGTTGGATAAAATAAGACTTTAGAGCTCATAAGATGTTGGTAATGTCAATTTTGTAATTAAAATGATTAAAAATGAAGGAATTTGTTAAGATCTTAAAAATAAATTAAGGTCTCTTTACTTCTTTCAAAAAAGCTTATGAGATCTTAATATCTTATTTTATGATCTTATAAACTTTTTTCAAAAAACATTTACCAAACACTTTTTATTATTTTTATAAGCTCTTAAACATCTTATAAGATGTTTTGAAAAGCTTATAAGCTCACCCAAACACCCTCTTAATCCTTCATAGAATGAGGGAGAGTAAACTAAACACACACACACACACACACACATATATATATATATATATATTCATGGAGAAGTAACAAAGCTTGTTTCCACATTATGCTGGAGTAACACATTTCAAAGAGCTAAGGGCCTTATCTTCTATATTTTTGCCATTTTCTAGAAAAAGTTTTAGGAAAATGGGCTTTTTGGGAGAAAGTTTAGAAAATATGCCAAATGTTTCTTTTTGTTTTGAGAAAATATAGAAAATAATTTGAGAATGAGTTGTTTGTTTCTTTATGCTTTGTGGAGAGACAAACTTTACTATAAATGCCAAATTAGTTGTTTTTTTATTGGGTTTGTAGGGTGAAAGTAATTTTTTTATGTATTATATGTATATATATTTATAGTTGGATGATGATGATGATGAGATGCGCGTGTGTGTGTGTGTGTGTGTATTTGTAATGATTGAAATATGAGTGTAATTAATTTAATTGATTATTTATTTTGAAATTTATATTTTTATAAATTTAACATTAGTAAATGATGTATTATTTGGAATAAAATATATATGATTAAATATTAATTATTCATGAATCTTAATTATAAAACAAATCAGCTTATATCATAATTGTTAATATCGACTTATAAAAATATTTAATTACTATACATTAATTATAAACTAATTACTATTTATTAATTAAAATATAATTATTTAACTATTTATTACTTACAATTTATGTATAAATAAAACTTAGTTATTTATTTAATAAAATAACTTTTTAGTAATTTATATATAAGACTTAATAACGATTCATCAAATTAAAAAAATAAATAATATTATTATATGAAATTGCATCATATTAAATTATTTATTAAATAAATAAAAGTAATATTTAATTATATGTAAAATATGAAACATGATTAATATATAAATAATGAGTTATTTAAATAAATTAATTTAATTAATTTAATAAGTTATTTAATTACTTTAACTCAATATTTAATTAATACATTATTTAGTAAATAAATTAATAATCAAATAATTTTACTTAAATTTAATTAATTCTCTCAACAATTACTTTAAGCATATCAATATTAATTTATTGAACTTAATAGATTATTAAATAAATATCACCCTATAATCAATTTTTTTATTATAATTTTAAATTAATGTGAAGATTAATATTTAATGAAGAATATTTTTTTGAAAAAGATTAATTAATTTATTATATCAAATTAAAACATCTTACGTTATTTATTAAATGAATAAATGTAATATTTTATTAATACATTAAATATTAAATATAACTAATATATTATTTAATTAATAAGTAAATTTAATTAATTTAATATGTTATTCAATAAATGAATTATTTAGTAATAACATAAATAATATTTAATTAAATTGAATTTATTTTTTCGATAATTAATTTAATTAAATTTGTAAACATAAGTTTTAAAAAAAAATTAACTAGTAAAATTTTAATATTTTCATATATGTATATATGGATGAGTGAAGTGCGATGGTGATAAAGAAATGAGTGATGTGATAGGTAGAGTGAGAAAATTAGGGGGGTAGGTATGTTTTTTAGGTTGTAGGGTTTTTTTGGATGAATTGAGAAGGGTTTTTTGAGATAAAATTTGAGTGTTTTGGAAAAAAATTTGGAGAATATGCTTTCATTCAGAAAATTTTGTAAGAGTTGAAAAATATTTTTTAAAAACATAGAAGAACAGAGCCCTGTATTCTGCACATATTACAAATGCAAAAGATAAAATACGAAACAATACAGAGGAAAGCAACAGAGAGTACAAGAGAAGTTGAAAAACGTGGCAGAAGAGAAGAATGAACGAAGAAAAGAAAGACAGACAGACCAACTCAGGCAACGAACAAAATCAAAGTAAGAGTCAGCATAAACTACGAGACTAAAATGCCCAAATACTAGTTGCTAATTAGTTAATGTGTTGAAACCTCGTCATCTGGCCTCCAAATCCGTGAAACTCATTGTTCCTTTCTGGGATTTCATAGTTGTGACTGTACTTATTCGTACAGCGTCGGAACTCCTTTCGATGAAAAATCCAGGCTCTTTGGGTTCAGGCAGAATTGCTTCATCAGTTCCTAACATGAAAACCACAGATGACATCACTGGCCTATCTTCTGCGAATTTCTGAACGCATAATAACCCAACCTGTATACATCTCTTCACTTGAGATTCATTAAATGTATCATTCAGACATTCATCCATTAGCTCCATAGTCCTGTTTCCTTTCCATAGCAACCATGCCTGCATGCCAAAATTAAGAATTGACTATGTCACTCTTTTTCCGTCAATCACAAGTATCATGTCAGCAAAGACATATATAGCATAACAAGAAGAAAATTACATGTCCCAAAAGGCTATGATAGTGATCAAAATGGTCGAACCCTCTGTTCTTTTTCCCACTCACTATTTCTAACAACACCACTCCCATGCTAAAGATGTCAGACTTCACTGAAAATTTCCCATCAATTGCGTATTCTGGAGCCATATACCCACTGCACGGATAAATTTTTTGGTTATAAGGCCCCCTTTAAAAATAATGAAGAGTTCTGTGGAGATAAAAGAAAGCTTACTATGTCCCAACAACTCTTTTTGTTCTCGCAATAGATTGTTCCTCTCCAAAAATTCTTGCTAGCCCAAAGTCTGAAATTTTTGGGTTCAAATTTCCATCTAGTAAAATATTGCTTGTTTTGAGATCCCTATGGATAATCTTTAATCTGGAATCATGATGGAGATAGAGCAATCCCTTTGCAATTCCCATGATAATGTCAAAGCGCTTAGGCCATGTCAAAAGTGTCTTTCGATTTTGATCTGCACATGATTGAATAGAATACCTTGTGAATATCGACATCAAATGCTTCAATCTTTGGAAATTGGTAAAAATGAAATTAAGGAATTTGACAAACAAAATAAGTATATGTTAGGATGTACCGAAAACAAAATAATCCAGACTTTTATTCTGCAGGTATTCATATATTAGCATTCTTTCCTCTCCTTCAATGCAACAGCCCAGAAGTCTGACGAGGTTTCTATGTTGGAGTTTAGCAATCAGGATTACTTCATTTTTGAACTCTTCAAGACCCTGTCCCGAAGTTCTTGACAATCTTTTGACAGCTATTTCTTCTTCTGCTGACAAGTTGCCCTGCTTATTCACATTAACGTAAGACTCGGAAGTCAGAACGTCAGATTAATGTTTTTGTTCGTTGTGAAACCTTAGTGACTCTCATCTAGTAAATTACCCTGTAAACAGGACCAAAACCTCCTTCTCCAATCATATTTTCCCTGGAAAAGTTGTTTGTTGCAGCTACTATAGTTGCCAACTTGAATAAAGGTAATTCAAGATCCTCATTATTCGTTTCACCTGTTGTGGAGGAAAAAACAAATAAATAAAGGAAGGAAGAAAAACATTAATGCCCCGGGGTCTGATTCGGTCCATGCTGTCAACATGAATCATGGACTTTGGAGCAGTCTACTATGGAAGTTCAGTGTTGTTACCTCGCCTCTTTCGTCTTGTCATCAAAAGTACACTTCCATTAATTAAGCCTGAGACCAGGACTCCAGAAGCAATTGATATCAGTATTAGCTTTATAGGCCCTTTCTTCTCCTTCTCTTCTAAATTAGTGCTAGAATCTGCAAGGAAAAAACACCAATTGTTTTTATTACTCGGTCCTGGAGCATCTACTATTGGAGGAAAAAGGAATGGTTGAGATGAAAAACACTATAAAACAGCAAAAAATATAAAAAATGCCATTAATTCAACTGGGATCGCTTTGTTTTTGAAAATGAATAAGATCGTGATCCGACGGGTCACATGCGACCTGAATGAACAAGAATAGGTGATTCGGTACCACGTGGATGCTCAAGATTTAGACACCGCATTAAGAAATTATTCGCCAAATGTCAAGCAAGTATAAATACCCCACTATTCCTCATTTAAAAGGAACACGATCTACATTTTCAGTACTAAATTCTCCTAGGCTATATATTTATAACAACTTCTAGAACTGATTTAAGCATCAGAGGATTTTCCTTGGGACCCCTCCTAGCGACCCTAACGACCTAATTGTGGCTGCGGGTTCTAGGATTTTAGTCTCATATTTGTACAGAAGTTGACCCGGACACTTGTGAGTTGTGAGCCTCAATTCATCCAACGATCACTTCAAACCCCACATCACCACCCATCCTTTTGGTCCTAATATAGTGACAGCTAGATTATGTACTCGAGGCCAAAACATACTCATATTTTTACTTTCCTATGTCCAGCGCTTGGTCTTGTTTCAGTTAACTGTCTATCTACAAATAGTTTGTTTGTCTGCATTTAATACGTTTTTACTGGGATTATAAAGTAAAGCAGCTTAAACATCTGTTATGTGAACAGCCTTGTGATTAATTTGACATATGGAAACTAAAGAGAAGTCTCAGATGTGGTTAGAAGTAGAGTTTTAGTTACCTAGTTCTGAATTTGCTAAGCGGATATAGATGTTTTGCATACTATCTGCTTCAGCGACATCTCTGGTGTCAATGAGATCCCCAAACCACATTAAGCAGCCACTGCCTCCATTAGTTATGTATGGATTAGCATATGCAACGCAGCTACAGTTTCTTAAGCACTCTGCTCGGCATTCACTGAGGCTCATGCTGCTATTCAACCAAAACTCCAACATATCAGGATAATTTACCCCTCTAACCTCAAGAAAACCATCTCCACTCTGGCATTTCAATGGTTTAATTCTAGTGCATCCACCCGACCAATCTTGAATGTTCCAATCTTTTTGGAACTTAGGGGCAAATCCCTTAAGACACTCACATCTTACTGGTTTGTCAATTCTGCAGATGCCATAAGAACCACACTGACCGTATTCTTCGCATGGATCCCGTGGAATTATGTACACAGGATTCCACTTGTTTTTTCTTGCATTCGAAGTATAGCGCTGGACCGAACCAGATGGTTCTAGCCTTATTCTTCTGACCTTTGAGCTGTCATGACGGTCTGAGATAGATACCAACCTTCCTTTGTTGAAAACCAGTTCAGGTTTGAATATGGGATTGGGAAAGCGTGGAACACCCCAAAAGGAAATCCCATTCCATTTTCCAGTTCGGAACCATTTCATTGTCCCCCTAAAAATCACCAACTCAGGCAAGCCCTGGTTTTCGATTCTTAAAACGAAATCTCCAGGAGAAGGATCATCCCAATTTCTCCATGATGTCAAGTACTTGTGCACACCAGCATCTATGTCATCTACCATCTTCAAACCTGGTAACCTGGTATCCGTTGGATAATCAAAACTCTGCCATATGTAGCTCCTCTGAGAAGAAGAAGTTTTATTGGCATCGTCTAAAATAACAAGGTTTCCAGTGTCCAAGAGCTGCAAAATTGGATTTGATGCCACCCCTGGCCCAGATGGATTTGCCGACCAGATAATTCTTCCAGCTATGCTTATAGCCATAGTTCCATTTCCAGCTAAGGCTAAGAGTAAAGCTCCATGTGAGTCTGTGATGGGGTTGTTTCTATTTGCAACCCAGACGACGATATCTGGTGTGCTTTTGTACCATATCCCCAAGAACCTATTTCCGGATGTTCCAGGGGAGAAAAATCCCATCTCAAAAATTTGGCTTTGAGAAACCAAACTTTGCCCGGTAACAATAGTTTGGTTTGGAAAAAGTTTATCTACTCCAATGGAGAATTTCAGAAAGGTGATGGAATAAAACAATCCGCTGACGACTGAAGTTATCCAGGAATTCGCCATTGTAAAATTACTATAAGAAAGTGGGAAAATTTGTGCCTACTGCCTAGCTAGAGCCCAGATTATTATGCATATGCATGTAAGTAATGATAAAAAGACTTTGACCTTTGTGTTTTTATACTAATTAAGAGTTGAATTCTTAATATTACAACTGATGGTAAGTTTACTCAATTTTGAACCAAGTAACGCGTTTCTATTGTCAATGTTAAAAAGTCAATACATCGATGCAACCATTGCACGGCAGTCTTTTTCCGTTTTCTCATTTTCTTTTTTTGACTGGAGTCTGGACCAGTTATTTGAAGACCAACTTTAATTTAATGTTAATTTCATTACTTGTTATTTTATATTAGAATTTTTAGTTTGGAAAATAGCGGACTATGATTTACAAGCCGCGATTACAATTAAAATAGAATTCATAATTCTCTTATAAAAAATAATGATTTAGACCAATTATATTGCACTAATTTGTTGATAATTTTATGATCTACAACAACGATAATAACGATAAACTTCCATATATGGGAAGATTATACTTAATGACCCACTATGTGATCAGGAACTCTGCCAAAGTACAAGTACATGTGAATTTCTCAATCCATAATATTTCTATAAACTCGTTTTCTAATAAGAACCAATTTAACTAGGTGGATTGTAGTTCCTATACCAATGCCCATGAAATGAGGCATCCTCCAACTTTTAAAATATGTATTATGTGTACAAGTATATCTGAATTGATCGACGCCCTTCATGTCTCATTGAATTTTACGACTTGAAAATTTTCAATTCAAAACCATAAAGATCTGTTTCATAATCAAACATATCTCTATGTACAACTGAACTCTGGTCATGTATGGTCTAATACAATCATCCAAGTGTATTGTAACAGGAAAATTGCATTTTTAGTCCCATACTATAACTACGTTTGCACTGTTGGTCTCAAAAACTGGCACTTGACCACTTTTAGTCCAAATTTCATAACTTTTTAATCACTTTTAGTCATTGGCCGTTAAACAGAAACTGTTAAAAATAGAAAAGACTAATTACCGACAGACTTCTGAAATTTAATTTGTTTATGAAAAGAATAAAAAACTATGAGATAACTATTTAGCCCTCATTAAAAATTTTAAAAAAATTAATAAAAAATAAAATTTTAATACAACAAAAATTCTTTATAAAAAATATTTTAAAATAATATATATTACACATATGTATATATATAAACATTAGGTAAAATTCATTTTGGTCCCTGAGGTTTCAACTCAATTGCAAGATCATCCCTATCTTTTTAATTGACTTCAATCTCATCATTCTGGCCATCCTTCAGCTATATATTCGGCCAAATTAAAGGGTATCTTAGTAATTGTCCACTTAACAATTAAACTAATAAAAAGTCAAAACAAAATATGAAGCCATTGATTTTTATGGGATAATCTAAACCAAAAACCAAAGGCTATATATGTATGATTTAATTTCAATTTTTCTTTTATTTCTAATTTAGTTAAATTTATTTTATTATTGTAATGCCCCGACCGGGAGGCACTTGCTTTTCGGCGAGGTGCCACTCAAACAATACCACACGTCTTTTTTACAATAGAAAATACATTTATCAAAAATTCCAAAGTAATTCATTTCTATAACAACCTGAATTGGATGTTCTAGTTTGAGTCGAAATATGGACTTCTATCACACTCATTGCCTCATGCGTCGCCTGGGTTAGTCTATCATCATCACTCGATTCTATCTGGGGCCAAGAACGGAAGAAACAATAAAACAACGTAAATCCGAATGACTTAGTGAGATAGTATAACAATAACAACAAAATGACAATTTCACAATTATGATATTGGGGACAAATAGAAACATAAATATTTTTAGAAATTGTGAGAGAAGGTTTTAGTCAGAATTTAGAGCAATCCATCTCACCACCGTCCAATACCAATGACGAGACTTCACAAATTCACTATCTCTCACAGAGGAATTTTAAATCACGATTACAACCACAAGGGGTCGATATGTCACTTGAACAATCACTGGGTTTGTGTCAAATACTCGAGTTTCAAAATATAAAATAAAATTAATGATCACTTTCACACTTTGTGTTGTTGATGGTTCTCTTACCTTATCACTCCACTTTCAAAAACACAAAAATTCTTATTCCTTCAAAGTACCGAGTGATCGGCTAGGACACTCAATCATTCACTGGGCATGGCTAGCCGCATGCTTGATCCTACTCATAGGCAGCTACCTCCAACTGGCCTACTGAGTAGGGATTATGTGTGCATCGTGCACGGGTATCAACCGAAAGATCTGTCACCATCGGTCTGTTTCGCCCGATCGCCTTTCATAACCAATCTAGGGCCCATCCCCAAGGGTATTAAACACTTTCACTATTATCACTTAACACGTCCAACATCATTTCATTGAGCACATCAAGTCGCCATGTTAACACGAAATCATTATTTCAACACTAAGCTGGTCTCAAGATAGACATGGCGATAAAACATGTATTTCAAAGTCACTTTTTAGCTTCCTCAACACAATCATCAATTTCAAATAAAGCAACATTATTAATATCAATAAAAGCGGTCAGTATAAAAGCGCGATGTGGAGTACTATTTTTGTAAACAGTTTATTTGCTCACAACTCGTTTACACAGTCGGAACTCAAGTAGGTAAGATTCAAGAATCATGAAAGAGGAACAAAGTGACTATCAAGGGTATCACTGGAATCAAAGATTGATGAGTATTATAGAATAAACAAACAACATTGATTGGATCTCAGCACAATCAGGATCAAACAATAAGGGTGTAATAACAATTACACATGTTCTTTCCCCAGCAATGGAAGCTAACATAACTCACTTGAAAAATGCAGAGGAACACTTAATTGTACAGCCACTCAGGTCCTGGCTTCCTAATCAAATCAAGAACTGTCACAAGATAACTCGAGTCATTATCTTATCAACTCTTTGAATCTTCAATACAAATACGACTAACATCTTTATTAAACTTAAGGGTATTCTGACACAACCTCTATAATTCTTAAATGTTTGGAAAGTTTACGACCTGGTTTCCTGTGCACCTCAAAGTTCAAGTAAAATAGCCCAAACCAACATTGTTTTGTTTTTTTGAATCATAGTTTCTTAATGTACGTAAGTGTCCTTATTGAGTTCCTAACTTGCTCAAGTTTCATGGCATTCTGAAATGTTTATAGTCATCCATCATAGTTCTTAATTTGATGAATCAGTAAATAGATAATCAAAATTCCACTTAAAGTCTTACGGTATTCCTTTAGGCCGATTGAGTTCGATATTGTATTAACTATAAGAATAATCCATAACTTGAGCTAAATTATGGTTTGACAGTCTTAGTATAGGTCATAGTTAAACTAGATTCGAAAATCTAATTACATCAACAACTTAATTGAATTAAAATTTGATTATTAAAAAATATTACCCAAACTGGATCGAACCGGGACCCAATCTTAAGCCGAGGATAGCCTAGACAAGTTTAGAATTAAATTTAGAATGCACTACCCAAATGCCGCCGTCACGCACCACCGCCGGACCACCACACGCCACTGTTGGAGATGGAGACCGCCACCACCACTTAGTGCGTCTCGTTGAGGCAAGCAAGACCCCTCAAACAATTTCTCAATCGGCCACCGTTTGGCCATTCAATTCCGCCAAAACCCCCCCGCAGAACCCTAACCTCGCCGTCGTCCGCCAGCTCGTCAATACAAGATTTTGCATATATAAATAGATAAGAATTCTTTCTATTGAGATGTTATAAAAATTCAAAAGACTTAAGCAAGTTTTTATAATAAATTATGTGTATAATTTAAAATATTTGTTTACTTATTTGCTTGATGATATATTTTTATTGATTTATGTATTGCTTCATTGAATCAATATAAAGTTAAAAAATAATGACATTAATTTTAAAAAGTTAAAAGAGACTATTTAATCGACACAAAAGATCCAAAAATTACAGAGAGTAGGTGAGTAAAACTTGAAAAAGTATAATATTTTTAAAAATAAGACAGTTTGTGATTTCAATATTTTTATGATGCCGATAGATATTAGAAAATAAAGGAAAAAAATTCCTAAAAATCAATATATTATGTTGTTCAATTAAAATTATTTGAGAAAGTTGCATTTGTGAAGTTATAATAATAAAAACTCCTTACTTATATTCTAATTTATAAATAATTAAAAATTGATAAAATTGAAAAAATAAAAATACCAAAAAATCTAAAAACTAAAACAAATATTCAAAATAATTATTTTAAAAGTCAGGTCGACTCGATCATGACTTGATACGAATCAAGTTGGGTTAGGGTTGAGAACTTTTAGGTTGTCATCAGGTTGGATTGGGTTCAGATTGAGAGAATTAATGTTATACCCCTATTTCAACCCAACCCGTACCCACCCGACCCACCCAAATTGCCACCCCTTTTGGACGAGCATATAAACTTTTTATAACATATAATAATTTTTTTTGTTTTGTAAATTCATTGAATGTAAGTGTTTACAAAAATTAATATATCATTAGTTTTTCGAGTCGCATAAGATAATTGAGGAATCATCAACAATCCTTTTTTTCCAATAAAAAAGAATTTAAAAAATTATTTTAAAAAAAATTCAACTTACATGTTCTCAAATTAAGATATTAAGATCTCATAAATTTTTACAAAACAAAGGACTATTAAAATTAGTTTTAAAATTTTATTACTTTTTTCTAAATTTTGATCATATTAATTATAAAATTATTATTATTATTAACATTTTGACTTCCGTAGTTTATTTAATCTTAATACTTTGAGGATTTATTTTTAGTTAAAATTTAACCTAATATATATTATAAAAAATATTTTATAAGACCTATTTTAAATAAATTTAATCAAAGAGTTTACCACTTTTGATCCTACAATATTGAGTTTCGTGCAATTTGAAAGACTTTATTCCCTGCCTAATTATTGGGATGGAGTGCTACCTGAAAATTATTTTTCATTAACCAATCGTTTAGATTAGAGAAAATATCGTACTAAAATTCTCTTTAAATTAAGCCAAACTCCAGTTTGATTTGAAATTTTAAATTCAATAACATAAACAAATAAAAAAAGATAAGCAAAGAAAAAAGTAAATCTTCCGTAGTGGTCGAGCTACAACCACCCATCTAGTCTTTACATGTCGATGGCTCAGCAACATCCTCAGAGCATGGAGTAGGGATTTCTTTATGCTCCCCCCAAGCAGAAGAATATGACTTCGCCATCAAACTTGATTACCCAGTCACTAACAAAGAAGAGAAATATGAAGCGCTTATTGTAGGAATGAGGATAGCCATTGACAAGGGAGTTGAGTATTTAGCAGCTATCACAGACTTGCAATTGGTCGCTGAACAATTCAAAGGGAATTTCTAGGCAAAAGAAATGTCTACGAATAGATACCTTGCGGATGTCAATAGATTAGAACAACAGTTCAGGAAATTTACACTCAACTATGTCCTCAGCTCAGAAGAGCAGATGCACTATCTAAATTCGTTAGCTCCACTAGAGGCACCAAGGAAAGAATCATCACATTTTTTGTCGTGGACAAACCCACCATAAAAAGTCTCAACCAAGAACATGTACGGGATATTGTGCAATCGCCTCCTAATTGGCAAGATGAAATCAAAGCTTATCTAAGGGAAGGTAGGGCATCAGAGGATAAAGCGGAGGTTCGACTATTAAGGGGACGAGTGACCAAATTCACCCTCGACAAGTTTGGTCAATTATACAAGAGGTCTCTCTCAAATACCCCGTTAAGATGCTTAACATCAGAATGAGCCCAAGAGGTCCTGGAAGAGATCCATGCAGGCATTTGTGGAAACTACTCTGGGGAACGAGAATTAGCCCACAAGGTATCAGGCACGGCTACTTTTGGCCGACCTTACTCCAAAATGCAATCGATTTCGCCAGAAAGTGCCCATCTTGTCAAGTACACGCCATTGTATGTCATCAGCCAGCTTCGACCCTAGTCCTAGTCGAAATTACATGGCCATTTAACCTGTGGGGAATAGACATAGTAGGCTCATTTTTGAAGGCCACAAGTTAGAGAAAGTATATGATAGTAGCAGTCGAATACTTTACCAAATAGGTTGAAGTAGATGTAGTTCCGAAGATAACTGACATAGCAAAAAGAGGCTTTTTATGGAAAAACATCATCTACTGTTTTGGTTTGCCAAAATTGTTGATATCAGATAATGGAACCCAATTCCAGAGCAAAATTATGAGAGATTGGTGCAAAAGTCTTGGAATACGGTAACAATTTATGTCGATTGGCAATTTGCAAGCAAATGGGCAGACATAAGTCACCAATCGAACTATCCTAGACCATATCAAAACCAGATTGGAAGGATCTAAAGGCAATTGGGTGGATGATCTCCTAGGAATGTTGTGGGCCTACAAAAGACTCCAAGAACCGCAACAGGTCACGATCCCTATAGTTTGGTATATGGTTCAGAGGCAGTGATCCCAATAAAATTGATACAACACAAAACTCGAGTGATCCAATACAATCCGATTAGGAACGAAGTCGAGAGATTACTTGACCTCGAAACCATAAAGATGGTAAAGATGAGCTATAGCAGTAGGCAAACATAAAGATGAAAGGTACAGGTCAATAATGGCTATACATTATGACAACAGAATCAAACCAAGAAGCTTCTAGGTTGGTGACTTGTCCTTAAAAAAGTGGAAGTATCAAGACCTATCGAAAAGCTCAACCCCAAATAGGAGGGCATGTACTTAGTCGTTAAGTTGGCTAAAAATAACTCTTACAAGATAGTAGATATGGATGAGAATGAATTACCTCGACCATAGAATGCTATGAATTTGAAGAAATTTTATGTGTAATATGAGATCCTTAATCTCATTCAACCATCCTAAAGTCGCGTGAGATCCAGTCTTCTCGAAAAATGCACAATTGTAATTTTCTTTTAGGAAGAGAATTCGATTTCTCATCAAATCATCCAATAATGATAAATTAACCTCAAGAAGCATGAGAACCAGTCTCCTTAATGCATGTAATTAAATTGGTTTCAAGCCAATCAAATGAAAACATAAGCATACATCGATCTCCTAGTCGTGTAATTAAGTCGATTTTAAACCAGTTAATGAAAAGTGAAAAGCTAATGTCGACCTTAATATTGGTAATTAAGTTGGTTTCTAACCACTTAACAAGAGATATGTCAACTTCAAGTGGTCATCCATCTAATCACAAACATATCACAATGACAAGAAACACAAATTGAAATATCATAAAAGAATCTAGTGTTACTACAAATAAAACGCCAATTGTTTAGGCGCCCATCAGGGCATTACATTGTTAGAATAACATTGTCCAAAATTACATCTACCAGAAAAACAAGTTTTTTTTCAGCTAGAACCCACCCCTTGTCCTCTAGCACTTCAAGCAGCAGCTTTAGCCACGACTTCATCCACAGCCTTATCAATCTCATCCTCCCATGTGGTGTTGAGCGCCACAACCAACGGAGGACCCTCGACCTCGTGCTCTGGACCAGAAGGGAGCACACTAATTGGACGCGATAGACTAGTCCCATTGCCTAAAAATGGATGCTCAGCAGCGGAGAAATACATAGTAACATCTACATCCTTGCTCTTGACGTCGAGCACAAAATTACCTGCAAACTCAAACTCTTTCCGCACCTCGACAAGCTTTAGATGAATAGGAACATCTACCGCCACAGTAAGTGCCTCCTAAGTATAGTCCTCGAGCTGCCCATTCTTCAACACATTTAGCCAAGACTTATCTTCTTCCCACATTTCATAACCCAGGAACTCTAACTGCTTCGCTGCTTTCTTGAATGCTTCTTAGCATTATCCGTGTAAAGGTCATGCTCGCATCGATAAATGTAGAGCTCATCATAATTACTGTACAGCTTTCTTTCAGATCGGGAAGGGTTTTGAAAAATTCGGCTTGAGCATAATGAAGACAACTATCATATCCTTAAGCCCGACCAGAGAGAGATGTCTCATACACCTTAGACCTTATATTCTTCAGCAACTCTTCCAAGCGGCTCTTTTCTTCTACAGTGCTCAAAAGCTCCTAATCTTTCTCCTCGATCTGCTTCTCTAGCTCCAAGACCCTCGACTCCATAGATTCAAGCTTAGTCTTAGATATTTCAGAGTGTTATTTCTCCAGCTGCTTGCACTTTTTCTCTCATCTCACACCATATGCCCGAGACAGCTCAAACCGTCGGTGCAAATTGTAACCCCATTGCTCGACCTAAAAATATCCATAAACATGCTACGAATATATAGACGTCAATAAAAGTGTTATCCGACTAGAAAATTTAACAATTACCATGTTCAAGTGATAGGCAAATGCCTTTAAGGTATCGACTTAGCTCTGCTCAAGCATCTCCTTTTGGTTTTGAACAAAAAGGCTAGCCGTCAACATCTTTAATGGGGTCATACCTTTGGGACCTGTACCCATCGTGGTTGTAGTGTTCAACCCCCCAACCCCAAGCCCAAATCGTAGCTCAAGAAACTTTGGCAGTTCAAATACCTGCTCATTTGGCAGCAACCTATATACCTCATCGTTGGGGTCGATTGTTTTCCCCTTCCCCTTTTCAGCCACAGTCTTCTCTATGGTAGTAGCTCCCCAATGGTGGCCTTCCTTTTCAACCGAGCTGCCAAATTCGCTGGCTTGACCGCACTCTGCATCGCAGCAAGCGGAGTCATTGAGCGTGCCTGTCCAGATTGTGCAGAAGCAGAAGTGCTTGTCAACAAGCTGTCGTTGCCTCACGCTGCTCCAAGGCCTTCTGTCGACATATCATTGCTAATTGGCACACCCTGTCCATAATTAATAAATCTGATAAAATAAAAATAAACACATATAATATCAATCAAAAACCATGTCAAAACAACAGAAATAACATAACAAAACCGACCCTACCTAGTCGCGCACTCAGCGCCAACCTCAAGGGGACGGTCAGTCGATAAACTTGACAACACCAAATTTCTCTCTTTAATGAACCCAACCGCTCTATCTCTCCAAACTCAATCAAATCTCAAATGAATGTATTGTGCCAGGTCGAACTCATCTTCAAGCATCTCGACCCACCCCCTCAACCATCCCTTCGAATATTGAATCTGCCCCCACTCGCACAAAAAAATACCTTTTCTTCTACGCTTAACCATGAGAAAAAGAGAGAGTAACAAAAAAAATTCGACGAGATTGGGCAATCAAATAATAAAATTCCGACTCCTCAATGCCTTTTGACTTTCGAGATATTAGGAGATGGAAAATATTACTAAAATTTATGCAAGAGGGATGCTGATTGTATATCATCATCAATACTATAAAGCTATATAGTATTGAAAGGTAGTTTGGAAGAAGTTGGGTTATACAGATATGCAAACTCAACAGCAAGTCAACTATAGATTGTGCAATTGGGAACCTAAGACCGTACTTTAAGGAGTCCTTAAGCATAGTGACACACCCTTCGGGAAGGTTACTCATCCTATCCCTTACTCATCCTATCCCTTACTCTAGGCCAAATCAACTGGAACTCATCCGAGATATGATACCTCTGCCTAATTGACCTTAAGTTATTCGAATTGATCTCTGACACTATTTTGCTAAAATGGGCTGCAGTAAATAACCTACCCTTAGAAACAGGCAGTCAAGGAACTTCACCAAAAGGCCCCACAAGACCAAAAGGCCCTGCCTCACTACCTATAGGGCTAGAAGGCCCAACTTCGACCCCCACCTCCTGCCTACTCCCAACGCTAGAGTCACTCGGCCTGATACTTCATGTGTCAGACGATGAATTACTATTTTCACTTGTTATAACACCGGCAAACTAAGTCGCCTCTGAGTCATTTGACTCACCTCTGCTCCTTTCAATAATCCTAACCATTTTTTCATAACAAATATAGAAAAATAAATTCGGAGTAATGAAACTAAAGAGGCAAAAGAGCACTTACGAAGTAGTGAAGCACAAGACGCACTAAAACCCACATAAAATGCCTAAAATTCGATCGGACTGTACGAAGCTTGACCTCTTAATAGCACAGTAAAGGTGGTAAATAAGCAGTCCAAGAGACTATTTATAGGTCCTCAACAAGCATCTCAACCAGTTAAAGTTACCGACTACCGACTATTTATTACGTAACCGCCAATCATCCCATGTAACTTCTCGAGGCAACAGCCTAAAATCGCTCAGTGATTGGCACCACCGAAACTTGTGTCAAAATTTAAATCCTTATATCGAAATAGATTACTCCTCAAACCCTCATTCCACAAAGTCGATCGAGCTAAGGAGTAGGGGGGACTCATGATATAGGTATGTTGGATAAGCCCATTAGTATCGGACCAATAAAGATGGCATGGTATCTAATATTGCTATTGGGTCCAAATCAGCCAAACGAGCTCGTATACAAAGGCCCAGTATCGAAAGTGTCAACCTCAACAATGTCAACATATTTCTCAACTATTTACAATCGAGCAAACATATAACGACGCTCGTGAAGGTTCACGACCTTAGCTTTCTTGACCAAGTATAGTTAGGCAGATTTGCAGTTGTGGCATCTATGGTGGTCGCAACATCCATCATAGCGTCTGTCACTAGTCATATTCGCATTTATTATGATCGAACCACCATTCTGTTTGCATTTAATGGTTCTATCAGTCTATCACTCTGCATTAATAGCGGTAAGGGAACCCCTTGTTGCCAGCCGGGCATACGCCTGATGGTGAATTAGATCAAAAAGACCTATAATGCCCCTAAACAGAAAGGAGAAAACCTATTCCACTGTGAGGAGAAAACCGTCTTTTCCATCCATCACCAGGCACTATAAATGTCTTCTTCTTCGAGATAAAGATATGGTTTTCCACTCTTTCTAAGCCATTACTCTGTCAAATTGCTTTCCAATCGAGTATGTATTGACTTGAGCATTGGAGGGTCATAGCCGAGGACCCTCTTTGCTAGCTTAACGTTTGGTCCTTGATTGCAAGATTTGACCCACATCTTTTTTTGCTATTTACACCTATATTTTTGGTCGATCGTCTTCTCTAGTCGAAGACAGGAGCTAAACCTTCAAAGAAGAACGTCATCACTAATCATCTAAACTCACAAATTATAAATGTTATCCAGTAAGAATGTCAGAAATACTGAAACAATCACCTCAATATCGACAAACATAAAGTCCATTCATCCAGATAATAACTATTCAAACATCATTATTCTCCCCTAGAATATATTAAACCATGCTCATTGGTTAGAATTTTTGCAGTAATATATGCTCGACACGCATCTATAGAATAGTCATTTGTATAGTCCCAGAAATCTTTGGTGTTTTCTGCATAACACTCTACCCAAAGACATACATAAACTCCACATTCCAAGTCCTTATGTTGTTGGCAATTAACATATATTTGTACTACCTTTTGCGGCACCACATATCCAAATGACAGTTTTAGGTATTCAGTCATAAACTTAGCCTGCAAAAATATTTGTTAGTTTTTATTCAAATACTTGGATGAATGTATCACAAATATAAATGAATTTACAAAAACTTCTGTCTTCGCTTTTGTCTGGGGAGACCAGGATGAGTTCATTTGTATGAACTTTTTCTTAGTCGTGTCCAACATAAGGAGGAACCAGTGATAATGGTTGTTAATGGAGAATATAATATATTAGCACTTGTTCAACATATCTAAATTCGGATTTTCCAGGAACTTGCACGTGCTCAGTTAACCAATAAATGTTAGAAATTCATCTTGCTTTATAGCACGCTTCTTATTTGCTTTCTCAAGTTCTCTCAAAATTTCCTCCTATCAACAATTAATGTTAGAGATTGTTAAACCAAGTTACTTGTAGTTGAAAATACAAACAAACACTACATTCCTACATGTAAGGAATCAAATACCAAATATCGTGATCACATTTTTTCTCTGAATGAAGGGTTGTACAAGATCTTCATGTAGCAATAAATTAAATTTGACCTCAACTCTTTCTCGAACAACATATTGCACAACACATATCCTTCAATTTGCATATTAGGTCCCCGCCTAAACAATAACACTACAATAATAAATCATCATGTTACTCAAATCACAAATTTATTATAAAAAATAATGTGTATTCAGTATAAACATTCTATTTTATCTCATTGCAAATATAAGTCAATAATTTCTTTGTCTTTATCAGATATCTCAGACTGTCCTCTATTCATCCTCGAAATTGATTGAAGAAGCCTTTATTATTTGATAAATTGGACTTTGCGGATTCAACCTCTATCAACTCAGTATTTTAGACATCCTTCATCTTCTCCTATCAACGATGCAATACACATATCCAATACTTCAGTCTAGCTATGTAGTATATTTTCTAATGCAATTCAGTATTCATCTCACTTACATCAAGTATAAAAACTCATAAATGCAGTATTTAAAACTTGTATACACATACCTTTTTCTTCTTGCCATGGTCTATATGAGCAATCCGCTTCACTCTTGTCCTTCGTGATGTGTTGCTAGAAGGTGCAACAAAGTCCATTTCTTTTCTTTTTTTCATCGTGTCACATTGTTCTCGAATATCTTTAGTAATAGAAGCTATGGTCTCTTCCAAAGTTGAAACATCTCCTAATTCAGGACGTTTAGGATGAATTCCACCATCATCACCTTTCTCTTGCTCCTCTTTTTGATGTTCTTTTTCATTTTTCTCTTGCTATCTCTATTCCTCTTCTTTTTCCTCATCTTTTCCTTTTTGTCTTCCTCTTTGTTTTCCAGCTCCTCCCCTTCCTTATTCTCTTCTTCTTCTTTTTCATCCTCTTCTTCCTCATTCTCTTCTTCTTTTTCTTCCTCATTCTCTTCTTCTTTTTCTTCCTCATCTTCTTACTCATTATCTTCCTCTTCTTTTTCCTCTTCCTTTTCTTTTGGCTCATTTTCTTTCAATTTTTCTTCGTCTTTCTACTCCAATAGAAAGTCTTTTATTCTAAAGAAAGAAAAGTTTTTCTTTCAATAATTCTATCTCTTTCTCTTTCTCATTCAACATTCCTTGCAAGCCATATACATCAACGGTTGGTGCTCCATGATGTATTGGTAACAACAATTTCTCCTCATCAAGAAATGGATAAATATCCAGAACCTATTCAAACAAAACTCCACAACCTAGTTTGTAATTTTATATGTACATAAAACTATTATAACAACAAAGATAAGGAATATAAGCTATTACCATATTTCTAGTAATCATCTTGAATTTTTCTTCTGTATCAACAACTTTCGTAGGGATCTTACTCTCACACCATCGAAGGAATCATGGAAATAAACACAATGAATTTGTTGTTCCCAAGCAAGGAATACGATCATAAACCCCAGTTTGTCATTCAGAAGAGGAATTATGCAATACTATAGTTACTCAATAATAATAATAATAATAATAATAATAATAATAATAATAATGTCATTAACTTACCATCAGGCCAATATTGCATCCACTAAAATTTTTCATTTTTTTGGACCTTTCCCCGTTTCACCTCTTAGATGCACCAAAATCTCATCATGAAAAAAATTAAATGCACCAACTCCCCATCATAAAGGCCAATGGAAGATAAATCACCCACGTATGGCATAAGGAATCTAGGTGTCAACTAGTTAGTAGTTAGAACAAAATACAATTGAAAACTAGTAGTATGTACATCCTAACAAAATCATCCATATCCTGATCACTATATTTTTCTTCCAACTTTCTCAATCTTGTATAAATCTCTACTCGAGTGACATTCTTATTTTTTTTCCTTCAAATAATTGTTTTACAGTTTCTGACTCTATTTTTATATCAAAATTCATAGTTTTCCTCACGTGCTGCAACCCCACAACAATAGAAAAAGTCTCTCGCAGTAAAAGGAAGCCTAATACCAAAAATAAAAGAACAAGACCAAATATCAAACCTCTTTAAGAGAGCTTCAACTCTAATAACACTATTAGAACCCAGTTTACTCAAGTTAGTCATTTAAGTACCCAGAAAATGGAGTTCTCTTTAGTACTTCAGTGTGTCTCAAGCTCAACTTACTATCCAGCTCCTTCATAATAACTTTAAAGTGACCTAGAGCGTACCAAGAATATAGCTCGAAATCTCTATTACCTTCAGTAGTTTAGTGTGCAGGTCCTCGAGTTTTAGCCATTATTTCTGCAAAAAAGAGAGGCATACATAACTACATAAATATTGCATTGGAGATTTTGGAATTACAACGCACAATTTAAATACTAAAAGTTTGAATTTTTGTACTAAAAATACTTGCACATAATAATAAATTGGAGGTTTTGTGTATTGCAACTTACAATTTAAATACTAAAAGTTTCAATGTTTGTTAAAAAAAAATTACATAACATACTAATTTCGAAGTTTTGTGTACTACAAACTCAGAATTAAGATGTTGAAAACTTAAATTTTGCTACCGAAAAAATTGAAACATAATACTTGATGGGGGTTCTTTTCGTTGTGTACTGGTTCAACTAGGAGACTGGATGGAATTCGACCTCTTTGGTCGATATACTTGTTCAGGTGGACTGAATCCTGCAATTACCAGCAAATGTCAGGCTAGCTGAGGAGCCCTCAGCTTAGGCCCTCCGATGCTCAAGTCAATACGAGTCGACAAGATAATCAGAGCAACAGAGTATGGGCTTTTTGTATATATGAGAGCATACCTTTAGAAGGTTGGAATTGGGGTATTTATAACCTTTTCCACCTGGGGATTTGTCTGTGATGCCCCTGTCGAGTAGGGAGGGCCTTTGTCCTTGCGTGAGGGGCAATTGGTCAACTCCTCTCCCTCTGCCACTCCAGGTGGCCATCTTTCCAGACTTTAAGGCATAGGGGTACACTGTTGAAGCGCTTGCTGCATCAGACGGTAAGGGGGCGGCATTCGCCATTAATGCGGAGACACGCCGCCCGTCAGTGCATTTAATGCGGAGGTAGAGTATTGTACTGTATCGACCTCTATGGTCGACCAGACACTGTTTTGGGAAATAGGTTAGAGGCACTGGTCGAAAAAGAGGTCGATCGAGGTCGATTGCACCTATGGGCCACTGATGCAAAGATTGGGCTTGGCGCTGCATCCTTAGGCCAACTTAGTTTGGGTCCAACTATTTAGGCCACCCCATATCATGAGTCCCCCCACTTCCCAAGGCTAAAATGAAGATTCGACAAGAAGCGTTGGGAAGTAGCTTGATGGGCAATTTTAAGAATCGACCAGGGTTTTTCGAAAGTCGACCAGGGTTTGGCGCATTTATTGAGCGGTTACATCGTGGTGCGCGTGGGGCGGTTACTTGCATTATTACAGGCGCTTGGATTCCCGCGTTTGTACCCCTATAAATACCTACGGTAAAACCAGTCATTTTTACTTTTACTGCATTAGCTTCTGGTCGACCTCTTATCCAAATGTTCTCGCATTCAAGATTTTCTGCTTTTAGCTCTTCGATTCAGTAAGTGCTCATTCATTTCTACTTTCTGCCCTTTAGATTTTTGACATCATGTTGGGTTTATCAAGTTCTGAGGGTAGTCGAGGAGGAGATAGTGAGGCCATCCAAAAGGATGAGACCATAACCCTACCCTACCCTATCTAACCCAAGATTTATTGGATCTAGTTTATTGAACTTATGTTTTTAATTTATATACTAATTTTCTTAATATATACTAAAACGATTATTTGGCATACGATAACAAAAAATAAAAAAAAATAAAAAAACTTTTTCTATATTTAATTTAGTTAATCTTTATTTTCAATTTTTCATTCA
Organism: Jacaranda mimosifolia; assembly: GCA_018894105.1. Lineage (NCBI taxonomy): Eukaryota > Viridiplantae > Streptophyta > Magnoliopsida > Lamiales > Bignoniaceae > Jacaranda > Jacaranda mimosifolia. The sequence goes on from CM032119.1 coordinate 33,806,446, forward strand.
TTAATAAAAAATTTATTAACAAAGTTTATTCATTAGCAAAATTAATTTTATTAACTATTTTTATAAAAAAATATTTATTTCACTATTAATTTTAATATTGTTAATTTTATTAATGAAAAATATTCAACTGTCGCTATTGTTATTCCAATTTTTTTTAAAAAAAAATTGCTATCCCAATATTTTAACTTTATTAATTTTATTAATTTTTAATGAAGAAAATTATTTAGTTGTTACTGTTCATTCACATACTTGTAAATTTTATATATAAAATATTTATCATTAATATAAATTTAATTTCAATATAGATAATTTTTAGATTCATAGATTAAATTTAAATATAAAGTAATGGATAATTTATGGGTATGGATACATAGGTAATTTATGGGTATAGATCTTACCCATACCCATTATATTATCTTTAATAAGTATTGGTATGGGTATAGATATGACATTTTGAACCTGAATAAGATGATACCTACCTATTATAGGCCTAAATGCATCCATCAATTGATAAGCCATTTTATAAGATTCATGAATTGTTAAATAATTTATCCAACAAAAAATATTTGACACATGATTTTATTCCACAATTTAAAAGGAAGAAAATCAACAAAAGAAGTGATAAAAATAGCAAATAAATTGCCCAACCAAGAAAGGCAAATAGCCAAATACTAATATAAATTTTGCCAAAAGAATATCTTCTTTTGTTTTCCAAACATTAAATGTTGGATTTGGTGAACAATAAATAAAAATGAACAACTCACGAAATAACGTTCCTTGAAAATGTGGCAACAGTAATAAATTTTCATGTGGACTTGTTGTAATATCAAATTAGAAAAAAATCGAAACGTTTCTGTATGCGGACGATTATATTAGGATTTAGGAGTACACAAATCATAAAAAAGGTATCTTGAAAATAAAAGACGGAAATGAACTTTTCATGTGGAATTGTAATATGAGAAGTAAAACAATTTGAAACGTTTTATGGAAACAACATTCAGAGACGTATGCAGTGCAAATCGAGGTACCCAAACAAATTAGTATAGAAAGATCCCGAAAGTTCTTTTGTTTCCTTTTAGGGAGTGGTCGCCCGGAAATAAATACAGACTGAAGGGTGCAGCTGTCACTGACATGGTGAGAAGAGAGAAAGAGAGCCTCACCGCTTGTGTGAATTATGCTGATTCATCTTCTGTTTTCTGGTGAGAGTCTTTCCATTGTTACCCTGTGCCATTAGCACTGTTTCTTCTTCTTCTTCTTCTTCTTCTTCTTCTTCTTCGTGCTTTCTCTAAAAAGCTCTTGTTTTGATGTTGTTTTTTCTTTTTTCTCAATTTTTGGGTTTCAAGATTTTCTTTTGGTACAATATTTCTAGTGGGTTTGGTTTGAAGAACTGAAGTTGTGACTTTTTGACTATGTTGTCTTTCTGTGTTAATAAGATATTTTGAGGGGTTGATGATAGGGAAATATCTTCTATAATTAACCCCTGTTTCTTTTTTCCCCATTTTCTGGGTGGTGGGGGACCTGGGGATGGAGCGAGGGAGGGGAGGGTATTTCTCTTATCATATCTGATTTCATCCTTCATAAGAATGATTGTATGTTATTGATAAAATCACTTCTGCTTTTGTTGGTGATAGTGTATTTTTTCACAATCCTATTTTCATTAGACTGTTGTCCTGGCCTTAACTAGCGTGTTCTTGTAGTCTTTCTTTTTAGGGCTTGATGCTAATTTGATGAGAGGTGAATCCACAAGCAAGTTTGTCAAGTATTGAGTTACTTTCCTATGATGTCAATTGGAGGAGCATAACCTGTGGCCAAAATCATTGGGTGTTGATCCTTTAAAAGTAATCCAAATTCTTAACGTATAGGCTTTGATTTCCAAGTAATAAGATTGATGAAAAGAAGGTGCATTCATTTACGAGTTGTTTTGAGTCCCTAGTTTGTGAAGTGATATAGATTTGGGATTAGAATCTTGCTTGATGATGACCCAGGATGAGAAATTCCAACAGAGATGGGAGTTCAGGAGGAGAGGGGATGAAGGAGACTCTTCAACCGATGATTCAAAATCAAATTCAAGTGGTGAGCCATTGGAAAAGAAGCGTAAGATAGTTAACGACTTACTTTTTCCTAGTGATGGTGAAGTGAGCGATACTCCAAGGTGTCATCAGAATGATAAGCTTGATACTAACAACGGCGTCCACTTCCACTCTGTGGAAGCTGCCAAAAACAAAGTCAAACCAAGGAAGAAGAACAAGAATGTCGTACCTAAAATATTGAAGAGATCTTTAGTAGTCAAGGAAAATAAGAAGAGGAAGAGAAACCTCGACTCCAAAGAGATGATGATGTTAGAAGATGTTAAAACATTTGCTGATTCATTGATACATGAACTTAAGGTTGCTCGAGAGGACATGTTTGCAGTGATGAAAGAAGAGATGAGAAAGTTGTTGGCTTCCAGGCCCATAAAGAAGAAAGTCAGATGTTCTCAGAAGAACAAAGGGCACCCTCAGAACATAACTGAATTGGATGCGAAAACTCAGAATTGGTCCAGGGAATCAGTCGAGAGGAGCATGAAAAGCAATGTGACATCTGATGCAAGTAATGTTTCTAAAGCTGCTGAAGCGGCTGTAAAACATGACCAAGTCCTTGAACTGTCCACAACAAATGCATTAAGGAGTATGAATAGTAATGTTGCATCTGATGCAGGAAATTCTTCTAAAGCTGTCGAAGCGACTACAGAAAATGAACGACAAAAAAGTGGACACTTAAGGCTAGTGAAAAAGACCCATGTGATTTTAGCCCCTGATTCTGATCGAGTAGCTCCTTCACCAGTCTTGACTATACCTGCTGTCGTACCAAAACCACATGTTCAAGGTCACAGAAACATTACTTCTTTTAATGATCATATTCCTGCTGGTGTGCAAAGGAAAAACTTAGGCTCAGAGATAGAAATTGGAAAATTGATGGATGCCAAAAATTGCCATCATGGATTCCCTGCATCTAGGCAAGAACAATTTGGAAGTTCTCCTCTCATTAGTTGCAAAACTGTGGGTTTCCTTGGTCAAAACTGCCCTCAAACTGCAAGGTCAGGTGTGAGATTTTCAGTTCCACTTCATCAAGGGCTGGGCTATAATTCTAATATGTCAAGCCAAACTTATTCTGAAAACTCATTCAGGGATAAAAGCAGCGTAAGTCCAAGGAGGAATAGCTGCAGTTTAAAAGTTCCTGGTGGAAATCCAGCATTATCAGAATATGTTTTGGCCAACTGCATTGGCAGTAACATGCACCATAAAACTGATGAATTTATGTCACTTAGGTTGCAAGAACTTAAAGATGACCAAATTTGCCTGGCTAGTTTGAGAAATAAACAGTAAGTACAAAACAACTGCTGTTGCTTATAGTTACTTCTCCAGTATGCCGGAGGCAAATGAAGAAATTCCAGGACTGGATCCTGATTCTTTTGTGTATTCTTTTCCTAATCAAAATACAGATTTTGATGAGACGTGTGGTGATTTTCACTAAGTATTTCTTTTGATGATAAACAATGAAAGTTAATCCCTGTTTTACTTACAGTTGAGCTGTTTCCTCTTATAGACCTGCATAGTTATCTTTCATGCTAATGGTGATTTGAGTGATGCAAATGCTTTATCAGTTGCATGGCTCGCATGATTGATGTTCTTTCAAAGTGACTTATCTGAATAAATTGTTGAGAGCATTCTTGTCTGCAATGGGTATGCAAATCTACCTATGGAAGAGAAAGTCCCAATTTTTCCTTATTCTTCCTTCAATTTTTTGTTCATCCCAGAAAATATGAGTAGATAATTTGATTCCTTGAGGTTGCTTCTTAAATAGTTCAATTTTCTAATATTCTAATCTTCTGTGCTATAATGGCGATTTTCTGGTCTCCCATATGCCTGGTTTGGAGTGGCATATATGCCACAACTTCGGATCTTGATCTTGCATTTATAGGTAATTTTAGCTACTTGTCATTATGGATTTGAAGTATATTTATCTAATACTCTCTCCTACCTGCAGCATCTTTGAGTTGATCCAGAGTACCTTTGCAAATTGGTACTACCATGAATAGTGCTTTATGATATCCGAATTGATACACTAAAATATGCTAATCGAATCATTGAAAGTAAAAAAATTACATAAAAATATTTTAATTAAAATGTATTAGTATATAATTGTATTTTAAAGTGTTTTTTTTTTTTTTTTGAATTTATACACAAGCATATCAGGAGTCCGTTAGGGCTCGAACTCCTGATTTTCCATATTATGTGGGAGACTTATGCCGCTGGACCACAGGCCACTCGGCATATTTTAAAATGTGTTAGATACAAAAGGTTTCATGTGGCTTTGGTATTTAGCATGAATCAATCAAAAGAAACAAAAAAATCATTGCAATTAATTATGCTTTCCGCTGAAAATTTTAATGTAAGCTTTTTCCATAGAACACAACTATTTTTGATATCTCATACAACACAGGTAATTAATTAATCTATATCTATATCTATACTTCTACCTATCTATACTATATTTGTATTTATACTCTATACTACCTATAAAAAGTATGAATGAGTATAGGATTTCTTTCCTTTTATGTGAAGACAAAAATATTGCTCTCTAATAAAAATATCACATTTAATACACATGGTTTTATGGTCATTATATGCTTATTTTTAATTAGACTCATAGGGAATAATAACTATAATTAATTAAATTAGATCTTTCATAATGTATATACATCGAATATAGATCATTGTATTTATTACATTTGTTACAATTTAAATATATTTTTAATTAGATAATAACTATAATTAATTAATCAAGTCTTTTAACTTAAATAGTGTACATACATCAAATGTATATACATTGCATCTAGACTCATAAAAAATAATAACTATAATTAATTAAATCAAGTCTTTCATAATGTATATACATCAAATGTAGATTATTGTATTTATTACATTTTTTATAATTTAAATATATTTTTAATTAGAATTATATAAAATAATAATTACATTAAAATTAATTAAATAAAATTTCTACTTAGTAAATTTAATTACATATATTGAAATTATTATATTTAATACACATAGTTTAATGGTAACTACAACAAAATTGAGTTTATTGTTAATTAGACATATAGAAAATTAATAATAACTATAATTAATTAAATTAAATTATTCCACTTAATTAAATGTGTATATCAAACGTATATATATTGTTTTTATTAAATTTATTTCAAATGAAGTGTAATTTTATTAGACATATTTTAATAAATATGGTTGTATGGTATAAATACGACTAAATTAAATTTATTCTAATTAAACTCATAGAAAGTGATACCTAAATTGAAATTAATTAAGAAAAAAAATCAAATGACGAGAAAAAATAATATTTCATAAATACATTTGTATAAATATTCTTTCTGCATATTCCCTCAAAAATAAGAAAAGAAATACTTTTTGTGTATCAAAATATGTGTTGAATTTAAATGTAATAGTAAATTTAACGACAATAAATAAGAATTGATTAAGTCTTACAATCACATGCTTAATTGATGAGGAAAATGAAGGATATTCATAAATGCATTTGTACAAATATGGGTTCTTTCTCGAAAATAAAAAGAGAAAAATATTTATTATATATCAAACTAAGTGTCAAACTCATACGTATTTCATATTTAATATGATAATGAAAAAAAAAAAAAACTAAGTTTATTTAATTTTTTATCTTTTCATTTATTTGTATATTTATATCTATTTCTAAAATATATTTTAGTTCACTTTTACATATAATGATGTGCACATTTAATTTTCTTGAAAACTAATAGCAAAAGATGCTTTCATGTTATATCACAAATCCAAAAAAATTTCTTGACCTTATTTATTTAAGTTAAAAGACAAAAAATGGATCAAAAGAGAAAAGAATATATGGTTGATAGCTATATTAGAAGCTATGAAAAGGAATCGACTATAATTTTGGGAATATTTGGTTATGTTTTATGGATGATTATATTATATATTTTGGAGAATGAATTTTGGGAGTGAGATTGGGGATGTGAAAGTGATATTGGGAAATGTGATGGATTTTTATTTATATTTTGATGAATAGTTAGAAAATATTTTGAAGAGTATTTGTATATTTATTTATATTTTGGAAAGATATATTTTTTACTATAGCATTCAAATCAATGTTTTTTTGTTGGGCGTTGGGATGAAAATAAAATTTAGTAATACTTTTATTTTATAAATAATAATAAAATATATATATATGTACATATATGTGGAAAATGGGGGGGTTTGGGGGATAATGAATTAAAGAAGAGGCCATTTTGGAGAAGAATTATTTTAGCATTTTGAAGCCAAAATAGGTGTATGTTTGGTTATAACATCTCAAAATAATTTTGTTTTAGGAGAACATAACTAAATATTGCCTTTATTTCTTTAGATAGTCTTTTTAAATGAACTATTTTTTAATTAAAATAATAATATGGCATTACTAACTTTCAATAATAAAAGGCAATAAGATAGAAATATATATATATATATATATAATTTATTTTTTATCAAATAACCTTTTGAAGGGTTAAACTAAATTTTTTATTTGGGGCGTGATAAAGGATGAAGAGGATCTTGACCAAGTTTTGTATAACCTAACTAATCATAAGATAAACATTTTTTAAGTATATATCAACATATTATAACAAGTATAATTCACTCATTATATAATTGACTTGAATTTGATCATATTTAATTAAGATTTGAATTTTTTTAAAAATAACTGTATTGTTGGATTGATAGTCATGTTATTCAAGCCACTAAGCTTAAAAAATATTTATTTGATTTTAATAATAACATTAGTATGATATAGTAAAATGTTTTCTATCAATGTATAAAATAGAATATCAATAAATATATTTCACTAGATAAAATATTACATTAGCCCATATGTCTCCATCTATACCCTACAGAATATATAGTCCCTAGGTGTGAAGTATATCCCATTAAATATATGTATTCAATAGTTAAAAATCCTTACTTTTATGTTGCTAAACATTAAATAATGAATAAAATACACATATTTATTTCAAACAATGAATTTCATTTAACAAATCACACACACACACACACACACACACACATATATATATATATATATATTATATTAATAGCTAGCCAACTTAATGCACAATCCAAATCTTAAATATTTATAAACTAACAAACTTTTAAAGAAATAATATTCTCACTTTTTTGCAACAAAAAAAAGAGTTATGAAATGATATAATATTTTTATTTTACACAATGATATTTAATGGTTTAAGATTGACCAGAATTTAATTTTCTCTATTTTTTGGCTTAACCAAGAAAAGACGAAAGTGAGAACAAAATCATTATAAATAAATTGCACATATGAGAAATCCCCCCCCCCCCCCCTAAATTTAGGTTAAAAACAAGTGGTTCATTAAAAATCTAAGATTAAATAAGTAATTAATATCATTTTTATTTATTTATCTAAATTAAGAGAAAATCAATTTATGAATCACTATGAATCATTTGAATCATATTTTTAGTTTTATTTCATAAAATAACAATTGAAATGTATTGCTTAAAAGATCAAAAAGAGCTTTCAATTAATAAAAAGTAAAAATAGAAATTAAATTAAAATTATGGAATAACAACTGGCATAAATTTAATTCATGAGAATGATAGAAAATAAATTAAAAAATAAAAGCTTTTTCAAATGTCATCCAAAAATGAAAGAATTTAATAATTGGCTACTATTAATCATTGTACTATAAAAATACATATAATTCATGTTTTTTAAATGTTAAGCTTTTTAAAATATATTTTATTTTGTCATTATTTAATTTTTAAGTTGTCATTGTTCTATTTTTCAGTAAAAGGTTTTTAAAATGGTAATAAATCGATATACTTCTATCTTGAACCAACTTCATATTTAGTTGATTTAGTATTGAATATTCTGATATATATTTATTATATCATGGTATATGGCCATTTAGAAAATTTTCACCTATATTTTTAGATACACAGGCATAATTTTTTAATAATATTATCATAGCACATTTATTTTAACAATAATGATGTGATAAGATGAAGAAAAAAAAATTGCCCCTTTGGGTACTGTAGAGAGACGTGTACATAAATAAAATTAAGGAGTCCAAAAAAATGAGAAAGTCAATTAAATCATGAAGGAGAAGAAACATAAAAATTAAAAAGTTGGCACTTCTCTTTTGACCTAGCTTTCAATGAAAAATAATTAATTCATAAAGAATTCAATTGTCAATATTCACCTATTTGTAACTTCTAAGAGCATAGATAATTTCTTTTCAATTAAAATATCAGTAATTTTTCAATAAATATGTACTCTATGATTTTTCGATAAATATCATATATCATATGCTAAAATTTTAAATTTTAATCTTATTTTTTGATTAGATTTGAAAATTTATGATCCTGTATGATCGAAGACTCATGAATTAAATAAGGTTTAATTATATCCATTGCAATGCTGTAAGATTTAAAAAAGCCTCGCACATTTCATTGTGTCAATAGAAAAAATTAGACTTGCTTCAGTTTAAATATTAAATGAATTGCAGAAGTTGTTTATTTCTCTATCATAATAGATTATAAACTTTCAAAAAACAGTTGAGTTTAGATTTGAATATTCTCTTTTACTTTATTTGATGTGAAATTAGATAAAAAAACTTGCATCTACAAGGGTGGAGTTATTATACTTTTCAAACACAAGGCATGGCAAATTATGATCTTTGGTTGATATTCATACGAAGGCAAAACAGAAAATTGAGCTCGAGAATAAAAAATACTAAAAGAATAAGACTTATCAGAAGCAATTATGACAAAACTTATAAAATTTATGGAGATAAATTCATCTATAAAAATCTTCAAAAGGTTAAATGATTACCTTACAATGAACGATATTCAGATTCATATCTTAAAAAAATAAAATCAGGTTATTTTGATTTACAATTCTCCAAAAGTTTATCAAGTTGCTATGATTTTGATTGAAGGAAATAATCATAATATATCAATGGAACAAAATATTATTATCCGTGCACGTTGAGGTCATAAATATAGAATGACATATTATTATAAATGTTACAGTCTTATGTAATATCCACTTCTTTTCCTAAGAAGTGATATAGAATGACACCTAAATATTCAAAAAAAAAAAAAAGGGTACCAAAATAGGAGAAAGAAATTATGCATGAAATTTTTATGAAAGCGTGGGGTCATGTGCAAATTTCATTGGTCTCCTGTAAGGGTGTCAAAATCAAACCCAACCTGATGACTTGACAATAACCCATATGAAAAAAATCAGGTCTGGGTTTGGTGTTTTCAGGTTTGGTTCAAATTTGGTCGGACCCGAAAATGACTCGAGAAAAAAAAAGATTGGGTTGATCTTGGGTCAACCCGCCTAACATCAAAAAAACAAGCGGGTCACCCAATAAACCTGACCCAACCCAAGACAACCTGACCCACCTGAAAAAATTGAGTAATTAAAATAAAATCTAAATAATATATATCCAAAAATCAAAATTTTAAAAATTCAATTATTGAACAAAGGTTTGTTATTTTTTTGTATTTGGAGTACTCATGGACATGATAAGTTTTAAAGTTATTATATTTCTTTGACTTTAATGATTATGCTGAATCTTAGATTTTATTGTAGATCAAACTTCTACTGGATTATAATGTTAGAATTTATAAATATGAAAAATAAAATAAATAGATCAGGTTGGATCAGTTTTATTAGTTTGGGTTGGGTTAGGTCAGGTTTATCAGGTTGTTGGGTGACCTGACTAAAAATCATGTCAACCTGAGCCTGATACGATCTTTTGTGGGTCAGGTTAGGGTTGAACCTTTTGGGTTTAATATCGAGTTGGGTTGGATTTAGATTTGATATTTCTATGATATACTCCTATCTCAATCCAACCCGAACCCACCCACCCCACCGGATTGACACCCTCTCCTGCGGGAGGCATTGGCACATGCTTGGGCTATTGAAAGTATGAAGTACATTGCTTTTATATTCCTCCTTTTTTTTTGTGATAATTATATTCATGTAGTTTTAGCATTACTCGATGTTGTCAAATTTTTTTAAAAGATATCCATAAAATTAATCCGTCACTTTTCCAAGTTTGAAAAATTAAAAGAAACGTTTTGCATTCTTAACATGCACTTTTAATGACTTTTTTTTGTGTGGATAAAATACTCCCTTTTTAAAGAAAGGTGATTCAATCGGGAATTAAGATGGGAATTCATTTTTAGTATGACCGACTAAACCTTAACATCTTGAGATCATATAAAATATCAAAAGCATCTCCTTCAATCAATTCTGCATGAATCAAAATAAGAGGTAAAATTATAAGCATAGGACACACATTTTGAGAATTATAATCACGCGTGGGCTGTGGTAAAATTTACTTCTTAAGGTATTATTGTTCATCTTTGGAGAACTTAATATGTTGTTGGATTTAATTGCACTCAAGTGACTTATTAGACTTGATATAGGCATATAATTGATATAGAAACTACCAATTTACATCATTGATTAGACTTAACATTAGGAGGTTGACTTGATACTTCCTTTTCTTAGAATTATTGGTTACTATATTAAGGAAAGCGTGTGGGATAGTAATATAGAAATTAAAAACATAAGGGAAAATAGGAAGTATGAAGTCAGGACAATCTCAATTTCTGTATAATCTATAATTATCTGACGCCATCTCCTTAATCTAATAACCGATTATTCTAAGAAAAGGAAGTACGAAGATTGTACCATCTTAATTAACTATATTTTCCCTTATACCATGCATAAAGTGTTACTGCAGATAACGGAAAATCGTGTACGAAACAAGAAACAAATTATGGCGACTAAAAATAATTTTTTGACCAAACCGATGATTTTGTTAAGATATGCAGAAGTTGAAATTTTCGTAAAATCTTTGTTCTTGATTTTATATGGGCCGATCCAAATCTTAAAATTTTTGTCAGGGCAATTTATCCCACGATGACAGACGAACCGGATGGGCCATTCGTCCTATAATTGTGGTTGATTTTTAAGTCAATACAGATTTAGAATATATATATATACACACACACACACGGATATAATAATCATTATTTTGTTTGTGTCATTTTTACTGCGTTGCTACTCAGTTACATTATACTATTTTTTGTTCTGTATAAAGGTGGGGGAAAATACCACTGACGCTGACTGCAGTCCGTAAGTCCAAACACGGTGGAACCAAAAAGCGTTTTCTATTTCACCATATTTACAATCTGTGTTCTTTAAAACAAACTCAGATAAATAAATCGAGAGTAGAAAAAGCAACCCTCTGTGTATTTTGACCGTCTGTTGATTCCTTGGCTGGTGTCCGGACGACCACAGAGTTTCTCTCTCTAGAGTTGATTAGAGGTGGTGGTGATGCAGTGAAAGAAAGAACTGAAGGGGAATTGCCGATCACATAGTCTGAAACTTTCCCCATGGGTTTTCAGAGAATTCTTTTTGTGATTTGTTTATGGGCTGCTTTTCTGGTTTTCTTAAGCAGTCCTGGTAGAGTGACTGCCGGTGACATAGTTCATGATGACGATTTGGCTCCCAAAAAGCCTGGCTGTGAGAATGATTTTGTGCTGGTAAATTTTATCAATTTCCTTCGTTTCTTGCCGACCCACTTAATATTACAGTAGTATCTGTATTGGGTTTTCTTTATCTTGTTTGTTTTAATTCATAAAGATTAAATCTTGATGATTCATGTTCTTGTCTTTAATTTTTTGTCTCTAGATATGTGTATCCGCGTGTGTCTGTGTGGGGGTGGGTGCGAATATGTAGCTTGGATGTTGTTCTAGTTGTAAATAAGCTAAATTTGATGATTAATTACTTGTGTTAATGACAATGATCTATTTTGATTTGTATCTTCGTCCTTTATTTATGTGGTTTTTGTTTGTATAGGGTATTTTGTATGTACTGATAAATGTCTTCTTGAGCTTCATGTCATTCCAATTCCTTAGACTTCAATTCAATATTTTCATCAACTTAGAATGTTACAAATGAATTCTTCATTTTCATCATAAATGCTATTTCATTCTTTTGTGTGTGTTTATGTATTGTAACAGTGTGTAAATACGGAAAAAGTAATAGCATTTGTATTTGGCCAAGCATTTATAGATTGTGTTCAATAATTTTTGTGGGTGGGGCTTTATATGGACAAGTATTTTTCCTTCATTTGTTTTGTATAAAGTGTACCTTTCAGTTTTCTCATTTATTGCTTGTTTGAATATGATCATTGTAAGCAGTAATTGGACACTACTATCTTGCTGTCTTTCACTAATTCTGAAATGATATTTGCACTGCTTGTTGGGGATAATCCGAAAATTTGACCTCCGCTTTCCTTTTCTCCTTGATGAAGTTTTGCTAATATCATCTGCGGTCATTCTTAATATTATGGTTTAAAAGTACATGCCAATTTTGAGGTCTGTTAGTTTATTACAGTCTGGACTGGAAGTAGCCTCCTTATACTGACTTCCAGTCTTTCAGAGCTAAAAGAATGAAAGTGCTTAATATGAAGCTTTTTTGCTGCTGCCTTTTGCCTGTTTTGTGTTTATTCTTTGGATTTTTCATTTATATGATTTGTCACTTCTCTCTCAGGTAAAAGTTCAAACTTGGGTTGATGGTGTAGAAGATGAGGAATTTGTTGGTGTTGGTGCTAGATTTGGCCCTACCATAGTATCAAAGGAGAAAAATGCTAACCAAACTCACCTTGCTCTTTCAGACCCTCGGGATTGCTGTAGTCCCCCTAAGAAAAAGGTTCTTGTTGTATTCCTGCTTAAGTGTTGCTAATTCCTATTTTTGTTTAAATGGGGTTATTATGCCTCATATGTTAAATATGGATTTCTTTTTGTTTTTTTTTAAATATATTTCTCTTTGATGCTTTTAGTTTGCTGGAGATGTTTTAATGGTGGACCGGGGCCACTGCAAATTCACAGCGAAGGCAAATTTCGCTGAAGCTGCTGGTGCTTCAGCAGTTCTCATTATAAACAACCAGAAAGGTAATGCTTGTTTATGTTTGTGGACAGTCAATATGACTGCATTTTCTATCCATTTACTCTGTTTTGAGTTCTGAAGGCAAAGCTGGTCTGTTGTTCAGAATATGCTCTAATTTCATATTTGCATAAGAAATTTCTGTCTGTTGGGTGGTCTATGGAGGTCCAATACCTTGGCATATATGATATGGCATGGTTGCGAATGGGGCTGGCATAATGAAATGGGCTTCCTGCCTGTTTGCATGCTTGGTTTGATGTTATGCAGTACATGGTTGAGCTCATAGCTTTATGCACTTGATAATCCATTTCTTTCACATGCAGGCTACCATGCAGGATAAATATTATAGAGCCCAATTTATATATGAAATTTAATACAATGTGAATGATATTGCTTTGCATTTTAAATAAGTAGTGCAAATGTTAAGAGACACAAACAACTTAACTGGAACATGAATTCAATGGGTGAATATATCTTACAACAGCTAAAAGATGGTATAGTTCAATGATTTTAAGAGCTCATTTGCGTATCAGAATATTTTCTGCTTTCTGATATCTTATTGCTGGGTTTTTCACATTCTGCTATACTAATATCATTCCTCAACTCTGCAGAACTTTACAAGATGGTTTGTGAGCCTGATGAAACTGATTTAGATATAAAAATTCCTGCTGTCATGCTCCCCCAAGATGCTGGTGCTACATTGGACAAAATGTTAGCTAATGGTTCATCAGGTGAGATTTTATCTACAGTGCATGCTTTAGCAATTCAGTAAGAAGTGATAATCTGTGTTCTGGTTCATCATTTTTGCTGTAATGATGTCATGCTAAGTTTCCTGCCAAAGCAATAGATATACTCACTCAGAATGCTATACCCATCCATGTCATAAGCTGTATTGTAGCTTCTCATCATGGCATTGAAGCTTCAATCTTTCTAACGATGTTTGAATGATGGTCAAATTACTGCGTTGAATCTTTTTGAGAATTAGTGTTTATATGAGATGACTGGTGAATTTCTATTGAAGGACTCGAACAATTCACTTTATGGAATCTAGGGTGAAACTACCAAGTCATATTCCAAAGAAAATTAGGTGAGAGAGGAAGAGGAAGGAAAGCATGGTGGGGAAGAATTTTTTTTTCTTGGCTTGTTATGTTTAAAATATTATTTATCTAAAAGATAACATGTCTTTAACCTTCATATTGCCAATAGTGGAAATTCAATTAATTGCTTTTGTAACATAGAACATTCCTAGTCATGGTAACAAATGGGTGGGTCGGGTTGTGTGGGTTGAGTTCAATAGATGGGTTGAAAGTGGGTTAGGTTCAAAATGGGTTGAGTTGTGGGTTGGGTTGGTTTTGAAATGGTTCCAATAGAAAAAAAATAAAATTGATTTAATTTATTTATTCAAAAAAATTAATTCAAAAGACCATAGTAATATTATTATGCCTTCTACACTCTATTTAATATATAATTTTACAACATAATGAGATGATTTATTAAATTAATTAAATTTTTTGAATGGACCCATTTTGAATCCAAATTTTATACAACCCATTTAAAATCCAACCCGTTCAAACTCATTTTTAAAATGTTGAGCCCAACCCAACCCAAAACCTTGTGGGTTGGGTTGAGCCCATGGGTTGTATCCCAAATTGCCACCCCTAATTCCTAGAGGTTTTATATGCCCAAACTACTTTCTGATGTAGCTTATTTTATAATACAACATATAATTTGCAAGAACTTTTGACGTTTTTCTTATTTCTTATTCTTTACCATATTGTTACTTAAAGCTCTATCCTTCATACAGTATCCGTACAGCTTTACTCTCCCAAGAGACCTGTGGTTGATATCGCAGAAGTATTTCTTTGGCTGATGGCAATTGGGACCATCTTATGTGCCTCTTACTGGTCTGCATGGAGTGCCAGAGAAGCAGCCATAGAGCAAGATAAGTTGTTAAAGGTGTGGCATTCTTCTAGTAAGCTATTTTGGTAATCTCTTCGGAACTCGAATTTATATCCCTCACAGCCTTTGAATTGACTGGTATACGTATTATTTCCTGTTCTTAGGATGCTACAGATGAACTTCCAAACATTAAAAGCAATGGTGGAGGCAATGTGGTGGATATCAACACAACATCTGCCATCATGTTTGTTGTTGTCGCTTCCTGCTTCTTGATTCTTATATACAAATTAATGTCGTATTGGTTCATTGAGCTCTTGGTGGTTATCTTTTGCATTGGTGGTGTAGAGGTGCGCAAATCATTTCTATTTACATGTATATACCAAGATGGAAATCTCTGTAAGTGCATGTGATCTCGATGTTGAAGATCTTCCTGAATTTCTGGTTCTTTCTTCTTGCAGGGCTTACAGACATGCTTGGTTGCCTTACTATCAAGGTATAGTACTTAAACCATTATCTTTATTAGAAATCTCCAATCTACAGAGCCCCCATGCAGTGGAATTAGGTAAGCATTTGCCAGTTGATTCTTGATGAAATATAAAGTTTAAGAAATTTAGCTTAATCTGTGATTTCATTTTTTCTTGTGTTGCTGCACAATCCATCCTCCACTAAAAGAAAATGAACCCAAAAGAACTAAAACAAAGGATATCTCCATTGAGAATGAAGTAATAACCATAGTAGCCTATTGATATCATTAGAGAGAAGAATGAAACTCTCAAAACTTGGTATTTGTATAAATTTTTCAGGTGGTTCAAACAAGCTGGAGAATCTTTTATTAAAGTGCCTGTCTTAGGGGCTATATCTTATCTCACTGTGGCTGTTGCTCCATTCTGCATAGTGTTTGCTGTGGTTTGGGCCGTGTACAGAGATGCCTCCTTTGCATGGATAGGTCAAGATATACTTGTAAGTAAAATTATTGTTAAGTTTCTGGTTTTCAAAAGTTTGGACCTCTCAATCTCCAGATTCCCACCTTATCTGATTGGCATGTCCTCATTATATGGAAAACAGAATATCACTCCCTTTCATCTTCTTCTTTTTTTATTCATTGCCCATGTGAATAAGGTTTTGTTGTTGAGATCGTAACCATCTTTATGATTACACAATTTCTGTCGGTTAGTGCTTATAATAACTACTGTTTATAAGTATCTTCTGGAGAATATTATTCTTTAACCTTCATCTGTACTCCTTGAGCAAAAGATATTTGGTCCTCCAGGAGCTTCGCACGTTTTCCTTTTTGATTCATAAGAATCCTATGGTTTTATCATTTCAAACGGATTTAAAGTTGTATAGATGGATTTATTAGAACTCAAGGTTCTGCAAGAACATCAAAAAATAGGAATTGCTACTGATTGAAGAAAATGGAAAGAGAATAACCAATTAGACACATCAGCCCTAGATTCCCATTCTACCACATCATTGTTTGGAAATGGGTGACACCATCTAATAAAAGTATGGAAGTACACAATTTTTCTGTAAAATCTCTCCATTATATTGAATTAATGTTTTATTCACTCCTCCAAGGATTTGCGTACCTTAGAAGGGTTCTAGATCTTAATTTGGAATTTCAGGAAAATGCCTACCAAAATAGTGCTAATTTAACTTGGCCTAAGCAAAGAAAGCACATTCCTGAATTTCCAAGATAACAATAATAGTCCAAACCTTCTAATTTTATGATATGATGAGATATAAAGCTTGGTTTTTTCTTGCCCTTCTTGTTATTTTCCTAGTTCCTTCGGTATCTCAGAACTGGTTATGTGTTACAACACTGGAGGAATGCACAAATAGTGTGGTTCAGATGGAGCAGTGCACTATTGGTAAATGAAGAGAAAATGCTCTATATTCAAGGAAATAGGCTTCCAGAGTGCAGGGAAATTAGAAGAGCCTAAACTCTCATGCTTTATGAAACCCTTAGATAGACTGATCCTAAAAGACTAGACTGGATCCCAGATACAACACAACATAAAAGCTTACTTGATTAATTTACTGCAATGCCACTTTACCAATTCCTGTCAGTTAATACAAAATGGACTTGTTGCCACCACTTTTTTACAGAGATATTACTGGCGTATTAGATAAAATGAAGAGGTAGACTTTAACAGTCTTCTGAAGAGCCTTGTCAGGCTTGTCAGGCCACCTCTCTCTCTCTCTCTCTGCTTGTGTGCATGTATGTGTGTTTCTGTATCAAATGGAGACTTTTCTTGCATAATGTGCATATTGGGAGTAGAAATGCTGTCATATGAATTTCCCTCATATGATGTATTTCATTGGTTTGCTACTTAGATGCAATTTTTACTCCATTTAACTGATTTGTTTACACTCTTTCTTGTTCAATCAGGGAATTGCGCTGATAATTACTGTTCTTCAGATAGTGCGAATTCCTAATCTCAAGGTAATGACTTAGACTTATCAATTTAGTCTGAAAGCTCTTATAGGAACTTTCTTATTTATCTCTTGTATCATATGGCATCTATAGCTGGTACATGCATAGGAATCTAATATTCCTTCATGCATTATTGGAGTTTGAATCCTTTACAATTTTTCATGGTAATCCGGATCATGCATTCTTTCTTGTATAAAAAGCCAATAGATGCATGCATGTACATGTAAGTCAGTGATTTACTTTTTTATTTCGAATATAATCCTTCTGAGATGAGCAACATTTTTGGTGCCTGAAGAAGTTTGTTGTAGAACTTTTTACATTAAAAGATGATGATGCATTTAGCTTGTTAGTTTTCAATTCTTGCTTTCCTATGCCAAAGGCCTTTTAATTTAATTGCTGGTACACCTTTTGTTTTATTGTAGTTTAAAAGTAGATGTTTAAGGTTTTTTTGCATGGGCCATGCAAGTATCAGAATGATATTGAAGATTTTGCTTTCTTATTGTTCCTTGACAATTCTTTTCATTGGAATTCTTTTCATTGGTATTACCTTCAGTGGAATTCTTTTCATTTGCTTCTTCCTGCTCTCAATTTCAGTGGAATCTATTGTCATTAAGATACTAATGCACTGACTCATCGACTATTTAGTTCTTTCCACATTAAGAAATGAAATGTGTGTGTTGTAATCTGCTTATATTAAGTAGCAATTATAATGCCTAATGACATATGCAAGAGGGATTTTAAGTTTGAAATTATTCCAGTTCCAGAACAATTTCTCTAGTCATACATTCTTGTTTACTGTAGTTGGATGCTGTGGCACGTGGACATATGGATCATACAACAATATTGGGAAGTTTTTGAAGCCAAAGTTTGAAATTTCTGAGTGATGGGAAAGTGTAATATAGTGAACTCTATCCTTTCTTTAAAAATAATAGGAGTCATGTTTTGTCTATGCATGGTTATTGTTTTAAGAATATCCAGAAAAAGGATCGGATAACTGTTCGTTGCTAAAAGGTATATCTGGGAGCAACCCTGAAATCAGCTAATTGGTTTCTTCATGATATTTCCTGACAAATTGTAACATTTTCACATGCTATCTTTAATCATGTTCTGGGGTGAGCAAACCTTTTAGTTCTCAGAAAGAAAAAAATAAAAAAAGATCAACTTTGGCTGATAATTTGCTCGATAGGACTAGGAAAAATGACATCGCAAGGATTAATGTGTTTGACAACCCACTTGAAATGAGGCTAGAATGCAAGTGGATCTTTTCACTTTTATTCCAGGTATTCCTATTTTAGTGGCAATTGGCACTCCTCATTGTAGAACTGGCTTTGAGTTTTGCACTTCAAGTGGGAGTAGTCTATCTCTTGACTGGCCCTTCCCACTTATTTTGAGTTACTGACATCTGAAAGCTAAGACGTTTTGCTGATTCATCAAGTCTTATTACTTCATCTTTCGATTCTTGAGCATGTATTGCTCATATACACTTGAATGTACATTCAATAAAATAAACATCTGAAGGTATCTTTGTGTTGTATCTATTAAAATCTTTGTTGTCACACAGCTTGGTTTTCCTTTTCAGGTCGGTACTGTACTTTTAAGCTGTTCGTTCATATACGACATCTTTTGGGTATTTGTTTCAAAGAAACTGTTCAAAGAAAGTGTGATGATTGTGGTGGGTAAACATTGTTAACCTCAGTCTTCCAGAGTATATCTGTATAAATCATTTCAAATAGAAGAGATTAATTTCGGTTGCTAATATCTTTCTAGGTAGCTCGTGGCGATAGAAGTGGTGAGGATGGCATCCCAATGCTTCTGAAAATTCCGCGCTTATTTGATCCATGGGGTGGTTATAGTATCATAGGCTTTGGAGACATCCTCTTGCCCGGATTGCTAGTAGCATTTTCCCTTCGGTTAGAGTTCTTGAGCCTCTTTTTTATTCATACCAACTTTTCATCACATTTTGTACTAGACAATCGGTTAACGAACCTACATGTCTAATTTGAAGAAGCGAGAGTAACAATCCTGGTGGATGATTGATATACGCAGTTTTTTGGTTTAATATGTTCTATCTATTGCAGGTATGATTGGCTAGCAAATAAGAGCCTACGAGCTGGATACTTTTTGTGGGCAATGTTTGCTTATGGATTAGGTAAACTATAATATACTTAGCGTTGAACGTGAATTTCCTTTTGCTAGCAATTTCAGATTATAGCTTTCTGAGATATTATGGCAGGTCTTCTAATCACATATGTAGCATTGAACTTGATGGATGGTCATGGCCAACCTGCATTGCTTTACATTGTCCCTTTTACCCTCGGTAATTTTTTTCTTACAGTTGAAGTGAAACTATGTGAAAGCTGAATTTCTTCGTGTTTGTAACCGTGTAAAATAAATTGTGCAGGGACATTTTTGGCACTCGGGACAAAAAGAGGCGATCTGAAGATCCTATGGACAAGAGGGGAGCCGGAAAGGGTGTGCCCCCACGTTCGTCTTGAATCTACTCAGGAATCACTCTGAGAAGCATGAGAGAGCCTGTGTGTAACTGTATAAATTAATTCTAGTGTTAATATTTGACACAGATCATATCGGCAGCATTCTGGCAGAAAACCAGACGCTTTGGTCCCCAGCAATGCTTTGCTGAGTGGGATAATCCTTACTATTATTTTTCTCAAATTCAAGGAAGAATTCTGAGTAAGATGTGCACATCCTTTCCAAGAATAGCTTAACATGTTAATGTTGTATCTTTGGGCGAATCCAACCTCAGAAGTTTGTCTTAATGTGGGAGAGGTAAAGTTAGATATCATACTTATTAGTAGGAATAATTATGATCATAAAAGTTGTTACTCTTGCTTCCATTGATATGTTCAGAATGTGCCATTCCTGTTCTCCTGCAACTTGTTTGGCATGGGGTTGGCTGCCCTGCCTGTTTTGTCCAGTAGTTCCGGTGTCTGACAAAAGTGCTCTGCATTGATATTGTTGCATGTACCACTGTTATTTTTTTTTAACCATGTCATGTGCTCTACATTGAAATTCCTATGTCATGTAATTTCGTATACTCATAGATCAAATAAAAATAAAAAATTTATTACATTTCTAATGGTATGTTGGACCAAAATCGAGGGTTTGTTTGGATGCATCTTGGACAAAATTGAGGTTTTCGTTCTTATAAAATATTTAAGAAAAAAATATTTAAGAAAGTGTACGAGTAATCAAGAAATTAGTTAAAAGTTGAGAGATTTTAAAATTACTTGAAAAAGAGTATTATTTCACCTTAAATTAATTTCTTTTTGCATCGTTTTGTGAAAGTAAAACTTTTTATTTCCCCCCTACATAAATATATAAATCACCTTAATAAAATACAAAGACAATCATGGACACAAATTTATTTTTCTTTAGATTTGCATTAATATTTCTTTCGAAATATATTATCAATTGCATAAATGTACGCGTGTGTATATTTTAATATGTACTCTCTCAACTAATGGTGATAAGTTTAAGAATTGTTACTAGAATTAAAATTAATTTGATTATTCTCTTATAATGGTGTAAAACAATTAAATTATCGTCATCTTGATAGCTTAGATGTGTCACAATACAGAAAGTTTCTTTTGCTTGTATGCTTATTCTATCTGTGCTTCTACTTTTGCTTCTGTCTCTTTTGTGCCTCAACCCTGACGGTGACTGTGCCCAACTTAGGTATTACGGATTATACAAAAATTAATTTTCCTAGAATTGAAGCCTATAGTGATTCATTATGTAAAAAATAATTTGAATATTAGTTGTAGTTATAAAATCGATCGGCCAAAAAATTAAAAATTTTACTTTTACATATTTGAGTAGTTCAAAAGAAATTACAGCTTGAATTGTCGAATGTTTTCAAAAATTATAATTGATCAAAATCAAATATTGGTTGTTAAATGCCTTTGTGACTATAGTAAAATTCAAAAATAAGTTTGGAAGTTTCGACCTTTGATCAAATTCACCTAAATTATATTTATTAATACAAAATTAAGTACACAACAAATTATACATAAGAATGATGTAATTAGCTCAATTCAAATCTAGTCACAATTTTTCTTTTCTTTTCTTTTCTACGACAACATACATCGTCATCATGGTTTGTGAAATAGCCCCTTCAATATCATGAACCATGATTGGGACATCCATCCATATTACTTAATACCATAAGCTACACTTGGATAAAATTCCCCTCAAAGATGCTAATATATATTCTCCCAGCCAAAACAATATAAAAACTTCAGTTAATTAAGTTAGGTGATATGCCAACTGCCGAGCAGGATATCTATCTCCATATCACTAAAAATAGTTAAAGCATCTTCCAATAAATATTGCCACCAATCTGCAATTATTAGAATAGAATTAATTAAATTATAATGTAATCAACAAATTTATTTTGCATCACAAATAGAAAAGGGGTCGGTTGGTTAGATGGCTGTGCTATAAAAAATCAACTTGTGGAATATTTAGTTATGCTAAGCAAATTAATGTGGATTGGAATTGATATATATATATATATATGTATGTATGTATAGTTTTTGTTACGTGTTCTTCCATGGCCACTAATTTTTGTACGAGGTCATATCTTATACAAGACAAACAAAATTCGAGCTTGCCTTAAAATTTCAGTGGTACCAGAGTATTACTACGTTAAATTCTTGAAATCTTACACAAATATTAATTGTTCCAAAATATAATGAAAATCAAATTATTTCACTTGAAAAATAATGCCCTACAATACAACATAGAATGACATATATAGGCGTTTTAGGTAAAACATTAAATATGTTATATGTACTGGAATAATAAAACTGATATATAGATGATGAAGGGTATCATGGTTGGCATTCAGGCCGATCGCTGCATGGTGGGCCTTTAGGTTGCATGTGATTATCGATAGATTTGAGTTGTCTACCATGATTGGCTATATATATATGTGTGTGTGTGTATATATATATATGTGTCTCTTTTATATGAATTAAAGATATGGTATGATATGAAACTCATACACAAGAATCAACCATGATAGGATCTTGCCCACAAATTTGGAACTACTATATGCAAAACTAATAAAAACACTTTGCTTATAATGACTTTTATTTTAGCTCTAAAATTTTTATGCGACATGTTGTCTTAACTTGGGGGAAAGATTAATTGGTTCAATATTATCTTCTTCAAATTTTTATAAACAATATTCAAGATTTGAAACTTGGGGAATTTTTAGTGTGCGTGCATATATAAATAAATAAGAAAAACTTAGATGATGGTAAGAGATTTTTTTGTTAACGGCTTTTAAAACTGCCACACCAAAATTAAGATTAAAAAATATTTATTAATTGAAGAGTCATTTAGTATGTTGCAGATGCAATCTTAATTTTTTTTTACTATTTTAATATGTAAAAGATTTATAAATAATTATTTGTGATGTTTCAAAACTCATTGATGCCACCATTCTAGCAACTAGGGCTGTAAACAGATATTCAAAAATTCGTTTATCGTTCGCATTCGTATCCGTTTATACAAAATTAATCCGCATCCATTTAAAACGGATATTATTCGTATTCGATTTGTGGATATCCAATTATAAATGGATACGGATATGGTAAATGCGTATCCGATCCGTTTAACATCCGATCCGATTTTTTTTTTATTAAATAATATATTATTTATATTTTTCAATAAAAATCTTATAATCCATATATTTATATATAAAAATTATAATTGAAGAATTGAGAAGAAAAAAGAATATATTTAAAAAATTATGTAATATAGAGAAAAAATTGAAGAATAAAGTTAATCAACATAATTATTGTTGGTTGACTTTATAATTAATATACTTAAATGCCATTATTATTATTATTATTATTATTATTATTATTATTAATAATAATAATAATTAATTATAAAGTCAATTATTAATTAGAAATTATGCTATTTGTTTGATTGCTTTCATTTTAATGAAATTATATAGTTCCTTCTATTAATTAAAACAAGTATTTGTTATAGGTTCATAGATTCGCGTATTTGGATATTCATAAATAGATATCTAAGTAATTATCATCGCATATGAATATAAAATAATAATTTGAATATGGATAAGTTTAATGAAATATGAATATATCTGAATAATTATAATCGAATACGGATATATCCGAATCTAACCGATATCTGACGGATATGAATTTGGATATAATTTTTAAATATTCTTCAAATCCCTACTCGTATCCGAATATTCGAAAAGTTAAACGGATACGAATATGAAAACGATGTATCCGATCTATTTAATATCCATTTACACCCTGCTAGCAGCTAAAATTACCCTCCACGTTGATTGATAATAGCATTATTCTTCTAAATGATCCTTTATTCCATCACTCAATCTCCCAAGTCCAATAGCTATCTACCTGTCAAGTTGGTGAAATTTTGCCCCAGCCTGATGTCATGTCATACTCATGCCAAAATTGGATAAAATTTATAGAAGTAGGGTTTAATCCTAGCCGTTGGTCTTGGCCACATGTGATATGATACATGCATTCAAGATTGCTACTTTCCACAACGGCCACCTTAACGGCTAGTTTCAATTGTTTTTTATTTTTGACCATTACATAATTTATGTTGTGGCTGTAATTTTCCCTGAAAATTGGCCTTGACAATTGACATTGGAGCTTTTATTTTCTACGCTATTTCTCCCTTTCTGCGTAAAATACGAGAGAGTAGGTTAAATACTACCAAACAATGTCTAAATCCTTACCTAACATAAAAAATGACTGTTTACCTGATTGTGGACGCAATAATAATTCTTCTAAAGTATATTAATTAATTTTATAAATTATTATGTTAATGATCAATAATATAGATAAACAACATTATCCAAGAATTTTTTATCTTAATTTTTTACTACCTCATGGATGACAGTCGAATTAGGGATGAAAATAGATCAGACCACCTGTCAGGGCTTATGACCTAGTTTACGTATGGTGTAACTAACCCTAGCTTATTTAATAAAAATACTAGATCAAGGCTTAAAAATTAGTATTTTTAATTAAATAAATTAGGATTAGGCTTTTTTTAAAGCCCACAAGGCTAACAGCCTAACTCATTTATTATTCTTTATATAATACAAAATAATTATATTTATATTATATATTAATACATTAATTTAAAATAGCTTTTATTATTTAATTAATATTTGATGAAAGTGAGTGAGTTTACTTTTGGCTCTATATCATATAACTATTTTATACTTTAATTTTAATTTTCATAACCATGTATTTGTTTTTAATCTTTTTGGCTATTGTCTATATACATTTTCATAATTTATATAACTTTTAGGCCTATTAAATAATTAGACATATTAAGGTCTACTACAAATTTGAATATATTAAAAGCCTAGACTTATAATGATAAAGTCTAATTGGAAACATAATAAAAAATAGACGTTTACATAGGCCTTCAATGTTTTGAATTTTATTAAAAAGGATAGGTCTGATCTTAAAAAAAAGCCTATCTTACATAATAGGTGAGGCTCAAACTTATAACTTGCATAACAAGTTTGGCCTGTTTAAGTTAAAACCTAACTTGGCCTAAGCCTATTTCCTTACCTAAATCAAGTGGCCAATTGACTCAATAATGCGTCCTTACACAAATGAATGTGAGATTTTGGGTTTAAATCTTAACAAAATTTCAATATGTGTGTGCATAAAATATCTTCTATTTTCTTTCTGATTTTTTTATCCTTGATTCAGCTGGATTAAAGCACTGGATTGCTATTATTTATTTTGACAAAAAAATTGGGTCAATCTTGGTGATGGTTGCTTAGCTGCCTATACATATTCTTATTTAAGGATTAAGCTAAATCAAATGGCCCAAATCAGATAATCAAATGCATGAACATCGAACAATCCTTGGCCCCAAAAAATATTTTGACACTATGTGGAAGATAAGAACAAACCAAAAAACAACTCAATCAGAAACCTATTAATAGGGCTGTAAACAGTTATTAAACAGAGCGAATACACTGTATTTGTATTTGTATCCATTTAATTTTTATAATATGTATATCTGTATTCGATAAATATTTTATAATAATATTCGAAATCGTATCCGACGAATATTAATCGAATCCGGACATATCCGTATTCGATTACAATTATTAGGATCCATCCATTTATAAATATATGAATATTCGAATTCGTTAACCTATAATAAAATGCATAGTTTTTCTAATAAATTTTATTAAAATAAAAGTAATCAAATAAATAGCGCAATAAATTCAAGGAAAAATAATTTATTGAAAAAACAATATAATATGATATTTCATATTGAAAAAAATAAAAATAATTTATTATGTATAATAATATATTATATATGATTATTTTTTAAATATTATTTATATATTAAAATACATGTAAAATTAGAATACATTGCATATAATATTTTTTTAAAATATTATTTATTGAATATTGATAATGAATTTAATTATATTACAGATAATTGAATACATAAATGGATATTTCCAATGGATATGTATTTAAACAAATATTAAATGAATCGGACATGTAATTACTATATTCATATCCATTTATCTGTGTGTTTTTCATTTTTTCTTTCTTCATAATACTCCACTCTCCTCTCACTCCCTCGCAAGAACCTTAATCCCATTCATAATTTTCTTTAATAAAAAAATTAAGGAGGAGTAGTTTAAATAAATGCGTCAACCCAGTAATTATATACTTACAAGTAACAAACTCTTGGGGATGATTAAAGCAGAGCCCTTTATTTTAAGCTAAGAATAAACCAAAAAAATGATGGCTTCTTAAACCATAAAAGGACACCTACCACCCACCATTTTGTCACAACACACCCCCAACACCACCTCGCTTGCTTCTTGAGTAAAGAAGGCAAAATTTTTTCATTTCAGTCTTAGAAACTTGAATCAATGGCAGAAAACAAGGAGGAGGATGTTAATCTTGGAGCTAACAAGTTTACAGAGAGGCAGCCATTGGGTACAGCTGCTCAAACAGACAAAGATTACAAGGAGCTACCACCAGCTCCTTTGTTTGAACCTGGAGAGCTGAAATCATGGTCCTTCTACAGGGCTGGAATTGCAGAGTTTGTGGCCACCTTCTTGTTCTTGTACATCACTATCTTGACCGTAATGGGGGTTGGCAGAGCAAAGAACAAGTGTGCCTCTGTGGGTATTCAGGGAATTGCTTGGGCCTTTGGTGGAATGATCTTTGCTCTTGTCTACTGCACTGCTGGTATCTCAGGTTGGTATTTTCTCTCTCTCTTTTAGTTCCATTTTGCACTTTTTTTCCTTTGAATGTCTAGTTGTTCTCTGCCTGTTGTTTTTGTAGTCAATAGTTTTTGGCTTAAAATCTGTTCTTGTGGTTGTTTCTGGGAAAATCTCTCCTGATTTCTGAAATTAGGACAATTTTTTGGGCTGTTTATTGTTTATTGATCTGTCTCTGGGTTATAAACAAAGTTTGTCAAAGTAAAGATGGGATCTTGGTGAGGTTTTTTTTCTTTTTTGAAAATTTGCTTCAAAGGTCAAATAATTCCTCAAGAAATTTTGCTTGACATAATTCATGAAATCTGAGCACCAGCTCATGCATTTTACTGTTGAGTCTTTGCAGCTTTTCTCCTTTTACCTTATTTCAGTCTTGATAGTTGTGGTAAATTTCCTTGTGTTTGAATGTTTAAACAGGAGGGCACATCAACCCAGCTGTGACCTTTGGTTTGTTCCTTGCAAGAAAGCTTTCCTTGACCAGGGCTCTCTTCTACATAGTGATGCAGAGCCTTGGTGCCATCTGTGGAGCTGGGGTGGTCAAGGGTTTCATGAAGGGACCATATCAGATGCTTAAAGGTGGGGCCAACTTTGTGAACCATGGCTACACAAAGGGTGATGGCCTTGGTGCTGAGATTGTTGGCACCTTTATTCTTGTCTACACTGTCTTCTCTGCTACTGATGCCAAGAGAAATGCCAGAGACTCACATGTCCCAGTATGTATTTTTTGTCTCTTTGCTTTGGTTCAGAGTTAATTTGCTTTCTAATGCTATATCTGATGATTCTTATCTATTTATAACGTCATTATCACATAAAACTGGTACTATACTTTGGTTTCTTTTAATTTTTGTGTGGCCATAGTATGAATATTCTTTTGATAACCCTTTTAATGGCTAGAATTGGGTCATGCAGATAATCATTTCCTGTGCAGCACTCTTTTTGCTCTTTTGACTTTCTTTTCTCCTTATTTTGCCTGCTTAAGATCTTCTTCCAGTAGCTGTACATTTTCTTCACCCTTCTTGTAACCCAATTCTCAAATGTTGCATCCAAGTATATTGGACAACCCCCTGGAAAGTTGTTAGTAGTTTGCTTCTTGTTACGGTAATAGAAGATATTGAAAACTTGTGCAATTCATGTTGTAGATTTTAGCTCCTCTTCCCATTGGGTTCGCCGTCTTTTTGGTTCATTTGGCTACCATTCCCATCACCGGAACCGGCATCAACCCTGCTCGGAGCCTTGGAGCTGCCATCATTTACAACAGAGATCACGCCTGGGATGATCACGTAAGCCTCTCTCTCAATATGTAGCAATTACGGCTCATTTCCTTCTAAGCGAGCACTATATTGACAATTTAGATCCTCTATTTTAGTTAATGTTTCATCTCCTCCTATTCTATTTTCCATAGATATATAACATGTATACTTAATATTTTCTTATAAAAATATTTGATTGAGAATCAGATATACTTATCATATATACATCCAATTGAAATAAGAAATTAAACAGGGAATGGAATCAGATACACTTGACATATATATTTTGCAATACATTTTTCTTTTATTGAAAATGGTTTTTATTGTTTGTATCTCAGTGGATCTTCTGGGTTGGACCCTTCATTGGAGCTGCTCTTGCTGCTGTGTACCACCAGATTGTCATCAGAGCCATTCCTTTCAAAAGCAGGGGCTGATCTGCAACATGTTGGCATCTGAATTAAAGCTGTATTCTTTGTGAAGTCTTATAATTCTCCTCTCTGTTTTTTAAGCTGTTAAATATGGTGTGTAAATTATGAGGCTATGTATCTATGCTTGTTGCAACCTATGAATGAAACTGAAATACGTATTTTACCCTTTTCTCCTCTCTACATATTTAGTTTAGTGGAATATCGAATTCTTGCTATAAATACTTAGCAAGAATTCTCGTTTTAGTTTGATGTTAACTCTATATTGTACTAGTAAAAGATATGTGCATTTTAATTATTGCACCTAAAAGACTTTGAACAGAAAAATTTAATATTAGAATATGAGGTAATATATTATTTCTCTTTAGTAATGTTGTATTTTGATTTTTAATTTTAAGTATTTTTCTTAACAAAGCTGTAATTATATTTTAAACAAATGTCTTTCCATTAATAATTCATTTGTAAAAATGGGACCAAAATATAGGGATGACATATCAATTTGATTGAGTATACTGTTATATTCTAGCATTGTTGAACGGATTTTTGTTAAATAAAAATATTTATGTTGTTGTGAATTAATTTAAAGACAAAAAAGTGTGTAAAATAAATTTTTTAGGAAAAACAAAAATATGATAAAGTGAAATACATAAAATATCAATATTACTTCAACATAATAAAAAGTTTGGTATTTAAAACCTGGAATATGAAAAGACATCAAAGAATAAGAAATGCTATTTATATGAAATGAATTTAAAAATTATTAAAGAAACTAAAAACTTCCCACAGACAAAATTTTATGAGTAAGCAAAAGAATTCAAAGATACCTTCGTTTGGAAAATAAAAAAGACTGAAAAGGACAGAGCACAACATTGACGGACCAAAAGACGGTTGAATAAATTTAGAATTATAAAATTTTAGAGTTACTTTAAAAAGATGATGACTATATATTAAGTTGAATACTTAATATATAAAATATTAAATAACTGACTATAAAAAAGTCAGCAAAATATGTCTTCTTGTAATTTTCACATAAACATTGCCAAGTCAAAATAAAAATATGATAGTAAAGATAAAAAAAAAAAAAAAAAAAAAAATTGAAAGCAGAGTGATAACATAATTGCATTTAAATTTATTTTTAGAACCTAAGCTACTAAGAAAGAGAAAATTAGAATGTAAAACACAGAAAAGATGAAATATTATATTTTTTGCAAAATTTTATATAGATATAATTAGATCTTTGTATTGTAAAACAAGAATTTGAAATTTAGAAAATAAATAACAAAATAAATGTGCAACAGTTATTAATAGTTCAAGTAAAATTGAAATTTAGAAGAATAAAAGAAAATAAAGCTAAATATAGATTTTGATAATTAAATTATACTCATTGTATAACCTAAAAAGTAATAAGTGTATTTACTATTGATATAATCATCTCCACAATTTTTTTAAAAAGATAAAAAAAAATATTAAAGAATATAAACTAATTAAGTAGTACTCGAATTTTTCTAATAGAGTTTGAATAAACATATCGGTATATACACACACATACACAGACACACACTTATATATGTATGAACAAAAATAGAAAATTAAATGATAAGACTTTTAAAATCATAAATATTTTAAGGCTGAAACAAATAATTAAAATAGTAACGCTAATAAATATATACCATCTTAAAATTATAAAATAGACGAACAAATTACATATAAATTACATTTAGACTTTAGATCAATGGGTTTCGCAGCGAAGCAGCACATTAGTGCCCAGAAAACCTTGCCTTTCGACTAACATATTTCAACGACACAACATGTCTATAAAAAGTAATAAGTTTGTATCTATGATTTAATTCATGTCAGAGCTCAGCTCGAAATCTTTGTAATAATTTTGTGTTTTATTTTTTATTCAAAATAGTTATAAAAGCTAAATTATTTTGTCTTTATTAACTTATTTAGGGAAAATTTCCCTTTATATTCTGTTTTGCATCATCTTCTGCAACAATTTAAACATCGACCATTATGTTCTCAAGTCGAAATGCAAATGATGAAGCTCGCTTTCCTATTCTTTCTTTCTTTTTTTTTTTTTTTTTCAATTCATTCTCTTTCTTATGTTGATTAAAAGTCCCTTGATTTATTCATCCGCTTCTCTATCTTCTAACCAATTTTAGAATGAAAATAGGGAACTGATTAGTTAAATCTCGATAATTATATTCCAATTATTAGGGATGGTAACGAGGTGGATTCAGGGTGGATTTGCCAAAATTCATGACTTGTCTTGTTAAAATTTTTATGGACCCAAAAATTGTCTCGAAAACTTGACGAGTTGGATCCATTAAACTCACTAGACCCATTTTCTATATTTAAAAAATAAAAAAATATCTTTTGAAAAAGATAATATCATCATAACTTTATAAATATGAGAAAATAATATTATTAACAAAGATTAAATTTTTAAATATTTATATATGCATGATTTAGTTTTTAAAAAATTATAAATTGCAAATATTATTTTACATATTTAATGCATAAACTATTTGTGATGACAATATTATTAAATTCATATAGAATATATATGTAATATGTGCATTTCTTTACATATATATGAATACACATCACATAAATATACACATAATAAATAAAGTTAGTATATATAATGATGCAAAATAAAAAATAGCACCAATAAAAGAAGAAAATGTATTCAAGAGAAACTGCTCTAATTTTTTAGCTAAAAAAATGAAGATCTCATACCCCTTTAAATTAGATACAAGTTTTTTATACTTTGGAGAACCCACTTTCTCCCTTTAACTACCGCATATTCCTCATATTTGGCCCACTATTAGCCATGATCTATATAGAGTCACGAATAATTGCCACGTGTATGTTGATCTTTAATTGCTTCCTATAATTTTGAAAACTCGTCTGCGCCTTCATCAAATTATTCTTCTGGCCGAGCTAAATTAGAATCCGGGAAAGGGCTCAACTTGGTCTAATCTCTCTTGGTTGTAGCTCAGTCGACTTTTCTTGGTTTCCTCTTGGCTGAAGCTCGGTCAGCTTTTCTTGGTTTCCTCCTGGTTGAAGCGCGGTCAGCTCTTCTTGGGGAATAACAAAGAAAACCTCTACTGAATTAGCTTGGGTATGGGCCAACTCATAGGGACTTTAAGATGGCATCATCATCCCCCCATTTTTCTGTCTAAAAAATATTTTTTAGACTAACATGAGGTTCCTTATAACCGAGATAGTACCTCCCGAGCTGGAAGAGACCAGCAATCATTTGTAATCGGGTAACATGGCCGAGTTGTTAGTCCAGAAAATACATAAATGATCTGTTTGATACTGAGAAGCTTGGAGGGGATGTTGAGCTCTTCGCTGCCCCTTGCACATCCATATCCAAGAAATGTTTGATGGGATGTGGTGTCATTAGCCATAAATGCGGTGGCTTTCTCTTTTTCCTAGGTGATAGAAGTATCTTCAAATTTCAATCTCCATTAATGCATACACTAATCTCCATGCCACTTGTACAACTACGATTATTTCCCCCTTCCACCTCTTTCCTTATATAAATTCCTCCCCTTTTTCAAAATCTCTCCTCATTTTTTAAAATCTTTCGCCCTCCACATTTCTTAAAACACATCTTCTTCATCTCTTCATCTCCCTAACCCCGTCTTCCCTTTCCTCCACTAGATTTCTTCCAGTTCATGCACGAAAACTAGGTTTTTCCTTTTAATTCCTGCCTTTGCTTTGTATATTTGTAATTCCTCCTTTTCTTTTCTGTTATTTTGCCCCCATTTCTATATATGCTTTTTCCTCCTAAAATTTCCTTCTTCATAAGGACATATTCATCTTCATATCCTCCATGCCCCAACATCTCAGTCCAGAAATTCAGATTCATCTTTGAGTTGGCCCCTTGAGATTTTGAATGAAATCGAGAAATGAATGATTGAGTCGATCGCAAACTTAGCTCCTAATGAAATTTATCATTCTCATATGACCCAAAATAAAGGTGTTAGGCTTTATGGATAAATGGGCATTCCTCCAGAGTGCCAAATAGTGATCCCCAGTCTTCCAATATCCCCCACTTGCCCTCTGCATGGTTTTTATGTTTTTACCTAGAGCAATTGCGAGGTGGGTTGAGATTTCCCATACCCAAGTTGCTAGTTCTAATTTTTAGGGGTTTAGGTATTCCCCTCAGTCAGTTCACTCCTAACTCTTTTAGACGATGATAGGATTTCTTGTACAATGCCGATTTCTCTAAATAGAGCCCACCACTTCCTTGTTTCATTCTCTCTTCTATCCCCAAACTCAAAGTAGTGGTTGTTTCCGTATCGCCTCTAGCGATGATATAACATTTATATCCAAATATCCAACCTCAATAAAACAATGGAAAGAAAAGTATTTTTTCATATCCTCTCCCGAGCCCTGGGGCTTTCTCACTATCTGGGTAGATGAATCTCCTAGCTCGGGCTCTTCTCGACATCGGTACTCAACCGTAGGTTGGCAAGCCCTACTAGATAGGCTAAATAGTGTATAGTTACAACTAACTTATTTAGAAAAGAAGGGCTTTCTTTATCATTTTGCCATCTGTCCTAAAGTTAAAGAGCTCTTTGAGCCTTTTGGTATTTCCTCTCAACTTATCTTATCTCATTTTGCCCTACTAAAGCTTTCTTGAAGGCCACTCTAGCTAAGCAGCAGCTAGGTCGGATAAAGAACAATAGGCCTGCTAAACAAGGTGGTAGGGCTAGCTCCTCCTCAAAATTACCAGCTCGCTCAACTCCAGAAGCTCCTCTACTAAAGCGAGCTACTCCATCTGCTCCTGAGGTAGTTCCTATTACAAATGAGTCAGAGTAGATTATAGAAGAGCTGAGCTCCTTACAGCTCAGGAAAAGCCGTCTTAATGCATACTTGATGGTAGATAGCTAAGTTTTATCAGATGCTTCTTTTTCTCTAGAAAGGGATTTTCTAAGAGGTTTAGTGGGTAGCTTTGACCACCAGGAAGTAGATGAGATGTCTTTTGAAGATCTTCGAGCCCAATTTGCTAGTTATCTATCTTGGGTAAAGACCTAAATTTATGAACTTTGTATAATTCTCAACTTATTCCTCAACTCCCCTTCCCCTTCTCCCATTTGTAGACGAGTATCATGGCAGGAGGGCTCCTAGCTAGATGGGAAGGTGAGGAGAGTAAGCTGAAAGAGAAGTTTCAGGAGTTAAAAGAGCAATTTACTACTCTGCAAGGGAAGTATGATGAGACCTCTGCAGTTCTATCTAAAGCTGAGGTAAAGGTGGCCGAGTTTGTGTCCTCTCATGAGGAGGATATAGAAAAAGCTAAGGAAGAAGGCCTTAGGGAAGGTCGAGACTCATTTTTTGATGTTTTTCATGCTACTAATGAGGGTGCATAGTTCTTGGAAGCTTCCTGGCAGTCTCGTCTGCTAGAATACCAGAAGAGCTTGACATATAAGCAATATTTAGCTCAAAAAGGCTTTGAAGTATTACAATCATGGTGTAGACGTATGCATCGACCAGCTACAAGCTCAAGGTATCATAGAGGCAGGCGAGCTCAAACTGCTATGGATAAGATGCTCGACCTTGAAAGTCTTCTTCACTCAGATGATGACGTGGCTCAAGAGGAAACTGAACTATCCACTCTTGGTGATGATGCCGAGCTTGCCCAACCTGAGAATCAAGACACCACGATCATGATGGTTCATTCTGGCCAGCCTGACAATGTTACACCTTAAATCCTTTTCATGCTCGGCTCAAGCTATGGGCCATTTTCTTCCCAGTTTTTGTTTTGAACTATGTATTAGAAGGACCAAGCTTATGAAGGAACATGTTGTGCCCATACAGGGCCTTTTATGCAATCAATGAAATTTATTTTTCTAGTGATTTTGCGTATTCTTCCATTCTTTAGATTCAATATGGTTAACATTTTTCACCGAGCTCATCAAGGCACATTGAACTTGATGACTCCTTGAGAGCTATCTACCGAGCTCACAAAAGCTCTTCCTCATGCGAGGTTCATTAGACCTTTTTTACTTGTTGGAGTTTAATTTAGCTGAGCTCCTTTGAGCTTTTCTATTCGCTATGCTCTTTCGAGCTCTTATATCTTTCCTTCTATATTTTTGAGTTGGCTTCGCTGAGCTCATCGAAGCTTTCAACTCTTTGGAGTTGGTTTTGCCAAGCTCATTAGAGCTTTCAACTCATTAGAGTTGTTTTACCGAGCTCATTGGAGCTTTCTACTCTTTGGAGTTGCTTTTACCGAGCTCATTAGAGCTTTCAACCCGTTAGAGTTGTATTACCGAGCTCATTGGAGCTTTCTACTCTTTGGAGTTGCTTTTACCGAGCTCATTAGAGCTTTCAACTCCTTGTAGTTGTTTTACCGAGCTCATTGGAGTTGTTTTACCAAGCTCATTAGAGCTTTCAACTCTTTTTCTGCCAAGCTCATTAGAGTTTTTAACTCATTGTAGTTATTTTTTCTAAGCTTATTGGAGCTTTTCCTCTAGCCATGGGCAAATCTTGTAAGATAAAATTAAATTGAATAAAATCTTTCGAACAGCCATGACATAATATCACATGAAATAAGTCCTCAAAAAGATAATAAAGGAAAGCCTTCAAGCAGAAGTAATACATATGAACGAACAAGAAAGAAATAAATAATGACAAACGAAACATTTACGTGTAAAAGTGTCTTAAGTTTTAGATATTCCAAGGCGGAGCTAACTTCTTCCCTTCTAGTGTTTCCAACTTATACGCTCATTTAGATATCGTCTTGATAACTCTACATGGTCCTTCCCAGTTCGGGTCAAACTTTCTAACATTACCACACACACTAGCTCTCCTCAACACCAAGTCCCCAAGCTACAATGTTCTAGACTTAACCTTTCTATTGAACTCCGTTTGTATCTTCTGCTTATACTGAGCAGCATAAAGATAAGCACTCTTTTTTTTCTCTTCAATCAAGTCCAACTAGTTTCGAATTAGCTGTTCATTACCTTCTTCATTGTATGTTAAGACCTTATGAGATTTAATACCAACTTCAGCTGGGATCACTACATCCATTCCATAGACTATGCTGAAGGTGTTTTCCTGGTGGATCTTCGAGGAGTAGTGCGGTAAACCCATAGAACATTAGGCAACTCTTCCACCCAACTACCTCCAACATGATCTAATCTTACTTTCAAGCCCTACAGCAAAATGCGGTTTGTGACTTTTGCCTCCACATTTGTCTGAGGATGAGCTACCAAACTAAATCTTATCGGATATTTCATTTCCTCGCACCAAGTTCTTACCTTACTCCCTTGGAATTGCCTTTCGTTATTTGACACGAGCTCGTGAGGATCCCATACCAACATACTATACTTTTCCATAAAAACTTCAAGACTTCCAATTTGCTAATCCTGGTTAACGCCTTTGCTTTTACCCATTTATTGAAATAGTCCACAGATACTAACAAGAACTTCTTTTATCTTGCAGTTATCAGAAATAGCCCCACGATATCTATCCCTCACTTGGCAAATGGACAAGGAGAGCTCATGGTATGCAAGGGTTCGGCAAGGATGTGACTTATTTGGGCATTTTTCTTACATTTTTCACATTTTTGTACTAAGACTCCAACATCAGCACAGACAGTAGGCTAAAAATATCCAACTCTCATCATCTTGCTCGCCAACGCTATCCCTCCAAGATGATTTCCGTAACAACCCTCGTGTATTTCTCTAAGGATATATTCACTTTCTCAAAGCGAAAAACACCATAATAATGGCTAGGAGAAAGCCCTCTTATAGAGTAGTCTGTTTATAAGGGTAAATCGAGATGCCCGAACTCTGAGTTTGGGGTCAGCATCCTCCTTTTCACCTCTAAGGTATTGCCGAATAGGTGTTCTCCAGTCCACATCTTCTTCTATAGTAAAGACAATAGCTTCAATGACTTCCTTGTCTAGCTCTTGAATGGTCACAGAACCAGCTCCGCATCCTTTGAAAGAGCTTGCTATTTATGCCAAGAAATCTGCTCGAGTATTCTCCTCTCTGGGTGTCTGAATTATTCCAACTCTATCAGTTGGCCTTTAAGTTTTTCTACTTGCTGAAAATATTAATCCAAGCGTAGCTCTTTCACATTATACTATCCTATTGTCTGCTTCGCCACCAATTGCTAGTCAGTATATACTTGCACTCACCTTGCTCTCCTCTAATAGCCATTTTAGTACCCTCAATCAAGGCTATATATTCAGCTTCATTTTGGAAGATATGAAGTGAAATCTGATTTCGTACTCCAGCTCGTCCCCCTCTGGGCTAATCACGACCACTCTTGCTTCACTACCATTCACACATGACGAACCATCTATGTATATTGACCACACATCTGCTTCTGCTGACGGAAAGGTAGCATCCACCATGAAATTTGCTAGAGCCTGAGCCTTGATAGCTTTCATAGGAGCATACTGGATGTCGTACTCCCCTAATTCCACCAACCACTTGATCATCCTTCCTACAACATCTGTCTTTCCCAGGGTTTATCTAAAGGGCTGATCAGTTCTAACCACAATTATGTGCGACAAGAAATATGGTCTCAAACTCTTGGCAGTTATCACTAATGCCTAGGCCAACTTGTCTATTATGGGGTATCTTAGCTCGGCAGCAAGCAACAACTTGTTCACATAATAAATAGGCTTTTAGCTGGCACCTTCCTCTTTCACTAGGACTGAGCTTACAGCCTAATCAGATATAGCAAAATATAAAAAAATTACTTCATCAGACAAGGATTTAGTTAATAATGTCAGAGTATACTTTTAGCTCTTCAAAAGCTCTCTACTCTACCTTTCCCTGTTCAGATTTCTTGGCTTTTCTCAATACTACAAAAAAGGGTAAGCTTCTATCTGCTGCTCGGGATATGAATCTATTGAGAGCGGCAATCTTCCCGGTGAGCTTCTGAACTTTTTTTAAGCTTTGAGGAGACCTCATATCCAAGATAGCCTGTATCTTTTCTAGATTAGCTTCTATACCCCTTTCTGTCACGAGATATCAAAAAAACTTCTCCCTTGTCACTCCAAGAGCACATTTACTAGGGTTTAGTTTCATGCCATGCCTTTCTTCTCAAGGTTTCTAGAGCTTTTTTCAAGTCATTTGCATGGTTAGCTTGGCAAGCACTCTTCACCAACATATCATCTATATAAACTTCTATATTTCTCCTGATTTGATCCTTCAACATTCTGTTTACCAACCTTTGGTAGGTAGCACCTGCATTCTTCAATCTAAAAGGCATAACTACGTACCAATAAGTACCTTTGGATGTGATGAAGCTCACTCGCTTACGATTATCCGGATGGAGGGAAATCTAATGGTACCCTTGCAAAGCACCCATCATACTCAACAACTTATAGCCATATGTAGAATCCACTAGTTGATCAATTCGCGGCAATGGGTAATGATCTTTAGGGCAAGCTTGGTTTAAATATCTGAAATACACACACATCCTCCATTTATCAACATGTTTGGGGACTAGTACTACATTAGATATCTATTATGCGAATTGAATCTCCATTATGTGCCTAGCATCCAGTAGCTCCTCTACCTCCTTCTGAATGATAAGATCCTTCTTTGGTCTAAAGTCACTTTTCCTCTACTTTACTGGTTTGGAAATAGGATCTATATTGAGCTTGTGCACAATTATACTTGGCTCAATTCCAATTAGATCTTTTGCCAAAAAAAGCAAATACATCCACATAATCTCTTAATACCTGAGTAAGCAAAACTATCTACTCCTTATCAAGGTACGCTCCCGATCGTGTGGTTTTCTCTGAATCTCCTGGTACTAGCTCTATGGTCATGAGCTCGCCAGCAGGCTTAAGTTGACCTTGTGGCTCAATTATCTCAGGCCCATTAGAATTTTCACGCTTTTGCTGGTAGATCACTTCTCTAGCTTTCGCTCTCCTTTCTTCACTAGCTCTACATAGCACTTTTTTGATATGCACTGGTTTCCAACCACTTTTCCCACAGAATGGCCAATCATGTACTTGAGCTTCATGTGGTAAGGCTAAGCCACTGCCTGAAAGAGTTGCAACATGGGCCTGCCAAATATAACGTTATAGATAAACGTAGCATCAACAATTAAGAATTTTACCATGCAAGTTTTGCGGTGTATTCCTGAACCTAAGGAAACAGAAAAAGTAATTTGCCCCAACGGTCGCACTGCTTCTCTAGTAAAATTGAATAATGCTGCTTCTATAGACTCTATGATAGTATTACTCAACTCTATCTATTGGAGAGCAGCCAGAAATAAGATATCCATTAAGCTTTCTTCATCCACAAAGATCCAAGCTACCTCATAATTAGCTATGGAAGCAGTGATAACCAGAGCATCTTGGTGGGATATGTGCATATCTTTAAGGTCTTCAGGCCTAAACTAAATTATAGGCATCCAATCTCCCACACTGATTGCTGCCAATTTCTTATTTTTAGATTGGATTAAAGCCCGTGCTTGAGCTTTCTGAGCTCGGTGAGTATCTGCTCCTGTGGGTCCTTTGAAGATAATGTGAATCACACCTCTTCTTGGTGGGTCCTTTTGGCCTACTTTCATTCCAAGCTTATCTCTTTCCTTCTGCTCCCTATATTGAGCTTTGTTAGGTCGGCCACTTCTAGCATTTATAGGGATCTGCAAAAATTCTCCCAAGTGTCTATCCCTTATCAACTCCTCTAATTCATTTATCAAATGCACACATTCTTTTGTTACATGCCCATACTCATTGTGGAACTTGCAGTATTTGTCTGATCTAGGTTTCTAGGGAGCCTCGTTAGCAGAATATGGCCACCATAATAGGTTCCTATGTTCAATAGCTTGCAACACCTTTTCTCTTGGCATCATGAGAGAGGTGTAATAGTCGAACCTAGGAGCAAATTGAGTGGCTCATGGTTAGGATGCATTCAATATTCGTTGTTGCAGTATATTAGATGGCCGAGCTCTTTCATTCGACCTAAACTGCTTCCCTACACCAACCTCTTCCTTTTTGTCTATGCGCTTCTTTCCCAACTTTTTTTCTTAAGCATTACATGCCTCATCCTCATGGATGTATTTCTCATCTCGAGGTAGTAATTCATCATAATTATCAACTAACGTCTGGCTCAAAGATCTGAAGAACGAACCAGGTCTGAGTGCCTATGTAAAAGCGCTGGCTAACACCTCAAGAGTAGTTGAAGGAGCCTCTAAAGCGGCTGTAGTAAATCTTTTAACAAAGGCTCTCAATGTTTCATTCTCTCACTGTCGAAAGGAGAGTAGGCTCTAAGCATTGCGGTGGTAATGCTTGGTGTTGGTGAATTGGTGTGAAAACTTGCGAGAGAAATCGTCAAAAGTGTTTATGCATCAGGGATGTAGCTACCCAAACCATCTCTGAGCCGTTTCTCCCAAGGTAGTTAAGAAAGTCCGACATTTCACTCCATCTGAAAATTGATACAGCAATGCTAAATCCTCAAATTCACGTAAATGATCAGTAGGATCAGAACCTTATGGTATTTTTGCATGGAAAAAGACTTATGATTATCTAGGAAGGGATCCAGTAGGATTGAGTTTTCAAAAGGTGATTCCCTGACTCATCTTTTCTCTTCTCCCATCAATTTCCTTTCATTTCTCTTAATTCTTTCCTCATGTCCTCCATTGCAGCTACAACATCAGCCAGCAATCTTCTTTTTTCCTGCCGTCTTGTAGGACGGACGGATACTTGGCTTTCAACTACTTCTTTTTCCTCCCCCCTTCCTATTAAAATCTTTAATTCCGCCTTTCCTATGAAAGCTGCCTACTTTTTCCCTTCTCTCTGGCTCATCCATAAGTGGTACAACAGGTGCAATAGTAGGGTCTGTTCCCCCAGGAAAATTTTTGCCTAATAAAATAGGAATTAGGGGTGGCCTTGCCTCAACAGTTTTTATGGCCACCATTCCTAAAAGAGGTGCCATGATAGGGGAGCCTATCACCTGACTTCTCCCCATAGGATGTGGGATGAAGGGAAATTGCATATCCCAAGCCATCCTTGATACAGGTATGAGCAGGATTCTTGCTATGGAGGCATGTGTGGTAACAACTAGAGTTGCTGGGAAAGGTATTAGTATAGGGGCATGAAATGGTAAACCAGGCGGTGGTATTCATGGTACAAAAGGCATGGCCATCGGAAACGGTGGTGTGGCAGGCAGCCTAACCAACCCGATTCCTAGTATTTAGGTGGCCATGAAAGGGTTGACTGTAGAATACAGAAAACTCCACTGCTTAGGAGCCAATTATCCCATACTAGGGGGTACATCGAGAAAACCCCTCCGCTTTGGTAGCACTACCTCCTCCGAAGGACAAGACACTCTCTCCTTCGATAGAGTTTTTGCTTGCTCAACCTATGGGGCATTTAACATCTTCCTCTCCCCGTTTCTTCCTGATTCACTCATTTCCTCATGTCTGAACTCAGAACTTTCCCATAGACGGTGCTAATTGATGCAAAATGAAAAGTAGCACCAATAAAAGAAGAAAATATATTCAAGAGAAGCTGCTCTAATTTTTTAGCTAAAAAAAATAAAGATCTCATACCCCTTTGAATTATATATAAGTTTTTTATACTCTGGAGAACCCACTTTCTCCTTTTAACTACCCTATATTCCTCATATTTGGCCCACTACTAGCCATGATCTATATAGAGTCACGGATAATTGCCACGTGTATGTTGCTATTTAGCTGCTTCCTATAATTTCGAAAACTCCTATGCGCCTTCCTCTAATTGTTCTTCTGGCCGAGCTGAATCAGAATTCGGGAAAGGGCTCAACTTGGTCTAGTCTCTCTTGGTTGTAGCTTAGTCGACTCTTCTTGGTTTCCTCCTAGCTGAAGCTCGGTCAGCTCTTCTTTGGGAATAACAAAGAAAACCTCTATTGAATTATCTCGGATATGGGCCGACTCATAGGGAATTTAAGATGGCATCATATAATATTTTAATGGAGCGTGTTTAGGTTCAAAGATTCGAACCCATGACCCATCCCAAGACCCATTTATACCTTCAAAATCCGCCATAAGTGGAGCAAGTCTGAATTGAACCCAAACCCATTGTCATCTCTACCAGTAATAGACCATCGAATCTGGAACGGGATAAATGTGTAATCTAAAATACATTAAATCTTAGTAATTTATTGTCAATAAATTAGCATCAAACATTTCTTGTGAACCACAAACGCGTGGAAGTAGACACTAAGAAAATATATTTTATTCTCAAGATACTTAAGAATGTAAGATAAATGGCATTTCATTCTTATTTATAATAATTTCTACAATTTACCATATATTGTGCTATGTAAGAGTAACTTTTCTAAATTGCACGAAGTGTGCACAAGGTAAAACACTGGACAAATAAATCATAATTGCCTCTAGAAAAAATGCAGCAACAGAAGAACAATTAGTTCCCTAATTAGTTCCGCCCCGGCCTCATCAGACCCATTTTCTATATTTAAAAAATTAAAAGAATATATTTTTGAAAAAGATAATATCATCATAACTTTCTAAATGTGAAAAAATAATATTATTAACAAAGTTTAATTGTTTAAATATTTATATATGTATGATTTAGTTTTAAAAAAATTATAAATTGCAAATATTGTTTTACATATTCAATGCATAAACTATTTGTGATGACAATATTATTATATTTATATGTGCGTTTGATACGGAAGAATAAGGTGATTAGCCCCTTCAATCCACATTAGTAACCTATTTGATATAAGAGATTATGGTGATCGGCCGAGCCAACATTGACTCCAAGCCCTCATTGAGCTTGTATTGTTCAGACGATTGGTGCTAATTGTCATCCCATGATTAGATGTGAGATTGTAATATGACTAGATCAACTAAAAATATATATAGATGAATTTGTCCCTCATTTTGACGTGGCTAATTTTCAGAGATGGACAAATGAGGGCAATAATGGAATTGAAGAAAATAGTCTTTCTCAATCTTTCAAATCAAACAGGAATGCAAAATTAAGGAATTTATAATCTGAATACAGTCTCCAATATCAAACAAGTATATTAATCTATTCAAATAACCCCTAATTTTGTCCAGCTAAGATTAGGTGTAATTAATAGAATATATATGTAATATGCACATTTTTTTACATATATATATAAATACACACTACATAAATATACATATAATAAATAAAGTTAGTGTATATACTATTTTAACAGTGTGGGTTTAGGTTTAAAGATTGAAATTCAAGACTCATTTATACCTTCAAAACCCGCCTCATTCAAGTTGAACCCGAACTCATTGCCACATCTACCAATAATAGACCCTGGAATTGGATAAATGTGGAATCTAATACATTAAATCTTGATAATTTATTGCCAATAAATTAGCATCAAACATTTCTTGTGAACCGCACACGTGTGGAAGTAGAACATTAAGAAAATATATCTTATTCTCAATATAGTTAAGAATGTAAGATAAATTGCATTTCATTCTTTATTCATAATAATTTCAACAATTTACCATATATTATGCTATATAAGAATAACTTTTCTAAATTGCACGAAGTCTGCACAATTTAAAACATTGGACAAATAAATCATAATTGCACGCATTGAAAGAATTATCTTAATAAATATTTTTAATATAAGATTTTGTCATTTTTCATTTTTTCTTCCCAATATAAAAAGCTCATTGATTTCGTCATGCTATTCAAGAACAATTAGCTCCCTAATTTGCAACCATTGAACTCATAGGAAAGTTTCATTTATTATTATTATTTCAGTGGAGGCGAGAGATTTTGTACTTTCATAGCACAATATAAAAATATTATATACATATATATTTACATACAGCCTCACAACATCTCATAATCAGGCCCATCCATGTATCTCACAACCAAGTTATAGAAACCAAACACAACTGAAGAATTTAGGCAATTTAAATAACCTCGATTATTTTCATGCACTAGTTAGTAGGTGTAAAATAATGGATATTGGGTCTAACTCATCTTAAAAAATAGCTTAAGAGGTAAGGATTATCCAAAACCATATAGAGAGATCATAACTTATTTATTTCAACAAATGTGGGACACCCCGCGCATGCTCAGTAATGAACATTTGGAGCTTGGAATAACATAAAATTGGTGGCCCAACAATACTGGGCAACCCAATATCGGGAATGACTGGCTCTGATACCATGTTAAATAATGGACCTCGGGCCTAACTCACGCCAAATGCTAGCCCAAAAGGTTAGGATTGCCCAAAATCATATATCGAGATCACAACTTATTTATTTTATTAATATATGATACTAACAGTAGGCTTAGCCTCTAATTCATTGACCTCAAATCTTACTCTTGATGCTTGTTTTTGATTACGTACTCCAAAGCTTTATCCAACGTAAACTCAAATGACAGCTCCGGTTCAAGACCTGTAAGCCTTCTTGAAGCCAGGAACTGACTAGTTCTTGTAGTTTGATTAGAAAAGATGTGAACTAG
The DNA here is from genome assembly GCA_018894105.1 of Jacaranda mimosifolia. Lineage (NCBI taxonomy): Eukaryota > Viridiplantae > Streptophyta > Magnoliopsida > Lamiales > Bignoniaceae > Jacaranda > Jacaranda mimosifolia. The sequence goes on from CM032119.1 coordinate 33,850,316, forward strand.
TACCTACTTCCTCTATTTAATGTTTGTTGGTATAATTTTTGTAAATAAAAATTTATTATATAATGCAGTAGCATAAATTTAACACTAAACAATTAGCACAAAACTAAGTATAGGAGAAATAATTGAAACCACCAAAAACAAGTAAAGAATTTGTCAAGAATTCAAACCGGAAGCAATAAACTGAGGATTAAATAAATAGCGAGTCGAGGCCTGCACGAGCACAACTTCCTTAAGGTTTTATTCACCTCCCACCGGGGCCTGAGGACTGCTGACGGACAACCTCTCAAGATACAACGACTCCAAACAACCAAAGGTGGCACTCCTATTGGTTGAACCTCTAAACCGAACTGACTTGAACCCCTTGTACTTAATGAAAAATGTGTATGTATGTATGTGAGAATGAATGCCTAGAGTGCTAGAATGCTTGTCTATTTTTCTTATGAAATGACACTAGACAACACCTATATTTATAAGACTTAAGTGCCTATTCCTATAAGACATGTGTCTATTCCTGTAAGACATGTCCCTAATTCTGTCAAACTAAATAAAGGTTGTGACCTTTATTTTAAATTTCAAAAGACATGGGTTGCAACTTTCTAGGAAATTAGACATGCCTATTGGATGAATTAATTTCGGTCTCAATATCCGAAATTTAAAATAATCCTAATAATAATTATATAGAATTATTATTATTATTATTATTGGATTATCATTATACACTATCCACCCACTCCCATGTCTTAATATAATTTTAGCTCATAGCTCACTTCTTTAACTCAAATTGCTCATTCAATAATTTATTAATTTTTGCATTAAAATATCTCCTCAACGAGATAAATTATTTAGGTGCTAAAATTCTAACAATGTTGCTTCTCAATTTTCTTTTGTTTCATAGATGTTTTTACTCCCCTAATGCTAGAACTTTGTTTCTCTTTTTTGTGGATTTTTTGAGGCTTTTTCTACTTTAGACTTTTTTCTTCTGTCGTGATCTGGGTGCTCCTAAAATTGGTGCATTAAATTTAAGATCATATATGGACAATCCTCTCTTTCTTTTGAATTCTTAATATTCTGTAGTAGATTCTTTCTTTTGAATTCTTTATATTCCGTAGTAGATTCACTTTACATTAATACTTTTCTATTCTCTTGAGATTCAATCATCTTTCTATAGTATATAAAAAACAGATTACCCTTATATGGATAGAGATAAAACATTCAAGGTTGTAGATGAATAGGTTGAAAATGCACACTAGTGCAACAAAACAGACATTTCAATTTGCACATTCTGATAGCACAACATGAAATTGCACTATAAAAAGGAATATATGTATATATATGATCTAGTTCATATTAGATGCTCAACTCGAAATCTTTATATTAATTTAATGTTCCATCTTGTAAACAAACTAGTGACAAATGCTAAATTATTTTGTCTATATTAGTTTATTTAGGGAAGTTTTCCCTTTCTTTCAGCACGCATTATCTTCTGCAACAATTTAAAGATCAGCCATTTCATGAGAAACCCTATATCTTCTGATGAATTCCGCAAGAAAAATAGGGAACTAATTATTGTAAATCTCAATAATTATAGTCTCAATAATAGGATATAATTATAGTCTTAATAATAGACCGTGGAAGAGGACAAATGTACAGTGTACATTGTCAGGATTGAGTCTAAAACAATGAATCTTAATAATTGAGAGATAATAAATTTGAATCAAATATTCCTTGTTAATTAGAAAAGTGTGAACCTACTTGTCCAAATCAATTCTTTAAAGTACAATAAAAAAATATATCTTATCCTCAAGAGAATTAAAAACGTAAGATAAATTGCGTTTCATTCTTGTCTTGCTAACACAAACTATTTATCATATATAGTGAAAAATAGGAATAAAATTTTCAAATTTCACAAAGCCCGCACAAAGTAAAACATTGAATAAATAAATCATAATTAATTGCACTGAAAGATTTACCTACTTTCAAAATAAAATTTTTGTTACTTTTTATTTTTTTCCCTCTCCAGATTGAAGAGCTCATTATTTTACTAATCCTATTCTTTATTATAGAAAAGGAACAATTAGTTTCCTAAGCAAGCAATATTAATCTCATAGGAAAGTTTAATTAATAAGTTTGTTTTTCTTTCTTACAAATTCTTGTTGAGGCTTCTCCTACTTTGGGCTTGTTGTTGTGCCGTGAGTTGGATGCTTCTAAGCTTGATGCATTGAATTCACGATCATATATAGAGTGTCTGGACACTCTCTTTTGCATCCTTTATATTCCACAATGCTCCTTGCTATAAAACTTTTGTCCTAGAACATTTTTATAGTACTCTGACTCCTATGGAATGGAGACTTGCATAGCTTCATATCTGTACTTGTTCCGTTTTGAAACCCAAATTAAATGAGCCTATTCCAGCAATCCAATTGGACTCCTCAAGCATAATTGCCACTTCTTTGTCTCTTTTCTTGAGATCCAATCATCTTTCCCCATTATGCAACATATATATTACACTTATCTTCCGAGGACCGAAAAATATTTAGGGGTTCAGATCAATGGGTTTAGTTGAGAAGCAACACATTTGTGTCTAGAAAATAAGCGATTTGACTCACATATTTGATAGCATGACTAGCAATTGCACTATAAAATGAAATATTTATGTGTATGTGTGTACATATATATATATATATATAATTTACTTTATGTTAGATTATATATATAATCTACCTCATGTTAGATGCTCAGCTCGAAATCTTAATATTAACTTAGGATTTTTTTTTAATTATCTTATTTTCAAACTAAGCACAAGTGCTCAATTTTTAATTTTTTTTACTGATTTATTTAAAACAATTTCCCTTTCTATTCACTTTTGCATCATCTTTTGCAACAACTTAATTATTAGCCATTGCGTGTGTTCTCAAGTTATATTGCAAATGATGCAATACTTTTTTCTTTTCTTTTTCTTCTTTGTCATCTTTTCTATCTTATGTTCATGAAAAGCCTCGTCATTTTTCATCATCAGTTCTGCAATTAAAAATAATGGATTTAATTAGTGCAAAACACCAATAATTATAGTCTCAATAATACGGCTATAATAATATTCTTAATAATAGACCTTAAAAAGGACAAACACTACAAGAAAACATCCCTTCATCAACGGAAAATTTGTGATGGATACGAGTCCATCACAAATAGAAGATAATTGTGATGGATTTGTGACGGAGTACTAACAAATATAAAAAAGAGAAAAAAAAAATATATTTTAGTGATGGCATTTGTGATGAATTTGTGATGAACCTTTCTCCTAAACAAAAATCTAATAAAAATTTATATACTTAAGCATTAGTGATGAAATGTACCATCACTAATTCAAAATTAGTAAAATTATTGATGAGATTTATCATCACTATAATGTAAATTAATTAAAAATAATAATTTACACCATTCAAAGGATTCAAACTTGTGAGCTTAAATTAGAATCAGTGAAATTAGTGATGGATTTACTATCATTGATTTAAAGTTAACAAAAAATAAATTTAAGAAAGAAAAATTGCAATTGTGTAAGTTAGGAGTCGAACCTACAAACTTATGTCTCAAATTTTGTAGCTGGACCATTCCAGCTACAATGAAATTGTTGTGCAGTTTGTACACTTAATTTTACTTAACAGTGAATATCACAATGTTATAATTAAAACCTAAAATCTCAGTCCATTTCTTTCACAGAATCATCGCCTTTCCTTTTCTCTTTGCTTCACTTCGCATCTGCCATCTACTTCATTAGCACCTCGCATCTGCCATCTACTCCATTAGTGTATTTGGCGCAAAATATTCACAAGTCCAAATCCAAGTATTCTTTCACCTTCCTTTTCTCTCTCGTTCACTTGATTTCTAATTCTCTCTGTTTTTTGTTTTTTTTTGGCATTGCAAATTTTGTGCTGCGAGAATAGGTCACTGGAAAGCGATTGAAATGCATAAAATTTTTGAAATGATACCAATTTGAGGTAACTTTAATCAGTCATTTTTGGCTATTTGCGGTGAATCAAGCTGCTTGTTGTGATTTTCTGTAAATCGAGCAATTTTTGGTGATTTTGACTTTTTTCAGATTTTTTCAACGCATAAATGAGAGTTTATGAGTGAAGATTTATTTATGGAAATATACATTGATGCTGATTATGCTGGGTTAGTTATATATAGAAGGTCAACTATACTGATTATTGCATGTTTTTTGCTGAAAAATTGTGCTCAAAGTGAAATTGAATTGCTGTGAATTGACAGAGTTCTGTTTTTTTACTTCTTCTATCCATGATTGAATGAGCTGCCACCTTTCTAGTTGTGTGCCCGGGATATAGGAAACTAGAAATTTTAGGTTAAAGGAGACGTGGTTCAATGTTTTGTACATTTACATACGGCGAGGTGTTCTGTTACTTCGTTGATCATGTGGATTGGTTGATGCTGAGAAAGTTGTGTCCTTGTTAAATATGTATTTTCTTTAAGCTATTGTACTAGCTTTTGGAAATGAGAGAATGAGATAATCAAAGGAATGTGTACTTCAGGTGTTAATCCGTATGAGTTCCTGAATAATTTAATGTACTGCTTCCATTAGTGAATGAAACTTGCTAAAATTGTAACATTGGCTTTATAGACCAATGAATGTCTCTCCAAGCGGAAACTCTTTATTTCTACAACTTATGCTAGTTTTACTTTTAGGTTTTAAGTACCTTTATAACTTGCACTCTGGTTTGATTTCTGTGGGGCATTTAGTTATTTATTAGTTAAAGATCAATTATTTAGGAAATTTGGGAATGTGATTTCATTTTTGTCAGTTTAGTTCTTTAATTCCCTTTTGGTTTCATTATTCATTATATTCTTATGCTACGGTTCCCTAGATTGAAATGAGCTTTATGCTGAAACTTTGATTAACTTTGTTAAGACCAGAAGTCATTCTGTCACATTGTGATTGCTATTGTAATCCATGAATCGAAGGAATATGCGTACAATTTGAGAATCAAATAATCTTCATTTTGAAAATGCAAGAGACATCGAATTTTTCACCATAGTGGATATATTTGATGTGCTGTTTCTATTTTGTCTCTTATTATTTAGATTTCTGGCTATAATTTCATTTGCAAAGTCTTCTGGTTAGATTTAGTTCAAGTACGATATGTATTCTGTTTCATCTTGTTTTTTTCTTTTGTTGAAGTTGATATAGAGATTTTATGGAATTTGATGGTTGGAGCTATTTTTCGATGATGTTGATTTTCTTATTGTGAAGTAGCTTTTAGATGTTACTTTCATTATCAAATTCTGTAATACTGAGTTAATTGGTAAATAATAGATGATTGTATTACAATTTATGGAATATCAAAGGATGAAAAAAGAGGAGATTGATAAAGAAGGGAGGAGAGAGAAATGAGTGGGAAGACCAGTTATCAGTTACAATGGCTTGTTTGAGTTTCTGTAAAGTTGAGTCTGCACCTTTGTTCCTTTAAAATCTATTATTCCTCAGTAGATCAATTATCACTCTGCTATTCAACCCCATGGCCAATAATGGTTTTTCTGTAATATCAAATAAGACCAAAAAATCCCTCAAAGACTTTTCTTGGACTAGGCCATTCGAACATGCTGTTAATTACTTTGATCACTGTATGCCTTTTGAAAGCATGATATGCTGTTAATTACTTAGAATAGGTTGTCTCAAGTTTCACTATTAGATAAATCTCTGTTCCTGCCACTGAAAATAGTTGGCCTACAATTCTATAAGGTTCCTTCCTAAGTAAATTTTGTAAGCATTTCCATGAAACTAGCTTCAGCTCAGCTTTACTTTTCTGTGTTCTTCTTTGATGAAATTATATATTAACTGGGTTGGAAATTAAATATTCAATTTTCGATGATGAGTAGCATTAGTTGCTAATCTTAATACTATATTTGCTTGCTATATATGAATGGAGTAACTTGGAGATGGAAGAATTGAAGCTGAAAAAACTCAGTTCAGTTAAAAATTTCTGTGATTGCCCCAAATGGTTCAGAAAATTTGCTTCATATATACATATATATGTATGGAGATAGATCATAGATGGAGACAGCCAAGCTGAAGAGATTTGATGGCAAAAGGTTGTTTTGAATTAAATGCTGATTATTACAAGTTAATAAGATTTGGTGCTTAAATTTGTTTCTATTAATGCTGGGATATATAGAAATTTGTTATGATTAACTGTGCATAAGCTTGTTGTATTATTATTTAATGTCATGTGCCTGGTTTCCTTATCATTGATTCATTTGGATTGGAAAGATAAAAAAAAAACTTGTAGATATTGTCATGGGTTTCCACGTTACAGTTAATCAACATGAATCACAATAATGTGAAAATTTAAGATAAAATGAAGCTCATTAATGTAACACATGTGTGCTTGGTCTGATCTCAATTAATATCTAAGGTAAAAATATATTCCTAATATATATAGTTACTAAAAAATGTTAAAATTTGTCTTTTTATACAAAATTTCCATGGTTTTCTTTGGCTTTTGCCAATTGTATGGGTCCTAACATGAGTGATATCTATACTATGATGTATAAAAGGGAAAAGATCTTTCCCCTCATAAAATTAATGGCTGTTTTCATATTGCTATATTAAATTATTATTTATCAAAAATTATCTTTATATGTATGTCATAACTTCTTTTTGTCACTAACACAAAATGAGTTTATTTTTCTTTGTTCAGTAAGGCTAAAATCTTAATGTATCTATGTATAGCTTGATAAGTAATCCTTATAAAAATGTGGCTGGAGCAATTTCTGGCACTATCAAGAGCTACTTTATTGCTCCATGGGAAACTGCGAGAAGTGTACCGCCTGAGGCAATGGATGCACTATGGGAGGCATTTAAGGTAATGTCCTAGTTTTTTGTATGTTCACTATACTTTCATTAACATTAAGAAATATAATAATATATTATGTATATAGTAGAAATGTTAAACTTGTCATTTCTTATGTGTTCTATTTAATAGGGACGATTTCTTATGTGTTCTATTTAATAGGGACGATTTCAGTGGAATTTTGATGATGAGTACATAATTCATGGAGTATAGCTCAAAATGGTTTCAGTTAGCTTTCGCACTACCCTTAACATTGCTCGAAGCAATGCTGTAAAGTTGGCTAAGTCAAACAATCCTCCAGATTGGAATGGAAAGGGTCCTAAGTGGATGTCAAATGAAGTTTGGAACCAATTAATTGATAATTACTTTGACACTGAGAGATTTTTTAAAAAGTCACATTTTGGAAGGAGAAGCCGCTTAACAATCAAGGATGGATCAATCTCAAAACATACATGCGGTTCTATTAGTAAGAAAGAACATGAAAGAAGAATGGTGTGTACTAATAAAAATTTTGAAGATGTAACTATGTGAAAAGAAGTTTGACAAAGTAATAATATCGGCGATCTTTGTGTGCTTGCAGGCGCAAATTCTTGGTCGTAAGCCTACTCAGATGGAGCTTTTTGAGCGTACTCAAAAGACACGAAAAGGAAAGGGTGAATTTGTAAATGAAAGGTCCAAGAATGTTTATGTAAGTTTTTCTTTTTTCTTTGATTTCTTCTACCTGTGCCAGTAACTCTCATATTCTACTACAAGGATTTTTCATGTGGCTGAAAACTTGGAATATATTTATACAGCATGTTACACCTCTTCCTTTCTTTTTGGTGTCTATTGGTTTCATGAAATTGTGTGTTGAATTAATGTGCTGTGTTGTTTATAAGTTATTAGTCAATTAATGGGAGTTTTGGTAAAATTGTCCTGCTAGAATTAGTTGAGTTAATGGGCTACAATTTTTGAGTGTGTGTATATTTTTTGGGTTCAATTTGTTATCCAATTGATGGTAATAAGCAATTGGAGAACAGTGTGTTGAAAGCTAAAACTATGGTGAATATTTTTTCACATTTTGGTAGAGCCAGGTGAGTGGCATTGCTTAATTAATTTTAATTAGTATAATGGGAACAACTTTAGGGAATGCTGATTTAGATTTAGATTGAACTTTCAAGTGTAGAATGATTGAAAATAGGAAATCCTTTTCTCTTCTTTGACCTTTTTATTATTAATAATAATAATTTGTAGTAAGCACTAAGCAGTGTGAGTTCAGTTGTTAGAATGAAGACAATATAGGGAGGTGCAAATAGGTGAATCTTGAATTGCTGCCAATGGTGTTGAGGCTCGGATTTGCTGATATTTATAGATGTGGTTAGATGGATATTTGAATTGTTTAATGAGAAATTACAGTAAGGTGATTGAGGAAAAAGGTCAAAATTCCTTGATATCAAAGAATAGATGTTGTCCTGATCTAAACGTGTAATGCTCTTAACCTCAAGTGATATGCTCAATATTTTTTAGTAGCTTCAAAATATAAAAGAATTCTTGAGATAAACTCTCATTTTATTTATATTAATTTGTTAGCAAATGCATACGTGGTACTAAACTATTAGGGAACCTTAGAGCTAAATAAATAAACAAATATACATATGTTCCTAGCTAGAACAATTATTGCCTGCTAGAAAGAGATTCTGGATAGAAGGAAATACACAATTCTTGTCAGAAAGCATCTTTTGTTGTACAATTTTTTAGCACATCCCTAAAGGGCTCACCATTTTCTCATAGAACAGCCTCTTAATAGTCTCTGAAGATCACCACTACTTTCTGTGAAGAGATTTTAGCTACATCATTCTTTTCTTTTGGATAGTTAATTTGTATTTTCTTGACTTTGATAAGCACTTACTTCTTTTCTTCTTATTATTTTTTTTAGGAAATATATAGTGAAGACATGATTGCACAATATGGTTTGGATTTATCAAACCATCACAAGCTTGATGCTGAGAAATGGATCAAGGCAGCGGGCAAACCATCAAAGGGTCGACTATATGGGTTTGGCACTCGCCAACATGCTAGTGAAATTCTTGGTTCTCCATTTTTGGCGCCAAGATACAAGGGAATAATTCAACCACAAACCATAAATTTGGCAAGTGATGAGTTGAAAAAAGAAGCAGAAAAGGCTAGAATGATGGCCGAGGATGCTAGAAAGATGGCTAAGGATGCAACTAAGAGATTGGAAGATGCTATGTAGAGGGAAGAAGAACTACGCCAACAAGTGAAAGATGTTCAGTTTGATTTGGCCATCTCTCGATCAGATTTAGCTTCAGCTCAATCTGAACTAGTTGCAACAAAGCAGGAAATCCCTAACCTAGTTCAAGCCGGTATTCATGATTTTTTTCAAAAGGTGAGATTTTGAAATTTGAAAAATCAAGTGGTTTAGATAACAATGAGTACACAGCTCTATTGGTGGGGAAAGAGAAAAGGATCACTAAGATTAGCTAGTATCCTCTTTTTGTGACTATATTTTGTCAAATAAGGCTTGGACATTATAGATTGTTAGTTAAGTATGTTGAGTTTTCGATATTGTAGATTGGTTTTTTCTGTGACTATCTACTAAATGAAAATTGCTTTATCATCATACTTTGTGGTTGATGTTAGTGTTGCTTTAATATTTTTGTGGATATGATTTAAGTTGCATATAGGTATTGAGTGGGTATGATGTGATATGTTTCTAAATTTATTATTTAATACTTTTGGTAGTTTGTGATGGCAGTTGAACTGCATTGTGAAATAATTAAGATTTAAATTGCTCATTGATAAGAAATTTCTTTATTTGTTTAATGATGAATTTAGTGATGGATTTATATTGAGTTTGTCACAAATAAGAATTTATTTTTTAATTTAGTGACCAACTTAGTGATGAAAAAATTCATCACAAGAATAGTGTCACAATTTCATAATTTTAAATATGCTTTTGTGATGGAACTTTTTTTAAATCTGTGACGGAAATTTCATCACAATATTAATTTTGTGATGCACTTTGTTTTCGTCACAAAAATCAGTGACAAGGCATTTACTAATGGATCTATGATGAAATAAATCCATCACTAAATCATATTTTGTGATGGAATTTATTAAATTTGTGATGGATTTTTTCATTAGTGAAAGGGTAATTTCTTGTAGTGAAATCTACAATTTCTATTGTATGGATTAAGGCTAAGGAAAAATGAATCTTAATAATTTATTACCAATAAATTAGCATCAAATATTCCTTTTGAATTAGAAACTCAAGAAAGTAGAAGATTTTGTCCACATCAATTCTTTAAAGTACGTAATATATCTTATTCTCAAGACAACTAAGAGTTTAAGATAAATTCCATTTCATTTTTATTCATGCTAACTTCAACTATATAACTTGTATAATGCAAAACAAGAATAAAATTTTGAAATTGATGAAGTCTGCACAAAGTCTGACATTGAACAAGTAAATCATAATTGCATTGAGAGAATTATCTTAATAAGTAATTTTAAAATAAGATTTTGTTATTTTATTATTTTTTCTTTTCCAATATCAAAGAGCTCATTGATTTCCTTATCCTATTCCTTATTATGGAGAAAGAATAGTTAGTTCCCTAAATTTGAAAAGTTAGAAAAGTTTAATTAATTACTATCTCAAAGGAGGCGAGATAAATTTGAACTTTTATAATAGAAGGTAAAATTTAATGTACTTATATTTATATTTGTAAAATCTCATAACATTTTACAATCAAACTGATCCATGTATCTCACAACCAAATTACATAGATCAAATACGACTGAAGAATTCATGGAATGTATATAACCTTGATTATTTTCATATTTTAATTAGTTGAGGTAGGCTTTATTTCATTGACTTCAAATCATATTCTTAACGCTTGTCCTTTTTTATCTACTCCAAAGCTTTATCAAACACAAACTTAGAAGTTAGCTCTGTTTCAAGCCATGCAAATTAATCTCCTTGAAGTCCAGAACATAGTGGTTCCTGCAGTTGTTTGATCAGAAAGGTGTGCACAAGTCGTTATTGCTTCTATTTAATGTTTATTCTTAACTCCCTTTCGTTTCATAGATGAGTTCCCTCCTCTAATTCTTGAAAATTTCCCTCTTTCTTGCACACTTTTGTTGAAGCTTCTTCTACTTTGGAAATTTTCTTGTGCCATCAACTAGATGCTCTTAAACTTGATGCATTAAAGTCAGGACCATACATACATAGCCCTCTCTTTTTTTTTTGCATCCTCTATATTTTGTAGTAGATCCTCCTCACTGATATCAACGGGTCTATCTCGGATCAAATATTGGACCCTTCAAGAATAATAACCTCTTCATCATATCCTCTTTTGAGATCTGGTCATCTTGCCATCACATGTAACAGACACATTACACTGATCGGTTGAGGATTTAAACAAATGTTGATTGTTGTCTTTATTAGTTTTTCCTTTGTATTCAGTTCTGCTTCATATTGTGCAACAATTTAAGGATCATCCTTTGTGTTCTACAGTTGTAATGCAAATGATGCAACACTTTTTCCTTTTCTTTTTACTTCTTTTTCATATTCTATATCTTATGTCATGAAAAGCCCTATGATTTTTTCACCCTCTTCTCTATATGCTAATTATTTTCGCTATAAAAATAGGGTATGTAATTAGTGTAAACCACTAACAATTATAGTCTCAATAATAGAGTGTTATTATAATTAGTGTCCAATAATAGACCCTAGAAAAGAACAAATATGCAATCTCCATTATTTGGATTGAGGCTAAATAACAATGAATGTTAATAATTTATTGCCAATAAATTAGCATAAACTATTCTTTATGAACCAGTTGAAACTTATGAAAGTAAAAGATTTTGTCCTAGTCAATTCTTTAAAGTACATTATGAAAATTTATCTTAATCTTAAGACAACTAAGAAAGTAAAATAAAGCGCGATTCATTCTTATTCTTGCTAATTTCAACTATATAATATATATAATTTTAAAAAATAGAATAAAATTTTCATATTGCACGAAGTCAGCACAAAGCAAAACATGAACAAATAAATCATTATTGCATTGAAAGAATTATCTTAATAAATATTTTTAGAATAAGATTTGGTCATGTTTCATTTTTTCCTTTCCAATGTCAAAGAGATCATTGATTTTCTTATCCTATTCTTTATTATAGGAAAGATCAACTAGTTCCCCTAATTTGCAATAATTAAACCCATAGGAATATTTAATTAATTATTATATTAAAGGAGGCAAGAGATTTGAACTTTTGTAACAAAATACCAAAAATAGTATACTTATATTTATATTTGTACAATCTCACATCATAATCAAAAAAGTGATCCATGTATCTCAGAACTAAATTATGCAAACTAAATACGATTGAAGAATTCAGGCAACATATATAACCTTGATTATTTTCATGTACTAATTAGTAGGCTTAGCCTTTATTTTCATTGATCTCAAATCCTATTCTTATGGTATGCCCTTGTTTAAATATTCGAAAGCTTTAATAAACATAAACTCAGAAGTTACCTCCAGTTCAAGCTAATCTAGCCTTCTTGATCTGGAAGTTAGTGATTCCTATAGTTTGATCACAAAGGTGAGGACTAGTCCTCACTCCCTTTATATAATGTTACTTCTGAACTTCATTTTGTTTCATAAACGTTTTCACTTTCCTAGTACTTGAACTTTGTTCCTTTTTCTTGCAGATTCTTGTTGAGGCTTATTCTACTTTGGTCTTCTTCTTGTGATGTGAACTGGATTATCCTAAATTTGATGCATTAGATTCATGACCATCTATGAATATTCTTCGCTCTTTTGCCTCATCTATATTCCATAGTAGAACCTCCTTGCTGTAGTACTTTTGTTCCAGAACCATTCATGTACTCTTGACTCCTGCGGACTGAAGATTACCCTGCTTCATCTCTATACCCATTCTGCTTGGCGAATTCAATGGGTGCATTCCGACAGACCAATTGGACCTCTTAATTATAATTGCCTCTTCGTCTCTTCTCTTGAGATCTGGCGATTTTTCCATAATATGTAAGAGGCACTTTACACTATTGGTTGAGTATTGAGATAAATGGTTGAGGTGAGAAGCAGTGTTGGGTGTCGAATTCAATAACAATAAATTTCTACTTTTAAAATATAATTTGTAATTAGCGGTGAGTAAGGTTGTATTCCCTAGGGATTGATAAATTTTATTTTTTTCAACTTATAATAAGGGGGAGTTTTATGAAACGAAAAACTTAGAATTTCAAAAGTAAAATAACTTACAAATAAAATAAGAAATCAATAGAGATGAAATCTAGTTCAAGGTAAAATCTCAGTTTGGTTCATAGATTTGGTCATTGATGCAAAGATAAATTCCTCATTCTCGAATAAACTGGTTATAGTTACTCGGGACGCCCTAATAACTAATCTCTCCTTACTATCTCGATAACTAAGAGAAGCTCGTAAGTTGTTTCCCTTTTCAGTAAACAACCCTAAAGAAATGCTTCTAGAATTTAATTTACCCAAAGCATTATAAACTAGAGAGCCCCAACCCTAACCAATAATCACACACAAGTAGGGTTTATTTAGACTAGATTATTTATCTTCATAACAAATATTATGCATCTTCTTACATATACCTATGTTATACGCCACAAGCATTAGAATAATTAAACAATTATGGATTTAAAGTTCTAATTGGCAGAACAAATATTCTAAACTATCAAATTTGGGCCCCAAATTCAATAAACCTAAATATTCATAATAAAAACAGAAGATAAATAAATACTCAAGAATTAAGAAATACGAATCAAATTAACTAGATCTCACAAATATTGAAGAACCCGTACTTTGATAATCCCTTAGGCTAGAACAAGAGTTTAGCAAGGCATACTTGAGAGAAAAATGCAGGAAATTAAAATATGATGAATGAAAGGTAGAGGATGAAAAGATAGATCTGGTCTCATCCTTTGTTCCATATATATAGTTTACTACTTCTAATGTAACTGGAAAGCTAGCTAAGAGTCCTGCCAGAATAAGGAGACCTAAATTCTCTTAATTAATGAAACTGAAATTAAAATATTCCAAAAATATACAATTGCTAAGAGGGGTTGAATGCTTCCTAATTGAATTTGCATAGAGTCTTGGGAAGCAAGACACGTCCACGCTCGAATTATTTCCTTTTTCCATCCCTCGTCTCCTCGAGAATGCGATTTTTGTTCCAAGCATATTAAATACTTGATTTTCAGCTGCATTTAGCTCGAATCTTGAATTTGCTTTATGAAATATAAAATGAAAGTTAACATTCAATAATTAAGCATTTTTACTATTAACTGTGAAGGAAAATTATATGAATTAAATAATAAATATGCAACTTAACAAATTCACCAACACTAAGACAATACTTGTCCTCAAGCATACAATACCCCGAATTTAACAACCTTTCTCACAATCCCTTCTTCCTATTTCTTAGCTTGTCTCAAATATAGTTCAAATTATCATATTTTGGAGGGCTGAATCAAGATACGAGTAGGAATATGCACTTCATAGAAAGAACTCTTATAAATCACACATATAACTTGTGACCCTGGCAGTCTCTTTGAACTAGAAATGTAAAAGGGATTTAACATTTTTTCATTTAGTTCATTTCTAGTCAAGACATAGAAGGTCAATTATAAAAAACATGCAACGATATCACATATTTAGGGAGAAATAGCAAGTTGAATGCAAGAAAACATAAAGGATGAAAGGAAAAACCTTATTCGATCTTCCTTTTTACACTAAATTCGATGCGTGAACCAACCTTTTTATGTGAAAACAAATATTGGTGATGAATGCACCTGGTTACTCAGCTGGCCACAATTTTTCTAGAATGTCATCCGACCTTTTTATGCGAATACAAATATTGATGATGAATGCACCCGGTTACCTAGTCAACCACAAACCTAGATGGTTATTATCCCTACTCATAATCACTTTATTTTAGTGATTAGCGGAGTAATCAAGCCAATTTTTTCCTTTTCTTTTTCTTTTTGAAAGGGATTAAATGGTCAAACCTAGTCACCTTCGTCATTCTAGTACATTCAACTCGACAATTCAACCCAAATATGTCATCAAAGCAAGTTTTAGAAAAGTTAACCTGCTATGCATAACAATTATTAAAGGTGATATGTATTAATTCCGTTATACAACTTTCATCTAAATCAACCAACAATGGAACAAGTAAAGGTGCCATAAACAAGGATTCAATTATTCATTCCATTCTTGTAATGTTTCCTAATTCAACTCATTTATTTACGTGTTACCTCAGGGACAGACATCGAAAAGAGGTAAAAGGTCAATGAGAAAAATTAACAAATCAAGAACTAAAGCACACTTTGGAAGCAAATAAAAAGAATAAAGAGCCATTTCATGCATATTTGAAGCAAAATGAATCCAAATTTTCCTCCGTCACACTTAAGCCCAACATTGGCCTCAATATTTCAAAATAAGAATGTAAATGCATAAGAAAGGTGGAAAAGGGACACCCTTGAAGAGAAAAGGTTCACATGGCTTCAAGGATTGGTTGGAACTAGGGGTGTAAAACTAATATGAGTGAAATAGGCCATGATATTGGTCTCAATGCGTGAAACTTGGTGGCGAAGAGCATGAAGATTGTCGTCACGTGCCTGTGGTTCAACTTCAGTAGAGGGAGGCGAGGTTGCCTCATCATCATCATCATCATCAATGATCTTGTGCTTTTGTGGCACAATGGGTCCTGAAGGAAAAAAATAAAATAGAAGGGAAGATGGTGTTTGGAGGTGGTGGTGGAAGAGGTCTTGATGGTTGTTGGCGGTGGCAATTGGTGATAGTGGCGGTGGGGAGTTGATGGTGTTAGTTGGATATGGTAGCTGGTGTTAATAGTAGCGGCGAGGGGTTGGTGTTGGCGGCAGTGAGAGATGGTGCAGCGGGAGTGGCGTTGGCTTGTTGGGGATGGAAGTGAGGGATTAGGGTGAATGTGAAAATTGAAATCCAATTTTGACTCTTTTTTTTTTTTTAATAATAATAATAATAATAATAATAATAATAATAATAATAGTAGTAGTAGTAGTGAATATGATCTAGATAGCAGAAAAGGTGATGAAACAAGGCGTGGGCACGAGTAGTTTGAAGAATTTTTCTATCAAATAATTCAAGTGTGCTAGAGGAGGTCCTTGTACAAAGTGTGAGTACGGGTAGATTGAAAAGCTTTTCTATCTGAAGTAACTGTGCCCACAAGCTAATTTAAGACGTCTCCTGTGTCCCAAAAAAAAAAAAAGGTTAATTAAAGAAGCTAAAAAAAATAGCTTTTTTTTTTAATTTTTAAAAAAATGAACAAAAAATTGAAAGTTTGGGTTGCCTCCCAAAAAGCACCTCTCTTTAATGTTTTTGGCTAGATGTAGCTATTCCTCATGTCACAAAATTATTATCATCATTCAAATCAAAAGTTTTGTGAGTGAAATTATCAATAATATCCACAACAAAAATACCAGACTCATCACTAGGATATTTCATGGCATCATAGTAATTGAATTTAATCACATCACCATCAAATTTCATAGTGAGTGTACCATCATGCACATCAATTTTCATCCTAGATGTTCTAAGGAAAGGTCTTCCCAACGGTATTTGTGACAAATTAGGAGAGTTATCTTTAGACATGTTAAGTACATAAAAATCAACGGAAAAAATTAATTCGTTAATCTGTACTAACACATCTTCTAGGATTCCCTAAGGATATATAATAGACCTATTAGCAAGTTGAATAACTACTCCCATTTCTTTCAAAGGACCAACATTCAAGGAAGAGTAGACAGAAAGAGGCATGACATTAATTGAAGTACTAAGATTGCACATGGCCTTTTCAATTCCAACATTGCCAATTTTGCAAGGGATAGTAAACATACCTTGGTCCTTGCATTTAAGGCGCAATTTTCTTTGTATCACTGATGAGACATTTTCCCCAACACTTATTCTTTCATTACCTTTTAATTTTCTTGTGTTTATGCAAATTCCTTGAGAAATTTAGCATTCTGAGGTATTTGATTGATCGCATCAAGTAATAAGATATTTACCTTTTAAGTATCTCATTTTCCTCTTCTTGTTTTTTTGGATTTAGCAAACTTTTTAGGAAAGAGAGGGTGTACAACCAATGACCTAAAGGGCTGTGATGGGGTATTTATAGCCTTCTCAAGGTAGTTGATTGTTCTTGATGCCCCTGTTGTGTAAGAAGGGCTATTGTCCTTGCTTGAGGACTTTTCTGTCCTATCCAGCTTGTGCACTGTTCCAGGTGGCGTTGCCTTCAGCTACCTAGGACAAGACAGTACACTGGAAGCACTCCTTAGCTTGACACGGCTACAAAAGGCAATACTGCTACTGGCATGCGCCATTAATACTGCAGTACGGCGCCTGGCGAGGCATTTACTACGGCCGACGGGTTCTCACCTTCGCTCGACTCTGCTGGACGAGACCAGTCCACCAGCGGGAATGTCACTTAGGTCTTGGTCACTAGGCTCACTCTGGTCGAAGCCACATCACTTTCGTCCAAGGATTGGGACTTTATAAAGGAGACCATCGATCGCAACTAGGTTGATAAGAAACGTAAATACTTGCCTCAACAAGTAGGGATCCTGAGGTTGAATGGTGGTCGAATTACCTACTCGATTCGGAGCAAGTTGGGCTTAGGGCTCCTGTCATAGTTGAGTGTTATTGGGTTGGGCCTGCTGGGCCATCCCATATTAGTTGGGTTAGTGGAGTAGAGATAGAATTAAGTACGTAATTTCAACTTCTCCAGATGTTAATGTATGTACTTGTAGTTTGGAACGGGGTCATGTGTTTGAAGACAAGAGTGATAAAGTTGTTTTTGACTGACTTTGTCTGGTGTTGTTTGTTTAATTTAAAGTAAGCAATGGCGTATTTTTTTGTGAGGAGACAATTACATGATAGGTACAAATTTAGAAACTTACAAATGACAAATGATATAAAGTGGAACCAAAGCAATGAATTCCAAAAAAACTACCAGTATCTTCTAAACCCCCCTTAGTGCCCTCAATGTTTCCATCACACATATTATCTTCTGACCACCCTACCACACCCCATAGTATCCTCAGTATGTTTTTCTTCTAGGACAAAGTCTTCTACCACCCCTTCAATCCCATCCCTCAGTCCGTCAATCCGCTCAGACCCATCATTAAGTCCATGCTCTCCCTCTTCAATACTAAAGTCTATATTTCCCTCAAACTCACTATCATCTTTTCCATTATCATGTTCATTTTCACTATCAGATATTTGATATTCTAAATTAGTCTACTCATCCCCACTATTAGAGTTAATGCCAATAAATAACTTATCCCAATATCGATTATTAAATTGTTCGGCCTTATTTTCTTCATTGTTCCTCTCAATCATTGGTGATCCAGACTCACTACCACAATATTCTATGCCACATTTTATGTATATTTCTACTTCACTAACACAAGTTAAATCACCGAAACATAAATCATGCAATTCATCATTGTTCAACACTTCTGTGAAGCCATTAGGTGTCTTAGCAAAGTATTTTTTTCTCCACCTAAGCCCACATGGTCACATAATTGTTTTAATGCATCTACATATATATATATATATTTATTTATTTATTTATTTATTTTTTTACTTCTACATAATCAAATTTAAAGGTGGACCCCCCACCTACACATCTTCTACAGCAGGAACAGTTCTAAAATTTTCCCCATAATGTATAGCCAAAGTTATTGTCCCTCTGTCAGGATCTGTGTACCATAAAGAAAAAATAATAAAAAAAAGTTATAACACATAAAAATCCAAACCCAGACGTTTGAATAGATAGAAACTGGAAACCCACATGTCTGAACATATGAAAAAAAATGAAACCCACATGTTTATTTCCAAAAATGTTTTGCACTTTAAACCCTAGAATTTCTGGGTTAAAAAACTAACAGCAAGGACTGCTAGCCACTAACTAAAATCAAAACTCTAAGCAAATGTCAACAAAAATATACTATATAACTATTGGGGGGGCCACCATTACAGGTCCTACAATGCATATTATATACCCATAGACAAGAAAATAACATTTCTTTTTCGTATAAACAACTCGCAACTTAGAACCCCAAACAACAAACATATATTTCCTCATAAATCCAAACAGCAAACATACATTGTTCTATAAAATTCAAATAGCAACAAAAAAACAACATAAAAAGGAGAGAAACTTTGGAATCAAAGACTTACCGTACTCTGGTGGAGGTTCGTCGTTGGTTTTAGGGTCTTACAACTCAACCATCTCGCTAGAATAAATTGTGCCCACCTTCAAAGTCTTACTTTCCTAGCTAGATTTCACTAAAGCATCTTCAAAAAGTTTTAGAATGAGCGATTAGGGTTTGGGGAAGAGTGATTTAAGTTTTTCAGAAAAGAGAATGGGACGTCTAGTTGTGGGAAGAGGAGGGGTGGTTTACTTTGACTATTTTAATTTTTTTAAGTCATTTATACAAATTACTATTATTTTTAATTTGAAATTTTAAATATGTGCTGTCACTAAGCTCACAAAAAATATGTTAGCTCTTATTTTTTGCCAATGAGGCATAAACAAAAAATGACCACAAGCCCCGCAAGCCACGTCAACTTTTTCAGCGATTTTGGCCATCTCCTTTGAAAAAAGGATGAAAAATGATAATTTTTAAGATTTATAGGACTAAAATTATAATTTTGCAACTTATAGGATAAAAATGCAAATCAGGCAAAGTTACAAGACTAAAATTATAATTTTGCCATGTGTATAATCTTGATCAATTCATGTACTAATTACTAGGCTTTACCTTTATCTCATCGGCCTTAAATCCTATTCTTCAGCCTTGTCTTTGTTTACATATTCCAAAGCTTTATTCAAACTAAAAGTTTGCCCCAATTCAAGTCATTATAGCCATCTTGAAGTCCGTAACTTAGTTTGATCAGAAAGGTGTGAACCAGTTCTCACTCCCTCTATATTATGTTGCTTCTCTGCTTCCATTGGTTTCATATATGTTTTCATTCTCCTAATGCTAGAATTTTGTTTTTCTTTCCTATATATTCATGTTGAGGCATCGTCTATTGCGGTCTTCTTGTGCTATGAACTGGAAGCTCCTAAGTTTGATGCCTTGAATTCAGGATCATATATGGACATTCCTCTATCTTTTGCATCCTTTACATTACATAGTAAATCCTCATTGTAAAACTTTTTTCATAGAACATTTGTATGGTACTCTTGACTTCTATAGACTGCAGAAATTGCCCAACTTCATGTCCTTACTCGTTCTAATTCAAACTTAGATCTGATGTCTATTCTAATAGACGAATTGGACCCTTCAAGAATAATTTCCTCTTCTTTGTCTCTTCTAATGAGATTCAATCATCTCCGTAGTATGTAACAACACATTACACTTATTAGTCAAGAATTGGGATAAATATTTAGGGGTTCAGGTCAATCGGTTAGCTCAGAAGCAACACATCTGCGTCTAGAAAACAAGCTTTTTGGCTTACACATTCTGATGGCATGACAAGCAATTGCTATAAATAGTAATATTTTTGTATATATATGATCTAATTCATATTAGATGCTCAGCTCAAAATATTAATATTAACTTAGTATTTCATAATGCTTTCCAACTAGTTACAAAAGCTCAATTATTTTGTCTATACTAATTTATTTAGGGTAATTTTCCCACTCTATTCAGTTCATCATTTTTGCAACAACTTAAAAATTAACCGTTGTGTTCTCAAGTTGCATTGCAAATGATGCAACATACTGTCATTTTCGTTTTCTTCTTTTGATTATCTCTGTCTAATGTTAATGAAATGCATGCAATTTTTCACCATGTTCTCTATCCTCTAGTCAAATCTACAATAAAATATGGGATTTAATTAGTGTAAATCACCAACAGTTATAGTCTCAATAAGAGGGTGGCACGATTATAGTCTTCATATAAGGCCCCAGAAAAGAATAAATCGTAATTGATTATATGGATTGAGGCAAAGCAACAATGAATCTTTATATTTATCGCCAATAGATTAGCACCAGATATTCCTCGTGAATCAAAATTGCGTGAAAAATAGAAGAATCTGTCCAAATCTATTCTTTAAAGTATATGAAGAAAATATATCTTATTCTCAATACAATTAAGAGCATAAGATAAATTCCAATTCCATTTTGTTTTCATTCTTGCTAATTTCAATTATATACCATATATAGGGCAACATAAGGATAAAAGTTTCGTATTGCACAAACTCCACACAAAGTTAAACACCGAAGCAAATATATCATAATTGCATTGACATAATTATCTTAATATATATTTTTAAAATAAGAATTTGCCATTTTTATTTTTTTCCTTTCCAATATCAAAGAGCTCGTTGATTCTGTTATTTTTATTCTTTATTATAGAAAAGACAATTAGATCCCCAAATTTGCAATAGTTAAACTCAAAGGAAAGTTTAATTAATTATTATCTCAAAGGAGATGAGAGATTTGGAGTTTTATAACAAAATATAAGAAACAATATACTTATATTTATATAACCTCACATCATTTCATAATAAATATTATCTATACATGTTACAACCAAATTATGCAAACAAAATACAACAAAAGAATTCAGGCAATGGATATAACCTTGATTATTTTCATGTATTAATTAGTAGGTTTAGCCTTTATTTTGTCGTCCTCAAGTCCAATTCTTGATGCTTTTCCTTGTTAAGTTTACAAAGCTTTATTAAATATAATCTGAGAAGTTTGCTTTAGTTTAAACCATGCTATCCTTATGGAAGTCTAGAACTTAGTGGTTCCTGTTGTGATCATAAAGGTGAGAACTGTCCTCACTCCCTCTATTTCATGTTGCTTCTCAACTTCATTTTGCTCCATAGATGTTTCACTCCCCTAATACTAGAACTTTGTTCCTCTTTCTTGCGGATTCTTATGAGGTTTCTTCTATTTTGGACAGAACTAGATGCTTGTAAACTAGATGTACTACATTCAGGATCGTGAACCATTATATTCCATAGTAGATCTTCCCCAGAGTAAAACTTTGTCCTGAACCATTTGTATTAGGAGTGGCAATTTGGGTAGGTCGGGTGGGTTTGAGTTGGGTTAAAGCAGTGGTATAACACTAATTTTCTCAACACTAACCCAACTCAACTTGATGACAACCTGAAAGTGCTTAACTCTAATCTAACCTGAATCGTATCAGATCAGGTTCGGGTTGATCTGATTTTATTATATGAACTCGCCAACTGAAATCCACTCAATCCAACCTGCCACTCTGATTTAAAATAATTATTTCAAACTTTTGTTTTAATTTTTAGAAATTTTTTGGCATTTTTATTTTTTTAATTTTATCTATTCTTAATTATTAATAAATTAAAACGAGAGTAAGGAATTCTCATCATAAATTCATGACAACAGCTTTGTAAAAAATTTTGATTGAACCACATAATAATTGATTTTAGGATTTTTTGTTCCTTTCATTTTGTAGTATTTATCAGCATTATAAAAATATTGAACTAACAAACTAACTTATTTTTAAAAATAGCATACTTTTTCAAGTTTTATTCACCAACTCTCTTTAATTTTTGTATCTTTTGTATCAAATTAATTGTCTCTTTTAACTTTTTAAAATGACATTATACTTTACATTAATTCAATTAAACAGCACATAAATCAATAAAAATATAACATCAAGCAAATAAGTAAACAAGTATTTTAATTGGGCACATGATTATCATAAAGACTTGTTTGAATCTTTTGAATTTTTTATAATATTTCAATAGAAAGAATTCCAATCTATACATGCAAAATCTTGCATTGTATAAGGCCTAAGAAAAATTTGCAGGATCATTCAGTAGTCAAAGTAGTGTTTTGTCAACTCTTTGCAAAATAACTTTTATGTCCACTTGGATACCAAAAAACAACCATTAAAAACAGTATAAAATTATAATCATCCATCCTATATGTTTGCAAAAATAAATAAGATCGAAAAATACCAAAGTAGTAATTTTGATATTGCTAAAGTTCAAAATTTCAAGTGTTATTTTGTTATTTTATATTTTTACTCCTAAAAAATTTAAATTTTATTTGTTTGGTTCGAGTTGGTTCAGGTTGTCGTGTGACCCAAAATTAAATTTTGAATTGTTTGTGTAACATGAAATTCAACCCAATCCAACTCATTTTCTTCGGGTTCTTATTCGTGTCGACCTTACTGGCCTAGAACCCAAAATGGATCAACCCAAATCCAATTTTTTCATGTTGAACTCATGTCGTGTTGGAAATTGCTACCCCTAATTTGTATAGTACTTTTACCCCTACGGACTAGAGACTTGACTAGCTTCATCTCCATACTTGCTTTGCTTCAAAACCCTAATTCACAAGTCTATTCCAATGGATTAATTGGACCCCTTAAGATAATTGCCTCTTCTTCGTCTCTTCTTGAGATTCGTTCATCTTTTCAAGTATGTAAAAGACACATTACACTTATTGGCTGAGGATTGAGGACTAAGACAAATATTTAGGATTTCTGATCAATGGTTTGGTTGAGAAATTGCAAATTTGCATATAGAAAAAAGCAATTTAACTCGTACATTTTTACAACACAACATGAAGTCGTACGAAAAAATAATTTATGTATACATATGATCTAGTTCATGTTAGATGCTCAGTTTTTTTTTTATTTTAAAACTTAGTATTTCATCTTGTTTTCAATCTTGTGACAATTGTTTAATCGTTTTGTCTTTACTAATTTATATTTGGCATTTTCCCCTTTCTATTCAGTTCAACATCATGTTTTGCAGCAACTTAAAGATCTACCATCGTGTTGCAACATTTTTTCCTTCTCTTTTTCTTCCTTGTCATCTTATTTATCTTATGTTCATGAAAAGTCTCTTGATTTTTTTCATCATTTTCTCTATCTTTTGATCAAATTTGCAGCAAAAACTGGGGACCTAATTAATGTAAATTACCAATAATTATTGTCTCAATAATATAGTAGAATTATATTCTTCATAACAGTCCCTAGAGAAAGATAAATGAGCAATCTCCATTGTCTAGATTGAGGATAAAAAAGAAATGAATCTTAATAATTTATTGCCAATAAATTAGTATTAAATATTCTTTATGAATCAAAAATGTGTGAAAGTAGAAGATCCTGTCCAAGTCAATTCTTTAATATATCTTATTCTCAAGAAAACTAAGAACGTAAGATAATTGCATTTCGTGTTTATTCATGGTAACTAGAACATTAATACACCATATATAATGCGAAGTACGAATAAAAATTTCAAATTGCATGAAGTCTGCACAAAGTAAAGCATTGAGCACATAAATCATAATTGCATTCCAAGAATTATCTTCATAAATATTTCTAAAATAAGATTTTGTTATTCTTCATTTTTTTACTTTCCAATATCAAAGAGCTTATTGATTTCCCTATGATCCTATTCTTTATTACAGAAACAAAAAAATTGTTTCCCTAAATTTGCAATAATTAAACTTACAAGAAAGGTTAATTGATTAATATCTCAAAGAAGGCGAGAGTTTTATCTTCCATAACAAATTATTAAAAATAATGTTATAATATTCATATTTGTACAATCTCACAATATTTTATAATTAAACTGATCCATGTATCTCACAAACAAATTATGCGAACAAAATACAACAACGAAATTTAGGCAATGTATATAAATTTTATTATTTCATGTACTAATTAGTAAGCTTACGCTTTACTTCATTAGCCTCAAATCCTACTCTCAAGGCTTGTCCTTGTTCACCTATTCTGAAGCATTATAAACACAGCCTCAAAAGTAGCTCCCTATTCAAGCCATTCTAGCCTTCTTGAAGTCCAAAACTTAGTGATTTCCGCCGTTTGATCAGAAAAGAGTGAACCAGTCCTCACTCCCTCTAATTCATGTTACTTCTCAAATTCCGTTTGTTACATATATGTTTTCACTCCCTTAGTACTAACTTTGTTTCTTTTCTTGCAGACTCTTGTTCAGGCCTTTCCTAATTTGGTCTTCTTCCTATGCTGTGAACTAGATGCTCCCAACTTTGATTCACTAAATTCAGGATCATATATGAATATTCCTCTCTCTTTTGCATCCTTTCAATTCTATAGTAGATTCGCCTCCTTGTAAAACTTTTGTCCTAGAATATTTGTATAGTACTTTGACTCCTATGGACTGCAGAATTGCCCTACTTCATCTCCGTACCCATTCCGCATCAAAACTTGAACTCAATGGGTCTACCCTGATAAACCAATTAGACCCCTCAAGATTAATTGCCTCCTGTTGACATCCAATCATCTTTCCACAGTATGTGACAGATACATTACACTTATATGCTAAGAATTAAGAAAAATATTTATTGTTTCAGGTCAACAGATTTGGCTAATCAGCAACACATCTGCATCTAGCAAACAAGTGGTTTGACTCACACATTGCGATGGCACGACAAGTAATCGCACTATAAAGAGTAATATTTTTATATATATGGTCTAGTTCATGTTAGATGCTTAAAATGAAACCTTCATTTTAACTTAGTAGTTTATCTTGTATTTAAACAAGTTACAAATGCTCAATTGTTGTGTCTTTTCTAATTTATTTAGGGCAATTTTCCGTTTCTATTTAGTTCTGCATCATCTTCTGCAATAACTTAAAAATCAGCCATTGATGAGTTCTCAAGTTGTATTGCAACAATGGAACACACTTCCTTTTCTTTTTCTTTTCTTTTTTTTTTTTTCATCTTATCAATCATGTGTTCATGAAATTTTTTCATCATCTTTTCAATCTCCTAATCAATTTTGCTAAAAAAACAGGTGATATAATTAGTGTGAATCACCAACAGTTATAGTCTCAATAAGTGGGTATATTTATAATTTTAATAATAGATCCTTGAAAAAGATAATCATACAATCTCCGTTGTCTACATTCAAGACCAAGTAAGAATGCATCTTAATAATTTATTGCCAATAAATTAAATTAGCATAAAAAATTCCTTGTGAAATAAAAGTGAATGCAAAATAGAAGATCCTGTTCAAGTAAATTATTTCAAGTGCATTAAGAAAATATATTTTATTCTCAAGACAACTAAGAGCGTAAGATTAATTACATTTCATTTTTATTCATGCTACGTCAACTATATACCATATACACAACAAAATAAGAATAAAGTTTTCAAATTGTATGAAGTGCACATAAAGTAAAACATTGAACAAGTAAACCATAATTGCTCTGAAAAGGTTATATTAATAAATATGTTTAAAATAAGATTTTGTTATTTTTTTATTTTTCCCTTTCCAATATCAATTGAACTATTGACTTCCTTTCCCTATTTTCTATTAAGAAAAAAAAACAATTGGTTCCCTATATTTGCAATAATTAAACCCATAGGAAAGTTTAACTAATTATTATCAGAAAGGAGGCAGGAGAGTTAAACTTTAACAACAATATATGAAAAATAATATACTTATATATATATTTATGTTTGTACATCTCGCAACATTTCATAATTAGACTAATCCATGTATCCCCCAATCAAATTATACAAATGATGAAATGCAACTGAAGGCTTCAGACAATGTATATAACCTTCATTATTTTCTTGTAATAATTACTAGGGTCAGCCTTTATTTTGTCGACCTTAACTCTTATTCTTAGGACTTCTCCCTGTATAAGTATTCCAAAGCTTTATTAAACATAAAGTCAGAAATTTGCCCTAGTTCAAGTAATGCTATCCTTCTTGAAGTTTGAACTTAGTGGTTCCTGCACCTTGATTAGAAAGGTGCGACCGGTGCTCACTCCTGAAATTTCAAGTTGTTTCTCAATTTCCTTTTGTTTAATCGATGTTTTCACTTCCGTAATACTCTTTGTTCATCTTTCTTGGATTCCAAAACTCAAATTTAGTGGGTCTATTCTGATAGACTAAATAAGACCCCTCAAGAATAGTTTTCTCTTCTTAGTCTCTTCTCCTAAGATCCAGCCATCTTTTGATGGTATGTAACAAAAACATTACACGTATTGGCACAGGATTGAGAAAAATATTTACACTATATTTGGTTTAAGTATTTTGACAAGGAAAGAAAAGTATTAGAGAAAAGGAAACGAAAACAAAGAAATATAAAATTTTAAATTTGTTTGGTTGTTAAAAGAAATAATGAAAAAAACGATGGGGAAAAGAGGGGTGATGTACGTGTTGTAGAATAAAAGAGAGATTAAATAAGTTTTTCCCTCATTTTTCTCACCATTTTGTGAGAAAAATTCATTTTCCTTAGATACACTATATTTTCCCCCAAATTTTCCTTTCTTTAGCATTTTCTTTGCTGACCCAACAATCAAAAATATTTTTCTTGACATTTTCTTTTCTTTTCCTCATCAAAATCCATGAACAAGCATAGAGTTAGGGTTTTAAATCAATGAATTTGGTGGGGAAGCAGTTGATTTGCAATTGAGAAACCAGACAATGATGTTGAACTTACGAAAGTATTATCTATGTATATAGATGATCCAGTTAATTTTAGATGCTTAGCTTAAGAAGCTTGTATTGAAAAAGCGGTTTCAATCTATTTCACGTTGCTTCTCATCTTCCTTTTGCTTCATACATGTTCTCACTCCCTTATACTAGAACTTTGTGCATCATTCTTCAAGTTCTTATTGAGGCTTCCTCTACTTGGACTTCTTCTTGTGGTGAAAATGATGCATTAAATTCAGCATCATATATGGATACTCCTCTCTCTTTTGCATCCATCGTAGATTGCTCTTGCTATAAAATTGTTTTGTCCTGGAACGTTTGTCCTATAAATTGGACACTTCCCAGCCTCATCTCTATACCCCCTTCACTTTTGAAACTTGAATTCAGTTGTTCTATTCCAATAAACCAATTCAACTGCTCAAGAAGAATTTCCTCATCTGAGTCTTTTCTCTTGACATCCGATCAACTTTCTATAATATGCAACGGACACACTACACTCATTGACATGGATTGAGATAAATATTTAAGTTTTCAAATCAATCAATTTGGCTAGGAAGCAACACATTTGAATCGAGAAAACAAACAATCTGACTAAGACATGCCGATGCATGACATGAAGTCACACTATAAAAAGTAACATATATACATGGTTATGTATGTATATGATCTAATTCATGTTAGATGCTCAGCTCGGAAACTTTATATTAATTTAGTATTTCATCTTATTTTGGAACTAGATAAAAATGCTCGATTTTGTTTTGCTTTTACTATTTTATTTAGGGCAGTTTTCTCTTTCTATTTAGTTTTGAATCATCTTCAGAAAAATTTGAAGATCAGCCATTTTGTTCTCAAGTTTTATTACAAATGATGTAACACTCTTTCCTTTCCTTTTTCTTATTTTTCAACTTCTCTATCTTATGTTCATGAAAAGCCCCATGATTTTTTCATCCTCTTCTGCATCTTCTAATCAATTCTACCATAAAAATAAGGGAACTAGTTAGTGTAAATGCCAAATAATTATATAATTAGGTTTAATTATTCTCTTAATAATAGACCTTGGAAAAAGGATAAATGTGCAATTTGTCTGGTTTGAGGATTAAAAAAAAAAAGTGAATCTTAATAATTTATTGCCTATAGATTAGCATAAAACTATCCTTCTGAATCCGAAACGGGTTGAAGTTGGATATTCTGTCTAAGTAAATTCTTTAGAGTACTTTAAAAAAAAAAATTCATTCTCAAGTCAACCAAGAGTGTAAGACAAAATGCATTTTGGTTTTATTCATGAAAACTTCAACTATATATTATATATAGTGCAAAATAAGAATAACATTTTCAAGTTGCACAAAATTTGCACAAAGTAAAACATTGAACAAATAAATTATAATAGCATTGAAAAAATTTATCTTAATATATATTTTTAAAATAAGATTTTGTTATTATTCATTTTTTCCTTTCCAATATCGAAGAGCTAATTGATTTCCTTATATATCATATTCTTTATTATAGAGAAAAGCAGTTAGTTGTCTAAATTTGCAATAAGTGAACTCATAGGAAAGTTTAATTAATTATTATCTCAAAGTAAACAAGAGATCTAAACTTTTATAACGAAATATAAAAAATAATATACTTAAATTTATTGTACAATCTCACAACATTTCATAATCAAAGTAATATATGTATCTCACCACCAAATTACGTAAACCTTTCAGGCTACGTATATAAAATTGATTATTTTCTTGTACTAATTAGTAGGCTTAGCCCTTACTTCGCCTACCGTAAATCCTAATCTTAAAGCTTGTCCTTGTTTAAATATTCCAAGGCTTTACTAAACACAAACTCATAAGTTAGCTCTAGTTCTAGCCATTCTAGCCTTCTCGAAGTCCAAAACTTAGTGGCCCCTGTACTTTGATAAGTAAAGTGTAAATAAATCCTCATTCCCTCTATTTCATGTTGCTTCTCAACTTTCTTTTGTTTTGATGATGGTTTCACTCCCTTAATACTAGAACTTTATTTCTCTTTCTTGCAAATTCTTGTTGAGGCTGCTTCTATTTTGGACTTCCTTTTCTGTTGTGAATTAGATGCTCTAACATTTGGCATTAAATTAATGATAATATATGGGCAATCCTCTCTCTTTGGTATCCTTTATTTTCCGTGGTAGATCCTCCTCCCTATAAAACATTTGACCTAGGACATTTATATGGTACTTTGAATCCTATGGACAAGAGACTTGCCCCGCTTCATGTCCATACACCTTTTGCTTTGAAACTTGAATTCAATGGGTCTCTATTGATAAAGCAATTGGATCCCTCAAGAATAATTGCCTCTTATTGGTATCTTCTCTTGAGATCTGCTCATCTTTTCACAGTATGTAACACTCACATTGCACTCATTAGCTAAGGAGTGAAATAAATGTTCTGAGTTTCGGATCAATGGATTAGGCTGAGAAGCAACACATTTGTGACAAAAAAACAAGCAAATTGACTCACACATTTTGCCGCCACAACATGAACCCAAAATGTAAAAGGTAACATATATATGTATGTATACATATATGATCTAATTTGTAATACCCCAACATATTGAAATATGGGAAGTCCAAACTGAGGACAAAACTTTTTGTAAGGAGAGTAGAATGTAATACCCCAAGTCTTTAGACGAATTATTATATTTTATCTTAGAAGTGTTATTAATTATACCTCTAGAAGTACTTGAATTTCATTAAGGCTAGGATTCGAAGTCATGGGATTTAGAATAAAAAGTGCGTGGTTAGTGGTAAGCTTCTATCTTTTGAAGAAAAAAAAAAGATAAGATATATACAACATTGGATGTTAGGAATAATGGAGTTATACTAGTTGATTTTAATTCTTCACTAATATTCTTGGGTTGCTCTTCTCCTAGAACTTGAGCTTATAATATATTTGTGGCTTGATCAACATTTAAGAGATCTTCATTGGAAGTAAATATGGGATATAACTTGAATCCTTTTTGGGATTATTAAGAATCCTATTTTAAGCACTTATCTTGATTTGTATTTGCAATCTTGAGGACATAGAATTTAGATTATTAATAATTTTGAAAAGATTGCTTGGTTGCTATTGAAGAGGTAGCATTTATTAAGTCAATTATTTGATGGAACTTTATTTATTGAGTTCTATGTCAATGGTTTTAAGCTGGCTACTATAGATACTAATTTGTGGCGAAGGAAATATTAATCTTTGGTTCATATTTGATTAGTGATTTAAGACGTATTGGTTAGCCCAAATCATTTAATTTACTTTAAGTTGTTCAAGCCCATAGCTAGTATCAAAATAAGTCCATAAATGGTATTTGTGTTTTATAGGATATGTATAATAATAGACCAAACTATTTAATTCATTTTAAGTTATGATTAAACCCATAAGTAGTGAAGAAATGAAGCCCAAAAATTATTATGAAGTAATTATGGGCTTAGGTCCATGATTATCAAGTTAAAGATGATGGAAACTAAATTTTATGGAATTTTCGGATTTATGGATAAATGAATAATTCTAGAGGTCTTCCCACTATTTTAAAACTCTATTTGGATAGTTTTTGACCCTCATAAGGTCTCTAGTCATGTTGGTAAGCTAAGATCATGTAAATATAGGTGATATATAATCCTAGAACCTTATTTTTTGTACCTTTGTACTTTCATGCGAAAATTCATGAATATTTCATATTCATTTAATTACTAACCTATAACAATAGCTAGACAAAATCTAGAATAATTAAATAGTGAGGAGTTCGAATTAGAGTGACATTCTTATCTCAATAAGATACGAATTCTAGTTTATCCAGAATACCTATCCTAAATTCTAGTGCAATAGGAAATAGAGAAACCATAAAATACCAGTTCATTTTCTTTGTTCTTTAAAAATCTGTAGGAAATTTAATTCTTAGGTATTAACATTTTTTCCTTTCTTTCATAGAATTGGTGGAGGACACGTATGTGGTAGATCAGACCTGAGATAAATCTTTGAGTTTTAGTATTCTGGAGTAAGTAAATCTTTATTCCTTTTCTATTGAAAATACTCTTTTTCATGAAAGATTTCTGCATTAAAAAAAAAAAAAGTTGTTTACTATTGATCTATTGGTTTAGTTGTCGTAGAATTTTCCATCTGCAAACATTTAATTATTCATAAGACTTTTTTTTCGCATGCATTAAACTTATTTTTAGGATTTGAGCATGTAAAAACAAACGTTTTCTAAATCTTGCATAAAACATAATATTCTCTATTGAAATAAATAATTAAAAGGATCTATGCTCTGAATAATTAAGAAACTGGGAACGAGTTCCGTAACTGTGCGGCGGGGATACCGTAGCAAAAGGTCTCTGAAGCAGCTCTTAACGGCATTATAGTTAAGACCTCTAAAGTCGCTCTTAACGGCGTTGTAGTTAAGACTTCTGAAGTCATTCTTAACGACGTTGTAGTTAAGGCTTCTGAAGCCATTCTTAGTAGCATTGTAGTTAAGACCTCTGAAGCGACTTAACGGTGTTGTAGTTAAGATCTTGACCAAGATAACCTATTAGAATCTCGAAAGTTCATGAGCATGGTTAATTAATGAATTGAAAGTTAATAAGTTGTGTAGCTTTTGTTTTGAATTACTCTTGAAGTATGTCCTGAAATTTGTCTGGTAAGATGACTCCTGAATTTTTGCATTGGATTGTTATTTTAAAAAAATGAAAGTGAATATTTTTGTCTTCACATGCTCAAATCTAGAGGAAGAGAATGAGATTTATTTATTAGGTGAAGTGTCGCTCATAAGATATCAATTTACCATTTTGCAAATAACTTAGTTCAAGACGAGGAAGATAAGCAATATTGGGGATGGTGACAGGAGAGTGGTGTTTATATATATATATATATATATATAGGTTTTATCTAATGTTTAAGTTGATTAGGAAATTTTCTTTGAAGTTTTGGGTACTTGAGTTTGATTGTAAGACAAGTATTTAATTATTCATTTGAGACGATCTATTTTTCTTTTTTTTTTTGGATTATTTAAATAAAATTTGTGGGAATTTAGCAAGTTCTATTGGATTTGAGGTTTAGTGTTTCTAAGTCTTTACTGTCGTGTTATGTCCCGAATTTGGGGTATGACATAATTCATGCTAGATTATTAGTTCACTACATAAACTCTTTCCTTTCTGTTTTCTTCTTTTCAACTTTTCTATCTTATGCTTATTAAAGCCCCATGATTTTTTCATCCTTTTCTCAATCTTCTAATTAACTCAGCAATAAAAATAGGGGAATTAACTAGTGTAAATCACCAATAATTATTGTCTCAGTAATAGGATTTAATCATTACTTACCTAGGAAAAGAATAAATTTTAAAACTCCATTGCATTGATTGATGCTTAAAAACAATTAATCTTAATTGTTTATTGCCAACAAATTAGCATCAAATATTCGTTGTGAATTAGAAACACGTGAAAGTAGAAGATTCTGTCCGAATGAATTCTTTGAAATACATTAAGAAAATATATCTTATTGTAAAGACATGTTGCAGCTTAAGATATATTGTGTTAATAAAATTTTCAAATTGCACAAAGTCGGCACAAAGAAAAGTATTGAACAAATAAATCATAGTGGCAATTTATTTTTCATTTTATCCTTACCAATAACAAATAGTTCATTGATTTCCTTATCCTATTCTTTCTTAGAAAAAGGACAATTTTCTCTCTAAATTTGAAGTAATTAAGCTCATAGGAAAATTTAATTAATCATTATCTCAAAGGAAGTGACAGTTTGGAACTTCTATAACAAAGTATAAAAAATTACATGCTTATATTTATATTTATTGTTGTAATTGGCATCAAATCAATTGGGATTTATGTTTAATTACATGTTTAATAAGTGATTAAACTTATGGATGGATGCCAATTTGGTTGGAATCCATAAGTATTGAGTAAATATGAAGGGGAAGACAAAAAGACAAAAGATTATATATGTGGGGGAAATCCCACATTGCTTGTGAGACAAAAGAAGAGAGCATAAGTGGGAGTATAAAAGGCTCTTTATTTGATACAACCCCACATTGGAAGTATATCCAATGGGATTATACCTTATATATGATTCAAGTATTGATGCTTGGTAAAATATCAATTAAGGAACTCATGAGGGTGTGCCTACATGCGCGCGCCACCGTCAGCCTGACCCAACTTTAGCTTCAGCGAATTATCTCAGGTTAATTTTTTTACTAAAAATTTTAATTTTGTCTGGAGTTTGGTTTAAAATTTGACTTTTAAATTCAAAAGAAAAGTCAAAAGGCTATTACAGAAACTGCCAGCCATTTCTACAGTTATAAAATTTGCCAGAAATGTTTCTGGAGTTATTGGTTCAATGTATCTAGTCCAAAATGAATATGGACATGCTTTACATAGTTGTTCCAGAATAAATCTGGACCAGAATGAACCTGAACATCCTTCTGGCTTCTCCCTCTAGCCTATATATAGTTGCTGTTGCAGGCAGAATAAAATACACAACTAAGAAAATCTCTTCTCTCCCTCTAATATCTATCTTTCTCACATAATCTTGCTTGTCTCTTTCTGGCAATTGAGTAGTGTTCGAAGTGAAGCTTTCTGGAATGCACCAAAAGGCTTATGAAACTGTCTTATCTGGGAGAAAGTCTTGTTGCACCCTTTGCACTGGTATGGGCGATTATTTCTTCAAGGAAAATCATATTCTGGTGATTCAATTTTATTTCTATTACAATACAAAACTTTGAGATAAGTTTTCTGTTTATATGCTGATCTCTGTATTTCTGTTCTTATATTCCAAACTGGTATGTTTGCTTTGGTTTATGTTTATGTTAAACTGAATTGCCATTGAATAATTTTTGAAATATTTGTACTGCAGTTTGCTATTTTCTAAAATATTTATAATACTGGTTTTACAAACACTGCCCTTGTGATTATAAACTGTTTTATAATTTCTTTATAAACTGTTGTTTATAATCTGTGTTTACAAGATTGATATAGTCTCACAATATTCTTAATCAAATGAATCTATCTCTTGTAACTGAATTGCAGAAACTAAATAAAACTGAAGAATTCAGGGAATTTATATGGCCTTGTTATTTTTCTTCAACTAATTAGTAGGCTTAGCCATTGTTTCATCAACCTCAAATACTAAAGGCTTGTACTTGTTTATACAAACTCCAAAGCTTTATAATAAAGAAACTCAAAAAGTTATTTACAATTCAAACTATGCCAGCCTTGTTGAAGTTTTGATGTCTGTGGTTTGTGCAGTTTGATTATAAAGTTGTTAAGCAGTCCCCACTCCGCGTATTAATGTTTCTTCTCAAGTTCCATTTGTTTTATAGATGTTTTCACTCCTCTAATACTAGAACTTTGTTTCTTTTTCTTATAGATTCTTTTTGAGGTGACTTCTTGTACCGTGAACTAGTTGCCCTTAAGTTTGATGCATTAAACACATGTTCATATATGGGCAACCCTCTCTCTTTCATCGTTTATATTTCGTTTCAAGTCCTCCTTGCCTAAAACTTTTTGTTCCTATATCATTTGTATAGTACTCTAACCCCTATGGACTAGAGAACTCCCAATTTCATCTCTATATGTGTTCCGCTTCAAAACACAACTTCAATGAGTCAATTCTAGTCGACTAGTGGACCCTTCAAGAATAATTGACTCTTCTTTGTCTGTTATCTCGAGATTCAGTCATGTAACAAACATGTTACACTCATTGACTGAGGATCGTGACAACTATTAAGGGTTTCAAAGCGTTTGGTTTGGATGAGAAGCAACATATCTGCATGGACAATTATGCAATCTCTATTATCTTAATATATTGAGGCTATAAAATAATAAATTTGTTACTAGTATATTATCAACAAATATCCATTATGAATCAAAAACACCTTAAAGTAGAAGACTTTTACCAAGTCAATTCTTTGATGTATATTAAGAAAATATATATTTTTTTCTCAAGACAGCTAAGAACATAATATAAATTGCATTTCATTCTTATTCATGCTAACTTCAACTAGTACCATTTTTATTGCATAATAGAAATAAAATTTTCAAATTGCACAAAATGCGCACAAAGGAAAAGATTGAAAATAAATCATAAATTTCATTGAAAGAGTTATCTTGATAAATATTTTTGAAATAAGATTTGTTTTTACTATTTTTCCTTTTTTCCATTTCAATATCTAAGAGCACATTCATGTCCTTATCCTACCCATTATTATAGAAAAAGGCCAATTTGTTCTCGAAATTGCAAATAATTAAACTCATAGGAAAGTTCAAATTATTATTATCTCAAAGGAAGCGAGATTTATAACAAAATATAAAAAAAATTGTATACTTATATTTATGCAATCTCACGACGTTCCATAATAGAACTAATCCATGTATCTCATTGGCAAATTACGGAGACCAAATATAATTGAAGAATTTAGGTAATGCATGTTAAGGTTAAGGTGTTAAAACTCAACCCAACCCAACAACCCCATCATGTCTTATTCAAAAAAGATTAGGTTTGGATATGATGTTTTCTTATTTGGGTCAAATCAAATCCGGCCGAGCTCAAAATTGACCCAAAGAAAGAAATAAGATTGGATTATTTTAGGTTCGGGTCAACCTAGTAAACCTGAAAACAACATTCGGGTAACCTAATAACTCAATAAACTTGACACAACTTAACCCAACCCGACCCCTCTAAAAATAATTGGCATAATATATATCGTATATAGAGCATCTAGTCTTTTTTTATATGCTTTTATTTTCTTACATTGTCTTCTTTATTATTTTTTAACCTTCATAATTACTAAATTATTTTTTTCTCTTCTCTTATATTTTTCTCACTAATTGTTTACTACTTTTTTCCTTTTTTTGCCTACTTTTTTTTTTTTTTTTACTCATCATGAAACTTAAATAAATATATTAAAAATATTAAAGATTATAGTAATATATAAGAAAACAAATGAATGCTCTATTTATTTTATACTTCAAAATTTTAGCACATGTATCTAGTTTATTGAAATTGCTAATTTAAACAAAAGCTCAATACTCAAACCCAAATCCAATTATCCAAATGGATCAAACTTTTCTGCCAAATAAGAGTCTATTCTCTCTCTCTAAAGAAACCTTGGCCATCATCACCAATACCAGTCTATTATTGCTATTGCCACAACAATCTCGGCCACCCAACACCACCATCATACCGCTTGCTGAGTGACCTAAGTTCTTTATCATTTAATGGTGATAATGCTTAATTGATTAGTTGTAACATTAATTTAAATATTGATTCGATCACATTATTGACTTTATTGGTTGGAAATTTGAATTTGAATATTAATCTTAATTTAAGTTTAAAAATTGTAGACTAGAGTTTATAAATATGAAAAATGAAATATATATATATATAGATAGATATAGATATGGTTAGGTTTATCAGATTAGGTTGGGTTTATCAAGTTATTAGGTAATATAATTAAATATTAGGTCAATTAGAACCTGATTCGATCATTTGTAGGTCAAGTTAGAATTGAGCTTTTCGAATATAACATTAGGTTGTGTTGGGATCGGGTTTAGTATTTTTATGTTATACCTAAAACAACAAAAGTTGAACTGTAATGCTCTTATTTTATCATTGCTCACAGAGGAAATATTTATACATCAAAGAGCCTCAAAGATATTAGGAAACTAAATCAGTGACAATGATTACAAAAATCTAAACATAAAAGAATATACAACTAAATCAATGAGATTTACACTAATCATCTAAATATAGAAGAACATAAAGAGACGGGATATTTTCCTATTCTATGAAGTATGCATCTGTTCTGATAATACCCTTATATCAACCCAACCTGAAATCACCCAACCTATCCAAATTGACACCTCTAATTATTCATGTAACCTTTATTATTTTTGACTACTAATTAATATGCTTATCCTTTATTTTGCTGACCACAATTCCATTTCTTATGCTTGTCCTTGTTTACATATTCCAAAGATTTATTAAACACAAACTCGGGTTGAAACCCTGATAGCTTTCTTGAAATGTGGAACTTGATGGTTTCTACAATTTCCTTAGAAAGGTGTGAACCAGTCCTTAATCCACTAGTTCATTTACTTCTTTGATTCATTTTGCTATATTGATGTTTTTACTCCCCTGTTACTAGAACTCGTTTCAGTTTCTTATAGATTCATTTTTAGGCTTCTTCTAGTTTGGACTTCTTCTTATGCAGTGAACTAGATCCTCTTAAATTTGATACATTAAATCTAAGGTCATATATGGACAACCCTCTCTTGTCCTAGAATACTAGTACAGTACTCTGAGTCCTACAGACTGTACAACTGCTTGACTTTATCTCCATACATGTTTCGCCTCGAAATATAAATTTAGCTGGTCTATTATAAAAGACCAATTCGTCCCTTAAAGAATAATTGCATCTTTTGTGTCTCTTCTCCTCGGATCCCATCATCTCCTCACTGTATGTAACAGACACATTACACTCATCAACTGAGGATTGAGATAAATATTAAGATTTTAGATCAATGGATTTGGCTAAGAAGTAACATATCTAAGTCAAGACAACAAGCAGTTTGACTCACATATTTTGATGGCATGATCATGACACGAAGTCGAACTATGAAAAGTAATATATATATATATATATATGCGTATATATGATCTAATTCATGTTAAAAACTCAACTTAGAACCTTTATTTTAATTATGTATTCCATCTTTTTACATACTAGTTAAAAATGCTCAATTATATTATCTTTATTAATTTATTTAGGGAAGTTTTTAGTTTCTTTTTAGTTCTGCATGATTTTATATAACATTTAAAGATCAATAGCGTGTTCTCAAGTTGTAATGCAGATGATGCAACACTCTTTCCTTTTCGTTTTCTTCTTTATCATCATCTCTATCTTATTTTCATTCAAATACCCGTCATTTTACATCCTATTCTCTATCTTCTAATCAATTCTGTAATAAGAATAGGCACATTAATTAGTATAAATCATCATTAATTATAGTATAAACAATAGGGTATCATCATAGTTTTAATAATAGACCATAGAAAAGGATAAATATGCAATCTCCATTGTCTAGATTGAGGCTAAAAAACAATAACTCTTAATAAGTTTTGCCAATAAATGAGCATCAAATATTCATTGTGAATCAAAAACACGTGAAAGTAGAAGACTTTGTCCAAGTAAATTCTTTGAAGTACATTAAGAAAATATATCCTATTCTAAAGGGAACTTAGAGCATAAGATATATTGCGATTCATTCCTATTCGTGCTAACTTCAACTATCTACCATGTACAGTGCATAATAAGAATAAAATTTTCAAATTGCACGAAGTCCTCTCAAAGTAAAATATTGCACAAATAAATCATAATTGCATTTAAAGAATTGTCTTGAAAATAATTTTTTTATAAAATCTTCTTATTTTTCATATTTTCCTTTTCAATATCAAATAGCTTATTGATTTCCTTATCCTATTCTTTATTACAGAAAAAGGATAATTAGTTCTCTAAATTTGAAATAATTGAACTCGTAAGAAAGTTTATAGAATTATTATTTCAAAGAAAGCGAGAGAATTTAACTTTTGTAAAAAAATATAAAACAGAACTTAGATTTCTATTTATACAATCTCATAACATTTCGTAATCAAACTAATCCTTACATCTCACAACCCAATTACTCAAACCAAATGCAACTAAAGAATTTAGCCCATGAATATAATCTTGATTATTTTCTTGTACTAATTAGTAGGCTTAGACAATGTTTCATCGACCTCAAATTCTATTCTTAAGGTTTGTCCTTGTTTACATATTCCAAAGATTTATTAAATAGAAACTTAGAAGTTAGGTCCAATTCAAGCCATGCTAGCCTTCTCGAAGTTCGGAAGTTAATGGTTCCCATAGTTTGATCAAAAAGGTGTGAACTAGTCCTTGCTCCCTGTTGCAGGTTCCATTTGCTTCATTGATGTTTTCACTCTCCCTAATACTTGAACTTTGTTTCTCTTTGTCGTAGATTCTTGTTGAGGCTTTTCCTATTCTGGGCTTCTTCTTATGCCGTGAACCGGATGCTTCTAAATTTTATGAATAAAATCAAGGTTCATATATATATGGGTAACTCTCTGTCTTTTGCTTCTTTATAGTTCATATTAAATCCTTCTCGCTCTAAAAAATTTGTTCTTAGGAAATTTTTATAGTACTTTGACTCCTATGGACTGGAAAACTGCCCCAGCTTCATCTCTATACCTTTTCCGCTTCAAAATACAAACTCAACAAGTCAATTCCAACTGAGTAATTGGCTAAGAAGCAGTACACCTACAAATATAAAGCAAGCTATTCGACACACCCATTCTAATGGACGACAAGCAACAACACTATAAAAAGTAATATGTATGTATATATGATCTAATTCATATTAGATGCTCAGCTCGAAATGCTAACATTAACTTAGTATTCCATCTTGTTTTCAAACTAGTCACAAATGCTCAATTATTTTGTGTTTACTTATTCATTTAGAGCATTTTTCCCTTTCTATTTAGTTCTGCATCATCTTCTACAACAACTTAAAGATCACTCATTACGTTTTCAAGTTGTAATCACCAATAATCATAGTCTCAATAAAAGGGTAATAGTCTTAATAAAAGATCCCAGAAAAAGATAAGTCTGCAATCTCTGTTATATGGACTGAGGCTAAATAACATCAAATCTTTATAATCTATCATCAATAAATTAACGCCAAATATTCCTTGTGAATCAAAAACACGCGAAAATTAGAAGATTCTGTCCAAGTCTATTCTTCAAAGTACATGAAGAACTAAAATATATCTGAGATAAATCCTACTTTGTTTTAATTCATGCTAACTTCGACTACAAATGGTGCAAAATAAAAATAAAAATTTCAAATTGCACAAACTGCACACAAAGTTAGACATCGAAACAAATATATAATATTTGCATTTGACATAATTATATTAATATATATTTTTAGAATAAGATTTTGTCATTTTTCATTTTTTTTCCTTTCCAATATCAAAGAGCTCATTGATTCCCTTATTCTATTATTTATTGTAGAAATGAGCAATATGAGATCCCTAAATTTCCAATAGTTATACTCATAGGAAAGTTTAATTAATTATTGTTTGAAAGGAGATGAGAGATTTGAACTTCTATAACAAAATATAAGAAACAATATGCTTATATTTATATTTAAACAACCATGCATCATACCATGTTCAAATTTATCCACGTATCGCATAGCCAAATTATGAAAACAAAATACAACAAAAGAATTCAGGCTACAGATATAACCTTGATAATTTTCATGCACTAATTAGTACGCTTAACCTTTATTTTGTTGATGTCAAATCGAATTCTTAAGGTTTTCCTTCTTTAAGTATATAAAGCTTTATTAAACATAAACTAGAGGGGTTCACTTCGGTTCAAGCCATGCAATCTGCTTTGAAGTACAAAACTTAGAGGTTCCTGTAGTGCAATAAGAAAGGTAAGAACCAATCCTCACTCCCTCTACTTTGTGTTGCTTCTCAATTTCTTTTTGTTTCATAGATGTTTGCACTCCCCTAATACTAGAACTTTGTTCCTCTTTCTTGTAGTCTCTTGATGAGGCTTCTTTTACATTGGATTTCTTCTTGTACTGTGAACTAGATGCTCATAACTAAATGTATTATATTCAAGATCGTATATGGACAATACTCTCTCTTTGCATCCTTTATATCCCAAAGTAGATCTTCCTTAGTGTAAAACTTTTGTCCCCGAACATTTGTATTGTACTTTTACCCCTATGGATTAGAGACTTGCCTAGCTTCATTTCCATACTTGTTCTGCATTGAAATCCAAATTCAAAGGTTTTTTCCAATAGATCAATTGGACCCCTAAAGATAATTGCCACTTCTTCATCTCTTCTTGAGTTCGGTCATCTTTCCAAGTATATAAAAGACACATTACACTCATTGGCTTGGACTAAGGACTAAGATAAATATTTAGGATTTCTAATCAATGGTTTGGCCCAAAAAAAAGCAATTTGACTCACCCATTTTCATGACATGACATGAATTCGTACTATAAAAAGTAATTTATGTATATATACATGATCTAATTCAAGTTAGATGTAGAAACATTTATATTAACTTGTTATTTCATATTTTATCATGTTTTTAATCTTGTCACAATTGCTTAATTGTTTTGTCTTACTAACTTATTTTTGACATTTTTCCCTTTCTATTCAGTTTTGCATCATGTTCTGCACAACTTAAAGATCTACCCTCGTGTTGCAACACTCTTTCCTTTTATTTTTCTTCCTTTGCATCTTATTTATCTTATGTTCATGAAAAGCCCCTTCATTTTTTCTTTATCTTCTCTATCTTTTGATCAATTTTGCAACAAAAATAGGGGATCTAATTAATGTAAATCATCAACAATTATTGTCTCAGTAATAGAGTACAACTATATTCTTAATAATAGTCCCTAGAAAAGGATAAATGTGCATGCAATCTCCATTGTCTGGATTGAGGATAAAAAAGAAATCAATCTTAATGATTTATTGTCAATAAATTAGCATTAAATATTCTTTATGTATCAGAAATGCGTGAAAGTAGAAGATTCTGTTTCAAGTCAATTCTTTAATATGCCTTATTCTCAAGA
This sequence comes from Jacaranda mimosifolia, assembly GCA_018894105.1. Classification (NCBI taxonomy): domain Eukaryota; kingdom Viridiplantae; phylum Streptophyta; class Magnoliopsida; order Lamiales; family Bignoniaceae; genus Jacaranda; species Jacaranda mimosifolia. The sequence continues at coordinate 33,892,390 of CM032119.1, forward strand.
AAAACAAAGAGCATAAGATAATTGCATTTCGTGTTTATTCATGCGAACTAGAACAATATACCATATATAGTGTGAGTAAGAATACAATTTTCAAATCGCACAAAGTAAAGCATTGAACACATAAATCATAATTGCATAGCAAGAATTATCTTCATAAATATTTTTAAAATAAGGTTTTATTATTTTTCGTTTTTTTACTTTCCAATATCAAAGAGCTAGCTTATTGATTTCCTTATCCTATTGTTTATTGTGGAAACAAAAAAAAAAAAAATAATTGTTTCCCTAAATTTGCAATAGTTAAACTTACAAAAAAATTAATTGATTAATATCTCAAGGAGGCGAGAGATTTTATCTTTCATAACAAATTATTTAAAATAATGTAATAATATTCATTTTTGTGCAATCTCACAACATTTTTAATTAAACCCATCCATGTATCTCACAACCAAATTACACAGACCGAATACAACAATGAAATTCAGGCAATGTATATAAATTATTTCATATACTAATTATTAAGCTTACACTTTATTTCATCGTACTCAAATCCTATTCTTCAAGCTTGTCCTTGTTTACAAATTCCAAAGCATTATTAGAATCAACCACAAAAATAGCACCAATTGAAGCCATTCTAGCCTTCTTGAAGTTCAGAACTTAATGATTCATGCAGTTTCATCATAAAAGAGTGAAACAATCCTCACTTCCTCTAATTCATGCTGCTTCTCAAATTCCATTTGTTTCATATATGTTTTCACTCTCTTATAGTACTGAACTTTGTTTCTTTTCTTGCAAACTCTTGTTGATGCTATTTCTAATTTGGTCTTCTTCTTGTGCTGTGAACTAGAGGCTCCTAATTTTGATTCATTAAATTTAGGATCATATATAAGCATTCCTCTACCTTTTGCATCCTTTAAATTCTATAGTAGATCTTCCACTTTGTAAAACTTTTGTATTTGTACAGTATCTAACTCCTATAGACTGCAGAATTGCACTTTGTCACCATACCCATTCCACATCGAAACTTGAATTTAGTAGGTCTACTTCGATAGACTAATTAGACCCCTCAAGATTAATTGCCTCTTCTCTTGAGATTCGATCATCTTTCCACAGTATGTAACCAATACATTACACTCATTTGCTAGGAATTGAGATAAATATTTAGGGTTTCAAGTCAATGGGTTTGGCTAAGCAGCAACACATCTGCGTCTACTAAACAAGTGGTTTGACTCACACATTCCAATGGCACGCCAAGTATCACACTATAAAGAGTAATGTTTATATATATATATATATATATAAATGATCTAGTTCATGTTAGATGCTCAAAATGAAACCTGTAGATTAACTTGGTATTCAATCTTGTATTTAAACAAGTTACAGATGCTCAATTGTTTTGTCTGTACTAATTTATTAAGGGCAATTTTCCCTTTCTATTTAGTTTTGCATCTTCTTTAGCAACAACTTAAAGATTAGCTATTGAGTTCTCAAGTTGTATTGCAACAATGGAAAACACTTTCCTTTCTTTTTCTTTTTTTCATCCTCTCTATTACGTGTTCATAAAAAAATTTCATCATCTTCTCCATCTCCTAGTCAATCTTGCAATAAAAATAGGTGATATAATTAGTGTAAATTAGAAATAGTTATATTCTCAAAAAATAGGTACATTCATAATCTTAATAATAGACCCTAAGAAAGATAATTATACAATCTCTATTGTCTGCATTCGGGCTACGTAAGAATGAATCTTGATAATTTATTGCCAATAAATTAGCATCAAATATTCCTTGTGAAACAAAATTGAAAAATAGAAGATCCTATTCAGGCCAACTATTTCAAGTACATTAAGAAAATTTACCTTATTCTCAAGATAACTAAGAGCATAAGATAAATTGCATTTCATCTTTGTTCATGCTAACTTCAATTATATACCCTATATACAGGGAAGGATCCACGAGGAGTAGGGGTGGCAATTTGGGTGGGTTGGGTGGGTTCATGTTGGGTCAAGATAGGGGTATTATATCAATTTGCTCAACACGAACCCAACCCATTTAATTTTGAACCTGATAAGCCTAAACCCAAACCCAACCCACTCCAAATCAGGTCGACCCGGGTCAACCTAATTATAAATTGGATTGACCCAATAACCCAATAACCCACAACCCAACCAACCCATTACGACAATGTTAATGTAAACCATATTTTACATTGCTTGTTATTGTAGATTTGACTTCCATAATCCATTTTCATTGTGCATTGAAGGAATAAATTACATAAACATTTGTATAATATGAATAATATTTCAGTCGGTATTAACTTGGTGGATTTGAAGGCTTAGCCCAGCTTGCAAGCTGTTTACATAAACATAGGCCTAGTCGTTTTAATACATCCTAAAACCTTAGCCCAGCTTGAAAGCCGACCTAAAAGCATATTTTCTACGAAGGTTTTAATTAGATCTAAATGGCAAATAAATCTAAATTATTAATTAATATACTTAAACTTGTAATAGACCTTGATAGGCAATAATCAATATGATAAATAATGAATGCATAATTATAAAAGTTCAAATTTAAGTATAAAATAGTATTATTTCAACAAAAAGCAATACTATACTAACAACATAAAGGATACCATAAAGAACTACTGAAAGAAATCAAATATAATGAGTTATTTATTTATTATTATTATTATTATTATTATTATTATTATTATTATTATTATTATTATTATTATTATTATTATTATTATTATTATTGTGCTTTTTTATGTGGTCGGCTTGTTAGGCTTTGCAAGTTTTTGGAATAGCCTAGGTCTAGCATATTTAGTTTAAAAAAATTACTTTGTAGGCTTTAATTTGGCCTTTTTATTAAATAGGTTATGACAAGGTAAGCTATAAGTAAGTTAGACCATAGGCTCCTAAAGAGTAACTTGGCCTATTCCCATCCCTAATGGCGGCTAGGCATAAGAAAGAAATAAAGCTAGGGCTTTCTTTTTTTTACCTTTTTTTTGGCCATTTTAGGCCTTTACTTATTTTTAATATATAACTTACATATATATATATATGTATATAATAATATTATGTGGGTTGGGTTGGGTTGATGGGTCATCCAAAAAATAATTTTGGGCTGGCTGGGTCAACCTGTGACCCAACCCAAACCCACCTAAAATAAGATAGAAGATGATTTTTTAGCTGATTGATTAGCCACTTATATTGAGAAAAATTTTGCTAAATTTTTTTACCTTGATTCGATCCTTGATGAATTTTATGATATGAAAGGGTGTCGCACTCAACTTTACTGATATGTATTTCGAATTCATAGATTATAAAACTCATACTTAAAATTTTATCTTTTATAATTTTTGCCCCCCAGAATCTCAGTTCTGGATTCGTCCCTGGGGCACTTGGATGGTGTGGAGGGACTGGAGGAAAAGGTGTTGGTCTCCACTACAAACGGTTGGGTGTCAGGTGGCGGTGGAGCTACAATATTGAAATTTTCATGTAAATTAGCTGTCTACGTTTAATTAGTCAAATATGTTCCATGCCTTTTCCAGTCTTTCTCTACTCTACTTTCTAAAAAGCTCTTCCGCTACATCTTTTACCTCCCAAATCAAAACCGCCATAGATAGACCTCAAAATTTCCTTATTTCAAACAATACGACGCCGTTAGAATGTCCTTAGTACTCGGAAACATATCATCAATCCTAGACCTCACCTACCGCACCAAAATTCCAAACACCCCATCTTCTCCAATGTTGTTCCAAGCCTCTCCGAAAAAGATCTCAACCAAATCAAAGCCCTACTTCGAATCGGTGCTCGATCACAAACAGACACTTGAAGAGAAAGAAATTGAATAACTCCAAGGTGAGTGAAGTACAATACGAGAATTCGAGCTGCGATGAGAATAGGGTAAAGGAATGGGTTCGACCGGGAAATGGAAAGGAATAGGAGAGTGAATGAGATTGAAGGAAAGAGCAAAACAAACAAACTGTAGAATAGAGTCAAGAAATTAAGAACTTGAGAATGTGCATGGTCTCCTTTTCTTGATTTCTATTACCAATTTTAGAACACTTGATATGATGTCTCTTGTGTAAGAGCCCATCCTAGTTTTATGAATCATTCTAACATTGTTGCTATCAGTTATGCGGCAACATGGACTGACAAAATTTGTCTCCTTATATGAATTATTTTCTAACATAGTCCAATGCTTGAAATGGATGTCGTAATATAATGTCTATTTATAATCTTTAATTTCATTCAACCTGCGATGATTCTATCACCTAAAGTCAAGTTTGTAGAACCTTAAAATACATAGATGCACCGGGATAGGGATGGATCCACGGGGAGGAGGAGGCCTTGGTGGCTTTTTTTTGCCCCTTCCTTCCCCCCACGCCCACACTTATATATGTGTATATATATGAAATTTTGTAATATGTTTTAGTTTGTATATATTTAATTATTTAGTAGTAATTTTTATTAATTCTTTATCTATTTTAATTTTGGAATGTTTAAAACAAATTTTTAGACCCATATTTTCAATTAAATAATCACAAGTAGGTTAGGCCCATTAGGACACTTCTATTTGATTTGTTTGAGAACATAATTATATGGATCTAGCCAAAGAAAAATCTTTACAACTTTATAGGAACTCATAGTACAATTAAAATACCTCCATTTTAACTGTAATAAGATTAAGGAAAAGAGACAAAATAATCATGGACAAGCTTAGAAATAAGATGGAAGATGATTTTTTAGCTGATTGTTTAGTTAATTATATTAAGAAAGATGTTGCTAACAATTTTGACATTGATTCGATCATTGATGAGTTTTATGATATGAAAGAGCGTCGCACTCAACTTCAATGATATGTATTTTGAATTCATAGATTATAGAACTTATATTTGAACTTTTATGTTTTATAATTTTCACCCCCCCAGAGTCTCAGTTCTGGATCTGTCCCTAGGGCCAAGGTGGTTGGACGGTGGTGGTGGGATCGGAGGAGGAGGTGTTGGTCTCCACTGCGGACGGTTGCGAGTCAGGTGGTGGTGGAGCAGCTATATAGAAATTTTCATGTAAATCATTGATCTGCGTTTAATTAGCCAAATATATTCGATGCCCTTTTCAATCTTTCTATCCTCTACTTTCTAAAAAGCTCCTCTGGTCCATCTTCTCCCTCCCAAATCACAACCTTCATAGATAGACCTCAAATTTTCTTCCTCTCTAACAATACGCGTTGTTAGCATGTGTCAAGTACTCAAAAATATATCTTCACTCCTAGACCTTGCCAACCACACCGAAATTCCAGACACCCCATCTCCTCCGATGTCATTATGAGCCTCTCCAAGAAAGAACTGAACCAAATTAAAGCCCTTACTTAAAATCGGTGCTTGATCACAAACAGATACTTGAAGAGATGAAAATCAAATAAGTCCAAGGTGAGTGAAGTACAGTATGAGAATTCGAGTGGCGATGAAAATGGGGAAAAGGAACGAGTTCGACTAGGAAATGGAAAGCAGTAGAAGAATGAAGAAGATTGAAGAGAAGGGCAAAACGAACAGACTGCAGAAGAGAGTAAAGAAATTAAGAACTCGAGATGGTGCATGGTCTCCTTTTCTTGATTTCCATTACCAATTTTAGTACACTTGATATGATGCTTCTTATGTAAGAACCCATCCCAGTTTTACGAATCATTCTAACATTATTGCTATCAGTTATGCAGCAACATAGACTGACTAAAATTGTCTCCTTGTATGAATTGTTATATAACATAGTCCCATGCTTGAAGTGGATGTCGTAATATGATGTCTATTTATATTGTTTAATTTCATTCAACCTGTGATGATTCTGTCACCTAAAGCCGGGTTTGTATAACCTTAAAATACATAGATGCACCAGGACAGGGACGGACCCATGGGGGGGGGGGAGGCAGTGGCCCCCCCAACATTTTGGGGTTTTTTTTTTCCCACCTACGCCCACACTTATATATATGTGTGTGTGTGTGTGTGTGTGTGTGTGTGTGTGAATTTTTGTAATATGTTTTAGTTTGTATATATTTAATTATTTAATAATAATTTTTATTAATTCTTTACCTATTTTAATTTTTCTAAAATAAATTTTTAGGCCCATATTTTTAATTAAATAATTCACAATTAGGTTAAGCCCATTAGGACACTTCTATTTTATTTGTTTGAGAATATATTTATAGGGATATAGCCAAAGAAAATCTTTACAACTTTATAGGAAGTCATAGAACAATTAAAATATCGCCCTTTTAACTTTAACGAGATTGATGCAAAGCGACAAAATAATCATGGGCAAGCTTAGAACTAAGATGAAGATGATTTTTTAGTTGATTGATTAGCCACTTATATTGAGAAAAATATTGCTAAAAATTTTGATATTTATTCGATCATTGATAAAATTTATGATATGAAAGAGTGTCGTGCTCAACTTCGATTATATTTGTTTCTAATTCATAGATTATAAAACTTATATTTGAACTTTTATGTTTTATAATTTTTGCCCCCCAAAGTCTCATTCTGGATTAGTCCTTGGGGCCAAGGTGGTTGGACGGTAGTGGAGGGACTGGAAAAAGAGGTGTCGATCTCCATTGCAGACGGTTGTGCGTCAGGTGGTGGTGGAACTACTATATTGAAATTTTCATGTAAATTACTGGTTTGCGTTAATTAGTCAAATATATTCCATACCCTTTTCAGTCTTTATCTACTCCACTTTCTAAAAAGCTTCTCCGCTCCATCTTCAACATCCCAAATCACAACCGCTATAGATAGACCTTAAAGTTTCCTCCTTTCTAACAATACAACGTGGTTAGCATGTCTCTAGCACTTGAAAACATATCTTGATTCTCAACCAAATTAAAGCCCTTACTTTGAATCAATGCTCGATCACAAAAGACACTTAAAGAAAAGGAAATCGAACAAGTCCAGAGTGAGTGAAGTACAGTACAAGAATTCGAGTAGCGATGACAATGGGGAAAAAGAACGGGTTCAACTGGGAAATGGAAAGGAGTAGGTGAGTGAAGGAAATTGAAGAGAAGGGCAAAACGAACAAACTGCAAAATAGTGTCAAGAACTTAAGAACTCGAGAAGGTGCATGGTCTCCTTTTCTTGATTTTCATTACCAATTTTAGTACACTTGATATGATGTTTCTTGTGTAAGAACCCATCCCAATTTTACGAATCATTCTAACATTGTTGCTATCAGTTATGTAGCAACATGGACTAACAAAATTTGTCTCTTTATATGAATTATTTTCTAACAAATCAATGCTTGAAGTAGATCTTGTAATATGATGTCCGCTTATAATGTTTAATTTCATTCAACCTGCGATGATTCTGTCACCTAAAGCTAGGTTTGTAGTACCTTGAAATACATAGATGCACCCGGACAAGGACGGATCCACAGGGGGCAGTGGCCCCCCCAACATTTTCATGGTTTTTCTTTGCCCCCCGCGCCCACACTTATATATACATATATGAATTTTTGTAATAAGCTTTAGTTTCTATATGTCAAATTATTTAGTAATAATTTTTATTAATTCTTTACCTATTTTAGTTTTGGAATGTTTAAAACAAATTTTGAAGCCCATATTTTCAATTAAATAATTCACAATTATGTTAGCCTATTAGGGCACTTCTCTTTTATTTGTTTGAGAACATATTTAAAGAGATCTAACCAAAGAAAATATTTACAGCTTTATAGGAAGTCATAGAACAATTAAAATATCTCCCTTTTAACTGTAACAAGATTGAGGCAAACAGACAAAATAATCATGGGCAAGCTTAGAAATAAGATAGAAGATGATTTTTTAGCTGATTGATTAACCACTTATATTGAGAAAGATATTGCTAAAATTTTTGACATTGATTCAATCATTGATGAATTTTATGATATGAAAGAGCGTCGCACTCAACTTCGATGATATGCATTTCGAATTCATAGATTATAAAACTTACATTTGAACTTTTATGTTTTATAATTTTTGCCCCCCGGAGTCTAAATTCTGGATCCGTCCCTAGGGCCAAGGTGGTTGGACGGTGGTAGTGGGACGGGAGGAGGAAGCGTTGGTCTTCGCTACAGACGGCTACGTGTTAGGTGGTGATAGAGTTGCTATATTAAATTTTTTATGTAAATCACTGATATGTGTTTAAGTAGCCAAATATATTCGATGCCCTTTCCAATTTTTCTCCACTCCACTTTCTAAAAAGCTCCTCCATTCCATCTTGTCCCTCCCAAATCACAACCGCCATAGATAGACCTCAAAGTTTCTTCCTTTCTAACAATGCGCCACCGTTAGCATGTCCATAGTACTCGGAAACATATCATCAATCCTAGACCTCGCCAACCGCACCAAAATTCCAGACACCCCATCTTCTCCAATGTCACTCTAAGCCTCTCCGAAAAAGATCTCAACAAAATTAAAGCCCTACTTCGAATCGGTGCTTGATCACAAACAGACACTTGAAGAGAAGGAAATCAAATAAGTCCAAGGTGAGTGAAGTACAATACGAGAACTCGAGCGGTAATGAGAAAAGGGTAAAGGAACGGGTTCGACTGGGAAATAGAAAGGAGTAGGACAGTGAATGAGATTGAAGAAAAGGGCAAACGAACAGACTACAGAAGAGAGTCAAGAAATTAAGAACTGGAGAAGGTGCATGGTCTCCTTTTCTTGATTTCTATTACCAATTTTAGTACACTTGATATGATGTTTCTTGTGTAAGAACCCATCCCAGTTTTACGAATCATTCTAACATTATTGCTATTAGTTATGCAGCAACATGGACTGACAAAATTTGTCTCCTTATATGAATTGTTTTCTAACATAGTCCCATGCTTGAAATAGATGTCGTAATATGATGCCTATTTATATTGTCTAATTTCATTCAACCTGCGATGATTCTGTCACCTAAAGTCAGGTTTGTAAAACCTTAAAATACATAGATGCACTTGGATAGGGACAGATCCACGAGGAGAAGGGGGGCTTGGTGGCTTTTTTTGCCCCCTCCTTCCCCCCACGCCAACACTTATATATGTATACATATGAAATTTTGTAATATGTTTTAGTTTGTATATATTTAATTATTTAGTAATAATTTTTACTAATTCTTTACGTCTTTTAATTTTGGAACATTTAAAACAAATTTTTAGACCCATATTTTCAATTAAATAATTCAAAATTAGGTTAGCCCTTTAGGGTACTTCTATTTTATTTGTTTGAGAACATATTTATAGAGATCTAACTAAAGAAAATATTTACAACTTTATGGGAAGTCATAGAACAATTAAAATATCTCCATTTTAACTGTAATAAGATTGAGGCAAGGAGACAAAATAATCATGGGCAAGCTTAAAAATAAGATAGAAGATGATTTTTTAGCTGATTGATTAGCCACTTATATTGAGAAAAATTTTGCTAAAATTTTTTACCTTGATTCGATCCTTGATGAATTTTATGATATGAAAGGGTGTCGCACTCAACTTCACTGATATGTATTTCGAATTCATAGATTATAAAACTCATACTTAAAATTTTATCTTTTATAATTTTTGCCCCCCAGAATCTCAGTTCTGGATTCGTCCCTGGGGCACTTGGATGGTGTGGAGGGACTGGAGGAAAAGGTGTTGGTCTCCACTACAAACGGTTGGGTGTCAGGTGGCGGTGGAGCTACAATATTGAAATTTTCATGTAAATTAGCTGTCTACGTTTAATTAGTCAAATATGTTCCATGCCTTTTCCAGTCTTTCTCTACTCTACTTTCTAAAAAGCTCTTCCGCTACATCTTTTACCTCCCAAATCAAAACCGCCATAGATAGACCTCAAAATTTCCTTATTTCAAACAATACGACGCCGTTAGAATGTCCTTAGTACTCGGAAACATATCATCAATCCTAGACCTCACCTACCGCACCAAAATTCCAAACACCCCATCTTCTCCAATGTTGTTCCAAGCCTCTCCGAAAAAGATCTCAACCAAATCAAAGCCCTACTTCGAATCGGTGCTCGATCACAAACAGACACTTGAAGAGAAAGAAATTGAATAACTCCAAGGTGAGTGAAGTACAATACGAGAATTCGAGCTGCGATGAGAATAGGGTAAAGGAATGGGTTCGACCGGGAAATGGAAAGGAATAGGAGAGTGAATGAGATTGAAGGAAAGAGCAAAACAAACAAACTGTAGAATAGAGTCAAGAAATTAAGAACTTGAGAATGTGCATGGTCTCCTTTTCTTGATTTCTATTACCAATTTTAGAACACTTGATATGATGTCTCTTGTGTAAGAGCCCATCCTAGTTTTATGAATCATTCTAACATTGTTGCTATCAGTTATGCGGCAACATGGACTGACAAAATTTGTCTCCTTATATGAATTATTTTCTAACATAGTCCAATGCTTGAAATGGATGTCGTAATATAATGTCTATTTATAATCTTTAATTTCATTCAACCTGCGATGATTCTATCACCTAAAGTCAAGTTTGTAGAACCTTAAAATACATAGATGCACCGGGATAGGGATGGATCCACGGGGAGGAGGAGGCCTTGGTGGCTTTTTTTTGCCCCTTCCTTCCCCCCACGCCCACACTTATATATGTGTATATATATGAAATTTTGTAATATGTTTTAGTTTGTATATATTTAATTATTTAGTAGTAATTTTTATTAATTCTTTATCTATTTTAATTTTGGAATGTTTAAAACAAATTTTTAGACCCATATTTTCAATTAAATAATCACAAGTAGGTTAGGCCCATTAGGACACTTCTATTTGATTTGTTTGAGAACATAATTATATGGATCTAGCCAAAGAAAAATCTTTACAACTTTATAGGAACTCATAGTACAATTAAAATACCTCCATTTTAACTGTAATAAGATTAAGGAAAAGAGACAAAATAATCATGGACAAGCTTAGAAATAAGATGGAAGATGATATTTTAGCTGATTGTTTAGTTAATTATATTAAGAAAGATGTTGCTAACAATTTTGACATTGATTCGATCATTGATGAGTTTTATGATATGAAAGAGCGTCGCACTCAACTTCAATGATATGTATTTTGAATTCATAGATTATAGAACTTATATTTGAACTTTTATGTTTTATAATTTTCACCCCCCCAGAGTCTCAGTTCTGGATCTGTCCCTAGGGCCAAGGTGGTTGGACGGTGGTGGTGGGATCGGAGGAGGAGGTGTTGGTCTCCACTGCGGACGGTTGCGAGTCAGGTGGTGGTGGAGCAGCTATATAGAAATTTTCATGTAAATCATTGATCTGCGTTTAATTAGCCAAATATATTCGATGCCCTTTTCAATCTTTCTATCCTCTACTTTCTAAAAAGCTCCTCTGGTCCATCTTCTCCCTCCCAAATCACAACCTTCATAGATAGACCTCAAATTTTCTTCCTCTCTAACAATACGCGTTGTTAGCATGTGTCAAGTACTCAAAAATATATCTTCACTCCTAGACCTTGCCAACCACACCGAAATTCCAGACACCCCATCTCCTCCGATGTCATTATGAGCCTCTCCAAGAAAGAACTGAACCAAATTAAAGCCCTTACTTAAAATCGGTGCTTGATCACAAACAGATACTTGAAGAGATGAAAATCAAATAAGTCCAAGGCGAGTGAAGTACAGTATGAGAATTCGAGTGGCGATGAAAATGGGGAAAAGGAACGAGTTCGACTAGGAAATGGAAAGCAGTAGAAGAATGAAGAAGATTGAAGAGAAGGGCAAAACGAACAGACTGCAGAAGAGAGTAAAGAAATTAAGAACTCGAGATGGTGCATGGTCTCCTTTTCTTGATTTCCATTACCAATTTTAGTACACTTGATATGATGCTTCTTATGTAAGAACCCATCCCAATTTTACGAATCATTCTAACATTATTGCTATCAGTTATGCAGCAACATAGACTGACTAAAATTGTCTCCTTGTATGAATTGTTATATAACATAGTCCCATGCTTGAAGTGGATGTCGTAATATGATGTCTATTTATATTGTTTAATTTCATTCAACCTGTGATGATTCTGTCACCTAAAGCCGGGTTTGTATAACCTTAAAATACATAGATGCACCAGGACAGGGACGGACCCATGGGGGGGGGGGGAGGCAGTGGCCCCCCCAACATTTTGGGGTTTTTTTTTTCCCACCTACGCCCACACTTATATATATGTGTGTGTGTGTGTGTGTGTGTGTGTGTGAATTTTTGTAATATGTTTTAGTTTGTATATATTTAATTATGTAATAATAATTTTTATTAATTCTTTACCTATTTTAATTTTTCTAAAATAAATTTTTAGGCCCATATTTTTAATTAAATAATTCACAATTAGGTTAAGCCCATTAGGACACTTCTATTTTATTTGTTTGAGAATATATTTATAGGGATATAGCCAAAGAAAATCTTTACAACTTTATAGGAAGTCATAGAACAATTAAAATATCGCCCTTTTAACTTTAACGAGATTGATGCAAAGCGACAAAATAATCATGGGCAAGCTTAGAACTAAGATGAAGATGATTTTTTAGTTGATTGATTAGCCACTTATATTGAGAAAAATATTGCTAAAAATTTTGATATTTATTCGATCATTGATAAAATTTATGATATGAAAGAGTGTCGTGCTCAACTTCGATTATATTTGTTTCTAATTCATAGATTATAAAACTTATATTTGAACTTTTATGTTTTATAATTTTTGCCCCCCAAAGTCTCATTCTGGATTAGTCCTTGGGGCCAAGGTGGTTGGACGGTAGTGGAGGGACTGGAAAAAGAGGTGTCGATCTCCATTGCAGACGGTTGTGCGTCAGGTGGTGGTGGAACTACTATATTGAAATTTTCATGTAAATTACTGGTTTGCGTTAATTAGTCAAATATATTCCATACCCTTTTCAGTCTTTCTCTACTCCACTTTCTAAAAAGCTTCTCCGCTCCATCTTCAACATCCCAAATCACAACCGCTATAGATAGACCTTAAAGTTTCCTCCTTTCTAACAATACAACGTGGTTAGCATGTCTCTAGCACTTGAAAACATATCTTGATTCTCAACCAAATTAAAGCCCTTACTTTGAATCAATGCTCGATCACAAAAGACACTTAAAGAAAAGGAAATCGAACAAGTCCAGAGTGAGTGAAGTACAGTACAAGAATTCGAGTAGCGATGACAATGGGGAAAAAGAACGGGTTCAACTGGGAAATGGAAAGGAGTAGGTGAGTGAAGGAAATTGAAGAGAAGGGCAAAACGAACAAACTGCAAAATAGTGTCAAGAACTTAAGAACTCGAGAAGGTGCATGGTCTCCTTTTCTTGATTTTCATTACCAATTTTAGTACACTTGATATGATGTTTCTTGTGTAAGAACCCATCCCAATTTTACGAATCATTCTAACATTGTTGCTATCAGTTATGTAGCAACATGGACTAACAAAATTTGTCTCTTTATATGAATTATTTTCTAACAAATCAATGCTTGAAGTAGATCTTGTAATATGATGTCCGCTTATAATGTTTAATTTCATTCAACCTGCGATGATTCTGTCACCTAAAGCTAGGTTTGTAGTACCTTGAAATACATAGATGCACCCGGACAAGGACGGATCCACAGGGGGCAGTGGCCCCCCCAACATTTTCATGGTTTTTCTTTGCCCCCCGCGCCAACACTTATATATACATATATGAATTTTTGTAATAAGCTTTAGTTTCTATATGTCAAATTATTTAGTAATAATTTTTATTAATTCTTTACCTATTTTAGTTTTGGAATGTTTAAAACAAATTTTGAAGCCCATATTTTCAATTAAATAATTCACAATTATGTTAGCCTATTAGGGCACTTCTCTTTTATTTGTTTGAGAACATATTTAAAGAGATCTAACCAAAGAAAATATTTACAGCTTTATAGGAAGTCATAGAACAATTAAAATATCTCCCTTTTAACTGTAACAAGATTGAGGCAAACAGACAAAATAATCATGGGCAAGCTTAGAAATAAGATAGAAGATGATTTTTTAGCTGATTGATTAACCACTTATATTGAGAAAGATATTGCTAAAATTTTTGACATTGATTCAATCATTGATGAATTTTATGATATGAAAGAGCGTCGCACTCAACTTCGATGATATGCATTTCGAATTCATAGATTATAAAACTTACATTTGAACTTTTATGTTTTATAATTTTTGCCCCCCGGAGTCTAAATTCTGGATCCGTCCCTAGGGCCAAGGTGGTTGGACGGTGGTAGTGGGACGGGAGGAGGAAGCGTTGGTCTTCGCTACAGACGGCTACGTGTTAGGTGGTGATAGAGTTGCTATATTAAATTTTTTATGTAAATCACTGATATGTGTTTAAGTAGCCAAATATATTCGATGCCCTTTCCAATTTTTCTCCACTCCACTTTCTAAAAAGCTCCTCCATTCCATCTTGTCCCTCCCAAATCACAACCGCCATAGATAGACCTCAAAGTTTCTTCCTTTCTAACAATGCGCCACCGTTAGCATGTCCATAGTACTCGGAAACATATCATCAATCCTAGACCTCGCCAACCGCACCAAAATTCCAGACACCCCATCTTCTCCAATGTCACTCTAAGCCTCTCCGAAAAAGATCTCAACAAAATTAAAGCCCTACTTCGAATCGGTGCTTGATCACAAACAGACACTTGAAGAGAAGGAAATCAAATAAGTCCAAGGTGAGTGAAGTACAGTACGAGAACTCGAGCGGTAATGAGAAAAGGGTAAAGGAACGGGTTCGACTGGGAAATAGAAAGGAGTAGGACAGTGAATGAGATTGAAGAAAAGGGCAAACGAACAGACTACAGAAGAGAGTCAAGAAATTAAGAACTGGAGAAGGTGCATGGTCTCCTTTTCTTGATTTCTATTACCAATTTTAGTACACTTGATATGATGTTTCTTGTGTAAGAACCCATCCCAGTTTTACGAATCATTCTAACATTATTGCTATTAGTTATGCAGCAACATGGACTGACAAAATTTGTCTCCTTATATGAATTGTTTTCTAACATAGTCCCATGCTTGAAATAGATGTCGTAATATGATGCCTATTTATATTGTCTAATTTCATTCAACCTGCGATGATTCTGTCACCTAAAGTCAGGTTTGTAAAACCTTAAAATACATAGATGCACTTGGATAGGGACAGATCCACGAGGAGAAGGGGGGCTTGGTGGCTTTTTTTGCCCCCTCCTTCCCCCCCACGCCAACACTTATATATGTATACATATGAAATTTTGTAATATGTTTTAGTTTGTATATATTTAATTATTTAGTAATAATTTTTACTAATTCTTTACGTCTTTTAATTTTGGAACATTTAAAACAAATTTTTAGACCCATATTTTCAATTAAATAATTCAAAATTAGGTTAGCCCTTTAGGGTACTTCTATTTTATTTGTTTGAGAACATATTTATAGAGATCTAACTAAAGAAAATATTTACAACTTTATGGGAAGTCATAGAACAATTAAAATATCTCCATTTTAACTGTAATAAGATTGAGGCAAGGAGACAAAATAATCATGGGCAAGCTTAAAAATAAGATAGAAGATGATTTTTTAGCTGATTGATTAGCCACTTATATTGAGAAAAATTTTGCTAAAATTTTTTACCTTGATTCGATCCTTGATGAATTTTATGATATGAAAGGGTGTCGCACTCAACTTCACTGATATGTATTTCGAATTCATAGATTATAAAACTCATACTTAAAATTTTATCTTTTATAATTTTTGCCCCCCAGAATCTCAGTTCTGGATTCGTCCCTGGGGCACTTGGATGGTGTGGAGGGACTGGAGGAAAAGGTGTTGGTCTCCACTACAAACGGTTGGGTGTCAGGTGGCGGTGGAGCTACAATATTGAAATTTTCATGTAAATTAGCTGTCTACGTTTAATTAGTCAAATATGTTCCATGCCTTTTCCAGTCTTTCTCTACTCTACTTTCTAAAAAGCTCTTCCGCTACATCTTTTACCTCCCAAATCAAAACCGCCATAGATAGACCTCAAAATTTCCTTATTTCAAACAATACGACGCCGTTAGAATGTCCTTAGTACTCGGAAACATATCATCAATCCTAGACCTCACCTACCGCACCAAAATTCCAAACACCCCATCTTCTCCAATGTTGTTCCAAGCCTCTCCGAAAAAGATCTCAACCAAATCAAAGCCCTACTTCGAATCGGTGCTCGATCACAAACAGACACTTGAAGAGAAAGAAATTGAATAACTCCAAGGTGAGTGAAGTACAATACGAGAATTCGAGCTGCGATGAGAATAGGGTAAAGGAATGGGTTCGACCGGGAAATGGAAAGGAATAGGAGAGTGAATGAGATTGAAGGAAAGAGCAAAACAAACAAACTGTAGAATAGAGTCAAGAAATTAAGAACTTGAGAATGTGCATGGTCTCCTTTTCTTGATTTCTATTACCAATTTTAGAACACTTGATATGATGTCTCTTGTTTAAGAGCCCATCCTAGTTTTATGAATCATTCTAACATTGTTGCTATCAGTTATGCGGCAACATGGACTGACAAAATTTGTCTCCTTATATGAATTATTTTCTAACATAGTCCAATGCTTGAAATGGATGTCGTAATATAATGTCTATTTATAATCTTTAATTTCATTCAACCTGCGATGATTCTATCACCTAAAGTCAAGTTTGTAGAACCTTAAAATACATAGATGCACCGGGATAGGGATGGATCCACGGGGAGGAGGAGGCCTTGGTGGCTTTTTTTTGCCCCTTCCTTCCCCCCACGCCCACACTTATATATGTGTATATATATGAAATTTTGTAATATGTTTTAGTTTGTATATATTTAATTATTTAGTAGTAATTTTTATTAATTCTTTATCTATTTTAATTTTGGAATGTTTAAAACAAATTTTTAGACCCATATTTTCAATTAAATAATCACAAGTAGGTTAGGCCCATTAGGACACTTCTATTTGATTTGTTTGAGAACATAATTATATGGATCTAGCCAAAGAAAAATCTTTACAACTTTATAGGAACTCATAGTACAATTAAAATACCTCCATTTTAACTGTAATAAGATTAAGGAAAAGAGACAAAATAATCATGGACAAGCTTAGAAATAAGATGGAAGATGATTTTTTAGCTGATTGTTTAGTTAATTATATTAAGAAAGATGTTGCTAACAATTTTGACATTGATTCGATCATTGATGAGTTTTATGATATGAAAGAGCGTCGCACTCAACTTCAATGATATGTATTTTGAATTCATAGATTATAGAACTTATATTTGAACTTTTATGTTTTATAATTTTCACCCCCCCAGAGTCTCAGTTCTGGATCTGTCCCTAGGGCCAAGGTGGTTGGACGGTGGTGGAGGGATCGGAGGAGGAGGTGTTGGTCTCCACTGCGGACGGTTGCGAGTCAGGTGGTGGTGGAGCAGCTATATAGAAATTTTCATGTAAATCATTGATCTGCGTTTAATTAGCCAAATATATTCGATGCCCTTTTCAATCTTTCTATCTTCTACTTTCTAAAAAGCTCCTCTGGTCCATCTTCTCCCTCCCAAATCACAACCTTCATAGATAGACCTCAAATTTTCTTCCTCTCTAACAATACGTGTTGTTAGCATGTGTCAAGTACTCAAAAATATATCTTCACTCCTAGACCTTGCCAACCACACCGAAATTCCAGACACCCCATCTCCTCCGATGTCATTATGAGCCTCTCCAAGAAAGAACTGAACCAAATTAAAGCCCTTACTTAAAATCGGTGCTTGATCACAAACAGATACTTGAAGAGATGAAAATCAAATAAGTCCAAGGTGAGTGAAGTACAGTATGAGAATTCGAGTGGCGATGAAAATGGGGAAAAGGAACGAGTTCGACTAGGAAATGGAAAGCAGTAGAAGAATGAAGAAGATTGAAGAGAAGGGCAAAACGAACAGACTGCAGAAGAGAGTAAAGAAATTAAGAACTCGAGATGGTGCATGGTCTCCTTTTCTTGATTTCCATTACCAATTTTAGTACACTTGATATGATGCTTCTTATGTAAGAACCCATCCCAGTTTTACGAATCATTCTAACATTATTGCTATCAGTTATGCAGCAACATAGACTGACTAAAATTGTCTCCTTGTATGAATTGTTATATAACATAGTCCCATGCTTGAAGTGGATGTCGTAATATGATGTCTATTTATATTGTTTAATTTCATTCAACCTGTGATGATTCTGTCACCTAAAGCCGGGTTTGTATAACCTTAAAATACATAGATGCACCAGGACAGGGACGGACCCATGGGGGGGGGGAGGCAGTGGCCCCCCCAACATTTTGGGGTTTTTTTTTTCCCACCTACGCCCACACTTATATATATATGTGTGTGTGTGTGTGTGTGTGTGTGTGTGTGTGAATTTTTGTAATATGTTTTAGTTTGTATATATTTAATTATTTAATAATAATTTTTATTAATTCTTTACCTATTTTAATTTTTCTAAAATAAATTTTTAGGCCCATATTTTTAATTAAATAATTCACAATTAGGTTAAGCCCATTAGGACACTTCTATTTTATTTGTTTGAGAATATATTTATAGGGATATAGCCAAAGAAAATCTTTACAACTTTATAGGAAGTCATAGAACAATTAAAATATCGCCCTTTTAACTTTAACGAGATTGATGCAAAGCGACAAAATAATCATGGGCAAGCTTAGAACTAAGATGAAGATGATTTTTTAGTTGATTGATTAGCCACTTATATTGAGAAAAATATTGCTAAAAATTTTGATATTTATTCGATCATTGATAAAATTTATGATATGAAAGAGTGTCGTGCTCAACTTCGATTATATTTGTTTCTAATTCATAGATTATAAAACTTATATTTGAACTTTTATGTTTTATAATTTTTGCCCCCCAAAGTCTCATTCTGGATTAGTCCTTGGGGCCAAGGTGGTTGGACGGTAGTGGAGGGACTGGAAAAAGAGGTGTCGATCTCCATTGCAGACGGTTGTGCGTCAGGTGGTGGTGGAACTACTATATTGAAATTTTCATGTAAATTACTGGTTTGCGTTAATTAGTCAAATATATTCCATACCCTTTTCAGTCTTTATCTACTCCACTTTCTAAAAAGCTTCTCCGCTCCATCTTCAACATCCCAAATCACAACCGCTATAGATAGACCTTAAAGTTTCCTCCTTTCTAACAATACAACGTGGTTAGCATGTCTCTAGCACTTGAAAACATATCTTGATTCTCAACCAAATTAAAGCCCTTACTTTGAATCAATGCTCGATCACAAAAGACACTTAAAGAAAAGGAAATCGAACAAGTCCAGAGTGAGTGAAGTACAGTACAAGAATTCGAGTAGCGATGACAATGGGGAAAAAGAACGGGTTCAACTGGGAAATGGAAAGGAGTAGGTGAGTGAAGGAAATTGAAGAGAAGGGCAAAACGAACAAACTGCAAAATAGTGTCAAGAACTTAAGAACTCGAGAAGGTGCATGGTCTCCTTTTCTTGATTTTCATTACCAATTTTAGTACACTTGATATGATGTTTCTTGTGTAAGAACCCATCCCAATTTTACGAATCATTCTAACATTGTTGCTATCAGTTATGTAGCAACATGGACTAACAAAATTTGTCTCTTTATATGAATTATTTTCTAACAAATCAATGCTTGAAGTAGATCTTGTAATATGATGTCCGCTTATAATGTTTAATTTCATTCAACCTGCGATGATTCTGTCACCTAAAGCTAGGTTTGTAGTACCTTGAAATACATAGATGCACCCGGACAAGGACGGATCCACAGGGGGCAGTGGCCCCCCCAACATTTTCATGGTTTTTCTTTGCCCCCCCGCGCCCACACTTATATATACATATATGAATTTTTGTAATAAGCTTTAGTTTCTATATGTCAAATTATTTAGTAATAATTTTTATTAATTCTTTACCTATTTTAGTTTTGGAATGTTTAAAACAAATTTTGAAGCCCATATTTTCAATTAAATAATTCACAATTATGTTAGCCTATTAGGGCACTTCTCTTTTATTTGTTTGAGAACATATTTAAAGAGATCTAACCAAAGAAAATATTTACAGCTTTATAGGAAGTCATAGAACAATTAAAATATCTCCCTTTTAACTGTAACAAGATTGAGGCAAACAGACAAAATAATCATGGGCAAGCTTAGAAATAAGATAGAAGATGATTTTTTAGCTGATTGATTAACCACTTATATTGAGAAAGATATTGCTAAAAATTTTGACATTGATTCAATCATTGATGAATTTTATGATATGAAAGAGCGTCGCACTCAACTTCGATGATATGCATTTCGAATTCATAGATTATAAAACTTACATTTGAACTTTTATGTTTTATAATTTTTGCCCCCCGGAGTCTAAATTCTGGATCCGTCCCTAGGGCCAAGGTGGTTGGACGGTGGTAGTGGGACGGGAGGAGGAAGCGTTGGTCTTCGCTACAGACGGCTACGTGTTAGGTGGTGATAGAGTTGCTATATTAAATTTTTTATGTAAATCACTGATATGTGTTTAAGTAGCCAAATATATTCGATGCCCTTTCCAATTTTTCTCCACTCCACTTTCTAAAAAGCTCCTCCATTCCATCTTGTCCCTCCCAAATCACAACCGCCATAGATAGACCTCAAAGTTTCTTCCTTTCTAACAATGCGCCACCGTTAGCATGTCCATAGTACTCGGAAACATATCATCAATCCTAGACCTCGCCAACCGCACCAAAATTCCAGACACCCCATCTTCTCCAATGTCACTCTAAGCCTCTCCGAAAAAGATCTCAACAAAATTAAAGCCCTACTTCGAATCGGTGCTTGATCACAAACAGACACTTGAAGAGAAGGAAATCAAATAAGTCCAAGGTGAGTGAAGTACAGTACGAGAACTCGAGCGGTAATGAGAAAAGGGTAAAGGAACGGGTTCGACTGGGAAATAGAAAGGAGTAGGACAGTGAATGAGATTGAAGAAAAGGGCAAACGAACAGACTACAGAAGAGAGTCAAGAAATTAAGAACTGGAGAAGGTGCATGGTCTCCTTTTCTTGATTTCTATTACCAATTTTAGTACACTTGATATGATGTTTCTTGTGTAAGAACCCATCCCAGTTTTACGAATCATTCTAACATTATTGCTATTAGTTATGCAGCAACATGGACTGACAAAATTTGTCTCCTTATATGAATTGTTTTCTAACATAGTCCCATGCTTGAAATAGATGTCGTAATATGATGCCTATTTATATTGTCTAATTTCATTCAACCTGCGATGATTCTGTCACCTAAAGTCAGGTTTGTAAAACCTTAAAATACATAGATGCACTTGGATAGGGACAGATCCACGAGGAGAAGGGGGGCTTGGTGGCTTTTTTTGCCCCCTCCTTCCCCCCACGCCAACACTTATATATGTATACATATGAAATTTTGTAATATGTTTTAGTTTGTATATATTTAATTATTTAGTAATAATTTTTACTAATTCTTTACGTCTTTTAATTTTGGAACATTTAAAACAAATTTTTAGACCCATATTTTCAATTAAATAATTCAAAATTAGGTTAGCCCTTTAGGGTACTTCTATTTTATTTGTTTGAGAACATATTTATAGAGATCTAACTAAAGAAAATATTTACAACTTTATGGGAAGTCATAGAACAATTAAAATATCTCCATATTAACTGTAATAAGATTGAGGCAAGGAGACAAAATAATCATGGGCAAGCTTAAAAATAAGATAGAAGATGATTTTTTAGCTGATTGATTAGCCACTTATATTGAGAAAAATTTTGCTAAAATTTTTTACCTTGATTCGATCCTTGATGAATTTTATGATATGAAAGGGTGTCGCACTCAACTTCACTGATATGTATTTCGAATTCATAGATTATAAAACTCATACTTAAAATTTTATCTTTTATAATTTTTGCCCCCCAGAATCTCAGTTCTGGATTCGTCCCTGGGGCACTTGGATGGTGTGGAGGGACTGGAGGAAAAGGTGTTGGTCTCCACTACAAACGGTTGGGTGTCAGGTGGCGGTGGAGCTACAATATTGAAAATTTCATGTAAATTAGCTGTCTACGTTTAATTAGTCAAATATGTTCCATGCCTTTTCCAGTCTTTCTCTACTCTACTTTCTAAAAAGCTCTTCCGCTACATCTTTTACCTCCCAAATCAAAACCGCCATAGATAGACCTCAAAATTTCCTTATTTCAAACAATACGACGCCGTTAGAATGTCCTTAGTACTCGGAAACATATCATCAATCCTAGACCTCACCTACCGCACCAAAATTCCAAACACCCCATCTTCTCCAATGTTGTTCCAAGCCTCTCCGAAAAAGATCTCAACCAAATCAAAGCCCTACTTCGAATCGGTGCTCGATCACAAACAGACACTTGAAGAGAAAGAAATTGAATAACTCCAAGGTGAGTGAAGTACAATACGAGAATTCGAGCTGCGATGAGAATAGGGTAAAGGAATGGGTTCGACCGGGAAATGGAAAGGAATAGGAGAGTGAATGAGATTGAAGGAAAGAGCAAAACAAACAAACTGTAGAATAGAGTCAAGAAATTAAGAACTTGAGAATGTGCATGGTCTCCTTTTCTTGATTTCTATTACCAATTTTAGAACACTTGATATGATGTCTCTTGTGTAAGAGCCCATCCTAGTTTTATGAATCATTCTAACATTGTTGCTATCAGTTATGCGGCAACATGGACTGACAAAATTTGTCTCCTTATATGAATTATTTTCTAACATAGTCCAATGCTTGAAATGGATGTCGTAATATAATGTCTATTTATAATCTTTAATTTCATTCAACCTGCGATGATTCTATCACCTAAAGTCAAGTTTGTAGAACCTTAAAATACATAGATGCACCGGGATAGGGATGGATCCACGGGGAGGAGGAGGCCTTGGTTGCTTTTTTTCCCCCTTCCTTCCCCCCATGCCCACATTTATATATGTATATATATATATATATGAAATTTTGTAATATCTTTTAGTTTGTATATATTTAATTATTTAGTAATAATTTTTACTAATTCTTTACCTCTTTTAACTTTGGAACGTTTAAAACAAATTTTTAGGCCCATATTTTCAATTAAATAATTCACAATCAGGTTAGCCCATTAGGGCACTTCTATTTTATTTGTTTGAGAACATATTTATAGGGATCTAACCAAAGAAAATATTTATAACTTTAAGGGAGGTCATAGAAGAATTAAAATATCTCCCTTTTAACTGTAACAAGATTGAGGCAAGGAGACAAAACAATCATGGGCAAGCTTAGAAATAAGATAGAAGATGATTTTTTAGCTGATTGATTAGCCACTTATATTGAGAAAAATTCTGCTAAAATTTTTGACCTTGATTCGATCCTTGATGAATTTTATGATATGAAAGAGTGTCGCACTCATTTTCACTGATATGTATTTCGAATTCATAGATTATAAAACTCATACTTAAAATTTTATGTTTTATAATTTTTGCCCCCCACGAATCTCAATTCTGGATTCCTCCCTGGGGCCTTTGGATGGTGTGGATGGACTGGAGGAAAAGGTGTTGGTCTCCACTACAAACGGTTGCGTGTCAGGTGGCGATGGAGCTCCAATATTGAAATTTTCATGTAAATTAGCTGTCTACGTTTAATTAGTCAAATATATTCCATGCCTTTTCCAGTCTTTCTCTACTCTACTTTCTAAAAAGCTCTTCCGCTACATCTTTTCCCTCCCAAATCAAAACCGCCATAGATAGACCTCAAAATTTCCTTATTTCAAACAATACGACGCCGTTAGAATGTCCTTAGTACTCGGAAACATATCATCGATCCTATACCTCACCTACCGCACCAAATTTCCAAACACCCCATCTTCTCCAATGTTGTTCCAAGCCTCTCCGAAAATGATCTCAACCAAATTAAAGCCCTACTTCGAATCGGTGCTCGATCACAAACAGACACTTGAAGGGAAAGAAATTGAATAAGTCCAAGGTGAGTGAAGTACAATACGAGAATTCGAGCTGCGATGAGAATAGGGTAAAGGAATGGGTTCGACTGGGAAATGGAAAGGAATAGGAGAGTGAATGAGATTGAAGGAAAGAGCAAAACAAACAAACTGTAGAATAGAGTCAAGAAATTAAGAACTTGAGAATGTGCATGGTCTCCTTTTCTTGATTTCTATTACCAATTTTAGAACACTTGATATGATGTCTCTTGTGTAAGAGCCCATCCTAGTTTTATGAATCATTCTAACATTGTAGCTATCAGTTATGCGGCAACATGGACTGAAAAAATTTGTCTCCTTATACGAATTATTTTCTAACATAGTCCAATGCTTGAAATGGATGTCGTAATATAATGTCTATTTATAATCTTTAATTTCATTCAACCTGCGATGATTCTATCACCTAAAGTCAAGTTTGTAGAACCTTAAAATACATAGATGCACCGGGATAGGGATGGATCCACGGGGAGGAGGAGGCCTTGGTGGCTTATTTTTGCCCCTTCCTTCCCCCCACGCCCACACTTATATATGTGTATATATATGAAATTTTGTAATATGTTTTAGTTTGTATATATTTAATTATTTAGTAATAATTTTTACTAATTCTTTACCTCTTTTTACTTTGGAACGTTTAAAACAAATTTTTAGGCCCATATTTTCAATTAAATAATTCACAATCAGGTTAGCCCATTAGGGCACTTCTATTTTATTTGTTTGAGAACATATTTATAGGGATCTAACCGAAGAAAATATTTACAACTTTATAGGAGGTCATAGAACAATTAAAATATCTTCCTTTTAACTGTAACAAGATTGAGGCAAGGAGACAAAACAATCATGGGCAAGCTTAGAAATAAGATAGAAGATGATTTTTTAGCTGATTGATTAGCCACTTATATTGAGAAAAATTCTGCTAAAATTTTTGACCTTGATTCGATCCTTGATGAATTTTATGATATGAAAGAGTGTCGCACTCATTTTCACTGATATGTATTTCGAATTCATAGATTATAAAACTCATACTTAAAATTTTATGTTTTATAATTTTTGCCCCCCACGAATCTCAATTCTGGATTCCTCCCTGGGGCCTTTGGATGGTGTGGATGGACTGGAGGAAAAGGTGTTGGTCTCCACTACAAACGGTTGCGTGTCAGGTGGCGATGGAGCTCCAATATTGAAATTTTCATGTAAATTAGCTGTCTACGTTTAATTAGTCAAATATATTCCATGCCTTTTCCAGTCTTTCTCTACTCTACTTTCTAAAAAGCTCTTCCGCTACATCTTTTCCCTCCCAAATCAAAACCGCCATAGATAGACCTCAAAATTTCCTTATTTCAAACAATACGACGCCGTTAGAATGTCCTTAGTACTCGGAAACATATCATCGATCCTATACCTCACCTACCGCACCAAATTTCCAAACACCCCATCTTCTCCAATGTTGTTCCAAGCCTCTCCGAAAATGATCTCAACCAAATTAAAGCCCTACTTCGAATCGGTGCTCGATCACAAACAGACACTTGAAGGGAAAGAAATTGAATAAGTCCAAGGTGAGTGAAGTACAATACGAGAATTCGAGCTGCGATGAGAATAGGGTAAAGGAATGGGTTCGACTGGGAAATGGAAAGGAATAGGAGAGTGAATGAGATTGAAGGAAAGAGCAAAACAAACAAACTGTAGAATAGAGTCAAGAAATTAAGAACTTGAGAATGTGCATGGTCTCCTTTTCTTGATTTCTATTACCAATTTTAGAACACTTGATATGATGTCTCTTGTGTAAGAGCCCATCCTAGTTTTATGAATCATTCTAACATTGTAGCTATCAGTTATGCGGCAACATGGACTGAAAAAATTTGTCTCCTTATACGAATTATTTTCTAACATAGTCCAATGCTTGAAATGGATGTCGTAATATAATGTCTATTTATAATCTTTAATTTCATTCAACCTGCGATGATTCTATCACCTAAAGTCAAGTTTGTAGAACCTTAAAATACATAGATGCACCGGGATAGGGATGGATCCACGGGGAGGAGGAGGCCTTGGTGGCTTATTTTTGCCCCTTCCTTCCCCCCACGCCCACACTTATATATGTGTATATATATGAAATTTTGTAATATGTTTTAGTTTGTATATATTTAATTATTTAGTAATAATTTTTACTAATTCTTTACCTCTTTTTACTTTGGAACGTTTAAAACAAATTTTTAGGCCCATATTTTCAATTAAATAATTCACAATCAGGTTAGCCCATTAGGGCACTTCTATTTTATTTGTTTGAGAACATATTTATAGGGATCTAACCGAAGAAAATATTTACAACTTTAAGGGAGGTCATAGAAGAATTAAAATATCTCCCTTTTAACTGTAACAAGATTGAGGCAAGGAGACAAAACAATCATGGGCAAGCTTAGAAATAAGATAGAAGATGATTTTTTAGCTGATTGATTAGCCACTTATATTGAGAAAAATTCTGCTAAAATTTTTGACCTTGATTCGATCCTTGATGAATTTTATGATATGAAAGAGTGTCGCACTCATTTTCACTGATATGTATTTCGAATTCATAGATTATAAAACTCATACTTAAAATTTTATGTTTTATAATTTTTGCCCCCCACGAATCTCAATTCTGGATTCCTCCCTGGGGCCTTTGGATGGTGTGGATGGACTGGAGGAAAAGGTGTTGGTCTC
Source organism: Jacaranda mimosifolia (assembly GCA_018894105.1). NCBI lineage: Eukaryota > Viridiplantae > Streptophyta > Magnoliopsida > Lamiales > Bignoniaceae > Jacaranda > Jacaranda mimosifolia. Next base: position 33,919,139 of record CM032119.1, read on the forward strand.
CACTACAAACGGTTGCGTGTCAGGTGGCGATGGAGCTCCAATATTGAAATTTTCATGTAAATTAGCTGTCTACGTTTAATTAGTCAAATATATTCCATGCCTTTTCCAGTCTTTCTCTACTCTACTTTCTAAAAAGCTCTTCCGCTACATCTTTTCCCTCCCAAATCAAAACCGCCATAGATAGACCTCAAAATTTCCTTATTTCAAACAATACGACGCCGTTAGAATGTCCTTAGTACTCGGAAACATATCATCGATCCTATACCTCACCTACCGCACCAAATTTCCAAACACCCCATCTTCTCCAATGTTGTTCCAAGCCTCTCCGAAAATGATCTCAACCAAATTAAAGCCCTACTTCGAATCGGTGCTCGATCACAAACAGACACTTGAAGGGAAAGAAATTGAATAAGTCCAAGGTGAGTGAAGTACAATACGAGAATTCGAGCTGCGATGAGAATAGGGTAAAGGAATGGGTTCGACTGGGAAATGGAAAGGAATAGGAGAGTGAATGAGATTGAAGGAAAGAGCAAAACAAACAAACTGTAGAATAGAGTCAAGAAATTAAGAACTTGAGAATGTGCATGGTCTCCTTTTCTTGATTTCTATTACCAATTTTAGAACACTTGATATGATGTCTCTTGTGTAAGAGCCCATCCTAGTTTTATGAATCATTCTAACATTGTAGCTATCAGTTATGCGGCAACATGGACTGAAAAAATTTGTCTCCTTATACGAATTATTTTCTAACATAGTCCAATGCTTGAAATGGATGTCGTAATATAATGTCTATTTATAATCTTTAATTTCATTCAACCTGCGATGATTCTATCACCTAAAGTCAAGTTTGTAGAACCTTAAAATACATAGATGCACCGGGATAGGGATGGATCCACGGGGAGGAGGAGGCCTTGGTGGCTTATTTTTGCCCCTTCCTTCCCCCCACGCCCACACTTATATATGTGTATATATATGAAATTTTGTAATATGTTTTAGTTTGTATATATTTAATTATTTAGTAATAATTTTTACTAATTCTTTACCTCTTTTTACTTTGGAACGTTTAAAACAAATTTTTAGGCCCATATTTTCAATTAAATAATTCACAATCAGGTTAGCCCATTAGGGCACTTCTATTTTATTTGTTTGAGAACATATTTATAGGGATCTAACCGAAGAAAATATTTACAACTTTATAGGAGGTCATAGAACAATTAAAATATCTTCCTTTTAACTGTAACAAGATTGAGGCAAGGAGACAAAACAATCATGGGCAAGCTTAGAAATAAGATAGAAGATGATTTTTTAGCTGATTGATTAGCTACTTATATTGAGAAAAATTTTGCTAAACATTTTGACCTTGATTCGATCCTTGATGAATTTTATGATATGAACGAGTGTCGCACTCAACTTCACTGAAATGTACTTCGAATTCATAGATTATAAAACTCATACTTAAAATTTTATGTTTTATAATTTTTGCCCCCCACGAATCTCAGTTCTGGGTTCGTCCCTGGGGCCCTTGGATGGTGTGATGGGACTGGAGGAAAAGGTGTTGGTCTCCACTACAAACGGCTGCGTGTCAGGTGGCGGTGGAGCTACAATATTGAAATTTTCATGTAAATTAGCTGTCCACGTTTAATTAGTCAAATATATTCCATGCCTTTTCCAGTCTTTCTCTACTCTACTTTCTAAAAAGCTCTTCCGCTACATCTTTTCCCCCCCAAATCAAAACCGCCATAGATAGACCTCAAAATTTCCTTATTTCAAACAATACGACGCCGTTAGAATGTCCTTAGTACTCGGAAACATATCATCGATCCTAGACCTCACCTACCGCACCAAATTTCCAAACACCCCATCTTCTCCGATGTTGTTCCAAGCCTCTCCGAAAAAGATCTCAACCAAATTAAAAACCTACTTCGAATCGGTGCCCGATCACAAACAGACACTTGAAGAGCAAAAAATTGAATAAGTCCAAGGTGAGTGAAGTACAATACGATAATTCGAGCTTCGATGAGAATAGGGCAAAGGAATGGGTTCGACTGAGAAATGGAAAGGAATAGGAGAGTGAATGAGATTGAAGGAAAGAGCAAAACAAACAAACTGTAGAATAGAGTCAAGAAATTAAGAACTTGGGAATGTGCATGGTCTTCTTTTATTGAATTCTATTACCAATTTTAGGACACTTGATATGATGTCTCTTGTGTAAGAGCCCATCCTAGTTTTATGAATCATTCTAACATTGTTGCTATCAGTTATGCGGCAACATGGACTGACAAAATTTGTCTCCTTATACGAATTATTTTCTAACATAGTCCCATGCTTGAAATGGAAGTCGTAATATAATGTCTGTTTATAATCTTTAATTTCATTCAACCTGCGATGATTCTATCACCTAAAGTCAAGTTTGTAGAACCTTAAAATACATAGATGCACCGGGATAGGGATGGATCCACGGGGAGGAGGAGGCTTTGGTGGCTTTTTTTTGCCCCTTCCTTCCCCCCACGCCCACACTTATATATGTGTATATATATGAAATTTTGTAATATGTTTTAGTTTGTATATATTTAATTATTTAGTAATAATTTTTACTAATTCTTTACGTCTTTTAACTTTGGAACGTTTAAAACAAATTTTTAGGCCCATATTTTCAATTAAATAATTCACAATCAGGTTAGCCCATTAGGGCACTTCTATTTTATTTGTTTGAGAACATATTTATAGGGATCTAACCGAAGAAAATATTTACAACTTTATAGGAGGTCGTAGAACAATTAAAATATCTTCCTTTTAACTGTAACAAGATTGAGGCAAGGAGACAAAACAATCATGGGCAAGCTTAGAAATAAGATAGAAGATGATTTTTTAGCTGATTGATTAGCTACTTATATTGAGAAAAATTTTGCTAAACATTTTGACCTTGATTCGATCCTTGATGAATTTTATGATATGAAAGAGTGTCGCACTCAACTTCACTGATATGTATTTCGAATTCATAGATTATAAAACTCATACTTAAAATTTTATGTTTTATAATTTTTACCCCCCACGAATCTCAGTTCTGGATTCGTCCCTGGGGCCCTTGGACGGTGTGGAGGGACTGGAGGAAAAGGTGTTGGTCTCCACTACAAACGGCTGCGTGTCAGGTGGCGGTGGAGCTACAGTATTGAAATTTTCATGTAAATTAGCTGTCTACGTTTAATTAGTCAAATATATTCCATGCCTTTTCCAGTCTTTCTCTACTCTACTTTCTAAAAAGCTCTTCCGCTACATCTTTTCCCTCCCAAATCAAAACCGCCATAGATAGACCTCAAAATTTCCTTATTTCAAACAATACGACGCCGTTAGAATGTCCTTAGTACTCGGAAACATATCATCGATCCTAGACCTCACCTACCGCACCAAATTTCCAAACACCCCATCTTCTCCAATGTCACTCTAAGCCTCTCCGAAAAAGATCTCAACAAAATTAAAGCCCTACTTCGAATCGGTGCTTGATCACAAACAGACACTTGAAGAGAAGGAAATCAAATAAGTCCAAGGTGAGTGAAGTATAGTACGAGAACTCGAGCGGTAATGAGAAAAGGGTAAAGGAACGGGTTCGACTGGGAAATAGAAAGGAGTAGGACAGTGAATGAGATTGAAGAAAAGGGCAAACGAACAGACTACAGAAGAGAGTCAAGAAATTAAGAACTGGAGAAGGTGCATGGTCTCCTTTTCTTGATTTCTATTACCAATTTTAGTACACTTGATATGATGTTTCTTGTGTAAGAACCCATCCCAGTTTTACGAATCATTCTAACATTATTGCTATTAGTTATGCAGCAACATGGACTGACAAAATTTGTCTCCTTATATGAATTGTTTTCTAACATAGTCCCATGCTTGAAATAGATGTCGTAATATGATGCCTATTTATATTGTCTAATTTCATTCAACCTGCGATGATTCTGTCACCTAAAGTCAGGTTTGTAAAACCTTAAAATACATAGATGCACTTGGATAGGGACAGATCCACGAGGAGAAGGGGGGCTTGGTGGCTTTTTTTGCCCCCTCCTTCCCCCCACGCCAACACTTATATATGTATACATATGAAATTTTGTAATATGTTTTAGTTTGTATATATTTAATTATTTAGTAATAATTTTTACTAATTCTTTACCTCTTTTAATTTTGGAACATTTAAAACAAATTTTTAGACCCATATTTTCAATTAAATAATTCAAAATTAGGTTAGCCCTTTAGGGTACTTCTATTTTATTTGTTTGAGAACATATTTATAGAGATCTAACTAAAGAAAATATTTACAACTTTATGGGAAGTCATAGAACAATTAAAATATCTCCATTTTAACTGTAATAAGATTGAGGCAAGGAGACAAAATAATCATGGGCAAGCTTAAAAATAAGATAGAAGATGATTTTTTAGCTGATTGATTAGCCACTTATATTGAGAAAAATTTTGCTAAAATTTTTTACCTTGATTCGATCCTTGATGAATTTTATGATATGAAAGGGTGTCGCACTCAACTTCACTGATATGTATTTCGAATTCATAGATTATAAAACTCATACTTAAAATTTTATCTTTTATAATTTTTGCCCCCCAGAATCTCAGTTCTGGATTCGTCCCTGGGGCACTTGGATGGTGTGGAGGGACTGGAGGAAAAGGTGTTGGTCTCCACTACAAACGGTTGGGTGTCAGGTGGCGGTGGAGCTACAATATTGAAATTTTCATGTAAATTAGCTGTCTACGTTTAATTAGTCAAATATGTTCCATGCCTTTTCCAGTCTTTCTCTACTCTACTTTCTAAAAAGCTCTTCCGCTACATCTTTTACCTCCCAAATCAAAACCGCCATAGATAGACCTCAAAATTTCCTTATTTCAAACAATACGACGCCGTTAGAATGTCCTTAGTACTCGGAAACATATCATCAATCCTAGACCTCACCTACCGCACCAAAATTCCAAACACCCCATCTTCTCCAATGTTGTTCCAAGCCTCTCCGAAAAAGATCTCAACCAAATCAAAGCCCTACTTCGAATCGGTGCTCGATCACAAACAGACACTTGAAGAGAAAGAAATTGAATAAGTCCAAGGTGAGTGAAGTACAATACGAGAATTCGAGCTGCGATTAGAATAGGGTAAAGGAATGGGTTCGACTGGGAAATGGAAAGGAATAGGAGAGTGAATGAGATTGAAGGAAAGAGCAAAACAAACAAATTGTAGAATAGAGTCAAGAAATTAAGAACTTGAGAATGTGCATGGTCTCCTTTTCTTGATTTCTATTACCAATTTTAGAATACTTGATATGATGTCTCTTGTGTAAGAGCCCATCCTAGTTTTATGAATCATTCTAACATTGTAGCTATCAGTTATGCGGCAACATGGACTGAAAAAATTTGTCTCCTTATACGAATTATTTTCTAACATAGTCCAATGCTTGAAATGGATGTCGTAATATAATGTCTATTTATAATCTTTAATTTCATTCAACCTGCGATGATTCTATCACCTAAAGTCAAGTTTGTAGAACCTTAAAATACATAGATGCACCGGGATAGGGATGGATCCACGGGGAGGAGGAGGCCTTGGTGGCTTATTTTTGCCCCTTCCTTCCCCCCACGCCCACACTTATATATGTGTATATATATGAAATTTTGTAATATGTTTTAGTTTGTATATATTTAATTATTTAGTAATAATTTTTACTAATTCTTTACCTCTTTTTACTTTGGAACGTTTAAAACAAATTTTTAGGCCCATATTTTCAATTAAATAATTCACAATCAGGTTAGCCCATTAGGGCACTTCTATTTTATTTGTTTGAGAACATATTTATAGGGATCTAACCGAAGAAAATATTTACAACTTTATAGGAGGTCATAGAACAATTAAAATATCTTCCTTTTAACTGTAACAAGATTGAGGCAAGGAGACAAAACAATCATGGGCAAGCTTAGAAATAAGATAGAAGATGATTTTTTAGCTGATTGATTAGCTACTTATATTGAGAAAAATTTTGCTAAACATTTTGACCTTGATTCGATCCTTGATGAATTTTATGATATGAACGAGTGTCGCACTCAACTTCACTGAAATGTACTTCGAATTCATAGATTATAAAACTCATACTTAAAATTTTATGTTTTATAATTTTTGCCCCCCACGAATCTCAGTTCTGGGTTCGTCCCTGGGGCCCTTGGATGGTGTGATGGGACTGGAGGAAAAGGTGTTGGTCTCCACTACAAACGGCTGCGTGTCAGGTGGCGGTGGAGCTACAATATTGAAATTTTCATGTAAATTAGCTGTCCACGTTTAATTAGTCAAATATATTCCATGCCTTTTCCAGTCTTTCTCTACTCTACTTTCTAAAAAGCTCTTCCGCTACATCTTTTCCCCCCCAAATCAAAACCGCCATAGATAGACCTCAAAATTTCCTTATTTCAAACAATACGACGCCGTTAGAATGTCCTTAGTACTCGGAAACATATCATCGATCCTAGACCTCACCTACCGCACCAAATTTCCAAACACCCCATCTTCTCCGATGTTGTTCCAAGCCTCTCCGAAAAAGATCTCAACCAAATTAAAAACCTACTTCGAATCGGTGCCCGATCACAAACAGACACTTGAAGAGCAAAAAATTGAATAAGTCCAAGGTGAGTGAAGTACAATACGATAATTCGAGCTGCGATGAGAATAGGGCAAAGGAATGGGTTCGACTGAGAAATGGAAAGGAATAGGAGAGTGAATGAGATTGAAGGAAAGAGCAAAACAAACAAACTGTAGAATAGAGTCAAGAAATTAAGAACTTGAGAATGTGCATGGTCTTCTTTTATTGAATTCTATTACCAATTTTAGGACACTTGATATGATGTCTCTTGTGTAAGAGCCCATCCTAGTTTTATGAATCATTCTAACATTGTTGCTATCAGTTATGCGGCAACATGGACTGACAAAATTTGTCTCCTTATACGAATTATTTTCTAACATAGTCCCATGCTTGAAATGGAAGTCGTAATATAATGTCTGTTTATAATCTTTAATTTCATTCAACCTGCGATGATTCTATCACCTAAAGTCAAGTTTGTAGAACCTTAAAATACATAGATGCACCGGGATAGGGATGGATCCACGGGGAGGAGGAGGCTTTGGTGGCTTTTTTTTGCCCCTTCCTTCCCCCCACGCCCACACTTATATATGTGTATATATATGAAATTTTGTAATATGTTTTAGTTTGTATATATTTAATTATTTAGTAATAATTTTTACTAATTCTTTACGTCTTTTAACTTTGGAACGTTTAAAACAAATTTTTAGGCCCATATTTTCAATTAAATAATTCACAATCAGGTTAGCCCATTAGGGCACTTCTATTTTATTTGTTTGAGAACATATTTATAGGGATCTAACCGAAGAAAATATTTACAACTTTATAGGAGGTCATAGAACAATTAAAATATCTTCCTTTTAACTGTAACAAGATTGAGGCAAGGAGACAAAACAATCATGGGCAAGCTTAGAAATAAGATAGAAGATGATTTTTTAGCTGATTGATTAGCTACTTATATTGAGAAAAATTTTGCTAAACATTTTGACCTTGATTCGATCCTTGATGAATTTTATGATATGAAAGAGTGTCGCACTCAACTTCACTGATATGTATTTCGAATTCATAGATTATAAAACTCATACTTAAAATTTTATGTTTTATAATTTTTACCCCCCACGAATCTCAGTTCTGGATTCGTCCCTGGGGCCCTTGGATGGTGTGGAGGGACTGGAGGAAAAGGTGTTGGTCTCCACTACAAACGGCTGCGTGTCAGGTGGCGGTGGAGCTACAGTATTGAAATTTTCATGTAAATTAGCTGTCTACGTTTAATTAGTCAAATATATTCCATGCCTTTTCCAGTCTTTCTCTACTCTACTTTCTAAAAAGCTCTTCCGCTACATCTTTTCCCTCCCAAATCAAAACCGCCATAGATAGACCTCAAAATTTCCTTATTTCAAACAATACGACGCCGTTAGAATGTCCTTAGTACTCGGAAACATATCATCGATCCTAGACCTCACCTACCGCACCAAATTTCCAAACACCCCATCTTCTCCAATGTCACTCTAAGCCTCTCCGAAAAAGATCTCAACAAAATTAAAGCCCTACTTCAAATCGGTGCTTGATCACAAACAGACACTTGAAGAGAAGGAAATCAAATAAGTCCAAGGTGAGTGAAGTACAGTACGAGAACTCGAGCGGTAATGAGAAAAGGGTAAAGGAACGGGTTCGACTGGGAAATAGAAAGGAGTAGGACAGTGAATGAGATTGAAGAAAAGGGCAAACGAACAGACTACAGAAGAGAGTCAAGAAATTAAGAACTGGAGAAGGTGCATGGTCTCCTTTTCTTGATTTCTATTACCAATTTTAGTACACTTGATATGATGTTTCTTGTGTAAGAACCCATCCCAGTTTTACGAATCATTCTAACATTATTGCTATTAGTTATGCAGCAACATGGACTGACAAAATTTGTCTCCTTATATGAATTGTTTTCTAACATAGTCCCATGCTTGAAATAGATGTCGTAATATGATGCCTATTTATATTGTCTAATTTCATTCAACCTGCGATGATTCTGTCACCTAAAGTCAGGTTTGTAAAACCTTAAAATACATAGATGCACTTGGATAGGGACAGATCCACGAGGAGAAGGGGGGCTTGGTGGCTTTTTTTGCCCCCTCCTTCCCCCCACGCCAACACTTATATATGTATACATATGAAATTTTGTAATATGTTTTAGTTTGTATATATTTAATTATTTAGTAATAATTTTTACTAATTCTTTACCTCTTTTAATTTTGGAACATTTAAAACAAATTTTTAGACCCATATTTTCAATTAAATAATTCAAAATTAGGTTAGCCCTTTAGGGTACTTCTATTTTATTTGTTTGAGAACATATTTATAGAGATCTAACTAAAGAAAATATTTACAACTTTATGGGAAGTCATAGAACAATTAAAATATCTCCATTTTAACTGTAATAAGATTGAGGCAAGGAGACAAAATAATCATGGGCAAGCTTAAAAATAAGATAGAAGATGATTTTTTAGCTGATTGATTAGCCACTTATATTGAGAAAAATTTTGCTAAAATTTTTTACCTTGATTCGATCCTTGATGAATTTTATGATATGAAAGGGTGTCGCACTCAACTTCACTGATATGTATTTCGAATTCATAGATTATAAAACTCATACTTAAAATTTTATCTTTTATAATTTTTGCCCCCCAGAATCTCAGTTCTGGATTCGTCCCTGGGGCACTTGGATGGTGTGGAGGGACTGGAGGAAAAGGTGTTGGTCTCCACTACAAACGGTTGGGTGTCAGGTGGCGGTGGAGCTACAATATTGAAATTTTCATGTAAATTAGCTGTCTACGTTTAATTAGTCAAATATGTTCCATGCCTTTTCCAGTCTTTCTCTACTCTACTTTCTAAAAAGCTCTTCCGCTACATCTTTTACCTCCCAAATCAAAACCGCCATAGATAGACCTCAAAATTTCCTTATTTCAAACAATACGACGCCGTTAGAATGTCCTTAGTACTCGGAAACATATCATCAATCCTAGACCTCACCTACCGCACCAAATTTCCAAACACCCCATCTTCTCCAATGTTGTTCCAAGCCTCTCCGAAAAAGATCTCAACCAAATCAAAGCCCTACTTCGAATCGGTGCTCGATCACAAACAGACACTTGAAGAGAAAGAAATTGAATAAGTCCAAGGTGAGTGAAGTACAATACGAGAATTCGAGCTGCGATGAGAATAGGGTAAAGGAATGGGTTCGACAGGGAAATGGAAAGGAATAGGAGAGTGAATGAGATTGAAGGAAAGAGCAAAACAAACAAACGGTAGAATAGAGTCAAGAAATTAAGAACTTGAGAAAGTGCATGGTCTCCTTTTCTTGATTTCTATTACCAATTTTAGAATACTTGATATGATGTCTCTTGTGTAAGAGCCCATCCTAGTTTTATGAATCATTCTAACATTGTAGCTATCAGTTATGCGGCAACATGGACTGAAAAAATTTGTCTCCTTATACGAATTATTTTCTAACATAGTCCAATGCTTGAAATGGATGTCGTAATATAATGTCTATTTATAATCTTTAATTTCATTCAACCTGCGATGATTCTATCACCTAAAGTCAAGTTTGTAGAACCTTAAAATACATAGATGCACCGGGATAGGGATGGATCCACGGGGAGGAGGAGGCCTTGGTTGCTTTTTTTCCCCCTTCCTTCCCCCCATGCCCACACTTATATATGTATATATATATATATATGAAATTTTGTAATATCTTTTAGTTTGTATATATTTAATTATTTAGTAATAATTTTTACTAATTCTTTACCTCTTTTAACTTTGGAACGTTTAAAACAAATTTTTAGGCCCATATTTTCAATTAAATAATTCACAATCAGGTTAGCCCATTAGGGCACTTCTATTTTATTTGTTTGAGAACATATTTATAGGGATCTAACCAAAGAAAATATTTATAACTTTAAGGGAGGTCATAGAAGAATTAAAATATCTCCCTTTTAACTGTAACAAGATTGAGGCAAGGAGACAAAACAATCATGGGCAAGCTTAGAAATAAGATAGAAGATGATTTTTTAGCTGATTGATTAGCCACTTATATTGAGAAAAATTCTGCTAAAATTTTTGACCTTGATTCGATCCTTGATGAATTTTATGATATGAAAGAGTGTCGCACTCATTTTCACTGATATGTATTTCGAATTCATAGATTATAAAACTCATACTTAAAATTTTATGTTTTATAATTTTTGCCCCCCACGAATCTCAATTCTGGATTCCTCCCTGGGGCCTTTGGATGGTGTGGATGGACTGGAGGAAAAGGTGTTGGTCTCCACTACAAACGGTTGCGTGTCAGGTGGCGATGGAGCTCCAATATTGAAATTTTCATGTAAATTAGCTGTCTACGTTTAATTAGTCAAATATATTCCATGCCTTTTCCAGTCTTTCTCTACTCTAAGTTCTAAAAAGCTCTTCCGCTACATCTTTTCCCTCCCAAATCAAAACCGCCATAGATAGACCTCAAAATTTCCTTATTTCAAACAATACGACGCCGTTAGAATGTCCTTAGTACTCGGAAACATATCATCGATCCTATACCTCACCTACCGCACCAAATTTCCAAACACCCCATCTTCTCCAATGTTGTTCCAAGCCTCTCCGAAAATGATCTCAACCAAATTAAAGCCCTACTTCGAATCGGTGCTCGATCACAAACAGACACTTGAAGGGAAAGAAATTGAATAAGTCCAAGGTGAGTGAAGTACAATACGAGAATTCGAGCTGCGATGAGAATAGGGTAAAGGAATGGGTTCGACTGGGAAATGGAAAGGAATAGGAGAGTGAATGAGATTGAAGGAAAGAGCAAAACAAACAAACTGTAGAATAGAGTCAAGAAATTAAGAACTTGAGAATGTGCATGGTCTCCTTTTCTTGATTTCTATTACCAATTTTAGAACACTTGATATGATGTCTCTTGTGTAAGAGCCCATCCTAGTTTTATGAATCATTCAAAAATTGTTGCTATCAGTTATGCGGAAACATGGACTGACAAAATTTGTCTCCTTATATGAATTATTTTCTAACATAGTCCAATGCTTGAGATGGATGTCGTAATATAATGTCTATTTATAATCTTTAATTTCATACAACCTGCGATGATTCTATCCCCTAAAGTCAAGTTTGTAGAACCTTAAAATACATAGATGCACCGGGATAGGGATGGATCCACGGGGAGGAGGAGGCCTTGGTTGCTTTTTTTCCCCCTTCCTTCCCCCCATGCCCACACTTATATATGTATATATATATATATATGAAATTTTGTAATATGTTTTAGTTTGTATATATTTAATTATTTAGTAATAATATTTACTAATTCTTTACCTCTTTTAACTTTGGAACGTTTAAAACAAATTTTTAGGCCCATATTTTCAATTAAATAATTCACAATCAGGTTAGCCCATTACGGCACTTCTATTTTATTTGTTTGAGAACATATTTATAGGGATCTAACCGAAGAAAATATTTACAACTTTATAGGAGGTCATAGAACAATTAAAATATCTTCCTTTTAACTGTAACAAGATTGAGGCAAGGAGACAAAACAATCATGGGCAAGCTTAGAAATAAGATAGAAGATGATTTTTTAGCTGATTGATTAGCACTTATATTGAGAAAAATTTTGCTAAACATTTTGACCTTGATTCGATCCTTGATGAAATTTTATGATTTGAAAGAGTGTCGCACTCAACTTCACTGATATGTATTTCGAATTCATAGATTATAAAACACATACTTAAAATTTTATCTTTTTTAATTTTTGCCCCCCAGAATCTCAGTTCTGGATTCGTCCCTGGGGCCCTTGGATGGTGTGGAGGGACTGGAGGAAAAGGTGTTGGTCTCCACTACAAACGGATGCGTGTCAGGTGGCGGTGGAGCTACAGTATTGAAATTTTCATGTAAATTAGCTGTCTACGTTTAATTAGTCAAATATATTCCATGCCTTTTCCAGTCTTTCTCTACTCTACTTTCTAAAAAGCTCTTCCGCTACATCTTTTCCCTCCCAAATCAAAACCGCCATAGATAGACCTCAAAATTTCCTTATTTCAAACAATACGACGCCGTTAGAATGTCCTTACTACTCGGAAACATATCATCGATCCTAGACCTCACCTACCGCACCAAATTTCCAAACACCCCATCTTCTCCAATGTTGTTCCAAGCCTCTCCGAAAAAGATCTCAACCAAATTAAAGCCCTACTTCGAATCGGTGCTCGATCACAAACAGACACTTGAAGAGAAAGAAATTGAATAAGTCCAAGGTGAGTGAAGTACAATACGAGAATTCGAGCTGCGATGAGAATAGGGTAAAGGAATGGGTTCGACTGGGAAATGGAAAGGAATAGGAGAGTGAATGAGATTGAAGGAAAGAGCAAAACAAACAAATTGTAGAATAGAGTCAAGAAATTAAGAACTTGAGAATGTGCATGGTCTCCTTTTCTTGATTTCTATTACCAATTTTAGAATACTTGATATGATGTCTCTTGTGTAAGAGCCCATCCTAGTTTTATGAATCATTCTAACATTGTAGCTATCAGTTATGCGGCAACATGGACTGAAAAAATTTGTCTCCTTATACGAATTATTTTCTAACATAGTCCAATGCTTGAAATGGATGTCGTAATATAATGTCTATTTATAATCTTTAATTTCATTCAACCTGCGATGATTCTATCACCTAAAGTCAAGTTTGTAGAACCTTAAAATACATAGATGCACCGGGATAGGGATGGATCCACGGGGAGGAGGAGGCCTTGGTGGCTTATTTTTGCCCCTTCCTTCCCCCCACGCCCACACTTATATATGTGTATATATATGAAATTTTGTAATATGTTTTAGTTTGTATATATTTAATTATTTAGTAATAATTTTTACTAATTCTTTACCTCTTTTTACTTTGGAACGTTTAAAACAAATTTTTAGGCCCATATTTTCAATTAAATAATTCACAATCAGGTTAGCCCATTAGGGCACTTCTATTTTATTTGTTTGAGAACATATTTATAGGGATCTAACCGAAGAAAATATTTACAACTTTATAGGAGGTCATAGAACAATTAAAATATCTTCCTTTTAACTGTAACAAGATTGAGGCAAGGAGACAAAACAATCATGGGCAAGCTTAGAAATAAGATAGAAGATGATTTTTTAGCTGATTGATTAGCTACTTATATTGAGAAAAATTTTGCTAAACATTTTGACCTTGATTCGATCCTTGATGAATTTTATGATATGAACGAGTGTCGCACTCAACTTCACTGAAATGTACTTCGAATTCATAGATTATAAAACTCATACTTAAAATTTTATGTTTTATAATTTTTGCCCCCCACGAATCTCAGTTCTGGATTCGTCCCTGGGGCCCTTGGATGGTGTGATGGGACTGGAGGAAAAGGTGTTGGTCTCCACTACAAACGGCTGCGTGTCAGGTGGCGGTGGAGCTACAATATTGAAATTTTCATGTAAATTAGCTGTCCACGTTTAATTAGTCAAATATATTCCATGCCTTTTCCAGTCTTTCTCTACTCTACTTTCTAAAAAGCTCTTCCGCTACATCTTTTCCCCCCCAAATCAAAACCGCCATAGATAGACCTCAAAATTTCCTTATTTCAAACAATACGACGCCGTTAGAATGTCCTTAGTACTCGGAAACATATCATCGATCCTAGACCTCACCTACCGCACCAAATTTCCAAACACCCCATCTTCTCCGATGTTGTTCCAAGCCTCTCCGAAAAAGATCTCAACCAAATTAAAAACCTACTTCGAATCGGTGCCCGATCACAAACAGACACTTGAAGAGCAAAAAATTGAATAAGTCCAAGGTGAGTGAAGTACAATACGAGAATTCGAGCTGCGATGAGAATAGGGCAAAGGAATGGGTTCGACTGAGAAATGGAAAGGAATAGGAGAGTGAATGAGATTGAAGGAAAGAGCAAAACTAACAAACTGTAGAATAGAGTCAAGAAATTAAGAACTTGAGAATGTGCATGGTCTTCTTTTATTGAATTCTATTACCAATTTTAGGACACTTGATATGATGTCTCTTGTGTAAGAGCCCATCCTAGTTTTATGAATCATTCTAACATTGTTGCTATCAGTTATGCGGCAACATGGACTGACAAAATTTGTCTCCTTATACGAATTATTTTCTAACATAGTCCCATGCTTGAAATGGAAGTCGTAATATAATGTCTGTTTATAATCTTTAATTTCATTCAACCTGCGATGATTCTATCACCTAAAGTCAAGTTTGTAGAACCTTAAAATACATAGATGCACCGGGATAGGGATGGATCCACGGGGAGGAGGAGGCTTTGGTGGCTTTTTTTTGCCCCTTCCTTCCCCCCACGCCCACACTTATATATGTGTATATATATGAAATTTTGTAATATGTTTTAGTTTGTATATATTTAATTATTTAGTAATAATTTTTACTAATTCTTTACGTCTTTTAACTTTGGAACGTTTAAAACAAATTTTTAGGCCCATATTTTCAATTAAATAATTCACAATCAGGTTAGCCCATTAGGGCACTTCTATTTTATTTGTTTGAGAACATATTTATAGGGATCTAACCGAAGAAAATATTTACAACTTTATAGGAGGTCATAGAACAATTAAAATATCTTCCTTTTAACTGTAACAAGATTGAGGCAAGGAGACAAAACAATCATGGGCAAGCTTAGAAATAAGATAGAAGATGATTTTTTAGCTGATTGATTAGCTACTTATATTGAGAAAAATTTTGCTAAACATTTTGACCTTGATTCGATCCTTGATGAATTTTATGATATGAAAGAGTGTCGCACTCAACTTCACTGATATGTATTTCGAATTCATAGATTATAAAACTCATACTTAAAATTTTATGTTTTATAATTTTTACCCCCCACGAATCTCAGTTCTGGATTCGTCCCTGGGGCCCTTGGATGGTGTGGAGGGACTGGAGGAAAAGGTGTTGGTCTCCACTAGAAACGGCTGCGTGTCAGGTGGCGGTGGAGCTACAGTATTGAAATTTTCATGTAAATTAGCTGTCTACGTTTAATTAGTCAAATATATTCCATGCCTTTTCCAGTCTTTCTCTACTCTACTTTCTAAAAAGCTCTTCCGCTACATCTTTTCCCTCCCAAATCAAAACCGCCATAGATAGACCTCAAAATTTCCTTATTTCAAACAATACGACGCCGTTAGAATGTCCTTAGTACTCGGAAACATATCATCGATCCTAGACCTCACCTACCGCACCAAATTTCCAAACACCCCATCTTCTCCAATGTCACTCTAAGCCTCTCCGAAAAAGATCTCAACAAAATTAAAGCCCTACTTCGAATCGGTGCTTGATCACAAACAGACACTTGAAGAGAAGGAAATCAAATAAGTCCAAGGTGAGTGAAGTACAGTACGAGAACTCGAGCGGTAATGAGAAAAGGGTAAAGGAACGGGTTCGACTGGGAAATAGAAAGGAGTAGGACAGTGAATGAGATTGAAGAAAAGGGCAAACGAACAGACTACAGAAGAGAGTCAAGAAATTAAGAACTGGAGAAGGTGCATGGTCTCCTTTTCTTGATTTCTATTACCAATTTTAGTACACTTGATATGATGTTTCTTGTGTAAGAACCCATCCCAGTTTTACGAATCATTCTAACATTATTGCTATTAGTTATGCAGCAACATGGACTGACAAAATTTGTCTCCTTATATGAATTGTTTTCTAACATAGTCCCATGCTTGAAATAGATGTCGTAATATGATGCCTATTTATATTGTCTAATTTCATTCAACCTGCGATGATTCTGTCACCTAAAGTCAGGTTTGTAAAACCTTAAAATACATAGATGCACTTGGATAGGGACAGATCCACGAGGAGAAGGGGGGCTTGGTGGCTTTTTTTGCCCCCTCCTTCCCCCCACGCCAACACTTATATATGTATACATATGAAATTTTGTAATATGTTTTAGTTTGTATATATTTAATTATTTAGTAATAATTTTTACTAATTCTTTACGTCTTTTAATTTTGGAACATTTAAAACAAATTTTTAGACCCATATTTTCAATTAAATAATTCAAAATTAGGTTAGCCCTTTAGGGTACTTCTATTTTATTTGTTTGAGAACATATTTATAGAGATCTAACTAAAGAAAATATTTACAACTTTATGGGAAGTCATAGAACAATTAAAATATCTCCATTTTAACTGTAATAAGATTGAGGCAAGGAGACAAAATAATCATGGGCAAGCTTAAAAATAAGATAGAAGATGATTTTTTAGCTGATTGATTAGCCACTTATATTGAGAAAAATTTTGCTAAAATTTTTTACCTTGATTCGATCCTTGATGAATTTTATGATATGAAAGGGTGTCGCACTCAACTTCACTGATATGTATTTCGAATTCATAGATTATAAAACTCATACTTAAAATTTTATCTTTTATAATTTTTGCCCCCCAGAATCTCAGTTCTGGATTCGTCCCTGGGGCACTTGGATGGTGTGGAGGGACTGGAGGAAAAGGTGTTGGTCTCCACTACAAACGGTTGGGTGTCAGGTGGCGGTGGAGCTACAATATTGAAATTTTCATGTAAATTAGCTGTCTACGTTTAATTAGTCAAATATGTTCCATGCCTTTTCCAGTCTTTCTCTACTCTACTTTCTAAAAAGCTCTTCCGCTACATCTTTTACCTCCCAAATCAAAACCGCCATAGATAGACCTCAAAATTTCCTTATTTCAAACAATACGACGCCGTTAGAATGTCCTTAGTACTCGGAAACATATCATCAATCCTAGACCTCACCTACCGCACCAAAATTCCAAACACCCCATCTTCTCCAATGTTGTTCCAAGCCTCTCCGAAAAAGATCTCAACCAAATCAAAGCCCTACTTCGAATCGGTGCTCGATCACAAACAGACACTTGAAGAGAAAGAAATTGAATAAGTCCAAGGTGAGTGAAGTACAATACGAGAATTCGAGCTGCGATGAGAATAGGGTAAAGGAATGGGTTCGACTGGGAAATGGAAAGGAATAGGAGAGTGAATGAGATTGAAGGAAAGAGCAAAACAAACAAATTGTAGAATAGAGTCAAGAAATTAAGAACTTGAGAATGTGCATGGTCTCCTTTTCTTGATTTCTATTACCAATTTTAGAATACTTGATATGATGTCTCTTGTGTAAGAGCCCATCCTAGTTTTATGAATCATTCTAACATTGTAGCTATCAGTTATGCGGCAACATGGACTGAAAAAATTTGTCTCCTTATACGAATTATTTTCTAACATAGTCCAATGCTTGAAATGGATGTCGTAATATAATGTCTATTTATAATCTTTAATTTCATTCAACCTGCGATGATTCTATCACCTAAAGTCAAGTTTGTAGAACCTTAAAATACATAGATGCACCGGGATAGGGATGGATCCACGGGGAGGAGGAGGCCTTGGTGGCTTATTTTTGCCCCTTCCTTCCCCCCACGCCCACACTTATATATGTGTATATATATGAAATTTTGTAATATGTTTTAGTTTGTATATATTTAATTATTTAGTAATAATTTTTACTAATTCTTTACCTCTTTTTACTTTGGAACGTTTAAAACAAATTTTTAGGCCCATATTTTCAATTAAATAATTCACAATCAGGTTAGCCCATTAGGGCACTTCTATTTTATTTGTTTGAGAACATATTTATAGGGATCTAACCGAAGAAAATATTTACAACTTTATAGGAGGTCATAGAACAATTAAAATATCTTCCTTTTAACTGTAACAAGATTGAGGCAAGGAGACAAAACAATCATGGGCAAGCTTAGAAATAAGATAGAAGATGATTTTTTAGCTGATTGATTAGCTACTTATATTGAGAAAAATTTTGCTAAACATTTTGACCTTGATTCGATCCTTGATGAATTTTATGATATGAACGAGTGTCGCACTCAACTTCACTGAAATGTACTTCGAATTCATAGATTATAAAACTCATACTTAAAATTTTATGTTTTATAATTTTTGCCCCCCACGAATCTCAGTTCTGGGTTCGTCCCTGGGGCCCTTGGATGGTGTGATGGGACTGGAGGAAAAGGTGTTGGTCTCCACTACAAACGGCTGCGTGTCAGGTGGCGGTGGAGCTACAATATTGAAATTTTCATGTAAATTAGCTGTCCACGTTTAATTAGTCAAATATATTCCATGCCTTTTCCAGTCTTTCTCTACTCTACTTTCTAAAAAGCTCTTCCGCTACATCTTTTCCCTCCCAAATCAAAACCGCCATAGATAGACCTCAAAATTTCCTTATTTCAAACAATACGACGCCGTTAGAATGTCCTTAGTACTCGGAAACATATCATCGATCCTAGACCTCACCTACCGCACCAAATTTCCAAACACCCCATCTTCTCCGATGTTGTTCCAAGCCTCTCCGAAAAAGATCTCAACCAAATTAAAAACCTACTTCGAATCGGTGCCCGATCACAAACAGACACTTGAAGAGCAAAAAATTGAATAAGTCCAAGGTGAGTGAAGTACAATACGAGAATTCGAGCTGCGATGAGAATAGGGTAAAGGAATGGGTTCGACTGAGAAATGGAAAGGAATAGGAGAGTGAATGAGATTGAAGGAAAGAGCAAAACAAACAAACTGTAGAATAGAGTCAAGAAATTAAGAACTTGAGAATGTGCATGGTCTTCTTTTATTGATTTCTATTACCAATTTTAGGACACTTGATATGATGTCTCTTGTGTAAGAGCCCATCCTAGTTTTATGAATCATTCTAACATTGTTGCTATCAGTTATGCGGCAACATGGACTGACAAAATTTGTCTCCTTATACGAATTATTTTCTAACATAGTCCCATGCTTGAAATGGAAGTCGTAATATAATGTCTGTTTATAATCTTTAATTTCATTCAACCTGCGATGATTCTATCACCTAAAGTCAAGTTTGTAGAACCTTAAAATACATAGATGCACCGGGATAGGGATGGATCCACGGGGAGGAGGAGGCCTTGGTGGCTTTTTTTTGCCCCTTCCTTCCCCCCACGCCCACACTTATATATGTGTATATATATGAAATTTTGTAATATGTTTTAGTTTGTATATATTTAATTATTTGGTAATAATTTTTACTAATTCTTTACCTCTTTTAACTTTGGAACGTTTAAAACAAATTTTTAGGCCCATATTTTCAATTAAATAATTCACAATCAGGTTAGCCCATTAGGGCACTTCTATTTTATTTGTTTGAGAACATATTTATAGGGATCTAACCGAAGAAAATATTTACAACTTTATAGGAGGTCATAGAACAATTAAAATATCTTCCTTTTAACTGTAACAAGATTGAGGCAAGGAGACAAAACAATCATGGGCAAGCTTAGAAATAAGATAGAAGATGATTTTTTAGCTGATTGATTAGCCACTTATATTGAGAAAAATTTTGCTAAACATTTTGACCTTGATTCGATCCTTGATGAATTTTATGATATGAAAGAGTGTCGCACTCAACTTCACTGATATGTATTTCGAATTCATAGATTATAAAACTCATACTTAAAATTTTATGTTTTATAATTTTTGCCCCCCACGAATCTCAGTTCTGGATTCGTCCCTGGGGCCCTTGGATGGTGTGGAGGGACTGGAGGAAAAGGTGTTGGTCTCCACTACAAACGGCTGCGTGTCAGGTGGCGGTGGAGCTACAATATAGAAATTTTCATGTAAATTAGCTGTCCACGTTTAATTAGTCAAATATATTCCATGCCTTTTCCAGTCTTTCTCTACTCTACTTTCTAAAAAGCTCTTCCGCTACATCTTTTCCCTCCCAAATCAAAACCGCCATAGATAGACCTCAAAATTTCCTTATTTCAAACAATACGACGCCGTTAGAATGTCCTTAGTACTCGGAAACATATCATCGATCCTAGTCCTCACCTACCGCACCAAATTTCCAAACACCCCATCTTCTCCAATGTTGTTCCAAGCCTCTCCGAAAAAGATCTCAACCAAATTAAAGCCCTACTTCGAATCGGTGCTCGATCACAAACAGACACTTGAAGAGAAAGAAATTGAATAAGTCCAAGGTGAGTGAAGTACAATACGAGAATTCGAGCTGCGATGAGAATAGGGTAAAGGAATGGGTTCGACTGGGAAATGGAAAGGAATAGGAGAGTGAATGAGATTGAAGGAAAGAGCAAAACAAACAAACTGTAGAATAGAGTCAAGAAATTAAGAACTTGAGAATGTGCATGGTCTCCTTTTCTTGATTTCCATTACCAATTTTAGAACACTTGATATGATGTCTCTTGTGTAAGAGCCCATCCTAGTTTTATGAATCATTCTAACATTGTTGCTATCAGTTATGCGGCAACATGGACTGACAAAATTTGTCTCCTTATACGAATTCTTTTCTAACACAGTCCAATGCTTGAAATGGATGTCGTAATATAATGTCTATTTATAATCTTTAATTTCATTCAACCTGCGATGATTCTATCAGCTAAAGTCAAGTTTGTAGAACCTTAAAATACATAGATGCACCGGGATAGGGATGGATCCACGGGGAGGAGGAGGCCTTGGTGGCTTTTTTTTGCCCCTTCCTTCCCCCCACGCCCACACTTATATATGTGTATATATATGAAATTTTGTAATATGTTTTAGTTTGTATATATTTAATTATTTAGTAATAATTTTTACTAATTCTTTACTTCTTTTAACTTTGGAACGTTTAAAACAAATTTTTAGGCCCATATTTTCAATTAAATAATTCACAATCAGGTTAGCCCATTAGGGCACTTCTATTTTATTTGTTTGAGAACATATTTATAGGGATCTAACCGAAGAAAATATTTACAACTTTATTAGAGGTCATAGAACAATTAAAATATCTTCCTTTTAACTGTAACAAGATTGAGGCAAGGAGACAAAACAATCATGGGCAAGCTTAGAAATAAGATAGAAGATGATTTTTTAGCTGATTGATTCGCCACTTATATTGAGAAAAATTTTGCTAAACATTTTGACCTTGATTCGATCCGTGATGATGTTTATGATATGAACGAGTGTCGCACTCAACTTCACTGATATGTATTTCGAATTCATAGATTATAAAACTCATACTTAAAATTTTATGTTTTATAATTTTTGCCCCCCACGAATCTCAGTTCTGGATTCGTCCCTGGGGCCCTTGGATGGTGTGGAGGGACTGGAGGAAAAGGTGTTGGTCTCCACTACAAACGGCTGCGTGTCAGGTAGCGGTGGAGCTACAATATTGAAATTTTCATGTAAATTAGCTGTCCACGTTTAATTAGTCAAATATATTCCATGCCTTTTCCAGTCTTTCTCTACTCTGCTTTCTAAAAAGCTCTTCCGCTACATCTTTTCCCTCCCAAATCAAAACCGCCATAGATAGACCTCAAAATTTCCTTATTTCAAACAATACGACGCCGTTAGAATGTCCTTAGTACTCGGAAACATATCATCGATCCTAGACCTCACCTACCGCACCAAATTTCCAAACACCCCATCTTCTCCAATGTTGTTCCAAGCCTCTCCGAAAAAGATCTCAACCAAATTAAAGCCCTACTTTGAATCGGTGCTCGATCACAAACAGACACTTGAAGAGCAAAAAATTGAATAAGTCCAAGGTGAGTGAAGTCCAATACGAGAATTCGAGCTGCGATGAGAATAGGGTAAAGGAATGGGTTCGACTGGGAAATGGAAAGGAATAGGAGAGTGAATGAGATTGAAGGAAAGAGCAAAACAAACAAACTGAAGAATAGAGTCAAGAAATTAAGAACTTGAGAATGTGCATGGTCTTCTTTTATTGATTTCTATTACCAATTTTAGGACACTTGATATGATGTCTCTTGTGTAAGAGCCCATCCTAGTTTTATGAATCATTCTAACATTGTTGCTATCAGTTATGCGGCAACATGGACTGACAAAATTTGTCTCCTTATACGAATTATTTTCTAACATAGTCCAATGCTTGAAATGGATGTCGTAATATAATGTCTATTTATAATCTTTAATTTCATTCAACCTGCGATGATTCTATCACCCAAAGTCAAGTTTGTAGAACCTTAAAATACAAAGATGCACCGGGATAGGGATGGATCCACGGGGAGGAGGAGGCCTTGGTGGCTTTTTTTTGCCCCTTCCTTCCCCCCACGCCCACACTTATATATGTGTATATATATGAAATTTTGTAATATGTTTTAGTTTGTATATATTTAATTATTTAGTAATAATTTTTACTAATTCTTTACCTCTTTTAACTTTGGAACGTTTAAAACAAATTTTTAGGCCCATATTTTCAATTAAATAATTCACAATCAGGTTAGCCCATTAGGGCACTTCTATTTTAATTGTTTGAGAACATATTTATAGGGATCTACCCAAAGAAAATATTTACAACTTTGTGGGAGGTCATAGAACAATTGAAATATCTCCCTTTTAACTGTAACAAGATTGAGGCAAGGAGACAAAACAATCATGGGCAAGCTTAGAAATAAGATAGAAGATGATTTTTTAGCTGATGGATTAGCCACTTATATTGAGAAAAATTTTGCTAAAATTTCTGACCTTGATTCGATCCTTGATGAATTTTATGATATGAAAGGGTGTCGCACTCAACTTCACTGATATGTATTTCGAATTCATAGATTATAAAACTCATACTTAAAATTTTATGTTTTATA
The DNA here is from genome assembly GCA_018894105.1 of Jacaranda mimosifolia. Lineage (NCBI taxonomy): Eukaryota > Viridiplantae > Streptophyta > Magnoliopsida > Lamiales > Bignoniaceae > Jacaranda > Jacaranda mimosifolia. The sequence goes on from CM032119.1 coordinate 33,942,490, forward strand.
ATTTTTGCCCCCCACGAGTCTCAGTTCTGGATTCGTCCCTGGGGCCCTTGGATGGTGTGGAGGGACTGGAGGAAAAGGTGTTGGTCTCCACTACAAACGGCTGCGTGTCAGGTGGCGGTGGAGCTACAATATTGAAATTTTCATGTAAATTAGCTGTCTACGTTTAATTAGTCAAATATATTCCATGCCTTTTCCAGTCTTTCTCTACTCTACTTTCTAAATAGCTCTTCCGCTACATCTTTTCCCTCCCAAATCAAAACCGCCATAGATAGACCTCAAAATTTCCTTATTTCAAACAATACGACGCCGTTAGAATGTCCTCAGTACTCGGAAACATATCATCGATCCTAGACCTCACCTACCGCACCAAATTTCCAAACACCCCATCTTCTCCAATGTTGTTCCAAGCCTCTCCGAAAAAGATCTCAACCAAATTAAAGCCCTACTTCGAATCGGTGCTCGATCACAAACAGACACTTGAAGAGCAAAAAATTGAATAAGTCCAAGGTGAGTGAAGTCCAATACGAGAATTCGAGCTGCGATGAGAATAGGGTAAAGGAATGGGTTCGACTGGGAAATGGAAAGGAATAGGAGAGTGAATGAGATTGAAGGAAAGAGCAAAACAAACAAACTGTAGAATAGAGTCAAGAAATTAAGAACTTGAGAATGTGCATGGTCTTCTTTTATTGATTTCTATTACCAATTTTAGGACACTTGATATGATGTCTCTTGTGTAAGAGCCCATCCTAGTTTTATGAATCATTCTAACATTGTTGCTATCAGTTATGCGGCAACATGGACTGACAAAATTTGTCTCCTTATACGAATTATTTTCTAACATAGTCCAATGCTTGAAATGGATGTCGTAATATAATGTCTATTTATAATCTTTAATTTCATTCAACCTGCGATGATTCTATCACCTAAAGTCAAGTTTGTAGAACTTTAAAATACATAGATGCACCGGGATAGGGATGGATCCACGGGGAAGAGGAGGCCTTGGTGGCTTTTTTTTGCCCCTTCCTTCCCCCCACGCCCACACTTATATATATGTATATATAAGAAATTTTGTAATATGTTTTAGTTTGTATATATTTAATTATTTAGTAATAATTTTTACTAATTCTTTACCTCTTTTAACTTTGGAACGTTTAAAACAAATTTTTAGGCCCATATTTTCAATTAAATAATTCACAATCAGGTTAGCCCATTAGGGCACTTCTATTTTATTTGTTTGAGAACATATTTATAGGGATCTAACCAAAGAAAATATTTACAACTTTATAGGAGGTCATAGAAGAATTAAAATATCTCCCTTTTAACTATAACAAGATTGAGGCAAGGAGACAAAACAATCATGGGCAAGCTTAGAAATAAGATAGAAGATGATTTTTTAGCTGATTGATTAGCCACTTATATTGAGAAAAATTTTGCTAAAAATTTTGACCTTGATTCAATCCTTGATGAATTCTATGATATGAAAGAGTGTCGCACTCAACTTCACTGATATATATTTCGAATTCATGGATTATAAAACTCATACTTAAAATTTTATGTTTTATAATTTTTGCCCCCCACGAGTCTCAGTTCTGGATTCGTCCCTGGTGCCCTTGGATGGTGTGGAGGGACTAGAGGAAAAGGTGTTGGTCTCCAGTACAAACGGCTGCGTGTCTGGTAGCGGTGGAGCTACAATATTGAAATTTTCATGTAAATTAGCTGTCCACGTTTAATTAGTCAAATATATTCCATGCCTTTTCTAGTCTTTCTCTACTCTACTTTCTAAAAAGCTCTTCCGCTACATCTTTTCCCTCTCAAATCAAAACCGCCATAGATAGACCTCAAAATTTCCTTATTTCAAACAATACGACGCCGTTAGAATGTCCTTAGTACTCGGAAACATATCATTGATCCTAGACCTCACCTACCGCACCAAATTTCCAAATACCCCATCTTCTCCAATGTTGTTCCAAGCCTCTCCGAAAAAGATCTCAACCAAATTAAAGCCCTACTTCGAATCGGTGCTCGATCACAAACAGACACTTGAAGAGAAAGAAATTGAATAAGTCCAAGGTGAGTGAAGTACAATACGAGAATTCGAGCTGCGATGAGAATAAGGTAAAGGAATGGGTTCGACTGGGAAATGGAAAGGAATAGGAGAGTGAATGAGATTGAAGGAAAGAGCAAAACAAACAAACTGTAGAATAGAGTCAAGAAATTAAGAACTTGAGGATGTGCATGGTCTCCTTTTCTTGATTTCTATTACCAATTTTAGAACACCTGATATGATGTCTCTTGTGTAAGAGCCCATCCCAGTTTTATGAATCATTCTAACATTGTTGCTATCAGTTATGCGGCAACATGGACTGACAAAATTTGTCTCCTTATACGAATTCTTTTCTAACATAGTCCAATGCTTGAAATGGATGTCGTAATATAATGTCTATTTATAATCTTTAATTTCATTCAACCTGTGATGATTCTATCACCCAAAGTCAAGTTTGTAGAACCTTAAAATACAAAGATGCACCGGGATAGGGATGGATCCACGGGGAGGAGGAGGCCTTGGTGGCTTTTTTTTGCCCCTTCCTTCCCCCCACGCCCACACTTATATATGTGTATATATATGAAAGTTTGTAATATGTTTTAGTTTGTATATATTTAATTATTGAGTAATAATTTTTACTAATTCTTTACCTCTTTTAACTTTGGAACGTTTAAAACAAATTTTTAGGCCCATATTTTCAATTAAATATTTCACAATCAGGTTAGCCCATTAGGGCACTTCTATTTTATTTGTTTGAGAACATATTTATAGGGATCTAACCGAAGAAAATATTTACAACTTTATAGGAGGTCATAGAACAATTAAAATATCTCCCTTTTAACTGTAACAAGATTGAGGCAAGGAGACAAAACAATCATGGGCAAGCTTAGAAATAAGATAGAAGATGATTTTTTAGCTGATTGATTAGCCACTTATATTGAGAAAAATTTTGCTAAAAATTTTGACCTTGATTCGATCCTTGAGGAATTTTATGATATGAAAGGGTGTCGCACTCAACTTCACTGATATGTATTTCGAATTCATAGATTATAAAACTCATACTTAAAATTTTATGTTTTATAATTTTTGCCCCCAAGAATCTCAGTTCTGGATTCGTCCCAGGGGCCCTTGGATGGTGTGGTGGGACTGGAGGAAAAGGTGTTGGTCTCCACTACAAACGGTTGCGTGTCAGGTGGCGGTGGAGCTACAATATTGAAATTTTCATGTAAATTAGTTGTCTACGTTTAATTAGTCAAATATGTTCCATGCCTTTTCCAGTCTTTCTCTACTCTACTTTCTAAAAAGCTTTTCCGCTACATCTTTTCCCTCCCAAATCAAAACCGCCATAGATAGACCTTAAAATTTCCTTATTTCAAACAATACGACGCCGTTAGAATGTCCTTAGTACTCGGAAACATATCATCGATCCTAGACCTCACCTACCGCACCAAATTTCCAAACACCCCATCTTCTCCAATGTTGTTCCAAGCCTCTCCGAAAAAGATCTCAACCAAATTAAAGCCCTACTTCGAATCGGTGCTCGATCACAAACAGACACTTGAAGAGAAAGAAATTGAATAAGTCCAAGGTGAGTGAAGTACAATACGAGAATTCGAGCTGCGATGAGAATAGGGTAAAGGAATATGTTCAACAGGGAAATGGAAAGGAATAGGAGAGTGAATGAGATTGAAGGAAAGAGCAAAACAAACAAACTGTAGAATAGAGTCAAGAAATTAAGAACTTGAGAATGTGCATGGTCTCCTTTTCTTGATTTCTATTACCAATTTTAGAACACTTGATATGATGTCTCTTGTGTAAGAGCCCATCCTAGTTTTATGAATCATTCTAACATTGTTGCTATCAGTTATGCGGCAACATGGACTGACAAAATTTGTCTCCTTATACGAATTCTTTTCTAACATAGTCCAATGCTTGAAATGGATGTCGTAATATAATGTCTATTTATAATCTTTAATTTCATTCAACCTGCGATGATTCTATCACCTAAAGTCAAGTTTGTAGAACCTTAAAATACATAGATGCACCGGGATAGGGATGGATCCATGGGGAGGAGGAGGCCTTGGTGGCTTTTTTTTGCCCCTTCCTTCCCCCCACGCCCACACTTATATATGTGTAAATATATGAAAGTTTGTAATATGTTTTAGTTTGTATATATTTAATTATTGAGTAATAATTTTTACTAATTCTTTACCTCTTTTAACTTTGGAACGTTTAAAACAAATTTTTAGGCCCATATTTTCAATTAAATATTTCACAATCAGGTTAGCCCATTAGGGCACTTCTATTTTATTTGTTTGAGAACATATTTATAGGGATCTAACCGAAGAAAATATTTACAACTTTATAGGAGGTCATAGAACAATTAAAATATCTCCCTTTTAACTGTAACAAGATTGAGGCAAGGAGACAAAACAATCATGGGCAAGCTTAGAAATAAGATAGAAGATGATTTTTTAGCTGATTGATTAGCCACTTATATTGAGAAAAATTTTGCTAAAAATTTTGACCTTGATTCGATCCTTGAGGAATTTTATGATATGAAAGGGTGTCGCACTCAACTTCACTGATATGTATTTCGAATTCATAGATTATAAAACTCATACTTAAAATTTTATGTTGTATAATTTTTGCCCCCAAGAATCTCAGTTCTGGATTCGTCCCAGGGGCCCTTGGATGGTGTGGTGGGACTGGAGGAAAAGGTGTTGGTCTCCACTACAAACGGTTGCGTGTCAGGTGGCGGTGGAGCTACAATATTGAAATTTTCATGTAAATTAGTTGTCTACGTTTAATTAGTCAAATATGTTCCATGCCTTTTCCAGTCTTTCTCTACTCTACTTTCTAAAAAGCTTTTCCGCTACATCTTTTCCCTCCCAAATCAAAACCGCCATAGATAGACCTTAAAATTTCCTTATTTCAAACAATACGACGCCGTTAGAATGTCCTTAGTACTCGGAAACATATCATCGATCCTAGACCTCACCTACCGCACCAAATTTCCAAACACCCCATCTTCTCCAATGTTGTTCCAAGCCTCTCCGAAAAAGATCTCAACCAAATTAAAGCCCTACTTCGAATCGGTGCTCGATCACAAACAGACACTTGAAGAGAAAGAAAATGAATAAGTCCAAGGTGAGTGAAGTACAATACGAGAATTCGAGCTGCGATGAGAATAGGGTAAAGGAATGGGTTCAACAGGGAAATGGAAAGGAATAGGAGAGTGAATGAGATTGAAGGAAAGAGCAAAACAAACAAACTGTAGAATAGAGTCAAGAAATTAAGAACTTGAGAATGTGCATGGTCTCATTTTCTTGATTTCTATTACCAATTTTAGAACACTTGATATGATGTCTCTTGTGTAAGAGCCCATCCTACTTTTATGAATCATTCTAACATTGTTGCTATCAGTTATGCGGCAGCATGGACTGACAAAATTTGTCTCCTTATACGAATTCTTTTCTAACATAGTCCAATGCTTGAAATGGATGTCGTAATATAATGTCTATTTATAATCTTTAATTTCATTCAACCTGCGATGATTCTATCACCTAAAGTCAAGTTTGTAGAACCTTAAAATACATAGATGCACCGGGATAGGGATGGATCCATGGGGAGGAGGAGGCCTTCGTGGCTTTTTTTTGCCCCTTCCTTCCCCCCACGCCCACACTTATATATGTGTATATATATGAAATTTTGTAATATGTTTTAGTTTGTATATATTTAATTATTGAGTAATAATTTTTACTAATTCTTTACCTCTTTAAACTTTGGAACATTTAAAACAAATTTTTAGGCCCATATTTTCAATTAAATATTTCACAATCAGGTTAGCCCATTAGGGCACTTCTATTTTATTTGTTTGAGAACATATTTATAGGGATCTAACCGAAGAAAATATTTACAACTTTATAGGAGGTCATAGGACAATTAAAATATCTCCCTTTTAACTGTAACAAGATTGAGGCAAGGAGACAAAACAATCATGGGCAAGCTTAGAAATAAGATACAAGATGATTTTTTAGCTGATTGATTAGCCACTTATATTGAGAAAAATTTTGCTAAAAATTTTGACCTTGATTCGATCCTTGATGAAATTTATGATATGAAAGAGTGTCGCACTCAACTTCACTGATATGTATTTCGAATTCATAGATTATAAAACTCATACTTAAAATTTTATGTTTCATAATTTTTGCCCCCCACGAATCTCAGTTCTGGATTCGTCCCTGGGGCCCTTGGATGGTGTGGAGGGACTGGAGGAAAAGGTGTTGGTCTCCACTACAAACGGCTGCGTGTCAGGTGGCGGTGGAGCTACAATATTGAAATTTTCATGTAAATTAGCTGTCTACGTTTAATTAGTCAAATATATTCCATGCCTTTTCCAGTCTTTCTCTACTCTACTTTCTAAAAAGCTCTTCCGCTACATCTTTTCCCTCCCAAATCAAAACCGCCATAGATAGACCTCAAATTTTGCTTATTTCAAACAATACGACGCCGTTAGAATGTCCTTAGTACTCGGAAACATATCATCAATCCTAGACCTCACCTACCGCACCAAATTTCCAAACACCCCATCTTCTCCAATGTGTTCCAAGCCTCTCCGAAAAAGATCTCAACCAAATTAAAGCCCTACTTCGAATCGGTACTCGATCACAAACAGACACTTGAAGAGAAAGAAATTGAATAAGTCCAAGGTGAGTGAAGTACAATACGAGAATTCGAGCTGCGATGAGAATAGGGTAAAGGAATGGGTTTGACTGGGAAATGGAAAGGAATAGGAGAGTGAATGAGATTGAAGGAAAGAGCAAAACAAACAAACTGTAGAATAGAGTCAAGAAATTAAGAACTTGAGAATGTGCATGGTCTCCTTTTCTTGATTTCTATTACCAATTTTAGAACACTTGATATGATGTTTCTTTTGTAAGAGCCCATCCCAGTTTTATGAATCATTCTAACATTGTTGGTATCAGTTATGCGGCAACATGGACTAAAAAAATTTGTCTCCTTATACGAATTATTTTCTAACATAGTCCCATGCTTGAAATGGATGTCGTAATATGATGTCTATTTATAATCTTTAATTTCATTCAACCAGCGATGATTCTATCACCTAAAGTCAAGTTTGTAGAACCTTAAAATACATAGATGCACCGGGATAGGGAGGGATCCACGTGGAGGAGGAGGCCTTGGTGGCTTTTTTTTGCCCCTTCCTTCCCCCCACGCCCACACTTATATATGTATACATATATATGAAATTTTGTAATATGTTTAAGTTTGTATATATTTAATTATTTAGTAATAATTTTTACTAATTCTTTTCCTCTTTTAACTTTGGAACGTTTAAAACAAATTTTTAGGCCCATATTTTCAATTAAATAATTCACAATCAGGTTAGCCCATTAGGGCACTTCTATTTTATTTGTTTGAGAACATATTTATAGGGATCTACCCAAAGAAAATATTTACAACTTTATGGGAGGTCATAGAACAATTAAAATATCTCCCTTTTAACTGTAACAAGATTGAGGCAAGGAGACAAAACAATCATGGGCAAGCTTAGAAATAAGATACAAGATGATTTTTTAGCTGATTGATTAGCCACTTATATTGAGAAAAAAATTTCTAAAAATTTTGACCTTGATTCGATCCTTGATAATTTTATGATATGAAAGGGTGTCGCACTCAACTTCACTGATATGTATTTCGAATTCATAGATTATAAAACTCATACTTAAAATTTTATGTTTTATAATTTTTGCCCCCCACGAATCTCAGTTCTGGATTCGTCCCTGGGGCCCTTGGATGGTGTGGAGGGACTGGAGGAAAAGGTGTTGGTCTCCACTACAAACGGCTGCATGTCAGGTGGCGGTGGAGCTACAATATTGAAATTTTCATGTAAATTAGCTGTCTACGTTTAATTAGTCAAATATGTTCCATGCCTTTTCCAGTCTTTCTCTACTCTACTTTCTAAAAAGCTCTTCCGCTACATCTTTTCCCTCCCAAATCAAAATCGCCATAGATAGACCTCAAAATTTCCTTATTTCAAACAATACGACGCCGTTAGAATGTCCTTAGTACTCGGAAACATATCATCGATCCTAGACCTCACCTACCGCTCCAAATTTCCAAACACCCCATCTTCTCCAATGTTGTTCCAAGCCTCTCTGAAAAAGATCTCAACCAAATTAAAGCCCTACTTCGAATCGGTGCTCGATCACAAACAGACACTTGAACAGAAAGAAATTGAATAAGTCCAAGGTGAGTGAAGTACAATACGAGAATTCGAGCTGCGATGAGAATAGGGTAAAGGAATGGGTTCGACTGGGAAATGGAAAGGAATAGGAGAGTGAATGAGATTGAAGGAAAGAGCAAAACAAACAAACTGTAGAATAGAGTCAAGAAATTAAGAACTTGAGAATGTGCATGGTCTCCTTTTCTTGATTTCTATTACCAATTTTAGAACACTTGATATGATGTCTCTTGTGTAAGAGCCCATCCTACTTTTATGAATCATTCTAACATTGTTGCTATCAGTTATGCGGCAGCATGGACTGACAAAATTTGTCTCCTTATACGAATTCTTTTCTAACATAGTCCAATGCTTGAAATGGATGTCGTAATATAATGTCTATTTATAATCTTTAATTTCATTCAACCTGCGATGATTCTATCACCTAAAGTCAAGTTTGTAGAACTTTAAAATACATAGATGCACCGGGATAGGGATGGATCCACGGGGAGGAGGAGGCCTTGGTGGCTTTTTTTTGCCCCTTCCTTCCCCCCACGCCCACACTTATATATGTGTATATATATGAAATTTTGTAATATGTTTTAGTTTGTATATATTTAATTATTTAGTAATAATTTTTACTAATTCTTTACCTCTTTTAACTTTGGAACATTTAAAACAAATTTTTAGGCCCATATTTTCAATTAAACAATTCACAATCAGGTTAGCCCATTAGGGCACTTCTATTTTATTTGTTTGAGAACATATTTATAGGGATCTAACCAAAGAAAATATTTACAACTTTATAGGAGGTCATAGAAGAATTAAAATATCTCCCTTTTAACTGTAACAAGATTGAGGCAAGGAGACAAAACAATCATGGGCAAGCTTAGAAATAAGATAGAAGATGATTTTTTAGCTGATTGATTAGCCACTTATATTGAGAAAAAATTTTCTAAAAATTTTGACCTTGATTTGATCCTTGATAATTTTATGATATGAAAGGGTGTCGCACTCAACTTCACTGATATGTATTTCGAATTCATAGATTATAAAACTCATACTTAAAATTTTATGTTTTATAATTTTTGCCCCCCACGAATCTCAGTTCTGGATTCGTCCTTGGGGCCCTTGGATGGTGTGGAGGGACTGGAGGAAAAGGCGTTGGTCTCCACTACAAACGGTTGCGTGTCTGGTGGCGGAGGAGCTACAATATTGAAATTTTCATGTAAATTAGCTGTCCACGTTTAATTAGTCAAATATGTTCCATGCCTTTTCCAGTCTTTCTCTACTCTACTTTCTAAAAAGCTCTTCCGCTACATCTTTTCCCTCCCAAATCAAAATCGCCATAGATAGACCTCAAAATTTCCTTATTTCAAACAATACGACGCCGTTAGAATGTCCTTAGTACTCGGAAACATATCATCGATCCTAGACCTCACCTACCGCACCAAATTTCCAAACACCCCATCTTCTCCAATGTTGTTCCAAGCCTCTCTGAAAAAGATCTCAACCAAATTAAAGCCCTACTTCGAATCGGTGCTCGATCACAAACAGACACTTGAAGAGAAAGAAATTGAATAAGTCCAAGGTGAGTGAAGTACAATACGAGAATTCGAGCTGCGATGAGAATAGGGTAAAGGAATGGGTTCGACTGGGAAATGGAAAGGAATAGGAGAGTGAATGAGATTGAAGGAAAGAGCAAAACAAACAAACTGTAGAATAGAGTCAAGAAATTAAGAACTTGAGAATGTGCATGGTCTCCTTTTCTTGATTTCTATTACCAATTTTAGAACACTTGATATGATGTCTCTTGTTTAAGAGCCCGTCCTAGTTTTATGAATCATTCTAACATTGTTGCTATCAGTTATGCGGCAACATGGACTGACAAAATTTGTCTCCTTATACGAATTATTTTCTAACATAGTCCAATGCTTGAAATGGATGTCGTAATATAATGTCTATTTATAATCTTTAATTTCATTCAACTTGCGATGATTCTATCACCTAAAGTCAAGTTTGTAGAACTTTAAAATACATAGATGCACCGGGATAGGGATGGATCCACGGGGAGGAGGAGGCCTTGGTGGCTTTTTTTTGCCCCTTCCTTCCCCCTACGCCCACACTTATATATGTGTATATATATGAAATTTTGTAATATGTTTTAGTTTGTATATATTTAATTATTTAGTAATAATTTTTACTAATTCTTTACCTCTTTTAACTTTGGAACGTTTAAAACAAATTTTTAGGCCCATATTTTCAATTAAATAATTCACAATCAGGTTAGCCCATTAGGGCACTTCTATTTTATTTGTTTGAGAACATATTTATAGTGATCTAACCAAAGAAAATATTTACACCTTTATGGGAGGTCATAGAACAATTAAAATATCTCCCTTTTAACTGTAACAAGATTGAGGCAAGGAGACAAAACAATCATGGGCAAGCTTAGAAATAAGATAGAAGATGATTTTTTAGCTGATTGATTAGCCACTTATATTGAGAAAAATTTTGCTAAAAATTTTGACCTTGATTCGATCCTTGATGAATTTTATGATATGAAAGAGTGTCGCACTCAACTTCACTGATATGTATTTCGAATTCATAGATTATAAAACTCATACTTAAAATTTTATGTTTTATAATTTTTGCCCCCAAGAATCTCAGTTCTGGATTCGTCCCTGGTGCCCTTGGATGGTGTGGAAGGACTAGAGGAAAAGGTGTTGGTCTCCACTACAAACGGCTGCGTGTCAGGTGGCGGTGGAGCTACAATATTGAAATTTTCATGTAAATTAGCTGTCTACGTTTAATTAGTCAAATATATTCCATGCCTTTTCTAGTCTTTCTCTACTCTACTTTCTAAAAAGCTCTTCCGCTACATCTTTTCCCTCCCAAATCAAAACCGCCATAGATAGACCACAAAATTTCCTTATTTCAAACAATACGACGCCGTTAGAATGTCCTTAGTACTCGGAAACATATCATTGATCCAAGACCTCAGCTACCACACCAAATTTCCAAATACCCCATCTTCTCCAATGTTGTTCCAAGCCTCTCCGAAAAAGATCTCAACCAAATTAAAGCCCTACTTCGAATCGGTGCTCGATCACAAACAGACACTTGAAGAAAAAGAAATGGATTAAGTCCAAGGTGAGTGAAGTACAATACGAGAATTCGAGCTGCGATGAGAATAGGGTAAATGAATGGGTTCGACTGGGAAATGGAAAGGAATAGGAAAGTGAATGAGATTGAAGGAAAGAGCAAAACAAACAAACTGTAGAATAGAGTTAAGAAATTAAGAACTTGTGAATGTGCATGGTCTCCTTTTCCTGATTTCTATTACCAATTTTAGAACACTTGATATGATGTTTCTTGTGTAAGAGCCCATCCCAGTTTTATGAATCATTCTAACATTGTTGGTATCAGTTATGCGGCAACATTGACTGACAAAATTTGTCTCCTTATATGAATTATTTTCTAACATAGTCCCACGCTTGAAATGGATGTTGTAATATGATGTCTATTTATAATCTTTAATTTCATTCAACCAGCGATGATTCTATCACCTAAAGTCAAGTTTGTAGAACCTTAAAATACATAGATGCACCGGGATAGGGTTGGATCCACGGGGAGGAGGAGGCCTTGGTGGCTTTTTTTTGCCCCTTCCTTCCCCCCATGCCCACACTTATATATGTATATATATAAATATGAAATTTTGTAATATGTTTAAGTTTGTATATATTTAATTATTTAGTAATAATTTTTACTAATTCTTTACCTCTTTTAACTTTGGAACGTTTAAAACAAATTTTTAGGCCCATATTTTCAATTAAATAACTCACAATCAGGTTAGCCCATTAGGGCACTTCTATTTTATTTGTTTGAGAACATATTTATAGGGATCTAACCAAAGAAAATATTTACAACTTTATGGGAGGTCATAGAACAGTTAAAATATCTCCCTTTTAACTGTAACAAGATTGAGGCAAGGAGACAAAACAATCATGGGCAAGCTTAGAAATAAGATACAAGATGATTTTTTAGCTGATTGATTAGCCACTTATATTGAGAAAAATTTTGCTAAAAATTTTGACCTTGATTCGATCCTTGATAATTTTATGATATGAAAGGGTGCCGCACTCAACTTCACTGATATGTATTTCGAATTCATATATTATAGAACTCATACTTAAAATTTTATGTTTTATAATTTTTGCCCCCCACGAATCTCAGTTCTGGATTCGTCCTTGGGGCCCTTGGATGGTGTGGAGGGACTGGAGGAAAAGGTGTTGGTCTCCACTACAAACGGTTGCGTGTCTGGTGGCGGAGGAGCTACAATATTGAAATTTTCATGTAAATTAGCTGTCTACGTTTAATTAGTCAAATATGTTCCATGCCTTTTCCAGTCTTTCTCTACTATACTTTCTAAAAAGCTCTTCCGCTACATCTTTTCCCTCCCAAATCAAAATCGCCATAGATAGACCTCAAAATTTCCTTATTTCAAACAATACGACGCCGTTAGAATGTCCTTAGTACTCGGAAACATATCATCGATCCTAGACCTCACCTACCGCTCCAAATTTCCAAACACCCCATCTTCTCCAATGTTGTTCCAAGCCTCTCTGAAAAAGATCTCAACCAAATTAAAGCCCTACTTCGAATCGGTGCTCGATCACAAACAGACACTTGAACAGAAAGAAATTGAATAAGTCCAAGGTGAGTGAAGTACAATACGAGAATTCGAGCTGCGATGAGAATAGGGTAAAGGAATGGGTTCGACTGGGAAATGGAAAGGATTAGGGGAGTGAATGAGATTGAAGGAAAGAGCAAAACAAACAAACTGTAGAATAGAGGCAAGAAATTAAGAACTTGAGAATGTGCATGGTATCCTTTTCCTGATTTCTATTACCAATTTTAGAACACTTGATATGATGTCTCTTGTGTAAGAGCCCATCCTAGTTTTATGAATCATTCTAACATTGTTGCTATCAGTTATGCGGCAACATGGACTGACAAAATTTGTCTCCTTATACGAATTATTTTCTAACATAGTCCCATGCTTGAAATGGAAGTCGTAATATAATGTCTATTTATAATCTTTAATTTCATTCAACCTGCGATGATTCTATCACCTAAAGTCAAGTTTGTAGAACCTTAAAATACATAGATGCACCGGGATAGGGATGGATCCACGGGGAGGAGGAGGCCTTGGTGGCTTATTTTTGCCCCTTCCTTCCCCCCACGCCCACACTTATATATGTATATATATATGAAATTTTGTAATATGTTTTAGTTTGTATATATTTAATTATTTAGTAATAATTTTTACTAATTCTTTACCTCTTTTAACTTTGGAACGTTTAAAACAAATTTTTAGGCCCATATTTTCAATTAAATAATTCACAATCAGGTTAGCCCATTAGGGCACTTCTATTTTATTTGTTTGAGAACATATTTATAGGGATCTAACCAAAGAAAATATTTACAACTTTATAGTAGGTCATAGAACAATTAAAATATCTCCCTTTTAACTGTAACAAGATTGAGGCAAGGAGACAAAACAATCATGGGCAAGCTTAGAAATAAGATAGAAGATGATTTTTTAGCTGATTGATTAGCCACTTATATTGAGAAAAATTTTGCTAAAAATTTGACCTTGATTCGATCCTTGATGAATTTTATGATATGAAAGAGTGTCGCACTCAACTTCACTGATATGTATTTCGAATTCATAGATTATAAAACTCATACTTAAAATTTTATATTTTATAATTTTTGCCCCCCACGAATCTCAGTTCTGGATTCGTCCCTGGTGCCCTTGGATGGTGTGGAGGGACTGGAGGAAAAGGAGTTGGTCTCCACTACAAACGGCTGCGTGTCAGGTGGCGGTGGAGCTACAATATTGAAATTTTCATGTAAATTAGCTGTCTACGTTTAATTAGTCAAATATATTCCATGCCTTTACCAGTCTTTCTCTACTCTACTTTCTAAAAAGCTCTTCCGCTACATCTTTTCCCTCCCAAATCAAAACCGCCATAGATAGACCTCAAAATTTCCTTATTTCAAACAATACGACGCCGTTAGAATGTCCTTAGTACTCGGAAACATATCATCGATCCTAGACCTCACCTACCGCACCAAATTTCCAAACACCCCATCTTCTCCGATGTTGTTCCAAGCCTCTCCGAAAAAGATCTCAACCAAATTAAAAACCTACTTCGAATCGGTGCCCGATCACAAACAGACACTTGAAGAGCAAAAAATTGAATAAGTCCAAGGTGAGTGAAGTACAATACGAGAATTCGAGCTGCGATGAGAATAGGGTAAAGGAATGGGTTCGACTGGGAAATGGAAAGGAATAGGAAAGTGAATGAGATTAAAGGAAAGAGCAAAACAAACAAACTGTAGAATAGAGTCAAGAAATTAAGAACTTGAGAATGTGCATGGTCTTCTTTTCTTGATTTCTATTACCAATTTTAGAACACTTGATATGATGTCTCTTGTGTAAGAGCCCATCCTAGTTTTACGAATCATTCTAACATTGTTGCTATCAGTTATGCGGCAACATGGACTGACAAAATTTGTCTCCTTATACGAATTATTTTCTAACATAGTCCCATGCTTGAAATGGAAGTCGTAATATAATGTCTATTTATAATCTTTAATTTCATTCAACCTGCGATGATTCTATCGCCTAAAGTCAAGTTTGTAGAACCTTAAAATACATAGATGCACCGGGATAGGGATGGATCCACGGGGAGGAGGAGGCCTTGGTGGCTTTTTTTTGCCCCTTCCTTCGCCCCATGCCCACACTTATATATGTATATATATAAATATGAAATTTTGTAATAGGTTTAAGTTTGTATATATTTAATTATTTAGTAATAATTTTTACTAATTCTTTACCTCTTTTAACTTTGGAACGTTTAAAACAAATTTTTAGGCCCATATTTTCAATTAAATAACTCACAATCAGGTTAGCCCATTAGGGCACTTCTATTTTATTTGTTTGAGAACATATTTATAGGGATCTAACCAAAGAAAATATTTACAACTTTATGGGAGGTCATAGAACAGTTAAAATACCTCCCTTTTAACTGTAACAAGATTGAGGCAAGGAGACAAAACAATCATGGGCAAGCTTAGAAATAAGATAGAAGATGATTTTTTAGCTGATTGATTAGCCACTTATATTGAGAAAAATTTTGCTAAAAATTTTGACCTTGATTCGATCCTTGATGAATTTTATGATATGAAAGGGTGTCGCACTCAACTTCACTGATATTTATTTCGAATTCATAGATTATAAAACTCATACTTAAAATTTTATGTTTTATAATTTTTGCCCCCCACGAATCTCAGTTCTGGATTCCTCCCTGGGGCCCTTGGATGGTGTGGAGGGACTGGAGGAAAAGGTGTTGGTCTCCACTACAAACGGTTACGTGTCAGGTGGCGGTGGAGCTACAATATTGAAATTTTCATGTAAATTAGCTGTCTACGTTTAATTAGTCAAATATATTCCATGCCTTTTCCAGTCTTTCTCTACTCTACTTTCTAAAAAGCTCTTCCGCTACATCTTTTCCCTCCCAAATCAAAACCGCCATAGATAGACCTCAAAATTTCCTTATTTCAAACAATACGACGCCGTTAGAATGTCCTTAGTACTCAGAAACATATCATCGATCCTAGACCTCACCTACCGCACCAAATTTCCAAACACCCCATCTTCTCCAATGTTGTTCCAAGCCTCTCCGAAAAAGATCTCAACCAAATTAAAGCCCTACTTCGAATCGGTGCTCGATCACAAACAGACACTTGAAGAGAAAGAAACTGAATAAGTCCAAGGTGAGTGAAGTACAATACGAGAATTCGAGCTGCGATGAGAATAGGGTAAAGGAATGGGTTCGACTGGGAAATGGAAAGGAATAGGAGAGTGAATGAGATTGAAGGAAAGAGCAAAACAAACAAACTGTAGAATAGAGTCAAGAATTTAAGAACTTGAGAATGTGCATGGTCTCCTTTTCTTGATTTCTATTACCAATTTTAGAACACTTGATATGATGTTTCTTGTGTAAGAGCCCATCCCAGTTTTATGAATCATTCTAACATTGTTGCTATCAGTTATGCGGCAACATGGACTGACAAAATTTGTCTCCTTATACGAATTATTTTCTAACATAGTACCTTGCTTGAAATGGATGTCGTAATGTGATGTGTATTTATAATCTTTAATTTCATTCAACTTGCGATGATTCTATCACCTGAAGTCAAGTTTGTAGAACCTTAAAAAACATAGATGCACCGGGATAGGGATGGATCCACGGGGAGGAGGAGGCCTTGGTGACTTTTTTTGCCCCTTCCTTCCCCCCACGCCAACACTTATATATGTATATATATATATATGAAATTTTGTAATATGTTTTAGTTTGTCTATATTTAATTATTTAGTAAAAAATTTTACTAATTCTTTACCTCTTTTAACTTTGGAACGTTTAAAACAAATTTTTAGGCCCATATTTTCAATTAAATAATTCACAATCAGGTTAGCCCATTAGGGCACTTCTATTTTATTTGTTTGAGAACATATTTATAGGGATCTAACCAAAGAAAATATTTACAACTTTATGGGAGGTCATAGAACAATTAAAATATCTCCCTTTTAACTGTAACAAGATTGAGGCAAGGAGACAAAACAATCATGGGCAAGCTTAGAAATAAGATACAAGATGATTTTTTAGCTGATTGATTAGCCACTTATATTGAGAAAAATTTTTCTAAAAATTTTGACCTTGATTCGATCCTTGATGAATTTTATGATATGAAAGGGTGTCGCACTCAACTTCACTGATATGTATTTCGAATTCATAGATTATAAAACTCATACTTAAAATTTTATGTTTTATAATTTTTGCCCCCAAGAATCTCAGTTCTGGATTCGTCCCAGGGGCCCTTGGATGGTGTGGTGGGACTGGAGGAAAAGGTGTTGGTCTCCACTACAAACGGTTGCGTGTCAGGTGGCGGTGGAGCTACAATATTGAAATTTTCATGTAAATTAGTTGCCTACGTTTAATTAGTCAAATATGTTCCATGCCTTTTCCAGTCTTTCTCTACTCTACTTTCTAAAAAGCTTTTCCGCTACATCTTTTCCCTCCCAAATCAAAACCGCCATAGATAGACCTCAAAATTTCCTTATTTCAAACAATACGACGCCGTTAGAATGTCCTTAGTACTCGGAAACATATCATCAATCCTAGACCTCACCTACCGCACCAAATTTCCAAACACCCCAACTTCTCCAATGTTGTTCCAAGCCTCTCCGAAAAAGATCTCAACCAAATTAAAGCCCTACTTCGAATCGGTGCTCGATCACAAACAGATACTTGAAGAGAAAGAAATTGAATAAGTCCAAGGTGAGTGAAGTACAATACGAGAATTCGAGCTGCGATGAGAATAGGGTAAAGGAATGGGTTCGACAGGGAAATGGAAAGGAATAGGAGAGTGAATGAGATTGAAGGAAAGAGCAAAATAAACAAACTGTAGAATAGAGTCAAGAAATTAAGAACTTGAGAATGTGCATGGTCTCCTTTTCTTGATTTCTATTACCAATTTTAGAACACTTGATATGATGTTTCTTGTGTAAGAGCCCATCCCAGTTTTATGAATCATTCTAACATTGTTGCTATCAGTTATGCGGCAACCTTGACTGACAAAATTTGTTTCCTTATATGAATTATTTTCTAACATAGTCCCATGCTTGAAATGGATGTCGTAATGTGATGTCTATTTATAATCTTTAATTTCATTCAACTTGCGATGATTCTATCACCTAAAGTCAAGTTTGTAGAACCTTAAAATACATAGATGCATCGGGATGGGAATGGATCCACGGGGAGGAGGAGGCCTTGGTGGCTTTTTTTTGCCCCTTCCTTCCCCCCACGCCCACACTTATATATGTATATATATATATGAAATTGTGTAATATGTTTTAATTTGTATATATTTAATTATTTAGTAATAATTTTTACTAATTCTTTACCTCTTTTAACTTTGGAACGTTTAAAACAAATTTTTAGGCCCATATTTTCAATTAAATAATTCACAATCAGGTTAGCCCATTAGGGCACTTCTATTTTATTTGTTTGAGAACATATTTATAGGGATCTAACCAAAGAAAATATTTACAACTTTATGGGAGGTCATAGAACAATTAAAATATCTCCCTTTTAACTGTAACAAGATCGAGGCAAGGAGACAAAACAATCATGGGCAAGCTTAGAAATAAGATAGAAGATGATTTTTTAGCTGATTGATTAGCCACTTATATTGAGAAAAATTTTGCTAAAAATTTTGACCTTGATTCGATCCTTGATGAATTTTACGATATGAAAGAGTGTCGCACTCAACTTCACTGATATGTATTTCGAATTCATAGATTATAAAACTCATACTTAAAATTTTATGTTTTATAATTTTTGCACCCCACGATTCTCAGTTCTGGATTCGTCCCTGGGGCCCTTGGATGGTGTGGAGGGACTAGCGGAAATGGTGTCGGTCTCCACTACAAACGGTTGTGTGTCAGGTGGCGGTGGAGCTACAATATTGAAATTTTCATGTAAATTAGCTGTCTACGTTTAATTAGTCAAATATATTCCATGCCTTTTCCAGTCTTTCGCTACTCTACTTTCTAAAAAGCTCTTCCGCTACATCTTTTCCCTCCCAAATCAAAACCGCCATAGATAGACCTCAAAATTTCCTTATTTCAAACAATACGACGCCGTTAGAATGTCCTTAGTACTCGGAAACATATCATCGATCCTAGACCTCTCCTACCGCACCAAATTTCCAAACACCCCATCTTCTCCAATGTTGTTCCAAGCCTCTCCGAAAAAGATCTCAACCAAATTAAAGTCCTACTTCGAATCGGTGCTCGATCACAAACAGACACTTGAAGAAAAAGAAATTGAATAAGTCCAAGGTGAGTGAAGTACACTACGAGAATTCGAGCTGCGATGAGAATAGGGTGAAGAAATGGGTTCGACTGGGAAATGGAAAGGAATGGGAAAGTGAATGAGTTGAAGGAAAGAGCAAAGCAAACAAACTGTAGAATAGAGTCAAGAAATTAAGAACTTGAGAAAGTGCATGGTCTTATTTTCTTGATTTCTATTACCAATTTTAGAACACTTGATATGATGTTTCTTGTGTAAGAGCCCATCCCAGTTTTAAGAATCATTCTAACATTGTTGCTATCAGTTATGCGGCAACATGGACTGACAAAATTTGTCTCCTTATATGAATTATTTTCTAACATAGTCCCATGCTTGAAATGGATGTCGTAATGTGATGTCTATTTATAATCTTTAATTTCATTCAACCTGCGATGATTATATCACCTAAAGTCAAGTTTGTAGAACCTTAAAATACATAGATGCACCGGGATAGGGATGGATCCACGGGGAGGAGGAGGCCTTGGTGGCTTTTTTTTGCCCCTTCCTTCCCCCCACGCCCACACTTATATATGTGTATATATATGAAATTTTGTAATATGTTTTAGTTTGTTTATATTTAATTATTTAGTAATAATTTTTACTAATTCTTTACCGCTTTTAACTTTGGAACGTTTAAAACAAATTTTTAGGCCCATATTTTCAATTAAATAATTCACAATCAGGTTAGCCCATTAGGGCACTTCTATTTTATTTGTTTGAGAACATATTTATAGGGATCTAACCAAAGAAAATATTTACAACTTCATGGGAGGTCATAGAACAATTAAAATATCTCCCTTTTAACTGTAACAAGATTGAGGCAAGGAGACAAAACAATCATGGGCAAGCTTAGAAATAAGATACAAGATGATTTTTTAGCTGATTGATTTGCCACTTATATTGAGAAAAATTTTGCTAAAAATTTTGACCTTGATTCGATCCTTGATGAATTTTATGATATGAAAGGGTGTCGCACTCAACGTCACTGATATGTATTTCGAATTCATAGATTATAAAACTCATACTTAAAATTTTATGTTTTATAATTTTTGCCCCCAAGAATCTCAGTTCTGGATTCGTCCCAGGGGCCCTTGGATGGTGTGGTGGGACTGGAGGAAAAGGTGTTGGTCTCCACTACAAACGGTTGCGTGTCAGGTGGCGGTGGAGCTACAATATTGAAATTTTCATGTAAATTAGTTGTCTACGTTTAATTAGTCAAATATATTCCATGCCTTTTCCAGTCTTTCTCTACTCTACTTTCTAAAAAGATTTTCCGCTACATCTTTTCCCTCCCAAATCAAAACCGCCATAGATAGACCTCAAAATTTCCTTATTTCAAACAATACGACGCCGTTAGAATGTCCTTAGTACTCGGAAACATATCATCGATCCTAGACCTCACCTACCGCACCAAATTTCCAAACACCCCATCTTCTCCAATGTTGTTCCAAGCCTCTCCGAAAAAGATCTCAACCAAATTAAAGCCCTACTTCGAATCGGTGCTTGATCACAAACAGACACTTGAAGAGAAAGAAATTGAATAAGTCCAAGGTGAGTGAAGTACAATACGAGAATTCGAGCTGCGATGAGAATAGGGTAAAGGAATGGGTTCGACTGGGAAATGGAAAGGAATAGGAGAGTGAATGAGATTGAAGGAAAGAGCAAAATAAACAAACTGTAGAATAGAGTCAAGAAATTAAGAACTTGAGAATGTGCATGGTCTCCTTTTCTTGATTTCTATTTCCAATTTTAGAACACTTGATATGATGTCTCTTGTGTAAGAGCCCATCCTAGTTTTATGAATCATTCTAACATTGTTGCTATCAGTTATGCGGCAACATGGACTGACAAAATTTGTCTCCTTATATGAATTATTTTCTAACATAGTCCAATGCTTGAAATGGATGTCGTAATGTGATGTCTATTTATAATCTTTAATTTCATTCAACCTGCGATGACTCTATCACATAAAGTCAAGTTTGTAGAACCTTAAAATACATAGATGCACCGGGATAGGGATGGATCCACGGGGAGGAGGAGGCCTTGGTGGCTTTTTTTTGCCCCTTCCTTCCCCCCACGCCCACACTTATATATGTGTATATATATGAAATTTTGTAATATGTTTTAGTTTGTATATATTTAATTATTTAGTAATAATTTTTACTAATTCTTTACCTCTTTTAACTTTGGAACGTTTAAAACAAATTTTTAGGCCCATATTTTCAATTAAATAATTCACAATCAGGTTAGCCCATTAGGGCACTTCTATTTTATTTGTTTGAGAACATATTTATAGGGATCTAACCAAAGAAAATATTTACAACTTTATGGGAGGTCATAGAACAATTAAAATATCTCCCTTTTAACTGTAACAAGATCGAGGCAAGGAGACAAAACAATCATGGGCAAGCTTAGAAATAAGATAGAAGATGATTTTTTAGCTGATTGATTAGCCACTTATATTGAGAAAAATTTTGCTAAAAATTTTGACCTTGATTCGATCCTTGATGAATTTTACGATATGAAAGAGTGTCGCACTCAACTTCACTGATATGTATTTCGAATTCATAGATTATAAAACTCATACTTAAAATTTTATGTTTTATAATTTTTGCACCCCACGATTCTCAGTTCTGGATTCGTCCCTGGGGCCCTTGGATGGTGTGGAGGGACTAGCGGAAATGGTGTCGGTCTCCACTACAAACGGTTGTGTGTCAGGTGGCGGTGGAGCTACAATATTGAAATTTTCATGTAAATTAGCTGTCTACGTTTAATTAGTCAAATATATTCCATGCCTTTTCCAGTCTTTCGCTACTCTACTTTCTAAAAAGCTCTTCCGCTACATCTTTTCCCTCCCAAATCAAAACCGCCATAGATAGACCTCAAAATTTCCTTATTTCAAACAATACGACGCCGTTAGAATGTCCTTAGTACTCGGAAACATATCATCGATCCTAGACCTCTCCTACCGCACCAAATTTCCAAACACCCCATCTTCTCCAATGTTGTTCCAAGCCTCTCCGAAAAAGATCTCAACCAAATTAAAGTCCTACTTCGAATCGGTGCTCGATCACAAACAGACACTTGAAGAAAAAGAAATTGAATAAGTCCAAGGTGAGTGAAGTACACTACGAGAATTCGAGCTGCGATGAGAATAGGGTGAAGAAATGGGTTCGACTGGGAAATGGAAAGGAATGGGAAAGTGAATGAGTTGAAGGAAAGAGCAAAGCAAACAAACTGTAGAATAGAGTCAAGAAATTAAGAACTTGAGAAAGTGCATGGTCTTATTTTCTTGATTTCTATTACCAATTTTAGAACACTTGATATGATGTTTCTTGTGTAAGAGCCCATCCCAGTTTTAAGAATCATTCTAACATTGTTGCTATCAGTTATGCGGCAACATGGACTGACAAAATTTGTCTCCTTATATGAATTATTTTCTAACATAGTCCCATGCTTGAAATGGATGTCGTAATGTGATGTCTATTTATAATCTTTAATTTCATTCAACCTGCGATGATTGTATCACCTAAAGTCAAGTTTGTAGAACCTTAAAATACATAGATGCACCGGGATAGGGATGGATCCACGGGGAGGAGGAGGCCTTGGTGGCTTTTTTTTGCCCCTTCCTTCCCCCCACGCCCACACTTATATATGTGTATATATATGAAATTTTGTAATATGTTTTAGTTTGTTTATATTTAATTATTTAGTAATAATTTTTACTAATTCTTTACCGCTTTTAACTTTGGAACGTTTAAAACAAATTTTTAGGCCCATATTTTCAATTAAATAATTCACAATCAGGTTAGCCCATTAGGGCACTTCTATTTTATTTGTTTGAGAACATATTTATAGGGATCTAACCAAAGAAAATATTTACAACTTCATGGGAGGTCATAGAACAATTAAAATATCTCCCTTTTAACTGTAACAAGATTGAGGCAAGGAGACAAAACAATCATGGGCAAGCTTAGAAATAAGATACAAGATGATTTTTTAGCTGATTGATTTGCCACTTATATTGAGAAAAATTTTGCTAAAAATTTTGACCTTGATTCGATCCTTGATGAATTTTATGATATGAAAGGGTGTCGCACTCAACGTCACTGATATGTATTTCGAATTCATAGATTATAAAACTCATACTTAAAATTTTATGTTTTATAATTTTTGCCCCCAAGAATCTCAGTTCTGGATTCGTCCCAGGGGCCCTTGGATGGTGTGGTGGGACTGGAGGAAAAGGTTTTGGTCTCCACTACAAACGGTTGCGTGTCAGGTGGCGGTGGAGCTACAATATTGAAATTTTCATGTAAATTAGTTGTCTACGTTTAATTAGTCAAATATATTCCATGCCTTTTCCAGTCTTTCTCTACTCTACTTTCTAAAAAGATTTTCCGCTACATCTTTTCCCTCCCAAATCAAAACCGCCATAGATAGACCTCAAAATTTCCTTATTTCAAACAATACGACGCCGTTAGAATGTCCTTAGTACTCGGAAACATATCATCGATCCTAGACCTCACCTACCGCACCAAATTTCCAAACACCCCATCTTCTCCAATGTTGTTCCAAGCCTCTCCGAAAAAGATCTCAACCAAATTAAAGCCCTACTTCGAATCGGTGCTTGATCACAAACAGACACTTGAAGAGAAAGAAATTGAATAAGTCCAAGGTGAGTGAAGTACAATACGAGAATTCGAGCTGCGATGAGAATAGGGTAAAGGAATGGGTTCGACTGGGAAATGGAAAGGAATAGGAGAGTGAATGAGATTGAAGGAAAGAGCAAAATAAACAAACTGTAGAATAGAGTCAAGAAATTAAGAACTTGAGAATGTGCATGGTCTCCTTTTCTTGATTTCTATTTCCAATTTTAGAACACTTGATATGATGTCTCTTGTGTAAGAGCCCATCCTAGTTTTATGAATCATTCTAACATTGTTGCTATCAGTTATGCGGCAACATGGACTGACAAAATTTGTCTCCTTATATGAATTATTTTCTAACATAGTCCAATGCTTGAAATGGATGTCGTAATGTGATGTCTATTTATAATCTTTAATTTCATTCAACCTGCGATGACTCTATCACATAAAGTCAAGTTTGTAGAACCTTAAAATACATAGATGCACCGGGATAGGGATGGATCCACGGGGAGGAGGAGGCCTTGGTGGCTTTTTTTTGCCCCTTCCTTCCCCCCACGCCCACACTTATATATGTGTATATATATGAAATTTTGTAATATGTTTTAGTTTGTATATATTTAATTATTTAGTAATAATTTTTACTAATTCTTTACCTCTTTTAACTTTGGAACGTTTAAAACAAATTTTTAGGCCCATATTTTCAATTAAATAATTCACAATCAGGTTAGCCCATTAGGGCACTTCTATTTTATTTGTTTGAGAACATATTTATAGGGATCTAACCAAAGAAAATATTTACAACTTTATGGGAGGTCATAGAACAATTAAAATATCTCCCTTTTAACTGTAACAAGATCGAGGCAAGGAGACAAAACAATCATGGGCAAGCTTAGAAATAAGATAGAAGATGATTTTTTAGCTGATTGATTAGCCACTTATATTGAGAAAAATTTTGCTAAAAATTTTGACCTTGATTCGATCCTTGATGAATTTTACGATATGAAAGAGTGTCGCACTCAACTTCACTGATATGTATTTCGAATTCATAGATTATAAAACTCATACTTAAAATTTTATGTTTTATAATTTTTGCACCCCACGATTCTCAGTTCTGGATTCGTCCCTGGGGCCCTTGGATGGTGTGGAGGGACTAGCGGAAATGGTGTCGGTCTCCACTACAAACGGTTGTGTGTCAGGTGGCGGTGGAGCTACAATATTGAAATTTTCATGTAAATTAGCTGTCTACGTTTAATTAGTCAAATATATTCCATGCCTTTTCCAGTCTTTCGCTACTCTACTTTCTAAAAAGCTCTTCCGCTACATCTTTTCCCTCCCAAATCAAAACCGCCATAGATAGACCTCAAAATTTCCTTATTTCAAACAATACGACGCCGTTAGAATGTCCTTAGTACTCGGAAACATATCATCGATCCTAGACCTCTCCTACCGCACCAAATTTCCAAACACCCCATCTTCTCCAATGTTGTTCCAAGCCTCTCCGAAAAAGATCTCAACCAAATTAAAGTCCTACTTCGAATCGGTGCTCGATCACAAACAGACACTTGAAGAAAAAGAAATTGAATAAGTCCAAGGTGAGTGAAGTACACTACGAGAATTCGAGCTGCGATGAGAATAGGGTGAAGAAATGGGTTCGACTGGGAAATGGAAAGGAATGGGAAAGTGAATGAGTTGAAGGAAAGAGCAAAGCAAACAAACTGTAGAATAGAGTCAAGAAATTAAGAACTTGAGAAAGTGCATGGTCTTATTTTCTTGATTTCTATTACCAATTTTAGAACACTTGATATGATGTTTCTTGTGTAAGAGCCCATCCCAGTTTTAAGAATCATTCTAACATTGTTGCTATCAGTTATGCGGCAACATGGACTGACAAAATTTGTCTCCTTATATGAATTATTTTCTAACATAGTCCCATGCTTGAAATGGATGTCGTAATGTGATGTCTATTTATAATCTTTAATTTCATTCAACCTGCGATGATTGTATCACCTAAAGTCAAGTTTGTAGAACCTTAAAATACATAGATGCACCGGGATAGGGATGGATCCACGGGGAGGAGGAGGCCTTGGTGGCTTTTTTTTGCCCCTTCCTTCCCCCCACGCCCACACTTATATATGTGTATATATATGAAATTTTGTAATATGTTTTAGTTTGTTTATATTTAATTATTTAGTAATAATTTTTACTAATTCTTTACCGCTTTTAACTTTGGAACGTTTAAAACAAATTTTTAGGCCCATATTTTCAATTAAATAATTCACAATCAGGTTAGCCCATTAGGGCACTTCTATTTTATTTGTTTGAGAACATATTTATAGGGATCTAACCAAAGAAAATATTTACAACTTCATGGGAGGTCATAGAACAATTAAAATATCTCCCTTTTAACTGTAACAAGATTGAGGCAAGGAGACAAAACAATCATGGGCAAGCTTAGAAATAAGATACAAGATGATTTTTTAGCTGATTGATTTGCCACTTATATTGAGAAAAATTTTGCTAAAAATTTTGACCTTGATTCGATCCTTGATGAATTTTATGATATGAAAGGGTGTCGCACTCAACGTCACTGATATGTATTTCGAATTCATAGATTATAAAACTCATACTTAAAATTTTATGTTTTATAATTTTTGCCCCCAAGAATCTCAGTTCTGGATTCGTCCCAGGGGCCCTTGGATGGTGTGGTGGGACTGGAGGAAAAGGTGTTGGTCTCCACTACAAACGGTTGCGTGTCAGGTGGCGGTGGAGCTACAATATTGAAATTTTCATGTAAATTAGTTGTCTACGTTTAATTAGTCAAATATATTCCATGCCTTTTCCAGTCTTTCTCTACTCTACTTTCTAAAAAGCTTTTCCGCTACATCTTTTCCCTCCCAAATCAAAACCGCCATAGATAGACCTCAAAATTTCCTTATTTCAAACAATACGACGCCGTTAGAATGTCCTTAGTACTCGGAAACATATCATCGATCCTAGACCTCACCTACCGCACCAAATTTCCAAACACCCCATCTTCTCCAATGTTGTTCCAAGCCTCTCCGAAAAAGATCTCAACCAAATTAAAGCCCTACTTCGAATCGGTGCTTGATCACAAACAGACACTTGAAGAGAAAGAAATTGAATAAGTCCAAGGTGAGTGAAGTACAATACGAGAATTCGAGCTGCGATGAGAATAGGGTAAAGGAATGGGTTCGACTGGGAAATGGAAAGGAATAGGAGAGTGAATGAGATTGAAGGAAAGAGCAAAATAAACAAACTGTAGAATAGAGTCAAGAAATTAAGAACTTGAGAATGTGCATGGTCTCCTTTTCTTGATTTCTATTTCCAATTTTAGAACACTTGATATGATGTCTCTTGTGTAAGAGCCCATCCTAGTTTTATGAATCATTCTAACATTGTTGCTATCAGTTATGCGGCAACATGGACTGACAAAATTTGTCTCCTTATATGAATTATTTTCTAACATAGTCCAATGCTTGAAATGGATGTCGTAATGTGATGTCTATTTATAATCTTTAATTTCATTCAACCTGCGATGACTCTATCACATAAAGTCAAGTTTGTAGAACCTTAAAATACATAGATGCACCGGGATAGGGATGGATCCACGGGGAGGAGGAGGCCTTGGTGGCTTTTTTTTGCCCCTTCCTTCCCCCCACGCCCACACTTATATATGTGTATATATATGAAATTTTGTAATATGTTTTAGTTTGTATATATTTAATTATTTAGTAATAATTTTTACTAATTCTTTACCTCTTTTAACTTTGGAACGTTTAAAACAAATTTTTAGGCCCATATTTTCAATTAAATAATTCACAATCAGGTTAGCCCATTAGGGCACTTCTATTTTATTTGTTTGAGAACATATTTATAGTGATCTAACCAAAGAAAATATTTACACCTTTATGGGAGGTCATAGAACAATTAAAATATCTCCCTTTTAACTGTAACAAGATTGAGGCAAGGAGACAAAACAATCATGGGCAAGCTTAGAAATAAGATAGAAGATGATTTTTTAGCTGATTGATTAGCCACTTATATTGAGAAAAATTTTGCTAAAAATTTTGACCTTGATTCGATCCTTGATGAATTTTATGATATGAAAGAGTGTCGCACTCAACTTCACTGATATGTATTTCGAATTCATAGATTATAAAACTCATACTTAAAATTTTATGTTTTATAATTTTTGCACCCCACGAATCTCAGTTCTGGATTCGTCCCAGGGGCCCTTGGATGGTGTGGAGGGACTAGCGGAAATGGTGTCGGTCTCCACTACAAACGGTTGCGTGTCAGGTGGCGGTAGAGCTATAATATTGAAATTTTCATGTAAATTAGCTGTCTACGTTTAATTAGTCAAATATGTTCCATGCCTTTTCCAGTCTTTCTCTACTCTACTTTCTAAAAAGCTCCTCCGCTACATCTTTTCCCTCCCAAATCAAAACCGCCATAGATAGACCTCAAAATTTCTTTATTTCAAACAATACGACGCCGTTAGAATGTCCTTAGTACTCGGAAACATATCATCGATCCTAGACCTCACCTACCGCACCAAATATCCAAACACCCCATCTTCTCCAATGTTGTTCCAAGCCTCTCCGAAAAAGATCTCAACCAAATTAAAGCCCTACTTCGAATCGGTGCTCGATCACAAACAGGCACTTGAAGAAAAAGAAATTGAATAAGTCCAAGGTGAGTGAAGTACAATACGAGAATTCGAGCTGCGATGAGAATAGGGTAAAGAAATGGGTTCGACTGGGAAATGGAAAGGAATAGGAAAGTGAATGAGATTGAAGGAAAGAGCAAAACAAACAAACTGTAGAATAGAGTCAAGAAATTAAGAACTTGAGAATGTGCATGGTCTCATTTTCTTGATTTCTATTACCAATTTTAGAACACTTGATATGATGTTTCTTGTGTAAGAGCCCATCCCAGTTTTATGAATCATTCTAACATTGTTGCTATCAGTTATACGGCAACATGGACTGACAAAATTTGTCTCCTTATATGAATTATTTTCTAACATAGTCCCATGCTTGAAATGGATGTCGTAATGTGATGTCTATTTATAATCTTTAATTTCATTCAACCTGCGATGATTCTATCACCTAAAGTCAAGTTTGTAGAACATTAAAATACATAGATGCACCGGGATAGGGATGGATCCACGGGGAGGAGGGGGCCTTGGTGGCTTTTTTTTGCCCCTTCCTTCCCCCCACGCCCATACTTATATATGTGTATACATATGAAATTTTGTAATATGTTTTAGTTTGTATATATTTAATTATTTAGTAATAATTTTTACTAATTCTTTACCTCTTTTGACTTTGGAACATTTAAAACAAACTTTTAGACCCATATTTTCAATTAAATACTTCACAATCAGGTTAGCCCATTAGGGCACTTCTATTTTATTTGTTTGAGAACATATTTATAGGGATCTAACCAAAGAAAATATTTACAACTTTATGGGAGGTCATAGAACAATTAAAATATCTCCCTTTTAACTGTAACAAGATTGAGGCAAGGAGACAAACAATCATGGGCAAGCTTAGAAATAAGATAGAAGATGATTTTTTAGCTGATTGATTAGCCACTTATATTGAGAAAAAATTTGCTAAAAATTTTGACCTTGATTCGATCCTTGATGAATTTTATGATATGAAAGAGTGTCGCACTCAACTTCACTGATATGTATTTCGAATTCATAGATTATAAAACTCATACATAAAATTTTATGTTTTATAATTTTTGCACCCCACAAATCTCAGTTCTGGATTCGTCCCTGGGGCCCTTGGATGGTGTGGAGGGACTAGCGAAAATGGTGTCGGTCTCCACTACAAACGGTTGCGTGTCAGGTGGCGGTGGAGCTACAATATAGAAATTTTCATGTAAATTAGCTGTCCACGTTTAATTAGTCAAATATATTCCATGCCTTTTCCAGTCTTTCGCTACTCTACTTTCTAAAAAGCTCTTCCGCTACATCTTTTCCCTCCCAAATCAAAACCGCCATAGATAGACCTCAAAATTTCTTTATTTCAAACAATACGACGCCGTTATAATGTCCTTAGTACTCGGAAACATATCATCGATCCTAGACCTCACCTACCGCACCAAATTTCCAAACACCCCATCTTCTCCAATGTTGTTCCAAGCCTCTCCGAAAAAGATCTCAACCAAATTAAAGCCCTACTTCGAATCGGTGCT
This sequence comes from Jacaranda mimosifolia, assembly GCA_018894105.1. Lineage (NCBI taxonomy): Eukaryota > Viridiplantae > Streptophyta > Magnoliopsida > Lamiales > Bignoniaceae > Jacaranda > Jacaranda mimosifolia. Next base: position 33,972,646 of record CM032119.1, read on the forward strand.
CGATCACAAACAGACACTTAAAGAAAAAGAAATTGAATAAGTCCAAGGTGAGTGAAGTACAATACGAGAATTCGAGCTGCAATGAGAATGGGGTAAAGAAATTGGTTCGACTGGGAAATGGAAAGGAATAGGAAAGTGAATGAGTTGAAGGAAAGAGCAAAACAAACAAACTGTAGAATAGAGTCAAGAAATTAAGAACTTGAGAATGTGCATGGTCTCATTTTCTTGATTTCTATTACCAATTTTAGAACACTTGATATGATGTCTCTTGTGTAAGAGCCCATCCCAGTTTTATGAATCATTCTAACATTGTTGCTATCAGTTATGCGGCAACATGGACTGACAAAATTTGTCTCCTTATATGATTTATTTTCTAACATAGTCCCATGCTTGAAATGGATGTCGTAATGTGATGTCTATTTATAATCTTTAATTTCATTTAACCTGCGATGATTCTATCACCTAAAGTCAAGTTTGTAGAACCTTAAAATACATAGATGCACCGGGATAGGGATGGATCCACGGGGAGGAGGAGGCCTTGGTGGCTTTTTTTTTGCCCCTTCCTTCCCCCCACGCCCACACTTATATATGTGTATATATATGAAATTTTGTAATATGTTTTAGTTTGTATATATTTAATTATTTAGTAATAATTTTTACTAATTCTTTACCTCTTTTAACTTTGGAACGTTTAAAACAAATTTTTAGGCCCATATTTTCAATTAAATAATTCACAATCAGGTTAGCCCATTAGGGCACTTCTATTTTATTTGTTTGAGAACATATTTATAGGGATCTAACCAAAGAAAATATTTACAACTTTATGGGAGGTCATAGAACAATTAAAATATCTCCCTTTTAACTGTAACAAGATTGAGGCAAGGAGACAAAACAATCATGGGCAAGCTTAGAAATAAGATAGAAGATGATTTTTTAGCTGATTGATTAGCCACTTATATTGAGAAATAATTTGCTAAAAATTTTGACCTTGATTCGATCCTTGATGAATTTTATGATATGAAAGGGTGTCGCACTCAACTTCACTGATATGTATTTCGAATTCATAGATTATAAAACTCATACTTAAAATTTTATGTTTTATAATTTTTGCACCCCACGAATCTCAGTTCTGGATTCGTCCCAGGGGCCCTTGGATGGTGTGGAGGGACTGGAGGAAAAGGTGTCGGTCTCGACTACAAACGGTTGCGTGTCAGGTGGCGGTGGAGCTATAATATTGAAATTTTCATGTAAATTAGCTGTCTACGTTTAATTAGTCAAATATATTCCATGCCTTTTCCAGTCTTTCGCTACTCTACTTTCTAAAAAGCTCTTCCGCTACATCTTTTCCCTCCCAAATCAAAACCGCCATAGATAGACCTCAAAATTTCTTTATTTCAAACAATACGACGCCGTTAGAATGTCCTTAGTACTCGGAAACATATCATCGATCCTAGACCTCTCCTACCTCACCAAATTTCCAAACACCCCATCTTCTCCAATGTTGTTCCAAGCCTCTCCGAAAAAGATCTCAACCAAATTAAAGCCCTACTTCGAATTGGTGCTCGATCACAAACAGACACTTGAAGAGAAAGAAATTGAATAAGTCCAAGGTGAGTGAAGTACAATACGAGAATTCGAGCTGCGATGAGAATAAGGTTAAGGAATGGGTTCGACTGGGAAATGGAAAGGAATAGGAAAGTGAATGAGATTGAAGGAAAGAGCAAAACAAACAAACTGTAGAATAGAGTCAAGAAATTAAGAACTTGAGAATGTGCATGGTCTCCTTTTCTTGATTTCTATTTCCAATTTTAGAACACTTGATATGATGTCTCTTGTGTAAGAGCCCATCCTAGTTTTATGAATCATTCTAACATTGTTGCTATCAGTTATGCGGCGACATGGACTGACAAAATTTGTCTCCTTATATGAATTATTTTCTAACATAGTCCAATGCTTGAAATGGATGTCGTAATATAATGTCTATTTATAATCTTTAATTTCATTCAACCTGCGATGACTCTATCACCTAAAGTCAAGTTTGTAGAACCTTAAAATACATAGATGCACCGGGATAGGGATGGATCCACGGGGAGGAGGAGGCCTTGGTGGCTTTTTTTTCCCCCTTCCTTCCCCCCACGCCCACACTTATATATGTGTATATATATGAAATTTTGTAATATGTTTTAGTTTGTATATATTTAATTATTTAGTAATAATTTTTACTAATTCTTTACCTCTTTTAACTTTGGAACGTTTAAAACAAATTTTTAGGCCCATATTTTCAATTAAATAATTCACAATCAGGTTAGCCCATTAGGGCACTTCTATTTTATTTGTTTGAGAACATATTTATAGTGATCTAACCAAAGAAAATTTTTACACCTTTATGGGAGGTCATAGAACAATTAAAATATCTCCCTTTTAACTGTAACAAGATTGAGGCAAGGAGACAAAACAATCATGGGCAAGCTTAGAAATAAGATAGAAGATGATTTTTTAGCTGATTGATTAGCCACTTATATTGAGAAAAATTTTGCTAAAAATTTTGACCTCGATTCGATCCTTGATGAATTTTATGGTATGAAAGAGTGTCGCACTCAACTTCACTGATATGTATTTCGAATTCATAGATTATAAAACTCATACTTAAAATTTTATGTTTTATAATTTTTGCCCCAAGAATCTCAGTTCTGGATTTGTCCCAGGGGCCCTTGGATGGTGTGGAGGGATTGGAGGAAAAGGTGTTGGTCTCCACTACAAACGGCTGCGTGTCAGGTGGTGGTGGAGCTACAATATTGAAATTTTCATGTAAATTAGCTGTCTACGTTTAATTAGTCAAATATATTCCATGCCTTTTCCAGTCTTTCTCTACTCTACTTTCCAAAAAGCTCTTCCGCTACATCTTTTCCCTCCCAAATCACAATCGCCATAGATAGACCTCAAAGTTTCTTCCTTTCTAACAATGCGACACCATTAGCATGTCCATAGTACACGGAAACATATCATCAATCCTAGACCTCGCCAACCACACCAAAATTCCAGACACCCCATCTCCTTCGTTGTCGTTCTAAGCCTCTCCAAGAAAGATCTCGACCAAATTAAAGCCCTACTTCGAATCGGTGCTCGATCACAAACAGACACTTGAAGAGAAAGAAATTGAGTAAGTCCAAGGTGAGTGAAGTACAGTACGAGAATTCGAGTGGTAATGAGAATAGGGTAAAGGAACTTCGACTGGGAAATGGAAATGAGAAGGAGAGTGAATGCGATTGAAGAAAAGGGCAAAACGAACAAACTGCAGAAGAGAGTCAAGAAATTAAGAACTGAAGAAGGTGCATGGTCTCCATTTCTTGATTTCCATTGCCAATTTTAGTACACTTGATATGATGCTTCTTGTGTAAGAACCCATCCTAGTTTTATTCTAACATTGCTGCTATCAGTTATGCGGCAACATGGACTAACAAAATTTGTCTCCTTATATGAATTGCTTTCTAACATAGTCCCTTGCTTGAAATAGATGTTGTAATACGAAGTCTGTTTATTTTGTTTAATTTCAATCAACCTGTGATGATTCGGTCACCTAAAGCTAGGTTTGTAGTACCTTGAAATGCATAGATGCACCTAGACAGGGATGGATCCACGGGGGGCATTGGCTCCCCTAACAATTTGGTGGTTTTTCTTTGCCCTCTACGCCCACAGTTATATATATATATATATGAATTTTTATAATAAGTTTTAGTTTGTATATATCAAACTATTTAGTAATAATTTTTATTAATTCTTTACTTGGTTTAATTTTGGAATGTTTAAAACAAATTTTTAGGCCCATATTTTCAATTAAATAATTCACAATTAGTTTAGCCCATTAGGGCACTTCTATTTTATTTGTTTGAGAACATATTTAAAGAGATCTAACCATAGAAAATATTTACAGCTTTATAGGAAGTCATAGAACAATTAAAATTTCTCCCTTTTAACTGTAACAAGATTGAGACAAAGAGACAAAATAATCATGGGCAAGCTTAGAAATACGATAGAAAATGATTTTTTAGCTGATTGATTAGCCACGTATATTGAGAAAGACATTGCTAAAAATTTTGACATTGATTCGATCATTGATGAATTTTATGATATGAAAGCGCATGGTGCTCAACTTCGATGATATGTATTTCGAATTAATAGATTATAAAACTTCTATTTGAACTTTTATGTTTTATAATTTTCGCCCCCTGGAGTCTCAGTTCTGGATCCATCCCTAGGGCCAAGGTGGTTGGACGGTGGTAGGGGGACGGGAGGAGGAGGCACTGGTCTCCGCTATTGACGGCTGCGTGTTAGGTGGTGATAGAGTTGCTATATTAAAATTTACATGTAAATCACCGATCTGCGTTTAATTAGCCAAATACATTTGATGCCTTTTTCAGTCTTTCCCTACTCCACTTTCTGAAAAGCTCCTCTGCTCCATCTTCTCCCTCCCAAATCACAACTGCCATAGATAAACCTCAAAGTTTCTTCCTTTCTAACAATACGACGCCATTAGCATGTCCCTTGTGCTCGAAAACATATCTTCATTCCAAGAGCTCGCCAACCGCACCGAAATTTCGGACTCCCCATCTCATCCGATATCATTCGAAGCCTCTCCAAGAAATATCTCAACCAAATTAAAGCCCTTACTTCAAATCGGTGCTCAATCACAAATAGACACTTGAAGAAAAGAAAATCAAATAAGTCCAAAGTGAGTGCAGTACAAAACGAGAATTCGAACGGTGATGAGAATGGGGAAAAGGAACGGGTTCGACTAGGAAATGGAAAGGAGTAGAAGATTGAAGGAGATTGAAGAGAAGGGCAAAGCAAATTGACTGCAAAGGAGAATCAAGAAATTAAGAACTCGAGAAGGCGCATGGTCTCCTTTTTTTTATTTCCATTACCAATTTTAGTACACTAGAACTGATGCTTCTTATGTAAGAACCTGTCCCAGTTTTATGAATCATTCTAACATTGTTGCTATCAGTTATGCAGCAACATGGATTGACAAAATTTATCTCCTTAAGGGAATTGTTTTCTGGCATAGTCATATGCTTTAAGTAGGTGTTGTAATATGATGTCTGTTTATTTTGTTTTATTTCAATCAACCTGTGATGATTCGGTCGCCTAAAGCTAGGTTTGTAGTACCTTGAAATGCATAGATGCACCTAGACAGGGATGGATCCACGGGGGGGCAGTGGCTCCCCTAACAATTTGGTGGTTTTTCTTTGCCCCCTACCTACGCCCACAGTTATATATATATATATTTATATATTTGAATTTTTGTAATAAGTTTTAGTTTGTATATATTTAATTATTTAGTAATAATTTTTATTAATTCTTTACATATTTTAATTTTGGAATGCTTAAAATAAATTTTTAGGCCCATATTTTCTATTAAATAATTCACAATTTGGTTAGCCCATTAGGGCACTTCGATTTTATTTGTTTGAGAACATATTTATAGGAATCTAGCCAAAGAAAACCTTTACAACTTTATAGTAACTCATAGAACAATTAAAATCTCTCCATTTTAAGTGTAATGAGATTGAGCTAAAGAGGCAAAATAATAATGGGCAACCTTAGAAATAAGATGGACGATGATTTTTTAGCTGATAATTTTGTTACTTATTTTGAGAAATATATTGCTAAAAAATTTGATATTAATTCGATCATTAATGAATTTTATGATATGAATGAGCGTCGCGCTCAACTTCGATGATATGTATTTTGAATTCATAGCTTGTAAAACTTTATTTAAACTTTTATGTTTTATAATTTTCGCCCCCCTAAAATCTCAGTTCTGGATCGTCCCTGGGGCCAAGGTGGTTGGATGGTGGTGCAGGGATCGGAGGAAGAGGTGTTGTTCTCTGATGCGGACGGCTGCACATCAAGTGGCCGTGGAGCTGGTATATTGAAATTTTCATGTAAATCACCGATTTGCGTTTAATTAGCCAAATATATTCGATGCCCTTTTCAGTCTTTCTCTACTCCACTTGCTAAAAGGGTCATCCCTTCCATCTTCTCCCTCCCTAATCATAACCGCCATAGATAGACCTCAAAATTTCTTCCTTTCTAACAATATGACACCATTAGCATGTCCCTAGTACCCGAAAACATATTTTCATTCCTAGACCTCGCCAATCGCACTGAAATTCCAAACACCCCATCTCTTCCAATGTCATTCTGAGCGTCTCCAAGAAAGATCTCAACCAAATTAAAGCCCTTACTTCGAATCAATGCTCGATCACAAACAGATACTTAAACAAAAGGAAATCGAATAAGTCCAAAGAGAGTAAAGTGCAGTACGAGAATTCGAGCAGCGATGAGAATAGGGAAATTGAACGAGTTTGACTGGGAAATGGAAAGGAGTAAGAGAGTGAAGAAGATTGAAGAGAAGGGTAAAATGAACAAACTACAAAAGAGAGTCAAGAAAATAAGAACTCTAGAAGGTGCATACACTTGATCTGATGCTTCTTGTGTAAGAACCCAGTTTTACGAATCACTCTAACATTGTTGCTATTAGTTATGCAGCCACATGGACAAATAAAATTTGTCTCCTTATGTGAATGGTTTGCTAACATAGTCATGTGCTTGAAGTAGATGTTGTGATATGATGTCTGTTTATATTGCATTATTTCATTCATCATGCGATGATTCTGTCTCCTAAAGCCAGGTTTGTAGTACCTTGAAATACATAGATGCACTCGGAAAGGGATGGATCTACAGCCCCACCAACATTTTTGTGATTTTTCTTGGCCCCCCACGCCCACATTTATATATATATAAATTTTTATAATAAGTTTTAGTTTGTATATATTTAATTATTTAGTAATAGTTTTTATTAATTCTTTACCTATTTTAATTTTTTAATGCTTAAAACAAATTTTTAGGCCATATTTTCAATTAAATAATTCACAATTAGGTTAGGCCCATTAGGACACTTCTATTTGATTTGTTTGAGAACATAATTATATGGATCTAGCCAAAGAAAAATCTTTACAACTTTATAGGAACTCATAGTACAATTAAAATACCTCCATTTTAACTGTAATGAGATTAAGGAAAGGAGACAAAATAATCATGGACAAGCTTAGAAATAAGATGGAAGATGATTTTTTAGATGATTGTTTAGTTAATTATATTAAGAAAGATGTTGCTAAAAATTTTGACATTGATTCGATCATTGATGAATTTTATTATATGAAAGAGTGTCACACTCAACTTCAATGATATGTATTTTGAATTCATAGATTATAGAACTTATATTTGAACTTTTACGTTTTATAATTTTCACCCCCCAGAGTCTCAGTTCTGGATCCGTCCCTGGGGCCAAGGTGGTTGGACGGTGGTGGAGGGATCGGAGGAGGAGGTGTTGGTCTCCACTGCGGACGATTGCGAGTCAGGTAGTGGTGGAGCAGCTATATTGAAAGTTTCATGCAAATCACCGATCTGCATTTAATTAGCCAAATATATTCGATGCCCTTTTCAGTCTTTCTCTACACCACTTTCTAAAAAGCTCCTCCGCTCCATCTTCTCCCACCCAAATCACAACTGCCATAGATAGACCTCAAAGTTTCTTCATTTCTAACAATACGATGCCGTTAGCATGTCCTTAGTACTCGAAACCATATTTTCATTCATAGACCTTGCCAACCGTATCGAAATTCCAGATGCCCCATCTCCTTCAATGTCGTTCTGAACATCTCCAAGAAAGATCTCAACCAAATTAAAGCCCTTACTTCAAATCGGTGCTCAATCACAAACAGATACTTGAACAAAAGGAAATCGAATAAGTCCAAAGTAAGTGAAGTGCAGTACAAGAATTCGAGCGGCGACGAGAATGGGGAAAATGAGCGGTTTCGACTAGGAAATGAAAAGGAGTAGGAGAGTGAAGGAGATTGAAGAGAAGGGCAAAATGAACAAACTGCAAAAGAGATCCATTACCAATATTAGTACACTTGATCTGATGCTTCTTGTGTAAGAACCCATCCCAGTTTTACAAATCACTCTAACATTATTGCTATCAGCTACGCAGCAACATGGACTGACAAAATTTGTCTCCTTATGTGAATTGTTTTCTAACATTGTCCCATGCTTGAAGTAGATGTTGTAATATGATGTTTGTTTATATTGCATAATTTCATTCAACCTGCGATGATTCTATCGCCTAAAGCCAGGTTTGTAGTACCTTGAAATACATAGATGCACCTGGACAGGGACAGATCCGCTGCCCTCCCCCCCCCCCCAACATTTTGGTGGTTTTTCTTTGCCCCCCACGCCCACACTTATATATATATATATATATATATGTGTGTGAATTTTTGTAATATGTTTTAGTTTGTATATATCAAACTATTTAGTAATAATTTTTATTAATTCTTTACCTATTTTAATTTTGGAATGTTTAAAATAATTTTTTAGGCCCATTAGGGCACTTCTGTTTGATTTGTTTGAGAACCTATTTATAGAGATCTAGCCAAAGAAAACATTTACAACTTTATAGGAACTCATAGAACAATTAAAATGTCTCCCTTTTAACTGTAATGAGATTGAGGCAAAGAGACAAAATAATCATGGACATACTTAGAAATAAGATGGAAGATGATTTCACTCCCTAATACTAGAACTTTGTGCATCTTTCTTCTTGTTCTTGTTGAGACTTCTTCTACTTTGGACTTCTTCTTATGTTGAACATGATGCATTAAATTCAAGATCATATATGGGTAGTCCTCTTTCTCTCTTGCGTCCGTTATAGTCCTAGTAGATCGCTCTTGCTGTAAAAACTTTTGTGCTAGAACATTTGTCCTATAAATTGGACACTTCCCAGCCTCATCTCTGTACCCCCTCAGCACCCCACCCCCCCCCCCCCCCCCCACCCCCAAACCCCCGTTATTGAAACTTGAATTCAATGGTTCTATTCCAATAAATCAATTTGAGAATAATTTCATCATCTTATTCTTTTCTCTTGACATCCGATCAAATTTCTATATTATGCAAAAGATGTATTACACTTATTGATAGGGATTAGGATAAATAATTAAGTTTTTCACAAATCGGTTTGGCTAAGAAGCAACACATTTGCATCAAGAAAACAAGTGGTTTGACTAAGACATGCCGATGCATGACATGAAGTCATACTATAAAAAAGTAATATATATATATATATATATGTATGTATGTGTATGATATAATTCATGTTAGATGCTCAGCTAGGAAACTTAATATTAATTTGCTATTTCATCTTATTTTGGAACTAGTTGCAAATGCTCAATTGTTTTGCTTTTACTATTTTATTTAGGGCAGTTTTCTTTTTCTATTTAGTTCTGAATCATCTTTTGCAAAAATTTGAAGATCAGTCATTATGTTCTCAAGTTTTATTAGAAATGGTATAACACTCTTTCCTTTCCTTTTTTTTTTTTTCTTATTTGTCAACTTCTCTACCTTATGTTCAGGAAAACCCCATGATTTTCCATCCTTTTCTCCATCTTCTAATCAATTCTACAACAAAAATAGGGGATCTAATTAGAGCCAAATAATTATATAATTGTGTATCATTATTCTCTTAATAATAGACCTTAGAAAAGGATAAATGTGCAACTTTTCTGGATTAAGGATAAAAAAACTAGTGATTCTTAATAATTTATTGTCAATAGATTAGCATCAAATAATCCTTCTGAATCAAAAATGGGTTGAAGTGAGATATTCCGTCTAAATAAAGTCTTTAAAGTACCTTAAGAAAATATATCTTATTCTCAAGCCAACTAAATTGCATTTTGGTTTTATCATGCTAACTTCAACTATATATGATCACTATATATCATATATAGTGCAAAATAAGAATTAACATTTTCAAATTGCACGAAATCTGCAAAAAGTAAAACATTGAACAAATAAATCAAATAGCATTGAAAAACTTATCTTAATAAACATTTTTAAAATAAGATTTTGTCATTTTTCATTTTTCCCTTTCCAATATGAAAGAACTCATTGATTTTCTTATACTATTCTTTATTATATATATAAAAAAAAAAAAGAATCTTTATTATAGGAAAAAAAAAAAATAAGTTGTCTAAATTTGCAATACCTAAACTCATAGGAAAATTTAATTAATTATTATCTCAAAAGAGGCGATAAATTTGAACTTTTATAACAAAATATAAAAATAAAATAAAAAACACTTAAATATATATATATATATTTACAATCTCACAATATTCCATTATCAAACTAATATATGTATCTCACGACCAAATTATGCAAACCTTTCATGCTATGTACATAACATTGATTATTTTCTTGTACTAATTAGTAGGCTTACCCCTATTTCGTCAGCCACAAACCCTATTCTTAAGGCTTGTCCTTGTATAAATATTTCAAAGCTTTACCAAACACAAACTCATAAGTTAGCTCCAGTTCAAGCCATTCTAGCCTCCTCAAAGTCCAAGACTTAGTGGTTCCTGTAGTTTGATAAGAAAAGTGCGAACAAGTCCTCATTCCTTCTATTTCATATTGCTTCTCAATTTTCTTTTGTTTTGATGATGTTTTCACTCCCTATATACTAATAGAAGTTTATTTCTTTTTCTTGCAAATTTTTGTTGAGGCTTCTCCTACTTTGAATTTCCTTTTTTGTTGTGACATCGATGCTCCAACATTTGACACATTAAATTAATGATATATGGGTAGTCCTCTCTCTTTGGCATCCTTTATATTTCATAGTAAATCCTCCTCCCTATAAAATATTTCACCAAGAACATTTGTACAGTACTTTGAATCCTATGGACAAGAGATTTTCCCAGCTTCATGTCCATATTCGTTCTCTTCGAAACCTGGATTTGATGGGTCTCTTTCAATAGAACAATTGGATCCCTCAAGAATAATTGCCTCTTATTATAAGTCGGTATTTTCTCTTGAGATCTGCTCATCTTTCCACAATATGTAACACGCACATTGCACTCATTAGCTGAGCAGTGAGGTAAATATTTTGGGTTCCGGATCAATGGATTTGATTGAGAGGCAACACATTTGTGACAAAAAAACAAGGAAATTGACTCACACATTTCGCTGGCACGACATGAACTCAAACTGCAAAAAGTAATATATATGTATATATATGATCTAATTCATCATAAATCCTCAGCTCACAACATAAACTCTTTCCTATCTGTTTTCTTCTTTTTCAACTTTTCTATCTTATGCTTATTAAAAGCCCCATGATCTTTTCATCTTTTCCTCAATCTTCTAATCAATTTACCAAAAACAAATAGGGGAAGTAATTAGTGTAAGTCACCAATAATTATTGTCTCACTAATAAAACTTAATTGTTGTTTAATAATATACCTGATGAGGGTAAAAACTATATATAACGGGATTGGGACGGAATCTAAGTGGATCTACCTGCCGGTCGAGTAAATGAGCTCCACAGATACCTAGGCTGAGTCCTACAATAATGAGCAAACGTCAAACTAGCCGAGGTACCCTCGGCTATGGCCCTCTAATGCTTAAGTTAGTATAAGAATGACCAGATAAAATGAACAGAGTGAGGGCTTTGTAGTATAGAATGGCATACCTTCAGAGAGGCTGGAAAGGGGTTATTTATAGCCTTCCCCAGGCAAAGGATTTGTCTGAGATACCCTTAGCATGCAGAAATGGCTCTTTCCTTGCATAAGGGGCTTTAGGTCATCTTCCATTCCTGTACTATTTCAGGTGGCTTTATCTCCAGCTTTCATAGACAGAATAGTACACTAGAGGCATGCCCCCTACCTGGTGTGGCAGTATGGGCAGTACTAGGGTGGCACACGCTATTAATGCCAAGGCATGCCACCTGTCAAGGCATTTATTATGGCAGAGAAGGGATCTTGCAGTGAGTCGACCTCGCTAGTCGATATACAGATCGACCTCAGCGTGAGGTTGACGACCGGTGGAAGCAGCAACTGAACACTCTAGTCGAATGAGTCGAGCGTCTGTGCTCGGCTCACGGCATGGTCAAGTGATATCAATGTTTCTTAGTTGTGCCGTTAGAAAGAGATGTGAGAGGTCGATCAGGGTCAATAATATGACTGGGCTCTAGGGTTGAGATGGGCCTGATAATGTACTCTTAGGTCAATAGTCATTTAGCTGGGCCTATTGGGTCATCCCATATCATGAGTCCCCCCCACTTCCGAATTCTGAACGAAATTTTCAATGAGAAGGATTGGGGAGTAATTTGGTGCGAAGATACGAAGACCAGTCGATGAGGGTTTTAAAAGTCGACCTAGGTTTAGCCCATTTAATGCGTCCGTTACATCGTGCCATGCGGAGTGTCAGACAACGGTTACACCATTATTACAAACATTTGGGGTTCCCGTGCTTAGATGCTTATAAATAGGCGCGATTAAAGTCTTTATTTTTACTTTTACCACTTTGTATTTGGTCGAATTCTGATCCAAATATTTTTCCTGTGATTATTTTATGCCCTAGAGTTCGTTGAAATCGTGTAAGTATTTCCTCAGTTTTATTAGAGTAACTCCTTTATTTAAGAAATGCAGCGCTATATGATTCTGAGGGTAGTCAGAAGGGGGATAGTGAGGCCACTCATTCTGATTAGGGAGGAGAATCGACCAATGAGTCGAGCAGCTCTTCGGGCGATAGCTTGAGCTCTAGTAGCTCGAGTAGCGATCGCATTGCTAGAGGGGGTGGTGCTAGGCTAAGTCAGGCTCCAACATCATGTGGTCAACTATTCACCCCCAACCACTACAGTGAGATGGTGTCTAAGATAACTCCTGCCGATCTGGCACGTATTAGGCAAGTGTACCATGTCCCGCAGAGTATGAGCTCATAGTACCTGGAACTGCTGATAGAATGCATCAACCTCTAGTTGGGTGTATAACCGTGTTCGATGAGGCTTTTTGATGCAAGCTTAGGTTCCCCTTAGCTAGACATATAGTCGAGCTACTAAGGGGTTTAGAAGTATGTATAACCTAACTGCTGCCTAATTGCTTATCTACAATATATAGTTTCACTGTCTTAATGCACATATTCGACCAGTCGTTCTCTTTCACAAATTTTTCCAACCTATTTCACCTCTCAATGTCTCAAAAGTCGGGTAGTACCGATGAGTCAGGTTTTTATTACCTCACTACTCGACCCCGCAAAAAATTTCTTATCACCCCTTCCTCCTCCCATGGGCAGGAATGGAAAAAATATTATCTATATGTTCGAGTGGCTGGGGGCTTCAATATTCTGATAGGGTAGTGGATGGGGCACGTCGAGATGCTGGGTAATTTAACTCCAACTTGGCCTAATACATTCATCCAGGACTTGGTCGAGTTTGGTTAGGTAGATACCTCGGTATTTATCGAGGATAGGAGTTTGGTGTATCGCCAGCTCAGCTGGACTTGCCAGCAGACGATCGACCAGGTAGCTAGTCCTGTCGATTCCTGATTAGTTTGTTTACTTGTATTCATCTTTTTTTTCAACTCTGATCTTTTGTTATTTGCTTTGTTGGTAGATCGAGATGAGACTATAAATCGCTCGCGAGCAGAAGCTTTGGCCAGGGCCCAGAGGAACGAGCAACATCGTCAACCTACAATGGCTCGACGGGCAGCTCTAGTTGCGGTGGCGCAGCCCGAGGCGATGATGCCTTATTCATCACCTACTCTATCGCCAGCTCGGCCTGTGGCAACTACCAGGAGCAACCCTGCCGGTCGAAGCAAGAGGCCGATGGTTGAGTAAGCGGGACCTGCTCCAAAAAGAACTGCAGCCGATAAGGGCAAAGGAAAAGCCACAGGGTCAGGCCAGCCCTCGGGATATGATCTGCTTGGGTAGCGCGGGGATGACATGTTGCTCTACTTTCCGAAGCTACCATCGCCCCGGTTCAGGACGGAGTCGAGTAAAGCTATGCACAACTCGTATTCTATGGAATCGGCGGGGTCGATTGGGGCGGCTCCTTTAAAGATGATGATGATTAGGTTGTTCGCGTCCAACCAGAAGAAATTCATAGACCTGAGCCAGGACGCTGAACTCAGAGCTTTGGCTTATCACTCGAACATGGTAAGGGTCAGGTTGATAAGCTTGTCTCGTCGAATGTTATTTACTGGTTGAGCACTGTTTACTTACCAATAGTTTTTATTTTTTAGGTGAGCTAGTTAGGCTACCAATTTTATAGGAGATCGAAGCTAGCTCTGGCCGACCGTGAATGGTTATAGGAAAGCAAAGATTTGGAGATGCTGAGAGCTCAGCTCGAGTCTTCCCAAACGAAGGTCAAGGAGCTGACAAAAGAGGTCGAGGAGCTCAACAGTTAGCTCGAAATGAAGGATAGTTAGCTGGTCACTGCTATCACTAAAAAGACAAGGATGGATGAGCTGCTGAATCAGGCCAGAGTAGATACGTAGCATGGATATAACTCTGGTCGGACAGGTGGGCGTAATGCGGCGATCCAGAAGACTGAAGCTGAATTTTACAGAAAGCTGTCTCTAATGCGGCAAGAGGCCGTGCAGCAGTTCATGCAGTGCTCGGCATTTCAGGATGCAAGCGTTGTCTTTTCTTTGGATGACGCCAAGAGCATGTTCAATAAAACAATCAAATAGCTAGAGTATTTGGGCTATGCTTTCCAAATAGAGGATAAAGATCGCATCAGCCCCATCCTAGACAAGCAGCTGCAGATGTAACCCGATACCAATGAGGCCAATGTTGAGAAGGGAGCTGCAAAGACTCCCTTGGTCAAAGGAGCTGCAGAGGCTCCCCCAGTTGAGCCCTTACTGAAGCGCAAAGAAAAGCAATCGAGGTGGCAAAAAAGCTGGCTAAGGTGGCAAAGGAGTTTGCTTTTGCGAACGAATTTACGTTCGAGATTCAGGACGGCATGGTCAACACCGCTCAAGATCTTCTGCTGCTCGGAATTAATTTCTTGGTCGATGAGGCAGGGCCTTCTCGGCCAGCGACTGCTGCTATTTCACTTGCTACTGTGGTGCCCGAGCAGGGAGCGAACTACCCTATGGTGGTTCACATCCCCTCGAGCAATGAATTCAACCAGGCGATTAAGAAGGTGCTCGAGGTGCGCATATTGAGGGCATGGAGTCGAGCAATTGCTAAACTACTTGTTATTTATGTCTGATCGCCCTGCGTGGCGTCGTTCTGTCGATCATCATTTCATGTATTTTTTTTTTTTTGAAGATTGTAATTGAAAATTCTGAACGGAATGAAATGCTGCTTTTTTGCTCACCGATGCATACTAATCTTTGTTTTGCTTTTAGCATTTTTATTTCCATCGAATGTTAATTATTGATAAATAAACCATTCGATCTTAGGCAGTGTAACCCTAAAGACAATAGAGTTAGTCCAAGGTACTCGTCGACTCTTGGTTTTGATTTTGCATTCTTTTTGTAGCAGAATGAACGCCTTTGTCAAATGAATCATATTAACTTAATGCAGCACACTGAGTTGATTTCAATGACAGGGTCGAGTTTTTTTTATTTTTTTATTTGGCATGTAAATCTTTGATTTGGTGGGTGTAAGCCTGCTTGGTCGACTTCGGGGTCGACTATAAATGATCAACTCGTTTATTATCTCAGCTGAGAAACCTTGACTTGGCGACTCGAATTCTACTTGGTCGACTTTGGGGTCGACTATAAATGATCAATTCGTTTATTATCTCGGCTAAAAAGCCTTAACTTGGCAGCTCGAAGCTTGCTTGGTTGACTTCGGAGTCGACTATAAACGATCAACTTGTTTATTATCTCGGCTGAAAAGCCTTGACTTGGCGGCTCAAAGCTTGCTTGGTCGACTTTGGGGTCGACTATAAACGATCAACTCATTTATTATCTCAGCTGAAAAGCCTTGACTTGGTGGCTCGAAGCCTGTTTCATCGACTTCGAGGTCAACACTGTGGTCATGAAAGCAGATATTTACAAAAATGTCGAGAATTGCATTTTCATGAGGGAATACAACGAAAACCAATGGTCTCTTTATACATAGAACTTCTTTAGATTTATAGCATTCCAAGGTCATGGTAGCTCATTGTCCTGTAGGTCCACTAGTCAGTATGCATTGTGCTTTGACACCTTGACCACAGAATAGGGCCTCTCCCATTTTGGCTCGAGTTTTCCTACACTCCTTAACACCTCAATTTTCTTGAGGACAAGATCTCCAACTTTGAAGCTATGCGGTCGAATGGCTTTGTTCTAATATTCTGTCATCTTTGAACTATACTATTGCATCGTATTGTAAGCTTCGTGTCATAGCTCGTCGATGGTATCCAAGTCGAGTGCCCTTTTTGACACATTTCTTATTAGGTTATAATGAATCACCCAGGTCGTGTGTTGTATCAGCTCGAATGGGATGACTGCTTCAAAGCTGTAAACCAAACTGTAAGGGCTGCAACCCATTGCTATTTGAGGGGTCATTTTTATGCCCATAGCACCCCAGGGAGGTCGTCCACCTAACTTGCTCCTATTCCTTCTAGTCGAGCTTTGAGGTGGTCGAGGACAGTTCTGTTTGTGACCTCTATCTTACCATTAGCCTGGTGATTTCCGACTTAAGTAAAGTGTTAGTAGATCCCCAGAGCCTCGCACCAGTTTCTTGTGTTCTTGCTTTGAAATTGGGTTCCATTAACCAAAGCGATAGATGATGTTCTTCTAAATGAAGCTCTTGATGGTTGCATTAGTAATTTTTGGAACTGCATCTGCCTCGACCCACGTAGTAAATTATTCGACTGCGATGATGATAAATTTATGCTGGCCTGATGGTTTTGGTAAAGAACCAACTACGTTGATCCCCCATTAATCGAATGGCCACGAAATCTCAACGTTTACCATGGACGCTGCTGGCTGGCGTGGTATGTTTAAGTGAAACTGGTAAGATGGACACCTTCTAGTGAAGTCGATCGATTCTTTTAATAATGTAGGCTAGAAATACCTGTATTGAATAATTTTATGCACCAAGGCTCAACTTCCAGAATGATTTCCACGAATGCCTGCATGGATTTCGTGAAGGACCTAATGAGCTTGATCTGGCGTTAAACATCTCAGAGGTGGTCCTGATATCGACCTCCATAAAGCTGATCGTTCTCATTGAGGGCAAATTTTGTTGCTTGACCTTTGATCCTACGCACCTCATTTTTATCTTCGGGCACTGTCCCTTAGCTTAAGTAAAGCTTTATTGAGTCTTGCCAAGAGGGAGGTGATTCTTCGATGCTCCCCACCAAATTTTGGTCACGAGTATTTATAGAAAGCTTACTAGCGACCAAAAACATTATGGTATTTTCTCTGATCCCCTTCATCGAGCTTACAAACTTGGAGAGGGCGTCAACTCGCTCGTTTTCTTATCTGGGTACCTGGCTGAGGGTGAAACTCTTGAACAACTGTTGCAATTTTTTCACTTCGGCCAGGTGCTAACTCATCCTGGATTCCTTGGCCTCAAAGTTTCCTTCGACCTGCTCTGCGACCAGCTGGGAGTCGGTGATCGCCACTAGCTGCTCGATGCCATAGTTTGCTGCCATCTTCATGCCGGTGATGAGAGCTTCATATTCTGCCTCATTGTTGGTGACTGGGAAGTCGAGTTTGATTGTGAAATCATATTCCTCCTCGAGTGGAGAGCAAAGTGAGATGCCAATTCCAACTCCCGAGGTGGTCATTGATCTATCGACATATAAAGTCCATACGACGGAGTCCTGATCATGTTGGTCATGGAGGTCGAGCCTCTCGGCGACAAAATCGGCTAGAACTTGTGCTTTTGTCATCCGAGGTTGAAATGTGATGTCGAATTCCCCTAGTTCAATGGCCCACTTAGGGCTGTAAATGGATATTCAAAAATCCGTTTACCGTTCGCATCCGAATCCGTTTATAGGGCTATTATCCATATCGGTTTAAAGCGGATATTATTCGTATCCGATTAGCAGACATCCGACTTTAAACGGATACGAATATGGTAAATGCCTATCCGATCCGTTTAATATCCACTTCGAATACATATCCGTTGGATATATCCGTTTATATATTCGATTATCCGTAATTTAATTAAATCCGTTATCCATATCCGATAAATAATATTTAAAAAATTATTATATATAATATATTCTACTTTTATGTATATTAATATATAAATAATATTTTAAAAATTAGCATATATAATATACTATTATACATAATAAATTATTTTTATTTTTTCAATATGAAATTTCATAATATATATAATGAATATATATGTATAAATTAGTAATTAAAACATTAATAAAGAAATAAGATAATTAAATAATATTAAATCAAAAAAATTGAAAAATTAATATGTAAATGATAAAATTAATCAATATAAAATTATAGTTGCTTTACTTTATAATTAATTTATATTGGTGTCATTGAATTAATATTAATTCATTATAAAAAAATAACTAAATCAAGAATAATTAACGTTTAATTCTAAAATAAAATAGTAAAATACGTAAATTATTAACTAGCTAAGGAGACATTAAGATTTGAGAGATTGTTTGGGTAAGCTTATAAGCTTCTTAAAACATCTTATAACACATTTGAGATCTTACTAGATATCAAAAAGTATTTAGTAAATTTTTTTAAAGGGAACTTATAAGCTCTTAAGATAAGATGTTAAAAGTTTATAAGCTCTTTTTATAAAATTTATGAATTCCTAACTTATTTTTATGATATTGACAAACTCCCTTAATTTTAAGCATATTAATTATAAAATTGTCATTATTAATACCTTATAGACTGTAAAATTTTATTTTATCTAAACACTTTTAGAAGTAATTTTCAAAAAAAGATCTAGCAACTTATAAGCTCAGAAAATATCTTATAAGATATAAGAATTTATATAAGATATTTTAAATAAGTTTAGGTATACACTCTCCAAGAAGGTGTTTGGCTAAACTTATATAAAACGTCTTATAAGCTCCTATATGTTATAAGATATTTTTTAATTTCCTGTATTTTATAAGATATTTTTTAAACATATAAGATGCTAGATTTTTTTTAAAAAAAAAAAGTTCTCAAAGTATTTGAATTATAAGATCTTAAAGCTTGTAAGGTATTAGTAATAACAATTTTATAATTAATATGATTAAAGTTAAGGGAGCTTGTTAAGATTTTAAAATAAGATAAGAGCTCCTTACTTTCTTAAAAAGTGTTTATAAGTTTTTAACATCTTATTTTAGAAATTTTATAAGTTATTTTCTTAAAAAAATTACGGAACACTGATGTCTTATAAAATATTTTGAGAAGTTTATAAACTCATGTAAACAATTTTTAAATATTTTACAATATCTAACTATATACATATAATATAGGATGAAAATATCATTTCATAATTTTATTTTTTGTAGAGTTGTACTATTATTAATTTAGAAAAGTAATAAAATTTATCTAAATATAAAACTTAAACTCTAAATTATAAAATCTCACAATTTTATAAATTTTAAACCCCAAAATATTAATAATAGAGAATATTTTTATTGATTAACATTGTTATATCTATATATCTAAAATTAAATGTGAATATTCAATAGCCATCGTAAAAACTAATTTTTTAAATTTATAGTAAAATATAATATGCAAAAATATTAAATATCAAAATATGAATCAAAGTCATATATAACAAATTGATGAATAATTAAATTTTAAAATTTTAAATGTTAATTACTAAAATAAAATAAAAATTATTAAAATAAAATATTTAAAAAATGTAAAAATCAAATCACTATTCACTAAACCCTACCTCCCATTTTGCATTTCAATTTCACATTTTCACTTCCCTCTTTCACTCTTTAGCAACCACACAGTACTCTTCTCTTCCCTTCTCTCATTTTTTTTTTTTCATGTAGTTCAGAGACAGGGCTGGCCGACCGTCGGCTAGCCCATTTCGTTTGTTGGCTGGCCGGGGTTGCGCAACCTTGGTGGCCAGCAAATCTGGAACCAGCAGAAGCTGGACCAAGGGAACCAGAGTCCAGCTTCTGGAACCAGTCTGGTTCTGGTTCCAGAAGCTAGTTCAGCTTCTGGACCAGACCCCTAACCCCCCCCACCCTTTCTATTTTTATTTATTTTTGCCTCCCACCCCCTTTTTTATTTTTATTTTTTTATAATTAAATTATATTGATGTTTTATTTAATTATGTAGGTTTGAAATTTTACGTTTTTGGGCATTGTCAAAGGTAAATTATTTTAGTGTTAAAGTTATAATTATATAAATTGTGATTATGAATTATGTAGTTATTTTAGTGTAAATTATTTTTGGGCAATGTTTGATTATTTTTTTTATTGTTCAACAGGTTTTTGAGAAAGAAATTGTTGAATTATGTCACGTAATCCGAATCTTCCAATTACTAGTGCTTCTACACCATCTACTACAAGTTCAAGTATAGGTATAAATCCTACTCCTGAGCATGTTGATAATGTTGATTCTACACCATGTGACACTCAACAAATTGAAGTTAAGCGTAGAAAATTAGCATCTGTCGTATGGGAGCACTATACTAGGGAATCAGTGGGGGTAAGGGCAATGTTACTGCTACTTGCATCTATTGCAAAAGAAAATTTGATGGCTCTAGTAAAAGTGGAACAACTCATTTGAAAAATCATGTTCAAAATTGCCCTCTTAAGAATAAATCAAGTGACATTCGACATGCATTTATTGGTAAATCTAGCAGTAGTCTTGACCCTACCCCTAAGATGACAACACATAAGTTTGATTCTACAGTTGAGAGAGTTTTATTTGCTAAAATGATTGCGAAGCATAATTTGCCTTTTCTTATGGCTCAGTATGAGTATTTCAGATTGTGGATATCTTATTGTGTGCCATCATATAAGCATCGATCGAGAAATACTGTGAAAAATGATTTGGTGAATGTTTACAATGAGGAGAAAATGAGAGTTTATCAAGAAATTGAAAATTTAACTTCTCGAGTCACACTTACAACTGATGGGTGGACATCTAATCATCAGAGTCGTGGATATTTTTGTGTGATTTGTCATTACATTGATTCTTATTGGAGATTGCACAAAAGATTGATTGCTTTCAATGTTGTTCAGTATCCACATGATGGCTTGTCTTTATGTGATTGGTTGAAAAATCGTGTTTTGGAATGGAATATTGACAAGAAGTTATTTGTTGTGGTTGTGGATAATGCCTTTCAAAATTCTGGAATGTTGGATGGTATGAGAAAATGGTTGAATGATAAGAAATCACTTTTAGTTAAGCACGTAGAATTATTGATGATACTCGTGCCTCGCTAAATTCTGAAACGGTGGAATGTTTACTTTGTGTTAAAGATTGGTTGCCAACAATTGAAAATGATTGTAAGTAATGAGTATTTCTTTCATTTATTTAATTTTTTTATTTATATATTAACATATAAATGTGGACTAATATATACTTTTTTATAGGTATAATTGATTGAACTTTTAGAGTACATGGTGCCAATTATTGTGATGCTTCAATGGTTGCTTTTGGTGTACTTTCTCTTTACTTTCTTTTTTTTTATTTTTGAGATTATTTGCAAAGTATGTTATAAGTTCTTATAGAGTGTTTTTTTATTATGTTTTGCAGTGTTAAACTGATGAGAAGTTCAAGCATGGTCGTGTTGTTGGATTATATGAAGATTTTTCTTCTATTGAAATGAACCTTTATTTTGTTCCTTTTGTATTATTGTATTATGTACTGAAAATTGTTATTTCCTTTGATTTTTGGGGAGATTTGTGTGTTTGTTTGATCTTAGGAGTATGCTAATTTTATTGGTTGTTTTTGTTGTTTTTTTTTTTTCTAGAGTTTATTATGTTATTTATTTGATTTTTTTTTAAATGAAATTTATTAGAAAAAAATATGCATTTTATTATAAGTTAATGGATTCGGATATTTGGATTTCATAAACGGATGTTCGGATATTTATAAACGGATATTTGAATATTTATAAATGGATATTCGGATATTTATAAACGGATATTCGGATATTTATAAACGGATATTTGGAATAATTATAATCGGATACGGATATATCCGAATTCGGATAATATCCGGCAGATACGAATTCGGATGTTATTAAAAAATATCCATCGGATACGGATACGGATACAGATACAGTCTATCCGATCTGTTTACAGCCCTAGGCCCACTTAGTCAATCTTCCTAACGTGTTTGGCTTCAACAACACCTACTTTAACGGCTGATTCGTCAACACTGTGATTGCATGGGACTGGAAGTAAGGTCGCAACTTTCGTGCTGCTGTAACTAGGGCGAGGGTAAACTTTTCGATCTCAAGGTAATTGTGTTCGAGCCTGTCACGCCCTAAAATTAAACCCTATTTATACTAGAATTGAGCGTGAAGTTTAATCCCAAATAAATGAAACTAACAATCCAAAAACATAAGGTTAAATAAGAACTCATCCAATTCCTAGCAAACTCACAGCATAAAACTCAAAGTATCGAAATGTTTCCGGAACTAAACATAATAAAATCCATAATAAATAAAACAAAAATAACGAACTTAATAGAAAATAAACTAGTCTACTGAAAATTCCAAAAACTACGTCTTCACCCTTGATTCTCATCATATGTAGGATCCACCTCCTCACTATGACTAGAATTTATGTCTGCCAGAAGGAAGTTAAAGAAAAGAAAAGAGTGTGAGTAAAAGACTCAGTGAGTGCCAAGTGTGTGTAAAGTGAGTTCTTGAATTAAAATTATTTTATACAGTGGGAATTTTCAAGTAATATAAGTGGGATTCATAAACTAGTCTAACAGTAACAGTCGAGAAATTTATGAACGATCAAGCAGTAACCAATCAAAATTTCATTAAACAATTTCCTAGACTATCAACTTAAATACGATGATCAGTCATTTTTGCTGTAGCCAGTCAACCTTATGACTCCCATCGTAACAGTCCCTTATCGCTCCGAGCAAGGTGCGACCTTACCAAACAATGCCCGAGTGTCCCCGGGAATTCCTACGACCAACTTCAGCCACAAATGGCTTCTGTTGTGCATTAGGGGGATTAGGTCGTGGGGGCTTGGGTTCAACCGGCTAGCCCGCTGTTGCCCGGTGAAGTCCCTCGCACACCCATACCAAGTTGGATCCAACTAACAGTAACAGTAACAGTAATCAGTTGATCATCGAGTTTAATTTGCTAATCTAGAAATATAAGAAAAGTCATAAAACGTAGGTTTTCATTTATCCAGAAACAAGACTACAATATATATATACATTTCTTTTATTCAGAAATAAAATAAAATATTTACTTCTTTTGTTCAGAAATAAAACAAGAAGGAAAAAAAATTCATTTTGTGCGCAGTAGAATAGATAAAGAGTTCAGTATATCTTGAAAAATTACGAGCAAATGGTACAGTAGCATATATCCTTCTGGGTTTTAAAATATAATATTGTATAATAATAAATTTAAACACTCACATTTGAGATCAATCCTAAACGTCAATCTCCTATCTCAGAATCAATCGTATCAACAACTGGGTCACCTGATTCATTTATAAATACTTCAATCACCAATTTAACCGATTTAAAAGACAACTCACTAGGACTAGCCTTATGAGTACCATAAGGCTATGGTACCTTAAACCCAACAATCCTAGTCAGTACTAAAATATTTTACTAAATATATATATACATATATATTTCTCATTTGAATTCCATTAAACATCCCAAAATTATAAATAGAAGGGGTAACCCAGGTGCTAGAAGCTAATATTACATGAACCGAAATAAAATTCCTATTAAATATAGATTCACATCACACATACCCTAAGTAAATTTATCCAGAAACCCATATAGATGTAAAAATTTCCACCTTCGGTTTTCATTAGTAGTCACCTGCCAAAGAAATCACTCTTACACTCCTAAATTCATATATATTTTGTCTTGTTCCAAAATCTGAATTTTTTAAAAGACCTAAAAAGCAAAACTTAAATTACAATAAAGTCAAAATCAGTCCATAGGGGTCAAAGTTTGCGGCTACAAGCAACAACAATTCAATTTCTCCCATCCCCCCCTCCTTTTTTTTATTATCAAGTCAACAATTTCGGCTCATCTTTTCTCCTGCTTCTCCCTTCTCGATTTATAGCATACAAATATACATATATACACAAACACACCTAACAAAGTCAGTCCACAATGGCGGCTCATCACTATTATCTAATTGAAAGGCAAAGATCCAATTTTTAACTAAATATTGAGCTTTCTCGAGACTAAGAACAATGAATATATCAAGATTAAAAAATTTTCTAGTCCAAACTCCAAAGGAATAAAAGAGAAAGAAATAAGGTTTTCATGAGCATAGAAACTGATCTAGAATGCTGAAATTGAAGGAACTAACACAATAACGTAGCAGAGGAATGACAAAATAGAGGGAAAAAAAACTGACCTGCTTTCCTTTCTTCGTTCTCTCAGTCGGTTCTTTCGTTCCCCCATTTTTCCCTTTTTCTTCTTCCTTTCTTTTTTGTATTTTGATTGAGTGGCTAGGGTTTTGGAGTGTTGGAACTATATATGTGGGAGAGGTGTTTTATTTTAGCTAGAACTCAATTACCAACCTCCTAGGAATAAGATAACCCTAAAATTATGCTGACCACTTTATTATACTTCCCCCCCTAGTAATAATATAATTTTAGTATAAGAAAAAAAATTATAATATCATTTTTATTATTGTTTTAACAAATATATATATATACATCATATTCTAACTGATATAACAATAATAAATAAATTTAGCAAAATTGTGGTTAAACATAGGATAAAATAATTATGAAATTCTAAGGCATTATAGGGCCCCTACAGTGCTTTGATACAATAATAAACAGATAGATGGGTTCCATTTATCGTCGAGACTAGGATTGAACTGATCGAGGCCACGGACACAACGAGGTAAAGGTATAAAACTTCTCCCAGCATAGTTTTGGCGAGCATGGGTGGTGAAGAGAGGTATTGCTTGAGATCGACTAGAGCCTGGTCGCACTGCTCCATCCATTAGAATCCTAATTTTTTCGCATTCTTCAGTATTTTGAAAAAAGGTTGACTCTTGTCGGTTAACCATGCAATGAATCTGCTAAAAGCTATGATCCTGCCAACTAAGCACTATACGTCCCCGACTGTTTGGGATGGAGTGATGTCCAAGACTGTCTATATCTTCTGCAGGTTTGCTTTGATCCCCCTTTGACTAACCATATAACCTAGGAACTTGCCTTCTCGAACCCGGAAGGTACACTTGTTAGGGTTAAGTTTCATGCTGAATGCCCACAGTATCGAGAAGGTATGGTTGAGGTCGACTAGATGACTCTCAGTTTTTTCTGTGTTAATGATCATGTCGTCGATGTAAACCTCCATAGACTTTCCAATCTCATTCTTGAACATGAAATTGACTAATCTCTGGTAAGCTGCTCCTACATTTTTGAGCCTAAAAGGCATGACCAAGAAATAGTATACCCCATTGGGGACGACGAAGGAGGTCTTATCCCTGTCCTCTGGTACCATGAATATTTGATAATAGCCTTGAAAGGCATCCATCATACTCAACAATTCACAACCAGCTATAGAATCCACTCATAAATCTATGCGAGGTAGGGGTAAGGATATTTAGGGTACACTTTGTTCAAGTCGGTAAAATCATTACACATACGCCATTTTCCCTCATTCTTAGGGACAAGTAAAACGTTGTAAGTCAAGAGGGATATTGAATTTCTACAATATATCCTGTTTCTAAGAGTTTGTTGACCTCCTCTTCAATGATATGGGATCTCTCAGCATTGAAAGTCGTTCTCTTCTGCTTCACTGACTTGTACGAGGGGTCCACATTGAGGCGATATACAATGACGTTGGGGTTAATTCCTTAGAGGTCGGAAGCTTTCCATACAAACACATCAACATTTTTACAAAGGAAATCGACCATAAGGCACTCCATGCGGTGGCATATCACTTTCGATTCGAGTGATCTTGTCGAGGTTTTGAGGTTCCAGCTCGATTGTTTTAAACTCCCCAATGGGCTCGACCCTAATATCCTTTAGCATCCATTTCTTCCTCATCTTTCCCTCGTCGGGTTCCACTATATGGGCATCCCCTCAGGGCTTCAACTAGGGTCAGTTCTTCTGCTCCCTAGCTTTGAATGAAATGGTGTAGCAGCGCCATACTTCCTTTACATTGCATAAGAGTTCGTATGTGCCTGCTGGGGTCTGGAATTTGATCTTCACACTGTAGGTTGAGAAGATGGCCCAGAAGTCGTTTAGGGCCCAGAAGTCGTTTAGGGCTGGTTGACCAATAATGACATTGTAGGAAAATGGTGCGTCAATGACCAGATAATTTATCAAAAGGGTTCTGCTACGGGGGGCTTCCCCAAACGATGTAGACAGGTTGATGGATCTTTCTGGAATGATTTTCGATCCCCCAAATTCAACCAGCAGCGTACGGACTGGCTCAAATTTCAACTGCCCCAAATTCTTCTTTTTAAGGTTGATAAGATTATGATATTCGCGGAGCTGCCATTGTCAACCAGGACCTTTCTTACTTCAAAATTGGCTATTTCAATCGTTACAACCATGGGGCAGCCTATCTTGCGATCGACTCCTTTATTCTCGAGATGATCGAGGTCGGCTTTAGTGAAAGAGATTGGCTATGCGCTAGTTGAGAGCTGGAAAATCATCTCGACCGAGGTTGATTTGGTCGACTCAAGTCGTCGTTGGGTCTGCCTTCTAGCAGACTTCGAGTTATCCCCTGTGGGACCTCCATCAATCATGTCGATAACTCCTCGAATGGGTGGGTAGGGATCCTAGGCAAGTTTCTTTCCTTTATCCTTATTTCTTGGGCCAATTGAGCTTTCTCTATAGGGAGTTCGTTCGATTTTACCCCATTCTCGCCTAGCATGCTTGTGATATATTTTTTGAGATGGCCTTGTCGAATCAACCTTTCAATCTCATCGTGTAAGTTGAAGCAGTCTTTTGTATCATGACCCTTTTGTTTGTGAAAATGGTAATACTTCTTGGATTTTCTCATGGCCTCTGTCTCGATCAGCTTCTTGGGATTTTTTAGGAGGTTGTCATGCTGGATAATAAACAATACCTCTTTCCTTGGGAGATTAAGCGGGGTATAATCATGGAAACGCTTAATAGGAGATCGGTGACATTCCCTGTGCTGACGATCATCTTTCTCCTTATTTTTCTTCTTATCGACCTTAGGGTTTCCATATTTAAGTTTATTCATGTCCTCCTGAGTCATATATTTTTCGGCAAGGCCGAGCAGCTCCTTCATCGACCTGGGCCGCTCATGCACCAATGCGTTGGCATATTCTTTGTGTTTAAGGCCCAGGAAGAGTACGTCGATCAAGAACTCGATGCAGGGGCTATCAATCTTCAGTACTTCCGTATTAAACCTGGTGAAAAAGTCGAGATGGGATTCCCCTTCATTCTGTTTCACTATATACAGGTGGGTATGAGGAAGCTTTGCCTTTCTCCGGATGGCAAACTAGTGCAGAAATTTATCAGACAATTGGTCATATAAATAGATCGATGTTGGCTCAAGCTTAAAAAACTAGTCGAGCGCAATCCCTTAAAAAGTAGTCGCCAACATCTTAGCATGGATGTAATCATTATGCCCATGCAGCTGCATCATGTGCTCAAATAGCATCAAATGCATCGGGCAGGCCGATTGGGACCTTGCGTTTACGGCGATGCACTCGTCAATGATCACCTGGATGAATGGCGACTCCCTTTCTCGGTGAAACCTCTGCGGCCCCTCAGGGGGGTGGTTTCTCTCAGTGTTTCTCCTCGAGATCTCCTCCAAACGCATGTTCAACTGTTGTACTTGATGAGATACCTCATTCCACTCCTCTCTATCGGCTTGGGATGTATTTCTGTATGGCTGGGGTCTCGGTCGCTCGACCCTATCACGCTGCTGGGCTCAAATGGGTTGAGCGCCATGATCGATTGAATCCGCCACTTCTTCGCAAGGGGCAGGTCAAGCCATTTCTCTAGGAAAACATCCTGGACTAGTTTTGCGTCTCGATGGGGGTCCTCTGGACTCTAGTCGACCACGATTCTCTCTAGGCGATCTCTCTTTTAGAAGCGTTAGTTGCGGGGTAGCGCTGGCTGCTGGTTCTGGCTGGACGGCATGCCGATTCACAGCAGCAAATAGTTGAGCAAAAATTTGGGCAGATATCTGCTCGCTGATAAGCTACATTAATTGGGGCATGGTCAAGGTGACCACCTGTTCTGGCTGGGCACTCAGCCCTGGTACACCAAGTTCTTGCTAAGGTTGAGGAATAGAAGTGGTAGACCTCCTATTCTCTTCTCTTTCCAAAGCGGCTCACCTGGTGTTAACCATTTTTCGATTGCAGACTCCAGTTTTCCACAGATGACGCCAAATGATGAGGGTAAAAACTGTATATAACTAGATTGGGATGGAATCTGGGTGGATCAACCTGCCTGATCGAGTAAATGAGCTACACAGATACTTGGGTTGAGTCCTACAATCACAAGCAAATATCAGACTAGCCGAGGTACCCTTGGCTATGGCACTCCGACGCTCAAGTCAATATGAGAATGACTAGATAAAATGAACAGAGTAAGGGCTTTGTAGTATAAAATGGCATACCTTCAAAGAGGCTGGAAAAGGGGTATTTATAGCCTTCCCCAGGTGAGGGATATGTTTGAGATGCCCTGAGCATGCAGAAAGGGCTCTTGCCCTTGCATGAGGGGCTTTAGGTCATCTCCCATTCCTGTACTATTCCAAGTAGCTTCATCTCCAACTTTCATGGATAGAATAGTACACTAGAGGCTCACCACCACCTGGCGTGGCAGTATAGGTGGTACTGGAGTGGCATGCGCCATTAATGCATAGGAATGTTCCCTGTCATGGTACTTAATACGGCAAAAAAGAGATCTTACAGTGAATCGACCTCGCTAGTCGACATACAAATCGACCTTAGTATGAGGTTGACGACCGGTGGAAGCGGCAACCAAACACTCTGGTCGAATAAGTCGAGCATCTACTCTCGGCTCGCGGCCTGGTCGAATGACATGAATGTTGCTTAGTTGTGCCGTTGGAAAGAGATGTGAGAGGTTGATCATGGTCAACAACGTGACTGGGCCTTGGGGGTGAGATGGGCCTGATGATGTACTCTTGGATCGATAGTCATTTGGCTGGGCCTATTGGGTCATCCCGTATCAATACCGTAGAAAAAGGATAAATATTTAAACTCCATTGCATCGATTGAAGCTTAAAAACAATTAACCATAATGGTTTATTGCGAATAAATTAGCGTGAAATATTCCTTATGAATCAAAAACACATGAAAGTAGAACATTCTGTCCAGGCTAATTCTCTGAAGTACACTGAGAAAATATATCTTATTCTAAAGATAAATTGGAGCATAAGATATATTGCATTTCATTCTTATTCATGCTAACTTCTACTATTTACCATATATAGTGGAAAATAAGATTAAAATTTTAAAATTGCACAAAGTTAGCACAAAGAAAAATATTGAACAAATAAATCATAGTTGCAATTTATTTTTCATTTTATCCTTTCCAATAACAAATAGTTCATTGATTTCCTTATCCTATTCTTTTAAGAAAAAGGACAATTATCTCTCTATATTTGAAGTAATTAAGGTCATAGGTGTTGTAATTGGCATCAAATTAATTGGGATTTGAGACTAATTACATGATTAATAAGTGATTAAAACTTATGAATTGTTGCCAATTTGGTACAAATCCATAGGTTTTGTGTAAATATGAAGAGGGAAACAAAGAGGCAAGAGACTATAAATGTAGGAGAATCCCACATTGCTTGTGAAACAAATTGTAGGGGAATCAGTAGGAGTATAAAAGGCTCATTTGCCTTAATACCACATTGCTTGTGAGACTATTTATCCTACATTGAAAGTTTTTCTAATATCATTGCACCTAATATGCGGTTCAAGTATTGACGCTTGGTAAAGTAAAGGGACTCATGAGGGTGTGCATACACACATGCCACCGCCACCCACCCAACCCCAGCTCAGACGATGGGCGAATTGTGTCGAGTCAATCTTTTTGCGGCAAATTCTAATTTTATTTAGAATTTAAATTTCAAATCAGATTTAAAATTCAAAAGTCAAATTGGGCTTTAAGGTTGCAGAATCGTTTCTGCAATTACAAAAACTGCCCAGAAAAGTTTATGGATCAGAATGAACTTGGACAGCTTTCTTGCTCTTCTTTCTTGCCTATATAAATCTGCTACTGCAAGCAAAATGTACACAACACAGAAAACCTGAATATCTCTTCTCTCCCTCTCATATCTGTATCTGTCATTACATTTTAATGTTACCTGTTAGAATTCCAGTAACTGAGTGGTGATCGAGGTGAAGCTGTTCTGGAATACATCAGAAAAGCTTCTGGACTATCTTATCCTAAAGGAAGTTTTGTTGTACCCTTTGCACTGGTAGGGGTGGTAATTTCATCAAGGCAAACCAATTTCTGGTTATTCAGTCGTATTCTAAGTTTTGTTATGATACAGAACTTTTAGCTGAGTTTTCTCCTTTACTAATTAAGTTCTCTTGTTTTCATATTCCAACTGGTGTTTGCTTTTGGTATATATGGTGTTTGAACTGAATCGCTTTTGTATAATTGGAGTATATATTTTATTGCATGCTATTTATAAAATATTCATTGTATTGTTTTTGCAAACACTACCCTGTGGTTATAAACTGATTTATAATTATGTTATAATTTATTGTTTATAATATGCGATTTTCAAAAAATCTTGAAGAAATTATTATATGAGTGTTTATATAAATTGCTTATATTTCTGAAAATGGAATTTTTTTCTGCGAATAGTTCTGGTGCTAGTTCTTTGTTGTCCTCCAAAGTACCTATCTAGCTTACCATAAAATTTTAGGGGGACTAGTTTTTCAAATGTTCGCAATAATGAATGAAAATATGTCTTCTTTCAGTGATTCAGTGATTCAGGTGACTAAACCTGAACCACTGATACCCATCCCAAAACAACTAAAATAGTTGAGTAGACTAAGAAAGATCAGTTAGGTCAAGGGATCATTTTTTTGTCACTATTAAATGTTTTCTTTAATGTATAATACTCCGACTCGTACACCGCTAAGTCGTTGTGGGATGAGCTGGACCAAAAATATAATACTAAAGAGCAAGGGCTCGAGTAGGATTCTGCTTCCAAGTTCATGAAGTACCAAATGGTTGAGGAAAAGTCTGTAACTGAACAAACGCATGAACTAATCAACCTTGAGCATGCTCTTGCTGACGCTGAGATGAAACTTCCTAAGAAATTTCTGGTCATGTCTATAGTGGATAAATTTCCTTAGTCTTAGAAAAATTTTGGAATGACAATCAAGCATCAGAAAGGGAAGTTGTAACTGGATGATCTTATGATTGCCACAAGTATTGAGGAAGGACACCAGAATCAAACTCGTGGAGTTCCGATTGAGCACCAACCTAAGTCAAATTGGTGGTTGAAGGAAAAAAGAAGTTTAAAATGAACCAAGTGAACTCGGACACTAAAACCATAAATAAGGACAAAGCTAAAGCTAAGAAACCAAAAGCAAACAAACCATGTTGGAATTGTGGGCAAGTAGGCCATTGGACTAAGAACTGTCCATCTAAGAAAGCCAAAGCCAAACCCAACTCAACTGCCCTTGCAGTGGCCAACATGGTTGGGGAGACTAGAAAAGCCAGAGCTCCAGAGATGACTGTTGATGGGTATATAACATTAAAACCTGAAGTTTGTACTATTTATGAACCTTTTTACTGGTTAATAGACAATAGGGTAAATGTTCATGTTGTGTTGATAAATTACTATTTATGTCTTATCAGCCAGTTGATGAAAAATCCGTCACAATGGGAAACTCCAGTGTTGTGAGGGGCTTGGGATAGGACGCATGGACATGAAGTTTTCTTTGGGGCACATACTATCTACAGAGGGTGCAACACATCCCAACTATACAGAGAAATATTATTAGTAGGTCTATAATAGTTAGGGAAGGCTACGAGCTTACTTTTAAATTCAATAAAGTTGTAATTCAGCATTTTGGTTTGTTTATTGGAAAGGGTTATTTGTTCGATGGTTTGTTCAAATTAAGATTCGAGTATGTTAGTTATGATTCAATCAATAAAAATGCGTATTCTGAATCCATAGTGAATACTATTGAAAGTTCTGATGAATGACATAGTCATTTAGGTCATTTGAATTTTGGTTCTATTAAGCACATGATGAACTTGAATTTAATACCTAAACATGACATTGGACGCAGTCACAAATGTTAAATATGTGCTAAAGCTAAACAAGTAAAAAAACCTTACCAATCGATTGAAAGGAATTCTGAATTACTTGAGCTTGTGCACACAGATATTTGTGAGTTTAATGGGATCTTAACAAAATATCAGAAAAGATATTTCATTACCTTTATAGATGATTATAGTAAATATTGTTATGTTTATTTGTTAAAACATAATGATGAAGCACTTGAAAAATTTATCATTTTCAAAAATGAAGCTGAAAATCAAATTGGTAAGAAACTTAAAATGTTAAGATTAGATAGACGTGGAGATTACGAGTTGAATCCTTTCAATGAATATTGTCAAAACTTTGGTATTATTCATGAAGAGACTCATCCTTACTCTCCCTCATATAATGGGGTAGAAGAACGAAAGAATAGACCCTTTAAAGACATGATCAACAGTCTACTTTTCAATTCCAAATTGCCTAAATATATGTAGGGAAAGACTTTGAATACAACTTTCCATATTCTGAATAGAGTCCCCCTAAAGCATAAAGAATGCACTCCATTTGAATTCTGGAAAAGTAGAAAACCTAGCTTAAAGTATTTCCGAGTGTGGGGCTGTCTTGCACAAGTTCTAGTCCCAGAACACAAGAGAAAAAAGCTTGATCCTAAAACTGTTGATGCAGTCTTCTTGGGCTATGTGGAAACAAGCTATGCATTGTGATTTTTAGTAATTAAGTCCGAAGTCCTTGGTATAGAGGTTAACATAATTGTGGAATTTCGTGATGCCACATTCTTTGAGGATGTGTTTCTAATGGAAACAGGAATAGCTCAGGATGTTTCTTTAGATTCAAATCTTACATTGATCTCTATTCCTAAACATATGGAAACGATGTCAAATGTGGGGTTTAATCCAAGCAGTTTTAGTTTAGCATCCATAAGAGCTTAAGACCAAATGAACCCAGACGAAGTAAGAAAGCCAGGGTCGTCAAGGATTTTGGAAGTGATTTCATTACTTGTAATATCGAGGATGATCATGTGACCTTCAAGGATGCTATGGCCTCATCCGAAGCTAAGCATTGGAAGGCAACTATCAAAACTGAGGTGGGCTCCATTGTTTCTAATGGGACATGGGAATTAGTCAATCTACCTCTGGGGTGTACTAAGATTTGATGCAAATAGATCTTTAAAAAGAAACTTAAATCTGATGGAACCATAGATAAGTATAAGGCTAGATTAGCTGCCAAAGGATTTAGACAAAACAAAAGGGCTCAGTTGATGACTACAATCCGGGTACTTATTGCACTAGCTTCCATATATGATTTCTAGATTCACCAGATGGATGTGAAAACAGCCTTTCTATATGGTGATCTCAAGGAAGAAATTTATATGGATCAACCTGAGAGATTTGTAGCTCCTGGTAATGAGCAAAAGGTCTGTAAGCTTGTTAAATCCCTCTATGGATTGAAATAAATACCTAAGCAATGGCATGAACATTTTGATAAAACTGTTTTATCATTTGGATTTAGTGTAAATGAGAATGATAAGTGTGTTTACTATAAGGTTAAAGGTGAGGATTATATTGTGCTATGCTTATACGTGAATAATATTTTGTTGATTGGTTCTACCATTGAGATTATCAATGAGAGAAAGTTATACTTGAAAAGTAAGTTTGAAATGAAGGACATGGGTGAGGCTAATGTGATTCTTGGACTCAAGTTGATTCAATCAACTGAGGGTATAGCCATTTCCCAGTCTCATTACGTTGAGAAGATTATTGAGAAAATTGGCTATAAAGATTGTAGAATCACTAAGACACCATATGATCCTTCTGTGGCTCTTTTTAAGAATGAAAGTGGCGTTCCTGTGTCTCAATTGAGGTATTCTCAAATTATTGGGAGCTTGTAATATCTTGCAAATAGCTCGAGACCGAATATTTCATTCGCAGTCTCGAAGTTGGCGAGGTATACAAGTTGTCCCAACAGAACCTATTGGGAGGCTTTGGATAGAGTACTTCGGTATCTTAAGGACATGGCATCACTTGCTCTGCAATACAGTAGATTCCGTGCAATACTTGAGGGATTTAGTGATGCTAGCTGGATAGCCAAAAACTCCAATAGTAATGGGTGTATAGTGTATGTATTTACCTTGGGTGGAGGCATTGTCTCCTGGTAGTCTACTAAACAAACTTTGGCAACTCGATCGAAATTTGAGGCAGAGTTCTGTGCTTTGGACACAACTGAAATAGAGGCTGAGTGGCTACACGGGCTGATAGTCCAATTACACATGGCTAGTAAGCCCCTTTCTACAATCGCAGTGCATTATGATATCCAAATCACAATTGCAAAGATCAAAAGTTCAATGTATAATTAAAAGACCAAGAGACACATCCAAATTAGACTAAAGTCTATAAGGGAGCTTGTGTCTGATAGGGATGTGGCCATTGATTTTGTTGGATTCAAAGATAATGTGGCCAATCTTTTTACCAAAGGACTTGAATTGTCCTTAGTCCAAAAATCCAGGCTGGAGATGGGATTAAACACCCATCAGTGACACACTTACAGTGGCAACCTAACCTACCAAGTGGAGATCCCACAAGAAAGGTTCAATGAGGTATACACAAGCTACTGAGTGTGTCAAAGTGCACCTAAACTTGGCTGATACTTTAGTATCTGAGTTTGTCCCCTTGCATACTTGGAAGGTGTTGTTTATTGCTAGTAAAGTAAGAGTTCAAACTCTAATGGGGTGAAGTCACACTAACAAGAAGCAAGCAGTGCATCCCTGGAGATACCCAACTAAGTGAATGATGTCGTTTGGCCACGACTAGCGGAAAAAGGGTTATTCCTCAAAAACATTCATGATACAGCATCGGGACACATAGCTGTAACGTGTCAAACTTAAATATCACTACATAGCTAAGTAGCTTGTTGTTACCAATGGATGTCGCCACATCGAAGGGCCAAATTCAAGGCTTTGATCCATTTGTCCCTGTGGTGACATAAGCTGGATAACTTAGATGGTGGTTCAAACTGGAAGGTACCATTACTGAAAGCAAGTTACGATAATCCTCATAGTCCAACACTATGGACTTGTGGGAGATTGTTGTAATTGGCATCAAATCAATTGGGATTTGAGACTAATTACATGATTAAGAAATGAGTAAAAACTTATGGATTGATGCCAATTTGGTGGGAATCCATAGGTGTTGTGTAAATATAAAGAGGTAAACAAAAGGGCAAGAGATTATAAATTTGGGGGAATCCTACATTGCTTGTGAGACAAATTGTGGGTGAATAAATGGGAGTATAAAAGGCTCTTTTATCTTATACTAGACCATTTATCCCACATTGGAAGTTTTTCTAATGTGATTGCACCTTATATATGGTTCACGTATTGGTGCTAGGTAAAGTATCAATTAAGGTACTCATAAGGGTGTGCCCACATGCGCACACCACCATAGCCACCCACCCGGCCTAACTCCGGCTTAGGCTGGGGCGATAGGCGTTTGGGCGAATTATCTCGAGTCTCAGGTTAATCTTTTTGCTACAAATTCCAATTTTATTTGGAATTTAAATTTCAAATCAAATTTAAAATTCAAAATTAAATCTAGTTTTAAGGTTGCAAAACCATTTCTGCAGTTAAAAAAACTGCCCAGAAACATTTTTGGAATTACATGTGCTTTGCACCTGGACCAGAATGAACCTAGACAGCTTTCTAGCTCTCCCCTTTTGCTTATATAAACATGCTACTGCAGGCAAAATGTACACAACACAAGAAACTTGAATATCTCTTCTCTCGCTTTCATATCTGTATCTGTCATTACATTTTATTGTTTCCTATCAGAATTTCGACAATTAAGTGGTCATCGAGGTAAAGCTGTTCTGAAGTGCATCAGAAAAGCTTCTGGACTGTCTTATCCTGAAAGAAGTTTCATTGTACTCTTTGCACTGGTATGGGTGATAATTTCTTCAAGGCAAACTAGTTTCTAGTGACTCAATCGAATTCTAAGTTTGGTTACAATATAGAACTTGTAGGTAAGTTTTCTCCTTGACTAATTCAGTTCTCTTGTTTTCATATTCCAACTAGTGTTTGCTTTTGGTATATGTGTTATTTGAACTGAATTGCTATTATATAATTGGAATATATGATGTCTTGCATGCTATTTTCATAAATATTCATTGTATTGTTTTTACAAATACTGCTCTGTGGTTATAAACTGATTTATAATTCTGTTATAATCTAGTGTTTATAATCTGCGACTTTCCAACAACAAGAAAGTTTAATTAATCATTATGTCAAAGGAAGCGACAGCTTGGAACTTCTATAACAAAGTATAAAAAGTAGCATACTTATATTTATATTTATACAATTTCACAATATTCTTAATCAAATTAACCCATGTCTTGCAACCAGATTGCGTAAGCTAAATATAATTAAATAACAAAGTATAAAAAGTAGCATACTTATATTTATATTTATATTTATACAATTTCACAACATTCTTAATCAAATTAATCCATGTCTTGCAACTGGATTGCGTAAGCTAAATATAATTAAATAATTCAAGGAAGTTATATGACCTTGGTTATTTTATTCTACTAATTACTTGGCTTAGCCATTGTTTCATTGACCTCAAATCCTATTCTTAAGGCTTGTCCTTATTTACAAATTCCAAAGCATTATAAAAAAGAAACTCAAAAGTTAGCTACAGTTCAAGCATGCAAGGCTTACCTAAACTCAAAGGAAGCGAGCATTGTGTACTTATTTTTATGCAATCTCACAACATTTCATAATTATGTAGACCAAATATAATTGAAGAATTTAGGTAATGCATGTTTAGGTGTCAAAACTCAACCCAACCCAAGCCGAAGTAAAAAATAAGATTATATTGATTTTAGGTCAACCCAGTAAACAGAAACAATAAGTTGATGACCCAATAACTGGATAAACTTGACTCAACTTAATGCAACCCGACCCATCTAAAATAATTGGAACAATATATACTATATATAGAGCATCTAGTCTCTTTTGGTATGCTTTTATTTTTCTACATTTTCTTCATTATTATTTTTTTATCATTTATAATTAATAGACTCTTTTTTTTCTCCTCTTATATTTTTCTCTCCAACAGTTTATTATTTTTTTCCTATTTTCATATATTTTATTTTTTTTCACTCATCATAAAAATTAAATAAAAATATTAAAGATTATAACAATATATAAAAAATAAAATGAATGTTCTATTTATTTTATACTCCAAAATTTTAACATAGACATCGAGTGTACTAAATTGTTAGTTGAAATAAAAGCTCGATACTCAACCCAAATCCAATTATCCAAATGTATCATACTTTTCAGCCAAAGAAGAATTTGTTCTCTCTCTAAACAAAACTTTGGCCATTGCCACTAATACTAATCTGTTACTTCTATTGCCACAAGAGTCTCCGCCACCAAACACCACCATCGCACTACTTGCTGAGTACGTAACCTAAGTTCTTTATCATTTAATCTTGATAGTGCTTAATTGACTAGCATTACTAGTATTAGTTAGAAATTTGAAATTGGATATTAATTTTAATGTAAGTCGATCGGAGTTTGTAAATATAAAAAATGAAATATGTAGACGAGGTTGGGTCGGGTTAATTGGGTTATTGAGTGACCTAATTAAAAATCAGGTCAACCCGAACCTGATTCGATCTTTGTGGTGTAAGTTAGGGTTGAGCTTTTTGCATTTAGCATCGGGTTGGATTGGATTCGAATTTGGTATTTTTATGTCATACCCTCATCTCGACCCAATTCAAACCCACCCAATCCACTCGAATTGACACCCTTAAATGTGTGTAACCTTTATTATTTTCGACTACTAATTAATAGCCTTATCCTTTATTTTGCCGACCACTATTCCTATTTTTAAGGCTTGTCCATGTCCACATATTCCAAAACTTTTTTAAACACAAACTCATAAGTTATCTCCGGTTGAAACCATTATAGCTTTCTTGAAATGTGAAACTTGGCGGTTCCTACAGTTTCCTTGGAAAGGTGTGAACCAGTCCACAATTCACTAATTCATGGTTGCTTCTCTAGTTCATTTTGCTTTATTGATGTTTTTACTTCTTTATTACTAGAACTTCGTTCCACTTTTTTATAAATTCTTTATGAGGCTTCTTCGAGTTTGGACTTCTTCTTATATCGTGAACTAGATGCTCTTAAGTTCGAGACATTAAATCCAGGGTCATATATGGACAACCCTCTCTCTTATGAATCCTTATATTTTATAGTAGATCCTCCTCACTATATAACTTTTGTCCAAGAATATTAGTATAGTACTCTAAGTCCTACAGACTGGACAACTATCTGATTTCACCTCCATATGTGTTCTGCCTCGAAATACAAATTCAATGGTCCATTCTAATATACCAATTGGTCACTTAAAGAATAATTGCATCTTTTGCGTCTCTTCTCTTGAGATCCCATCATATTTTCACAATATGTAATAGACAGATTACACTCATCGACTAAGGATTGAAATAAATATTAGGGTTTTAGATCAATGGAGTTAGCTGAGAAATAGCACATTCAAGTCGATAAAATAAGCAGCTTAACTCACACATTCTGATGGCATGACATGAAGTCGAACTATAAAAGTAATATATACATATATACACACACACATGATCTAATTCATGTTAGAAGCTTAGCTTTCTACCTTTATATTAATTAAGTATTCCATCTTTTCTTCATACAAGTTACAAATGCTCAATTATATTATATTTATTAATTTATTTAGGGCAGTTTTTCATTTCTATTTAGTTCTGCATGATCTTCTATAAAAATTTAAAGACCAAACACTATGTTCTGAAGTTGTAATGCAAAAGATGCAACACTCCTTCCTTTTTGTTTTCTTTTTTATCATCACCTCTATCGCATTTTCATTCAAATGCCCGTTATTTTACATCCTATTCTCTATCTTCTAATCAACTCTGTAATAAAAATAGGAGAATTAATTAGTATAAATCACCATTAATTATAGTATAGACAATAGGATCTCATCATAGTTTGAATAATAGACCGTTAGAGAAAGATAAATATTCAATCTCCATTGTCTAGATTGAAGCTAAAAAAACAAAATCTAAATATTTATGCCAGTAAATTAACGTCAATTATTCATTGTAAATCAAAAAACACGTGAAAGTAGAAGACTCTATCCAAGTAAATTCTTTGAAATACATTAACAAAATATATCTTATTCTAAAGGGAACTTAGGGCATAAGATATACAGCACTTTATTCCTATTCGTGCTGACTTCGACTATCTACGTACCATATATAGTGCAAAATAAGAATAAAATTTTCAACTTGCACAAATTCGTCACAAAGTAAAATATTGAACAAATGTATCATAATTGCATTAAAGAATTGTCTTGAAAATAATTTTTTGATAAGATCTTCTTTTTTTCATTTTTTTTCCTTTTCAATATCAAATAGCTCATTGATTTCCTTGATTATCCCATTATTTATTACAGAAAAAAGGATAACTAGTTCTCTAAATTTGAAATAATTAAACTCATAAGAAAGTTTATAGAATTATTATCTCAAAGGAAGGGAGAGAATTTAACTTTTGTGAAAAAATATAAAACATAACTTTCTTATATTTATACTTATACAGTGTCATAACATTTCGTAATCAAACTAATCCATATATCTCACAACCCAATTACTCAAACCAAATACAACTGAAGAATTTAGCCCATGAATATAACCTTGATTATTTTCTGGTACTAATTACTACGCTTAGACAATTCATCGACCTCAAATTCTATTCTTAAGGCTTGTCCTTTTTTACATATCCCAAAGATTTATTAAATAAAAACTTAGGAGTTAGGTCCAATTCAAACCATGCTAGCCTTCTCAAAGTTCGGAAGTTAGTGGCTCCTATAGTTTGATCAGAAAGGTGTGAACTAGTCCTCAATTCCCCTAATTATTGTTGCTTCTCAGGTTCCATTTGTTTCATTAATGTTTTCACCTCCCTAATACTTGAACTTTGTTTCTCTTTCTTGTAGATTTCTTATTGAGGCTTCTCCCACATTGGACTTCTTCTTGTGCCGTGAACTAGATGTTCCTAAATTTGATGCATAAAATTGAGGTTCATATATGGATAACTCTCTCTCTTTTGCTTCTTTATATTTCATATTAGATCCTCATCGCTTTAAAACTCTTGTTCTTAGGATATTTTTATTGTATTTTAACTCTATGAACTAGACAACTGCCCCAACTTCATTTCATACCTTTTTCGCTTCGAAACACAAATTCAACGAGTCAATTCTGACCGACCAATTGGACCTTTCAAGAATAATTGCCTCTTCTTTGCCTGTTCTCTCGAAATCCTATCATTTTTCCTTATTCTTGCCTCTTCTTTGTCTGTTCTCTTGAGATCCAATCATTTTTCTACAATGTGTGGTAGACACATTGCACTCATTATCTCAAGATTGAGATAAATACTATAGGTTAACTATGGGTTTGGCTGAGAAGCAACAGATTTGCCTGGACAAATATGCAATCTATATTATATTGATTGAGGCTAAAAAACATTAAATCTTAATAATTTATTGCCAATAAATTAACAACGAATATTCATTGTGAATCAGAGAAGATTGAAAGTAGAAAATCTCCAAGTCCATTTCTTGAAGTACATTAAGAAAATATATCTTGTTTTCTCAAGACCACTAAGAATGTAAGATAAATTGCATTTCATTCTTATTCAACTAATTTCAATAATGTAACATATATAGTGTAGAGTTGGGATAAAATTTTCAAATTACACGCAGTATAAAGTAAAAGATTGAAAAAAAAATAAACTATAAATCTCATTGGAAGATTATCCTAATAAGTATTTTTAAAATAAGATTAATTATTATTTTTCATTTTCTCCTTCAAATATTAAAGAGCTCGTTGATTTTCTTATCCTATTCATTATGATTTAAAAGAGCAATATGTTATTTAAATTTCAACTAATTAAACTCATAGGAAAGTGTAATTAATTATCATCTCAAAGTAGGCAAGAGATTTGATCTTTTATAACAAAATATAAAACAATATATTTATATTTATATTTATACAAACTCACAATATTTCATTATCAAATTAATCCATGGATCTCATAGCCGAATTATTCATACCAAATAGAACTTAAGAATTTAGGTAATGCATGTACCCTTGATTATTTTCTAGTTCTAATTAGTATGCTTAACCTTTATTTGTCGACAAAAATTCATATTCTAAAGGCTTGTTGTTGTTTACATATTCCAATGCTTATTGAACACAAATTCAAAAGTTACCTCTAGGTATTTGAGCCACGCTGGCCTTCTTGAGGTCTGGAACTTAGTGGTTCCTACAGATTGACTATAAAAGTATGAACCGATCCACATTCCTGTATTTCATCAACTTTCTCTTGATTGGCGGATGTTTTCACTCAATTAATACTTGAAAATTTTGTTTCTCTTTCTTGCAGATTTTTGTTGAGATTTCTTTTACTTTGGACTTCTCTTTGTGCTGTGAATTGGATGTTCCTAAAGTTGATGCATTAAGTTAAGGATCACATATGGACAATGCTCTCCCTTTTGCATCCTTTATATTCCATAGTAGATCATCCTCCCCATAGAACTTTTGTCCTAAAATATCTGTACTCTAACTCCTATGGATTGGAGCCCAACTTCATCTCTATACTCGCTCTGCATTGAAATCCAAATCCCGAGGGTCTATTATGATAGACCAATTGGAAGCCTCAAGAATAATTGTGTCTTTTATCTCGTCTCTTGAATACATTACACTCATCGGTTGAGAATTGATATAAATATTAGGGTTTTAAATCAATGGATTTGGCTAAGATGCAGTACATTTAGGTCAAAAAAACAAGCAATTTTACTCTCACATTCTAACTATAAAAGTAATATATATGTATATATATAATCTAATTCATGCTAGATGATCAACGAAAACTTTATATTAATTATTCATCTTTTTTCCAAACTAGCTACAAATGTTCAATTGTATTGTCTTTTGTTAATTTATTTATGGTAGTTT
Source organism: Jacaranda mimosifolia (assembly GCA_018894105.1). Classification (NCBI taxonomy): domain Eukaryota; kingdom Viridiplantae; phylum Streptophyta; class Magnoliopsida; order Lamiales; family Bignoniaceae; genus Jacaranda; species Jacaranda mimosifolia. The sequence goes on from CM032119.1 coordinate 34,014,942, forward strand.
TCCTTTTCTATTCAGTTCTGCGGGTGCGATCTTTATTCTACAATAGTTTGAAGATCAACCATTGTATTCTTAACTAGTGATGCAAATGATGCAACTCTTTTCTTTTCGTTTTTTTTCTTTTCTATCTTTGCAATCTTATTTTAATTAAAAGCCCCACGACTTTTTCATTATGTTCTCTATCTTCTAATCAATTATGCAACAAAAATAGGATAATGTATTAGTGTAATTCACAAATAATTATACCCTCGATAACATGGTTTCATCATAATTTTAATAATAGACTGTAGTAACAGTTGAGGGTATCAAAATTTTAAACTATAGTTGAGCCTTCAATTTTCATTAGAAAGAGTTAAATAAGATAAAAGATCTAAATCATAAAATATAAAATTATATTATTTAAAATAAAAAATTTCAAAAATTCTAGATCCAAATATGTATAGGTTTTGGATTCCTGATCTTTTTGTAAATATAGTATGCTTGTTAAAATATAACTGGTTTATTTAGTTAACTTTTCATGTGTTATGGTAATGTAATAAATGATGGGGTAAATTGCCAGCACCCCCCCTGGGATAAGCGGAATTGGCAAAAAAAAAACCCTGTGAAAAAAGAATATACAAATCACCTGCCTGAGTTTTCATAAATCATGCAGCGCGACCCTTTTGAGCGCTGGTGTGTGCCACAAGCGCCTAGATGCGCCTGGTTATCCTATTGGACGTGTGAAAAGCCTATTTTACCCCCATTCTTCCCCAAATAAATGAAAACCCATTTCTTCCTTGTTCACCTAAACATCGAAATGTAGTAAGTTCACCCCCAAATTTAATTTTTTCTGTTTCAAGCAAGATTATTTTGAAGAATGACGACTTTTTCTTCCAACAGTGCAAGGAACAGATTCAGACCCACCAAGCCTTCACTTGACCTGAGGTATGGGAGACCTCCAGTATGTAGATGCTTGACAGACGCTGCTCTTCAAGTGGTCTTGAATGATAGGAAAAGCTCGTTTGGTAAGCTTTACTACTATTGTGCTATCCAACGCTGCAATTTCTTCGAATGGTGTGTGTCACTTCGAGCAACTTGGTCTCCAAGTAGTCTTCCAGTTATTTGTCCCCAGGATTTTGGCATTAATGCAAGCTATGGTGGTGAGGAAAACGATTTGGCAGATGTTGAAGAAGTGGTTTCTGGGGTGTCACAGGTAGTGGCGTGTAGGAAGGAGGAGAATTCTTCAAATGTTGTTCATGTTAATTGGCTTTTAATAGTTGTTTTAGTTACAGTTTTGGTTGTTGTAGTATTAAAGTAAAGAGATGAAAAGTGTTGGTTTCGCTTATGTTGTTTCTGTAATGTTAAGGCAGTTCATCTGGCTCAGTTTCCTTTCTTGGTTCTATATTCCCGACAATTAATCAGGGGGGTAAATTGCTATTATATAACTTATGAATGAAATCATAGGGGGGTAATTTGCATAATTCTGGAAGAAAAAAATTGCAAGAGTTGAGGGAGTATAACGACTTATCCAATCAAAAACCAACAAGACCAAATCAACAGGAAACCAACAAAACCATATACAAAAAAGGTTCAAAGTAGTCCAACGTTTAATAATCTCCAAATTGGTCAAAAGAAGACAAGTGACTCTATTTAATAAAGTGTAATTGGCATTGCTTAATACATTCCAACCACTCATCAAAATAATTAAAGCTGTCAAATTTGTATAAATATTCCAAACCCAACAAAATGTTAAAAAGGCATCTTTTCCCTAGAATCCCATGCCCACAGTTACATACATACAAAATAAACAATTGTTTGACAAAATAAATCTCATTAACAATCTCTCACACCACATCTATAGCTATTGTGCTCTCCTCTCAACTGCCCTTTTTTTTTATATTCTGCAACACTTCATTGACAGTTTGTTTTTTCTTTCTCTTGCATAGTTTAGGATCACTTGCAGCCACACTAGTAGGTGGAATTGAAGCTGCTCCAGGTGGCCCCCTGGTTGATGCATCAACTGGTAGAGGTGCCTCAGTATTTGGTCCTACAGCATGCTCAGTTGAAGCACCAGATCCTTTCTGAGTTGAGATAGAAGCCATTATTTTTCTTGGTGCACCTTTTCTTCCATGGCTTGTTTTCCCTAGTAAAGCTTCATTTCTAAGGCCTTGGTAAGTTCTTCCTTTTCCTCCATAAGTTGTTTGTTTCTGCAACCCAAAAAATAAAAAATAAAAAAAATAAAGCATATGAAATTAAAACTATCAATGAATGAGACATTTTGCAATAAGGGTTGTTTTTGGATATTTAGTGAGTCTTTTATAAATCATAGGGGGGTAATCTACCAGTTTACAGAGGATTCATACAAAACTAGTTGCAATTGAAATCAAGTAGCCCAAACATAAACAAAAGAACCAAACTTAAATAAACAAGAACCAACTAATGAAAAATATTGACCAGCCAAATCAACAAGCATCAAATTTCAGCAATATTAAAGCAACAACCCAAATGATGATTTGAAACCTCAGATTTTCTGCAAGCAGAGCAGTATATCAAAGTTATCTAGTAATATAAAGATGTCAAAAGCTGAATAAAAAATAACTTACTGATCTAGAAGGCTGTGTTAAGGGTTCAACAGTGGAACTTTCCCCTGCATCATTCTAGCTTAGATGAGGGATTTGAGAATCTTGGTTTATCACCTCTAAGGGAGCTTGTGCAGTAGTAGTAGCCTATAAAATGCATATAACTTGATCAATCCAAATAATCAATATAAATATATACAATTTGTCAATTTAAGTCTAATATCTTAACCTTAAAGAGTTTGGCTTTAAGATGAGTGGGGTTCTTGCAAGAAGTTTTGTTGTGACCTCTTTGTAGATAATTTTTGCATGTATGTGTAAGCCCCTTCCTTGTTGAAGTAGTCCTATGAAATTCATCAGGACTCTTATTCTGACCTTAGCTGGTCCCCCAACTTTAGTTTTGATTTTAGGTGGCTTTAGAGGTACAAAGTTAGTTTTAATACACTCCTTAGGCCCAGGAACCCCATGGATCATGTGCTCATATACCTTCATGTAACTCTCTTTTTTGTAGTAATCGTCCACATAATCTTCTAATTTCAACCTTCTCTCTGAAATTGCAGTAAAAGCATGGCAACAGGGATAAGCATTCAGCTGAAACATCCCACACGTGCAAGCTTTTTTATCCAAGTCCACAAGGTATCTATCATCTGGACTGTCAACTTCAAACTCTTTGCCCCCACACCATATACCAATGCAATGCTTAGTCATAATTTGCTGCTTATTGATCTTCTTGAGTATGTTTGGGCATATGCTTCCAGCATATTTCTCCATCCCTGCCCTCTTAGTCTAAATCCTACTTATTAGCTTGCTTCTGATACTTTCAAACATGCTAATGATACGTTTGTCCCTTGCATCAATGATATAACTGTTAAAAGATTCAAAAAGATTGTTAACTAAAATATCACTTTTGCAGTAAGCAGAAAAATATGACCCGACCCAATGTTCAGCTGGAACTTTCCTAAGCCACTCCACTGCTGTCTCAATATTGTCATTCACTTTAGGATCTTCTGCTTCCAACAGCCTCATGTAATGCTCAAATAATGTTTTCCTACCAATAAATGTTGCCTTCCAAAATAAGTCCTTAAGCTTAGGTCCACTGAATTTCTTCTTAAAGTTGTCATACATGTGTCTCAAACAATACCTGTGTTAACTATCTGGAGTCACATCTCTCAATGCCTCAATAAGTCATTTTTGCCTATCAGAGATAAAAGTCCATCTCCTATCCCCAATATCCTTAAGCATCTCCTTCAAAAACCAAGTCCATGTCTCTCTGTTCTCCACTGGAACCACTGCCATGGCGATAGGAACCATGTTATCATTGTCATCCCGTCCTATAGCAACTAGAAGCTGCCCACTATATGCAGTCTTCAAAAAACATCCATCTAGACCAACTATTGGTCTACACCTTTGAAAAGACTTCACCATGGCATTCAGTGAGAAATACATCCTATTAAAGATAAGTGGATCACTGTCTTCAACTTTCCTCAACAAAATCTTGCTGCCAGGATTCTTCTCTATAACTGTGGCACAATAATCCCACAACCTCTCAAATTACTGACCATCCACCCCTCTGATTTCCTGCAATGCTTGTCTTTTGGCTCTGATCACTTTCCATGTACTCACATTCAAATTGACCTTCCTTTGAATAGTGTTCTTCAACTTCTCAATTGAAATATTGGGATTGTCTCTGATAATATTCTGCACCCTGGTTGCAAAATATCTTGCTTTGGCAAGGTTGTTATGATCTACTCTGGGACATGTATGAGATCCTGTGATTGTCTTCACTTGAAAAGTTACACTTTGCATCACTAGGGAGACATGTATCCTCTAATTGCATGAGCTATTCTTGCATTTAGCTGTTATTCTGGCACTCTCATTTCTAATCCATTCAAGCTCAAAGCCCTGTCTCATAGCCCAATCTCTCAAAGTCTCTCTAAATACCTTTACATTAGCAAATTTCATCCCCACCACCATGTTAAAATCTTTCATCCCTTGCCCTTGTCTAAAATATGGATGCTTTGGATCTTCTTCATCTGAACCATCCAGGCTAATGAGTTCTTCATCTGCCCCAGGGTCACTATACCACTCCTCATCCTCTATATGTTTGGCTCTTTGTGGCCTCTTCCTCTTGGGATTCTTTGATTTTATTATTTTTCTCAACTTTCTAAGTTGCTCTCCTCTACCACTATTCTTTTCTATGAAGATATCATCATCACTGGTCCCCTATAAATCTTCTAGCACAAGGCTTGGTGTATCTAAATCAAGGTCAATATCACTCTCTGAATCATCTGGCTCATAATCCACATCCTCTGAATCTGTGGGAGTACTAGCTTGTACATCATGGTCTAAAGCTTCTTCACTCTCTATATTCTCTGATTCTTCAGGTTGTTCACTACCTGAATTATCTTGTGTATCTGCATCTGGTGAGACTTCACCTTGTGCATCATGGTCTACAATTTCTTCTTTTTCATGATGAGATAATGAAGTCTCTTCAGTTATGTGCATCTGTTCCTCATCAATCTCCATATCTTGTAGAAATTGATCTGCATAATGTTCTGCTTCATCTTGAAATTCCTAATCAAAATAAGCTCCTTCTGTATGTTGATCAAAATGAGATCCCTCTACATCATTTTGAATTGCAAGCACACCTTCATCATGCTGGAATGCAGGTTCTTCCTCATTCTGTCTAAATTTTGCTGCTTCTGAATCATGATGGACTTCAAGGACAACTTCATCATTTGTTGCAGGTGTTTCTTCCTCATGCTGGACTGTAGGTGCCTCTTCATTTTCAGTTTGTTGTACAGGTGCTTCAGGATATTGTTCAGCCATAGGTGCTTCTCCATATGCAGTTTCTTCAATTGATTGTTGACATAAAGGTGCTGAAGGTGCTTTTGAATTTTGTGTTTCTTCTATTGTTTTATGTTCAGCTACAACTATTTTTTCTTTATGATGCACTGCAACAACATGCTCTTCTTCCTCTTCTGGCTGAGGAGGTTGTGTACTGAAACCCCCAAACTCCATCTCTTCTGGTTGTGTACTACCAAACTCATCTTCAAAATCCACCCCTTGTGTCAATAACCTGATCCTGCCATCCTTATCAATTTCTTGTTCCTTATTTTGCATCTTTTGAAGCTCTTCCAAGCTAATTAGATTCCCATGTTCATCCATCACCTGGATTGGATCTGCTACCTCCTCAACGTAGAGCAAAACTGGTAAATCTATACCTCTGTATTGTCTTTGCAAGTCACTTATATTATAATCAAGGTAATCATTTGTTATTTTCCTCAACCCATGTTCAAGTGAAGATCCAGGCACTCTATAGTAGAAATTGACTATGCCTTTCTTGCCTCCATGCTGCACATACAAGTCCCACAGAATATCCAAGTTCAAGTAGTCCAAATCAAATTTTGGAATGTGTATTAATTTTCCTCCTCTATATATTAGTTTTGGAGTACGCACAAATTCTCCTCCACTCTACATTTGTAATTCATGATATTCAGTCATCTGCATTCATGAACAAACAAAATATTCAATTAGCTACTGCCATAATGCATACGAATTAGCCTGAGTAGTGACAGTTAACATTGAGACAATCCAATGTCAATTACCATGACACAGTGCTTATATATATGATATTTAAATAGGAAGAATTGTGTACAGTCAAACCGGAAGAATAAGACTTCAAACAGGAACATTATGCATTGTAGCACTATGTCAAACATTCCATAAAATAAATTTAAATATTTTAAAATATTTTATTTTATGGATGGTCAATGTAAGTGTTTGTAAGTCCTTGTTCCGGTCTGAGTACTATTGGGACCACTTACATAAGATTTTCATTGGGACCACTAACATTGAAACCCTACAAGCACAAGTACGGACAAATTGAAACAACCACACAATCACATAACACCTAATAACATCTACATAACGGAAAAATAAAAGACAAAACTCATGCTGGGGTGCAAAGCATATTGCGCCACTTCAAATATAACAGACAAATAATACATCTAAAAACAAAAAAATACATATATAAACAAACTTCACACAAAAAAGGCCAAACAAGTACCCTAAGCAACATACGTGAAGAAGAGAACAAATGCATACCGTGCGCATGAGTTAAATCACCAGATGCAGTCTCTTCGAAGTCAATGACGTCTCTACACCAGTCTTCACCTGCAATCTTCTCTAAATCCACTTTGGATTGCAAAAAATTGTTCAATGTGACGGGGGGAACATCAACATTCAAGCTAGGGTTTTGGGATTTTTAATTTTATGATTTTCGCTCTCAATTTTCCAGTATTTGATTTCAAAATTATCTAAAGAATGAGAGGTGAAAGGTGTTTAAACTTATGCAAGGTCATTTTTATCCTTTCAATTTTAAATTCGCTGAAAATCCTTCTAAACAAACCGTAGGAGGCGGTGAGCATGATTTATCAATTCTCAAGGAGGAATTTTGTATATTCTTTTTTTACAAAGGGGTTTTTTGCCTATTATGGATAACATGGGGGGGTAAATTGCTATTAGCCCCTAAATGATATAATAAATTATTTTCTCCAAAGTAGATATAATTCAAGCACATTAGATCCTTTATTTCATTTTTTATTTTATTTTCGATTCCAACTTATTGAATTTATGTTAAGTATATTTGATTTTTAATTAATTATTTTTATAAAAAAATATTTAATATAAATATCATATATTTATGAAATAAAATAGAAAATAAAATTTATGATGTGAACCGATGATTCAAGTACAACTCCTTGATTCTTATACAGGCGTGGTATTTCAAAGTACAACTACGACGAAAAAGGCATGCATTTAGGTTCCATAATATTCGCCTTGTCATCGTGTGGGCCCCCATAAATATTATAAAGTGAAATCAGAAATGAAGTTAAATTAATTCGTATATTCGCCCACCTCTTTGGGTATTGTGGAGAACCCCATGCGATTAAACATCAACAGATCAGGGCATATAGTCGCATAGGGTTTGACGCTATCAATCTGTGAGCAAACAGATGTGGATTTTCGGAATAAAAGGTGCGTCAGGGTTTTCGGCATGCTCAACGGCTGAGGAAGTTGCGCGAGGAATTGATGGCTCTGGCCTCACTGCCATTGTTACAGGTTGTCTTTTCTCGCTTGTGTCCCTTTCAAAATGTGCTTGATTCTCATCATTCTTTGTTGGGTTTGTTTCAATATAGTGTGAAGTTCCTTTCTTGGTGAAGGTGGTTGTCTTTCTGGTTTAATCTTGTGTTCTGATTCTTGGTCGACTAAATAATTGAATGGTGCACTCTTCTTTCTTTTTTTTCTTTCTTTTCCCCTCTTTTTGATTTTCTTTCTAATTGGTTTGTTCGATTGTTTTGCTTTTTTATCGGATCGTGGTTCTAGAGTACGTCTGAAGTTTTTTTATAATTGGATGTTCTTACAGTAAGTCTTGTAGTTTGATTCTTGATTGCTGCTACTGTAAGTAATATTTTGAGATTCCGAAGTGATGTGGACAAATCTCCTAGTCGTGTGTTAAGTCACTAATCCTTCTAGATAATGTAAAGTGTAAAAGGAGCTTGGGGAGCAAGTCGTTTTCCAGCTAAACCTTCCGATAGTCAAGTCAATCTAGTGTCTAACACGATACTGAACTATAAAAACTGTAGTCGAAAATAATAAATGTGAACTTATTCAAAGTAGAGAATGACCGGTATGATGGGTATACACTATTGCTAAAATAAGGTGTATTAACTGAGGATATTGAGTAGGTTCCTTATGTTTGATTCTACTCTAGTGCAGTCTGTATGGATTGAAATATATTGAACTGTGCTCCATCCAGAAAGTTTACGACAAGGTTCTGGGCTGGATCTCCTTTTCTTTTCTTTTCGTTTCTTTTTTTTTTTTTTCAGACAAAAAACTTTGAAGGGCTTAGTGGAGAGAATAATTGGCAGAATCTTTCGGTATGAATACTGATTGAGAAACTTTAGCTATTACGCTGTTAGAGACTTATAAGTTAGTGATATGTATTTGTGAAATATTTTAGGTTCTTTGCCATGATAACGATTGTGCAGCTGGTGCTGCATCCATCTTTTGTTCACACATGTTGACTTTTTTCTGATCATGTTTTGGTTGATTCCAACTTTTCCTGTTTAACTTAAGCTATATTTAAGATGGCTTATGGGTCAAAGTTATTGGTTTCATATTGATGCAAAGATAATTTCAGTTTTGAAGTTTTGTGGTCCCAGACTTCCAATAGCTGTTGCTTTGTAGAAGAAAAACTTGAGAACTTGTTCTTGTCCTTGGTTTATTTTATGTTAGTATATACCCTCTTAAAATGCTATCAAACTGTTTGAAGCTCTCTTACACTTACGCATTTTGTTATCTAAAAAATCAGCCATCTCTACTGCTCTCTCATTTCACTTCGCATTAATTTAGTGAGAAGGAATGGAGTTTGTGCAGCATGGGTATGAAATTGCCAAAAGAGTGATAGTACATCTCGCTACAGTATCATTGTCTCTTTACCTTGGATTCGCCCCTTCACAAAGTGGAGTGGAAATAAGTGTTTATCACTCCCATAAAGGAAAGGACAAAATAGGGACAAGATAATTTATGTGGATATGAATTTATTGAATTGAAAAAGTTCCTAATCCGTGGCTTGAATGCTGGTGAAAATTGTATTGCTTTACCTTTTTCTTTGCTTAATTTTTTTATTTTGATGTTTATCTGATGCATGTATCAGGAGCATCAAGTGGAATTGGAACAGAGACTACACGAGTCCTTGCATTGTGTGGTGTCCATGTAATTATGGCAGTGCGCAATGTGGACAGCGGTACAAAGGTTAAAGATACAATAATCAAAGAGATCCCTGATGCTAAAATTGATGTTATGGAACTTGATCTTGGCTCGTTTGCATCTATTAGGAAATTTGCTTCAGAATATAACTCCTTGGATCTTCCCTTAAACCTCCTCATGTAAGTTGCCTGTAATTTTAAGATCTTAAATGGCAGTACATACCAAAATTGCTCTTGAGCACTCATTATTTCTTTTATGTTTCTTAGCGCCAAAATAGGATTCTTGTAAGCAGAGCCTGTTATGTCTTTACACTGATGAAGTGTATTTTCTTAATTGATAGTAATAATGCAGGGGTTATGGCTCCTCCTTTCATGCTTTCACAAGACAACATAGAATTGCAATTTGCAACTAACCATCTAGGTAAGTTTTCATATAGTTAGCCTCAAATTCCAAATTTCAGCTTGCTAACTATGTAAACTGATGTGCATATATGAATACTATAAGCTGTTTGAAGTCTTTGATATTGTTCTTGCAAAAGATACTCTGATTTATGCTCTACCAAAAGTGAAAGGCTCATTCTGACAAAAGGTCATACGAGACATTCCTGTGACTGAATAACCATGAGTCTACTACTTTTTCTAGTGGTAAACTCGGGGATTATATTATTCTGAATTCAATGTCTTCATTCAGAGCTAGATTGGACTTTTATCGGATCATATGGTCTTTCATTTGTAAACTCCCAAATCCATTTGAAAGGGTTTCTGGTGCCCAGATGTATTCAGTGGTTAGCAGTTTTAATTTATTTAAAACATCCAAATTTAAAGCTAACTTTGTATATTACCCTACCAGAGTATTGGCATCAAATTTTGGTTTGTCTATCCAATTTGCCCTAACTAATATTGTTCTCTGTTGATCAAGATGCTTGAAGTGCTTGAATGTTTTGTGAATCCAGGTCAATCTGTCTTTTCACCCACTTTTCAGCAGTTAATCAGTTTTGAGTATTCCCAATTAAAGTTTTAAGTGGACAAGGACTAAAACTATGAACAGTTTTAGGGTCCACAAAATATTTCCTTTGTGGCTAGATAGCTCTTGTCTTAACCAGTAGGCTGTAGATTCATTAATGTTGATGCGTGTCCGAATAATTTCTTATTTTTGTGCACTTTCTCTTATCTGAGTTACAAGTTAATATGCTTCCACTATATGCCCTTTTTCTCTTCAAATACAAAGAACATGTTTCTCAGTTTGTCCTTTTCTTTCTGGTGCAGGTCATTTTCTTTTGACAAATATTTTACTAGACCAAATGAAAAAGACCGCACGTGAGAGCAAGAAAGAAGGAAGAATTGTCAATGTTTCATCCGAGGGTCATCGATATGTGTATCGTGAAGGCATTCGTTTTGATAAAATCAATGATAGTTCAAGGTAAGTTGTGATGAAATTTTACTTACTACCCATCTGTAACATTACTCATATGTTTTAGCAAGTAATCCATCTTTTCCATATTTAATCGCATTTTGAGTTAGCATGGAATTCTAGGTGAGTTGAAAAAGTGAAAGTTTTGAGCATTAGCACAACATTGCCCTTTAAAAGTAGTGATGGGGAACTAGTGGCGTCTTCGAGGAATTATTTATAATTATTGAAAAAAAAATTTGTTCAATAATCTTTGTGCGTAAGAACTCACACATATAGTCAAATAATATGGTTGCTAAAATTTAAGTTTTTGACAATTAGCCAAGTATTGGAGATAAAGTGACTTTAGAGTTTAGACAGTGGATAAGTATATGCTTTATTTCTTGTTCAAATGTATAATCAATGCAGAGGTGTTTCTTGGAGGTAGATGCTATAATTTCAATATTTAATAATTATAATTTTTGTCTTGTTATTGGAAAGAAAATGTTTTGCATTTATGATACATATAGTTACTCCAAATCGTTACCTCTTTGGTTTACATTTTTCTGTGCAAGGATTTTCACAAAATTATGTGAACTTCTAGCAGTTTTTGCTAGGTTCACATTTTCATAAAGGAAAAAATGTTTATCTCAAAATTAACCACCTATAAGGACCTCTGGAAAGATCTGCTTTTATTTTCTTCATTAAACTAGTATCGGATTTCTTATTCATTTATTGTAATTCATTTAACGAGTCATTTCCTATGTTGTTACTCTACAGTTACATTAACGTACTCGCTTATGGACAGTCAAAGCTAGCTAACATATTGCACGCTAATGAGCTTGCGAGGCGCTTGAAGGTAATCTATTTACACAAGTGTAAGGGGGCATGTGAGACGTTTTCTGATTGTGGTTGTCATTACAAATTCTATTTGGCAGCACCTTATTTGCAAGTATATTTATATTTAACTGATGAGGTTAAACCATCTGAAATATGCATTAAGCAAACTGAACTCAATTCACTGTATAAAGTTGTTTTACCACCAAATAACTTCTATTGTCTAATAGATACCTCCATACTGGTTGCTGTTTATTATCGAAAAATTCTGGATTAATGACAACTTGAATTGTGAATGTTAGTTAAATGCTTGCATTGTATCTTCAAGAGAATATCTATGGAATTAATATTAGTTGATTATAGTTTGTGAAAACCCTGAGATTTTCTGTTTCTTGATTACTCCACTTTTACCTTAATATACTTTACTTGTATTCCTCAGTTTTGGTCTTTATTTCCTTTTCACTATAACTTCCGGACTTATACTAACTTTTACTAGCAAGAGAAGGACCTAGAATCAAGAGCCATTTAAAAATTTCAAAGAAGATTTTTGTTGAAATATGGAGCACTATGGTAAAGTGTGATATTTACCCGAACACAGATGGATAGCAGCATTTGGAAAACTTTTGTAGCTTGTAGCAGCAGCTTTACTGCTTTATGTTCTCAAACAATATGAAAATAAGAATTTATATAAGGCAATGCTGTATATCCACAATTGAACTCTGCAACATAATGTTTTCTGACTGCTGATTTTCACTGCATGAACACTGACAGTATGTGTTTTGCAGCATGATCTTATGGTGATACATGAGATTTTTCCTACATAGTATGCTGGTAGAACACTGTAATAATTGATCTTTGCTACAACAGGAAGAAGGGGTTGAAATAACTGCTAATTCACTACATCCTGGAGCAATTGCCACCAACCTTCTGAGGCACCATGGTTTCATTGAAGGTAAAGGTCTCATTCTGATAATCTTAGTATACTTCAGAGACAATGAAAACTCTATGTATTTTGGTCATTTAAATCCATAACGAGCTTGCAAGGCCATTCTACCATCAATATATTTGTAGTCGACAAGGATAATTGTTTGCTTTTATGAGATGAAAAGCCACAGAAATGAAGTCTTCTCTTGCTTGCTAAAAATTTGGCAATCGGATGTCTGTTAATCTTTTGTCCTTACAGGTGTGGTCAACTGGGTTGGTAAATATTTCCTCAAAAACATTCCTCAGGTTTGTTAAACCTTTTGGTATCTTTCCAATCCAGTTCAAATATCCAGATAACCTATTCATATAATTTCCTCAACTGAAATAATAATTCCTCATTGTTTCCAGGGAGCTGCGACAACTTGTTATGTAGCTTTGCATCCACAGGTTAAGGGAGTAAGCGGCGAGTACTTTGCGGACAGCAACATTGGTAAAGCAACTTCACTGGCCAAAGATGCAGAATTGGCAAAGAAACTGTGGGATTTCAGCTTGAATCTAACAGAACCCAAGTAGTTTGCCCCATAGCCTCGCCAATTTGACAGTCTATTGTTGTGCAATGTCTTGACTTGTAAAAGTTGATTTGTGTCCTATTTATTCTATTTGTTCAAAGTCGCGAGAAACTGAACATTTATTCTATTTGTTCCTTCAAAGTTGCAAGAAATTGAACATTATTGTATTTTCACATAATTCATAAATATAAAATATGGATAAATTTCTCGCTACTTCTAAAATCTACCATACATCAATATTTATTATTATTCAAAGTAATATCTTTAGAAGTTCCGAAGAGTTGCTCCTTAAAATAGTTGATGAAATTAATATCTACATGCAGGTTCTTGTAATGGTTATGGTAGTCTTTTACAATTCATTTATACGCCATAAATTTACTAAATATATGTGTTTATTAATAATTCCACAAGCAATATTAATTATTATTATATGTGTTACATCTATATTATTATATATAGCACAACGGTGTGGGACCTATAATTATGTAATTTTGATTCTAATTGTGTAATTTTGGCCAAATGGTAAATTTTTAGAATTTTGAGTATTTTAATTCAATTAAAAAAATTTCATTAGTTGTTGATTATTATTTCTAACAAATATGATTGTATCTTTAATTTTCTTTCATTCGAAATTCAAAATATATTTAATAATATTTCATAATTTTTATTAAAGAGCTAGAAATTTGAAAAATAAATAATTATAAATTAACTGATATGTAAGAGCTCAATTTATCAAAACCTTTAAAATTTAATTATTTTTATAATAATATTTTTTAAATATGTAAAATATTTTTAGATAAAACTATATATATAGAATATAACAAATAATTTAATGTGAAGAATATTTCAAATGTAAAAAGTTACTCCTTGCAATAACTATAAACTCTGAACTTTATTTTTATATTATTAATTTAATTATTTTAGGTTTTTAACATATAATAGAGAACTCATTTTCAATTACTTGAAACTATCATGTGCCTGGTCCGATGCATCAAAAATAATTTTAATGTTGAGATAATTTATCTTATAATAATATTTATTTTACTTCATGCGGTTAAAAGAATGAATAGTAATTATTTTTAATATTTAAAGAAAAAAATATGTTACTTTTTAAATAAAATAATGTGAATATTTCAATTGAAGATATTACGTTTGAAGATAATGTGTATTTAAATAAGTTGTAGGATATTAAGAAATGCTAACTCTAAATTTATAAATTATACATAAATTTTTAAATGACAAAATTTTAAAAATAATGAAAGAATTAAGAAAATAAAAATAGAGCAGAACATTTTACTCAATAAGCTTTTTAAATTAGACATATATATTTATCTGTACATATTTTGATATGATAAATGAGCCATATATATTTAAAATTCTAAGTTGTTTGACCAAATAATTGAATATTTTTCATTTATTTAGTAATTTTTAATTGAAATAATTGAATATAGTATTACTTTAGCTAAAAGTAAAGTGATTATATTTATATCAGTGCAAAATAATTTATTAAATATGAAAAATTAATTACTATTTTGAAATAACTTAGTTATCAAATACTTTATCTAAAAGAAAATTTTAAACCTTTTTAGATAAAAGTGTATAATTTAATTAAGAAAGCAAAAATATTTAATTCTTTAGATGAGAAAATAAGTTAATATTTTTTAAAGCTTATGTTTATTAGGTAATTACATTACTTCGTATATCTATTTAATTTTTAATAGTTAATATTATCAAAGCGAATATAAATTATTATAATATAAAAAATAATGTAAAAAGTATTTATTTATAAATGAAATCTTAATTTGTACCTGTGTATACATAATTTTCAATAAATAAGTTTATTTATTGAAAGAAAAATAAAGTGATTGTCTTATAAAAAAATATTATAAATAAGTAAAGATTCAACCAATCGAGATAAACTTATCAAGGCACATGATATTATATACCAAATAAAAAATAAAAAATTTCTTTCTTATGTGCACATGATTAGTAATAGGTAAATAAGGTGTTAATAAATTTAATGAATACTTTGTAGAAAAACATACAGTATTTCTTCATTCACTTGATAAGAAAATTGGAATAATTTCAACTACTTAATAAAATATTATAATATTTTTAAATATGTTATAATATCACATTATTCGAGGTACATTACTCAAGTATGAAGTATATACAATTTTTTTAATTAGATAAATTGAGCGAGTTGCAATTAAAATAATAGTAAAATAAAAATTCAATGTCAAGGATATATTCTTATATGCATACATAAATATTTGAAAATAGTATTGAGAATTAATATATATCATATATAATTACTTGACATGAAAAGATACTATATGTTGATACTTTAAATTTGGCTATAAAATTTTTTATTTTAAATAAATATCAAGAAAATAATAGTGATAACATTAATAAAATATTTAAATATATTAGAAGAGTATTTAATGAACTTAGAATGAAAAAAGGAAAAATAAAGATAATACAAAGATGTATTATAAAAAAATACTAAAATTTTTCTATGAAATGAACTTTAAATTAAAAACAAAAATAAAATATCACTATATTATGGTTGGGGTAAGAGGTCCTATAATGAAATAAAAATGAATAAAAATATAGAATTATAGTATGAATAATGTAGAAATAAAATGTAAAGGATAATTGTAGATTGACAAAATTTACATATAAAATAAAAAAAATATTTATCTATTAATCTTATAATAAATTAAATTTATAAGATAATTTTTTTTTAATAAGAGTACTTAATATGGTATTCATAAAATACTTCTTAAATTACAAATTTATCCGATGAGATAAAAATACAATTATGGATATTTTTGGAATTATCTTATTAGAGAATTTATATTGCAATTTTGAATAAACACAACATGATATTTTCTATATAACATATAAGTTGATTGTATTAAAAGTAAATAAACAACCAATCAAATTTTTTTAATTTAATTAAAAAAAATTAAAATCTAAAAATTTAACATTTGGCCAAAATTGCGTAATTAGATAAACACAAAATTGTGCTATATATAATAATATAGATAAGTTCTTTTTATATGGGACATATATATATATAGTTGATATAATTGAAAATTTTCAAAAGTTTAATAAATGATGACTTAAATAGCAAATAATATCAATCTTTGTATTTTTCAATATATTTAGTTAAATACTTTTATAATTATATCGCCTACTTTATTTTAATATTTTTGCTTATAATAATTCATAAAAAAATATTTTTACATGGGTTAATGATATTAGATAAAAAAAAAGTATGACTGAAAGTAAATATCCATTTACTTATTACATATCTATATATTTATAAAAGAAACTTATATATGAAAAAGTGATATTTTATCTTGAATTGAAAATTGAAAATTTACTTATAATTTTATTCATGTACATAATATATGTTATTTGATCATTTTAAAAATAATAAAATAACTATGTATAAATAAATATAAATAAAATTTACTTATCAAAGTTATATAGAATATTAAGAGATATTTTAGTTTATAAAAAATGCATGTTACAAGCTACGTACTGAATTAGTTATCAAATAATAATCTGGTGTAAGTTATTTTTATAAATAAAGTATGAAGATGTTTACATAATTACTATAACAAAAAACACTTAATATTTAAAAATTTCAAATGTCATGAAAATTATAACTATAACTTCCATATCACTAAGAATTCATATAAAAAAATCTTTATATTTTAAAAAAAAATTAATTACTTATCATATGAATATATATATAAATATATATATCTACTTTAAAAAACGTATTTAGTTAAATATTTTGCTCTATTTTTATTTGCTTAATTCTTTCATTTATTTTTTAAATTTTATTATTTTAAAATTTTTTGTATAATTTATAAACTTAGAGTTGACAATTATTCATATTCCACAACTTATTTAAGTACAAATTATTTTCTAACGTAATATCTTTAAATTAAAATATTCATATTATTTTATTTAATTAGTAATAGGTTTTATTTCTTTAAATACTAAAAATAATTACAATTCATGTTTAATCACATGAAATAAAATAAATATTATTATAAAATAAATTATTTTAATATTAAATTTTTTTTTGATGCATCGCACAAACACATCCTAATTCATATAGTGCTCGTTTGCTTGGAATGATATGATTAGAAGTGATATATAAGCAAATGATATAATTGAAGCCCATTAGGATATAATATTTTAATTTTATGTTTGGTTGGTATGATTAGTATATAAATAAATTAAAATATAATATATAAATTTACTATTATATCATTTATATTTTTTAATAATTTTTAAATAATTTTCTCATTCTTTCCTATTTTTAGAATCATGGTTTAATTGGAAATAAGATAAAAAAAAAAATAGACATTATTAAATCTTTGTAATTCTTATCACACCTAATCAAGTTTTTCCCCCCTTGATCCATTTTCCAAAGGCAACCATAAATAATGTAGGGTCTAAGATTTATCAAGAATTTTTATCAATTGAAACAAACATTAAAAGAGATTTAATTAGGTATATATCACACATAATCAAGCCAAACAAATTAGGCCATAATGTATTAAAATAAATATAGTTCGAAGATACTTTAATGTCGTTTCAATAATGGGCCCCAACCCATTCGGCCTCTTATTACCCTTTAGACAACAATTTGAACGGTTTCAATTATTTATTATTATAATGCAAAAGTGACCGATAGATTGTGGGCTATATAACGTTTATCAATTAGAACAAATTAAAACATCCAAAGAGCTAGCAATAATGCTGGCAATGAGTCGACTGACTTAGGGTCTAATAACATAATTGTCCCTTATCATGTGGAAGGTTATGAATTCAAATTTGAATAAATTCTTTATATACATAAAAATGTGCAGTTTGTATTTTATTTTATTTGATTTATCAATTAATTTTCACATGAAAGTGTGTGATTAAAAATGAACTAGTTAAATATTTATGCAACTACATCTATTAATATGAAAAAATCTACATGGTGTTGAAAAATACGAGCAGCTTATACAATTAGCTTTGAGATAATCTTTTTAAAATTTTTGTAATTCTAATTGTTTTGTACTACGGTCACCTTTTTTTTTTTTTTTTTTTTTTTTCAATTGTAAAGATATAGCAAAAACTTTCTTGGTTATGGATCCATGCAGCATTTAACAAATAAAGATAAAAAAAAGCACTTGATCTTCAATTTGCTGCAATTTAGGCCGATCGGCAACCAACAACAATCACCCACTCCATATCTAATTTCAATGTGCTACTCTCGCTAAATTTGCTCTCATCTCTTCTCTCGAAATAACTTTAAGTCAAAACGGAAGGCAAAAATTAACACATGGAAAATACCAAAAATATAAGGCAAGAGGGAAAGCTAAATAAAATAATACCTTTGATATGGGTAAGCCTAAAATTAGCCCAATACACTTAATAGACCTGGATACCAGAGCCCAAAACTGTTACTGGCATCTGGACCAACTAGACCCCCCATGGTCGACTAATTCGACTTCCAAGTCAATAACCGTCTCGACCTCATAAGGTCGTAATTCGGCTCTAGATAGGGAACGAAAGGCACCTAAGGGCAGCATGCCACTCATCGCGTCCGCATTAATTGCGTTTCAACCGCTAGGCTATCTGCATTAAATGGATCGACGGCACATCACCTCCGCATTAATGACGGTAAGAGTTCCCATTTTGGTTTAGCCAGACATTTGTACACCTTCTAAATAGGTCGAAAAGACATATCTTGCCCCTATTTGGGGGAACGGCGTGTGAAATACGCTGGAGGAAATATTCGTCTTTTCATTTTCAAACAAACACTATATATACTTCATCCCTCCTTGTCCAGGGTAAGCAAATATCACTCATAAACTGTTACTTTGCCCAAACCTCTCTAGGTCGATTTGCTGACTTAACCATAGAAGGGTCTTAGTCGGGGACCTTCTCGGCTAGCCTTATGTTTGTTCCTTGGCTGCAGGTTCCAACCACTACTTCCATAAAGCATCTCTCAGGTCGGAGGACCCTTCTGGTTGAGGTCAATAGACCCCACAAAAAAAAAAAAAAATCGCATCAACGTCTTATAAAAGCAATTTCGCACAACTCCTTTGTTGAAGCACTCTATTCAATATTTCGAGTCTCAACTCATGCATGGGATAACTGCTCTCGCTTCTCCCTAAAGTTTGGTTCCCAAATGGACCCGGAATTGATTTCAAACTTGGTTAGTGTTGGTATCCCATATTGGTAAAATAAATAAGTTATAGTCTCTATATCATGGTCTTGGACAATCATCACCTCTTGAGTTAACTTTTAAGATTAAGTTAGGTACAAGGTTCATTCTTTAACATGGTAGAAAACATCCTCATATCTCAAAAAATATCCCAACAATTATGCAACCCGCACTTTGTGACAATCTTTACTCACGAGCTATTTATGCCCCAAGGAACTAGTCGACAACTCTTTATAACATCAAATGCCTTCTCAAGTCACCATTGCTGCTCTTTTCCAGGATGCAATTTATGACATCCTCGTTAATGAATAAACAAAGAAATGAAGTGTATGTATTGCCGAAACTCAACTCTAATAACTGTAGCACCAGATAAATGACATCTCCTGTAAAATCTCAAAAGTGCCTCTGTTTTCTCTAAATGGTGCCTTTTGGCACAACTCAAGAGAAGCCTACGTGAGTACTTGATGATCATTGAAACAAGACACTCAGCTTTGCCAATTATGCTCAGTACAAATCAAGAAACAGGAAAATGCACATGCGATCGCTGCACCCTCCGTCGTTGAAAGTGTTGCCATCCTTGGCGAACCCACAACCTCCTCCTTATAGTGTCCTCCCGTAAGTAATGACAAATGTGAGGAATTAGAAAGAGAGAGAGAGATAGAGTGAATAACACTAACCTTTTTTGCAGTGGTCCAAAAAAAGGAGACTAAATTAATAGATCAAATAAAAACAAATAAAATAATCAAAATTATTTTAATAATAACAGAAAATAAATAGAAAAGAGTCAAAAAAAAAAAAATAAACAAGTGAACTATCACGACAAGCTAAAATTAAAAATTAAAATTCAAAAATAGAAATTGTACTTTCAATCCAAAATATATTATTTCCAATCAAAAATAGAAGGTTTGGATAATATACCTCACTTATATCCTAGAAGCACATAGATAAAATTATGGTCAAAAAACAAATATGACTTAATGGGATGGGCCACTAAACCCGCTTAAATAGATCATCAAGCCTAATTGGCTCAATTCACCAAATATTCAATCAATATAAATATCAATATCTACAGTCAAAAAAATATTAAATTATATATTAATTAAGACAGGCACTCTCCCAAGGCAAATATATTCCTTAAGATGAAAACTAACAATTTCAAGATTTTCAAAACGATCCTCCAATCCATTTCTGCTCAACATCTACGTACAAACATCCAAACATGCTTAGAACTCTTGGATTTGTAGTTTTTTTTTTTTTTACCATACCTATGTCCGATGCAATTAATAAAATAACAAATTGTTACTATTTTTGAAAGGAACGATAAGATCCTCCTTTAAAAGAATTATTCCTATTTTTAGAAAAAGTAGATTTTCAGTTAAGTAAAACTTGTTATACATGTTAAATGTAGTAGTTTTAAGTATAACTATAACGGTATAAAAGCAGAAAAAAGGCATGCATGCACGCAAGTCCTATATTACATATATCCCTCCTGAATATGTGTTTTACTTTTTCAGTTAAAAGGATGCAAACTACACATGTTCATAAAATAACTCACATTTAAAAAAAAAAATTCAAAAAAAAATATGAAGCCAATTTAACAACTCAATAAATTACGTTCATTCTGTAACTCACTGAAAATGAACACATATGCATTTTTACTCATCCTAAAACAATATTCTATTTCAATCAATTCAAGCAAAGTCAACGGCTCCCTTTAAATCGATCTAAAGTTTTATGTAACTAATGAAATACAAACCAGCACGTTTGTGGTTTTCCGTTTGTTTTTAAAGGTATTGGTAAGGTAAAAGAAAGAATACTTCCCCAAAATAATCTCTGAAAATGAAATAGAATTAATATAATCTGTGTATTCTCACTTTCTTCTTTGTATCTTGCGGAGGTGAAGGTCCCATGCGATTAAACATCCCCAGCAGATAATCGCATAGGGTCTCACGCTACCAATCCTTGAGCAAAAAGATGTGGATTTTCGGAAGAAAAGGTGCGTCAGGCTTCTCAGCATGCTCAACGGCTGAGGAAGTTGCACGAGGAATTGATGGCTCTGGCCTCGCCGCCATTGTTACAGGTCGTTTCTTTCACTTGGGTTCTTTTCAAAATATGCTGGATTCTGATCATTCTTTGTCGGGTTGGTTTCGATTCGGAGTAAAGTTAACTTTTGCATGGTTTGTCTTGAGAGTTCTGCAGAAATATCTTGGAAGAATGAATTGGGAGAGTGGGGTAGGGAACGTGAAGATATTTGATTTTGTTTTTCGTTTTGTTTTGGGTGGTTAGAAATTGTTTTGAGAGAAAACGTGCAAATATTTTCCAAGGTAATGTCAAGTTAATGTTTTTTATCGTGAAATATCTAATTATATAGTGATATGTTTATGCATGAATAATTATAATGGGAGACATATATCTGAGGATATACATGAATGACTTTGCTTGTTTGGGGAATGGGAAGTACATTTATGAAACATACGTGGGTGTTTTGGATACTGCGCTTCTGGATTAATTTATGTTTTGATTCTTGGATGAGTTAATACTCGGATGGTGCACTTTTTTGTTTTTCTTTTCAAATTTCTTTCTAATTGGTTCTTTTAATTGTATTGCTTTGTTATTGTATCATGGTTCTAGAATGTCTTTGATTTAAGTTTTTGATTACTGGTTATTTCTTACATTAAGTATTGTATAGTTTGATTTCTTGTTTGCTGCTACTGTAAATGATATTTTAAGATTTCTGAGTGACGCCAGGCGAATCTCTATGCCATGGGTTAAGTCACTGTCCTTCTGGATAATGTAAAAAGTGTAGAGCGAGTTAGGGGAGCAAAAAGAACAAGTAGTTAGGGGAGAAAGATGGACAAGTCGTTAGGGTAGCAAATCATGTTCCAGCTGAACTTAAGCTATTAAACTGTTAAGAGACTTAGAGAGTACTGATATTTATCTGTCAAATACTTTAGGTTCTCTGACATGATTATGTAGCTAAGCCATTGTTGCTGCATCTAGTTTTTGTTCATGCTTGTTGATTTTTTTCTGATCATTTTGTGCTTTCTTCCGACTTGTTTGCATTGGGCTATACTTAAGATGGCTCAGGGATCAAACTTAATGGTTTCATATTAATATAAAGATCATTTCAGCTGAAGTTGTGTGGTTCCATATATACTTCCAGTGGCTGTTGTGCAGTAAAAAAGCTTGAAAGTTGAGGACTTGGTTTTGTCCTTGGTTAATTTTATGTCGATATACACCCTCTTAAAATTCTTCACTACTGTTTAAAACTCTCTTACACATTTTGTGGTCCTAAAAAATCATTCATCTGCACTGGTCCCTCATTTCACTTTAGATTAATTTAGTGAGAATGAATGAAATTAGTGCAGCACATAAGTATGAAATTGCCAAAACGATGATAGTAAATCACACTACGATTTAATCATTTGATTTGCATTGATGAAACTACTTTTTCAGATCTTGGTAGCTTATGGGGATGACTCCAAGATTCATCTCATCTTTCCATGTATTAATGCACTGTTTGTCTTCTTTAATTCTCCTCGGCGCTAGCTTAAAAAACTTAAGCATACCTGTTGTAATTGTGGTTGAACAAATGTAGTAGTACTTCTTGCCCATCAAGTCATCTATGAGTGTGTTATTTTCATTTTTTTTAAATTACATTGTTATTTGGTAGGATGACACTATCATTCTGGAGAAGTTGAACCAATTACATGTAATGAGTTAATTAAGAAGGGTTTGAATAGTTGTCTCTTTACCTTGCATGCTCCCCTACACGAAGTGGAATGCAAATGAGGATCTATCACTATCAATAAAGGACAAAATAGGTTTTTTGTGATAAGATAATCTGGGTGGATATGAATTGATTGGATTGAAAACTTCCTGCTCCGTGGCTTGAATACTGGTGAAAATTGCATTCCTTTACCTTTTCTTTGGTTAATGTTTTGATTTTGGTGTATACAACACGTGTTTCAGGAGCATCAAGTGGAATTGGAACAGAGACTACACGGGTCCTTGCGTTGTGTGGTGTTCATGTAATTATGGCAGTGCGTAATGTGGACAGCAGTAAAAAGTTAAAAGAAACAATAATCAAAGAGATCCCCAATGCTAAAATTGATGTTATGGAACTTGATCTTGGCTCCTTTGCATCTATTAGGAAATTTGCATCAGAATACAATTCCTTGGATCTTCCCTTAAACATCCTCATGTGAGTTGCCTGTGATTTAAGATCTTAAATGGGAGTACGTACCCAAAATGCTCTTGAACACTCATTGCTTCTTTTATGTTTTCTTAACCATTAATCAAGCAAAAATCAGGATATTTCTCGTAAGTGGAGCCTGTTGTTTTTAAACTAACATATTTTCTTGATGGATAGCAATAATGCAGGGATTATGGGTCCTCCTTTCATGCTTTCACAAGACAACATAGAATTGCAATTTGCAACTAACCATATAGGTGCATTTTCATTTAGTTCCCCCCAAGTCAGCTGATAATGCAGATATGAATTGCATGATTTTTTGAATGCTTTGAAATTAATTACAGCAAAAGATTCCCTGCTTTTATGCATTACTGATGTAAAAGACTCAATCTGACATAAAAACATATGACACATTCCTGTGACTGAATAACTACACTCTACCACTTTCTGTAGTTGTAAAACTGGAGGATTATAATCTTCTAAATTCAATGTTTTAGTTCAGTGTTCGATTTTGTTCCATGTTCGATTTGATTTTATTGGATCATAGAGTCCTTCACTTGTTAACTCGCCAGTCTATTTAAAAGCTTTGTTGGTATTGTATTCAGGTAGTCCACAGTTTTAATACATTTAAAACATTAAAATCTAAGTGTAGCTTCTTTATATATTAACCTATCAGAGAACTTTGGCATCTAATTTTGGTTTTTCCATCCAATTTCCTGACTAAATTTGGGCTTTTCAGTTGAAGTTATCGAAGTTATTGAATGTTTTCTGAATCCAGGTCGATATGTCTTTCACCCATTTTTCAGTGTTTGTCAGCTTCGAGTATTCCTAATTAAAATTTAAGTGGAATTCTCATTAAAGACTAAAAATATAAACAGTCTTTGGGTCCGAAAAATTTTAGCCTTGTCCCAAAATAACTCTTGTCTTCACCTGTAGGCTGCAGATTCAATGTTGTTGATGCCACTGTAATAATTTCTTGTTTGTTGATTTTGTGTGCTTGCTTTGTGTGTTAATTTGCTTCCACTATGATGGGCTTCTTCTCTTCAAATACAAAGAATATGTTTCTGAGTTTGTCCTTGTTCTTACTTTCTGGTGCAGGTCATTTTCTTTTGACAAATCTTTTACTGGATAAAATGAAAAAGACTGCACGTGAGAGCAAGAAAGAAGGAAGAATTGTCAATGTTTCATCTGAGAGTCATCGTTATGCCTATCGTGAAGGCATTTGTTTGGATAAAATCAACAATAGATCAAAGTAAGTTGTGATGAAGATTTTTAACTTAGTACTACCCATCTGTATCATTAATCATACATTTTAGTCGACTAACCTGTCTTTTCAATATTAAATGATGTCTCATTTTGAAATATAGCATGGAGTTCTTGGTGAGTTAAAACAGTGAAAGTTTTGGGTATAGGTACAATTTCCTCTTTAAAGTAGTGATGGAGAACTAGTGTTGTCTTCAAGGCATTATTGATAATTATTGAAATTTTAATTTGTTTGATGATCTGTTTTGCATGTGAACTCACACATACAATTGAATAGTATGGTCACAAAAATTTAAGGCTTTCACAATTTGCCAACTATTACACATAAAGTGATTTTAGACAGCGATAATGACGTAAGGTAGATGCTTTATTTCTTCCTCAAATATGTCATCGATGCACAAGTGTTTCATGAAGGTGGATGCTATGATTTCAATATTGAAGAATAATGAATTTGTCTTGTTAATGGAAAGAAAATGTTTCTGCATCTATGATACATATAGATGGTCCAAATTGTTTACCTCTTCGGTTCAGGCTTTTGGTAAAATTATGGGGACCTTCTAGCAGTTTTTACTAGGTTCACATCTTCATAGCAGATAAAAAGTTGATCTAACAATTAACCACCTATAAGGACCCATGAAGATACCTGCTTTTATTTGAGTCATTCAAATACTATTGGATGTCTTATTTGTTTACTGTAATTCATTTAACAAGTCAAATTCCTATGTTGTTGCACTACAGTTACAATAGCATACTCGCTTATGGACAATCAAAGCTAGCTAACGTATTGCATGCTAATGAGCTTGCAAGGCGCTTGAAGGTAATCTATGTAGAAAACTGTAAGGGGGCATCCAAGGTATTTTCAACCTTTGGATCCTGATTGTGACTGTCATTACAAATGCTATCTGGCAACACTTTCATTTCAAGTGTATATTCATATCCATATTCAATTAATGAGGTTAAACTAACTCATTTTTACGTTAAGCAAACTGAAACCGTTTCACTGAATAAGGTTGCCCTTTCAGCTTGTATCAGCAAAAATCCGAATTTGTGTAAATCAACTGCTGTACATCCAGAATTGAAGTCTGCAACTACATGTTTACTGACTTTTCCGTTTTTTCATTTTATGAACACCAACACAGTGTGGGTTTTGCAGCATGCTCTTGTGGCGATAAATGAAAATTTTCCTATGTAGTATGCGGGCAGAGCATAATAACATTTGATATTTGCTACAACAGGAAGAAGGGGTTGAAATAACTGCTAATTCGCTACATCCTGGAGCAATTGCCACCAACATTCTGAGGCATCATGGTTTCGTTGAAGGTGAAGGCCTAACCCATTCAGATAATCTTAATGTGCTCTAAAGATGATGAAACACTCTGTATTTTGGTTGTTTAATTCCATAAAGTGCTGCAAAGGCCATTCTAAACTGGATAAAGTTGGTACTCTGTGTGAATAGAGGAACATAAGTCATTTCTGCAAGTTCTTTGTCTTGCTAAAATGCTAGTCGATCACAAAAGATAGATAGGATCAGAAAACAAAACAGTTTAGTGTGAATGGATAAGAATTCCAAGGAAAGGGGTAAAAGGATGCTGTATTATCTCTTGAAAAATGAAAAGGAGCCACGAAAAAGATGTTTGGCTGTCTGATGTCTGTTTATTGTTTTACAGGTTTAGTTAACTGGGTTGGCAAATATTTCCTCAAAAATATTCCTCAGGTTTGTTAATCTTTCCAGTCCAGTTCAAACATTCAGATACACCTGTGTTCATATAAATTCTTCAACTGAAAAAATTCATCGGTTGGTTCCAGGGAGCTGCAACAACATGTTATGTAGCTTTGCATCCACAGGTTAAGGGGATAACCGGTCAGTATTTTGAGGACAGCAACATTGGCAGAGCGAGTTCACTGGCCAGAGATGCTGAACTGGCAAAGAAACTATGGGATTTCAGCTTGAACCTGACAGAAACCAAGTAATTTGTTCCGCAGCCTCACCAATTTGACAATTTATAGTTTTACGCCCTCGGTCTGTAGATGTTTACCTGTGTCTTATTACTTCTATACGTTCCTGTAAACTAATAAAGAAGCAAAAGTACATGTGAGCTTGAAAAAAGTTTAAAGACATTAAGAGAGTATTTGGGTGAGTTTATAAGTTTTTCAAAATATTTTATAAAATGTTTAAAAGCTTGTAAAAAGTTAGGGTCTGTTCTTTTGTGTTTTTGGCATTTTTTGGAAAATATTTTGAGAGAATAGGTTTTTGGGAGAAAGATTGAAGAATGTGTCAAGCGTTTCTTTTTTATTTTGAGAAAACACGAAAAATAAATTGAGAATGAGTTGTTTGTTTCTTTGTGTAATGGAAGAAGATAAATTTTACTGTACATGTCAAATTAGTTGCTTTTTTGTTAGGTTTATAGGGTAAAGTAAATTTTTTTATGTAATGTATGTATGTGTATTTATAGTTAATGATGATGTGTATGTGTGTATATATATGTGTAGAGATTGATATATGATTGAAATAAAATTATGTGTAATTAACTTAATTGGTAATTTATTCTAAAATTTATATTTTTATAAATTTAACATTAACAAATGATGTATTATTTGAAAAAAAAATTATTAATAAATATTAATTATTTATGATATCATAATTATATTTTAATTATAAAAAATTGGCTTAGATCATAGTTATTAATATCAACTTATATAAAAAATTTAATTATTGTACATTAATTATTAACTAATTACTATTTATTAATTAAAATAAATTATTTAACTATTTATTGTTTATGATTTATGTACAAGTAAAACTTAGTTATTGATTTAAATAAAATAATTCATTTAATAATTTATATATATATATACAATACTTAATAACAATTCATCAAATTAAAGAAATAAATAATTTTATATTATATGAAATAAAATTATCTTAAATTATTTATTAAACAAATAAACATAATATTTAATTATAAATAAAATATGAAACATAATTAATATATAAACAATAAATTATTCAAACAATTAAATAAATTAATTTAACACGTTATTTAATTACTTTAACTCATTATTTAATTAGTACATTATTTAGTAAAGAAATTACTTAGTAAATAATAAAATAATTTTTAAAAGTGTCACAATATACCATTTATTGGGACACTTTTGAGTGTCTCAATAGACCTTTTTTCTAGTAGTGGACATAAATCATGTCTTTTAGTTCAAAATGTTGTCTCTTCCTTTGTAGTTGCAACTTTGCATAGAGTTATAACGTAACCTGTAAATAGTAGTACCTAGAATTACCAAACCAAATCATTGAAATGCGAAGCATAGATAGCATTCTGTCTGTGTCACTACACTGCACATTTGTACACTATCCATAAATATAGAGTTCTAAGTCAGTAAAGTTCGCTAGTTTCGTTCTATTGGATTGCTACATTAGACCGCAAAAAAGTTATTGCATCTTGGGAGGTTAATCACCAGGAGCCTTCTACCACCATATGAGGGGCAATATAAGCTTAAGGATATTGTTAGAGCAATAGACCTCAGCTTATAAAGTTTCTGTTTTACATTCACGTAGGCTTTCTACTCACTATTTTAGTGCACTGATGATTTGATAAGGGTTACTTCTTTATTTTATGTGATTAATACTACTGTAAAAAAAATATTTTGTGTTTGTTACACTGTCCTGCCTAATTAATATATTTTATTTGTTACGTATTTTATCTATATGCTCACATATATAGCACAAGCATATCGGTTCTCCACTAAAACAATTAATTTGTTATACATAGGTTTTAATCCGCTATTTATAATATTTTGATATAAGAACGTAACTGATATTTCGGTTCAAATAAAAATTGCTTCACCAAGAATTTTTTATGTTGGAAGAAAATCTCAATTGGGATAATGTCTATGTAACTTATGAGGATGAAAATAGCGACCTAAAGCTCTTGCTAACAATGAAAAGACTATCAAAAGATTAAAATCAACTTTGAATTATTGGTCTCATATGCAAATAATTGGGTAAATATCTAAGATATTATTATTCCAAATCTTCATGATTTTGGCTTGTTGTGAATCACGGTACTCTCGCTTTTCAGCTATTGGAGAGAGATAGATTGTCAATTTGGTTGAAATTATTTTTCTAATGTTTCGTGCATGTTGGTGGCTGCTAGCTACAAAGAAATACTTTCTTATTGTCTCTTGTCAAACGAGAAGCTTTGTGTGGAGTGTTAGACTGGGAAAAGAAAATTTCGGGTTGAAAGATTTTTGGCTGTTTCTTGTTTATAATATGTAATGAGATGGGGATAGCAATAATAGTGGTAGAGATGAAAGGTGAGAAAGCAGAACAACAATAAAAGAAAATATAGGTAACAAATGCAAAAACCAAACTGAAATTTATAAAGATGTAATTCTAAATTCCTTACCGGCACAATTTAAATCTACATGCGGAATATGAATTTAATTTTCTTATTCTAATGGACTTTTTAGCCATTTTTATATTTGTCAAACTAAATCTCATACCTGAAAGCAAACAAGCATTAGGATATAAAAGTGTTTCCTAGATAAGTTGATTGATATAAGCCTAGAACATCGTAGCAACATTCTTTTTTCCCCCTATAAAAAAGAAACCTAGCAAGGCCCGGAGAAAGAGTAGATACTTTCTCTTTAATTGAAAAAAGAGCAGGGTAAATAAGGATGACCAACGTAATAATTCTTTTTTGATGTAATTATAGGAGTCCTCCATCATTCTTTTTCGGCATAATTATAAGAGTACTCCATCATTGTGAAATGTCTCGTTTGAATCATAACTAATGCCTAATAGACGAGCTCGTCACCACAACTCCACCAAAGTGCTAATCAACCGAAACCCCTCCATCACAAAGGTGACTGGTTCATAGATTAATATTGTAAGTGGTTTCAAACAGATAACCTCCTTATGGCAAGTTGAGGGTCCTATCCAACTAAACTACCATCTCGGTAGTGAGAAAGAGTAAGTATTGGCAATCCCTTGTCATGTAAAATTTCCAATCCCTCCAAATATAATTTAAACATAATATGTATCAATTTGCTTGTTTTTCACACTATCCAACCAAAAAAAAAAAAAATGGAACAAAATAGATATGATTGTCTCTTCTCTTAAAAGGATAAAAAGTATCAATCCCTGTACACAAGTGCATGATATAGAAATATTTATATGAAAAAAAACACACACACACACACACTCGACTAAGAGAAATATATTCTCATAAGCAAGAAAATGAAATGACAGTCAAAAAAATCTCTAATTATAAATCTTTCATAGAATTTATAGACCGAATTAGGTGGGACATTTTATTTCTTATTTCAAGTAAACAAATACAAAGTTGATCTATTATTTTGCCAAAGTAGAAAAGGGGATATAGAAGATAAAAGGGTTCATTCTGTCATCTTCCTCTTTTGACAAAAACAAAAACCATCGGACCAAAGTAGACACAAATGGTTGATTCATTGTGAGAGGCACCTTAATCATAGAGTAAATTAGTCGCCCACTTTTTGAGCGGGTGATTAATTTATCCCTTATTAAGGTATATCCATCACAACGAATCATGAAAAAGACTGCCTGTATAGTATCGATTAATTATTATTATGCATCATATTCACAAATTAAACCTCCCAAATTTTATCCTAATATAATTAACCCCTCATTAATCATTAATTAACCACTTCCAAATGTGCATGATCAGAAATACCATTACCATTAGCGAGACCTTCCTCCCCCTCACGTGCCTCCCCCCCGCCAGTTTTCTTCAAAATTCCAGACAAGTCCCTCGGAAACACCTTCACCTTCAGACCATCCTTCATGAACAACGTCAGCGACATCTTCTGCTCCACCTTGTGCCCCGCCGCCGCCACCAGCCTGTGCCGGAGCAACACCGCCGCCGCGATCGACTTCATCTGCAAGTAAGCCAAGTCCTTCCCCAGACATATCCTCGGCCCAGCATTAAACGCAACGAATTGGAACTGATCCTTGGCTTCAAATTTCTTCCCATCTTCCGACAACCATCTCTCCGGCTTAAACTCTAGGCAATCATCGCCCCATATGTATTTCATTCGACCCGCCGAATAGATCGAATAAGTAATATTCGAGCCTGCGGGCACAAATGTCCCATCTGGTAATACATCATCGGCGATTACATGCTTAGAATCTTCAGGCACAGAAGGATACAACCTTAGAGTCTCCGATAGCGCCGCCTTAAGATATATCAATCGATCAACTTCTTCGAACACCAAGGGATCATCGAGCCATTTCGAGGTGTCGCCGCCGCGAGTTTCCATTAAAATGGAGCAAAGTTCGATTAAAATTTTCTCTTCAACCCTAGGGTTTAGCGTGACCAACCAGAAGAACCAGCTGAGCGCCACCGAGGAGGTGTCTCGGCCGGCGAGGATAAAATTGAGGGCTACGTGTTGGAGAAATTTATCGGTGTAGGACTCCTTTTTCTTCATGAACCTCGACAACAGATCATCGTGTAGGGACCCACCGCCGTTTTGCTGATTGGCTAGCTCCAGCTTACGTGTATTGATGACATTGGTCATGTAATCATCCACGTGTTTTAGGCTGTGGCTCAAGCTGAGCTCCATTCCTAGCCTGAGCCATTTCTTAAATTTCCAAATGAACTCGGGCAGAATGAACCGTTGCAAAGAGGCTTCAGTGGCTCGATCGAAAGCCGAAGCGAAGCTGTTTTCGGGGAGTCCAGGGGAGAGAGTTTGGGGATCCTTGCCAAAAGCCAAGCCACATATGTTGTCAAAAGTGAGCCGCAACAAGAGGTCTTGCAGATCAACCGGCTTGCCCTCGAGCTGAGCTGTTCTTAGAATGGGACAGAACCTATTCTTGATGGCTCGGCTGACCCAGCGAGCCATGGCTTGCCTGAGTGTTCTGGTGGTGAATTCCAGTGCGGCAGTCTTACGCTGGAACAGCCACGTGTCCCCATCGGAATTGAAGATCCCCTGCCCCAGTAAATCATGAAACACAGCTTGCCAGGTGGGGCCTTTGGGGTAATTATCGAACCTAACCTTCAAAATGTGCTCTAAGTTCTTGGGATCGCACGTGACTGTCACGAGGCCCTGCTTCCGGGCCAGAAATGGAATTGCAAATATGCACGTCTGGTACGTACCGCCGCAGGCCCGGAGATTCTCGGCGATCCATTCATGCATGCGGCTGTTGTTCTCAATTAGGCCCGGAAGACTGCCCAAAACGGGCCACAATCTAGGGCCCTTGGGACCCTTCAAAGATCTCGTAATTGATCGGAACCAAACAAAATAAGCTGCTAGAAAGGCTAAAATCATCATGGCCGTTGACATATCCATCAAGCCCACCTTCTTTTCCTTCACCAGATTCCTCAAAAAACCACTGCACAGAAAATAAAACCACCATTTCTTCAGAGTTAAAACAATAAATGACTCACCTGAACAAAAAAAAAAAAAAAAAAAAAAAAGAAGCAGAAATGCAAGAGTTTCTGATACCTACCCTGTAATAATATGAACTGAAAAGAGCTTCAAGTTTGACTATGAAACATCCAAGAAAATCAAAATCCCAGTTAAAATGATGTTACAAAAAATGGTATGGTATGGTATATGATATGATGGAGAAAGAGAAACTGAGAAAGAAAATGAGAAAAAAGATTGAGCAAGAAAAGGCAAAGAAAAAGAAAAAAGTATAGAGATTAATGGCTACAATGTGATGAAGAATTAGAGGAAAAGAAGAGGGCTATGGGACGAGAGATCTGTGAGTGACAGAGGGGAAGAATAAAGTGATTTATAGAGAAATAAAAGAGTGGCAATAAATATTGGGGCCTGGCTGTTGTTGAAACTTTCTCTGCATATATATATATATATTATATACTGATATACTTGCATATATATACACACACACACACACACATATATATATATTTCATCATCATCCTCTCTAGAGTTTGAACTCACTATAAATCTGTAAACCAGCGACATTAAATGCCAGCAGAGGTCGTTGGACCAGTAGTGGTATTAGAACAGTCCAAATAATTAAATAGCCTACTAAGAAAATAATTCTCCACCTCCAAATTTGATCTGTATTAATCTCCATATACTGTGACTTTTGAGGAACAAAAATGAAGAAAAACCACACAATATTTGAAGTCATCCCATTAAATTTATGTCTTACTCAACTTCAAAAGAAAACCCATCCATTAACTTACCTCAAACCCTTTTTTATTTTCTCTCTCTCTCTCTCTCTTTTTTTTTTCTTTTTGATTTGTTTTGTCGTCCTTGCTAGGGGAAAATAAATTGGGATGATTACGGTGCCCTCTTTTGTAATTGTATTTAATTACATAAACGTCCTCCTTTGATTTCAAAATTATATATACTTTTTTTATAATTTATTTTCATTTTATAAACTAGTCCCCTTTATTAGTCAATCTAATAGAATTTGATGATATTGTCACTAATGTTGAAAAACTTTCAAATTATCCTCACATATATTCATGAGAGAAAACAATCGAGAGAGATAGAAAGTAATTGAGAGAGAAAGATGATGGCAATTGAGAAACAAGGGAGATAGCCGAGTAGAGAATAGTTAAAAAATGAGTGTTTGGGGAAAAAATTGCATAGTACAAGTAGAAAGGTCATTTTAACCTCTTAAAATTATTTGTTTTGTGTGATCTTTTTTTTTTTTTTAAATCAAACTTTATCGAAGGATAAGTTACTTTCATCAAATTCCAATGGCTAAAGGGAGGTATTTATAATCTTAATATCAAGAGCGGTGGTAAGTGTAATTATCCATAGTAATAATAGGGGAGGATATATAGTGTAATTAGTCCAAACAATTTTTTTCTTTTTTTCTTTTTTTCTTTTGTTAATAATTTGAAAAAGTCATGTACAGTCACCTAATTTGGCAGGAAGGAGGCTCCTTCTTAAATTCCTTCATTCAATTGGGAGGGAAAAAGTAAATGAGATTAGTTGAGACGACATACATGTGCATGTCCATATATATATATTGTACATATATGCATATAAATATACATACATGTATACATGTATGTATGCGTATGTATGTTATGTGTGTAGAGATATACATGCAATTAATCAAATGGAGTAGTGAGGAATTAATTAGTGGAAATTAAATGGATATCACAAGAGATTGGAAAAAGAAGTGATGTGAGGATGCATGCTTCATGGGGCATTCAGTTTTAGTGTTGTTACATGTGATGAGAGGCAGAGCCAGTTAGGTTTTCGGATAGCCGACCCACCCAAAACCATTAATGTTTTTAACCCCCATGCATTACTGTATAATTCATCATATCATAGTTATACATGTAGGATTACTCAATACTTTATTAGTAAAAATTAATACTATATACCTATATAATGCAGGTAGATACAAATAACTGAAATATTTTCATTTGTTTAGACATTCTAAACTAATTAACAAATATTATTCGTACTTTTATTTCAAAATTACTTATAAACACATATCATGCATATGTAGGGGTGGGCGTTTGGATCGGATAATTTGGGTATCGACTCAATTCAATCGGATATTACTTGATTCGAAATATTTTTTTTTATTTAAAAGAATTTAAGAGTTGGGTACCCAATCCGAACAAAATTTGGGGTCGGATAGAAATTAAGTCCTACCCAATCGAATAGTTTGGGTACCCAACTTAAATTTATATATAAATAAATATTTATTATATGTAATTATATATCTAAATTTACATATATTTTACATACATATATTATATATACTATTTTATATATGTTATTTATATATAATATATATTATAATATATAGTGATTGTATTTTAAAGAGGTCAAACCTCGGCCTATGTCATGCCAGAGGCCAAACTTCTATCCCAGTCAAATTTTATTTTTAGTTTAAGTTTTTTAGCTTTAATATGTTTATATTTAAAATTAAAACAAAATCATCATGTCGAGTATCAGAATTCAAATTTTCCAATTAATTCGAATCAGTATCGAATAATTAAAATTACTATCCAATATACTGGGTATAATCCAACCCGAACTACTCGAATTAGTGATATTTGATTCAAACGCCCTCCCTTTATGTGTGTTCCCTTGCTAATAAGTAATATAGTACTACATGTTGACAAATAAATTATAATTTTTATTTGAAACATAAGAGTTTTTGTTAATACTACTTGTAATTGTATGAGTTGAGCATTGCACAATCGGAAAATGTTACTATAAATAATTTTTGAAAATGTTAATGCTAGATAGTTATCTCTACCATTATATAATAATTGTAAAAAAAAAATAAAAAAAAAAAAAGCCATGAGAATGTTTGGTTATGTTTTTTGTGTGATTTTATTATGTGTTTATTATGTATTTTGGGAGAATAAATTATTGGAGAATGTGAAAGTTATTTTTTGATATGTTTGTTTATGTTTGGGGGAGACGTTTTTGACTATAGCAGTCAAATCAATATTTTTTTGTTGAATTTTTTGGGTGAAAATGGAAATTAATGATTTTTTTAATATTAAAATAATAATAAAATATATAATATATATAATATGTATGTATATATTGAAAAATGTGTGCTTTGAAGGGAAAATGGGGATATATTTAGTTATGTTTTTCCAAAACAATGTTTATTTGAGAAAACATAAACCAAACATTCCCCACATGAATACAAGAATTAAAATAATTGCACTTTTGCTTCGAACAATTCATTGAAAATCATATTTTACTTATACTTCTCCAAATTCATGTATTAATTTACTTTTGCACTTGTTAAGCTGAATGTTTTACCACATGAAGTTACAATGTTCAATATATTCACACGTGCGGTAATTTTCTAGTCAAGAATTAATGAACAAATTATACATAATAAGCTCAAATTGGAGCCATTAATGGCTCATAGAATTGTAACAGGGAGTTTGGTCATGTTTTTATTTTTATTTTTTAAATATTACAATTTTAAAATGTGAAAAGTTAGTTAGAGTAAATGAGTTGAAAATAAATTTGTATTTGAATAGTTTGTTGGGAAAATAATGATTATATAGGGTTTAATAGGTTGTAGGTGGAGAGAGAAAGCAATAATGAAAAAAAAAGAAAAAATATATAAATTATTGGGAGAAGATATATATGTTATTGAAAAATATGTTTTAAGATAAAAATGAATTGGAATATTGGTAAAAAAGATGATAAGTTGTTGTAAATTCATTTTTAAATAGTAAATCAACAAAAAAACAAAATAAAAACATAAACAAACACCCTCTCATCTTTCTTTCTTTCTTTCTTTCTTTCTTTAAGATGTTTTTATTATCACTTAATTTTGTATCTTCCCATTTGAAGATGCTAATAGGAGTTGACATCCACTAGCCAGTAGACAACATTATTAACAGTATAATTATGGCACCAACCCACTAATATATGTACATAAGTATTCACTTTATAGCAACAATTAACTACTAATTATTATAGTACTGCTTTTTAAGTATATAAGGTGAAAAAATTAATTAGCCTACTTGATATTAATTCAAGATTGATTATTACAAATTAAGGAAACTCATTCAATTCATTTTAATTTATTAAGCATGACAAATTAAGATTGAACATTTTCAATTAACATTTAAAGCTCGACTCAGAATCGAATCAATTGGTGATTTGTAATAAAATATATATAAAAGTATTAAGCTATTCAAATTTAACTCATGTTTAATTTGATTAGAGCTTGTTAAAACATAATGTTAAACTTGGTCAACAAAAATTTTAACAAATCAAATTTGATTAATTTCTTGGGCCCAATGTTGTCTGATTTTGTCAATTTGGTAACGGGTGTTGGGAATTAATTAAAGCCTTTTAATCTGGTACTAATTAAACTATATGTACAAGTTGCAACTATTAGTTGCAAACCGCGCGCAACCGGACAGATTTCGGTAGTCGCTTTAAATTGTTGGACTCTATATGGTCCATAGGTCTAGTACATTGTTTTAAATTTTATCATTAGAATCTTTTATTTTAATAACAATATTATCCATATGAATAAATAAGCCACCACGAGAAATTAAAAAAAAAAGTATAATATAAAAAAAATTACAAAATATATAATCAAGTGGTAAAAAAAAAATTATTGTCACTCTATAATTTTGACAAAATTAGTGAGGATAAAAGTTACTTTAAATTGCTATTGTTGAAAATTAATGACATGCTCATAACAATAATTAAATGAAAATAAAAATCGTGACTACTATTAGCATTAAGTCTAAAGAACACTAATGAGATAAATTATCGAAAATTAATTATCAATTGTTTAGGAATCAATATATCTTCTCATGTAGTTACTTAGTACATCAATAAATCAATGGTTAATTGGGTTAAAATTCCCAAACCCACATTTCATTTAGGATTCAATACCCAAATAAAATAAAATAAAATAAACAAGAAGAAGAAGAAGAGTTTTAGCTTCCCAATCTCACTTTTAATTTAGCAATCACTACCCTGCACCTATAAAATTACCAGATTGCCTTCCATTTGAACACAAAATTACCAAGAATGGGCGTTCATCTCTCTGTGTTAAAATGGATGGAAATCGCATCCACGCTTCTTACTCATTTTCTCTTCCTCTTTTTT
Source organism: Jacaranda mimosifolia (assembly GCA_018894105.1). NCBI lineage: Eukaryota > Viridiplantae > Streptophyta > Magnoliopsida > Lamiales > Bignoniaceae > Jacaranda > Jacaranda mimosifolia. The sequence continues at coordinate 34,052,292 of CM032119.1, forward strand.
TTTTTTTTTTTTTTTAAAAAATCGTCAATCGATCCCTTCTTCTCCATTTTCCTCTAATTTCTCTCTTTGGCTAAAGCACCCGTTCACTGTGAACTGCTTTTTTGAAGACTCCCATCTAGTGTCTAAAGCATTCCCGTCTATGTTTTCGTCTTTTTCTCTTCTTCCATCAGTTTTCTTTCATTTCGCATACTTTCCTTAGATTATAGAATGTATTTTTCTGTTAAAATGATGGGTTTGTAAGTATATTTGTGATATGTTCGTGAAATATACCTGAAACCTGTGTTTATATACGCATTTGAGACGAAAAGGTACTTGAGTTCAAGTTTTTTGTACTTAAAGGTAGTATTTTGTGCTAAAATCAATAACATTCAGAAAGCCTAATATATTGTTATCGAAACCTTATTTAGTCTAATTTGTACTTAAATTTTCTATTTTAGTTGTTATGAAAGTTCTTTTAAGTTAAACAATATCTTAATTTTGTAATGATTGAATTGTTTCACAATACAATTAATATAGGGTATGTTGGCTGCTGAATTTTTAGGGCTTATATTCAAAATATAGTTTGTTTTGAAAGGTTTACAGTATGTTTAGCCGTTTGCTATTGTTCATGAAGAAAAATATAGCATTAATTTATTGAGTATAGTCTCCATATATATATGGTACAAAAGTACTCTATTTTAGTATTTTTGTTTACATTTTTATACTGCAATGAAGGAGTTGGAACCCAAATGGGTTCCAACACATGCACACCCTTAAACAAACCCCATTCTATATATTTGATAATATGCCACAATTAAACTATTATAGTTTCAGTAGAGCGCAAGCAATCATTAGACAATTTAATGTACGAACAACTTCATTTGTCTTTAGTGAAGACGTCGAAATTCCTTTTTGGGGTCCAAAGTTTTGTTTAGTTTAGGGGTTGTCTCATGTGGGGCAGCCTGTCAATGTTGATCTAAAGATGAACTCAGATATTGTTGATCGCTTGTTTTCGAAAAAAATATTTAAATGTTAAACATGTACAAATATTTAAAAGGTTACAAGAATTTGTGGATAAACATAGGATATTGAAGATTTTGTTAGGTTGTATACACTTTTTGTTTTTAATTGTATTTTGTTTCCAATGAGCAACTACTACATGCCTCGTTTTGTCATCCCTTAAGTTGATGATCTATCTTTTGTTGGATTGTATGCATGGAGGAAGGTTGTATACAATTTTTCAGTTAAAGAATTGAGAAACTACGTCAAAGGTGAGACGAATGAGGTGCAAAGGAAGAAATATTTTGATGGTTGTAGAGTTGGTCTATTGGTGAGTTCCTTTGAAGCTTTAAATTGTAAAATTGTTGTCATTTACAGTAAATTATTATTATTTTTTGCTTTATGAACAATAGGGATAGCTGCATAAGCACATTCCTTCTTTGGGGAAACCAAAATGCTTGTATGGATGCCCACGGTTCTTTGACAGCAAGATTCCCAAGAATGAGACTAATGCCAAGAAAGCTTTGAAGCAAATTAAAAGGGAAAAGGTGAAAGTTTATTTTTTATGTTTAGAATGATTCCCTATGAGTTTGACATTTGAAAGAAATGTGTAAATTCCTAATATAACAGATCGTGCCTATCTATCTCTTTCCTAAGGAGGAGAAACTCGTCGCCGCAACGCAAGTAATTATTAAGATGCACATGATTACTACTTGAAGTTTACTTTATTATTACATTAATAATTTTGTGCTCTTCATACAGGTTTCTATTGTGTCAAGCTATGATGTTTTAAGTTTTGAAGCTCAGTTGAGGCAAAAAAATGAAGTGGAACTGTTGAAGCACATAATTAAAATTTTGGAGAGGAAAGGAAAGGTAGGCGATGAGGAAAGGATGGCTGAAAAGGAGAAAGATAATGAAGATGAGAAAGATGAAAAGAAGGACAGTGATCATGCTGTTGCTGTTGCTGGTGGTGCTTAAGACAATTATGAGAAACCACACCTAAAGTCTACTCTTGATGAGTTTGAGACTCCGAGTAATGTTGATGATGGTCATAACAATCATGATGGTGATAGTGTTGGTGATGCTGATGCTGACATTGAGAGGGATAAAGAAGAGAAAGACAATATTCCACATGAAGAAAAAAGCAAGAAGAAGCATGACCATACATGTTCTATTGTCCGAGGTGTGAGAACAAGCGATGATCAAAAGAAAAAGAGAAAAGATGATGACTTTGTCCCACCTGCCCACTCCAAACCACCAAAGAGAACCAAAGTTGGTGCCTGTAGAGGTCATGGCAGAGGCAGGAAGGCCTTAAAGAAAAAGCTTGCAGAGGTGACCTAAGGTACAACTAATGACACTAATGATGCTGACGAAGTGGCTCAACATACTGAAAAGAAGAAGATTGATGCAGAAAAAGTGAGTTTAAATACTGTGGTGTCTGATGTTTAGTATTTGATTTCTTTATAAAAATACCAGAAGTGTGAATAACAAGTATTGTAAATTGGTTTTTGAATACTGAAATTACTGAGAAAGAATATGGCCTCCTATTTTTATTTCAATACAAATTATATATATCCTATAAGGTGCCATCATTGTGTATGAAGATGTTGCTGTTGAAGTTTCTCAAATTAGCCTAATTAAATTTCAATCGAGAAAAGAGTATAGAGTGCGTAATGACATTCCTGGCAAACAACAAAGCATTATTAATTTGTTTTTGTCTCAACCCAATTTGGAGTAATAATTCTCTTATACTTGTGTAAATAGATATTAAGAATTTTAAGGTTCTCTTAACTGATATGTTGACTAGTTTTGTAGTGTCATTATTTGGGACAAACCTAACCACTTTATAAGAGGAGATATTTTGTGTGATTTGTTATTTGAAAAGGAGTTGAGAGGTGATTTGATTGATTGCTACTTGAAAATACTCTGCAGCAGCTTTTCCCATGCATCTTGTGGACATGGAATATGGTGTATGTCTACCATAGTTCAAGTAAATAATTCTTAAAATATTCGGCAATGTATATGGTAAAATGACTACTAATACCAATAAAATTTAGAGACTGCAATATTGAACAAATTGGAGATGCTGAACAAGAAACGTACAATAAAGCCATAATAATATCCAATGTTTCTTGAGGAAATGAATGTTAGTTTACAAAAGATGCTTAAGCAGCTAAATATGGATGTCCTGACCTGGTGCCGGTTTGCTATCTTTCCAATTGTGTATAAATTCCATTATTTCCTATTGATTTTTGATGCAGCCACAAAGAAGTTTACACAGATGAACTCCACTTGGACCCCTATGTCAAAAGCTGCAACAAGAGTTTATGTAAGTTCTTTATCTTTTAAAATTATTCATGTAAACAAGTACACAACATATAATAAATGATGTTATTATTACGCTTTACAAGGTATATTTTTAGCAGGATACTTAGGCATTCATTAGGGTATAATGTTGGAAAAGGGGACCTCCAATATGGCTACTGCCGCCAACAAGTTGGCGAACTGGACTGCAGAGTTTATTGCTGTCTTTAGGCTGAATGCTATGCAGGGAACCAAAAAGACTTTTGGGACTATGCAAACTTATGTTCCATTGATGCATATCGGGCAATAGACATGAGCATGGCTTATTGCATTCTCATACAAAGTTTCAGCACTAGCTGCCTAAGTACAGTATTTCTCTTTGTATTCTTAGTATACTGGACCAAACATGAAGTATTATTTGTGTGATTGTTGGTATGAGTTGTAGCATGGATGAGAACGATGTGGTTAGATATGTTAGTACACAAGTGGAGTTCAATAAAAAAAAAGCAAAATATGTTAGTACATAACCTTTTACCATAAGTACACGACATATACAAAAATGGTACATCAACACTATTCCCAAGTACATAAATGATGGAACTGAATACTTTTTTCCAGAGTTTTGGTATCATTCTCAGCACATGAGGGAACGTTCTTCATTATGCTTAATCTTTCCATTTCATGATCATCAAACCATGAAGTCTAATCAAAATATTTTATTGGGTTGTTCCACACATTGATTGAGGTCAAATTTGTTCTTTGTAAAAGCAAGTACATAATTTACCACAAGTACACAACATATACAAACTGAGTACATAGACCCTACCCCCAAGTACACAAATGTCAGAAGTAGGTACTTTTTTCTAAATTTTCGGTATCATTCTCAGCGCATGAGAGACGTTCTCCATTCTACTTTATCTGCCTATTTCACAATCATAAGACCACGAAGTATGATTATAGGGACTCATTTGGTGATTTATGATCCTTCCGACTAGTCTTTGGACGTCCCTAACCATCTTGGGCGGAGAGATATCCTAGATTGCCTGAATCTTTTGTGGGTTCATTCGACACCCTTTTGGTTGACCATGTAACCCAAGAATTTTCTGCCTCGTACCCCGAATGTGCACTTGCTGGGGTTAAATTGTATCCCAAAGGCTATTAATATTGAGAATGTATGGTCGAGGTCGACTAAATGGTTTACCTTTTTTTCTGTCTTGACAATCATGCCATCGGCTAGACCTCCATCGTTCGACCAATCTCATTTTTTAACATACAATTCATCGGTCTTTGGTAAATTGCTCTGACATGTTTGAGATTGAAAGGCATGATAAAAAAATAATATAAACTATTTGGGACCACAAAAGAGGTTTTGTCTCTATCCTCGGGATGGCACCCCCTCCTACACCACCACCTATCATCACTAAATGAGTCCTGGGTGCAATGCTTTGTGATTTTATGATCGTGCAATGCCCAGATTAGGCCGAATAGAGAACAATCCCTCATGCGCTCAGAATAATATTGAAAATCCAAAAAAATTATCCAGTTTTGGTACTTATGTACTTCAGGATGGGGTTTATGCCTAAACTGGGTACTTCTTTTGGGATATCCAGTATCATTGTTAATAGAAAAAATGTAATATATTACACTACATACAATACCAAACATTCTAATAAAAAGTCAACTAATATTATTACATAATAATCCAAATAGTTTAAATCTAACATGTCCTTCAAAAAGCAAAAATTAGCAACTGTCATTAGTCTCTTAGCATCATGCAATCCTTCTTATATTGATTGTATCCCTTGATGCACCATCTTCCTTCGGATTAATAATAAATACAAAAATATATTAGTTATATAGTAATGACAAGAAGATGTAGCAAGCATACATATGCAACATAATGGTAAGCAAATACGTTAGCAAGGTCAAGCTAATCTAGGTAGTCGTAGCTTATTTGCATGTACAACGGTTATGCCCAGTTCTACCACACCGCCTACACCTGACTGCTGGAACATCAATTTGGGATGGAAATCTCTGTGTCCTCCTATAACATGGTTGAGGTCTAATATCAAGTGCATAAATGGTTAGCTTTTCCTCTACTTCGAATATGTTTAGGTCAAAAATAGGTATAGAGTTAAGTACAAGTTTGTAGGCTTGTTGATACATCCCAACCCGATAGTATTGATCAGTAAAGTTATACACTGAGAGTGACTTAGACTCAATACATGCACAAGCATGCTTGCAAGGCATTCTATTAACTTGCCATGCTTGACATGAACTACTCCAGCTCTGTAAATCTACAACATAGGATTTCTCATTATCAGTGACCTCAAAGTTCAAACCACTAGATTTCTCCACTTTTAGTGTACGAGAGGCCATATAATTTACTGTTAGTTTCTTCTCCTACTTTGGGCATAATACTCTAGTAAGTTTATTAGATTCTTCTCGTCGATCATGCATCATAACTATAACTTGTTTGCGTATATGATCCACCATAGCTACAATGGGCATAAATCATGTCAGTGTAACTCAATTATTCTAACATTCCGCCTGATTGTTTTTTATTACTCCCTATCTATTACCAGCAAATAAATAATTTGCCCAAGATGAAGTCTCTAGCAAGAGGTATGGACTCCACTATGTTGTTTATATACCGAGTATATTCTTGCCTTGTTGGAGCATATGTAGCTTGCATGAAAATAGATACCCAATGTTTCTTGTTGTGGAGGGGGTACTTTCTGATTACCTGAAATTAAAATTATATTATCATTAGATTTATTGAACTATTACTTGGACATTAATTTAGATCATAACATAGTTTTCAATAAAATACAAAAAAAAAAAAAAATCTTACTTGCTTCTTGAAGTTATCCACCAAGTGTCTCAAACAGTATGCATGATGGCTAATAGAAAATACCATAGGATGGCTTTAAGAAGCCTAGTATGTCGGTCAGAGAAAAAATGAACCTTTTGAACCCTATTATATGGTGAGAATATAAAATGCTCCTCAACTTCAAACAGAACCACTCCCAATTAGTATCATTTTTAGCATCATCAACTACATATGTTAATGTGAATAGATGATCATTGGGATCCTTGGTGACAGCACTAAGTAAGCATCATTTATATTTGTTCTTAATGTGAGTGTCATCTAAGAAAATCAATGGTCTACATCCACTAAGAAAGCAGACCAAAAATAATGCCAATTTGAAGGCGTCACACCTTAATCTTGAATCAAATACCAAAAATATATGAGTTCTGAAGAACTCTTTGAACGTCATGGATCCCCTTGAATTTGCTTAAGAGAATTGCTGAACTCCTTCAAAGTTTCTCTCACTTGTTGGAATTTGTGTTGTGTCAAATGAGCTAGGATCATCCCTTTATATAGGTGCTTGGTGGGAGATCCCAGATAATCTTGAATATCTTTGATAGTTATCTTCTCCATGAGATAATATTAAATATCAAGGGATAATAATTTAGGGGTGTAAATGACCCGAGTTGAGCCTAGACAACCAAGCTCGAGCTCGGCTCATCGGAATAGGCAAAGGCTCGGGCCTAGCTTAGTTCGCTAAAGCTCGATAAGGCTCAATTCGTATAGGTTTGGATGAGCTTAAGCTCGTATAAACTCGGATATGCTCCACCTTGTATAAGCCCGAATGAGCTCAAGCCGGTTTATGCTTGAAACAAATAATTAGGGTTTTTTTCTTTTCAATTTTTAAATAATTTTATTCTTTCTTTAAAAATTATTATTATTATTGTTATTATTATTATTATTATAAAAAGCTCATTTAGGCTCGTGAGCCTGTCGAGTTGAATACTATTGAACTTGGATGGGCTTGCTTGGCTCGGCTCATTTAAGTTCGAGTTGAATTCGAGCTTTTATCGAGCCAAGTCCGAACCATTCGCGAATAATCTCATCTCATTTACACCCCTAGATAATATCGGATATCTTTGATTTGATAATATCAAACATCAAAAGGTAATATCAAATATCTTTGATTTAATTGGCCCATAGATATAGACACTCCATCTTTGACACTTGTCAATATTTGAATTGAATATAAAATAAATACTAAATTATTAATTAAAATTAACTATTTATCTTTTGAGATTAAATTTAATAAATCCCAAAATATAAATAGAGAAACTTAAATTAATAATTAGCATATTATTTTATACATGTCACTTCTCAATTGGCTTAAAATTAATTTATCTACAATGGGACTAAAGTTGCACCTTTCCCCTAACATATGGGACTAAAAGTGCAATTTTGCCACTAGGGCCACGCTCGTCAAAGGCCATGCACGTCAAATGCACTTTTTCTGTTAAATTTTGGACGGAAATTGACTTTTGGGACCAACTTTGTAATATTTTTTAGATTTTGGGACATTTTCTAAATTTGACAAAAGCGTAGGACTAAAGTTGCACACTCCCCTAACGTATGGGACTAAAAGTGCAATTTTGCCAATATGAACCTCTTCACCTTCTTGAAATAGATGATACCACTCCATATTCTACCTTTTAACTTTTGAAATAATGATCATAAATAATGATTAAAATCCACAAATTTCTACATTTAACAATCTATTGAATTAGTTATTATTATTATTATTTTGAGGGGTATTACAGCTTCATTACCATTTATGTGTTTAAAACCATATTATTTTGCTTTTTCAAAACATAATCAAATATACATTTATTTTTCCCTAAACATCCATGCATATCCTTCATTATCTTCAAAACTTTCCCATTTTTTCATATATATATGTATCATATATATTTTTTTATTATTCTTACAATAAAAAAATTACGAAATTCCATTTTCACTCCAAAAAACTAATAAAAAAGTATTAATTTGAGTACTACAGTAAAAAATGTCTCCCCCACAAATTTAAACAAACATACCAACACTTTCCAAATCAAATTTCTAACTATTCCCAAAATATGAACAAACATTCATTATATTTCCCAAAATAACTCTACTCCCAAAATTTAATCTCTCAAAATACATAATACAAAACATTACCAAATATTTCCACGCAAATGTCTTCCTACAATTTCAAGCCTGGTTAATTTTCTTCTTTATTTGATCATATAATGATGTCACTTCAACGTGAGTGGGTGTACAAGACTTAATGTTACTTTTCGGTCTTGTGGGAGGGCCCGGCGTTGCTTCTGACTTCCGAGCAACTCTTTGGTTACACGTAGATGGCAAAGACTCTCTCTCTCTCTCTGTCTCACAATATTTTTTTGATGGTGAAGAAGAAATCAGAATTTCCGGCCCAATAATGTGACCAAAACTGCGACACATTGTAGGGCATCATTTTCACATGCGAGAGTTGCTGTCAAGATGCATGGTTTTGTCACAAGACGATTGGTTAACTTTGAAGAGCAAAATTAATAGCAAGTCCTTATGCTGATTTGCAAACATGTATGTTATTCATGCCTCCACCCTCCACTCATCGCAAATTGGTCTTCGGATACTCTATTTCTCGGTTCTTTTCAATTTAATGATCCAAATGGTATGATCACAGCTGTGTTCATTGTCTCCAATTTTAACAAGCAATGCATGCTGCATCTGCATGCATTTGGAAAAGGCAAATTATAGTAATAGATTTGGAACAAATTTCACCCAAGAAGACGGCCACTTAAATATGTTATGAGCTGGATCAAACTCTACCCATATATTGAACCAATTTGAAGGCTGCAGGCTGCAGGTAGGTCCACCAATTTAAAAAACTTCCCACCCCCTAACAATTATACTATAGGTCATCGATATTGTTAATTAATTAGCTTGACAACTTCTCCAAGTCTACTATTATATAATTCAATCAAACTTTCAATCTGATTAATATAATACATACGTAATGAGATTTTAGATTCAAAATCATTCCAGCTTTACCAAACTTATTCTTTTGAAATTTATGGTGTAATTTTTTTTATTTAATGCAACTCATAATCTTAATTTGTCTATCTTATTAGTTTTTGTATTTTAAAATAATTCACATAAAAAAGTTGGTTGATTACTTTTTGGATAGCGATGTTTTAGTTTAAAACACACACACACACTCTCTCTCTCTCTTATAATCACCATAAAAATTAAATTATGAGACGAGTAGATAGTACGATTATCTAAGGTCTAGAAGATAATGCAACATGCATAACTCGATAAAAGGAAGATTATATCAAAGAAGACAGAAAAAGCACCTCACCGAAATTCTTCTTCATTCATTATCTTCAGAAGAATTGTGATATTAATGTTCAGTTTTGCTCAAGTGATAATCTAACAGACTTTTCAGAAACGTTACCAAGAACAATATTTGAGAAGTTAGTACATAATATTAGAATGTTTTTCTCCGTTGCGTTTTCTTAGCAAGATATTTCACGAGGCAACACACAAAAATATATTATAAACATTGTGTAATCTTTTTCTTTCACTAGGTTTTCGTTCCAATATTATAGTATTTTTGTTAGTAAGATCTTAACAAGTTTCATTGTTTGTTGATAGGCATGCAAGGGGAAGCGCTGGAAATATATTTTTGTATGTTGCCTCGTTATATATATATATATATATATATCTTGCTAGGAAAACGCAATGGAGAAAAACATTGTGTAATCTTTTTCCCTCACTAGGTTTTTGGTCTACATTATTTTTCCTAGTAAGATGTGAACAAGTTACATTATTTGTTGATAGACATACAAGGGGGAGCACTATAAATATTAAATGTGCAACAAATATCCATATACGTAAATATTCCTTCCTGAAATTATTAAGCCATTCATTTATATGTAACATTTTGTACCTATAACAAAGTAACTCAAAAGTTCATATAAGAGTTTATAATAAGGGGCAAAGTTTATATAAGAAGAAGAAGAAAAAAATTGTCTTTATATTCTCCGTTAAATTCCTTTTAAGTTTTAAAATAAGTTAAGAAATTCATTAATGATAGTAGTTTGGAAATACTATAATAATGTATATTACATACATACTTTTCTAGTAAAAAGAGAATAAATTAACGCACAAAATTAAAAGAATTTGTTCAACTGTGGAGATTCCAATACATAGTTCAGCATTTTTATAGTTGTTGATTTGTCTTTCCAGAATAAAACAAAAATCGACATTAATCAAAATATATAAAGCTTTTTGTAGCCCCAACCGCAGCCCATAAAAGTATATCGATGTTGGCCCAAATCTATAGGCCTTCAGCTGAGTTGGGGCATTCAAATTATCCAATTATATGGTGGGCTATTGGTCATGCCTTCATTACCGTGACAAGGGAAGATCCTTTCAATTTTTTGAGCCTTTTTAATTGTTTTTCTTTTTTTATGTCACTCAGTCAAATTATATTGAAATAAAAATTAAATTATTATTATTATTATTACTATGGGCAGCCTCATTGCTGTAAGAAAGTGTGTTAGACAAAAAGAAATGACTTGAATAAAAAGACACGAAGTGGCTTAGATAAAAAAAAAATTCGATAACCTCAGACCAATCAAAATTCAAATCTTCCTTACTAATGGAATCCATATGATATCTAGATTGATCAGAAAATCCTCTCAATTGAGTAGAATCAGTTATTTGAACGAAACTAGATATTAAGGAATCATATTGTTATTTAGAAATGGGAATAGATTAGGCCGCCCATGAGTGGCCTACGACTTGGCCTATTTCAGGCCTAGCCTATTTAATAAATAAACCAGGTTTAAACTTTTAAAGAAGCTTATTTAGTTAAAAAGGTTAGGTATGAGCTTTTAAGGAAGCTTATAAAGCCTACCAAGCCGGCCAATATTTTTTGTTTAACTTATAATAATGTTTGGTTATGATTTTCTGTTTGTTTAAATAAATATATTATAATCGTCAATTATTTTTGCTTAATATAAATTATAGAATTTTTAGGCCTATTAAGGCCTAAGCTTAATAAAAATCTGAATCTATATTAAATTTAAGCCTAATTAAAATTTTAACTAAAATAGATTTTTTCATGCCAAGCCTAGGCTTTAGAAAAATCTAAAAATGTTAGGTCAAGCCTTAAAAAAAATCTTATGTCAAGTAATAGACTAAGCTTAGATTTACAATTTATGCAACAGGTTTAGCATATTTAAAACAAAGCCTAGCATAGCCTAACCTATTCCCACCCCTATTGTTATTTGACGATACATTCTATATTTTTTTAATAAAAGCCAATCCTTATGTACCAACCACACATTTGTTTGGCCAAGTCAAATTTTCTCCCAATATGATCCTCCAAAAAATTGATTCTCTTCGCCACCTGAGGTTGTAATATGTTCCAAGAATTGGATTGTTCACCTATTAAAGTGGTATATAAGTTGGGTTTAAAACATCATGTACAATTGGGCCTGATCCAAGGAATTTCTTAAATATGATGCAAATTCAATATTATTCTATTTTTGATAAGAGATTTCTCTACGAAAAATACATATTAGAATTTGTAAAAGGGGAGGAGAAAGGAGCCCTTGACCCGCAACAGATAGAGAAAGATTTATTCAATCACATAGTTTTGACTCTTACAATATGACCTCCTTAATGCTTTCTATATAATTGTGATACAAGGAAATAATTAATAAATTTAAATTATTTTTAAATTAGTGGAACATGCGTCTTAGTTGACAAGATAGTTGTCAGATTTAAAAATTCTAATGACAATATAGAAAGGAATAAATAGTATCTTTTGTGTGAGAATAAGTAAAACAAATGCATTTTTAATTTTCAAAATAGTAGAAAAGACAAAAAATAAATTTTTTTAAACATAAAAATATATATATATAAATCACCTAAATTTTAACCTTATACCCACTAATTAATATTTTCAAATAAAATATTGAAATATAATCTCATTTTTATTTTCAAAACTGCAGCTTTCAATTTTTGAAAATACTAAAAATAAAAAATGAAAATGACATCATAGCTTAATTTCATTAAACCCCAGTGATATTTCATGTGGTTGAGCTAGTGAAGCTTCTAAGAAGCCAATTTGCAGTACGGATTTGCATAATCTCTAGGGTGAATCCTGTTACATGGCAAAAAGGCAGAGGCAACAGATGTCAATTTATGAATGCTAGATTAGCAAAGATGCAATGTTCAAAATGGTCAAGGCCAAAAAGGAAATTCCATCACTGCTGTACCATGACATTGAGGTCTCTCTCTGTCTCTGTCTCTGTCTCTGTCTCTGTCTCTGTCTATCAGTTAACAAGGTTCCAAGTTCCCATCAGTTAACCATCTTCTACAAAATTTATAATCTTAACTTTAATAAGAAAAGGATTGTCTAGACTCTGCATTATGACTTCTCAACTATAAAGTTGGCGATTTTCAACCTATATTAAATGTATGCATTAAATCGTATAGATAAAATCACATCATGAATATGAATACCATTAAAAAAACAATTGATTCTTTGTTTTCCTCTCAACCGGGGCACAAGGAAATCTACCACCACATATACTACAATATATTGAATGAGCCCCGCGCCTGGACATTGGGGTCGACCCCACCAATATGAGTGGAAATGGAGCCAACCTCGAAAGTGGGAAGAGTCGACCCCCGACCGCCAACGGCGATCTGAATGGTGGGAGGTTAGACGCCGGCTCCGCCGACATTATTAATCGGGTTTCAGAGGTTGGAGGTTGGACACCAACCCCACTGCAAATGTGATGTAAGAAGAGATTTGCCGTACTTAATTTTGTCCCTTCTGGAGCACTCTCTGCATTAAATGCAGGTACACACGCCACACCACCCCGGAGTACTATGCACCAGAATTACGTCATTCCGGCCGAAGGTAACAAAAAGACCATAACTGCCAGAAAGGCAAAATTGACCCCAAGATGCGAGACTATAAATCCCCATATCAAAACCCAGATTCGGGTACGCAAAAATAAGGCCCTTTACTTCATATTTCTCTCCCTGTTCCCTCTAATTAGCTTGGTACTAACTTAAGCTTCAGATGGCCTTCGCCGAAGACATTTCTGGTGAGCCTAACGTTTGCTAAGTGTTGCAGGTTGACCCACTTCCAGCAGGAACGTCGGACCCGGATCCTTGCAGTTTCCCAACCTCACATACTTAAGCTTCATCAAAAGGATTATCGGTTACATGCAGATATCAAGCATATCAAGACTACTTTCCAGAAGCCAAAATGATCTAAATTCAATACAAGTATCCTATGAGACCTAAAGCTGTTGTTCCAGATCAAATTGCCAATTCATATTCACAAGTTTGTAATTATTTCAGACTGGGATATCATCTGTTCGGGTAGCAAGTTGGACTTTTGAATCAGCATCAAGAAGATGCAGCCAAGCATACACATGAAGGAAGATTTCAATTCAAAAGTAAAGCAGAAATACAACTAAGGAGTATATTAGACAAGATGGTATAAAAGTATACTCCTGAAATTTAGATGTGCCCAAATAAGATATCTGCATATGGAAAGTATTACCATTGCATATAATGAAGATATCATTCAATGGTTTCACGGTAAATCAGTAACATTTCTTATGCACAACCACAAAAGTCAATAACTAAAGCGAGGGTTTCATTTTCATCTATTTCTTAGTTCTATATCATATAAAAATGAACTTTTTAAACAAGAAAACATCTATACATGACTAAGTCCTAAGAACTAACTTGCATAATTTGCAGAACTCTTCAGTAACTAACAAAACAGGTTGTAATAAACTCAAAAGCTTCTAACAGAACTCCAAACTTCAACACATTGTTGGTCCTTTCTCGTGATAAACATTCTGCTCCCTCCAAAATTTAAGTTAGTTATTCTGTTTCCTCCCATATCTTTGACTCTCCCCATCATGTTCTTTCTGAAGACTCTCTCGAGTAATCTACATTCTTGCTTTTCACCAGAACCGGTGAGTACTTCTGACCATAGCTCAAGATTTCCTCCTTTACTGCAGAAGACCTGGTTTCCATGGCTTTCAACTTTACATCCAAACCCTTCTTTCTTCCCATTGACAACCTTTCTACCATCACCAAGACAAACCCAAGAATTATCAGCATCCATATTCCTCAAATCAGCAAAGAACACTTCACCTGTATTCACACCAACTTTAAACATTCCAGAGAGCACATTTGAAGCTGTGACATCGGAGAAGCAATCAACTTTTTCCTCAAGTTCTGAAACCACATTGCCAGATCTAATGTCCCAAAACTTGATGTTCCCTGATACTCCAGAAGGTCCACTATGAGAACCTGAGGCCATCAACAAATTATGACTAGAAATCCACTGCAATTTAGTGGCTGGAATAGCAGAATCCAGGTCAGCACCAAAAATTTCATAATGACCAATTTTAGCCACAGGGCGTAAATTGTCGTTAAGATCATATACCATAATGCAATTTGAATTTCTCCTACTTGACTCAAAGCTAGTGAACAAGTATTCAGGTGATGTCCCGATGGCTTGGACTGTAGAACCAGACCTAGTGACATTCTCCCAATCCAAAGTCTCTTTAACAAAACCCTTATCAAGATCAAGGATTTGCAACCCGGAAAAATCTGTGGCCCCAGCAGCAGCAACTGCTGGGGACAATGCTAATAATGAATCAATGGCCATGAATTGGGTCAATATTGTGGATTTCCTTTGCAATGACCAATCAAAGGAGGTAATTTTACTTCCATGAGCAACATGAAGTGACCCATAGGGTGTTGTGGAGATGGCCGAGGGCGAATCCCGGCCACTCAAAGGCAAAACTAAAGATTTTTCAAGGTTAAAGGCATCAAATTGAGAAGGATTTGATTGGGAATTTATGAGGAGATTCTCAATACCATAAAACTGGGACTCGAAAATCAGGTCCTGAATGTCAAAGGCTTTGGCTTTTGAGGGAAGGTTTCCAGTTCTAAGAAGGGAGAGCAGGACTGAAAAGAGGTCAGGGTCTCTGTCAATAAAGGGGATCACATTATCAGAATTGGAAATCCTGGAGAAAAAGGATTTGGAACCAGCTAAAGAAAGGGTCTGTTTGGTGGTCTGGAAAAGCTGACCCCCCACATCAATAGTAACTATGTTTGAATTCCAATCCTGATGAACTCCATTAGGAAGAGATTTTGATCCCGCAAAAGGTGGCATCTTTCTGAGTCCCCAGAAAAAAGAAGGCCCCAATCTTTCAGCGCTCACAAGATCGTAAAATTCAAAAGAACCCGAATTAAGACTATATTTTCAATTCAGAAGACAAAAGTGGAGGAGGCAAAAGAATATATGAAAACCCGGAAAGCAACAGAGGGAAAAAAAAATCCAGCAACTCCAATTAATCAATTTCCAAAGAGAGGCTTGCAATTTGAGCAAACGCCAAGAATCTTGAAACCCTCGAACCAATTTCCAACAAAAGCTTCAACTTTGGAAAAACAACGACCAAAATCTCCGAATATACGAACTGTAAAAATGCACAAAAAGATCTTTGTAGCAGAATACACAAATACAAGGAAAGCGCCTCGTGTTGTAGGGTGGGCGGGAGAGGCGGGGGGCGGGGTGGTGAAAAATAGTACGGAAAAGGAGAATTTATAGAATAGAAGGTCAGCAACGGCTTTCAGTCAATAAAGGCTAGAAAACGAGGAGTCTTAGGTCCAACTTGGACCACAAATTTTTATTTATTTATTTATTTTTATGTAGAGTCCGCTAAATGACAGCAAGAGTAATTTTTGGGTGTCTAGAGTGAAAGAATATTTGGAATTTGAATTTGAGTTTATTGGTTTTGGAGGTTATTTTTTTTATTTTTTATTTTTTTTTTACATTGATGGGATGGTCAAAGACTTGGAAGGATAGGAAATTTGTCAAGTTTGAAAATATACCGGTCAAGATCCAAAAATGACAAAATATAGGCACAAATAGCCAGGAATTTGTTTGAAATTGATCAAATTAATAATATGACCACGAAAGTTGAGATCCCAAGATGGACTTTTGAGTTGTTTATATCATCATCATCATCATCATCATCATCATCATATCATCATCACCATGATTATTCTTAAATTTAATTATATATATATATATATATATGAGTTGTTTATATCATTATTTTTATTTGCCTCGTGTATAGGTGGATATCTGAGAGCTGTTCAATATATTCACAAGAATAATTTTCAGGTGGCTGACCGGGGTGAACAGCTTCATTTAATTTAATAAATAAAAAGAAAAAGAAAAACATTTCTTGGAAGATGGGGCAAGTTAAATGTATGAGCACATGAAGAAAAAAAATGTGTAATTGCTACCAAATCTAATTTCAAATACATCTGTACTTATCATTGAGGAGGTTAAATAGCTCTTAACACGACATCTGATGCCTGCAATCTGCATTACACAAAATAATGTATTTGATTATGTGCCTCAATAAATTTTCTATGATGGTGTTGTTGGCATTTATCAACATAAAGTTAGTTTGGGCAGTTGCTAGCGTAATTTTATAAGTTTAAATTTTTTTCAATTAATTTTATTTGAATGTGTTATTCTAAAATAAATTATTCAAAAAGCTTTGACAGATCAACTCTCAATAGATGTCTTTAGAAATATTTCATTTTGTTTTGTGTTTTGGGATAAATATATTGAGAGAATATGTTCTTATAATAAAATTGAAAATTGTTTAAAATATGAAGAAATACTTGGTTTTATTTTTTAAAATTGATAAATATTATTGCAAGTGTAATTCTACGCAAGTTTTATTTAGAGTCAAATCAATTTTTTACATTATTATGTATGAATTACTGTAAATAATAAATATAGATTTGTTTTAAATAATAATGGGAGGATACAAGTATATAAAATTTTAATTAATGTAATAATTTTTATGGTAATATTTTCCAACAAAAAAAAAAAAAAAAAAAAAAAGACAGAAAGAAAGAAATTGCGTGTTCTTCGATTTCTAATGCATTGGGTTTGTTGAGCAGCCTAATCTAACTCAAAAAAGAATGGAGATAATATTAAGGTGCACGTCATTAATTTGGTCTGAACTTTGTATCCAATATTCTAATTAGAAGCCGTACATACACGTATCAAAATTTCATATTCAAGAACACAGAACTGCAGACTTCTCTAATGGCGGTACTGCTACCTGTCAATTTCTTTTTAGAGAACTTCAGCCAGCAGGCAAGCAAACAAAAGATTCTTACCATACAAAATGACAAGTTAATTTTAACTGCAATAGAACAGCTACATTGTAGCTCCATCCAGACAGTAACACTGAATATTCATCATAGTTTTCATCTTCATCGTCAAATAGCAGCATGTTTATATATGTCTTATCACAATTCTAGCTATATTATTTATCTTACATATACAAGAAAATGTAGATATCAAAACAATGTCGCTTCAGACATTTCTGTCTCCAGCATCATAGTATCACCCCACTATCCTAAGTCCCCCTCTCTCTCTGCTGTGTTCGTGTCAGGAAGTGCTCAAAAAACAGCCTTCAAGTAAGAGTCAGTCCTGCAAATTAAACATGACTACCTAAGTACCCAATTTTATCTCTACAATTAATTTCACAATGACTGAGTTTCAGCCTTTATCTTCAGTAGTGTTGTTGCTGCTGCTGCTGCTGCTAGCTGACCCCTGTCTGCATCATTGGGAAGAAAGACCAGTTCTCATATGGACCTCCATCCTCTGCTAGAACCTTCTCGTTCACCCACCAGTCGGCTGAATCAATGCTAGGTTCATCAGAATTTCCTCCATCTACATTGTCAAAGTTAAATTCTTTTACTGATCCAAGAGTGATTGTCCGGTTCTTTTGATGTCGACGCTCATTTTCACCATCACTATGATCTTTGTCGGCTGAGTTTTTGGAGGTTTCTCCAGCTGGGCACTCACTTCCATTTGCCATTTTGATTGGCTTCTCTCCTCCTGTATGTTCTGTATCAACCGACTCCAGTGCTGATTTAGGTAGGGCCACTGGCTTCTTTTCCACACATCTTATAACTTCTTCGTCTGTTATCTCAAAGGAAACTCTATGGTTAACCACAGTCTCATCATTTTGCAATGCATTACCAGTATCTGGAAGTGGAGCAACATCTGAATTCTGACGATTCAATAGATAACTATCACGTGATCTGGGCCCCACGGCATCTGGCGTCACCGCACCAGATCCTTGACGCGATTCCCATTCACAATTCACAATCTTGTCAAGATCCAAGAGTTTAGGAGGGTTACCAGTTCTGAACTCCAGAAAGAAGGGGTGTCCAGCAGCAAACTCACGGTCAGGAAAAGGTGATGAGGTGCCTGAACCAGAAATGCCTGAGCTAGGCGAGATCAAATGGCTGACTGGACTACCGGGTTGAAGTTGATAGGATTGAAATTCATACTGAGAGAAAGGGTATCTCTGACCAGTTTCACAATTCTGAAGGTTGGGTTCAAGAAGCCGTGCAAATGGCACTTCAGGAGAGGAAGGTGTTGTCAAGTGGACTGACTCTGGGGGAGGAGTATATGGGGCAGTTGATGGTTCAGTGGTGAAGGTTGAGAACACCGGGGGAGAAACTAACTGGGTCTCATGAGCATAAGGACCAATAGCAAAAATTGAGCTAGGACCACCTGGAGAATACATGTTTGCAGAGACTGAAGTAAGCGATAATAGACCAGTCGGTGACTGGGTAGCAGAAGGAGGTTCTGATGGAAGGAAGGATGCAGGAGAGGATGGAGGTGCGACAAATGGCAGTACTATAGAAGGCGGTTGGGATGGATGTTCAGTTGTGGGAGCATCAGCTCCTGTAGCAGTCGGTTCGGGAACAAGAACAGCATGTCCGATTCGCTTATTCTTGTTTGACCCAAAACACCAGTAAAGGCTCCACCAGCTTCCCCACCTTCTTTTCTGGACATGACCATGGGCAATGGTTATCATGTAAGTATCATAGTTGGATATGATTTCTTTTCCGAATAACAAGATGCCATCATAAAATAAAGTACTAAAAATAAGAATAATCACAACAAACATAGCAATTAGATAAGTAAAGCCTTTGAAGTTCACAGCAGAATTGGGAAGGAAAAACAAAATTAAGTAAATGGAAGTCAGATTGACAAAATCTTGTAAATTTCTTAACAGCAACAAGATCAACGTATTGACAGAATGCTTGTCCGAACATAAGAGTCCATTCCCATATGCTAATCAAATGACTGAACAAAGCACAAGCAGACAAGATGAAACATGTCAACTAACATATTTTACATGCATATCCCAGAAATTTTTAACCAACAGGACAAGACAAGAATCAGTTTCAATGTGACATTGCTTTTCAACAAACCTACTGAAGAGATACTCCTCAATGCTAAGGGCTTGTTCTCCTATGTTTTCCCAAAAAATTTTCCAACTCCCAAATATATTTCAAAATAGAGACACATTCTCCAATTTTTTTCCAAAAAAACTCAAATTTTATACCCAAAAAACCCCTCTCAATTCATCCAAAAAACCCTACACCCTAAAAATCACACCTACCTCCTCACTTTTCTCACTCTACCGTTCACATCACTCATTAATTTATCACTCTCCCACTTTACTCATTCATATATATATATATATATACACACATACATACATACATACATATATATATAAATATTAAAATTTTATTAGGTAAAAAAATTCTAAAACTTATGTTTACAAATTTAATTAAATTAATTATCGAAATAATGAATTAAATTTAACTAAATATTATTTATGTTATTACTAAATAATTTATTTATTGAATAACATATTAAATTAATTAAATTTACTTATTAATTAAATAATGTATTAGTTATATTTAATACTTAATGTATTAATTAAAATTATATTTATTCATTTAATAAATAACTTAAGATGTTTAGATTTGATATAATAAATAAATTAATCTTCTTCAAAAAATATTCTTCATTAAATATTAATCTTCACATTTATTTAAAATTATAATAAAAAATTTGATTATAGGGTGATAGTTATGTAATAATCTATTAAGTTTAATAAATTAATATTGATATGCTTAAAGTAATTTATTTATACATAAATTGTAAGTAACAAATAGTTAAATAATTATAATTATTATATAAGCTAATTTTTTATAATTAAAATATAATTATGATTTCATGAATGATTAATATTTATTAATATGACCAAATAATACATCATTTATTAATATTAAATTTATAAAAATATAAATTTCAAAATAAATAACTAATTAAATTAATTACACTCATATTTTAATCATTATAAATATATATATATACACATACACACATAATCAAACTATAAAAATACATATATATAATACATAAAAAAATCACTTTTACCTTACAAACCCAACAAAAAAGCAATTGATTTGACATCTACAGTAAAATTTGTCTCTCCGCAAAACATAAAGAAACAAACAACTCATTCTCAAATCATTTTCCATATTTCCCCAAAACAAAAAGAAACACGACACATTCTCCAAATTTTCTCCCAAAAATCCATTCTCCCAAAAAAATTTCTAGAAAATGGCCAAAACATAAGAGAACAAGCCCTAATCAATTGACTAAGCAAAATCACAAGCGGACAAAATGGGACATACAAAGTAACTTTTAGACACATACTGCTGAAATTCTTAACCAAACCACTCCCAAATTCTTAATTTGACTAAATCAGTTTCAACAAAAATAAAATAGCAGAATCGCACAAGACATAATGCAATATTTTCTTGGGAATCATTGTTGACAAATTGTCTTGTCTCCTCCATAGATTACATTGTATGAGATTTCACCTATTGCCGTAAAGAAATCGATCACTATATCTGGATTTCAGATTGTCATATAAAAGAATCAATGATTACTTTGACAGGGAAAATTAGATTTCGAGTTAGTTCTATTAGCGTCCCAACTGCAAGGCTTAATCAGCAGCACATCATTTCTTCATCTTCTTCATAACTGTAGAAAGGGGAGAAGGGGCTAAAGAAATGGGAATGTAATCATCACGGCTATGATGCAATACTCAAATTTAAAAATTTATTTTAGGCATTTTGGTCTACCAAGTTTTCTCAATGCTGCAGCTGATTATCAGCTTCACATAAACTTCAAGGGCCTGGTCAACAGTCTTACTTATGAAAGAAAGTTGTGAGTATACGTATTTGCATCAAGCTAATAGCGGAAAATGAATAAATGATTTCTGCTCTCTTCATTCCTAAAAATCCTTCCATTTGGTGATGCATGCAGAGCAACTAGAGTTATAAGAAAAAACTTCTCTTGATTTCATCTCTTTGCTCATTAATGATCACTCACAATTTTACATAAATCCTCAGCTACTCATATGCATTTAGATGGTAAGTGCAGAGTCTCATATATTAATGTCATCAGAGGAAAATTAAAGCTGATGCATTTTATTTATCTATTCCTGTCACCCCAGGAGCATGAGGTTGAAATTTTCAAATGACAATAAAGGAAAAGATTTTTACACAAAAAAAATTACAATAAATATATTACAGCAACCAAATTCTATAAGAATGTCTAGTAGTGAATAGATCGCTGCAATCACAAAGGATTTAAGCAGTCTCTCCCAATGATGAAAAAAAGATGACACATCTTCAGGCAAAAAAAAGAAATATTTCCTCAGATCAATTGCGCATATGATTACCTAATGCGGGCTTGTGTTCATGGCAATTTCTTTGGCTGAAGATTCATAAGGAATTGATGTTAACCGTCGTTCACAGGCTTAGGATGTTTATAAACCTCAAACTACCCAAGGTTAATTTGTAGTTTAGCTTATTCAAAGCTGCATGATCTACCCAATTAAAGCTTTCAATTCTGAGAAGAAAGAAGTACATGGTGTCAACAGATGTGGATAGAAAAGAGGATCATTCTTAGGATTTACATCCAAAAGATGAGGTTAACAAAGAAATACAAAAACGACAGTGAAACTACTTCTCAAAATTTCTAGCAGAACTGATGTGAGGCACAGCCCATTTGTATGTACACCAGCATACTCGATTTCGCACTATATGGACCATATTTAAAATTAAAAGAGAACAAAAAACATGAGCTTACAGAAAAGAAGCACATGGTAGTTGTCTGTAACACCCATTTTATATGAATTACACTTTTCAATCAATCTTATGACAGAATATTATTACTGTGGAGAAGTAAATACTCAGAATCAAAAATCCTTAGACACGAGGTAGTTTAAAGGCTTGTCGACACTATTAACTGAGAGGAAGTCTGGTGAAGGGAAACAGGACAAGCCAATTCTTTAAGACTGTCGAATTATTGTTGTTATTTATGGGTGAATTCACATAGCTAAAATGCAATTCACATCATGATAAATGGAAAAGTATGCAATGAATATGCGTGTGTTCCAGAATATATTTCCCTCACCTTGTCCAGATCATAATATACTCCCTACTAACAAGAAAAATTATCATTGCCACCATAAAATCTTCCTAGTCCTTAACAATAATTGTTTCAAAGTCGCAAAGACTAGTAAAAGGAGACATGATGGACTAACGAACTACATCACAGTAAGGCAGTTGGAGAAATCATGATCAACTCAAACTTTTTCAATTTTTTATGATTGTTTGTAGGTTCACCAACTTTCTCTGAAGATAACATTGGATGCTCTTTTACATGATTGAACAACTTTTTCAGCTCCAAAACTCACTTTCAACCTATATCCTACTATTGAAAGAATTTCCACAAATAATTGTGGAAATCGGGTAAATGAACAAAAAAAAGGGAGCATTTTAAGTCACCTATCCCCCAGAGAGAGAGAGAGAGAGAGATCATTGTCCGTTGTGAAATTCTGTAAAACAGGTCCAAAAGTCCTTCAGACCACAAACGAGTTGAAGTAATTCCCAAAAAACTCCGGTTCTAGTTGAAGTAATCTAGTCTCATCAATACTCATGCTAAAAAGTCATATTACATCCATAAACTTTCCGATCACAGCTGAACAAAATAAGCCAGCAAAAATAGAAACAAATAATTACATCACCAGATCTCCAATCGCACACAAACTTTAAATGAAAAGGATGCATTAAGCACCCAAACCAGGTGAACTTCGCAATAAAAAGATCAAAACTTCAAAAATAACGAGACAAAAACGAAAAATCACGAACTAACTTCTAACACAAACAAGCACCAGAAACTTAAATCATCAAATTTACATAGAAACAGAGAAAAACTTAACCGAAAATAAAATCCTTATTTCCCATACCTGCGCCGAAGCATGAGGACCGCGAGTCTCCCCAGATGCGATCGCAGTGGCGGCGGCGTTTATCGTCTCCAACGCGTCGGTTCCATTCGCTCCTCTTCTCATCGTTTACTCAATCAATCAATCAATCAAACGAAATTGAATTCAAAAACATACTCATCAAAGGAAAAACTCTGTAGAACAAGTGAAAAATGGATCTTTATGCGTATATTTTTCCCGAGAAAAAAAGAAAAAAGAAACGGGAAAACTGTGCAGACACAGCAAAATTGTGTCTGTAAGTAATATATATATATATATATATTGATTTGGAGGTCAGACACGGCAACGACTCAAGAGCGATTAGTTTATTTAATGGTGATCATTATGGGAGTGAGGTTGATATATATATATATATATATATATTACTGTAAATTATTTTTTCTATTTAATTAGTTGTTGCTTGAGGATATGATTTTACCAAAAAGGGCTTGTGGATTGCATTCACTTCTGGCATGTCCTATCAGTGATTATAGTTCTTACCCCAGGATTGGTTTAGGCTGTTTGGATGAAATGACTTATATTTAACAAAAGAAAAAAATTTAAAGGACTATATATTAAATATTATAACGAACAATTTATATTATGAGCTTTATTATAATATATTGATTTCATCATTAAGTATAAAGTTAAGCAAATAATGAAAATTGTGAAGGTAAGAAATTTTAGTAAACATTAAATATTGTAATTTATGTCCAACGAAGCTTGGTGTTACACACACACACACACAAAGATAAATTATAAATATAGATACAATTAGATCTATTTCTATTGATAAATTTGGAAATTATGAATTAAAATTTGATATAATGATTCAAAATATAGCTCAAAATAATTTTCTGAATTCACGTATCCAAACTATTTCAGATAATTTTCAATCTAAAATCATAAAACAACAAGTAATTTTTGCTTGATTTAAAGAGAAATTATTTATTTTAATCATGACTATACTTAAACAAACGGCCAAACTGTTTTCATATATTTTGAAAAAGAAAATAGATTTTTCTTTACATAGAGGTGTTTTACCTTTTTAAGGAATCCCAAGGGTAGTTTAGTAGTTTAGCATAAAAGTGGGCCGCCACCATTTAATACCCCAACAAATAAATTATAAGTAGTAATTACCGAGAAAGCTCTTTTGTTCTGATCAATCAATGTGCGCACGTGTGGGCATCCATCCTATACATGGCTTTCCGTGCGCATTCCCGCGTAACTGTGGCCCACCGTGAAAATTCTCCCCTTTTACCCGCCACCCAGACTAACTTGCACGGTTGGTTCATGGCCCCGACGCGTTAAAAAGTCTACAATTACCGTATACATACATATACATAAAGTTTTCGTGAATAATAATGATTCCGATGCCTACGTTTGATATCAGGAAAAAAGTGGTCTTTTTCTAACCTTTTCTTGAAACTCTCTTATTGCAAACTTTTGGCTGGCTTTTGGGAAACTCTAAATGGGTTTTAGACTTACTGGTATTTGTGAATTTAATAATCATCAAAAAATTTAATAGATTTCTTTTTGTTTAGTATAAAATATTATTATTCGTAGTTAAAGATAAAAATTTTATACGTTTCTATATAATTATTATATTTTTTTATTTAATTTTTATTTGTTAATCAGTATTCAGTGCAAAGTTAGCCGAAAATAAAAAATTTATGTTTTTTTTACATTATTGACCTAAAATGGTTAAAAGTTAGTGATCTCGAATGATTATTTTTCAAAATAAAAAATTTACAAAATGAACTCTTATGTTGGGATTTCCCTAACAAGAGAGATGATTGATAACCATTTATGCTAGTATTTGTCTACTTCAACTATTTCTTATATTTAATTTTTAAAAATTAATTATCTTGAATTAATTTGATAATAACATAACGGGTGATATAATTAATCCACCAAAGTGGTAATTTCAAACTATACGCATGTGTTCAAATTTTTAAGATATAAAACTAAAATTATATATTGATTTATTTTGGAAGGTAGTGTATTAATTATTATTGAATTTATTAAATGAATAATGAAGACAACATAATATGATTTTTTTTAAAAAATGGGAGAAAAAGAAGAAATAAGAAGAGAAGACATTTGAAAAAAAAATATTGAATAAGATTAATTCTAATAATATATCAAAAAAATTATAATAATTATTTTAAATTTCTTCCACTTATTATTACACAAAAGTTATTTTGGGGCATATTTGCTGGAAATCTTTACCTTAAGGGTGCTTTCGTGCTCTTATAAGCACATTCCTTTTGATTTTGAGTGATTTTATAGTGAATTGAATGTGTTGTATTCGATCCAATGTAAATCGTTGGGTTTAGGGGAGTCAAATGATGAAAATCACTCAACCCCCTAAATCCAACAGTGAACAATGGACTCGGTCCACTATATTGTACTCAATCAACTGAAAAATTACTATTTGAGATTTGATTGAGACTTATTTTTAAATTGAATTAGGAGGTCAGTAATGTTATCAGTTTATCATATGACCCCATTCCATCAATTTCCCAAGTCAATTGAGGGGTAAAAAATGGATGCGTAAAAAAATTCAAACTCTTGGACAAAAGTAAATATTAAAAAGTTCCAAGTCCACCACCATTTTTCTTTTCTTTTTTTTTTTTCCTCATAAGGCGTGGACATTTGGTGCTCACCTACGACAGTGACTTTTCAATTGAGGCAATAGTAATGAGAATACTTCTGTATAGAAACTTCTGGGATATTATAAGGGATAGTAGGTGTTGTTTGGATAAGCACTGGAACCTAACTTTAGGCTGCTGCTGGATATATGACTTCCTTGTCTATGGATGCATATCTTCCAGCACACATCCATTGCCTGCTGGAGGTCTTTAAGTCTTTGGAATTCTTCCTAGGGCAGCCCACCTGGTTTAATTTCCCTAACCATGAGCTGTAAAAGGGTAAAGTCTTATTCAAATTTTTCACTCAAATACAAACTACTAAGAAGTACATCCATGAATTATTCATCTTTAATAATATGTATTCTACGTATGAGTGACAATTTTCAACACAGCATGATAATACAATACGAATCGATGCGATATTATTGGATTTGATTTTGGGTTGAGGATTGTTGGGTTGGTTTGATATCGGATCGATTGATAAACAACCAAAAAAATATGAGTTGGTTCGGATTGAATTTTGGGTCTCCTGATAAATACAATAATTTTATTGGGTAACAAGCTAACCTAATAGAATCCGACCCAAGCCGACTTAAAATCTAAAAAAGGGAGAACGAAAATCCAACTGCCAAGTTAAAGTGCCAATTCAATTTCAGAATTGTTAAAATTGAGTTGTCTATGGACTTTTGGTTTAGCATGGAAATTTCTATATTGTTGATATTGTACAGGAAATTGCATGAAATCTAATTATCAAATTACTCCATGGTACAGAATTTGGCTATAGGCGTATAAAGTTGACTTTTTTGAATATTTTAGTATAAATTGACTTTTCCTAAAATCTTGATATAAGTTGATTTTTTTTATTAAGTTTTTAGTTGAATATAAAATATTATAAATTATTTGGATGAATTATTAATAAAAAATAATCACAAGTTGAAATGGATTGGGGTTGTAGGTTTTTAAT
Source organism: Jacaranda mimosifolia (assembly GCA_018894105.1). Taxonomy (NCBI): domain Eukaryota; kingdom Viridiplantae; phylum Streptophyta; class Magnoliopsida; order Lamiales; family Bignoniaceae; genus Jacaranda; species Jacaranda mimosifolia. The sequence goes on from CM032119.1 coordinate 34,079,349, forward strand.
GGGTTAATGGACTAGATTGATCTGTTTTGTTTATATGTCTATGTTGCAAATGGGTTAATGGGTTGACTTATTTTGTTTCATGTCAACACATAACTTTCAAGTTGAGACTTATCAGATTGAATACTTCTCGAATTGAGTTTGATTTGACAAAATTTTATAATATTACTACCTCAACCCGATACGAAACAACCAAACATGACATGATTATTACTCCTAATTCCATGTATTAGAGGATGTGGAGAGAAATGACAAGAAGACATTGAAAGGACTTTATTTTGATTATAGTACTAGAAAATGGGATTTCAAAATAGCACCTTATATCTTGGCAAAGCGCAGAGATATTCGTACTGTAAATCCTATCAGAGTTGTTCCTTTTTTATTGTAGATACAAAAACTAAAGAAATTGCGTCAGTAGCATGAGTTGTAATAATGTCCAGTGCCATTATAAATAAAAATGGCTCGAAGAGATGTCAATGAATTAATCCACCACAAAAATAAGACTATATGTTAGAAGAATCAACTGTGTTCGGTTGAATTCAATTAAATCACATGTAAATTAGAATTTTCTAGATAAATATCTTAGAGATCTGCCTCGTTTTCAAAAGATTTGCAACTACTTAAGTCTTAACCAAACAAAGTTTTCGCATAGCCCTTCCATGAATCGACAAGATCCATGTCATGTATTTCTACAATAATACCAATACAAAACTATTTACGTTTTGACCATTATTAAATTCAAACCATAGTATATCAACAGGTGTCCATTATAGTCAATGGAGAGGAGGCAAATTAGATCACAATTTTCTTCTTCGTTAATGGGGACCACTGCAATAGTTGACCATGCTTCTATTAAAATACCTTTTAAAAATTTTAACTTAGAGATGTGTTAGCATGTAACTTTTGGTAAAAGCATAAATAAAAATTGTTGTTTCACTTCTTTTTTTTTTCATGTTCCATTTGTTACCCTATAATATATAATATAGATCTACATCCATTTGTTTGCTATTCTGACAACATGAATTTTGAGAGCAAAAATGACATAAAATAATTTTTTTTAAAAAATAAGAATTACTTGTTAAAATATATAGCAACCCAATTGAGCCAAGAACAGACAAGAAAAGATTGTTGTGCCATGGAAAACTGGACTTCATTAAAAGCAAATATGATCCAAATACAGCCGCAGTTGCAGATTCAGCATATGTAATCTGTAAAATGTTTTCTTCCCAGAAATGACATTTATCCTCAAGTAAGTAATGTTGCAGTTTCTACCTTTTCCTAAGCAACCAAATGAAGACTCAATCAAGCAGCCAAACTCTTTGATGCAATCTCAAAGACGTTTTCCGAGAGCCCGTTTGCAGCCAGTATAATTTCCAGCTGAGCCTAGAAAAAACCAAGCAGCATTCAAATATAGACCAATATCAGAAAAAATCCCAACTCACATCAACAAAACAAAAGAAGTAGAAGAAAATAGAGGATAATACCTTTGCAAGATTTTTCCGTGTTTCATCATAACGCTTCCATCTAGAGAAGGCTGATACCATCCGCGAAGCGACCTATATTCATGCCAGAAAATTTTATAAGAAACAAATGGAATTATTAGCCAATGTGCTATTAGTTGTTGGAGAAACTCATTTTGAGCAGACCTGAGGGTTCAGCTTGTCAAGTTGCACCACTATTTCACCCAAAAATTTGTAGCCTGACCCATCTTTCGCATGGAAGTTCACCGGAGATCCACAGAAACCTCCAATGAGGGAGTACACCTGTATGAAATTCAAAATAATTGTCGTATTTTTATCTAAATAAAACCTTAGTGCTGAAAGGAATAATTTGGATTGTACCAACCTTATTGGGATTACGCATGTCAAAGGCAGGATGGTTTAGGAGTTTACGAACATTCTCAACATTTCCAGGGATATCTGACATGGCTTGGAGGGCAAACCACTTATTTACAACCTGGAGACAACATAGTCCAACTTATGAGAAATGCAACTCAAAAGTACATGAATAGATGGATTACTGTTCAAGACCAAAAGGATTTAGAAAAATGAAACAAGATCATGTCAAAGGCGAGAAAGCATACCAAGAAATCATGCTGCCACTTGTCATAGAAATCAGCCAAAACCTCATCCCGTATTTTTCCAGGCCTCTGATCAAGAGCTACCAATGCCGCAAATTGGTCAGTCATATTTGTGGCGGTTCTATACTCATGCAAGGCAAGCTCAGTTATCTCTGCATCTTCAAGTGAGCCAAGATATGCTGTGGACAAGTATTAAATATAGAGTAATCAGATGAAGATTGCAAAAATCAAATGCAGCAGGAAAACAAGAAAAATGCGTGATAAGGCTTACCGAGGGCAACATTTTTGAGAGCACGCCGTGCCATATTTGGATGGTTGAACTCATATTGCTCAGAGCTCCTGTTGTTTTTCACCTGTGAAGCACATACAAGACAAAACAGTTAATTCCCCTGCTATACTAAGAAAAGAAAAAGGTAAAAAGGTATTTCTACGAATATTAAAAGATCTCGAAAGACATGCATACAGTGTTGAGTAGCTCTTCTTTCAATTCAGAAGCAATCTGCTTTCTGATGAAAGCTCGAACTGCATGAACAGCATCAGGGTCAGCAACTTCCATCAAGTCCATGATTTCCCCCTCACCAGGCAGAGTTATTGCCTTTGCAATGAATTCCTGAATAACACAGATCATTTGAAGAAAATTATTTAATACATTTTCTTCTTCAAAAAGGGTACTGAGACAGATTCATGCATACCTTATCCAAGCTTGAGTCACCAAGTATGCTTTTGACTCCACGCAGGAACGGTGAGTTGAGAATCAGTGGCTTGTTTTGCTGAAAATCTGACACTAAGCTAAGCATCAATTTTCTCGCCAATACCTGCCCAGCCTCCCAACTAGGCAGCCAAAAAAGATGCTTCAGACCCTCTAAATGATCCACAAGTAAGATCTAAAAATATATATATTTTCTGTTTTCCCCAATTACATACCGGTTGAACTCATCAGAATCATTAGCAAGGAGGAAATATAGATCAGCGTCGGTGAGATCAGAATCCATCCGAACAGGAGCACTGTAACCCCTTAGTATAGATGGTACTGGGCGTTCTGGGATGTCATTGAACACGAATTCTTCTTCTTTCTGCTTGCAAAGAAACAACTACCAGATCAATACAAAATTGCAACAGAAAAAAATGCAATCATTTAACGTATCATGATTTTCAACAGGGAATACTTCAAACTTCAAGCAAGCACTCCTGGGGGTCCCTAGATGACTCTTGCATGGAGAACAAATAAAGACTGAAGGCGATTACTCCCATGAAAGCACCAAGATACTCACAAGATAATATGAAGAACAAATGTAATGAGAAAATGGCATTGAATGAAGAGAGAGACAAATCTACAACTGATAACCATAGAGGCACATGCAGTGGTGTCTCTTTTAGGGTTTCCTTCACCACTTCTTCATATATCATGTTCTCGAAACAGTATTGGGGAAAATTTGTAATGAGAAGAACCAACCATACTTAATCCTTCTGATTTTAGTTCTGTTTGAAAAAACTTACCATTATCGCATTGTGGAAAATCATCACACACATGCTATGCTTTCCATGGTAGGAACCCAATATATGCATAATCAATGTCTGATAGCTAAACATCAGTAATCCCAAAAGAGTTTCAGGACACCTTGTCAAGTAATAGCTGTGAACTAACCTTTGTCACTCTGAGAACCGTAGTGTGGACAGGCTGACCATTGTTGGTGCTGCTCTCCAACTTTGCATCATGGTAAACAGAGGATAGAGGGATGTCCTTGCCATTGGAGCCAAGCAGACCCAGAGCTACAGGTATAAACATGGGCTCTTTGACAGGCTGTCCTGGGGTTGGGGGGACCTCTTGACTGCAAGCAAAACATGTTATTTCTCATTCAACCAGTAGCAAGATAACCTTGTCAGAAAAAAAAAGAGAGTCACAAGACATGATCTTACCTAAACTTGAGGGTGTAAGTCTTGGCCTGAGCATTATAAGTAGAAACAACCTTGAGACGAGGTGTCCCAGCTTGGGAGTACCTGCATTATTCATTAGGGGGGAAAAAAAAAACCAAAAAAAAAAAAAACGTAAGCACCAAAAACAAGCGTTTATAGGAAGTTAAAGCAGCTTCAACAACATACCATAACAAGAAATTGGAGAAATCAGCACCATTTGCATCTCTCATGGCAGCAAAGAAGTCTTCACACGTCACAGCTTGTCCATCATGTCTCTTAAAATATAGATCCATACCCTAAAAAGGTGAAGAAACACAATTATCCTATTACGCAGACATACTATGCTGACGCGAGAAGCACCACCACTAACATGTGGTGTATAGGAACAGGCATCAATATTTTTCCTGACCTTCCTAAATCCCGAACCACCCAACAACGTTTTGTACATCCTTACCACTTCAGCTCCCTGATAAGAAAGAGAAGATTAATGATCAATAGAGCTGTATCATTTTGGTATGCTGGCAGCTGAAATCTCATAAAAGCACATGCACACAGGCAAATATTTAACTGCAAAACAAACTCATTGGCAAAGAAATTACCAACCTTTTCATACACCTGTCAATAAGAAAATGAAACAAGAAGATAAAAGAGCAGTTAGTCATTCATATGAATGCAGAGAAGAAACTCCAAGAACAAGGAGCAAAAAAATGATGAAAGTGCTACAGGCATACCGTTACTGCAAGTTATGGTGCAAGGCCAATCATCACATCCAGTGAATCAGTAGAAGGGACAGTGAAAATTATCAGAAATCAGACCTCAGAGAGAATACCAAATGATGAATTGAAAAATAGTATACAATGCATGTACAAGTATCATTTTCATTAGAAGATGGAGAAGGCACTTGCCTGTATAGAAATTATCCATCTGTCAAAGGAAAAAGAAGAAGGAAATGCCAGCAAAATTTACAAACAATCAGGATTAGCATATGCTTCAAGCAAACCATATTATACAAAAGGAGATTTTTTGTGAGAGAGAAAGAGAGGGTATTTGATACCTTAATATAAGAATGAGGTCGCACAGGATGAGCCATGGGACCAGCATCCTGGAAAATCAAGTAATTGGCTTGTGAATGCTAGAAGGATAGCCCGAAGTCATAAAGTCAAAGTGAAACAATCCAGATCCAGATCACAGTGCCGAATTGAATCATATACAAATTCATATAACTCATATTAACATCTAAATGGATGGCAAAATTCAACCAGATTGCTTTTCCACCTGAGGAAACTGATAAGTTCGAAGTCTTGAAACATCAGCTATCCGTTGCACTGTGCGGCTTCCCATATCAGATGAAAATTCCTGGAAATCAAACAGAAGCATATAAATGATTTCTGGGATAAGATACCAACAAAATCTTAAACGCGTGCTCCTATATATGAAATGCATCCTCACCTGATCGCGGAAAACAGTGAGACCTTCCTTTAAGCTAAGCTGGAACCAATCCCGGCATGTCACTCTGGAATTCGCTCTTGCATGTCAACTTAAGATTTGACTTATATAACAATTTAGAATAACATAATATATACTATAACACTACAATATGAGATCATAAAATCCATTACAAAGACAACAATTGGTTTAAATTAATTAAACGAATAATCTCATATACTAAAGAAACTAGCAACCCATTTCAAAATCATGTAGACGAGACACATTTGCAAATGTTTGTACTTTAGGACAGTGCAAACTTTTAGGAAAAATTAAATTTGGGGATGTTTGGAGAAGCTAGTAAAAGCAGGAAGAAGCTGAAAATATGTTTGCTAAATATATTGAAATTAGTAACTAAACCTCCTTTTTTATGTGTAAATGTCAAATTTGCCATTGTACTTGTAACTTGAACCGATTTGTATATGTTAAGACTAAAATTAGTCAACAGAATAATAAATTATATTATGCATTTTTTGCAGGGTTGTCAAAATGAATATCAAAATTTTGACACAACTAGCATTAATAAATACATAATACCAATTTTATCACACACACACAAATATATCAGAGCACTTAATTGTTTGTCTGTTCACATGTTTGTGTGTATTTTAAGAATAATGAGTGCTTAAGTTTGAAAAACCTTGGTTGGAGAAGCTTTTTACTTTCACTGTGCACAACTTATTTTAATAGAAAAAGTCATTATACCAAACATGCATTAGTAGATTAAATTAAGCTAAAAGACAATAAATGCTTAAGTTTAGTATTTAAAAACATGCTCATAATGCCAATCAAGCTCGTAATCAAATAATACATAGAAGATAAGAAAGTTTTTCAAATATAGTAAAAGAAATATAAGCTAACCTGTTTCCTGTCCAGTTATGAAAATACTGCAAATAGAGACAAGTAATCAATATTGATAAAGATTGTACTAGAAGAAGACATCACTGAATCAAGAGAAGTTCAATTCTAATACTTGCGCAAAGGTGACGCACCTCATGCCCAATCACACCCAAAATTGCTGCATAATCTGCATCAGTTGCAGTTTCAGGAGATGCCAATACAAGTTTGGAATTAAAAATCTGCCAAAACAAATGATAGTATTTAAGATAAAATATGATTGACGTGAAATTATAAGATGTGGCAGCTTTCAGCTTACATTCAAACTCTTATTTTCCATGGCACCCCTGTCAAGGAGAATAAATAGAACATCTTTAGTAATTTGAAAAAATATCTTCTAAAGTTTTAAAGGATGAAAGGTGAGCCTTGAGTGGAGAGATGAACTAACATGTTAAAATCGGGAACAGCTACAACGTTAAAGAGATCCAGGTCATATTCAAGCCCAAAAACCTAATTGAAAAGAAAAAGGACAAAAAAAGAATTAAGTATGAAGCTCATTATTTCAGGCAACAAGAAGCCTCAAGAATACTACACAAGTAGAGATCTTTTACATCTTCATCCCATTTCATAGCAGCCTTCAAAGAGTACATGGCATGGGCTGTTTTTGGCAAATCTTGTGCAGGGGTCCAGATCCTTAGTGAGACCTTTCGGCCAGAACGAGTAATAAAAGTATCATCTCTGCTCTCCAACTGTCCACCAACTAATGCAAAAAGATAGCATGGTTTCACAAAAGGATCCTCCCATGCGGCATAATGCTTATTTCCCTGCATTAATGCATCAAAACATTCAGATCAAACTACACTTTACACATGCAAAATCATTTTCAGGTACAAATAAAAAAACTACACCTCCAATTCTCCTTGCTCTATGAGATTTCCATTAGACAACAATACAGGGTACAATGACTTGTCAGCCTCAATACGACAAGTGTACTTTGCCATGATATCAGGACGATCCTAATGTTGAAGTCACCTATTAGCTGCATGCTCCAAAACAAACAGGACAAACTCCCATGTTAAATCAATGTAAAATACCTTACCTGATAGAATGTAATTTTCCGAAAACCCTCTGCCTCACACTGTGTGCAGAAGTTCCCTGATGACTTGTAGAGCCCCTGTATCAAGCACGTCCATCACAGGCTAAAACAATAAATCAAAAGAAACTGTAGGTGTATGGGTACCGGCTTACATAAATATATATTCTAATTAAATGCAAAAGTAAATGTAAGATTCAGGCAGGACCTCCAAGGACGTGTTCTTCTGGGGGTAGATTTCAGTGATGATTTCCAAAGTAAATTTAACAACTGGAGGTGACAAAAGAGTCAGATGGCGTGAGTCTAGATGAAAATCACCCTCCTGCAGCAAATAAATCACTCTATTAAGCCATAGGGAGTCAAGCAAAACAAGTCAGCAAATAAATTTTATTATTATCACATGTGAGAATTGAGGCACTTATTTAAAAGAGGTCAGACATTAAATAAAGATCGGACCAACAGGATAGCATAATAAAGGAGAAATAATACAAGAACATCAGTTATTAGCCACTATCTTACACAAAGTTTAGGAAGCAAACATATATGCTTACCTTCAGTTCATTGCCATTGACCTTTAATGAAATCAGTTTCAAATCTATGCCATCCAGAACCAAAGGAGAATCACAACCTGTTCATGAAGATCAGTAGATGCTGGAAGTTATATCTCGAGGATTTCCAAAATCTTTTCCAGTAAGTAAACACAATTTGTTGCTAGCACCAAAATAAAATAAAGATTTAGGTCTTATGTAATATTGGGGGATTTGTGTAACACTAGATATGGGGAAAAACACTTAATACACATCAGAAGAGTCATATAGTCAGCAAGAACTAGCCTTTTGGACCTCTCAACTTTATAACCGAGCCTCATATACCAATATTAAGTTGTACATCAACATTGATATAAGAGGAAAAAGAGCTCAACCAGAGTTCACTCAATAAATAGAAACTAATTAAATTCAATCTTGTTTCTTTTTTGCACATTTATGTCCAGATATATGTTTCTTTAATGGAAAATTGCAATTTACCCCAATGTGAACATGGAAATGGGAAGAAAACCCCTTGTACAAAACCAAAAGGCCAAAAGCCTCATTATGCTTTTAAAATTGATACAAATTCCTTAGGCTGAATAGCGCCTGCATGGCTTGTTCAAGTTTTTTAAGGTTATACACACACACACGTACGTATAATTTGTACTCTTATGTGTAACAAACACTAGAATCTTGTTTCATTGAATCTGGTCCTCATTTGATTTCTTGCAGTATATACATGTATTTATATGGGTATATATTTGTCTATTTAAACATATATAAGGATATGTATATCTTGATGTATTTATAGATTACATGCATTTATATTATACAGATATCTGCATGAGCATACACATGAGTTTTGAAAATGGAGGCGGCAGCTCTGGTGGAGGGGCCAGTGACATGCTGGTGCTGGTGGATGTAGAGGCATTGGCACGGGTGGACCGGTGGGGGTGTTGGGAGAGGGGAGCTAGGGAAAAGATGGCTTGGCTGACTGGGTGGATAGGTTGGGGATTGGAATGGGCATGTTGTGGCAGGGCAAAGCAGGCCAAGTAGGTAGGATTCAGGCCATGACTGGATGAGATTTGAGGCTGGAGAGGTGGGATTTTGGACTCGGTTGAGGGGTTGGGTGATGGTGGTGGGATAGTGCTTTTGAGGTCATGAAAGGTGGCTCCGGGTGGTGGACTGGAAATGGATTATGGATGGGTTGGGAAAGAAGGAGAAGATTGAAAAGGAAATAAGAAGAAGAAAAGAAAAAGAAAAAGATGAGAATGATGCTGTTAAAGTGGAGGAGGGCTGGTTCAAGACCTCAGGTTTGGGAGGTGAATGGTGGCAACATGAGGCGGCCCCAGAGTAGCATTAGTTAGGTGTGGGTAAGAAGACAAAAAAAGATGAGGAAAAAGAAGAAAAAGAAATAAAAAAGATGGGGGTAGGGCCGTTGGGGTTGGGGTTGGGGTTGGGGGGTGTTAGGTGTTCAGGAGGTGGCTAGTGGCGGTGATCGGATTTGGTGAAGAACAAAGAAAAGAAAGGAATATAGTGGGGAAGGAGGAAAGAGAAGAAAAGAAAAAAATAAGTAAAGCAATTTTTTTTCAAAAAAAAAAGAAAGAAAACAATAGAAATGAGACTACATACACATTCACATATGTTAGCAACTTTCTTATTTACGTATGTGATAACAAAAGGAGGGGAGTGACTGTGGATTATTTTTAAAAGTGTAGTGAGGTCTTTTAGCTTTTCTTTCATCAGGTTTTATGCTTAATTCCATGTTCATAGAGGGGTAACTTGCAATCTACCCATTTCTTTGAGGGTGTCAAAATTCAACCCAACCCAACAACCCGATCATGATCCACCTGAAAAAAATCAGGTTTGTGTTTGATGTTATAGGGTTTGAATCAAATTGGGTCATACACGAAATTGGCCCGAAGAAAAAAAAATAAAGATGGATTGATATTAGGTCAACGGTCAACCCACTAAACCTAAAAACAACAAGTGGGTGACCCGATAAACCTGACCGAACCTAAAAATAATTGGAATAATATAAACTATATATAAAGCATCTAGTCTCTTTTGGTATGTTTTTATTTTTCTACAATGTCTTCATTATTATTTTTTAACCTTCATAATTACTAAATTAATTTTCTTTTCTCTTCTCTTATATTTTTCTTTCCAATTGTTTACTTTTTTTTCTTTTTTTTTGTTATTTTATTTTTTCTTTTATTTATCATAAATAAAATATATTAAAAATATTAAAGATTATAGTAATATATCAAAAACTAAATGAATGCTCCATTTATTTTATACTCCAAATTTTAGCAGTAATATCGAGTGTGCCAAAATTGCTAAGTATAAAATAAAAGCTTAATACTAAAATCTAAATCCAATTATCCAAATGGATCAAAGTTCTCAGCCAAAGAAGAGCCCATTCTCTCTCTAAACAAAACCTTGGCCACCACCAGCAATGCCAGTTTGCTACTGCTATTATCACAACCATCACGGCCACCCAAAACCACCTCACGCCACTTGCTAAGTAACCTGAGTTTTTTATCATTTAATGTTGATAATGCTTAATTGATTAATACTAATGTTAATTTAAATATTGAGTGGACCTAATTATTGATATATTGATTGAAAATTTAAATTTGAATGTTAATTCTAACCTAAGTTTAAAATAAGCAGATTGAAGTTTGTAATTATAAAAAATGAAATATATAGACCAAATTGGATTTGGTTTATCAGGTTGGGTCAAGTTTATCGGGTTATTGGATGACCTGATTAAAAATCGTGTCAACCTATACCTGACTCGATCTTTTGTGGGTCAGGTTAGAGGTGCTTTTTGAGCTTAGCATTGGGTTGAGTTGGGTTGGGTTCGTGTTTGGTATTTTTATGTTATACTCGTGTCTCAACCCAACCCACCCGATTTGACACCCTTACATTTCTTCAAGTAGGGTCTTTCCATTTGTCATTCTGGTCAACATCACTCTGGGGAATCAAATTCTCCTTCATGTCTGGATTCTCAAGATGCTTAATCTTTCTTGATGGAGAAGATCGAGGAAAGATAGCCTTTTCTTTCCAAAATAAAAGAAATGGGAAAAGACAGCTTGAACACCTTGAGGTACCTTCTGCTCGAGTCACATTATATTTTTTAAGTATGATCTCAATCTATTTGAACTCCTATTTTTTCGAGATAGTACAATCTAAAGACTGGTCCAGATAAACAGCAACCAGATTTCACCTTGATACAGATAAAATTACTAACAAACCCCAAATTTCAAAGTTCCTCGCCTCAATTCCCTCCAAACAGAAAGTACCAATAGATATTATATTTAGAACAATAAACAGAATCAGAAATACCTTCAAGTCTGGGATAAACAGCTATTTTGGAACAAACAATTGTTTTTTCCTCACCCAATGTGAATGTCAAATCCACCTAAGAATAATCATATTCTTTGATTAGTGGCGAGCAAACCAAAACCATAAAATTTCCATATAATTTGGAATCTCCGATTGAGAACGAAAGATGCATATCGTATTACCGTGTCAAAGAAGTAATCAGGTTGCTTGTAATCCTTTAGAAAGATCTCTTTTGGTGCATCCATATTAGATTCTTCAACTTGCTTTGGTAGCGATTCTGTTGCCACCGAGCAAATTAACCTCCGGCCAATATTTGTAGCCCTCTATAAAAGATTGAAAAGCATATGTAATTACAAAAAAATGTATGAATCAACAGAATGACAATGTTCTGACCTTCAGAATTTTTAATAATCTCTCAGACAAAGGAATAAGCTTACAGGCAATGAGCAATATGGCAACCGACGATTTCTCCAACCGGCAATCTAGTAAGAACAGTGGATTGACAAATGTTAGAGAACTAACACCACCAACTTTTTAAGTGAGAAAAAATATACACAGAAGCACAGGAGATTGATTCCAGAAGATAGAATGCTACAAACCTCAGAGCAAAGGAATTGCCTATATCTACAAGTATTCCTCACCGAATGCCCTGTAACACGACAACTTGCCCTAAGCTGAAAAATTGCATCAGACAATCTCAGATAGGATCCAAGTATGGCGATACTAATGCAAATAAAACATAAGTTAACAGTTATAAATAACTTAAAAAACAGCATGCCATTTCCTGTAAAGCTGTAAAGAGTCCTAGAAAGGGTAAAACACTTCCACAACTAAGAAAAGCTGCAATGACAAGCACAGGAAGAGTGGCAAAACATTTAATTCTAAACTACAAAGAAACAGGAAGTGCATTGACTTCTCTTATCGATGCTACAACAAACTTCCAAATTTTGAAAACACTAAAACCAAACAAAGCTATAACATTACCATTTTCTTTTTTATACAGCAAGAAATAATAGGAAGAGAATCGAAAAAAAAAAGAATATGGAAGAGAGTAATCACAGGAGCAGAGGAGACCAAACCCATGAGACATGTCTTTGACAAACTCGAAGCTTTGCAAGGTAGAATCAACCGAGACATCATACAATCACACAACTCCAACTCCTAAATAATCTAGAATTGATAAAGTGGATCAGTTCGGCAATCAAGTTTCTGTAAACCCTAGATGAATTCAATTTTCTGAGAAATAAACTAGAATTCTTTTACAATGGTTTTCAAAAAGATAGAAAGAAACTTGAAACGCCTTAATCAGCTGAAAAAATGAAAACCCATGTAAAAGACTGAGTGAAACAGAGTGAAGTTAGGCTCTTATAAGGGTCGTATATATAAGGATATGGATAATTCAGGCTATTGGACAAGGAAATTCAAAAGATAAAGAAAATATACGAAATGCAGAATTTACTTAAAATTGAATCAAAATTCCATTCTTCTGTTTTTACCTTGATGTTTATGGGTGATCGGGGATGATGCCACTCCAGAAACACGAGATCTCGAAGAAAAACCTAAGAGAGAAGTGATGCTATTTGACCTTTATTGACAACAGTAAAAATTACTTTTAATATTTGTCACTTTTAAGAAAATCTCAAAAAAAATTTAAAGGTTTTGTTCATGTTTTTCTAAAATACTATTTCAAAAAAATATAATGAAACACTTTTTTTTTTTTTTCTTTAAAACGCGCATTCTCTAACATATAATATATATTTTCCTATTATTTTAATATTAAAAAAATACTTAATTTTATTTTTACACCAAAAATTTAATAAAAATTATTAATTTGATTATTATAATAAAAAATATATTCCCCAAAATATAAATAAACATATCAAAAAAATAATTTTCATATTCTCTAATAATTTATTCTTTTAAAATATATAATAAATCAAACAAAACATATAACCAAACATTCCCTTTATTTTAGAATTATAATGAGCAATTTGAAACTTTTTCAATTTTTTATAATTTGTGAGATATTTTAATTCTTAGGAGTGAGTAACGAGCGGTTAATGGAGTGACGTTTGGGCTATTTTATTCTTCTTTCTTGAGGAGCTCTGTCAGAACTAGGCCCAAAGTCTTGAGATCTATTAGATTTTTCCCCGAACAACTGATGGGCCCATTCAAATATTGATGTGCTTGATAAGTATGTTTTCCATTTTCTTTTGTGAAAAAAGCCATCATAAATTTATCCATTTAAATAAAATCAGCTGTATTAATTATATAACTGAAATTATATTCATGATACTGTAGATTAGACAAAAGTTGAAATATTAATTAGATAAGGCAAAAAATTAATGTCCAAACTTTAGAAGCTAAGTTGAAATGTGAACAAATAAAAGGTTTAGCTAATTTGCTAAAGAATTTTCATTTGGTCTAAGTTACATGTTAACAAGAAATATCAAAAAGTAGGCTAAAAAAATTTAATATAAACAATAGAGTAATAAAAATGTCAATTTATGACATTTCTTGAATAGCAATTTCATGGATTGAAATAGTAAAAATGATAAAATGAATAAGCCGAAATTCACGACGGAATATATAGGGCGAGTGTGAAAAAATAGAAAATTAATAAGGAGGATATTAAGTTACTCAAATATTAAGTTGCCTAATATTTCAAATATTTTTGAAATGATCGAGGAACTAATGCCACAAAGTTACTAATATATTTATTAAAAAATAAAAAATACACATAATATTATATATATGAGAATTAATAATTACTAAAATTTCAAATTTTACAACCGCAAAACATGATAAAGTAATAATAAATGACAAGACATGTTTTTAAAAGGTTATTGATATTGAAAACTATAATATTGTCACAATTTGAATACCTTTCGTAATTAAAATTTTCAAAATTGCTAAAAATTACTTTTTGACTGTAATTGACCATCTACACAATCAACGAATATCCTTATAATAGAGATTTCCAATACGATATGGGCACACGCGATCATATTTCAATCCATTTATCCTTGTGTCAACTTGCCAAATGAGTTGAACATTTTAAGCCTAAAATGCTGGAGTTATTTGCAAATTAGCCATGTGAATATTGGAAAGGAAAAAGAAAATATCAGGTGAAGATATTTGGTCAATTATGCCCCTGTGAATCTTGAAAAGAAGCAATTAACTCTTATATCCACAACTTACTCAGCGTTAATTGCATTGTCTTCATATTTGTATATATAAAATTTGGGATTCGAATTTTAAATAATTATTGATGCACATACTTATTTTGATTTAGGGAGAAAAAAAAAAAACACAACTTTCCTTGATTAACAAGGACCTAATGTGCCAGTAATTTCGACTAACAAATTCCATGGCCGAGCTCTTATTTATCTATATTATTAATAAAGTGTAAGAGCCTTAATGGTATGTCTTTGAGCGATATGACTAAAATACCCTTAATTTTAGTCTTAAAATCCCATAAATATATAAATAACTACCAATTATTTTATCTCACTGCTATCCTCCTATCGTCACCATTTTATACTCTAGCTTTATGAGGAAAAGATATTTGGAGAAAGATATTTTGCAAAGTTTCATATCCAGTTGAAAGTAACATCTATTTGAGATATTAGATGTACATTTGTTAGATAGCATAAAAATTACAATAAAAATGCTCATATATGTATATTATAATTATATAAGGACCCATTTATTTTGTGATATGAGATGTGGGGTGATAGGATGAAATGAGGGATGAAGAGTAGGACTAGGATAATTTTATATTTTTGATTAGATGTTTACTTTGTGGGACGATATGAATGATAAAATTGGATTGTTGTATTGAGAATGTTTACATAAACATAAATTATAAAACTTGGATAAATTATAAAAGACTAAAGTACCCATAGTTAAAATACTTTTCTATTTAGCATAAAAAAAAAAAAATTATCCATGTCAATACAACATCCAACTATTTCTTCTTTTTTCTATTTAGCTTAAATAAATTATTTTTTCTCCATTCCAATACAATATCTTTACAAAAATTATATATATACATCGATTTTTCTTTTAATTATTTTAATATAAATGTATTTTTTATATTTAAAATTTTGTAATTATTTTTAAATTTTTTGATTGGCGCCGCAACCGAAAATCATTTGAAGGTGCGACACTAATCAAGTGATAAAACCATCCCACCTCAAAGGTGGGATAGCTCATCACCCATTTTGTTAGCATAGTGGCGGGCCGACAATTTTATACAGGGCTCCAATCATTCAAAGTAAACATGGCATGAGGCAGGATGTTGGCCTTCATCCTGCCTCATCCATCAAAGTAAACAAACCCTAAGTATGTAAATCGACTGTGCTTCAATATTTAGATGCATACACATTGAATGTACATCAATTGTTAATAATTTATACTATTAATAAAGCATCTGCCACTCTTTTGATTTGTTTTCAAATAATCTGCTTAAAATACCCTCACTTTTTTCTTTTAATTCTACTAACTAGAGTTATATAATAAATATCATTTATAATTCACATATTTTATATCTACAATTATCATTTTATCATAATTTTTAATTTTTATTTACAAAAAAATTAAATAATTATATTAAAATTATTAAAATAAATTTAAATTATATCTATACCATTAATAAAACACCTACCCCTCTTTTGGTGTGTTTTCAAATGGTCTGCCTAAAATACCCTTCACTTATTTCTTTTAATTCTTTTATAACTCACACATTTTATATCTACAATTACCAATTTATCACAATTTTTAAATTTTATTTACAAATATATATATATATTAAAATTATTAAAAATAAATTTACATTATATACAAATAAATATTGTTATTATATAAAAATATACTATAAAAATTTTAGCACATATATCGAATATGCCAAATTGATAGTATTAATAAAGCACCTACCCTCTTTGTGGTAATACATTTTCGTGTAATATACCTAAAATACCCTTAATCCTCACAACTGTAATTTATATGACAACTACTATTTACAACCCTCATATTTCCACACCCATAGTTATCATCTTATCACAATGTTTTATTATTTATGCAAAAATTTAAATAAATATCAAATGTTATTTAAAATTTAATATTATATCAAAAAGTAAATATTTAGGGTGAATTGCATTTTACCCCCTTGTGTTAGTCATAAATTGCAAAAAAAAAACCCTATGAAAAAACAATAGGCAATGCACCTCCTTGTGATTTTAAAAAATAGGCACACCGCCTCCCCTTTGTGATTTGATGCAATTTAACCATAATTTTAATGTATAAAGACTATACTACCCCTAATTCTTTCATATATTGTCAATTTTATTTATTTATTCTTTTTAAATATATTTTTATATATCTTTTTCATCTCCTTCATACCAATTTTTTTATTTTTAAATTTAAAAACTATTTTTAATTTTTTTTGTTTATTCATCTTTCTAATTTATTCTTTTTTTATTTATATATATTATATATACAAATATAAATATATAATATATAATATAATAAACATAATATAATATATATAATATAATACATTACAAATACATAAATATTTATGTTTATATTTATACACAATATATATTACTAAATAGACATTTTTATTATATTTTATATAATAAACCCCACCGCCACCCCCATCTTAAAATTTTATCTATAAAATTTAAATAACTTTTGTTTATATCTTTTCTCTTTGTAATTATTTATTTCAAATTAAATATTATATATATTTATGAAAATATAGATTATATTTATATACATATATTTTTATCTCCTTCATACCAACTTTTTTATTTTTAACTTTAAAAACTGTTTTTATTTTTTTGTTTATTCATATTTCTAATTTATTCTTTTTTTATTTATATATATTATATACAAATATAAATATATAATATATAATATAAAACATAATATATATATATAATACATTATAAATACATAAATATTTATGTATATATTTATACATACTATATATTACTAAATAAATATTTTATATCATATTTTATACTATATTTTATATAATAATATTTTATAAAATTTAAATAACTTTTGTTTATATTTTTTTTCTTCTAATTATTTATTTCAAATTAAATATTATATATATTTATGAAAATATATATTATATTTATATCCATATATATTTTTTATAAGATGTTTATATTTATATATTTATTACCATATATATCATAATATATATAATAATATATACATTATAATACATATATGATAAGATATATAATAACATATAGTATATATATGATAATATATATATAATTATTTAATAATCTACCCCCAACCCACCCCCCATCCCTTCTCCCCAAACCTCACGGCTGCCATGGCAGCATCCATGGCCGCCTGGCTGCTGCTTGAATGAGGCGGCCACCATGGCCGCCGCTGGTGTGGTGGGGGAGGGTTGGGTGGGTTGCCGGGGTGGGTAGTGGATTATATATATAAATATGTATATGTAGCTATATATATATGTATGTATATTTTTATATTTTATACATATATTTTTTAGATAGAAGTAATCTGAACTGTTTTTTTTTTTTTTAATAAATCCAACGGTTGATTTTAAGGGGCAAAATTGATATTTTATTACCAAAAATCCTAGAACCAACCTCACTTACCGCGCGTGATTTGCACCGCTAGTCAGAGGGGGGTAATTTGCTATTTTTTTAAAAACATAGGGGGGGACATTGCCTATTATTTTTTCATAAAGGAGTTTTTTGCTCTTTTCCATTATCACAAGGGGGTGAAACCTAATTTACCCTAAATATTTATTTATATTATAAAAACTTTAACATATGCATCGAATATGTTAAAATTATTAATAATTAAATGATAAATATTATATTGAGCAAAAATATTAAGGTTCGAAGTAACGCCAACATAACCTTTATATGTGGAAAAACAAGTCACTGTATGTGCATGAGCACAAGAAAAAGAGGATGGCGATTATTGGGGATCTGCCTCCATTCCATGAAACACACACCCCAAGAAGCCGACCAAAAAGAAAAAGGAAAAATCCTAAAGTTGAAGTGAAAATGTGGACGATGATTTGTACTTGGACATGATCCCAGGATGGCCCGGTACGGTTGATCCACCTTCAAATTATGCTCCTTTTGTCCGGCCCACAAATCCCACAATCCCCCTTTTACCCCTTCCAAAATCAAAGCATATTCTTTTGTTTCTCTTTTTCATTTTTTTTAATTTTCTTTTCTTTTCCTTTTTTCGTTTTATGAGTGAACCAATCAAAGTTGGAATTTTATTTTATTCGCATTTTGTTCCGTGAAATGGAATAATTTGCAGCTTAATCAACGGGGGTTGCGTGTCATCATTATTCATCAAGGTTCCTCACATATAGGTTTATTATAGAATGCTGTAATTTTGCATATTCCATACATGTGTTAAAAAATTTATAATTTTTTTTAAATAATAATAATTATTTATTTTTCATATAATGCAAATTGTTTTTAATAATTTTAATATATTTTTTAATTTTTTTAAATTAAAATTAAAAATTTATAATAAAATGATAATTGTAGCTAGCCATAAATACGTAACTTATAGATGATAGTCATTATATAACTTCTAATTATAGAAGAAGTAAGGGTATTTTAGATAAATCATTCAAAAACACATCAAAAGAGGATTATGTGCTTTATTAATAGTATAGATTACCTTACTTAAATTTGAGAAAATATTAAAATATCTAGACTTAAATTTATTAAAAATAATATAATAAATTTTAATAAGATTTGTACATATATCAGTTACAATAATATTCAAATTTAACCAATTAACATAAAATTACATGCACTGAAATCAAACATATACAAATGAAAAATTTTCAATATATAAAATTAAAAATATTTATTAATTTCTATATGTAATTTTTTCAATTATTTTTATTTATTTGCTTCAATATATTATAAACACTATTTTAAAAATAAATAGAAAGAATAAAGTTAAGAGAGAATAAAATGATATAAACAGAGAAAAAAGAGAGAGAGAACACATAATAAGGGAGAGGACAGAGAGAAGGAAAAAACAAAACCTTTTTTTTAAACTTGAACTTACATGCCTATAATTTCGTTTATCAGGAAATTCACATAGGAAAAGATTCAGAATTTTCAGAATTTGAAACTTGTTCTTCAAAATTTATACTATTAGTAAAGCACTTATCCTTTTTTAGCGTATTTTTGAATAATTTACCTAAAATGCCCCCATTTTTTTTTAATTTCTAATAACTGTAAATTATATATTAATTATCATTTATAACTCATTTATTTTATGCCTACAATTATTATTTTATTATAATTTATTAGTTTTTATTTATGAAAATGAATAAATATATCAAAATTATTATAACAAAATTCATTGTCTAAAAAATAAATAAACATTGTTATTATACAAAAAATATTACTGACATTTTTTCACATGCATCAAATGTGCCCAAGTTATTAGTACTCTAATAATTCAAGGTATCCATGCTCGGATAGTTGCTATCTTATATTCCTAGATGAGGTTCTACCACGAAGAGATACTCTTTAATGGAATTTTAGCTATAGCTGATCGTGATCAAGAAACCATTGATTTTGCTTGATATATTACATCAAATTTATGTAATGCTTTGTTGTATTATATACTAAAATAATATTTTTAATATATATCGAGAAAATAGTCAATCTACACATTAAAAAATGAAATCCAATAAACTAGATTCAACCCAGAGATTGAATAAGTCTTCAGCTACGTGAGTAGGATAGAGTAAAATTTTATTATTTAAATGCTTAGAATAGTCCGGTAAAGTATAAAATGTTGTTATTTGTGCATTTTAAGGTATGGACATTAAAGGGTGATACCCTACCCATTGACACTATCAATCTTTACAGTCGTATCCCCACATTTAAAATTTTCTTTTATATATATAGATATTTGCATAAATTAATTTTTTTATAAGCATTTATGTGATTCAACAATATACATTAAATTAAAAATCAGGTGACTAAACTCATAAATTAGTTGAATGTAGATCACGACTTTGTGATCAGGGACTACACCCTTCCCAACTTGACCAAACTCAAAATATAAAAAAGAAAAAAGGTTAAAAAGGAAATAGAGTACTAATATTACTAATTCTGTTACCTAAATAACCTTTGCACTCCTATTAAAATATGAGCTACCGTCTTCAATTTAGCCCTTCGAATTGTGCCACGTACTCCAATCCGTACTCAATCAAAAATCTTAGTCAATATCCACAATTAATATCAACAATGACATATATATATATATATATACACACACTAGAAAATGCACACCGCGCAAGGCACGGTGCTGTGCCCATAGACTTTATACATTGTAAAATTTTTATCTATTATTTAGTAAATAATAGATACTATTTATTTTTCAAATGAGAAATAAAAAAATAAGAGAACTCATGTTATTAGATACAAAGTTTACACTCTTAACATTTTGTTAACTTGTCATTTTGAATAGTTGTATTAGTCATTTCGCATCTATTGCGTGCTCTTGAAGATAGGTATCTACATAAATCGAGTGAAACCAGACTATAGTGTAAATAATCCAGGTCTGCTATGCTAAGAACAAGTCTGAATCTAACCTATTATCTATAATAAACTTTTATCAAGGACATGTTTGATCATTTCACCTATTTCCTATTAAGACTCTAATTAGACTAAAAAATTTACATAATCTAATTTTTTAATAAGTTCAAACTAGTAATAAGCTTGAAATTCATATTAATATGTAATATAAATGTAACTATTTTATATTATATAAAAAGAGGATAAACAAGTGGGATTGTTAGGATTTATGAGTTTTTTAAAAAGTGTTAAGCCTAGGCTATTTAACTAAAAAAACTATCTTTTAAATTTTGACTTGACATGTCCTTTTATTAAATAGGCAAGACTTTACAAAAGTCAAGCCATATGTCCCTGATGGGCAGCATGGCCTATTCTCATGCCTACTCGAGAACCACCTGTGAACAAAAACATTAGAGTAATACTTTTGGAAATAGTTGTATTAATTGAGTTCCAATCTAAAAAGAGAGTCTAGAGCTTTTAGTACAGAATTTTAGTAGTTCGTGCCTTAGCCAACTATGTAAGTCCATATAACAAAAGTTTTCCAAGGCTAGATCATTGATAAGCTTGTTCCATGGCATTTGGGAGTTGTTATAATTCCATATGGGTTTTGGTTTTCTCCTCTTTGTGAGTTTGTTGTTGCTATATGGAGTTGGTTTATCACCCCTTTGGGTGTCTTATTTACTTTTCCTACCATCAATTATTTTTCTCATATTGTATTAGTTTTATCTCTTATTAATTTGCTATGTTTCAAATCCTAAATAAAAGTTTAAATAATAAATTTAGGTATATGATAAACCATTATAAATTATTGTGCCTTTTTACTTACTTGCACTTAATTGTTAACTGTATGTATCGCATCAATTGGAAGTTTCACCGATTTTATGAAATCTAGGCATAATTGGTATGAAAACAATCATTCATCATTCATTTTTTTTAAAATTTATTTTTTTCCGCATATATAAAATTTTCAAAAGACCCTAATTCATCCTATCTCGAGCATCTCACTCTCATTTTTATCTTCAAATTCTGAATTAATTCTTAGGTAACAAAATTATAAAAAGAAGAAATGTATGTGTTTCCCTTTTTAAAGATATAATGCTTTTTAAATAAAAATTGCTAACACCTAATTAATAAAAGTTGAGTACATACGGATATTTATTTATCTTTCCAATTTCAAATTAAAGAGTGAGTTTTTTAGGTGCATCATTAGTCAACCATTAAAATTGGATGATAAAAATAATATTGTTGTTTAAAATTTAGTTTATTGTACTGTGCATTAAACTTCTTTAGCTCTTCCTATTGTTATATATTAAATTATCATTCTAGTGTAATTTGATACATGCAATACTTTAGCATATGTTATAATGAAGTTTAATTGGTGGTAAAATTAAAATTTGAAAATTATGGTGCATTAAGTTCAAATTTCACCTAAATTAAAAATGTGGGTATTTATTTATTTTCTGATGCTAGTTAATTGTTGAATATATTCATCATATAATATATCTAATCATTTCATTTCTAAATTGGATGTATAGCATGAAGATTATGCTTTGAAAAAATGGAAGAGTTAATTTAATTGGTACTAAATAATTAATATTTAATAAAAATAAAATTAAAAAAACCGTGTAGTATCATTCCAATATTAATTCATACTCTCTAGTCCCCTTCTCCTTCTGCATGTTAGCTAAATCCTTTGTTATATGGGATTACATGTTTTATCAGATAAATGGGCATTTCAATTATTTATTTTGTTTTTTCATTAAATTCTTTTTTTCTCTCTCTATCTTTTTCTTTTGGCAAGAGTACATGCTCTAATTAAATCTAAAAAATTAATTTAGTAACCATGTTAACAATCAGTTGTTTGATAAAGTTAATAGAAAAAATAAAATGTATTTTGTTAAATAAAAATTCACTTCTACTGTACAATGACAAATTAATGGGACTAAATATATAGTTGTAATTTTTTATGTGCATGCCATTTTGTGGTAATATGTGATATTTGAACTAAATATCTTTAAATTATCTTAATTTATTAACTAGGAAATTTAATGAATTAGTGTTTTTTTTAATATGATTTGTATCAATGACAATTTTAACTTTATAAATTAATTTTTTTGGAGAATATATATCTTGAATTTATGTATATATTTATAAACTATTGTAAAGAGAATTTTAATTTTTAAAATCCAATTGATGAAACAAAAAGAACTCATTAACTTTTTTTTCTATTCAAAATACCCACTCCATCGTCTTTCCCTTGAAAAAAAACCCAACATCTAATGTCTTTTACTAAATTACCTGTGACTCATTAAATATCTTTTAATTACCTAAATTAACTTTTTAATTAAGAAAATATTTAATGAATTAGTATTTTTCTAATAGTTTTTTTTTAGATTCTTTATGATGATTTGTATCAATGACAATTTTAACTTTATAAATTTAATTTTTTGGAGAAATATATTTTTTGAATTTTTAAATATGTATGAATTATAGTAAATAGAATTTTAATTTTAAATCAAATGGAGGGGGAAAAGGATAAATTTTTTTAAAATTCACAACAACTTTTCGAAAATTTTTAACTACAAATAAATGATGTTAAGAAAAACTAAATATAAATTTAAGTATTAATAAATAAAAAGAATTCTTAACATAAAATATTTAAGGATAATTTCATCCAAAAGTAAGATAAAAGTTGATTCAACTTTCTAAAAAGTTTGTGGAATAAATTTTTAGATTGAAAATAACTTTCTGGATTTTATAAACATAAAAGTTTATCTTAAGGAGTTTTCAATAATTTTTCTAAAATTAGTTTTTATATTTAGATGATGGCATTGAAAACTTTTTATAACAACAATTTTTAAAATAAAGAATATTATTTAGAAATTATTTTATTGTCAGATTAATAATTAAATTTAAAATTTTGAACCTTTATCATATTGAATTTGGACAAAAGAGAGCACAAGCCAAAAATGCAATCGAAAAGAAATCTGCTTAATAGCCAAACAGAAAGCTTAAAGAAAATGGCTGATTTCTAGTGGGGCCCGCATTATGCTGAAAAAAGCAACACTCTTTCCACTGATTATGCACAGAGCTTCAGCAGAACATAGTCGCTTGATTTTGGAAAGCAAAAAAGTTAAAAAAACAAAGAAACAAACAAACAAACCAGAATCTTCGCACGCGCCAAGCTACTGTAGCCACGCTCATCCTCTTATATAAAATATAGTAATAATATATAAGAAACTAAAAAGTGTTGAACCAAATTGACTCATAGATGCCAGTTTTAAAAAAGTTTCTTGGAGTTGTTGTGTTGTATTTATTCCTTTTCATTGCTCCACTCCAATTCTACCACATTTAGTTGATCCATTGAAGTGAAATTGGCTAAGATGTATGGCCAAATACCCTTTGCCATTAAATAGTATAGAGTCTAAGATTAATTAGTAGCATGTTCGGCTGATTGATAAATTATCCATCTCCACATGTTGAGTTTTGACAGATGACAAAACAAACAGTAAGCCAGAGAACTTTCTACAGGTAAACAGATGGAATATTAATAAAATTTTGCTTGTGGATAGGTTAACTCTTTTGTTTGTTTTCTCTCAATTTCTTTTCTTCTTTTATATTTTTATATTTATCATCCTTTTTGATTTATTTTTCTTAAAAATAGTTGTCTTTGGAAAAGGCATATGAGGGTTTTTTTTTTTTTTTTTTTGATTAATTATTTATTTAAATAATCTGTTAAGCCTCCTCAAAATTGTAAAATAACCAAAAAGAGAAGCTGAGCAAGTCTGTGAATATGGGCACCATGATGAGTAATGAGAACCGTGCAACATTTCGGCACTTTCCAGGTGGATGCAATTGGCAACTGAGCATTATTGACAAAAGTAGAAAACAAATGTATAGTTCAATGTACTCAATTTTTTTATAATAAGCATTGCAATCAGAATATACACATGATGGGAAAGAATTGGGTTTTCTCACAAAAAAAAGAATAAAGAATTATTTTTCTTTAAGAGGTTCTTTGGGACCTACCACAAATTAGGATTCATTGAGAACTACACAAAGCATTACTTGATTATAATTCGATTAGTTTGATTGACAATTTTTCACATAATTTTTCTTATAAAGATCATATAGTACTTTGCGAATCAATTATTTTTGTGGTAAATGGACTTTAATTTGATTGATATTTTGACAGAATTATGGTGATAAGTTTGCCTTTCAAGTAGTAATTATGGCTCAAACTAAATATTTCATAATAGCATACGGAGTTCGAAGATGACGCTAAGGAAAGTTGCAACATCCATTGCTCTTTCCCTGCAGTTTCCCATATAAAAATAAAATAAAATAAGAGTATTTTTTATTAATAATTCTCCCACTATTGCGTTCGATACATGTATTCAAAAACAAGTTTACTTCAGCAGTTCTACCAAATTTTTCTATATTTCATTAAATATTGTGTGAGCGTGCAATTATACTTTGCCATAAAATAGACCAACCCAGTTTTCAGTTCTCACTTCTTCTTAGATGGCTCATTTCGTATTTTCGCAACATAAGAAAGGACATGGTGGGAAGGAAGCAACCCTAGTAATCTCTATCCGGCCCATCATTTCATATCAATTTGCAACTGACAAAATTAACAAGCAGGACTGCATCCATATATATGAGAAACATGCATTAGGGTAATAAGATGAGAAAAAAATAAAGAAAAGTTTTAATTGGTGTTTTGCTTACCTCCTTTAAAATAGAGCAAAAGCTCAAGCTAGTTTAGAACTATAGCTACTTTGCTTAAAAGTGGACTATTGTCCATAACTTTGAATTCAAAATCAATTTCCATGTCCATATTCAATCAAAATTCCAAATCAAAATACCATTTTTTCTTGATCCTATGAATTCAAAATTGGGGGATAGGGGAGTAAATGTGTAATTGTTGTGGGCTTGGGGACCACAAATACAATCAATAGCCAAAAACAAAGAGAAAAGGATTAGATACATTGTCCTTCAAACCAAACTATGCCACCAAGCACCAACAAACGAAAGAAAAGTCTGGATTTGTTTATGATTTATGCACTTGTCCTCTTAACTTGTCTGCATTTTTGTAGGCCAATGTCCATGCCTTGATTGATTGTATGGATATGTTCTTTCAACCCATTTTCAAGATTCAGGAAATACACACACTTGAGGTGTAACAAATCTAAACCCTTTATTCATGTCTAACACATGTGTGCGAACACATCATAGCCCTCCATTTTTTTGGTTCTCACATGGTGGCATGTGGTGCTAGATAGTACCAATAGTGTTTTGGACTGTTGTTGAAAGATCCAAATTCAGTATCATACAAGTCAACTCATCTCTTATAATAACATCAATTTATCACCAATGATTAAAAAACTGGACCGGACCAGCCGGTTCGACCGGTCAAGGTTCCGGTCCGGTTTGATACATAAAATCAGTTGGTTGAAAAATCGGTGCAAATCGGTAAAAAATCGGTTCAATCGGTGAATCGATTTTTTAAGAAAATCGATTTTTAATTTGTTTTTTAAATAAAAATTTAAAATTAATTAAATAAGTATTTTTTATTTATATTTGAAACTTTTATGATGTTTGAATTGGTGTTTATTTTTTTGTAAGTTGTAATGGATTCTATAACGATAGTTTCTAGCAAGTCTTATTTTATGAATTGATATTTTAAATTGATGTATGAATATTATTATAGAGTAGAGTGGAATTTTTTTTATGATATTAGGTAATTTTTATTTTTTTCTCTTTACATATATATATTTACATTTTTTATATTTCTAATATATTTATATAATATTAAATATAATTATGACGTCACACCGATTGAACCAGTGGTTAAACCGGTTGAATCGATCGAACCAGTAATCAATAAGGTCACCAATTTGATCACCGATCCGATTTTTCAAACATTGTTTATCACTGGAGAGTGGAGAGTGTGCACAAGGCGAAAGCTTTTATATAGGATAGGTGCAATAGTCCTAACTCACCCTCCACAACTGTGTGAAGTCTTCCAACTTAATTCATTTTTATGTGTGACAGGCTGACAGCTATGGATACAAAGTTCATTACTTTATGTAGATGTTTTTTCAGGAAATGGAAAAAGAAAATAATAATAATAATAATAATAATAATAATAATAATAATAATAATAATGTAGAAAAAGTGAAATTGCCTGGGTTTGATAGGCAGGCCATTTGGTTTTCTCATTGTTCATTAATTATTAGCATACATTTAGTAATACTAACAAAAGCAATTTCAAAAATATCTTTAAAGCTATGAATAATTTCATAAAGCTCTTAAAATTCGTGTATTTTTTATCCAATTTCAGGTTGATCCAACCTGACCCAACCCGTTTAATGACATCCATTGGATAAAAATATTCAAATCATCCTAATTAAACATCTCTCTACCATGACTTACTTGCCAATTTCCATTACCTATAAATACTTCATATTTTGATATTAATAATTACATAATCATCAATAAAGCATTAAATATTTAAATTCTCTCAACATTTTACTTCCCTATTTTAAAATACTAATTTGGGAGTAGGATAATTTTTGCGGCAAATAAACGATCCTAACACCCTATATTTAAATATTTAGGATGCAGTTTCTAAACTCATATCAACAATATATAATTGAATGAACTCAGACCGTTATCCTAAAATATTAAATCATCCTAACTTAGTATTAAGCATTTATGAATTACCTATAGAACTTGTATATAGGAAGAGAATTTAAAACATAGTACTGATATTGCTGTACTTATGGTCCTTGACTCATTGTATTAGAAGGGAAGAGAAATGTGACAGACCAAACGTATTTTAATTAAGGTGTTATTTCTTGATACTAATGCCCATTTTGTGGCGCACAATAGGCATGAACGCGGACAAACTTATATTAAATGAAGACATATGAAGGCACAATATCAAAAGAACGTAAAAAATCCAACGCGGCTAAAGATATAAAAAAAATCTAGGTTTTCACCTAAGTAAATATAATTATATGAAAATTTGCAAGATAGGGTCCTTAATTACAAAATAACTTATTGTTAATAGACATAAAAATTGAGTAAATAATTGTGATTCTAATAGTCATAATTAGAGTTTCTTTTCTACACGTCTAATGTATAACTATGAAAAGATAACAATAATAATAATAATGTAATTGATCGATCCAACAAGTTGTAATACTATTTCACGACTTTAGATAAATAATTAGTGCAACGGATATCACTAAATTTATTCAATATATAATCAAATTATTATGATTGATGATGTAAAAGATTGTACAATTTATCAACAACGTGAATTATTTTATTTATTCTTGGATGAATAAGTGCTTAGATTGGAATTAGGTATTTAATTATTCCACACTTTAAAAACCACATATTAATGATTCGGATAGTAATGAATGTCAACTAAGTGCTACTAATGAGGGTTGCACCCACATTCATCATGCCATAAAACTTCAGCGGACATCCTTAATTATATGGTTTTGCTGCACCATACACTCCGTACAATGAAAGGAACTAATTATAAATAATCTATTAATTAATTGTATATTAATCCAACGGCTCAAATGCACATTTGGCCACCACCAAAGAACCCTCTCTCTAGAATATAGTTTTTAATATTTTTTTTGCCCTTTTGCGTGTATAGAAAAAGAGAGAATATTTATATCTATGCTAAAATTATTGCTTCCTTTATTATAAAATAAAGTTAATTATTTATTTAAATTAATTTGTATTATCGGTCGAATACTTAATTGATTCATTGATGTTATCCTGACCTTTATATGTGTGACATTCGAAATTTGAACCTTAAAAAACTTTTGATGCATGTGTGTCAAAAAAATTATGATATCAATATTTCAGTTAATTAGTAATCGATTTATTAAAATTTTAAATTAGCAATACTATTTTTAGACCCTGCGAAACAAAAATAGTGATACACACACACACACACACACACACAAAACACATACAGTAGCACAAAATACACAGAAGATAGTGCTACTATTTTTTCTGATTGAGTAGTAGCACTGCAAGTACTAAACTTGGTAGTTAAGAGCCCCTTGACAGAAGCACCACACCTCGTCAGATCCGTCCTCTTTGTTGGGCCCCACTTCTATCCCCGCCTCTAACGGTGCTTCTCCTCCATTGTCAGCCCTTATTCTCACTTCCACACATATATACGTACAACATATACATATACATACACATATATATATATATATAGAGAGAGAGAGAGAGAGAGAGAGAGAGAGAGAGAGTTTTAATAGAAATTAGTTGAGTAGCAGAAGGAAAAGTGTGGGTCGACCCTGAGAAACCAGAAGAGATAAAAAGAAATATATGTGTAAATTTTATGTTCTGTGAAGAGTGTAGAGTAGTATACTCAAGTCGGAGCCCTTTTCGATTTTCTGCTTTAAAAGGTAAAAATCCGATTTTTCCCCATTTTTCCTTCTCCAATCGAAATTCTTTATTGCCTTTGTTTCTCACTTTCCAAGAACTGGGCTCTTTCTATCAAGTATAGTAAAACCTTTCTTACTTCACTAGTTCACTTCCTCTGCATTGACAAAAATACTCCTCATACTCACTTTTGTCAACTCTCCTCATTTATAGGTACAATTCTTGGCCGTGCATATTTACGAACATGGGTTGATACGTGAATATGTATAAGTTTTCTGAAATATTCAAGCCTTTTTTTTTTCTGTTTTCTTTTTCCTTTGACAGGTTCATGAAGATTATTTTAAGAATTTGATTGTGGACACTACTCCAGTGGATTTGGATTCGAGTTAAAAAAAACTTAGTTGTCGGTTGCTTATTTGAAGACGTCGAGTCCTGGATTTGAAGTGAAAATTTTGCAACTTTAAGGGTGAACTTCCACGTTTTGATACGAGTAAGTTCTTCAGATCTGAATTATTGCAAGAACTTAGGTTTATATGATTGAATTATGACAAGGGTCGTTAAGTTTAAGATTTTTTTTTTGTTTTCTTTGTAGTTTTGGGTTCTTGTTTAGATCTAAAATGCTTCAAAAGTTTGAAGCTTCTAAATTCTTGCACTGAAATATGAACGGTATTTTTATGGCTCAAGATGAATTCTAGAGGAATAAATTCTGGTTTTGCAATTGTTTGTGATAATTGGGATACTTATTTTTCTCTTGAAGCTGGACATATATCCTGTGTTTGGATCTTGGATTTTTGCGAGGAAAATAATAATGGAAGTTATTTCCTGGCTTCAACTGTGTAACCTTGCATTTTCCTAGTACAAATTCAAAGTCAATCATAGTCTTAAATTTAGGACAATGTAGCCGTTTTTTCTGCTTTGATTGCCACCTTTGTGCTGCTACTGTATTTGCATTTTCTTTGTTGCTTTCTCTTTCTGTAAGAGATTGATATTATTCTTTTCTTGGCTCAACACTTTCTTCCATGTGTGTGATGTTTCTTTGATTGGTGCTCCAGGATACCATATTCAAGTTTCCGAGGTCATATGATGGTTGCTCATTTTAAGATTATGAAATCTTTGCTCTCTATATCAGTATAATATCCTTTCTGAGAATGCATGGAATTTCAGCTCACGGGGGATTGACTGATGGTATAAATGGATCCTCGAGAAGAAAGTTCTAGATTTGGCTCGTTGTCAACGACACTGAGGAATACGTCATCTTCGTCTTCAACATTCTTTTCAGCAAATCAGTCGCCCTTCTTCTCTCCAACTTCAGCAACGTCCCGTTTGTCAACACATTCGGACAATCCATGTCATGCCACCAGGGTCAATATGGATTCCCTGAACAACGATTTGGGGAATGCGGACACAGAATCTTTAACTAGCATTAGAATCGCTCCAAAGGATGTATATCCTGGTGCAGAAGCATGTTCTTCAGATAATCCCCGGAAGTTAGAGAATGCTTCTTCTTCTGCAGGAGCATATAATAGTGCTCTATCAAGTTATGGTGTTCATCATTCAAATGATTATTCTAGACATAGAAGTAAAGGCAAGAGGATAAGGAGATTACTTGAAATCTCAGCTCCTCTAGCTTCCTTTTCTTCTAACAGATTGAGGAGCTGCGATGTGTATATAGGTTTCCACGGCCGTAAGCCTTTATTGCTTAGGTTTACAAATTGGCTTCGAGCAGAGTTAGAGGTCCAAGGTTTGAGTTGTTTTGTAACGGACAGAGCTAGATGTCGGAATTCTCGTAAGCATAGCATTGTTGAGAAAGCCATGGATTCTAGTACATTTGGAGTCGTTATCCTGACCAGAAAGTCTTTCAGAAATCCACATACCATCGAAGAGCTGAGATTTTTCTCCAGCAAGAAGAATTTGGTTCCTGTGTACTTTGATTTGGGTCCCGAAGACTGCCTTATCAGAGATATAATTGAGAAACGAGGGGAGCTTTGGGAGAAATATGGCGGTGAACTGTGGCTACACTATGGAGGACTTGAGAAGGAATGGAGAGAGGCTTTGAGTGCCCTTTCTCGTGTTGATGACTGGAAATTAGAGGCTCATGATGGTAAATGGAGGGATTGCATATTAAGAGCAGTTACTGTTTTGGCATTGAGGTTGGGAAGGAGAAGTGTTGTGGATAGAATAACCAAGTGGCGAGAGAATGCGGAGAAAGAAGAATTCCCTTTCCCTCAAAATGAAAATTTTGTTGGTCGGAAAAAGGAATTGTCCGAGCTGGAGTTCATGCTTTTTGGTGATGTTTCTGGAGATGCAGAGAGAGACTATTTTGAACTCAAGGCTAGACCGAGGCGAAAGAACTTGACAATTGGCTGGGGAAGGACTAATTCAATGGATGAAAGGCGAAGGGATAGGCAAAGTGAGAGTAGCAAGAGGAAAGGGAAAGAACCAGTTGTGTGGAAAGAATCTGAAAAGGAAATAGAAATGCAGAACATCGAACTTTCTCAACCACAGCAGCAGCAGCTTACACCAAGGTCCAAGAGTAGTGGGAAGCATGGCAGGAGAAGGAGATCAATGAAAGTCGTCTATGGCAAGGGAATTGCTTGTGTATCAGGAGAACCGGGCATTGGGAAGACGGAGCTGCTCTTGGAATTTGCTTACCGGTTCCACCAGAGGTATAAAATGATCTTATGGATAGGAGGAGAAAGTAGAAACATTCGGCAAAACTATCTGAACTTGTGGTCGTTCTTAGACGTTGATGTTGGGGTGGAGAGTTGTGCGGAAAAAGGCCGGACAAAGAGCTTTGAAGAACAAGAAGAAGCAGCCATAGCCAGAGTTCGAAAGGAGCTGATGAGAAATATCCCTTTTTTAGTAGTAATCGACAATTTGGAGAGCGAAAAGGATTGGTGGGATCACAAGCTGGTGATGGATCTTTTGCCCCGTTTTGGTGGAGAAACTCATGTTATCATATCCACTCGTCTCTCTCGTGTAATGAATCTTGAGCCTTTGAGACTCTCCTATCTATCAGGGGTCGAGGCAATGTCTTTAATGCAGGGAAGTATCAAGGATCTATCCATTACAGAAATCGACGCATTAAGGGCTATCGAGGAAAAGCTTGGACGGCTGACTCTCGGCCTTGCAATCGTGGGAGCAATTCTTTCTGAGCTTCCTATTAATCCAAGTAGGCTTTTGGATACCATAAAAAGAACCCCTTTGAGGGATATAATATGGAACGGCCGAGAAAATCACACGTTAAGACGGAACAATTTCCTCTTACAACTTTTTGAGGTTTGCTTTTCCATATTCGACCATGCAGACGGACCAAGAAGTTTGGCAACTAGGATGGTTCTCGCTAGTGGTTGGTTCGCTCCATCACCCATACCGGTACCCATTTTGGCTCTAGCTGCCCATAGAATACCTGAGAAACACCAAAGCCGGCGGTTATGGAAAAAGATTATGTACTCCTTAACCTGCGGTTTCACATCATCTCATGCACGAAGATCTGCAGCAGAAGCATCTTCTTTGTTGTTCAGATTTAGTATAGCCAGAAACTGCCAAAAAGACGGCTTCATCCAGTTCAACCAGCTGGTGAAGTTATACACCCGAAAGAGAGGAATAACTGGTACAGCACAATCCATGGTCCAAGCTGTCATTAGCCGCGGATCAATATTCCATCACACTGATCACATATGGGCAGCGTGTTTTCTGCTGCTCGGGTTTGGAAAGGACCCTATGGTCGTCGAGCTGAAAGTATCAGAATTGTTGTTTCTTGTGAAAGAAGTAGTTTTGCCCCTTGCCATAAGGACGTTTATTACCTTCTCTCGGTGCAGTGCTGCTCTGGAGCTGCTCCGGCTGTGTACAGATGCATTAGAAGCCGCGGATCAAGAATTTGTTACCCCAGTTGAAAAATGGCTGGATAAGTCGCTATGCTGGAGGCCCATCCAGACGAATGCTCAGTTGAATCCTTGCCTCTGGCAGGAACTTGCGTTGGCTAGGGCTACCGTGCTGGAGGTCCGGGCAAAGCTGATGGTGAGAGGCGGGCAGTTTGATATAGGAGATGATCTGATAAGGAAGGCTATTTTTATTAGAACTTCTATTTGTGGTGAAGATCATCCGGACACAATATCTGCTCGTGAAACTCTTAGCAAACTTACCAGACTTCTTTCGAGTGTTCAAAGTCACACTTCACTATAGATTTTGAGATTTTTCTCTTAAGCAGAGGATAGTAGAGTTAAAGCTACAGCACAAAATTTTGAATAACCTGAGAATTTCTTTTTATACCACGTTTTACTTCAAATAGAGAGGTGCTAATCTTATTTTAGAAAATTTTCGCAGTTGTTATTGCTGTGTAAATAACACTTTAATTTTCCCTCCTCGGGTACTTGATTTTGTCTTGCTCTATCTACCCTGGTGTTATATTTTAACTTTTTTGGTCACTTATGGAATATTACTTGTTAAAACTAGGGAACAAAAATGAAAATTTATCGGTGGATGCTATTGCAAGCTTTTTGTAGTTCACCTTTAAGTTTCAATCATACAAGTTTCAAGGTTGGGAATGTGGAAGTAATATACCCTTAGGACAACTACCTTTGCAGGACAAAAGCAAGTGGTTGAAAATTTATGCTTCTGTTAAAGCTATTGTTTTCAAAATTCAGACATGAAAAAGAAGACAAAATTTTTGTCAACGAGCACTCTGCCAATTGTTTTGGTTGTTGGGTGGGGGCGAAAAGTTGAATTGATGAGCAATAAATTTCTGGTATTGATCCTACAAACATGTCTCTGTTCATTGTTTGTCTTATAATTCTTGAACTCTTCAAATAGAATTTTCCATGGCTACAGCCTACAAATTTGGTGGTTTACTAAATCCTGTGGACAAAGCCACCTCAATCCTGTCTGCTTATGTTTAGTCCTGAAGTTACCTTCAAAGGTGACTTATTCTCAGATGCCGCAGTTTACAAAATACTAATTATTACTGCACAACAGCCAGATTTGGAACACCTGATACCCTATAGAATTAAAAAGCTGTCTGCACATGTTCAAACCAAAACATCAGACCACCAAGAAATCAAGGAGGAAGAGAAATTTTCAGATTCCAACAATCAGAATTCTATGTCGAATAGAAGGATGTAATAGACAGTCAAGTGCAGCGCAGGTAATATATTCTACAGAAGAAGACGACGACAAAGGAGAAAAGTCCCCACAAACAAGAGGAAACCCTTCTTAACCCCCACAGGAGACAGCAGGAGTAACAGGTGAGATAGGTGAGACATTCATATGGCATCTCCTCATGAAACTTCCCCTATTATGGAACTAGCTGATGAATAGCTTGTGGATAGAAAGCAACAGATTTTAGTTTTAGTCACGGAGCAACTTCAATAGGATCAAAGAGAAACACATTGATATAAAGGAAAATTAAAAGAAAAAGACCAACAGAAATTTTCTTCTTAAGCAAATGGGAGTTGACAGGATTCAAACTTTATATCATCACACAGCAACATATCATGTACAGACAGGACAGTTGGAACCTTATGTTTGTTCACTTATGGATCAACTTTTCCAGCAATTTCCTCATCACTGGAGGCGTATTCATCTTCAGTCAGTTCCTCATCACTAGATTTTTCATCTGGTGCAACTCCAGCATCTTCAGGCTTTGCATATTTTTCACAGTACTCTGGGGAAAAAGATGTGTCATAAGAGTTTGTACAAAGTGATAAAGTGATAAGATGAACAGAAGTTATAGCATGTTATTAGAAGAATACATGCATCAACATTTATCCAAAATAACTCCAATAAGTTCTTAGGATTCTTAAAATGTATCAGCCCCTAGTAACAAGTCGAGATAAACTCTGGTGTAAATATGAATTCAGGTAACACGAGTGCATATTATATAAACCAGTAACTTAAGATAGCCTTGCACTCATAACAACTAGCAGCCAAATCCTTTCCCATTCAAAATGACACAATGTGGTGAAAGAGCCAGATATACACTGAAACAGCAGCTGCAGAAAGGGTGGGTAGCTGAGGTGTCTAGAGAAGTGGTAACGAACTTTGGTATTTAGTATGTACCTAATGGATCTTGATAGACAAAAGAGGAATAGAGGCATGGACCAGATACAAACAAGCATGCAAAGGCATGTCAATTTCGAAAAAGTATACAACAGACGGGGAAGATAATATGATCCATACAGATTATGCAAGGAAATTATGATTAAGTAGCCATGCATGATTTCATCCCTTTCTTACTTGTACAAATCTCATACCTATCTCCAGTTATGTATGCCATACAAAATATTATGTAGCTTAATGGAGGAACCAAACATAATTGCTCCTATATTAACTATATTAATGTATGACTAGACCCAATGTAGCTCATAAACAACCATTCTAGGACTTCCATTCCCACTCTTTGATACAAAATAGAGCTACAAATCCCAGTCTATGGCAACACCATTTTAATTTGTTGTAGTCCCAATTCCTTGTTCCAAGATGACAAGTGAGCATTTCAGGTCACTGTGGCACAAAGGGGGAGAGAGAGAAAGAGAGTCACTCCAACCTGAGATATCGGTCTTTCCCTCTCTCCCATTCCTTCGCCAGCATGAGCACAACCACCAACCCTGGTCACTGTCCCAGCCATCTCCTCCCATATTGATCTTTCTATCCCTACACCACCACCAACCTCGCCAAAGTTTCTATGATTAACAACAATCTGCTTTTCAGTCATGAAATCATCTTTATTGATTTTTTTGATTAATTCTCTTTTTCCCTTTTTTGGTCCATGTGTGTGTGTTTGCTACTAAGTTGGTTTGATTTGATTGAGATTTTGACAAGTATAACATTACATGCCTTTGGTGGTGAAAATTTATCGGCTAGACGAAAGTGATGCTTTTAAACAGTAAAAAGAATTCGAATTATTAAAGTGCAGGTACTTGATTCATGTCAAAAGATATAATCAGGTTTTCAGCAAAGCAAAGACAAAAGCTGTGTTTTTCTATGAGTTAAGAGCAGGATAATGAAAGTCAAAAGATGGGACAAACAAAGTCCAATAGTGGATGGAGGTGAAGTGGTGGAGAGTCTTTGTTTCTTTTTACATTCCTCTTGCTTCAGTTTTCCATGATTTCCAACCATACAGACAAATGAGAATGACAATCGTAATAACATTCCATGTGGAATCCCATGGGTCACATGGTGTTACCACTCTAGGCATTTCTGTAAAGCAAAGGGCAATATGGTGAATTAAAATAAGCATTATCTGTAGACTTTAATGTCATCCAATTTTCACCCAACGGGAAAAGGTTTCAAGTCATATTGTAGAAAATTATGTAATACTTTTGTGCTTTATCATATGGTTGTGCATTCAGACTGTTAATAGATTTCAAGAATAACATGGTTTGAGCCTGTAAATGGGTGGGGTATTACCCTACCCATACCCATACCCTAAAATACCCAGAAGGATGAGAACCTAATCGTACCCTACCCTAAAATACCCAGAAGGATAAGACCCTAATTCTACCCTACCCTATCTAACTCAAGACCCATTGGGTCTAGTTTATTGGACTTATTTTTTTATTTACATATTTATTTTCTTAATATATACTAAAAGTATTATTTCGCATACGATAACAAAAAATAATTTTTTTATATTTACTGTAATTTAATCATTAAATTTAAATTATTTAATTTTAAATTTTTTGCTAATTAAATTAATTGTTTTATTGATATAATAGTTAAACTTTATTAATATAATTAACAATTAAACTTTTTGCTAATTAAATTAATATAACTAAAAAACAGTTAATAAAAATAGTTTAAAAGCAAATTTTTTTTTCTACATTTAATTTTATAAAAACAGTTAATTTCTATATTAATAAACTTTATTCATTAACAAAATTAACTTTATTAACTATCCTATAAAAATTATTTATTCCACTATTAATTTTAATATCCTTAATTTTATTAATGAAAAATGTTCAACTGTTCCTATTGCTATTCTAATTTTAAAAAAAAATTGTTATCCCAATATATTAACTTTATTAATTTAGTTTAATTTTTAATGAAGAAAATTATTTTGTTGTTACTGTTCATTTATATATTTGTAATTTTTATATATAAAAAATTTATCATTAATATAAATTTGATTTGGGTATAAACAATTTTTAGGTTCATAAATTAAATTTAAGTATAAAGTAATGAGTAATTTTTGGGTATGGGTACACGGATAATTTTTGGGTACAGACCCTACCCATACCCATTACATTATCTTTAATAAGTATGGGTATGGATATTGATATTTTGGGTCTGGGTAGGGTAACACCCTACCCATTGACAGTATTAGCCAACTTGAGCCTGAAGTTCAATTTATCTTATTAACCACACACCAAAAGTGTGTTGGATGCAGGTCCAAGAGCATCCAAAAAGTAAAGAACACTCTCTGAATTTTCAGGCTTCTAAGTGTGAAAGCCAAATCTTTACATATCAAGGGACATTCCAAGCCATATACCCTTCTCAGAACAAAGCATTCCAACAAGAATGTATAGTACATGTCAAAAAGAACTTTCCAATTATTGAAAACCAAACAGACAACAATTTATATCCGGACTATAAACTTTTCAAGATAGATTCATTTCAAAATGACATGATTACTTCTAATTTAATACCTTCAATATAAATGAACCAAAACTTAAGTTTTCAACCTAAATATGCCTCTTTCCTGGCCTACACATGTGACCTTTGAGTGCTAAAGTTTGCAAAAAGAGAGAATCTTAATTCACTTCCTCCCTCTCCAATTCTTCTCTGTGAAAAAGTCAAAGTGACTGATGCTTGGGGTCCAGAATCTCGCATGACAACCAGCCAATGAATGATGAGGGCCAAGTCAGCTTGCAAATTTAAGTAAAAATTTTACTTAATTTATTACCGAAATGAGTGAGTAATATCAGGCTACAATGGTCTTATTTAACATATTAGTTCTTCAGTCATCAAATCGAATTATATGCCAAAGAACAATACAACTAAACCTTTTTTGGCTGTCAAAGTGATCAGTTAATTGGACCAGAGCTAACCCGTATTCTGACACTCCCAACAAACTCTCGAGGGCCTAATAAACTCCCTAATTGAGTTTCAATCATAAGTAACATGAAAAATCAAATAACACCTCTCATATGCATCATTTACATTCATGCTGGATGATAAGAGACTATACTGTTAAAGCAACTTGACGAACAGTATAAGTGTGTTCGTATGAGTGTTTAATCTACACTAGCTGAAGGATGAGAATAAAAAGGCAAAGAAAATGTAAAAGGGATTTCGGTGGGATTTGGTCCCAGTCAAAACACTTCCACCGAAGGCAATCAAAGTCCAAAACCAAATTGTTTTTGGTTTTGAGGCGGCCGCAAGCATTAACAAGGTGATGTCTTCACATAGTCATGTGAGTCATGGGTGTTTGGCAAAAAGCAAAGACCTCAACGAAAACTGTGGACTCAAGTTTCTCCGTCAAGGGAAAACTAAGAATTTTTCAGTGTTTTTTTTAGGGCAACTTTTTGTTTCTCAAATCTTGGTTATTTGGAGTATTTTACATCAGATGCCCAAGAGTGTGTTTATGACTTCCTCTCTATTGTTGTAATTTTATTACGCTTGAGAAAAGGTTAGAGCAAGTTGTGCTTAATATTTATACAGTGGATTTGGGTGGTTTTTCAACAATGGTTATTCCTAATTGCATTTAAGGTTTTTTAACATATTTCATCGATTTTTCACTGTTTAATGGGGCCTACAACGAGGGCTGTCTCGATGCAAAACAGATAGTTGGGATCCAAATTTATGAAGAAGCTAATAGTTAGTGAATGCTGGGTTGAATGAAAAATCACGGATCATGTGTGGTTCCTAGTAAAAATAAAACATGTAGAAGATTATAATAGAACTAGTGCCAGTCAAAAGCCTGAGACCAGTCTTTGTACATCCTAGCAAAGCAAAGAGTTCTCAAATAACCACATATGTATATGCAGCACCCTAAAAACTGATTTTAACATCCATTATAACGACTGGACATCGCCCTTTTAAAAAGCCCAGATACAATTCAGCTTCTGAAGTTAGATACAGAGAACGCATTCACAAGCATTTCTTTACATGTTCACGCATTAATCAGATTAACTTATAAGATGCTTCAATACCATAGGCTTCTAAGTTTTTAGCTCCACAAAGGGAACTACTATAGTTCTAAATCATGTGAAAGTAATAACATCCAATGATTCAGGATGACAAGCACTGACATAGCTCATTGACTGGGCTCAATGCTTAAGGACCCAGGGTCTAGAATAACTCATGGACAATTGGCTCATCCAAAGGGGAGATGGAATTTTCAATACCCTCAAATCATGAGAAGACTGAGGAAGCAGGATGAATCTTTCGAAAAACACCAGTAAATGCATTATTTGGTTCACTCTAGTTCTACAATTATGTGGCATCCAGAAAAGTAACATTATTAGCTCGGCATTTTGGGGAGATTCTGTTAGGGCATATCAATAGCTCAAAAGCAACAATTAATTGTACTTCTGAAAAATTCTACCTTTAACTCTTTGTTCATATGCATTGCGATCACGCATCATCAAAGCCGCTGCCTCACCATTCAAAGGATCTGATGGATTCGGGTACAAAAGAAGTTGCGGAAGAAACACCTCAAACACATTTACTAGGTCTGAAAGGAAATAAACGACTCAACTCAATCAAGCTAATGAAACCTTTGTTACTACTCAATGCTCAAGGGAGAATGCAGCAGCAAAGTAATCAATTACTTATATCCAGAAAAGGAAAACACTTCAACTTACCAAACATGGGACTCCAGGTTTGATTGATGACATCTAAACACACAGAGCCCGACCTGGAAAACAATGAACAAACATTCTAGATATAACTACTACATTTCAATGAGCACTTATTAAATTCAAAACAAACGAATAGCATCAGTCAGAGAGCTAAATATTTGAGCATAATGTGCTCACAGACTCACATCTCATCAACGTTTGGATGGTAAATCTTATTGACAAAACCAATGGAAGGAGATTTGTAAGGATAAGCATCTGGCAGTTCCACCCTTACCCTCCAAACACCTCCGTGATAAGGACCTGTCATAGACCATCAAATTCGGAAAGAAGTCCCCTTTTGCTATAAATGCACCCACACAAAATGAATTAACTAAAAGACTTCTTTTATGGAGAGATGAATTAGTGAACAACTCTCTTGCATATCCATCAAAACTGAAAAGAGAGGCATATTAGTCAGCCATAAACCCAACTTCTGAACCACCTGTCAGTCTAGCATCGAAGTTAATTAAAACAATCAGAATGTAAACAATCTTGGGCAAAGGGCACTCTGAAAATGGATAAAAATGACTCAAATTAAACTGCCACATATTTCCATAAAACCCGACCCTGCTATTCAATGATCAAGTACACAGGAAATAAGTCTACAACCCATGCTCCAACTTATCAAGATTTTATCCAAGGATATAAATTCAAGATTCAACCTTAGTAGAAAGGTTATTATCTCATCATCGATCAGCTAATTTTTCAGGTTAATCATAATAGTCAGAACAAGTCAATACTGCCCAAATACCAATTCCAAATAATAGATTACTATTATCAGAATAAAATAAATAAAAATGCCCAGCACCAGCAGAAATTAACGCAAACCCAGCTTACATACAAACCAATAAATCAAGAAATGAGTAAAAAAAAAAAAAAAAAAAAGAAAAAGAAGAAGAAAAAGAAGAACAAGAAGCTGGGTTTGGGGGAAAATTATTACTTTCTTTGGGTCCATGGAATTCCACATAGAACTCTTGCATGCCATCATTGATCATCTCCACCTTATAGTCAGTCATCATCCTAATATAAAACAATCAAAACCCACAAATCATTTACCAAAAAAATTATACACGCGCACTATAAAGATTGCACTAGAACATAAAATCAAAAGTCTGATGTTACTACAGTTTCATCAAATCCATTTCCCTGCGTTTGCTTGGGGAAGACATGGCTATTTATTTGATTACTGCTTTTTCTCTTTTTCAATTCTTTGGGATTTAAATATGGCGAAAATTTATGTATATGGAGGTGGAGTGTACGTATACGCGCGCGTGCGTGGTGTGCGTGCAGGGAGGGGGAGGGGGACGCGTCAAGGCGGTTCAGACATCGAAGAGCAAAAGTGGGGATGAAGCTGAGGTTTTGGCTAAAATAGCATTTCTCAGAAACTATTTTCTCAATTTTCTTGACATATAATTTCCATTTAATCTGAGTTATTTTCAGGTGGACCTCCAACTTCCGAGATAGCCCAACTAATAAATATGCCC
Source organism: Jacaranda mimosifolia (assembly GCA_018894105.1). Lineage (NCBI taxonomy): Eukaryota > Viridiplantae > Streptophyta > Magnoliopsida > Lamiales > Bignoniaceae > Jacaranda > Jacaranda mimosifolia. The sequence continues at coordinate 34,121,017 of CM032119.1, forward strand.
AATGGGTCAGCCCAAATATTGAGGCCCATAAACACTATAGACTTATTGCTATCACTAGGTTTATCAATGGATCGAATTCAGGTCTAATTGGCAAATCACGATAGATCTAAATTCAAATACAATGGTAGCATGTCATATTCAAATTTGATTCAAGATCTTATAAAATTTGTAATTTGTATTAATGTGTCCGAATTTAGATAAAATCAAATATCCAAAAAAGAAAATCCAAATTCAAATACTTCCAAATCATCATATATTTATTATTTTCTAAAAACTAAGTAGAATTCAAATTCAAAATATTTATTCTTAAAAAAAACACGACACATCAATGAATAAATTCTCAAGTCTATTGATCATTTAAAAGCAATAATATAATATAACTTAATCACATCCATTTACCAAATCATAGTATTTTAGATTGGATTGCTGATAATAGTGCTTGTTTAACATTATAAATACATAATAATTATACTTAATTCTTTAATCAACTAATTACAGTCTAAAAGTTATATACATATATATATAACCAACTTATTTTGATCAAATCAAGATTTATATTGCATTCTTGCCACATCATGACATTCTGCTCATACTCGTTCTTCTTCCTACATTATTTTGTGTTATACGAACGAGAGAAACAAGTGGCACAATTATGATGTAGACAAGTCCAAAATCTAACAGTTTATATGAAAAAACACTTGATTTGATATATTCCATAAGAGCTTATTACTTTATTCATCCAAAAACTCACTTTGGCACTACTTTTAAGACCCTATGTGTGTGTGTATATATATATAATATTATATATAATACTATATATAATCGAATTCGAATTATTAATGAATCGGATCAAGTAAAATTCATTTTCACCCCATTTATTTTGGATTATGAACTTTTTGATGGGATCATATATGCAAATCTTATATCAATTAAAAACCCTAAATAGTTGGATCAGATTCAAATCGAGTTCAAATTAAAATTCGCTCCATTAACTGCCCTAGTTAGCACATTTTAGATGGGTATTTTGTTTGAATAAATGAGATATATAATTTGCTAAGAAGTTTCTTAAAATAAATTTTATATTCAGAAAAATTAAAATTATTTAAAAAGTCCACTTCACTAGCTTTTATTTTATTTTAGCCGAAATTATGCTTAACTTACATTAAAAAATATTTATGTATAATCAATTTTAAATTAATTTTTTCAACCGTACTAATTGTTTTATAATGAAAACTTTTACAACAATTTTTTTTATGACCCTTGAAACTTTTTTTAGTATTTTTTTAGGTCCTTCAATTTTAACAACTAAAATTTTTTCACTTTAATTTAATCTAAAAAGTTTCAAAAAATATTTCTCTCCAAAAATTTAATTTATTAAATGGAAAATACCATTGATACAAAATGAATTCATAATATAAGAATGATAAAATCAATTTATCAAAAAATATCAATTATATTTACCTCCCCTTTGGAGGAGGTAAATTGCCAACTTCTCCCATATATCTTTCATAAATACGAAACTTGACATGTAAGTTTGTTCATTTAAAAATTTCAAATAGAGTCTCAAATTGGCAATTTTTACCCTTAACTTAAAAATTGAGAAATAAATAATTAATTTACTAAAAAAACCAGTATTTCCCTAATTGTATTGGTAATGTTTATATATTTACGAAGGGTGTTTCTATAATGTCTCTAATTAGAGGGATGTCATATCCTTGACTAAATTGTATTGTTTTAAAAAAAAAATGAAATACTAATATAAATGCTATTTGCCCCCTAAGAGTACTTGGATGAGGAGAGGACGAGAAATGCTCTGACAGAATCACTTCATATTGTTTTCGACCAAATCAATTAATTGTTTCCTAAGTTGAATCAATAATTGCACTTTATTCTTCTTATTGGTAGAATAAGTTAGAATGTAAGAAAGACACAAAATATGAAGGAAGTGCAATTTTATATTTCATTTTAAATGACATCTCCTAAAGTATTGTAACATTTGTGATGGGTACTATAAAGATTGTAGTCCAAGGCAACATGAGTAGGGTGGGTAAATGTTTCATCACAGCAGACATAGTTTTAGTCTCCCTATAACAGAAGCACAGATTAACATAAAGATGAGAATAATGTAGAGAAAATTCAAGTGCTAGTATTATCCTATATGGCATAGGGAATAATGAACTCCAATAAATTAATTGAACAAGGAAATATTAAGATAATTGATGTGTCATGTACTAGTATTTAGAAGATAAGATGTGAAGATATCATAATTTCATATAAATCATGTAACTTCCATCGTTAATTCTTGATAAGATGTTAGTGGTGCGTCGTCGATAAAACTATAAATTTATATATATATATATATATATATATATAAAAGCACAAAATGTTGTTTAATTATTTTAATAAAATTCTCTATGCCTCATTAATTATTTTTGTAAGAAAATATTTCCATAGAAAAGCCCTAGTCACTCTATTGCAAGAATCATGGAGGATGCTTACAAAGTTGGAATATATGCAATACTCCATTTTTGGCCTTAAAGATAACTATGGTGTCAATTACCTTTAGGAAAAAATGCTTAATCAAAGCCACTTCAATTTCTCGAATAGTACTGCTCTCACATTTATTATATGTGAGAGCTCTGAAAGTTTAAATTCAAATGATCCCAGATGCATGTGCATGTGTGAGAAAATGCATATTTAAATAGTTTTATTTTAATTTGACTGAATATTCTACAAAAATAAATAAATTACATTTGCAATATAAATTAGATTGTCCCTATGGCCTAGACAAACAACAACTCCTTATAGGTACTATTGTATTCCACTTAATAAAACTTATGCAATTTCATTACAAAATGAATCTTATTCATTTAAGGCAATAGAAGTAGCATTTAAAGTATCTCTAACACTATAATTAACTAGAATATTTCATAAGATGTTAGCAAAATAAGAGACTGGAATCGTTAGGAAAAATGCAAACAAATCGAGCCAATTATGAGTGTTTAAATTCAATAGCTTTTAGTTGAAATCAAAATGTAATAAGTTCCAAATTAGTAAACTTTTTATTGATTTTTTTGTATTATATCTTATTAATGTTCTTATTATGGCATATTAAATCATGTGCAATTTATTTACAATTAAAAAAAAAAAAAAAAGAATTATTTGAGATCAATGTCAAACTTCAAATCTCATATCCCACTCAAGTTTAAGCCTCAAAACATTGGAATCAATAGAGTCAAGCCAGCCCTGACCCCCGTCTTCCATAGTTCCATTGTAAGCCTGCCGAATTCAATCAAGAATCAATCCAAGAAATTACCAAGGATGGCCAAATATGCTGTTGAGGTTGGATCAAGCTTCCTCCTCACATTATCTTAAGAGCAACATGAGCAAGCACATACATATGTTGGCTGCTGATTCTCAGTTTAAGAACATCAATTAATTGCTAAGCCAAGGAAGCAAGTATTCCAACGCACAACATCATAAGATTATCAAAAACAGCAACTAGAGATGTTCCAATCATAGTCAGTAACATTCACCATGCAGTAACATCAAACAAACGAAAAATCAGACACATACACACACAATAAGAAAGCACTTCAATGATAAATAATATTTGCAGAAAAAAACAATTGTTGCTGTAATGAGAATACACAGTTATACCCTGAGAAGGAACATCTAGATGCCTCCCTGCAGCAGAAGTAACTAAAGCCTAAACTTGGCAATGTGGCTTTTGGCATCACTTGAAGGTATTCACAAGCCAACCAGATCTATTATTATATGAACAACCAACAGGAAGCTACTTCAAAATTGTTGCTCTCAGCATGAAAGCTTTAGGATGATCTACCACATCCAGAACCCAACAAGATAACCTTTTCCACCACCAAATTGGTAATTGTAATAAGTTAAAAGATTCGAGATTTTCAGTAGTAAACTGCTGAAGGAAAACACAAACTTGTGATTTGTCTATACCAGTTCGGTGGACTCCTTATTCAGGGTGCACGAAATTTTCCTCAAACCAGGTATATAAAGTGCTTTATATCCAAAACTATCACCAACCGCCCCACATTCTTTTTCGTCATCATCACTGTCAACATCTTTTGGAGTTACCCGGTTTTGATAACTCCTGCGCCGGACAATGAAAACATTGAAGTAGTAGCTAACCAATTTTGCCCTGGTCTTGGAGGGTAAGAATCTGTGAGCATTGTTCCAGAACTTTCCTGGGACTGCACCACATGCCCTCATCTTATCCTTGAATATATTTTCCTCTTCTTTTGTCCAAGAAAGTGAAACCTCCTCTCCCATCCGATCGAATCGCCAATGATAGAAAAGTGAACGAAGTTCACGCTTCAATTTCAACCTCTTCTCAGCAGTATGAAATCTAACACATTCGACATAATTTGGAAATGGGCACTTGCAAGTGTGCTGCCTTCCCGTCCCAACTGGATCCAACCTGACCATAGAGTTTTCCCCACCCTCTTTTGGAGGCCACATTCTTGTGCCGAGCCACTTGGAATCGCTCTCAGAAAGCAAACCAATCCATTCAGGGACTTCAGCTTGAAAATGGGGACCCACAGAAACTTGACTCATAACCGGCACATCAGGGGACTTATGGTTGTTCGAATTTGTAGGTAGCTCCTCAACATCTGTAACAAGTACATTCACTGGTGCTTTCAGGTCATTTCCTACTTCTACATCTTGACAAATAATATCTCTACTTTGAGGGCCTGCATGTGAATTGCAACATGGACATAGGTGAGATTTTGTTGAAGAAGGTATCCTCTTGCTGCATCTTAGTTTTCCTGTCGATTGGTGATTGAGAACATCATTCTCATACATTGAAGGATGCATCCTTGGCTTCTTCTGCTGATCCTGGTAGAGGCAATGAAATGTTCAAACAGAAGCTAGAAGCAATTGCATATGAAAGAATTGATGCATAACAAAAAAGAGAGATCAAAATTGAAACACATGTCGAAACTCGAAAAACATGTTTACACCTTAAAATTTCCAATTAGAGTAATTCCTGGATCTCTTTGCTTCCTAAAGACAGCATGAGATAATCATATACTTTATGACTGAATCTCTTCTATGGACGTTTACATTGTGAATTTAAAATATTCATGATATCTCCTAAGAACTAGCCTCAGTTCTTTGCAACTTAAACAAATTTCCTACCTTCAAGATAAATGAAGAAGTATCTGTTGTGATGATTCATCTGAACCCATATAAGCATGTCAATAAAATAGATACTTCAGGATACTTCTAAGTTCCTAAATTTATTATTCTTCTTATTGTGAGTCACCTACAAGAAATAAGAATGTAGTGCATTAATCAATACTTTTCCATGGATATAGGCCCAATGTTTGAACTACTAACTCCTTTTGTTTTCCTCTTCTCTCTTCACTTTTCTCAATGTATCTAAGATTTGACACAGTATTACAGCAAGTTCTGATCCTTCATTTTGGTTTACGGTTTATCCTAGCATGATTTTCATTCCGATATCAATCTTGGTTCTACTTTAATAATGACATCCATAGCTTATTTCATATAATAATGCACGGCCTGTCATTTCGTATATATCATTCTTGGTTATGCTTTAATTATGGTCTCCGTAGCTTATTTAATATTATAGTGCATGGTGTGTCATTTCTTGCTAGTTTCTCTCATCATGGACCTCCAACCACAGAACTTTAGCTTATCTAATATTTACTTGCAGTTCATTTTATTTCAAGTTGAACCTATGATGTCCAGGGATATGGTGACACGGACATGATACGAAGTAAATACGGCCTTACGGATTTTTATAAGTTCTAGGACACGACACAACTCTTAACAAAATTATTTTAATATACATGAGCATAATGTTTATATATGGATACATATACATATACATATACAATTGGTAACGAGTTCAAAAAGATATCAATGAGAGCGTAAAGAAAAAGAAGTTCACATCAAGGTTTTCCTAGTGTGATTTGTAAATTATACATTTATTTTATTTTCATAAAGACTAGATGAGACAACATTCTTTTATGAGTAATTTTAGATTAATTCTTTTAGCACTTGTATACTTTCTAAATATATGAAAAGACCTAATTTGTCTAAAACGTGCTGAAACATGCCCTTGATTGTGTGTCTAACACATCATCGAAAGTCTCTACTTTTTATTTTTATTTAATTTATGGACACGACAAATGGTATACCAAACACGTGTTTGAGGCATGTCATAAGGCATGTCGTGCCTGATACGGTGTCCGCCACGTGTCTAATTCAACATGAATAGCTTTTTGGAATTTTCGTGCACTACAGAGTTGAGCTCTTCATTGACACTTCCATGTTCGACCTGAGGGGAGCGTGAAAAAATCAAACTTGATACTTTAGAATAATTGTAAGATCCCAACAATTTAAACAATTAGCAATTGTGGTATTTCTGATTTCATATGATTTGATTTTGGAGCAATTTCCTCTATTTATTATTCTTATCATTGTAACTCACCTATATAAATAGGTGATCATTGTCATTGATTAATAAGAGAAAAATGAAAATCTTCCTAGGAGTGACCGAACCAAGTAATTCTTTTGTTCTTTCTTCTCTATTTCACTTTTCTCATTTAAAATTTAATAAAGCACATCATTAACTAGTTTGCTATAGCAGGCCAACTTGGTTTTACCCTATCAGGCTATTAATATTTCTAGTGGCACTTTTCTCCTACCAAAAATCAGATATTGCACTCTCATAAAAGAAGTGCTTTCTACATCTGATAATACAGGAAACTTTCCACTTAATTGAGGGAGACTTCAACTACCAATGTATTCACTTCGACTTCTAATCAAAACAAGTAGAGACCGGCAGACAGCCAAGCAACTGGGCTTCTTTGCCTGGATTCAAGAAACTTCTAACACAAACTGACCTAACATCCATTAGATAGTCCATAGTTTTCTTGACAGAAATGAGAATATATGCATAGGAATTTATCCAGTGATCATTTACTGGACAGTCATCGATTTAATGGTTCAGGACTGCACAAGGAACCTCATACACTAGCAAATCTTTCCTTTTGGAGGATTATTTTAAAATGGCTCCATTGCCTTCTATTTTAAAATGGTTCAATTCAACAATCTAAAGTTTCTTCCTGATTCAACCAAAAAGGAAAAATTCTTGATGCAATCAGCAAGTAATCTTTTTCGAGGTTAAGACATAAGAGGATAAAAAGGTGTCTTTCACAGCCAAAAAATGCATTAGGTTAACCGTTAACATATGTATGTCTTTAAAGGTCATCTGGGCAATGCCAAGCTCATATAATCATCTGCAGGACATTACAGAAACAAAAGAGCAATCATATAATATTCAAGCATGATTGATTTATTAGCCACTCCCTTCATGTCATACTACTTACAATCTTCATTTTTCTCTCTTCTAAGGGCCTTCATCCTAATACTTGTATTCCTAAAAATTAAGTAGCCCTTGATTGGACAAAACTTCCAAAAAACATATAATATGTTATTTAATGTCATATTCTTATAGCATTATCAATTTTATCCATTTAATTGCCACAATTTTCACCATTTTGGTTTTTATAATGTAAATTTTGCTATGGAATATATCTGGGGGAAATTTGAAATATGTAAATGAGGTCGGCTAACTGGTCTCATTTCCTCAAGCTAATAGAGAGCAAGTGGTTGAACTTACAATCACAAAGAGAGCTTGTTAGGCTTCTCGATGTGGCCCTCAATTAAGACCATCTGATGCTTAAATCAGGTCAAGATAAAGGAGGGAAAGCAAGTAAGCTAAGGGAAATAAAGGCTTAGTTAATGCCTACTACTAGTATGAAGGGATTATTTATAGTGGAGGACAACTACTTGAAAGCGGGAGGCTGAAATGACTATTGGTCCCTTATAACAATGTGCAACCCTTTACAAAGTTTTAGGGGCAACTGAGGTCTTTCTCCAACTACCAACTAGTAGATGGCGCACCCATTTGGCGACATTAAATGTTGGAGTGAATCACTGAAGATGCATTTAACGCACATGCGAACGGTCTCAAGAGCATTGATGCAGGTTGAAGCCACTTTTGTGGTGCATTTAATGCAACCGCCTAAAGGGACCTCGACCTCACGAGAGTAATATCAATGATTCAGGTGTCCCCAACTTGAATTCCACCAGGGGTCTCTCGAGGCTAGGCTCGATCTTGATGGCTTCGTAAAATAGGAGGTCTACCTGAAGGCAATTTGACCTCTTAATTTGGTTGGCCTACACATGGCTAGCCATTTGGACTCAAGCTTTTGGTTTCAAAATATTGTGTTTAGGGAGGAAGGAGCTGGAGGAGGCCCACTATTTTAATCACGGCATAGACTTAAGGACAGTCGACGTGAGGAGACTAGGATGGTTAATGCAAGTGACCATTGCGGGATATGCTCTTCTAGAGAATATGTTGGCAAGTTGCGAGCCACATAAGATCAATATGTGCTCACCCTTATTAAATTAGCCTCAAAGATAAGGCAAATCTCTCATTGTAGCCTATAGCTAACCATTTCTTTTTGATATAGAACTCCATCAACATACACGAAAATGGAGAATTAGTGTGGTCATACCTTGTCCATAAATTTCCACAAGAATTTGGATTTAGAGATAGATTCAGAGATATATTAGTCTAATGCCTAATCTCTTAAGTGATGTTGTTAAGTCCATTTTACATAGTCAGTTGTTTGGTTACAAGTGTGATGCAGTTTAAAGGTAAAATTTTTTAGAAGATGTCAGTAGCAAATGCTGGAGAAAATAGCTTAATCACCAGTCTTATACAAACTCACGAAGCAAGAAGCACGCAAAAACTTCATTTTGGCTTTCCTAAAAGGGGATTTTCTTGATACTCCAAACTCATATGCACGAAGCACGATGAAGGCAAAGATAGGGCATGCCACAAATCCCAATTATGTTTAGATATGGTAACAGGACACTTAAAGAATAATGAACCACACGAGGTAAGAAATTCTCAAATACGTCTAAGAGAAGAAATTACCACCTATTCCGACTGGGAACCGGCCATCCAGATTAATGAGTGGCGGATCCTCAACCACCATTTTTTTCGCTCTTGGTGAAGTAAGAACAGTGTAAGGGGGAAGGTCGACTTTGCGTAGCAAGCAAAAAGCTATTTATGCAGAGAAGTACTATTTTCATTCTTTCTTGTCTTTAAGGGGAAAAAAATCCCACGTTATAGAAAGTCTCCATGACTATAAATTTTTTAGGATGTGATGGAACTCATTTATTGTTAAGATTCTCTTGTAGTAGATAGCCCATTTTTCCAAAATCGAGCTGCAAAATGCATTGCTTCTACTGTGTTTGTGTATAAATTTCCACTAGATGTAATTTTGACACAACGGTTAGCTGCAATTTTCATATGAACATTTAGAAATTATAAGATAATATTAGTTACTTTGAAATAAGCTTAGAAAAACTAAAAAACTAGTAGGAAAACAAATATGAAAGGAAACTAGATATCTAAATAGCATAAAATACCATAGCAAAAACGTTGGACATTTCTAGCTTTTGAGATGTTAAAATATATTAAGATATAAAGTTTATAAATATCAAAACTATGAATAAATTAATACCTATAGCTAGATTGAGATTTCATTAATACAGAATATAAAGATATAGAGAGCTTTCAACCACTGACTGACTCCTATCCTCCTTGGGTGACAACCACGAGGAGGAATCCATTTCAATTAGCCATAGTATCACCTCAAGTAGTTATTGGCTAGATTCCAAAAATAATATCTTTACAATGACGGTGAGAAAGCGGGGAAAACGATATAGGTAAGAGAAAAAAACCAACCCTTGCCCAGAGTTAGCATACAAGAAGGCAATCAATCAAACAATGATTCCACTCGAGAGCCCCTAAGGGTCACCAAAAGCTGGGGCCCGCATGGTCGATCGAGGCCTAGGAACCCTGCAACTCATAAAAGAATTGCAAAAGAAAGGCGAATAGTTCCTATTGCTAATGCTACGAACATTACTCCCTACTTTCCTGGCAGTTAAAATTATTATTCGGGGAATCATGAAATGGCCAACACCCTCAGAAATATAGTTGACACCATGTGAGCCATTGTCCTTGACCATTCCTTCCCCTACTTTTACATCCTAGATCCCTAGCAAGAAATCGTGTGCAGACACCATCACCTACATCCAGAGACCTTATATCAGATCTATCGTACTTGCCTTTTAAAAGTCGAGCTTCTCTTTTAACAAACCTCTTCCCTATCCTATTATAAATAGAGATGAGGAAGCATCCGTGCGATATGCGTATATTGTCATTGGTCCAATATGATAGATCTCATTGCATGTCTGTGCTCACATGCATTTAGCCGACTCAGGTTCATATGCTTCAGTCTCGTGGTGGTACTTGGTCCAACTTGACACTTAACCCTCCCATATAGATTGCGAGTAGTAACTAGGGTGATCTTCCACACCCCAATTTGAATTTTAAAAATTGCCGAAACAAAATTCTTGCATCTTGATATTCTAAATTATTTAAAGAAAAGCATAAAACAACATAAAAAAGAGTTTCTCATTCCGACATCTCTGGTGCATGTGCTCAGTAATTTTGGGAGTTTTGGATTGCAAAAGCATATGACCCAAGCATCTGGGATGCTCCATGAACTCCACCCCAAACGAGAAACATCCCCAGCATTGCTTCGAGGCAATTTAAATCGCCCCTCCCTGGAGCAAGCCCCTTGAATGCCTGGTAAACTTTTACCAAGCCTATGTTAAAATGGCCAATTGAAAAATTATACAATACACATCATCATTGCCTAAGAGGTGAATTGTCTGAGCATTAAAAAAAGAGAAAATATTTGGCTGTGAAGATCAATGCTCCAGCACAAGAATTCCTTATTCACATCCATAAACATGAAAAACTCTACATGAAGTTTCAAGCATTTCAAATCCAAAGATTAAACCAAAAGATGGTCCTCGAATTTTAAACTTAGTACTATAACCACATTCTGGGATAAGCAGGAGATGGTAAATTCATGAGAAATAATCAAGGTGAGAATATCTTTTCATGCTTAAATAAACACTCTCCCAAACCACCTGTATGAGCTCAGTCTTCAAAATTTCAGTGGTTAATCAGCTACCATGGACATCATTCAGAATTCTGGATATAACATGTCTCAGCTTCGCTATCAAAGAACACTGTTCAGCAGTACCAAAGCTTTATCTCAATAGTCCCCGCCTTGACTTGATTCATATTTATTTTTTGTGGATATTTCTCATTCAGCCAATTCATATGTGGCATTCTACAATTTCTACAAGCCATCGTAGGAGGGGCCTATGAAAGTAATGAATGGTCTGAGGCCAGTCCTCTCATAAAATTATCATTAGAGGTTGGTCTTGAGCATCAGAAAACAAAATGGTTAGTTCTACAAGGCCTTTCTCCACTTCATTTCAGCCATCCCAAATGGGTAAGCGGGGTCCAAATTCTAAATTAATTATATAAATAAAAACAACATTAACCCACTTACAGGGTTTACTATTAGAGATTATTTGCGTCAAGTTGCCATCTTTTTAGTTAACATAATTAACATTCTCAAAGATTACAAAAATTTATGCATATAACATAATTAACATTCTCGAAGATTACACAAATTTACTTTGGGTATTGCGGTAAACTATAATTGATTAAAGCTGCAACATAGAGAAAAATCGTGAACAAATCTTGATTTAAATTATGGATCTTCCATAAATAAAATAACCATAAACAATCAATGAATAGATAAAGCTTTTACCTTCAGGAAACTTTCACTTGCATTTGTATTTGCATGCCTCCTTATCAGCAATGCATCTCGAACTAACAAAGCTTGGACCCAGAACTCCTCATTCCCATAGTCCCTCCACTTGGAACATTCTGGTATTGACCCGACTGAAGGATCATCAGAATGTTTTGCAACATGGATCAACCAGTTAAGCATTCCTGAAAAGGAATCAAGTTGTCGTTTTCTCTTGCGAGAATCCAGCACATTTCCAACATTTCTTCTGGCCGGAATCATAATATCAATTCCCTGTTGAGTACTGCATCTCTCTTCGGCGTCATCATTGCTTTCTTGGACAGAAAATCTTTCATCACCGTCATCAGCAGTAGCAGCAATATTTTCTCCACTATTAAGGATTTTGTTGATAATTTTCTCAATGGCTTTATTGGCTGATGCAATGATGTTGTCACTTTCTTCACTACGAGACTTTCCAATGTCGTCGTTAATTGCTGCTTTAAAAAAACCATTTGTTTCATTCACATCCTTTTCTACAACCCTCTCGCCGGATGCAGCGAAATCATTATTAATGCTTCTGTCTATACGACCATTTACTTCATAAGTGATATTTTCAGCTATCCTTCCTGCTGATAGGCGAGAGAGATCATTGCCACTGCATAAATTTTCATCTTCTTGAGTAAAGAAATGTATCATATTCTCTACCTGTCCATTAATTCCTCCATTTAGAGCAAATTGCAACTCACTCTCGCTAATACATAGAGTGATATCTGCACTTTCCTTAGTATCTTTCACATACTTACTATCTTTCTCTTGCTCCCCTTGCGCTTGCTCGTCCCTTAACAAACCTCTGAACCTAGTTTCCAACTCCTGAGACAATAAATCCAGTTTTTGAACAAGTCCGCTATGCCCATCCTCCAAAATTCTCTTGCTAGACACTTGCCACAACCATTGATCCAGCTCGTTCAAATACTTCATATAAATCAACTTAATTGATGGAATCAACCCAGAACCAAATCCGCATTCTTCCGAAACGAAACCCCACAAATTATTCCTTGAGACAGAGTCATGTCCACCTATTCTTCTCACCACCCAAAAAAGTTTAAACAAATCAACCGGCCGCTCATCCCCACACAATGCTGGAATAGGCCTAATGCATTTGCTAGCAGACTTCTCTCTCATAAAAGCAACAAGTACTTGATCGAACAGACTCCTCAGCCTCTCTTTACATGAATCAAAACGATATCTATCTGTTTGAAAATCAAGATCAAAAGCAAACCCAAATTTCCCTTTAGCATTTCCATCATCATCATCATCTCTCAAGTCTGTCCATTCTTCCATTAACTTCTATTTTCCTCACCTTTCAGTCTAAACTTTTTCTGGGTTTTTTTCTTTTTCTTTTTTTTTCCCCCTTTTTTCTCTGGGAGAAAAACAAATTGCACACAAGAAAGTTACTTTTTTCTCAAATAACAAATGAACAATTAAACAAAATCGATTAAACGCTAATGAGAAGCAAAGCAATACATGCAGCACATATATACATAAGTTTGCTGCCATTTGTATGTAAAAGTTGGAAACTTTACCTTGTTTTGCAGCTTCAACAGCAATGGAGAAAGGGACGGCTGTGTATGTGCAGTGAAATACCCCCCCCCCCTCCCCCCCCAAAAAAAAAAATTAAAAAATATTGCAGCAGATTTAAGTGGGGTGCAATTTTCAGGTATGTTTTTATATTTTCTGACAACCTGTCTTAAAATTTTAGAAAGTGGGAGATTATGTGAGCATCCCTATAGATTATGGAAATGGAAATGAGAGTCCAAAATGAAATCAGGGTAATTTTAAGGAAGAAGGAAAAGTAGATATTTGCTTTTGCAAATAAAAAAGATGAATTTAGAATGAAAGACAATCAATAGGTTGAAGCTAATTCCTAGGGATACACCAAAACTCACTTAGAAAAAGAAATGAACCCAGCCCTAATTCTTGTCTAGGTTTAATGAATTCAATATGATGAGTTGGCATTTGTTTATATGTTGTGATATTTTATTTTAGAATTAAATAAGAATTTTATATTTCTAGTCATGAGCATAAGTAATTAATTTATAGGAATGTCCAAAATTTTGAAACTCAATATTTTACATGATAAAAAATATTGTACGTGACCAAAATGTTTTTAAAATTATTCGTTATTGAAGGGAATTATAACTTATGTTTGACTTAGAATAATTAAAGATAACTAGTAATGAGATCTTTTAATTAAATTGTACAATTTTGAATGAGCTATAAAATTTAAAATTTTTTTGATCTTTTTTATTATTTAAAATAATATCATTGAGTATTTAATACTAACTATGATTTTTTTAATTTTTTAAAATATCAAAATATGTTAATTAATATTTTGATACATTCTTTAAACCCATTCACAATAATCAAATACATCATTATAATAGGAGGGAATTTGATAATAATTATAAATTTGACCAAATTCTTAATATCTAAAGTTTTAGAATTTCTTAATAATTTAGAATAATTACATTAATTAATTTTCTAAATTATGAAAATATGTGATCTAATTAACCTTATTAACCTTTTAATATCTTTGACCCATTTACACTAGTTAAATCTATACTATAGGAAATGAATCCTTTTGCCATAATTGTGTAATCTTATATATACCAAATTATGAATTTTTAAAATTTGATAATTAATTGCTTAACATTAATTTTAATATCTTTTTTATTTTCTAAATTTTAAAATATGCCAACAACTCAAAGTTAAAAGGCATTTTAATATATTCTTTATACTCATTTATACTAAATTGGATCTATAGTATTATATATAGGAATGAAATCGTGTGTCCTATGGGCTCGTTTGCTTATCATGATAAGATTGGATGTAATTGATAAGTGTAGAATTTATTATTTAAAAAATATATCAATACTTATTTGATTGCTTAGATTATTAATTTGGATATCCTAATCTTCATACAGTCTATGGGCTAGTTTGGTTGGGATGATAAGGTGGGATAAAGTGTTTTTATCCCATCTTATTATTCGTTTAGTTGGAGTGACAATAAATACTCAAACCCGTATGATCACTAAAAGTCGGTGTTTAGATGTATAATTTCCACAATAAATTAACATATTACCCCCCTATGAGTGAATTTTTCATGCCAGTCAAACAACACCACAATGATAAAAAAACCACACAAACTATCACATAATAAATAATCATGAGATAATTTAAAAATCAAACCAAACTAGCCCTCAGTTGTTTAGATGCCTATGATTATAACTTATGATAAGTCTGAAACATCAATTTTATCCACAATCTTGTTTTAATAATTGAATTATCTGCATTGAAAATGTTTATATATATGTAGAATTGTTGTGAGTAAGTCTCAATTTTTAAATTTTTTTTTCAAATACTTTATAATTTATTATTACCTAAAAAGGAGTTATTTTTATTTTGAAAAAGTAATTAACTTTTTCAAATTTGATAAAACCATTTAAACTATTTTATATTTATGTTTATGGATATTAGTTTGTAATTTTACAAAATATATTTATATTAAGCATAAATTTATATTTGAAAAATATTAGTTGTTTTTCAATTTACATACAAAAATTTAGTTATGAAATCTTATTGTGATAGAAGAAATAATTTTCAAATAAAAAACCTATATTTTTTTTAGATAAATATTGTATAAAAAAATCTTATAAAAGTAAATTTAATTGTGCAAATAATTTAGTATTTTCTAAAAATTCAGTTATATAAATCAAGTCTTAGGATATATATATATATATATATATATTTGTTAATTAAGTCTATACTTATTATATGTAGAGATAATTTCGTCATTTGATATATCAATCTCAATGTTTCTAATCCTATTATTAATCACACCAAGTGGATCGGATACATAATCCCTGCACTTTAGAATAAAATACTAAGGTAGTGTTTGGATATATTTTATATTTGATTTTATTATGTGTTTTGAGAGAATGAATAATGAAAGAATTGTGGGAGAATGTGAAATGAAGGTTGGGGAATGTGATTGATATTTGGTTATGTTTTTAAGAATAGTAAAAAATGGAAAGTTGGGAGTTTTGATATGTTTGATTATATTTTGTATGAGGCATTTTTTACTGTAAATGTCAAATTATTGCTTTTGTGTTAGTGTTTGAGGGTGAAATTTGATATTAAAGAATTTTTTTAATTGTAAAGATAATAATAAAAAATATTGTGTATATATGTATGTATATGTAGTGAAGAGATATGATTATGTTTAAGTTTGTAATGATTGGTGTAATCATTAAGTGGGTTGTATTATAATATTTTATGAATTTGTTTGTTAGTTGAAATTTTGTTTTATTATTATTATTATTATTGGAAATACTATTATTATTATTGTTGTTGTTGTTGTTGCTGCTATTAGTATTACTATTATTATCGTTACATTTTATTATTGTTAATATTATTATTATTACGATTTTCTTAATATTGTTATTATTGTAACTATTATTACGCTTTATACGGTACATATGAGTGTCTTAGATTGAAAAGCAACTCGTCTTTATAGATACTTGGACAAAGAAATGTGACGAAAATCTAAAAAAAAAAATTATAATTAAAATCGAACTGTGCTTTAATATGAGGTGGGGGAAATTAATAATTACGTATACATGAATATGAACCGTGGCAATAGAATTAGTAAATGTTATTGTTAATATTTGTATTACTATTACTATTGTTATTATTATTACCATTGCTAATATTATCAATATAAGCTTGTCTATTACGTTTGAGTGTGTTGGACTAAAAAGGAAGTTGTATTTGTATAGTATAGGAAGGATGTCTTATGCCGATAGAAAGAACACAATAAATCAATCCAAACACCAGCTTTTTTTAACATAGAATTCATCCATATCGCACATAACACATAATTGAAGACATCATGATATCAGGGGGGTGCACTCTGAGGTAGAGCCATCACGTATCCGTGTAATTATGAAACCTGCCACGTGTCCTAGGTGCCAGTGGGGGTGCTGCTGCATCTCCTGTTGTCCCACCATCAGATAGGTCAGCTGCATGACCGTCGGTGAATATGTACTATAGCGGAAGGTATAAGGGCTCTCCGAATACACGAAAATAGCTCTGCTTGATAGTCTCCTGAGCGAGGTACATTAAAATTTTCAATGTGTAATGCAAGTTGTGTGTATATGCATCGTATATTATTTGAAATGGAAAAAAGGTAAACTTAACTTACATTCCCAACATGCGCCCAGTACTGTGTGTCAACATGCACCACCATGGTGTCGGCATTGTATTGCACCCAGGTATAGTCATGTACTCCACAAATGCGTAGTATCGACCACGCAGCTGTTGAATCTTTATCTTAACTTCATCAACAATCATCACCTTCCCAAACGTCATAGATAGACAGCTTGCAATGTGGGAGCACTCGTCTATGAGGACCTGCCTATTAGAGATGTCACGAGAGGGCACAATATTCATCAAGTAAGTGATTAGGACAGCCTCCTCCTGAGGCCTCCAGTGAGGATCATGAAATATACCATGCACAAGCTCATTACGAGTCGATGGTATCCCATTAGATAATCCTAGCATAGTCTATGATCGTAGTGTTAATATTGTGATACATGTAAAGATGTCAACAAATAAAACTTAAATCATACATGGTATGTTCATTCATCACATACAATACTCATTATCAACACCAACAAGAATTCTAAAGTACATAAAGTCATCTAAGGTACAATCAGTACGATACATAATAATAATACATTCAAATTACAGCAAATTCAAGATGATGTAGGTGGTCGGTCCGGTGTGCAACCCGAACTAACTTGGCTCGTGTGAGGCTAGCCATGCCGTTTCGATAGTCTCGTGCCAATTCGTCGAACAATCTTAGATCATGACGTGATAGGCCCAACTCTCAAACCCTTATCGATTCTGCTATCTGAGCCAGCGGGCATGTCTGCACTAACTTGAGTCGAACGAGAACATGGGATGTCGAGCCTTGATGAACCCTGCAAGCACAAAGAACTACGTGATGTGCCTGCACCTGATTGGGTGACATGGCGTTCTTGCTAATTTAATAATAGATTGTCACGTCTATCGTGCTGGTTCGGGCGATTGCCGATTCGTTGTGGTCTTTCATGCGGTGTATTAGATAGTAGGTCATATCTAGTCTTCATATACCGTCAATAACGGTCTACAAGTCGGTCTATGCGCACACATTAAAGAACAAAATTGGTTATGGAACACATATAATCGTACAAAAGATTAAGTTGAAGATGGTAGTGTATAGTATCCTTATCGCTTGGAGCTCCGGTCGCATTAAAGTAGGCATGTAAATATCACTGATTGACAGCTCATAGAAGACGTCAGGATTCTCGACGATCGCCTTCATTGTGTCGTGGCGCTCCTTAAGCTCATTAAATTTCTCCCTTACAAAATCAATCATGTATGGATGCTGAAAATACCGGCCAAGTTTGTTAGCTATGTACATTCATCCATTAGGGAGTCAATTGTGTTAGCGTCCAGTAGCATATGCATGAAGCGCTCATCCACGTCGAGTCCCATACATTTGCAATGTCGGTGCTAGCACCGTCCACCGATGCACCCCGACTCATACCTATATAATACGATGACCGTACCCAGTAGTAATGAATATTAAAAAAATAACATATATAATAGATTTGAGTACGTTACAGAACCATACGAAATGGCAATTATAAGTGCTCAGTTACTACATGAACCTATCTGTTTCCACCCAGAGCAGGTGGTCATATATATAATATCTTAAATAAGAATGCTAGTAGAAGCAACAACACAAGCAACAAAATACATATACAGCATCCACTTAAGGGCAATAGCAAGAGTGGCCCTATATGGTGTGCTAAATGGGGGTGGTATGTGCTGATTAGTACGCATAGAGCTATGCTCATCACAAGGAGGGCCACTCGGCAATGCAATCCTAGAAGAACCACCTATGGATGTAGATGTGCTATAAGTACCATGTGATAAGGGGTGCTCAAGGCCAGCTAGATATCTGAAAAAGTAACGTCCGTAGCTCCTCTCTATCCTGGCCATAAAGACTCACATGGGGCCGGCACCGCATGCACACATGGGAGGATCGAACCTACTTATCCTTCAGCAAAATTATACCACACATCCCATTACATAAATTACAGAATAATATTTTTATCATGTTACAGTGCGACAAGAAAGACAAAGATATCACTACATGTGACACGTGATGATACATACAGATATTCAATCATCGGGTATTATAACGTGGCAACAATAAGTTTCAATTCAAAATATTGAGTGATGACAAGTAGTTTTAAAACAGTACAAGTGCAGCAACACACATACAACATGATATTGTGGATTTAAGTTTTCAATCTAAACTGATCAATGCCTGTTGGCACATAGCCATTGTGCCAAACTATCCCAAAATTCAGACTGTGCATGTATGTCCTGCTAGCTTGGGTGACCATGGTGGTAGAAGTTCTCCCAGCCGGGGTCAAGTTTGGGGTCTGGGATCGTGAAAATGTTGTCATCCTGACTAGACTTACGGATGAAATTATGCAGCGCACAACATGCAATGACAATATCAGTCTGCCGGCGACCATGTAGCTCGGCATACCCCAAGCTAGAATTGGGAACCGCTTATTAAGAATCCCAAACGTCCATTCTATGGTGTTCCTAAGTCGAGCGCGACAATGGTTGAACACCTCCCTTGGCCCACTATATATGGGGGCATCATCGAACTGTTCAAGGTGGTGCCGGGATTATCTATATGGGGATAAGAAACACATATAGTTCCTGAGGCCAGCATCGACGGGGTAATACTTCCCTAAATGAGAATATCAAAATTTGTTAAGGTAGGCTGTGTAGTAGTTGAACAATAACAATTTTGTATGACATATACATACGAATATGTAAAGTTATTAGAATCAAACCGTGATACCTAATGGGGGAAATGGAAAGGCAGGGTCACTTTGGATTGCATTCAGTAAGACCCGTGCATCATTGGCACTCCCTTCCCACCCCGCATATACATACGTAAACATTTGGTCAAAGTCGGCTATGGCGATGACATTTTGAGAGATGTTTTCTTTTTGGGAATGATATGCATTCTGTCTGCAAGCAGGTACCCATGCACACACTAATGTGCTTCGATCGCCCGTACCGTACCCTAAGGATCAAATGTGAGCAGTTCAGGTACAAAATATTATTAGATGGATTGTATAGTCAGAGGTGATCCTTTAAGTATAACATACCTGAAAATATGGGAAGAAGTCGGGATTGTATTAAATCTGATTGGGCACCTCGTTAAAATTCAGGGGAGTTATTATCTCAAGCACTAACATATTTAGCGCCCTAGTCACATGACGTATATGGCGATTGACCGTCTCCAAGGAGTGTTGGAAACGTTCCATGGTAATCCTCTATCTCTGATGATAGCCAACTATCTGCATAAACATTGCAACCTCCTTAGTTGGTGATACTCGACACTGTTGTGTTTGAGGTAAAAGCCCATGACTGGTTAATTTATGTACCAATCTCATGAAGTTGGGTTCGTCATACGTAGCTTATCGTAGAATCGGTCAAGATGGCCATCCATTATCTTGTCAACCCAATCCACTCCACGGAGCGCAGATGTGTTTCATGGCATTTTGTCAACATACAGGTTAGGCAACAAGACAGATGTGATAAATAATACATCATCAGCACTGTCGGATATATCACTACCGATGTGCCAGGCGATCCTTCACTAAACCCCAACTCATCATCATGTGGTGGCATCGAGCTCGATCCATTTGCTATCTATTTAAAGAAAACAAGCATGGCACACAATGTGAAAGTTGGTAAACATACAAAACATGGTCATGTCGTACAAATTGATAGGATATACGATAACATGCTACTAAATTTGGTGACAATAAGGTTGTACATACCAAAGCATTAGTAAATGAAACAGGCAAATAAAAATCACACAAACAAGCAACATAAGTACTTAACATCACTGAATCATTGGAGGTATAAGGGAAGTGGCAATTAGTCCAATTGCCTAGGGACTCAACCCAGAGGCGCCTCTCTCTATCATCCAGTTGTAGGAAGAAGGTCCTCATTATGGCACTCTGAAGAGAATTGATAGCCTTCCAAATAGGTGGTCTGGTAGCCCATCTAGGCGACGTAGTGTATCAACACACTCGAAAATAGAGGATTGGGCTTTTGGCTCAATCCTTTCAGACTTTACGTCCATAATCCTATCCCATTTGTTTAGGGCTTTTTCCAATCGATCTTGTCGGTCTCTTGCATAGAATTTCCTTTCTTTGCCCTTCCTCCGGCGGGATGAACCCTCCCTCTGAGTACTGGTCATGTCGTCAACGTCATCACATGATGAAGCTGAACGTTTTGATCCACCTGTACTTCCTCCAGTCATATTATCACTCCCACTCCAATTACTGTCTGTTGTTAGATAGGGCATAGTCGAGGACCTGGCATTGGAACCCGAGGCAACGTTCTTTGAAAACATTTCAGTACAGTAATCGTAGCATGGTAAGCTATAGTCCATCAAGAAGGCATGGTCTGGGTGCTCCTATAACACCAAAAATAGTATCATTATACGAGTAATTGATAAAAGTTTACAAATATTAAAGCATAAGTATACTGCGAGCCAGTGAGTGATGCGATCCTCGCTACTTGTGATCGTATTTCGCTTGTAATCGCAACCATATCCTATACCATTGGTTATTAGTGAATGAAACATTCGCCACGATGCACAGAGTCTATTCCATTTTTGCTTAAGCTGCTTAACTGAGTACGTAAACGCGGGCTGTAGCTCCACATTCATCTTGTGGCAAATCTTATTCCACGTGTACACTGAGAACATGGTGGAGAGAAGTTGCCCAGCTTGGTATTTGTCATAGGCAAACTCGATTAACAATTTCTCATTAGCGAATGGCCATCACACGTATCTCGACCTACTAGTACCTCCTGATTGGGTACGATATGATCTGTCATCTCCATGTGATGGGTTATAACCATGAGGATCCATCTATGAACGAGTTTATTGTATGACAGTCCCATAAAGATTACATATAATTCAAAGTGGGAGACATGTTAAATGAAGTATATGACAAATACGGTAAGAGAAAGTGGAAGATAATATGACAGTAGCCAATTTAGGTACAGGGATTGGGTACCGTTCAGATCATAAACTCGGCCGCTATACATCATCTTTCATGTTTGCATACTATAAAGTGGAATAAATCTTATAGTTATGGTAAGTCGAAACTCAATGTAACCACGATGAAAAACAGGTTATATGATGCAGGAAAAAATCCTTAATATTGTCCATGTTAAGGGTACAAATAACTTAAAACTACTTTAAAGAAATATTGTAATCAGTACCCCTTATCTCATTTGGTTCTTTTTATTATCCGTAATCTATTTATATTTTATATATATGTTTATAAGTTATATATAGCACATATATGTAATATAATTAATGTAAATATAGTACATATTTTATATATACTGTTAAATACATATACAAATAATACTATACTTATATACCTTTATTTACTGAATTTTTTTATTCATTTCATATCCTTCGTTTAATTTGTTTTACTTCCATCCAGTATTACATATATTTATTAATGTTTGTAATATATATTTGTGGTATAATTATATCTATATAATTGAATGTACATTATTTATATGTAAATACTATATATTTCTTTTATTAAATATATATATATATATAAATACACGTAAGTGTAATTATAAGTAAAGGAATTGTATATTATATTTATGTAATATCATATTAATCTTAAGTATATGGTGTATCTTAAAATGGCATTTTACTATAGTCATTATATTTAATCTAACTGCGTGTGTACACATTGTGTAATTATTTCATGTATTTGTATTTCCTAATTTATTATGGTCTTATTTTTCATTAATCTATATTTATGATCTTGTATAACCAATTATATTATATCAATAATCATCAGTTTCCATACTAAAATAATACACAAAATTTCAATTTAGGTTAATATATTAATATTATAAATGTTTTACTACTTATACATTCACATTTACATGGGTAGTGATTTTTTTTTTCATGTAGGCATTTCTTTTAACATAGATTGTAGCAAGGGATTTTTATCGGGAAACCCGCACATCTTCATAACATTGTAAATATTTTGTAGTATAATTTAATTTCGTTATATATTTCTAAATTTGAGCAATTTCAATTTCCATACTTTATATTACTACATTTGTAATATATGATATTATAAATATGCTGAGTGTCATAATTAGTAAATACACAAGTAATTTTGTATCGAAACCCTTTTATTTTGTCTATTTCTGTATATATATATTTTTTAACATTCAAATTTATATTTAACTTTATACAAATTTATTAGTATATAAATTGTACATGTAAACACGGTAATTTTAATATAAGTAGTATATATTATCACACACACACACACACACACACACACACACACATATATACACTTTATTTTATTTCTTCTTTCACGTAATAATCTACAAGAGTAAATTTGTTACAATTACAAATACATGTTATTGATAGGAAATACATTTGTAGGTATATATTTGTAAATAGTATTAGTCAGATGCATTAGCTTGTGAAATGAGTTTTTTAGGCTAAATCAAGACTTCATTTAGGGACTTTGTGTACGCATCGATTTATTTGAAAGTAGTGATACCAATATATTCGAGTACTTAAATCAAGAAAGGGCAAATTTCGGGTAAAGGTTTAAGTCAAAAGTTGATTAACAGAACAAATTCATTACATGCTCATTTGCAATGTAAATTTCACAAATGCAACGAATTCCATAAAATGAAGAAAAAAACCCATTTCCACATGTAATGCTTAAAATGAGAATTATAACGAAGTAAAGGTTCTTAAATTGAATCCAATATTCCTACAGAGACTGCCAATATATATAAAAAACCAAAAAAATAGGCAACAATATTTTGAAGGGCCAAGTAACTACTGTCATTGGCACTCCCCTTAATGCAAAATGAGTAATAGAATACAATAATACAAATTTTCTGTGACATTTGTATTTGGCCCCCAACAAAGTAGTGTCTGGGAGAGATTGCAAGTTTAAGTTGATAGATACGCCCGACTACATCGTCAAAATCAGCAAGGCACCCAGATTACATATAAGGGAAAAGCAAATGGAAAAAATGTGAGATGACCACTTTTGGGACCACACCAACAACAAATGATGTGATCCACATGAAAGCCACATCTCTTATTTTTGTTTACAAGATGACACTCCCATCCAAAACTAAACCTGAGTTTGACCAAGAAAGTGACTCTAATATTCATACCATTTGACAGTGGACAGAGATAGTAGAATCAAAGAAATTTGACAAGAAAAAAAAAATGAAGAAGCTCATAGAGCGCCAATTGCAATAATATGAGAAAGGGAACTAAAACACTTTCCAGTAGGGGGGACAGAAGGAAGCAGGAGGGAGACATGCAAGGAGTAGAACAACAGATGACGTCTACGTAAGGTGGCAACAAAGACATAAGACCCAATGTTCGGCTTATTGTCCTAGACAGTATGATGAACTAGATTAATTCAGTCATGCTAAGAAAAAATGGATAGTTTTGGACTTCAAACTTGTAAAGTAACGGACAACAATTAATGTTTCCTATACAAACTTATAAACAAAAGGCAACTGGGCTTACATCAGTGAAAGAAAAATGTATGACTCAAACCATGGAGGGAGTGTCAACATGTTGGAAATAGAAACAGAACAAGAACTGGAGACCAGAAACTAGATGTAAAGAAAAATAGAACAACAAATACCATTACGCCCATAGAGAAGGGACATAAACTGCACGTACAATGGTTGTTAACCATATTGTGCTAAGCAATGCAACATAAAATAGTTGCAAATTTCATAAACAACTTGCATCATACACAAACTGCCCATTCCACAATGCATTAATTATGAGTCCCCACGGGGGAATGACTTACTTCTCCATTTTAGGCATAGAGAAACCCCAAGCATGATGCTGTCGAATATATATGGTCCAAAGAGGTTACTCAAGGCCATGTCATACCAAACTACCACAATACAACATAATATGAACCCAACCAAACTAACAATGGAACACAAACAACGAACGATAATCTCAAACACAATAACAGTACATAGTAATACAATGTATGGCACATATTCATCAAACACATAAATGGGAATTCTGTAATCTGTTGAATGCAGTGAAACATAAGTATCACTTACTGATGAATTGTTACCAGTTTGTGCTTAGGCTTTCAATGTGTGAGGTGTTGACACAGACTTGGAAGTGTTTTGGGACTCATTGAAGTTGTCCCCAGAAGAGGAAGAGGAACCTGCCAATGTGCTAATGTTCAATATGGGTACAAAACTGTAACATTTGACTTCCTAGTGAGGCTGTGGTAAGGTGAATATAGCATTGCAAAAGGAAATACCTGCCGTAGTGCTAAGGTTCACTGTGAAACAGGGGCGGTAGTTTGTGAGATTGCAGGAAATAGTAGCATGCAGGGAATAGTCCAGATGATGTGCATCCATGACAGTCAAATAAAGACACCCAATTTCCCAAACTCATTCAAGGCCATGCTCAATAACTGCTTTATCCGTATGCAAATGAATTGAGAAGTAAAGCCTATACGCAGACCAATATATCACTTAGGGACAACAAAATCAACTGTGTATACAGAACACAGAGGCCACTACATCAAAAGAATTCAAGCAGCACCATAAAATCAGGGCATCTACCAGCTGTACCAAACAAAACATCAATCAAAATAGAACTCAGAGTACACTAACAATCTCACTTCGACATATGCAATAACAATATTGAGTAAAAGACAACATGGAGTGTACGCAGGAAGGGGGATCCAGATAATGAAGTTCACCTTGTGGAAGGGGATATGCAATAATCAATGCATCTAACAATATCAAACCAAATCAAAGCATAGCATACTGTCATATTGGCTTATACGCCAATAATAATGACTTCGGACAACCCTATCTAACAAATACACCTACACTCACGCCTTAAACAAAAATGTACATGCATGGAATCCCTACCCCAAGCACGAAGGTATACAAAATGCAATCTCAAAAGGAACCAGAGTAAATTTCTACCCGAAACCACATCAAGTACCAACAACCCACACCTCTGACGTCCAGAACAGGAAAACACAAAACATAAATGAAAATCATAGGCGCCCATTTCACATGTCTTAATCAATAGCAGAACGTCCCATTTACCTCAGGGGTTGTCATTTACGGGGATAGCAAGTGGAGATGCAGACAAATTCCACGGATAAACAACCAAGCCGCGCAGCCTCACAGTATGAGACAAATCATACTGCGAGTAACACAATGTTAATCAGAGCAAAAAAACCAATTCAGAGCCCTGTGAGAGGGCGCCATTTCAATCCGTCCACCCGTGGGGGGAAAAAATCGAAAACCAAGTTTGTTGCAACCCTTATGAAAAACCTTTCCGCGTTGGGTTTTCAAAACCGATTTCCCCAAATATTGTAGGGGATCGTATGTAGGACGCATTCATATGGGTTTTCCATATGATTTTGGTCACAAACCCCATGGAGATGCCCATTTCACAACGACGGAGAGGATTGGGGGGAGGGGAGAGAGAGTTGAGAGAAGAAAGTACACAACGCGAGGCGAGAGAGAAGACAGAGAAAGGAGCAGACAAAGGCTGCTGTTTGGCAGAAAATGGGGTGGGGGAATGTGAAATGGAGAGAGAATTTGGTAAAAAATGGGTTAAAGGAAGGGGTACATAGATATTTACATAACAAGAAAATGAAGGGCCATGTTTGGACATGTTCTCCCCGAACGGCTTTGTTCCGGAAGAACATTCCCAAACAAAGCTTGAGCTTTTTAGTAATCATAGGCTTTAATTGTGACAATCAAATAATTAATTAAAATTGGTTATACATCTATCCTACACAATCCTGTAAACAAACGAGTCCTAATTGTAAAATTTTGACCAATTTCTAAATTTTAAAATTTTCAATTATTTATAATGAACTCATAGATTGATCAATATTAATAGTGAATTTCTTAATTTTGAAATTATTGAGATATACCAACTAATCAAACTTATTAACTTCGCGATATTTTTTAACCTCACAATACACAAATCAAATATATACTATTGAATCAAATTTATGCTATTGTATATATGAAAAAAAAATTCTTTCGATCATAATTGTACAATCTTAAACCAAATTCTGAACTTTTAGAATTTTGTACTTGATTGCTAACCTTAATTCAGATTTTTTTTTTTAATTTTCTAAAACACTAACATATGTCAATTATCAAATTTCGATGGCATTTCATATTCACTCACACACACATAAATCTAGAATATGATGATGATACAGAAACGTGGTCTTTATAACAACTATAATCAAATTCTGGATTTTTAGCATTTAAAAGTTTTTGGTTTCTATAATAATTGGTTGTGGATTTTTTTTTATTTTTTAAATCATCAATATATATTAATTAACCAAATTTAATAGTATTTAAAACATTATTTAAATTCATTTACACACATAAATTTATACTATTATATATAGAAAATGGATCTTTAGACAGCAATTGTAACAAAGTTTTGAATTTTTTTATAATTTAATTTTTTTTAGTTGTTTAGAACAATTATTAGTTATTTGATATTAATTGTGAATTTTTTTATTTTTTCAATTATTAAAATATAACAATTGATCAAAGCTAATGGCTTTTCAATATTTTCTTTAAAGTCACTCAGAAACACATAAATTATACTATCATATATAGAGAGGTTTTTTTATTATAGTCGCACGATTTTGACTAATTTTTAAATTTTTAAAATTTAAATTTCTTTTAAATATAGAGATAATTTTACTTGTTGCTTAACATTTAACATGAATTCCTTGACTTTCTAAATTCTATATTATTCTATATGCGAGTGGGTCTCTTAACTACAATTGTATAATTTTAATTAAATTCTAAATTTTTAAATTGAAAAGTTTTTAATTATTTGAAATCATTCATTAATTGTTCAACGATAATTATGGATGATCAAACTAATTAAATTTGATGGCCTTCTAATATATTTTTTAAACTTATTGTCACACATAATTCAGATTGTTATATATAAGTAGAATGCTTTTCGATCAAATTCTGAATTCTTATAATTATTATTTTTTAATTTCTAAATCATAAAAATATGTTAACTAACCAACTTTAGTGATTTTTAATACATTTTAAAGCTCATTTACACACGCTTAGCTTAGAAATTTTCAATTACAACTAATCTAACTTATAAAAACTTAAAGATGTGTCAACTAAGATATTAAGTAATGCAGTCAAAATAACTAAAAAGTAAGAAATATTAATAAATTATGTAAACACATTACATATCCTCTTTTTATCTTAGTTATTTCTTTATCACCACCTTGATTTTTTATAAGATATCATTATCAAATTTCTCTTAAAGTATTGTTTCATTCCTTTATTTTCAATATCTTATATGACTGATGACTTATATTAGATTGTCCATAATGTGTTTTTTATTTAATTTTATATGCTTCTTTGCTTTCTCTTTGGTTCTATTATTTCAAACTTTCACGTCATGGTTTTATCAAATATGTTTTTATTTATTTATTTATTTATTTAGATTTTCTCCTCTGGCCTAATTTTTGTAGAAATTCTTTGTTTCTATATTGTTGCATATATTATTTGTTAATAATTTCTACTTATTTAAGATTGAAGTTGGGATTTTTTTCGAAAATCATTTAACTTAAATGGGCTTCTAATCCTTGAATGCAGTCGCATATAGTTAGATCACAAGATTTTTTATGAATGATTCGACATCCCTTTTTTGGTTTAGGGGTGTTTATATTGATTAGGTCTCTGGTGGCTTCGACCTACTTGAGTTCGGACATCCATTCTGGTAACTTTAATTTATTGGATTCACTGACTATTTATTTATTTATTTGGTTAGATTTTTATTTGTTTTTTTCTTTTTTTTATTTATAAAATCTTATTGTTCCATATCATCAAACTTCCTAGTTTCAATTTAGAAATTTTATTTACACATTTAAAGTACATCATGAAATTAATATTAATTCACCTTACCTTAATAAATAATTTCATTAAATTTCATTAATTTATTTCTAATTTAACTGTAGGAAAATTCGAACAACTTAAAAATGGACTAACTTGAAAATTTTAGATCTCCTTAACTAATTGTTTTCAAGAATAACTCTTGCTTAGTATATTGCATCCTCCAAAAGACTTAGCAAAATTTGACAACTCTTTATTCTTGGGAAGTGTAACCCTTTTTGGAGATAAGATGAATTCTCAAAAAGTTTGGTTTCTTTTTTTCTATTTTAGTTTTTTTTATATATTTAAAATTTTTCTTTTTCCTCATTTCATGAATCACTCTACCAATCACAATGAAAAGAAAATATAATTAATTTAGTTAGCAACTAAAATACAAAATGGAGCTACGAATTTTAAAAAAATATAATAATATGTTCTTTTAATGATTTTGGTATTGAGTCATAGTTGACGTAGTACATTCCTAATCTATTTAAATAAAGACAACAGAAAAATATATTTTTTATACTTTTCATAAAAAAAAAATATTGGGGGTATAGCATTGGACAATGTCATTAAAAAAAATAAAAAAGCCTCCAAGTG
This sequence comes from Jacaranda mimosifolia, assembly GCA_018894105.1. Taxonomy (NCBI): domain Eukaryota; kingdom Viridiplantae; phylum Streptophyta; class Magnoliopsida; order Lamiales; family Bignoniaceae; genus Jacaranda; species Jacaranda mimosifolia. Next base: position 34,150,563 of record CM032119.1, read on the forward strand.
GAATGGGCTATCATATCCCAAATTTTTAAAAGAATATTTGTAAGGGTATTTATATACCACCCTTCATGTACTCCAATTTAATTCTCATCCATTAGAAATACAAGAAAAAAGACCCAAAAATGCATTTATTTATCCTACTCAAGAAGTAAAAATGTGGCTTTTATGCTAACATGGATACTCCATCCCATGTATTTACTAAAATATAAAATTTATCATGTTAATTTTATATTGAAGTGTGAATTTATATATTTTTAAATATTTTTATTAAGTTGAAGGATGTACTTTAGATCCAAATTAGTAATATCTAATTTAATTAGTACCTTTGAAGTAATTAAAAACTCTAATGTAATACTAATAGATGTTATTTTTTACCTTTTCTATTGTACTTGGAATATAATTCTTTTTTATTTTATTAATATAAATTGGATTACTTGTTTTAATTTTTGCATAGTTTATGTGAGATTTAAGATATTAAATTATAAATTTCTGAAAACATCATTTTTTGAGGAACATGAGGTATAGCATGAGTTACACTAGTATTTAGTATATAACAGTACTTTTCACAATATTATTATTATAATTATTATTATTATTATTATTATTATTATTATTATTATTATTATTATTATTATTATTATTATTATTATTATTATTATTATTATTACTAATACTCATTATTTATTTCAATATTTTGACTAGTTTATCGTACTGAGTATTAGGAAAATATTAATGTCACTAAATCTTTAAATCTTAATGCTTTACAAATGACATGTTATCTAGTATTACTTAATAATTCTTAGAAAATAATTCATAATTTATTACTTATTAAAAAAAATTATCAAACTGACAAGCTAATGTTATCATAAGAGCTTTTATCTAGGAACTGAGAAATGAAATTTCGGCTTCTAAAATTGAATTCTTATTCCCCCCCCACCCTAAAGTTGAAAATTATGTGTTATCAAATTTGAAATTCATAGGGCTGTCAATGAGTTGGATTTGGATCGGATCATGCTGGATCCAAATCCGAATCCTAAAGTAATATGTCATATCTAAATAAAAGTCGAATATTCAAAAAAAATTAAATTTGAATATTTCAAAAACCATCATATATTTATTATTTTTCTAAAATTTAGTAGAATCCAAATTAAAAGCAATCATCCTTAAAAAAAAATACACAACAGATTAATAAATAAATTTTCAAGTCTATTGATCAGTTAAAAGCAACAATAAAATTTAACTTAATCATACCCATTCACCAAATCATTGCAATTTAGGTTCCGTTGCTAATAATAGTACTTATTTGACATTATAAATACATAGTTATCCTTGATTATTTAATCAACTAACTATAAACTCAAAATTTTATAAAAAAGAAACTCATTTTGATCAAATCGAGATTTGCATTGAATTCTTACCATATTATTGCATTTGGCTCCTACTCATTATTCTTCCCAAATTATTTTTTGTTATAAAAATAGAGAAACAAGTGATGCAATTATGATGTAAATAAGCTCAAAATCTAACAATTTGTATAAAACACCTGATTTGATATATTGCATAGGAGTTAATTACTTCCTTCATCCAAATATCCACATTGACATTATTATAGAACCCTGTGTATACATATGTATAATACTAAATATATTCAGATTCAGATTATTAATGGATCGAATCGAGCCATATCCATATTCGCTCCATTTATTTTAGATTACGAATTTTTTTAATTATATCATATCCGTCGAATTTTTTTATCGATTAAAAGTCCTAAATGATCGGATCGAATTCGAATTAAAATCCGCTCCATTCACAGCCCTAGAAATTCCCATTTCAACTGGAAGCCCACATCTATAGGAAAAATGAACAAACATGGTCAGGGATTAATGGATCCTTTTTCGTCCCTTTTGCCTATAATTTGTGTGGCTCGGGATATTTTCGCAGGCTGCAGACCGACACAAAATCATGGGCCGACTAATTTATGGACCAGGCCATTCCCACATGAATCACTCTTCCAGTTCCACCCTAGTGAAGTTGGCCAGGTAACAAAGAAAGACATCCACTTCGAAATTCCAAACCAAACAACAAATTAGATGATTCTTATACTAATTCTTAGTTTATGTTTCTCTAGTTCATGAATCATGAAAAATTCTATATGCCTAAGCTAACAAGCCATTTTAAATATTTATAAAATACATGAGTTGAAAATTTTTGTGTTTGAACCACGAACTTGCTTCGCGTAGACATGCTCCAAATTGTTGTAAGACATGAAAATATTTTCTGTAAAACATTCCAATTTCTTTTTAGTATCTAAAACATATATACATCCATTCATTTGAAGAAAAATATTTGGGGGCGTGCCAGTAAGGTCTCACAGGCATCCCTTACTGCCTTTAGAGTGACTAATTTTGCACGGCAAATGATTTACCATCATCTACTACATTTTCAAAGATTGATCCAATATAAAATATGAACATGCATGCGCCATATTATTTTATGGAAGATAAATTAACCCAAAAAAAAAAAAAAAAAGAAGAAGAAAGAGATTCAATATTAGATATTTATTGACAAATTGACTATGACCGAAAATCCTATTTGTGAAACTCAGAGATATTGTTGTGCATTTATTGTGTTTGCTATGTTATTCCATAATGATTGAAATGTTCCATACTACCTTTAGTTATTCTAAATTATAACCGCATGGAAAGTAGAATCTTACTCCTCTTTATTTAGGGATGATATGCAGTTGGAGAAGAATAAGGTGAGAGAGTGATTTGATCATTAAGATCCCCATTTCAGTTACATACAAGAATTGCAATAATGTTTTTAGTCCTAAAAAATATCTGTTCGGGGCAAAAAGGATGAGTTCGCTATGTTCTTGCCGGAATAAGTCTGTGATGGCCTCTTTATAATTTCATTATAAATAAATTAAGGTTGGGCTCAATTTTAGAATGCGCTTCCCTTTCGGAATTCTTTGTGTAGAATTGGTCAAATGTTTTTTTCGAACCATAAAAGACTTTGTTTATAGTGGAGAAGGCCTTGACCCGTTAAGATGGAGAGCTCATTAGAATTTTTTAAAGTAATTTAATGTATGACAGTATGAGAATCCATAGTATTATATGGTATTAAGCACATATTTTAATTCATCAATTTATTATTAAAATATTATTTCACCCACATCATATATTCCTCTCTACTTTCAAATGGAGATTGTGTTTCGCTTCGGAGTAGGATTCTTGACTTTATCTCATTACCTATTGTTGTTGTTGTTCTTGCTATTATTCACATTATTTTATTGTTATTTTTATTTTTTAGTTAAGTAGTGTCATTGTAATCATTTGATTTTACGTTATCAATATTTTACAATGTAGCAACTTCTGATAAGTGTTAGTTGTGAACTTTGTGCCTATCTGCTCCATACTTGAAGGTTTTATGTCCTTGGTCTTGGTAAGTTTTCTTGAGTAGATGGTTTCAAGAGGTAATATTGACATTCTCTTGTCTTATATTTTTCGATTAAGTGTCTTCTTTCCCAGTTTATATATTTTTCTGTTAATTTATCTGATTTTGTTTACGTCTCTCGAGTAGGAAAATATTTTGAAAATTCTCCAACATGTGGAGTAAAATTGTGTCTTATGGCAGGACATTAGGATCGAGGATTGAAAGCACAAAAAAATAGGAGAAGTGGCAGGGAGCGGCGTCGAGCACATGTCAGTTACCGACCTTGGGTTGGCTACATGTGGCAACACTGACCATGCAGTTAGAGGGACCCAAGGTCGGCTGTAGCCTGCATGGTACTTAGGCTATCACACACCTGGCATTCATTGCCTGCATGCCTTTGCTATACCAATTATCATGCCACGATAAATGTTGATTAGCCAAGTGCTGAGCAGATTACTATTAAAAGCATTTAAGTAGTAAAATCAATCTAAGATGATAGACAATCTATATATAGAGCAAAATATCTAGTGTAATCTCTCACGAAAATTCCACTAACAAGATCTATTTTCCTAATTATGTTTTTCAAATCACTCCAACTCAACTCGACCTATTATTGGTCACACACCCTCGAGGATTGATCCATTTTCTTGTTTAACAGTGTATACCCAAGTGAGTAGTCTTTGGCCCAGTGATATAAATTTTATATATAAAGTGTGAAATTATGAATTCTAATTATAATGAACTCATAGTGTAGTGTACGTATAAATATATATATATTTAAAAAAAAAAAAAAAGGAAAAAAAACTGCCCATCAAAGTAGTGTAGGTAGCCGACCTAGTCATCTGGGCTTGCATCGTTCAATTAGCTCCCACGAGGTCCATGCTGGGCCTGGGAAGAGGGATGGCCCAACTACACGAGTGCGTGGGTATAAAGTTTAAATTGCATTTGCTATGAGTGTTTGTATACTTCATAATTGTAAAATTATGCTCAAACTCAAAATTGTTTATTATGCTTTATTAGTCTTCAACTATAATTGCATGTTTTAATTTAGAACTACTGGTTATACTTAATTAACGTTTGATATAGTGATGAATACATAATATATTTGATTGTTGTTCACCAAAAAAGAAAAAAAGGAACGAGAGAAAAAATAAAAGATGAAAAATCAAGATTACAACCACTAATTTTCAGCTTAATGCCTTAATCATAAAAATCAGATCAAGTTAAACAATTGCGAATAGTCGAATACCAACTCCAAGTGATAGAAAAGAATTGTCATATTATCATAATAAAATAAATACAGACACCCACCTGATCAAGCCCAGCTCAAACCTTGAAATGAGGTAAAAATAAATGAAGCATAGGAATGCTGTGGGCGGAATGTTTGGACCAAGTATAAATTTAATAGCCCAAATAAATTGGGTAATTTAAAGGGTCCAATTAGCAAAAACTCAGCTAAGAGAAAGTCCCACAAGCCCAATAAGTTCTATTTAATTTGGTGGGTATAAAGTTATTGATAGGGTGGTCAATGGGTCAGTTTGGATCGAATCATACTGGATTTAAGTTCGAATCCAAAAGTAATATGTCAAATACAAATTCGACTCAAGATTTATCGGATCTGTAGTTGGTATAACCATATTCGAATCCAAATAAAAGTCGAATATCCCTCAAATATCCAAAAAAATCCAAATTTGAATATTTAAAAAATAATCATATATTTATTATTTTTTAAAAATTTAGTAGAATTCGAATTCAAAACAATCATCCTTAAGAAAAATACACAACAAATTAATGAATAAATTTTCAAGTCTATTGATAACTTAAAAGCAACAGTAGAATTTAACTTAATCACATTCATTCACTAAATCATTATATTTTAAGTTTCATTGCTAATAACAGTACTTATTTGGCATTAGAAATACGTAGTTATACTTGATAGGGTGGTCAATGGGTCAGTTTGGATCGAATCATACTGGATTTAAGTTCGAATCCAAAAGTAATATGTCAAATACAAATTCGACTCAAGATTTATCGGATCTGTAGTTGGTATAACCATATTCGAATCCAAATAAAAGTCGAATATCCCTCAAATATCCAAAAAAATCCAAATTTGAATATTTAAAAAATAATCATATATTTATTATTTTTTAAAAATTTAGTAGAATTCGAATTCAAAACAATCATCCTTAAGAAAAATACACAACAAATTAATGAATAAATTTTCAAGTCTATTGATAACTTAAAAGCAATAGTAGAATTTAACTTAATCACATTCATTCACTAAATCATTATATTTTAAGTTTCATTGCTAATAACAGTACTTATTTGGCATTAGAAATACGTAGTTATACTTGATTATTCAATCAACTAACTATAAACTCAAAGGTTTGTAAAAAAAAAAAAAAAACTCATTTTGATTAAATCGAAATTTGCATTGCATTCTTTCCATGTTATTGCATTCAGCTCCTACTCATTATTCTTTTCGCATCATTTTTTGTTATAAAAATAGAGAAACAAGTGATGTAATTATTATGCAAATAAGCTCAAAATCTAACAATTTATATTAAAAGCACATGATTTGATATATTACACGAGAGTTCATTACGTTCTTCATCCAAATATCCACACTGGCATTATTATAAGACCTTGTGTATAAATATGTATAAATTGTAACGTTTGTTTGCTTGGCATGATTGCATGATAGATATATAATCCAATGTAATTAAATGTTTGGTCAGCATAATTAAAGTCTTTGATTAATAAAAAGCCCGGTATCTTATCCTAAAGTGTTGGGATTATGTACCACACTCCCTTGGTTTGATTGATAATCTTAAGATTAAAAACATTGTGAATAATATATCAAATGACAAAATTATCCCTATATATAATTCAATGAAGATAATTTAATTATTAAAAGAAGATTGGGATAAAATTGATATTTCATAGTTATCATAAGTTACAATCCAAATTAATAATCCAAGCAAGCAAACAAAGTATTGGTATATTTTCTAGATAATGAATCATATGCTTATCAATCATATCCAATCATATCATAACAAGCAAATGAGCCCTATATGTATAATACTAAATATATTCGGATTCAGATTATTAATGAATTGGATCGAGTCATATCCATATTTGCTCCATTTATTTTGAATTACGAGCTTTTTTAATCGGATCATATCCGTCAAATTTTTTATCAATTAAAGATCCTAAATAATCGGATTGAATTCAAATCAAATTCGGATTAAAATCCACTCAATTGACAGCCCTAGTTATCAAGCTATATAGGTCATATTGGTTGAATGCATAATAGTGATAAAAATTATATTTAATTTATTACAATTAATAATTAATTATATATAGTGACAATTGAGTGACTATAAAAATTTTATCACATAATTATTTTATTGTCACCAAGTCATCATTATACATGGTCTTTTTTTTTTGGATAAGACATTATAAATGGTGTCACTAATTTCAAATAGTGAAAACTTAAAAGATTAGTTATTTGTTACTATAAAATTATATTTCAAGAAAATTAAAATTATAGTCACTTAAAAAATATTATTAATGATATTATAAAAGTTATTGCCGCCCTATATATCCCTCAGTAGACTTGGTAAAAAATTGTCCATATTGATGGGTAATCAAAAAAATGCGGGTAATGGGCATCATTTCCCCCATCCAATAAAATGCAAGTAATTTTACCCGCTGCTTAATTACCCGTTATTTTTTTACCCAACTTGTAGGCACCCATGAATAACCTGTGAATAACCATATTATATATATATGTATATATTTAAGGGTAAATAGTAGACATTTCCCCAATATACATGGTTATTTGCACTTTGGCCCCAACCGTTGCAAGTGTGTGGAATGATTACCCAATATTTGCCAAATGTGCTCAAACACCCCATGCTTCAATTTCTCAGTGATATATTTTAAAACTATTGCACTTCACCCCTTGATATTTTAAAAAAATTACATTTAGCCACCAAGAGTACTTTAAAATGTTATTCTTAGCATTAAATTCTTATTTTGATCGAACACAGTGAAATATTTTACCAAAAATTATTACCATATATTACTTAATTGTTAATATATCATTAGTTCGATCAATTTGAGTTATCTAAAATGTATTAACCAACTTGATGGTTAAATTTTTTCTAAATCGATGTGTGTGAGATAATTAAAAATTATTTTTAGAGTTATATTACCAAATAATTGTTATTATATACTTTTAGATTTGTGTTTATTTGTTTAATTAAGAGTATAAGTGGTTTAGAGTCTTAATTTGAATAAGAATAAGATAGGTGACTCTAGTCGGACAAGTGTTTTATGTAGATCTTAGTATCAACATTATCTCTCTCATTTATTACTTATTTAAATTAAAAATATTTAAATATCATTTGCTAACAAATATGCATAATATTTCATTGATATAAAAATCAATTAGGGTATAATTATAAAATTAGTTTTAACCATCTCATGCATACAAACTAAGTAAAATATAATCAGAAAATTAATCTCGAATCATATAATAGCTCAAACTGATCTAATTGTCCATATATCATCAAGTGACTAGTGTATGATAAGAATTTTTTATAAAATCTTTCACTTTATTATACAAAAATAAAATTTTAATAATAAAAGTGCGACACTTCAGAATAATTGGGTTGTTAAATGCACATTTTATTAAAGTTGAGGGGTAAAGTGCAACATGCTCAAAGTATTTCAGTATCTCCAGTGAAATATTCTACCGAAAAAATGGAGCGAGAGAGTATTCAGGTATATTTAGCCAAGGTTGGGCGTAACCGTTTCGCACATTTACAATGGTTGGGCATGCACATGCCCTATACATTGGGGTTTTCTGCTATTTACCTCTTTTAATTTTAATTTTTTCTTCACAAATACTTTTGAAGGTATAACACCTTTTTCTTATAACATCAACAATATTTAAGTGGTGGTTAAACTTTTGGTTCAAAAAATTATTGACATTTAATGTGATTTAAATTTGAATATCAAAATATAATATAACTTAAATTTGATAGATGTTCAAATATTTAAGTTGTAGTTTTCATTCTAAAACACTTGATGCTTTAAATGCTTATTCAATGTAATATTTAGCCTCTTGAATCAGTTTTGTTTATGTAATATTTGAATAATATTATGTAAATTGAAATATATATATTTTTATCTTTAAATATAAAAAATAAAAATTTATTGCAGGTATCCGTGGTTACCCGTTACTTTATCTATAATCACAGATAATGAATTTACTATTCTTATTATCCACGGGTAGCTATTTACTAAGTTTATCTCTTAATAACAATTTTTATATTATTATTTATTTATTTGTTATTAATATTATATTTTTTGTCGTGATGCAAGATAATAATAATTATTAGTGAAAAGTTTTATATAATATGATACTGTTATAACATAAAGTATTACTACCATTATATACAATTTCATAATTTATATATTGTAGAATTATACACATTTACATCACACGAGTAATAATGATCAAAATTCCCGTAGACAAGGGACACGTTCCTAGTTCACTATTTGTTTAATGATTGTAACCGTAAGCAGCATATCATTAAAACTATAATTATTACACGCCACCAACATATGGGGAAGTCAATAAAAATGAAATATAAGATCACATATTGAACTCGATCTATTTCATTCAAGTAATCCCCTTTAATCTTTTAGCTAGTTTAATACAATTCTATTCAATCGAAATATATGAGAAATTAAAAATATAATCCAAAAATGTGTGGATTAATTTCTACTTTACATGTTTAACTTTGAACACTTTTTTTGCAGAAGGTATCCTGCTGCAAGAGGTACCATGTACTATTTTTGTATTTGATGCTGTATGCGTATATTGCTCTTTTTAGCTTGAAGTATCCCAAAAAATACATCCACACCATATTTTATTTGTATTCATATTGAGAAAATATTATTTCATACTGGACTTTACTATTTTAAGAAAATCTATGGATATATTGAAATAAATACTGATGCATCTTGAAATTTTGAGGTCTTACACTTGATTTAATTTTCCCAAAATGACCTCAAATTCGATCTCGTTTCGCATTAGTATCTCGAGTCTCTCTTCCCTCAGCTGAGCTTTCCAATGTTTAAATTTGTATATGGTTGATATGATTAAGAGGGTGTTTGGCTAAACTTATTTAAAACATTTTATAAGTTCTTACATCTTATAAGATGTTAGATCTTATTTTTAAAATAAGTTGTTAAAATGTTTGGACAAATAAGATGTTGGAGCTTATAAGATGTTAATAATGACAATTTTGTAATTAAAATGGTTAAAAATGAAAGTGTTTGTTAAGATTTTAAAAATAAGTTGGAATCTCTTTACTTTTTTTAAAAGAACTTATAAGCTCATAACATTTTATTTTAGGATCTTATAAGCTCTTTTTTAACAAAAATTACCAAACACTTTTTATCAACTTATAAGCTCTTAAACATCTTATAAGATATTTTAAGGAGCTTATAAGCTCACCCAAACACTCTCTAAATAAGAATTTAGGAACTGAAGTAACAACTCAATTAAAGAGTACTAAGATAACATAACCTATTACCATGCAAATTTCTTTTATATAGATAGTATGGTTCCAAATTGTGCATCTTTGTTCATTCGTTCTGGACCCGATCAAGGGCTTAGATTTTGAAAGTTGTGTTGGGTTGGGTTAAGACCCGAATAAAAAAAATATGAATACCTATCTTGTTTGGGTACTTTAACAAATTTTAAAGACAGAATGATTCATTTAGCACAAATCTATATACATTATCGCATAGCTTATAAAATATATGGTTTATAATGTTTGTTTTCAACTGATGTAAGTGTATTACAGATAAAATTCAAGGTGAAATCAATACAATTTTATACTGGACATTTCAAAATAAAAAAGAAATGGGATTTTTTCAAACAAGTGAAGGGCCGTTCAGTTTGGCCGAGGGAGAAATGGAGATGAATAGCATTATGTGGTGGTGCGAAGAGCAGCGGATAAGAACTGGAGGAGGTATCAATCTGGAGCATGTGGACGTGGGTCCATCTCAATTTCCATCCCTCCTAGGGTTCCTCGGCCTCCCCTTTGAATCCGTCAAAAAAAATAATACGGCGTAGTCGTAGTCTGATGGCTATGGGAGCGAGTTTTTTCATGAAAAAAAGGGAGGCTTCTCTCTGTCTCTCTCGATTGCGCTCGAGCTGCCTCGGCCTCGGACAAAGAGCAGACTCCAAAGCCAAAGGTAAACTTTAGGGTTGGAAATTTCAACTCAATCTGCGCATACCCATTCTGCCTGCTTCTAACAGGCGGGTTGGAAATTCGCTCCATATAACATAGGGCAGGTTTTAATAGAAATTTCAAATGAAGCGGAATGGAGCCAGGGTGAATTCGGTTTTCGGGCCAACCCGCCTCACTTCGCACGAACTACTAATATAATTATAATATATAATATATTATATATTTGTATTATTTTTTATATTTTAATTTTTGATTGATATATTTAAATATTATTATGTTGAATATTATTTTTTTAATATTTATATTTTAGTTTTTAATTTATATATTTAACTATTGTTATATTCATTGAACTTTTTTTATATTAAATTTTATAAGACTGTAGTTGAATTATTAAATTATGATTAATTAGATTTTTTTTTTTAAAAAAAATTGCTAAGTAAAGATGGGGAGTAGTGGGTGCAGGTTTTACATATTTGATGTGGGGCAGGTTAGATTTTTAAACATAAAACCGCCGGGTGAGATAAGGTGGGTTTTAAAATATTTTTTTAAATGCTGGATGGGTTCGATTTGAGGAAAAACTGTTCCAACTCGTTCGAGTGCCAGGCCTTGGTAAACTTCAAACCCCTCTTATAAAATTCCTCAATGCATTTTCAAACTTCGTGCCATTCGACCTTACATTATTTTTAAGTATAACACATGCATCCACAATGGTCAAGATTTAAACTCATAATCTCTTACATTATGTGGGAGATTTGTGTCATTTGGCCATAGGCCACTAAGTGTCATTTGACGTCACGTACTCCCCCTTTCCTAACAAAATTTTAGATTCAATTTAATTTAATGCGAAGTTTTAAATAAACTCTGAAAAGATAAAAATTCTATATAATTCTATATTACGTGCTTAAAAATAAAAATTAAGAGTTATTAATATTTTTAATTAAAATATTAATCTTAAAAAATATTCAATGTTAAAAATAGGATCTTTTTCTATGATCTTTTGAAGCTGAATGATCAATTGGCCAAGCGACATTACTCTCACACATATAAATATGAAATTTGGGATTAAATTCTTAGTGCCTGTATGCGCATAAGATGTTTATAATATGATCTTTTGAAAACAAAAACTGAGACTAAGGAATGCACTTTGTACCTTTATAATATAGTATGAACTCGATATCAATTATACCTAACTAACAAAATTTTCAAATAGTTCCTAAATTATTTTAAAAAATAGATATAATTATATATATATTAGTGGACAAAAATACCATTGAGTTGGATAAAATAATGAGTTCATTCTATTAAAAAAAAAATCAATACTAATTTTATTAAATAATCTAAATTTTAATTAAATTAAAATAATTAAATAACAAAATATGTGGAGAGTACACATTAATTGCCTTATATAAATTTTTATAATTGATATGATAAATTAAGTGCTTACGGATAAAAAAATAAAAAAAAACTAAAATGGCTCAATTAATTAAATAATAAGTAAACTGAAATATCAAGGAGTCCAATTAATGAACTCTACTAAAATGGGCATCTAAACTCAAGGCGGTCGAAGCTTAGTAGGGAAATAATCACTGTAAATTCCAACTCCTAATGTTAAATGAAGCACGAAAAATTATTTGCACAAAAATAAAAAATAAAAAATAAATGAGTTCGTTTTATCCTTATAGTAGTTTAATTTGACATTTAAGGCATTTATTTTAGTACTTTTTTTTGACAAATTAAATATCATTTACTTTACCACTCTACTTTGTGTAATACATCTGAATTAAAGAGTAACATATAGATCTTGTTTAATTTGCAATGTTGATTGTATTTCTTCCCAGTGTCAGTTATCCATACATTTTGAAAGGTAACGGAAAAAGTTGAAATTGATCCTATGAGTTGCGAACATTTTCTATTTAGCCTAAAGTATTTATTATTATTATTTTTTTCTGCCAAATGAAAATTTTAGTATTTTGATTGTTATAAATAATGTACTAAATAATGACCATATGATAACTTAAATCTATTTGGTCACATGATATTTAAGTTTAAACTTGACATGATTGAATTAATGTCAAATAATTTGATTATAAAGAAAAGATATAATAATGGTCATTAACAGGTATTTTAGTCCAATTCTTAATAAAAAGTCAAAATAAAATAAATAGTATTTCCCAATTTTTAATATCTTATTCAGCTTTGGTAAAAGAAATAAAAATATTATTATCATCTATTTGCTAATCATTGGAATAATAAATGATAACGATCAGATATGCATTTAGATAAATAATTGGAATGTTAAGAAAACAAAAAGAATATTTTCTTGAACGAAAAAATAAATACTTTCCACTTTTCCACATTGATATATCATTAATTAAATGAGAAGTATATTAGTCATTAAAACATAATATAATATTATTTGATTAGTTCATTGATAATTTTAGCACAAATAAAATGAGTGCAGCAAATATCAACTCCTTTTTGTAAATTGTTGCTGTACCCAAACAGCAGGTCGGCACTCAGAATTAAGGACAGCTAATGCACTCGACACGTGTACTTCCCCTTGGCGCGTAGTCGGCTAAGAAGTGCCCCTCTCGGTTTACTCGGCTCAGCGTCGAGCTGAATGCCACAATGACCCTATTTCTGCCCCCAAAGAGGCTCTTTATCTGGGGGTAAAAGTGGAAGAGTGAAAAAATGGAAGGATGAATCTGGAGCGATGATGAGGGGATGCTGGAAATGGATGGTTCAAATAGGACTGTAAATGGATATTTAAAAATTTATTTATTTTTTTATATTTATTTATATAAAATTTATTTATATTCATTTAAAGCGGATATTATTCGTATTCGATTAATAGATATCTGATTATAAATGAATACGGATATTGTAAATGTGTATTTGAATGCAGATATTATATTTTTCAATAAAAATATCATAATTCATATATGCATATATATAAATTATAATTGAAGAATTGGGAAATTTTTTTTTTTTAAAAAAATTATTGTAATATAGAGAAAAAATTGAAGAATAAAGTTAATCATCATACTTATTGTTGGTGGACTTTATAATTAATATACTTAAATGCCATTATTATTATTAATAAGTACTAATAATCAATTATAAAGTCCATTATTAATTAGAAATTATGCTATTTGTTTGATTACTTTCGCTTTAATGAAATTATATAGTTCATTCTATTAATTAAAATATATATTTGTTATAGGTTCATAGATTTACGTATTTGTATATTTGTAAATTGATATCTAAATAATTATCATTGAATATGAATATAAAATAATAATTCCAATTTGAATAAGTTTAATGAAATATGAATGCATCTGAATAATTATGATCGAATACGAATATATTCGAATCCGATTGATATCCGATGAATGCGAATTTGGATATTATTTTTAAATATCTGTTAAATTCGTATTCATATCCGAATATTCAAAAAATTAAATGGATATAAATATAAAAATAATGTATTCGATTCGTTTAATATTCGTTTATATCCCATATGATGAGACCTGACGTTTAAACAAGATGGGCCCGCCAAGGAAGATTAGATCAGGGATTAGGTGCGGCTTGCAGAGTTTTGCAACGCTCCTCCGGGGCATCACTTCCGTTCCCCCCTAAAGTTTCGTTCCTAGTTGATTTGATATAAAATTTTAAAATAAGAGTTGAAAATTGTAATGCATCAATAATTTAGAAATGTTATATATGTGTGTATATGCATATGTCGTGTTGGATATGCATGAATATCATGCAAATATGAAATGTTTTCAATAATTTAATGTGATTATATATATTTATTAATATATGTATACATTTAAATGACTCATTATGTTTCGAACAAGAGTATTCATATTTATATGTATTTGGACGATATTCTTAGATCAATTTACCTCTTAACAATTTGATGACATATTAAACGAATTTTGGTATAATCGTAACATGTTTGGCACATTTTTCATGACACGTTCGACATATTTTAGTATAAATGCTTTTAATTATATTTGAATTTTTTTCTTTTCAATCGCACGTACGTATATATCCTTGAATTTAGCTAGAAAAATTTCATTTGTACATATTTACATATAAAACATGAAAATTTATAATTTAAAAGATTTATGCATGTAATATTTATATAATATAAAAAAATTCACTTATACTGAGCGTGTTGCGTTTTAATTTTTAAAGAAACATCATAACTCATATCTATGTCATCATGTTCGTGCATCATATATATATATATATGTGGAAAAAAAACTCTAATATATTTTTATAGTATTGATTTAAAAGTAATATTGAAAGCTAATAGTCTTAAATCATTTGGAAAAGGAAAATTATGTTTGACACAAAGAATATGTAAAATTAAAAGTAGGATTAATTTCAATTTTCGCCTTAGTTGTATGTATTAGTGTTGCTCCTCGAGCTTGAAAATACATAATATTGCTTTCTCCAATTAAAAAAAATATGTATTTTTTAGTTTAATATTTTTTAGTTTTATCTATATTTTCAACATATTTAGAAAATGTTGAATTTATAATACAAAAATTGTAAATTATACTTGTACTTAAAAATATAAACTAACTAGTATGTGTGACTTTCTGAATGTGTGGCATACAAACTAGACTGAAAAAAAAAAAATTATTTAAATCTAGCTATCATATGTGATCCATCGAGCACAACCACTTCGACTTCAAGTGAATTTATCATATAAGGAAAAGACAGTTTGTATATCATGGTGTTAAAAGAGGTGTTTGGTAATTTTTTTAAAAAATACTTATAAATTTTTAAAATTAGATGTTAGGAATTTATAATTTTTTTATTTAAAAAATTAACTTATTTTTAAGATCTCAACAAGGTGTTGTTTCCAGGATTTAAGCCAACATGCAGTAATCCAAAACAATAAATAAATATTGCAAAACAGATTATCAAGAATGGAACAGATAATCACAGTTGAATAATACGTGCGTTTTTATCAATATGAAATTCAAATAAAGCATGTGTTATCAGAATTTAAACATACAGCATGCGTGATCAGAGTTTAAACATACAGCATGTGTGATCAGAATTTAATCATACAGCATGCGTGATCAAAATAAACGTCAATTCAAGGCAAATCAGAATTCAGTACAATTAAACAGATACGAGTCCAGGAAAAGCCAAAATTCATAAATTAACCGAGGCAATAAAACAATAGAACATGCTGTCAGATTTATAATATATAGATACTGAATTTGAAAGTAAACTTATCTTAAGAATTTTGTATCGTAACAGAATTAATAGGGCGATCAAATCACAGAGAAATTCTGTTTGCCTTGAAGAAACGAGCGCCTCAACTCATCAGTGCAATGGGTACAGCGCAGCTACTCCCAGGATGAGATGGTCCAAAACGATCAGGTGCATTCCTTCTCGTTCACCTCGAACAGTACCCAGTAGCCAGAATCCGAATCAGATAGCCAAGCTTTCGGAATATATAAGTGGAATACCGAATATGAGAGAACGAAGGCATTATGGCAACAAAGAAACTAGAATATCAGGGGAAGAGGAAGAATACAAGCCGAAGAGGCTGCTTTGGCGTGTAATTTGTGTGTCTTCAAGACTGCCGAATGCTGTCTATTTATAGAGGGAAATTAGGGCTGGCAGAGGGTAATGGGCCGACGGCCAAGACCTAATTTTCTGCTAGGGTTTGACGGCCAGACCTAATAATCACTAGGGTTTGACGGCTGTTAAGGGCTGATTAGGGTTTGACTAAGCAAAACCCTAATCCATGTCCGCCAACAACACCTAGAAATCCGGCCTCATCCTAAACAATTTGGTCATGATCTCCAACAGGCATGACTCGGTCAAGCCTTTATCCGATCAAGCCAACGGTTAAGTTCAAATTTGAATTTCATTTTTTAAATTCAAAATTCTAATTGAATTTCGTCCAAAAAATTAAGACTGAGACTGAGACATTCGCCCTAACGCCCGCGCCTGCTATCCGGATCCGGAGCCAGGCCGGGCGGCGGCGCGCGTGTGGTCCACTTGTATGAACCCCTTAAAGAACACTTTACAAGCATTCTTACTTGAGTTCAATATAAACTACTCCACACTAGTTTACAAAACCAATGTTGGACAAGTGAAGGGTTAAAGACCCTTCAACTCCTCCAATTGGTTTTATAAGTCACAAGAAGGTCTCCACTCTCTCAAGCTTATAATGTGGGACAACTCAACTTATAATACTTAACAATTTCCCTTCCTCTATTCCACCAAATTCAACACTATAATTATCTATTAGATTCCAACCATAATTGGCTTCCATCCAATGAATAATTAAACATGTAAATAGGCATACTTGTGCCAATTACAACAATCCCCCACAAATCTATAGATAATGGCTATCAGATTCAACATAGCTCACTTTAAAAAATGGTACATTCCGGTTTGAACCACTTCCTAAGTTATCCGACTTTTGCAATTACCGGGACAAATGGATCTAAGCTTTGAATTTGTACCCGTGATGTGATTGCGTCCATCAGTAACAACGAACTAAAGGCTATGTACTGGTCTGTAGGGTTGACACATTAAGGCCATGTGTCCCGATCCTGATTCATAAATTTTTGTCAATGAACAACCCAATTCCTTTAGTCCTGGCCAAAGGATTACATTCACTTAGTTGGGCGTCTCCAGGGATGCACAGCTCGCATCTCGTCCAAAATTGACTTGACCCCATTCAGAGTTAAACTCTTACTGTACCAGCAGTAGTCAGCACCTATCAGGCAATCAGGGGAGAGACACCAAATACAAAGTATCAATCTAAATTTAGGTACAACTTGATATGCTCAGCAGCTTGTTTATACCACATTGAACCTACCTTGTGGGATCTCCACTTAGTAGGTTGGGTTGCCACTGCAGGTATATCACTAATGGGTTTCTAGTCCCATCCCCAACCTGAATTTATGAACTGAGGACAAATCAAGTCCTTTAGTTAAAGGGTCTGCAATGTTGTCCTTGGATCCGACAAAATCAATTGCAATAACCCTATCAGACACTAACTCCCTTATAGATTTTAATCTAACTTGGATGTGTCTCTTAGTCTTTTGATTGAACTTTGAACTACTGATCTTTGCAATTGTGGTTTGATTGTCACAATGTACAGCAATTTCCGGAAGAGGTTTGGTTACCATCGGCAATTGTACTATCAGCCCATATAACCATTCTACCTCTGTCCCAGTTGTGTCCAAAGCGCACAACTCAGCCTCAAAGGTGGACCGAGTTATCAAAGTCTGTTTAGAAGACTTCCAGGAGACAGCGCCTCCACCTAAGGTAAATACATACCCTGTACACCCATTACTTCCGGAGTTTTTGGCAATCCAGCTAGCGTCACTAAACCCTTCCAGCACTGCAGGAAATCTCTTGTAGTGCAAGGCTAGTGATGCTGAGCCCTTTAGATATCTAAGTACCCTATTCAAAGCCTCCCAATGAGTTCGATTATGACAACTTGTATATCTAGCAAGCTTAGAGACCGCAAATGAGATATCCAATCTTGAGCCGTTCGCAAGATATTGCAAGCTTCCAATTATTTGAGAATACCTCAACTGAGACACTGGTACACCAGTTTCATTCTTAAAGAGAGCCACTGAAGGATCATATGATGTTTTTGCGATTCTACTTTGTTTATAGCCAAATTTCTCAATTATCTTCTCAACATAGTGAGACTGAGAGACTGATATACCTTCAGTTGAACGAGTCAACTTAAGTCCAAGAATCATTTCCGCAACACCCATATCTTTCATTTCAAACTTGTTCTTTAAGAAACTTTTAGTCTCATTGATAATCTAAATGTTGGATCCAAACAGCAGAATGTCATCTACATACAGGCATAACACAATACAGTTATCACCTTTAACTTTGCAGTAGACTCACTTGTCATTATCGTTAACTATGAAACCAAATGACAATATTGTTTTGTCAAACTTTTCATGCCATTGTTTAGGAGCTTGTTTCAAACCATAAAGTGATTTAACAAGCTTGCAAACTTTCCGCTCATTTCCAGACGCTACAAATCCCTCAGGCTGTTCCATATAAATTTCTTCCTCAAGATCACCATACAGAAAGGCTGTTTTCACATCCATTTGGTGAATGGGAAAATCATATATGGAAGCCAGTGCTATTAGCACTCGGATAGTAGTCAAACGAGCTACTGGGGAATAGGTGTCGAAGTAATCTATTCCCTCATTTTGCCTAAACCCTTTTAGCAACTAGCCTGGCCTTAAACTTATCAACAGTTCCGTCAGACTTAAGTTTCTTTTTGAAGATCCACTTGATTCCTATAGTAGTATACCTCGAAGGGAGATGGACTAATTCCCATGTCCCATTCGAGACAATAGAATCCATCTCACTCTTAATGGCTTCCTTCCAATGCTTAGCTTCAGGGGAAGCTATAGCATCCTTGAAGGTAACAGGATCACCCTCGACATTGTAAGTAACGAAGTCACTTCCAAAGTCCTTAGTGATTCTAGCCATTTTACTTCGTCTGGGTTCATCCAGTTCTTCAGGAACTGTGTCAGTACTACTAGGACCAGCCCCCACATTTGACATCTTTTCCACATGATCCGGAATCGATGTAGACTCAAGGGTTGAATCTAAAGAAACATTTTGAGGTATCCCAGTCTTCATGGGAAACACGTTCTCAAAGAATGTAGCATCGCGAAATTCGACTATAGTGTTCGCATCTATGCCCAGAATTTCTGATTTAATAACCAAAAATCGCATAGCATAAGATGTTTCTACATAGCCTAGAAAGACCGCATCAACAGTTTTAGGACCTAGTTTCTTCCTCTTGTGTTCAGGGACTAGAACTTTTGTAAGACAGCCCACACTCGGAAGTATTTTAGACTAGGTTTCCTGCCTTTCCAGAATTCAAATGGAGTGCTTTCTTTATGTTTCAAGGGAACTCTATTCAGAATATGGCAAGCTGTATTCAGAGCTTTCCCCCACATGTACTTGGGCAATCCAGAATTCAAAAGCAGACTATTAATCATGTCTATAAAGGTTCTATTCTTTCGCTCAGCTATCCCATTCGAAGCGGGAGAATAAGGAGCAGTTTCTTCATGAATTATGCCAAAATTATGGCAGTATTCATGAAATGGGTTGGACCCATACTCTCCACCCCTATCTGACCTTAACCATTTAAGTTTTCTACCAATTTGTGTTTCGGCTTCATTTTTAAACATAATGAACTTATCTAGTGCTTCATCTTTATGTTTTAATAGATAAACATAACAATACCTACTGCTATCATCTATAAAGGTGATAAAGTATCTTTTATTGTCTTTTGTTAAGACCCCATTGAACTCACAAATATCTATGTGCACTAAGTCAAGAATTTCAGTTTGCCTTTCAACCGAGTGGTAAGGCTTTCTAACTTGCTTGGCTTCAACACAGATTTGACATTTATGACCACGTTCAATTTCATGTTTAGGAATTAAATTTAAGTTCATCATTCTTTTGACCGAACTATAATTCAAATGTCCTAAACGGTTATGCCAGACAGATGAATTCTCAATAATGTTAATAACAGGAGAATTAGAAAAATCAACTTTATTAGAACCAATAATGTTCTCAACTCTCAACTTAAACAAACCATCGGAAAGATAGCCTTTACAAATAAAAGTGCCGTAATGTAAAATTACAACTTTATTTGATTTGAAAGAAATTTCATAACCCTCCCTAACTATTACAGAACCACTTATTATACTTCTTCGAACTGCTAGACGTGATGCACCCTTTGCAGAGACAGTGTGCGTCCCGAAGGAAATTTCAGGTCCACGCGTCCTATCCCATACACATTAGCAGCACTTGAGTTCCCCATCATCACAGTCCTTCATCTAACAGGCTGGTAAGACACAAACAGTGATTTATCAGCACAAACGTGCACATTAGCACCAGTGTCTATTAGCCAATCATATGGTTCATAAATAGAGAATAATTCGGGTTTGCAAGAAACATACTCGTCAATGGATGCATCAGGAACTCCAGCTTCGCTGGTGTCTCCAACAACCATGTTGACCACTGGTCCAGCAGACTGGGCTTTAGCCTTGGCTCTCTTGGAGGGACACTCCTTAGCCTAATGCCCCTTTTGTCCACAATTCCAGCAAGGCCCGTTTGCCTTTGGTTTCTTATTTATTTTGGCTTTTCCCTTATCGATGGATTTAGAGTTTGAGTTCATGTTGACTTACTTCTTTCCTATTATCACATTCGCCTTAGGATGATATTCAATAGGAACAGTATGTGATTGATTTCTGTGCTCCTCTTCAATACTTATGGCAATCATCAGATCATCTAGAGTTAGTTTCCCTTTTTGATGCTTCAGAGTCATGCCGAAACTTTCCCAAGATTTGGGGAACTTATCGACAATCGACATGACCATAAATTTTTCAGGGAGTTTCATTTCAGCATCAGCTAGGGAATGCTTTAGATTAATCAATTCATGTGTTTGTTCAGATACAGACCTGCCCTCAACCATCTGATAGTTCAGGAATTTGGAAACCGAATACTTTTCGAGCCCTTGCTCTTCAGTATTGTATTTCCTATCCAGTTCATCCCATAAAGATTTAGTCGTATAGGAATCAGAACAGTATACATCAAAGAGTGTATCAGACAGAGCTGACAGAATCACTCCTCGAACAATCTGATCCTTAGTTTTCCAATAAGCTATTTCTTTAGTTTTGGAATTAGTTTCAGTTGGTTCTGGCATGGTCAACTGAATCAATGAAAGAAGACCTTTCATCGTCAACCAGATTTTCATGCGCTGTTGCCAACGCCTAAAATACTGGCCCGTGAATTTTTTCGAAAGTCTGGAAAGGTCAACTTTCGCTGACAAAATATCACTAATAGCATGTGAAGTTGAAGCCATCACAGAAAATTAAAGTCCTATAATAGAATATCTAGGCAGGATATGCAGGAAAGATTCCTAGATAGGATATCTAATCAGAAAGATCAGGCAAGATTCCTAAACAGGATATCTAATCAGAATTTCAATAGATGATAAACACACGAAATATCTCGTTTATTCAAGATTGTTGTTTCCAGGATTTAAGCCAACATGCAGTAATCCAAAGCAATAAATAAATATTGCAAAACAGATTATCAAGAATAGAACAGATAATCACAAATGAGTAATACGTGCGTTTTTATCAATATGAAATTCAAATAAAGCATGTGTTATCAGAATTTAAACATACAACATGTGTTATCAGAATTTAAACATACAACATGCGTGATCAGAGTTTAAACATACAGCATGTGTGATCAGAATTTAATCATACAACATACGTGATCAAAATAAACGTCAATTCAAGGCAAATCAGAATTCAGTATAATTAAACAGATACGAGTCCAGGAAAAGCCAAAATTCATAAATTAACTGAGGCAATAAAACAATAGAACATGCTGTCAGATTTATAATATATAGATACTGAATTTGAAAGTAAACCTATCTTAAGAATTCTGTATCGTAACAGAATTAATAGGGCGACCAAATCACAGAGAAATTCTGTTTGCCTTGAAGAAACGAGCGCCCCGACTCACCAGTGCAACGGGTACAACGCAGCTACTCCCAGGATGAGATGGTCCAGAACGATCAGGTGCACTCCTTCTCGTTCACCTCGAACAGTACCCAGTAGCCAGAATCCGAATCAGATAGCCAAGCTTTCGGAATATATAAGTGGAATACCGAATATGAGAGAACGAAGGAATTATGGCAACAAAGAAACTGGAATATCAGGGGAAGATGAAGAATATAAGCCAAAGAGACTGCTTTGGCGTGTAATTTGTGTGTCTTCAAGACTGCCGAATGCTGTCTATTTATAGAGGGAAATTAGGGCTGGCAGAGGGCAATGGGCTGACGGCCAAGACCTAACCTGCTAGGGTTTGACGGCCAGACCTAATTTCCAGCTAGGGTTTGACGGCCAGACCTAATAATCACTAGGGTTTGAATTTCATTTTTTAAATTCAAAATTCTAATTGAATTTCGTCCAAAAAATTAAGACTGAGACTGAGACATTCGCCCTAACGCCCGCGCCCGCGACCCGGATCCGGAGCAGGGCCGGGCGGCGGCGACGCTGCGCGTGTGGTCCACTTAGATGAACCCCTTAAAGAACACTTTATCAAGCATTCTTACTTGAGTTCAATATAAACTACTCCACACTAGTTTACAAAACCAATGTGGGACAAGTGAAGGGTTAAAGACCCTTCAACTCCTCCAATTGATTTTATAAGTCACAAGAAGGTCTCCACTCTCTCAAGCTTACAATGTGGGACAACTCAACTTATAATACTTAACCATTTCCCTTCCTCTATTCCACCAAATTCAACACTATAATTATCTATTGGATTCCAACCATAATTGGCTTCCATCCAATGAATAATTAAACATGTAAATAGGCATACTTGTGCCAATTACAACACAAGGTCCCTTAACTTTAATCACATTAATTATAAATTTCTCATTATTAACATTTTATGAGCTCTAAATTCTTATTTTATCCAAATATTTTAAGAGCTTATTTTTAAAAAAAGATTTAGCATCTTATGAATTCCAAAAGCATCTTACAAAATGTAAAAGTTTATAAAACTTTTTAATA
Organism: Jacaranda mimosifolia; assembly: GCA_018894105.1. Lineage (NCBI taxonomy): Eukaryota > Viridiplantae > Streptophyta > Magnoliopsida > Lamiales > Bignoniaceae > Jacaranda > Jacaranda mimosifolia. The sequence goes on from CM032119.1 coordinate 34,173,910, forward strand.
AACTTAGCCAAACACCCTCTAAATAAAAAATTTTAAAGGTAAAAATTAGAGAATCTCTCTTATAAAAAACTTGGTTGGAACAATATAAAGTCAAGGAGGCCGCAAAGGAATTAAAAGATGAAACACACAATCATTATCCAGCGCTCTTTAGAAGTTTAGGTTTAAATTTAGGGGTCAAATTCTTTTAGGTGAGAAGGGGGGTATGAACTCTCAAATATATTAAATATTTATTTTTTTAATACTTAATATTTATTTTGATTTTAAATATAATTTATTCAATCAACAAAATACTTGAGTTGGAAAAATACTAAAGTAAACAAAAAATTTCTCTAGATATAACTATAATTTGAGTTGCCAAATCTTGAGATTAAATAGATCAAGGATCTCATATCAACTACTTGAGGATCTAGCTCTTTTCCATTCTAATTTTTGTAGGTTTAATTGCTAGAATTCAAAACATTAAGGACTTGTGGCAAATATAAAAATTTACATAAAAGTGGCTAGTTGAGAGCAGAAGTTATATTTACATAAAGGTGGCCACTAGAGACTAGAGAGCAAGCCGCATCTTGCTTTCCTTTCAACCAAGAATGACTGAATAAGGTCGCTCGACTTTTTATTTTTCTCTTATTTTGTTGCCCCTTCATCCTCTCGTGTATGGAGGACTGTAAATGAATATTAAACGGATTGGATATATTGTATTCGCATCCGTATCCGATGGATACTTTTTTATAATATCCGAATTTGTATCCGTCGGATATTATCCGAATTCGGATATATCCGTATCCGATTATAATTATTCCGAATATCCGTTTATAAATATTCGAATATCCGAATCCATTAATTTATAATGAAATGCATATTTTTTTCTAATAAATTTCATTAAAAAAATTATCATATAAATAACATAATAAAATCCTAAAAAACAACAAACAAACAATAAAATTAGCATACTCCAAAAATTAAACAAGCATACAAATCTCCTCAAGAAACAAAAGAAATAACAATTTTCAATACATAATACAACAATCCAAAATAAACAAAATAAAAGTTAATTTCAATACAAGAAAAATCTTCACATAGTCCAACAACATGAACATGCTTGAACTTCTCATCTGTTTAACATTGCAAAACGTAATAAACAAAATATTAGTGGTAAAATTTAAAAGATTATCTATTAAGAGGAAAAAAAGAAAAAACTCTATAAGAACTTACAATGTACTTTACAAATAATGTCAAATAACACAAAAAGTAAACAAACAGCATAATCCATATAATTTTAACTTAAACATAATCACAATTAAAATAATTTACCTTTTACAATGCTCAAAAATATAAAATTTCAAACCTACACAATTAAAAAAAATATTACTATAATTTATTAATTATAAAAAATAAAAAAATAGGGGTGAGGAGATTAAATATAAAAAAAAGCTGGTTTTGGGGTGGGGGGCGGGCGAGGGTAGCAGTTGCTGGCCCTCCCTGTTGCCGACGACCAGCTGCTGCTCGTGGCCTTGGCCAAAGCTGGCCGCCAAAGCTGGCCGCGACCCTGTTGCCTCCCTCTAGAGCTAGCAAATCTACTGGCTCTCATGACGGGGAGGCCAGCCCCATTGCGAGAGCCAATAGATTTGCTGGCTCTCTCTTTGGCATCTGGCCTCCACGATGGGATCTTGCCAACGCTTTAGCCGGCGAGAAGAAGTGTAAAACATGCATACATTTTAAAGATGGCCTCCGCGACGGGATCTCGCCGGCGCTTTTGTCGGCGAGAAGTGTAAAACATGCATACATTTAAAAAGTAAATAAATAAAAAAAAAGAAGAAGAGAAACTGAGAAAGGAAGAATAGCGTACCTCGGGTTGTGCGGCGTGAGTGAAGAATGAAGAGGGAAATGAAATTGGAGTAAATGGGAGTTAGGGTTTAGTGAATAGTGATTTGGTCACACTTTTTTTTTGATAATTTTTATTTAATTGTAGTAATTAATTTTTAAAATTTTAAAATTTAATTATTCATTAATTAACTATATATGACTCTGATTTATATTTTGATACTTAATCTTTTTATATATTATATTTTTAATATAATTTTAAAAAATTAGTTTTTACGATGGCTATTGAATATTGATATTTAATTTTAGATATGTAGATATAACAATGTTAATTAATAAAATATTCTCTATTATTAATATTTTGGGGTTTAAAATTTATAAAGTTGTGAGATTTTATATTTAGATAAATTGTATTAGTTTTCTAAATTAATAATAGTACAAATCTACAAAATAAAATTATGAAATGATATGTTCATCTTATATTTTATGTATATGTTAGATATTGTAAAATATTTAAAAAGTTTTGTGCGTGAGTTTATAAACTTCTCAAAATATTTTATAAGATGTCGTATTTCATAATTTTTTTAAGAAAATAACTTATAAAATTTCTAAAATAAGATTTTAAGAGCTTATAAGCAGTTTTTTTATAAGAAAGTAAGGAGTTCTTAACTCATTTTTAAAATATTAACAAACTCCCTTAATTTTAATCATATTAATTATAAAATTGCCATTGTTAATACCTTATAAGCTTCAAGATCTTATTATCCAAATACTTTGAGAACTTATTTTTTAAAAAAAAACCTGACATTTTATAAGTTCAAAAAATATTTTATAAGATGCAGGAGATCCAAAAATATCTTATAACATGCAGGAGCTTATAAGACGTTTTAAATAAATTTAGCCAAATATCTTCTTATAACATACATGAGCTTATAAGACTTTTAAAATAAGTTTAGTTATTTGGCTAAACTTATTTAAAACGTCTTATAAGCTCCTGTATGTTATAAGATATTTTTGGAGCTTATAAGTTGCTAGATCTTTTTTTTAAATTATTTTTTAAAGTGTTTAGATAAAATAAAATTTTGGAGTCTATAAAGTGTTAATAATGATAATTTTATAATTAATATGCTTAAAATTAAGGGGGTTTGTTAATATCCTAAAAATTAGTTAGGAATTCCTAACTTTATAAAAAGAGCTTATAAGTTATTTTCAAAAAAAATTTACCAAATACTTTTTGATAACTTATAAACTCTTAACATCTTACCTTAAGAGCTTATAAGATGTTTTAAGAAGCTTATAAGCACACCCAAACACCCCCTTAAATCTTAATGTCCCCTTAGCTAGTTAATAATTTTAGTATTTTAGTATTTTATTTTAGAATTGAAAAGTTAATTATTCTTAATTTAGTTAATTTTTTTACAATTATTGATTCACTTTATGATTATTTAATATTAATAAAATGAGGCCAATATAAATTAATTATAAAGTAAAACAACAATAATTTGATGTTGATTAATTTTATCATTTATAGATTAATTTTTCAAAAAATTTTAATTTAATATTATTTAATTATCATCATTACCATCTATTTTTTTTATTAATTCTTTAATTACTAATTTATACATATATTCATTTATATATAGATTATGAAATTTAATAATCTATAAATAAAAATAATTTATTATGTATAATTATATATTATATATGGTAATTTTTTAAAATATTATATATATATATTAAAATACATAAAAATAGAATATATTATATATAATAATTTTTTAAATATTATTTATTGGATGCGGATAACAGATTTAATTAAATTACGGATAATCGAATATATAAATGGATATATCCAACGGATATGTATTCGGAGTGGATATTAAACAGATCGGATAGACATTTACCATATTCATATCTATTTGTAGTCGGATGTCTACTAATCGGATACGGATAATATCTATTTTATAGTACCCCTATAAACGGATTTGGATGCGAACAGTAAATGAATTTTCGAATATCTATTTATAGCCCTACGTGTATGTTGAGATGGAGAGGATAGAAGATCATTTCTATTCACAAAACTAATTTTAATTTTTTTTTATTTCAATATATATTTTATATTTTTATTATAATTTTTATGTATATATATTGAATATATCTGATTTATAAATAATTATTTTTATAAAAAATATTTAATACACTCGATTTATTTACATATAAATTAGAATAGAAAATGAAATATGTGCTAAAATAGAGCGCTCAAAATGCACAAAATTAGGTTAGAAAGATAAGAAAGAAATCAAGATACTTATTCAAATTTCAGGCATCAATTAAATTAACCATGTATAAATGCTTATTATTGAGAATATATAAGTTCTTATTGCCAAATATATAAACAAGTTGTTATTATCATATATGTGGTTGCGAATGTCAAAGTTTGGGCAAAGGTGATTGAAATTTAAGTTGGATCTAGATTAAATGTGTGACTAAAAATCAAAACGACTCTTTAGATTAAAATTTGCTTTCAATTTTTTATCTACGGTTGGAATGACAAATAAAATAAAATATTATATCAATAATCTTCCTCTTCGATTCCCTACATGATCATTATGCCATATTAATATTAATCAAAACAAATTTTAATTTCATTTTTAAAAATATATTTTGATTGTGATATAGGATGGCCCAAAATGGCCCAAATCAGCGAGGCCCAACCCTCAATCAACAGCCCAGGACCCAAGTGAATCGTTGACCCTGTTCGATCAATCCACAAGGTGCTCCATGGCCCTCAAAGCTGCTCGACCTTTGTCGACCTGTCAAGGTCGATTCTCAAGTCGAGCCCCGCACAATATTCTGCCACCGCATTAAATGCGTTGACAGGCAACACGCCTCCGCATTAATGGCGCATGCCCTCCCCTCACCGTCTGACACAGCAGACGCCGCAACAGTGTGCCATCTTGTCCTGCAGCATAAAAGGACATCCAACTGGCAATATTCAAACAGGGGAATTGACCAATTACCCCCGGCAGAAGGCTGGAGGTCCGTTGGGTAAGCCAAGGACTTCCCTGACATTTCCTACAAGGGAGAGGAATATAAAAACCCCTCAACCTTGCCTCTCATAGGTATGCACTCATACACTCAAAAGCCCCTACGTTCTGCTGCTTGATTTCAGAGGTCGAATATATACTGACTTGAGCGTCGGAGGGCCTAAGCCGAGGGCCTCTCGGCTAGCCTAACGCTTGCTGTGATTGCAGGATTCCAATCCCAAACCAATCCAGAAGATCATACCTCGGATCGTGATTCAGACCGGATCCATATTCATCATCGAAACCGAACCCTCATCAGATTGAATACTCGGTTATAGATGAAACTTGACTATACCAAAATTTTATATACTTTTATCATTATGAAATATTAAGTTTCATATTATTATAGTGTAAAAAGCGCATAACTAATACAGTTAGATTATTCCTTTAAAATGTGAAGGTTCTAGAAAATAAATTCATTTAGAAAAAAATAGTATTATCTTGGAGCATCTCAAAACAAAATAAAAAAATTTGGAAAAAATTATTTTATTTTATTTGTTTAATTTTTGTAATGCAATGAAAAAATCAGAAACATTAAAACAATAATACTAGCTACTATTATCGATAATGGTAAGTATGTAGGTGAATTATTTAGCACGCTTTGGAATGATGATGATTTGTTGTTGAATTGAAGTTTGTTCTCATCATTAAGATTATATTATGTTAGTTCGTACGAGCAAAGGGACAGAACAAAGTAAAAGGTTTGGTTAAGTATTGCTTGATTAGTTTTTTTATTATCTTGAGTACCCTAAAGTTTATGAGCTACAGCCGCAAAGTCAATTGTCCATAAACTTTGTGAACTTGTTAAGAAAAGTGAAGAATCCTAAGTTTTAGGAGGTGATTAAAGTAGATAAAGTTGCCTCATAAAAATTCCACCCCCCGCCCCCACCCCACTTCTACACCCTTTTTTTTTTTTTGAAGAAGAGTATAGAAATAAGTTTGAAGGGCAGGTCATCATCTTCGTAATCCAGTCAAGAGGTCACCAATTTGAGAGTTGCTAATATTTAGTTACTTTTCATATGTGATGTCTTAATGCACTGAATGATGAAATTATTTGTTTCTTTCGAAAATTATATTGTGATATTTTAAGGGCAACTTAATTAAAATTCTTTAAACCAATTTTTCATTTGGTAATCAATCCCTATTCAAGAATTTCTTATTTTCAACTCCCTTGTGAAGTTTGAGTTTAGCCTTCACTTTGCAATCACTTAAAATGAGGGTTAATTACAATTTACCCTCCTGTGAAATATGAAATGTTCAAAACACCCCCCCTAAAAAATAAATGTACAAAAAAACCTCTTGTGTTTTAAAAAATCATGCACACCGCCTCCTCCTTCTCATTTACTGCTAATTTAATATAACTTTAATATGAAAAGACTAATTTACCCTTAATCATTTAATATATTTTCAATTCAATTTAAATAACCTTTTATTATCATATTTTTTTCTTTTCTTTTTATTTCTCATTTCTTTCTTCTTTCATTGTTTCACATATTTCTCATTTTATACATATATATAAATTTATTATTATTTCTCATTTCTCATTATTTCATATATTCTCATTTTATACATATATAAATTTATTTATAAAATTAAAATCACTTTTATTCTTACCTTATCAATTATATTAATCTTTCTTTCAATTAATTCATTCCAAAGTAAATAAAATTTAAATTTCATAAAAATATATAACATATTTTTTATTTATACTTAAATACATATATAATATATATACATATATATAAATTTATCTATAAAATTTAAATAAATTTTATTTATATATTTTTTCTTTCTAATTATTCATTTCAAATTAAATATTATATATATTTATTAAAAAATATATGTAATATAGACATATATTTTTTTGATAAGATATTTATACATATATATTAGTATATATGATGTTCTTATCACATATATATGTGTGATAATGTATACAATTATTTAATAAAATCATTTTTATATAAATTTATCTATAAAATTTAAATAATTTTATTTATATTTTTTTCTTTCTAATTATTTATTTCAAATTAAATATTATATATATTTATGAAAATATATAATATATTTATATGCATATATATATATATATTTTATAAGATAATTATATTTATATATTTATTATCATATATATGATAATATATAATACATATATCATAATATATATATACACTACAAAACCCTACCCACCCATAGATAATTATATTTATATATTTATTATCATATATATGATAATATATATAATACATATATCATAATATATATTTATACACTACAAAACCCTACCCACCCACCTACCCCACCCCGTCTCCCCAAATCTTACTGCCGCCATGGCAGCATTATGGCCAGACCCTGCCAGATCCGGCCACTGGCTGCCATCCGTTTTTCTTTTTTAATATAATATTGCCGGCTACTGGTGGTGGCTGCGAGCTGCCGGAGGTACTCATTTATATATATATAATTGTATATATATAAATGATGTATGTATATATACACTTGTATATATAATATATATACACACATTATATATATATTATATTGTATATATATGATTTATTTTTTTTATAAAAAAAATATAATATGATTTGATCTAAACTGTTGATTTTTTAAAAAGAGATCCAATGATTGATGAATAAGGGCATAATTATCTTTCTATATATATAAATTTAAGCCCAGTTGCACATATAGGCGCGTGTTTTGCACCCATGCTCTCGGGGGGGTTCGTTGCATGGTTTTTTAAAACACAAGGGTTTTTTTGTACGTTTATTTTTCACCAGGGCGGGGGTGTTCTGAACATTTCATATTTCACAGGGAGGTAAATTCTAATTAACCTCTTAAAATGACGAAAACAACCTCACTTTAATGTTTTTTTCCCTTTATTCCTAAACCCTGATGTCCCAACATTCCAAAAGCTCGTCTCCCTCTCTTTTCTCGTAAGTTTTTTTTTTATCTCCCGTGGCGAACACAGTGTTTCTCTCTCTCTCTCTCCCTCTCTTTTCTGAAATCAGCTACAACATATTAGCAAAAAGCAAGCCTATTTTGTCTCCATTGTTCATGGTAAAGTAACATCGTAATCTTTGGTGAGCAACAGTTATTTTAATTTTTTTAACCTGAAAAAGTTGGGTAGTAGGGAAGAATCTCAAATTCAACTGTTAGGGAGTTGTATGTGCAATGGGGAACTCTATATCATGTCCATTTTTGAGAACATGACTCTAGTGGACTGTATTTCCGACTGGAGAAAAAATAGAGTGAAATTTCCCCTCAATTCCACACAGTACAATACCTTGCTCCCCATCAAAAAATGTACGTGACTTTGAATGTTGATGAGGATGTGTCCAACATGATTCGCCTGCATTTGTGTTTAAAGATGACCTTAGTTGACATGATGGTTGTCCGAAAAAGTGAACCTAGTGGACGGGGAAAGCAAAGTAGCTATACAAGAAGGTGAATACTTTATATCTTCAATTTCGTACTGCATTTATTATTTACCATAGTTCTATTGTCCCAATTTGTACCTCTCTACATTATTAGTTATATAAAATTATCTTACAGAATACTTGTTCTCCTGTATTTTAGTACTTAGGTCTTTTGTGTTAAATATTGAATTTGTTCATTTCAATACTTGTTCTTTTCTATGTTGAATATTGGATATGTGTGTTTTAGTACTTAAGCCTTCTATATTAAATACTAAATTTGTTCATTTCAGTACTTCGGTCTTCTACATTAAATACTTGATTAAGTCATTTTAGTACTTATCTCCTCCATTTAAGTACTTAAATTGTTTATTTTAGTACTTATTTCTTCTATGTGAAATACTGATATTGTTTACTTAAATACCTAGTTATATGTTGTTGAATACTAAAATTGCACTACTTGAGTTCTTATGTATTGATCTTGCAGCACTTTATTGACAATTATTATGTATTTAACACTATTATTTCCTTGCAATGAACACCTATTTAGGAATGAAATAGAGGAGGACATTCCCTCCACAAGTGAGTCACAATATGATTTAGCATTACAAAGAAATTCAATTGATGCTTGGAGTCATTGCATCCATGGAGAGGGCCAAACGTTCTAGGATGCTGAAGAGTTTAGAAATAAACTTAAAAACTATATTGTTGCTACTAGAAAGTCCTTTACATATAAGAAAAGTGATTCCAAAAAGGTTATAACAATTTGTAGTGATAATAATTGCCAATGGAGAATATATACCTGAAGGCATGAAGCTGACAAACTCTTTGGTATTTGATAATGTAACCTAGAACATACATGTAATGAGGGTAGTGGTCGGACGAAGGGACATCCTAAAGCTGATTCTGCTTGGGTTACTAATGTAGCAAAAGAAAAATTGAGAGGAGAGCCTTGTTATCCACCTATCAACCTAATGAAAGATATTCATAGAGAGTTTGGCATAGAAATTCCATACCATAGAGCATGATTGGGTAAGAAAATAGCTATGCATGATATTCATGGGGCGGATAAGGGATCCTTTGATAAGTTGAGATGGTATTATAGGGCTATGAAGGAAACAAATCCTGGAAGTGTTGCGGATTATGAGATTGACTCGATGACCTTAAAATTTCAGAGATTATTTATTTGTTTCATAGCTTGTCTGGTCGGCTTTCTCAGTGGATGTAGACCACTGACTTTCTTGGATGTCACTCACATTAAGAATAAGTAAAAAAGATGCTTACTTAGTGCTATCACAAAGGATCCTAGTCATGATCTATTCACATTAGCATATGTAGTTGTTGATGCTGAAAATGATACTAATTGGGAGTGGTTTTGTTTGAAGTTGAGGAGCATTTTATATTCTCACCATAGCATAGGGTTCAGAAGGTTCACTTTTTTCTCTGGCCGACATAATGGGTTTCTTAAAGCCATCCCCATGGTATTTCCTGGTAGCCATCATGCATACTGTTTAAGACACTTACTGGACAATTTCAAAAAGCAAGTAAGATTTTTTTGTATTTTTATTGAAAAATATGTTCTGATTTGAATTAATGTCCAGGTAATAGTTCAATAAATCTAATGATCATATAATTTCAATTTCAGGTAATGAGAAAATACCCATTCCACAACAAGAAACACTGGGCATCTATTTCGTGAAAGCTTTATATGCTCCAACAAGGCAAGAATATACTCGGTATATAAACATCATAGTGGAGTCCATGCCTCTTGCTAAAGACTTTATCATGCAGTTATAGCCCCAATGTTGGGCAAATTCTTTATTTGCTGGTGATAGATGGGGTGTAATAAACAACAATTAGGCAGAATGTTGGAATAATTGGGTTAAACTGGCATGATTTATGCCCATTGAAGCTATGTTGGATCATATATGCAAACAAATCATGGTTATAATGCATGATCGATGAGAAGAATCTAATAAACTTACTGGAGTATAATGCCTGAAGTAGGAGAAGAAAGTAGCAGTAAATTATATGGCTTTTCGTATACTAAAAGTGGAGAAATCAAGTGGTTGGAACTTTGAGGTCACTGATCATGACAAATCTTATATGGTAGATTTGTAGAGCTGGAGTTGTTCATGTCGGGCATGGTAAGTTAATAGAATGCCTTGTAAGCATGTTTGTGCGTGTATTGAGTCTAAGTCACTCTCAATGTATGACTTTACTGATCAATACTATCGGGTTGGGATGTATCAACAAGCCTACAAACTTGTAATTAACCCTACACCTATTTTTGACCTGAACACATTTGAAGCAGAGGAAGAACCAATCATTTATGCACCTGATGTGAGACCTCAACCAAGTCGTAAGAGGACACAGAGATTTCCATCTCAAATTGAATTCGAGTAGTCAAGTGTAGGCGGTGTGGTAGAATTGGAAATAATCATCGTACATGCAAAGAAGCTACGACTAGCTAGATTAGCTTGGCCTTGCTAATGTAGTTGCTTACTATTATGTTGCATATGTATGCTTGCTATACCTTATTGTCATTAATGTGTAACTAATATATTTTTTTATTTATTATTAATTCGCAGGAAGATGGTGTATCGAGGGGGATACAATCAATATAGGAAGGATTGCACAGTGCTTAGAGACTAATGACAGCTGCTAATTTTTGCTTTTTGAAGGACATGTTGGATCTAGACTATTTGGACTATTATGTAATAACATTAATTGACTTTTTATTGGAATATTTGGTATTGCATGTAGTGTAATATATCACATTTTTTCTGTTAATAATGATACTGGATATCCTAAAAAAAGTATCTAGTTTAGGCATATGTGTACTTTAGAACTGCATTTATGTACTACAACTACAATGGTTATGTACTTATAATTAGGGGTTCTGTATTTGCTTTTCCAAAGAACGAGTTTAACCTCAATTCAAGTTGTGAAACAACCTATGATTGATATCACGTGTTGGAATGTTTGGTATTGCATGTAATGTAATATATAAAAAATTTAAATAATATACCAAATCTATTGGACACCTTAAATGCAGATAAAAATACCATTTTCACTTAACAATGATACTGGATATCCCAAGAAAAGTACCCATTTTAGGTATATGAGTACCTCGGAATTGCATTTATGTACTACAACTACAATGGTTATTTACTTATAATCAGGGGTTCTATACTTGCTTTTCCAAAGAACGAGTTTAACCTCAATTCAAGCTGTGGAGCAACCCATGAGTGATATCACGTGTTGACATATTTGGTATTGCATGTAATGTAATATATCACGATTTTTAGATACTATACCAAATATGTTGGATACCTTAAATGCAGGTAAAAATACCATTTTCTTTTAACAATGATAATGGATATCCCAAAAAAAGTACCTAGTTTAGATATATGTGTACTTCAGAATTGTATTTATGTACTAAATAGGGGTGCAATTTTCAAAACGACATGATAACATGACACGAACCGACACGATATTATTGGGTTTGGGTTGGGGGTTATTGGGTTGACCCAATAAACAACATGAAAATTATGGGTTGGTTCTGGTTGGGTTTCGGATTACTCGATAATAACCCAATAATACAATAATAACCTTAAGTTTTTTGCATTTTTAAGTAATGACTTGTTATTTTTGAATAATTTAACTCTAGATTAATTTGTAAGAATGAATGATTATTATTTACTACATAAATCACGACTACTTGGTGATGTTGGAATGATTATTAATCATTGAATGGGATGAATTATATTTCTTTGCAGGAATTCGGCTTCATTGTTGTTAAAATTAAGTTGTGCAAAAAATTTGGTTTCACATGAAAATTTGTATATTATTGATGTTGTAGAAGAAATTAAATGAAGTCCAATTATCAAATTGCTCTATGGCACAAAAGTTGGGTTGCTAGAGTATAATGTTGACTTTTTCTAAATTTTTTATATAAGTTGACTTTTCTCAAATCTTGGTATAAATTAATTATTTTATTAAGATTCTAGTTGAACATAAAACGTGTAGGTTTTTTAGATGAATTATTAATGAAAAATAATCATATAATGAAACGAGTTGGGTTCGGGTTAACACGAAAACTTTGAGGTTGGGTTTGGGTTGAGTGCTTATTGGGTTGGGTTCAGGTTGAACAAAATTTTGTGATATCCCCACTTCAACCCGACACGAAACAAACCAACATGACACGGAACAAACCAACACGACACGATTGCCACCCCTAGTACTAAAACTGTAATAGCTATGTACTTATAATCAGGGGTTCTGTACTTGCTTTTCTAAAGAACGAGTTTAACCTCAATTCAAGTTGTGGAGCAACCCATTAGTAAGTAATATCACGTGTTGGAATATTTGGTATTGCATGTAATGTAATATATCACGATTTTTTAGATACTATACCAAATTTGTCGGATACCTTAAATGCAAGTAAAAAAACCATTTTCTTTTAACAATAATACTGGATATCCCAAAAAATGTACTCAATTTAGGCATCTCTATACTTTAGAACTGCATTTATGTACTAAAACTGCAATGGTTATGTACTTATAATTAGGGGTTCTGTACTTACTTTTCTAAAGAATGAGTTTAACTTCAATTCAAGCTGTGGAGCAACCCATGAGTGATATCACGTGTTGGAATGTTTGGTATTGCATGTAATGTAATATATCAATATTTTTAGATACTATACCAAATATATTAGATACCTTAAACGTAGATAAAAATATCATTTTCTTTTAACAATGATAGTAGATATCCAAAAAACAAATACCCAATTTAGGCATATGTGTACTTTAGAACTGCATTTATGTACTAAAACTGTAATGGTTCTGTACTTATAATAAGGGGTTTTGTACTTGCTTTATCAAAGAACGAGTTTAACCTCAATTCAAGTTTGGAGCAAACCATGAGTGATATCACGTGTTGGAATGGTAGGAGAACACAAAGACCCATATCCCATCACTTGTGGTGTCATTCTTACTAGTATAAAGTATTGATGCATGAGATAAATGAATCACAACGGTACCCCCTCATACACCACCAAACCTATCATCACTAAACGAGTCATGAGTGCAATACTTCATGATCTTATGATCGTGCAATGCCCAAATTGGGCCTAATGGAGAACGATCCCTCATGCGCTCAAAATGATACTGAAAATCTAGAATAAAATATCCAATTTTGGCACTTATGTACTTGGAGACAGGGTTTATGCACTCAGTTTGTATATGTTCTGTACTTGTGGTAAGGAATTCTGTATTTGCTTTTTCAAAGCACGATTTTAACCTCAATCGACGCGTGGAACAGCACATTGGTGACCCCATAACTTTAAATCCATGATTTTTTGAATGTGATAGTATGTGTTGGAATAGTTGGGAACACAAAGACCCATATCCTACCACTTATGGTGTCATTCTTTCTAGTATAATGCCCTTACGCATGAGGCAAATGCATCAAAACAACACCCCTATCCTACACCATCTATCTTATCATCATCAAATGAGTCCTTATGATCATGCTTCGTGGTCTTATGATCGTACAATGCCCAAATTAGGCCGAACGGAGAACGATCCTTCATGCGCTTAGAATGATACTGAAAATCCAAAATAAAGTACCCAATTTTGGCCCTTATGCACTTGGGGAGAGGGTTTATGTACTCAGTTTGTATATGTTATATACTTGTGGTAAGGGATTCTGTACTTGCTTTTTCAAAGCATGATTTTAAACCTCAATTGAATGCATGGAACAACACATTGATGACCCCATAACTTTAAATTTATGATTTTTGAATATGTGATCGTGATAGTACGTATTGGAATGGTTGGGAACACAAAGACCCACATCCTACCGCTTGTGATGTCATTCTTCTTAGTATAAAGCCTTTATGCATGAGGTAAATGCATCAAAACAACACCCCATCCTACACCACCGACCCTATCATCACCAAATGAGTCATTATGACCATACTTCATGGTTTTATGATCTTACAATGCCCAGACTAGGCTGAATGGAAAACGATCCCTCATGCGCTCAGAATGATACTGAAAATTCAAAAAAAAAAGTATCTTGCTTTGACACTTATATACATGGGGATAGGATTTATGCACCCCATTTGTATACGTTCTGTACTTATGGTAAAGGATTCCGTTCTTGTTTTTCCAAAGCATGATTTTAACCTCAATTGATGCGTAGAACAATCCAATAGAACATTTTGATCATACTTCATGGTATGATGACCATGAAATGGGTAGATTAGGTAGAATGGAGAAAGTTTCCTCATGCGCTTAGAATGATACCGAAAATTTGGAAAAAAGGACCCAATTTCAGTACTTATGTACATGGGGACTGTGTTTATGTACTGATTTTGTATGAATTGTGTACTTATTGTAAGGGATTCTGTACTTGCTTTTATAAAGAACAATTTTGACCTCATGCGAAGCGTGGAACAACCCAATAAAATATTTTGATCATACTTCATGGCCTAATGATCATGAAATAGACATATTAGGCATAATGGAGAATGTTCCCTCATGCGCTGAGAATGATATCGAAATTACGAAAAAAAGTATGCAGTTCCGACACTTATGTACTTGGGGACTGTGTTTATGTACTGATTTTGTATGTACTTGAAATAAGAGATTCTGTACTAACATATTTTGCCTTTTTTTTTTCCAATGAACTCCACTTGTGTACTGACATATCTAATCACATCATTCTCATCCATGCTACAACTCATACCAACAATCACATAAATAATACTTCATATTTGGTCAAGTATACTGGGAATACAAAGAGAAATATTGTACTTTGGCAGACTAGTACTAAAACTTTGTATGAGAATGTAGCAAGCCATGCTCATGCCCTAGAATCATAGCAGCTATATATGCCCGGTATGCATCAATGGATCATAAGTTTGCATAGTCCCAAAAATAATTTTGGTTCCTTAAATTCTATTTAGCCTGAAGATAATAATAAACTCACAGTCCACGTCACCAACTTATTGGTGGCAGTAGCCATATTGGAGGTCCCCTTCTCTAGCATCATACCCTAATGAATGCCTGATGTATCCTGTTATAAATTTACCCTGCAAAGTGTAATAATAACATCATTTATTATATGTTGTGTACTTGTTTACACGAATAATTTTAAAAGACAAGGAACTTATATAAACTTTTGCTGTCGCTTTTGACATAGGGGACCAAGCAGAGTTCATCTGTGTGAACTTCTTTGTGGTTGCATAAAAAATTAATAGGAACCAATGGAACTTATACACAATTAGAAAGACAAACCAATACCTTCTTGAGACATCCATATTCAGCAGCTCAAGCATCTTTTGTGAATTAACATACATTTCCTCAAGAAACCTTAGATATTATTGTGGCTTGACTATATGTTTCTTGTTTAGCATCTCCAATTTATTCAATATTGTAGTCTACAAATTGTATTGGTATTAATAGTCATTTTACCATGTACAGTGCTGAATATTTTAAAAATTATTTACCTGAACAATGGTAGACATACACCAGATTTCATGTCCACAAGATGCATTGGAAAAACTCATACAGAGTATCTTCAAGTAGTAATCAATCAGATCACATCTCAATTCCTTTCCAAATAACATATCACACTATAAAGTGGTTAAGTCCGTCCCAAACAGTAACACTGCCAAACAAGTCAATATTATTAGTTAAGAGAACCCTAAAATTCTTAATATCTATTCACATAAGTATAGGAAAATTATTACTCTAAATTGGGTTGAGACAAAAACAAATCGATAATGCTTTGTTGTTTGTCAGAAATGTCATTGCACCCTCTATAATCTTTTCTTGATAGAAATTCACTTAGGTGAATTTTAGCAACAACATATCCGTACACAACAATAGCACCTTACAGTATATATATAATTTGCATTAAAATAAAACAGAATGCAGTATTCTTTCTCAGTAATTTCAATGTTCAAAAATCAATTTACAGTACTTTTTGTTCACACTTCTGGTACTTCTACAAAGAAATCAAGTACTAAACATAAGGCACCATAGTATTTAAACTCACTTTTCCAGCATCGGTCTTCTACTTTTCAATATGTTGAGCCACTTCTTCAGCATTATCAGTGGCATTAGTTGTACCTTGGCTCACCCCTACAACCTTTTTCTTTAAGGCCTTCCTACCTCTATGGGTGCCAACTTTGGTTCCCTTTGGTGGTGTGGAGTGGGGTATTGTGACAAAGTCTTCGTCTTTTCTTTTTTTCTTCCAATTGTCTCTTGTTGTCACACCTCGGACAATAGAAGAGGTATGATAATACTTTTTCTTTCTTTTTTCTTCATTTGTATTATCATTTTCCTCTTCTTTATCCCCCTCAACATCACTATCACCATCACCATCATGACCGTTATGACCATCATCATAGCCACCCGGAGTCTCAAACTCATCAACAACAAACTCCAAATGTGGTTTTTTGTAACTGTCTTGAGCACCATCATCATCATCATCACCACTGTCATTTTCTTCATCTTTCTCATCTTCATTCTCCTTCTCTTCTTTAGCCATCCTCTTTTTATCGCCTACTTTCCTCTCCAAAATTTCAATTTTGTACTTCAACAGTTCCGCTTCTTCATTTTTCTGTCTCAACTGAGTTTCAAAACTTAAAACATCATAGCTTAACACAATAGGAAATTGTACAAAGAGAACAAAATTATTAATGTAATAACAAAGTAAACTTCAAGTGGTAATTTTGTGCATCTAAATAATTACCTATGTTGCAGCGATGAGTTTCTCCTCCTTAAGAAAGGGATAGATATGCATGATCTGTTACAATAAAAATTTACACATTTCTTTGAAATGTCAAACTCATAGGGAATCATTCTAAATATAAACAGTAAACTTTTTTCCTTTTCCCTTTTAATTTGCTTCAAAGCTTTCTCGGCATCAACCACATTTTTTAGGATTTTGTTGTCAGCCCATCGAAAAAACCGTGGGCACGCATGCAAGCATTTTAGTTTCCCTAAAGAAGAAACGTGCTCATACAACCATCCCTATCATTCATAAAGCAAAAACTTATAGTTATTTATAGTAAATGACAACAATTTTATAATTTAAAACTTCAAAGACATTCACCACTAGACCAACTATACAACCATCAAAATATTTCTTCCTCTGCTCCTCCTCCATCTCACCTCCCACGTGATTTCTCAATTCTTGAACTAAAGAATTGTATACAGCCTCTCCCCATGCATACAACCAGATAGAAGATAGATCATCAACGTAAGGAATGACGAAATGAGGCATGCAGTAGTTGCTCATTGGAAAAAAAAAATACAATTAAAAACAAAAAGTATATACAACCTAACAAAATCTTCAATATCTTCATCACTATGTCTATCCACAAATTCTTGTAACCTTTTAAATATTTGCACACGGTTAACATTCAATTTTTTTTCGAAAACAAGCGATCAACAATGTCTAACTTCAACTTTAGATCAACATTGACAGGTTGTCCCACATGAGACAACCCCAATACTAAATAAAACTCTGAACCCCAAAAAGGAATTTTGACATCTTCACCAAAGACAAATAAAGTTGTCTGTGCATTGAATTGTCTAATGATTACTTGCACTCAACTGAAACTATAATAGTTCAACTGTGGCATATTGTCAAATATATAAAATAGGGTTTGTTTAAGGATGTGCCCGTGTCAGAATTCAATTTTGGGTTCCAACTCCTTCATTGTAGTATAAAAATATTCCAAGGAGCAATGACTATATGCTTTTGATTCCACTGTTGGAAATACAAAAATTATGCAAATAAATACTTTAAACATCTCCATATATACTTACATTTAAAGTTTTCATACTAAAAATGTAAAGAAAAATAGTAAAAGAGTACTTTTGTACTAGATATACATGGAGACTGTACTCAATAAATTAGTTTTATGTTTTTCTTCATGAACAATAGCAAACGGCTAAATATGCTGTAAACCTTTCAAACAAACCATATTTTGAATATAAGCCTTAAAATTCAACTGTCAACATACCCTATATTAGTTGTAATTTGAACCAACTCAATCATTACAAAATTCAGATATTGTTTAACTCAAAACAACTCTCATATCAATTAAAATAGATAATTTAAGTACAAGTTAGACTAAATCAAGTTTCAACAACAACATATTAGAGTTTTTGAATGCTATTGATTTTAGTGCACAAAATATTATCTTTAGTACAAAAACCATGAACTCAAGTACGTTTCATCTCAAAGGCGTATATAAACACAGGTTTCAGGTATATTTCACGAACATATCCCAAATATACTTATAGACCCAGCATTTTATCAGAAAAAAACCTTCTATAATCTTATGGAAGCATGCAAAATGAAACAAAACCGATGGAAAAGAGAAAAAGATGAAAATGCACCTTTCAAACTCAAACACTAGGGGAGAGTGCTTCACCTTCTAGTCCATAGTGAACGATTGCTTCAGTCCAAGATAGAAATTGGAGGAAAATTGCTTCAGTGCATAGTAACAAACGATGTAGTTGACTTTAAAAAAAAAAGAAGAGAAATTGTGTAAGCGTGGGCGTGATTCATTCAGCAGCGGAAGAGAAAGGGTCGCCAGGTTTCTTTGCAATTTTTTGTTCAAGTGGAGGATATTTCGGTAATTTTACAAGGAGTGGGGAGTGATTTCTAATTGAAAGTTGAGATTTGGCAGTCCAAACTAAGAATATATGTGTGGGGATTGAACACTAAATGGAACTTGGGTTTGGGAATTTTTGCCCAATTAACTGATATTTTAAAACAATTAAAATAAGATCATCATACAAAATAATTGTTATTGTTCAAAAGGTTAAAAATCAAACTGGGTGATTTGACCTCATATTCATATGTGTAAGATTTGAGATATAGCGTGCATATAAAAAGTTATTTATTAAAATAATAAATAAATAAAAATTGCCATCTTGAGGACTGGTAAGATCCATTACTATCTTATTATTGTAATTTGGTGGAGCCAACAACCATTAACTAAATTGGATTGCCATATTGCTTCAAGATGTTCACTCGATTTGACCTGGTTGCCCTACATGAATGGCCCTTCAAAAAGTGAAACTCTTGTTGTAGTTTGGCGATATATTTTTAGTAGGATAGTCTTTTGATTAGAGCAAGGTTTGCGAGAGAGCAAAGCGTATTGCCCTACCACAGTTATGAGTCTCTTTATATTTGCTACCTTGTCATAGTCAACAAACTTGATTCTTTTAGGTAACAACTTTGAACTAATAAGGCGATCCTTCTAATGGGCTAATTGTACCCTAAACTAACACACATGAACAAATAGAGTATGATAGGGCATTTGATTAGATTGAATATTGTCAAAATCCAATGAAACAAACAAAAATTTGCACTTGATTGCTCCTTTAATTCTATTTTATACTTGTTGTAAGTGCAAATTTCTTTATCTGCAATAAACAAAATTACAAGACAAGAAAAGTCATACAAATAAAATAAAATTGAAATTTATCAATTGTGGATCTAATATCTAATTTAATCCTCCGATTCTTCCCTTTCAAATATGATCTTAAATTTAATGAGCTCCGCGAAAAACGCATTGAACACCGTGGATCTCCTTAAATATGATTTGAAGAAAATAATGCCAATTCGAGGGCTTCGCACCTTGATCTTGAATTAAACGCCAAAAATATATGAGTTCTGTGAAGAACACTTTGAACGTTGTGGATCTCCTTGAATAAAAATAACATCAATTCGAGGGCTTTGCACCTTAATCTCGTACCAAACGCCAAAAGTATATGAGTTCGGCGAAGAACACCTTGAACATTGTGGACCTCCTTGAATTTGCTTGAGAGAATTGCTGGA
The DNA here is from genome assembly GCA_018894105.1 of Jacaranda mimosifolia. Taxonomy (NCBI): domain Eukaryota; kingdom Viridiplantae; phylum Streptophyta; class Magnoliopsida; order Lamiales; family Bignoniaceae; genus Jacaranda; species Jacaranda mimosifolia. The sequence continues at coordinate 34,194,107 of CM032119.1, forward strand.
CTTCTTCAAAGTTTCTCTCATTTGCTGGAATTTGTGTTATGTCCAATGAGTTGGGATCATCCCTTTATATAGGTACTTGATAGAATAAGTTGAACTCCTTCGGCGGCTATCTCTTTGATAAGATAATATCAAATATCAAGAGATAATATTAGATATTTTTTATTTGATAATATCAAATATCAAAAGATAATATCAATATCAAGAGATAATATTATATATTTTTGATTTGATTAGCCCATAGATATAGGCGCTCCATCTTTGACACTTGTCAATATTTAATTTGAGTATAAAATATTAATTAAAATTAACTATTGATCTTTTAGAATCTAATAAATCCCAAAATATAAATAAAAAATTTTAAATTAATATCTAATATATTATTTTGCATGTATCACTTATCAATTGGATTAAAATCAGTTTGTCTACACTTGCATCGCGCAGTTAAATAAAATTTCAATCTTTAGAAAGAAAGAATATCAAATACTTATCAATTCATCATTTTTGAATTATTTGTTTCAAATCTAATGCTTCTATTGTCACATTTTCTACATTAACTATCTTAATGATAACATACCACCATATATAGTATAGTGAAACTCCATAGTTCCCACTTATTATTCTTAAGGGTAAATACATTCAAAATTTTAATTTTTCACTTTTATTTAAAAGACTATAGCATCCCTACTCAAGATCACCCTTAGTTGAGGCACCATTCAATTCAATCTTAAATTGAACCTACAATTCAATTAATAGTCCATAATCAAATGTTTCAAGCTTATCAGAAATAGTAGCAGATTCCAACATAAACAAACCTGTCACAAGACAATAAATTCAAACCTTAAATAATCATGTAACATACAGAACATGTACTAAATATATGCCACAAAATTTCAAATTCAACTTATCAGAATTAGCAGAATTTCAAACTTAACAGACTTGTCAACCCACTAAGTAAATGCCATGATTCATATTCTTACATAACAAAATATTTACATTCCTTAAGTCGTCCACATTAACATGACATATCATAGCGTCTTGATTCCATGCATAGCAATCAGATGATTTTCGTATATAATTCAACATTTGATCTATTACAAAACGTTTATGTCCTAGCTGGAGTCCAATCCTTCACTTAATCCTTGTCTGAGAGAATCAATATAAACGAGGGGTAAGTCCAAAGGACTTAGTGAGGGATAATAATAACCATAACAATATGGATCTATCGAGGAAGAATCAAATCAACAGATCGAAATTTAACAATTAACAGGTACATATCAAGAAACAAGCAATAACAAGTTAAACAAATAGGAAACTCTCCTTCCTTATTGCTTCATGAACAATTTCAAACGAGCAAGAGACAGGTACAATTAAGCAAACCTGACTAACATATATTGTAAGCATATCAGAACAAACTTATACTGATCAAACCGAACTTACCCAGGTGTAACCACCTGGTACAAAACTTATGTCACTCAAACTGAACTTACCCAGGCATAACCACTTGGTATTAAACTTATATCACTCAAACTAAACTTACCCAGACATAACCACCTGGTACCAAACTTACTCAAACCTATAGACCTGGTACAGAACTTACCTAAGCATGTCGACCTGGTACAAAACTTACCCAAACATGTCGACCTGGTACAGAACTTACCTAAACATGACAACCTGGTACAAAACTTACCCAAGCATAGCTTGGTAAAAAATAAATAACTGACGGAACGAATCAAAACATACCAATAAAACTTAGATAGATCAACAAGACTGAACATACTACAAACAGAACGAATCAAATGGATCAATACCAACGGATAACGAGAGTTCTAGGTGCGAGAACAGACAAGAACAAACTCATCAGAGTGCAAACAATCACTAACCCTCACAGGGGTATACGAGTTAATAAACAGATAACAAATAAGAACTTAATCAAATACAAATTCCAATAAACATGAATAGGTACAATCCAAGCACATTTAACCCTCACAAGGGTCGTTCTACAAGAATAAATAGAATAATCGAGGCCAAAGTGGCAGATCTTCACCTCTGTGGTTTCAGATACAACAGTCGTAATCAGCAGTCTATTGGTCTTGGGACCTACTCCTTCGTCACCTAAACAAAGAAATAAATTCACAATCAAATTTTTATTCAACCTCGATAACCTTCAGTAATTACAATTTTACTATTAACAGTCTAAAATTGAGAGCTATTCTCCAATATTAACACGATACTAATAGAAGGCATAATCCAATCCTTATTTATGTAATTAACCCCATGTCATATCCTAAATCAACAATAACAAGCCAATTAACTTAATAACCCAATTATTGCTATTTAGGTCCCAAATTCCTAAAATTAGGATTTTCTCTTTCAATTAACTTGATAATTCCCAACATTTCATAAAATAGTCCAATCTAAGTTGACTAAACTCATACTGGCGTATGCATATACCAAATCTTAGTCCCATAATATCTCAAATTACCCAATTATCAATTCTTGAGTATCAATTTCATAAAATCATAGGTTAATCGCTTAATAAACTCAATTAATCCTAAGATTACATAAAATAATACAGATCCTGGTCCACTAATTACACTATAGTCCATGCATGGGGAAAAATATGCCATTATTATACCAACATCTTCATTCTAAACATAATATAAGATCTGGCAAGGAATAAATGGCTCCTCGTATGTATATACATATATATATCAAGGTACAACCCAAAACTAAATTCCAAGATTGGCCACCGAAATTTCGAAACCACAAACCAATTACGCGGATACGTTCGTTGCGTTGAAGAGGTAAAATTGTCTCTCCACCCCCACCGGAGTAGACCAACATAACTACCATAATGCTCTTCTCAACCTTCTGAGTCCAATGCCACCATTGATTTCAAGTTTCTCGGCCAAACACACATTCAATCGAGCTCCAAGGCTTCAATCGGGTCTTATGCCACCATCTCCGATTGCCGTTTTTCGCCTCTACCGTCGCATCAAACTCTCATGCAAGAGTGTTTTCAGCTTCCTCATGCCGAGAGCTTCCAAAATCACTGCCCAGAAAAGAGTTTCAGCCACAGAACTACTGTCGCCCATCAAGTCCACTGTTGCAAAGTTTCAGCTCCCTATTTTCGGTGACTCGCCTCCCGTACCACCGTGCATGTGGTGTGCGAGTGTAGCTGGGAGTGTGCGGAAGGATTTAATTGGGTTGGTTTGGGCAGATTCTGACTACCGAAGGAGATCGCCAAAGTAGAGGGTGGCAGTCGTGGGAAAAGGAATGAAGAACGAATGAGGGTTCAATTGCAAATGCCATTTTTATAAAACTCATTTATTTGAATTTCAAATTTGACCCAATTTTTTTTTTAAATAACCTCAATTATGTCCCAGCAATTATTGAAAAATATGGCTTTGACCCCGTTGACCAAAATTCTTCCATGGAAACCTCAATATTTTCAAAAAGTGCTCAATCAGATTTTCTAAAATTATAATTCTGACCTCAAAAATTTCTAAAATAATTAAAATAATTAAAATTTCATAACTAAAATTAACATTAAATCATGAAATATTTGAGGGTGTTACAAAGACAAATTGAGATTCGCATGAAAGAGAACACTTTAAATACTAAATACTAATAGAGTGTGATCGTTTTGTATAGTATCCTTAATTATATTTGGCCTGATCATTTTTCTTTTTTTCTAATAGTAATGTTCATGATGATGAAATTCTCTAATAAAAGATTGTAAAATATTGGGTGAGAATTCGATACAAGATTCGTGATATAACAATCAAAACTATTGAATATCTCTTTATATTTTGTTAAAGAAACTATTATGTCTCTTAAATATTAATTAAATTATTAAAATTATATTTATTTTTAAGCATATTTTAGAATTTATATATTTAAATTGTGCTTGTCACTGACTAATTAGTTGAGTGACATTGCTTTTATATTAACATGTATGAAGTTTGAGATTTAATATTCAGATTCGAATAACCGGAATAATCCTGAGGGACATATGTATGTATCAATATAAAAAAAAATCTATTATGCTTTTTCTAAGTATAATTGGCCGTTAATTAATTATTCAGTACAAATTTCTATATCCTCCAAATATCATTGGAGCCTCCACTACAGCCAAATTGAAAATGATCTTAATGTCCTATAATTGAAAAATGGATTATCCATAATGATTTATGGACATAGATATATGTATATCAATCCATATATAAGTGGTTTGATATTTTTGGTCATTGTAAAATAATAGCATCTTTGTAAAACTTTTTCTAATATATATTTTTTCACTTAAAATTATATTGCAATATTATTAATTCTTACTGTTTAGTTTGAAAAATAAATAATATAAAACATATAAGGCCTTGTTCTCCTATGTTCTTGCCATTTTCTAGAAAAAAAAATTGGAAGAATGAGTTTTTGGGAAAAAATTTGGATAACGTGCCAAGTGTTTCTTTTTGTTTTGGGAAAATATAAAAAATGATTTGAGAATGAGTTGTTTGTTTGTTTATATTTTGAAGGAAGACAAACTTTGCTGTTAATATCAAATCAGCTACTTCTTTGTTGAGTTTGTAGGGTAAAAGTGATTTTTTTATGTAATATATTATATATATGCATATATATTTATAGTTGGTTGATATGTGTGTATATAGATATATAATAATTGATATATTGTTGTAAAAAAATTGATATGAGTAAACCTATAGGTGCAACAAAAGCACAGGCCCAATGTCGAGCCCAAACGAGATAAGCTCTAGGCCCAACAAATTAGCCCACGTCCTTGTTTCTAGACTTTCTGGTAACTTCTAGTTGACCCCTGAGGTAAAGGAGGCCAAATTACCCTGACCTCAAGAGGTCGAAAACTCGTTGTAGGTAACATAACTATTTTGTTGCAGATGCATTAATGGCAAAGTCTGCCACCTATCGCGCATTAAATGCACCCAAATCATCCTCATGTTCTCATTAAATGGTGTTAAAGACGCATTACCTCTGCATTAATGATGGTAAGGGCTCCACCTCAGGCTGGCCGGTCACAAGCAAGACTTACAAACAAGGCTCTGAGCTAGGTCAAAAAGACCTAAATTGCCCGTACTCAAGGAAGAGAAAACTTGACTTATATAAAAGCAAAACTCGTCTTTTCCATTCCTGGCCAAATACTATAAATACCTCCTTTTTCAGAGACTAAGGTATGCTTTTAAACAATTCCTAAATCATTACTCTGCCAAATTATCTTTAGGTCAAAAACTGACTTAAGCATCAAAGGGTCTTAGCTGAGGACCTTCTTGGTTAGCCTGATGTTTGTTCATTAGTTGTAGGATTCAACCTGTATTATCCATTTCCCCTTCTTTTTGGTCGACAAAAAACTCCTGGTCGAGACCAAGAAGCCCATCTCACCAAAATTAACACTATCATTTGGCGCGTCTGTGCGACGTGGAATCTACAGCTGATAAATGGTGAACATTAAGCAAACCACGTCCGAGAGGTAGATTGACTACAGATCACCACCACCACCACCGCCGCCGCCACAACCTCAACCGAATTAGCAAGCTGAGGGCCTCAACTCTCAACTAGAATAGGTGGTCACTTTGACCATCCCTCAGCTCATATAAATTATTAGTGATAAAACATCCACTCATCTCTTTGCACAATTATCTATCGCCTTGTAAAGGCACAACAACCAACCAGTGGTTGCAGCTAGTGCCACACTACACCCCTCCCACCAAGAAGAGAGATCACCACTTGAGGACAAAGGGAAGAATGAAACTCGTCACAACCCTAGCAGATAAGATTTAAGCCCTAGTCGTTTTCCACACAATGAAGTCCATTAACAACCTCGAGAAGAAGTAGCGGATTCGATGGAGCACTTCGCTCGACCCACTCAAGCCTAGTAGCGCGAGAAGAAGGTTGAGCACCAAAGACCTTGACCCAGTAAAGACTTATCTAGAGCAGACTAAGATGAATGGGATGAAGTGTCACACCAAGCCCAACAGTTGAATAGACGATTAGAATAGATCTCAAGAAGAACTGTTGAAATAATTTAGCTTGACAATGCCCCTAGACTTCAACGAGAAAAGGAATCCTCATTCATTCAGGAAACAATTGAGAAACGCATAGCGATCGATGCAAAAATTCCAAATAGATTGTCCAAATACAAAGGGTCAGATGACCCTAATGAACACTTACTTCAGTTTGAGCACATGACATAGTTACACAGCCATAATGACCATATCTATGCCAAAGTACTGGTCAACACTTCCTAGGGAGTGGCATTCGAGCAATTTGTCGAGTTGGAACCTACATCTACTTTTTCCTATGACCAGCTCTGTGACAAATTTCTCCACTAATTTGCTAGTAGAAGGAAAGTAAAGCTACCCCATACTCACGTCAATCTCTTCGAGATTTCTTTTCAAAGTTCAACATCGAGGTGCTGAAAATTGATAACCCTAGGATCAAAATTTTTATTAACATTTTATTTCTTAGACTGAGACACAAGGAGTGTGCCAATACTTCGGACAGAGAGAGACCACGAATAATGGAGAAGCTTCTCGGCCTCGGAGAAAGGTATATGATCTAGGAGGACATAAATAAAATGAAGTATGGGGATAGAGAGAGTGATAAGAAGAAAGTTGAAGAGGAGCACCGCCCCTTGACAGGTGTGATTAACACCATAGCAGGAGCACCAACTGGGAGGGACTCCAAATCAGTAAGAAGACAAGCACATAGACAGCTGGAATCAATTAGGTTAATGCAAACCAACACAATCTATCAACTTTTGACCAGCGTAGACCCCATCTTCGTTTCAGATTCAGGCCTTTCTCACTTGGGAACTCAAGGAGTTGAGAGCAAGCTAGATTGCCCTTTAGTAGTAACTGTTGAAATAGCAAACTTTGAGGTGAGAAAGATTCTAGTCGACAATGGCAGCTCTGCCAATAATCTTTTTGTCAACATTAGAAAGAATTAAGTTGGGAAAACTAAAGCTTCAGCTAGTCCGTACCACACTAGTCGGCTTTGGTGGGTCATAAATCGTGCTCGTTGGGTCCATAGATTTGTCTACTTCATTTGGAGAAGTACCAAAGAGGCGCATCCACATGATCAACTACCTGGTCGTTAACGCACCTTTCGCCTACAATGCTATGATTGGAAGACCAACACTTAATGATTTCTGAGCTATAGTTTCAACCTATCACATAAAGGTCAAATTTTCAACCATAGTTAGTATAGGAGAGTTGCTGTGCAATGTCAAGGAAGCATGGTGTTGCAACACCATTTTGATCAAAGCAAGCGAATAAAAAACTCAACAAAAACTAAAACCCTTGGGGAACATCCCAGTAATGGAACCCGAGGAGGGACAGACAAACAAAAAGAGAAAGAGGAAAAATACCAGAGTTGAGCTAGTTGACGAATTCAAAATATAACTCGAACCTTAGAACCCAGAGAAGACCAGAAGGATAAAGACTGGCTTGGGACACAATATGGAGTACATGTTGGTCGATTTTCTTAGAAAGAATATTGATGTTTTCGCAGAGAAAGTAACAGATCTCCAAGGGATTGACCCCCAGGTCATTATCCACCATCTTAACGTAGACCTATCTTTCAAGCTAGTCAAACAGAAAACCAGGACGTTCAATGCTGAGAGATGCCAGATCATCGAAGAAGAGGTCAACAAGCTTTTAGAGGCAAAATACATAATAAAGATATAATATCATAGTTGGTTGTGTAATTTAGTCGTTATTCCTAAAAATAAGGGCAAATGGAAAATGTGTAATAATTTTACTGAGCTTAATAAAGCATGCCCTAAGGACCCTTACCTATTACCTCGAATAAATCTATTAGTTGACTCAACATCAGGCTGCGACCTCTTGAGTATGATGGATGCTTTTCAAGGATATTACCAAATCTTCATGGCTCTCGAAGACAATGACAAAGTTGCTTTTGTGGTCCCAAATGGTGTTTATTGCTTTGTCATTATGCCATTTGAGTTGAAAAATACCGAAGCAACTTATCAAAGGCTAGTCAACTTCATTTTCAAGAATGAGATTGGTCGTTCCATGGAGGTCTATGTGGATGATATGATTGTTAAAACAGAAAATGAATCAGATCATTTATCTGACCTCAACCACACATTTTCAATATTAAAGGCATTCGAAATGAAGTTTAATCCTAACAAATGTACATTTAGAGTGAGAGGTGAGAAGTTCTTAGGCTACACAGTCAACCAAAGAGGCATCAAAGCTAATCCACAAAAGATACCGGTAATTCAAGACATCCCACCATTAAAGACAGTAAGAGACGTTCAAAGACTGGTCGGAAGAATCATTGCTCTAGGTTGATTCATTAGTTGGCTAGCAAATAAAAATCTACTGTTCTTTGAGATCCTCAAGAATGCGATGAAGTTTCAGTAGACAGAAGAATGCGACCAGGCTCTAGTCGAACTTAAACAGTATCTGATTACATCGTCGTTGCTCGCAAAACTTATGATTGGAGAAGTATTGAACTTATACTTGGCGGTATCTATAGCAGTTGTCAATTCAGTTTTGGTATCCACTCAGTTTGTTTTCATAGGCCAATATACTATGTCAGCAAAGTCCTCAAGCCGCCAGCACAACTATCTGGAGATCAAAAAAATTGCTCTTGCTTTGATCACATCAGCATGAAAGCAAACATTATTTCTTGTCACATGCTATCATTGTTTTGACCAATCAGAAACAAATGCTCTCCAAGCTCGACACGTCGAGAAGATTAACCAAATGGGCAATTGAGTTAAGAGAATTTAATGTCAAATTTCAGCCCCGTATAGCGATAAAAATACAGGTATTAGCTGATTTCGTAGCGGAGTGTGTCAACCTTTCCACGGTAGTTGAGTAGGAAAAACATGTGTGGTCCTTGCACGTTGACGGATCAGCCACAAATACTGGGGGGAGCAAGAATTTCCTCGTATTCTCCATAAGCTAAGGAATATGATTTTGTAATCAAACTCAACTATCCAGTCACAAATAATGAGGTCGAGTATGAAGCCCTCATCACAGGTATGAAAATGGCCCTTGATAGAGGAGTCGAGTGTTTAGCAACTATTATAGACTCTTAGCTAGTTGCAGAGCAATTTGGAGAAAATTTTGAAGCAAGAGAAATAACTATGAACACATACCTAGTAGAGGTCAAAAACTTAGAACAACAATTCAAAAAATTTACACTCGGCTAAGTACCCGAGTCAAAAAATAAAAGAGTGGATGTAATTTCCAAATTACCAACTCAACAAAAAGCACAATAACCTTTTTGGTTTCAGACAAGCCCACCATAAGTGATCTCCACCAAAGTCAAATCTTGACCGTCAGAGAGGCAAGCCTCAATTGGATCAACAAGATAAAATCCCACCTTAAAAAAAGAACATTACTATAGGACAAAGCAAATGCCCAGAGGTTAAGGGGATGAGTAGAAAATTTTTCTCTTAACGAGTTTGATCAATTTTATAAAAGGTTGATCTCTGGACCCTCATTAAAATGTCTGACATTCAAAGACAAGAGGTCCTACAGGAGATCCATGCTTGTATTTGCATAAACCATTCGAGGGGGCGTGCATTAGCCTACAAGGTCATCAGGAAAGGCTATTTTTTTGCCAACCCTGCTCAAGGATGCGATCGACTTTACATGCAAGTGCCCATCTATCATGTACATGCCAACATACACCATCAGCTAGTTGCAACCCTTGTCTCGATACAGATCACTTGGCCTTTTGACCAGTTGAAGGTCTACATTGTGGGATCTTTCCCAAAAGCCACAGGCCAAAGAAAATACATGCTAGTAGCAGTGAAGATTACACTAAGGAGGTTGAGACAAAAGCCATACCCAAGATAATAGTTATTGTGATAAGGCATTTCTTATGGAAAAATATCATTTATCTTTTTGGTCTGCCCAAAGTGCTTATATCTAACAATGGCACCTAAATCCAAAGCAAAAAAAATGAGAGATTGGTGTGAAAGCCTCAAAATCCGACAACATTTCACTTTGGTGGAACATCCACAAGCAAATAATCAAACGAAAGTCACCAATAGAACAATCCTAAATCACATCAAAACTCGATTGGAAGATTCTAAAAGTAACTGGGCAGATGACCGCTCGGGCGTCCTTTGGGCTTACAAGACAACCCTAAGAACGGCTATAGGACAGAGCATGTACAACCTGGTCTATAGCTCTGAAATAGTTGCCCAGTAGAGTTAATCCAACATACAACTCAAGTAATCCATTATAACCCGATCAGGAACGAAGCAGAAAGACAATTTGACCTTGAGATAATCGACGAGCTCTGTCAATAAGCCTTCACAAAAATGTAAAGGTATGGGTCAATCACGGCCAAACATTATGACAAAGGTGTTAGGCCAAGATGTTTCAAAGTTGGTGATATGGTCCTCAAGAAAGTTGAAGTCTAAAAAACGTTGGGAAACTCAACCCAAAATAGGAAGGTCCTTACTTGGTGGTGAAGGTAGCAAAACACAACTTTTATCAACTAGCCTACATAAGTGGAAACGAGTTTCCCAAACCATGAAATGTAACCAACTTGAAGAAGTTTTATCTATAAATTGAGATCATACCAAGTAAAGAAACAAATTTTCCTAATGCATATAATATCGCGACCCTGTAGTCGTATGATCAAATTGATTTCAGATCAACTATCAAATAAAAATCAAACCAAATTGATTTTAGACCAATTATCCAACAATGATTAAACTGATTGCAAAAATTGACATCGATCTTGTATTTATTTCCCAAATGTAAATTAACCCCCTAGTTAAGCTAGATTAGAATAGTCAACATAAAATAAATTTGCAAAGATAATGCACAATCGACTAGAAGCATTAATTACTACATTGCATCAACATAATTATTTTTTATGTCAGACGCGAAGTCACTAACAAAAGTAAACTCCTTCCCAACCTCGACTGCTCTGGGGTGTAATGGACCTTTGACCTCAGCCTCTGGAGTATTCTCAGCATAGGCCTCAAGGTGCTCATCTTTCATAACATCGAGTCGAGCCTTGTCTTCTACTCGGATCTCATAACCAATGAACTCCAGCTGCTTCAAGGTTTTCTCGAATGCTTCCTTCGCGTTATCCATGTTGAACGCTACACAAACATCAGTGAACGCCGAGCTTAGCATAAATTGTTGCATCGCCTCCCTTTAGATCTCAGGCAACACTTTGAAAAACTCATCCCTGGCATAGTGCAAACAAGTCTGATACCCTTGCACTCAACTTGACAATAAAGCCTTATGTATAGAGATCAGCAACTTCTTCAACTGTTTTCTACCTGACTTCGGCCTTGAATAGCATCTAAGAGTTTGATGTCTTTCTCTTTGAGCTGCTTAGTCAGCTCTGCCACCCTCCTCAAGTGATTCGACCTTCGTCTTGTTCAAATCGCTCTGCTTCTTCTCTAAATCCTCACATCTCTCCTCCAACCTTTGTCCAGCCATCTCACAGAGCTCATCTGCCAATGAAGGTCGTATCCCCATTGTCCGACTTGCAAGAAAGTAAATACATCAGGAAAATACCAATTCTATAAGTCAACGACGATAAAAATCAAATAGTAAGTTCGACAAAAGACTTTACCATATTTGCATGATAAACAAAGTCCTTTAGAGCATCGTGGTGCTTGTGAATAAACATCTCCACTTGATCTCTTTAAAAGAGACCAGCAGTCATAATAACTAGAGGGGTCACTGAGGTAGGACCTACACCTATCTTTGTTGCCAAATTCTGCACCCTGACTTTTGGCCCTAATTGAGGGTCGAGGAATGTTGGCAAGTTGCACAATCACTCTGGAAGAAGCATTTCGTAAATGTCCGAATGAGAATTAGTAGCTTTATTCTTCCCATTGTCGACTGCGCTTTTCTTGGAGGCACCATGTGCCTTGACCTTTGTTGCCTTTTTTTTTATGAGGAGTTGGGCTGCTCGCCGCTCCGACGCTCTAAGCGATGGGAGATAGATTGACTTAAGGCACCTGCGACCAGCCATTTTTGGCGTAGCTCCTTGATGAGCTACTGCAGCCTTGCGCTGCTCCTATGCTCTCTGTTGCTTCTGCATCACGATCTGCCTGGCGCAATTCATGATGGCTTGACTTGCAGAAACCCACATCATTTCGACTAGAAATATGTTTTAATTGATAATGATAACATATTAAATAAGTTAGGTAAGTTAGTTCTATCTAAGCGTGCACAATCTTAGCAAGGCGATCAACAATCCCCCCAGGACCAAGTTCCTCTCTCTAATAAACTCAGAGGCATCGATCTCACCAAACTTGAGTAGATCTCGAATGAAAATATTGTTTCACGATAGATTCTCATTAGTGTTCATCTCGACCCTGCCCATTATTCACCCTCTGGAAATATTAAAATCGACCCCATTAGGAGTTAGAACATGAAAATATCTCCCTTTCCAGGTTTGGCAATGAGAAGAGCAAGGGTTCCAAGAATTTTTCTACGAGGTCGAGCAGTCAAGTAGTAAAATCCCGGCTCTTTCATACTCCCTGACTTCCGAGACATTGAGAAGTGAAACATGTTACTAAAGTTAGCCCAGGAAGGGGGTTGGTCGTGAATTATCATTAAAACAATGAAACTACATAAAGGGAAAAATAATTGGGCAAAAGTTGAGTTATACAAATACGGAGACCTCTCAACAAGTCGACTACAGGTTCAGCAATGGGAAACCTAAGTCTACATTTCAAGGCATCCTCAAAAATGGTTATGTATCCCTCAGGAGATGTATGCATTCTATCCCATGCCCTTGGTTTAATCAGTCTAAACTTTTCCAGAATATGATATTTGGCCCTAATCAACCTCAAGTCATTTGAAGATATCTTAGATACAATTTTGCTGTAATGGGCAATGGTAAAAAGCCTACCCCTCGACCTAGGAGGCTGGTCAACCTCCCCCGATGGTCCCACCTCTTTGACTACAGGCTCAAAAGGGCCAGCCTCTTCGGCAATAGGACCAGAGGGGCCAACCCCCTCATCTTCTAACGTTCCCCCAACCGTACCTGCTTCTGGTCGGCTACTAGAAGAACCCGACCCCTCAATTAATGTCTCGCTTGAGCTTGCCTTGCTAGTCGAGGCAGCTAATGATTGTGTAGCCTTGGCATCAGAACTCACACTCCTACCCTCTTCCGCGACCCCAAACATGCTATAAACCAGGATAAAGGAATGGGAAAACTAAAACAAGAGAAGATGAAGACTTATGCCAAAATATACCCTAAAAATAAAGAAATTTTTGAAAGCTAAAAATTTGACCAAACTTTCTAAGCTCGACCTCGTAACGGAACAGTAAAAGTGATAAATGAGCGGTAACAATGGCTATTTATAGTCGGGCCCAGCAGGCGAATCAGTTAATTTGACAATACATCGGTTGATTAATGCATGAACGCCGGTCACCTTGGCATGAATATCAACATAACTGCCCAAAAATGATTCCTGCCTTCAAAACCCCGATCAAAATTCAAAAATATTTATTGTCTTCATAATCCCGATCGAATTGCGAAAATAAGTATTCTGGTTGATTGCAAAATAACGCAAACTACTACTCCTTACTCCGACCTCCAAATGATCGGACTACGGAATATGGAGGACTTATGATATGTGTAAACCCATAGGCCCAATAAATGCACATGCCCAGTGTCGAGGCCAAACGAGATAAGCTTTGGGCCCAGACAAATTGGCACACATCATTGTTTCTAGACTTTCTAGTAACTTCTAGTCGACCCCTAAGGTCAAGGAGGTAGAATTACCTCGACCTTAAGAGGTTGAAAACTCATTGTAGGTAACATAACTGTTTCGTTGCAGATGTATTAATGGCGGAGTCTGCCACCTATCGCATCCGCATTAAATGCACCCAAACCACCCTTTTGTCTGCATTAAATGGTGTTGACGGTGCATCACCTTCGCATTAATGACGATAATGGCTCCCCCTCTAACCGCCGATCACAAGCAAAACTCATAAACAAGGCTCTGAGCTAGGTTCGGAAGACCTAGATTACCTTTACTCAAGGAAGAAAAAGCTTGACTTATATAGAGGTGAAACTTGTAGTTTCCATTCCTGGCCAAACATCATAAATACCTCTTTTTTCAAAGACTAAGGTACGCTTTTAAACACTTCTTAAACTGTTACTCTGCCAGATTAGCTTCAAGTCAAAAATTGACTTAAGCATCAGAGGATCTTAGTTGAGGACCCTCTCGATGAGCCTAACATTTGTTCATTAGCTGCAGGATTCGACTTGCATTATCCATTTTCTCATCTTTCTAGTCGATATAAAACTCATGGTCAAGACAAAGAAGCCCACCTCACCAAAATTAATATTATTAAAAATAGTGTGTAATTAATTCAATTGATGCTTTATTTTAAAATAATTATTTTTATGAACTTATTAATAAATATTAATTATTTATGAAATTATTAATTATATCTTAATTATAAAAAATCAACTAATATCATAATTATATCATAATTGCTAATATCAGCTTATATAAAAAAAATTAGTTATTGTACATTAATTATAAATTAATTATTTTATTCTTAAAATATAATTATTTAACTATTTATTATTTACAATTTTTGTATAAATAAAACTTAGTTATTTATTTAAATAATATAAAAATATATAAAATTTAATAACGATTCATCAAATTAAAAAAATAAATAATTTTATTTATATGAAACTAAATCATCTTAAATTATTTATTAAACAAATAAGCGTAATATTTAATTATACATGAAACATGAAACATAAATATATACATAACAATTTATTTAAATAATTAAATAAATTAGTTCAATTTACTCAAACTCATTATTTAATTAACGCATTATTTAATAAATAAATTACTGAGTAACAATAAAAAAAATTACTTAATTTTAATAAATTTTCTCGATAATTATTTTAATTGTATTAATATTAATTTATTAAACTTAATAGATTATTAAGTAAATATCACACTACAATTAATCTTTTATAATAATTTTAAATAAATATGAATATTAATATTTAATGAAGATTAATTTTTTTAAGAATATTAATTTATTTATTATATCAAATTAAAATATCTTAAATTATTTATTAAATGAATAAATGTAATATTTAATTGATACATTAAATATTAAATATAATTATATATTATTTAATTAATTTAATACGTTATTTAGTCATTATTTATTAAGTTTAATTAATTTTCTCGACAATTAGCTTAATTAAATTTGTGAACACACACACACACACACACACACATATATATATATATATATATGAGTGAAGTGGCAGGGTGATAAATGAATGAGTGACGTGAAAGATGAATTGAGAAAATGAGTGGTAGGTGTGCTTTTTAGGGTATAGAATTTTTTGGGTGAATTGTGAGGGATTTTTTGGGTAAAAAATTATAATTTTTTGGGAGAAAGATTGAGAAATGTGTTTGCATTTTGAAATTTTATGGGGGGATTGGAAAATTTTTTCCTCAAACATAGGAGAACAAGCCCTAAATCTTCAGCCAATGTTTGGTTTTGGTGTAATTTTAATATATGTTTTGGAAGAATGAATGTTAAAAGTTATATTGGAGATTGTGAAAGTTGTGTTAGGTAATATAATGGATAGTTGGTTATATTTTGTGAAATAGTTAAAAATTAATTTTGGAGAATTTTGACATATTTATTTATGTTCGGGAAGAAAGACATTTTTTACTGTAACAGTTAAATCAATATTTTTTTGTTTGATTTTTAGAGTGAAAGTGGAATTGAGTAATTTTTTTATTGTAAAAATAATTAAAATATATATGCTATATAAATATATGTACGTATAAATATTTTAAAGAAAAAATAAATATGTGTTTAATTATATTTTTTTTAAATAATTTTATGGTGGAAAACATAACCAAACATTTCTTCAATTTTTTCTTTCAGTTATTATTTAAAATTTCTTGTCTAAGAAAGTGAGGTACATCACTGACTTTTTAACCTTTATTGGCGTGGCTCTTATCCTTAGCCAGCCGCGCGTGACCCGGTGAACCCGTAAAAAGGTCGTGACACAAATAGCAGCAATAACCGTACAAGCACTTTGATCTTTTATTTTATTTTTGTGTTTTATTTTTTATTTTAACATATTGTATGTATGGTAATGTATGTGCTCAATTTATTATTTTTATAAAAAAAATTAATACATACTATATAATCGTATAATAGAATAAAGAATGAACTATAAATTAAAATAGAAAATTAAAATCGCCGGGTCCCCCTCTCACTGAAATTTAGCAGTAGCAGGTCGTTTTCCCAATTCTCCATTCCGATGACAGTTAGTATGCGTCCACTTCACGCTCCCTTTTCTCTCTCACGCACAACACGCACCACGCCCTTTATTTCTCTCTCTAGAATCAACTACTGCTCTCCTCTGAAACTTCCATACCGTTGCAACACTAATTTTTTCTTTTTGTTATTCTTTATTTTCTCTCGGATCCATTCCATTTTTAACTTCAATTTCATTCCATCCCCTTGGCCTTGATTACATTGTCTCTCCAGAAACTCTGCTCGAGATTTTGTTGTTCGTACGGCGTGTTCGGAAGAGGTAAAAGTGTTTCTTTTGTGAGCGTACTGTAGTATTGAGATTCAGCATTCAGTCTTTGTTGATTATGATGTTTCACTTAAGTGTAACTTCAGAGGAATGAAGCTTTTAAATATAGATTTTAGTAATTTGTAAGAAGTTTTGATAAAAGAATGAATTCACTCATTGGCTCACTTGGGTTTGCTTCATCAATATATGGCGTTTCGCATTTTACATTTCAATTCATGCACCTAATTTTTGAAATCATGATTTTTAGAGAAGTAGCCATATCAAGTTAGATTAAGATTAGCACTTGTGTAATTTTTGTTCTAAGAAAAAGCTTTTGATAGCTATCTAATCAAAGAAAATAAAACAAGGTTTGCCACTTTTTGGAATATAGAGGGGATGGTTAAGTCA
Source organism: Jacaranda mimosifolia (assembly GCA_018894105.1). Taxonomy (NCBI): domain Eukaryota; kingdom Viridiplantae; phylum Streptophyta; class Magnoliopsida; order Lamiales; family Bignoniaceae; genus Jacaranda; species Jacaranda mimosifolia. The sequence goes on from CM032119.1 coordinate 34,211,096, forward strand.
GAATAACACATGTTTTTATTAGTTTAATGACAAACCACCCAAATCTTCTGATTTTTTTAAGATGAAATGGATAATTACGTGATTTATATCGAGTGAATGAGGAACTATACATAGTTCCTAAATATCAGCTTGAATGCATGAGTATGTCGCAGTAGAGGAATGTAGAAGTGAAGACTACAAATAGTATGTATAATATTCGAGATCTATATCATTCAAATTTTGATTCCGGGGAAGGGGATTAATGTTTGTTATGGTGCTTGAATTTGACAGGACAAAGAAACTTTCTTGAAAATCATAATCTATAAATTCCTGTGTTATTGGCTACAAGCAAAAGTTTGTGGCAAGGGTAAAATTGTCATTTAATAAGAAAAAGTAAGATTGGACCCACCAAGTAAAAAAGTATTCCTTTGCTAGTCGCTTTTTTCTGTATTGTTTTCTTCTCAATTTACATGGAAATGATATGCCCACTGTTTTTGCAGAAAGATTAATGTGTTCTATAATGCTGATATCTTTTCAGAAAATAATTGATGATATACAATTGATTAAAGAAGCAGCTTTAGATTGTCAGAGTGTAATAGTGAACTAGTTAGCAATCAATCGCAGCATGTAAAGGCCGATATGTGTGTGTGTGTGTGTGTGTGTGTGTGTGTGAGAGAGAGAGAGAGAGAGAGAGTAGTTTGTGAATTGGTTCATTTATCACGATCAAATTGAGTCAGTGAATCCAGGAGATTAAATTTCATTACATTTAAAACTCCCTCCAAATATATATGTCAAACTTCAAAAGTTTTCTATATTTCTCAGTTTCACTTGGCAGTTTTTTGTGTTGCTTGAGGCCTTGTATATACATACGACTCATCCTGCTAATTTTCTTCAGGATTTGTTTCAAAGCTAGAAGTTTCTGGGCGCTGTTAATATTTTTCAATAACTACGGAAAGGGCCATCCTTCCCCTGGGAGCTACAATTAAGATTTTTCAAACGAAGAAATTCAACCTGAAATATCCAGAAAGAAGCTTTTCAACAACTAGTTTGGATTTCACTGAGAGGCTATATTGTGGGCTTTGCATCTGTTCGGGCTCGATTGACTCCAGATAATATTCTCTTTTTTGGTCGATTGTGGATATCTTGACTTAAATTTGGTATAGAGGTTAAAGGAGGCTTACATGATCTGCAGAACGAGGGGTATTAGCAATCTCAAAGGAAAAGCATTGGTTGTGTTGATTCATTGCTGCTGATTACGTCTGCACAAGAGTAGCATAAGACTGAGATGCTGGAGACGGGATTATGCCATTCTCAGGTTTTATCGCCCTTCCGCGAGGAAAGTGGTGATGATGAGCTGTCTGTTCTTCCGAGGCATACGAAGGTTATTGTGACTGGGAATAACAGAACCAAGAGTGTTTTGGTGGGATTGCAAGGGGTTGTCAAGAAGGCAGTTGGACTTGGTGGTTGGCATTGGCTGGTATATTTTACCATCTTTCAAATGATTTGAACCTGATTCCAGATTTAATTTTATTCCTACCTATTTTGAAGTATAGATTCAAATTGATATTCAATATCAAGTTGTCCTTTTAGTTTAAATTCTCTGCCAATCTTCTAATCTTTGTAATGTGTTAAATTGAATCAGAAGGAAAGTAAGATTCCATAGTAATTGGTAGTAAATTGAATTTATATGCAAGATTGTTGTTGGTTATTGGGGGCATGACATCAACGCAGTTCACATTTTCTTGATACAGCTTTAGATGATTGATTAGACTCTATGTTTTCATGTTCCACTTAGCTGTAGCAAGGTGTATTAAAACATTTCTTTTCATTTCATTGATTGTACTAATGAGTTAAAGCTTAGTTTCCTGTTCAAAGGTGTAGTGAAGAGCAGTCTTTTAATTGATTGTTAAATCTCTATGCTTCCTTTTTTTCTCTTTTACTTTTTTCCACTTCGGATGATTTTGCTAAATTTTATACATGATATAATGAAACAGGTTTTGAAGAATGGGGTTGAGGTCAAGCTCCAGAGGAATGCTTTGAGTGTATTACAACCTCCTACTGGGAATGAAGAAGATGATGATTGTAATTTTGATGATTCCAGTGGTGTGTCTGATATTGGTGAAAAGGATCATCATCGCATCGGTGAGTTTTAGTACTTGCCTACTGGTATATCCCCGAAATTCAAATTAGCCCCTTTTAATAGTGCGGTGTTTCTCAGCTTCTGGGTTTCACTTCAGCAAGATCAGCAAGTCGAGAGTTCGGTATGGTAGAGCATGGTCATCATCTGTGACCACGAAGTCAATTCATCGCAGCAGTTGTAGAGAAGTTCTGTCCAAATGTGATGCAACCCCATTGGTAAGCACAATGGAAGATGATGGCACTTTTGAGTACGTTACACACATATGACTTTGTGTAATTGTGTCTCTGTATTGAAATTTTTAATGATGCATGTTATGATACAGATGTCATGCAAACCAATTGGTAAGCACAACAGAAAAGGATGGCAATTAAGAATTTACGACAAACATATATTTGTGTTACTGTATCATTTGAAATAATGCTTCTTAGTTTGGATCCAATGAAATTCTTGATTTAAATATTTTAGGAAGTATGCCATAGATTATCTGTTTATATTGAAGGGGTTATGTCAAAATCCTTATGCATGAGTGCAGGATGCATTACGCCCAAAAAATTCTGGGCACTACTACTTTACATTTTAAGAATGTGGCCTGATCTATCTGGTCAAAAGTGTTTATTTTTCTTTCCTTAAATTATTTTCATGAATTGAGTGGATTTGCACATCCGATATTATGTTAATGGCTATGAATCCAGGTGAACAACTGTATATGGTGTGAATTGTTTGATTACACTCCATCTGGGTTATTCACAATGCATTACATACTTCTAAATCTTTACACTAATTATCTTGCTTTATATCTACATTTGGGCTTGAGTTGTAATTCTGATATGTACTTGCCTTTTGGTTTATGGGGTTGATAAGAGAGTCAATTTGGCGAGGCTTGGAACTGGATCATTATGGAGATATTGGCGAAGCTTCCATCTTGTGGGTGTCTTAATTTCCACTCATCTTGTTCATTTTCTTCTTTATTTCCCACCAACTTGGGACATGGTTAGCTCAACTTTTTGCCAATTCCCATTTGCAGGCACCTGTTAATTCTAACCCTACAAAGGAGCAACTTTTAAATGCTATCCAGCAGCATTTTTCTTCACAGGTCTTCTCTCTTGCACCCAAATAACCTCGCCCTCCCGCAAAACCCGCACACGCGCACACAGAGAGTATACAAAGTACAATCACATGAACAAAATTGACATTTCAAAGAGAAAGAACTCTAATGCCTTTCACTTTTCATACAACAGCAAGTGGACGAGGTACAAGTGATTTTGGAATTTATCTATGCGGCCAAGAGACTGCAATCAGTTGGCACTAATTCATAACATCTGGGATTAACTGCAGAATGTCAGATTGCCTATAACTGTAATGTGTATATATGTATCAACTACTTATACTCTCAAGGACCCTAACACTTCAGTTCAGCTCTTCTAATTAACTGCTAATGTAAAGGCCAGGTGTGCATAAGTTCAACTTATCCTCTAATCTTGAACCCTAACCCTTGTAGCATTTATGGCTCATCGGCGGCAAATTAATATTATTATGCTGCTTAATTTCTCATCTCCCCAACCCTATACTGTCTCAGCCGCTCCAATTGATTAGGGAACAAATAGGAGCCAGAGTTGGGGCCTAAGTCGCATTGACTTGTGTTGTGTCTTCAAAAAAATGCCTGAGTCAGGGACAGGGACCCAGGAAATGCATAACATGAAGACATTTATTCTTGGCTGATCTATTTCTTAATACTTGGATTAAAACTAGTTGATTGTGTGCCAGGCTGTCATTTGGTGTCAAGAAATGGTTGATGTTGATAATTTAGGGTGATGGGACGGTTGGGGACGGGGGTGTTCTAAATAAATGCCCACCAACTACAAATGTCCACGTGTCGAGAATTTCTTAAAGAAACACTATGGACTCTATTATTCAATGCGATAATTGGATTTCGGAGGGTCTCTTTCACTTGGGTAAAATTAGAGTGAGAATCCCAACTTGGCCCCTACAATGATATTTTTGGGTAAAAGGTTGCCGATGACTTGCTTTTAGATTTGGCCAGATTTGAAAATCTGATTCGGACCCACCAAGTCCTTGGCAGAAGCCAGTTAGCTGTGTATGCATATTTTTATTGAAGTAAAGTTTGTGAAAGGATGATCAAAGCCTGTTATTAAAAATGTGAAATTTCCGTCATAGTTGTTGTTTAAAATACAAATCCATCACTATATTTTCATCTAAATATCAATTTAATTGAAGTTCTTTTATTGTAAAGATAATTAGTTCATGAACTATTAAACAGAAAACAATTTTATTTACGAATGAAACTGATGTTTTTGAATATAATCAAATATTAAATTTCTAGTGAACGTAAGTGGGAAATCTTGCCAGTCACAATCCAAGTTTCTTACAATCATTGATTTGTGTGAGTTATATGTAGTTACATGGTTTTACTTTAATTCATGAATTTGAATTATCTGCTCTTTTTATGTTTATTATTACTTTATACACGTGTACGATAAGGATATATTAAAATTTAAATTTGGAATTTTGCACATATAAATATTAATAATTCACTGGACCAAATTGACCAATCAACGATTTTTCCACCTTATGTACTCACAATATATCTAAATAATTTTTTGTATAAAAAAAAGAAAGGGAAAAGGACAAACCTTATCCAGATGATTAGCAAGTCGTCAAATCTACTGCAAATGGACCTAGCCAAATATCCGTACGATTTTGAAATTTGTTACTGATGAGAATTTGTCCTTTCTTTTTGTTGGGTTCCTATAAATGATTTTTCACTTCCATTGAATTCATGGACAAATTCAGAAATGAGAGTGTAAATGGGCCAAAATTATGAAGTTTAAAAATTTAAATATAATTTTTATATTTGTGAATTCAAAATACATATTTTTATCAAAATTAAGTGCGATGCTTTTTTATATTAAAATTTTTATAAATGAATCAAATCAATATCAAAATTTATAGTAATAAATATAAATAACTAAAAAGTCGAAGAAAAAATTCTAAAATATGCTTTCATCTTATTATGAAATATATTTTTGACAATATTCATAACAAAAAAAATTAAGTTCTTTCATTTGTAACTGTTGAAACACAAAGAAAAATATTCACTCACATTTATTCTTATCTCAATCTTATTAAAATGAAAATGAGAGATTTTAATTGTTTTGCAAGTCCCTTAAAATTTAATCGGCCAAACTCCCATAATGTTTTCTTTAACAAAAACAATAAAAATGCCTTAACTAGCCTATTTCATAGTTTTCACTTGATTATCTTATTAGAAATATGGACGTAAAAATTTATTTTGTTTTAAAAAAAAAAAAGGTTAGACATTTCATTAATTGATTTTAATTTTTGTCTTTAATTAGAAATAAATTCAATTCAATTCAATAAATCTAGAAAAGTAATTTTTAATTTAAGGCCCATAATAAATGATTTTTAAAAAAAGTTAATGAATGAAAATTAAAATTAGTTACTTTTAATTAACATTAAATAACTTTTCTTTTTAATATATTCTTTAAATTAATTATACTAAAATTTTTATATATTTGTATATTGTAATAAACCTGGGGGCAATGACCCTTGGTTGCAATCTCCCACAAAAACGACAAAAAAGGAAAAAGGAAAGAAAAAGAACGAAAAAAAATTATGGAAACTCCATTGTGCCAATAATCAGTTACACTGAAAAATACCCAGATCAGTATTAGGAGGGGAAAAAAGAAAAAAGAAAAAAAGAAAAGTGTGTGTCTTTTTACTAGGAAAATACCCAGATCAGTATTGAAAAAAATTAAAAATAAATAATCAGTTACACAGAAAAAGAAATTTATGAATGTGAACAAGCATCATGGTACAAAGACTGCCCTTTAACCTTTAGGTGTTTGATATTTGTTTTCTACTTTTACCTTTTTCATTATTTGAAACTTCAAGAATATGCTTGTTTCATTCATTTTTAATAAAAATACCATCTAGTTTTATTTTATATATATAATCTTCATGTATAAAGTACATTCCTCCTCTTGGTATATTTTTGGTAGTCTTTCTAAAATAACCTCTTTCTTATTTTTGAGTTCTCATAACTAATAAAATAGTTAACTTTTCTCTTCTCTAATATTTTTTTCTTCTACTTATCATAAAAATCTAAATAAATGCATTAAAAATAGTGAAATTATAGTAACATTTGAAAAGTAAATGAATGTTTATAAAATTTTAGCACATACATTGAGTTACTAGTCATTTCATTAATTTTAAAAGTAATTAAAAACCATTAATTGATTAAGTAATAATTTCTCTTTCTACAATGAGATGCATAATATATTAATTATAAATTCTTGATCCAACATATTTTGAATCTTGAGATTAAGGTATTACTTCAATTCAATAAAATCAACATTTTTGTACTATATCAAAATTATATATATTTTTTTACACAATAGCCAATACAAATATCAAATTATATTTGAACATAATGAAAAATAATAAAAATGAAAAGAAAAAGACAAACAAGCCTAAAATTTTGACCCAAGCCTGCTACCATTCGTACCCAGTTACACGCAGATTAAACTTACAATTCATGCTTCAAGTTATCAAGATTTCACCGAGAATACAACTTTAACCAAAGATTCATTTAAGGTTGAAGTCCAAAAATTTTCAATTTCAAATATGATTTATGCGTGGGTTCTTTATACTTAATGGTAATTTTTTCTATAAAAAATTGATACGGCATAAGGACTCTCTAATGCTATACAGTTTAGTGTTTGCTTCTTTCTTTCTTTTTTCCTTTCCTTTTCTTTTTTTATCTAATTTCATGTTATGACTTGATATATAGTTTTTTTATATAGATAAAAAATTGTATAATTGGTAAGGGACCACTTCATTGTGTTTCCCGAGTGCTACTACTAAAAATTGGCTAAAAATGACAACCAACCTAAAATTAATTAATTAAGTAATACGCAATAGAACCTAAAAGACAAGCTAAGCTTATATTGAGGGGGTGGGGGCAGAAAAAATTCTAATGCGCATAAACCCATCAAGATTAAAATATATAAATACTAAGTTTCAGATAAAAATTGGACACGAAAAATCATTCGCTAACATTATCAAAGTTGAAGAACTTTTGAGAAAAGAAGATTTCTCTATGCACGTTCTAAAGAAGATGAACCGACATACTGTTGTGTTCTAGAAAGGATCTTGCTCCCTTTCCAAACAAGGTCATCTTGGCATCGTATGTGGAAACTCAAACGAAGAAAAAGGAACATTGAGGACGCAGAAGAGATCTATGACGAGAGTCACTAGCGCTCACACGACCTTCCAACACAAAAGGAGAAGTGACGATCATCAAGACCCTCACGCGCTGCAGACAAGGAGGGAGGATGCCGATGCGAGTGACCTTGCACCCATTGCACCCATTGAGCCTTAGAGCAGGAAGAGAACATCCGAGGAACTAGAATTCAAAGTGCAAGATAAACTCAAGCGTGGAGATTTTCCTTGAAAACCCCTTGAGAACTACTAAGATTAGAGTCCTCATGGACCTCGACTTTGAGAAGGAGCTGGTGCCTTTTTTTAGAGAAAATTGAGATGTATTCACTTAGAGTGTGATGAATTTGCAAGGAATCTCTTCGAATATTATCACCATCTCATAGTAGACCCGAACACACGGCCAATGCAACAAAAGAGAAGAAACTTCAAAATGGAGGGCAACCAAACAATCAAGGAGGAGATGGATAAGTTGCTGCAAGCAAAGTACATTCGACCAATCCAGTACTCGGAATGGCTAGCTAATGTTGTGCTGGTACTCAAGTCTAATAGGGAGTGGAGGATGTACATCGAATTCACCAATCTTAACATGGTCTGCTTAAAAGAACCATTTTTCACTCCAGTGTATCTACACCTAAGTGGATTTCACTGCGGGGTGCGAATGCAAAGCTTCTTGGATGCCTATCAAGGTTACAACGAGATCTAATTAGCCCTCAAAGACTAGGAGAAGATGAGTTTTACAACTGCTCATGGATCTACTACAACATAATATTGTTTGGGCTCAAGAATGCAAGCACAAATTATCAAAGGTTGGTCAACCATATATTTGAAGGAATGATCGGGAGGAGCATGAAAGTCTACATCAATGATATATTGGTCAAAAATCGTGAGCAAAAAATCACCTCCAAGACTTAGGAGAGTGTTTCAACATTTTGAGAAGATTCAAATTCCAACTCAACCCAGCAAAGTAATTTTCGGAATACATTGAGGCAAGTTCCTAGGATACATGATGTCCAGACATGAAATCGAGGCTTATCCGACAAGATCAAGGCAATATTAAGGATTCTACCCTACACAACATCAATGATGTATAGATGCTGGTAGGGCGTTTGGCCACGCTGAATTGTTTCATCTATTAGTCTATTGAGAAGGGATTACTTTTCTTCAAAATAGTGTAAGGAGCCAAAGCCTTTGAGTGGACCAATGAGTATGAAAGAGCCTTCTTTTGCAGCTGAAAAAGTACCTGACGATGTATTTAATCATCATTATTAACGTTATTTTGGACCATATGCCTTTTGCCAAGTCTAGAGGGAATATGATAACATATGGTATTATTTAACATTAGTGGAGTTTAGAGTTTTATACAATTTATAATTTGTTTCCTTCTCTCATCTTTCGAGCCATTGTTTTCTTGGCAAAAATTCTCCTTAAATATGTGTTAGTGAGAATTATCTCAAGACCATTGGGTATTTATTTTTGGTGATAAATTTAATTATCATAAAAATATAATAATTGTTGTTGATATAATATACTTTTTACAAAAAGATGTTTGAATAAATTATTGAGATTCTTTCCACAAATAAATAAAAAATTAAAAGAATTATATTTTAGAGACAAGATATTGGAAAAATATGCCACCAAGAATCACGCTTTTTCCCTTTTTCTACGTTTACAAATTTTGGATGTGGGCGAAACCAAAGGAAAAATTTGGGCTGAAGTGAAATGCACAGAATGCCCCTACGTGACAATTTTCAATTATACGTTAGAATATCAATATATATTTAAAAAAAGAAAAGAAAAGAAAAGCCAAAAAAACAAAAAAAGAAAGAAAGAAAAAAGAAATGCGGTCCAGCTGCCTCGAAAAACGAGCGGACTCCAAACAAAACTTCAAATGCGCCTAAATAAAATTAGCGGAGCCATGCATGACCCGGTGAACCGGTTAAAAAGTGGAGGCAGTAACCGTACGAGTGGGTCTCACTCTCACTGAAATTTAGCAGTAGCAGGTCGTGGCTGTTACATGCATTTACTTCATGCTCTGTCTCTCTCTCTTCTCACACGCACCACGCCTTCTCTCTCTAGAATCCAATAATACTCTCTTCTGAAACCATATATTACTATTTTTTTTCTGCTATATTTTCTCTCAGATCCCTCCCATTTTTAACTTCAAATCAATTTCCTCATGTCGATTACTTTCTCTCTCTAGAACTCTGCTGGAGATTTTGTCGTCCGTACGGAATTTTCTGAAGAGGTATGCTGTTTTTTTCTAGTGAGCGTACTTCGTGGCGTATGTCATTCTGGTAGATAATTATTTATGCTTGGTAATCGATTTTTTTTTAAATGGTTTTTGAAATTCAGGGTTAGGGTTGGGGTTGGTTTGGAAGTCTTTGTTGGTTATTGTGCTCGAAGTGAGTGTAACTTTGGAGGAATTTTTAAGTTCTTAAGTTTTAGATTTCATTTTAAGGATTTTAATAAGTGTTAAGAAGCTATGTTGAAAGAGTGAATTCACTCAATTGCTCATTGCCCTGGGTTTCTAGTTGCATTTTGTGTATTTGTTCTTCAAAATTTAAATAAATTTGATACTCCTACGTCTTATGTTCTGCAGGAAGCTTATTATTTGGATACATACATATATTTTCTTAGAAAATGATTGATGAATTATGCTTTAGATTGAGCATAATACTGTGGATACATACATATATTTTCTTAGGAAATGATTGATGATATATGCTTTAGATTGAGCATAATACTGACCCAGGTGGCAATCGATCTGAGGTCTGAAAGGCTGTGTGAATGTAGTGCGTGTGTGAGAGAGAGAAAGAGAGAATAGTTTGTGTATTTTATAGGCTAAGGCCGCTAATTTAATAATTTGATGCTTTGATTAATTGGTTCATTTACTGTGATCAAACAGGGCCCGTGAATCACAGGAACTCAATGCGTTATATTTAGAACTACCGCACTATACATGCCAAACGTAAAAAATCTCTTCCATGTTTCTTAAGTCTTACTCATGCAATCTGCAATTCCCTAGTGATAACTTTTTATGTATTACTTGAGCCTTGTATGTTTTTATGACCCTACCTGACTATTTTTCCTCTTCAGGAAATTTTTCTGAGCAAGAAGTTTTTGATGCAGTTAAGATTTTCAATAGCTTCTGAAAGGGCTGTACTTCCTGGAGCTACCGTCAAGATTAGTTGAATCCAGAAATTGAAATTGGAAAATATTCTTAAGGTTTTCCTACTAGCAAGTAGCAACATCTAGGTTTGGATTTCACTGTGAGGCTTAATTGTAAGCTCTGCATCAGTTTGGGCTCAATTGGGTTCTTGTAAATTCTGGTTAGGGATAGAGGTGAAGGAGGCTCACATGATATGCAGAGACCTGGGTATTAGTGGCCTTCAAAGAATAATTGATTGTGTTGCTTCTTTACTGCTAGCTACATCTGCTCAAGAACGAGATGTTGGAGACAGAATCATGCCCTTCAAGGGTTTTATCACCTTTCCGCGAGGAAAGTGGCGATGAAGAGCTATCAGTGCTTCCAAGGCATACCAAGGTTATTGTGACAGGGAATAACCGAACAAAGAGTGTTTTGGTGGGTCTGCAAGGCGTTGTCAAGAAGGCTGTTGGGCTTGGTGGTTGGCATTGGCTGGTATAGTTTTCAATCTTACAAATTTTATGATCCTGATTTAGTTTTATCTCTTCCTATTTTATGTCAGTATGGATTCCACGATAATCGGTACTGAATTTTGATTTATATGCACAGATTTATTCGAATTATTGGGTTCATCAGATTAATTGACATTTGGATATGCTTGGTGTGGCTCTCTATTGATTGATACGATACGATATTGCAAGGGTTCAACTTAGCTCTACTTCTTCTCTAAGATAAAAAGTTCTGTCTTTGATAAATAAGAGTTACTGATATTTTCCTTGTACAACATGTCTGATGTTCATTGTGATAAATCTATATTGACTATATTCTGAATAGACAAGTTTTTACCTTTTGATGCACCACTATCAATATTGAAATTCCTCCCTTTGTTATCAGGTATATGGATCCAAAGTCTATATGTTCCTTGCTATAATTATTTGAGAAATTTTTCTCTGTGAAACAGATAAAAATTTGCTTGTATTTCCTGACTAATGGTATAGGAGAGAACTATATATTGCAAATAAATTGGAAATAATGAAATACCATGTGTTGCTGGAAGTGATTGAACCAAGGAATGGGTTTTATCACCCAGCTGCTTTGGTGAAAGAGAAATTTTAAGAAAGTATATGCAGCTTTTATTGACCTGTGTCAATCACCACATATGTTTTTTTTTTTGAATGTTTTTTACATCTCTTTGAGTTCTTTCCTTTTGCCCAACTTTGAGTTGTTTTGCGAAATTCTTATAAGACACACTGAATCAGGTTTTGAAGAATGGGGTTGAGGTCAAGCTCCAAAGGAATGCTTTGAGTGTGTTAGAACCTCCTACTGGGAATGAAGAAGATGATGACTATGATTTTGATGATTCCAGCAGTGGCTCTGATATTGGTGAAAAGGACCATCATCGCTTCTGTAAGTTGTAGCACTTGCCTAAATGTCCCGAATTCAGTTCTGTTATACTGTTCTATCTTCCATTATAGCCCCTTTTAAAAACTCTGCATTTCTCTTTCGATCAGCTTCTGGCTTTCACTTCAGCAAGATCAACAAGCCTAGAGTTCGGTATAGTAGACCATGGTCGCCATCTGCATCCACAAAGTCAATTAATCGCAGTAGTTGCAGAGAAGTTCAGTCCAAATGTCATACAGCCCAATTGGTAAGAACAACGAAAGATGGCAGTTTTACGTATTCACACATATTTAACATTGCATCTGTGTCGATATTTTTGATAAATGCTTGTTTAGATTTTTTTGTCTTGCAACCCAGTAGGTAACATCTGTTATTTTGTTTGAGTTGTCATTTTGATAGCGATATGTGCTTGCTTTTTGGTTTATTGGGTTGATCAGAGAGTTAACTTGGCAAAGCTTGGAACTGGATCACTGTGGAGATATTGGCGGAACTTTCATCTTGTGGGTATCCTATTTTCTTCTCTATTTCTCATCAAATTACAGATGCATATAACATGGTTTGCTCAGCCTTTTGGAGTTTCTTTTATTGCAGGCACATATTAGTCCTAACCCCACTAAGGAACAACTGGTTAATGCAGTCCAACAGCATTTTTCTTCCCAGGTCTACTCTCTTACACTCACACACAAGCACACTGTAATATACAAGTACAATCACATGCACAAAGTTGACATTTCGAAGAGAGAGAGCACTAATAGCTTGCCTTTTTTGATAAAACAGCATGTGGACGAGGTCCAAGTGATAGTGGAATTTATCCGTGCAGCCAAGAGACTACAGTCAGTTGGCACGAATTGAGATCTGGGATTGACTGCAGAAAATCAGATTTCCTCAATGCCTGTAATATATCTATGTATCTAGTCGATGTACTTATGGATCCTAACATTCTAGTTCTCCTATTCTGATTAACTGCTAATGTAGAGAGACCAGGTGTGTGAGTTTTAACTTATTCTCTAATCTCGAATTCTAACCTTGTTTGTTGGCTCCTCGGCCAATTAATATTATTATGCTCCTTAATTTTCTCATCTTTCATTTCCATCTTACACTCTATCCTCAGTTGACACAATTTATCGTGTAGATGAATTGGACTCGACTCTAAATTAATCAATAAAAATGTGTTCTCTTAGGTGTTCTTTTTGTATTTTGGATATTTTGTTTTATTTTTTATTTCAACTTGATGAATAAATATTAAGTGTATTTAATTCTGAATTAATTATTTTTTCAAAAAATATTTTTAATATATATATATATGTTTTTTATATTTATAAAATAAAATAAAGGATGAAATATAAAATTCAATCTCTTCCTTTTGGCTTCGTTCACACCTTAAAATGCCTTTTAAGTCGTTAAGACTTACATTCTTGGTTGAACTTTTTCCCTATTTTCCCACGTTATTATTATTAAGCAACTAGAAAATAAAATAGATTAGAATTTAAAGTTGTTAATGTGAGAGGCAGGGTGGGGTTTCAACTTTCATTTTGGTGGGATGCGTGGGGACTATGGGGACAGTGTTAATGAATGCCCACCAACTAGAAATGTATGGTTTTAGTTGGGCATGTACAAGTGTTTCAATAAAAATCACGAGAGTTCATTATTCCATGGGATAGTTGGAGGGTCCCTTTCTTTTACGTAAAATTAGAGCAACATCCCACATTGGCCCCTACAATGATTTGTTGTATATGATTAAGGTGACTGCTTTAGGTTTGGCCAGATTTGGAAATCTTACTTGGGCCCACCCTGACCCGGCTCTAGTTGGACTCACTCTGTTTATCAAATTATTTGGTTGTTTTATGTTCATGAAAAAACATACAATTAATTTCGAGTAACTAAAATGTGTGTAATCCATATTATATAGAATTGAAGATCCCTAATTAATAACTTTTTTATTTATACACAAACATATTAGAAATTCGATAAGTTTGTACTCTTAACTTTACATTATATATGTGAGACTTATGTCAATAAACTAAATGACCTCTGCAAGAGGCAAGAGCCCTAATTAATTATATATGTTTTTTATGCATAGAGGGTGTATTTTTCCCAAAAAAAAAAAAAAGTTTTTTTATTTTTTTTCAGACATTGAGTCTGCTTTATCGACTAATATAAATTGTGAAAAATTAACCACCATCTAATTGGTGGGTACTAAGGGCCTAACTGAATTGAGTGTTTAAAAGGTACCATATCTTTAGCGTTTTTTTTTTTTTTAAAGTATTTTAGAAATGACTTTCCTGTTGAATCTCCGACAAAAGTACTATATATGGTCACTTCACCTATGAAATGACCCATAAATAATGTCAATTAAAACTAATTGACAAGCAAAGAAAGGAAAAGAAAGTGGCTGGTCTTATTACTACTATTTCGAATATGAACAAACAGGCATAATAATTATTGTATTTGTAACCAGAAGAATGAGAAGACTGATATTTTAACCTTTTGGAGATTGTTACATTCTGAAAAACTCCTCTCAGAAAATTATGGTACATGAAGCTCTAATCACCATTCATTAATTTATAAGACAATACTCTAGAAATGACGGTGGGCATATAGTGTTATCACATTCTTTATCTTAGTATACTGTTTTTATCAGTACTATATGGGTTAGGATTAGTTATTCTAAACTAGAACAACTGTTCCCACTCCAATTTAATGCAGTGTATCTTTTTCTCTCTCCTTTTTTTTTTTTTTTTGTTTGTTTTTCCAGCAGCATTCATTTCTGTCAGGGTGATTCTATCATACAGTGAGACATTTAAAAAAAAATAAAAATTAAGTTGTACTCGACTTCTGTGTGAAAAAAATAAAATAAAAAATTATCAGGTCATCTCCTCTATTTTTATAATCATGAAAGCCTTTGCTCTAAACTATTTACCAAACTTTTCATGCAGTTATAATTTTAAAGGGAAAATGATGGTGCAAGCTAAAAAGTAATTATATGAACTTTCTCTTTTTAACTTGATCACACCATCTTTGTATCTTGTTGATTAAAATACCTTTTGTGATATTTGAAATATTGCTGAAAAAAATGTTTGCATTAGCTAAATTCTTGAAGTATTGTCGCAGAGTACTTTGGATCCTCTATTTTATTTTATGTTTCATCTTATATTCTAATGTGATATATATATGCAAAGTGTATTTGGTTCTTAATTAATTATTTTTGTAAGAAAATATATAATACACATGCCATATATCTATGTAATGGAATAAAAAATAAAACATACAGTGGAATAGGGGATCTAAATTGGTCACAAAGGCCAGTAACACATACATGTATAATTATATATATATGTGTGTTTCAAAAATGCTGTTTTTATATATATGATTTACATTATATACACTATATGATTTAATTTAAATATATATCTAAAGATGTTCTCACATAGTCGTGTTAAATGAGTCGAGAATTTTAACATAATTTATAAGTTATTTTTTCTTTATCATCATTTAAGATGTTTTCGATGGTTTTAAAACAATTTATAAGCTATACTACTTTGTTACATTTCAAAATGTCTTTTCACATTGACAAAATTCCCTACAAAATGTGTGTAAGTGGAATATTACCTTAACGTAGTTGAGTTTTTATATGGTGCAAATTTAGTTATCTTCAATATTAATTATTTATTGAAGTTAAATATTTAGAATAAAAAGTAATCATGATTGAGTTGACATACTAATTAATGCTGTGGGGACTCTTCCCATTTTCTTGCGGCTACCTCAAGTCCAAATACTTCATGAACCCAATGAGTGAGCTTTTGGGTCCTTTTATAAATTTTATTTTATTTTTTTATTTCTTTATTTTGCCTTCTTCTGCGCCTTTTACTTAGGTTACAATTCAATTGAAAAAGTCAAGCCAAGAGAAATATTTGGGTCAAAGTCATTTTAATGATTGAATTTTTTTTTTTTATCTGTATGACTATTAAGTGATTTGAGATAATCGTAGTCTTCTAAGATGTTCAGTTGAATGAATATCAATTATTGAAAAATTTAAGAGAGATAAATATGAGAGATAGCCGATTGAAGATTTCTTGTGTGTTCTTTAGAGCAAAAGGAGTACAATACACACACACACATCTATACTATTATATATAGTTAGGCCTGTAAATGGGTAGGGTAACATCCTACCCAGGTCCAAAATATTAATACACATACCCTACACATACTCATATTTATTAAAGATAATGTAATGGGTATAAGTAGGATATGTACCCATATTAAAAAATTATTCATTACTTTATACTTAAATTTAATCTATGAACCTAAAAAACCTAAAAATTGTTTATACCCAAATCAAATTTATATTAATGATAAACTTTTTATATATAAAAATTACAAATATGTGAATAAACTGTAACAACTAAATAATTTTCTTCATTAAAAATTAAACTAAATTAATAAAGTTAATATATTGAGATATCATTTTTTTTAAAAAAAAATTGGAATAGATTAGTAACAGTTGAACAATTTTCATTAATAAAATTAATAATATTAAAATTAATAATGAAATAAATAATTTTTATAAAAAAAGTTAATAAAATTAATTTTATTAATGAATAAAGTTTATTAATATAGAAATTAAATGTTTTTATAAAATTAAATGTAGAAAAAAGTTTTGCTTTTAAACTGTTTTTATTAACTGTTTTTTAATTATATTAATTTAATTAGTAAAAAGTTTAATTGTTAATTATATTAATAAAGTTTAACTATTATATCAATAAAACAGTTAATTTAATTAGCAAAAAGTTTAAAATTAAATAATTTAAATTTAATGATTAAATTAAATTAAATATAAAAATATTTATTTTTTGTTATTGTATGCTAAATAATATTTTTAGTATATATTGAGAAAATAAATTATATATTAAAAACACAAGTCCAATAAACTAGACCTAATGGGTCTTGGGTTAGATACGGTAGGGTACGATTAGGATATCATCCTTTTGGGTATTTTAGGGTAGGGTAGGATTAGAGTCTTATCCTTTTGGGTATTTTAGGGTATGGGTGTGGGTAGGGTAATACCCTACCAATTTACAAGCCTATATATAGTACAATGTGTGGGACCCACAATTGTACAATTTTGATCAAATTTTGAGTTTTTAAATTAATTTTTTTTTCATTTTATTATTGGTTATTAATTCAATATTATTTTTCATTTAAATGTATCTAGAATTTTAAAATATTTTTTTATTGGAACAAATCATTATTTATTTATATTTAATACCAGAATACGATTGTATTCTATCTACAAAATCTTTTTTATCTCTACTCTCAATATATAAATGATTCCTTAATCATTATAACTCCACAGTTTGATAAATTTTTTATAATTTTTCTCTTATCTTTAATAATTAATTTATATCTATACCACTATAAATAGAGTATTTTGAAAGTCATTTTATTAATTTTCTCAATTCTCTAGCATTTCTTTTTCTCTACCTCTTTGCGCGTGTTATATTTCCTTCTTCAAGTTGTTAATTGTTTGCTTGATTTTTCTTTGTTCAATGTTTTGATTTCATTTTATTCGTTTAATTTTGTTATGTTACATGATGAAAGAGGTTTTTTGGATTCTAATGCTTATAATTTTCTCTTCAACTATGAATAAAGTCTATCATCTAACTTTTGTTGTTAAAATTCTATACCTTTTATATCTTTTTTTGTTTATTACTTAGTTTAAGTTATCAATTTATTTATTTAATTTCTTATCTTTCACTTTTTGATCATTTAATTTTGTAATTTTGCAAGATGTATATTCATTATTTTTAATATTTTATAATTTATTAATTTTAAATAGCTATATTGTTCGCTTTAGTCATTGATAAATTCTATTATTTATTTATTTTTCCATTTGTTTCGAGAAATCTTATTTTACATTTAGTATTTTTTCATTCATTCTTTCAATCAAGTTATCAGTTAATTTGTTAAATTTTGCTTTTTATTTTTAAGTTTTCTTTTTTGTTCTTTAAATTTACTATTTTATAGGATGAGATTTATTATTTTGGTTTAACATTTTTAGAAATTTTGACCTTTTGAATTGTAATTTTGTAAGATCCATTAATTTTATTTTTTTCTCAGATATATGCAATTATATATGTATAAATATGTATAATTCTAACTCTTTTTGAAAAGTTTATATACTACTTCATCAGTATATATTCTTTAAACTTAATTGATTCTATGAAAAATTATCAGATGATATTATCAATAGAAAATACACTCATTAATTTTTTAAGTTTATAATATTGATAGGCATAATTTAATCTATTTTGATTTTTTTTTATCTTTATTATCATAATTTTGTATTGACTGGGTTGATTTAATAAAAAATGAAAATAAGATAGACGTTTCTTTAAATTTTTTGTAGACTATTATTTAATTCTATATATTTTCACTTTCAACTTACTATATAGTCATCTTCTTTTTAGTTTAAAGTAGTTTTTAAATGTTACACTTCTAAGTTTTTTTTTTAATGACTTTTTAACCCATTAATCTTGTGTTCTATATATTTTTGTATTTTTTAATACAACTATCTTTTAGTTTTTGTTGTAATATTTCTATCTTTGAGTAAATTATAATCTTATTCATATGCTTTTATCTTAGAAGTTTTAAGTTTTCTTAACTTCTTATTGAATAATTTTCAAATTCATTTTCCCATAATATAATGTATATAACATCAAATTATTTGATGTCTTTACATGTTTCAAACTTTTAATGCTAAATTCTTATATGTTCTGGTAATATTTTGTTTTACTCATTAATTGAGTATTTTTTGTAATATTTTTATTTTTATATTATTTGTTAATTATA
This sequence comes from Jacaranda mimosifolia, assembly GCA_018894105.1. Taxonomy (NCBI): domain Eukaryota; kingdom Viridiplantae; phylum Streptophyta; class Magnoliopsida; order Lamiales; family Bignoniaceae; genus Jacaranda; species Jacaranda mimosifolia. The sequence goes on from CM032119.1 coordinate 34,229,872, forward strand.
TCTATGATTTACAATAATATTAATATACAGGGCTCGTTTGTTTACAAACTCCCAATTCATTTTCCAACTCCCAAAACTTAAACAAAAAAACAAACACTACACATTCCCCAATCCCACTTCCAAAATACAAAATTTATCCCCAAAAAATCCCTACTATTCACACTCTCAACACACTCCTCAAAGTTCCAATGAATTATCTCATCATCACGAATATATACACATACTACCACTCATACAATCTATATATACACATATATAAATAATTTTAAAATACTCATTTCACCTCATAAACCCAACAAAAAAGTTATTGATGTGAATTTTGTTCCTCCCCCAAAACACAAACAAACAAACCATTTTTCTTTCAATTCATTCTCTACCTATCTCCCAAAATACAAACAATCATCAAATTCCCTAACCCCACTTCCCAAAATCTCAAAAAAAAATAATTGGAAGAGTACCCCAATTCACATCCAAACAAAGCCATAGTATTTGTAAAAGTCCGTGCATAGCACTGGAACCATGCTAGTATATATATATATATATATATAGAGAGAGAGAGAGAGAGAGAGAGAGAGAGAGATCTAAACAAAAAAATTGCCTTAAACATAGTACAACCAATCTAATAGTGGTAAATGGGTGGATTGAGTTGGTTATAGATTGGGTTCAAAATGGATTTATACTTATGAGTTGAAAACGGGTTGGGTTCAATACAAAAAAAAAAAAAAAAAAAAGTGAATTTTTTGCTAAATACATTGTCATATTATTTTATTAAACTATAGTATTTTTATCTTTATTTGACATATATTAATTAATTATTATTAAATCTTTGTTAATCATGTAAAATCAAATTTAATTAAATAAACTTATAATTTACTCATTATTTTATAATATTTATATATTTTTTATTTAATACAAAATAACAATATTGCTCAATGCATAAAACATAACTATTTAAAATATTGATAGGCCTACACTCAAGTAGCTAGATTCCATTTTCTCTATATTAATTAGATTTTAATTTTTTTCCCAGAAAAGCTAATTTCAATATACAAAATAATGTTTCAATAAACTTCTGTTGTTAAATTAATTATAATAAAATAAAAAAGAATAGTAGAAAAATAAATAACAAGAAATTGACTAATGGTTATACGTGATTCTTAGATTATGTGATAATCTAATAAAAATTCAAATGCAAATTAAAAAGTTGCGCCCAATCAAAAGTAAAATATTTTTCTATGAAATATATAGTACAATCTGATTTTAATTTCTTGTAGTTCTATTTTTCTTTTTCTTTTCTTTTTTGGCAATATATTCAAACATATAATAATTTGAAATAATGCATATTGGAACACATAGCAATAAAAATGTAAAGATAACGGGTATAATCCTAAATTATGACCACAAAAATAGAATAAAAAATTGTTATCTTCAGTAAAAAGAAAAATACAAGATATTTGGTAAGTAAATTTTAGAGAAACTGATACTTTCATTCCTCAAAATATTCTGCAAAATAAACTATTATTTTTCACATTATTTTCTTAGATTTATATACACATTTTAATTATTACATTAACTAAAATATATATGTGATAAAAAATTATAAAAATAAAACAAATATATATTTACATATTTGAATTACTATAATTAAATATAGCTATACTTTTTAATCATTAGCGTAACCTATACTATATAATACTTTTTAATTGTTGCGCTACTATATAAAAAAAGAAAGGCTCTTTGTACTCACAAATAGCAATTTTTCTATCGCTACAACTAAAATTTAATTTGTCAAATATAGTCCAACATATAGTTTCTAACTTTTTTTTTCCCTATTAACACACTACTTCCAACAAATTTTAAAACATAACAATCTTGCTCAATGAATAAAACAAAGTTTTAAAAAATAAAAAATAAAAAATAAAAATATATTTTTTATTTACTTTCATATTGCAAAGTTGAAAATAATCTAGGGGCTATAAAATTAACTGGCTAAAACTTTTTGATAAAAATTAGAGTTTATAAACCAGATAATGATATCATCAATTTTTAGATCATAGTCTCAGATAAAAAGTAACTTGGTTAATTCATTCGAATTAAGTTAATGGTAATATGGGATTTACAAAAATTGGTTTCAATTAAAATTGTTTCATTTTTATTATTATTAATCATTTTACACATAGGATTCAATGTGTACAAAGGTTTATAGTAAATACGATAAGTAATACTTATTGTTTCAGTATTAAGCATATAATTATAACCATGCAACTTAACATTTAAGGTTAAAGCATGTAAAATATTAACATCAGTTAATGATAACTGCAAATTAGGATAAACATTAAAATAAACAGGGCCATGAGCCAAACTTGATTGTATCACGCCCATAATTGAGTGCTTCCAGTTTAAATTACGAGCATCCCGTAATATAGCAACAAAACTATCAGGAAGATTATCAAGAGTAAGTGGTTTAAAAGCAATCTGTATTAAACCAATATGAATAAATCTATAATCAGCAGATCTATATTTATCAATATCAGATCTATGAAAAAGCTGTAAAGTAATATCATCTTTAGAAATAGGAATTGTTTCTTCAGTAGTTTTTACCACCTGTTTGAGACCTATTTTCTCAAATGTTCCATATTGATAAATAAGTTTTGGATCCACTTTTGGAATGGTCCATTTATTAAGAAGTTCAATATTAACTGGAAGATCTATTTCCTCCATAATACTATTTTTAATATGACTAGATTTTCCTTTAAGAAAATTCATTTTAAGAAAGTGTTAAACATGCAATCATTAAATACTCCCTATACACCCATGGCTCCGATACCATCTATGCACTGGATCTTATGAAGGGGGCCACAGATCAGGCGGTGAATCACAGCATCACATGATTGGAACTGTTTACCTGAATTTAACAAGCCCACTAAGTATGAATTCTGAATATTTAAATTATTGTAAAAAAGAATTTAAATAAGTAAAAAAATTAAATATATGTATTTTCAACTAAATTATTTATTAATTAAAATAGATAATTTTTTAAACTAAATTATGTTATTTATTAAAATAATAATCATATATAAATTAAAGATATTTAAAATATTCAAATAATAAATCTATCTAAAATAACAGTAAACAAGAAAAACATTATTAATTAACAAAAATTAAAAATTAAAAATATATGTATTTTTAACTATCTTAATTATTAATTAAAATAGATAAATTTTTAAATTTAATTATATTACTTATTAAAAGAATAATCATATCTAAATTAAGAATATTTAAAATAATTAAAATATTTATTCAAATAATAAATCTCTCTAAAATAATGATATCATCAATTTTTAGATTATAGTCTCAGATAAAAGGTAACTTGGTTAATTCATTCGAATTAAGTTAATAAATTAATATTTTAAAATTAAATGAGGTGGAGAAATGATAAATGATTAATCAGTGATATATAATATATCTAATTTTCAATTCATTATTTTTTACCATATTTAGAGTGTTATATAAATGAAAATAAAGTGGGGTATGATCTTGAAAGAATGAGAAAATGGAATGATAATTTTGGAGTTGAAATTGAGTTGAATTATTTAGAAACCACATTCAACCCATTTACATTTAAAATTCATTTCAACCCATTAAAGTCCAACCCATATTCAACCCACTAAAATCCAATCCAATCCAAACCCAATTAAATTATTTTAAATCCAACCAAGCATTGGGTTGGAACCATGGGTTTAAACCCCCTTCATAAAGCACAATTAATATCAAGAAGAATATTCACATAAGATTATACTACAGAAAAGAAATATAGAGGCCAACTTCAAGGCACTCCTTCTCAAGTCGGAGCATGTAGATCACAAATGCCTAACTTGCTCATAAGATATTGAAATTGTCGATGACCCAAAGATTTGGTGAAAAATGAAAATATTAGCTGGCTGCTATTGTGATCGAATTTTTATTTTGCACGTGGTCCCCTGTGAATTTCTATATGCTCGGCTGGCTCTCTTGTGTGAAGAGCGGCCTGACCATCATAAAATAACTTCATCAGGTCCTTATGTTCAACACTGAGAGATTGGAAGAAAGACTTAATCCAGATTAACTTGATCTGCTGGACACAGTAATCTGCTTTTTGGTTTACCAAGATATGGGTGAACATATATACAATCGTGATAAAATACCCATGCAGTACGTACGTAACAGAACACCGCGTGAGTGGGCAACTATTCCAATCAGAATCACAATAGGCATAAAGATGCAAAGTGCCATGAGAATTAAGAAAAATCCCTTGTCCAGGGTTACCTTTCAAGTAACGCAGCACTTGCATGGCAACATCTAAATGTTCTTGTTTTGGTTGCTGCATACACTATATATGAGAGCACATGTATTGAATAACATATTAATTTCTAGTCTAGTTATGGTTAAATAAATTAATCTTTCAATGAGCTGCCTCTAACCGCCTGGATCTTCAAGGTCTTTTCCTTTTGCTAGAGCCAACTGATGGTTGATGGTTCTATATACTCCATATATAGGAGTTGCAGTGGGTTTGGCACCAACTATTCCAAATTCACTCAAAGATATCCACAAGTATTTGCATTGATATATAGAGAAATAAGCCATTGGCATAGCGTGCAACCTTAATCCCGAGAAAATATTTGAAACTCCAGGATCTTTGATTTTAAAATAATGATTCAGATACTATCTGAATGCCAAGTAGGCTTTAGAGTTTTCGCTGGCAAGGATAATATCATCGACATAGATAAGCACTCCCTTGAAGATTAATCCTTTTTTGTATGTGGATAAGGAGAAATCAACAATATTTCACTAGATAAATCAATATTATTTTAAAACGGAAGCAAGCTTCGCAAATCAATTGTGTGGAGCCTGTTGCAATCCTTACAAAGATTTGCAAAGTTTGCAAACTTGATTTGGATTGCCTTTATAGTAACCTGGCGGCTACTTCATGTATACCTTTTCTTCCAAATCTCCATGAAGAAAGGCATTATTTACGTTTATCTAATGTAACTCAAACCTTTGATAATTGCAACTAAAAGAAAACATTGAACACTCACCAATTTGCTACTAGCGCATAGGTTTTCATAAGATCAATTCCTTCAATTTGAGTATTGTCCAAACCACCAATCAAACCTTGAACATTTCAATAGTTCCATTAGAGTGATACTTGTTACGCGGCATGCTTTGCTATGAGAATGAACCTGAGCTGAAAACAAGGGTTTTCTGTATATGCAAAAGTGTTTACATGGCAGCATTAAATACTGTATTTATAGATAACACAATCATAAAAGGAGTAGAAAAACGTTACCTTAACTAATCAGATAACCTCATGAACTAACTAACTGCTTAACCAATTAATTTACAACTAATAATATCTACTAACTAAAAAGCTGGAAAGCAAAAATATTTATAGAGATATTTTTAGCTTGTGTACCCTAATAAGCCCCCTTCAAGGTGGACGATGTAGGTCCTTCACGGCCAGCTTGGGTGATAGCAGTATCAAAGTGGTTGCAGGCAATGGTTTTCTGAAGGCGTCCGCGAGTTGGGAATGAGAGCGAACAAGCATGAGACGAATGACACTCGTAGCGACTTTATCACGGATGAAGTGGCAATCGATTTCGATGTGCTTCGTTTGTTTGTGAAAGATGGGAGATGTGGCAATATGGAGTGCAGCTTGGTTGTCACAAAACAGTAAAGCAGTGCATGGAAGCTGAACATAGAGGTCCTTGAATAGCTGTTGAATCCATATGATCTTGAAGGATATGGCGGCAAGTGCTCGGTACTCGGCTTCAGTAGAGGAACGGGAGATGGTTGGTTGTTTCTTGGATTTCCATGAGATGAGGGAGTGGCCAAGAAATATGCAAAAATCGATCGTTAATTTCCTTGAATCTTTGCATGATGCCTAATCAGCATTAGAGAATGCCTTGAGTTGAAGTTCGAATTTTGCGGAGTAGAAGAGACCTTGTCCTGGTGTGCCTTTGAGGCATCGGATGAGGTGGTTGACGGCTTGCATGTGTGAAAGTTGTGGTTGAGAGATAAACTGGCTTAACTTGTGTATAGCAAAGGAGATATCCGGCCTGGAAATGGTGAGGTAGAGTAGCTTGCCAATGATTCTACGGTACTGAGATGGATTTGTCAAGAGTTCACCATCACTGGAAAGTAACTGAGCTCGTGGGTCCATTGGAATGAAAGTAGGTTTTGTGGCCAATAATCCAGTTTCTTCAAGCAATTGGAGTATATAGTTTCGCTAAGTGATAACAATACCAGCTGGGGAACGGGCCGGTTCCACTATATACTCCAATTGCTTGAAGAAACTGGATTATTGGCCACAAAACCTACTTTTATTCCAAGGAAATGTTTGAGAGAGCTAAGATCACGAAGCTTGAACTTCCTCTGTATAGTAGCTATAATGTTGGAGATGGAGGCTTGAGATGGACCAGCTAAAATGATATCATCTACGTATACCAATAGTGTGACAAAAGAGGAACCTAAACCATAGATGAGGAGGCTGTAGTCAAACTTTGATTGTGTGAAACCGAGCTGAATAAGGACTTGAGTTAATTTGAAATGCCATTGTTATGTTAGGATGCTGCTTCAGCCCATATATTGCTTGTGTAACTTGAAAACAAGGTTTGGTGATTGTGTGTGTTGTGTAGTGTTGGGACAATAATCGGGAGAAAGTTGCATGGATATTTCTTCAAAAAGATTGCCATTAAGAAATGCGTTGTTCACATCTAGTTGATGTAGATACCAATTTTTTTATGGCTACAGTAGCTAAAAGAAGTTTAATGGTGGTTAATTTTGCAACAGCAGAGAAAGTCTCAATAAAATCAACGCCTTCTTGTTGGGTGAATATCCTAGCAACAAGGCGAGCTTTATGCCTAGCAATGGTGCCATCATTTTTGTATTTCAATTTAGAAGCCTATTTATAGCTTATAGGGTGTTTTCCAGGTGGAAGAGGGACAATAGACCATGTGTGGTTGGCTTCCAATGCATTAAGTTCATTTCTCATAGCTCGCTGCCATGTAGGAATCTGGGCAGCTTGGTTGTATGTTTGTGGTTCAACATTGGCTGAGATGTTGATGAGGAGATGCTTATGACTGAGAGATTGAAGAGTAGGACAAGTATTAAGATATCGGATATAAGACCTTAGTGGACTTTGGTTCATTTTGGAGGAGATTGTAGTGATAATCTCAGAGATAGGATAGGGGTTTGCTAACTCTGGATGATTTTTGGAGAGGTGGAGGAGTGGGTGCTTGAGGTTGAGAAGAGGAGTGAGTATGTTGGATAGAGAGGGTTGGGTAATCTAAGAGTCTATAGAGGGGCTGTTTTCATCAGAATGAGGTGTTGGGATGACTAAGTCTGGAAAAGGATCAATCAAGACTTGAGACTGGGGGATAGAGTGAAATGGGAAAATCCTTTCATGAAAAATCACATTTCTGGAAATGATAATACTTTTAGAATGAATATTGTATAGTTTATAGCCCTTGGTACCTGTAGGATACTCTATAAAGACACATGGTGTGGCCGTAGCATCAAATTTATTTATGTGAGCTTGTAAAGTAGAACTATAAGCAAGGCATCCAAAATTTTTGAAGTGGCTGTAATCTATAGGAGTTTGATGAGAGGAGCGCTGGAGAGAAGAGCAGAAGATTTTACAGAGAGATGAAGACAAAGATGATTTAGACTGCTGATACCATGTTACATGACATGCTTTGCTATGAGAATGAACCTGAGCTAAAAACAAGGGTTTTCTGTACATGCAAAAGTGTTTACATGGCAGCACTAAATGCTGTATTTATAGATGATACAATCAAAAAAGGAGTAGAAAAACGTTACCCTAAGTAATCAAATAACCTCCTAAACTAACTGCTTAACCAATTAATTTACAACTAATAATATCTACAAACTAAAAAGTTGGAAAGCAAAAATATTTATAGAGATATTTTCAGCTTGTGTACCTTAATAATACTTGATACGATAAATTCACTTACATCTAATGGTTTTCTTTCATAGGGATAGCTCCTGCAATGTCCATGTTTAATTATCTTCTAAAGCCTTTATTTCTTCTTGCATTGCTTCATGCCATCGATGGTCACGACTATCTTTGGAGAAATTTCTAGGTTCAGTGTAACATGTTACCTCAGGTTAAAACGTCTTATGTTAGTCGAAAACTTGTCGAAATATATGGAACAAACAATGGGATAAGAATTACCAGAGGAGACCTTTTATGCGGGAGCTTGTGAAATGGGTCTACAAAAGGAATCATGTAGCACACATAGTCTTTCAAGTATTTTGGCTAATGTTTATCATGATGACTTTGATCATTGGTACCATAGATTCATTGGTCCCAACACCATCCCCAGAAATGACAGCACTACTTTCATCACTGTTGCTCCCCTTGGCTGGAACATCTTCATGAATAACTTCTTGGATGACCTAATTCTTGGATTTGACCTCCGCATCTTCATTATATATTACACCACCAGGTATGCTGGGGGACTATCTCATTTTGAGTATTAGTAGTATTATGTACGTAAGGAAAAATCTTCTCATGAAATACAACATTTCGAGATACATGTATATGATAAAAATATAAAATAATTCAAAATTGGAAAATGATTCAAACCGGGAGCAAAAAATTGAGGACCAAATAAATATCAAGTTGAGGCCTGTGTGAACAAAACTTCCTTAAGGTTTTATCCACCTCCTACTGGTGCTTGAGGACTGCTGACAGATAACCTCCTAAGATGCAACAACTCTGTATAGCCAAAGGTGGTACTCCTATCGACTGAACCTCCAAACCGAACTAACTTAAACCTCTTGTGCTTAATTAAGAATGTGTATGTATGTATGCGAGTATGAATGCCTAGAACGCTAGAGTGCTAGAATGCTTGTATGAATTTTTCTGATTAAATGACACTGGACAACACCTATATTTATAGAACTTAAGTGCCTATTTCTATAAGACATGTCCCTATCTCTTTTAGACTAAATAAAGGTTGTGACCTTTATTTCGAATTTCAAAAGACATGAGTTGCAACTCTTTAAGGAAATTAGACATGACTGTTGGAAGAATTAATTTCAGTCTCAAAATTTGAAATTTGAAATAATCCTAACAATAATTATACAAAATAGTTATACTTGTTTTCTTGAACAAAGATATCAACATGCTTATTGATGAAAGGACAAACACTTATTTTTCTTGAAATATAGCGTCAAATTTTGTTGGAATAATAAAGGAAGAATCTTTTTCTTAATTATAACCACAGGCTAATATGCGCGTTAAACAACGGCGGACCTATGATATAGGACACACAGGCCTTAAGCACTAATATATTAATAAAATTCAACATAGTTTGAGCATACACGTCAAACAATGCTAGGCAATCTTCTATAAATTTTGAAACAAATCAATTCAAATTGTAACTTTAAAATGAATTCTATAATGCTACTGAATTATATAGATAGAGAGACTAGAACCTGAAACCTTAAGTATGTTGGAATTTTACGTGCACCCGTGTATTTTATTTATTACAGTAGCATAATTTAATATTAAGCAATCAATATAAAAATAAACATGTATAGGATAAAAAATAAAATAATTCAAAATTGGTAATAGATTCAAACTGGAAGCAAAAAATTAAGGACTGAATAAATATCGAGTCGAGGCCTGGGTGAGCATAGCTTCCTTAAGGTTTTATCTGCCTCCCATTGGTGCCCGAATATTGTTGACGGACAACCTCGCAAGATACAATGACTCTGAATAACCAAAGGTGACACTTCTATCGACTGAACCTCCAAACTGTATCAACTTGAACCTCTTGTGCTTAATGAAGAATGTGTTTGTATATATGCGAGTATGAATGCCTAGAACGCTAGAGTGCTAGAATGCTTGTATGAATTTTTCTGATTAAATGATATTAGACATCACCTATATTTATAAGACTTAAGTGCCTATTCCTGTAAGGCATGTCCCTAACTCTGTTAGACTAAATAAAAGTTGTGACTTTTATTTTGAATTTCAAAAGACATGGGTTGTAACTCTTTAAAGAAATTAGACATGACTGTTGGAAGAATTAATTTCAATATCAAAATCCAAAATTTTGAAATAATCCTAGTAATAATTATATAAAATAATAATAATTATTATTGTTGGATTATTATTATTATACACTATCCACCCATTCCCATGTCTAGCTCACTCTTTAATTCAATTTGCTCATTCAATACTCATTAATTTTGGCACTTGGCTACACTAACAACATCTTTTCAATGAGACAAATTGATTAATTTAAGTGCCAAAATTCTAATACATTTAGTCTGTTTATTGAATTGTCTCTTCACAAGGGCCTCAAATTCTATGGACCACTTGCCTAGCTCACTATTTTCCTTCATCAAATAGGACCACACAGATCGATAAAAATCATCCATAATAGTCAAAAAATAAATGTGGTCCACAAGATGAAACAACACGTTAGAGTCTCCAAATATCATAGTTTACCATATCGAAACTTCCAATACTTTTATTAATACTCAAAGAGAAAGGTGCATGCGTTTGTTTAGCATAATAACAAAATTCACAATCATTCAATTTATTTTTCATAGAATTACCACCATAGATAAGGGAAAGATTTTGACTTGAGGGATGTCCCATTCTCTTATGCTACATGTTAAAATTATTTTCTCCAGCAGCCATAAATGTCCTATAAAGATCCAATTGCCTACTCTCACCTTATTCTATAGCTCGCCCATGCCAACCAGGCTTTTCAAGGTGCAATCCTATAGTACACAAAATATTCAGCAAAAAACACAATGCAACGTATATCTCAAATCAACTGATTGATAGAAATTAGGCAGTAAGTGAGACCTGGGACAAAGAGAACATTTCTCAAGACCGATTGAGGGGATAACACCAACAGCCTGATTTGGTGGCTATTACTTTATCACCATCAGGAAGACCGATAGCTGAAGACTTAATATTCATAACAATTAACATCAAAAAGTAATTCCAATTCTACCAGCATAAGATTTGATGCACAATGTCCAACTAAAAGAATCCTCTTATTAAAAAGTCGCTTTGTGGTAGTGGATGAAGACTTAAGTAAAGTAATCGAACATTGTATTTTGTTAGATATCAATCTTGTCTCTTGCACACTAGTTGTATGTTCACTGCTACCTGTGGATGGTTAAGATGTTTGAGCAACCACGGTATAGGCAGAAGCACCAATTTGTCCTCTAGATAGTCCATGTCTCTTGCGCCATCTTCCTTGTCTTGCTGTTCCTTAACTAGTCGAATATAAAAAGTTGGAAGTAATTTTCCACCACATGTCTACTCTGTTTACTGTGTGTAATCATAGGTCGACCAATCTTATTACTGCTAAAAAAATTTTGAGCATTATTTTGTACTGCCAAGGCTACCATGTTGTCTTATCATTCTTATTGCTTGCTACTGGTTTATGTCGTTCCTCTTGTGTGACCATAGCACAAACACAATTCAAATTGAGTAAAGAAATCCATGCTAAGTATTTGAGATCGAATGGTAGAAAAATTATCTTCAAGTCTCATTAGAAATCAATATGTCTTCTTCTCTTCACGTTTCCCAACAAGCTCTTGAGTAGCACCTCAAATGCATCCACATGCATAAATTGGCACTTTAGAATAATTGGACAATTCATCCCACATTCCTTTCAATATTGTGTAGTATGCAAAAACACTCATATTATGTTGTTTGACACTACCAATATCATTTTCAATTGATACATTCTTAATACATTTCCTATGGGGAAGTGCTCATAGAAATCATCATACAACCTTTTCGCATTCTAAGAAGATGCGACATTGGATTGAAGCATGGGGTCAATAACATTGAAATCCGTGCGATCAACATTGAATTGCACATCATCCATTAGTTAGCTTTGGGTATCATCATCAGGCCTCACAATAGCTCTATCGATGGAGCTTAATTTATTTTTTGCTTTGAGAGCATTTCTTAAAGATTTTGCTTGTAAATCATAATTCTTTTATCCTTTCTAAACACACGAAGAAATCACTACACAAGATGGCTAGATCATAGTTATCAAAGATGAACACCTTTGTTGCCTATGGCGAGAGGTGACAAGGGTGAGGAAGATAGCCTTTTCCCTCGCCTAGACAAGGCAGTTCAGAAAGACGATACAGTGGCACTCCTTTGCTTGTCTTTTTTCCAGGCAAGAGACAAGATTTTGTGGAGCTAGTTTTTTCACAAGTTTCCAAAGGTCAGATTTCAAAGGAAAAAAAGCTCATATTTAGAAAGAAAAAAAAAAAAAAGAAAGAGAAAAGAAACAAAATACACTTAAAAAAAACCCCAGCAAGCTGATGACAACTTAGCAAAGGAAAATAAGGGCGCCAAAATAAATTAACCTAATTCTTATCTACCCTTCCCAAGTCTAAACCAGCCACTACAACACCATATCCTGGCGACTCCTTTCAAAAACTCCTTCCCAGCAACGCCTTTAGGACGACCATTTTTCAGTGACCTAAAACCCAGGTAAAGTATGCAGTCACTTCAGTTTTTTACTGTTCACTCAGTCTCTCTCTCTCTCTGCCCCCCCCCCCCCCCCCCCGTTCTCTCGTTCCTGCCTTGATTTTTTATATCTCTGTTTCTTCTTTGTTCGCTTATCTCTACCATAATTTATTTCTCTTTATTTTGCTTAAGGTTTGTTTCCATTGCATGCCATTTTTTAATCATTTCATTCATTTTATTTTATTATTTTTTTGGTTCATTGAATAAATTAAATGAGTTTCTTTTTTGTTTTCTTTAAAATTTTATTTCTCTTTCTATTTTCTAGAATAGTTATTATAACTTGAATTAAAATCTGAAACTTGAATTAATTTTTTTAAGTCTGAAAATTTGAACTTATTTTTAAAATCTAAAAATCTGAATTTGATTTTTTAAATATGAGAATCTGAATTTATTTTTTAATTTACGAAAATCTGAAATTATTGTTTGAAATGTGAAATTTTTTACTTATCTTTTAAAATCTAATATTTTGAATTCATTTTTTAAAATTTAAAATTTGAAATTTATACTTTAAAATTTAAAATTCTGAATTTATTTTTTAAAATATAAAAACATGAAAATTTTGAATTTATCTTTTAAAGTCAATATTTGTTATTTATTTATTTTGACACCCGTGTCTTTATTTTGTTTTGTGCATTTCCTAAAATATAAGTTCTTAACATTTGAATTTTTGTCATCGTTTTGTTTTACAGAATATAAAGACTAAAGAAAGTATCTTCTCAAAATGCCAATAGAAAGGATCTCGCATGGAATTATGGAACTTTGCCACCAAAAAATAGGAATTAGGTCAAATGCAATTACTGTGACAAAAAAATAAATGGAGGGATAAACAATTCAAAAAACATCTTGTTGGAGGATTCCGAGATGTAAAGGCTTGTCCAAAATGCTCTGAATTGGTGAAAGAAGAGTTGAGGGAGTATGTTGAAAAAGAAAGAAGTAAGGAAAAAAATGTATGCAATACCCAATTTTGATGAAATTCATGAAGAAGATCAGTGGGAAGTTGAACAAGATTCTATAGCATGTGGAAAATGACCTACGTCTTATCAATCTCGTGCTTCAAGTCTTGCATAAGATCAAATGGAAGTTTTCCAACAAAAAAACGAAGGCAAATTGGTATTGTAAACTGGTTTTTCTTCAAGATGAAGTTGAAATTGAAAACCAAAGAAAAATGATGATAAAAATCCAAAAAAATTAGACAAATACTAGAAAAAATGAGAGATAGTGTAGTGGAAAAGTTTGCCATGTGGATGTACGACATTGGAATACTTTCCAATGCTTTTAACTACAATAAATTTAGTCCTATGATTGAAGCAATTGGTCAATACGGTCCTGGTATGAAGCCCCAAAGTTATAATGAGTTAAAGAGTTACTTATTTGAAGGAGTTGGAGTGCATAAAAGCAACCTTGAAAGATCATGAGATAGAAAGAGAGAAGTTTGGTTGCACATTATGGCTGATAGGGGGAAAGATCAAAAAAGGAAGGGCATTGATAATTTTTTTGGTGAATAGCCAACGAGGAAGCATGTTCATGAAATTTATTGATGCATCAAGTTATGCTTACATTGGTGATAAAATATTTTAGTTGCTTGATGAGTTCATTCAAGAAATTAGGGAAAACAATGTTGCCCAAATAGTGACAGATAATGCAAGTTAGGTAAGAAATTATTATTTAGTATACTTTACATTATTTTTTAACATGACTATATTATACCACTCAACTTATTGAATTCATTTTCTTGAACAGGAAAGTTGTTAGAGGCAAAATACCTACATTTGTATTGGGCTCCATGTGTTGCCCATTATAGACCTCATATTTGAAGATATAATCAAATTCCCTAATTTGAAGAAAACTTATGAACAAACAGTCACTGTAAATGGGTACATTTACAACAAAACTCTTATTTTGAATTTGATGAAAAAGATAAGGGGCAAAAGGAAATGGTTAGACCGACAAAAACATGTTTTGCAATTGCTTTTCTCATAAAGACAAGCTAGAAAAAAAATGTTTACATCAAAGAAGTGGACTCATAGTAAGTTCCTTAGGGAGGCACAAGGTAAAAAAATTGTAGATATCATATTTATGCTTTCTTCTTGGAACAATGTTGCTTATGCTGTTAAGTTGGTTGGCCCTCGACCCTCTAGTTAATGTGTTTTGATTAGTAGATGGTGAGAAAAAGGCTTGCAATGGGATATATATATGTGTGTGTATATATGAGGCATAGATCGAGTTAAGGAGACAATTGTTAAGACATTTGGCCACAAAAAAAAGCATTCAAAATCATTGATGAAAGATGGTCCATTCAGCTTCATCAACTTTGCATGCAACTAGGCATTTTTCTGAACCCACAATTTTTTCACTCAAACCCATAAATACATCAAGATGAAGAGGTTATAAGAGGGTTGGTTACATGAAAGCATACAAAAGATTGGTGTGTGATCCTAAAGTTCTAGATGCAGTTTCTGATGAATTAGATTTCTACATGAGAGGTGAAATGATGTTTTCATTGCCAATAGCTGTTAGATGAAGGATTTGTGACACAAAAAGTCTAGGTAACAAAATTAATCTATTAATCATTCTTGTTCTTTAATTAATAAATTGTTTGATCGTTAATTAATAACTTTATTATTTTATTAACTTTTAGCTGAGTGATGGACTACATATAGGTCTTCAACACCAAATCTTCAAAAGTTTGCCATCAAAGTTTTTAGTTTTACTTGTAGTTCCTCTGAACGTAAAAGAATTTGGAGCATGTTCAACAAGTAGCTAAAATACTATTATGCATTTTAATTTAATTAGTTCTTTGAGTTTTATATGCATGTATATACTAATGAATAATTTATTTTAAATTTGTGTAGCTTCATTCAAAAAGAAGAAATCGCCTGGAGTAGCAATGCTTGAATGAATTAGTTTTCATTAAGTATAATAGAACTTTAAGGCATAGAATTAAAAACCATGGTACAATTGATCCAATCACCTTGCCAAAAATTGATAAAAGTAATGAATGGATGATTGGGTGTTTGGAGGAGGATGAAAAAGAAAAGGACGGCCCTGTATTCGTTGGGAAGATTTAACATGTGGAGATGGTGCAAGAGCTATTGGAGTCGATAAGCTAGCTATAATTATATATCTGGTCCTAGATTTACTTCTATTGAGAATTTAGAGACTGCAACAGTAGCTAACCTTAGGGGAAAAAAGAAAATTAACAGTTTCACCTTCATCACCTCATCTCGTAGATGAAGAAGAGGAAGAAAACAACTTTGATGATCGTAAGACAGAGTTGGAAGAGTAAGATAATGACTGTTATAAAAGTGGTAAAGATGATGAAGATGATGTTGATGGGAGTGATGATAATAGAGGCAACTTTGATGATGACTTGTTTGATTAGATTTAGAACTTAGGATTATGGATATTTGATGCTTTTTAGTTTTCCTTTAAGACTCTTTATTTGTGATGATTTGCACTTATTGCACTTAAAACTTGATTGAATAACTTGAATTAGATTTTATCATGTTATATTTATAGCATATCCTACATGTTCTCTACTCTACCTATATTGGAACTTATTAAATATATGCTATATTGTATAGATTTTTATTTTAGTGCCTTACATAAAAAAGGCATGCGACTCTCTCCACACCTCACATCGGGCACTAGAGGACTTGCACCACCTTTCGCATTAAACAACTATGGGCTAAGATGTTAGAAATGATGAATTAGTTTGATTTTATATACCCGTCACTTTATCTTTGTTCGTGCCGTCTATAATGATAGATAAATAAAAAACTGTCAATTGAACTTATTTTCAATTTGTATTTTTGTATATCCTCCTATTTTACAAAATAGAATTAGATTCTTGGATGGATGCAAATATAATGCGATTGTGAATCAATTTAGAATTTTTTAACTTCATCATCACTCATTTTGAGATATATATATATATATATATATTAACTTCTATTTATTTGATATTACATGAGATAGTTTATAAATCGTAAAAGGAATTCTTATTTTCTCTTTCTTAAAAAACAAAAACTAATATTTCGATGGAAGAATTAGCAATATTAGAGTCCATAAAACGATTACCTATATCAGATAAGTTTTTTATGTTCATTATTTTTCTTATATTTATGATAAACTTAAAAAAAAAAAAAGCATAAATGAACAAGAGATTTATTTACCATAATATTTTTAGGGAACTATTAAATACGTATCGATGTTAATACATTAAAATTTCATATTAATTAAGTGTAAATTATACATTGCATTATTTATAACATCTAACTACTAAATATTAACTGTAGAAACTATTATATATATAAACTCAAACCCAAGACTCATTGGTCTCGAGGCCTCTGTACTCAAGGTTCAACAAGAATTAACTGAAAGTTAATTTGTTAAGCTTAACATCCTATTTACTTGATAATATATGTCTAACAAACTCAAATATTTATTCACTAATATTTGTTAAACGTATTTTAAATGGGATAGATAATGTTATCGCGCCAATGATAAATTATTTTGTAGTGTATCAATAATAAGATTTTACAATACGACTATAAATAACAATTTGCTCCTCAGTTATGCAACAAGTTACACTTTGCCCCCTCAATTATGAAAATTAGCAATTTTGGCCTACTTGTTATACGTGTGCTAACATTTTTATAATATAAAACAAAAAATATATTTATTTATCTTTTTGTATTATTATCATTTTTAACAATTTCAATATATTTATTTAAAATTTAAGAATAAATAAAAAGAAAAAAGTTATGATAAAGAGTTGGGGAAAAAGAAAAAAAGGTAAATGATGTTGCACAAAATAGGATTCAAACTCTGTTCAATAAATTGATGAAATATGGGCTTCTGCTTCTCGATTAGAGTCAAAATTTGAGTTCAAAAAATAAGTGCTTAAATATCTTTTTGTTGTAAAAGTTGGTAGTTATACTGGCTTTTGATGGGTTTGAATCCATTTGAATTAAGGGGCTCATCTTGAGTGGGCTTAGTTAGGTATGTTCAATTACTCTTTTTGGTTAATTATATTAGTCTTTCATTAGGCTTTTACTTTTATACCCTGTGACTTTGATTAGCCATATCAGTAAAATTGAAGAGAGAAAAAATTTGTCAAGATATAATTAGAAATATAATCTATCTTTCTATTATCTTTTAAAATAAGATTAGTTTATCAACTCATTAACAATATATTAAATTAATTATTAAGATTCTCACGTTTTATAAATAGTATAAATAAATGGTTGACTCCTTTTCAACTAATTTGATCAAATGCCAATCAAGTTAGATTCATTATTTGGGAAAATAACATAAATACACTTTTCTAGTGTTGGAATGAAATGATATGCATTACCATTTGTATAATAGCATATTATTATTTTTATTGTATTTCTTAACGTATCTATTGATATTTTTGTAGGATATGGATATATACCCTAAATTCCTTGAGTCTGTGGACTAACTTAAGTTTAGCCTTTTAAATTTAGTATGCCTATTTACTTTTTTTTGGTGGGTTGGAGGTGGGTGGAATGTTCCGAATTGTTGATATGATGGTTTGTTCGATCACAATGAAATTAGTATTGCTACTAAACCTCATTGGAATGATCGAGCTATCAATATAGTGGATCGGGTCAATTAGCATTGAGCTAGAGTATTAGATTGATTTGGAATAGGTTGAGGTGTTAATATGACGGACTAGGCCAATTGTTCACTTGGATCGGTCAAGCCAATCTGTGAAGTCAACTTCTAGTAGTAGACCTTATCTAATACTTTACTAAATGAATAAAGTATGACACAAAGGTGATCGTGATCCAAACGAAAGTTGAGAATTATCATTCAAATAGTATTGGACAATTAAGAATAAATTATTGTGATTTGTAGGAATAAATATACAACTATTTTTGTTTATTGCGAACACAATTAAAGTACTTCAACTATTTGTAAGATTCTAGACTACAAGCTTAAAATAGGAATAAAATAAGCACACATCCAAAATCTCCATCAATACCATAAGTGCACTACAGATCCAGCAGATGAAAGGAGTAAAGTGTATATTCTCATAGTTAAAGGGGGTATATTATTATTTAAATAATAGTTTAGGGAGTAACTTGCAACCCAAATAAAAGACAAAGGAGCGGAATCCATTATCTGTACGCAAATGGGTAAATTAAAACATGTGTCAGATGCCATTAGGTTGGTCAAATGGCATTGGGACCAAAGAACTGCCAAAAAATGGTTGGTTGTTAGCCCACCAACTTGCTGTTTATCAAACAAAAAAACTTAAAAAAATAATAATAAATAAAATAAAAATGAAAGGACCACCAATTGGTGTCAACACTTGCAAAAGTTGATTCCAAAATTCTTACACGCCTCTTCACCTTACTACTCCAGAGTCCACCATTCTCTAGCGCCGGATACAACCAATACGTTTTAGGTCATTTAGAACTGGCCAAAAAAGAATTTTGGTATTTTCTCTTGTATTTATAGATTATGGTCTAATTGTTCATGTTAAAAAATAAGTCAACAGTCTTGGGAATGCTTCGTTATGTTTTATGGATGATTATGTAATATAGTTTTGAGAAAATGAATTTTGGGAGTAAGGTTGATGAATGTGAAAATGATATTGGAGAATGTGATGAATTTTTATTTATGTTTTGAAAAATAGTTAGAAAATATTTTAGGGAATGTTTGTATATTTGTCCATATTTTGGGAAAATATGTTTACTTTAGTAGTAAAATCAATGTTTTTCTATTTGAAGTTTGGGGTGAAAATGAAATTTAGTAATATATTTTATGTCATAAATATCAATAACATTATATAATATATATGTACGTATATGCATATATATGGAAAAATGGGGGGTTTTGGTAGATAATAAAGGAAAGAAGAGGGTATTTTGAGAAAGATCTATTTTGACATTTTGAAGGCAAAATAAATATATATTTGATTATGATCTTTTAAAATAATTTTATTTTGCGTAAACATAACTAAACATTACCTATATTTTTGCTTATACTTTTGTTAGATTTATGAACTTGCAAAGTTTTAAAAAATAGTTGGCTCTACTTGATGGTCTCGAGACGGTGTAAATTTTACGAAGCCTAAAAAATTATGAATTTTTTATAATCACAGTTATATGTATTAATTTCATATAAATTCCACCACATATGTTAATGTATTATATTAAAACTTGTTTTTGAAAAATTAAGAAAAGTTCTTGTTTGATGACGGACATATTAATAATTAAGAGGGTGTTCGGGTGAACTTATAAGCTTTTCAAAACATCTTACAAGATTTTGAGAGCTTATAGAATGTCAAAAAGTATTTGATAAATTTTTAGAAAAAAAAGCTATAAACTCTTAAAATAAGATGTAGAGAGTTTATAATTTTTTTAAAATTTTTTTTAACTTATTTTTAAGATTTTAGCAAATTCGTTTAATTTTAATTATAAAATTATCATTACAAACATCCTATAAGATACAAATTTTATTTTATTCAAATATTTTAAGAACTTATTTTCTTAAAAAAATCTAACAACCCTTTTAAATAAATTTAACCAAACACCCTCTTAATCATTAAATTTCATTGTTGTCTCCCTACAAAATAAACACCAATTTGTGAGCATATTTACAAAATCGAATCCTTTTGTTTTCGAAATTTGCTTGTTTAGCCGTCAAAGGGGTGCACAAAAGAGAGAGGAGAGAAATAACAAAATAACAGCTTGCTTGTTTATCCCATTATTTTCAAAGTTGTTTTTAGGATGTAAAATTATAATTAGGAATTAAAATTTACAAATGGATAATCATTATAAAATTTCATCAATATAAACAGATTGATTATGATATTATTGAAGATCAACCATAATCGTCCCCTACCAATATGGGAAAACCACAATAGATGCTTTAACTGTAATTATCCTCAAAACTGGATGCCTAATATTTCTTCATTATATATTATAACTATCCAATCAATTGCTCTTGCATTTGCAACTTCCTCGGTAGTCCTCCTTTCAGCGAAAGTCTCTCCAACACTCAAATTTCTGCTAATTCAATCCCAACGAAGAGGTATATACACACTCATCTGTGCGTATATCTTTTGCGTATAAATGCTTCTGTGTATGTTTGTGCTTCTATACGTATCCAGACTCACTTATGCTCAATAGAACTGCCTGAGTTCGGAAAGGATTCAATTGCTTGATTAGCTTATCTATTCTTGATATTGATTGTTTATGCAGAATTATTGCAGCTGATTGTAGCTTGGATTTTGTTAGTTCTCGATGCTGTGATTAGAATCCACGGATAGTTCTGTCTGTGCGTCAGGATTTTTGAAAATTTAATTGATCAATACTGGTTAAATCTCGATATGTATGCGTATATTTTGGATAATCTTTTTTCCTTTAATCTTTTGTTTTGAATTTATGGTGTGATTTTTTCAAAGATTTATTTAGTTATGTTTGCTGGGTTTAATGATTGATATTTGGGAATAATAGAAATTTTAGTTAGATCGTTTTGGCCAATCAGGTCATTGTGCTATAAGATGTAATGGATTTGTTAAACGATCTCTTTTGTTATTCTTTAGTGTCAAAATGATTGTGATCATGTGCATATAGTCTAAAAATTGGTCGGAGTTCTGGTTCAGGTGGAATAGTAAACAGACTATGACGATTTCCATAGTTGCTGAAGAGATGGTAAGAGGTGGATGATCACTAAAATTGAACTTGTAATTATGACAGAAGGGAACGGTGATGGAAGGGAGGACCAAAAACTTTAGACTTCAACCAGCATGCTAAGCCCACTATGAATTTGTGGATTTACAAGGGGTCAGATTGTGAAAATGTTAACTTAATGCATAAAATTAGTTCTTTGTATCTAAGGTATAAAAATATCTTTAAATTTGTAGAATATCATTACAAACAAGATGAAGTCACTGGAGAATAAAATCTAAAACGTTATGAATGAACACATACATCAGGCAACTTCAGTTAAATGGCTCCCTTTGTTCTACATCTAATATGGTGCAGCCACTCTATGTTTCTTTTCCATTAGTAATGGAGTGGTTATATTACTATAGATTGATCAAACTTTATGTCAAGTGGATGCTTGTTATCCACTTCGGCCTCTGACATATTTACAATGGAAATTCTTCCATGGGTATGTAGGCAAACTGACATTGGCTGTTCCTGGCAATTTCGTTATGTCTTACGTTCTTGTAAATATTGAGCTTCTTCTTCTACATACTAATGCAATCTTTAAGAGGCAGAATTGTAGTTATAGTTGGTTGATGACTGTATTTGTTAACAATTATCAAACAGTAGGGGAGTAAGGGCTTTGAAAACTTTGCTCAATATCACTGACCTATGATGTTATGTTTTTTGTGCAGATAAGGAAAATGATGATCAAGGCGTGGTGTCTTCTGGCGGATGAAAAGATAATTATATAGAGATGGGAGGTTGTTGTTGCTGTGCTTCTAAGAGTTCTGAACTTAATAGGTCACCACCATTCTTTCATGTGAGTGCTATCTCTTGCTTCATGTCAGTTGAGCTTTTGCTTTAGTGCAACTCTCACCTCTAGCTTTATAATATAGGTTTAGGATCAATTTATTTTATTTTATTTTATACTGTTATCTTTTTTGATTGTTATGGTAGCATGCTATCTCACTGGAAGTTAGCTGAACACTAACATACTTTGAAGTTGGGATTTCGAAATCTTGTAATGGAACTAAAAGAAGTCAATATTTTGATGAAATCAGCAGTTCTTTGCTGTTGTATAGCTGCCAATAAGCTAGATTTAGAATGAATCTTGATAACATAACTTCTTACTAAAATTGGTCTTTCTTGTTGATATGTGTGTTAAGTCTATCAAATTTAACAAAACAAGGGTGAATTCCTTAATTTCTGAAAAAATCTAGGGAGCAGACTCTCTTTTTGCCTTTAAATTGTGAACATCATGGCTAAGTGTTGGCTAGGAACTAGGAATGGTGACTATAATAGTTCGCGAGGGACTAGGAATGGATCCGGAACCAAAGCTCTGGGAGAGCTTTGTGCAATCTTTTCACAATTTTGGACATTAAATTTATATTGGTTTAAGTTAAATAGTAAAATTCACACTCATCATTAAGTCAAACTTTGACTGTTAAAATTGAGTGAAATATCCATCTACATCTTTCTTTGTCTTGAAACCTTTATTAGAATCAAGTTGTGGCTCAACAAGATTTAATTTTCATGCTGCATAAATTTCAACATTCTGAAAAAAACACAGAAGAGAATAAGCAACGCACTTGTTACAATTACAAGCTAGATCATCATATAGTGCAAGGAGGGAGCAAGAGTGAGGAGGTGGATGAGGGGTGGATTTTGGGCTCACAATTTGGCAACTTGTGAATAACACCATAGCAAATTCTTTCTGACCACCAATACACCCCACCTCAATATTATTGGAGTATAGAATTCGGACTTATTGTGCGTGGTTTGGGCTCGTGCCAGGGGAAGTATTGTGGTTTTGACTCTTTTGGATTGGTGTGGCTAACCTTAGAAATCCACTTGGAACTATGTGGTTTCATAGAAAAACCTCCAAAACTTGGGAGGATCCGGGCCACTCCTAGCCATCTCATTAACCCCTTCTGAACAAAAACCAGACCCCCCCCCCCCCCCCCCCCCGCCTGCACGGGAAAAAAGAAACTAATCACATACAGTAGCAGTCAGATAGGGACAGAACCTTAGGTTCTGTAATATATATTAATCAGGAAAATTCCATAGAAGTTAGTTTTTACACATCTAACATCAACTTGTCGCGTTTCTCTTGAAAAGACTAGCATGTTGATGCTTAACTTCTTATGATTTCAATGGAGGAAGAAAGATTGCAACAATAGTGCCAACATTATTTTCTTGAAATTTCTAGAGGAACAGCTTAAGCTTTTGATGAAGAAAATTGTTGTTTCGAAGTATTGGAGATGAGTCACATGGTCTAGTTAATGTTTTTCCTTTTATTCAAAGAGAACTTGCCGTTGTTTTTGTGCTCAGAAAGCTATGGACCTTTTCTTTTGTGGAACTTTAATTCCAAGATGTAAACTGAGTTTGAACCTACTTGAAATACTTAGGTTTTATGCGGTTATGATATTGAAGAAATTTGGTGATTGGAGTAATAATGGGCCTATTGAGTTGCTTTAATTGTTGTATGAATTTGGCATTTTGCATGTGTTTTATTCTTTGCATCATGCCTGTCACGCCCAAAATCAAACCATGTATTCTAAAATTGAAACGTGAAACTCAATCCCAAAATAAATACTATTAACTCTCCAAAATCATAAAGTTAGACAAAAAACTCAAAGTACTTAAACTAATTCCAGCTAATCTTATAACTCAAAGAGACAAAGACTCAAAGTGCCAATACGTAGCTCAACTAAAACAAAATAAAATACATAATAAGTAAACATAGAACTAATAAGCTAATGGGAAATAAACTAGTTTACTGCAAAATTCCAAAGTAAGACTTCAGTCTTGATTCTCATCATAAGCAGGATTTACTTCCTCACTAAGGCTAGGATCTAAATCTGTCAGAAGGAAATTAAAGAAAAACATAGAGTGTGAGTAAAAAACTTAGTGGATGCCAAGTGTGTGCAAAATGAGTTCGTGAATTTAACATAATAATAGTGATGCCAAGATAAAACATTCGAGAAGAATATAAGTGGAAATTAGTCAAGTGTTAAACAGTAATAAAACGAGAATTCAGTAAACACTTCATAGGCGTTCCAGTCAACCTTGTGATTCCCACCGTAACAATCCCTTATTGCTCTGGGCAAGGTGCGGCCTTATCAAAAGAGTGCTTGAACCTAGGTCCTCGGGAAATCCTACGACCTACCTTAGCCACAAACGGCTTCTTTTGTGCACTGGAAGGGATTAGGCCATGGGGGCTTGGAGTTCAATTGGCAAGCCCGCTGCTGCCCGGTAAAGTCCCCCGCACATTTAGACCAAGTTGGATTCAACTAACAGTAACAATAACAGTAAAAGTAAATTCAGTCATCAATTTTGATTATCGTTTTTAACTGTTAGTCTAAAAGCATACCAAAAATATATATATATATATATATATATTAAAAGAGCATGTCTTCTTTCATCTAGAAATAAAATAAGAGAATTTTTATTTTTGTGCGCTATGGAATACACATATAGTGCAGTGTAAAATAAAAAAAAATTGTCAATAGATTACGTAGCATATATTCTTTTGGGTTTTAAAAATAAATACTATATAATACTTATAAGTTTAGGCACTCACAGTACTTATCAGTAGGATCGAGGACCAACCCTGATGTATTAAGTTCGACATCACCTGCTATCGCAAAAGTAGTATTCATCTCGGTTAATATCCCAATTTGATTCATTCAACCCCAAACCCTTCAAAGATAACTGATAAAATGTCCCATCAAGATCAACGAACACAATTCTAATTAAACTTAAATTTTTGTTATCTAATTATTACAAAATCTCCACTATTTCTATACACGGATGGAATGTAAAATTCTAATTAAACTAAGCCCCCTACGTGTAGGCATTAAAATTCTTCACTCAAGATATAGTAATTTGATAGATAACAACGACATATCCTACCTTTGCTTATACATCCGTGTCAGATTATATTAATTAATTTCAAGGAAAACCTATAATTTTTCAACACCGATATCAGAAGGACGTCCACACGTGCATAACAACTCAGGATTTGGCAGGACATATAATAGTTATGTATTCATTAAATCTAAAAGAAAAATCCTTATATCCATGAATAATTGACCCTTCAGCACAAATTGAACCCCACTATCAAATGAAATTGGCATGGCTATCAAAGTTCTACACACACTTTATTATAGAAATGAGCAATTATATATGCAGAAAAGACAAAAAGCACATTCCAAGCACTAGCCACCAATTCTACCACTAGATATATGAAATCAGCACTAACACAAATTTTCCTTAACTAATTGTGAATCACTAATCAATCTCTTCAATTAATAATGGATCGGTAACCAATTTCAAGGTACTAACCAACTTGATTTCTTCTAACGGGTCTGTGCAGCTGCTGCCCTCTTGTCTGATCTTCTTCTTCCGTTCTTCCTTCCCCTTTTTCTTTTCTTTTTTTTGAATTCTGAATGTGTAACTAGGTTTATAGAGTTTAGGAATTATATGTATGTATATACCTATAGGAATGAATTTAGTTCAATTAGGACTCTCATTATTTTCCTTCTAAGACTAGGATACCTATTAAAACTCTAGTGTCTTTATTATCAATTCCTAAAGTCTCAATGATTCAATTCCTAGTAACAATATAATATTAATTTAAGAAAATTATAACTTGTTTTCCCAAAAATTGAAATATCTAATATCTATATTCTCACTATTTAACCAAGAGATAAATCTAGTGCTAAATATATATATATATACACACATATATATTACATCTTCTAGCTGTTATAACAAATAAATAAAATTAAAAGAAAATAAAAATAAACATAGGATAAAATAATTAGTTAAATATGAAAGAAATTCTAAGGCATTACAATGCCACTGTTGCACATTTCATTATCTGTTTTTAAGTTAAAGCTTATTGGCAAAGTGTGGTATGAAATTTAGTATGTTATTTAGAGGATAAAAGCACCATCAGCATTAGTATGCAAATGGGGAATAATGATTTTAGTGTCTTGTGAATTTCTGATCATATATTAAAACTTCTATTGAGGCAAAAAATGGCTGAACGGAAAATCATAAAATTTGGAGATCATTTATAAGTCGTGCAGTGATCTCACAAATGAAGTTTTCAAGGCGATTAACAAAACTTTAATTTTCTTTTAAGCACCAACCAAAATTAACAAAACTTCTTCAGTGTGTCCTGAAATTTTATCAAGAATATTTTCTTTAGATATAGACTAATATATCCTTGCTTTATTTTGGTTTTCAAGTCCAATCCATGCTTTATTGTGTGAAACAATTAATGTAGTCTTATTAGGGGTGCAAAGTAGTTGAATATGACAAAAATTTCAGAGTTTTAGCTCAAACTTGAGTATAATATTACGAGCTTGTTTGGTATCTGAAAATAAAATTAAAATTTTGAATTGGAAAATATGAATAGAAATAATTTTGAAAAGTTTTCATTATTTTCTAGAATAATTCTTTGCAAAATAGTTTGCCGAAAGAAAAATTTTATTTCAGATTTAATTATAAATGGAGGTTTACAATTATATATTGAAACAAACAATATCATATAAAAAGTACAATAGAAATGAATTGAACATGAAAATATTTTTAAATATATTTAAATCAGAACAAATAAGAAGTTTTGAAAAAGTGCATGCATTAATTAAGCTGGTTAGCAGAATAATATAATCTATTACTGGTGTATATTTAAAATTATTTTATAGATAGTACTACACCTATCGGAGATTTATCAAACATGCATTAGACCATATATACACCTATGAATACCCTTATGGAATTATACATTTATTGAAATTATAAATTCATATAAATATGAATTTTTCATTATTTCTTAGAATATCATTTCTACAATTAGATTTGTCATTGTTTCTTAAAGAATTATTACACAAATAAATTAGTTGGAAGAAAAGATCTTATTTTGGACAAGTAATAAATGAATTAATAGACATATATCAGAATAAAAAATAATTTATAGAATTAAATAGAGAATGATTATGAACAAATATATTAAAATTAGATAATACAACTTAAATATCTTACTCTTAATAATATTTACAAAATATAAGAGAAGACAAGAAAACAAGTTTTTGATTGATCTTATTTGCAGAACTATATATTATACAAAAGGAATTCAAGTGCAAATTGTACAGTGTATTGGCGGAAAAGAAATTGCACGTTGCATGGACTTCCCCTACAAACTATTCAAACTAAAATTGATTGTTGCTTGTCTGTAGCTTGAACTATCTATAGGGTATTAGATATCAAAATTTGGACTTTTATAGAGGAGGAAGAGGAATAAGAAAACTTTAATTGTCTTTGCCATCTATCCATTCATTGAACTAAAACAAATCGTTGGAATATATATATATGTATATATATGGACTTAGAACACAATCAAACTTTCACAGACATCCTGTAGGAGATATATGTTACCAAGAGCAAGAATGGTAATGATCGGGAAAGGGCAATAGAATTAGCGAGAAGGACTTATCTTGAAGCTACTCTGAAAGAGCTAAAGCTGTCCTCAAACACATTCACACCTTCTAGAAGCCCCCCGCCAATGGACGGTTTTGCCATGAGAAGTTGATGCTAGAGCGATTATGTTTTTCTAGTCCATTTATCTTTAACATAATTTATCTCGTATTAGTGAATTGTATAATCGTTCCTAGATGTCAGACCTGCATCTAATAGCATGTTTTATTTTTATTAAATTTAATATAATTTATATGTGTAACAAAAGTTAATGCAGATTAGAAGAAATACGTTAAAGTACATTTACAGATAGACATATATTGGTAAAAATCTACATTTGCTAAATAAAAATATTAGATAAATATACTGGGGTATTATTATTTCTTTAATATGTCATTTTTTTACAATATATTGCCAAAAGAACTGTTTCGTACTAGATTGTGAAAGATACTATTAAGAATTGTATATGAAAATTAATAATGTAGTCTATATAAGTAAAATGAGAATGACTTGAGAATAGATATTAAGATAAGATAAATAAAATCATGTATAATATATTCAATAATTATTTATAAAACATATAGAGTTATAAACATCTATTAATTAAACTTATTTCTAGAAACATATTACATAATATCTAGGAAAATATATCACTAGGTGTTTTTTGTTGTTGTTGTTGTTGTTGTTGTTGTTGTTGTTGTTGTCGTTGTTGTTGTTGTTGTGTTATAACTTGTGAAAGTGAAATATTGATTGATATAATTTTAATGTCGCCCATTATTTTTAAAATTATTTTGATATATATATTTATATAAATATTTTAAAATTCTTAAAAGACCTCATGAGCCAGCTTCCAAGTTTATAAAACTTATAGGTGCTGGAGTTTGATTCGCAGCTTGAGCTCATGAAGTTAACTCGAGCTCGAAATACCTCGAATTTGAGTCAAGTTGGCTCGACTAGCTTCCTCATACCTAGGTCTTGGCTTCTCCTGCATCTGTCTCGTTTTTAGAATAAGTTTTACTTTTGGATAACCTTTCTTTAATCTTTCTATGATCACTGAATAGCAGACACCAGTACACTAACTTCTTTTTCCCTGTCACTACTGATGTTTATGGTGTTTCTTGGTTTGGCTTTCTTTTTTCTTATGCTGTGAGTAATGCAATTGCATAAATATGAGTTCTATCACCCTCTTCATGGAAATTGATATTGCTAATATGAGTTTGATCTTTCTTCATTGACATCATTTGCTTTTCTTGCGGGGATGCACTTGCTTGTAGAATCCAGTGTCAGAAGAGAGCGAGCCCTTGTCGTCTCGCCATGCAACAGTATCTTCCCTCTCTACTGGGCTTTTGGTTGATACGAATCTAGATACCTCAGTTCCAGACACTTATCAACCACCTCCGGCACCTATACCATATGAAATATGTGCAAGGTGCCCACCTACACCATCAGGGAATCAAGAAGGCTCTAGATATAAGAGTGAAGTGGCTCTGGAAACTACTAACACAGAGTCTGTTGATGACACTCACGCTGGCAGCACTTTGGAAACTAAGGTAAAGAACCTAGAATCTGGTGAAAAGGCAGAAACAAATATTGAGCTGGAAGCATCCAAAGAAAAAGATGACGAAAAGTCAGATGAACTTAAAAAGTCCAGCGAACCTGTCATTCCACCTCAGCAAGATGAGGATGATAATTGTCCCATTTGTCTTGAAGGTACTATACAATTTAAATACCTGCTCATGTTTAACTTAATAATGATCTTTTTCTAGTTCATTTGACCTTGACTTCTCTACTCTGTCTGCAGAATATGATGCAGAGAACCCAAAACTCCTCACGAAGTGCGATCATCATTTCCACCTTGCATGTATTCTTGAATGGATGGAAAGAAGTGATACCTGTCCTGTGTGTGATCAGGTTTACTTAATTGCTTTATATATTGTGATTATCTAGATCTATTTACCCCAGAAGCACTGAAAAAATTCTGCTTGTGTTATTGGATGCAGGAAATGGTTTTCAGTCCTGCTTTAGGATGACCGTTATTAGAATACTACAGATGGTTTCTTTGCTATTGCAATTTAAATGATCTAAAGCGATAAATGCATCTGCTTGGTTTTGTGCCCTGTTGTTTCCACAGCCTTAGTAGTTTGCTCATGCTTTCTCCTGAGATGTCCGTTTTATTCATATACCTCAGATTTGTGCAGCTTTGAGGATCAGATTAAGGAGAGAAGAAAGAAGAATCTGAAGAAATGATTTTGACAGATGAAAATTTTTGGTAAAGAGTGCATACAGTTTTCTAGTTTCCCTGTGTACATACCATTAGGAGGTTACGACATAAATACAAAGATCGGGACATTGAAGTTGGATCTGCTTAAAGGATGGGACTTAACTATTTTGTTGAAAAACAAAAAGCAGCATTGACTTTATGCTTGCAGTGACCTGTATTGCTGCTGTCCTCCTGCAACCCATGGTTTGCTTTCTTCCCATTGAACAATTTCTATACAATTTGTTTTGTTGGTATTTTACACTTAATTGAAATTTGTTGCCCAAAGAACCATGCAAGTTCGAGGTTAACATTTTGTGCAGTTTTTGTGTGGTAATTAGAGGTAGAAAGACATGGTTGAATGGATTCATTTGTACAGAAGTAATCTCATAGAGAATTGGTTGATACTGATTTGCTGCTTCTTTCTTTTCCCTATTTTGTGCCAGCTTACCCCTTCTTTGGGTCGATTCTTTCGAGCTGGCAAACTTCTGCAATACAGCTACATGTATTGTCTTGCATCATGTTTTTGGATTGGTCTACTTTTGATGTTTCTATGACATTGAAACTGAAACATGATTGGGATGGGACATCTAGTAAACGAAAAGAAAAGAGAGTTGTTGAAAATGCTTACGAGCAAACGAAAATCATTATTCAAATGGGAATTTGCTATGTTCTTATCTACGGCCGCTAAAAGTGTGTAGGGTTATACCATCGTTAGCAGAATGAAAAATAGGATTTCATAGCGTCAATAATACTTTCTCAACTGTTTTGTTTCATGTGGATGCAATATACGAGTTCAAGTTCTACAAGGATTGGTGGGAACAATATTAATCTTCTGTGGCGGTTCAATGATGAAAAAAAAAAAAAAAAAAAAAAGGGATTTTGTGCAAATTCTTGATTTGAGATTTTATTTTCGAGTCTATTATTTTATTAAATAGAAAAAAAAATTAATCATCCGGTAAAGATTAATCTAAACCAATCCATTATACATACGATTCAATATGCCAATTATTAAACAACTTATTAGAAATACAAGACAACCAATTGAAAATGTCATGGAATCCTTGCTCTTGGGGGATGTCCTCAGTGATGAGGAACATATATTAGGGTGTGTAGACATATCAATTTTTGCTCAATTGGAGAGAGACATGTATAAAATAATATGCTAGTTATTAATTCAAAATTTTCTATTTATCTTGAAATTTATTAATTTTAATTCTAAAAGATAAATAGTTAATTTTAATTAATACTCTAGTATTTACTTTATGCTTAAATCAAATATTGATAAGTATCAAAGATAAAATGTCTATGCCTATGGACCAATCAAATGAAAGATATTTGATCTTATCTCTTGATATTTGATATTATCTTATCAAAGAGATAACTATGAAAGAAATTCAAGTCAATTTGGAAGTCTTTCATCAAGCATCTATATAAAGGTAGTGACCAAAGCTCATTTGACACACAACACAAATTCCAGCAAGCGAGAGGAACTTTGAAGGAGTTCAGCAATTCTCTCAATCAAATTTAAGGAGATTCACGGTGTTCAAAGCGTTCTTTGTGGAGCTCATCATATTCTGGTGTTTGATTATGGATTAAGGTGCGGAGCCTTTGAATTTGCGTTATTTTATTCAAATTAAATTCAAGGAGATCCATGACGTTCAAGGTGTTCCTCGCAAAGCTCATATTTTTTGCGTTTGATTCGAAATTAAGGTGCGAAGCCCTCAAATTGGTGTTATTTCTTCAAATCAAATTTAAGGAGATCCACGGCTTTCTTTGCGGAGCTCATTAAAATCAAGATCATATTTGAAAGGAAAGAATCAGATGATTAGATTAGAGATTGAATCCACAATTGATAGATTTTAATTTTATTTTATTTGTACAATATTTATTTTCTTGTATTTTTTTAATTGCAAACAAAGAAATTTGCGCTTACAAATTTCTAGCGCGCCCAATGGGATGATCTCTACCTCTCATCTCTTTCCTACATCAAGATTGAAGTATCAAATGGCCACCAACAAGACTACTGCATTGAAAACTACTATCTCAAATTCCTTAAGTCCTGAGGCAAAAGGTGTTGGTGTCATCACAAGAAGTATATCCAAGAAGTTCCAATCATCTTCGGAGGTGGCTCCTTCACTTGCTGTGGAAAAGGTGTTGCTGTATTTTATTGATATGAATAAAGATGGCGGAGACTCAAAGGAAGAATTTGCATCATCCATTCCCCACTCAACATCAAATTCCTCAAATATGACGATGGTGATGGTGACAAGTGCTACAACCTTGAAGGAATAAATTGCAATTTTGACGAGAGCCATTGAAGGACTCACGAAGTATGTCTAAGAGCGAGACTTTCAAATCTCCAAATTGATGAGCAAAGTGGACAATTTTGATGCTAGTTGCATGGTGGAGAAACAAATTAAGGCTCAAGACGAAGGTAAAACATTCACAAGGAGACAATCAGCCAAAAATAAAGAGATTACAACAAGAGAACTATAAGTTTTTGTTGATGAACTAATTCCCATTGACCTATTGAAGGAGTTTATCATAGGGACTATCAAAGACAAGCTCGGTGGAAGTTCAAAGTCGTCTATGACTTATTCAAAGCCATATACTCAAAGGATTGATAACTTGAAGATGCTGATAAATGACCAACCACCAAAGTTTCAGCAATTTAATGGCAAAGGCAACCCAAAGCAGCACGTGACTCATTTCATTGAAACTTGTAATAATGTTGGGACATATGGAGATCATTCGGTCAAGCAATTTGTTCGATCATTAAAGGGCAATGCTTTTGATTGGTATGTTGACTTGGAGGCACACTCTACCAATAGTTAGGGGCAACTGGAACAAGAGTTCCTTAATCGTTTCTACAATACTCGAAGTACAATTAGCATGATGGAACTCACCAACTCTCACTAGTGAAAAGAACCTGCCATTGACTACATCAATCGCTAGAGAAGTTTGAGTCTTAACTGCAAAGATCAATTATCGGAGGCTTCAACCATTGAGATGTGCATCCAAGGAATGCATTTGAGTCTTTGCAACATACTTCAAGGAATTAAACCAAAAACTTTTGCAGATGTGACAACTTGTGCACATAATATTGAAATGAGCATAAATTTTGAAGAACAAGAAAACAAGTAATGTTGCTGATGATGAAGAAGATGTTAGAGGCAATTAGGGTGTGATTAATTGTGTTTCCATTTCTCATTTCTTAGAGGAAATAGTGAGGTTTTTTTGTTTGTGAGGTAGAATTTTTTTTATGAGGTAATGATTGTTTGTGAGGTAAAAGTGTAATAATTACAATTGATGTGACAGGTGAGAGAAAATGAGGTGGTGATTGTTTGTGAGAATTTTTGTGAGAAAAAAGTTGTGAGAATGTGTTTGGTTGTGAGATTTTTTTTGAGTGAAATTTGTAAAGTGATGATTGATTATGAGAATTTTTATGAGAAAATTTTAAGAGATGTTAATTGGTTATGAGTTTTTTTTATGTAAGCAAATTTATATATTATTTATATATACAATATTGTAGAATAAATTAACATTAATTTATTATTATCTAAAATATTTCGTATATTATAATGAAATTTAAAATTGAATAAATTTATTATTTTATTTGATTAAAATTTGTAAATTTTCTGTGAGAATTTAATAATTTATATATTGAATATAAATATAATATATTCATGCGATAAACATATATTAAATATTTAATAATAAAGTAAATATTGCATATATACTAAATATTCATTAAATATATTTAATATATTCCTATATTTTTCGTTAAACATTAATTAATTATTTATTAATATATATTAAAAATAAATTCTTTATGTATATCTATTAAATATATATTAAATATTACATATAATGGACAAATTCATTACCTATATTAAATATTAAATATTTACTACATATTCGTTAAGTATTTATTTTAAAATTGTACTATAATTTATCTGTTAACATGTTATTTATTTATTAAAAAATATATATACATATTAAATATATATTCTTTATGCATATTCATGAAATATATATAAAATATTTAATCATATATTAAATATTAAATGTGCTATAAATTCCTTAATTATATTTAAAATACTATTATTTTTTAAATAGTCAAACAATAGTTCTTATTTCTTTATAAAAATGAAATTTAATATATTCGTATTATTATTTATAATACATAATATATAAATGTCAAATATAATTATATAATATGATATAAATTTTATTTAAATAATACAATATAATGTGTAAATATAATTATATAATATGATGATAATTTTATTTAAATATATTAAAATTTTATGTGTAAATATAATTGTATATTATGAAAACAATTTTGTTTAAATAATAAAACATTATGTGCAAATATAATTATGTATTAGGAAAATAATTTTATGTAAATATTAAAATATAAATGTAATTTTTATGTGTAAATGTAATTATATATTATGAAAATAATATTATAAAATATTAAAAATTTGTGAATAATTATATTATCAAAATAATTACATTTAAATATAAAAATATTACGTATAGATATAATTACATACTATGAAAATACATTAAAATAACTATCTTAAGAAAATAATAAAATTTTAATATAAAAATATTATGTGTAATTATAACTACATATTATGATATAATTTCATTTAAATGTTAATATATACATGTAAATAATTATATGATGAAAAAAATTATTTAATATAAAAATATTATGTATAAATATAATTATATGTTATGAGAGTGTGATTGTTTGTGAGGTAAAAGTGCAATGATTATAGTTGATGTGATAGGTGAGAGTGATTGTTTGTGAGAATTTTTTGTGAGAATGAGGGAAAAAATTTCAAAAATTTTCCAAAGAGGAGAGTAGGAATTTTCGAGAGAAATTCTGTGAAGTGGAAATTTTTTTCACAAGCAAGCACAACTTTAATTTTCATCTTCAAATCACAAATGCTCATTGATAAGACTCTAAACTGCCAATAATACTATCAAATAAGAGTAGAAACTATCTAAAATTCTCAAGTCCGCAAGTATCTAAATTCGAATTCCCAAGTTTTCAAGACTTCAAATCTATGGATCAAGTCTTCAAGTCTCCAAGTCTTCAAGTCAAAGGCTCAAGTCTATAAATCTCCAAATACAAAACTCAGATTTTTAAGTCTCTAAATTCAAGATTCAAATCTTCTAGTCTTCAAATTCCAAATGCTCCTTGATAAGAGTCTAAACTGTCAATAATGCTCCCAAATACGAGCATAAACTATTTAAAATTCTCAAGTTAAAGTCTTCTCATGTGATTCTTGATAAGAGCTTAAATTGTCAATAAGGCTCCTACATACGAGTATAAACTATCTAAATATTCAAAGTCTCTCCATGTGCTCCTTGATATTAACTTAAACTTTCAATAAGGCTTTTAGGTACGAGCATAAACTATCTAAATATTCAAATTCTTTCCATGTACTTCTTGATAAGAGTGTAAACTGTTTATTAAGTCAAATTCAAGTAAACTCCTTGACATGAGTATAAATTTTCAATCAAATTCAAGTAAACTTCTTGACATGAGTATAAAAGGTCTATTCAAGTTACATATGCTCTTTGACACACGAGCCTAAATTGTATGTTACTCCTAGCTCGTATGAGTATAAACTGTGTGTGGCACCCTCATCGAAAAGATATTTACTTTGAATTATGTTATAACTTAACCCTTTTATTGGGTAACATAGCTCAAGGATTGCTTCGAAGATGTTCTTATTACAGACGCATGTGAAAAGTGGAGAGAAAAGGGAAAATTCTCAAATGCTTCAAGCCTAGGCCTCTTTCGTGGATGATCGACATATCTTTCGCCAAGTCTTGAAGTGGGGGCATTTGTAGACATATCAATTTGCCCAATTGCAGAGAGACCCATATAAAATAATATGCTAGTTATTAATTCAAAATTTTCTATTTATCTTGGAATTTATTAAATTTAATTCCAAAAGATAAATAATTAATTTTAATTAATACTCTAGTATTTACTTTATGCTCAAATCAAATATTGATAAGTATCAAAGATAAAATGTCTATACCTATGGACCAATCAAATCAAAGATATTTGATACTATTTCTTGATATTTGATATTATCTTATCAAAGAGATAACTATCAAAGAAGTTCAAGTCAATTTGGAAGTCTCCTATTAAGCATCTATATAAAGGGGGTGACCAAAGCTCATTCGACACACAATAAAAATTCCATCAAGTGAGATGAACTTTGAAGGAGACCAGCAATTCTCTCAATCAAATTTAAGGAGATCTGCGGCCTTCAAGGCGTTCTTTGTGGAAATCATCATATTCTGGCATTTGATTCTGGATTAAGGTGCAGAGCCCTCGAATTGGTGTTATTTTATTCAAATTAAATTCAAGAAGATCCACGATGTTACAGGTGTTCCTCGCGGAGCTCATATATTTTGACGTTTGATTCGAAATTAAGGTACGGAGCCCTCGAATTGGTGTTATTTCTTCAAATCAAATTTAAGAAGATCCACGGCTTTCAAGGTATTCTTTGCGAAACTCATTAAAATCAAGATCATATTTGAAAGGGAAGAATCAGAT
The DNA here is from genome assembly GCA_018894105.1 of Jacaranda mimosifolia. Taxonomy (NCBI): domain Eukaryota; kingdom Viridiplantae; phylum Streptophyta; class Magnoliopsida; order Lamiales; family Bignoniaceae; genus Jacaranda; species Jacaranda mimosifolia. The sequence goes on from CM032119.1 coordinate 34,266,486, forward strand.
GATTAGATTAGAAATAGAATCCACAATTGATAGATTTTTATTTTATTTTATTTGGACGATATTTCTTGTCTTATAATTTTGTTTATTTCAGACAAAGAAATTTGCACTTACAGGGTGCAAGTGCGACTCGCAACTGACAAAAAAAAAAAGTAAGAAAATTGCTTTCCAGTATGAATGATCAGTACGTACCAGTGAATAGGAGAGAATGGAAGAAGTAACTTCAAAAAAATAATAATAAAACCATTGCATACAATGTGGTATGATTTCAAGTTCTATAAGAATAGTTGTTGTAGTAGTAGTCGTCATCATCATCATCATCATTTAAAAGAATATAACAAAAAACCTTACATGTTCAAGTTCTATAACATAGTTAAGGACAACTCTATTTTTTAAAATATATAATATATATATGTATGTATATATATATATATAAAATCATACATGCAATCTATTGATAAACATTCTCCTTAATTTTCTCATTTATGTTTCAGAAAATTTTTCTTTAATTTTGCTTTAAAGGAAAATTTTCTTATAGAACATAGTTAAATATTTATGTGAGAATTGCGAATAACCCCCCATGATAATCCAAATAGGAAAAAAATTCTTAAAAAATAGAAATGCAAAAATTCACATTTTGTTTTCTAAAATCATGCCAAAAACCCCCTTCAGGAGAAGGAGTGAATCACATGCACCTTTTTTCACAATTGTTTAAGGTTTTTTATGTATAAAAAATCTATTATACCTTTATTTACATCACCTTTTGGATTTTTTGAAAAATGAATTAGTCAATATAAAATAATATTTAATATTTACAGAAAAGTATATATAAAATATTTTTTTATTATATTTATATATTTATATCAATACATACATATAAATTCATATAATAATATAGCTATACTACTAATAAAGCACATATCCTCTTTTGGGTATGTTTTTATGTGATATATCTAAAATATTCCTACTTTTTTTTAACCCTCATAACTATAACTTATGTAATAACTACTACTTACAACCTACACATTATCATTTTACCATAACTTTTTGTCATTATTTATATAAAAATTAAGTAAATATCAAATATTATTTAAAATGCTAATATTATACTAAATATAACTATTTATTTTATTTATTATATATTGTAAAAATTTTAACACATCTATCGAATGTGCCAAAATTGCTAGTATATTATAATCTCACCGCCCCACCTCACCAAAATCCCCCGCCTTGCCCTCTCCAGCCGAACTTATGCATATTATGTAAAATATATAATACATATGAGATATAATATATATATATATATAAGCCCCACCTCCTTTCCTCCACCCATCCCCACCCCATCTGTAAACCTCTCACGGCAATTGAATTTATATATAATATATAACATACATAAACCCCCCCCCCCCCCCCCCCCCCCCCCAAAACTTGCCTCCAATCCCAAACCCCTCATGGCTACCATGACAGCCATATAAATATATATATATATATATAAAATTAGGATTGTCAATGGGTCAGATTCGGATTGGATCATGCTGGACTGGAGTCGGAATCCAAAAATAATATGTCAGATCTAAATTCGATCCAAGATTCATCGGATTTATAGTTCATATAAACATATCCGGATCCAAATAAAACTCGAAAATCCATTGGATATCCAAAAAAATTCAATTTTGAATATTTCAAAAATCATCATATATTTATTATTTTTCTAAAAATTTAGAATCCAAATTCAAAACAATCATCCTTAAAAAAAATACACAATAGATTACTGAATAAATTTTCAAATCTATTGATCACTTAAAAGCAACAATAGAATTTAACTTAATCACATGCATTCACCAAATCATTACATTTTAGGCTCCGTTGCTGTTAATAGTACTTATTTGACATTATAAATATATAGTTATATTTGATTATTTAATCAACTAAATATAGACTCAAAATTTTATATAAAAAAAATAATTCATTTTGATCAAATCGAAATTTGCATTGCCATATTATTGCATTCGGCTCCTACTTATTATCCTTCCCGCATCATTTTTTGTTATAAAAAAAGAGAAAGAAGTGGTGTAATTATGATGTAAATAAGCTCAAAATCTAACAATTTATATGAAAAGCACTTGATTTGATATATTACATAAGAGTTCATTACTTCCTTTATCCAAATATCTACATTAGCATTATTATAGAACCTTGTGTATACATATGTATAATACTATATATATTAATACTAAATATATTCGGAATCGAATTAATGGATTAGATCGAGCCATATCCATATTCGCTCTATTTATTTTGGATTACGAACTTTTTAATCGGATCATATCTGTCGAATTTTTTATCAATTAAAATTTTAAATAATCAAATCGAATTTGAATTAAAATATGCTCCATTGACAGCCCTATATATAATATCTATATATTTATGTAATTCACATATATATATATATTTATATTATAAACCCACCAACCTTGCCCCCACCAAATTCACAGTCGCCCCCACCTCCATCCTTAAACATTTAGATCTAGTCAGCGACAGCTGTGTTGAGGTGGCAAACGGTCGCCATACATTTCTCCACCATACCACCATCCCAACTTACCTCCAAAACATCGTGGTTGTCATGGTTGTGACCGTGTTGATGCTAGGTGTACAAGTGGGGTGGTGGGGGATATTGGGACGCTATGTATAACGAAGCTTTGGCTGACGATGGCGATGACAACAATGGAAGTAAGTAGTTGGGTGTGAGGTAGATGGAAGAAGAGAAAAACAAGAAAAAAAAAAGAAAAAGAAAAATAGAAATAAAATGTGATAATAAAAAATATTTGAATTGAATTGAAAATATATGAAAGAATAAATGTAATTTAGTCTTTATATACTAAAATTCGGTTAAATGTGCGGACAAAAAATAAAGAAGTGTGCATAATTTTAGGGGAAAAAAAAGTTGGATTTTTGCATATTTTTTTTAACAATTTTTTTTTTTGTTATTTCAATTATATCATGGGTCATTTGCAATTCTCCTAAATATTTATCGGAATCCACCCATGGGGGTTAGAGAGGGATCTCGAAGAAAACTTTTGCATTAATTGAGTTCATCCTGACTTAATTATTTCGTATATTTTTTCTATATTCTTCTTTTTATGTTTTTCTCCAAGTTCTTTCTTTTTTAAGCTTTATAAAATATGTAGATTAAATCAATTAGACTGTTTAATTAATTATTTTATTGGTTTTCCATAATTTGTTTGATTTGTTTTGTTAAATGTCATGCATGTGCTTCTTATAAGAGCTAAATTTTTGTTCTGATGCGTTCAATTTTTGGGATTACTTTTGAAACTAATTCAAGGGAATAATTTCAAAAATAACCGCAAACATTTTTTATTTAATTTATTTAACATCTTTCAATCAAGTTTAATTTTGAGGCTTGCTTATAAGGAACCTTAGAGAAGGATTAATTCTAGCTTTAAATGGACAAAATCGAATTATCATCACATGATAATATTTGATTGCCATTAATAATATTTAATTCCATGCGCTTTCTAAAATTAATTAAGTTATTTTTGAGCTCTCATAATATTTACAATTGACAATTCTATGATATATCTATGGAAAACAAAGGACTTGTTTGTCCATATTTTCCCAAGAAACTTTCCAACATGGAAAATATATCCAAATAAGCACCAACATTCTCCAATAATATATTGTAGAATGTGTAATAGTAAACTCAAAATAACCCCCAAAATAAACCTAAACATCATTTGTTTCAATCATTTTTGCATTATATTCTCACCATCATCTATTTATCATAATTAGCACGTGCGCGCAAACAAACACTCATATATATATATATATATATACCAATTAAAACTATAAAAAAAAAATTTATTTATACACATGCACGCTAGAAGCCCATTAGGGTTCGATTTCCTGACCTCACACATTATGTGTGAGACTTATGCCATTGGGCTAAAGGTTACTCGGCCACAACTAGACATATATATATATAAACAATTACTATGAAAAAAATCCAATTTCACCCACTTACCCAATAAAAATCTAACTGGTCTAATATTTATAGTAAAAATTGTCTCCAAAATCACTTTAAAAAAATCATTTTTTTGCCAAAACAATCTCCAAAATATAAACAAACAAGCATCACATTCCCCCAACCTGTTATCCAAAATATATTCTGCCAAAATATTTTTTCAAAAACATCCAAAACACAATCAAACAAACTCAAACTCAAACTTAAAATTATACTACTATCAATCTATTTTTCCTCACATCTTATCCTAAATTATCTAGATTTGCCTTTGTTCAAGTATTTTACATGAAAATCATGTTTTCATATAATCATTGATATGGGAAAGTGAATTGAGCCCAACAGGCCCACTAATAAACAGCCAGACCCAAGAACGCAGTAGGCCGCAAGTTATTAGCATCTCTTCAATTGACTATAGTGTGGTCGGGACACTATGATCAATAGGCGCTCGACCAGAATGGTCTTTGGGCCCTATGAGGCCTATATTCGACCAAAGCATGGCCAAGAGACTCACGACAAAAGAAACATCTCGACCAGATGAGGTCCAAGTCGACCAAAGGGCAAAGCATGAGTCATATCGCCCGCCTAACCAACGTAACAATAGTCCAGGTCAATTCCCACGGGAGAAGACTCGACCACATACTCGAGAAGAAGTAGTTGACTCTGTGGAACATTTCGCAAGCAGATTGAGAAGAATGGGAAGAAATGTCGCACCAAGTCCAGCAGTTAAACAGACGCCTTGAGGAAATTTCAAGGCGAAACACAGAAAAGAACCCCCTGTATGACAACGTGCCTCGGCTCTGCCGCGAGCGGGAGTCACCATTCATTCAAGAGATAATCGATGAGCACATAGCTGGCAATGCAAAGATTCCAACTAGGTTGCGATGATGGTTCAACTGACCCAAATGAGCACTTACTCTAGTTCGAGCATATGATGCAGCTTCATGGGCACAATAAGTAAATTCATGCCAAAATGTTGGTCATGACCCTCTAGGGGATAACATTTGATTGGTTTGTTAAGATGGAACCAACATCCATTTTCTCCTATGATCAACTTTGTGACAAGTTCCTACACCAATGTGCTAGCAGAAGGAAAGCAAAGCTTCCCCTGCACTCACATATATACAGTGAAACAAAATAAGGGAGAATCTCTTTGGGATTTCTTTTCCTGGTTGAACATTGAGGTGTTAAAAATCGACAGCCCTAGAATTGAGTTCTTGATCGATGTGTTGTTCTTTGGTCTTCGACACAAAGAATGTGCCAATGCTCTGGTTAGGGAAAGACCACAATCAATGGAGAAGCTACTCAACCTCGCTGAGAAGTATATGACCCAAGAGGATATAAACAGACTAAAGTATGGAAACCCTGAAAATGACAAGAAGAAAGACAACGAAAAAGACAACAGGCAGTAGAGGGATAGTCATCGATCCCCCATCAAGAGGTTTCACAACTATACCCCACTAAACACTGCCAGGAAAGAGGTCTTGTTCCCCATCCAGAATGATAACCTCCTCAAAAAGCCTAGGAAGTTGAGTGAGACTGAGGCCATGAAGAGATCCAAGAAATATTATCACTTCCACAAACAGAAGGGACATGACACAGAAGACTAGTTCAACCTATATGATGAAATTGAACGGCTTATTCGACAAGGACATTTGAAGAAATTTATTAACAAGAAAGCCAGACAAGAGACAGGCTGGGCCGGCTAGACCTCCGTAGAGAAAGGTCGGCCAGCCTGAGAAGAGATGACAAAGGAAAGAGACAAGCTAACGACCAGAGCCCTACCATATGGAGAGTGATTGATGCCATTTCAAGAGGACCGACTAGAAGAGATTCCAAAACAGCAAGAAAGCAGAACTAATGGAGACTGGAATCGACTAAATTAATACCGGTTGAAATAGTTTTCCAACTTTTCACCAGTATAGAGCCCATCTCTTTCTCTGATTTTGACCTCTCACACCTCAAGCACCAAGGGGCTGATAATAAACTAGATTGGCCCCTCGTCGTATCAGTTGAAATCGCTAACTTTGAAGTGAGGAAGGTTCTGGTCGATAATAGTAGTTCTGCAAACATAATTTTCTTACTAACTTTAAGGAGCATGAATTTAGGAAAGCTTAAGTTCAAAACTGTGCGTACCCCACTGGTCGGGTTCAGGGGTCTGAGATCATTCCTGTATGATCCATTGATCTATCTACCTCATGGGGAGAAACGCCCAAAAGGAAGACACTTATGGTCAGTTATCTAGTGGTCGATGCACCTTTGCTTATAATTTCATAATTGGAAGGCCTGCATTGAATGACTTCAGAGCAATTGTTTCGACCTACCACATGAAAGTAAAATTTCCAACAACTGTAGGAACTAGAGAGCTGCTCTGCAATGTAAATAAGGCCTGGCGATGTTACACTATCTCAGTCGAGGAAACTAAATAGAGAAATCGACCAAAATTGAAACCTTTAGGGGATGTCCCAGGAATGGACCCAAAGAGGGATAGGAAAACAAGAAGAGAAAGCGAGAGGAAACTAGGGTTGAACCAGTTGAAGAATTCAAAACCATAGAACTCAAGCCCAGTAATCCCAACAAGACTACAAAGATTTAGACTAATCTAGGAAGCAACATGAAATGCATGATAGTCGACTTCCTAAGAAGAAACATCGATGTTTTTGCTTAGAAGGCTGCTGACCTCTAAGGAATCGATCCCAGCATCATTGTCCACCACCTTAATATAGACCCCTCACAAGCCTGTCAAATAGAAGACCATGACCTTCAATGCAGAAGTATGCCAGATTATCGAGGAAGAGGTTAACAAACTTTTAGAGGCAGGCTACATTGTAGAGATTTAATATCCTAGTAGGCTGTGTAATATAGTTCTTATCCCTAAGAATGAAGGCAAATGGAGCATGTGTAATGATTTCACTTATTTAAATAAAACTTGTCCTAAAGACCATTACCCACTGCCTCGAATAGATTTATTAGTTGACTCAACAATAGGTTGTAGTCTTTTGAGCATGATGGATGCCTTTCAAAGGCATTATCAAATCTTTATGGCCCTTGAGGACAGGGACAAGACCTCTTTTTTTGTTCCCAATGATTTCTACTATTTTTGGGTCATGCCTTTTGATCTTAAGAATGCAGGAGCAACATATCAAAGATTAGTAAATTTTATACTCAAAAATGAGATTAGACAGACCATGGAGGTCTATGTTAATGACATGATTGTCAAAATAGAAAAAGAAGAAAACCTTTTAGCCGACCTCGACCATACTTTCTTGATATTAAGGGTATTTGGCATGAAACATAACCCCAACAAATGCACATTCGGGGTAAGAAGAGAAAAGTTTTTGAGCTACATGGTTAGTCAAAGAGGTATAGAAGCAAACCCGCAAAAAATATGGGCAATTCAAGACATCTCACCGCCCATAATGGTCAAAGACGTGCAGAGATTAGTCGGAAGGATCATAGCATTGGGTTGATTCATCGCCCGATTAGTAGATAAAAGTTTACCATTTTTCAAAATTCTTAGGAATGCGAGAAAATTCCAGTAGACAGAAGAGTGTGATCAGGCCCTGGTCGACCTAAAGCAGTATTTTTCAACTCCTCCAATGCTTGCCAAGCTGTGACCGAGGTCTTATGTATTTACTCAGCGGTCTCATCGGCAATAGTCAGTTCCCTTCTGGTGTCGACACAGCAAGGCACACACAAGTCAATATTACATTAGTAAAGCTCTGCAAAGCCCAGAACACAACTACCTTGAGATCGAAAAGTTTGCCCTCGCTTTAGTCACAACAATTAGGAAGCTGAGGTCCTATTTCCAGTCGCCCTCTATTGTTGTCCTAACAAACCAACCTTTGAAACAGGTACTATTAAAGTTGGACATGTCAAGGAGACTAACTAAATAGGACATTTAGTTAGGTGAGTTTGATGTCACTTTCCAGCCTCAAACAGCTGTAAAAGCACAAGTATTGGTAGACTTTGTAGCAGTACACATTGACCTCCTCGATGAAGTCGAACCAGATCCATCTGTTTGGACTCTACATGTCAATGGTTTAGCAACTTCCACGGGATGAGGGATAAGAATTTCTCTACACTCCCTTCGCGTTGTGGAGTATGAGTTTGCTAGCAAACTTGACTACCCTGTCACCAATAATGAAGCAAAATATGAGGCCTCTCTTACCGGTATGAGGATGGCTATTGATAGAGGGGTCGAGCAGTTAGCAGCTATTCAAACTCTCAACTGGTCACAGAGCAGTTCAAAGGGAACTTTGAAGCAAGGGAATCCACCATGAATAAATATCTTGCTAAGGTCAAGAAATTGCAGCAACATTTTAAGAAATTCTCCCTTAGTCAGGTCCCCAAATCAGAGAATGAAAGAGCAGATGCTTTATCCAAGTTCGCCAGTTCGATGAGGAGTACTAGGGAAAGAACCAACACATTCTTGGTCCCTGAGAAACCCACCATAAGCAGCCCCGACAAGAACCAAATTTAGGAGATCCAAGAATCAGCTCCCACCTGGTAAGATGAAATCAAAGCTTATCTAAGAGAGGGTAAAGTGCCAGAAGACAAGGTATAAGCTCAAAGGTTGAGAGGTCGATCAACGAAGTTCGCCCTCGATGAGTTTGGTCAATTGTATAAGAGTCTTTCTGGATCCCTACTGAGGTGTTTGACATTGGAGCAAGCCTTTGAGGTTTTGCAGGAGATCCATTCAGGCATTTGCGGTAATGTCATGCTCTAAAATCAAACCATGCAGTCTAGTCTCAAGACGTGAAACTCAATCTAAAAAATAGAAATCATCTAACCCATCATCATAATCTTAAACAAAAGAACACCTTGTATTCAAAATAAATTTAATAAATCTTGCAACATAAAACTCAAATAACAATACTCTAACCTCAACTAAAATTCATAAGGAAACTAACAAGCTAACATCATCAAATGCTAAGACTACTGCAAAAGTCCCAAAATACTTTAGTTATGATTCTCATCGAAAGCGGGTCCACCTCCTCATTAGGGTTGGGGTCTAGGTCTGCCATAAGGAAGTTAAAGAAAAATAGAATGTGAGCAAAGGACTCAGTGAATGCCAAGTGTGTGAAATGTGAATTCAAGAATATATCATGATCAAAAAATACTTAGTGATAAATACTTGAAAAAAAGGGTGAATTACGGCCACCACCCCTGAGTTTTGGCATAATTAAGAAACAGTCCTTCTATTTTCAAAAAAATTACAAAACCCCCCTAAATCGACAGACTTGGTTGTAAGGTGGACGGCAATGGGAAAAGTCAAAAATACCCCTAACGAAAAAAATTAAAAAAAAATAAAAATACTGAAAATTGACTTTGATGGCTAAAGTCCTAAATGCCCCTCTATGTGTTGTTATATATTAAAATTTTGAATTATGTTAAATAGCATATATATTTAAAATAATCTATTTACATAGTTAAAATAACAATAAATAAATAAATAAATAAATTACTAATTAATAAAAACAACAAATAAAAAATTAAGAAAATAAGTAAAAAAAATTTAAATATGTATTTTCAACTAAATCATTTATTAATTAAAAAAGATATATTTTTAAAATGTCATTATATTGTTTATCAAAATAATATTCATACTAAACCAAAGATATTTAAAATAATTAGTATATTTATTCTAATAATAAATCGATCTAAAATAACAATAAATAAATAAATAAATTATTAATAAATAAAAATAACAAAAAAATAAAAAAGTATATTAATTAAAAAATATTTGTTTTTTAAAATTCCAATCCCGCAACCTTCCCCTCCCCCCTCCCTCCTCCTGGCACCCCCACCTCATCCTCCCTTCTTCCACCGACCATGTTTACCATGGGCAGTAGAGAAGAATTTGGCTACCTAGCCATGGCCAGACGGCCCCTGCCCTGCTGCTGCAGCAAGTCACGAGTCGCTTGGCCATGGCCAGGCAGCGAGGCTATGCTCTTACTGCCAGCAACACTGCAGTAGCAAAGTGCCATGGCCAGATTTAGCGTAGCTAGATCTGGCCGGTGGGGAGTTGGGGGGTTTGGGGTAGGGGTGGGGATGGGGATGGGTTGTGTGTATATATATGATATATATGTATATATGTATGTATGTATATACCTATATAATATTATGTATATATCATATTTATGTATATGTATATACCATATATATTATATCTAATATTATATTATATATGTATGTGTATATACAAATGTTTATATATATTTTTTATGCTTTAAGGGCATTTTTGTACTTTCATAGAATGAGATTTTGAAGAAAATTATCGGATGGAAATTTTGGAATTTCACATGACATTTTTAACGACAAAATATAGAAACCCTAATGGCTAGACTAATTTATTGGACGGCAACAAACTTCAAGAAATTTTTTGTAATTTTCAAAAATATGAGGACTATTTCGTAATTATGCCAAACCTCAAGGGTGGTAGCTGTAATTCACCCTGAGAAAAATAGTGAGAAACAGCTACAAACACTTGAATAATAGTGAAACAATTATAAACATTCGAGAAGACAGTGAAAAGTAGTTATATATTATATAGTAGTAAAACAATATATACCGGTTAACATTTTTAATAGGCCACAATTAAATGTGATGATCGAACAATATTTGCTATAACCAGTCAACCTTATGACTCCCACCGTAACAGTGCCTTATCACCTCGGGCAAGGTACGACCTTACAAAAAAAATGGCTTTTGTTGTGAGTGGGGGGAGGGGGTTAGGGCATAGGGGCTTGGGGTTCAACTGGCAAGCTCGTTGCTGCTTGGTGAATTTCCTCACACAACCAAACCAAGTTGGATCCAATTAACAGTAATAGTAGCAGCAACAGTAAATCCAGTCATCAGTATTGATCATCGTATTTAACTGCTAATCTAAAACCATGATGAATAATATCAATAGCTTTAAAACAAATTGCTTTTCTTGCATCACGAAATAAAATAAAGAAATTCATGTACGTAGTGGAATATAATTATAGTGCAGTGTAAACTGAATAAAAGTTTCATGGAATGCATTAGAGTATATAACATTCTCGGTTTTGAATGGTATTATATATATTATATGTAAGTTTAGCCACTCACAGTTCTCATCAATAGGATCAAGGGTCGATCCTAACATCTTAAGTTCTAAAATACCTGCTAACATAAGAGTAGTATTTAATTCAATTAACATTCTAATTTGATCCATGAATTCTAATCTCAAATTCATCCAAAAAAATCAAGACAATGATCAATGAAACTCTAAAACTAATACTAACAAAAAGTTTCTGTATGTCATTAGCCTAGTACATACATACTCACAAACTTATTAAGAATTTGTTCTTTCATACGTATTTTATTGATTCACCCATAAGGTCCTTTCTAGATATCCAATTGGCTCTATTCTTACGGCATTAGAAAGTCAAGAAAGAGTACTAAAACTTTTCTATTGATGTTGCAGTCTAGATTGGCTAATATAAGAGAGAGAAATCGAGTCCAAGAGGCAGCAATGGTACAAAATTGAACTTCTTTAGTTTTTAGAAAGTTTTTCACATGACGCCTTATTGTATTTTGACCATAACTCTTTCTACATACCTCGGATAAAGGTGATTAAGAGTCAAACAGAAACCTAAGAGATGGATCTATGGTTCAACTGTTGGGAGCTTTTTCTAATTCATTCAGAAATAAGAGAAACATAAATTACAATGCTCTTCCCATGCAAAATAGGTGGACAACTCTCAGAATAGAATTTTTGATATAACAAATCATCATATTTCACAACTTAAAAAAAAAAAATCTTGGGTTTTACAATTTTATTAGTTTATTCAAGACAAATTTAAGTTAATTTTCCAAAAAAAATAATTATTAATTAAAACACTTCCATTATCATGGGCAGCAAATTCTTAAAATTCAAGATGGTGATCCAACTCGACAAGCACTAGGCAATTATACTTGAAGATTTTTAGAAAAATAACTACAGGGTCTAAGACTTTAAAAGTTTACAGTAATATTATAAACACATAAAAGTTTCATAATAAAATTTTCAATTAAAAATTCTTTCGTTTCAATGGGTAAATAAATTTTTAAAAAGAAACTATTCAGGCATGCCACTCAATCTGGCAGGAAATTTTCAAAATTTTTATAAAATTCAGGAAAAATTATTTAAACATGAAATTTTGTAGGTATGTTCTAAACACATTGAGTATTGTATATAGAAATTTTGAAATAAAATTACCAAAATTTAGCCTATGAATTGATATAAAACTTTTAACCTTAGAATTTGAAAATAAAAACCTAACAGCATCAACTATTAAGCTTCGCAATTATCAAATGCATACAAAATACAAATACTATGACATATAGTTTAACCAAAACTTATGTTTATATTATAATTTAAATATGGGATCATACCCATGAAGAAGGGAGAACAATAGTCGACAGCATTGAGATTTCTTGGCAATCTTTTTCTTACCCTACTGGTTAGGATTTCTTCAAAGGATATGAATGGATTGAGAACTTTCTAAGGAAAATTATTTTGCTAGAAAATATAAAGGTTTGAATGTCTATCGTAGAGAGAAGAAGTTGTTTGAATGTCATATGGAGAAGAAGACCTAATAAATTAGGTGTTCTACAAGTACTAAAAGTGCTGAAAATTTTATCTTTATCTACTTAGTTGCTAGGTTGTTATTTATTTTGTTTTTAATCTATTTTTATTTTAAAAAAATTGATTCTAATAAATAAGATTTAATTATTTCTTAAATAATTCACTAGTCTCAATTAATTAAGGTTTATAAATAAGAACAATATGGGATACTACTGGTAACCACTCTTAGGGGTCAGTACTGGCCCATAAGGTCATCAGGCATGGATATTTTTGGCCGACCTTTCAAATATGCGATCGACTTTGCCAAGAAGTGCCCATTTTGCTAAGTGCATTCAAACATTCCCTATCAGCCCGCTTCAACTCTGGTACTAGTTCAGATCACATGGCCATTCGACCAGTGAGGGATAGACATTGTAGGCTCATTCCCAAAAGCCATCGGCCCGAGGAGGTATATGATAGTGGCAATCAAATATTTTACTAAATGGGTCAAAGCAAAGGCAGCTCCGAAGATAACCGACTCGGCAATTAGAAGCTTCATGTCGAAGAACATCATCTGTCGTTTTGGTCTGTCAAAGATATTAATATCAGATAATGGTACCCAATTTCAGAGTAAGAGAATGAGATATTGGTGTGAAAGTTTAGGAATTCGACAGCACTTCGCCTAGGTTGGCAGCCTTCATCCGAACAGGCAAACGAAGGTCACAAATAGGACGATTTTGGACCACATCAAAACTCGACTCGAGGGATCCAAAGGAAATTGGGAAGACGACCTCCCGAGCGTCCTATGGGTATACAAAACCACTATTAGAATTTCCACGAGGTATATCCCTTTGCCATCTAGTTTATGGTTCAGAAGCAGTAATCCCAGGAGAACTGATTCAATGTACAGCTCGAGTGATTTATTACAACCCGATCAAAAATAAAAGTGAAAGGCAATTCGACCTCGAAATGATCGATGAGCTATGGTAGCAGGCATACTCAACAATGTAAAGGTATAGGTCAATTATGACCAAGCATTACAATAAAGGCATTCGGCCAAGAAGTTTTCAAGTTGGAGACATTGTTCTCAAGAAACTCGATGTTTCAAAAAAAATTAGAAAACTAGACCCGAAATGGGAGGGCCCCTACTCAATAGCCAAAGTGGCAAAGCACAAATCTTACCGACTATTAGATATGGAGGGGAACGAGCTTCCTTGACCATGGAATGCAGCAAACTTGAAATAATTCTATGTATAAAGAGACTTTAGTTTGGATTCAACTATTCTATAAAGCGTGAGATCTAGTCTTCTTGAAAAACACGCTTTTGTAATTTAGTTTCAAACCAACAAAATCGATTTATATTCAATCTACTTCTTACTCTCAAGTACAATTATGGCTTCTAGCCTGATCACTTCATAAATGATAAAATCATTTAAAGTTGATCATGTAGTCGACCATTATCTTGCTTTCAAACAAATGAAGTCGACTAACATTCGACCATGTCTTCTAGCTTGATCACTTCATAAATAATGAAATCGTTTAAAGTTGAACCCGTAGTCGACCATTACCTTGGTTTCAAACCAACCAATAGAGACATGTATATCGACTCAACGATCCCACGATATATTAGTTTCAAACCAATGAAGTCGACTTATATTAGATCATGGCTTCTAGCCTAATCATTTAATTATGATCAAGTTGTTTAAAATTGACCCAGTAGTCAACTACAAAGTTGATTTCAAACCAATCAATTATTATGTGCATGTTGACTTAAATTCTCAGATTGATCGATGCGTCAGATGAGATAAATTTCTTTCCTTATCCATTTATTTATTTACTTATTTGAAGTTGACCTTGTAGTTGACCTTTATCATGGTTTCAAACAAATCAACAAAATATACATTACTTAGTGAGTTGGAGTAAAAACAAAAGCAAATGCAAAATGAAGATAAGGCAATGGTATAAACTTCAAAATATTGGGCATAGTATTGTAGTCAAATCAAACAAAACGTTACATTATGATGTTCATCACGCCTCTCGAGGTGAAAAAAGTACAACAAAATGAAAAAAACTAAAAAGCAAAAATAGCAGCAACTTCAGCTCGAGCCCGCCCACCTCATCCACATCCTTGTCGAGCTCATCGACAGAGTCCACAGGCACGAGCATCAAAGGACCTTTGACCTCCTGACCATTCTAGAACGGCAAGCTCCCACAAGTCAAAAAGGACCAGCCTCCTCAATCAAGAACGTGCGGCCAACTGTGGGGAAATAGTAGAGGCATCAATTTTCCCATCCTTGAGGTCTAGGGCAAAGTTGCCAACAAACTCGAACTCTTTCCCCACCTCGACCGCCATGGGGTGAATTGGGGCCTCCGCCTCATTGACTGGTGCATTTTCACCATACTCTTTGAGGCGCTCATTTTGGAGTATGTTTAGTCAAGCCTTGTCTTCCTCGAGAAATTGATAGCCCAGAAACTCCAACTGTTTGACAGCCTTCTAGAATGCCTCCTTCGTGCCATCGAGTGTAAAAACGATGCTAGCCTCCTGAAGGCAAAGCTCAGCAAGAATTGTTGCAGCGCCTCCTTGAGTATGCTCAACAGTGTCTTGAAAAACTCATCTCGAGCACACCAAATGGCACTATTATATCCTAGCGCCTGACCAGAGAGCAAGGCCTCCTCAATCTCCGTCCTCGCTTTCTACAGCAGGTTATCTAAATGACTTTTCTCTATCACGGCAGCCATCAGCTCCACATTCTTCTCCTCGACCTACTTTCAAGCTCATTGATCCTTGCCTCAAATGACTTGACCTGAGTCTTGAAAATATCGGACTGTTCCTTTTGGAGCGCCTTGCAATCATCCAAGGCAAGCTCAGCCCTACAATAAAAATTATAGCCCCCATTTCCCGACCTGTAAGATATAAAGATTAGGTCAAAAAGATATATTTATCATAAGCTAAAAGCTACTCGACCATAAACTTACCATGTTGGCATGGTAGGCAAATACCTTCAAGGCGTTCATCCCCTCGAGCTCTAACATCTTCTTCTGGTCCGAGAGGAAGAGACCAGTAGTAATAAGCTTTAAAGGGGCCACCCCTGTCAACCCTAGGCCTATCATCATCGCGGTGTTCGCAATCCCCACGTCGGGTCCAAACCTAGGGTTTGGAAAAGAAGATAGAGGAAATAGCTCCTCGTCAGGCAGCGACCCGAAGAAGGGGTGTTGATAGCTTTCCCCTTCCCATTTTCAACAGCAGTTCTTTTGGAAAGGGGTGTTGGTCGTTTGCAGCCCTTTCTTTTTTAGTTGAGGGGCTAGGTTGGAAACCTTGACCACAACCGGTCGAACAAATGGAAGAGTAGGTGGCGGTGCCCACTATGAAGGAGCACCTTGAGAGGCAGCCTCTCATCGAGCGGCTGCTTCTTGATGCTCCTACACCTTTTGTTGGTGAGCCATGGCCTGCTAGCGTGTGTGGTTCATGATTTCAACTCGATCTAAAAACACAAACATAGATGAAAATTTTTGATCAAAAACTACAAAAAAGAAAAAGTCGACAAGAACAACGCAACTAGAATATGTCTACCTAGTCGAGCATTAGCTGCCATATTCAACCGAGCAAGCGACAAGCCCATTAACACCAGATTTCTCTCTGTTGTATATCCCGACGCCTCCATCTCTCCAAACTCGACCTAATCTCAGATGAAGGTCTTGTTCCATGTTGGATTCTCATTCCCAAGCATTTCAGACTGACCCCTTAACCACTTAATCGAAATATTAAAACCGACCGTGCTAGAGGCACAGCGAAGAAATATCTTTTCTTCCAAGTTTAACCATGGGAAGAATAGGGGGTCACGAATATTTTTCAATGAGGACGAGCAGTAAGATAATACAAGCTCGACTTCTCAGTATGCTAGACTTTCGTGACATGGAAAGATAGAATAGATTGCTGAAGTTTATGAATAAAGGTAGTTGATTGTGTACTAATATTAGAAAAATAAAGTTGTACAAGGTTGAAAAGTAGTTGGGTAATAATTGGGTGATGTAGACTAAAGGCCAATGAGGAGGTCGACTATATGTTGCACAATTGGAAACCTAAGCCCACACTTTAAGGCATCCTCAAACACTATTATACTACCTACGGGAGGTTTATGCATCGTATTAGTTGGCTCGGGGACGATCAACTCGAACTTAGGGAGAATATGATATGTGTGCCTAATTAGTTCTAAGTCACCCTTGTTGACCTCAAATACTATGTCATTGTAGTGGTCAGCTGTAAATAACCTATCTTATGACGCTAGAGGTCGACTAGCCTCCCCAAATGGGTCAACAGCTTCTCTAACATCAACCCTCGTCTCTCTCGAGCTCTCAGAGGAACTCGATCCCCTACTAGAAGATTTGATGGTCTCGCTAATGGAATCACTTACCCTTTCGGTTGACTCCCCAAATGATCGTGTCTCTTCAGAATCACCCAACCTGCCACTACCTCCCCAAAGATTCTAAGCATTTTTAAAGATCTTAAAGGTTGCAAAAAGGAATACTAAAAAACTAAACTATGCAAGAAATGATGATAACTTACAAAACAAAGAAAGAGAAATTTGTGATTCTCATCGGATGCTGTGAAATTTGTAGAGCTAGACTCTCATTGACATGGTAAATGAAAATTTTCAATGCATTATTTATAGCCTCCAGCCAAGGGTAAATCAACTAGAAAAAATGACCGGTTATCAAGCACTTTTTGCGTAACTGCCAATCGTTTCATTTGTCTGCCCAATGTTACTGCCACATTTATTGCATTGAAAACCTAGTTGGGATTTAAAAAGTGAGGTCGACACAAACTTATTGCAGTTTTAAAAATCAGCTACTCCCTCCTCTTTCTCATCGCGAGCTCGATTAGGACTCAGGAGTAGGGGGACTCATGATATGGGGAAGTGAATTGAACCCAACAAGCCTAATAATAATTGACCAGGCTAACAGGCCCAATGATAATCGACCAGACCTAAGAACGCAGTGGGTCGCAAGCTATCAGCATTCCTTTAATTGACCGTAGTGTGGTCGAGATAGTATGATCAATACGCGCTCGACCAGAAAGGCCTCTGGGCCCTATGAGGCCCATATTCGACCAGAGCATTGCTAAGAGACTCACAGCTAAAGAAATATATCGACCAGAGAAACATGAAGTGCTCCCTTACCGCTAGTCACTATCGCATTCAATGCAATTCAACCACTACTCTATTGTATTAAACAAGCTTACAGGCGTGCCTCCGTATTTATGAAGCATGCCTCCACTGTACCATCAGCATACCTTCGCATTAAATGCAGAGATCTTCTCCATATCCTAAAAGAAAAGGAGACGCGACACTTAGAGAAAGTTTTAAGGCAGGGAAAGACCTAAAGGTCCTCAAACAAAGACAAAAGTCCTCGCTGCGTGACCAAAGGCATCCTAAACATTTTAACCTCTCATAAGAGACTATAAATACCCCCATTGAGACCCCTCATAGAGGTATGTTCAATATAACTTTGACCTTCACTCTATCGCTCCATATTCTAGTCAAATTATACTGATTTGAGCATCGAAGTGCCTTAGCCGAGGGCCTCCTTGGCTAGCTTGACGTGTGTTGATTGGTTGCAGGACTCGACCCAGTCCCATCCAAGCACTTGCCTACAACTCATTTTCTGGTCGACAACAGTAGGCCAACGCTCAATCCACTTATACTCAGATCCAAGCATCATCAATCATGGTGACACTTTACCTAAATATTTTGGCCACAATCCTAGAAAAAATTGATCCTTGCAAATAAATTTAATAGATATATATCATCTTAAAAAGATTATAGATTGCATGTTAAACATCATTTTCTTATCACATTTCATGCAACCACCCAGCATATAAAGTGTACTTCCACTTAAGAACTCACTTATACATCAAAGTGACTAATAGTTGCATGCATAAAGTAGCAATATCCACAAGATTTAGGTCAATATTTATGAATTATTCATTTAAGATAGTAGTTTAAAATGAATGATTAAATTGGTCTAATATCGTGCTCCAATCTCATTTTCATATAGCAATATGTTATATTTGAAATCTTCATTCCCATGATTAAAGACAAATCACCACACATAATACATTATAGTCTTTACAAGTAAGAAATTATTCTTATCAAGTACAAACTCAAATAACTTATTTTTTTGTAATCTAAGTTACTAATATGGAACAAAACTTCCATTTATAATACCATCATACAAACATTAAATAATATATCTATCTCATGACGTAAATTTATAAAATACATATGATTGATAATAATATTCAATTTCATGGAAAATATATTATATAATTGGGTTATGGGTCATATGTTCCCTAACATTCTCCTACTTGCCCTCAACTCCAAGTTGCAATATATCGAACATATATCCCTATGAGACTCAAAAGTCTTTTACTTCCCAAGACTTTAGTAAAAGGATCTACTAGATTATCAACTAAGGCTATTCTTGTAACTTGCAACTTCTCCATGACCCACGTATTCTCTAATAATGTGAAACTTTCTCTCTGTGTTTGCTTATGACTTCTTGGTTCATAGAATTAGTCATGGCTAGCGTAATTCAGCATTATCACAATGTAATATGGTTGGTGGCAAACTATATATCTTTTTATGACCTTTATTTTAGTAAGGAACTTCTTAAGCAAATAAGCCTCTTTAGTATCTTTAGAAGTTGCCACACTCAACCTCCATGGCAGAGTCAACAACACAAGATTGCTTTATATTTCTCCAACTGACGACCCATCTTCCAAAGGTAAATACAACCAAACTGAAATTAAGTCTGAGTCTGTGTATCCTAAAAGTATAAGCTCATGAATGTGATATATTATCATGTAATCCCTAGCTAGTTCTTCTCAATTTCATCAGAATATGCTTCATGGCTCCCTAGTGAAATGGTCCAAGATTTGATTGATATTTACTGATCACACGTACTGCATAATAGATATCTGACCATGTACATATCATGACATACCTGAGCTGCCGATCTGTTCTTCCTCTATAGGTCATGTTTTCAATCACTATTCTAAATGAAGAGGCCAGGATTCCATGCCTAAGGTGTAACAAACCCATTTTTTGAATCAACCATGTTTTACCTTATCATCTAATTAGTATATGCAACCTGTGACAAGCTTGCATTTTTTTATTTTTTTTTTGACACTGAACAGAGAATTTTATTCCAAATTAGAAGCAAGTACATTAGTAAGGAATGAGGGAATATAATCTTCCCACACCCCAAGTCAGGTATAGAAACAATGACTCTAGCAACAGAGTGAGCCGCTTGATTCGCTAAATGGTGAACAAAGCTAACTTTACAATTAGTAAGTTCTGACAAAATAATCTTGCAGTCCCTAATAACTGACCCAAAGTAGGAATGATCTACTACATCATTTGAAACAGCATTCACTACTATTTGAGCATCTAATTCAAATAGGATATTAGACATATTTCTACTATTTATCTAGCTTAGTGCCTCTTTGAATGTAATTGTCTCTGCTAGTGCTGTCGAGATAGCTCCTTTATATGGAATAGCTGCTACAATCTGAAATTTGCCCTGATAGTCTCTTGCAATCCATCTAACTCCAAAGCTATGACTACTGGTGTTGAGAGCAGCATCCACGTTGCATTTGATCCAGCCATTAGGTGGAAGTTCCCATCAAGATATTTCCTGCAAATCAGAACGCCTTGCTGACACCTTGTATTTTTCTTTTTGAGCTTCCTATCACTGATGCAAGGTCGAGTTGGCTAGAAAATGAGCCTGATTAGCAGAACCTCTTTTATCTTTCCAAACTACTTGGTTTCGATTTCTCCAAATACCCCATAATAACATAAGCAATTTGACCCCTTCACCCTTACTTAAACCTAAAAAACATCCATCTAGCCATAGAGGAAAAGACTCAGCAGTAAACAGCCTCAAAGGTTCTCTCAGTCGCGAGCATTAGCAAACTTCTCTTGCAAACAAGCATATCATAAAAATATGATAGATCGTCTATGGGCTATCTCTACTAATAGCACAATCAGTATCTATATCAATTTTTTGGAAATTAAACATTCCTTCACAGGGAGACATCATATACTAGCTCTCCATGTCAGATTACAAACCTTTGGGGGAATTGCAATACTTCAATTTTTACTCCACACACAAGATGAATGTAGGCTTGAGCCATTCAAATGATCAGTTCTAATCAATCTATAGCAACTCTTGACTGAGTAGGATCCTTTGAGCTCTCTACTCTATAACCAAAGATCACTAGTCCATCTATTTGAACAAGGGATACCCAATATGAGATTAGCATCACGGTCATTAAATGTTGAAAGGATAAGATCTCTTTTCCAGCTCTGTTTATTCTAATCCATAAGATAATTAACTATTTGGTTTGCAACCTCCAAACTTAGGTGAGAAGACACATGAGGATTATTCACATCCGGAAACCATGGATCTTCGCCAATAATAATAATATCCCCATTACCAACTTTAAGGTAGCTTCCCCTTCTAATTATATTCTGAGTAGAGATGATACTATGCCACAAGAAACTCGGATTGTTACCCAAATTTTCTTCCAAGAAAGATTTACCTAGATAATACCTTGATTGAAAGATTTTAGAAACAAAAGCATCCGATTCTGTTAAGAGTCTCCAACTTTGCTTGCCAAGTAATGCCAGATTAAATTCCCTCAGTCTACGAAAACCAAGAACCCCATATGCTTTTGGATAGCATAATTTCTCCCAGCTCAACCACTTTATTCCTTTGGATCCATTAGAATTAGAATTTCTGCTCTTCCACCAAAAAGCATTCATCATTCTCTCGATTTCCTCACAAAGATATGTAGGTAACAAGAAGACACTCGTGAGATAATTAGGGATCGATTGGGAGATTGTTTTCAAAAGAATTTCCTTCCCCGCCAGGGATAGGAATTTTTTATCCTAAGCATAAACCTTCTGCCAAATCTATTCCTTGATAAACTTGAATATCTCTTTCTTATTCCTACTAATTAGTGACGGAAGGCCAAGGTAGGTATCTTGATCTTCTTTGACAGCAACATCAAGCTCATGGAAAATATCATCCCGAATTCTTTCATCTATATTGGAACTAAAAAAGAGTAATGATTTTTGATAATTGATAAGCTGACCAGATGCTTTCTTATACTCATGAAGTCATTGTTTGACAGCCCTGCATTCTTCCAATGTTGCTTTGAAAAAGAACATGCTATCATCCGTGAAAAAGAGATATGATATAGCCAGAGCTCTCCTTGCTATCTTACAACCATGAAGACTGTCGTGATATTCCATTTTGGAAAGTAATGTCGTCAAGCCTTCAGCACAAAGAATAAACAGATAAAGAGACATTGGACTTCTTGTCTTAGCCCTCTACTAGGAACAATAGCCCTATTTCATGACCATCATGCACAATAGTATCAACAACTAATTCAACACACATCATAAAAAGACGGATGAATTTAGAATCAAAACCCAATATTCCCATCATTCTCCTCAAAATTTGCCATTCCACTCAGTCATAGGCCTTACTCATATCAATCTTAAAAGCAGCCATACCAGTCTTACCTTGAGACTTCCGCTTAAGATAGTGCATAATTTCAAATGCTATCATGACATTATCAGATATTAATCGGTCAGGAACAAAAGCACTTTAAGTAGAGGAGATAACAGAAGAAAGAAGTTTTGTTAAATGATTGGCAAGAACCTTTGAAATGATTTTATACATGACATTACACAGCACAATTGGGCGGAGGTCCTTGATAGATTCAGCACTTGATTTTTTAGGGATTAAAGTGATAAGCGTATCATTCAGTCCTACATGGAGATATCCATCCCGTAAATAAGTAATACATGCCTTATAGATATCATCACCTGCAACATGCCAAAAGTTTTGGAAAAAAGTAGGATTCATACCATCAGGGCCTGGAGATTTGTTAGGGTGCATTGAGAAAACCGCTCTCTTCACCTCCTTATTATTGAATTCCACCAAGAGCTCCTTACTTTGGTTAATGCTAATTTTTTGACTAATACAATCCAGAATTGCCGAGTCCGAACAACTTTGGGATGTGAATAGATCCTCATAGTAGTCTTGAATCAGTTTATCCAATCCATTATCCCATCCTAACCAGTTTCCCTAATCATCATGGAGCTGCTTAATTGAATTTTGCTTTTGTCTGGAAGAAGCTTTAGCATGGAAAAATCTGGAATTAACTCCGTCCCTCAGCCAGAATTACTCAGCTCTCTGTTTTCAGAAATTCTCTTGCTGTTGGAGGACAAATAGATACTGTTTCTGGGCTTCCCAAAATTTGGCAATCGAATCATAATCTTGTCTTCCTCTAAACCGATTCATATCTGCTTCGTAAGTCTCAATTTGTTCCCTAAATTACTTGATAAATTTACTGCCCCACATCAAAAGAGCCTTTCCGCAAATTATAATTCTTTCTTGGATTTCATTCTCAATGCTTTGATTCCAACTAATTGAGATGATCTCTTTACATTCTTCATGTCTAATCTAGCTATTCTCAAATCTAAACAGTTTATTTCTACCTCGGCCGTTTGAACCACTCAGTTGAAGCAAACTAGGCAAATGGTCTGAACTCGCTGTTTCTAGATTTAACACTCTTGCTTCTTTAAAATAATCCAAATATTGTTAGGGCACCAAAGCCCTATCAAGTTTCTCCTTCACCCAGTTATCCGCCCCCTCTCTCTTTCCCATGTAAACTGGTGACCAAGAATTCAAATGTCAAGAAGACCACATCGGTCAATCATGTTTTTGAACCCTTTACATAGCCATAGTGGATGCGGACAACAGCCCCATTTTTCAGAAGGATAAATTAAATCATTGAAATCCCCTGTGCAACACCAAGGAAGACAAGATAGATTCTTAATACTTAAGAGTAAATTTCAAGAATCCCTCCCACAAACCTTTTCTACAAAGCTACAAAACCCAATAAGCCGCTAGCACTATTCTCTTTCCATATGAACTTCCGCGTTAATATAGTTTCTAGAGAAACCAATAATTTTGGCCATATCATTTGTCCTCCATAACAACACCAGACCCTTACCATTTCTGATACTATCAATTACAAATCCTTTTGAGCTTTTCTTTACCAATTAACATCTCTATTAAGAATATAAAATTGAGCTGCTTGGATCTTACAAGATCCTTCAAGATTTGAATTGTCTGTGGGTTCCCAAACCTACGATAATTCCAGCTTAGGATACTCATTGTTGCTGGTAGGCCTGAGCTCCAAGTCCCGCTAGTTGTAGGTCTTTTGGCCCATTAATTGTGGTATTCTCATCACAATTACTGGGTCTGCAATATAATCCAGTTCCTTGGCGCCTGACCCTTCTTCTATTCTTCTACGTTTCAAGTCCAAAACAACCGGCCCAGTTGAAAAGCCCACATATTTTAACTGTTCAACTATAACCAAATTCTTTCCCTACGTAGCTCTTACACCCGCTCCACCAAATCTGCTATGATCTCCAACATTCCAAAACATGCCCCGATTCTATGCATAACTACCCCAATTTTGCGCAAACTTGCCATCCATTTCTATATCATATTCTCTTTCCAAATTTTCTTCATTGCCTTGTAGATTATTCTTCAACAAAGTATGCTAGAGCCATCTTTCTCTGATGTCGTTATTCTGTATCCAATTCTGTGCCTTTAACCAAGAGCCAAAAGGAAATTCAATCGAACTTCTATCTTCTTCATATAATTTTGCACAAAAATATTTCGAATGGCCGATAATTCCATAGAAAATGTAGCAAGTTGGTAATACTTAAAGTTAACCCAAAACCATTCTCAACTTGGCCATTTAATTTTCATTTTTCTTTTGATTGGGTTACAGACATCCATTGAAACTCGAATGCGTAGAAAAGGCTTCCACATCGCTCCTTAATTGTTCTGTTCAGATTCTATGTAGTATTCGATATAATCCCCAACACTTCTACACACTCTCTTAATAATAAATCCAACAGGAAGATCATAAATTTGGATCCAAATGCTTATGTGTGTAAGGCTTACACTCTGCAGTTGTTCTCCTGGTAGGGCTTGTTTCAAAAGAAGAAGATGTTAGTTAAACGTCCAAGGTCCACCCAAGATGATACGTTGCATATCAAGTTCATGAAAAAATTGGAATAGATATGTAGTTTGATTCAATTCCATGATGCTTATCCCTTTCACCGATTGCCACTACAACCATATTATTTTTAAATGTAACAAAGTTAATACTCTTTGATGTCAATAAACGGCCAACTAAGCAAAACTGAGGCTGAATTGTATGTTCTTGTGGTTGAGGCTCTTCTAGTGTTACTCCACCCTCATATTCCTCCTCCAAACACACTCTGGCGCATTAGTCTATCAAGCTTTGCTCCATAGTAAAGAATTTTCTAAAACAACTTATCACAAGATAAGAACAATTGAACTTGTCACAAGACAAGAGAGAAACTTTCGTTATTTTCTATTAGGACCCTCTTCCCCTTTGCTTTAATTTGCTAATATCACAACTTTCTTTTTTAAGCTTGACAAGCCTACATTTTATTTTTACGATCTTGCAAAGCTTGATCCCTAAGACATATATAGCTACTTGACCTAAGTCTTTCATATCAAATTGATTGGACAACTAGATCTTCACTGAGAATAACAAATCATTCCCAATAAACAGGACATCAGACACATAAAATACTAAAAAGCATCCTTCTCATGATGTCTCTTGTACACACATGATTCATTTGGCATTTGCTCAAATCCAAAAGATTTTACAGCTTTATTAAACCTGATGTTCCATAATTTGGATGCTTACTTTAAGTCTGTAAAAGGACTTCTTCGTTTTGCATACCACATACTCTTGAATTTTAGCAATAAAACCATCTCGTTGTATTATATAAATTACTTCTTGAATGTGTCCATTCAAGAGGCCGTCTTGATATATGTTATGTCATATCTCATAATCATAATAAGATGCAACATGTAAAAGTATATTTATGGACTTAAGCATGTCTAGACACGGGAAAGTTTCATCATAATTGATACCTTCTTTCTGAGTATAACTTTTTACCACTAACCTCACCTTAAAGGTCTCTACCTTCCCATTTGCTCCTATTTTTTTTCTTGTATATCCATTTCCATCCAATGGATTTAATCCTTTAGAGGGGTTTACAAGTTGCCAGACATTTTTGGAAGACATTATTTCCTCCTACTCAAATTTCATTATGTTGACCCATTGGTCAACCTGTACATCTTGTAGAGCTTCTTTAATTTATAGCTAAGAGGATCGGAATCTAGGATTCAACCATTAAGTCCTCCCCGAGATATATATGTTAGGTGGTAACAATCCTCCCACTGCAAAAGGCTCTTGCTTCTAGGTTTAGCATCAGCAATTATTTTAGGTACATCATATGTATCATGCATGCATGTTTCAGTTCAGACTAGGTATACTCGAACATAATTAATATCTAATAATGTCATCACTTCTAACATAAGTTTGCTCCTACTCTTATTGTTATTCATCAGGTCATCCTGAAGACACTTAGCATTTGTACTCACAAACACTTGATGATCCTTTCGGTTATAGAAATAATTGCCTCTTGTACCTTTAGGATATCCTATGAACAAGCAAACCTCAACTCTAGACAACTTACCTGGATCTTTCCTTAAAAACATATATGGACACCCCCAAGTTTGAAGATAATTAATGTTAGCTTTCTCCCAATCCATAAATCTACAGGTGTTTTACGAACTGAATTAGAGGGAACACTGGTATAACAGATGTGCAAACATTTCGAGTGCATATCCCCAATATGAGTTAGGTAGAGTAGCGTGACTCATCATGGACCTTATTACAATTTCCATCAGAGATCTATTTCTTCTTTCTTCAACAATATTCTGCCGGGAAGTGCTAATCCCATTTGCGATTAAAAAATCGAAGAACTCTATGGACAGATATTCACCACCTGGATCAGATTGAAGTGACTTGACACATTTGTCTAATTAATTCTCGACTTCAGCCTTGAATTCTTTCAACTTTTCGGAGGATTCTGACTTACGTCTCATTAGATATGCATACCCATATCTTGACCAATCATCCTAAATGTGATGGAATATTCAAAACCTCGCACAGCCTTTATGTTCATTAGTCCACATACATCAGCACAAATCAAATTCAAGTAATTCGATTGGTGGCCCTATTGCCTTTGGCCTTAAAAGCCGTCTTGGTCATTTTTCCTTCCAAATAAGGTTCGCAGACTTTAAGGTCAGAAGGACTTATAAGTCCACTGTTTACCAGCCTTTACATACTTTTATGATTAATTTAATTTGATCGCAGATGCTATTTATATGCTTCATTGGTAATGGGAGTTTTTCTACGCTTGTATTGATTTCGAAATTTCCAACAGAATATTTATTGGGGAATAATAAAGATATACCATCTTTCTATGTGCCAATGCAAATAAAAAATTTATTATGCTTAATTCGAAAACCATGTTCAAAAATGATAGTGAAACAATCATATTTCAGATGACTAACAATATCATTTTGTGTCAATGAGTTAATTCTACCAAGTGATAAATTAGCTCAGTAGTATAATAGCATCATCTTGTCTCTTGTTTGTGTGAGGTTCGGGGTTAAAATTTAAATAAATTTTTTATATGCGTGTGGTATAAATAAAAAATTAAAAAAATGATTAAAATTAAAAAAATAAAATAATAGTAATAATAATAAAACACGACTAACAAAAAATAAAATTTGTGCATATAGTTGGTAACATGAAGACAATCACTAGATCCAAACCAATACCGTTTCTTGGAAAAAGAAACTAACTACTCCTTGTACCATCTCTAAGCATCAGTACTGTTAGGATTAAGCGCTTACCACTAGACCAAAAATTATAATTGTTAGCAGAGGCGCAACTTTATTTCTTTATATATTTGGCAGCACAAAGTACCGTATAAGGCTACGGTTGGTTTGAGGTGGCTACATCCTATAAGCGCTATGGGCTAGGCGGTTAGTCCCCGAGTCAAAGGATGATAAGGATAATAAATCCAACAATCTCCCCCCAGCAACAGCCTAGGGACTCGAATCCATGACTTCGCTTTGATACCAATTGTTAGGATCAAGCGTTTACCACTAGGCCAAAAGCTATAGTTGTTAGCAGAAGCACAACTTTATTTCCTTATATATTTGGCAGCGCAAAGCACACCATTCGGATTACATACATATTCGGAGAAGGAACTATCCAACCACCTTGCCTGGGACTTCCAGAAGTCTACAATATTGGAGTAGGGAGACTCAAAGGAAAATTGTTGTGGCTTATTCAACTTGATAAGTGGAATCCCCACGTCCAGAGCTCACGAGACTACTTGGGATGTTGGCTTGTGAGCAAGAAGGAAGAAGTTTAACTTTGTTTATGAGCTTAAAGAACTCTCGTAATAGTTTGGAATATTATGAAGTACCACTCCTTTATGCTTTAATAGATTGACAGATACATTATTTTTAATTTAATAATCATGGTGGGGATCAATGCCTAACTCTAACCATCTGAAGATAGTTTTTACTAAAAGAGAAAAAAATATAATAATAATAATAATAATAATAATAATAATAAGTTCACAAAATCAAACCCACACATCTCTCAACATTATCACTTCATCAAATGAGAGAAAAAAATATTGGAAATGATGTTCTTTTTTCATTATTGAAAAAAGGCAGGAGATAGGCAACCAGCTTAGTTAAAAGAATCCCTTTTAGATGTGGCCATAGAAATTCCCCATCGTTGTGAAAATACTAAAAATGCTAGGTGGAGACAATACTAGTTTAAAGAGGAAATTGGCACACTTCTATTCCAATTCAGTGTCTTTGAAGGGGCATTTGGAGAGTTCTTGAGGCAATGTGGTTAATAACAATTTTGCAATTCCAACTAATTAAAGACACTTCGTTTATTTATTATGAGAAAAGAAAATTATTTCGCATGAAACTCGATATTCTCAGAATATGCACACTTGTTATCATTATCAAGCATGTAAGAAAACCGTAACAGAAGAAAATAAGCTCATTTCTTCGTCCCAAATTTGATCGAGAAACTGGCAGCATGCCACTTCCTGAAGAGGGCTTCTTACAGTGCAGTTTACCAATTTACGTGAAACAATGGCAAATAGTTCAAGGTTGTGCTGCTCAAATTTGTTGAGGCTTTCTTACGTATATGGAATATGTTTAGGGCAAAGCTTTTTTTAAAATTTTACAGGCTCTTATTACATCTTGTACAGCAATTTGGTTCATTTATAAAGTGGATATTATTAATGCTTATCAAAACTGGGTATTAATGAGCATAAATTTATTTAGTCATAAACACACTTGACTGGTACACAAATGAGAAGCATAAAATTTCCAAAAGATGAGTGACATTATCAGCTCAATTCTCAGACGCTCATTTGCTATAGCAATAATGAAGCAAAAAAATGGAGAAAATAAAATATAACCGTACAAACTCAATAGTGATAGGCAAATTCATTTCTACAGAGCCTACAATCTATACCTACAGAATTCAAAATATTCAAGTATCAAATTCATCAATACTGATAGCGGTAGTTCTTGATAGATAAGAAAAATTACAGTAGATAACCAACGACAAGTACTTCAATCTCAGTGGCCCAAAAAAAAATATTCAACAATGGAACAAAACCTATATCCAAAAGAAAACCATGCCAGACCAGCCAGGGATCAAAATAAAAAGAAAGAGGAAACAAGCACACTAACTCTTGAGGATAGTCTCGATTGCTTCAAAGAAAAGAGGGGCCATTTCCGGGCTTGGAATTTTTAACGCACACTTGAGGCCAGGAATACCAATGGCTGTTGTAAGTTCAATTAAGAAAGGGATTCCTTGAGGAATCTTGGCTGAGAGATACAACACGTCTTGATTTGAGTGCTTGCGCTTGGCAATGAAGAACATGTTGGATGCAGCCAGCCGGTCTAAGGTTGCTTCAACACTATTTAGCACAATTGCTGGAAAGTCCTTAGAAATCTCATTTGAATCAGGTAAAGATTTCCATGTCTGCATAATTGACAGGTTCAAAATAATCAATTCCCACAAATAGTTATTGTCAAATAGCTTATCAAACTGACAATCAACATGCAGAAACAAAGTGTTAGTCTGTAAAACAAAAATGAACTAAGCTCTCCCCATCTTGTTTGGGCTTGTGAGATATAAGTCACCCAGTCAACTACATTCTCCCCCAGCCAAGTGGTTTCTGGCATATTTCGAGGGTTAAGAAGTATTTTTACACAAAACAGTTGGGAGGGGAAGTTGAGATTAAATTCAGGAACAGAATATGAATACGCTCAACCCTCAACCCAAGGAGGTCTACAATCTGACAGAATCTAAAAGAGTTCTTAGATTATACACCCTCTATCCCCAAATTTCTCATATTTCCTTTCCGAGAATCCATTTCTTAAATATTTTTTTCCTAGAATCTCCTCTTACTTAGATGAGAGATGACAAACTCTCAACCACTATTATTAAGAGCACACTTGCGCAACAATGCAAATATATACAAAACTTTCACCTTCTAACTACGACGCATAACCCTGCGTTGAGTCACAATAAGACTATAAAAATGGGATAGAGGGAGCAGTATTTGTGCAAGTTCTACACAACATAAATGATGCACCAATAAGAAGGGCAAGAACTATTCCACTCAGCACTTTCGAAATTCAAATCTTATCAGTTTCTCAGGGATTTCCAGCTAACAGAGAGCATTTCAAACCTCTGCGTTACACTAACCCTTGCAAAACTACTGTTGCTTTAAGTACAGGAACATGGCATAAAAAAGATGTCCTATTTCCCTAAAAAGCGCGGGTGACCAAACTCGATATTGACCATCTTTACTCTTTAGCATCAAGAACCCCTCCTAATGTAAATTCGGTCTCTTGGTATGTCACTGAATATAATCACAAAAGTGACGTTCTATTATAGAAGTCTTAAGTTACTAGCCTAGAAATGTAATTTCCTACTAAATATCAGCCTCATAAGTCATGCTCATAATTCAGCAACTGTCATTTCTATTAAAATAGTCCATTCAAAATAACTCCTTTTGCAACTTCAACCACCCAGTTCTGTGACTTCTGTCCACAATATATAACTCTTCTTTGCAACTTTCACCTATTACTCTCTTCTGTGATTTCAGATTTCCAATATTAGGAATGGTTATTTAAGTCTACAAACCATTCAATCTGAAAGACATATAAAACCAGCATCAGTTGGACTTCGAATGTGTTGAATTTTGTGGGCGAAGCAGACTACTAGCTTCATAATTTATTAGGTGAGCTTCTCACTCTAACTATTATTAACTTCAAGGGCTTAGATTCTGCTTTATTTTCAGATTTTGAATCAAAGCACGACTTGCAAGTTGTTTTCATTCTTGAGTAATGTTAATTATTTTTTAGGATTTAGCTAGGACATGCATTTCATTGTCAAATTTTTAATCAGAACACAAGCTTCTTTAATTTGTTTTTGTTCATGATTGGCAAATTATTTGTGAGGACATTTGCTAGGCATTTCCCTGTTTGAGTTTAGAGATTCTTGAAATTTGTCAATGATTTCCCTTTCTTTCTATAATTTTTTTTTTTTTTCAACTCTTGAACAGAAATATTGTTATTGCTCTGTCATTGTAACTTTGTATACTAAATTTAAAGTATGCTCAGCCAAAGCATCTCTCTTAATAGTGTCCATGTTTGCTACTGGAAACTTGGAGTTGAATCATCAAATGCTTTCAATATGACCAATTAATTATGATTAACACATTATCAAGTTTAGTTTCTTTGTGTTTCGATTCTTGCATAAGAGTTTATTTTTGTCCGAGTTTTTTTTTCATCTTTGGCACATAGACAGAGTGCACATCAACCACTAGTTAACAATTAATTTTAAGGGGGAACCATGAAGAACCATAAAAATCTCACCTTTGAACTCTTTAACTCTATGCTGATCCAAAAAAATAGGGACTTATCATGGATGGAGTACATATTTTCACCAAAAGTTGATAATGGTAGCACATTTGATAGTGATTGGTAATTAATGGTTTTGCATATTCGCTATTAGGTACTGACTTTGGACAGGGTCTTCCACAAGATTAGTGAAGGAGTATAGAATTAGATCCAGATTGCTTATGAGTTCAGATTTCTATATTAAGGGGAAAGCTTGTAAGCATTAAATTTCATCTAAACTATTGACCTTGTGCTTCTTAACAACATTAAACACCATACCCACAGATTAGTATCCTACATACCTCAAGAAATGTCGATCGTTCCATCCTCCCATCCTCGGTAAAGAAAACAAGCAATGAAATTTTGTCATTGAAATACCACACAGGTTGCTGGTTATTTTTCACAGCAACCTGGAGAAGTGTGCTGGGTGGACCAGGAGATACATTCTGGAACAGAACCATGGGCAGCAGAATGCTAGCAGATGTCCCAGGTTGCAATTGTGGAACCTGTTGAAATGAGATATCAGCTCAGAAACAATAGAGCAAAAGGCTTACATATCATACAGAATAGCCATTACAATTACCTGGAGAGGTCCACCTGCTGCAAGACCAAATGTGTTCTTGTTGAACTGAATCATAAACCCATCAAGTGGGATCTGAGAATTGTTCTCAAATAACATGCTGTAAAATATCTGGCCATCTCTTCTTATCAGCTGAGCACTGATTTGTAGGCCTTGACCAGTAGCTGCTGGTAATAGAACTGGCAAAGGAGGTCTGCATTCAAAGATAGTAAGATACAATTCCATAAAAGTCTCCCTAAACACATCCAAACAAGAACTCCAAAACATACAACTTAAATAGAAGGAAATGCTACTAAAATACAGTAAATATACCCAGCAGGGCTTGCAGGCTGATCAACTGATACAATGGCACTGTTGTTATTGTCCATGCCCATCAGGTCGAGCAAATCAGGCACCGGTGCAGGAGCTGCAGGAGCAGCAGCTGGTGGTTTTCCAGCAGTAGACTGCACATTACTTGTAGCGGCTGGTGATGATGCACCTGTATCAGCTGCATGAGCAGGTGATTCAGAATACCCTGCTTCACCATCAGGGTACTCTTCTTCCTCTGTTCTCTGAATGGTTTTCACACGAGTTACAAATGCATCAGGGGGCTTGTGGTAGACAGAGGACAATGTGGCAATGTTGGCAAGAAGCTCATCCAGGAGAGAAGGATCAAGTTGATTAGAGTCATCACTTATGACAGGCTTTTCAGCTAAAACAACATCCTTCGCAGCCTGAAAGATCAGAGAATGCCCATTACTTACATATACAGAAACCTCCTCTACTGCTTTAGAACTAAAAACTCTTTCCTTGCCTAAATGCAACAATAGGAGAAAAGATACAGATAACTTCATAACACTAGAGATCCATCCCCCTAACCCCAGATGATCACTGACGCCCAAGCTTTTCAGAAAGCATGGAATATTTTTCAACATGGCCAACATGTTTAACTTAAAGCACATTCTAATCAAACTTTCAGTCTTCAGGACGCACTTCTTACGTTCTAGAAAAGTGAACAACAATACACCAGATGTTAAACCGATCCATTTAAAACAGAACTACAGGTATCAGGACACATCAACTCCATAATGGATGAGAAGAAATGAAATAATGTTGAGATAAACTAGATTCATGCAGAATATCATTATTAGGATTCACTATTGTAACTTCTCAATTCAACACATCCCCTTCCTATCCTCAGGGCAGGTTGCTCAAAATGTACTATATGTTCATTTTGTCCTGGAGAGGCCTAGTGTGCACACACAAACAATCCAATGCAACATTTTAACAACAGAAACTTCATTGATTCCAAAAGGACATGAGAAAATAGAATTCCATAGAGCAATAGTGTAGCAGTGGTAAAGCATACAACAAAACAACATGCATACCTCAGGATCAGTGGAGAGGAGTCGCCAATAGATGTATGCACGATCTCTAAGATCTGGATTGTCAGTCTCCACAGTTGCATTATTTAGAACGACCTATTAATAATAAGATTATGGTGTCAGTCATGTTCTAGACATGTATCTTTGAAAAAGAACTAGAGCAACTAAATCCATAATTCAAAACCCAGGCAGAGGAAATATGGAAAAGTTAAAATTGCCTAAGTACCCATGACTCTCACTGAAAAATCAAATATTGCTGGATGGCCCTCCGTTATTTAAATGAACAAGAGTTAAAAACTCAAGGATAATCCTGAAATAATAGTAAATGCCTCCCCTAGCCCACCTTTGACCAACATTACATCATTCGTCCTTTAGGGCCTAAAATCTCTAACATCAAGATTGTTATATCATTCTTATAATTGTTAAACAAGAAAGCTTGTAAATATATGCAAATGAGGACAATGAATGAAATGATCTCAAAATTGGGCAGATCAAGCAGAAACTACAACAGCCATTTGAAGACCATGCATAAGGGTAGGCTACAAAGGATACCTGGATCATCTGTTGCGGGCCTTCAGTTGGCTTCTTAAGGAAAAGTTTAACTGTTGCTGTTAGCAACTGCAATTGGACTTGTGGAGGTTCCTCTGGGAAACTCTCCAAAAAGCTTTCCAAGAGCTCATCGGCATTATCAATTCTTTCAGCATATTCACCAATTATCCAGATCATAGATGCCTGTAAAGAAAGATGTTTAACGACATTCAAGCTCAACAAGATTACCTCTGGAAGAAAACACAAAGAAGCGAAGCCAAAAGATCCATGTCCTGCAAAGTACCTTCGCCTCTGGCTCGTCCAAGGTGTCTAAGCTCTCACAAAGTGTAGCAATTATGGACTCATAGCTGAAAAAAGAGGGAGGAAAAAAATTGTTTCAGTTCAGAGGGACAGGAATTATTCCACCAAATACACACTAATAACAAGACATGAAAAAGATAAAAAGCAGTGGTTTACGTGTTTGGATATCTCCTAAATATATCCTTAATCACAATAATAGCTTCTTGAACAACATAGTTTACTTTGATCTTGATCAACTCAAGTAAGACACTGATACAACGTTCAGCTGCTCTCTCTAACTTGATGGCACATCGTCCAATAGCACGAACAGCTTTTCTGACAAAATCTACATCTACCTCTGTAGCATACTCTTTGAACTCCAACAAAACCTAAAAGTATAGATGACAGGAGCATTATAATGAAACGAAATCCAACTACCGCAAAGATGAAGTAATGCAAGCTACTCCAACCAAAACCAACTTACTTGGTCAATATTTCTGTCAGAAGCAAGCTTTATCATGATTTCTAACTTTTCCATCTTCACATAAATTGGATCATTGTATTTGCAGAAGAACACCTTGAGGGCAAAAAAGGAAGTAATTTGTGAGTTCAATTTCTTGCTGAAATTATAAATTCAACGAAGAAAAATTCAACTTTATTTATGTGAGGCAACACCACATTAATTACCTTGATTTCATGCGCAAGAATAGTGGGCCTCTTTTGCACAATAAGATTTATATTTCGCAATGCAACATACTGAATCTCTGGTTCTGCAGAAAGCAATGTCACAAGAGGTGGGGCCATTTTCTTGCAAAGGTTTCTGACTACATCAGTGCTCGTAATCAGTTCCATTTGTAAAAGGATCATCTGCAATTTCATTCCAAAATTTCCACCGCATGAGATTTCCCAAAACTTCGAATATTATTAAAGTATATATTTTTAAATAATACATGATAGTGATTCCTACTTCAATTCAAGCATTGGATCTTCCATTCAGACAATCACCACAATGATGTTGTTCATAGATCAAATTATTCCATGGAACATAATAATAAATAAGTTAATACTTACAGTTACTTGATGAAATAATAATAAAATAAATATAACAAAAGACGAGAGTTGGTATTTCTAATAATTTTGTATGAATTGAGTATTATAATGTTTAAATAACATAGGATACATGATAACAAATTTAATAATGAATAATATTTAAAGTTACTAACTGAAATAAATATAATAAATGATGGGAAAGGTATTTCTATATTTTTAATCAATTAAGTATAGGTACAGAACCAATTCAACTGGTTATTGATCACGTTCAATACCAACATTCCTACAATGCCCGTATACTGGGTGCTCATTGTTGAGTACAGTACTGCATGAACCATGAGCATATATTGACTGAATATTACATTACAACTTGTCTTGGATACGTTGTGCTAATAGGGGGATTTTGCAAGGTGCAATGCCGCAAGTGTATCACTATGATGTTTTTTTCTCATTTGCAGTACTACCAGCATTTAATGACATAGCTTGTATATTATCAATATTTAATTAATATCTTACAATCACAATATGAAAGTTGATGCAGAAGCGAGACTAGTGGATAGTAATTTTAATCCTTACAGAAACTCCATGTAATTCTAATTATGGATTCTATCAATCTTACGCATGTTTTGTTCTGCTAAATTTAGTCGTTAATTTATTACCAAACCTTATCATTTCTAAATATGCAGCAACAGATTTTAATAGTACCATTTGATAAAACTCACTACATCATGTATAACAATTTTAGTTTAGAAAATGGGCAATTGTGTAATTAAAATATCCAAACAAAACTGTATTGTTATCAAGTAGTAATTTTAGTTTTTCTAAAATCAAAACTGCATTTTGGAAGCCTCACAGTTTCAGTAAATTTACAGCTGCAAATTATGCTTTGTTACCAATATGTGATATAACAAAAGAGGAAAAAAATGCATAAAATGTGGGAAGTTCACTCATAATAATATTGGTACGAGAGGATAGAGGCAGAGAACTATGACCTTGACAGCTGAAAGGACAACAGCACAATTTGCATGCTGTAACCGTGGAGTAACCCGTTCCACTATATTTTCAGCTTCACGAGCATCTGCTGCTTTATACTTGGAAAGAGCGTCCAAAATAAAAACTTGACCCCACCTAAAGTTGGTACAATATCAATGCACATTTGTTAAGCAAAAAGAAAGCGGGAATCTTCTGCCATAAACTAGTTCCAAAACCCATAGTTTCAAAAACCAAAACCATATAACATTAAAACCACATTTTACAACGTAATAGAATAAAAGAGTTCCATCAAATATGTGATTCAGTTCCGGATCCAGTAAACCACAAATTTCCATATAATAATTGACAATATAAACACCCAAACTTACAACTTAAGCAAGTTATCACCTAAAATTTTAAAACAGACTCGTATCAAAAAATGCAAAAAAACATTTCTAGGAACATTATGACATTCTTATCCTTTTGACAAATTAGAGAACTTAGGTAACAGTAATGATGAGGGTAAGGCATTATATTCACACTTACAAATTCTATTTAAAGGTGAAGACGTCAAGCTCATAACACATAAGCATGCATAAATTTCGTGACTGTGTGCAAGGGTGACTGTGCGCATGAGTTTATCCTTTTAAGTAAATGCCAAAAGCCACATTTGCCATCATACTCTGTGCATTCATTTAGAGCAGTTAGAAGCTTCGAAAGTGTGTGACTGGTGATCTCGAAGATGGGTCTGCTGCTGTTCTCTTGAATCTCTGCAAGTGCAGCAACAGCATTTGCAACAACCATTGGGTTGTTGTCAGATATTAAATCCTTGAGTGCATCCAGGAAACCTCTATCTTCCACCAACTCGGCGTTAATGTCATAAAGTTTAGCAACACATATAGCTGCCGTCTTGCGAACATATGGGTCATCATCCTGATATGAAGGAAAACAGAAGAAAATGCAATTGCTTAGCTTACAATTCAACAAATTTTAGACATGTTCTGGTCAATGTAAAGAAACCTCAAATATGAGTGGACTTAATAGCAAACATATGGCAGATGATAGGTACGTAAGATTACCTTGAGACACCGCTGCAAGGGATCACACAAATACTCTGTTATTTTATCAACGCGTATGCATCCCATTGTCCTCACAGCTAAAGCACGGATCAACGGATTTGGGTCCTGGGAATCCTGTTAAATATGTCCACATGAAATTTTAGCCTCTAACTACAGTTACTTTCAATTGCCTCAAATACAGGTGTGATAACTGATCAGAAAAACATCTAGAGTACAATTTAAAAGAAAGTATGTTTTTACTTGCAGATGACAGTTGATTTATGCCAAACATTGATATAACAGCCCTGTCCCAACCGTCATTCTTTCAGATATGAATGATTGGAATAGTTTAAGGTGTCTGCTCAAATTCCCTTTTTGCGAAAGCAACCACTGCACTTACTCACCTCAACCCCACATTCCTTCAATGATCAATCATGCATCCACTACTCTTAACCAAAAACTCAGTATTATTGATGGGTAAACATTAAATTATTACCGATGGCTAAGCAAAAGATGAGCAACAGGAAAAAAAAGGTGTGACTACATTGTCATTACTCAGGTTCAGACTTTGGCAAGGAAGAAGAGGCAATGGTAGAAAGAGATTGAAGGAGTTGTTCCTTTCTCTTCCTCTTTTTGGATACTATCAGTTGATCAGCACGAAGTTTACATGATTGAGAAGGAGATATTTCTTTAATTTTTTCAAATTACATCCATCAATTGTTTGCTACAAATTAGTCATTGGTCATCGCGTGTTCACCCCCTAAAAAGCCTTTAGCTTAGAGAACCTAATACATCATCGATGCTGAATCTTCATCATTACTAAATCATCACCAAATAGGATATTAAGGAAAGGCATAAGATAAGGTTTGAAAAAGAACGCGGGAACTGGGTCTGCCAGATGCATCACATTAAAAGCATAATCATTTGATTCAACATTGAAGTAATTGCATCTGATATCAAACCCCACAGTAGAATGTAAATCAAGAAAGCCATAGAACAGAGAACTATAACTTCTACATCAAGTTTTTCATCTTACTGCAGCCACCTCAAAAGTTGATGTTAATGCATGATAATCAAATGCCATTTTCAACCATAACAATTGTCTTGTGGCGTGCTTCTACTAGTTCTAAGTGATGTAGAATAGTTTCTTCTCTAATAATTTCAGAATATTAATAGCTATGATATTTGATGTAGAATATCAATCGTTTCTTCTCTAATATTTTCAGAATATTAATAGTTATGATATTTAAGAAGAAAGACTACTTGTCGAACTGTAAAACCAACTGCACCACAAGTCACCGACAGTCATGGAATCCCTCCCTCCCTCCCTCACACACACACACACACACACACACACACACACACACACACTCTTTTGAAACCAGATTGCAAGTTCTTCAAAAGCAGCAGCAGCAGCAGCAAGTGGGGTGGGGAAGGGAAAAAGTAAGCAACGCAAATGTTAAAAATATCCTTGTTGCTTCTTCAACTTACCCTCAAGACTGTCGCTAATTTTTCAGAAGCAACTTCTGAGGCAAAACTCTATAGATACAACAAAAAGTTCACCTTTTCAATTCTCATCTAAAATTTTGTATCAAGTCGAACTATCCATTTCAAATCTGAACAAAGGGAATGTTTCATTACAATTTCGCAAAAAGATACTGCCTCCTCTTATTTGTGTTTTGTATAAGTTCTAAAAGTGGGGAATCCAAATATATATATATATGTATATATATATATCGTATCTATCAGAACTAAAAGTAACAGGAATATAAAACTAATTATGAACACTGATCCCAGTTTCCCCACTCATTGCCCACTTTTTCGCATAAGGTTCAGGTTTAACACAACACCTCAGGCTTCTACCTTTTCCCTCCTATACGTTTTTGTTGAACTCAAAGCAAGCTAGACCATTGAAGCACTGGGTGCAAGAAAATATCAAAATGTCACCAACTCATTCAATTTTGTATATCATAACCTGCAGAGTATATATCTAAAGCACTTATATTCTAAAAACAAAGTTCAAAATTTCAAAATAAATCTAACTGTTCAGAGCTGAAGTTACATCTACCTTCACAAACGTATTTACAGCGAGAATAGCAAGATCAGGCTGGCTCTTTGCGTAGTTGATTAGATACAAATACACAAGCTTTTTCAGCTCCAAATTTTCTGTTTGCATGCAATTCACAACATCTGTAAAGAGTGAGGATACGTCCTTCCCCACTGTCATTGCAGCAATCACCTTCTTAACCGCATCTTTTCTCTTATCCTGCATCCAAGACAGTTAAGCAACAAAGTGGTGTCAGATTTCAATTTTAAAATGACCAAAAACTAATCAAAAGCTTGTGTTCCGCATTAAGAAACAGAACATTAATTTACTAAATTATCAAAGCATAATATGTAAGCTCAATAGCAACACAATTCATTTAGTTTGGGTTGAAGTTTGATGTAAACAAATCACGTCATATTGTATCCACGCAGATCAGACACAAGAATGAACATCCCAAACGATATAAATGATAAATCAAATCGAAAAATCACTAGATCTAACTTTGATTGACACCAAATCCACGGAGAAATCTTCGATACAAGCAAAATGATGAAGCTATCAACAGACAGATGCCGCAGATCAACGCACCAAGTACTAAAAATTTCGCACTACAAATTCCAAAAACATTAAGCAGCCGATCATCGATCAAGACTTATTCCAATGGATATACAAATGAAAATTAAAC
The DNA here is from genome assembly GCA_018894105.1 of Jacaranda mimosifolia. Lineage (NCBI taxonomy): Eukaryota > Viridiplantae > Streptophyta > Magnoliopsida > Lamiales > Bignoniaceae > Jacaranda > Jacaranda mimosifolia. The sequence continues at coordinate 34,306,683 of CM032119.1, forward strand.
AACGGAGAGGAACCTTGTACTGAGAATTGAGTTCTTCTTTCAGCTCGGGAATTTCACCCTTTTTGGTAGTGGAGAAATATTTGGAGTCGTGCCCACTCATCTCTTTTCACTGCTGATAACTCCTCGCAAAGCTCTGCTTCCGGCGGTGTAGACAGAAAGAATTGAGGGGCGGGGGGTGAAGAAATGACGACTGACGAGAAAAGCCAACGATGTAGAATGGGAATTGAAGAGAGTGGTGGACTGGACCGGATGGTAATGAACCGGGATGCATCCGAGTTGGCTTTTCTTTTTTCTTTTCTCGTTTAATTTTAATTTTCAAGTTATTTACTTTAATTTTATTGGATTTATTTTATGTTTTTAAATTGTAATGATACTTGTGCATGAGAAAATAAAACACTCGAAGATAGTCTTTTAATTCCATAAATACATTTACATATATGTGCAAAATGGATGCTACTATTCCGTCTATTCTCATAACCGAGAAAAAAATTATTGAAAGCAGCAATTGACTCCAACAGTTACATGCACTAAATTTAAAAAGTAAGGGGCTCAATTGGAATTGGCTTCAAAATTTAAGAGGGCTTTTTATTTTTAAGAATAGTTAAGAGTTAGGGAACGTTTGGTTATGTTTCGTAGTGTTTTAGTTTGTATGCTTGGAAAAATAAATTTTAGGAATGAAATTAGGGAATATGATGTATTTTATTCATGTTTTGGAGAAAAAATAGAAAATATGTCAGGAAGTATTAATATATGGGGCACTTATTAAAAAGTACCAAATGCACTTTCCAATTTAGTGATCAGTCCCTACTTGATTTTTATTAGAACAAACTCCCTAGTTTTGTTAAATTATTAGAGATTACTCCCTACTCATTTGATTTGATAAAAATACCCTTAAGTATCATATTTTTCATACATTTTTTCTCATTTCTTCTCCAACCGGATGAGCAAACAGTAAACCATATCATAAACTCATTACTAGAAACAGAAAGAACAGAAAAAACGCAACAAGTTGCATGGCGAGAGCCAAAAACCACCAACCTGACAGCTGCATTATCTTCTTCTCTTTTTATTTTCATCATTTTCGGGTTTCATCTTCTTCTCAGTTTCTTCCCAGTTGCTTCTGAATTTCTTATATTTTTCTGACAATGTCAACCAATAGTAAAGCAAGTGTGCTCAATCAAGTGTTGGGGAGTTGCCGCTACAAAGACCAGCTCCATATAATGTCAATTAAGGATATTATGACTTTAATGGATATGTACATTAATCTCGCAAGAAAATGGAGTGAAATCAAAGCAGAGCACTTCAGTTTGCAATATATAGCTCCACATCAAAGATTGTACATAAGTTTAATTGATGACGATGATGTCATGAATATGGTCTTACTGCATTTGACATTGAAGATGAACATTGTTGACATCCTGGTAAACCGAAAGGATGAATCAAGCAGCAGAGAAAAGAAGAGCAGTGATGTTTTAAGGTAATACCTCTACAGAATCTCAACTGTACTATAGTTTGTAAAGTTTTGTACTTGAAGTGTTCTGAAATTACACTCTGTTGATTTGAAAATCTTTCGGTACTTGGAGCGTTCTAAATTATACTTCATTGCAGTTAACATTGTACATCATCTCACAAAAATTATACTTTATTATGTAAGTTTTATACTTCAACTGTTCTATACTAAAGGATTATCTAAAACTGTACTGTAACTTGTAGAGGTTTGTACTTGAAGTGTTCCAAATTGTACGTAATATAAACAAAATTATACTTTCTGTTTTCTGAAATTATTCATTTAACCGAAACCGTACTGAAGTTGCCAGGGTTTAATACTTCAAGTGTTCAAAAATTGTTCTACACTTACATAAACTGTACTTCTATTTTTTAAAATTATACTTCATTTTATACATCATTTTATATATGTCTGTACTCTTGTCACTGAAGTTATATACTTCAGGTGTTCTGAAATTGTATTTCATGTAAACAACACTCAATTCATTGAAGTTCTATACTTCAAGTGTTCGAAGTTGGACTTCACTTTATCTGAAGTTGTACTTCATTTTCTTTGAACTTGTACTTTAATTTCTAAACCTATTATTTTACTTTTAAGCGTGTAATAATGTATCATCATAAAATTATACTGCAAGAGCCAAGGTTTTATACTTCATCAGTTCGAAATTGTACTTTATATTTTCAAAAGTTGTACTTCGAATTTCTGAACTTATATTTCAGTTCTTACATAATTTCACATAAATTTGTATATTCTTTTCATTGAAGTTCTATACTTCAAGTATTCCGAATTTGTACTTCACTTTGTTAATATTGTACTTCTATTTTTTGATATCATACTTCATTTTATACATCATTCTACCTAAACTTGTACTCCATTCATTAAAGTTCTACACTTCAAATGTATGAAGTTGTACTTCATTTTATCTGAACTTGTACTTTAATTATCTGAGCATATTATTTAATTTTTAAGCGTGTACTAATGTATCATCCCGAAATTATACTGCAAGAGCCAAGGTTTTATACTTCAGTTGTTTTGAAATTGTACTTTATACTTTCAAAAGTTGTACTTCGAATTTCTGAACTTATATTTCAGTTCTTACATAATTTCACCTAAATCTGGTATATTATTTTCATTGAAGTTCTATACTTCAGGTATTTCGAATTTGTACTTCACTTTGTTAATATTGTACTTCTATTTTTTGAAATCATACTTCATTTTATACATCATTCTACCTAAATTTGTACTCCATTCATTAAAGTTCTACACTTCAAATGTATGAAGTTGTACTTCATTTTATCTGAACTTGTACTTTAATTATCTGAACCTATTATTTAACTTTTAAGCGTGTACTAATGTATCATCCCGAAATTATACTGCAAGAGCCAAGGTTTTATACTTCAGTTGTTCTGAAATTGTACTTTATACTTTCAAAAGTTGTACTTCGAATTTCTGAACTTATATTTCAGTTCTTACATAATTTCACCTAAATCTGGTATATTATTTTCATTGAAGTTCTATATTTTAGGTATTCCGAATTTGTACTTCACTTTGTTAATATTGTACTTCTATCTTTTAAAATCATACTTCATTTTATACATCATTCTACCTAAACTTGTACTCCATTCATTAAAGTTCTATATTTCAAATGTATGAAGTTGTACTTCATTTTATCTGAACTTGTACTTTAATTATCTGAGCATATTATTTAACTTTTAAGAGTGTACTAATGTATCATCCCGAAATTATACTGCAAGAGCCAAGGTTTTATACTTCAGTTGTTCTGAAATTGTACTTTATACTTTCAAAAGTTGTACTTCGAATTTCTGAACTTATATTTCAGTTCTTACATAACTTCACCTAAATCTGGTATATTATTTTCATTGAAGTTCTATACTTCAGGTATTTCGAATTTGTACTTCACTTTGTTAATATTGTACTTCTTTTTTTTGAAATCATACTTCATTTTATACATCATTCTACCTAAACTTGTACTCCATTCATTAAAGTTCTACACTTCAAATGTATGAAGTTGTACTTCATTTTATCTGAACTTGTACTTTAATTATCTGAGCATATTATTTAACTTTTAAGCGTGTACTAATGTATCATCCCGAAATTATACTGCAAGAGCCAAGGTTTTATACTTCAGTTGTTCTGAAAGTGTACTTTATACTTTCAAAAGTTGTACTTCGAATTTCTGAACTTATATTTCAGTTCTTACATAATTTCACCTAAATCTGGTATATTCTTTTCATTGAAGTTCTATACTTTAGGTATTCCGAATTTGTACTTCACTTTGTTAATATTATACTTCTATCTTTTAAAATCATACTTCATTTTATACATCATTCTACCTAGACTTGTACTCCATTCATTAAAGTTTTATACTTCAAATGTATGAAGTTGTACTTCATTTTATCTGAACTTGTACTTTAATTATCTGAGCATATTATTTAACTTTTAAGCATGTACTAATGTATCATCCCAAAATTATACTGCAAGAGCCAAGGTTTTATCTAGATCTGTACTCTTTCATTTGAAGTTCTGTACTTCAGGTGTTCCAAATTATACTTAGTTTTATTTTAACTCGTACTTCAATTTTCTGAGTCTCTTATTTAATTTTCAAGTGTTCTACTAACGAATTATCCAAAAAATTGCACTGCAATTTCTGCGTTTTATACGTATATTGTTATGAAATTATACCACAATGATGAATTATTCTACCTAAAATTATACTTCATTTGTCAACCTCAAGGGATGCAGTCGAGGAGGAAATTGGTTCGACCAATGCATCGCACAATGAATTTGCTTTAATTAGCAGCTCAATTGATGCATGGAGGAATTGCATATATGGAGAGGGTCAAACATTCAAGGATGCTCAGGAGTTCAGAATTATGCTTAAGAATCATGCAGTGTCTACTTTACGGTCATTTAAATACAAGAAAAATGACAGCAAAAAAATCATAGCCGTTTGCAGTGACGAAAATTGCAAATGGAGAATCTATGCATCAAGGCATGAAGCTGATAAATTATTTGGCATTCGAAAATGCAATTTAGAGCGCACATGTGGTGAGGGTAATCTTCGGACAAGGGGACATCCTAAAGCTGATTCTGCTTGGGTTGCTAACGTAGTGAAGGATAAATTGAGATCAGAGCCATGTCATCGGCCCTCTACCATATTGAAAGATATCCATAGAGAATATGGTGTGGAACTTAGGTACCATAAAGCATGGATGGGTAAGGAATTAGCTATGCATGACATCCATGGAGCTGAGAAGGGATCTTATGACAAGTTGAGGTGGTACTATGATGCTGTGAATAGGACAAACCCTGGAAGTATTGCAGACTGTGAGATTGACCTAATCAGTCAAAAATTTCGTCGGCTATTTATATGTTTCAGTGCCTCCCTTCTTGGTTTTCTTAGGGGATGCAGGCCATTGATATTCTCAGACGGCACCCATATTAAAAATAAATACAAAGGAGTCTTACTCAGCGTTGTCAGTAAGGATGCTAATGATGACTTATTCACGTTAGCATATGCAGTTGTTGACTCTGAAAATGATATTAATTGGGAATGGTTCTGCTTTAAGCTGAGAAGTATCTTAGATTCTGAATATCTGCCTGGCTTATCAAGGTTTACTTTCTTCACCGATCAACATCCAGGTCTTCTCAAGGCGCTCCCCATGATATTTCCTGGTAGCCACCATGCATATTACTTGAGACACTTAGTGGATAACTTTAAGAAACAGGTAAGTTTCCTCTATATTTGTTTGTGAGACAATTATATGAAATAAACTCTACTTCATAACATTAAGCACATTACTGTTCTATTATTTTAAATTCAGGTATTAAGGAAGTACCCTCTACATAACAAAAAACATTGGTGTTCTATTTTTATGAAAGCTGCATATGCGCCTACAAGGCAGGAGCATACCCGACATATAGACAGCATCTTGGAGTCAATGCCGTTTGCCAGAGACTTTATTATGCAGTCTGACCCACCATGTTGGGCAAATTGCTTATTCAGTGGAGATCGATGGGAGGTAATAAACAATAATCAAGCAGAAAGCTGGAATAACTGGGTTAAACCAGCCCAATTTATGCCAGTTGCAGCCATGGTTGATCACATACGCATGCAAATCATGGTTATGATACATGATAGACGAGAAGAATCTCATAAGATGGTTGGTCAATTATGTCCCAAGCAAGAGAAAAAGTTGGCAATCAATCATATGCGTTCTCGTAACTTAAAAGTTGTCATGTCTAGCGGTTGGAGCTTTGAGGTGATTGAGCAGGATAAATCGTATGCTGTGGATTTATACAGCAGAGTTTGTTCTTGCAGCGCATGGCAGATTGATAAAATACCATGCAGACATGCTTGTGCTTGTATCGAGTCAAAGTCACTTTCACCGTATGACTTCACCGATCAATACTACCGAGTTGAGATGTATCAACAAGCATACCAAGCAGTTATAAACCCTATTCCTACGTTTGATATGCTTATGTTCCCTGTACATGATGATGACATCATCCATGCACCTGATTGTCGATCTCAGCCTGGGCGTAGAAGGACACGAAGGATTCCATCACAGATTGATAAACGTGTAATTAAGTGTAAAAGGTGTGGTAGAATAGGGCATAATCGTCGCACTTGCAAAGAATCAGTAAACTAGTTAACTTTTGTACCTCAATCAAGGCTAATTGTACTTGATTTGTTCCCATTTGCACCTCAATTAGGCAACTTTGTACTTAATATAGCGTGAAATTAGCATTCTTGCATGTTTTCGGTACACTAGTTAACTTTTGTACCTCAATCAGGGCTAATTGTACTTGATTTGTTCCCATTTGCACCTCAGTTGGGCAACTTAGTACTTAATATAGCGTGAAATTAGCATTCTTGCATGTTTTCGGTACACTAGTTAACTTTTGTACATCAATCAGGGCTAATTGTACTTGATTTGTTCCCATTTGCAACTCAGTTAGGCAACTTTGTACTTAATATAGCGTGAAATTAGCATTCTTGCATGTTTTCGGTACACTAGTTAACTTTTGTACCTCAATCAGGGCTAATTGTACTTGATTTGTTCCCATTTGCACCTCAGTTGGGCAACTTAGTACTTAATATAGCGTGAAATTAGCATTCTTGAATGTTTTCTGTACACTAGTTAACTTTTTTACCTCAATCAGGGCTAATTGTACTTGATTTGTTCCCATTTGCACCTCAGTTGGGCAACTTTGTACTTAATATAGCGTGAAATTAGCATTCTTGCATGTTTTCGGTACACTAGTTAACTTTTGTACCTCAATCAGGGCTAATTGTACTTGATTTGTTCCCATTTGCACCTCAGTTGGGCAACTTTGTACTTAATATAGCGTGAAATTAGCATTCTTGCATGTTTTCGGTACACTAGTTAACTTTTGTACCTCAATCAGGGCTAATTGTACTTGATTTGTTCCTATTTGCACCTTAGTTGGGCAACTTTGTACTTAATATAGCGTGAAATTAGCATTTTTGCATGTGTTGGGTACACTAGTTAACTTTTTTACCTCAATCAGGGCTAATTGTACTGGATTTGTTCCCATTTGCACCTCAGTTGGGCAGCTTTGTACTTAATATAGCGTGAAATTAGCATTCTTGCATGTTTTTGGTACACTAGTTAACTTTTGTACCTCAATCAGGGCTAATTGTACTTGATTTGTTCTCATTTGCACATCAGTTGAGCAACTTTGTACTTAATATAGCGTGAAATTAGCATTCTTGCATGTTTTCAGTACACTAGTTAACTTTTGTACCTCAATCAGGGCTAATTGTACTTAATATAGCGTGAAATTAGCATTCTTACATGTTTTGGGTACACTAGTTAACTTTTGTACCTCAGTCAGGGCTAATTGTACTTGATTTGTTCCCATTTGCACCTCAATTGGGCAACTTTGTACTTAATATAGCGTGAAATTAGCATTCTTGCATGTTTTGGGTACACTAGTTAACTTTTTTACCTCAATCAGGGCTAATTGTACTTGATTTGTTCACATTTGCTTTTTTATTCTTTGTAATATTAAAATATTTTTAAGTTGTTAATCACTTGTGTTCAACGGATGAATGTTATCAATCGCAGTAATAAAAGAATACTTATGCTTTCAAAGATGTAAAGAAATGAGAATTTGCCGATGATGTCCACCCTATCATCCATACAAATTGGTACTTCACTATATCCGATAATATCAAATTATTGTACTTACCTATCATTACAATTATTGGGGAATAATTATTCAGTTGCCATAAATGTACTTCAGGAAAACAAATCTTATACTTTCCTTTTTCGAATTTGTACCTCATATCTCCATAATTGTACTGAATTGTACTTAGTTTTCCTCGAATTGTACTCAAGATCCTCGCCTTGTTTCAGATGCATTTGAGTGTTCTTCAGCAAAACGCATTTTATACTTTCTTTTTCCGGGTTTGTACCTCATTGCCCTCAATTGTATTCACTGAAATCTGCCGCCCAGTTTCATTTGAATGGAAGCGTACTTCAATGAAGCACATTTTATACTCTCTTTATTCTGAATTGTACTTAGTTTTCTGCGAATTGTACTCAAGATCCCCACCTTGTTTCAATTGCATTTGAGTGTTCTTCAGTGAAACGCATTTTATACTTTCTTTTTTCAGGTTTGTACCTCATTGCCCTCAATTGTATTCACTGAAATCCGCCGCCCAGTTTCATTTGAATGGAAGCGTACTTCAACAAAGCACATTTTATACTCTCTTTATTCTGAATTGTACTTAGTTTTCTATGAATTGTACTCAAGATCCCCGCCTTGTTTCAGTTGCATTTGAGTGTTCTTCAGCAAAACGCATTTTATACTTTCTTTTTTCGGGTTTGTACCTCATTGCCCTCAATTGTATTCACTGAAATCTACCGCCCAGTTTCATTTGAATTTAAGCGTACTTCAACGAAGCACATTTTATACTCTCTTTATTCTAAATTGTACTTAGTTTTCTGCGAATTGTACTCAAGATCCCCGCCTTGTTTTAGTTGCATTTGAGTGTTCTTCAGCAAAACGCATTTTATACTTTCTTTTTCCGGGTTTGTACCTCATTGCCCTCAATTGTATTCAAATTCCCTGCCCTGTTTCAATTGAATTTAAGTTATAAATAATTAATGGAAAATTACACTTACATACCAAAAAATATTATAAACAAATTATGCTTCAATTTATACATGTATTTACATACAAGTGATTCAAATCCTGGCATTTTCATGAGTTAATATTCTATAAGCCATATTCACACGATATTTATCAATATCAATTGTTCTAGCATCCTTCTAGAACTCGGGGGTGTCTCTAGCAAAACATTCTGCCCAAAGGCATACATAGACACCACAATCCACTGTACCCACTTGCTGCCTGCGTTTTCTCACTTTCAACTGTTCATCCACCCGACTCCCCAATGAAAGCTTCAGGTACCAAGAATAGAATGAAGCCTACAAAAATATTGATCAGTTGTTGACTCCCTACTTTATGAACATATCATAGGGAAAGAAAGCAAACTTACAATGGCAACAACTATCGGTTTGTATCTGGCGGCCATTATTGAATTCATGTATAAGAAAGAACGAGTCGAGGTGTCGAGGACAACCAAGAACCAGTGATGGTGCCGGCAAATCGGTAGGATTATGTAACGACACTCGTTTAAAACATCCACTGTGAGCTCTTCCAAATCTGTACATGTGATGCTGTTAAGTTTAAGCTTAAACTCCACAAATTCTTCATCCGTAATATCCTTAATGTTGCGTTCCTTTAGTCGGTCTAATATATCAGCCTATGAAGTATAAAACAAATTGTTAGACTCATTTGTCACCGTGAGGTAAATAAAGTTAGGAAACTGCCACATACCTGCGCTATTGAGGACGTAAACCACACCTTCTGGTGACCTCTGTTGCCGAAAGATGGGCTACATAATATCGACATGTAACAGTCCACTATGCCACCGGTAAGTTCTCCTCCAAATAAGAGCTTACAAAGGTTTTTTCCATCCAGAAAATGTCTTGTTCCTTCCCATACAGTCACCGTACACAATTGTGAATTGTTAGGTTAGATACCAATTTATTCAACAGAAAAACAATAAGCAAATTTTGTTACCTCAAATTATCTTTTCTGACAAAGTTGTCGATTACTTCTCGCTCTTCTACTGGAATAAGAGCAAGTCCTCTATAATCATTCCTTCCTTTATATGGATCGGCCACTTTAGTCTTTGTGATGGTTGGTTCATCTGCCACCTGGGGTGGTTCATCTGCCACTAGGATTGGTTCATCAGCCACCTGGGGTGGTTCATCTGCCACTAGGATTGGTTCATCTGCCACCTGGATTGGTTCATCTGCCACCTGGGGTACAAAACATAGCACATAGGTACAAAGTATCAACTATTGAAGTATAAAAGAAAGCACATGAAGTACATATACCACCAACATGGAGTACAAAACTCAAGCACAGACTGTTGAAGTAGAAAAGATAAGCACATGAAATACAGACATCACCAACATGGTGTACCCTCTACTCAAGCACATTAGGTGTAAAGTGTCAACTGCTGAAGTAGAAAAGATAAGCAGATGAAGTACAGACATCACCAACATGGAGTACAAAACTCAAGCACATAGGTATAAAGTGTCAACTATTGAAGTATAAAAGAAAATCACATGAAGTACAGATACCGCCAACAAGGAGTACAAAACTCAAGCACAAACTGTTGAAGTAGAAAAGATAAGCACATGAAGTACAAACATCACCAACATGGTGTACCTTCTACTCAAGCACATTAGGTGTAAAGTGTCAACTGCTGAAGTAGAAAAGATAAGCAGATGAAGTACATACATTACCAATATGGAATACAAAACTCAAGCACATAGGTATAAAGTGTCAACTATTAAACTATAAAAGAAAAGCACATGAAGTACAGATACCGCCAACATGGAGTACAAAACTCAAGCACAAACTGTTGAAGTAGAAAAGATAAGCACATGAAGTACAGACATCACCAACATGGTGTACCCTCTACTCAAGCACATTAGGTGTAAAGTGTCAACTGCTGAAGTAGAAAAGATAAGCAGATGAAGTACAGACATCACCAACATGGAGTAAAAAACTCAAGCACATATGTATAAAGTGTCAACTATTGAAGTAGAAAAGATCAGCACATAAGTGCAAGTATCATCAACATGAAGTATAAGACATCATCCATTAAGTGCAAATGTCAACCAATCAAGTATAAGATATCATAACATTTATTACAAACAGACAGGTTACAAATGAAATGCAAGTAGCAAAAAAATAAAACATTAAGTAGTGCACAACACCTTCTTCTCTTCTTGTTCTATGTTTTTTTGTGCACGAGGACGAGGATGATAGGTTTGTCACTTGTCTGGCTCTTTTGGCTGGTGTGGTGCTGGGGGGCTGACAAAATCTGGAGATTTCTGTTTTGGCTTCCTGTCTTCTCGATTGCACACATTTGTCACAATCGAAGACATGATATTTGCCACTTCAATCTTAGATTCCTCGAACTCAGCCGCTTGAATTGGTATATAATGTTTTGTCTTCAAAGGTGTGGGGGAATCTAAAGGATCATGACATTCTTTGGTTCGACTTTCTTCATCCACTGTGTCTTCAGAATCATCCCCTTCTTTCTGTGCATCATGTACCAAATCAAGTACCCCCTCATGCATATACTCACCAGCTTCCTGCTCAAGCTCCACCCCATCACTCTCTTCCTCCTCACCCTGCTCCTTTCATTGCTATGTATTCGAATGAAGCAATTTTTCCTTTCAATGATTTAATTTCTTCACCTTTAGCTGCAATAATTGCTTCATATATCGTATGATCATAGACATGGACTTCACTGATGGCAGTACTGGCAGCCTCTGATTTCTTGATCAAATCTGCCAATCCTAACTCCTCTAGAGCAGGGTTGAGGGCTACAACCTATTACAATGGAAATAATTGTCAAATTCAAATTATTATACAAAAAATAAATAATGAATTACTACAATTATTACCATATCTGTTGTAACTTGCTTCAATCTATTCTCTGTCTGCTTCACATTTTGTGGGAGTTTGCTATCCTTCCACCTGTAAAAGCGTGGAACTCAAACAAACTCACTGGTGTAGCTAGTGACAGGATGCGTTCATAAACCCATACCTGTCATTCATAAATCAAAAAATTATACTCACTTGAATATAAATATAATCAATGCTATTAGAAAAATAAAGCAAACACTTACCATCAAGCCGACTGTACACCCATCGATGTACTTCTTTCTTCTTTCTCTACCTACTCCTAAATGGTTCTTCATATCTTGGACAAGAAAACTGTATGTAGCTGTGCCCCATGCATACAGACCAACTCTAGACAAACTGTCCAAGTATGGTAGGAGAAATCGTGGAGTCCAATAATTAGATGTTGGAAACAGAATACAATTAAAAACAAAAACTATGTACAACCTACAAAAATTATTCAAGTCCTCTACACTATCCTTATATACATATTCCTCAAGTTTGTTTGCTATTTCAGATCTAGTTATATTCTGCAGCTTTCCAGAAAAAAGGCGGTCAAAGGTTGAAGACTTTATCTTCAATGTTATATCAACAGATTGCCCCACATGTGGCAACCCTAAAACCATTGAAAATTCAGCTGCAGAAAAAGGAACCTCAACCCCCTCCGCAAAATGAAATGAGAGCTTTTTTGGGTCAAACCTCCTAAGTATAGCTTCAAGCCGAATGAAGCTTGAACTTAACTTAGGCATATCCATGTATATATAGAAAGGGGTCTTCTTCAATACATCAACATGTTTGGATCCTATCTTGGACTTCACAAGCTCCAATTTACTGTGAAAATATTGGGGGGAGCAACGAGAACATACATCACAATGTCTTGGCTTTGTTGCAATGACAAAAAAAATTAGTATATAGACAGATAATAAAGTAACCCTTTTAAATAGAGTGTACTAAAAGCTTGAATGTTTTCTAATACACAAGCTTCAAAAATGTACTTTAGAAACATATAATATATACTACACTCTCAGTTATTCTATACTTCAGGCTTGAATTTTTTATATTACAGTTGCTTCTAAAATGTAATGCAGATACAAAGATTTATACTGTAGTTCCATTTAATTTATACTGCAGGCTTAAAAGTTTTATACTTTAGTTGCTTCTAAAATGTACAGCAGATGATGCCTAATGAATACTACAAGTGTGAATGTTTTATACTACACTTATGCCTAACGTGTACTGCCAGCCTGAATATTCTACACTACATTTGTTTCTAGAATGTACTGCACCAACAGAGATTTTATAAAATATTTTTGCCTAAAGTGTACCCCAAATGCTTCTAAAATGTACTGCAGCTATTCAGATTATATACTATCGTTTGCCTAATGTATACTGCAAGCTTGAATGCTTTATACTGCACTTACGTTTGTTTCTAAAATGTACTACAACAATAAATATTATATACCTCACTTGTGCCTAAAGTGTACTACTAGTTTGAATGTTTTATACTACACTTGTTTCTAAAATGTACTGCACCTACAAAGATTTTATACTAACTTTTATCTAAAGTGTACTCCAGATGCCCATAAAATGTACTGCAGTTATACAGATTATATACTACCTTTTGCCTAATCTCCACAGAAAGTTTGAATGATTTGTACTACACTTATGCCTAAAGTGTACTGACAGTTTGAATATTTTATACTACTTTGCTTCTGAAATGTACTGCATCAATAGAGATTTTATACTACACTTTTGCCTAAAGTGTACTTCAGATGCTTCTAAAAAGTATCGCAACTATTCAGATTATATACTACCTTTTGCCTAATGTATGCTGCAAGTTTGAATGCTTTATACTACATACATTTTTTTCTAAAATGTACTGCAACAACACATATTATATACTTCACTTATGTCCAAAGTGTATTGCCAGTTTTAATTTTTTATACTACTTTGTTTCTGAAATGTACTGCACCTATAGTGATTTTATGCTACACTTTTGCCTAAAGTGTACTCCAAATGCGCAAAAATGTACTGCACCTATGCAGATTATATACTACATTTTGCCTAATGTGTACTGCAAGTTTGAATGCTTTCTACTACATACATTTATTTTCAAAATGTGCTGCAACAACGCAGATTATATACTACACTTATGCTAAAGTGTACTGCCAGTTTGAATGTTTTATACTAAATTTGTTCCTGAAATTTAACTGCATCTACAGAGATTTGATGCTACACATTTGCTCTAAGTGTACTCCAAATGCGCCAACATGTACTGCAGCTATTCAGATTATATACTACCTTTTGCCTAATGTGTACTGCAAGCTTGAATGCTTTATACTACATGCGTTTGTTTCTAAAATTTATTGCAGCAACATATTATATACTACACCTATGTCTAAAGTGCACTGCCCGTTTGAATGTTTTATACTGTATTTGCTTCTAAATTGTACTGCGTTACCCACATTATATACTACACTTTTGCTAATGTATACTGCATGCTTGCATGTTCTGTATTACAGATAACACACTACCACATTCAGATTGTTTTATAATATAATTTCACCATATAATTTCAGTTAAAATGAAGTATAAACCCCTAAAAGGTGAAGTGCAACTTTCATGACCTTTAAGTACAAATAAGAACTTCCCATCTCACAATAGAAATCATACAAATATCAAATGGATTCAAGTGTTTCACGACTAAAAAAGGAATAAAAACCCTAAGCATGAGAAAATAGACAAGAAATAAGTGCAACACTGAAAAATCATGGACATTTGGAGTTTCAAATGCAGAAAACATACCTTTGTTCTTCTTCGTCGCTTCGTTTTGTACTTTGCTTATTTTTGCAACTGTTTTTCCTTCCATTGTCACATAAATATGGCAGAAATTTTGTTGCTTTTTTTTTTTTTCACTTCTTCTTCTTCTTCTTCTTGCGTCAGTGGCAGAGGAATGGTTTCGCGCCCTTTTCTTTTGGCGTTTGGAGAAGTCGATTTTAGGCAAAAAAAAAAAAGCGTTCTTCTGAAGAGAGACGCATTTCCCAGGTATTTTTGTTGTTTTTTCCAGCTGCAAGGGTATATAGGTCTTTCTAAAAAATATGGGGAGTGATTCATAACTTTTGTGAAAAAGTGGGGAGTTTAGTGTGTAAAAATTCAAATGGGGACTGAACACTAAAGGGAAAGTAGGTTTAGGGATTTTTTTTCTAATTAACTCTTAATATATCTAGTTATGTTTTGGGGATTTTTTTTCCTTTAATGTCAAATCAATTGTTTTTTGTCTAGTAAATATGGACAAATTTGAATTAAATACTATTAATTATACGTGTATAATATAAAAATTTTATATAATAAATATATATATGTGTAATGAGGAAAAAGAATGTGATATGTTTTTTGTAAATGGATTGGCATTTTGGGGGACACTTTTAAGCAGTTTAAATTCTTTATTCCATTCTCTATTCTAATTTCTATTCTAACTTATAAATTTAGGACACAAGTGTCAAATATTCTTTATAAAAATAATTAATTCGAAATCAGAGACACTTGGCATAAATACAACTAGTTAAAACAAGAGATGATGTAAGGAGTGGAATAGATGATCTAAAGTGAGTAAGTGACTTTGGAGAGTTATCATTTTCCATTTTGGAGGCAAAACTTGTGTAATGTTTGGAAATATCTTGGAGGAAGGAAAAATTTTCCAAACATTGCTTTTGTTTGAGAGTATTTTCGGTTAAATCGATGTTTTTGAAAATTACTGCCCAAATTGGGGGATGATATATTAGGCGGAAAATATTTTAACTAGGGCTGTCAATTGGTCGAATTTAGATCTGATCATGCTAGATCCAAGTCCGATCCAAAATCCATCGGATCTGTAGTTGGTATAACTATATCCAAATCCAAATAAAAGTCGGATATTCGTCGAATATCCAAAAAAGTCCAAATTTAAATATTTCAAAAATCATCATGTATTTATTATTTTTCTAAAAATTTAGTAGAATCCAAATTCAAAACAATCATCCTTAAAAAAAATACACAACAGATTCATGAATAAAGTTTCAAGTCTATTGATCACTTAAAAGCAACAATAGAATTTAACTTAATCACATTCGTTCACCAAATCATTATATTTTAGGTTTCGTTACTGATAATAGTACTTATTTGGTATTATAAATACGTAGTTATACTTGATTATTCAATCAACTAATTATATAAAAAAGAAACTCATTTTGATGAAATTGAGATTTGCATTGTATTTTTGCCATATTATTGCGTTCGACTCCTACTCATTATTCTTCTCACATCATTTTTTGTTATAAAAATAGAGAAACAAGTGATGTAATTATGATGTAAATAAACTCAAAATCTAACAATTTATACGAAAAGCACCGAATTTGATATATTGCATAGGAGTTCATTACTTCATCCAAATATCCACATTGGCATTATTATAGGATCCTATGTATACATATTTATGATACTATATATGTATAATACTAAATATATTCGGATTTGAATTATTAATGGATCAGATCGAGTCATATCCATATTCGCTCCATTTATTTTGAATTATGAACTTTTTTAATTGGATCATATCCATCAAATTTTTTATCAATTAAAGATCTTAAATAATCAGATCAAATTCGGGTTAAAATCCGCTCCATTAACAGCCTTAATTTTAACATTAGTTGAAAATTTATGAATGAAAATGAACTTTACTTAAAAGTAGGGTGCTCATGCCAATGCCAATGAAAACTAACTCAATCCAATCAGTGTGCTGCATAAAACAACTTGTTGCATGATGGTCTTCAATATTATTCATTAGCAAGCAAGAAATATATCATTTTAATAAAATGAAAATCATAGTAATTTTCTGTTTCTGAAAAAGAAATTGTTTAAAATTGTTGCATGGTAATCTTCAAAACTGTTCATGTAAGCAACAATGATATCAACTTTTAAAAGAAAAAAAAATAAAAGTGATAATAAATTAAAAAAAAAAAAGAAATTATTCAATATTGTGGCATGGTAATTCAACATTGTTCATCAGTAAGCATGAATTATATCAATCTAAAGTGGTAGCATTTTTCTTTCTTTAAAAAATAATTTGTTTAAGTTGTTGCATGGTAATTCAGCATTTGAAGCATGAATTATATCAATCTAAAAAATGAAAAGTGATTAGTAATTTTTTTTTTTTTTAAAGAAAGGAAAAGTTATATAATATGACTTCAATATTAGAAAAGCTCGCTTGGAGGACCCAATTGTAATTTAAATTGTAAATTTTAAATATATCAATGAATGAACAATTTATCTATTGTTGATGTTTGAGCCCAACAAATTGTTCAAGACTCTTGAGTAACTTCTATAAAACCGTCAAGATTATTACTAACTTTGTAACTATTTTGAGTCTTTGATAAAACTATTGCACAAGCATATCACTTGCAATAAATCTAACTGTATAACTAATTAACTATGGCTGTTGTCTTACTACTTTTTTTTTTTCACCTTTTTTCCATTTTTCCAATTAAATTGATTAAGCATAACAAATTTTGCGTTAAGGAGTAATCCTTTCAAGTTACTTATGAGGTAATTAAGATTTAGTACTGAGAGCACGAATGATGAAGCCCATCGCAAATTTTAAAGTTGTCACATGTTCTAATATATTATTAATAAATAATAGAAGTAGTAAATTTAACACTAACATGAATATATATATATATATATATAAACTATATATACTTTGGATTAACTATTGTGGGATGTTAACTTTGTTGTTTGCTCATTGAATCTTGAATTTGAGCAAAGGAAACTCAATTGAGGATGGATTTCTTTATTTAGTTCAGGGAGGTATCAAGTAAAAACCTGTAAATATGTAAGCTTAAAAGAAACTTTTTGGTTTATATATAAAGCACCCACTATTAAGTAACTAATTTTTATGATATTTAACTATTTATATGTATGTATTTTAAGTTAATACTTCTAACTGATTCAAGTGTAATACATCTTTAGATTGTGTCATTTTGACACTACGTACTTTTAAAATTAAAATTGTCATTTTGTACCGATGCTAACAAGTTGAACCCTCTCAGTTATAAAGTTTGAAATCCAAATGGCTATTAGATCAGTAACTTCATTCTCATACTTATATATGTTAGATCTAAAATTTGAACTAACAAATCTTTTAAGTGCATTCATATATAAATAAATAAAAAGTCTCCAGAACTCTTTATAAAATGATATTTTATTTTATTTACCATTTTATCTTTGAAGTAGTTAACTTGTACAAAACCAATTTTTTGTTTTTTAACTCAATTATGTTTTAAGATAAAGCTCTTAAAAGAAAAAGCTACTAGAAACTCCTTAAGTGAACTTTTATGTTAAAACTAATCCACGAGAACATTTTTTCAGCCTCCAACCAATTCCACAAGCGTTTCATTTTAAAAAGTCAAACCAATAACTTGATACTAGTACAATTTTTTTTTAATAAATTTATACTAATACAATTGAGGTTTACATATAAGATTTTGTCTTCTATTTTTTCCAATACATAAAACATATTAGTAATAATTCTGGTTTTTGATCCAAATAATAACTATTAATTTTTTATTAACTTAACAATAACATGCCAATTAAATTAAAATAAATAATTTTTAATTTTCTAAAAAAAATATTACATATTAAATAAGTATGCTAACATAATAGAAAATTTATATAATTAACTAAGAAATGAGATCTCTTGTCTCTCATGACAAGTATTCTACCTCTTATCATTTGATAAGTTTCTTTCAAATTTTCTTTTGCTAAAAGGCTTCCCTTAATGCTTCTACGGATTGTCTTACTGAATAGTATGCTGAGGTAACGATAGAAGAAGAAGAATGAGGAGGAGTTATTCTTGAAGATTATAGAAAAGTGAGTACAAATTAACATTCAACCCCAATATTGTCTAGCTGGTCAGCTTCTTACGAGTAAGTATACAAATTTTATAGTATTCAAGAACACCATGGTGGCAGTATGACAACCAGTAAAGGGAGTTTGTATCAAGGAATTAAATGCATCTACATATTTATTTCAGTTTTTCCATCTCTTAGACATGTAGAGAATTTTAACAGGAGGGCCGCGGACGTTCGATCAACACCTTCTTATTCTGAATCAAGTGCCATAAGATGAACAACCCTAGAATATACCGCTTACTCATGCTAGTTTTTGGATCCAAGTCTATGATTTACCGATCGGCTTTAATTTTGAACAAATATGCAAAATGAGGGGAATTGGAAGAATTGGTAGAATGGGCTTGATAAGGTTATAGCAGACTATTTCAGTGATCTATTTTCATCCATAGAAAGTGATAGTGGGGCAATGCTAAGTTGTATAGAAAACAGACTCTCAATGAATCAGAATGAAATCCATATCCAAGAATTTAGTCCTCTTGAGATGAAAGAAGCTAGTTTTTCCATGCATTTAGATAAATCTCCAGGTCCAGACAGAATGAACCCTGCATTTTTTCAGAATTTCTGGGATATAGTAGAAGAGGATGCCACTGCAACTTGTTTGGAGTATTTGAATAATGAGTACCTTCCAGAGGGATTGAATTACATAATATTTGCTTGATTCCAAAGAAGAAAAACCTGGAAGTTATTGTGAATCTTAAGCTAATCGCATTATGTAATGTTCTATATAAGGTGGTTTCGAAGGTTCTAGCAAACAAATTGAAAAGAGTTCTTCCATCTATTATCACAGAAACACAAAGTGCATTTGTGTTGGAGAGATTCATCACAGACAATATCATGATAACCTTTGAATCTATGTATTTTTTGAAGAGGAAAACTAAATGGAAGAAAGGAGTAGCAATGCTCAAGATTAATATGAGCAAAGCATATGATAGAATTGAATAGGAGTTTCTTAAGGAAATAATGATGAAAATTGTAACGCCCCGACCAGGAGGCGCCTGCTTTTAGTCGATGTGCTACTCAAATAGTATCACATGTCTTCTTTATAATAGAAAATACATTTCTCAAAAATCCCAAAAATAATTAATTTTTATAACAACCTTCATTGGATGTTCTAGTCTGAATCGAAATATGCACCTCTATCACCCTCATTGTCTCATGGGTCGCCTGGGATAGTCTATCTTTGCCACTCGATTCTATCTGGGGCAAAGAATGGAAGAAACAACAAAACAATGTAAGTCCGAATGACTTAGTGATATAGTATAGCAATAACAACAATACAACAATTTCACAATTATGGCATAGGGGACAAATAGAAGCATAAATATTTTCAAAAGTTGTGAGAATGGGTTTTAGTCAAAGTTTTGAGGTGATCCATCTCACCATCCTCCCATACCAGTGATGAGACTTCACAAAATTCCCTATCTCTCACAGAAGTTTAAACCTCAACTATCATTAAAAGGGGGTCGATATTCCATTTGAACATTCACTAGATTCCGGTTAAATAATTGAGATTCAAAGTACAAGTGTCAGGCATACCGAATAAACAACACATAATTTAACAAAACATTTTCACTATTAAGCTATTGGCGATTCTCCTACCTTGTCACTCCACGTTTGAAAATAGAAAAACCCTTATTCCTTCGGTCCCGAGTGATCAGCTCGAATAATACAATATAACTAGTAGGCATGGCTAGCTACATGCCTCATCCCTCTATAGCCAACTACCTCTAGCAGACTACAGAGCCAGACGTAATTAGTAGGGTATCAACAGGAGATCAGTCGTCATCGGTTTGTTTCGCCTGGTCCGTCCCAAGCTAATCCTAGGGCCTACCCCAATGGTATCAGTAATCAGTACAGTATCAGTTACCAGTAATCAGTGCACAACAACATTTCATATAACATATCACTTCGCCATGACAGCCATAATTCGGATGTTCAAACAGTCTTAACCCGTTTATGAGAAATGGCTATGGCTAGACGGATAAATATATCTCAAAACTAGTATTCCAGATAGTATATCAAATCGCCATGTTTATATACAGTATAATCCAGCACCAAGATGGTTTTTGAAGGCTATGGCGATAAAACAGTATATTTCGAAATCACTTTTTAGCTTCCTCAACACATCACCGATTTCAGATAAAGTTATATCAATCAAAATTAACAGAAGCGCTTGATATAGAAGGGCGATGTGGAGTACTATTTTTAACACATAGATTAAAAGGAAACAATGACCAGGATATAGTAACAAGTACATATGTTTCTTTCCCCAACAAAGAATCTCATACTAATGAGTATAAACTCACCTGACAAATGCAGAGGGATTCTTAGTAGCATGATCGCTCAGGTCTTGAGTTCTTAGTCAATCCAAGAACTGTCATAAAATAACTCAGGTTATCATTCTGTCAACCCTCTGAATCTTAAGGATAAATATCACTAATGTCTCTATTTAACTTAAGAATATTCTGACATAATCCAGATAATCCTTAAAGGTTTGAACAGCTCATGACTTTGTTTTGTAATCAATTCAAAATTCAGATTAAGTAAACTAAAACGATGTTGAGTTGATTTCCAAATCAAAATTCTTAATGTACTTAAATATCCTTATTAGGTTCCCCGGTTACTTTAGCTGTTCAGTCATAATCCCCTCAAATTTCATGGTGCGCTAAATGTTTAACATAGTTATGCATCATTATCCCTAACTCGATGGTTTGGTGAATATATAATTAAGATCTTACTTAAGGCCCTCACAATATTCTTTGAAATGATTAAGTTTACTATTATGATAATTATAAAATTAAGCCATAACCCAAGTTAAATTATAGTGTGACGGTCGTAGTATAAGTCATGACTGAAATGAATTCAAAAACCTAATTAAATTCAACAATTCAATCGAATTAAAATTTGATTATAAAAAATTACCCAAATCGGGCCGAACCGGTATCTTATATCTTAAGTCGAGAATAGCCTAGACCAGTTCAGGATTAAATTTGGGGCAAATTGCCCTGAACCAATCGCCACGCGTAGTCACTGGAGATGGAGACCTCCACTGCCATCTTGTGCGCCTCATCACCAGGAGTACAACCCCTTAAACAATTTCTTGTTTGGACGCCATTTAGATGGCCAATTTGGCCCAAAATTGCCGCGGAACCCTAACCCACCACCATCGTGCCACCGTGAAAATTCCTCCGCCACCAGCCTCCGAATCCCCAAATCAACACCACCCCTCGATAGCCCATAAGCTCGCGATCAAAACCCACTCAAACACCGCCATTTTCCACCATCGAAAATGGCAGAACCACCACCTCCGCCAAGCTCCGCCGTCGGCCTTGTTTTTCCTCGATTTCGTAGGTTGTTTTTGGTTAAGTTTGGTATGAAACTGATCCTTGAGCTGGGAGCTAGCTTCCTATGGTTTTACTTTCGAGTTTTATGGCCATTTTCTGGCGATTCGCCACCAGAGTAGAGTTTGGGTAAATTTTGAGAATTAGAAAAAATTCTGTCCTTCATTCTATATATATAAAGATATTTTCAGCTTCTTCAATTTTAGCCCCAAAACTTTTTGGCCAACTACAATCTTACTCCAAACTTTTGGCATGCCTTCAATTTGGTCCCTGGACCTCAATTAAGTCCTCTAAATTTCAACTCTTGTACATTGACCCCCTAAGATTTTTATTTTTGGGCAATTGGGTCCAAACTAGTTTATTTTGAGGTCTTTAAGCCTTTATTTCTCTCACATCGACCCCCAAAACTATAGAATTTTTAACAATTAGGTCCTTTTCTTATTTACGATTAAATCCCTCAATTCCCAATATTTCTACCTAAACTTCAATTAATTTAATTCCAATCAACTCAAATTGCTATTCTAAAAATCGGGGTGTTACAAAAATGGGCTTCAATCATATATTTCTCAATTTGGTGATGGTTTGTGTGAAATCAATCAGACTTAAAATCACACATCATGGATATAATGTAAGACCTTTGATCCCTCAAAAAGGCTTGAGATAAGGAGATCCTCTATTTCCACATCTCTCTATTCTTTGTGTGGAAGGACTATCAACAATATTGAAGAAATCTAAAAGTTAAGGCAGAATTCATGGATGTAAGATCGCTGGAAGAGCTCCCTCGATCACCAATCTTTTCTTTGCAGATGATTGTTTGTTATTTTTCAAGGCCTCCTTGGATGAATGTAGAGCCATAAATGAGTGTCTTTAGGAACATGAGCAAGCTTTAGGACATATGATAAACTTTCAGATGTTTGCAGTTTTCTTTAGCTCTAACACGAAGTCTGAAGATAGAAACAACATCTGCAATTTCCTTAATGTTCAGTCTATGGATGATCATGGAAAGTACTTGGGGCTGCCATCACTAATTGGATGTAAGAAAAATGAGGTGTTCAAATTTGTCAAAAAAAAAAGTGTGGCAAAATATGCAAGGCTGGAATAAGAAACTCTTGATAAGAGCGGGGAAGGAAGTTTTGATTAAGACTATTGCATTGTCAATCCCAAATTATGTAATGAATGTCTTCTTACTACTTATTAAGCTTTGTAATGAAACTGAGACGATGATGAATTCCTTATACTAGAGCACAAACCGAGGTAATTCAGGAGGGATTAGATGGACGAAATAGGATAGTTTGTGCACAAACAAATTTGATGGAGGTTTGGGTTTTAGAAAGATAAGGGAATTTAATATTCTAATGTTAAGAAGACAAGCTTGGAGACTTGTTGTTTCCCTGGAATCCCTTATTGCAAAAATCTTTCAGGCCCAATACCATGAAGGAGAATCATTCTTTGAAGCAAAAATAAGTTCTAATCCAAGTTATATTTGGAGAAGTATCTTGGCAGCTCAACCTCTCATTAGAGATGGAAGTGTTCTTAAAATGGGAAGTGGAGGGACTATCAATATTGGTGAAGATCCATGGTTGAAAAACTTTATTGATAACCAATGACGTGGTGTATATGTTATTTGAGTTTGAATGACTCAAATAACCTATACATGACTTCATTGGTTATCAATGAAGTTTTTGCATAGCAAGGCAAACTCCCTAATGCTCCCGGACAGTAGGAACTGAAATGTTGAGCTTATAAACTCTTTATTCAATGAGAGAGACATTGGAAAGATTCTGAGTATTCCATTGAGCAACGACAGACATAAGGATGCTTGATTTTGGAGATTTGAGAGTAAGAGTGTTTATTCGGTTCAAAGTGGCTATAATTGATTCATTCAGGAAAGAATTGATCAAACATAAAGGTCCCAAGAATCAATCTGGAAATGGATTAGGAAATTCAGGAAAGAATTGATCAAACACAAAGGTTCTAAGAATCAATCTGGAAATGGATTTGGAAAGCGAAAGTTCCATCAAAAGTCCAAAACTTGGTGTGGAGAGCTTGCAGATGATGAATTCCAAACAGGGACAGACTTATCTCTGAAGGAGTCGAAGTTATTCAAATCTATCCAGATTGTCAAAGCCAACTTGAAATAATTTCTCATGCTTTTCTGGGTGTACCGTGGTTGAATCATGCTAGAATTATATGATGAGGTTGATGGTAATAGAGTGCTGATGATTCTATGGGGTATCTGGAATAACAGAAATCAAATTGTTTGGAATAACAGAGGAAAAATAGCTTTTCAGATTGTATTTCAGGCGGACTCTCTTCTGCAACAATGGATAGTTGCTCAACTAAGCAGATGGAAAATGGGTCAGAACTAGAACAACACCAAATTGGAAAAGTGGTCATTGCCCTCTCATGGATGGCTTAAATATAATGTGGATGTTGCAATCCTTACTCAGAAATTTAAATATGGAGCTGGTTGGATTGTGTAAGATGATTTGGGAGCCTTCCAATAGTTGCTAAACCTGTCCCATTTAATGGAGAAATATCATCGTTGATGGCCAAAGCCTTGAGTTTTCGTGAGGCTCTTAGTTGGGCAAAAGAAGCTTTCTAGATTCCCATTATATTCGAGTTGGATTCTAAAGTGGTGGTTAGGGCAATGCATAACAATTCACTTGACTTGTCTTTCTTTGGGTCAATAATAGATGAATGTAAAACTCTATTAGCTGAGCTTAATGGTCATGTTTCTTTTGTTAGGCAATTAGTGAACCAGGTTGCTCATTGTATTGCTAAAGCATCTGGTTCCTTGTCTGAAGCGGTTTTGTGGGAGAATAGACTTCTGCTTTTATTTTGAATGTTTTGTTGGAAGATTTGCAATGAAATTTATCCTTTTTAGTCACAAAAAAAAAACTAAGAAAAATTAAAATTAATATTGAATATGTATTTATTAAAATTAGTAAAAAAAATTAAATTCACAAAAGGCTATTTTGTTCAAAAAATTACTCTAGCAAGGTTTGGTTTGAATATTTCAA
This sequence comes from Jacaranda mimosifolia, assembly GCA_018894105.1. Classification (NCBI taxonomy): domain Eukaryota; kingdom Viridiplantae; phylum Streptophyta; class Magnoliopsida; order Lamiales; family Bignoniaceae; genus Jacaranda; species Jacaranda mimosifolia. The sequence goes on from CM032119.1 coordinate 34,331,545, forward strand.
CTTTTACAGGGGGTAAATTAAAATTAACTTGAGTTTTATGCTGATGCTGCCAAAGGCGGTGCCGCAATTATCTTCTCTTTCTCTCTCAACCCCAAACTCGAAATTGCAAAACATTATTACTTTCTCTGTGTTTTTCTCCGAGAAAAGCTCAAGACATACTAAAAAATATGGGAAATGGTAATCTCTTTTGTAATAACTAAATACCAAAATGGCGTCAACACAAGCCCAGTAGTAATTTTAACGTAGATAGCATAATTTAGTATAAGATTTTCATTGAAATTCAGGTGACAAAGGTCCGCCTAGCAAAAAACTCAAGTTCTCCAAGGTTCTTAGAATTTGTAATCCATTTATTTTCTTCAATTATTTTGTGCTTCCCTAAATTTATTTTTAGGGCTACTTGTAATTTACCTCACTGTGATTTGTGAAATAGACATCATACTCCCCTATGAAAATGTACAAAACACCTCCCTCTGTTTTCTAAAATCATGTTCACTGCCTCCCGCGGCATGTTTTGAAGGATTTTTAGCAACTTTTGTAATGAATGGTTAGAATTGCCCTTGGATAAAAATTAACAGTTCCCTGCTCATTCCTCAGACCAATTTGGAATATATTTTGGATAGATAAAATTTTGAACCCCTAAAATCGAGAACCCTAACTTCAATATACCTAAATTCACCCACCAAATTCAACCATTTACTTCGATTGCCAATGGACTTAGTGAACATTGGAGGCCCAGACCCATTTAGAGACTGGTTCGAAAACATTGGAACTTCAGATTTAACTCGCGTGCAAGGTATGTAACATTCCCCTTTTGCGGCTGTTGCCTTGGAAAAGTATATTGGGTATTTTTGTTTATATATTCTCTTGTTTTGTATGTTTGTATAAACTTTTTTGTTATTCATTTGTATGCATTTTATTTACAATGGTAAAGCATGCTGCAAGGCCCTAGTTTTTCATCGTGTTGCCCAAACTTACTATTGTGCTTCACTTTTTGGTATTTAAATGTTGTTTAGGTGTGTTCTAAGATGTTATTCGACTTTTGTTTTGTCGACATTTGTTAATGTAGGGTCTCACTAAATCTGTGGCCTCAATTGTCCCAATAAGATATAACCTTGATAATGATATGAAACACTGAATAAATATGTGATTTTAGTGATTGTTTTAGTATTTCACTATTTATTCATACACTATTCAATTAAATGCTGTACTTACTTTGTAAGTTTTAATATGCGCATATGTTTTGCATGGATATTTGTTAGTCTTGTTAGCTTAGGCAGCCAACTGTTATGATGTTAGTCTTGCATGGATATTTGTTCAAAAATTTACTCTAGCGGGGTTTGTTTTGAATATTTACACTTTCACGGGGGGTAAAATTGAAATTAACTTGAGTTTTCTGCCGGTGCTGCTGAAGGCGGTGACGCTATTATCTTTTCTTTCTCTCAATCCCGAACTCGACTTTGCAAAACATTATTACTTTCTCTGTTTTTCTCCGAGCGAAGCTCAAGACATACTCAAAAATATGGGAAACGGTAATCTCTTTTGTAATAACTAAATATGCGTCAACACAAGCCCAGTAGTAATTTTAGCATAGATAGCATAATTTGGTGTAAAATTTTCTTTTAATTTCAGGTGACAAAGGTCGGCCCAGCAAAAAAATCAAGTTCTCCAAGGTTCTTAGAATTTGTAATCCGTTTATTTTCTTCAATTATTTTGTACTTCCCTGAATTTATTTTTATCAATTTGTTGTTTTGTATTTTTGAATTAAAGGAGGAGCATAGGGCTTCTGCAGCTGAAGATGATGACTCTCATTTCACGGAAGATATGGATGATGATCTTCGCGATGGTACGAATAAATTATATTGTATTGCAGCAGGAAATTTTCCACGTCCTTGTTCTGTTTTTTGAGTTGCGGTATTGGATATGCTGAATTGATTGAATTCTTTGATTGTATTTAAGGTGAAGGAAAAAGGAGGGATTTCACGAAGTTGGAACTTAAGCCTGATCATGCCAATCGCCCTTTGTGGGCTTGTGCGGATGGTCGAATTTTCCTCGAGACTTTCTCCCCCTTGTATAAACAGGCCTATGATTTCCTCATTGCGATTGCTGAACCGGTTTGCAGGTATAATTTTGGAGCAGTTTGATACTATTATGCATCTGTGTTTTTAAATCTCTGGTAGAGTTTAGAATTGGATGGTGGTAGAAAGATAAAGATGCCTATGCATGTTGGCTAGTAAGAATGCTTTGTGTATAGCTGCTCTACTACTATTTTACCATGACATACGAATTCATCGTACAAGACCAGTGGAAAATAACACTCCATATGCTGTGTCTTTTGTGATAAACATTTCGGCTCCCTGACTCTCTGATAAATAACTTTGGAAATTATTACACAAGTGTTTTCTTTGGTACCCAATTCTTTTCTTGTTTTTGTAGTATGTATTATCTCTTGGAAATATGCTACTGTGAGCATTTTACAATTCTAATTAATATTGAACTTTTGGAGTGCCTCACTGAACATCCAAATACTCATTTAATTAACACTGTGGTTATGAATGATATGTCTCTAATCCATGTCTAAAGTCTACTTTGATTTAGTGAGTAACAGCGAAAAGATGCATGCCTAATTTTTTGATCCATACCTCTACCAGTCACACGTAGATGATAACAACCAACATAGTCCTGCAGCACCTTGGGAATTGACCGAAGTAGTATGGATTGGGAAAAGACAAAGCGGACCTATTATATACCATTTCCACGAAAAAATGGACCTTACATTTCTACTCTGTTTTACCCTATGCATGATTGTTGTTGTTGGGTGTATTAGATATTATCAGAATTGGGTTTCATGTGCGTGTTGTTCAACAGGCCAGAGTCAATGCATGAGTACAACTTGACTCCACATTCTTTATACGCTGCGGTGTCAGTGGGACTTGAAACAGAGACCATTATTTCTGTCTTGAATAAACTGTCAAAGACCAAGCTTCCAAAAGAGATGATTGATTTTATTCACAGTTCTACTGCTAATTATGGCAAAGTGAAGCTCGTACTTAAGAAGAATAAATACTTCGTGGAGTCCCCATTTCCAGAGGCAAGATATATGAATTCTATCTGTTCTTCGGTTGAAAGAAACATGGGATGCTATCTGTAGATGTTATATAACACTTATGGTGTTTTCAGGTATTGAAAAGGTTGCTAAAAGACGAAGTTATAGGACGAGCTAGAATTTCCTCCGAGGTATGTGCTTGGTGAGAAATTAATCGTCGAACTACCTTCAGTTTACTACATTTTCTGTCAGACACTAGAGCCCTTGCTTTATATTTTCTGATAACTCAAAACACTTTGAATGCTGTTTCGTCAGGGAACTCATGGAAGCGATGGGTTTACAATTGGCAAATCTGCTGGTGAAATAGAAAGTACCCATGGTGAGTTGCTAAATGAAGCAGAATTGGCAGCTGCAGCTGAAGAAAAAGAAACCCATTCATTTGAGATTGATCCTGCTCAGGTAGGTTGATGCATGCCTTTAAGATAACTGTGTTTTGCATTCTCACAGTTCCCAATGACATGTTCTATGTCCTCTGGCAGCGGCGCTGGAAATTTATTCTGCATGCACTTTTATTATGGCCCAAGTTATTGTAAACCTATAGTGTATGGATTGTTTATAAGTGTATTTCATGGAAGTATGGGTGAGCCAATTTATCTAGTTCAGTTGGCTTGGTTATTTTTCTGTAGAAAATGGTAATAAATGGAGTTATTCATTGAAAAATGATTGAAATGTTGTTTTTGTGATGTACACTTACTCAAATTGACCTGTGTGCTGGCGCACCTGCTTCAGGTTGGGAAAAATTTGAGCAAAATTTTGCTTGTTCCTTGTCTGAACCATTCAGCTATTCAATTACCTTCATGTATCATGCATGTGCATAACGCATGCATATGCACATTTGCAAGCTATTATAGTGGGTAATTCTGGCAATGAGCTGACATCAGTATTGTTCTTGATTATGAGGTCAAGATCTCTAGCAGAACTGCAATGAATATTTGCCCAGTTTCTTTGGCAATTCCTTACGGTACTTTTCATATTGGTTGAGGAGTCTGCTCTCTGATTATTTGTAGAACTACTTTCTCTTCATGTCTTTCCATTTTACTAATGATTTGTTTTAGTCAGTAAACATGAAGAAAAACTACTTATCAAATTCAATAAACGCATCACTTTTCAACTGAATGATCATATGTCAATAACTAGTTCTTCTGTTTACAGGTTGAAAATGTAAAGCAACGGTGTTTGCCTAATGCTCTAAATTACCCCATGTTGGAGGAGTATGACTTTAGAAATGATACAGTGAGTGGCTTCTGTTTGTTGTCGGAATCAGGAACTTAAGTTAAACAAGGAGAGTGACTTCAGAAATGACAGCTGGAGCAGCTTTACCTATAATTTATAAAGTAATGAATACTAGGTTATTTGAAAATTCCATTGACATTGTGAATATTGCAGGTCAATCCTGATCTTGAGGTGGAATTGAAGCCCCATGCACAACCGCGCCCTTATCAAGAAAAGAGTCTTAGTAAGATGTTTGGAAATGGTGAGGCTCCTGCAAGCTCTAGAACTTATGAAGCTTTAACATGTAATATTTGAATGGGTGACAAGTTACTTCAGGAGAATGTTCAGTCCTGTGAGGAAAAGAAGCATCAGATTGACATTTATGCTTGCAGCAACCTGTTATTTAATTGTAGCAGATACTTAATTTCTGAGTTTTTCCAAGAAATGACTGTATCATGTGTTCATGAACGTATGTGAGTGTCTTTCTACGTTTAATTTGTTATTATGTAGTTTGGAATTTCAAAAGAATACACTTGATTCTTTGCTGTCACTTGACAGCCTGATTTCTGGACCCTTACATTTCATGTCTTCCTTTTGCTCTTCTCATACTTGGAGATGGGCTTTATTACCATTCTCTCTTTGTTCTTTTAGGTGGGTTTTCTTTTTCTTTTTCTTTTTATTTATTTATTTATTTATTTTTCTTGGTTGTGGGTTGGGGGGTGGGGTGATGCATTAGGGAAGGGGGATTGAGTAGGAGGTAGGTGGGGAAAGACATTTGCTTGTGGTATCTCTGTATTTCATGTTTTCTCTATGGTGGGTCATGGATACTTTCTTTATCATTGGACTTTTTATTTATTTATTTTTTAAATACCTTTTCCTTTTTTCTTGTTGAATTTCATATTGATTTTTGTTATTGGACAATTTATTTTCAACTGATGGATACCTGTATGATGGAGGTGTGCAATCTATGTCTTAGAAGATATCATCAGGGAGGAACTTAGAAGCTATCAGTTTGATGGAAGAATCTTGCATGCTGCTAACTCAAGATTCTGTGTTATTTCAGGCAGAGCGCGTTCTGGTATTATTGTACTACCATGTGGTGCAGGAAAGTCTTTAGTTGGCGTTTCTGCAGCCTGCAGAATAAGAAAGAGTTGTCTTTGTTTGGCTACCAATGCTGTGTCTGTGGATCAGTGGGCTTTCCAGTTTAAGTTGTGGTCAACCATTAAGGAAGAGCAAATCTGTCGTTTCACATCTGACAGCAAAGAGAGATTCCGTGGCAATGCTGGTGTGGTAGTGACAACATATAATATGATTGCCTTTGGTGGCAAACGTTCTGAAGAAGCTGAAAAGATAATTGAGGAAATAAGAAACAGAGAGTGGGGACTGCTTCTCATGGATGAGGTGACATCTTATTTGTGAATGGTTAACATTTTTACTTCTAATATTGCATTAGCACAAGGTTTCTCTGGATTTATGATATGCATGCTTGTTTATTTAAAATTTCAGGTGCACGTGGTTCCTGCTCACATGTTCAGGAAGGTCATCAGTCTCACAAAATCTCATTGCAAACTAGGGCTTACCGGTTTGTATTCAACAATATAAACAAATGTAAAATGTATCATCCAGGTATATTTTCTGTGAGATTATAGAGAATAATCTGTTGATACCAACTGATTTCAGCAACTCTTGTAAGAGAGGATGAAAGGATTACGGATTTGAACTTTCTTATTGGTCCAAAGTTGTATGAGGCAAATTGGTTGGACTTAGTGAAAGGAGGATTCATTGCAAATGTTCAGTGTGCAGAAGTCTGGTGTCCAATGACAAAGGAGTTCTTTGCTGAATATCTGAAGAAAGAAAATTCAAAGAAGAAACAGGTAAGTCTGGTTCAGGAGAATATGGTCTCAGCATCTTAATTCTTAAAATTTTTGCCAGCTATTGGAGTCCAAAAAATTTTTGGTCGAATGCAACATTGGTTAAGCTAGAACCAATAATCCCGATACTATTATAGTGTTCTGAAAGCTTCAAGCAACATTTGCCCCCAAATGGCCCCTCTTATACTGCGGGTCTTTCTTTTAGATGTGCATGCTTGATGACTCGCTGTTGAGCTAATGGAGGACAATGTTGAGAGGCTTTCAGCATGTAATGTTAATGAATGTGGACAAGTTTATTTTCTGTAGAAGTTCATAAGTTAACTCTTTTTCTTTTTGCATTAGGCAATTGATTCTTTGTTTCTTTTAGCATCTTACCCTGGTAGTTTCTTTTTACAACTAAAAGGAGAAGAAGAGTCTTTTTTATTTGGTCATAGAGTCTTGTAGTGATTAACTTGAACTCTGAGAATGTGTTACCTGGAATATGAGTTTTATTATTAATGGAAAATTTGATGTGTTTTGTCCCTTGAACAGGCCTTTTTCTGACACACGTCCTTCTTTCTTCTTTCCATCTTTTAGGCACTTTATGTGATGAACCCTAATAAATTCAGGGCTTGTGAGTTCCTCATCCGGTTCCATGAACAGCAGCGTGGCGATAAGATAATTGTTTTTGCTGACAATCTTTTTGCGTTGACGGAGTATGCAATGAAGCTTCGAAAACCTATGATTTATGGCGCCACCAGGTTTGTGTGTATTTGTTATTCTGCGAGACATTATGTACTGCTATTTTAATCATTTTAATCATATGTTGTAAAACTGGTTTTTTCATGTAATTTACAGCCATCCAGAGAGAACAAAAATTCTTGAAGCATTTAAAACCAGTAGAGATGTTAACACCATTTTCCTTTCAAAGGTATGTTACGCATTATTATTAACCATTGATGTCTATTTCTGGATCTTTGGGACCAATTTATCTTTTCCCCAATGTTTTTGAAATTTTCTATATCTGCAATTGGTTGCTGATAGATAGGATTCATTTTCATGCATAAGATGTTCATAGGCAACATCATCAGACATGATTGGTTCTCTTTTGCTGTTGAGTCAAATCTTTTTGACATTGTGATGGATCTGAATTATTTTTGCGGAGACAATGACAAATGTGCCTTGGATAAGCATGATGACCTGAATCTGCAGGTCAAGAAATGTGATATTAATTATGTTGCCTTGATTTGTTGCTATGACCTTGTATTCATGGGGGTGTGTAAGTAACAGCAGCCACATTATGTGCAGCCTTGTTATTGAATGAAGAACTGATGTGCTGCTGTAGGCGTCTTATGCTCAGATGGAAACTTATTTCAACCATTACTTGCATGGATTATATACTGGAATGTTGGTCATTGGTTATATGAAATACAAACAATGTTTGTACAATCAAATCAGTTCATACAGGATGGTGCATGCATTTATAATGTATTTGAGTTAGGACCATTAACATTTTATGTCTCTGTTCCTTTGAAACCCTATAATAGTGTATTTTGTTTACAGGTGGGTGATAATTCTATAGATATTCCTGAGGCAAATGTGATAATTCAGATTTCATCACATGCTGGTTCAAGGCGTCAAGAGGCTCAGCGACTTGGGCGTATTCTCAGGGCTAAGGTACATTCGTTAGGTGTATACGCACAGCTACATGAACTTCATCTTTTGTATTATATGCAGTAGAGCGACTTCAGTGAAAAACTTACACATCATCCCTGCCAATGTTCTATTTGCACCCTTAATATTAGCTTGTTTATCATTTACCACAAAGAGGAGAAAGTAACTATATACTTCAAGTTGTCATGTTAACTTCTCATAGAGCCAATTTATTAACAGGATAATGTGCAATGGGCATGGCAAAGACTATGTTATAATAGTTCAGCTTCCTTGCTTACTGTTGGAAACAGATACGAACCCTGGAACTGTGCAGGTTTATTCAGTTTCTGGTTGTTAACATGGTTTTCAGTATATACTAATGTTGAGACGCTATCGGCTTTCACTTAACCTTTCTGTAGATTTACTTACAGAACCTCATAGTACCATTGTCAGACTGTCAGCTTTTGCTTGTCTTCCCTGTGATGTATTTGATCAACTAACCATATGTTATCTTATCACATGAAAAAGTTACCTTCATTGGGTCTGCCTGGTGGGAAAGGAGTTATTCTTACTCTGAAAATGTTCTTGGTTATTAGGGGAAGCCTCAGGATAGGGTGGTGGGAGGCAAGGAGGAGTACAACGCATTTTTCTACTCTCTTGTATCTACAGACACTCAGGTGACTTGGTCTTCTGATCTGATGACCAGATTCTGTTGCTTTTTTATTTCATCTTCGGTTCATTAGAGATTTGTCTGCTTATCTGATGCAGGAGATGTATTATTCAACCAAAAGGCAGCAGTTTTTGATTGATCAAGGTTACAGTTTTAAGGTACAATCTTGTTCATTCCTCGAAAAACTCATGTTCTGCTTTAGAATACTTTCCTGTTGCAGTAATTTTAGTTATCTATTTTTCTGACAGTTCTCTTCTTGAAGTATTTATTATGTGATAATAGAACCTAAGTTTCAGTAATAGCTCATAAATGCTTGAACTACATTTCCAATTTGGTTTTTGACTGTTTTAACTGGTTTCCAGGTAATAACGAGCTTGCCTCCGCCTGATTCAGGACCTGAGTTGAGTTACTATCGTCTTGATGATCAGCTTGCCCTTCTTGCAAAGGTTTTATTCTTCACTGGCTTATTTGTAGTTTGAGATGTTAATTTCTTTCTGCGCAATTCAAAGAGAATGTTTTATGCTAAAGTGCTAATACCCTCCTCATTTTATTCTCCAAAAGGTGCTAAGTGCGGGCGATGATGCAGTTGGCTTGGAGCAACTAGAAGAAGATGCTGATGATATCGCTCTTCAAAAAGCTCGACGCTCAGCAGGATCCATGAGCGCAATGTCTGGAGCCAGCGGAATGGTTTACATGGAATACAGGTATGAGTCGTCCATCCTTCAAATGATTCCTATTTCTTTCCTTGGTTTCTGGAGGAAAGGACATCAGATCTCTTGAGAGTCGTTTTGGCAAGAGAGTACTATCATTAGAACCATCTTTTGAACTTGTTCATATGCTCACTTTTCATTGCTAGCGGTCTAATCAGGAAAGTTTGAAACTTTCTTCTGTTGATTGTCTACTAACTCTCGTGATTTTGTCTGGTGTTAAATTCCCTAGTTCTTCCTGCCTCCCTCCCTTTTATCTTCTCCTTTTCCTGTTCAATATGTTGTATCTGATAGTGTCGTATTTTTTGCAGTACCGGGCAGAAAAAGCTACAGAACCAGATGAAGGGCAAGCCTAAGGATCCATCTAAGAGGCACTACTTATTCAAGAAACGTTTTGGCTGACCAGTTGGAACTGGCTGATGTGTCAACTTCTCAAATGTATGTATTCTAGGTAAATGAGTGAAATGTACAAAAGAAAAAAGGAAAGGAGGGAAACACATGTAGAATCAAGCTTGTTATGTGTAGTAGTTACAATCACTACCGAGCAATGCTATGTACAAATGATTTGGTGGTGATTTAGTAGTGAGAACATGTTAAATCATGAAGCACGATAACTGAAGTTCGAATTCATTTCTTTGTTGAACAAATGAGCTTATCTATTAGGCGGGGACAGCTACCAGAGTATTAAACACAATTACGAGATAATTTGACGGGCCATGTCGTTACACCAAACTTTGGAGAAAGCATCTTTAATTTCATAAGTTGTTTTCAGCTCATTCCCTCCTAAAAAAACAATGAAGAGGAAGAAGAAGAAGAAGACAAAAAGAGAAGAAACAGAAAAAGAAAAATGAAAGGCCACACAGTAATCAAGATTATGGGTGGAAAGAGTTAAATGTCCAGAGTTGAATGTAAGCTTCTTTTGGGTTATTGGTTGATATTATAATTTAGGATAAGGTGACTATGTTGAGAGTAACGTCATGTTGTGAATTATGTATATATTAATTTATTAGTTTGTATATATAATATCGGTCTATATATATAATTTATTTTGCATGATAATTAAATTTATTATTTTCATCGGATAAGTTATCGTACCTGATAAGCCTAACTAATTTATATCACAAAATATCTTTTTTGCTCTTGAAAAATATTTGATTCAAATGATAAGAAATAAATGGATAGGTAAAATGAAGACTTGTATTCAACCCAACATCACTTGTTTAATCAGAGTAGGAATAAGGTAATTTATAAGGAAACCAAACAAATTATTTACCATGTTATGCCACTTAGATTCAATATAATTATTAATAGGAGTATAACCATGATATTAACCCTAAATCCAATAATGTATTTGATGCATCAAATACATTGTATCCGGAAAACCTTAAAACTACATTGGTAAGTTCCAAAAATAAAACGGTCACGCACACAAAATCAGAAATTTGAGAAGTACTTTGAATTTTAACCCCCTTTTGGCACTAATTATTGCCAAAGCAGTTTCCCTAAGGTTTGAAATTACCCTCGAGTTAGGCGGCAAAATAGGATGTGGGTGTCAAATAAATATAGTGCCTTTCTATTTTTTATTTTTATTTTTTGATTTGCATTTATATTGTGAATTATATATTTTATAATACTACCGTGTCCCATGCAGTTTTCAATCGCGTAAATAATTTTTAGGTTATTCATAATTAATGCGTAAAATAATTCGAATTGTGAGGTAAAATTAAGATTGAGTTAGAAACTTAGATGTTTGACATTATAAAGAATCTAAATTATGGGGCAAAGTTAAAATTGTATTTGATGTCTAATATGACTGATAGCATGAGTTTGTGGATTTAATGAAAAATAAAATTATAATCTTATTGAATTATTTGTAAAAGATAACTTAGAGAATAAATTCAGAATATCAGTAAAATTAGTATCCAAAGTACTTTTCCTATGCTGAATAGCCTAAATTCTCTATTTTATCTCTCAAACAGCATTATTCATTTTATTTGTTGGAATAATTAAAGAAAAATAAAAAATAAAAAATAACTTCCACTTTAAACATAAAATAACTTTTTTTTATAATATACAAATAGTAGAGATTTTCCGTTATACTTATTTATCAAAATTACATTAAATTGTATGTTGCAAGAAAAATGATAAATAAAGTAGAAATTTCCACCTTATATACGTAAGATTATGTTGGTCCTCATATTTAATAAGTAATAAATTAAGCTAAGGTTGGCCGCAATTTGTAATAATTAATCCATTTTGTGTTTCACAAGGGATTATTTGCATATATAATTTTTGGCTAATCATTAATCTATTAATGATTTCTTTTGGAAAATATATATGAAAATATAATAATTAAGAATCTACAATTATTAAATTAAAATTGTTCAAATTTGTAAATTGGCAATAAATAAAGGGAACGCATAATTTAAAGAGCTTAGAAAGTTTTAAAAACTTTAAATATTATATTTAATGCTCACTAATCAATCAATATAATTTTCATAATTAAAAAAAAATAAAAATTATAAAAAATTAATATTTAATCAAAATTGGGCAATTACAATTAAAAAATGACACTCCCTTTGGTATAATTACATATACGAATTACGCTAGTAATACATGAACCAAAATCAAATAATTGATCCGAAAATGTTCACTGAATAATTACCATACTTGCGATCACTTAAAAGGCTTGAAATTTTTGCCCCCACGAAGAATTTAAACTAAATATATTCGTACAAGTTTCTTAATTTTCTTTGCACAATTAAAGCGCACTCAAAACTCTACTTTTTATCAAGAAAGTGAAAAGACTTTGATGGTTGGAGCCTGGAGGAATTTTTTCAGAAAAAAATAACCCAACTTTTATGCAACTTTTATAGCATTTGACCTTCTTTTTTCCCCGCCCACATTCCTTTGGTATCCCAGTTCAGTAATCTTTATATTACTTGACACATATGGAATATAAAAGGAATTTCAACGATATGAGAATGGAACAGAGTCAATAAAAGAAAAACGACAAAAATTGGCAGCACTTTTTAAGAGAAAAATATACATAATCAGTAAGGGACGAAAAAGTTTTTGTAAGATTTGAAGTTAAGGCAAACAGGAAAGGAAAAGGACAGACAACAAAGCAAATTATGGCAAATATTTTGACAATGGGCTCCCAAAAGAAAAACGAAAATATTTTGACAATGGGCACCACCAATACAATTCCAGGATGGTGGAAACTGGAAACAAATAAATTTAAAAACTCTTGCAGTAAGGGAAGGGTTGAGTGGGTAGTGGGAATATTTGAGGGAATTAGAGAAATAAATAAAAAATATAAAGTGTGTAACAATTTTCTTACAAGTAATATTTATCTCAAAACTAATCCGGACATTCCAATATCAATGTTCGCATAATTATCTGCTGTCCTAGTAGGTGCAAATTTGAAAACTGAGGTTTGTGTTAACGTTTTGATGATTTTTCTTGATATTTTCACTTTGATCCTAGGTCTGTAATTACTTACAAATTGAAGCAATTTTATGTTTCACGAATTGAATGCGACATTGCTTCATTGTATAGTATATGCCTATCAGAAATAGGAATCCCTTCTAACATAGAACTCCACCTCTAGAATTCTATTGTATTATATTTATTTTCTAGAATTAGGAGACTCTTCTCCATTAGAATTCTCTCGAGAATTCCTTTCTATTTTATTTATTTTTCTGTATGATATTTTTCCTACTACAAACACCCAAATATCATTTTGTATCTTCCATATCTCATAACCTCTAAGGATGTAGAGGAGCTTCAACTTTCTCCAACTTTCCACTTACCTGTTTGCTGATATGGGTCAACAAGTAGGTTGGGTCAGTAAATGGGCTAGGTCAGCCCACATGGGCAGACACATTTTTCAGCATCTCCTGCTTGTACACGCAACAAAGCAATCAATATGATGTATATATACAACGCATTCTCAAATAACTTCATACTTGTGAGTAAGTTGTATAACATGCGAGCATACTAAAGTTTAAAAGCTACATATTAGTTAAGAATATACAACGACTCAATTCTTCATATACAAGAGCTTAACCATTATACATCGTTAAGAATATATAGCAGCTCAAAATAAAGAAGCTTGCTATACCCTATACATTTTATTTTTTTTACTATATCTATCAACGTATCTTTTGTCCCTCAAACAATGTACATAAGAGGATACTGACTCACAGTTATCCTATGTATTTGTAATTAAGTTCCATACCTCCAAGTTCAAACATAATTGGTCGGCCATTGAATACAAGCTAGGTGTAAAAGACAAGTCTTCTTTTCCTATTTGAATCTTTCTACTATGCTCTAGTTGCTTTGCCCCGATGAGGTCAATTTTGACTTGTTGAGGTGGGGTTCTAGATTTGTCCCTTGTCTAGGGTTTATTTTCAACTTCTTCAATGTGGTTTAACTTGTGATCAACAATAAGTTTTATCAAGAATCTCTATTGGATTAGCCACTCAAAATCTTTTGTATCATGACCTTTTTGCTTATGGAACCAGCATAATCTAGTTGAAGTTTTTATCTTGGGCCTATTAGGGCCTCATGTTAGATGGACGAGCGGACCTCCTTCACAGTTGAATTTAATAAGGTGTAATGGTATTAACGTCTGATAGGGGATCAATTCCTATCTTTGTTCGGTCTATTTTCAGTTTCTTCTTTCTTCCCCTTAATTTTCTTATCCTGAGTAAAGTGCCATAGACTTCATACTGTTCATGTCTTTTTATGTTATTTTGCGATCAAAAAGGTTGACGAGGGCTTTCATGGAGTGGGGTCGCTATGTAACTTGTGTGTTGATGCATTCCTTGTGACGAAGTCTCAATAATAAAATGTCAATGAGGAAATCAATGTGAGGATTATCGATTTGTAGGACCTCATTATTGAATTTGGAAAAAAAAATCCCTCAGGGACTCCTCCATCATTCTGCTTGATACATGAAGGTGGGTGCAAGAGAGCTTGCTCTTTCTCTTGCTGGTGAACTGATGTAAGAACTTATCGCAAAGATGATCATAAGATTCAATGGAATTGGGCTCAAGCTTTGATGAACCAGCCAAGTGCAATTCCTTGGAAGGTGGTGACTAGTATCTTGGCATAGATATGGTCATTATTACTATGCAATTGCATGATGTGCGTGAACTAGAGTATGTGCTCATTCGATTTGGTAGAGCCATTGTATCTTGGAAATCTGGTGGGCACTTTAGCATCAACATTGACTCTTTCATCGAGAATCTCTTGAATGATGAGTGAGTCCCTTTCATAGCTTGATGCTAAGAATAGTTGCTGCAGAGAGGCACATGATTGGACTGCCGATGCAAGAGATCCTCTAGTTGTTTGTTAAGCTGTTGGATTTGGTGGGGATAGGGGTGGGCATTCGGTATCGGGTACCCGGCCCGGCCCGATCGGGAAATGCACAATCGGGATGTGCATTTTCGAGTTTTCCCGGGTACCCAATTTTTTGGGTACCCGGTTCTTTACAATCGGGCAGGGATTTGGGTATTGAATCCAGGCTCGGTCGGGCACCGGGTACCCAGTCATTTAATTGTAAAAAAAAAAGAAAAAAAAGACAAGTTTACAAAACAATATAGCAGCAGCCAAACAATCTCTCACAAACAAAAAGCTAAGAAACAAAACAGTAGCAGGACAGCATCCCCTCACAAACAGAAAGCCAAAAAACAATAAAAGTCCCATCCCGTTACTTAGTTTGTTTCCTTTGCCATGCCCCCGCTTCTCCAATTTTTTTTCACCCCTTCCTGCTGCAATGCCGCCTTGCCCATCACCGCAGCCGCCGCCTCTGGCCTTCCACTACCACCCACCAGCCGCCCAACCAGCCACTACGTCACCGGAAGATGCTAAATCTGTTATGAACTAATTTAAAAAACTAGCTAGATTTTAAGCCCTAAATTTGGCCAATTTTTGGGCCAGATTTTGATGGCCCATTATATATATATATATTTAAATACCTGATACCCGAATCCAAATCTGAGGCCCGGGATCGGGTACTCGGTCTTTAATCGGGTCAGGATTGGGTATTAAAATTTTAATCCCGGACGATTGGGTACCCGACCCGATCGTCCCAAACCCAGTAATCTTGGCCCGATGCTCACCCCTAGGTGGGGAGACTTTCTCCCATTCATTTCTTTTAAGCTTGGACAAGATAACTAGGATGGGCTGTGGCCCTCTTGACTCTCTTGCACACTTGGGCTCGGTGAGGGCAAAGGACTTCTACTAATTCCACAACCTCTTCCATGGCTACATAATCTCTCGCAAGTTGACCAAGAAGTATGCTGTGAGGTTGATGAGCGACGTTAATTATCATATTTGTTCTCTTCTTGTTTTGGCAACCTTTTTAGGGCTTAGGATGGCCTATGAGTAGCGTCCATTGCTGGAGCTAGCTGAACCTTTTGCCTTTAAGGGCAGCAAAGATTTGCTCATTAATGATTAGCTTGAATTGAGACAGGGAAATAGTAACCACCTGCTGTGGTTGAGTGCTAAAGCCTAGCATATCTTGCTGTTGAGGTGGCGATGGGGTTGGAGTTAGATTTTCCCCCAATTTTGGCATGTCTTGTTCAAGCTGCCTCTCTAATTGTGCATACCTAGTGTTGACCATCTTCATAATACAAGTTCAATTTTTCTTATAGACAGTACCAACTAATTATTCATGTTTTTGCTTGACGTGTTTGGGATGATGATGGATTGGAAAAGAGTAAGGTCAAACGATGAGTTTTTGAGCTGCTTTGTTGTTGAACCTACAAAACAAAATACACTTCATGCTTGTTGCGGTGACCTTATGCTAAAACCATTCAATACTTAAGTCAAGTTGAGTTTTGGAAGGGTAAGAGAGAGTCAAGAGGGCAATTTAAGTACTTAGGCTGCATACCTGATTCATTTGAGAGATGAGGTATTTATACGTACCTGAGTTTGGAGGCCAAAAAATAAGATTACCCTAGTTGACTAAGACAAGTAATAGAAACCCATGAGAGGGTGAATTGGGTAGTTTATAAAATTTAAAACATTAACTTTGTAAAAAGATATAGCAAATTGTAATATAGAAGATCCAAAGATAATCAACAAAGATCAAATAACAACTCAAAGAATTTATAATTAATGATTCAACAAGCTCACACCCACTATCTAAGTTATTCACTTAGGATTTTGAACCTGCATTTATTAATAGTTAAGAGCAACAAACAAATACATGATATAAAAGTACTAATAGACCACTTAGCTAGATTCTTCAAGGGCAAGAATAGAGAGTAGTGACACCAAGATGTCAAACAACTGCTAATACCCTAATAAAGACAACCCAATTGGTACTGAGCTAATAACTTAATTCTTTATGCACTTGTGTTTACAGGAAAAACTCAAAAGCTTCTATGTGATCGCACACTTCAAAATGAATTGGCTACCTCTTTAGTTCCATAAATATTAACTAGATTTTTGCTCAATTTGGTAGCTAGGAAAATTCCCTTAAGCTGGTAGATTTCATGTGATTTGGCAATGGCTACTTACCATATTTCCTACAGAGATAACTTGCCATGAGTGTGTCCAAAAATTATGGAGCAAATCATACTTAGCAACACTAATAATTTTGAAAGGAAATAAGTTTAATTTGTCCAAAGTGGTCATTATCAAAATTACTCATGAGGAGATCCACAATGGAGTATATAGTGCCTATCACTATCTCAGGGGCAAGGCAAATCTTTTGGAAAGAGCCATCAAGCTTGTAACTAGTCGCCTGAATAGTATTTTCAGTTGCTTGAGAGCTGCAAATGTTGATAGACAACCAAATAGTTGCATTTAATGTGGAGGAGTCGATTAGGGGCAACTTTTAATGTGGTAGGAGATAGCTGACATCAAGCTTGCCCCAAGTTTTTATGGCTGCTGCCAGGTCCTCGATCAGGATCCTTCATTCGGTTGATCGATGTTGAACAAACTAGAAAAGATTAGCCAATGTCCAGAACGCAGACAAGAGTTGTAGTATGTTATAGTCTTGTTGGCCCTCGGTCGAGATTGACCTAAGGGTGGTTGATTCAAAGTGAAAAATGGTGAATACTTCCTCTTGCAACCAGAGAAAGCCCAAAGGACGGACGCTGTAGTAGGGTCTTCAATGAGTAAGTCCTGACCTTGTGGTATGGTCAATGAGTTGCTTGAGGGCCGCATGAAGGTAGCGACCTAAGACTAGAGGTTCCAGTATGGATCAGTTTGATTCGACCTTAGAAGTGAAGGATTATAGAAGTAAACTCAATAGCAATAGAAATAAACTCAAGAGATTACATCCTAGGACTCGAGAGGTCGAAATCAGTAACGCGAACTTTTCTTTGCAATATATTTGTGGTTATATATATGTAGAGTTTTGTGTATATTTTTGAGAAGAAGTAGGTTAGAAAAGAATACGTTATTTTGTTAATGGCTTGAGAAATTGAAATTTTAGTAGTATTTTGATAATTGGAAATTATAGCAAGTCGCAAACAGAAATGCAACACCCTTAGACAATTTTTAGGTTATAATTATATATTTGATATTAGTGGTTATAGTATAACTAAAATCATAGTTGCAAATCATGAAATTCTTGAAAGGGAATTGAACACTTTCTGTACTGAACAGAACGGCAGCCAGTAGACAACTTTTCCACTTCTGATCACAAGTCATCTTCCAGAGGATATTGAAGTACTAATGATATAGTATTAAGTATCCAATACTGGCCTGGTCAAAAGTACTGATCATTTCAAATCAGTGGTAGTTGGACTGCTGATGATCAACTTAATAAACATTTCTTTTCCATTCTGCTCTCATTGTTAAAGGAATTTGGTTCTTTCTTTCTTTAATCCAATATTCTTATGTGAACCCTCAAAAATCTTGTCATAACCACAGTTTAGTCAAGTAAATTGCGATAAAATAAAAAGAGTGAAAAACAAGATCAAGGACCCGAATTTTTTAAGAAAATTCCATTTGAACAATTAAATGACTTAAATAACCCTTTTTGATAAATAAATTTTATTAAATTTACAATTTTGCCAGCCTTAAGTGCTAAAATTACTCTTCTTTTGATTAAAAGTTATATGCTTTACCTCTTAAAAATAAATGAAAAAGTATTTATATTTTTGATAATCTAATCTTGCCGCGATAAAATTTTTTCACCCCCTTTCTCACCATAAAACCACATTGCTGGGAGCTGTGGTAGATGAGATTCTATTTTTGTATCTCCTTTTCTTGTGATTATTGGAGATGCTGATTGTTTCTTTAATGGCTGACTTGCATCTTAAATCTAAGTGTCGTTTGATAGGTGTCAATTGGAGCGGAAAAAAAATAATGTTTGATGGTGTGCTTTCCACAGATCAAATGGTCATAACTTTTGAGGGAAGTGCTGAAAGAATTCAGTAAAGAATAAGTATTTCCTTGTTCATACTTTACTGACTCAAACACTAAAGTTTGAATAAATATAAATAAAGCCATTGGAAGATGCTTAAGCTCAAGCGTAAATGGTTTTGTCTCTGGATTTGATTTGATATAGATTTTAAGCATTTTGTTTAGTTAATATAAAGGTATTCGCATGTTCATCAGGCAAAAATCTGCAGATTCCTATCCTCAACCTGTTTTGGCCTTAGTTCTTTGCTGATATCTTTGTATTATACATATACACTACCAAGTGTTTCTTGAAGGGGCAAAAAAGGTGTGGCCCTTCAATTTTATTTAGTGATGCGAGAAATTGATGATGCCAAATTTTTTTTGTTAAATATGGAAGTCCAATCTCAATAGTTATTGTTCTTTGGGTTCATATGATTAGATTGCTTATTCTTATCAAAATTTGTCTCGATAATTAAAAGAAAAAAGGAATCTGAAAATATATTTGGCGAGTTTGGAGGCAAGTTTAGCATATAACAGGCTCATGGGCATGGGTTCGTGATAGTAAGCCCTTAATCAAGAAATTTGAGAAAAGGCATATTATTATCATTTCCCATAGACAACTATCCGATAATGCAAAAATTTGACATGAGACATTAAAAAACGTAATTTTGAGAGATATTGTTTCTCTGACATACATGAAATGAGATTTGCTCTTTTTTAAAGATCCAAACGTGAGATGAGAGCAACTTATAAAATATAAAACTCTCTCAACTAAGGGGTGTAAAATGAATCGAACTAGCTCAAAGTCTCACTAGCCGGTTCGATTATAGCTCGAGTCAAAATCGAGTTTGTTTTGAGCTCGAGCCAAGATTGTCGAGCTCAGGTTTTATAATGAGTCAAGGTTGAATTCTAATTTAGTTGTTCGAAAATTTGCGAACCTGGCTTGTGAGCTCTTTTCTATTTTGAAATATTTTTATATATTAATTAAATAATTGTATACTAAAATTTACTATTTTATTTTTTAAATCTTTTATATAGATACTATTAAATAGATATTATAAATTGATAATTTAATATTTTATTCGATTTTATCGGTGAGTTGAGCTTGAGTTCAAATTCAAGCTCAATTAACACTAAGCTTGCAAGTTCGATCTTGATCTCGAGTTCGACTAATACTAAACTTGAGTTATTTTTTTTATTTCGAGGTCAAGCTCCAATTCGAACCATTAAAAATGAATTCATCGAATTTAAGTCCGAGTTCAAAATATTGAACTCAAAGCTATAATTTTTATCTAATTAGATCCATTTGCACCTCTACCCTCAATTCCTCTCCAATATGAAACAAAAGTTGGTACCGTGAAATAGACAGCTGACCTTGGAAGTGACAAAATCTGTTAAGTTAACGCGTAACTGTTTGAATATGGTTCTTGGATGGAGAAATAGGTGGAGAACTTCATTATTCTGTAAGTCGTTGATTAAGCTTTGTCAGCAGCAGCAAGCTGAAAAGTTGTGGCCATTTTTAAGCAAACTTTTGATCATGAAGAAACTATCATTGCAACCTCCTTGGTAACTTTTAAGTTTTTCTTAAACAAGACATCATTAATGCGCCCATGATTAGACATCACTGGAAAGGGTTAAATCGTAATTATGCAATGTATTTAATTCTCACCTTGGTTCTAGGCTTGGAAATTCTTTGACTAAACATCCAATTTGAGAACAAAAGTCCCATCTCATAAAAAGAATTCCTAAACAAATTGTGATTCTTATGGTTAATTTATTTACCAGATTTGGTCCAAAGATGTCCAATCATGTGAAATTCGATGGACACAAACATGCATGGTGGTTATCTAAGAAACTAATCTTGCTAGCTATTGTTTAATCACACGATATTTTGTTGCAGTAGTTGAGGTCAGCTGTTAGTATCCCACATCGATAAAATAAATAAATTATGGTTTCTATATATGATTTTGAGCAATTCCCAACTCATAAACTAGTTTTGAGAGTTTAGTTAGGACCAAAGTCTTTTCTTTTATATTGGATGAATTCTTTACTGATCTGACCTACCTAGAGATTAAGTCGAAAGTTTTCTTGTTGCATTTTAACTTGCAAGTTGAAATGATTAGTTGTGTTATTTCCTTTACTATTCCAAAATGCCAAATGATTTAATGCTTATGTGGATTACAAGTATTATAGATGGGCGATGTGGTAATACCAAAAATATTCTTAAAAAAAAAGTGTAATATTTCTTACATATTTTATGAATAATATTCTTTATAATCAGGTCAGGTGAACTCGGCCGACCAACATAATTAGTCAATAATGTTGTTGGATTTTTAGAGTTGATGGTCCAAATTAGACCAACTCAAACAGAAAGATTTGTCAAGTGACAGTCATTTATGTATTAATATACTTTTATATATATGCAAACATATTTTATATCTCTTTATTGTATTATTTTCTTCAACTTTAGATATCTTTATTCCCTTCATTAATTTGATCCTCGAATGTTTTCGTCAGAAAAACCTCAACGATCTTAATCCCCGACCAGGACATAAGTTTATACCATCCAAAACGATATCCCAAGTTCATTCCAACATAATCATTTGACTATTCCCAAACTTGTATTAATGTGGAAGATATCAATCGGTTAAAAAAAATAAAAAAGGTAAAATCATCCAAGAAGGGAATTCTGTAGTGATCTTGTTGTTACATGAAAGTAATCTACCATTGATGATAGTGTGGTAATTATTAAATCTAATAGCTTGTTTGGTTATGTTTTTATTTTTATTTTTTATTTTCATTAGTTTCAAAATTTAAAAAATTAGTTAAAGAAAACGAGTTGAAAATGAGATTGTATTTGGACAATTTATTAGAAAAATAATGATTATATAAAAATTAGTATATTATAGGTGGAGAGAGATAATAATAATGAAATAGAGAGAGAATGTATATAAGTTATTAGGAAATGTGTTTTGAGATGAAAATGAGTTGAAATTTTGGTGAAAATAACAATAAATTGTTGATAATTCATTTTCACATAATGAAAATAAAAATAAAAACATAAATAAACATGCTCTAAGTTGTAGGTAGGCAGTTATCTGATTGAAGCAGAGGAAGTTGTGACAGATTCTACAATATTAAGAAACCCTCAAAGGGTGATACCTGTTAGTTAATAGAAAGGCCACATTGAATAATATCTAGCTAGGCAAGCATATTTACTTGGCAAGTTGATACATGCTACCAGATATTTTAAAAAAGCCAACCTAGAGCTCATTTTGAAGCATAGAGTTAGCTAAATCTATCAAGTGGAGTATCATTTTATTCAGGCTTCAAAAATTATACTCAAACCCATACTCATATTTATACTTATTAAAGATAATGTAATCAGTTTGAGTAGGGTTTGTACCTAGCTATAAACTATCTACGTACCCATACCAAAAAAATAAAATAAAAAAATATCCATCACCACATACACGAAATTTAATTGATTAACCTACAAATTATCTATACCGAGATAAATTTTATACTAATGATAAGATTTTTATATATAAAAAATAAAAATATTTATTAGTTTTTATATAATAGTATATCTTTTTAGCTATTTACATATATTTTCTTGAATATATTATATGAAATAAACACTATTATATAAGAACAGGAAGAATAAAATTAAAGAAAGAGAAAAAAAATACTTAGAGAAAACAATAGGAAAAAAATATATTATGGCGTTGAGGAGAGAGAGAAAATATTATTATTATTATTATTATTATTATTATTATTATTATTATTATTATTGTTATTATTATTATTATTTGCTTTTGATTGTTTAGTTATCCAAAAATAAATGTAAAGATTAACTAAATTAAATTAAACATAGAAAATATTTTTTTTATATCGTATGCCAAATAACTCTTTTAGTATATATTTAGAAAATTAATGATATACATTAAAAATATAAGTTGAATAAATTAGACTCAATGGGTCTTGAGTGAGTTAGGATATGGTAGATTAGGGTTGTGTTGTTTTAGATATTTTATGATAGGGCAGAATATAGAGTGTTTTTATTTGAATATTTTAGGGTATAAATTTGGGTAGGATATAAACATGAACCTAAAATTGTCAAAATATCAAGGTTTTAGCAGCATCAGCTCAGGAAACAAACAGTAAATGCATATACAAGGTGCTAATACAAAATTAAATAGCCATTAGGACATACGTAATTTGGATCAGAAATATTTTTGTATTTTATGGGAGGATCTAGGCAATGTCACCTATGAGATTCGTCGATATGTTTAATGCAGAGATTCATTAAATGGTACGATTACTACTAACCAAGGAAAAGGCGATGGTGCTTTTGTTCCTATTTTTCAAGTTATTACAATGCATAAATTAGAATTCTCTATTTCATTTCTTATTTTATTTCATAAATATATGCCATGTAGATTAAATATTTTTTTATAAAAATAATTAATTAAAAATCAAACACATTTAGTATAAATTTATTAAATTGATATAAGAGATAAAATACAAAATATAATTGAGGATCCAAAGTGACAATGCAGAGCACTTAATTAAGTGCAGTCAAAGTTATGAGAAATTATAGAGCCTCATCGTAAGAGGATTATAAATACTAAATATATAGGAAGCTTTGCTAGAGATAGTCAATAAATTGAAAATTAATAGAACTCAATATTCATTTTCCACATATAAAGAGGAAAAGTAAGAAGAAAGAAGAGATTAATATTTTGGAACCATCACTCTAAATCCCTAGAGGAACTTTACATAAAACAACTGCAGCTGCCTATCACAATATTGAAAGAGATATTAAATCTCAGATTAGGAACCAACTTATTAAAATTAATAAAAATAAAAATGCCTTTCTGAAAGGCTTTGTAGAACTGAACTGAATCTTTGCCACCTTACTAAAACTTGATCAATAGCTGTAGTTCTGTTATTGAGTTGAACCAAAGCTGTTGAAGAACGACACTCTTTGTGCAATCCCTTTGTCATCTTCTTCGTGAAATCCATCGATCTACAGGTACGTTTGGATTATTCATGCTATTAATAAATTAAAAAAAAAAAAAAAAAACATTGCATGAACATATAGTCTTGAATATTTTCTTGATTGGGGCCTGCCACTAATACCCTTGCTGACATTCTAGAAGCTTCTTATAATTTTATTGGAAAATTTCTAAAATTTATAAAGGGCCCAATGGCATAAGTCTCCTACATAATGTAGGAAGTAAGAAGTTCGAGCCTGAACGCGCTTCTGATGTGCGTGCGTGCATGTGAATAAAAATTGCATAGAAAGTCAGTTTATTTTTGGACATTATATGTCAAAGTTGGAGGTATAGAGTATTCATTTAATCTAACTAAAGAATTATTAAAGGAGGTCAATGCATATCTTTATGATGTTTAACAATTGAACATAAAAAAGATGAGGTGGGGAATATAATATTACCCAAAGATCATCTTCATCTTCACATCTGTTATACTGTGATGCTTTAAGAATCTCTCCAGCCTCATCATTGCGTGCAAATCTGCCACGTATCCTTGGCCGACTGTCGGCTAGCGTTTTCCGGCACGCATACTTTAATCATCACATTAAACGAAAAGAAAAGAAAATGGAAACGGTATTTTTAGTTTAACTGTATATACCTACATTGTGTACCTGGGCAACTAAAAATTGGACAACCAAGTATTCATTTTTACCTTAATTGTCCTGTTGAAATTTCTCCGAGTCCTCTTGGCTCTGTATCTGTCAATCCTCTCTTTCCTCTCTTCTGCGCTATAGCGCCCCACCTTGATGTTTGCTTCCTCCAAGAATGACTTATCGGTGGATAATGGACTTGAAGGCAGCACATTTCTTGTTTGCCTGCTTGTTTTCTCCTTCTGGGACATAAAACTATATAATTAAAAAAAAATGATAAAACAGTGTGTGTTAGAGGGTGGATTTTGGGTTTAGTTCATCTCAAAAACTAACTTAAAAAATGAAAAATTTTCAAAATCATATATAGGGATCACTGCTTTTTTATTTAATTGATATGGAAATTTCACACATACCAAGTATTCCTAAGAATGAAAATCTGAAATATGGAATAAGAGGAAATGCACAGCCGCCCAACACTAGGAACGGGTGGATGATCTTGATACTAAGTTAAAAGTTGAATGTTGGGCCTAACTCACCCTAAAAACTAGCTCTAAAAATGAGTATTGTCTAAAGTTATATATAAAAATCACTACTCATTTAGTTCATAAATATGCGAATTTGACCCTTTATTTTCAAAATTTTCAGACATATAATTGTATATGATTATACATATAGAGGCCCCGACGATCAAGGAACTAAATTACAAAATAGAAACCTAAATCTACAAAATTTTAGTAATTGAGAATTGTGCTTACTTGCAAGTCCGCAGTGCTGCAAGCCCTTCTCATTTCTCCAGATGAGAAGCTGCCTTCAGGCGAACTCAAGATTTGGTTTTGCAAATTCTTAGAATCCAAAAGTGTATCAAAGGGAGCCCCATACGAAAAATTCTGCCTTTTTTGAAAATAATTGCTGCTATGACTCCTCTGCATGAATTCATCGAAACTGTGGGGCAAAAATGAATTGTGACAAGAAAAACTATCAAAATTGAGCTGACATTCCTCTGCTTTCACCTCCAGAGCAGAGTTCTCTGCATTTCCCAAGTGGGATAGTGTTAAATTCTCAAGCTGAGTACTTGGTGGTGAAGATGAAAGCAAAAAAGACGAAATTTGGTGGAAAGAGCTGGTTTCATCAATTGGGTGGTGGTTTTCTTCAATCAAACCATATCTATTTTCTTCAAAATTTTCCAATGGAAGGTGGTGGTGAGGAGGGTCATCAGGAGAATCAGTGAATGGAGAGAATGCATCACAGTAAAAAGAGTTTTCAAATGCAAACAGGTCAGAAGACATTGAAAGAATTGGATTCTACTGCCCAAAACAGAATAAAATTCCAAGAATGGGACTTTATAAGAGAGTGTGCATAAATTCTTAGTGTGCGTAGTGCGTGTGAAAATGATGTGAAATAGGGATAAAAATTTTAGGGAAAGAAAAAAAACAAAAAGACAGTTGGGTTGGCTGGTTTGTTTAATCAGAATTCAGTGGTGTTTTCCATGGCTGAGCTAGATGACAAGAATTCAGTTTCTTCACTCTGTATAATTAGTAGAGTATATCTTTTCTTCTGTCGTTCTCTCTCACACAGCACACACAGTAGTTGTGCACACACACGCAGATGAAGCACAGACCCGCTCTGTCGTTCTCTCAGTCAGATGGGCGATTGAATACTGAAATGAGAGTTAAACGAATGGGGCAATGCGATTTATATAGCATGAACAAGTTCTACTATTAGTCCACTTATGCTATTTATAATGAAACCGACATTTCATGTAAACCCCTGAATTTTTCATTATTTTGAAATAGTCCGCAATATTTTACAGAAATGCAAATGGGTGATGAGGCACTGCTGTCCTTCATTCTACGGAGGACTCATTTTCGCATGTGGAAAAAGACAAAAAAAGGAAAAAAAAAAAAATAGACAAAAATTGAACAATCATTAATGCAAAATTACTATGATAAATACTATAAGGTTATCATAAAAATATTGAAAAAGCATTATGGTTTTTCTATCTTTACTCCCATTATTTAAATCGTTTTTACTTAAAAAACTATTATATCCTCAATTTTTTACTTAAAAAACACTCTCTTCTAATAGAAGATACTAAACAATACAAACTAAAGTTATCTTGTAGGAAAATGAGTGTATGTTTGGTTATGTTTTCACAAAATAATTTTATTTTGGGGAAACATTATCAAATATTCTCTTAATATTTATGAAAGTTTGTAATGTTTTAATATATGTAAATTAATTATGAGTAATTTAAAATTGTTAAAAATTATACCAATTTAAGGAATAGTAAATTTCTGGTTTTTAATTTTTTTTTTACCAAATAATTTTGAATTATAACAAGTTTATTTTAATTAATTATTTTTAAGATATTTAAAAGTTCTAAATGTTGTGTATATAAGCAATGTTAAAATATACTTTAATATAGGTATATATAAACGTAATATTGGGATAAACTTATATAATTAGACTGTTAATTAATTAAATAAAATAAATAACAAAATTAAATTTTGAATTAATAAAATTAGTAAATATGTTTCCAATAGTAATATATTATTTTACTAAATTGATTACACTAATCCCCTCATAGGTTTCTTTATTACAATTAGATCCAGCATATGCATAAATAGCATAAGGATATCTTAGTCAAACAAAATAGCCAACACCCTAGTACAATAAATTGAAGGGCAAAGTTGGATTTTTAAAATTTTTTATTGATGACATCAACAAATTTTGTTAGTTTAACTAACGATAGGATCTATTTTTTAGCGACAACAAACCTCTAGAGAGATCATTATAATTTCCCAAATTACAAATGATTTACCTATAATTACCACAAACCTTAAGGGAGATCATTGTAATTATCCCTTCAATATATTAGAACACCAAGTCATCTTAAAATTGTTTGACAAGTAGTTCTCCACTTGTATATTGAAGAACCACATGTATATTTTACGTACACTATGATTTTAAGGGAACCATAGGACTTTAGTAGTTTATGTGAAGGAGATATAGTAGGTGATTTTAGTAAGGGAACACATTGATAAGAGTTTTGAGATACCCTAAATACACCTTAAACTATACTAGAAGGGTACAATGATGCAAATTGGATATCCAACAAAAAAAAGAAGTGAAGCCCACAAGTGGTTAATGTTTATTTTAGGTGGAGCAGCAATACCTTGGAAGTCTCTAAACAAATGTGTATAGCTCGATTCATAACGGAATTTGAGTTTATAGCTTTGGGTAAAGTCAGAGAACAAGCAGAATGTCTTCAAAATTTCTTAAAGGACATTCTCTATTGGCCCAAGCTGGTACTTGCTACGATGTACATTGTGATAGCTAGTAAGCTATTGGAAGGGCACATAGCAGTATGTATAATGGTAAGTCCAGGCCTATGCAATAGAGATATAAGACCATTAAGTAATTGATCTCTAATGGAGTGATTTCTATCAATTATGTGAAATTTAAGGGGAATTTAGCGGATACATTATTAAAAGACCTACCTAGAGATTAAATAAAATGCTTGTCAAGTGGAATGGCTTAGACCTATATATTAAGGACCTTCATAGTGGAAACCCAACTATGATGATTAGAGATTTTAAAAACTTGGTTCAATGGGACAATAAGTTATGAGGGTTTATATGAGCACTTAAGAGTTTGCTCCTACCCATCACAAGGACAAAGGAAGTGCTACCTACTGAAAGGTATGAGTTTAATTCTTAACTTTCAATGATTCTAATAGATATGAAAATGGAGTACGGTAGGTTATTCTCGATGGGAGGTGACCTATACAAGTGTAAAGGTGGGCCATTCGAATGTGAACACTTATGAATCAAAGATGGTGTCTATGGCCAAAATGAATAGAACTGCGAGAACTATGCAAGGGAAGTTGTTGTGTGGTTGTTGATGTATTATTCTACACAAACAGTTTCTCAGTTTAAGACATCATATTCACTGAGCAGCTAGTAGATCTGATGGTGCTCCATTAAGGAAGGTTCAAAGCTGCAAGCTACCTATTCTGATGCAGCAACTTTTCGTTTGAACTCTTTCTTGCATTTGCATAGTTTCATGCATTAATTCTCATTCAAGTGGGAGATTGTTGGAAATTGGTGTTTCATAGTCAGACGACTACATAACTTTGACCAAATAATTAAGTGGGTCCTAATTTTAATTAATGTAAGTGCTTGAGATTATTGTAATAAGTCAATGTCAATAATGCATCTAATATATTCAAAATCAATTTGGAATGAATGAGAAATTAATGCACAAAGAAAACCAATTAAAGTTGACTTATATATTGGAAGTAGAAAATATAGAAAGATGAAGAGTTTTCCACCCCACATTAGAAGTGGACTACAAGTTTATAAAACCTTGGTGGAAGATTTAGGTTGGGCCCCCAAATGGCACCCCAAGTTTTTGGAGGGGAAGGATTTAGGTGTTGCTAGGTTTGATGCAAAACCCACATGCGCACATTGTTCACTTGTGTGTCTGGTCGGTCAGCTTGGTTGGGCTAGGTTGGGTGTGGACCTGGGCTTGGGTTTGTCCATAAATAAGTATCTTTTTGTACAAAATTTAATTAAGAATTGACTTTTTAATTATTTTTCTTGCAAAATTTATTTTCAAATTAATCTTTTCTCTCCTTTGCTTTCGACAAATGGCTTCGCCGAATTGCAACATGTGGCAACTATAGAAGTTTTTGGAAAGGCTTTTCAGTGAAGGGGTGCCACCTCAAAGATTGTGAGTTGTCAACAATCACCATTGTATCCAATTACCATTAGTCATGTAAAAAGAAATGCCTACCTAGGTAGACCTATTTCATCAATTATAAAGCTTTGATGGGAGATTCAGATTGGGGCCCCAAGGGGGTACTCCAAATGTTTGGAGGAGAGAGAGCTCATGTGTCACTAAGTTTGATGCAAAACCCACATATGCATGTGCTACCTGCCTGTCGGGTTGGGTTGGCTTGGCTGGGCTTAGACTGGGCCTAGGTTTAGGCTCGTTCATAAATTAATATCTTTTCGGATAAAATTTAATTATGAATTTACTTCACAATAATTTTTTTGTGGCAAATTTATTTCTAAGTTAATCTTTTCTCTCCTCAAATTTTGACACATGGCTTCGCCATGATTGCGACATGTGGAGACCATAGAAATTTTTGGAAAGGCTTTTCAATGGAGGTGTGACACAATAAGTATTTACGTTATCAGCAACCACCACTGCACCCGATCACCACTAGCCATGCCAACAGACATGAGTGTCCTATTCACCAATTATAAATAGGTCTCCAAAGGCAGTCATTTCATTCATCAAAAGCATATAGAGTTCAGAGAATTCTAAGCATTCTAATTTGAAGAAAGATTTTTATACATGCTTGGTTTGCTGGATTGAAATACTGAAGTGCTTCTATCTTTCAAACATTGGTGATTGTATTTTGGGAGATAATTGCTCTCTATCGTGAGCATTATTGTGGGGTAGATTTATCTTAAGGAAAAAGAGCATGATTCTTGTCTTGACCATGCAGAATATTGAAGGACCAAATCCATTGCTGTATTTGTGAAAATATGAATGTTTATTATATATTGTAGACTAGAATCAGTACATATATATATGTGTGTGTGTGTGTGTGTGTGGTTGCTATATCAACAATCCATGCCCAAACAAAAATGATTTCCTTGTTGTGTTCAATTAGTATAATATATCACTACCCAAAAAAAAAGGTAAATTAGTAGCAAAATAATAAGCGACAATACTAAAATTATTACTAATGTATATATTAAGTGATAAATTTTTTTATTTTGTCACCTTAATGATTTTTACAAACTAAACAATGAAGAATAGTGTTTTAGTTGTTACTATTGACAATTAGTGACACACATACGGTAATAGTCCAGTGATAATGAAAATTTTGTCATAAATAATAGTGATGATTTTTATTGTCATTAGGTTGTCATAATCAGAGTGTCACTAATTGTCAATAGTGACAACTTAAAACATTAATTTTTGTCTCTATTGAGCCATTTTCTAAGAAAATAAAAATTATTGGCGCTTAAAAAATGCCATTAGTCACAAAATCAAGTGTCACTTAATACACATTATTAATTATAAATTTTACATTATTAATTTGACATTAATATTGCATTTTCTTTAATGTATGTTATATATATATATATATATGTATATACTACTATATTGTATATATGTGGATACTCGTGGCTACAGTGCAACACGCAGTGATTTTCTTTTGCTTTTTATTTTTCCCCTCTCTTCTCCAAAAACAACGTCGTTAGACATCATTTTCCCCCTTAATTCTTGTGAAAATAACATTGTGTTTGGCTTTATTGTGCTTAATCATCTCGTAATTTATGCTGAATGCATAGAAAGTTGGTTATATTTTTTGCATAAAATCAAAAGAAACTTTTGTTCAAACCTTTTGAGTTGAGGGCTTTGAAGGTAAAGTGGTAATCATCTTCTTGCCTTTTGAGTTTCTTTTTGGAAGTGGGGTTTGCTGTGGACTTTGCTCGTGGAAGCGAACATGAGGCTATTGTACCTTGGTGGTGATGTTGAAGTTCTGATATGGGAAAAGGAAGTGTTGGTGCATGGCAGTGAGGCTATTGTGCCCTAGTGTGATGTTTTGATATGGGGAAAGTAAAATGTTGGCACGATGGGATCAAGAGGCATTGTTGAAATTGACTGATGAGATGTTTCGCAAACTGTAGAATAATTTTATTTAAATTATTTGTAACTAACAACTGAATTTACATTTGACTTGTGAAAATTTTTGGCAGTAATAATTTTCTTTTGGGGTTCTTCAATGGGGTGTATTGGATCTTTTATTATGTAAATTTTGTTTTTGTTTTAACTTTATAAATATTTTTGGAGCAGAGTTGCTGGCTTAGCTTATTTCTTTGTAACTATCAAATGTAGAACTGTACTTGGGGTCATTAATTAATTGTGCATGCATACAATCTTAACCAACAACATTTCCACATTTCCTTATCTGTCTTTTGGATAATCTTCATTAGATCCCTTAACCTTTTGTCGTTTACCACCCCAACTATGAAAATTTGGTTTTCAAGGTATATTTGTGTAATGAGTGGTTTTAAACTGAGAGATGGTTTAAAGTTGAGATTATTCTCTATTGTTTTCTTTTGGTGCCTGTTGGACATGAGAATTAATGGCCGAGTGAATACATGGTAGATTTGTAGAATATGTTTTCTTCCTTTGTATAGTCTTTTTCATTTAGCAGTATATTTTGTTATGCATGCAACTTTGTGCTGATATTAGTACTATTAAGAGGAAAGATTCCCTTGTTAAAATGCTGCATAAAAATTATTTTCTAAGATATAGTTGAAGTGTCTTGAACAACCAAATGAACTCGTCTCTTGAGTTCTTTCCACTAGAGACAAAAACGCCATCATTTGATACCAATATTTCTTGACTAAGTCATCAGACTTTGAGCGTGCAAGATTTTATATGTCTTATGAGATTGGAGGGTTATTTTAATATATATTAGCTACTATAAGATTAGGAATACATTTTTCAGCTATTAATATATATAATTTTGGTTTATATTTGATCTTTTATACATTTTGCAATTTGTTTTTATGGTCAATAGTTCATGCATAGGTTACTCTTTAATATTTCTCTACTTTTAGGTTGCCAATGATTTCTTAATCGATCTGGAAAAAAATTGAGAATTAGAGAAGACGTTTAGGTGATATATATTTTAATTGGTCTATTAAGCTCTCCTTTAATAAGATTATGACTTATTTTTATGACATCTTTCATTTTCTCTGTGATAAATTAAGTTCTTGGCATTGTTTTAGTAAAGTTATTTTGTATTATCCTAGTTCTCTTTCTTCTAAGGTACTATCTTTTATGAGGCAACAAAGTAGACGAACAAATGGACTAAGGGCAATTCAAAAACCAACAAAAAACATATCTAAAATAGCCATATAGGGGAGTTCTAATGTTATATTTTTATTGAATGGATGGTAGTGCATGGGTAGGGTGTAGTGGAGGTTGAGGCTATATTGCCTACAACTACAAGAGATTGACATTAAGAATGATAATGATTATGTTGAAGGATAGGCATGTACTATATGTTGGCACAAGAGATTTGGGCACTTAAATTTTGAGGCGCTCAAAGCAATAGGCGATAAGAAGATGGTGTATGGTATACCTTCAATCAACCACCTCAATTAATTGTATGAATCTTGTCTTGTTGGAAATCATGCTAGAAGGAGTTTCCCAAAAGAGGCTACATCAAGAGCAATTAAGCGCTTCAACTTGTACATGATGATGTGAGTGGGCTCATTTATCCACCTTCATTTGGTAAAACTAAATATTTCCTACTATTTGTTGATGATTATAGTAGAAAAACTTGGGTTTATTTCTTACAACTAAAATTAGAGGCTTTCGTTGCATTTAAAAATTTTAAAACACGTGGAAAAAAGAGTGGCTATGAGAAAATGTCTTTAAGGATAGATAGAGGAGGTGAATTCACTTCTAAGGAATTTTCAAAGGATGAAAATGACCAGTTATTAATGAAATTCCTTGTTGGCTCTCTGTAAAATGCTCGTTTGGCTGAGGGCTTCTAAATACATTATAAGCTAAACGGTACTGACGAATAACCAGCCCACAATGAATATGGAAGGTATAGTAATGATTTTGTAAATCTCATGGGATTCGTCGTCCTCTAACGATACCTAGATCACCACAACGAAGCAGTGTAGTGGAGAGAAAGAACAAAACCATTCTTAACATGACTAGATGTATGTTGAAAGAAAAAAATACGCTTAAAAATTTTTGGACCGAAGCTGTTTCTTGTGCAGTGTATTTGTTGAACCACTTTCCAATAAAGAATTTAGAAGATCACTCTTCAAGAAACATGGAGTGGAAAAAAGCCTAGAGTTAAACAATTGAGAATCTTTAGAAGCATTGCCTATGTTCATGTTCCTGAACAAGAGAGAACCCAGTTTGATGATTGAAGTGCCAAACATGTTTTCAATGGCAATTATTTAAGTTCCAAAGGTTATAAGTTGTATAATCAAAGCAATGGTAAAGTGATAGTAAGTCGATATGTTGAGTTCAATGAATACGCAGCTTGGGATTGGGGAACACAAGAAGAAAAGATGTACAATTTGTTTCCATATTTCGGAGATGAAAAAGAGGAAAAGTCTATGGTGCCTATACAAAAGATAAATTCACTTCCTTCATATGCTACTCAAGTTTATGAAGAAAGCTTAAATGAACGGCCAAGGAGAAAGAGAAATCTAAGTGAAATTTATGCAGAAATCGAGGAGATAACTCTTGATGATGACGAACTTTATTATCTACTTTTAGATAGTGAGCCATTAACCTTTGATGAAGTAACTAGAGATAAAAAGTGGAGCAGAGATCAAAGCAATAGAGAAGAACAAAACTTAGGAATTAACAACACTTCCCAAGGGTCATGATTCCATTGGAATCAAATGGGTGTATAAGGCCTAGAGAAATGCTAGTGGCAAAGTAGAAAACTATAAAGTAAGGCTTGTTGCTAAAGGCTACAAGAAAAGGCATGGAGTGGACTATGATGAGGTTTATGCACAAATTACCCGTATGGAGACAATTCATTTGCTCATTTCTTTGACAGCTTAAATGAAATGGAAAATCAATCAACTTGATGTGAAGTTGTGGCCTTCTTTAATGGCTATCTTGAATAGGTCTATGTTGAGTAACTAATGGGCTACGTTGTCAAGGACATGAAAATAAAGTCTCGAGGCTAAAGAAAGCATTGTATGGATTGAAACAAGCAACAAGGGAATGGAACAATGGCATTAACAAGTCTTCTAAGATAATAGGTTTGTTCGTTGTCCTCATGAGTTTGTACTTTATGTTAAAATTGATAGACATGGAGATATTTTATTTGTTTGTCCTTATATGAATGATCTTATTTTTATTAGTAACCATTCGAGTTTGTTTGAAGCTCTTAAGAAAGCTATCTCTCCTGAATTTGAGATGATAGATTTGTAGCTCATGTTGTACTATTTAGGCTTAGAAGTTAACATTATTCAATGATATATAATGGAACACTATTTAGTGATTAACATTGGAACGTCATTTATTGGTTAGCATTAAAAAAGAGGGAAGTTAATAGTAATTAGTATTGGAAAAGAAGGAAGTGGCTAGGGCATGAATGAGGAAAACAATAAGAATTTAAAATGATGGAAGAGATTTGGGAGAATCAGAAGTAATAAAATTTAAATATATATTTTTCATTTTGTTTATAACAATTAACTACTTATTGTAACATTAAATAATAAGGCCTTGGAATAAAGGCTTCATACTTTTTCTTTGGCCTAAAATTAAAAATAAAAAATATATGAGGCTTCTAAATTAAAAGCTTTATATTTTTTTAAACCTAAAATACAGTAGCCTTATATTTTCTATTTTGAGGCCTAAGATATACAAGAAAGAATATATGTAGAAGGCCTCCTAAATTTGGAGGCCTAAGGCAGCTGCCTTTCTTGGCTAAAGGTAGAGTCATCCTTGCTTGTTTGACTATGACTGCTTAATATGATCCAAAAGCCTTGCACTAGACTAATGTACTGAATTGATGAGCGTATATTGGCGTCTATTTAAGATTTTTAATTCAAATAGAAATCAGTGCAACTAAGTGCATCAACCGTATGTAGATCTAGATATGTTCCATGCATAGTTTGGAATAGTAGTAACAATATCCCATGCTTAGTTTGAAATAGCAACTATGATACTGTTGTTGCTGTATGAAATATGATTTTTAAAGTCATTCTTTATTCTAAAAGAAACTGAAGATTTGTGTACATTTGAGGAGTGTATCGTCAAG
Organism: Jacaranda mimosifolia; assembly: GCA_018894105.1. Classification (NCBI taxonomy): domain Eukaryota; kingdom Viridiplantae; phylum Streptophyta; class Magnoliopsida; order Lamiales; family Bignoniaceae; genus Jacaranda; species Jacaranda mimosifolia. Next base: position 34,366,605 of record CM032119.1, read on the forward strand.
CTCTACTACTATCATTGCTTATTATATTGATCATTTCATATTCTTTTTATTATAAATATTGACCACACATATGCTCGCATAGAGGAGGCAAAAAGAAAGAGCTACAAAATAAGCTTTATTTCTTTCTTCTTCTTTTTTCCCCCTTTTATCACATATTAAGGAAAATTCATTCCTAGGAAATCTACTTGTAGTATTCTATAATTTTCTTCCCTATTAAGACAACCTGGGAGGAAAGTATTTTCACCCTCCTTTCCTCCCTCAATCTCTATCACATCATGAGATTTAAGGATTTTAGGCATGTCTTGGCACAACATTATGATTGCTCTAATTTGGCTTCTTGCCTTAAGAGTTCATGGGTCTAGGTCACTAAAATAGCTTCTTTGTTTTAAAGTGTAAGACTTACCTAATACTTCCTAGACCATTGCTATGGCAGAAGTTCTAGGAATTAAGTACACTTAATTTGGAAGTACTACCAATATGATAAAAGAATATTTTAGTGGAGGAAGATATTAAACAAACACACTATTAGACTTGGTGTAAAAAATAGAAATATAGTAAAAGAATGCCTTAATGAAGTGAAATTTTGTTTCTATTGGTGCTTGCAAATTGGTGACCTTCATGTTGGTTGAATTGAAATAGAAATACAATTAAATACGTAGGATTGGCTTATTTCATACTTTTTGATCTTTAAGTTGGTAAAAGAAAGATTAAAGCAAGCAAATGGGAGAAAAGAGAGCTTACAGGATCCATCTTCTTTGGGAGATATATTATCGGTTCATGCTCAATTATAACCATTTTCCCTATAGTCTTTCCCACGATTAAGTAATGAAGGAGCTAATCTTGCTTCCATGGTTATAATAATATAAATACAATTAAATGTGTAGGATTGACTTATTTCATACTTTATGATGTTTAAGTTGGTAAAAGAAATATTAAAGCAAGCAAATGGAAGAAAAGGGAGCTTATAGCATCCATTTTCTTTGGGATATCTATTATTGGTTCATACTCAATTATAACTATTTTCCTTATAGACTTTCCCATTATTAAGTAATGATGGAGTTAATCTTGCTTCCATGGTTATAACAAGGGGGTATCCTCCCATGATAAGATGAGAAAGAGTTAGTTTTCTTCCATGATCAAACTATTAAGTGTTATCTCAATTCCTCTATAGTTTAGTTGAAGTATATCCCAAATCCAAAAAATTTCTAGAAAACCATTCGAATAAGCGTCTTCAATATAATCTTTTTGATTATTTAAACTTTTATTTCATATATTTATGCAATTATTTATCTATTTCAATTCTACTCCTAACATATGCTTTGAATGATCTTTGTCAAAGGATAATGGTTGTTCAATACAAGATTCTTGATTATATCTACGATTCTCAAGATTTTAGCATTCCTTTCTCACATATTTGTTGTCATCCTCTATAATTTGAATTAAAAAGAATTTAAAAAATAAAAATACTTATTATTTAAAAAATGGTATATAAAATCTCACAGTAGATAGGGTCGATGGGACAACACCGTGCCTTACTTGGAGTGATATATTTGACAATTTGGGTAGTTTGAATTGTCTGGGGCCTCTGGGCTACCTCCTCTGCACTTGAGCATACCCACCAACAAGATCCATTATACATTTGGACATGAAACCAAAATACACAAACAACTGCAATCTTAATGGACATAAAAACAAAATATAGATGGACCTTTAGACATACTTTTAGCCACCATCAAATTAAGACTTAATGGACTTATAAAATAAATAAATAAATAAATAAGACCTAATGGGCGGCAGCTGCAAGCCCAAGCCAGCATTTTAAAGAATTAATTACTCTCAGACCCTCAAAATTATGATTACCAACTTTTTCGCTCAGTCTATATTTAGAAAATCTCTCTAAGCTTGTTCTATTAAACAATTCAAAAAGAAGTTAGTAGATCTTTTCAATTAGAAAATAATCAAATTATTAATTTGTTAAATGGTTATTCTCTTGTCCCTATAATATTTGTATATTCTTGAAGATGTGCATTAATTTGTAATGTTTTTATACTTAAAGAGTATATTTCTAATATGTACTTAATTAGATTTTGTTGCTAAAGTTTCAAAATATTTTAAATAACTGAATTGAAAATTTTTCAGTTAAAAAAAAATATTTGTGATAAAATAGTAAGTGACAATATAAAACTGTAACTAATTATATATAAGTCAAAAAAAATTTATTTTGATAATTTTTACAAACTAAATAGTGACAAGAGTGATATTTAAGTTATCAGTATTAACAATTCATTACAAAAGAAGATAAGTTGGTGACAAAATAATGAGCAACCATACAAAAGTCATCATTGATTATGTATATTAGGTGATAAAAGATTTTGTTTTGTCACCTTAATATTCTTTACAAACTAATTAGTGACAATAATATTGTTTAAGTTGTCATCATTGACAATTAGTGACGCCTTTATTGTAATGCCCCAAAGAAAAAAATAATAAGATTAATTAAAATATAACTAATTCAATAGAGTGTTAAATGTAGAAAGTTGTGGATTTTCATCATTAATTATGATCAATATTTTATAAAATAGAAAGAAAAATATGAGATAGTGTTATCTTAATTCAAGAATGTGAAGAGGTGCATCTTTACCTAGGAATATGGAATGATGGATTCTAATTCAAGAATATATAAGGGTGCATATGTACTTAAAAATGAGGAATAGTGGTGTATTAATCATGTAATAATGATGTCTTTACTTGGGAATATGGAGTATTTGCATATTTATTCAAGAATATGTAGAGGTGAATTTTATTTAAGAATAAGGAGTAGTAGTAAATTATTCATGCATAATGGGAATTAATTTGTGAGTTACAAAAATTAGGTATATATATTATATATATATGTTGGAAATATGTGAGAACATACTTACTTTGTGGGATGAGAAAATATTAGAAGAAAAGGAGAAAGTATTAGAGGAAGAAGAGAAAGGAGGAATCTTGAAGTGGTGTTTCTACTTAATCTTATATGAATTTGCAAGGTGAGTATTTTAGTTATATTTAAAGTTTAAAATATTCTTTAATATGGAGGATTATGTTATAATTCATAATATATGAAAATATATTTTTCATAACCATGTTGACTGTAACAATTTTGCTATGTGATGTAGAACCTTTATGATGTGGAATCTATGTGATATGGATATGAAACCTATGCAATTTGAACCTTTGTATATGCCAGCTCGAAACTAGTTTCAAAAACTTTGTAAGTTTTGTTATGGTGGTGGATTGTCCACCAATTTTGAGGTTATATCACATGGTAATGTTAATTACAAGTTATTTTGAATAATTTTCATTTTAAGCATATTTAAAATGCTTGCTTAGCTCACTCTTTTTGTTGACATTTTCAGATATGGAGGAGAATTGGCAAGGTCAAGAGATAAGAAGCATCTTGCAAGTTGTAGTCTTTTTATTCATTTGATTTGTGCATAATTTATTTTATTTTATTAAGTTGGGGCATGACACCTATGGTGACAACTTAATGACAATAAAAATTGTGACTTAAAACATCAATTTTAAGTCACTAATAAGCCATACATATAGTGACAAAATAAAAATTATTGTCATCTAAAAAATATCACTAGTGACAAAACAAAGCTATTGTCACTTAATACATATAATTAATGATAGTTTTTACATTGTCGTTTATTATTTTGTTACTAATATAACATTTTTTTTGTAGTGATTAGTGACACCTATAGTAACAACCTAATAACAATAAAAATCTTATCATAAATTATAGTGATAATTTTTATTGTCACTATAAATATATCACTAATTGTCAGTGGTGACAACTTAAAACATTAATTTTTGTCACTAGTTTAGTCATATTGTAACAAACTAAAAATTATCATTACATAAGAATATCATTGATAACAAAATAAAAGCTATTGTAACGTAATAGATGCCATTAGTGATAATCCTTATATTACCACGTATTATTTTGTCATTAATATTATATTTTTTAAGTGTTTTTTAGTTATAGAAAATAAAGAGAAAAAGTTTAAGTAATTTAATCCCAGATAGGAAGTAATGGTAACTTATCCGCAGTATAAACTAAACCATAACATTATGCGTATATATATAATCTAATCTAATGATAATCTAAGTTTGTGGATATTTATTATTTATTATTTATTATTGTTTGACACTGTGTTATTATTATTATTATTATTGTTGTTGTTGTTGTTGTTGTTGTTGATTGGTGACTGCATTAATTATTTAATTTCAACTTAAATTCGAAGGCTCTAATAACAAAATGTGGAGCAAAACAATATTAACGAAAGCTGAAATAAGATTCCAAGATACATACAGAAAGCTGAAATTAAGCTTATTCTATTCCATGGTATGATAATTAGACGACTGACCGAGGAGCTCTTAAAGTTTTGTCCTTATAACTGGATATATATATTTATTACAATGACGATATATATTGCTTTACATCACTTAATTTGTCCATAAACGTTGACTACAACTGGACGCAATCTTCTTGTCACATATTAGGAAGCTTCTTGCGCGCGCGCGCGCACACACACACACGTATCTATGAATATGTAGATGCTTGGGAATACAAAAATATCCTAAAAAATGTCATATTCTTTTAGAGCATGTTTGGTTATATTTTCATTTTCAATATTTTTAAAATTAAAAAAGTTAGTTAGAAAAAAAGAGATGAAAATGAGTTTGTATTTAAATAGTATGTTGGAAAAGCAATGATTATATATGGTTTATAAGGTTATTGGTGGAGAGAGATATAATAATATTAAAGAAGAAACAGAAGATATATAGGTTATTGGAAGAAGATATATAAATTGTCAGAAAATATGTTTTGAAATGAAAATGAGTTGGAATATAAGTGAAAATAATGATAAGTTATTGATAATTTATTTTCAAATAATGAAAGTGGGTGAAAATATATTTGAAAACATAAATAAACATGCGCTTAGTGCCCATTTGGTTGTATTTTTATTCTCATTTTTTATTTTCATCATTTTTAAGATTTAAAAAGATAGTAAAATTAAGTTGAAAATGAATTTGTATTTGAATAAAGATTATTAGAAAAAGTAATGATTATATAAGGTTTAATAGATTGTTGGTGGAGAGAAATAGTAATAATGATAATAGAGAGACAAAATATATAAATTATTAGAAGAAGATATATAAGTTATTGAGGAATGCATTTTCAAAATAAAAATAAATATATATTGTATGAAAATGTGTATAAAATATATATTTTTTAATTTTTAAATAATAAAAAAATATAAAAATAGAATTTGAGAATGAAACCAAACGCAACCTTAGAATTTCACGATTTACATTTTAAGTTGATCCGACTCAAAACGGTCTATGACTCAAATTATTCCACCCGATGGATCATAAGATGTGGATGATCTTGATTAAACCATGTTAATTATAGTCCGCCCACCAAATAACAATTATTTATAAATGCTCTTATTTTTGGGTATTTTCAGGTGAAACATTAATTTTCACCCCTTAACAATGTTTTTAACTTTTTTGCTTTTTATTAAATACTGACCTAGATGTTAGAAAATTTTAATTAGAAAAAATTGACCCTAACTTTTTTTTTTTTTTTTTTTTTGTAATTTCAAAAACTAAGTTCGAACTACCCAAACCAAAACTTGAAAAGTCAATTTGATATGGCTTGTTGACGAAAAATCTATTTTCCAAAACTCATATAACATGCATATATATACACCCACCCCCACCCCCACCCCCACCCCCACCCCCACCCCCACCCCCAATATATATATATATAATTTCATATCATTATATAGAAGAGATTCCAAAAACTAATTTTAGCATTGTGCCAGGCAAAACCCCTCTCACTTTGACATCGTCTATGAATACAAAATATGCTCGGACCTAAATTATAATTACAGTTCCAATGTGTAACTTATCTTGACTTAAAGTTCGAGTAAAAAATGTAAGAGGTCTGTGTCGGCTCAATCCTTCACTTGGCAAACCAAATTTCAACTTTTTTATATTTTTGTGAGACATAAACTGGATCATAATTGATCCGATCATAACGCATTTCAATACAAATTCAAATTGGCGGGAATTATATAAATACTAGTATGTACACCGTCTTATGAACACATATTAAATTTTATTTTAATTAAAGATAAAATTTATTATCATTATACATTGAGAAATTATTCTTAAAATATAATCTCATATCCTTACTTATTTTACGATAAAAAGATCTTTTACAGCAACAAATAATTAAAAAAAATATTTGATTTCTTAATGAATAGTGTAATTTTTATATTTAATAAAGTAGAATTGGAATTAATGAGTAGTATTAATGTGTACTTTTTCTTCCTCTTAAAAAAAAAAATTCAACTATCTTTGATATAAATAATTAATAGTACATGAATTTTAATAAATATTTTTCTTAAAAAAATTAAAGTCATAATAGTTAAAATAAAATTATTCATTGAGTTTTGGTTTCGCACTTTGTTTCAATTAATATTTAATTTTTTCAATCTCGTAGTCTTTTTATTATATTAGTAAAAAGTTCTGCAATATATGTAATTATTTGCAATTGTTTCTAAATATATATTATTCTATTGCAACATTTTCAATATCTCTCAAGAAACTAATCATAGAGCAATTCCTACAATATTTACGATTTTTTTAAGACACAAATTGATATTAATATCAAGGTTAGAGGGTTGTTAACAATATACTTTAGTTAGATTAATAATCATAATTTTGGGAATAAAGTTCTCAAGGGAAAAAAAGAAACTGAGATCAAGTGAAAAACCAAAAGATTGCGTAACAAAAAATTAACTAATTTAAGACTGGTGAAATATTATAGAGATAATAGCTCAATTGTAATTATTTAAATGCCCAAATGCAATCATTTAAGTTTCTTTTTTCTTTTTAAGAAATTGGATTTAATTGTAGGGAGAATCTAAATTAAATGCTAACTGCAAGACCCTCTTCGTATACATAATAGTATAAATAGTATGTAGCATGTGCTATGCACGGATCAAATATTTATTAATTAAAATATAATCCATATAAGTTAATTTCATTTTATATAAAAGTGAGGTTTAATGGTAAAATATTTTTTAATTTTATAATTGGTACAACATTGAATATTTTTTCCTATCAAATCACAATGTATCAATAGCCATCACAACAATGTCATAACATCTATAAAAGGACATATGTAAATAAGAAAAAGATTATTGGTCAAAAAAATTAAATAACAAAAGCACTATCAACAATATTATTTTAACAACAATAAATGGCAATAGATCACATAATATTAGTTTGTAGTGCTAAAATTAATTTAATATTATCTTTAAAAAAATAAATGTGATACTTTTGATAATATTAAATATAATGCTACTTAAATATTATTTATATATCTAAACAAGTGATCTTCCTACAGATACACTCTTTACATTAATCAACGTCTAAAATAAAACTTACCATGTGACAATCATTTGGCTTCATAAACTTGGATGGAACAAGAATGATAAATGTGAATATATAAATTTGGGAAAAAATTCATATGCTTTTGCAATAATTTTCTGCCATTTTTTTAATAATATTATTGTTGTATCAAAATTGTAGTATGTTTGAAATATTAATTTTTGCTACAAAATATAATTATAATAATACATATATTCACTTGCTATACGTATATTCACTTGCAGAGTTGCAGCTTGTTCGACAGTTTTAAATTAATTGATAGCGCCTTGTCTTTAATTTTTAAATATAAAAAAGAACATGAATTTATACAGTAAACAAAGCATAAATTATGCAAGACAAAACATTAACAATAAAATTAATAAAATAAGAGGTAAATAGCTATATCAAAAGAGAACAAACCTTGAAATTCTCATGTAATGTTTTTCTTAATTCTATTATTTCTACATTATTCAATCTCTTTTATACATAAATTACATTAACAGCAAAAATCAATCAAGTTCATGTGATAAACAAAACATAAATTTATGCAATGTAAAACTTTACCAACAAAATCAATAAAAGAGAGCGATCAAATAGCAACATGCTTTTTTTTTTACTTGAAGAAATATTTGTGAAGATAATTGGTGATTTCTCCTTTTAAACTTGCGATATTTAAAAGACTTGAAAAGAGTTATTTGAGACTTCAATAAGATGACATTCTACAAATTATTTTTGAACTCAACTCTTTCATATATGCGAAATAGAAGAATTTTAATCCAGTTAAATATTTTTGATATTATCTCATTCAATATACATACTACCAAAAATATAATATATATCAAATGCTTTATTTGACAGAGATATTTAATTGATAGCTATCTTATTAAATTGAAAGATACCATTTGTACCATCCCGAAAATTTCTCAATATGAAAATTTTGAATTAAACCAAGAATAATGATAATAATTGATAAAAAAGAATTAAAATGAGTTGTTTTGCAAAGATTTGGGGGGTTTTCGGTTAATATTAAGAACTTGGGAGATTAATAAATTTAATCAAAAGGACCCAATTGAAAGAAAATTAAAAATTTCTTAGGGCCCATTGGTAAATAAAGTGGGTCAAAGGGGTTAATTTAAGGCATTGGCAAGATTTAGGACTAAGTTAAAAACTGAAACAAAAATCCTGGGGTCAAATTGATATTCTCGGAAAAGGCCCTATACCCCTTTAATTTGTCAAATTTCCACATGCAAACCCTCCCTTCACCCCTCCGATAATCTTCCTCCGGTGCAGCAAATCTTGAAAACAACCATACCGATTCCTTCCTCTTGTTGTGAGGAACACAACCATACCAAAACCACCTTGAAACAATCGGCGAAATGCCAAAAAATTGAGGGCCAACGGTGACTCGTAGTGGTTGTGGCTGGCGGCACCATTCCAGCGATTGTTGTGGTGGCCAAATGATGGGTCTTGATGAGCTTAGCTAGAGGAATGCGAGGTAGCTTCAATTTCAAGAATGGTCCACCGGTGGAGGAGTAATTAAGGAAAAACGATACGGCGGAGTTGGGCAACACTGCGCTATTATTAACCCGCCATTTTACATCCGATTCAAAAATTAGTCAAGGCGTCTTGTTGGTCTCGTTGAGGCACATTGGGTAGTGGCGGTTGCGCACAATTCCAGTGGCGGGCACAGTGGCGGCAGTCCAGCGATGGTCTGGCAACATTAGGCAGAATCTCCAATTCGACAAGCTAAGTGCATAGAAACTACTTTTACACAGTGAATTGGCCTCAAACTTGGTCAATTTGGGTAAAACTTTGATTAATTGATTCCTGATTTGATCTGATTGAATTGTTAGGCTAGTTTCTGCAAGTTAGTTGGGTGAGAATTATGATTATGGACTGAAATGATTGAATAAGAATTCGATTGTAAGTGATGTATGGGCCCGAATTTGATAATAAAAGACTAATAATTATCAATTGAGCTAATTGATGCATTTGGAAAGTCGGAATTGTGGAATGGTAATAAGACTTGACTATTGTGAATACACATGTTAAACTCATGGATGTGGGCTAAATTTAATTAGTTATGGACCGAGAATATTAATTTAAATATTAATAATGGAAGTAAGTACTAATTTGAAACTGATAAAATATTTTATTGATGAGATTTGACTGAACCACCATACTTAGAAAAACAGATGGTAAATTAAGTTCGGGGTAAAACCATTGATTTCCAAAATGAGCTAGATGCATAGCAAAACTGGTGATACGAATTAGGTGATTGAAGAAAAGCAACGCATAACTAAGTACTCTGATGCAAAGATAAGATAAAACGATAATCGAGAGAATAAGTGGGTTAGGAAAATTAAAATGTGCGATTAGCCATAATTATTGTTAGTAAATGCTATACTATAGCATTGATATTCATATGGCGATTTGAATGAAAATAAGTGACGAGGATCCAAGGTCTCCCGGATCGAAGGGCGTAGATACCACGTTTGTGGAGTTTTAAGATTCTTCTGGGAAGTGAATGATCATCATTGTTGAAATTCTCTGTTGTCTATTTGTTAATGTTGACTGTACTTGTTTTGGTGTCCAGAACCTTCTTTCGTATTCTTAGTTTATTATCCCTTGTATCCTACAACCTTGCCGACTGACCTCGTGTTCATTGCTAGTTTCCTGTGAATATGTTATTTAAAATGGTCTTGCCGATCAACATGTACTAACCTCTCTGAGATATTATTCTTCATATCCTTGGAACAGGCCTTGCCAATCGTTATACTATGTGAAATGCTATTCCTGTCAAGCACCTAAATATGTTTGTGATCCTAGTTATAAATTAAATTTTTATCCATTGGCATTATGTCTCGTCACCCCTATAGATGCCCTTGGGAAGTTACACCCGTAGGGACACCACGAGATGTTGGGCTAAGGACTAGGTCCAGAAAGACGACCAGGCGATATGGACCGATGGTGACTAGTCTCCAGGCTAGCATCCACTCGCGATCCTGACTCGTAGGTGGTTGGAGATAGCTATCTGCAAGTGGCAGGATTTGACATGTGGCCGGCCATGCCCATTGTTTAAAAAATGGGACCGAACCGACCAGTCAGATCGTTAACCGGCTAGCGAATCGGTCCAGTTTTCTTAAAAAATCGAAAAAATGAAAAAAACATCATATTTTGTAAAAGCCATTCAGACCGCCGGTAGGCCTGGTGAACTGTTCATGGTTAATTGAACCGGACTAGTTTTTTCATTTAATTTTTAATAAAATTAATTTTTAAATTTTTTTTTTTTTGTCTAAGTACATAGTTTGAAAGTTAAGGTACACTTCACAAGCTATCTAAAAGTAAAAAAAATCCTTTAATTTGGGGTTTAGAATTAACTTACACACTCTCAACTTTAAATTTTAGACTTGATATATTTAAATTGTTGTGATAATTTATAATATGAATTATGAAATTTAGATTGTAATGTTAGACAATATCATTTAAGCTCTTTATGTTTTATATTTTAGCATTTTATTAATTTTTAAGTAATATATAATATAAATATATATATATATTTCATAATTATGACGGCACAGTTTAATTGCTGTTTAATTACAGTTCGACCAACAATTGAACCAGTGAACCATAAATCGGTAAGTTTTTTGGTTCAATGAACGGTCCGATTTTTTGAATATTGGCCATGCCACATGTCCATTTATTACATGCCGAGCTGAGTGCTCGAGCAACGAAGTGATAAAGGAAACTTATTTATACTATACTTCATCCTGTTTTACTTTATATGTTATGTTTTAGGAGCAATAAGGTTAGATTTGCCAATAGCCTGCTGAATTTTTGTATGGCATTGGTTATGTTGTATCATTACGTCATGTCATTATTATTGCATGTTTCATTTATTAAAATCCTTGCTTATCAATGTCTTGCTTATTGCTACATTCACTTTCAATAGTTTCCTTTTGACTACTTGACGTATTCTCCCCCCACTAAGTCCTTAGGACTTACCCTTCCTGTTATTTCTTATTTCCTTCCCTGACAGGGTCCAATGGAAGATGGAGGTCTAAGGCATGCTCCAGTGATGATATGTGTGCTTTGTAATAGAATAGCCATTTATGCATTTAAGAATTTGGCTAGCTTTGGGTATATGTATATGTATCTATGGACTTGACTAGGATGCATCTAATTCTTATGCTTAGACTTTCGGGTTTAATATGTAAATAGTTAAGTAAGCTTGATATTTTCTCTCTTATGTCAATAGATTTGCATGCCTTGGGTTTACTCTTTTGGTTTACCCCCATCGTTATCTCCTAATGTGAGTACTATGTGAATGAAAGCTTGTAATTTTGAAGTTGGTGTTAATGTGGACTATTATACAGTAGGATGTGATAGAGGATTGACATAAAATGGTTCTGAGTTGCCATGAACTATTTAAATTGAATATTTTGGAAGTGTGTGTTTTATTTTAAATTATTAAATTAATATCAGAGTAGCACCTTGGCTTGAAGCAAGCACCTCTCGAGTAGGGTGCTACACCATTTGATTGTTTGGCTAGTCAATTTGATATTTAATTTGCTATATTTAAATTATTGACAAATAAATGTTAGGATATCAATTAAAATTATTGTTTATATTTAAAATTAAATTTCATATATTCAAAGGGATAAAATAGAAAAAATAAATTAACAAAAGGGTATGCCTAGAATTAGTTCTTAAAGATTAGAAAAATTCATCAAATTAAAGAGTTCTTCTATAGGTTAAGGAAACTTTCGTATATTTTGAGTTTTATGTACAAGAGAATTTTTTTGAGGATCAATTAAAGACAAATAAAGAATGATTCATTTCAACAAAGAAAATAATTCCAAAAATCTTAAAATCTTTAGATTGAATAAATAATTGAAATTTAATAACCAACAACCAATAAGAATTTTTTTAATTTGATTAAAAAATTTAAAATTTCAAAAATTTAAAGTTTGATCAAAATTAATTTGATTAAATACTAACGTGCTATATGTAATACTATAAATTTGATAAAATATATAACATATCTGATCGAGGCCAGGTATGAAATTCGAAATGATTCTTGAATATTATATATATATACATATATATACTATTATATATAGTACAACGGTGTGGGATCCATAATTATGTATTTTTTATTCTAATTGTGCAATTTCAGCCAAATGGCTATTCAATTACAAAGCACACACAATTGTGCAATTTGTTGATTATTATCTCTAACCGATATGTTTGTATCTTATCTCTAATTTTCTTTCATTCGAAATTTAAAATATATCTATCTATACTATTATATATATAGCACAATGATGTGGAACTCACAATTGTGCAATTTTGACCAAATTTTAAATTCTTAGAATTTTGAGTTTTTTTAATTAAGTTTAAAAATTAATTTTTAGTTATTAAATTTGATATTATTTATTCCTTTTAAAGATATCTGATTTTTTGAAATAATTTATTTGATTAGAACAATATTCTATATTTATCTCTAATATCATAAAATAATTATATTTTATCTACAAAATCTTTTCCATCTCTACTTTAAATATGTGGAAGATTTCTTGATCATTTAAACTCTATAGTTTGATAAGTCCTTCATAATTTTCTCTTATCTTTAATAACTAATTTATATTTATACCGTTATATATAAAGTCTTTCAAAAGTCATTTCATTATATTCTCAAATTCTAGTATTTTTTTTTCTTCTATCTCTTTGTGTGCATCTTTAGTTCATTATTCAAAGTGTAATTATTGTTATTTGATTTTATTGTTCACCTTTTTGATTTTTTTTTGGATTTATTTTAGGTATATTATATGGTGAAGGAGATTTTTTGGATTTTAATGCTATAATTTTCTTTTCAACCTAAATAAAGTCTATCATTTAACTTTTATTACTATTAAATTTTTGAATTTCTATATCTTTTTTGTTTACTACTTAGTTTATGTTATCAATTCATTTATTATGAGATTTATTAATTGCGCTTAATATTTTTATTTTAATTTAATTTTTATTAGTTACATTTTTCTCCTTAATTATTGATAAATTTTGTCATTTAATTTTTACTTTATTTAAATTATTATACATTTAGCATTCTTTTACTCATTTTTTGAATCAAGTTATTAATTTATTGTTAAATTTTATAATTTATTTTTCAATTCGCCTTTTTCTGCTCATGTAAGTTTATAGTTTTATAGGACGAGATCCTTTTTTTTTGTTTTAATATTTTTAAAATTTATTTCACTTTTTGAATATTTATAATTTTAGAAGTATGTCTTTTAATTTTATTTTATATTCATATATTTGTAATTAGTTATGTATAAATATGTATAATTCAAACTCTTTTTAAAAATTTTATACACTACATCAATATATATTCTTAGATCATTTTTTATATATTTAAAAAAACTACGAGATAGTTATTTCAATAGAAAATACACCTATTAACTTTTTAAATTTATAACTCTAAACATTATTTAGTCAATCAATATATATAATTTTATTTTTTTATTTTTTTAAAATTTTGATTGTTTGAAATGTTAACAACTTTTTTAGTTATTCAGTTCTTTTTTTTTTCTGATATTTGTGAAATATAGTATGAAGATCCAATTACATTTATACAAAAAAATTGAGAATGAACATAGTAATTTATTTTACATTCTAATTTCATCCTCATATCTTATCACTAATTCCTATTTAAAATTAATTTTGAGCTTATAATTACTTTATCAATTTACTATGATTTTAACTTTGCATTATTAATATCAAACTCTTGTCTTCACTTAATAATTCGATAACTAAGGTATGAATCAAATTAAAAGGTTTCTATAAACTTATGTACTAATATTAATTTTAACTTTGTAATTATTTTATATATTTATTTCAATTTTTATTTTAATTTTGTATCTTTACTATCATAGTTTTGTCTTGTCTTAATTGATTTTTAATCAAAAATTAAAATTAAATAAGGATTTTCTAATCATTGACAACTAATATATTATTTAATTCTTTATATTTAAATTTAATCTTAATATATACTCATCATCTTTTAAGTCTAAAATAATCTTAAAGTATTATAATTTTAATTTTTTTCAAACAACTTTTAAGCCATCAATCTTGTGCTATATATCATTCTCATATATTTTTATTTTTAATGCAACTGTGCTTTAGCTTTTGATCGCATAATATTTTTATTTTTTTAATAATGTACACAATCATATTCATAGATTTTTATTTTTGGATGTTTTAAAATTTTTTTAACTTCTCGCTGAATAATTTTAAAATTTATTTTTTATGATTAATGTATGTGAGATTTTTTTATATTTTGCAAACTTTTAAATACTAAATTTAAAACCTTAAATTTAATTTTACTAATTACTTGATATTTTTGTGATATTTTTATTTTTATATTATTATTTTAGTTATATTTATAATTCAATAATTATATTAATATATAGTAATTTTAAAGAATCCGTGCATAGTACGAGGATAATGCTAGTACTATTATATATAGCACAATGATGTGGGACCCATAATTATGTAATTTTGATTCTAATTGTACAATTTTGGTCAAATGGCAAATTATTTGAATTTTAAGCATTTTAATTTTAAAAAATCTATTTTTAGCCCCCTCAAAAAAATTGTTTTGGTGATTTACCCCTTCGTGAAAAAGAAATAGGTAAAAACCTACTTGTGTTACTTATATGAATTGTCCCACCACCTTGAGGCTGTAAATGATGTTCACGCGCACTATTGTGCAAGTAGGCATGGGTTTTTCTTGACTTTTGTCAATTGAAATTATATTTTTATGCCTCCATCATATTTTCCCATTTTTGTTTTTGTTTTTTCCACTTTTCCCATTTCATTTCTTCACCATCTGCATTCATTCTTCTTTATTAATTTCTTTCAAACCCTAAAAATTTGCAAGTCGGTTTTGACTTGAGACATAGAAAAACTCCAGAATGTGGATGCAATATAAGAGTTGAAATTCGAGTTATGGAGTCTGAGACGAAGCCTTCAAAGGGGAAGTTGTACTATTCTTGTTCGAAGCACCAATGTAACTTCTTTCGTTGGTGTAATCCACAGCAAGCTACGTGGGCAGCAACTGGCCTTCCAATAAGCCCACCAGTGATAGTGGACACAAGTGCAGTAATGGAAGAAAGCAATGTTTCTGACATTGATGAAGTTGTGTCAAGGATGTCACACACATCGAGTCTGAGATGCCAAAAAATTATGTTCATTTTTCTTGGATTGTATGTGGTGTTTTGTTAACAATATTAATTTTCAACATCTTCATGAAGTAGTTTATCTATTTTCAATGTATTTCTAGTAAGTTTAATGCACTTTCAATGTAATATTATGTTCCTGTTAATGTGGAACTTTGAATTTCTTCATTCTAGTAAGAATTTCTTGATTTGCTTGTACCTATAATGGTCGTTGTTGAAAAATCAGCAACACAAGAGGGGTGTATTCCTTGTTTTATATAATAAGAGAGGGTTAAAGACTTCTTTAAAAAAATAAAAGAGGTTTAAATGCTTGTTTTAAAAAACAAATGGTGATGAAAGGCTCATATTTTTGTAGAAAACAGCAAAAATAGGTCCACTGCACAAAGATAGAAATCCAAATCTGTCATTCCTCATCCTTAAATAACCAAAAGTAATCCTAAACCTGAACAAAAGCAATCCCTAACCAACATAAAACCAATCCAAAACCATCATAAAACCAACCCAAAGGCAACCAACCAATCACCAATCCAAAAGCCAATCTAAAACCAAACAAAAGTCAATATAAAAGCCAATCCAAAAAATGCCAAGAAACTAAACAACTATGAAATATAACTATAATAACATTTACACATTCTCAAAAATAACATTGTCAACATAAAGTTGTCATAAGCAAACTTCATACATAAGGAGTTCTCTAGCCCTAAAACCGTCCAAAAAATCCTTTCTAATTCAGCTTCAATTTTAAAAGTTTCAGAATACTGCAAGCATCAATGTTGAAGAATACTACAGCTTCAATACTACAATTAGCTTTAGAAAAACTTCAAAAAATTACAACTTTACATCTCCTAGTTCTTTCTTCTCTTTTAAAATGACCTTGTCCCTAATATTTTCCAATACATCAGGTACAATTGCTTTCCTTTTTCTCTACATGCTTGCAACTTTGGATCCAGAACCCACTGTTACACCTGTTGGAGCTGAAGTAGCTGGATCTGACCCACTGGGACCTGAACCACCAGGACCTGGAGCTGCTCCAAATGTAGCTGCTCTTGAATGTGGCCTTAATGCATTTGACTTGCTTTTGCTGGGTTGTCTGCCAAGCAATGTTTTATCCCTGAAGCCTTGGTATGTTCCTCCACCTTTAGAAGTTGATTTTTTCTATAATTTTTAAATCTAAAAATGAGTAAATTACTAGCAATTCATATTATATAAAAAATAAATAAGATTTAGTTACCTTTGTTGTTCTTGGTTGAGGAACAGAGGTAGGAAGAGGCTAGACATTATTTGTAGAAGCTTGACTGGCAGGAGAGGCACTTGAACCTTCATTATTCATCTCTGTTGAAGGGTCCCCCTGCAAAGAAAATTAGAACATTAAAAAGGAAGGAAAGAAATTAAAATAGTAATAAACTGAACATATATATAATGACATACCTTCTGTAGTTTAGAATTTGGATACACAGGATTCTTGCAAGTAACTTTGTTATGACCTGTTTGGAAGCATGTCTTGCATGTATGAGTTAGGCCTTTTCTTGATAAGTGCTTCCCTGTACCTTATTTAGTCCTCTTCTCCTTAACCTTTTAGGTCTTCCTATTTTCTTTTTCAAGGTTGGAGGCCCCAATGGCTGAAAAGTTGTCTTGATGGAATGCTTTTGGCCAGGAATACCATGGATCCTGAATTAATAAGTTTTTTTATACAACTCCATACTGTAATAAGCATTCACATAATCCTCAATCTTGTCTCGCTTCTCAGAAGTGGCAGCATATGCATGACAACATGGGCATCTATTCAATTGGAACATACCACGTGTGCAAGTGTCATTAGGCAAGTCAACAACATACTTATCAGTAAAGTTGTCCACTTCAAATTCATCTCCTCTATGCTATTTTGTCCACCAATTCTTAGCTAGTTTGTGCTGCTTGTTGATCTTTTTCAAGATGGGAGGACAAATTAAGCCAACATATTTTCCAATACCCTTCCTTCCTTTTGTACTGGATTCTTGTTATAAGTCTAGTTTTCATCCATTCAAACATCGTGATGATTGCCTTATCTCTAGCCTCAAGAATGTAACTATTAAAAGACTCACACAAATTATTCACCAAAACATCAGATTTACAATAAGTTTGAAAATGAGATCTACTCCAGTGCTGGGAGAGATATTTCTTAACCTCTCAGCAGCAGTTTCTATCTCTTGATCCAACTCAGGGTAAGCTTTCTCAATATCCTTCATGTAGTCTTCAAAGTCTGTCTTGTTTGCTGTAGAGGTAGCCTTCCAGAATAGTTCTTTAAGCTCTTGTCCCTTGAACGTTTTCTTGAAATTTTCATACATGTGTCTAATGCAAAACCTATGCTTACTTTCAGGGACCAAGTCCTTTAAGGCCTCAATTAGACCCTTCT
Organism: Jacaranda mimosifolia; assembly: GCA_018894105.1. Classification (NCBI taxonomy): domain Eukaryota; kingdom Viridiplantae; phylum Streptophyta; class Magnoliopsida; order Lamiales; family Bignoniaceae; genus Jacaranda; species Jacaranda mimosifolia. The sequence continues at coordinate 34,384,731 of CM032119.1, forward strand.
GTCTGTTAGATATAAACACCCATTTAAACTCTCTAAGACCCCCAATATCATCCAAAAGTTCTTGAACAAACCAAGTCCAGGTCTCTCTATTCTCTACAGGGACCAATGCCATGGCAATAGGCCACATGTTGTTATTGCCATATCTACCAACAACCACCAAAAGCTGTCCCTCAAAAGCAGTCTTCAAAAAGCAACCATCAAGGCCTATAGTAGGCCTACAAGCAGCTAAAACTCCCTTCTTCATGGCGTCAAGATTGAAATACATTCTCTCAAACACTGATGGATCATTTCCACCAACCTTTCTGAGGATAAGATTTCTGCCAAGATTCTTGTGCCTCACAGTTTCACAATAACCCCACAACCTTCCATATTGCAACCCATCCTTCCCTTTTATGTTTGCTAAAGCTTTTTTCTTTGCAGCAATTGTTTTCTATTTGTTGACTTGATGCTCTAATTTTCTATTAATAACTACTTGCAATTTCTCTATTGGAATATGTGGATTGTCTCTAATTGTGTTCTCCAACCTCTTAGCTAAGTAGCCACACTTAGCTAGTTTGTTTTCATACTTTCTCGTGCACACATGCTTCTCTTTAATAGTTTTTACTTGAAAAACTTTGTCCCCCATTATTGGTGAAGCATGAATCCTCCATGTGCATTGTTCATGGGCATACCTTGCAATAACTCTGGCATTCTCATTTTTTATGAACTCCAACTGAAATCCTTATCTAATACAGTAGTGTCTGAGCACCTCTCTGAAGACTTGAGCACTTGGGAATTTAGTACCTACAGTCATTTGGAACTTCTTTATATCCTCTCATTCTCCATAAGAATGATGCTTAGGTGCATCACCATCTGAACTAGACAAGTTAATCAATTCATCTTCTTCTCTAGCCTCACTGTACCATTCTTCTTCAACCACATTCTGGGCCTCTGCAACTTTCTTCTTTCTAGTCTGATCATCATCTACATCTCTCAGAATCATTTTCAACTTATCAATTAAGTCACTTTTGCTATGACTTCTCTCAGTCAATATGTCATCATCAATAGACCTTTCAACGTCTTCCAAAGGACAGCTTGGTGTGTTTGAATAATCACTCTCATCAGACTCATCATTTGCTTCATTAGGTTGTATGTAATTATCATCAGTTGATGCATTATCATCTACCCCAATTTCACTCACTTTCCTTTCTCCTCTGTCCTGTGTATCATCCTTATTAAATATTGGTTGCCTGTCTTGTATATTATCGTCTTGCCATAAGAAGTCAAAGTCTGCTTCTAGCCCCTCTAAACCCAAGTCTGCTAATGATGGTGCTCCCTCCTATGTTGATGGCTTTTGAACATGAACTGTAGTTGGTTCCTTTTCAATTTTCTCCTCACATGGTGGATCACAGGCTACTTGCCTTGTTTTCTTGGTGATCACCTCCAAAAGTTACCTTTAATGCTCAAGTGCTGCCTCAACCAAATATTCATTTGATTCCTCAACTTGCACAAGTGATGGTTGCTCAACTTGTATAGCTGATGGCTCATTTGCTACCTCAAAACCCTATTTTAAGTAATATAAGGGGGTAAATCACTCAAACATAAAATACAAGGGGGTAAAACACTAAAACAAAAATTATAAGGGGGTAAAACAATGTTTGTTAAAAATACATGTTCTTTAGAAGTACCTCATGTGCATGATCAACTACTCTTTAACGGTTGCCCCAAATCCTTCATTTACTACCCTAGAACCTGACCCACATTCTTGCCTAATACATGCCTCAACTGTTGGCTCATGTGCTGCCTCTTTGCTACATGCTCATTAGCGAACTCATGTTCTTGCTGTACCTCAGAAGCTACCCCAAATCCTTCATTGCATGCCTCAACTACTACCTTTTGTGTCATATTATCATTTGCTGGCTCTTGTGCTATATGCTGATCACTTTCTATAGACTCATGTACTTGCTCTACCTCAGATGCTGCCCCAATGGCTACCCTAACTCCTTTATTGGAATGGGCACATTCTCTACATAGATCACAAGAGGTATGTTTACACCTCCATAATATGAAACTAGCTTTGCAATTTCCTTAGTTGTGTTCAAAATAATATTCCTCAGTCCTATGTGCATTGGAAGACCAGGCACACAGTAGTAGAAGATGTAACTACTTTGGTTGTGTTGTGCAAAATAAATAATACAAATAATTACGCAAGTGCACGTGTCGCAACAAGTAATAAAATGATGAGAAAGTGTCGATCCCACAAGAAACTAAATTATTCGCTACTAATTATTAATTTATCACATACTTGTTTTATTCAAACAAAATCAATTAAATAAGAATTAAAATTAAATTAATGAAAATAAAAAAAAGGTACTGATTAAAATTTCTATCCGGATATAGAAGCCTAGAATTATGATTTCATCAATCGAATAGTTGATTACATAATTTTCTCCCTATGAAATTAATAACAGGTTATTAGTCTTGAGTCTTATGCAATTACGAGGTTCTTCCGAATTACCTGCAATCAAATCCATAATTTATTCAATTCACTACATTCCTATGTGAATTAACTAAATTATGAATAAGGTTGAACCATTCAACTAACTCCCAAGGGCAAGCAGGTATATTCCTATCCTACTCACAAATTAATTAGTTTATCAATTTGAACAATTAATCCTAAGGTCTTCTATTATCAATCAATCCCTAGATTTTCTTTTCCAAGACTCTTTCGGGGTTTAAAGATGCACTTGATTGTTGATTAGGCAATCAAATAGAAAAAACACACAATAGAAGAAATAACCTTAAGCGCTATTAATTTCATGGAAAAAAATCATGCATCAATTTATTCAAAAGAATCCATCATAATCCTAAAGTAACAAATTAGTTCATGATTGAATTGTCAAACAAAACATGAATAAAACGAAACGTCGTTTCAAATCCAAAATTAAAAACAAAATCAAAGGGAGAAAAAGAAACTCTATTCCTAGATGAATCTGATCTCCACTTTGTCCTCCTCTGAATCCCGAATTCTCACAATACTTCTAATCTCCAAAATAGCAAATCCCAAAAAAAAAACTCTTAACTAAGTGCCTAAAAGGCCTATTTATAACTGATTAAAAGAGTCTTCTGATTAGAATATGACTCGAATAAATAAAAAGACTTTTCTGTCCATCCTTGATTAGATCATGAGGTGTCATCCTGTCAGCATTCCCATCAACTTGTATCAATTTATCCCCTTTTGTAGCTTTTCCACTTATATTCCTATAATTCCAAATTTTTATCAATTAGCAAGGGAATTATAATTTTTTTTAACAAGAAAATTATTTATTAAGTCCTAAACATGATATTAAAATTAATATTAATATGGACTTAACAACTACAACTCTTACTTCCAGTGATGCTTGTAAGCATAACATATAATTCTTCCATCCCAACGAAATCCAAGTCAACTCTATTAAATACATGCTTCTCACCTCCCTTGTATTCAACTTTGGTCTCCCTGTATACAAATTCCCCCACCCCTCCACCCACATGTGGACCTCATGCAACATTGTATCTACATTTACAAAAAATAAATTAGCATTAATTAACACAATAATTCACCTAATACATCAACAAATATTCAGCAAATAACTCAAAGAATTAAGCATAGCATTCACTAACAACTACATGAGCAAATATATCAGCAACTAATTCGCGAAAAAGAAAAAAAAAATCAGCAAAATTTCATCTCACAACGAAAGAATTGACCAAAATAAAATAAAATAAATGGTCCCTAAATACTGTTTTAGTTTTTGTCCCAGAATGTGGGGTATCACTTCTTTCCTCTCATGAGGGACCACCAACCTCTCACCAACAATATTAATATCAGACATACACCCCACATACACACCACATTGATGACAAAAGCGAACAAAGTGAATCTTTTATCAAACCCGAGAAGAATCTCATAGACACTTCGTAGATATATTTACAATCATACCATACACTCAGTTGTCACTTCAATAAATAGTAAATAAATATTAAGTCAACACATTATCCATACTTTTAGGTGTTCCAAGCACATACCTCGTCCAACTTCCCTAGCTAAAGCTTATTTGACTACTACTCCTCTCCCGTCCAAAATCATCGCCTACCTCGATCTTTCTCCCATTGAGAAGCTTTGTAAATCCCTCATTCGGTGATTGGGAAATACGTATCTCACTTTTATTTAACTTTTGCTCTGAAGATTGTATAAAAACTTTGAATTTATCGAAGAACTAGGGTTCGCAGAAAACCCAATCCTTTTCAAATTTGAGATTTTTAGATGGGGAAATTAGAGTTGCGAATTGGATAGAGGAGGGGCTTTTATTTATCTGAGGGCATTTTTGTCTATACATCTCAAAATTGAACAAAAGTACACGGGAGGAGGCAATGATCCAAATTTTAAAAACATAAGGGGGCTTTTCACCCCTTTTTTTTCATGGGGAGGGGGGGCGTAAATCGCTCATTTCATATAACGCAGGGGGTAAAAATATTTTAACCCATTTTAACTCATTTAAAATTTTTTATTATCTATTGATTATTATACCTAAGCGATATGTTTGTATCTTATCTATAACTTTCTTTCATTTGAAATTTAAAACATATTTATCTATACTATGATATATATAGCACAACGATGTGGAACCCATAATTATACAATTTTGACCAATTTTTGAATTCCTAAAATTTTGAGTTTTTTAATTAAATTTAAAAATTAATTTTTAGTTATTAAATTTGATATTATTTATTCCTTTTAAAGATATCTGATTTTTTGAAATAATTTTCATGATTAGAACAAGATTCTTTATTTATCTCTAATATCATAAAATAATTGTATTTTATCTACAAAATCTTTTCCATTTCTACTTTCAATATGTGGAAGATTTCTTGATCATTTGAACTCTATAGTTTCATAAATCTTTCATGATTTTCTCTTATCTTTAATAACTAATTTATATCTATAGCACTATATATAAAGTCTTTCAAAAATCATTTCATTATATTCTCAGGTTCTAGCATTTTTTCTTCTATTTCTTTGTGTACATCTTTAGTTTATTATTCAAAGTGTTTATTGTTTATTTGATTTTATTGTTCACCTTTATTTTGTTTTCTTTACTTTTTTTTTTTTTTTTGTTTATTTTAGGTATATTACATGATGAAAATATTTTTTTGGATTTTAATGCTGTAATTTTCTTTTCAACCTAAATAAAGTCTATCATTTAGCTTTTATTACTGTTAAATTTGTAAATTTCTATATCTTTTTTGTTTACTACTTAGTTTATGTTATCAATTCATTTATTATGAGATTTATTAATTGTGCTTAATATTTTTAATTTAATTTAATTTTTATTAGTTACATTTTTCTCCTTAATTATTGATAAATTTTGTCATTTATTTTTTATTTTATTTAAATTATTATATATTTAAAATCCTTTTACTCATTTTTTCAATCAAGTTATTAATTTATTGTTAAATTTTATAATTTATTTTTCAATTCGCTTTTTTTTGCTCATGTAATTTTATAGTTTTATAGGACGAGATCTTTTTTTTTTTTGTTTTAATATTTTTAAAATTTATTTCACTTTTTGAATATTTATAATTTTAGAAGTATATCATTTAATTTTATTTTATATTCATATATTTGTAATTATGTATGTATAAGTATGTATAATTCGTTTAAAAATTGTATATACTACATCAATATATATTCTTAGATAATTTTAGATATATTTAAAAAAATTACGAGACGGTTATTTCAATAGAAAATACACCTATTAACTTTTTAAGTTTATAACTCTAAACATTATTTAGTCTATCAATATATATAATTTTATTTTTTATTTTTTTGTTAAAATTTTGATTGTTTGAAAGGTTCACAACATTTTTTGTATTAACTTTTTTTTTGCTATTTGCGAAATATAATACAAAGATCCAATTACATTCATACAAAAAAATTAAGAATGAACATAATAATTTATTTTTTCATATTTTATTTTACATTCTAATTTCATCCTCATATCCTATCACTAATTCCTATTTAAAATTAATTTTGAGATTATAATTACTTTATCAATTTACTATGATTTTAACTTTGCATTACTAATATCAAACTTTTGTCTTCATTTAATAATTCGATAACTAAGCTATGAGTCAAATTAATAGGTTTCTATAAATTTATATACTAATATTGATCTTAACTATTATAGTGCCCCGACCCGGGAGGCGCCTGCTCCCATCCGGAGTGCTACCTTGGCCGGGATTCCTTTGATAATTTTTTTTTCCTTTCTCTTCCAAATAGTCTTAACGCAAAACATAAGTTTCTAATAACTTAGATGAGGAACATACTCATAATTAGGGAATAATATCCATGTCAACTAATCATGCCATGAACTATAACCAAATATGAGTCTCTATAATTTTACAATCGCTCAGAGACTCGCACCACATCACATATCACTAACTCTAACCTATTACATTTCATGACAAGGTAAAAATGGTAAACTACTGATAGGCCCACTATTACATTACCAACATGTATACATGCCACATTCTTACCATTTATCAAGATCATGATAATGTTATATATACTATCCACCCTAGCCCAAGCTCACAGTACCTTATAGTCCTCAATTTGGGATAAAGAACAGAAAAAACAGTACAAGGAGGGTAAGTCCAAATGACTTAGTGAGGTAATGATCAAGTTACGCAAACAAGTAATAACAATGAATATATAGTATAGAATAATGTCAGTATAACATATCACAACTATACGTAAATATAAAGGGAACAAGTTGTTAAACAATAGATAGGTTTCACGAGGTCAAAACATGGATTGGAAGAATAATATGTTATGTTTTACACATCATGAGACCAGCGAAGAGACATCTCAATTTTTCATAATATTTCATAGAAAGCGTTATATTTCAAAATTCAAGAGCTAAATTAATTCCAAACAATAGAGTGTACATGAGCATGTTAAGTTGTAAAAAGCTCAGACTTATAACCCAGGATTTCATTTAGTTCTATAATATCGACTGTATAAAGGACATTTTTATAGATTCAATCATGAAACGGCCTTCCCTTGTATGACTCCTAGTATTCGGTATAACCAATACGACCGTGAAACGGCTTGTCCTCTCATATCGCCTCGACAAGCAGCCAACTCGTCAACCCTGTGCAGCATAAGTCGGTAGGACTGATCCTCGCCGATTAAGCTTCAAGCGGCAGCCAACCTCCGACTATCCCGAAGTTCAGATCGCAAACCGGGTCCTAGCGGGTAGACCAGCTACCGACGGCCCTATGCCGTCCTGATCATCTTGCCAACCAGCTTTGTGGTCCCAAAATATTCCCTAAGAGCGTCCCCAAGGGTGTCAGTAACCACATGTATAAGCACAAGAGTCCCAACAATCAATATAATTTCTTTTATACCACAATCGCCATATGAAACAAAATAATTTCAACAAACAAATCAGTTAATTAATAACGACTAATCAACAAGACTGCCTCGCAACAGTACCACAAGACACAATGATTGGGTTGAGAATGAATTATCTGAATTATAGTTTCAAACCTTTGAAAGTTCAAATGTTTAATTACAGATTCAAAATCCAGTTCATATAAGATTAACAGAAGATTCCAAATCCAAATGATACTTTTCGAGATTATTTTTAAAAGAACATATTATTTATAAAATACATTTTCAAATATTGTTTAAGGGCTATATCTAAAATTTAGTGTAGGAATTCAGAGACAAATACACTCATAGCAAAACAGTAGCAAATAATGAATGGATTTCTCAAAAAATAGCACGCTATAAGGTATTTAACCAAGGTTCATACGAAAGTGTCATGGAATCAACATATAAAAAATGTAACGGCATGAAACAATATACCGAATTCAAGCGGATAGCCAAGATCATAAAGTAATATCAGTTTGCCAGATAGACTAATATTTTGAATAATAATGGCACAAGAACAACATGCAAGGAAGATCAATTCAATTCAGTTCAGACAGACTGTCAAAGTTCAACACAAGAATTGTAGGATAGCATAGAACGAACAAACAACGATTCGAATTTCAATATAAATGGAATCAAGCAATCAATATATATTAACAAATATGTATGTCCTTTTCCTAGCAACGAAAGCTAGTATAAACCTCAGCTAGAAATTGCAGAGGAATCCCTAGTTATATCGACGCTCAAGCCCTGGCTCCCTAGCGAACCCAAAATTCAACATAAGATCACTTGAACCAACATCATAATAGTTGCTGATTTATAAATCTAAATGTACCTAAATGTCCTTATCTAGTTAACTCACTTCGTTTATTCATAGTTTCCTCAATTCTCATATTACTTATACGTTTAAGACAATAAATATAACCATTCATAGCTTATCGGATTGATAATCAGGTTGGTAGGTGATTGTTCATGAATGCAGCGTGGTCAAAGTCTCACTAAAGATCCTAACGATAATTTAACAATCATTTCTCAATTTATCAGGTCCAACCTATCAATCAATTCTTGCTCAATCATATGTGTCATTGGTTTTAACACTTACAATATTATTTACTAACTTAGACCCCCTAATAATTTGGTAACCTTAATTCCATCAAGATTCTAATCAAAGACAAAAAAACTAATCGAGCCAGTATTCCATATAAATTATCTGAACTAGGTAAATAAGAATCCAATTCCTCGCCTAATTCTAATCTTAATTTAGAGTTTATTTTGTCTAGTATTAAATTAAGCATCTAATGCAATCAAGAATAACTCAATCGTAGCAAGTTAGGACTAATTAATTTGATAAATCAAAACTCACCAAATTTGACGAGGTTTAAGTCCAAATCAAGATCCGATTTTAGCCCAATTGGGCTCAAAAGGAAATTTTCAGTAAATTTTGTTCCAATCGCCGGAGCACCACTATGCTGCCGCTGCTGGAAATGAAAACCAATACCACGAACAGATGCGTTGAGCTGAGCCCAGTAAAAGCCCTCAACTAATTTTTCGTTCCGCCGCTTCTTTGCCGATCAATTGAACCAAAAATTGTCAAGCCGCCACCGTCGGGCCACCACCTTTGAATCTCCATTTTCGGCTAACCAAACCTAAAATTGAAGCTACCCAGAGTCTCTTCTCAACTAACCCGACATTGTACACCCTATACCTGCCCTTAAACACCGTTGAAAACCTTCTTCCCCCTGCCAAGCCGTTGAGCTTTGTCGTCCGCCACCGTGCCCGCCCTTATCGTAGTTATTTTGACTGGTGTGTGGTATGAAAATGATCTTAGTGATGAGAGGGACGTTTGTCGAGTTGGTTTTGGGTTTTACGGCTGTTCTCCGGTGGTTCCACGGTGAGGTGGGAATTGGGGTGGTTTTTCAGAATTTAACAAAGCTTGGTCCTTAATCTATATATATAATAATATTTTCCAGCCTCTTTCAATTTAACCCAATCAAGCCCTTTGAATTTTAAGCCACCTTCAGTTCAGTCCCTAATCTTCAATTTAGCCCTTTAAAGTTTGATTTTTCACACATTGACCCCAGACATTTCAAATTTCAATCAATTAAGTTCAATCTGATTTATTTTAAAGCCCTTAAACTTTTAATTCTCTCACATTGACCCCTAAATTTTATAATTTTTGCAATTAAATCCTTTTCTTATTTGCGAATAAATCCTTCAATTTCCAATATTTATGCCTAAACTTTAATTGATTTAATTTAAGCAATTACCAAATACAATTTATTCGATCAATATATTATTTTGTTAACACAATTATTTACAATTTATAATCCAAAAGTTGGGGTGTTACAACTATGTAATCATTTTATGTATTTATTTTAATTATATATTTTTTGTATCTTCACTATCATAGTGATGAGGGTTCAATTCGTTTTGTACTGGTCCAACTATGAGATTACTTGAAACTCGACCTCACTAGTCGGTATTCTGGTTAAAGTGGGACGAATCTTGAAATCACAACAAACATCAGGCTAGCCGAGAAGCCCTCGGCTTAGGCCCTCTGACGCTCAAGTGAGTACAGATCGACGAGATATCTCGAGCAGCAAAGTAAGGGCTTTGTGTATTTGTGAGAGCATACCTTAGAAAGGTTGAAGTGAGAGTATTTATAGCCTTCTCCTTTTTAGGGAATTGTCTGAGATGCCCCTGGTACATTCAAGGGCCCTTACCCTCGTGCAAATGGTGATTAGTAATTTCCCCTCTCTGCATATTTCCAGATAACTGCCATTCCAAGTTTTAAGGACATGATAGTACATTGTTGAGGTGCCTGCTGTGTCAGACAGTGAGGGAGTGGCATGCGCCATTAATGCGGAGGCATGCCACCCGTCAGTGCATTTAATGCGGAGGCAGAGTATTGTACTGTCTCGACCTCTATGGTTGACAAAGTCGAACAAACGCCATTCTGTCAAGGAGGCACAGTGAAGAAAGAGGTCGATTGCACCTATGGGCCTCAAATGCAAGATTGGGCCTGGAGCTGCGTCTCTGGGCCCTCTTGGTTTAGGCCATGGTATTTGGGCCACCCCATATCATGAGTCCCCCCACTTCGCAAGGCTGAACAAAGATTCGACGAGAAGCGTTGGGAAGTAGCTTAATAGGCATTTTTAAGAATCGACCAGGGTTTTTTGAAAATCGACCAGCGTTTGGCGCATTTATTGAGCGGTTATATTATGGCGCGCGTGGGGCGGCGTGGTGGTTACATGCATTATTACAAGCGCTTGGTTTCTCGCGTTTTCTCCCCTATAAATATCTATGATAAAACGAATCATTTTTACTTTTACCGCATTAGCTTCTAGTTGAGCGCTTGTCCAAACGTCTTCGCATCCAAGATTTTCTGCTTTTAGCTCTTGCATTCAGTAAGTGTTCCTTTATTTCTACTTCCTGTCCTTTAGATTTTTGACATCATGCTGGGTTTATACAGTTCTGAGGGTAGTCGAGGGAAGGATAGTGAGGCCACCCAATCTGATAGGCCTAAATATTGTTCTGGGCAGTCCAATGAGTCGTCAAGTGACGATTCGAGCTCCAGCAGCTAGAGTAGCGACCGTGAGGAGGATGAAGCTGGGCCAAGCTAGATTCCTCCTTCGTGGGGTCGATTATTCATGCCAAATCACTATAGTGAGATTGTGTCTACCATAAACCCTGTCGAGCTGAGACGTCTTAGGCAGTTATATCATATTCCCACTGAATACGAACTTCTAACTCCCGGGGAGACTAGTCGAATGCATCGTCCTGCAGCAGGTTGTATAACTGTTTTTGAGGACGCTTTTAAATATGGTCTTAGGTTCCCCCTGAGTGATAGCATGGTTAATCTGCTTAGGGTTCTCCAAGTGTGCATAACTCAACTGCTGCCCAACTATTTCTCCACTATTTGCAGTTTTATTGTTTTGATGCATCTATTCAATCAGCCCGCCAGTTTCGAAAACTTTTCCAACCTTTTTCATCTGCCCATGTCTCCCAAGTCGGGTAGCGCCGACGAGTCGGGCTTCTATTATTTAACCGCTCGACCACGCTGTAAATTCCTCGTAGCCCCTACTTCTTCATCTTCATATGGGCAAGAATGGAAAAAATGGTACCTGTTTGTTTGAGTGGCGGAGGGTTTCAACATTCCATAGGGCTGGTGGATGGGGCATGTCGACATGCCGGGGAACCTTACCCCGACCTGGCCAAACACCTTTGTTCGGGACCTAGTCGAATTTGGCTAGATGGAGGCCTCGATTTTATCGAGGAGAGACATTTAGTGTTGGCTGGATTATCGCCAGCTCCGTTAGATTTGCCTGCGAATGATCAGCTAGGTAGACAACGTTTCTTGTAATTTGTTATTTTTTCATTGTTGTTATGATTTTTTACTGTTGTTAATTTGCTGCTCGGCAAATCACGTAGGCATCATGAACAGATCAAGGGCAAAGGCTCTGACAAGAGTAGAGAGCAATAGACAGCGACGACAGGGTTCGATAGCTCGCCAAGCAACCGCTGTAATCGATAAGCCACGCACGGAGGTCGCAGCGCCAACTCCTTCTCCGACGCCATCACCTGGTCGACAACTGGCAACCATAGGCGACAGCCCCGCAGGTCGGGGCAAGCGAGCAATGGTGAAGCAAGGAGGGCCTGCTCCGAAGAGGGCTGCTGTCAGGAAGGGAAAGGGCAAAGCAATGGGGTCAGGACTGCCGACCAAGAATGACCTGTTTGGTGATCGAGGGGACGAGCTACTGTTCAACTTGCCAAAATTTCCCTCTCCTTGATTCGAGGCAGAACCCAACCCGGTCGTGCCTAATTCACTCTGCATGGACACTGCGGGGCCGACCGGGGCTGTTCATCTGAAGATCTTATTAGCGGGTCAGTTCGTAGCTGACCAGAGGAGGATAATGGGACTGAGCCAGGACGCGGCTCTGATCGAGTATCTAATAGCTTTATCTTTCAGGTTGGGCAACTGGGCTATAATTTTTATCGATAGTCGGAGCTGGCCCTGGCTAATCGGGAGCAGCTGGAGGCTAGTGGGGACACCGAGACTCTGAAGGCTCAGCTCGAGTCGACGAGCTGAAGAGGCAGGTCGGGCAGCTGACCAAGGACCTCGAGCAGAAGGATGAACAGGTGATCGTAGTTGTCCAGGAGAAGACCAAAATGGACGGGCTGGTGAAAAAGCTGCAGTTGGATCTGCATGTCGCTTATGATTCTGGTCGATCTGCGGCCGGAATACAGGTCTGGTGAAGGCTCGAGCTGAGTTCAATCGGATACTATCGCTGGTACGTCGGGAGGCTATGCAACATGTGGTCGTAGGTTTGATTCCCACAGATGGCGCCAAATGATGAGGGTTCAATTCGTTTTGTACTGGTCCAACTATGAGATTACTTGAAACTCGACCTCGCTAGTTGGTATTCTAGTTAAAGTGGGATGAATCCTGCAATCACAGCAAACGTCAGGCTAGCCGAGGAGCCCTCGGCTTAGGCCCTCCGACGCTCAAGTGAGTACAGATCGACGAGATATCTCGAGCAGCAGAGTAAGGGCTTTGTTTATTTGTAAGAGCATACCTTAGAAAGGTTGAAGTGAAAGTATTTATAGCCTTCTCCTTTTTAGGGAATTGTCTGAGATGCCCCTGGTACATTCAGGGGCCCTTACCCTTGTGCAAGGGGTGATTAGTAATTTCCCCTCTCTGCATATTTCCAGATAATTGCCCTTCCAGGTTTTAAGGACATGATAGTACATTGTTGATGCGCCTGCTGTGTTAGGCGGTGAGGGGGTGGCATGGGCCATTAATGCAGAGGCATGCCGCCCGTCAGTGCATTTAATGCGGAGGCAGAGTACTGTATTGTCTCGACCTCTATGGTCGACAAAGTCGACCAGACGCCGTTCTGTCAAGGAGGCACAATGAAGAAAGAGGTCGATTGCACCTATGGGCCTTAGATGGAAGATTGGGCCTGGCGCTGCGTCTCTAGGCCCGCTTGGTTTGGGCCAAGGTATTTGGGCCACCTCATATCACATAGTTTTGTCTTGACTTAATTGATTTTTAATCAAAAATTAAATTAAATAAGATTTTTCCAATCCTTAGAAACTAATATATTATTTAATTCTTTGTATTTTAAATTTGAACTTAATATATATTCATCCTCTTTTAAGTCTAAAATAATTTTAAAGTATTATAATTTAAAAAATTTTCAAACAACTTTCAAGTGGCCGTCAATCTTGTATTTTATATCATTCTCATATATTTTTATTTTTTAATGCAACTATCTGTTAGCTTTTGACAGCATAATATTTTTATTTTTTTTAATAAAGTAGATAATTATATCCATAGATTTTTATTTTTGAATGTTTTAAATTTTTTTTTTAACTTCTCGCTAAATAATTTTGAAATTTATTTTTTATAACATAATGTATATGAGATTTCTATATTTTGTAAACTTTTAAATACTAAATTTTAAAACTTTAAATTTATTTTTACTAATTACTTGATATTTTTACGATATTTTTATTTTTATATTATTATTTTAATTATATTTATAATTTAATAATTTTAAAAAATTTGTGCACAGGGATAATTATATATATATATATATATATATATGAAAAAGCTACGAAGATAAACATTCAATAAAGAAGAGACAAGACAATGAAATATATCAAACACTTCATCTAGCGATATGATTACATACATTATATAAAGAATCATCCTTATCCTGTTTGAAAGTTGAAACTATCCTATACTTTTCAAAGAAAAAGAAAAAAATAAAAGAAGGGATTTTTCATATAACTATGCAAATAAAGCTTGCAAGAACAGATGGTATTGTGATTTGCACCAATCAAAGAGACATTGCAACCAATTTCCCACCTAAACGTTAGCTATACATAAACATTATTTCATGATTCATAGATCTTTTCCTGTCCAAATTCAACTTACAATATAGAAAGAATCTCTTAATCACAGCTGGAGTTGCTATTATGTTATTATGCCTTCCTTGACATGAAACCAAAACCATTCATTTTAAAATGCAAAAAAAATGAAAATGAAAATATTGATGAGAATTCTACATTTAACAATATAATACGAGAATATATATGGTGTCACTCTCAAATTTGAATAAAGTGTCAATATGTCCAACAAAATCAATATTCTCGTTGAAAATCTAGGGTAAGAACAATATTCATGGGATGGAAGTACGAGAAGTTTGCCTAACATTGAATTACTAAAATTAGTCAAAGACAGTCGACTATAATTTCCTAATAAGACACGAGAAAATTTTCTTGCAACTTTTCCTCACAGATAGATTATTAATTAGGGATTACGTATACGCTAAAATTTGTTGCCTGAGACGGATAGACTCATACATCACTTGGATGTATGCCACAATAATAAGAAAGGAACCTGTTGAGAATCTCACAATAACCCGCCTAGTACATATACGAAGATAGGAAGAATTGAGTTTAGAATGGCATGGGCCTAATACTTGTCCAATCAATATTAGATTATCACTTAATTTGGAAATTAATCTCTCGTCCCAAGCAATCTATTAGATTTTGGAATCGAAACTCTTTTCTTTGCAATTTTACTCTTCTACCTTGCAATAGATATTATAAGCTTATCAATAAATGAATTCATGATTTTTGCTTTGTACTTCAAGTTTTAAATCAGCATAGATTGTGAAAAGGATATTTTTATTATTCATACTTCCTAAAACAGTAAAAATTCGTTGTATATATATAGAAGACACGAACTTATTTAAAGGTGTGTTTCGCTGTAAAGTTAAAAAATTATGAAATGTATTAAAAACAAAGGAATAATTCATAGGAATGCAAAATATAAAACTAAATGCAATAATCTAATATTTGCCAATAATAAACACATTTCGAATGAGCAGGGTTGAATTTAGATATAAGAAAATTTTTGAGCCATTTTTTATTTAAATTCATGTAGCAGGACACTCATTTTAAATTTACTGTTTTTATTTTCTTTATAGAATGTTCAACCTGAATATATTTATTATAAAAAGAATACCTTCACACCTGAATTTTACAATAATAATTTCATCTAAAATATTTTCAAGGAATGGCACGAGGGGGCAACATTTAAGCTAGGTTGGGAGTAAATTAACGAGGTTCGGGGTCCTGGCTTGGTTTTGACAGCTAGCTAGATTGCGGCTGAAGGCTAAGTGTGTAGGCTAGGTAGGCACCAGCACGGGCAGGCAGAGTTAGAGTTATAGGCAGGCCTAACCTACGAAACTCCATAACAATGATTATTGCCCTTCAATATTGCTACAACATTTAAAGTTGGCCCAAACTCTTATGCCTTGCTTCCTCTTTTTTGGCCATTCTTCAATCACTCCATCTCTTTCCTTGTATATTATGCGCAAAATCATGTCACAATTCCTGATTGATATCTATGATATAATAGTGGTATATTAATATATTAAATAAATCAATTTTGAATTTAATCAATATTTCTACAACATAAATCAGTTGTAGAAATATATAATATATGCATCAATCATTAACTGTAAAATGAATAATATATACAGTAAGCCACAACTAAATATATTTCGATCATTATTTCGATATTTTAAATTAATAAAGTAAAGTTGATACAATCATTAATTAGTATTAAAGCAAACACTAATAACTACAAAGATTACAACAAAAACTACTATAACTAGATTAATAACTACCACAAAAGAAAATTAATTAATTCTCATATTGAGTGAGAGATTGAATTCATAACACTTTAATTATGGGACATTCACCTAATTATTAGGCCAATGACTGCTCAACTTATACGCATTCAGACTTGAATATTTGATAATTAAAATGTATCATTATTGATTGTTACACTTGTCATATGAATTATATGTTGCGCATTAATTAAGTTAAAACAAGATATAATTAATATGAATCCATTGAGTGCTCCACAAACATTTTTGGATCAGACATACATATGTTGTTTGCAGTTGTAATAGTGCAGAGAACTGTTTCACAAATACAAACAAAATGAATCAAAACCTAACTCAAAATTGATGTGATTAAAGAGGAAGACAAGATCCACCTACAACACAAAGTCCTCATTGAGTAGGGCCTTATGTAGTACCATTATCTATCTTCTCTACAGCAAACCTACAGTTTAATGATAAAGAAGAAAATCTATAGCTCATGTAAATAATTTACTCCTTTTCAAGGAAAAAAACATTTCTATTAATTTCTCCTATTAATTGGTGTATTATTTATTACTCAAGTACTCCTTATTTTTATTTTTTGTTCTTTTTCTTCCTGACAATTCAATCTCTAAAATTGTGTTGGAATAAAAGAAATAGGATTTGAGTAAGAAATTTTAAATTAAGAATTTTACATCACTTAATATCAGGCAAATTTTTAAAATTACTACAATAGTGAAAAAAGAAAAATAGATCCAAGTAAGTGTTAAAATATTTGAAAAATTCAGTGTAATTTAAGAATATCTAATCTAATAAACTTAACAAAATTATAGTAATAATTTTAAATTTCTCTCTCTCCAAATACATCAATCAAATACAACATAAGATTCTTGAAACACAAGATCCAATAATTTAAATTTTCTGCCTCACCAAGTGTGATAATTAATTTGCCCAACTTAATATGCCTACATTTGGTAATTTATCTAATAGCTAGATAATTAAAGCACCATTATTGATCAATAATCTTAGCAACACCCACACAATAAATGGGCCTAAAAGAAAGGGGAAGAAGAAGAAGAAACACACACAAAACCAAACAGAACTCATTTACCAAGAACTGCTGTACAATTTTTTTTTCCTCTTTTCTTTTGGATTTTCCAATAATTCATCATTTTTCTTTCTAGTGCTATTTACATTTCACATACCAAAGTTACGAACCTTCTCCAAACCAAAAAAAGAAAGAAAAAAGCCCTGAATCTACAAAATTACTACAAACCCGTAGTAATCGGCGAGTACTCGCCGTAGAAATCGGAAATCCCGGAAGCCACCCAAAGCCTCTCATTGAAGGCCTCCTGCATATCCTCGGGAATAAACTGCGTACGGCAGAGTGGACATGTCTTCTGATCGTGGTCCATCCAACGGTCGAGGCAGCTCCTGTGGAATATGTGTCTACAGTTTGTAAGCCGACGGATCTCATCGTCTCCGCTAAATTCGTACAAACACACCGCGCAGTTCTCCGGTGGGTCCACCTGCTCCGCCAAATCAGAGAACTTCACCACCGGCAGCAGCTCCCGGATGAGGGCGGCTGACACCGATCGGAGCTCCGAGCCGGATTCGTTCCGGACCGGATACGTTGCCGTTCCAGGCTCCAGGAAATCCCCGAGCCCCAAAAACGAGAGCAAAGCGTATAAAAATTTCCGGATGAATCCCAGAACTGTCAATAGGTAGACTAGTAGTTTGGGAAGAAATAGGTCGGTATATCCAACTGGAAATCCCATTTTCTCTTAGAATTGGAACTGAAACACAAGCTGAACTTTCTATATGTAGAATGAAGAGGTTTTAACTTTTCAGGTAGTTTTAGTGCGTATAAATTTGGGTTGAGCGAAGAAGGTAAGCTTTAAAGGGAAGGGAGAGAAGCGAAGGAGAAGAGTGGATTATATAGAGAAGGTTGGGTGACTGAAATGACGAATTTGGGCCTGGTAATAAAGGGAAATGGCACAGAAAGGACGTGAGAGTGAGAATGCTAGCGCGTATGTGAATCAGCAGTCACGTTGGCGAAGGTTGGTCGTATGTTGTACATTTTGGGGCGTGTGATAAATCAACACGTGTGCTATGGAAATTAAATTAGTAAAGACAATTAATTTATCGGTTAATTAGAAAAAAATTCTTAATCTTACTTTCATTTTAGTGATCAGTCCCCAGTTAAATTTTTACACACTAAACTCCCTACTTTTTCACAAAATTTAAAAATCACTCCTCATATCTTTTAGAAAAACACATATATCCTTGTAGTTAGAAAAAACAACAAAAATACCTAAGAAATGCGTTTTTCTCTTCAAGAAGAATGCTTTCATTTTTTTTTTTTTCCTGAAATCGACGACTTCTCCAAGCGGCCAAACAAAAGGGTGCGAAATCGTTCCTCTGCCATTGATGCGAGAAAAAAAAAAAAAAACAAATTTCTGTCATTTTTTCTGTGACAATGGAAGGAGAAACAGTGGCAACAAAAAGCGAAAAACAAAAAGAAGTAATAAAAAGAAACAAATGTATGTTTTCTGCATTTACAGTTTTAAATGTGTGTGATTTTTCAGTGTTATAATTATTTCTTGTCTATTTTCTCATGTTTAGGATTTTTATTCCCTTTTTAGTTGTTAAACATTTGAACCCAATTGATATATATAATTTTATTTGTGAGATGGGAAGTTTTTGATTTGTACTTGAAAGGAATGAAGTTGTACTTCACTTTTTTGAGGTTTATACTTCTTTTTACTTGAAATTATACGATGAAATTATCTGAAAGTGGTAGTATATTATTTGTTGTACAAAATATCCAAACTTACAGTACACATTAAGCAAAAGTGTAGTATATAATATGTATAGCTGTAGTATATTTTAGAAGCAAATGTAGTATAAACATTCAAGCTTGCAGTACACATTAAGCAAAAGTGTAGTATATAATCTGTGTAACTGTAGTACATTTTAAAAGCATTTGTAGTACAAAATATTCAAAGCTGCAGATTAAATGAAATTATAGTATATAATTTGTGTGTATGCAGTACATTTTAGAAGCATATATAGTACAAAAGCATTCAAGCATGCAGTATACATTAACTGAAAATGTAGTATATAATTTGTGTATCTGTAGTACATTTTAGAAGCAACTGTAGTACAAAATATTTAAGCCTATAGTATACATCAAATGAAAGTATAGTATATAATCTGTGTAAAGATGAGCTAAATTCATCCGGTGCAAAAAGAGATCAGAGTTGGGTTAGGGCACCGCATACACTTCAAGTCCTTATGTATATGTTGATGAGGACGTCAACGGATCGAGTGGGGGAGAATGTCATGGGTCGCTCATTGGAGAAGAATGGCGACCTTGACTTCATGGGGCATTAAGAGCGATAAGGCGTTGTCGGCTCACTTGGTAAGGCGAAAAAAGCCCATGAGCAGAGACTCTTACGAGGTGCGGTTTGAAAAACTGTTTCAATGGCATATTCCTTAAGTTATGAGGATGCTTCTCACCAAGTTTGAAGTCATTCCGTGTCCGTTTGGGCACCGAACATTGAGGGCGACCTAGAGCGGTCTTATTGCACGCAGGTAGTGCAAAGATGCATTGAGCAGAGTGGCTTGGAAAAAGAATTTTGTGAAACTGTTTCAATGGGATGTTCCTTGAGGTGTTGGCAACGTTCCCACCAAGTTTCACCAGTAGACGGTTCCGTTTGGATAGGAAACGGCGAAGATCTTTAGAATGCGGCAGTGCAGTGGCAATGCTGTAATTCCAGCTTATTGCAAGGGCAATTACTGTTCCATGGAGAATTGGACGGGGCTGGAACTTTGTGGAGTTAATGTATAAGCCGAGAGCTATCCAACGGTTCAAGCGGCAAGTGATTTGGACGCCGGGAGAGGAAGTTGCGAAAATGTAATACAAAACATTCAAGCCTATAGATTAAATGAAATTATAGTATATAATCTGTGTATATGCAGTACATTTTATAAGCATCTGTAGTACAAAAACATTCAAGCGTGTAGTATACATTACTGAAAATATAGTATATAATCTGTGTATCTGTAATACAGTTTAGAAGCAACTGTAGTACAAAATATTTAAGCCTGCAGTATACATTAAATGAAAGTGTAGTATATAATCTGTAACTGCAGTACATTTTAGAAGCAAATAGAGTATAAATATTTATGCTTGCAGTACACATTAGGCAAAAGTGTAGCATATAATCTATGTAACTGCAATACATTTTAGAAGCATCTGTAGTACAAAATATTCAAGCATGTAGATTAAATTAAATTATAATTTAATATTTATATATATGCAGTACATTTTAGAAGCATCTGTAGTACAAAAACATTCAGGCATGTAGTATACATTAACTGAAAATGTAGTATATAACCTGTGTATCTATAGTACATTTTAGAAGCAATTGTAGTACAAAATATTTAAGCCTATAGGGTTTGAATTATACTTTGTATGTACATACATATGTAAATTGAAGTATACTTTGTTTATAATATTATTTTGTATGTAAGTATAATTTTCCATCAAGTATTTATAATATTTTGATTTCAATACAATATGAGGGAAATGAAATACAAATGTAGAACGAACAAAGTATAAATGGTGTTATGTTGAAGTATACTTCAATTCAATTGAAATCGAGCAGTGAATTTGAGTACAATATAATGGAAATGAAATACAAATATAGAAAAAATAAAATATAAATGGTGTTATGTTGAAGTACACTTCAATTGAATTGAAATCGAGCAGTGAATTTGAGTACAATATGATGGAAATGAAATACAAATATAGAAAAAATAAAGTATAAATGGTGTTATGTTGAAGTACACTTTAATTAAATTGAAATTAGGTAGTGAATTTAAGTACAATATGATGGAAATGAAGTATAAATATAGAATAAATAAAGTATAAATGGTGTTATATTAAAATACAGTTCAATTAAATTGAAATCAAGCAGTGAATTTGAGTACAATATGAGAAAAATGAAGTACAAACGTAGAACAAACAAAGTATAAATATTGTTATGTTGAAGTACAGTTCAATTAAATTGAAACCGGACAGTGAATTTGAGTATAATATGATGAAAATAAAGTACAAACGTAGAACAAATAAAGTATAAATTGTGTTATGTTGAAGTACACTTCAATTAAATTGAAGTTTGACAGTGAATTTGAGTACAATATGATGTAAATGAAGTACAAACATAGAACAAATAAAATATAAATGGTGTTATGTTGAAGTACACTTCAACTAAATTGAAATCGAACAATGAATTTGAGTACAATATGATAGAAATGAAGTACAAATATGGAACAAACAAAGTATAAATGGTATTATGTTGAAGTACACTTCAATTAAATTGAAATCAGACAGTGAATTTGAGTACAATATGATGAAAATAAAGTACAAATATAGAACAAACAAAGTATAAATGGTGTTATGTTAAAGTACACTTCAATTCAATTGAAATCGGATAGTGAATTTGAGTACAATATGATGAAAATGTAGTACAAACGTAGAACAAACAAAGTATAAATGATGTTAAGTTGAAGTACACTTATTGCAATTGAATAATTAGTCTCCAATAATTGTAGTGATAGTCAAGTACAATATTTTGAGATTATCGGATCAGATGAAGTATGTATTTGTACGGGTTATAGGGTGGATATTATTGTCAAATGCTCATTTGTTTACATCTTTGAAAGCATAAGTATTCTTTACATTACTGCGATTGATAACATTCATTCGTTGAATATTAGTGGTTAACACTTTAAAACTTTAATATTATTTTATTCATATAATAAATATTATACACATTTTTAGAGTTTGGTTATTAATTACTGAGACTTAAAAAACAAATCATGGAACAAATTTTAATTCAATAATATTAGTAAAATATTAAGAAATGGAGTACATAATGGCCGAAATGAAATACAAATGTCGTGAAATCAAGTATAAATCTTTCAGATTGAGGTATGAAAGCGCTAATATCTTGGACAACATCAATTTGCTAACTTCCACGCTAAACAAGTACATTATTGCCAAAAAGGAGTACAAATGTCATGAAATCAAGTACAATTCTACCAAATTGGGGTACAAAAAAACTGATATCTCAGACAATATGCAAAAATGCCAATTTCACGCTAAATCAAATACATAATTGCCGAAATGAAGTACAATTGCCATGAAATCAAGTATAATTCTCCCACATTAAGGTGCAAAATAACTGATATCTCCGACAACATACAAAAATGTCAATTTCACGCTAAATCAAATACATAATTACCGAAATAAAGTATAATTGTCATGACACCAAGTATAGTTCTCCCAGATTGGGGTACAAAATAACTGATATCTCGGATAATATACAAAAATGCCAATTTCACGCTAAATCAAGTACATGATTACCGAAATAAAGTACAAATATCATGAAATCAAGTATAAATCTCCTAGATTAATGGACAAAGTTAGCTAGATTACTGATTCTTTGCAGGTTCGACGATTATGCCATCTTCTACCACATCTTTTACACTTAATTACACGTTTCTCAATTTGTGATGGAATCCTCTGTGTCCTTCTATGCCCAGGTTGAGATCGGCAATCAGGTGCATTAATGACGCCATCATCATCTAGAGGGAACATATGCATATCATACATAGGAATAGTGTTTATCACTGTTTGGTATGCTTGTTGATACATCTCAACTCGGTAATATTGATCGGTAAAGTCATACGATGAAAGTGACTTTGACTCGAGAGTACAAGTTTTGATAAAATAAAGTAAAATTTTGGAACACTTTAAGTATAAAACTTCAATGAATATAGTATAAGTTTAGATAAAATGATGTATAAAATGAAGTATAATTTCAAAAAATAGAAATACAATTTTTGATAAAGTGAAGTACAATTTCAGAACACCTGAAGTATAAAACCTTAGCAATTGCAACACAATTTTTGAATAATCCATTAGTAGAATACTTGAAACTTAAATAATAGATTCACATAACTGAAGTACAAGTTCGGAACACTTGAAGTATAGAACTTCAATGAATAGAGTACATGTTTAGATAAAATGATGTATAAAATGAAGTATAATTTTAAAAAATAAAAGTACAATTTTAGATAAAGTGAAGTACAATTTCAGAATACCTGAAGTATAAAACCTTAGTAATTGCGGTACAATTTTTGGATAATTCATTAGTAGAACACTTGAAACTTAAATAATAGATTCAAATAACTGAAGTATAAGTTTAGATAAAATAAAGTACAATTTTGAAACACTTGAAGTATAGAACTTCAATGAAGAGAGTACATGTTTATGTAAAATGAAGTATAATTTCAGAAAATAGAAATACAATTTTATATAAAAAGAAGTACAATTTTAGAACACTTGAAGTATAAATCCTTAGCAATTGCAATACGATTTTGGATAATCCATTAGTAGAACACTTGAAGTATAAAACTTAAATAATAGATTCAGATAATTGAAGTACAAGTTTAGATAAAATGAAGTACAATTTCAGAACATTTGAAGTATAGAACTTCAATGAATAGAGTACATGTTTAGGTAAAAC
This sequence comes from Jacaranda mimosifolia, assembly GCA_018894105.1. Taxonomy (NCBI): domain Eukaryota; kingdom Viridiplantae; phylum Streptophyta; class Magnoliopsida; order Lamiales; family Bignoniaceae; genus Jacaranda; species Jacaranda mimosifolia. Next base: position 34,408,475 of record CM032119.1, read on the forward strand.
AATGTATGAAATGAAATATAATTTCAAAAAATAGAAGTACAATTTTAGATAAAGTGAAGTACAATTTCAAAACACTTGAAGTATAAAACTTTAGCAATTGCAGTACAATTTTTGGATAATCCATTGGTAAAACACTTTAAACTTAAATAATAGATTTCAAATAATTAAAGTATAAGTTTAGATAAAATGAAGTACAATTTCGAAACACTTGAAGTATAGAACTTTAATGAATAAAGTACATGTTTAGATAAAATGAAGTACAAAAGAAAGTATAATTTCAGAAAATAAAAGTACAATTTTAGATAAAGTGAAGTACAATTTCAGAACGCTTAAAATATAAAGCCCTAGCAACTGCAGTATATTTTGGTTAATTGATAAATATAATACTTAAAGTATATAACTTCAATAAATATAGTACAATCTTTGATAAAATGAAGTATACTTTCAGAAAATTAAAAGAATAATTTTATATAGAAGACGTATAGTTTAGGAACACTTCAAGTATAAACTGCTAGAAGTTGCAGTACAATTTTGGATAATCCATTAATAGAACACTTGAAGTATAAAACTTACATAATAGAGTACAATTTCAGAACACTTCAAGTACAAAACTTTACAAACTACAGTACAATTTAGATTCTGTAAAAGTATTACCTTAAACCATCACTGCTCTTCTTTACACTGCTGCTTAATTCATCCTTTCGATTTACCAGGATGTCAACAACGTTCATCTTTAATGTCAAATGCAGTTAGACCATATTCATGACACCGTCATCATCAGTCAAACTCATGTACAATCTTTGATGTAGAGCTATGTATTGTAAACCGAAGTGTTCGGTGTTGATTTCACTCCATTTTCTTGCAAGATTAATGTATATGTCCATTAACTTGATTGAACACTCCTACTTCACTACTGGTTGACATTGTCAAAAAAATATAAGAAACTCAGAAGCAACTGAGAAGAAGAAGAAACCCGAAAATGATGAAAATAAAAAGAGAAGAAGACAATGCAGCTATCGGGTTGGTGGGTTTTGGCTCTAACGTTATTCTTGTTCCCGCCGTGGAGCTTGTTGCATTTTTTCTGTTCTTTCTTTTTCTGGTGTGATAGAGTTTACTGTTTGCTTGTCCGGATGAAGAAGAAGTGAGAAAAAAATAATGAAAAATATTATGCCTAAGGGCATTTTTGTCAAATCAAGTGAGTGGGGAGTGATCTCTAAACTTTTAACAAAACTAGGGAGTTTTTTCTCACAAAAATCAAGTGGGGACTTATCACAAAAGTGGAAAGTGTGTTTGATACTTTTAAATAAATGTCCCTTAATTTATTCTCAACGAATTTGGGTTGTTTGAAAAAAATAAGAAAAGAAAAAGAAAAGAAAAGAGGTTCATTATGCCCTGATTATATGATTGGTGTTTCTTTATATTAACTATTGATTTTGATACATTTGATGCATATAATAAAATATTTATAATATAAAATAAATAAAAATATTTATTTTTATATGATATTAATATTTTATTAATTTTATTATATTTACAAATTTTTTTACATAAATAATAATGATACAAATATGATAAAAATTATAATTGTAGTTATTATATAAATTGTGGATTATAAATGATAGTTATTAATATAAATTATAGTTATGAAGATTAAGAAGAAGAAGAAGAAGAAGTGAGGGCATTTTAGGTACATTATAAAGGGTAATTATTAGTATAAATTGATTTTGTGATATATGCTAATCATTTTCTTATAAATGACTTCATAGCAATTATATTAGATTTTTTATTTTTTATATACCCACATGCTTGAAATTCGTCACGTTAAATTTCTGGCTTCACATTTTATATGTAAGACTAAATTGACTAATATATCAAATAATTACTTAACATTATAACAACCAAATTAGATACGTATATACATATAATTTAACTATAATAAGTTGAGCCGATAACATAATAGTCCGTAATTTTTACACGTGTCCTTCACAAAACACTATTCATATATGCGACCATACCCGTGTTAAAAGTTAAAACCAAACGTGGTTCTTCCATATTTTTGGACAAGTGTAACTCATCTTTATTCGTCACATGTAAAAGCTTCCAGTGAGAACAGTTTGCAATAGTGCTTGCACTAAAAGTTAGGCTCGGCACTTCAGTGGAGTGGAGTGGCGTGGGTTGAGCGGGTTTGGCAGGTTTGTTCTAAATCGAACCTGTTTCATATTTAAAAAAGTATTTTAAAATTCGTCTCATTTTAATTCGTACATTTTTTGTATGAAAATTTTAATTTGTTCCATATTAAATATATAAAACCCACAGTCCTTCGTTTCACTCTCTCTCGAGAAAATTACACTTTTAATCCCATAATACTACTGTATTTTTACTGTTAGTCCCAGAAATAGGCGCTTCACCACTTTTAGTCCAAAGTTTATAATTTTTTAAGCAATTTTGGTCCTCCACCGTTAAGTATTGACGGAAACCGTTAAAAGAAAAAAGATTATTTACCCACAGACCCCTAAAATTTGATTTATTTATGAAAAAAATCACAACATGTGAAATGTCCCTTTTATCCTTATTGAAAAATTCAAAAAAAAATAAAAATTAAAAAGCTAAGTTCTCTATATAAATATTTTAAAAATGATATACATATATTTACAATATATTTAAATACATAATATATATTATGTATATATAAAAATATGATATATATATAAGCCCCACCCTACCCCCCATGGTCAGCAACTCGGCCTTGGCCAGCGGCTACTGTCCGCCTGGTGCCAGCCACGACCATGTATCCAGCGGCCAGCGGCCAGCAGCCACTGGCCACAGTTAGGCCGGCTATTGGTTGGGGAGGGGCGGGGCGTTGGCCGGGGGTTGGGGCTGAGGGGTGCTAGGGCTTGGGGGATGGAGGGGGGAGGGGTTGGTTGGGGGGCGTTTGCTGGGTTGGCCGCTGGGGGTTGTGGGGTGGGGTGGGAAATTAACTTTTTTGTTTAAAAAAGTACTTATTTATTTTTATCAATTTATTAATTATTAATTTAATATTATTAAGTATTAGTTTAAGTATTACTATTACTAAGTATTAATTTTAATATTATACAAAATAATTAATTTTTTACTTATTTTATTTTATTAAAATATATTATTCAAAATTATTTAAATTGTATTAAGGTAGTTAAAATTATCAAATTACTTATTTAAAATTATTAAATTACTTAGTTTTTACATTATTAAATTATATTAAGAATATTTATTATTTTAATATTATGAAGTAATTAATTTAAAATTATAAAACTTATATTATTTAGAAGATGAATTTAATTTTTATTTTGATTTATCTATTATTTACTTATTTTATTTTTAATCAATAAATCAATTTAATTGAATTTTGTATGTTTATGATTTTAACTTTTTTATTTTAATTTAAGTTGGATTTAAAGACTATTAAATATTTTTAAAAAATTAATAATAAAATATATTTAAACTTATTATAAGTAATTTAAACAACGTTAAAATTACAACCCACTAGTATGAACAATATTACAAATAGGTTCAAGAGCACTTTTATCTCAAAATCAAAATAGTTATTTAAGATTTGTTTTTTTGAATTTTTACGTAAATTTTCAAATGACATCAAAACTTGGGGGTTTTATGTAATTAACTCAAATTAAAATGTTAGAGGATTTTTTACATAAATAAATCAAACTTGGGGGGCTTTTTTTTAAATCTATAACATTTTTTGCCAAAGATTTAACAAAAAATTAGACAGAGGACCAAAAATGCTAAAAAAATTATAAAATTTGGACTAAAATTGGTGAAGCGCCTATTTCTGGGACTAACAGTGAAAACGCAGTAGTACTATAAGACTAAAAGTGTAGTTTTCCCCTCTCTCTCGCACCTACATTTTTTTCTCCAAAAAAAACTATATAATTTATCATAATTTGATAATTCAATTACAATCTCATAAAAATTAATATAAAAGAGTCTAATAAATACAACATTAATATTAAAATTTTTCAACTAAAAATTAAAATTAAAAATCAAATAAAAAGTGGACGCTGAAGTAAGGTTTTAATTTTTGTTTTATTATTTTTAAAAAATACAATATATTATATATTATAATTATATAACTATTTAGGGCGAAGCAAGTCAAGTTAGTCCTAAACCAATCTTCGCTCCACCTGACATAAAATTTAAATTAAAATATGTTCTATCCAAGCAGAGCGGGTTTTAACCTGTTCTCTGAGCATAGAGCTGCCGGTGGATGCCACTAATAAAATTAGAATTACCAATCCTGCTAAAAGTTGCTATTTTCAACTAGACATCAACTGGTATTTTATTTTACTACCTAATATTTTTCAAAGATTTTTAATCTGAGGATTATTAATAGTATGATATTTATATATACTTTAGCATTTTGTTTCTTCTTTCTTTCTTTTTGGTTCCATGCATGGGATCCCAACAATCCCTAAAATATTCACGTAATAGTTTCATCAATATAACATTTGGTCTCAATAAAAAAATTATTTTTGTATCTTTTTAATGAAAATGATGTATCCTATGCATATTGTATATATTTCTTGAATATTTTAAAAGGTCATTTCAGCATTTTAGATCCTTTATTTTAATTTGTGTTTAATTATATATTTTACATTTTATGAATACATATAATGTGTAACGTTGAAAAGGAAAAAAAAAAACAAAACTAACCTACACTTGTTTTTGAATTTATAAGTATAGTGATGAGACCATTTGAGATTAAGGAAAAGAAAAGGAAAGAATAAAGGAAAGTAAGAAGAAAAGGGGAGTAGCAAATTATTTCAAAAGGATCAATCATGGTGTAGAGGGACCAAAAGAGAAAAAGAAGTATAAATGACAATAGAAATTGTCCTTAAGGCATCAAAGGTGGGACTGTTTGTTTCCACCAATCATCCATCCCTTTTCAAAGGCCACAACACTAAGGAAATGTGCATAATTGGAAAAAAAGGGTCACCCATCATGCTAAGGTACTCTCAAAACAATTCAATACACTGTGGGAAAAGCATTTCAGCAGAAAACAAACAGGTTAGGCAAACAAGGGTTGTAGTGGGTGTGATCTTTGCTGCAAATGGCCCATTTGCACCAGTGTTGTCACTATTGCATCTCATGAGACTGCCACCAAATTGGAACCTTGCACAAAATAAAATAAAATTGAAACAATAGCATGATTGACAACAATTCAAGATTTGGTCGTGGAATACATATATTTCAAATTTTTTGTTTCAAACTGAATTAATCATTAATAAAATGGATTTCTTTTTCTTTTCCCCCAAAATTTTCACTGTTATAGTGGTAACTTAAACACTATCCTTTTTACTATTAGATTTATGTAAACCACTAGGATGACGTGCAGTTCGAACTATCTATGAGGTATACATTACACATCAATAAAATCTTTTACCACTTATGTATGTTAATTACAATTTTTATATCATCATTTACTGTGTTGCTACTAATCTTTTTCTGTTATAATTAATGAGCCTATCACCACCTGTTTAAATACTGTTGTGACTTAACGCTCACATGAATGAAGACGTTGGCTAGTTTCATTTTTATTGGTAATATTATTATATATTAAAAAAAAAAATTAATTTGTAATTTTTATCTAAAATTTTTATATCAAACCAAAGGGTGGTTATAACTTATAATATTGAGAGGAAAATGGAGTAGATGTAAAGTGTGAAAAGATTAAAAGTGCATTGTCGGTGAAGGTGTGACTTGTGAACCCCGGCCAACCAGCCAAGCAGCATGCGAAATTGCGATGGGGCTTTGAGTGAAAGGCGGATGTGGGAAGGGAGGAGTGGTGCCCTCAACCCCTCTTCCATGATCTTCACCCTAATCTGATTTCTGTCTTTATAGGCCAAAGACACTGTGGCCCATACAGGCTTATGTTAATAATTTTATTAGTATGAAAGGGACTCCAAGTGCTTCGTATGTATTTTATTCCTTTATGTGGGGTTTTGTAACAAGAAAATGAAATCTTACAAGTGGTGTGTATGTATATGAGGTATATTTCTATTTAAATATGAAGGAAATTTATTCGAAATTCAATTGTAATATGTAAATGTTTTGAGGGTTTGATTTATAAATAGCATATAGCTATGCAAAATCTATTTAATTAGAATGACAGGATTGACACAACTTATGACGTTTTAAAACTTCTTGTTTTATTTTTAGCCGATTATGTTTTGTTAAATTTATTTGAAATATATATCTTATAAGATTATACATTTTATAAGATATTTTTGAAACTTATAATATATTGGATCTTATTTTTAAAATAAATTATTAAATTATTTGAATAAAATAAGATCTTTAAATTTATAGGATGTTATTAATGAAAATTTTAATACTAAAATAGCTAAAATTAAAAGAGCTTATTAAAATCTTAAAAATAAATTAAGAACCCTTTACTTTTTTTTTTTTCCTGCAAAAGAGTTTATAAGATCTTAACATTTTATTTTAAGATTTTATAAATTTCTTTTTAAAAAAATTATCAAACACTTTTTAGTATTTTATAAACTTTTAAACATCTTATAAAATATTTTAAAAAGTTTATAAATCCATCTAAATACTCGCTATGGACTCTTATTGTTAAGGCGTCCGCATAATGTAGTCGAGAGCTTTCCTATAATTGTTAGAGACGAGATCAAAAGTATTTTCAGCAAAAAATCTTCAATTCAAATTAAATCCCACAGTAATTGATTTTTTTTTGTCACAATTTAATTTTTTTGTCATGCATACTCTTACAACTCATTTTAGCAGATGACTGGTGTGCAAAACGCTAAAGACATGAACTAATAATTAAAAAGATAAGAGAGAGAGAGAGAGACAGAGAGAGGGACAAGAAACACTATAGGTCCACCCTCTTCCCTCTTCCCTTGTGAATCTGCCAACACATGAGTGATGAGACCACACCCTTGAGCCAGAGTATTGTGTCCAGAGGCCCATGGCATGGCCGGGCCCGGCCCCTCCCCGACAGTTTGGAGCAGAGCTCCCGCTCATCAGTCACTATATCCTCCACTCACCTCTGCTCCTTTCTTTTGTTCTTTCCTTTGTCTTAGTTTCATTGTGTCACTGTGCCTGTTTATATATATGTGGGCTTCTCCACTCTAATATCTTTTTCTCCTTTAACAGATGGAGTTTTTACATGGTGAAGAATTTCCTTATTATTACATTAAATTAGAAGAGAAACTGAACTTGTCTCCCCGCACATCTATATATGTGATAAACCTCTAAACTTTCTTTGATCTAAAGTATGTTATCAATATTAACATACAAAATTGAGAACATAAAATAAATAATACAAGGACTTATTTGGTTTATATTAATCATATGTAATAGGATTTTAACTACTATTTTTGAAAATGTACAATTACTCAATTAGGGAATTATAAACTATTTTCATAAGTCTCACCCAAATTATAATTATTTTGAATAATTAAGGGCCACTCTTATTTATAGAAATAGATAAAATTAGAATAAGGATCAAAAACATCGATCCTAAATTGTCAAATAGAAATTCCGAATCTGCATTATTCCTTTTAACTACTTCAAAAACTTAACAACTTGCCAGTGTTTCTTTTCAGGATGGTCCACAGAGGACTCACCATGTCAACAACATTTGACACGTTTGATCAATGATACACTTGTAAAACACATCATGCAGAATGTCCTCTCCACCTATTCACAAAACTAGGCAACCAGCAAGGTGCATTGTATGTGTGCAACTGCCCTCATGATGACTTTTTCATGGTACTAAGTTGTAAGCTTTCTTTTTTTCTCCTCAACAAGGTATCTCCTAGTACCTATTAAGATTACCATCTCCGTTTTTCACAAAGAAAATAGATCTTTCAATTAATTTTCTTAGTTACTGTTTGCGGATGATATTCTCAAACAATCACCTTGGGCTTGATACCAGCTTGGTATAATAAATTAATAATTAGAACACATAATTGAGAGTGTCAAATTTATGTGGTTGATCCAAATAGGGCTACATTCACCGGTTGTAGAATGTAGGATTTCATTACTGCTGTGAAAGAGGTACAATATCGAAATTATAGAGTGTTTCCATAAATTTAATTCAAGTGATGTCCTGAGTAGTTAATAAATAGTAAATAAGAAAGGATAATAACCAAGATAATCTTAGTTAAAATTAATTTCGGAGGATAAGATCAAATCCTAACCAAGTTAGAACACCAATCCTAATTTATTAGGACACCAAATTTCATTGATTTTATAACTTTTAATATAATATAAGAAAAATGAAACCAAATATTTTTGTCCATTCCCCTTGGCACTACCCAAAACACCCACAAAATATCACTAAAATAACCCTCTTTCCGGTTTCTCAAAATAAACATAATCATTATATATGTACATGTATGATATATATTTTCTCAAATTATAATTAAATATATCAAAATAATATTGAATCACATCTTCACCCCACTAAAATAAAAAGATATTAATTTGACATATACAACACAAAGTCTCCCCTCCTAAAATAATATCAAACATATCATTTCCTTTCAAAATAATCTTTTAACTACCCAAAATAAATAAATACAAAGATCGATTGCATTCTCCAAAATTTATTTTCCAAAACAAATATTTCCCCCCAAAACATCTAGAATAAAACCAAATAAAGCCATGTCTTAGTCCAACTGAGTCAATTCAAACATACTTTAAGCAAAATTAAAGTAATTAATTAATTCATGTGTCTCTGATGCTCATCTCTTTGTGAATTAAATGGCACTTCTTGGCGTATTAATTAGGATCAGATTAACAGCTAATCCAGATTCCAGCTAGCTTACCCAACATCGATTCCACTGAAATCAGAAACTGCTATAGCAACACTAATATTTTGATTCCAATACATCCCACTTGTCTTTATTATATTATTATTTGCTTCTCATATTCTTCACTTTTTATCATATTACCTTTCCTTTTCTATTTTTGTCTATATCACAAGACAAAAATAAATAAATAAAAGGGATTAATTTGTATGCGATTATTTCCAAACAGTAGCTTGGTCTTTGAATAATGTATTAAGCTATATATATATGTATCAGAAGTTGCCTGCCACAAGGCGGAGTTTGCTGCCTAGGACCAACTCTACTTGTCAGAAACTGTCTGCTTAATCAAGAGTGGCAGGAAAATTCCAAAACTGAAATTCAATAAAGAGAAACTTTAATTAATTAATTACATTTTACAACTTGCATTACACGGCAAGAATGGAAGAAAAAGAAAAGAGGTTCCCTTGATCCGATTTAAAATAATCAATTTAAACCCTTTATTTTATTTTTTATTTTATAAAAAATATAATATATATTATGGTTTTTATAAATAAATAATTAGAAACTAAATATACTTAACATATATACATTAAGTTAAAATAAAAAATGAAATAAACAATCCAAAGTGCAAAATAATTAAGCTGATTCATCAATGACAGTGTGATACTTTTATATATATGGTTTAATTCCTTTTCTCGTCCTTTCGTGTTCTGTGCATGTTAAGTTTCTGGTTCTTCGTATTCTTGTGAGAGTAGACGGAACTTTGCACCCTTGATACGTATATAAAATGTATATTTATGAAAAATTAAAATATATTTATTTAGCTTTTATAAAACAGTGTATTGTTTAGATATATTTAATTGAATTTATTATGTAAAATAACATATTTAAAAAACGAAAACTAGATAGATCAAAATTATGGAGATAAAAAAAGTAATATAATTACAGAAAAATACAGAGAGAAAAAACATGTCACATGCATGGAGATCACGAGAAAGAGAAGAAAAAAGACGAGAAATTTTTCTTGTATATTTTTTATTTAAATTGAATTAATTTAGTTAACATATTAGAAGACATCAAGTAGTTACTTCAATATACCGTGCTCAATAAAAATATAGATATAAAGAATAAATACTACCAAAAACTTAAGCATTTGCTATGAAAAATTGCTATAAAATTATTTTAATAGTTATAGTTACAAAATATAGCTACAAATTTTCGTAGCAAATATATATTTTTAATTACAATCAATAAAAATTATTAATTATCAATTCATATATAACATTATACTGTCGGAGCGTAACAAATTAGTTATGTATTATCTGTATGAAAATTAATATGTGTATGTGTGTGTGTGTGTGTAAGAGAATGATCATCAGCTACGAATCGATTGATCTTACGAGAGTTAGCTACAAGAGCATCAATTTCGAACTTGTTAGAATAATTTCGTAGCTCTATGAATACCCAACATTCCCCGAAAATATTCATCTTCTCATTTCGTAAAGCAAATATAATCACTATATATGTATATATATTATATGTATTTTATATATATGTAATCATATTATATATGTATATTTTCACATTACAATCAGATATACACAAATACAATGCTACAAGGTTATTTCCAATTCACTAATCAAATTAAAAATTTACTGATCAATATTTACGGCATAAAATATTTTATCTCAAAATAAAATCAAATATATTGTTCTACTACAAACTAATTTTTACCTACTTTATTAAGACAAACGCATAACATTCGTCACATTTCTCAAGTCACTGCCCCAAACAATTTTCCCCAACACACTTGAATAAAACCAAACATTGCCAAGAATTTTCTACCACCGGTATGCTCCCTTTATAAAAGAATCTTTAGTAAACACAAAAATTACACCTAATTATGTGTGTAGAGAAAGAAGGAGAGAGAGCATCAGCCCAGCACAAGGATTCAAAGCTTAAGACAAATTAGGGTCAGGAAGAAAAAGCAGCAGTAGTCACAAAGTGCCCAAAAAGGCTGATCAGATTGAAGGGCTAAATGGAATTACAGTTATACATACATAGAGACAGTCAGACGGGAAATAATAATAAAACCAATCAGTTACAGCTAGCCATGTAAAATCGTGCTTCAAAACTGCATAATTTTAGTGGTGCCCCATTTTTAATAAGCATATATATAATTATAGATGTATAGATATCCTCTGCAATTGCAAAACAAAAGCAGGCACGACTTTACTGTATGATCACGTTTCGTTTCTGAAAAAGTTGCTGCGCCTAATGTTAAATTAATAATGATTATCAAGTTTTTGTTGGTGGTAGAATTAATTTAATTTTGGGCCCTCTTCATTGGATAAATAATCATGCGTACTGACAATCGACTTCGGATGTGTAATTATCACTAATTTGTATGCATTACCAAAGAAAAAAAACTTACACGCACACATATATGTATATATGAATTCAAATCATTTATGAAGTTATTTTTCCATTTAAAAAGCTGATTTCATTAGATTTTGGTTTCAAAAGATTCAAGAATTAATTTCATCTTACTCCTGGATGAAATTATCTTGAAATATTTACGGTAAGAATGTCTTTTATTTATTTATTTATTTTTGTATTTGACTAAATTTTTTTTCCCCCATTGATTGTGTTGATTTTATATTTGTCGGTAAAAGCTTTTACAAAATTTAATTTATAAAATTTCAAATTAATATTTTATATTTTTATTTAGTTAATTCCAATTTTAAAAATTATAATTATCTCTACTATAACATATTTGTATATCAAAAGAATTGATAAAACATTTTTTTTAAAAAATATTTTAATAAAATTTAGAACAAAAATTTGATATTGAAGAGGTTTTTTTATTGAAAAATATCTTGATGTTTCTTTTTATATATATAAAATTTATGTAAACTAGTGTTTAGTAGTTTTTCCCAGTCATCTAAGTACAGCCTGTATAGCCATTGCCTATTAGTTCTCATAAAAAAGTAAAAATATTTAAATGTATTTACCATAATAGTCCATAGTCAACTATAATTTTAGGAGCAGGAATTTCAATCAATTTGATATTTTAGTGAAATTATAATTACATAATGGTTCTGTCTCAATACCAAAGTCTCTATCTGTTTGCATATGCTGTTTATTTCCTAAAAATATTTTTTTTTTTCAAAAAAATAAAATCAAACATATATGAAATACCCCTTATCCCATTCCACAAGACAGATATAATCACTATATTTATTTATCTTCTCAAATTACAATTATATATACAAAATAATAATATAAAATGACATCTCCACCACACCAGCAACACAAGAAGGTATTAATTTAATATTTATAATACAATTTATTCATTTTCAAAATAAAACAAATTATATCATTTTAGTTCAAATGAAAATAATCTCCACCCAATCATCAAAATAAAATGAAATATACATCACATTCATCTAAATCACTTTAAAATAAGAACAAACATTCCCTGACAATTTGTAGGTACCACACTCACAGGATTGCCATGCTGAATTACCTAATTTCACTTCTCCTATACCTCCTTCCTTACTAGAAGTAATAAAAAAAAAAATATTAAATTGAAAAACTGGAAGTGTGATAAAGACTGCTCACTATAATTACAAGGATGAAAAACTGAAAAACATTATCTGGTTTTGATGTGGATATGTGGTCTCCTCTTTTGACTGTTGATTTGGTGTTTTTCTTTAAGGGCTGTCCACATCTAATCTTACTTTTACATGATGCAATCCAGTTCCGGAGATATATTGATGTAACTTGTTCTTGCTTTCCCACCATTAACACTTCTAAGCTCACATGATTTTCATGGGCCTCCCATATCTTGTAGTTGATCATGTACAAACTCCACGCTCAACCCAACACCCATCATGAATAGGAAGGCATATTAATGGAGATCGAGTTTTACTTTTCTTTTAAAGAAAAAATAATTGTCTCAGTGGGACGAGAAAAGGAAGATAAATGTTGAACCAAATCTTTGATGACTTTTGAGACGATATATGAAATAGTTTTAGGCTTGTATAGCCCGCTTAGAAAGATTTCATTTATTCCATCTCTAACGACTAATTATTTATTTACAAACACCTTTGCACGTGTTACTCAAAGATTTTATTATTATTTTTTTAATTTTTTAATTTTTTTTATTTTTATGTTTTCATTTTGAGGATTGTAATTATGTCAATTTTGAAGATAAGATAGGGAATAGAGGAAAGATTTGGGAATATTAATATTGGGAGAAAACTTTAGTTCAACATGTGTAAATGTACACATAAAAAGTTCTTTTACTTCGATGCTTGGTTAATTATTCATAATTAGCAATTTGGGAATATTCGATGCATGTATTAAATATTTTATAGTGTAGAGTAAAAAATTTTTTTTTTTTGATATAATATTAATTTTTAGTAGCATTTAATATTTATTTGAACTTTTACATAAATAATAATAAAATATTAAGATAAAATGATGATTATGGGTATAGAATTAATGTGTGGGTTAAAATAATGGTTACTATATAGTTATAGTTATGCAAATTATAAAAGAAAAAAAAGTGAGAACATTTTAGATATATTACACAAAAACATACAAAAAATGAATTAAATGCTTTAATAATAATAATAATAATAATAACAACAACAACAACAACAACAACAACAACAACAACAACTACAACAACAACAACTTATACGTGCCTATTTACGTTGGGAATTAAAGCGTTATTCGTTAGTATGAATTTAGCTTTCTTAGTTGATTTGTTCTTCTAACAATACATGTGGGTCTTTTTTTTTTTTCCCTATCTAGTAGAGCCACTTCAAGATTTAGTGCTCGTCTATATTTCTTTTTAACATATGCTATTCAGATAAGTTTCTTTTTTAAGTGCTATTGACTCTCTTTATTTATGACATTTGGGTCGGTGCTTTGGTATGAACATCCCCACTTGATGAACAAGAAAAAGGCCGATTGACAAAGAAAGGCCCAAAGTGGAGGAGCAAAGAAGATAATAGAACTATAAAGGTCGAAAATGATGGGCTATCAAAAGCATTGCTCTAAATAATATTGTGATTTTTTGTTTTAAATTTTAATTTAATGTTTTATTTTGTATATATAGAATATTAGATGCATGCTGCATCTATATTTATGAAATAAGGTAAGGGATATAAACAATAATATATATATATATATATATATATATATATATATAAAACATGTTGTTGGGATTTGACTCAATTTTTGGAGATCAAGTTTGATTAGGATTATTCTTTAAAGATTTGATCTCATCAATTTTTGTATCGTAGAATTAGGATTTCTTTTTGTATTAAGTTTTCTAGTTCTGGATGAAGTAGTCAAGTCATTTGTTCTTATATATAGAGGTAATTATTAGATTACCGGGATGACACTCGTGGAGCTCGTAATACTTCATGGGTAGTTATTTGAGTTACAACTAGGACAATATAAGGGGTGGAGTGTATATATATTTTGTAGTTACGAGAGTGGTTGTACAAGAGATTTTTGTATTGAGTTTGAGTATGTCAATTTCAAGGGACTATCTTGTATAGATGACATTCTCTCATAGTAAAATAAAGAAAACTCCCGTGGAGGTATCGGAATTTACCGAACCACATGAATTTATATCTATTTTATTTTTCTATCTCTCGGGGATTATTTTTGTCATTAATTTGTGGGTGTAATTTGTGGATTCCTAATAAATTTAATCTCGTGCCTAAATAGCTTCTGTTGCGTGCTCCAACAAACTGCTATCAAAGCTTTGGTTGAGGCTGCAAGTTGAGATTTAATTTTTAGGATGGATATAGTCATTAGCAAATTACTTCACAGTTCAAAAATTTGATGGCAAAGGGAATTTCACTCTTTAGCAAGGAAGGGTGGAGGATCTCTTAATTCCACAAAGCTTAGAAATAGCGTTGAAGGGAAGGGAGATGAAGCCGTGAGATACAAAAGATTCTCAGCGAGAAGATTTGGCTTTGTGTTGCAGACAACATTATCAATAATGTTGTGGATGAAGATTAAGGAAGAAGATAAAGCTCTTTTTTCTTCTTATTTCGCTCTCGAATTTGTTTGATAGTTTGGCGATGACATTATCATACAAGAAAGATGCACTAAACTTGGAGCATGTGAAAGCATCACTGCTATCTCGTGAATAACAGGTAAAGGCAATCCAAAAGGTGGGATAAGAGTCTGCTTTGGTTGCTCGGGAAATGAACAGTAATGGGAGAGGATCTAGTAGTGGATCTATGGATAGTGGGCAAGATTTAAGGGCTAGGGAAAGGGCAAGGTGTGCTACAAATATCATGGTAATGATGACAATTTGATAACATCATATGGTGGAGATACTCTCACAGTCTCTATTCGTATGGATACTTCTTCTCAAGATGATTGGATTTTGGATTCTGGATGCGTAATGCATATTTACTCTAAGAAGAACTATTTTTGATTCACTTCAATTGGAAGAGGCAAGTAAGTTGTCATTGGGTGATGGTTCTACTTGGAGAGCCATGTATATTAGAGTGATGATAATCAAAATATTTATTTGGAGTGGTTTGTATTTTGGGTGGTCTAACTTATTTCCTAAAGATACAAAAGAATCTAATTTCCATGAGCCAGTGAGACTCCAAGGCTGGATATTCAGTGGAGGTAGAGTCCTGAAAATCACACATTGTAGAAGGATCATGAGGAAAAAAGATAAGTATGATAATTTGTTCCATCTAGTGACCTCAAGAGATGACCGGAAGTAGACTGAATTCAAGGGCTTCTAGGATGCAGATGGTGTGAGATAAATCCTGCTAGGCAAGAGAATGGATCGAGGTCATTCCTCTCCATAGTTCACTAGTGGCATTGATTGGGTTGTACATGTGCATTGATCGGGATGAGTTAGTTATGTCAAGATCTTACTAATTTAGCATGTGTAGTGGTTTGTTTAAAGTCCAAAAGAATTTGGTATTTTGGTTTGTGGTGGAGTCATGAAAAATTATTGAGACGAGAAACCTCATCAATGTGGAGATTGTTAGGATTTGATTCAGTTTTTGGAGATCAAGTTTGACTAGAATTAGCCTTCAAAGATTTGATTTCATCAATTTTTGTATTGTAGAATTATGATTTATTTTTGCATTAGATTTCCTAGTTCTAGATAAAGTAGTCAAATAATTTGCTCTTATATGTTGTTGTGTTTATTTGATTACTGGGATATTACTCGTGGAACTTGTAATATTCATGTGGAAGTTATTTAAGCTATGAGTGGACAAATACAAAGAGGTGGAGTGAGTATTTCTTTAGTAGTTATGAGAGTGGTTATACAAGTAATTTTTGTCTTGAGTTTGAGTATGTCAAGTTCAAGGAGTTATTTTGTGCTGGTGAAATAATCTCATAGTATGGAAGAGAGAGAGAGAGAGGTAGGCAGAATTTATCGAACCATGTAAATTTATATTTGTTTTATTTTTCTATCTGTCGGGTATTTTTTTATCATTATTTTGTTGGTGTAATTTGTGGATTCCTAATTAATTAAATCTCGTACCTTAATTGCTTCAGCTGCGTGCTCCAACGCATGTATCTACAATACAAAATATAAAATAATATAATTGAAAATTAAAAATTGAAACTGCTTTGATACCATGTAAAAGTATATTAATATATATACTCATTCTAATTAGAAAAATCTTTTGTAATATATAATGCATATAATGAATATATATATATATATTTCCGCATAATTAATTGCTTGGGATCCCGGGAAACATAATGCACACAGTAGCTGCAGGAATATGATGTTTGTATTCAGAAAAGGAATTAATGGTGATGTCGCACGAAATTTTGAGCTCCTATATTTAATTTGGTTTCTTTCAAATGACTTTGAATTCGATTTTCCACACCGGTACTTTGGATCTTCAATTTGATGATAAAAACATATGTTAGGCTAGTTTAGATCGTCTATTAAGGTCTTCTGATGTCTAAATTAGTAAATGGTTGAGATGATCAAATAAGAACTTAATAACTAAATAAGAACTCAATTTAATTATGTGAAAACAACGCGATCTGTTATGATACAATTTACCCTTTTTATAGACGGTGAATATCATTTTTTATACGATTTTAAGTGGTGCTTCCTTATATACTCGATCTGGATATAATCAATAGTTCAAACTCTAGGTCTTGGCCCGCGTCTGATCCTGATATGGATAAAAAGACACGAATCTTTATCTTCTTTAATACTTTCTTAGATTTTAAGGGCAAAATGATCCTTTTAGTGTAAATCCGTTAAATGCTTTCATCAAATGAGATTAAATCAGACAATTTTTAGAATAATTTTCTTTGGTCTAGTAATACTAGCTAGTCTAGATATGTAGAGTTTTGCGAATAGGAGGCCCATTAGACTGAAGAGCCAAGCATATGTGAGATTTATGGGATGAAAATCGAAATAAAAGATAAAGATACTAGCAGAGACACGAGTAGAGAAGGTGGGTCAAGAGTGCACGTGGTATGTTGGGTTTTTCTTGTAATCTTCTACGTAACATTTTGCGAAAATAAGTGCAATGCCCAAAAAGCATTTTTTTTTTTTTTTCAAATTTAATTTGATGAAATTCGATTGCTAATTTATGTGGTAAGTATTATAATTTTTTATTGATAACGGTTAAATATATTTAATCATTTTATTACTACTCTTAATTTATAGAATACAAACAATTACATCATTCATAATTATAATATCACATACAATAATAACAAGCTACCATACAATTAGGGAATCACAAGTTATTATAAAACAGACTAATACATATTTGATCACTCTAAATTGTACTTTAATTATGTAATAAGTGTAATTTATTTACCACGTAGTTGAATCAAATCAAACGCGATCTAATTGAAATTACCTTGTCAAATCCTACAAATATTGGGCCTGGCCTAAATTTTTTATGTCAAATTTGGATTTGACATGCATTTTCGTACGCTCTTTGGTGCACATTTGAAGATTACCCGGCCAATATATCTTTCTGATATTTCATTCCGAGTACGTAACTTTCCCACCCACCTTTCCCGTGTCTTTTTATTGACAAAATAAGATAATATAACATAAATAATTATTTTATATCATTATTTATCAAATTTGTATTATATTAAATATGATTAACATTAAGGGTGTTCACGATCCGATTTGGTTCAGTTTTGGAAAAATTCTCAACCGAACAAAACCAAACCATTCAAATTCGGTTTGGTTCAATTCGATTTTTTGATTTTCCGTAATTTCAATTTTCAAGTATAGATGAAACAAAATCCATTACATTTATCATATAAATTAACTTGCAAAAAGTGAAAGTTTAGTTGAGGAGAAAATATTGTGTAGTTGTAGAACCGCATAACCTAATTGATAAGGTATAAAGTTAAAGAGATAAATACACAAAAGCAATAAGAGAAATGTTATTTTATTTTATATTGTTAAGAATGCAGTGAAAGAAACCAACGAGAACTATTTTTTTGTAATCACTATGTTTGTATTCATACAAGCCCAAGCCAAGCCCAATTTTTTATGGCACTAAGTTGATGAACAACGGGAATTAAGTTAAAAATTGGGCTTGGGCGGGAAGGAAATAAGTAAAAAATTTGAGGGTATTTTTGGCAAAATATATAAAAAGTGGGATTTTAGTAATATACTATCGGTTCAGTTTGGTTCAATTTGTTTTTGACTTTGCCAACTGAAAATCAAACCAAACTATTCAATTTTTCAAATTTTAAACCAAAAAAAACCGATTTAATCTGTTTTTTTTATCGATTTTTGATTTTTCGACTGATTTAATCAATTTTGTTCGAATTTGTTTGGTTTTGAACACCCCTAATTAACATCAGGGATGGATCTTGGGGGGGGGGGGGGCAAGCAAGGCCATTGCCCCCCTAGGTTTATTACAGTATATGTAGCCTTAAGTCTTCGTCTATGTTTAGCCCATTAACTATTTGATAGTTCATGTGTTTTATTCAGTGACGGATTTTGGGGGGTTGGGGGTGGGGATAGGGTTGGGGGCAATTGTTACAATATACATATATATATATATATATAAATTTTAGTATAATTAATTTAAAAAATATGTTAAAAAGAAAAAGTTATTTAATATTAATTAAAAGTAATTAATTTTAATTTTCATTCATTAACCTTTTTAAAAAATCTTTTGTTATGGACCTTAAATTAAAAATTACTTTTCTAGATTTATTGAGTTGAATTGAATTTATTTTTAGTTAAAGATAAAAATAAAATCAATTAATGAAATATCTACCTATTTTATTTTTTGAAATTCAAAACAAATTCTTAGGTCCATATTTACAATCAAGTAATTAAGTGAAGACTATTAAATAGGCTAGTTAAGGCATTTCTATTTTATTTGTTTGAGAAAACATTATGGGAGTTAGCCGATTAATTGCAAACTAATTAAAATATCTCATTTTGTTTTAATAAGATTGAGAAAAGAATAAATGTGAGTGAATATTTTTTTTTGTGTTTCAACAACTACAAATGGAAGAACTTCTTTTGTTATGAATACTGTCAAGAATTTCATAATAAGATGAAAGCATGTTTTAAAACTTTTTCTTCGACTTTTTAGTCACTTATATTGAAAAAAACTATTATTAGAAATTTTGATATTGATTTGATTCATTTATAAATTTTTTAATATAAAGGAGCATCGCACTCAATTTTGATTAAAATGTGTATTTTGAATTTATAAATATGAAAATTATACTTAAACTTTTAAACTTTATAAGTTTGGTCCCCTCACACTCTTATTTCTAGATTCGTTCCTAATTAGCATGTAATTAAGTGGATGATTATTAATTTAGAGAAACTAACACTCTGTTCTCCTACATTTTTCAAAAATATTTTCCAACCTTCAGAAAAATTTCAAAATGAAGTCACATTCCCCAAATTTTTTTTTCAAAACACTCAAATTTTATCCAAAAAACCCCTCTCAATTGACCAAAAAAATTCTACATACTAAAAGCCACCCCTATCCCCTCATTTTCTCACTCTACCTATCACATCACTAATTCATTTATTACTTTCTCACTTCACTCATTGACATATATATAGACACACACACACACACATGCATATATGAAAATATTAAAATTTTACTGGTTAAAAAATTCTAAAACTTATGTTTACAAATTTAAGTAAACTAATTATTGAAAAAATGAATTAAATTTAATTAAATATTATTTATGTTATTACTAAATAATTCATTTATTGAATAACATATTAAATTAATTAAATTTACTTATTAATTAAATAATGTATTAGTTATAGTTAATATTTAATGTATTGTTTATAGTTAATATTTAATGTATTAATGAAATATTACATTTATTCATTTAATAAATAACTTAAGATGTTTTAATTTGATATAATAAATAAATTAATCTTGTTCAAAAAATATTCTTCATTAAATATTAATCTTCACATAAATTTAAAATTATAATAAAAAAATTGATTATAGGGTGATATTTATTTAATGATCTATTAAGTTTAATAAATTTATATTGATATGCTTAAAGTAATTGTTGAAAGAATAATAAAATTTAAGTAAAATTATTTGATTATTACTAAGTAATTTATTTCCTAAATAATGTATTCATTAAATAATGAGTTAAAGTAATTAAATAACTTATTAAATTAATTTATTTAAATAACTTGTTATGTATATATTAATTATGTTTCATATTTTATGTATAATTAAATATTACATTTATTTATTTAATAAATAATTTAAGAGGATATAATTTCATATAATATAATATAATATATTTTTTTAATTTGATGAATCGTTATTAAGTCTTATATATAAATTATTAAAAAGTTATTTTATTTAAATAAATAATTAAGTTTTATTTATACATAAATCATAAGTAATAAATAGTTAAATAATTATATTTTAATTAATAAATACTACTTAGTTTATAATTAATGTATAGTAATTAAATTTTTTAAGTCGATATTAACAATTACGATATAAGCCGATTTCTTTATAATGAAGATAAAATTATGATTTCATGAATAATTAATATTTGTTAATATATATTTTATTCCAACTAATACATCATTTACTAATGTTAAATTTATAAAAATATAAATTAAAAAATAAATAACCAATTAAATTAATAACACTCAAATTTCAATCATTACAAATATATATATAGATACACACACCACACAAACATCATCCAACTATAAATATATATACATATAATACATAAAAAAATCACTTTCACCCTACAAACCCAATAAAATAGTAATTGATTTGACATCTGCAGTAAAATTTGTCTTTCCTCAAAACATAAAGAAACAAACAATTCATTCTCAAATTATTTTCCATATTTCCCAAAAACAGAAACACTTGGCACGCCGCACATTCTATAAATTTTCTCCCAAAAACCTATTTCTCCAAAAAAAATTTCTAAAAAATGGCCAAAATATAGAAGAACAAGCCCTAAGGGTTTGTATACTTTCTGTCTAAGGAAACAAAATGAAACAATTTTTTTGTTCCTCCAAACACCCAAAACATCCCAAAATATTCTCATATGATTTTCGAAAATAGATATAATTAATTATTGCATGTGCACACACGTATATACATATACACATATATCACTTCTCAAATTGAAATTATATTAACATAAAAATACTAATATGAAATCATATTTTCATCCTACTAATTGAATAAAAAGGTACAATAAAAGATGTTTCTTCTCAAAATAAAATCAACCAAATAATTTCTAACAATCCCTAGCCACTCCTCGAAACAAACTTAAACATACATCACATTCCCATAATTCTACTTCCAAAATTCATTTCTTAAATATCTTCTAGAAAACATTAAAAATATAATCAAATAAGCCTCAACATTATATTGCAAGGACGGACAGATAGTCATAATATTAAATATACCCCTCAATAGAGGGGTAATTTCTGTTGGAAATAAGTTTTAAAATTTCTTCAATTTATTTTATTTCCAACAAATTATTTTATCATGTGTCTTAACATGACAACTAATGTGCCTTTATTTTATTTATTTCATATTTATGGCCTCAATATCATTTTATTTAATATATTTGACCACTTTATTTTATCATTATTGAGCCTAATTATAATTGAATTTATGGTGGTTTTATGATGCTTTTAGTGGCCCATTAATCCTTTCTAAATGGTCAAACTTTTACTATTATATAAAAGGGCCATAATCTTTCTTTGGCATATAGAGTTGGTGTGAGTTTTAGATTGTTTTATTTTATACATTCCTCACAAGACTTTTGTGTTTTTAGCAATGTGACTATGGACTGGTTCCTAGTCTGCTCGTGGTCGTGCACATGGAATGGGACACCGCTGAAAGCTAATGGGTTTTATCTTGGAGTCATGATCGGCCACTAATACTCGTACGAAGGGAGGCAATCATCACTTTAAGACAGCGACAAGTGTCGTGACTCTCCATTGATCCAGCTCCAATTTCCTCATTATTTATGCGGTTTGGTTTATCACTTTCTTAATTATTATTTTATAAAATTATGATCATGTGAATTATTTTTACTTTATTTTATATTTTAACGCAAATCACACAATTATCCACAACAATCTAAAGCCATGATAGGTGATTTGTGTTTCAATGGTAAAATTGTGTAATCACAGCTAATTAAGTCTAACTTCTTGATTTTGTGTCTTTGCATATTAATGTGATGCTCGAGACCATGTGGTTCAATCAAACATTATATTCACTATTCAAGTGTTTGAGGCTTGAGAAAGACGAGTCCCTATCTAATATTTAAAAAGGTCAGAAATTATTGGATACCTCATTATTGATATGTCATAGCTAATATGAAAATACAAGAAAAGAACGATACTTTGAAAGCACTACAAGAAAATCAGGTACGTTGAGTAATTTTAATTAATCTTGTTTTTCCTTGGCCTAAGAGAATCATAAGTCTTTAATAATTTTATTTGCTTGCATGCTAAATTTAAAATTTGATATTGCTACAGTTTATTTCGGGGAAAAAAAAAAATTGTGCGTTGGAATGCTCATTTAGCTTTATAATACTTGGCACTACATTTGCTTTGTCTAGAAACCTATGTGATAGGTTGGTTCTATATGCTTGGAGATTTGTTCTTGGCATTTATTCAATTAGCAAAATAAAAAACTGTTGTAATTTATTTCAATATTCAATGGATAATAAAAGCAAAATGGAAGAATTAATAATTGATTAATGTGTGCAATGATTGGGACATAGTACTAACATGCCACCTAACTAATGGCTTGTTTGTGATAATATGTTATTACTACAATTTACTCAGTAATTAATTAATGGTTATGTATTATTTAATATAAATAATGCATGACAAATTTAGTGCAAATAAATAGCAATTATTTATATTTACAGGAATATTCACTTTAGTTTAAGTTACTCTTGTGCCAGAATGATGGATTAATTTCCGTATACATATGTGGAATTGGTAACAATTTAATCTTCCATTTCCCAATATGATTTCTCATCTTAATGGACCACTAAATCTGTTTGTTGACCTATTTAAAAAAAAATAAAAAATTGTTTTATGTGCTCTTTTGGTGGTGATCATTCCTATAGAGAATAGTTAATGATATGAAATAAATAATTTGCTAATAAGTAAATATATGAGAATTATAGTGTATTATCTTTCAATGCTAATCTCTATGAATTACTTGTATTATTAGTATTTATAATTTACATTTTGCACACAAGTAAAATATCCAGTAGCAGTTCTTCTGTGCATGTTTGTATACGTAGTGATTAATATGATAATATCTCAAATTACAATATATATGGAATAGCAAGGTAACATGTTAGTTTATTTAAAAAGAAAAGAAAAAAGAAAAGAAAATTCCAATGGCTAGTTGACTAATTGAGAATTGTTCTTTTATATGTATTGTATGTTGCCCATTAACTAATGAGAATAATTCATTAGTAGGAAGTTACATTTTATGGTTTTCAATACAATTTACTTCCATATATAATGGTTACCTTGTCCAATGGCTAAATGTCTTAATTGTTAGTTGATTTTCATAAATTATAACTATATATGAGTCGTAACATGTTATTGTAGCAAGTCATGACTTGGAATTCGACAAAAAAAAAAAAAAAAGGACAATCAAACTCATGTCTTAGCCTATTGAAATTTAAGCTAAGATCGAATGCCTAAAATGCTTGATTCTTGACCTCTCTGATATGATTATGTGATGTTTTACATTGCTATATAAATACAAAATGATGCGCATGTTATTTTCAATAAGCGTGTGTAGATTATTTAATTACAATAAGAATCATGAATGTTCTAATTTGTGTGAGGACTGAAAATAAATAAATAAATTATAGTGATGAATTTTATTAATATCACTATGCCATTGTTACTTTAAGCCATTCTTCTAAAGTTTGAGTTTATTTAACTATCGGGTGTTGGAATATAAGAAAACTAAAGAATTTATCTCAAATACAAATGCTATGTACAAAACTTTTACTAGTGATATTAGTTCTTTCACTAGATTTTGTTGTGACTTATCAAATTTATATTGACCCATTGCATGAGCTTGCTGTTGCAATTTCTAATGGGATGTGAGCTTTGAGATAATTTAGTTGCATGATGTGTTTTAAAAAGAAAACAATAGATATTCTTTCTCCAAATTGAAGGAAATGTGGGGGTTTCAATTTGTGGGTGAAATTTGAAACTTCTTGCTCTTCATTTTTTGTTGATCAATAAGTTAATATTTAACATTTTATGATTGAAAGTTCTTTATTGTTGGTATGCATAAGAAAGTTTTTGAAGACTTGAAGAAAGAAGAGTACTTTACTTTTCATTACTTCAATTATAACAAAAATGTGGGGGTTTAGGTGGATTTCAAAATCATTTGAAAAATTTTAATATTCTATTTTCTTGAATTTATAAGTATTCAGGAAGTATGTATCAAATAGATGGGAGATGACCAAAACAATAATCTCTTAGAAAAAAATTTAGGCTCCAAAAATATTTATAAGAATTTACAAGTGATATTTAGATTTACTTTCATGGACCTAATAATATTATTTGTGGAGTTTTATTTTATAAAACAGGTTCACGTGCATAAGTGAGTGAATACAAGAAGGGATGAAAAATGAA
Source organism: Jacaranda mimosifolia (assembly GCA_018894105.1). Taxonomy (NCBI): domain Eukaryota; kingdom Viridiplantae; phylum Streptophyta; class Magnoliopsida; order Lamiales; family Bignoniaceae; genus Jacaranda; species Jacaranda mimosifolia. The sequence continues at coordinate 34,433,492 of CM032119.1, forward strand.
ATAAGAGGCATGTGATGTTATAGTCCATGAGATGGAAAAACTGCCTCGAGGGACTAGCGCTGAGGCTAGATCCTTAATCATCGAGGGGGATGAGCTAAGCCTGTAAGGGAGTTACCTCCAGGAGTAACCCAACCTTTGTGATTGGAAACCCCATGAACAAGGTTCAATGGGAAGGAACAACCCATACCGCGTGACTCATATATAGCACTAATTTTAAGGAGAGTGTACATGAGATATGTCCTTCCCATCCCTAAGGTGAAGCGCTATGATAATGTGATGTTAGGCTGGGCTTTGACCCTTAATGAGACCAAAGCGGGATTTCTGCGAGGTATGGATCACACATACCTTTGGAGGGCTCACCTAAGTGAGAGCTGCCATGGGTCGTGGCCATGGGTTTGGGCTAACCCTAGAGACCTCACAAGAATTAAGATTAAGCGCAGGGCTATTAACGCGCTAACCCGCCATAACCATGTCCGAAGTCAATATCGTGTGTGTGGTAATTGAAGTTTGGCTCAAGGGACCTAATTCAAGATTTAGTCCATTATGGCTCCCTCAAACGGATATTGCCAACACTAAGTGTATGTTCAAGCTCGGAAGGCACATGCACCGATTGCACGGTATAAGTTGCCATCATATTTATTTTTATATTAAATTTAAGAAGTTTTAAATCTTGTGGGGTATTGTTGAAAATAAGTTTTAAAATTTCTTCAATTTATTTTATTTCCGACAAATCATTTTATCATGTGTCTTAACATGACAACTAATGTGTCTATTTATTTTATTCATTTCATATTTATGGCCTCAATATCATTTTATTTAATATATTTGACCACTTTATTTTATCAGTATTGGGCTTAATTATAATTGAATTTATGGTGGTTTTCTGATGCTTTTTGTGGCTCATTAATCCTTTCTAAATGGTCAAACTTTTACTATTATATAAAGGTGCCATAATCTTTCTTTGGCATATAGAGTTGGTGTGAGTTTTAAATTGTTTTATTTTATACACTCCCCACAAGACTTTTGTGTTTTTGGCAACGTGACTATGGATTGGTTTCTAGTCTCCTCGTGGTCGTGCACATGGGATGGGACACCGTTGAGAGTTAATGAGTTTTATCTTGGAGTCATAATCAACTTCTAGTATCCGCACGAAGGGAGGCATGACTTTAGGACAGCGACAAGTGTCGTAACTCTCCATTGATCCAGCTCATTTTCTTCAATCTTTTATGTGGTTTGATTTATTATTTTGTGCATTTTAATTTTACAATATTATGTATGTAGTGTTACAAAAATCATATTTATCTTGCTTATGATGATTATATAATTATACTTTCATGATACTAACACAAATCACACAATTATCCACAACAATTTCAACCTAGGCCTAAGATCTCTATCTAATTTATGTAAGCTACGGATCCATCCGATTACCCAATCAAACCTGTGCGTCAGATATAAATTATTAAAAGATCCAAATGAACCCAAGTCATATGGAATAAATCATATAAGTACAGTGCTACTTGCAAGCTTTCGGTATTGTATTCTCACTTCTGTTATCCTTGGTTTCTTTACTACAACTTTATATATATATATATATATATATCCCTGAATCATATATTTTAGAGTTAATTACTTGCAACTCATAAGGTTTGATCTATTTAAAAAAAAACTTACAACTGTCAAGAAATTATAAGTATCTCCGACGTTAATGACTGACCATAGAAATTAATAGAGTTTGTAAAATGCTAGTATTATTCTGACTTATGCTAAAATATTTTACCCAGACTTGAATTTTTAATTTTTTAAGTTCAATATTTTACCCGACTTATGCTAAAAAGAATAATTTTTTACCCGTCGGAGATACTTATAAGTCGGATTATAATTTAAAGAATTGTCGGGTAAAATGCTAGTATTTATATTTATATTTATATTTATATATGCTAGTATTATTCTGACTTATGCTAAAATATTGAACTTAAAAAATGAACTTCACTACAAAAAGAATTTTATGCTAAAATATTGAGCGACAATTCTTTAAATTATAATCAATAATATGTGACACCCCACTCTGGGTAACCCAAAGCTGATATATCAAAACGTTCCATTCAATAATTCTGAACCTAAAATACAATTCGATATGCCCATAATCAAACATTTCATGCTCATTAGAAATAGCAGCGGATTCAAACTAAAACAAACCTGTAATATACAACACCTAACTAAATACATGCCACAAGATTTCCAATTCAACTTATCAGAAGCAGCGGAATTTCAAACTTAACAAACTAGATAAACTATAAAGTAAAGGCCAAGACTCACGCTCTTACATAACAAAATATTTACAATCCTTAAATCATCCATATCATCATAACGTATCGTATGCCTCAAATCCATACTTAGCAATCAAATGGTTCCCATATATACATTCAATATTTGATCTATTACAAAACATACTCCTATCCAGCCTGGAGTCAAAATCGCTTGCTTAGTCCCTGTCTGAGAAAATCAAAATAAACGGGGGGTTAAGTCCAAAGGACTTAGTGAGGGATAACTGTAAGCATAACAGAAGGAATCTGTTGAGGAAGAATCAACTCAACAGACTGTAAATCAACAGTCAGGCAGAACAGATCAGAATACAGTCAGACAGCCGATCAGGCAGTCAGTCAGTCACATTCAGTCAGTCAGTCAAGCATGCAATCAGTCAATCAGTCCGGAAATAATCAAAATCAATCAATAAACAGATCAGATCAATCGAATCAATCTAACAGATCATATCATAACAATCACATCAGTCCCTTAACAGCTCATCCCGCTTTACAGCTCGGAACAACATATCGGCTCGTCCCGCTTTACAGCTGGGAACAACATATCGGCTCGTCCCGCTTTACAACTGGGAACAACGTATCGGCTCATCCTGAGCTTAACAGCTGGGAACAACATATCAGCACGTCCCGCTTAATAGCTGGGAACAACCTATCAGCACGTCCCGAGCTTAACAGCTGGGAACAACATATCAGCACGTCCCGAGCTTAACAGCTGGGAACAGCCTATCAGCACGTCCCGAGCTTAACAGCTAGGAACAACATATCAGCATGTCCCGAGCTTAATAGCTGGGAACAACCTATCAGCACATCCCGCTTTACAGCAAGGAACAACCATATCAGATCAATCGAATCAGTCTAACAAATCATATCAAAACAATCATATCAGTCGCTTAACAGCTCGTCCCGCTTTACAGCTGGGAACAACATATCAGATCGGTAACAGATAACAGACAGTCGGATATCAGATCAACAGATAACAGTGCGGACGGATAACAGATGTCAATCGAAGGATAACCCTAGATGCCCAGGAATAGCCCTAGCACATCGCTCATACCTAGGAATAACCCTAGCATATGGCTGACAAACTGAATACCCAGGGAATAGCCCCTAGCGTATTGGACTTACAGAACGAATACCCATGGAATAGCCGCTAGCGTATCAAACGTACAGACAATTCAGAACAGTATAGAAGTGATGACATGGCAAACAGTAACAGTACTGGACAATACAGATATCAGAACAAACAAATAGCAGGACATATAATAGAACGAACATATAGCATATGTCAGAAAACGTTCTGGGCGTCAGAACCAACAAAAACAGAATCAGAACAGAAATAACCCTCACAGGGATGTCCGAATCAGAAAACAGAATATCAAAGATCTTAACAGATCACAGATTTCAATAACAGTACAGTCAGTTCAAAAACAGTAACCCGCACAGGGGTTTATCACAAATACCGATAAATGAAATGAAGTGCTAGATTGGCAGACCCTCACCTCCGTAATCTCAAAAATGCTATCACGATCAACAGCCTATTGGTCCGCGGAACCCACTTCGTCGTTACCTATCCAAAAAGTAATATTTATAATCAAAATCCATACTTAATTCTATTAATCACAATTATATTATTAACGATCCAGGTTTACTAATTTATCAATTAATACGGTATCTCATTCCTATTTCAAGGTCATGAACATAATCCTAATCACGCAATAGGATTAAACTTACATAATCAATTCCTAATCAATGCCATAAAATCTTATAATAGAATCCTTAATGCTATAATAAGTCCAAGTTGGCATTATGCATGAGTCCGGGTCCACTAAATCCATATTCCATAGCATGGGAAACCAACACACACATATCTATATATATAGCATAGTATCATTCTCAAATTCTATTTTTTTGGCAAGGATACAACTCAATAAGGAAAATATATATATGCATGCACATATATATATATATAACAACTCTCCAATTCTCTACCACAACTACACAACGAGACCTCGGTTTCACGAACCAACCACGCCACTGCGTTCTCCACATCGAGAGGAAGAGACTGTTCTACCGCCGCCGCCGGCTACCTTCCGCCGCCGTCCGCCGCTGCCGGAAAATTCCCAAACTCAGCAGTCTTGCTCCTCTCGAGCTCCTGAGTCCAAATATGCTATCAGTTTTCTGTTTTGAGCTTCGAGGCCTCCGGAAAACCCAAATTTCAGCCTTAAAACCAACTTCTCCACCCAACTCCGATCACCGTTTTTCTCCCTCTCTGCCGCGCCTCAGCCACATGAAACCACCCAGAAATCTTCTCCACACCTTGAGATTTCAAAATCACCCCTCAAAAGCCTAAACTACCATCGGAAAGTGGAAGACCCACTTCACCCGAAAATCGGGTCTCTCTCCACCGTGAAGCTCCGCCGTCCGATGGGTTGCATGGTGGTGGAAATGGAAACAAGGTTGGTGGGGGAAAATATTGGTGAAGTCAGATGGGAGTTTATGGTGGTCGCCGGTGAGAACCGTGGTGGTGTTGACTTCGGTGGAAAAAGCAAGAAAGAAAATGAGAGAAAAAATTGTGGAGAAGAAAGAAAAGAAAATGGAGAAGGAAAGCTGCCCGTTTGGTTTAAAAATCCAAATTTTCTATTTTTCAATTTAGTCCCTGAAATTATGAGACTCCTCAATTGTTTCCCAAAATGTCTGAAAATTGCTCCCAAGCCCTCGTTGACTATGCTTCTTCCATGCAAACCCCCAAGTCAAGAAAATGTGTCAATTGAATCCTTAAAAATTGAAATTCTCACCCCAAACTTCCAATTTCCTGGCAATTAAGCCTTTGTCTCATTATCATCGAAATATCGAATTTCAGGGGTGTTACATAATATGTGTTAAATAACAATAATTTTTATTTGATACAATGATGGATTCAACAAAATCAATAATAACTCATTCTTAAATTGACGTTATCGATCATTAGTGATAAATATATAATATTTTAAAGTAAATTATCATCATAAGCAATTAATAACATACATAATAACAATAAAATTTATTATTATGATTTGTGACTAGATTTTCATATGCATTATTAAATCAATGTTGATAACTTAAATAAGGCCTCATTGTTAATCAACTTGTAAAATTATTTCTATGATAAAATAAAAATTTTATCACTTAATATATATATATATATAATTATTAAAAATCTTTATATTAATACATAGTATCTTGTCGTTATTATTTTTTCCTTGCAGCGTTTTACTAATGTATCCTAATTTTCAAATGAATGTCGAAGCATTGTTTTTACAAAGTTTCCAACAAAAGTTTACGGATATATCCTAAAGTTAGAACCACATCAAGGCTATAACCCCTTGCATAAATTTTTTAAAAATTAATATCTATAATTATTAATCATTGTCTTGGTGTAAGCAAATTGAAATCGTTATAATTCAATAATCTTAGTTTGCACCAAATAATACGTATATTGCCTATGTTTGAACTTTGGATAACGAAATAAATAACAAACAGAAGGATGATTGTACAAAGAAAGGATGAGTGCTTCGCCTAGATAGGGAGGTAGGTCTTCAAGAACAAATAGAAAAACTCGGTGAAAAATAGGTTGAAAGATCATATACACAAATGCTATAACAATTAAATTTTGCAGCACTAATTGAAGGACAAAATGAAATTAATCAAAAATAAAGATCAATGGTACGAGATCATTGACCGGACAAAGCAATTTATTTTTCAAATTTCAAATTGTACAACTTTATATATATACATATATATTTATGTATTTACATTTTTTTTCCTCACTGAATTTCTTAGTCCACAGAGAATAAATATCAGAATGATTATGGCAAACTTAACTACAAGAAAACTAATTAGTTGGATAATCAAATGCAACTATCAGAATATGATCTTAAATTACATAAACTAAAGGATACGAGCAGTAAGCAAGTTTAAGAAAAATAGTAATTTGATATTAATAAGGGGAAAAAAGGAGAAATTCTTATCCTTTAAATTCAGTAAAATAATCAAAAATACTGATTGTTGATTACTAATACAATTTGTGTAAAACATGCCACTGAAATAGTTTAATTAATTCGTAATGAATAATTAAGTAATACACTTGCTACACAAAATTAATTCCCCAAAAATGATCTTTCTTTGATAAAAAATAAAATTATGTTTTAATTTCTTTAATGATATTTCTTTAAACGCAATCACAATAAAATTATTTTACTAAACGAATATTATAATTATGTTTCAATTTCAAAAATTCCTAGAATCATTGATTCCACCAATTCCAAGAGCAAATTTATATGATTGATATGCGTTCTTTTATTCAAATATTGCTAAGATAAAAAGTGACAGTGCACCCCACTGAAAAAATAATACGTGAAAAAGGATAAAAATAATATCTTTAAGCTGAACAACACCCCCCCCCCCCCACCAACCAAACCAAAAAAAAAAAAAAAAAAGGAAAAAGGAAGAAGAGTCAATCTTTTGCAAATTTAGAGTTTTGCATATGATTGAGAGCCGAGATAGGGAAGGAAACTAGCTTAAATTTAATAATTTATTTCAAGAAAGTAGTACTTAATTGGACTTCAATAATTCTTGTTCCTATTTCGCTTTCATGTGCTTCATTATTAAGAATTTTTGTTCATATATATATATATATATATATTTCATTGATCATGACTTAAGACTGTATAATTTCTGATTGATTAATTGAAAATGCGACTCCAGTCTCCTTTTCTTAGAAATAGGCGATGCGATGAATAGTTAATTAATAGAGAATATGAAATTATATTATTCTTTAGTTGGATTAACATATTTTAGAAATTTCGAAAAATAGACTGCAAACTGAATTAGTAGCTTACAATTATTTTTGAATCCAATATAAGTATGGTGAATAAACAAAAGTTTTTAACTTTAATTAAGAAGATCCTTAGAATTAAATATTCTTTTATCTATTAAATAATGAAATTTATCGTTTCTATACAAAAAGAAAGAAAAAAATTAAATTTCTTTTTATTACTAAATTAATTTTCGTCTATTTTTATTTCCGGCTTTCATACAATAGTTTATTTCTTTTTATATTTTTGAATTGCAATATTAATTATTTGTTAAAGAAAAGTGATTAATTTTTTAATTTAAAGGTAAAAATAAATTTATTTCTATAAAAATTAAAAAAAAAACTACCATTGGCTAGAGACAATGAAATTTTTTCATTTAATAACTACTGTAAGTTTGATTTATTAATTGATATAATTTTTTCTGACTTTGGCGGTTTGCTTCCAAAGCTATGAAACTAGATATCCCTTGGATCTTGGCCCATTAGCTCCTATCTTTGGGCTACCAAACGCAAAAATGATCGATTTTCGTAAATATCAATCAAGGACTTATTACTTGATCAAAAAAAGAAAAAAAAATCAAGGACTTATTTTGCTCCACGAATTAATTCTCCGGAAGAAATTATTATTATTTTTTTTTGACGATAATTTACGTGACAGAGAATTTTGAGACCTTGAAACGTTTATTTTAGGCAGTATGATTGTAACACTCCTAAAATTCAGTATTTCAGAAAATCAGGATTTAAAAATCAAGATTTTGGTTAATCAAATTTTAGGGCTCAGAATTAATATTAAAAGGACTTGACTGCAAAGATTTTTAAAGTTTTGGGGTCAATTTGCAATTTTCAGAGACTTGATTGAACATCATTTGAAAATGTTGGGGTTTGCATGGAAGGATTGAAGTCAACTGTGGCAAAGATGGGATTTAAATAATTCGAAGGGCTCAATTGATTCAGGCTGTTTCCTTGTGGGCTGAATTAGAAATTTCCAAACTAGGCTATATATATATATATATGAAAATTTCATTTCTTCCCCATTTTCCTTTTCTTCTTCATCGCGACACCCCACCTTTCCCGTCGATGATTTTCCTTCGGGAGCAAATTTTTGTCAGACCCAAACCCATAAACCTTCACCTCTCACTTTTAGCTACACTCACACACCACATACACGGTGGCTTGGGCGGCGGTTCACCAGAGAAATGGAATTGAAGCTTGGCAGTGGTGGTGTGTGACGTGGACGGTGGAGCAGCGGCGGAGATAAGGTTTTTGGCATATCTCAGCTCAAGGAGTGAATTGATAACTTCAGATTTTTGAACCATCCACTGGCGACGGTAGAATTGGAGCTTCGGGCGATGGTGACAAGAAGACCTAGCAAACTTTGAAGCTTTAATTGACGGTCTTCCCGGTGGCGAAACTCAGAATTGGCATTGGAGTTGGGTTCAGGAAGCTAAAAGGCTTCTAGTGGCGGTGAGTTTGTGTATTTTCGGCGGCAGCGGCTGCGGCGGTCTGGAGGCAGTTTTTCTACTCGTCACGAGGATCGTGACAGTGGTTTTGGTTTGTGATTCCGGCATCTCTATTGCACAATCTTGGGTAAAGGAATAGGAGTTGGAATTATATGTTATATATATATGTATATACATGCAATGTACCGTTGTTTCTTTGAATGTTGTAATATGCCAAGAATGAAGAGTTGAGATATGATATGAAATATTTTATCCCATGCATGGACCATAGTGTAATTAGTGGACCCGGATTCATATTATTATATGATAATTAGGGATTAATTGAGTTTTTAAGTGGTTAATCTATTATTTGATGAAATTGGAATTTAGGAAATGATAATTGGGTAATTAAGATGTTATTGACTAAGACTCGGTATATGCTCATGCTAGTATAAGTTTGGTGAATTTGGATTCATATTATTTTATGGAATATTGGGAATTACCAAGTTAATTAGACAAGAAATCCTAATTCTATGAAATGGGGGACCTAATGGCAATAATTGGGGTTGTTAAGCTTATTGGCCTATTATTGATTATTTGGGATATTATATAAGGTTAGTAGTAAGATTGTAATTATTGAAGTTATCGAGGTTGAATAAGGATTTTAATTGTAAATGCATTCCTTTGGTTAGGTAACGAAGGAGTAGGTCCCACGGACCAGTAGACTACAGATTGATGTTACAGTTATGAGAATACGGAAGTGGGGGTTTGCCAACCTGGCACTCCTTTCAATTATCTATTATTGGAATAAACTCCTGTGTGAGTTTTCTATTTCTGTACCGTACTCAGATATGTTATTGAAATATGTTAATTGTTCAGAATTTGTTTGTTATCTGGCAATTGACCTATATACCTCTGTGTGGGCTATCCTTCGATTGATATCTGTTATCTGTCCGTACTGGTAATCCTTTTGATTGATTATGTTATCTATTTGTTCTGACGCCTAGAACCTTCTACTGCTATTTATTATATGTCCGTACTATTATTTGTTAATATGATATCCGACTGTCTATTATCTGTTACCGATTTGATACGTTGTTCCCAGCTGTAAAGCGGGACGAGCCGATATGTTGTTCCCAGCTATAAAGTGGGACGAGCCATTAAGGGACTGATATGATTGTTTTGATATGATCTATTAGATTGATTCGATTGATCTGATCTGTTTATTGATTGATTTTGATTATTTCTTGACTGCTTGACTGACTGACTGATTGATTTATTGCCTGCCTGCCTGATTGTCTGACCATATTCTGATATGTTCTGCCTGACTATTGATTTACAGTCTGTTGAGTTGATTCTTCCTTAATAGATGCTTTCTGTTATGCTTACAATTATCCCTTACTAAGTCCTTCGGACTTACCCCCCATTTATTTTGATTCTCTCAAACAGGGAATAAGCAAGGAATTTGGACTTCAAGCTAGACAGGAGTATGTTTTGTAATAGATCAGAAGTTGCATGTATATATGGAAATCGTCTGATTGCTAAGTATGGATTTGAGGCATATGATACGTTATGTTGATATGGATGACTTAAGGATTGTAAATATTTTGTTATGTAAAAATGTGAATCTTAGCATTTACTTTGTGGTTTATCGAGTCTGTTAAGTTTGAAATTTCGTTGCTTCTGATAAGTTGAATTTGAGATTTTGTGGCATGTATTTAGTTTATGTGTTGTATATTATATGATTGTTACATGTTTGTTTAAGTTGGAATCCGCTGCTCTTTCTGATAAGTTTGAAAAGTTTACTTATGGGCTATTGTTTGTATTTTGGGTTCAGAATTATGGATTGGAATGTTTTGATATCTCAGTTTTGGGTTACCCGGAATAGGGTGTCACAAGTGGTATCAGAGCCTAAGTTTTGATAACCTAGGTTAACATGAGAAGGATTGTTGTGACAGGAATTGATGGACTTATTAGAGCATAGGTTATCGATAATCTGGGCAATGTATATCATTTGATAATATTGGAATTTGTGACTGATTTCTTGTTTTGGTTAGTTTGAGTATGAATTGTAGGTGTTTTTATTTATCGAAAGCGTTTCGAGGATTTAAGATGAGATTGATCAGTTGCTCTTAGTGAGATGAATTGCTTACTGCATGATGTCTATGGGATCATGTGGTATATTGTAGAATGATTAGACTTATATGTCTAAGAGTCTGACTTGATCTTATCTAATTCTTCTCCTTCTTTTTTGTAGAAGCTTGGTAGAGTTGGTAGTAGTGATGGCAACGCAAGGAAGTTCGGAGACACCCATTCCTCCTAGAATAGGACGATGGGTAGACCTCATAGGCAAAGGGCCATTAATCGACAAGCTCTTAGGCGGGAAGCACCTGCCTAACCATAGCCAGTGCCGGAAGAGGAAGTTTCTCAAACTCTTTCGATGGAACAACCTGCAGTACAACCCTCAGCAAGGCCTGGTCCACGAGAGAGACAGAGACGCAGGCAACCGGTAGCTAGAGCGGAGGTAGCAGATGCGGTTACAGAAGATAGAGCCTTGGAACGATTTCTTCATTTCAATCCCCCGAAGTTCTTAGGAGGTACTGGTGACAGAAAGGTTGAGGAGTGGATCGAGAGTATAGAGGTTATTTTTTAGACATTGCGTTATTCAGATGAACGAAGGGTTCGATTTGCCACATTCCTTCTAGAAGGTTCTACTCGGAATTGGTGGAAGATGATGGATCAAAGATGGACGGCTAAAGGAACCTGCCAAACTTGGGAAAATTTCACCCGAGATTTTATGAGCAAGTTTGTGCCATAAGTGGTGAAACAGGCCAGAGAAAGAGAATTCATGGACCTTATACAGGGGGCACAATCTGTAAGTCAATACGAGACTACTTTTAGCCGACTAATACAATATGCTCCCTACATACAATATGATGAAGGTCGACAAGTTCGACGATTCTTTACAAGGGCTGCGGCCAGAGCTTAGGCAAGGATTGGCCATTTGTGGCTTGCCAAATCTCAATATGGCGATAAGCAGAGCACTGGAACTTGAGTCAGAGCTACAAGAAATCTGAAAGATTAAGAGTAAGGGCCGCAAGGAAAAGATACGCTTTAAGGAATAGAGTGATATCGAAAGAAAGTAACCGAGACTGCAGGTTGAAAGCACTGTCCATCGAGCCTATTAATCTAGTGAGACTGCAAATTTGGCTCAAGGAATGGCTCAAAAACTATGTGGATTTTATGGAGGATATAACCACGATGAGTCTGGATGTCAGAAGAAGCATGGTAAATGCATAGGTTGCGGTAGTGACCAGCACTTCCTAAGAGATTGCCCCAAAAGAAAAGGGCCAACACTTGCAGAAAAAAGGGACGCATGTAGCGGAAGCTAGTAGGAGTCCGAAAATGCGAGCTTGTGCATATGCCCTGATAGGAGAAGAAGCACCAAATCCTACTGAGTTAGCAGAAGGTACGATTTCTATTTCTGAAATCTACTATAATGCCATATTTGATCTTGGTGTTTTACATTCTATTACTTGTTGCATTTCCCTAAATTAAATATGTAATCTGAGACTATGGTTTAGCAGAAGTTCGAACACCTTTAGAAATAGGGTTAATAATAGATCATGTGTCGAGATTGTCATATGGAGATTGGGGATAGAGTAGAGGATTGATCCCTCTAAGATAGAGATGATAGTCAATTAGAAGAGATCAGAAAATGTGATAGAAGTTCTTAGTTTTCTGTGTCTTGTCGGCTGTTATTGAAAGTTTTGGAGAACTTTTCTAATTAGCTGACACGTTGACTAAATTAACTCAGAAAGGTCAACCATTTGACCAGAATGAGAATCTGAATAGGAGACATCACTGATGGATGAAAATTCTAGAAATTTCAATTTCTCCATCACCTATTACCCGAAAGGGTGAATGTAGTGGCCATGCCTCGAGCTGAAAGGCTAGAATGGCTCACTTACAAGAAACAAAAGCTCAGAAAGCCTAAAAATGGGTGCTATGTTTAAATTAGTACAGCAAGCAGGATTGCAGAGATAAGTGTAGTCCAAATCATAGGATGAAATGGGATGAGTCCTAAAGGAAAGGTTGGAAGTTTCTGGAAGATTTGAGTTCAATACCGAATCAAGATGTCCTTCTGTTCCATAAGAAAACATGTGTACCAGAAGAAGTGGAAGAAAGTTCACTAGTGAGGAGCACAAGTCAAGATATACGATGCATCCGAGAAGCACGAAGATGTATCGGGACTTGAAGAAGCAATTCTGGCAGATTGTAACGATAAAGAGAATGTAGATTGACTGACTGAATCTACTTATTTTCTACCAGTCGGAACAATACTCAGAGGAGAATTTGGGAATAGATTCTTTTAAGGGGGGCAGGATTGTAACACCCTTAAAATTCAGTATTTTAGAAAATCGGGATTTAAAAATTAAGATTTTGGTTAATCGGATTTTATGAGGCCCTAAGATTCGATTAACCAAAATCTTAATTTTTAAATCCTGATTTTCTCAAATTCTAAATTTTAGGGGTGTTATAGAACTACTTGAAGATTTGTGCAATGTGTTGGAGAGAAAAGTGTTGTACAAGTTGTCATCGATAGTGCGAGTGCAAATGTTGTAGTTGGGAAGATGTTGATGGATAAATATTGGCACTTGTATTAGTCCCTATGTGTGGCACACTGTTTGGATTTAATGTTTGTAGATATTTTCAAAATTCTAGATTTGAAGAGCACACTTGAACGGGCTATAACTGTCAATGGCTACATTTATAATAGAACTCATGTCTTGAACATAATAAGAGAATTCACCGGTCAAAAGGACATGATTTAGCTAGCAAAAAACTTGCTTTGCTACCACTTTTTTGACATTGAGGAGCGTTCATAGGCACAAGTTGAACTTAAAAAAGATGTTCACTTCTGAAGATCGGAGCAAAAACAAGTTTGTAAAGGAGCAAGGAGGTAAACAAGTGCAACAAATTATATTGATGCCTTCTTTTTGAAACACCATTGTTTATTACATGAAGTTTGATGGGGCCCTGATTGAGGTCCTTCGATTGGTAGATGGTGAGAAGAAGCCTCATATGGGTTATATTTATGAGCAATGGATAAAATTAAGGAGAAATTGAAATTATTTTTGAGAAGAATGAGGCAAATATAGAGAAACTTTTGATAGTATTGACAAAATGTGAAATTGTCAACTCCATCGGTCCTTGTATACAGCCAGACATTATTTGAACCCCTTATTCTATAGCAATCCAAGCATAGAAGAAGTTGCAGAAGTTATATCTAGTTTGTATGATTGCATAGAACTGTTGGTGCCACAAACCTCAGTGCAAGATGAAATTAGCAAAGAGCTAATAATATATAAGAGAACTAAAGGAAATCTTTTGATCTACTACAACAAAAAGGCAAAGAACACTACTAGTACCAGGTAAACAATTAGTTTATGTAATTATCTTATTATGTTAATTACTTAAACTTTATACTATAACTTATTATCACACAAAAATATTAACTTTCTTATAATTTTTTTTATGTTAATTGATAGCCGAATGGTGATCTTTCTTTAGATCCCCAAAGTCAAATTTGCAGAAGTTCGCCATAAAAGTTTTGAGTCTTACTTGTAGCTCTTCTGATTGTGAGAGAAATTGGAGTGTTTTTGAGTATGTAAGTAATTTTTGACTAAGTTATGTACTTATCTTACACTATAAAAAAATTGCTTTTTCCTACGTATTTTTAATGAAACAACTAATTGCCAATGGGATTTTTTGTGTCGGAAAAACCCTTATCGCAAATTAGTTTTTTGGACACATTTTCAATAGAGAGTTCCGAGGGAAAATTTTTGAATGGAATTTTTTATGGATTTTTTCATTGGAAAACTTTCGAGGAAATTCCGACAGACTTGGATTTTTTTAACTATTTTTTTGTTCCTTGGATTTCCCTCGAAAATCAATTTTTAAAATTTTTATTTGACTACACATCTAACCGATTGATAAATCTTGTATACAAAGTACCATAAAAGTACAAAACAATAAAATTATGAATAAATGAAAATATAATTTCAAAAAAATATAAATTTATAAATATAAATCTCAAAAAGAAATAATCCTTCATTACAATTAGAATATATATATATATTACTATATTATATATACGGCGATGCACGTGGCTACAGTGGCCATGCGCGTCAATGTAGTTTTTTAGTTTTTTTTTTTTTTTTTTGGCGTTTTGCTATATTAAATGACATCGTTTTGGGGCTACAGACTACAGTGTTTCGTTAAATCGTACTTATTGCTATGATTGTTGTACATCAGTTTGTCTTTTCCTAAGATGGTAAGAAGAAAATAGGCATTTGTTGATTTTTTTTAAAACTAAAAAAAACTAAAGAAGTACTCACAACCAAGCACTGTCCCTGATACCAAAACCACCATCGAGATCCATCGGATAAGTGATTGAGCGTCAATAATCAAAGTGATGATAGATTTCAACACCAACAAGAAGATTCTTGAAGAGGTTGCGTCATCCCCATCGAAGTGTCTTCTTCCAAATATTGATCTTGATTTTTGGAAGTCTTTTTTTCCCGTAAGAATGTTCAGGGTTTAACTTGTACCAAATTTTGTGATCTGAGTTTTTTTTTTCTTTCTAGTCAATGTGATTATTTCTTTTTTAGTCAAATTTTTATCTATCTAGGTCTTCTTCTTTTGTTTTTTTCTCTTTCTCTCTTTTTTTTTTTTTTTGAATCATCTGATCTAAGTCGTTCTTCTTTCTATTATTATTATTATTATTATTATTATTTTTGATCTGGGTTTCTTATTTTTATGGTACAAAGTGTTAGGTTGTGATTGACAGGCTTCTTGAAGTTCATAGTGGAGGACAAGGCCATCATGGAGAAATAAGTTTTGATGGATTCTTTTTGTAGTGAACGATAGTGAACCTGTTAGTTTGGTTTTGAGATAAGTAACAAATATAGAAAATACAAAAAGCAATTTTATTTTTTTGAATGAGTATCTATCGTTTTCGCTTGCCTTGGAGGTGTTTCTGTGGAGACTATATTGAGATCACTAGAAGGTGTTCCTATGGCATATTTGGGATCACCAGAAGGTGTTCCTATTAGCCTGCTTGCTTATGAAGTTAAAATAGAAATGTCAACATAGAGAATTCGTGTTGCTAAGCTAAAAGAAGAACAAGCAAAAAAGGTAGATATCTCCTCATTAAAGAGCTCAAGCTTGCTCTATCCAATTTGCTGAAATACTTGTTGTAATTATGACATAAAGTAACACATGAATTGTTTTTCTAATTGTTTTTCCAATTACAACTATAAGAAGTATAGCACATCTATTTCACGTCAAAATTTCATTTATATGAGATCTTTATCCTTTACATGTTTATGATTTCTTTAATGAGACGAATGAGGTCTAGATGTTCAGTCAAAGACCATTTAACCATAACTGATGCCAAATATTTTCTATCATATTTTAAAAGAAATTGAAATATTTTAGAACTGAAGCTTCAATCTGAGACACTCACAAAAAAGCTTCGATATATTAATAGCTTTTTGAAGCAATAATATATATATATAATATTTTCCATGGTCCTATACTTATGTTTGATTCAAATAATGATGTATCTGGCTATGATTTTGGCAAAATATGATGAATGCAGGAGGGATTGAAAAACTCTGAAACACTCATTTAAGTCTTGGTACTTTTAAGAATACCTCTTAATATGCTTACCTGCTAAATTTACCTTCTATAACAAATAAATTTTATTAGATAATTAGAGAAATATTTTCATTTTATGATACTTCAATTTACAACATGGGCATTGAGCTTCCTATTGGATATTTTATCTCCTTTCTTGCATTTAAATGTTTCTCCCTTTTTTTGTTCTAATGGTCTCAGAATCAACTTTACTTTTAGTAGCAACACTGATAGATATTCTCTAACCACTACGCATGGGAAACTACTGTTAAAGTTGTGCATGAGGAGGAAGCTATTAAATAGAAGCTTTGTGAAAATTTGAACAATCTCGTATGTATGATTTTTTACAAAGAACTCAACCTGTTCTTCGCTTTTCATATATCAAAATATATTCCTTTACAGGTGCAGGAAAGTAGTAATGCCCAATTTTCAAGACTGGAGTAATTGAAACGCCAGCTGGAGGCTTTGAACCTAAGCAAATCATCCACATTTGTTCCCTCTATAAGATTCCTATCAACCTTCATGTAGGATTTGCAAGAGTTGTATTTGTGAATGCCTAAGTTTTATGCTTTTCCTTTGATCACTCTTATACTTTAGCAATGAGATACTGCTACTGAAGGAAAAATAAGATTGCTTTCCACCAGAATGATAGTTGGACATCACTGTTTCTACATGAAACTTTCAAATGTAAATAGATGCTACAAATTTAATCTGAAGGTATCTAGTATATGAGATTGAGATATTCTTTTTGCATACAAAAACATCCTTCTTAAGTTTAAAGTGTTCTACACAACTTGAGCATGTATGCTCATATGATTAGTTCGTAGAAGCATGATGAACTAATGAGTCTTTTTCAATTGTTTGATTTAGCTCATATAGATATTAGTTAACTAGATTCTAAAGTTCTTTGAGATTGATATAGCAAACCATGAGGTTGAGATAAACTTCGTAGTTTTCTTCAGTGGAAGCAGGATATGAATTTGGTCTTAAGTGCATAACTCGAGAAAACTGGAAAGTCACTGGTGGGGAAATGACATGATTTTGTTACATATTTATCGAACAATGTGGTTAAAAATATATTATATATTTCTAAAGCACAAATAGTTTTATTAAGTTTTTTGTTGATTGTGATGCTATCACCCATGACAGTTTTCATATTTTAATATTTTTCTTTCCAACTATTAACCCTTTGATTATGTTCATCATTATTCAATAAATCTACCTGAAGTCCCAACACTTGCAGGCAGAACTTTCGCTCTCGAGCAGGTCCAAGACTCAAAAGCATCATTCGAATGATGAAGCCATCTATATGACCAAAGGCCTTTGTCACGAGTTGGGCTCCAACCAGCGCTTCCCAGATCCAATCCGAATTTTCACCTTTCTGATCGTGACTTGAAAAGGAAAGAAGTCTTAAGTCAGAATTGAAATAAATATAGGAAAGTATTCAGAAAAGGGTTAAAAAAGTGAGAAGCTTACCTTTGGAGGAATTCTTTCTTTAACAAGAATTACTGGAAAGGGAGTCAAAGCTCTAATGATCCCAGGACCTATAGGAGGAGAAGGGGGTCAATGTATTGGTTAAGGCATTGGGCTTTGGGTTACCTTCTTTCGGTGGTAGCATGGTCTGTTGCTAATCTTTTTGGAATAGAAATTGCTCTTGTGAACAAATCTGCTGCAAAATATGTAATATTAGGGCCTTCGACTGGGAAAGGTAGTTCAGCTTGCTACCGACTAGCAACATTAGTACCACCAAAGTTAAAATAGTCATCAACATCATCATGATAATTCTGCTTGATCAGAACCCCAATCTCGACCGGTAGAAGGTCAGCTATCTAACTGATCTGCCATATGGAAAACAAAAACAACATTTATTCGAGGCATTTAAGTCCCTTTAATATAGGTTAAATAAAGAGTATACAATGGGGAAAAAAATCAAATAGAGTTTCCCTTTAACATATAAGAATCCATATAAACATATTGCATTCCCTTATAACTTCAATACATGCAAGCAATCAGAAACCAATAACAACAAATGGGAAGGCTCTACCCCTTTGCCCACTTCCCATCTTCCTTCCCAACCATCAATTCTACCTAAATTATACCTAACGCATGCATAATGTTCATAAAAATATGACATTTGTAATACAATGGATATTATTTGAAAAATGAACCCTAAACTATTTCAAATAAATTCAAAACCTTAATAATACATTAAATGAACAACATAACCTAACTAATTGAATAATATGCTAAAATTTAAATCCTAAATTGAACCCTAACTAGTTGCAAAAAATTTAAATCCTAATAACATATTTATTAAATAATATAACTTAACTAACTAAAATTCAATATAAAATATTTACTTACAAACAATTGGAAACATTATACATAAAATTTCTTATAGTATAATAATTTTTGCACATGTACTAACATACCTAAAATTTAATATAAAATCTCATATATTAACACTAACATACCTAAAATTTAATATATAGCATATAACACATAAAAATAAACAAAAATTAATATAAAAACTAACCAGAGACTGACCTCGCAAGGGCAACGGCGACAGCACATCGGGAAAGGCACGACGACGGTAGAGGCGCACGAGATGGTGGAACAATGGCAGAAATGGTGCGATGGGGGTAAGAATGGCGCAAAGAACACGCGGTAATGGCGAAAATGGATGAAAAACGGATGACAACAATGCAAATGGGCGGGGAAGCAACGAGATTGGAGATTTTGGGGGAAAGGGAGGAAGCAAGTACAGAAAAGGATATGAGGAATAAGGCTGGTGTAGGTGATTTTATTAAGTTTTCCAACGAAAATTCCATCCAAAACTAACTTTTTAAAAACAAATTCAAATTCTTCGTCAGAAAGTCCATTGGAAACCAACCCTTTTTCTAAAAAGTTGAATATTTAAAAAAAAAAAAATTCAAATTTCAGACGGAATTTTCGTTGGAAATTTTGGTGGGAATTCTATTGGAACCACCAAAAATTTTATCGGACAACAATTTCCATAGAAAATTCAATGAAAATGCCATTGCATATGTCCACATCATGCTCCTGCCAAATTTCCTCCAAAATTTCTGACGCTTTTCTATTGGATTTTCAACGAACCTTTTTATCCCATGAAAATCTATCAAAAATTTTTGAGGAAATGTTTCGTCGAAAAATTTTGTCAGAAAAAGTGAATCTTTTTTTAGCATTATAAGTTATTTATGCTAGAAATTATTCATTGTATTGACTTATTTTTTATTTAGCTTCATTCAAAGAAAAAAAAGGAAAGTGATTAGAGCAACAATGCTTAAATAACTTGGTGTTCATCAAGTATAATAGAGCTTTATTGTGGAGATACGACAACTGTGATTGCATTGATCTTATTATCTTGGAGAGTCATACGTTAGATGAAAGCAATGAATGGTTAGTTGGGAGAATGTAAGAGGAAGATGAGGATGAAGTTGTGTTTGATGATGATAATTTGACTTGGCATGTGTGGGAGTTGATGAAGATGCCTACAATTTTAGATCTCGAAGTTCTCGTTTTGCCGTTACAAGTTCATCAAGGGGAAATAAAGGCGGGGCATCTACTTCCAAACCAATACCAAAAAAGAAAACACCAAGCTCATTTATATCAAAGATTCCACAAAGTGATGAAGAGGAGGAATTTGATACCAACTTAAGTGATATGGAGGGGGAAGAACAAAAGAATAGTGAATGTTATAAATCTCCCGTTGGTGATGAGGATGATGAGATTGATCTTGGTGATGAATAGAGTTGGGAAAATTTTGGAGTTTAGAACTTTGAATTTGGAATGAGAAACCTTGGTTGCTTATTGTGTTTGATTTTGAATTGTAATACCCCTAAAAATTTTGCATTTGGTAAGATTAATTGACATTATATTTTAATTTTATGAATTTTGAGTTATAAATTATTTTTAATAATTTTGGGGTCAAATTTATAATTTTAGAAAACTTGATTTAATCTTATCTGAAATAGTTAGGGTCAATTTGAAATTTTGGAAAAATTTAATTGAACTAACTTGAAAAAATTAGGGTTTGCATGGAAAGCTTTAGGTCGACTAGTGTCAAGTTGTGTTTTAATTAATTGGGAGGATTTAATTGCACTAATCAGAATAATTTGGGGCTAAATTAGAATAACTCTAAAATAGCTTTTATATATATATATGAAAATTGCATTTTCTTCCCCATTTTCCTTTTCTTC
Source organism: Jacaranda mimosifolia (assembly GCA_018894105.1). Lineage (NCBI taxonomy): Eukaryota > Viridiplantae > Streptophyta > Magnoliopsida > Lamiales > Bignoniaceae > Jacaranda > Jacaranda mimosifolia. The sequence continues at coordinate 34,454,031 of CM032119.1, forward strand.
TTCACTGCGTCACCCCCACATCTCCCGTCAGCAATTTTTTTTTCGGCAATAGGTTTTTGTCAAACCCAAACCCATAAACCTTCTCCTCTCATTCTCAGCTACACTCGCACACCACATGCACGGGGCTACGGGCGGTGGTTCACTAAAAAAATGGAATTGAAGCTCGGTAGTGGCAGTGTGTGAGGGAGATGGTTGAACAGCGGCGGAGATAAGGTTCTGGATAGCGTTTCTGGTGTATCTCAGCTCAAGGAGAGACCTAATACCTTCAGGTTCTTGAACCCTTCACTGACGACGGTGGAATTGCAGCTTTGGGAGATGGCGGTGAAAAGACCCAGCAAACTTTGGAGCATCAATTGATAGTCTTCCTGGCGACGAAACTCGAAATTGGTGGCGGCGTTGGGTTTAGGAGGCTAAAAGGCTTCTTGTGGTAGTGAGTTTGTGTATTTCCGATGGCGGCGGTGTGGAGGCAGAATTTACTCCTCGACGTAACGATCGCAGTGGTGGTTTGGTTGGTGAATCCGAGGTCTCGAGTGAGCAATTTGTGGGTAATAGAGTTGGGAAAAGATTTCATTATATATATATACATATACATGTTGTATAGTATTATTTTAAATCTTGTATTATGTTATGAAATAAGGTTATCATGGATTGTGTATATATATAATGACCATGCATGGATGGCTATAGTGTATTTAATGGGCTCGGAACTATATTGTTTTATGTAATGATAGGATTAATTGAGATAATTAAGTCAAATAATTATGATTGATGAAAATGGGAATTAGTGATATGATAATTGGGCAATTTGAGTCGATGGGACTAAAACTTCGTATATGCATGTGCCAGATTGAGATTAGTAAAATTGGATAGTATTATTTTATCGAAGATTATGGGAAATTATCGACTATTATAAGAAGAAATTCTAATTTTATGTATTTGAGGTAGAAACAACAATAATTAGAATAAATGTGACAGTCGGGCTATTATCGTTGATTCTGAAAAATAGTATAAACATGGTTGAGTAATTAAGGAATGAATTTTATTATAACGATAGAATCGATATAATCTAATAAGTCGTTGTATGATAGAGACTCGATTAGCGTCTTAATATCAACAAAGCCAAAATTTCTGTAATAGCCGAGAAATTTTGATTTTAGGCTACTATTAGTATAATTATAATTCTCAAGGATATTTAGAGTTGAAAATGGATTCTGATTGTAAATATATTATTTTTGATAGGTGATGACAACGTGGGTCTCGAGGACCAATAGACATTTGGCAGGAGTGGCATCTTCTGAGGTTATGGAGATTAGGGTATGCCAATCTGGCATTGATTCTACTGTTCTTGTGGTAAAACCCCTGTGAGGGTTACATTTGCTTGAATGGTACTTGCTCATTTTATTGAGATCCGTACTTGATTGTGTACTTGTTTGTAATCGGTTATTAAACTTGTTTACCCATGTGAGGGTTAGTACTTGGTTTCACTCTATTGAGTTTGTTCTTGTTTGTTCTATCGCCCAAAACTTCTTTTTGTCTTGTCTTATACTTGTCTTGATCGGTACTTGTTATTGTACGATACTCATTTTCATCTTGAATTGTTATCAAATGCTTTGGCGGCATACTTGCTCGTTTGTATCCTATTATCTAGCCACGTTGGCCTAATTGTACTTGTTGGTTATTCATATATTATCTTGCGGCAAATCCAATTGCTTGACTGATACTTGTCGTACTTATTGTACTTGTGTGGAAATAGTACTTGGGCCAAGTGCCAATCCTATGTGGAACGCTGGGATACTTAGGACATGCCTTGCAGTCTGCCTGGGTGTCCACGATACGTTAAGCAGTTAGCTTAGGTATCCACGGTATGCTAAGCAGTCCGGTTAGGTATCCGCAATGCGCCATACAGTCCATATGGGCAAACCAATTGTATGCCAAGCTATCATGCTGTAGAAGTACATGTTTGATTGGAATAAGGTGAATTGATATGCATGTCTCGACTCGTTCTGTTGAAATGTATATCTTATATGGGTTTGCTCGTTTGCACTCGTTTCTTGATTGCTTGTATATCTTGGAACAATAAGGCATGAGGGTTTCTTGCTTGCTATATTTGTTCTTGCTTGAATTGTAATTGTTCATGTATTTCTTGTTGATTTAGAATCTGTTGAGATGTTCTTCCCTCGACAGGCTTATATTACTACTTGTTATGTTATCTCTCACTAAGTCCATTGGACTTACCCCTGTTTTTCCTTATTTTCAGACAGGGTTAAGGAAAGGATGTAAGTTCTGATTTGGAACGAAGAAATACTTTTGTAATAGAACAGGTGTTCGTATGTATATATGGGTTATTAGAATGTTATATGTGAACTTAGAGATTTTGTAATATTTCAGGTTTGATGTTGACACCTTGAGGTTGTGTATATATTTTGTTGAACATAAAAGAATTGAGCTAGCATGTATGTCAACGTTTGGCAGAGTTATTTAAATGGAATTACCGCTGCTTTTGATAAGTTGAAGTTTTTAAAAAAAATTCTATGGGCCTATTACTTGTATTTTGGGTTCATGATTATGTTTGGAATGTTCTGATATCTCAATTTTGGGTTACCTTGAGTGGGGTGTCATGGGTGGTATCAGAGCCAAGGTTGTTGGTGACCTTGGCAATAATCATTGTTGGGCATTCAACTTAGTTTTCCACTTAAGTTGGGAGGAATATGAATTTTTGGGTTGTAGATCATTTTAGGAAATTATGAGCTCCTTAGGAGACTAAGACTGACTTGTGTTATTTTATATTAATTAATTGGATTTTTGTAACTTTGTATTATAGGATGGCTGAATCTTCTGGTAGGGAAAAGAACCGATGGATGAGGACAATGTGGAAAACTTGAAGAAAGAAATCAAAGTTCTTAAAGAAGAAAAGGAGTGCCTTTTTCAGACATGCCAAAGACTCGAAGGAAAGCTTTATGACATGCATGGGACCCTACAAACAAGAGAATGCGATCAAGTAATCTGAAATCATCCATTGGGGCGAGAGACTTTATCTTGGATCAAATGATGGAAAGCATTGAAAGGTAAGAAGTTTGTGTTGGAATAACGGCCAATCAAATTGCGGAGCTCCGGGAAATATGCCATCGCATGGAAGAAACGTTCAGAACTTTAGAAACTGATTACAGAAGAACTGTGGACGTGCCTCAGTCGAATGATGGCGCACTATCATAGAGCCATAGACCAGGCAATCGGAGTCGGCATCAACATCGATACAGAGGCAGGACCCTCTAGAGTTCATCCTTACTTTGTCCAGGGCCATTAGCTGGGAGTGCAGATAGGTGATAGACCATTGGAGAACCAAACAAGAGCACCTGTAGGGAATTCCGAAAAAGACCCCGAAGAGGATCCTGATGAAGAAGAAGAAATTCGCGAGGCGAATCTCTTTCTTGAGGCCCTAGTAGAGGCACCTGTGGAAGTGGAAGATGAAGAGAATGATGAGGTCGAGGGCGACGGTATGGACCTAAATCTGATGGGAGATGATTTGGACCGACGAGAATTCAATGAGGAGGACTTGGAGGATACCGAATCTAGCATCACTGATGCTGAGGGTTTGGACTAGATGGCAGAGTAGCTAGGGATATGTTTATAGCAATGTATATATAGTAGTAGTATTTTGGGTGTCGACATATAGCATTGACTAGTTTTTCCCCATATATATATGTATATCGTGGTGCCGCCCTATCATTTTGACTCAGATCGGGTGGATGGCTAGTTGGTATTTTGAATCACGTGTATGACCTTGTTAATATCAGTTTGGTTATTAATGAATTTTCTCTTTTAGATGATTGTTTATTTATTTCTTTCGTTGTTTTAAGTTATTAAATTTCATAAATTGACATTTATTTTAATTTATATGGGTTATGGATAGTTGAGATTTTGTTTACAATTTATGTTAATAGACTTGAATATTTGAGAGATCTTGAGGATAAAATGGCATCTAGATGAAGTGTTGATGCTCCTGTACCTGCAAGAATAGGTATTAGGGAAAGACCGCTAGGTCGGCGGCCTAATGCGCCTCGAGCCCCTAGGTGGGAAGCACTTGCCTATCCACAACAACGGCCAGAAAATGAAGTTTCTCAATCTCCTATAATAGATCAACTAGTTATTGATCCCTCGGTAGAACCTAATTATTAGGAGAGACAAAGGCCCAGGCAATCAGATCACCAACCAACAGACCGAGCAAGGATGGTAAAAGTATTCACAGAAGACAGAGCCCTGGAAAGGTTTCTGCGATTTCAGCGCCCGAAATGTTTTGGTGAACCAGATGACCATAGGGCTAAGGAATGGTTGAAAGATTTGGAAAACATATTCGGGACTTTACGTTATTCGGATGAGCAAAGAATGCGTTTTGCTACCTTACTTTTAGCAAAATCTGCACGGAGCTGGTGGCGGATGATAGATCGCAGATGGACAGTTGCGGAGACCCCCAGAACCTAGGAAAATTTTATTTGAGAGTTCAAGGACAAGTATATGCCGCTAATAGCTAAACAAGCTTGGGAACGAGAGTTTATGGATCTGATCCAGGGGAATTAGTCTGTCAGCCAATACGAGGCCACCTTCAATCGGTTAGTACAATATGCTCCTTATGTTCAAGGAAATAAGAATCTGCAGACTAGAGATACCTACAGGGGCTACGGCCAGAACTAAGATGGGGCTTGACCACATGGGATTTGCAAAATTTTAATTTGGCCATAAGCAAGACTTTACAATTAGAATCAAAATTACAAGAAATTTGAAAGATTGAGGACAGAGGCAGAAAAGGGAGACCACCCTCGGGATGGCACAATGGCACCAGCAAAAAGCAGCAAAGACTCCAGGTCGGTAGTGTTTCTCAAAGAGCCCCTCAGACTAACAAGATGACATATCTAGATCAGAGTAAGGCATCAATACGGTGTGGATTTTATAGAGCCCTAGGCCATGACAAAATAGAATGCTGGAAAAAATAGGGCAAATGCTTACGATATGGAAGTGATCAACACTTCATAAAGAATTTTTCTAAAGTGAAAGGTCCACCGCTGGCTGGAAAGGGAAAACAAACAGTAGGAACTGGCGGGAAACAAAAAGTTTGAGCCCGTGCCTATGCTTTCACTGGCGAGGATTCACAAGACCCTAATGAAGTGGTGGAAGGTACCATTTCTATTTTTGAAATTTCTGGTAAAGCATTATACCCTGGTGCCTCGCATTCCTTTATATCTGTTGCATTATCAAAAAAATTGAATATACAACCTGAGACCATAAACTATCAAGTCGAGGTCCAGATACCCTTGGGAGCTGGGTTAATCACTGATACCATATATCGGGATTGCCCGGTGGTAATTACGGACCGAAGGTATCTCTCTAACTCATTCAGATGCCAATCTAGGGATATAATTTAATACTAGGAATGGATTGGCTATACCATCATCAAGCACAAGTGAACTATTACACCAAGTGCACGATGCTCGAGGAAGGAACATTGATATCAACATGCCATTTAGTAGGCGACGTGTCTTTGATATCAGTCATCTCGGTAATAGAGGCCAGACAGATTCTGAGGGAATGTAGGCAAGGATTCTTAGCGTACCTTATAAATAAGCCCCAGGACACTGTTAAGCTCGAGAACGTGGATGTGGTAGCTAAATATCCAGAAGTGTTCCCAAAGAATTAAATCCATTGCCCCCTAATAGAGAGATATAGTTTGTCATTCATATTCTACCGGGGGTAACACCTTTTTCCAAGACTCCTTGTAGAATGGCACCAGCCGAGCTTAAGGAGCTGAAGAACCAACTCCAGGAACTTCTGGAGAAAAGATTTATTAGACTGAGCACATCACCCTGGGGAGCCCCAGTGCTGTTTGTCAAAAGGAGAGATGGATCCATAAGAATGTGCATTGATTACCAAGAATTAAACAAGATCATCGTTAAGAACAAACATCCCCTACCCCATGTAGAGTAATTTGTTCGATCTATTGCAAGGGTCAAAAATCTCCTCAAAATTAGATTTAAGACGAGGATATTATTAGCTAAAGATTAGAGAAGAAGATATTCCAAAGACTGCTTTCAACTCTAGGTTCGTTCATTTTGAGTTTGTGGTGATGCCTTTCGGCTTGATCAATGCACTGTAGCATTTATGGATTTAATACATCAGGTTTTCAAGTCGTATTTAGACTAGTTTATGGTTATTTTCATTGATGACAATCTGGTATTTTCTAAGTCCAGAGAAGAACATGTGAAGCATTTACACTTCTCCAAACTCTAAAGAAACATCAGTTGTACGCTAAATTCAGCATATGCAAGTTTTGGATGAAGAGAATAGCTTTTCTAGGACATGTTATCACTCAGAAAGGAATAGAAGTTGATCCCTCCAAGGTGGAAGTGATAACTAATTGGAAGAAACCCTATAATGTTACTAAAATTCGGAGTTTTCTGGGATTGGTTGGCTATTACCGAAGATTTGTTCAAGATTTTTCCAAAATAGCTGGTCCCTTAACTAGGTTAACCCAGAAAGAGCAACCCTTTATTTGGGATGAAGATTGTGAGCGGAGTTTCCAGGATTCAAAAAATCGATTGACGACGGCTCCGATTCTAGCTTTTCCAGACAGCCTAGAAGAATTTGTGGTGTATACAAATGCTTCCAAAAAGGGGGTTGGGATGTGTATTGATGCAAAGAGGGCGTGTTATCACTTATGCATCTAGAAAATTAAAACCTCATGAAGAAAATTGCCCAACTCATGGCTTGGGACTAGCAGCTGTCATTTTTACACTATCAAAGTGGAGGCATTACCTCTATGGGGCTACAGTTGAGGTATATATTGACCACAAAAGCCTCAAATATTTACAGTTACAAAAGGATTTAAACATGAGGCAACAAAGATGGATGGAGTTTTAGGGGACTATGATTTCACTATCTCCGACCACCTTGGAAAAGCTAATGTAGTGGCCGATGCTTTAAGCCGAAAAATAGGATTGGCACATCTAAAATGAACAGGAAGGCCCGAAAGCTGAGAAATGAGGGTTGTGCTGAAATTAAAACAGCGCGCTTGGGTTGTAGGAATTAATATACAACCTGAATTGTATGATGAAATCCGGAGAGCTCAAGTTGAAGATAAATGGATATTAAGGCAAAAAGAAATAGTCAGAGGTGCAAAAGAGATAAAGTTTAGCATTGATAGCTAGGACACCTTTTTATTTCGGAATAGAATATGTGTGCCGAGAGAAATCAAGAAAAGACTACTAGAAGAGGCGCACAAGACAAGGTTTGCGGTACATCCCCGTGGTGCAAAGATGTATCAGGATTTAAAAAGATAGTTCTGGTAGAATGGAATGAAAGGAGATATCTCAGATTATGTACAAAAGTGTTTGACCTATCAACTTGTAAAAGCGGAACACTAGCAACCATCATGATTGCTAACACCACTTTTAATCTCAGATTGGAAAAGGGAACAGGTCACCAAGGACTTTGTGACTAGTCTGCCCACAGTTCGAGGAGGGTATGATAGTATATGGGTGTTGCGGACCGATTGACCAAATCAACACATTTTCTACCAGTCGGGACAGAGTATAAAGTTGAAAAGTTAGCAGAATTGTATGTTAAAGAAATCGTCCGATTGCATGGCATTCCAACCAGTGTCATGTCAGATCATGATCCAAAGTTTACATCGAGACTCTGGAAAAGATTGCAAGAACATCTGGGAACGAAATTGAAATTCAGCTTTACTACTCATCCACAAATAGACGAACAATCAGAAAGGGTGATTCAGGTCTTAGAGGATATGTTACATGCCTGTGTTATGGATTTCGGTGGAAGTTGGGTTCGGCATCTTTCTCTGATTGAATTTGCCTACAATAACAGTTAAGAGGCTACCATTAAAATGGCACCGTATGAAATCTTATACGGTAGGAAGTGTCGATTACTAGTACACTGGGATTTAGAAGAGTACATAGGCAAAATAGGCGAGTCGTTGAGTACTATTAGACCCGAGTTAAATCAAGAAACTGTCGAAAAAGTACGAGTGATAAGTAGAGGATGAAAGCAGCACATGATCGATAAAAGAACTATGCAGATAATCAGAGAAAGGAATTGGAGTTTGAAGTTGGTGACAAAATTTTTCTTAAGGTATTCCCGAAGAAAGGGGTGAAGAGAATCGGTAAAGACGGAAAGCTGAGTCTGAGGTATATTGGACCTTATGGAATATATGAGAGAATCGGACCTATAGCGTACCGTCTGGTGCTACCCCAGGACTTGACCGGAATACATGACGTCTTCCATGTGTCACAACTTCGAAAATACTACCCTGACCCATCGCATATCATATCACCTGAGTGTGTGCAAATCAAGGGTGATTTGACATATGAAGAAAAATCAGTGAGTATTCTAGATCGAAAATTCCAAGAACTTAGATACCAAATTTTTTTTCAAGTAAGGGTGTTATGGTGCAACCACAATGCGGAAGAAGCCACGAAGGAGCAAGAAGATCTCATATGCCACCAATATCCCGAACTTTTTCAATGCTCAAGTGAGAACCTGGGGACCAAATTCTTTTAAGGGGGGAGGTTTGTAACACCCCTAAAAATTTTGCATTTGGTAAGATTAATTGCCGTTATATTTTAATTTTAAGAATTTTGAGTTATTAATTATTTTTAATAATTTTGGGGTCAAATTTATAATTTCAAAAAACTTGATTTAATCTTATTTGAAACAGTTGTGGTCAGTTTGTAATTTTGGAAAAACTCTAACTTGAAAAAATTGGGGTTTGCATGGAAAGCTTTAGGTCAACTAGGGTCAAGTTGTGTTTTAATTAATTAGGAGGATTTAACTGCACTAATTAGAATAATTTGGGACTAAATTAGAATAAGTCAAAAATAGCTTTTACATATATATATATATATATGAAAATTACATTTTCTTCCCCATTTTCCTTTTTTCTTCACCGAGTCACCCCTACATCTCCTGTTGGTGATTTTCTTCCGGCAGTAGGTTTTTGTCAAACCCAAACCCACAAACCTTTTCCTCTTACTCTCAGCTACACTCGGACACCACATGCACGGGGCTTTGGGCAGTGGTTCTTCGAAAAAATGGAATTGAAGCTCGGCAGTGGCGGTGTGTGACGGGGATGGTGGAGATAAGGTTCTGGGCAGCATTTTTGGTGTATCTCAGCTCAAGGAGTGACCTAATACCTTCAAGTTCTTGAACCCTTCACTAGCGATAGCGGAATTACAGCTTCGGGCGACGGTGTTGAAAAGACCCAGCAAACTTTGGAGCTTCAGTTGACGGTCTTCCCGGTGGTAAACTCAGAATTGGTGGTGGCGTTAGGTTCAGGAGGTTGAAAGGCTTCTTGTGGTGGTAAGTTTGTGTATTTCTGGCGGCGGCGGACAGCGACCGACGGTATTGAGGCAGAATTTACTCCTCAACGCAACAATCACAACGGTGGTCTTGGTTGGTGAATTTGAGGTCTTGAGTGAGCGATTCGTGGGTAATAGAATTGGGAAAAGATTTGATTATATATATACACACATGTTGCATAGTATTATTTTAAATCCTACATTATGTTATGAATGACGTTATCATGGATTGTATATATATATAATGACCATGCATTGATGGCTATAGTGTAGTTAGTGGGCCCGGATCTATATTATTTTATGTAATGATAGGATTAATTGAGATAATTAAGTCAAATAATTATGATTGATGAAAGTAGGAATTAGTGATATGATAATTGGACAATTTGAGCCAATCGGACTAAAACTTTGTATATGCATGTGCCAGATTGAGATTAGTAAAATTAGATAGTATTATTTTATCGAAGATTATGGGAAATTATCGACTATTATAAGAAGAAATTCTAATTTTATTTATTTGAGGTATCAACGGCAGTAATTAGAATAAATGTGACAGTTGGGCTATTATCGTTGATTTTGAACAACATTATAAGGATGGTTGAGTAATTAAGGAATGGATTTTATTATAACAATAGAATTGATATAATCTAATAAGTCATCGTATGATAGAGACTCGATTAGTGTCTTAAGATCAACAAAGCCGAAATTTCTATAATAGCTGAGAAATTTTGATTTTAGGCTACTATTAGTATAATTATAATTCTCAAGGATATTTAGAGTTGAAAATGGATTCTAATTGTAAATATATTATTTTGGTTAGGTGATGACGACGTGGGTCCCGAGGACCAATAGACATTTGGCAGGAGTAGCATCTTCTAAGATTATGGAGGTGTGGGTCTGCCAATCTGGCATTGATTCTATCTATTCTTGTGGTAAAATCCTTGTAAGGGTTACATTTGCTTGAATTGTACTTGCTCGTTTTATTGAGATCTGTACTTGATTGTGTACTTGTTCGTAATCAATTATTTAACTTGTATACCCCTGTGAGGGTTAGTACTTGGTTTCACTCTATTGAGTTCGTTCTTATTTGTTCTGGCGCCAAAACTTTCTTTTATCTTGTCTTGTATTTGTCTTGATCGGTACTTGTTATTTTTCGGTACTGGTTTCCATCTTGAATTGTTATCATATGCCTTGCCAGCATGCTTGCTTCGTTTGTATCCTATTATCTAGCCATTTTGGCCTTATTGTACTTGTTGGTTATTCATATATTGTCTTGTCGGCAAATCCAATTGCTTGATTGATACTTATTGTACTTGTGTGGAGATAGTACTTGGGTTGAGTGCCAATCCTATACGGAACGCTGGGATACTTAGGATACACCTTGCAGTCCGCCTGGGTGTCCATGATACGCTAAGCAGTCCGCTTAAGTATCCACGGTACGCTAAGCAGTCCGCTTAGGTATCCGTAATGCACCATACAGTCCGTATGGGCAAACCAATTGTATGCTAAGCTGTCACGCCATGGAAGTACTTGTTTGATTGGAATAAGGTGAATTGATATGCATGTCTCGACTCATTATTTTGAAATGCATATTTTATATGGGTTTGCTCATTTGTACTTGTTTCTTGATTGCTTGTAATATATCTTGGAGCAATAGGGCATGAGGGTTTCTTGCTTACTTTATTTGTTCTTGCTTGAATCGTAATTGTTTATGTATTTCTAGTTGATTTAGAATCTGTTGAGATGTTCTTCCCTCAACAGGCTTCTATTACTACCTGTTATGTTATCCTCACTAAATCCATTGGACTTACCCCCATTTTTCCTTATTTTTCAGACAAGGGTAAGGAAAGAATGCAAGTTCTGACTTGGAACGAAGAAATACTTTTGTAGTAGAACAGGTGTTCATATGTATATATGGGCTGTTAGAATGTTATATGTGAACTTAGAGACTTTGTAATATGTCAGGTTTGACATTGACACCTTGAGGTTGTGTATATATTTTGTTGAACATAAAAGAATTGAGCTAGCATGTATGTCAATGTTTGGTAGAGTTATTTAAGTGGAATTACCGCTGCTTCTGATAAGTTGAGGTTTTTTTAAAAAAAAAATTCTATGGGACTATTGCTTGTATTTTGGGTTCAGGATTATGGTTGGAATGTTCTAATATCTCAGATTTTGGTTACCCTAGGTGGGGTGTCACATGAATGATATTCAAGTATGAATTTGTTTGATATATATCTACTTATTGCACAAATTTAGGAATTATTATTATTATTCTTGTGATTATTTAGTTGTCTATTCTTTACAATATGTGAAATATATTGGTATTTTAGGTACATAGTAAAAATATATACATATATATATAGGTGGTGCACTTTATTTCGATAAAGCGTGCATTATGCATTGCGCTGTGCTATAGCTCCAGAGGACCTCTGCGCGTCGCTGCATTTTGCGCTCCTAACAACTATGTGATTGTGTGTAATTTATCTCCCTAACCATTGTACCATGTGTGCAAATTCTATTATTATAGGTTTATAACCTTATTTTTAATTATTGTTGTTTATTAATGTATATAATTAAAAAAATTATTTTATGCATAGAGTTTTAGTGTCTTGTGATTCATATGACTTTTGTTAATCATAGAGTAGCCATAGCATCTTTAATGGGGAAAAAATATATATCAATTTTCTCTATGGGTCACTTCTAATTTAAGAAATTAATCGTAATTATGTCACATTTAATATAATAAATTTTATTTCATGGAAATTTTATTATATTTGTGTGACTAATTAGAATGAAATGTCAAATTATATTCTGTAATTTACGCACAGGAATTAAGGAAAGATACAATATTTTGATAGTTTCATCATTTTGATTGTGTATGAATATATTTGACTTAAAAACTCAGCCTACAAATAGTCTTTATGTCGCGTGATTTTTGCTAAACAATATGGGTTAGTTTATTGATGAAGGATCCAAAATAACATCTAAATTTATGTTATATAAAGTCATACAATTTAGATGTAGTCAATTTGACTAAGGACATCACCTTTACGCTTATATATGTGATAACTAAGTTTCAAATTCTAACGAATTTTAAGTGAGGTATATGTATAAATAACAAAAATGATCATTAGCAAATTATAATAAAAGATTTAAGATTAAAATATTTCTTATTTTCTAAAGTATATAAATATTATATTTCAAGTAATATACTGCAACGAGACGCTTCCTATTACTTTTTTGTCAATTAAAAGAAAACGATGAAAATAAAGTAGACGGAAAAAAAAAAGAGTGAAGGAGCATATAAATGGGAGTTCTACTTCACCATATCAGACATTTTAAGAAAATAAAACTTCAACTTACAAAAGTAGATGTCGAGTGGTTAATTAATCTAATAACATCGCCCTCACATTTATATATGAATTTTGGGGTTCGAACCCTAACAATTATTTTGTACTTATGCATTTTTTTAAAGGGAAAACAATGGATATTATTAATTAAGAATCAATTTTTTTATGCGTATGCATGTGCAAATAAAGAAATGGTGCAAGTAGACAACTTTGATATCAATTCGATAAATATAGTAGATCACCTAACAATTTGAGGAAGGATGTAATAAGATGGCTTGACTAGCTATCCTAAAAGTACGATAACAACTTATAGAGCAAATTAAAGTGATCCTATAACTGCACTAAGCTGTATGAAATCATAAATTAAAATAATTAAAATTGAATAAAGCGGAAGATATGTCTCAAAAGAGAAGTGGCGGCCTAATTTTGAGGTGGAAAAAAGGGGCCGAGCAGCGGCCTGGTGTTATGTAGGACGAAGGGACAAGGTTTATTGTAGATAGAATTCAAAAATCTTCCTACCTATTTGAATAGGAATAGAATAATAAGAAGTCTTTGATATAGCTAATAAATTTAAGTATTCAGGTCGAAGAAAGGAATAATATAGTTAATTTGGAAGTTTTTCACTATTAATTAATGTAACACCCCGACCGGAATGTGCCTACTTTCAGCCGAGGTGCTGCTCACTCTATACCATAAATCTTATGAATTACAGAAAATATATTTCTCAAAAGCCACATTATTTAATCTTTACAAGCAATGTCCAGAAGAGGTTCAACTGTGAACCGAAATATCACAAATTACACTTAGTACTTCTATCACCCCCATTACCTTATGGGTCATCTGGGCTAGTCTGTTTTCGTCGCTTGTTCCTATCTGGGGTAAAAAACAAAGAGTAACAATAAACAATGTAAGTTTGAATGACTTAGTGAGATAGTCTAGTAATAACAACAGAGTGAATTTTTCACAAATATTTCTCATGTGAGACAAGTGAAGCATAAATATTCCCAGAAGTTGTGAGAGAAGGTTTTAGTCAAATTTGAGGTGATCCATCTCACCACCGTCCCATATCAGTGATCAGACTTCACAAAATTCACTATCTCTCACAGAGGTTTTAAACCTCAACTATGATCAAAAAGGGGTCGATATGCCATTTACGAGTCTACTGGATTCTAGTCAAATATTTGAATTTTAAAGCATATATGTTGGCATATCATATAAACTAAATACAGTTTAGCAAAATATTTCCATTGTTAGTTTTTGGTGATTCTCCTACCTTGTCACTCCACTTTTGAAAACATAAAAATCCTTATCCCTCCGTCCCAAATGATCAGCTTATATGAATATTATAACCAGTAGACATAGCTTGCTACACGCCTCATCCCCCTAGAGCCAACTACCTCCAGCTGACTACGAAGCTAGATGTATTTAATGGGCCATCGGTTAAAGGTCAGTCATCGTCAGTCCATTTCGCCCCGTCCACTTCATAGCCAATCGCAAGGCCTACCCCTAAGGATATCATTTATTGAGTAATATAACAACGTCCAACAACATTTCATATAACACATCACTTCGCCATGATGGACTGTACCAGATGATCAATATCTGTAACCTCTAGTCACAATCATAGCTATGACGGTAAATATATCTCAAAACCATCATTTTACATAACACGTCATTCCGCAATGAGAGACCATGCCAGATGATCAACATCTGTACCATTTTCAACTTCCTCAATACAATCGCCAAATTTCAAGTAAAGCAACATTAATCAATATCAATAAAAGCGCTCAATATCAAAGGGCGATGTGGAGTACTATTTTCAACATATAAATTGAAAGGAATCAAGCGATCAGGATATATAACAAGTGTATATGTTCATTCCCCGGCTAAGAAATCTCATACTTTGAGTATAAACTCACCTAACAAATATAGATGGGTTCCTAGTCGCGTGATCGCTCAAGTCCTAGCTTCTTAGTCAGACGACCGAGAGCTGTCATAAGATAATACGAGTCATCATCCTATTAACCCCCTTGAATCTTAAGCACAAACATAGTAAATGTCTTTATTGAACTTAAAGTTATTTTGATTTCTAAACCATAATTCTAAATGTACTTAAATGCCCTTATCCAGTCCGCAGTTACTTCAACTGTTTAGCCATAATTTCCTGAAGTTCACTGTACACTAAAATATTTAACATAGTTATATATCATGGTTCTTAACTCAGCGAGTCGGTAAACTAGTTGTCAAAATCTTACTTAAGTTTCTAATGGTAATTCGGTAATCTATTTGAGTCAATTGAGTTCATCACTATAATAATTATAAGACTAATCCACGGCTTGAGCTAAATTACAATTTACCGATCTTAGTTCTGTTTAAGATTAGGTTTAAATTCACAACTTTAATCATATTCGGTAAATTAATTGGATTAAATTTGATTATGAAATTTATCCTAATTAGATCGAATCAAGATCCCATTCTGAGCCGGGAATAGCCTAGACGAGTCCAGGACGTCATTCTACACACACTGGTCCAAAATTGCCATCACGCGCCGCCATCGAAGATGGGGACCGCCACCACCATCAGGTGCTCCTCGTTTCTAGGATTAAAATGCCCCAAATAATTTCTTATTTCGGCAATGATATGCTGGTCAATTGGTCGTTCGAAGCCACGGCTAGGCCCTAGCGCCGCTGACCACCACCGCCACCACCTTCAATTCTGCCACTACCGCAAGTCGAAACCCAAAATTAACCTCGCCAATCCCTTACCCATAGCCTCGCGACCAAAACCCACCTAGCCCCCATCCATTTCTGTCGTTAGAAGTGGCGGAATTGCCACCCCTGCCATGAGCTCGTTGTCGCCTCTTCTTTTTGGCGATTTCATTGGCCATTTTCGGTCAAAATTAGTATGGGCGGATTCCTTGAGCTGATAGGAGTCTTTTTATGTGGTTGGTTTCAAGTTTCCCAGTGGTTTTTCGGTGATTCACTATTGAGGTAGGTCTGGGGTAGCTTTTGCGAATTAGACAAACTTTTATCTTTAATTCTATATATATATATATATATAAACATATTTTTCAGCCTTCATATTTTGACCTAAAGCTTTCGCCCGACTACAATTTTACCTCAAAACTTCTAACCGCATTTCACTTTGCCCCCTGCGTTTCAATTAAATCCTTCAACTTTTAATTCTTATACATTGGCCCCTAATATTTCTGCCTTTGGGCAATCAAGTCCAAATTTAATTATTCTGAAGTCCTTAAACTTTTATTTTGCTCACATTGACCCCTTAACTTTAAAATTTTAAGCAATCAAATATTTTTTTTATTGACAATTAAATCCCTCAATTCCCAGTATTTCTACCTAAGCTTTAATTAAATTACTTTTAATCAACTTAAATTGATACTCCAAAAATTCGGTTGTTACAATTCTCTCACTTTAAGAGAATTTGGTCCCCAGATTCTCATCTAAAATATGAAAAACCACATACATCATCACACACTATTTTGCTGTCTCCGAAGAAAATTTTGTTGGGAATGCTTATCTCTTTTAGCTTAATTGGTTTCACTTATGTTCTTTTCTCTCATTCCGAGCATCTCTTATTTGCCCTGAAGGTGGGAATCCTTCTTAGTGGGAATCACCTATGTAAGTTTCTCGGTTGCTCATACTCACGTGATCATTTCATATTTTGTCAAGTGTTTTGGGTCATTTCTAGGTCCCATGTCCAGCAAGATCATCTGCCTTATGTCTTATATCTCGAGTTTTTCCAGTACTTATGAGATTGTTTCCTTATGATCCCATATTCATCTTAAGCATAAGCATACTTGACATTTCCTTAGGTTTCCCAAAGAATGATAAACCAATACAAAAATCAGTCTACCTTCTTAATTCTCAACATTTCTCACACATCTCTATGTATCCAAAAATTAGCCCCTTGTCAATTTCTTTGATAAATGGGTCTACCGCCTTAATCACATTTGATATATATTGTTAAAGTCTAAGAAACATGTATTCCGTATATATCTTTCGATCTTCTTCAGCTTACCGTGACTCCAACTTTGACATAATCAAAACTCAATCTTCTTTCAAGGAATTGCATGTTATCCATTTTATGATGTAAAGATTGGTTTATCCTATAACTCATGACTTAGATTCCTTGCAATCCTTCTATTTCTTCTCGTCCTTATGGTTCAAATGTTGGTACTTTAACTTGATATACTATGGACATATTTTTTCAAGAAATTCCATGGTTAACATAAATAACCCTAATGTAATGAGATAACCCAAGGCAACAAATTTTATATCCCAAATGGAACAATTCTGTTTCCATCACTTAAATTCCTTATGATACATGCAACCACCCTTTTTACAACTAACACTTTGGTTGGCATGGATGCATGGAACTACCCTGCACATTCAGTAGGAAGAATGATAACTAACATAAGTTAATCTTGGTCCTTAGGTCACAAAATCACCTCATGTCCTTATTCATCACTTAAGAACACCGATTCCTTTTACTAGATTAGTCAATAAACCTATTATCATAGGAAAACCTCAAGCACACTCTTAATATTAATTTGATAAGGCCTAAAGGGCTCTGTACCTCCGACATAATTATATCTTAGCTTTTCCCGATTAACTATAACCTTGACTTCAGTAAGATTATCCTGATGATACTTTGTAGTGTTACACATATTTAAATGTATCTTTTTCCTAATCGACGCTTAATTAACTTAATGCATAATTGATATTCCTATGGGTATCTACAACACCGAGTATAAATGTAGTATGACTCTATCCTAAATTCCAAATCCACTAATTGTCCTACATAGATTTGCTAAAACCCAATCTAATAAATCAACACCCTGTATATCATATCTGCAAATGTTGTAGGAATCTGGCCATCTAAATGATATTATATTAGCTCCTAGTACCTACATTACAAACGAGAGGTAATTCCCATAATACCTTCTCCACTGACTTATAACTAAGAATAATTTAGCTTAGTTTGATCTTAAGTAAATTATGTATCCCTATCCTGGGCCAAGTAATGAACGTGGAGCAAGGTATTACGATCTCATATTCACTGTGGCTTATTTAGTTCCTATCCTTGTCCCACAAGTCCTTATATTCCAATTACTACCCCTTTTATAAATCCCCACAAATAAAGCCCAAGAATTTACTTGAAGTCCTTTCCGTGAGATCTTTTATGATACCATCAAGATTACTGGGTTAGTTGTGTTTGTCACTATTCCACAAAAGCAACAATTATCGCTAACTTATAGAAATATGGTTTCACTAGAGTCAGATTCCCGCCACATGTCTCCCCAACTTCTATCTAAATCCCACTAATCTGGTTGAGGTTGTCAATAAACCACAAGAGCATCATTTCATCTCTATTGGATTCTATGTTTAGCCCGCTTACTTCATAATCTTTTCTTAAAATTGACATAAGGAGTTGTTGCTAGTGTTTATCTTTTCCTATACGTGTTCCACTAGAGTATTCTCCACAGAATATTAAAATCTATTAGTGATTATTCGTTGTGATACAAGTGACTTGCATTTGTGTCCGACTGATACTTTCAATCAGCATTAGTTTCTAGCATATCAAAATTTTGGCTCGACAGGACGAGCCTAAACCAACTTAACTTGCAGCATTCAACCTAAAATGTTTATAAGCAATGTAGAGGTTACTATATGATTGTTTAAGGGTACCCAAGATTGGCTATCACTTGCACACAATCATTAATACAATAGTTTTCTACTTACATAATACTTACATCAAAAGTGACTGAGTCCAAACTTAACTCCTCTGAAATAATATAACAAGTCATATACTTAGATCTCATGGACCTCTTGCTCACCCAAACCGTATTAAATTAAACGACATTAATGAAAATAAAATTTACGATATCATCAGCATCAAAGTTTTAACAATACAGATGGGTACGAACCATAAAGTTTAGTATAATCACATACCCCAAAAATACATAATAAATCCAAGTCCACGGTGTCGTCTGCATCAAACCCACATAAGTATAAACACTTACACAAGTCATCCTAAAGTTGAAGCTTACATATATAATATTTCACATAACCAAACTAGGTTCAGTACAGTTAGAAATCAATAACGGAATCATTTACATTAACACCACCTAAGATTTCATAACAAGTTAGATGCTTCCATATAGTTTACTACCAGTTTGCAAAGCTTATATATATATATATACTAGGCATAGTCATGAGCAATACGTTTATAATCCTTAGATTCCATTTATGAGATAAGGCCTAGATTACAGGCAACTAGGTCCTCGATTGACATTCAAAACATAGACAATGCCTTCAACTAACTAAGTGCTCTTGTCCTTCTGAACACTTGAAGTTAACTCCTTGACTTTAGAATAGTCTCAAAAAAAATGTTCACCACTATCATACCACTTGCATTCCCATGCTTCTTCCAACATAGGCTCTCATTATAAAGAAAGTCACCATAGAAGCTACAGGCTCCTGTTGAGGATAGCTAAGGTATCCGGGGTCATCCTAATAGTTTATTGCATTTCTAGGTAAATCCAGCATATTACTGATGAAGTCATTTAGCCAACCACGCTTGATATTCAATCTCCATAACTCAACATCCTGACTTTCCACTGTTAAGGTTTGCTTAAGGTTTCTCACTTCCGTATGTCGGTCTTTATTTGTCATTCGCAGGTCTTATACCTTCAGATTTCAGTGATCGGTTAGGTCTCACTAGAACAATAGCCCTCGTCCTTCATCAAATCTTTCTGAGTTAGGATTCTATCGAAACTCTTTTTACCCTATCGTTTCCATTCAATTCCTCTAAATATTTCCTCCTAGATTTCTGTACCCTTACTTGATATTTCCTTCCAGACTCCATTACTGACCATAGATATCTTCGGCATTCCTTAATAACTTCATTCTTATAGTCAACCTTTCTCTCATTGGTTTGCTATCATCTTATAATCATATCAATGAGCTTCCTTATTATTAATGAACTAACTTCCCGAATGTTCAAGTGTCCTAAGAATGTGTATTTTGGATAAACGTATTAAAAAATATTAAAAAAATAGAAATATGTTTTATTTTATTTATAGAGGAGGTGTTTTTATTATAGATATAGTTTCATACAAATCTTTGTATGATTAGCAGCGTATATCAAATCTTTATTATAAATGCATAATTTTTATTGATATATATCATGATTAAATGATTACATCTTTTACAAAAGTTTTACAGAAAAGATAATATATTTGGGGATAAATACTTAGTTTTAATTTAGTAAATGGAACATTCTCCTAAAACAATAAATCTAGCTAATAGAGTTGTATCTATTATGTAGAAGTTATCAAGTGGTCACACTACTTATCCAAAAAACCAAGTGGCCACACTTCATCTAACTATTATAAAAAAGAAGTATGTTGTGTCTCTAATGTGAAAGTTACTTCATTTAGTTGTACAAATGTCACCCTTTAATTTTCTATCAAATAAACACATAGATATAATATTAAGGATAAAACTGAAAATCCATATATGTTAGAAGTAGTTATGGTTCCAATTTTCGAATGTACCACATTTCCCTTTTTCACTTATTTTACACACACTACAAAAAAAAAAAAAAAAACTTTAATGACCGAATTTTGGTGACTGATTGAGCGGTCACTCCGCTTAATGACCAATTAGTGATCAATTTAAATATAATAATTTAAAAAAATTAGCAATTGATTAATGATCGATTAGTGATTGAATTAGTGACTGCAAAAAAGCGGTCTCTAATTTGGTCACTAATTAATGACGGATGATTTTTTAGTAATTAATTTATGATCAAATTTTCTTTCGATCATTGATGCAGTCACTGCTATTTAATGGCCGCATTTTTTAATCAATAAATGATTACAAATATAAAATTTTATTTTCTACATACTGTTGTAATATGAAAGTAAACAATTTATGTAACACCTATATAAGTAATAAAATATTGTGTTTGTTATAAATATATTTATATATATATAAGTTTTTTTATAATAATATATGTATATATGAAAAATATAAAAATATACTAACATATATAAATATATAACCACTAAATATTTCTATATAATATCCATATATTTGAACATTAATTTATTAATGTATATATAGATATACAAAGAAATAAAAAAGAATAATATTCTTATACAAAGAAAAAAAAAGAGAATTTATTAATATATATATATTATAAATGTATTATGAGTAAATAAATACTTATAATATATTAATAATATTATATATTAATTTGCATGTATTAGCATATATACAATTACCATATATATATATATGTGTGTGTGTGTGTGTGTGTGTATGTGTGTAAACTATTTATTACTATACATATTAGTATGTATATACCATTTTTTTTAATGTGTTTATAATATATTATGATAAAATATACCTAAAATTTAAAAGTAATAGTTATTAATAATAAATTCCGTATGTTATTATATTGAAGAAATATTAAATAAATAATTGCTATTTTTTTTAAATTTTAAAATGCAAAAGAATAGTATAACTTATACATAAGAATATTATAATTACCTTTTGATTTGTAAACATTATAAATATATATATATATATATATATTATCACTAAGATAAATTGTATGAAAATGCATCTGGTGTACAGAGCGAAGGTTTTGAGTTCGAATTCAAAAAAAAAGCAAAGACCAATATAAATATTTTTGACCCATTAAAACTAGTGACTGAAATATACAGTCACTAGGTGGTCACTGATGACTGAAATATGCAGTTACTAAGCGGTCACTGATCAGTAACATATACAAATTTTTAAATTGTTTTTTAAATAATTAGTGATCACAATTGGCGGTCACTAATTAGTGATCGAATTAGTGACTGATACAAATTAGTAGTGAGGGTTTTTGTGACTTATTTTTGCATATTTAGTTATCAATTTTGCGGTCACTAATACCCCATTTTTTGTAGTGACATTCAATTAAACCTTGTTATAATTGTGATATAATGATCAAACAACCACCCATGTTTTCAAGAATTCTCATTATTCTCCTACACTATACTAAAAAATTCTTATCATTTCTCATACAACTACTTATATGCTAAAAAGTTCTACTATTTCTCCTACAACCACCTGTGTACTAAAAAATTCCCATTAGTTTATTGTATACTTAGTTTTAATTAATTTCTTGGAGTGAAAATACTTAGATGCATCGCAATTGGATTTCTCATATAATTGCAATTATTATTGATATTTATTATTTTATTAAATTGAAATGTATAGGTAATATGAACATATAATATCATTATATATAATTTATATTGAAAATGGGATACATAATTTTTTTTTAATTGTACAGATACTATATATTATTCAAATAGTGTTTTATGTGGATGAGAATCGTTGCGAGCGGTGCTAGTTTTTCTTAAAAAGGTACAACAAGAGGAGGTGGAAAAACAAATAGATAATTTTATAATTTTATGAATCACAAATAGTCAATATGCATTAAATTAATTTTCTCACTAACGAAAACTTCCAAACTCAATCCTCCTAGACAACCATGCCACATTTGAAAGCCTTCATGAGCCCACCATAAATAATTCAAAGATTCATACTTTTATGTTATGGAAAGATGCTGAAAGGGCATAAATTCAGATGATTTATCATCCCTCGGATGCTATCTAAATGAAGCCAAGAATCAATTTATTTTATATAATGGTAGTAATATTTTATTTCATAATATTATTATAAATATATAACATATTCAATAATTAATAACCTCATTCTAATAATATTACCTAACAAATAATTTTTAAAATATCTACATCAGAACTTAGTGTTATTAAAAAGTGTATAAGCAAAAGATCATCAACAAGCATTTTGCCATACTCCATATGCCCTCTTGATCAATTATTATCTAGAAAATGTGCTTGGCTGGCTTGCCTTTTATACACTGAATAATCCAAAACATTTAACTATTGTAAGGAATCTTTTCTTTTTTTCCCTATAAATAAATAACCCTAATGATTGGATTTTAAAGGTTTGTCGACTTGTTCTTTTGGAACTTTTGAAAATGTTTTGTTTGGACAGTATAGGTGGACACAGGACAGAACCTGGATGGGCATGCTGCATGCGTAGACATTCTTACAGACGGATTTTCCGGAAGATAATTAACTGTAGTGACAACACAATCGGCACAGTGCTGCTGAGGATAATCAATCATATGTACGCAACAACAAAAGACATAATAACACAATAAAATCAGTGAGAGCCAATCAGGTTGGGGGGGGGGGGGGGTAAGCTTTCAATTTTCCATTGAGGATTCCTTAATTGCCTCCCTTTCGATCCACTAAGCCCCTGTCAATAACAATGCCGGCCAAGGAGAACCCATCTCAATAATTCGGAACCAAAATTTATTTTGAATACAGTCTTCTTACATATTTATGATATAATTATACTCAAAATAATAAATGAATGACAAAATTATTTTGAAAATAAAATTGAATGACCAATTACTGCAAAATTTACATCCATCATGTCAATTTAAATACCAAATCCTATTTGCAACCATATAAGTAAACATTAATTTTGTTAGGAATCGTATCATGTTATTGAATTGGATATATACTTAACTGACTTATGAATTGTTAAATTATACATAATGTTATCTTTACTTTGCTTTACGATATCATCATATTTTTATATAATGATTTATAACTTATTTTATTATCTTTCAATTCAACAATATAAAATTTGTTGCTTTGTAAACAAGTTCTTAGGTTTTAGGAAGAAGGGCTAACACCCCAACACATGACATAATCAAGAACGTCCAATACTTGCTATACTTACTTCTACCTAACAATATGACATAAAACTTGCAAAACTTACTATAATTACTTCTAATAAGATATTTGAAGATTTGGCATTTACAACAAATTTAATCCTTTGTATTCG
Organism: Jacaranda mimosifolia; assembly: GCA_018894105.1. Lineage (NCBI taxonomy): Eukaryota > Viridiplantae > Streptophyta > Magnoliopsida > Lamiales > Bignoniaceae > Jacaranda > Jacaranda mimosifolia. The sequence goes on from CM032119.1 coordinate 34,477,713, forward strand.
TCAATTTTGAATTCTAATGAGTCTATTGGTGAGTGTCTTTAATCAACTAAAAGATCTAAATACTTATGTGTAATGAAGTTCACACGCTTGCATAGAAAAAGGAAATTAATTTAAAGTTTATTTGTAAATAAATATTTCAATAGTAATGAAAAATATATATGTTTGCTATCCTAAGATTCAGTTTGAATGAATATTATCATAAACAAGTATTTGTTTATTTCAAACATAGCAAATATATTATTACCACCTTAAATTTTCATAGTCGATTCATGCAACATGTAAAGAACCAACAACCTTCAAATATAATCCACATAAAAAGACTCGATTTGGAGTGTTTGAATAGTAAATCATAGGAAAAAGTCTGTTTAATCCTTTGGCACATATACACATACTAATTTTTTTGCCATGGCTTTTGATCTACTGACATAAGTCTCACACATAAAGTATAATGTTAGAATTTTGAATTTTAACGGACTATAGATATATATAAATTAAAGAAATTAATACATGTATATAAATTAAAGAAATTAATGGGTATGTGTATAAATTAAAGTACCCATACCTAGAGGTGTCAAATGAGCCGGGCTGAGCCAACCCGGCTCGGACAGTGACGGGCTGAAAATTAAAAAGTCCGGCTCGGCTCAAAACCAACCCACTATATAGGTGAACAGGTTTATATATGAGTCGAGCTAGGCGGTCCGGCTCGCGAGTTTCTTTTCTTTTTTTTTTTTTGAAAATGAATTTAAAATTTTGAAGTTTTTATATTTATGTGATTATTAATGTTTTTATCAACACTTTTACGTTTTTAAAAGACTTAATAATTTATACTTATGTGATTTTTAATATTTTACAACACTTAAATTTTTATAAAAATTTAGAAATTTATACTTATATTAATTTTTTTTATCAATTATATTTTTCCAAAAACACCACCAAATAAGGTGGTGAGGAGTTTGGCATGGATCCTTCTACCCATCATTGATTTAGAAAAAATAATTACATAGAAGTGGATTTGACCAAACCTCTAAATAAAAGTACATACTAATAACAAAAATAAATAAATAATAAACAACTTTGTAATATCTAAACATCTAAACATGTCCAATGATAAACGGGTCGTTCACTCAAGTGATCTAAATCGCTCTCGGATTGAGATGCGATGGTGGATGTTTCATCGTCTTCTTCAAATTGAGGCAATATGGTCTTCACATTTCTCAAATTTTATTTTTATAATTTATAATTTAAAAATTAAAAATTCTTAATTATTGATTTATACATTTATAAAGTAATAAATTATAAATTATACATTCTTAATTATAAATTATAAATTTATAATTTTCAAAATTAATAATTTGTAATTTTAAAATTATAAATTTATAAATTATAATTTAAATTTAAAAAATGTTGCGGGCTAGCCCACGGTCCTTCACGGTTCGCGAGCCGAGCCGATCCTGGGTTGCAAAATTTCAGCTTGAGATGGATTTTCAAGCGAGCCAATCCAGCCCAACCCATATTAAAAAATTAAACGAGCCGAGTTATGCCGATTTTTTTTGCGAGCCGAGCAAGGCTGGGCCGGTCTGGTCCGCCCGGCCCATTTTGACACCTCTACCCATACCCGTTACTTTTCCTATTTATGTTGGAGATCAATCGACCTGATTCTTTTTTTTTATTGACTAGAGTCACTATCTTTTCTTAGTTGAGAAACACAATCTATCTTTAATAAAAGATATCAAATTCAAGATTCAATCTCTCCTAATTATTTGTAGTAACTGTTGAATTCAAATTTATCTGGCTTCTACCCTTAACAACAGAAAAGAATTCTCTTAAAAGTTAAATCCCATCATGAGTCCACCTTGACTGCTACAGGAGAAATATAGAGAAAATCTCTCTCTCTCTCTCTCTCTGCTTTTCTCTATTGGAGTCCATCTTTAGTCATTACCATTTTCATGTTTCTTTTACCTCTTTATATGTAACACTTTCTCTTCTGTCCGCATCCATCGCCCATTCTTAATTCTTTTTCTATCTTCAATTTGCAAATATCTGATGATGATGATGATGATGATGCCAATGGATCCCTGAAGCTATAGGACAAAACATTTTCCCCAAGAAAATTACACACATTGGCAATTGCACTAAATACACTACACATCATATGGCAGCTGCAACTACCCATCTCAAGTTCCAAACCCAGCCCATTAAAATCAAACGCCGTCGCTACCGTGAGACCACCATCACCACTACCCCCATCGCCCTGGATTCTTCTTCCTCCTCCGCCACCACATATATAGCCCGAAACCACTATCAGAGCCGGAAAATTGACACTCCCATTACATTCTCTCCTGACAACTCCTGGCGCTGCCCCGCCACCAGAGCATCTCCTCAGCCGCCGGTTGAAGCCACCGACACATCACCGTCACTATTAACCTCCTCTTTGCCAACCTCCTCCTCCTCCTCAGATCACAAGATCCGTTACTCAACTTCCACCATGGGACCTTACACCACCACCACTACCACAGTCTACCGCAGCACCACCCCTGCCTCCGCCGCCGCCCAAGATAGTTTTCCGTCATCCTTTAGCAAATTTAATTCGGCGCTCACTGCTGGCTTGCTCAACCCAATGTCACCCCCACCTCCTGTGGATAAAACCCGCTCAAGTCCAACCCTTTTCGAAATGATGGCCAACGAACCTGACTGCCTCCTCAAACCCACGGCTCCAGTAGAAAACGGTGTCGTCTCAGCTCAAACCCACCAAAGTTCAAAGCTTTCCACAAACCTACCACCACAAGACAAGCAGGCACTAATGCAGCACCGTTTGATGGATCTTCTGGCTTCGAGGAGCCCTGGGAACCAATTCAACGATGTGGGTTCAGGCGATGTGAAGCTGACTTTGAGTTCCAAGGATGGTATTAGTGTTTCTATTAGTGTTCATAGTCAGATTCTCGTGGCTCACAGTAGATTTTTTGCTCTGAAGTTGAATGAGAAGTGGGTTAAGCAGCAGCGGAGTTTGGGACCGTACATTGTGGAGATTGCCGATTGTGATGATATTGAGGTTTATATTGAGACTCTCAGGTTGATGTATTGTAAAGACTTGAGGAAAAAGCTGATGAAGGAGGACGTTCCCCGAGTACTGGGTATACTCAAGGTAATCCCGCAATGCAGGATTCTAATCTCGGTTTATATGTACTTAATTGCTGTTGGTTAAAATGCATTGGTAAGTGTTGAAATTGGATAGAACGAAGACAGAAATGCATATGTGCGAGTTCAAACTGTGTTGACGAATGAATCAGAGATTAAAAATTAGATGGATGCAATTAGATGCGAAGGAAACCTCTGTACTAAATGATATAAAATAATATTGTGGATGGTTTAACTAAGGATGATTGACTAGCTTGCAAGACCTTAAAGCTGAATCACTGTACTATTTGAATATTAGTGGTGCACAGGAGTAAGTGGCCTGTTAGCATATGAAAATGCGATACCTTGAGAGTTGGGCTTATCTAGATTACACTAGTTATGTCTTCTATGCACCACTGAACTTCAGATAGGACAAAGAAATATAGGACCATTGCTGATGAAGTAGGAGTAATGAAGGAAAATTCATAATTGTGAAGGAAGACTCTTCTATGAATCTAGCCTAATGCATGGATCACAATTTGATTCTAGGTTTCCCCTTTTTCTTTGTTAGAAAGTATGGTAGGTAAAACCACACAACTCCATGCAATTCCAGAATGTTTGGAAGCCAGGTGCAGCTACTGGCTGGGCCTGGACTGGCTAAAGAAAGAAGTAAGAGGCTGCTAGAAAGGATTTCGGTTTTCAGTCTATTTCCGATTCTTTCAACTTTCATTACTAACACAAATAAGAGATTATAAATATAAGTAGACTTTATTCCAAATTATCGCAATAAATGGCTACAGTACGTGGGTGTTTTATAAACTCAAACACGAACCTAGCTAGCCTACTACATATATCACAATATGATTCCTTGCTTTGCCCTTTTCTAATATATGAAACCAAAGACTAATACATATATGACTTTAAAATAATGTGCAAGTTGGTCTTGTGACTTCACATACTCAAGCTTGACTTTCTTATTTTGATGCGTACTCTCCAAAAAATTGGACATTATGTTGATATGCTTGCTTCTTTTATGAAACATCATGTTCTTTGCCAATACAAATTAACGAAACAAAAATCTTGATTCAGAATAAGTTAAACATATAATTTTACTAAACGCATTATTTTAGGATTGGTACATGTATTAAAAAAGTAGAAGTATGCTAATGAATTGTGATATATTGTATTAAGCTAGAATACATGGGTATTTAAAGGAAAGATCTAACTTTAGTGGATGAGTTTTATTCCGTATATTGGGGCTTGTTTGTTTACATTTTGGAGTGTTTTGCCAAATATTTTGAGGGAATGATTTTTGGGAAATAGGATTGGAGAATGTGATGGTTGTTAGTTTGTATTTTGGGTGGGAGGTGGAGAATGTTAAGGGAAAAAATTGTTTGTTTGTTAGTGTTTTGGGTAGAACAAATTTTACTATAAATGTCACATAAGTCACTTTTTTGTCATGTTGCTGAGGTGAAATAGATATTTTGATATTATCTATAAATGTGTATATATAGATTGTGTATGTATACATATTTGCAATGATGGATTTAGGGTAGTGTATTGGGGAATGAATTTTAAGGTGAATTTTTAAGGGTATGTTGGAGATTATCTTGTGTGTTTTGGAAAGTGGGATTGGGGAATGCGATGATTTGTTTGTTTAAATTTTGGGAGTTAGAAAATGTTTTGGGAGTTTGTAGACAAACAAGGCCTTGATTTTTGGAGGTGATTTGATTATAGCTTTGCTCATTGATTTTAAAAAATGGGAAATATAGAATTAAATAGGGATTTTAAGTTAGAGTTTTCCTATCAATATACATCTATTCTAGCCATTTGTTGTATTCATTTGAGATAAAAGTCCATTTACATAGAGAATGAATTACTATTCTATTCCCTCGCATAGCCAATGGTTAGAGTGCTTGTTTATTTATAGCAAACTCAACATTAACCTAATCTAATACAAGAATCACAATTTATTTAATATATTCCTTTCTTTGAAGTACATGAAAAAAACCATAGCAAAATGCATATATCATTTCAAAAAACAATGTATAAAAAGAAGTTTGTGGACTGTATTTATCAACAAGTGTAGACTTAAAGGTCAAGTTTATTATTCAACAAGGTTTGAACAATTAAATTTAAATGGACTTATATTGTGAGGAAGAAAAGCATGGTGAGACAATTGCCAAGCATTGATCATCCCAATCCAACTTGTGAAGGATATCCTGTTGGCTAGCAAGCAAAAAGAGTTCTCCAAAGGAGTCTCTCTCAAGTCTCAAGAACGCAATATCCTTTGGAGTTGATCCGCTCAAATTTTCGTTCACCTATCAAGCGATCTTTGCTTGGTAAGAATAATTATTTCATTTTTTCATGATGATTATTCTTGAAAAGCTTTGATTTCGTCACGCTAAGTGATATCTGCAATTTGGTCTTCTTCTAGCTTGAATTTGGCATCCCGTCTTTCAAATAACCCGCCTTACACCTTTCTTGTTCTTCCAATTTCCTTCTTTTCAGTTAATTTAGCTTGACGATAGCTTCAATATATCTATTCCTTATGTTCTCATAGGCATCACTCAACTTCCAAAATCATACTTTGCTGCACAGAATTCTTTGACATTCACATCTTTCACTATGATGTTATAAAGGCTTCTTAAGCGCCTTACTGCATGCAAAAGAGCTTTTCTTTTTTCTTTCATTTGTGCATATGTGTTAGCTTCATCTTGAGCATATTCGTTCCTTCAAATTCATCATTTGCCACAAAACTAGGCTGATGATGTGGACTGGACTTTTCACATGCATAAATTGCTGCTGGTAAATTTAATTTTTTGAGTAATCCCTTGAGAATCACTTTAAATTGGGTAGTCACAGTAACATGTACGTCATCCTCCATCAAGTTTAGATTCTTGGCTGTAGAAGATAGTTGTCTTTTCTCTTAAAGAGGGTTTCTTCTCAACCCCATGAGCCTTCAAGTCTTCTCTTCTTTCTTTGAAGACATGTCTTATTTTCAATTCTCTCTCAATGGACTTTTCTCATCACAAACCCAATGATCACAAAATTTCAAATTCAACAGCCACTTTAATATTTAAATTGGAGACACTAGCAATTTAGATTGACAAGTTTACCATTCTCATTTTTTCTCTTGTTCAATTTTTTCCTCCAAGATTAAGCCAACCCCCCCAAACCCCAAATGATCACCATGGCTCCATGATTGCTTGAGGCGCTAATACCATTTCATAGAAATTGGACAGCTAGAGCACACCCAATACTCATATATCAAACTCACAAGAAGAGGCGTTAAGGAAAACATGTGATCGCCTTTAACATCAACTCAACTTGTGCTCTTGCCTCTCTTCTTAGTTATGCTATTAAGAATCTTTGTCACTCAAATTTTTTATGGAGTAGGCGCTTTTATACAGAAAAAAGGAAGGGTTACTACTCTTTAATTAAATATGTTTTTATTTTTCATTTTTACCGACACTTGTTCAAACAATTGTTAGCACATTGACTTTTATTACTTGCATGCTGTAGGAGAAAAAGATTCAAATATATGCATATGCCATGCATAATTGATTATCATATTAGCTGTATTATTTTGGCTTATTGCCCTAATCTGGTGGGAATAAGAGAAAACAAGAAGAAAGGGAGAGACAAAATGGTTCTTTATCCATTTCTCTGAGACTGTGATTTAATTATTTTTGTTTGTTCTTTTCTTTTTTTGTTTCGAGTGAAGCATTACATCATATACCAACTAGAAATGGGTTAACTATCATCAACAATTTCCATATGCCAACTACATACGTAAGATTAAGAGTCAATTGTTGCTTTAGTTATCGTGATATACTGTTTAGTCTTTTTGGACTCTTGATTGCTATTATGTAGTGAAGTTCGACCAACCAACATATGTAATGCGTTGTAATATGTTTGACATGCTGCACATCCAGCTAAATTTAGAACTGGATGTGATAAGATGGACAAGTCTGCATGGATAGAAACCTGAAAATGAAACTCAAAATCCAAATTTTGACCCTAAGAGAAATTTAAAAGTAGAATGTTGAATTTTGAAGTACATGGAAAACATTTTCACCATGACATCTGTTCATGTAATTTTCAATGCATATTTATGTGGCCCTATTAAAAATTAGTAGAGTTTTATTGAACAGGTTATGTTTACATAGATATAGATTCATATTATTAGAATATATTTGGTATATCCTCATTGTATTTAGTTTATTTTAGGTAATATATCATATATAAATCTACATTATTTTTGTATTTTAGCTTTCATCCTATCTCTGTACAAATGGGAGAGAGTATATCATCTAGAGATATTATTATCCCTTCTAACATGGCACCAAAGCAGGAAAAGGAAAGAAAAAAGTCAAAAACATACCTAGAAATCCAGGTTCCTTTTCTTCCACCATACCCCTACCCCAATTTCTCTCATTTGTCAAGCCGTTCATCCATTGCCTGGGGCTTTTTCTTCTCCTTCCTGCCTAAGTCATTGATGACAACCGACCATGGCCTATTTTCTCTCCCAGCACTCAGCAGCGCCCCTAGTTGGAGCTCCTTAATGGCTCCTCCTCTTTGCCAGATGAATCTTTTTTCTTTTTGCTGATTGAGCTCATCTTTTGCCAGCCTATTTTGTTGATGCCTTTTTTTCTGCTCTCCACTATCTTCTTATATTCCCTGTTTCACCTTTTTCCCCCTTCTGTTTGGTAGTATTTTGTCTAGGACTTGAAAAAAAGAATCACTTTTGCTCTTTTCTCTCGAGTCAGAATTTGGTGTAGGCTTTACTAAACCCTCCATTTTTTGTCTGTTTTATTTTTCCCAAAAAAAGAAAGCTCTGGTTGTCACAACTTAATAAAATCTATTGTGATTTCTTTTTAGCTGTTCCGGTTACATCATGATCTTTATCTAATTGCAAGATTATGTCATGGCAATGTCAAATCTCATCGTGATTTATGTCTACTCTTTATATCCCTTAGAGCTTAGACGCTTGCATAAATTTTCTACTGCTATGCCAAATTGGTGTATGTTCTCTGTGCTCCTCCAAACTCCAAGGATCCTCAGCTTGAGGGGGAGTGCTACATCTAATGCATTAGGGTTATCTCTGTCTGTCCCCAATTTTTTCTTTTTTTCTTTTTTTTTTTCTTTTCTTTTTCTTTTTCTTTTTTTTTTTTTAATATTTATCTTTTTTGTGTTACAAAAGGGGCATGATTGATTGATATGCTAAACCTGAGGGGAAGTATTAGAATTTTTCAATCTAGTCTCATTTTGTTTAATTTATTTTAGGTAGTAGATAAATATATGTATCTATATTGTTCTTGTGCTCTAAATCTAATCCTGTATCTAGGGGTGTAAACGGATATTAAATGGATCGGATACACTGTTTTCATATTCGTATCCGTTTAACTTTTCGAATATTCGGATATGGATACGGATTTGACGGATATTTAAAAATGATATCCAAATTCGTATCCATCGGATATCGGTCGGATTCGGATATATCCGTATTCGATTATAATTATTTATATATATTCATATTTTATTAAATTTATTAGTATTCGAATTATTATTTTATATTTATTTCGATGATAATTATTTAGATATCTATTTACGAATATCCAAATATGTGAATTTATGAACCTATAACAAATACATATTTTAATTAATAGAAGGAATTATATAATTTCATTAAAATAAAAGTAATCAAATAAATAACATAAGTTTTAATTAATAATTAACTTTATAATTGATTATTAGTACTTATTAGTAATAATAATGGTATTTAAGTATATTAATTATATAGTCAACCAACAATAATTGTGTTGACTAACTTTATTCTTTAATTTTTTCTCTATACTACAATAATTTTTTAAATTTATTCTTTTTTCTTCCCATTCTTCAATTATAATTTATTATAAATATATGGATTATGAGATTTTTATTGAAAAATATAAATAGTATATTATTTAATAAATATATATATTCGGACGGATATTAAACGGATCGGATACGCATTTACCATATCCGTATCCATTTATAATTGGATATCCACTAATCAAATACGGATAATATCCGCTTTAAACGGATGCGGATAATTTTTGTGTAAACGGATACGAATGCGAACGGTAAACGAATTTTCGAATATCCATTTACAGCCCTACCTGTATCTCTATTATATGGGATAGGCTTTTCTTCAATATGTCGTCCAATGTCCTCTCTTCTAACCCATGCATCCGTCTACTTTAATATTTCAAATTGAAAAGAATCTTAACTGGTAGTGATATAGTTTGTATTTGATTCTGGCTGCTGCCAAAACCTCAATAAGACTAATCACACTTAAGTCTGAGCATTTCCTCAGAGGAACATATACAGTATCATTAACTTTTTTATTTTAGATGGTTCATCACTTGGAAGACATTCACCTACAATCTTGACTGAGAAAAGGAAAAGCTCTGAGGCTTTTCTACAGGATGTGAATCTGTCTCTTTTGAATTAGATTCCACAAAGTAGTCCATTTTTCTTGCAAGATGATCTTCTGGTTGACAACTTCTAACTTAAAATGATAGGGCATGTCCATAGTTTCACTCCTTTTTTCTAAAAGAACTCTATGGATGGTGAGGACATACATGTTGTAGCTGTTTTTATTGCTTAATCTTCCTCAGTTTGTGGATCCATAGTTCATAAGGAGTTGAAAATCTTTTTTGATTTGGCTCATTGTAACTGCATAGATGATTACTTTTAGTACATTAAGGTAAAATCAATGGATATATGCATGAAAACACCGAGCTAATCTCGTGTAATGTAGGTCTCAGCAGCAATTGGATTTGATGCTGGTGTATTATCTTGCTTGGAGTACTTAGAAGCTGCTCCATGGACTGAAGATGAGGAAGAGAAGGTAGCTTCCCTGTTATCAGAGCTTCAGCTTGAAGGGGTTGGAGCTGGGGAAGTTTTGAAGAGGATTTCTCTTGATGTTACAGCAGGGGTTGAGGATGGAAATGATAATGATCGAGTTCTTCTCAAGCTATTGCGGGTAGTTCTTGAAGGAAAAGATGATAAGGCTAGGAGAGAAATGAAAGGCTTGGTGATCAAAATGCTGCGGGAGAATCCATCACAGAATGATTTGAGGAAGGAGTCATTGTACTTTGCTTGTGATGGGTGCCTGAAATTGCTTCACCACCATTTTCTACAGGCAGCCAAGGCAGACATGCAGGATGTAGGTCAGATAGCACGACAGGCAGATAATTTGCATTGGCTGCTAGATATACTGATCGATAGGCAGATTGCTGAGGACTTTCTGAAGACATGGGCTTCACAGTCTGAACTATCTGAGGCACATTGTAAAGTGCCCCCCATTCACAGATATGAAGTCAGCAGAGTTACAGCCAGGCTGTTTGTAGGTATTGGAAAGAGACAGTTATTGGCCTCCAAAGAATCCAGGTGCATGCTTTTGCAGACGTGGTTAGTGCCTTTTTATGAGGATTTTGGATGGATGAGGAGGGCATCAAGAGGTCTTGACCGACATTTAATTGAGGATGGACTCAGCAACACTATATCAACTCTGCCAATGGCCTGGCAGCAGGATATTTTAGTATCATGGTTTAATCGATTTCTAAACGGCGGTGATGATTGTCCAAATATCCAGAGGGGATTTGAAGCTTGGTGGAGGAGGGCATTCTGGAAACGAAACAGTGAGCTTCAGAGACCTCGCCAAATGCGAATTATGTCCGACATGATGGAGAACTCGTGAACTCAACATGCAGCAATATGAAGTTCACAGTCATCAGGTTCCTCTTCATTGCTTCCTCTGCACAATTTTCAAGTATGACTTCCATTCATCTTCTTCCTTTCCAAAATGTTCAGAAATTCATTTTTGGCACATTGAAGTTCCCAGGTATACCAGTTGCTTTCTGAAGTTTTAGTCTGGAAGAAGAAATAAGTAAATAGGTTCTGAGGATATATCCTGATTCCATTGACACATTTAGCTCACAGTATTTACTTCCTGGAACTATTGCTCCCCTTCATTAGCTAAGCTGCGAGCTCCTAGGATTTGAAGGGTTAGTTTGCTGAAAGAAAAAGTACTGATATTTGAGATTTAATGCTGAGGAACTAGTGAAGTCAGAAAAAATCCAAATGTCAGTGCTGGCTGGATTAATCACATTTTGCCAAAAAGGTCAAACCCTCTATGAACCAAAAGTCCAATAGCATAGTGAGGATTTTGTGACTCCATGCTGTACAAGTTTGCAATCCCAGTATGGTCTACTGCTGGTACAATCAGCCTCTTGTTCTTTGTTTTTCTTTTCTTGCTTCCTGGTATATGTTTTCTGTATGTACTTGGATATTACTGTTGTCATTTCTTTCTCCTTTTTTTTTTTTTCTTTTTTTGACTCTTACTGATGTCATTTCTTATTAAAGAATTCTTTATATAGCTAGGACCCCGTTGGCATTCCTTATAATTTTGTTGTTTGCTCATGCTGTTAATTGCAATCCTTTTTTCCCACATAACTAGGGATTTTGACTTTACTGAAGCCCAGATGCATAAAAATAGTAACGAAAATTTACTATGGATCCTTATATAAGACTGTGAGATACATTGGCATACAAGGATCTAGCATCTGCATGTAATTTCTGCTTGACATAGCAACTGGCAAGGAGGCCATTCACTTGATTCTTGTTAACTGGTTAAGCAGGCATGTATATATCCAATATTCCTCCACATTCTGCCATTTCAACACTCTGCTGCAAGCTCCTGTCAAATTCTGGGCTGGACTGTGACATTTTCTCTGACATCTTGTCCACAATACATAAATCTCAAACACTTGATTGTTCTGTTGGTGTCTGTGTGTTTTCGAGCATTCAACTTCAGGTTTTTATGCAGTTTCAGATTACCAAGCAAGCGGGTTTTCTTGATCATCACAGAAGTGGGTAAAGTAGGATGGTCCAGTGATCTCGCAATCATAATTTAGTTCACCTGGCTTCGCATATTTTTGCCTTAATGGGGGCAATGAAACATGAAACATTACATTATTGTAATATTAAGATTCATAGCAGCAGCAGAGTAAGTATTTCATAAATTACGTACCATTCTTGGTCAATCAGCATGGCATCAGTTAATCCAAACTCCCTCAGCTCTTCTTTTGTGTGGTGCATTAACAAGCAGTATCTGCACAAAAGCAGTTTCTCTTTTAAAGACCAAACTCACAAAAACCAGAAAAACAGATATATGTTACCTTCCGCCATAACCTCTTTCCATAACGATCATCTTGCCATTGCCAATATTGTGGAGCCCCTCAAATTGCTCTACAGTCCATTTATACCATCTCATCAAGAACACCTGCAGTGTCAGGCCGTGTGAGACGATCACCAAGTTCATGTTTGGGCTTTGCTCTCCCGGCGGCTGAAATCTTCCAATATCAATATCACTTCTTAGAGTTTCCCTAAATCCTGCAATTTAATCCACCCACTTCAGATTAGCAGAGTTTTAACAATACTACACTGCTACAATCCCCTACCTGTTATTCTATCATAAACATCTGCAGCTGATTCCCCATTTGGAAACCTGTAAAAGAATCTCCCGTATAGCTTTCTAGCAGCTTTCTGAATCTTCATTTGCTCCTGGTCCTGGAAATTTCCTTAAAGCAAAAGGCATCCATGGGATTAAGAATGATAATCTAATCTCATTTCAGTAAGAAATTTCTGTCAAATAAACATGACATACCAAAATCTTGTTCTCTCAACCGAGGTTCTTCTCTAACACCAGCAATTCTTGATTTTTCAAATGCCTTAGCCAAATTTCTCAAAGTCTCAAGTGACCTTCGATAAGGAGACACATAAAAGTAGACTTTCCAATAATCAGCTCCATCTTTTTCAATCATCCTCCTAATCTCCCTGCCGCATTCCTCTGCCTCAGCAATCCCTTGCTCTGTCAGCATCACCTTTGGATCTGCCACACGTGTGTAGACGCACTCATCCACATTGCCTTGGCTCTGCCCGTGTCGGACTAGAATTATTCTGCGTGGCCGAGGAGGTCTAGCCCTTGTTGGATTTGAAGCTAAGCTCTTTTCAGGAAAACTGGCCAAACCACTGTTGATGGGCAAGTCGGCACTTTCATGGCAGCATTTGATCATGGCGCTGGAGTTGCAGGTCTTTCGGTGTAAAACCGGAGAAAATGTAGCTTGTGGGACTGTGGCAAATAGGCCAGCCATTTTTGCTCAACTATAATAGTAAGCAAGGACTAAGAAATTTGTTAAAGGCAGACTAAGGTGACTAGTTATTCTGGGGTATATCCTTGAAGTACTAGAGGTATATGCAAATCTTGACCCTACTATGTATTTGGACGTGTGAGAAATTCTGTGGATTTTGTGAAGTGTTTTTGTGTGTTAGTGCCAGAGTTTGTATTTGGGCTTCCATAAAGTCATTAGGTTTTTATGCTTGAGTCTTTCCGGTGCCAAACGAGTGGTGTATGTGAAAGTGGGGCCGTTCTAATTCTCGTTTTGGCCGTCTGGGTTTTTCCAAGAATTCCTACACTTGTACTGAAGAAGTGATAAAAAATCAACTTACAAAAGTACACCTCTTATCATTAAATAAGATAAAAAAAATGGGTAAGAAAGAAGTGATAAAATTTTAAAAGGATTAAATTCACTTTGTTCTATGTGGTATGAGGATGATGTCAAACACCCCTTTTTATTATTTAAAATCTTCAAATATTTTTCTTAACCTCTCACACTTTTAATGAATTGATGGAAGAATTGGATGATATGACTGCAACGATTCCTTTTTTGGCCTTGTAACTATTGCAAAATTTTATAGCCTTGTGAGATCTATGTAATGCAACATGAACACCAAAATTTTTGCAACAAGAAAAAAAGCCATATCCATTCGTTTGTTAAAAAATTCTCAACTGCATTCATATGCTCGCTTCATTAGCTAAAATTCACAACAATATCAAGCAATTCTTTCAATACAAAAACTTTAAACAGTGTTTGTCAATACTCAAGCACTTATATATAGAAAATACTTTGAGGTACTTTTTAATCCAAGGCATTGTATCAGAGTTATTTTCTTATGAGATCAATTTTTGGTGTAAGAAATACTTTAAAGTGCAATTGGGATTGAATTTTGAATGATTAAACAAAACGAGGAAGATGAGCGTTGTGAGATTGAGATTTAGAATCGAGAAATCTCTGTACTTTTTAGATCTATTTATAGCAGGAACATTTTTTCTCTTCACACTGTGGTTATCAACTAAAATTGAAACACGTTAAGTCTTGTTATATTTTATCGTTTTATATTTAATTTCTTCTCTATTATTAGATTGGGGCACAACAATAGTATTGAAATAAAATGTCATAAATTGTCGAAACAACGTACTAGAATAAATACAAATAATTCCATTTGCTATTCTCCCCTATTATTTTATAGAATTCTAAGATATATAATGCAATAAAAACTAACTTGATATTAGTTTTAAATTCCTTGTACTTGTCCAACTAATGCTCCATTATACCTAGTCTTTCTTCGAATGTTTGGTTCTTCATCATTAGCTTTGTATTTTATATTGTTAGGTTTATGGTGCTTTGGTGTAATTTTTCATTGTTAAGTTAAAAGATTTTTTGATTGCTTGCAAGCTCTTGAATTTTTTCACTTCTTTGATCCATAAACTTCAAGAATGATTGTTCAATCTCTATTCCTTTGTCACATATATCTAACTCAATCCAATGCATAAATTTTCATTCATTTGGTTTCAGTAGAATAAATAAATAGTTTGTAGAATCATAAATAATAAAAAATTTATAAATGAAAAATTACTTACATTCCAATTACTACGGCTAACAAATTTTCTTTTCAAATTAATTCGAATCTATGAAGTGTGTATAGGTGCTGGTTTTTCACAATCACACCATGCTCCTCTAAAATTAGATGTGTAAGTGCTTGAGTATCATCAGCAAATATTGTTTGAAGGATTTTATATTGGAATAATTGATTGACATTGTTGTAAATTTTGGTTAATGAGGTAAGCATATGGATGAAATTAAATTAAGATCTTTTAGCAAATGAACGGAACCGACCTTTTTTTCTTTTTTTCCAAATCTCATAAGGTCAATTTGAAAATAAAAATTCGCAAAAAGAAACCTTTGTTGTCACATTATCCAATTCTTCCATTAATTCATTAATGACGTGATGTGTTCAAATGAGTGTTTGAAGATTTTGATTGTACAAGGAGATAATTGACACCACTCCATAATACAGGGAATAAAATGAATTTAATCAGTTTCAAAAAGATCTGAAAGAATTCAAAATATGAAGAACAATAATTCTTATTTTAAATAGAAATCGTAAAAAGAATAATATTTGACAAATATCTAAACAATGCAATTTCTTATGAATATAATTCTAACTTATGTCAGACATGTAGCGCCCCTACTCGGGATAGCACCTAAGCTGAGGCACCACTCTGATTCAGACTTAAATCTCATACATAGTTCTAACAATAGGCCCATCAGAAATTTTTTCCAAAATTTTCAAAGATAGCAACAAGCTTCAACCTAAGCACGGCTTACAAAAGTACAAATTTCAAACCATCACAAGTTCCTCATTCATCGTTTCATACCTACTACTATTCATAAGTTCAAGCTAGACATCTCACAACATCTCCATGTTTTCACTAAACATAAAAGTGATCCATACACAAGTTTAAGCACCTATTCTATTATAAAACATATTTACATCCTTCCAAGCCTGAAGTACAAAATCATCACCAAAACCTATCTGAAAATGTCAAGAGATATTAGGGGTATGTCCAAAGACTTAGTGAGGGATAACTTAAGAATAACAGAAGAGATCTATCGAGGAAGGTTCAACTCAACAGATCATCAATTCAATATACAGAACATGACAGATTCATAATCAAACAATAAACATAGCAAAACAGGAAACGTTCCTGCCTTGTTGCTCTAAGACAGATTTCAAACATACAAAATTCAAATAGGCAAAACAAACCCAAAGCGTATGCATTCCAAGAAAACTACAGACATGCATTGCAGAATCACCTTATTCCAGTCAAACAAACAGTTTACCTAAGCATAATAGCTTGGTATATGGCGGATGCCCATACGAACCGTATAGCGCAGCGCTGATACCTAGGGGAGAGTCCCTAGCGTACTGCCGACACCCAGGGGAAAGTCCTTAGCGTACCTCACATAACCAAACATTTCGCCTGGATTGGCCCTCGGCTCACATTTTCTCCGTACGCATAACAGAATTCACAACTATTTGTATAGATGCCCAGGGGAAAGTCCCTAGCGCACTGTCGGTTCCCAAAACAAAACAGTACAGAACATAACAGAACAAAAATGCCGTTAAAGCAACATGATAGCAACTAACAGATTTAGATAAGCCAACATGGCCAAATAAAGCTGAATAGATAAACAAATATGCTGGCGAGGTAATAGAGAATGATACAGATCGGTACAGATATGAGACAAATAGACAGACAACTAAGATACAGATAACAAATAAGGTTTTGGGTGCCAGAACAGACAGAAATAGAATCGATATCAACGATAACCCTCACAGGGGTGTTCAAATAAGATAACAGATAGCAAATCAAAATTCCAACACATTTCAGATTTCAAACAAATAGAGTACGGTACAAAAATAGAAAACCCACACAGGGGGTTATCACAATAACAGATAATTAGGAAATGTGCCAGATTGATAGACCCTCCCAGGGTTTAACAATTAACGAATAGTTGTAACCAAAATAATAACCTAAAGTGGGAGACCCTCACCTCTTTTAGTTTCAGCAAAACAACCACAGCCCACAATCTACTGGCGATAGAACCCACTTCTTCATCACCTAGTCAAAAGAATATTTCCAAAGTCAAATTCCTATTCGACTCTAGTGACCTTCTAGAATTGCATCATAAGTACTCTAACATTGCTAACTTATTAATCAATATGATGATATAGGCTCAATAGATAGTATCTACACAAAGTACTCTAGTAAATCGATTATTCTAGAATTTATCAAGATGTTCCATATCAGTCCCATAAATAACATGATATCTCAGTCTTAACTACAAAGTCGTATCATATCATTATCCTAATCAATCCATACCAAATAATCCAATCTCTACAATTAATTATTCTTAGCCAAATGCCACTTAGTCTCATTATATAATTCTTAATACAATTATTAAATCCACTTTTGGCATTTTGCATGATGTGTCTGGGTCCACTATTCAATATTCCTTGCATGGGAACCTTGCATCTTGCACCTCTATATATACATATCAATTATCCATATCATCGATGTTGGCACGAAATACAAAGTCTCCAAAGGTAAGGTATACGATATATATATACATATACATATATATATCAAGTACAACTAATTAAATCCAAGTTTGCCACCGGAGTTTCAAAACCACAAATTGATGACACAGGTGCGTTCGTTGCGTCAAGGAGGTGAAACTGCCTCTCCACCGCCGTTGTTCGCCGCCGCTGAAGAATCTCAACACTACTACCAATCTGCTCCTCTCGGCTCTTGAATCCAATGTTGCCTTCGGTTTTCACGACTTGTAGCACCCTCTATCGAGCTCAAAAGCCTTCAAAATGGGTTTTCTCCGCCGCGCTTCAATCATCATTTTCTGTCACTGCTACTGCTTTTCACTGCCATGCAATGCCTCCATGGTGTTCTCCCTGTCGAGTACTACCGAAACCACCCCTTGGGGTCGAGTTGGTCACCAAGGGAAACCCACTTGCCCGCCGTGAAGTTGTTCTCGGTTCTCTCTCTCGGTGGCTTGCCGGAGTGAGGTTCAGCTGTTCATGGTGGTGTTCGAGTGTGGCCAGAGGTATGGGGAGTGTTTTGGTTGGTTTGTTTTGGTGAAACGAGGTCGCCGGAGGAAGATCGGGGGGGGGGGGGGATGGTGCTCGCGGGTGGAGGAGAAAAGGAAGAACAAAGGAAAAGAAAATGAAGACTCCAAGTGGTCTGCAAGCTTTTTTCAAAATCCAATTTTGCCATTTTGCAATTGGGCTCCAAGATTTCCAATCAGCCCTATTTAGATCCTAGAGATTGTTAAAATTTATAATTTTAACCCTGTTGAGCAACACCCTTCCATGCAAACCCCAACATTTTCAAAAAGTGTTCAATCAAGTTTTGATAAATTTCAGATTGACCCCCAACTTTTAAAATTTCTAAAAATTAAAATTTTCTTATTAACAAGTTGACCACCAAAATTTAATAAAATAATAAATTAGCAACTATAACATACGATTCATGAAATTTAAATATATTAAAATTAAATTCTATAAATTATGAAATTTTTGGGGTGTTACAAGACAAATCTAAAAACTTGAGTTTTTCTAAAACCCACTAAAAATTATAAAACTTGAAGTATTTGATATGCGGCAAAATATATGATAAAATAATGAGATAAAAAATATTATAAATAAATAAATAGAATAAAATTAGAAAAATATTCAAATGGGATGATAGCAGCTAGGGGTGGCAATTTAGATGGGTTGAATAGGTTGGAATTAGGTTGAAACAGATGTATTACATAAATTTGCCTAACCCAAACCCAACCCATTTAATTTTCAACCTAATAAGCTATTAAGCTCAAATTCCAAACCAACTTGAACTAAATTAGGTTAATCTAGGCCAACTTGATTTTTGGAATGGGTCGAGCCACTAACCTGCAACTCACCTAGACCCGGCAAAAAATTATCCAAACCCACGGGTACCCAAGAAAATATGGGTAATGGGCCTCATTTTCTGTACCCAATAAAATGCGGATAATTTTACCTGCCGTCTAATTACCTACCGCTTTTTGGCCCAACCCACGGGTACCCGCGGGAACTCGTGAATAATTATTTATATTTTAATTTTTAATTTTTCTCTAATTTTTGCAACTATTTTGGAAGGTGTAACATTTTTTTTTGTTAATAATATCAACAATATTTAAGTGGTGTTTAAATTTTTAGTTCAAAAAACTTTTGACATATAATGAAATTTAAATTTAAACTTCGAAATGTAATATAACTTAAATTTAATATATGTTTAAATATTTAAGTCGTAGTTTTCAAACCAAAACATTTGACATGCTTTCAAATATTTGTTCAATATAATATTTAAAATTGTAGCCTCTTTTATTAATTTTATTTAGGTAACAACTAACATTTAAATAATATTATGTAAATTAAAAAAAAACACTAATTTTTCTTTAAATAAAAAAAATAGTACGGGTACCCGTGGGTTACCCATTACCTATAGTCACTGGTAATGGGTCTACTATCTCGTACCCAATAAAAAACAGGTAATTTTACCTGCGGGTAAATTTACCAAACTCATTCTTACCCGCTCTTGGGTTACTCGCGGGTACCCATTTGCCAGGTCTAAACCCACCTAACCTACTTACGAAGAGCATTTTAAAAATAAAATATCTTTATAAAATGTAAACAATATTCATGTTTATTTAGTTTTTTGAAATACATTTTTCTTTCTTTTGAACTATTTAAGATAAAGAGGTATGTAATTACAATTCAAATCATATGCATTATTAGCTTTAATATCTAAACTTAATTGCGAAAGATGATTATATAGTCAATTAATCTTATATCAATTACTCTTCAATATTCTTTAAATACATGTACTAATTTAATTGTATAACACAATCGCATAAATAATGTTATATATACTTGTAATAGATTGTTTTATTGTTAATCCCATTCCATCTTCTTGCCAAGTCAATACTGATTTAATAAGACTTGGTATAAAATTAGACAATGTTTATGAAGTAAATAGACAACAAAAGAATGTATTTCAATTATTTGTTCTTTTTTGTTATGTGGGTTAGGTTGGGTTGAATTGATAAGTCGCCCAAAATATAGTTTAGCGTTGAGCAGGTCAACCCGTGACCTGGTCTAAACCCACCCAATTCTCTTTAATTGTCTTTATAATTGATCCAATTTTAATCCAATACAATAAGTCTCAACCTAAACCCTTGGATCAAAAATGGTCACCCCAAATGGCAGCCCCTCAAGACAATAATGATGAGAGAAAGTTACCCACAACGCACAACCACTTCCAGCAGACAAGTGCATGACTAATTCAAGCCAAACAAGATGGAGTATACAGATAATTCAAAAGAAAGAACTTAATTTCATACATAGGGGAAGAATAGCAATCTTTCTGCCACTCATGTGGGAAAAAACACGGAACTTGATCGTGGAATAAGTACAGTAAGAGCTACAGTCTGGAGACACCAAATGATCCCACAAGGAAGCACTTGTTTGGGATTTCTAGCTGATAATTGCTTACTTTCACTACTGCAACCTAGCAAAATTCTGGATTAGCCTAGTATATCACATGTGCTTACTACTAGAAATGCCAGAATCGATATGTTTAAGAAATAGCCACATATTAAGAGGGTGTTTGGCTAAACTTTTTTAAAACATCTTATAAGCTTCTACATCTTATAAGATATTTTTGGAGCTTATAAGATGTTAGATCTCATTTTCAAAATAAGTTGTTGAAGTGTTTGGATAAAATAAGATCTTGAAGCTTATAAGATGTTAATAATGGTAATTTTGTAATTAAAATGATAAAAAATGAAGGAACTTGTTAAGATTTTAAAAATAAGTTAGGGTCTCCTTACTTTTTTAAAAAGAGCTTATAAGTCCATAATATCTTATTTTAGGATTTTATAAGTTCTTTTTTTAAAAAAATTACCAAACATTTTTTATCAACTTATAAGCTCTTAAACATCTTATAAGATGTTTTAAAAAGCTTATAAGCTCACCCAAACACCCTCTAAGTCAAAAATGGACTTGTAGTATTCTATTGTCAATATAATCAGGAAGGAGCAGGGGCTTTACTCCTTCTTGCCTGGAAAGGTCATTGAGATGATGATAAGCATTGAAAGCAACTTCAGAGAGAGGCATACCGAGATTTCCCCCAAGAATATTTTAATGGTCAAATGGCTAGGCATTTATTTCCTAGATTATTTGAAATGATGTTAATGGAGAAAGACTCAAAGGGAATACAAATATAAACCTTAGAAAGGCATGACACGGGATCAATCTACAGACAGAAGCCTTAAAAAGGTTGCACTAGTTATAGAGAAATGCAAAAGATGGTGCACTTGTAAAAGAAAAAATAGATTATGCATGAACAGATAAACAAACGCATCAAGCCAAAGTGGCTACATTAGATTTTTCCTTAGTTCTAGTGACAGCCAAAACCCTACAAATGCACCTTGGAAGAACTTCTGCAGCAAAATCCAATTCAAGCGCCATGGCCTTTCCCTAAATTCAAGAGGAGGAATTACAAGTTCGTTAATAAGAAATGATCTTAAGCAATATGAAGATGATAAACAAAGGGAATTTCATTGCTCTTAGATGGAAGAAAGAACATGCTCATGGATAGAAATGTATATAATATCCAGTATAAATATGTCACTCTTTGTGAATGGTATCTAAGAGCATTAACTATAGCTTACATATTGTAATATAGATGCTAGTCCACAGTTTTCCAAAGAAACTCCTGAGGTAACAACTATTAGATCTACCTCATCAAGTAGCTTTTGGCCAAAGCAACCAAGAATTGTCTTGAAATTACCATCTTTTGGCATTTAAAATATTTTGCTGTAGTTATTAGTAAACTAACATATATCAAGATATACAAAAGCAAAAGCTAATATCTTTAAAATAAGAAAAGACAAAAATAAATCTACTACATCCCTTCAGCCCTTCGGCCGTTTCAATATTTCATTTTGGTCAAAGGCTAAAACTGAAGCACCTCTAGCAATAGCAAGTTTTGTTGTAGGAATCCTAGATCTTCCCAAGCTTATAATTTAGAATTCAAAAGTATACTTGAAGTAAACATTCTAATTGTAGTTTAACTATAATTTCCATTCCACATAGACTTGCTTAATGAGAATGAAAGGAAATTTGCCTTCAAATCTATTTAGGTTGTACCCCAAATCTACTCATATCTACTTTAAGAGGGGAAAGAAGTCATTTTTGTTTGTTGTAGATGAAAGAAGGTTGAAAAATGAAGAACCGAGGGGAAGGGGAGGGAGATAGATTGAAAAAAGCTAAAAAAGGAGCTAGATTGTTTTGCCCAATTTTTTGCCGTTATCATTTAACGGAACAATTGACGGCGGAATAACATTAGACTAAATTATGAGAGGTTGATAACACAATGCGAAACTACTTAAAACACAGGGACGCAAATTGAATTAGTGGCAAATTTAGGGGACCAAAATTAAAATTATCCCACAAAAATTACGTCGAGCCAGACATATAAGAATCTAGACTATCTAAAAATACATGTGTTTGCAGTTCTATATTATGTATCTAGGGTCCAAGTAGTTTGGATCTTCTATTTTATTTCATGTTTCATCTTCTATTTTACTCTATAAATATGTGGTGAGTGTATTAAATATTTTTTTTAATAAAAATAATTAATTAAAAATTAAATAAACTTAACATATATTTATTAAACTAAAATAAAAATTGAAACAAGAAATGAAATAAACCATCACCGAGAGTGCAAGAGGACTAAGATCTCGTAGGGATGGCAATGGGACGGCTTTGTCAAAACCCAAGACCCACCCTATTGAGATTTTTAAGGACTTATGACCCACCCCCAAACCCAAATCTTAACGAATTGGACCCGTTAGACCCATTTTATATGTTTAAAAATTAAAGAATTTTTTTTTTTTTGAAAAAATAATACCATAACTTTCTAAATAAGAGAAATAATATTATAACAAAAAAATAATTATTTAAATTTTTATATATACATATTTTTGTTCTTGAAAAATTATAAATTGCAAAATTATTGCTATTTTGATATACAAATTCAATGTATAAACTATTTGTGATGACAATATTATTGCTTTTATATAAAATATATATGTGATATGCATATTTTTCAAACATATATAAATATATATTATATAAATAAATTCATAATAAATAAAATTAGTATTTATAATATTCTAACGGGATGAATTTGGAGCGGGTTCAAATATAAAAATTAAAATCCAAGGCCCACATCAAACCCATTTATAGTTTTAAAACTGACCCAAATGGAACAAAACTGGGACAGGCCCGGGTTTTACCCCCGGCCGATTACCATCCCTAAATTCTTTCGTCCTTATAAGGCACCGATGCCCTTTCAACTACCTCCACTTCAACAAACTCATGGCTAGGAAAAACAAATGCAAATGGTAGGTAAAGAACCTTCGCTTGTTAGTTAGGGTTAAGCTTTTCTTGATCCAAGTAAAGGTAAACTTGGTTTTAGGATTTTAGCGAAAATAAAAAGTACTACAAAAATGATATTCTTTTGTTCAATTTTAATAGACAATGCGAAGGAAATTTGTGTGTGAACATACTATCACAAATATTTATTGAGTTTTATACTCTTTCCACATATTTTATTACGACACTTAACAATGTATAAACCTATTTAAAATTGATTAATTTGTTCAAGAAAATGATATATATATATATATATTAAATTGTCATCCTTTTCTTTTCTTAACATATATATGTAGAAATTTTAAACTTGAGACCGCGGATACAAATGATTTAATTCAACTCGAGAGATTCACGAATTGAGTTTGAACTTGATCTTCATCTTGAGCAAATCTTGAGCCGTTCATATTTGAACTTGAGACTCACAAACAACTATACAAACTTAATATTTTTTTTATTTTATTAACATATATTACTACTAATATATCTAAATTTATGATGGCATGCAATTTTTTGTGAATATATGTATGATGATCTATAATATTTATGATGAATTAATGAATATTAACTTTATAAATTTGGGTCTTGAATTTTTTACAATTTATGAATGAGTTCTACCTCAAATTCAAGATCGAACTTGACTTGAACTTGTAATTGTCTATAATTCATTTAAAAAATTAAATTTAATCAAATTAATTTAAATTGAATTTAAATTTTTATTAAGTTAAGCTCGAGTTCGAGTATAAATTTTTTTTTCAAACTTGACTCAGTTCAATTGTGCTCCTACTTGAGATGTAGCATAGTGGGCTGGGCTCGACTCAGTTGGCCAATGACACTCCGTCCAATGCCAATGTATCGTCTAAAGACGGGTCGATCTAACCCACAGCAGAGAGGCTAGAAGAAGGCCACGTTAGCATTTAAAGGGTCCTTCACCCTTGTTACTTAATAATACTATGCAAGTTCAATATTGAAATCGGCCATTTGGATCATTTGCCAATCGAGCTCCAGTTGGAATTTAGGGTACGGTTGGTTGAAATTTCAAGTTATTTTATGATTATTTATTATGTGATGATATGTGTAATTTTTTATTATTGTGGTATAGTTTAATTTGCATAATTATATATATATATATATATTTCCACATGGTTGTTGAACATAACGACCCAAGCAATGGATAAATAAATTCATAGGAGTGTCCAATTTATTTATTCCTCATTTTACACACAAGAAGAGGGTCAAAGGAAAATCTGCGAGTTTAAATATTTATAAGTCTTAATTTCTTGAAAATAATAATTTTCGAAGATTATTTTTAGTTGTTTTTATAATGTCCTAATGATTATTAATAATGATAACTTAATATAGTTTTTATTACTATAAAATTTGTGGTTATCATAATTATAATGAAACAAAAATATCACTAAATATTTCTAGATCATTGTTTTAAAATAACAAAATGTCTCATGCTTTCACGATATCTATACTAAAGTATGAGGGGTTTAGTGGTGTGTCATTTACAAGTTAATAAAATCAACCCCATTTCAAAGAATGATGACAAGGTAGTCTTCTTTTATTTTCTTCCCTCTATCTTTTTCCTTCCTATTATTTACTTTTTCTCTACTTTCTTCTATTACTTTATATTATCTTAATTTTTCCTTCTATTTATCCTAGAAATTAAAATAAATATACTGAAAATATTAAAATGATATATTAATATATAAAAGAATAATTGATTATTTTATTTATTTTAACACTAAAATTTTTTTAGCACACACATCGAGATCGAGTTGCCAAAATTGCTTCTTCTTTTTTTTTTTATCTTTTTTTTTTTTTTATTTTGCGAAAATTTCTAAGTTTATACAGTATTCTAATAAAGACATAACACAATAAGTGTATATACTTCTATAATATGATTGATTCAGAATTTAAGTAAAATGATGAATCTCAAAATAAATTAATTGCAAAATTTGAAGGGCATGTAATAGGAGTTTTGTCTTTTGACCTTTTACATAACAAACAAAAGGGTTTCGATTATTCAGAGGTTGGTAATACAGGAAAAGCACAAACTCAAACGATTGCAATTAGATTATCAGTCACCATGATAACATATTTTTCTAGGCAATTTCTTAGAGAGCTGGATTCGTTCTTTTTACCATATTATTGTTTTTAATATGATTACAACCCCTTCACGATATTGTTGGATTAATTCTCCATTATTCTTTTTTTTTTTTTTAATTGAGTTGTAATAACAGAAATTATATAAGTTCATATAGCAATTTATATAATTAATGATCCAAAAAGTTAACAAGTCGAATAATTAATTTAGTAATAGCTACAACGAGGTCAGTTATAATTGTTGGTTTGATTGAAATGATGGAGAAATCCATACTATGATTAAAAAATGCCTCTTTTGTCTGTTGATGTTGCAAGAAATGATGCCAGTACATTTATCACATGTCGAAAGGTCGATCGGTGATAGGGACTCGAGTGGGTATTTACTGGACTACTAGTAGAGAGAGAATCATGAGTTCTATAGATAGTGAGACATGTTATATATAGAGAAAGGTAAGAGGCAAATCTCTCTAGAAGATGGTGTAAGCATTAAATGAGGGGGGTTTTATAGTGATGGTTGAGTTGGCCAAGCACTATTTGCCTGACATGGCAATGATCCCAGGTGGACATGTGGTAAGATTGGAGGGGTAGGATTGCTTTAGATTTTGGATAAGAGTCAGTTGTCGGGTCTACCCATATAAGAGGAACGCGAATCCCTTGGCATTTCTGCGAAATTAATTAAAGGCAAGTGTATTTTAGTCTTTTAGAAATTCATTCCTTATCATTAATCCCCCCAACTTCATTATTTATGAGGAAGTAACTCATAAATGAGGAAGTTGATCAATGCCGTTGAATTCTAACAGTCTCTTCCTCTGATCTGTTGGATCTTTGTCGATTCGCTTCATTTCCTCTGGATTTGTCACAAGTTTTGAGGATATGCTCTCTAATCTCTATAAATGGCATCCCCTGGTCCCATTCTTCCTTTTATTTCTTTATTTTCAAGGTCAGAGCTCACATTGAATTTTCAACCTATCGACCTCTTGCTCCTATCTCTTCCCAGTGTTGGGCATGTTTGCTAGTAAGTAGGTATCAATTTATTTTTATCCATTTTAATTTTATTCCTTTATTCATTCGTTATTATGTTTGTTGCTCCATGGCCAAATGTTTTTCTTCTACTTCTTCATCAAGCGATAGTGGTCGAAGCTCTCAGTTGAGCTCTTTGACCTTCGACCAGGGCAATCAGAGTGTAGATCTCTTACCCTAGGGACTTCTGCACCTTTATTCTTTGTAGATCCCAATGACCCGGACGACCCTTTAAATGCCCCTAGTAAAATAGGTCCTAAATTCTTTTCTTCTCTTCGAAGCAAATTATTTATCCTCGACAGCTATGAGATAATAATGCCTCAAGTTGGGTAGAAAATGTATCAACCTCCACCTAACTACTTGGCTTTTTACATCCCAGTGTTAGAGGCAAGGCTACGGTTCCCTATAGCAGAACCAGTAGCTAACATATTATGATCCTAGGTGCTTGTCCGACCCAGCTAGTTCCCAATTCTACTCGTAATATCTTAGGTTTTATTATTATTATGCGTTACTTCAATGTTGAACCTTCTTTTGTCAAAATTTGGTACCTTTTCCATTTCAACCCTTCTACTCGCTTGGGAGATTGGGGTTTTTATTATATAACTACCTGTTAGAGTTTTAAGTTTCTAACTAATCTTCTGAGCTCTACTAGTTCTTGGTGCAATAAGTGGTTTTATGTGGAAGCTCTCCCACACAGTCCTTGGAATGTTCCTCGTGAATGGTGGGACAACAAGCTGACCTTCTTATCCGATGAAGAGCCATCTTGGTTCAAAGGTTTTGTCAAAGAGCATCTAATCGTTTAATGGTTTGACTTCCAAGGGCTTTTTAGCGAAGAAATGCTTAAGCTAGTCGACATTTTTTCTGCTAGGCTTCAACCCAAAAGAAGACTTGGTAATTTTTATTTATTTCTTCTAATTTCAATGACTATGAATTTGATGAAACAAAAGAAAGTAGAGGTCATGGCTACCAAGAAATGCAAGCTAGGCGAAAGGACGTATGAGCCCGATGAGGGTTTAGGACTTGTTGTGCCATCTGATAACACCAATTTATTGTCGATTGGTGCTACTTCCCAACATGCCTAGGGTATTGACCTTCCTCCTATGGCACCTACTCTTCTTAGGTCGGTCTCGTTGACCGTCGACGAAGCGGCTAGGGCCTGCACAAATAACATAGCCGACCGAGTTATTTGATGAGGAAGGTGATCTAACTGTTTAGCGTGAACTTTCCTCCAAACCTAGCGAGTTTGTTCCTACTTCAACTACTGCTAAAGGCAAGGAGAAAGTGCTCGCGGGTTTCCTTGGATAATTGTTTGACCCATTTGAGTGGTCGCACCATTTGTTTGAAACATCGTCAGACAAAAGAGGTCTTTACTGGTCCCGAAGTTGCATCCACACCCACGGTTGATGAGAGTGCCCTAGAGGGGGTCTGACAACTAACTAAGAGGCTAGAAGTCCTTCGATTTTATGCTCATCAAAGAGCTTCCCTACCTCAACCGGTAGTTAATCCTTCCGCTATTTTGACAAGTGAAATGGTAGAAGGGTCCTACGACCTTTACAGCAACTACATATAGGAAAGGGATCAAGCATTTTTTATGTCAAGACTTTTTTCTTCATCAAGGAACATCTAGCTCATAATTTAATGTAGGTAGCTTAATTTCTTTCCAATTTAATTTTTGTTCTCATCTATTAGTTTGAAACTTTATCTTGTTTCTCTTTGTGTCTAGGCCATAGCTTTCGCAAGACAATTAGCTCTCCAATGCATTTTGCTAGAAAATGAGGTTGCTAAACTTCGATATGATCTTTCTAATAGTCTGCAACGAGCTGCCAACCTATCTTCTCAATTTCATTCAGAGAAAAAGAAACAGTTCAAAGCAGGTCGTCAGAAAGGTTTCAACGAGTTTCAACAATGGTTAATTTCTAAGGACAAGTTTCGAAAGGCGTGCCACAATGGAGTTCAGGACTTTATGCAATTTTAAGTTTCCAAATTGGCAGTCGCGCGTAAAGTTAGCACGGAAGGTCTTGATAATTTTTATAGGTGTCAGAATCAACTTGAGAAGTTAGGTGGTTTGAAATAAGATTTCAACCTTGACCTCCTTGACCCCAGCAAAATAGATGACCTTGGTGATTACCTAAACGTTCCCTTTCCCGATTTGTCAAAAGACGAATTTGGGTAAATATTCAAGGAGTTGGCCAATCTTGGAGATGAAACATCTAGTGCCAATTTGGCATCGTGGGCTATTGAAGTACCCTTTTAGTTTTCTTAAGTTAGGCTCATTAAATGTTTTTGTGTAGTTTTTAATATTTTTGCAGTGTTGCGACCTAGTATTGGACTTTGTTTTAGCATAGTTGTAAGCTTACTGGTCACGCCCTTAAGATCAAAGTTCTTATTCGTGCTTGTAATCACTTTTTTTTTATAAGGTCTTTTACAGACCTTATTTTTATCAATGAATTTCCTTACATTATTTATTCTTGCTTGCCTTCGACCTTTTTCATGTCTTAATGTTGGGCTTGTCTCATTATCTTTCTTAGATTTGTTCTACATCTTTTTTTGGTTACTACTCGAGTCCATTACTTGCATTAACCACAAATCAAAAAGATATAAGCAAGATAGAGGTGATAACATGGATAATTTATCATAAAAGATAGTTACATGTTACAACATACAAAAGATAAGTAAGAACAAAGGTCTGTCGAGATTGCCTTTACACATAGAATTTCTTCAAGTTCTATATTCCCCATGGTTGTGGAAGGTCCTTCCCATTAAGTGCTTGCAATTTGTAAAGTTCATTCTTCGTCACCTTTACGACCTTGAATGGTCTTTCCCAGTTTGGGTCTAACTTGCCAACGTGTTTTGAAACTTCAACTTTCTTCAAGACCAAGTCCCCTACCTCAAGGCTTCTAACTTTCACATTTTTGTTGTAATTCCTTTCTATCTATCTTTTCTACAATAGGATTCATCTTGCTGTGATAGCCCTTGCTTCCTCAATGACATCTAGATCGAAAGCTCGTTCCTCGGTATTTTCTTGCTGGTTGATCTCTTGAACTCAAAAGGTCTTTATTCCAATTTCTGTTGGGATCACCGCCTCCGACCTATAGACCATGTGGAGAGGTATCTTTTCAGTTGAAGTTCTTATGGTCCTTCTATAGGCCCATAATACACCTGGGAGTTCATCTAACCATGCTCCTTTTGCACTAGCCAACCTCCTTTCCAGGTTATCCAAAAGAGTTTTATTGGTCACTTCAATTTGACCATTAGCTTGAGGATGCCTCGTTAATGTGACATTTTGTTGTATTTTCATCTCTTTACACCATTCCAAGATCTTTTTCCCTTTGAACAATGTGCTACTATATAATATGAGAGCTCAGGGAATCCCAAAGCAACACACTATGTTTTTCAAAAGGAAGTTCATGAGTTCTATTTCTGATATTTTGACTACTTCTGTTTCGACCCACTTACTGAAATACTCAACTGCAACAATAGCATATTTTTTTTTCTATCCTTTCGCTAGGGAAAAAGGTCCTACGATGTCTATCCCCCATAGATCGAAAGGGTATGAGATCTTTATTAGCTTAATCTCCGCTCCTGATTTGAGAATTAGATTAGCATATAGTTGACATTCTCGACATTTTCTGGCGAACTTGGTAGCACCTTTCACCAATGTGGGCCAAAAATATCCTTGTCTAATAATTTTCTAAGTTCGCACACGACCCTCTAAGTGGTTTCCACAACTACCTTCATGTATCTCTCTCATGACGTATTCTACTTGGTCCGTGTCTAGACATCACAAAAGTGGTCTACTGATTGACCTCCTCTACAATTCTCCTTTCCATATTGCAAACCTTGGTACTTACCTTTGTGCCTTTCTTCCTGCTTTTGGATCTGTCGCGAGGTTCTCACCTTTTAGATATGTCATTATCTCCCTTTTCTAATCATCCTGCTTAGAGTTTGTCAGTCCAACGACCATGACCTCTTTTTGTTCTCAATCTACTGATCATGTTGGTGAATTATGACAATGAATGCACTTTTACATTTTTTGACCTTGGTATATGCACTAACTGAAATCCCACTATTTGATCTATTAAGCCCCTTACCTTTTGTAAATATTTTTTTCATCTTCTCGTCCTTGGTCTCATACGCCTCATCGAATTGGTTGGCAATTAACTGTGAGTCAGTGTATATGATGAGGTCTTTGATCTCCAATTCTAATGCCATCTTAAGTGCAGCTATCACAGTTCCGCACTCTACTTTATTGTTAGTCACTTGAAATTGAAGCTTCAAAGCAAAGTCCAATTCATCTACTTGTGGATTCCGGAACCAGATTCCAGCTCCACCTCTCCGAGTCATCGATAATCCATCCACATACACAAACCATCAATTGGGCATGAGGGAGTTCACCTCTAAACGGTCTTTTTCTATCTTCTTCTCTCCTATTTTTGTTAAGAAGTCAGCTAGCACATGCACCTTCGTCACTGTTATACTTTGGAACTCGCTAGAAAATTTACTTAATTCCACTGCCCATTTCACCAATCTCCCTAATAGGTTGGGCTTCTGTAGTATTTCCCTTAGGGGTTGGTTCATCAAGACCACTATATGATGGGCCTGAAAATAGGGTCTCAATTTCCTTACAGACATAACTAATGCTAAGACAAATTTTTCAATCTCACTGTATCTTTTTTCAGCACCTTGCAATATTTTACTTATGTAATATATCGGCTTGTGATACTTCCCAACCGCCTTGGTTGTTATCAAGCTAATGACCTCTTCTGTCACGGCCATATACAAGTACAAAGTCTCCCATGTTATGGGTTTCTCTGATGGAGGTGATGAGATGATATATCTCTTTAACTCATGAAATTCTCGTTCATATTCTTCAGTCCATTTGAAATCTCTAATATTTCTCAATGTCTTGAAGAGTGGTAGGCTCTTTTTAGCTAAGCGCTCAATGAACTTTCCTAATGCAACTATTCAACCTGTCATATGTTGAACTTCTCTTGCATTATTAGGTGATGGCATTTTCAAAATGGCTTTCTATCTTTTCTAGATTAGTTTCTATCCATCATTCAGTGACCATATATCCTAATAACTTTCCACCCCTGACTCCGAAGGTGCATTTTGAGGGGTCTAGCTTCAAAAAATACTAATGCATAATGCTGAAGGCATCCCTTAAATGTTCTATGTGCTCCTCCTCCTTCATATTTTTTACCAACATGTTATCCACGTAGACCTCCATAGTTCGACCTATTTATTTTTAGAACATCTTGTTGACCAATCTTTGATAAGTTGCACTAGCATTTTTTGATCCAAAAGGCATGAATCGATAGCAGTATACTGTATTTTCGACCACAAAGGCTATTTTATCCATGTCTTTGCAAGCTATATGTATTGATGGTATCCTTAATGTATATCTATCATGCTTAAGAGCGTGCACCCAGATGCTAAATCCACCAATGCATCTATTATGGGTAGAGGATACAGATATTTAGGGCACACCTTGCTGAGATCGATGTAACTTTTACACATTCTCTATTTTCCCCCTAGCTTAGAAACCACAATGACATTGGATAACCACTTTGTGAATTGTACCTTCACTATGAAACCTACCTCTAGTAACTTTCTCACCGCTTCTTCGATGATCCTATTTCTTTTCGCTCTAAAGTTTCACTTCTTTTGTCGAACAGGTCGAACATTGGGGTCTACATCCAGCCTATGGACCATCACTTAGGATCTATCCCCTTGAAATCTGATAGTCCCTATGCAAATACATCCATGCTCTCCTTAAGGAATTCGATCATCTTCATTTCCAGACTTGGGCTCATTTCAGAACTTATCTTTGTAGTTTTCCCTAAGTTTCCTTGATGCAACTCTATTTGTTTATGATTAGATGGTTCAACCCTTCTTTTCTTACTGTTCTCTTGC
Organism: Jacaranda mimosifolia; assembly: GCA_018894105.1. NCBI lineage: Eukaryota > Viridiplantae > Streptophyta > Magnoliopsida > Lamiales > Bignoniaceae > Jacaranda > Jacaranda mimosifolia. Next base: position 34,510,143 of record CM032119.1, read on the forward strand.
TCTAAGCTTGTAGGCAACTCCATTACCCTACCCATTTCCGGCTTTATGATTTTGTTCTCCTTCGATTTAGGCTTGGTTAAGGATACATTGCACCACAGCTTTCTGATCGTACCTCACTTCCTCCATATCGGCTTTGGTTGGGAATTTTGTTTTCAAATAATATATTGACACAACCACTTGGAACTGATTGAGTCCTAGCCTCTCTAGTATCACGTTGTATGCAAACAGGCAATCAACCATGAGGTATTTTAGCATCATGGTTCTTTTCTTAGGCTCTGTGCCCAACGAAGTGGGAAGGTCGACTATCCCCAGTGGCATGACTTCTGATCCTCCAAAACCTACCAGAGGATTGTTAATTGGTTTTATGGTTGTGACATCTAAATCCATCATTTTCAGTGTGCTGAGGAAAATTATATCTAGGGGTTGTTCTCTACCCAATGCTAATGCTAATGCCAATGGGCCTTTTTTCAGACCATGGATTAATATGCTAACCATCATCTCCATGTTAAGGTTAGGCACCTCTAGGACTTCATTATTAAAGCGGCTCTTGAAAGCCCGAAAGGTATCTACCTTCTGTCATATAGTGAATAGGTATGTAGCTGGCCTCTTGGATTTCTTCTCGCTGGCAAAATGATATAAATTTTTTTGACATAATTGGTCGTACATCATCACTGTTCCCATAGGTAAAGATGTGAACCATTCTTATGTTCGTCCATATAATGTGGTAATGAGTATTCTCAGAAGGTCGTGAATTTTAAACCCTATTGGAACTGTTTCCATTAAGATGTCGGTACTAAAGAGAGAACCTCTCTTTTGCAAAGTGGATCCCTGTTGTTCTCCTTTCTTAATTTCTTCCCATTTTCGACTTAATTGTTCCACTTGGTCACTGATTTCTCGCACTTCTGTTTGTGTTTTCACTTTAGACTGCCATTCGATCGACCCCATTCCTCTATATCGTTGTATACTCGTCGCCTCATCTTCTTCCCACTTCTGGTAACTTTTATCTTCTCCCGAATCTTCTTCCCCTCTAACCATATCTTTCCTCTTTACTTGCTCCAAGGGCTCCTACTAGAACAATTGCCTTAGAAAATGAGATTTTGGTGCCAACACCGCACTTGCTAATCTTTTATTTATAACGTTATTCTTCACTGCCTCTATCAAAGCCGTTAGTTATTCCTACCACAGGTTTAGGTCGAGGCATAGGAGGTATATGCTGCAATGACGGTGAACTGATCCCTATCTCTAGTGTTTCCATGTTCTTACTTGGCATCGCCGCCACAACACTCAATCTAGCTCAAGGTTCAAAACACTCAACTCTTCCCACAGATGGAGCCTATTGATGTCACAAGAAATGACGTCGATATATTTGTTAGAGGTCGAAAGGTCGACTGGTGATAGGGGCTTGGGTGAGTGTTTATTGGACTGTCAGCAGAGAAAGATTCGTGAGTTCTATAGATCATGAGGTAGGTTACATAAGGAGAAAGGTAAGAGGCAAATCTCTCTAGAAGATAATGAAGGCATTAAATGAGGGGGCATTTATAGAAATGGTTGAGTTGGCCAAGCACTATTTGGCTGATGTGGCAATGATCCCAGGTGGATACGTGACAAGATTGGAGAGGTAGGATTGCTTCGAATTTTAGATACGGGTCAGGTAGTCGGGGTCGACTCGTATAAGAAGGATACGGATCCTTAGATATTTATGTGAATTTAATTAAAGGCAGGGTATTTTAGCCTTTTTGAAATTCTTTACTTATCATCTCTAAATAAAAATTATGATATCAAATTTTAAATATATTAAATTTATCTTTTTATCTATTTTATATATTCTATAAAATTTAGATATCCATATAACCATCGATCATTTTTATTCAAAAATGTTTCTTATCACAATGCAAGCTCAATATTTAATTTGGTAATAGATTTTTATGTTTAGAAATATTAAAATATGTACAAATAATATGATTATTCAAAAATATTTTATGCACGAGGAAATTGCATACAAACGGCTGCTGATAAATATAAGAAAGAAAGAAGTCAATGACAAGATGGCAACTGGCAATGCTAAATTTTTGAGTAATTATCTATATTAAGTCCATAAAAAATTTATTTTATTATGATAATAACTCTTAATTATAAGTTTTAGTAGTGACAAAAAATAATATAAATTATTGCAATAAAATATTTTTGAGATATTTTCATAATTATAACTGCTCTTCGCAAATAAAAATTATTATAGGAACTTTTACGACAATTTTCATGACATGTCTCATGAAGTGTCAATTATTAATAATGATAATTATATACTGAAAGAATATAAGGCTCCGTCGAAAAATTGACTCGAAAGAGTCTTCCAACTTATAACTAGATGATTCAGAAAACAATAAATTGGAACTTCTAGATATAACTAAAGTTCCAATGGTAACAAAAATAATAAGCAATAGAGAAAATGGGACTACAAATTTATAGTGATTCAACAAGCCTACATCCACTACCTAAGCCACAAGATTTAGAATTTTAACATGCACTTTACTCAAAAAGAGAATTAATGCAAAAGTACAACAATTAAAGATTGACTCCTCAATACCTCACAGGCAATGGAAAACACACAGCTAGCTTATTACTGAGATTGAGAGAGAGTCTAATATAAAGATAGCTATAAGAGCTGATCTTAACTCAAGCTTCTAAATGAGAATAACTCTGAAGCACTTTTTCTCCATCCGGTTTGATCCTTTAAATACTGTGAGAGTTTGAATAATATGCTGGAACTTTCTCTTGATGGGACTGCCCTAATTGTTGCTTGGATTAAGCTATCAAAGATAAGTTTTCTTCTTGGTATTGATTCTGCTCCCTTAATGAGTGCAACGATAAGTTACCATACTGAGAACACCAACCTTATAGTAAGTTTCTTGATCTAAGCTGAGTTTTCTTGCTGGTACTAATTCAGCTTCCTTAATGAGTGCAACGATAAGTTACCATACTTAGAATGCTAGCCTTAAGGTAAGATTCATGATCACCTATGATTTAAGCAATGATTAGTTTCCTTAATTTGTAAACAAAAGTTTGGATAGCAAATCTTGACAGATTTAAGAAAAATAAAGTTTTTTACAAAATAGGCATAATCAAAACCAAATAAAGAGGGGATCCTAACAATCTCCTATGTTCTTATGATGCCCCATTTTGCCATTCTCCCCTTGTGAGTGAGCATCCTTTTGTTTGCTCGTGAAAAAGTTTGTTTTTCTCCCCCCGCCAAATGTAATTGCAGTATCTCCAATAATAAAGCAATAGAACAACAATATAAGTTGGCACAAGATCTCCTCTTCATCATTAAAAAGTTAGCAACTATGAGAATCATACATAATAAGCCAATAATAAAAGTAGAAATCATGAAAGGTAAACAAGAATTCATGCAGGGAATGGTATAATATCTATATTGTATTAGAGAAAACTAAATTGATCTGGATAACATGGATATGGATGAGATGTAATAATATGAAATTTCCAAATACAAGATAAAATACCAAAGATGCAGAAAGCAATAAAAGAGATATAGATGAAGATTTACATAGTGAATGGGATAATGCCTAAATTATTTTTAAGAAAACAAAATTGATCCTCAAGAAGAGGATTAGTGAAGATGTTTGCCAATTGATTCTATAAAATTTATGCAAACATCACCCTTTTGAACTTGATCTTTTATAAAATTATGTTTAATTTCTATGTGCTTTGTGCATGAGTAATGTACTAGGCTTTTTTTTTTTATACTAATGAGACTTGTATTATCACAATACATTGGAATGCAAGAAAAGTTTAACCTAAAATTGCTAAGATTTTGTTTCACCAAAAAATGCTTGTGAGTAGCAATTACCTAGTGCCATATATTCGGCTTCAGTGGTAGACATAGCTACTATACTTTGACTTTTGCTATACCAGCTTACTAGATGAGTTCTGAAGGTGCTTTTACAGTCAATTTTGCATCCTACACAGTCAGTGTCTGAAAAGCCAACCAAACTAGAGGTTTTAGGGTGAAGATACCAGATACCATGGTTGGAAGTTCCTTTGAGGTAACACAGAATTTGTTTAACAGCCTTGAGGTGAGATTTCTTAGGTTGTCCTTGAAATCGTGCATAGAGATTGGTTGCAAAGAGTATGTCTGGACAATTTGATGTTAAGTACAACAAACTTCTAATCATGCACATTAATTCATAAATGTTATTTCCTTCAGGATCAAGTTCCAGTTTGGCAGATGATGCCATAGGGACACTAGATTCCTTTCTTCCATTCGATATTTTTTTAACAATTCTTTAGTATATTTTTCTTGTGATATGAAATCCCTTTTGGGGTTTGTTTGATTTGTAACTTGAGGAAAAAATTCAACTCACCCATAAAACTCATTTCAAACTCATTTTTCATGCATGATGCAAATTCATCACAAAGCAAGTTTTTAGTCCCCCCAAAGATTATATCATCCGTGTATATTTGAACAAGTAATATGTCATTATGGGAAATTTTTGTATAAAGAGTGGTATCTACATTGTTCATGCGGAATCCTTTAGATATTAGAAAAGTGCTTAAGTGTTCATACCATGCTCTAGGTGCTTGCTTTAAACCATAAAGAGCTTTTGATAACTTATAAACATGATTCGAAAATTGAGAGTTTTTAAAACCAGGGGGTTGTTCCATAAAAACTTTGTCTTTTATATAACCATTTAAAAAAGCACTCTTTACGTCCATTTGAAATAAAGTAAAATTTTTATGTTATGCATATACTAACAACATGCAAATTGATTCAAGACGCGCAACAAAATGTACATATATTTTATCATAATCTATACCCTCTTGTTGAGAGTACCCTTTTGCTACAAGTCTTGTCTTACTTTTGATAACATTACCTTGTTCGTCCATTTTGTTGTGAAAGCCCTACTTGGTTCCTATCGCCGGATGATTAACTGGTTTTTTGACTAAGGTCCTTACAATTGTTTTTCTCAAATTGTTGAAGCTCTTCTTTCTTTGCATTGGCCTAAGATTCATTACTTAGAGCTTCATTTATATTGCTTAGTTCTATAAAAGACAATAGAAGAAGCTTAGACAATTATGAGTTATTAATTTTAGACATTGACCTTGTTATCCCTGCTGCTGGATCTCCGATAATGTTGTCTATTGGATATCTGGATGCATGTTTGAATTTTCTAACATATTCCGCTTTATCATCATCGGAAGTTCTATCGATTGTTGCGATTGACTCAATATTATCTCGAGATTCTTCCTTTTCTTCTTCTTTTTCTTGCTAGAGTACTTCGATAACTTTGTCAAATCCTGCAGTTTCTATGCTCAAGGTATCTTTGACTAGTAAAAGATGATATTCATCAAGTACCACAAGTACGGATTCTTGAAGAGTTCTTTTCTTTTTATTGAAAACCCTATAGGCTTTATTGTGAGTAGAGTAACCAACAAATATACCTTCATCAGACTTAGAACCAAACTTTGCAATGTGCTCCCTGTCATTTAGAATGTGACACTTGCATCCAAACGCACGGAAGTAAGAGATATTAGGTATTTTACTTTTCTAGAGTTCATAGGGAGTCATTTTTATAAAGGGTCTTAGGAAGACTCTGTTGATTACATAGCAAGTTTTGTTTACCATTTCCCCCTAGAAGAATTTGGGAAGATCATATTCATTTAGCATTGTTCAAGCCATTTCCTATAGAATCTTATTTTTTCTTTCAACTACCCCATTTTGTTGGGGTGTTTTTGTTGTACAGAAATTGTGAGTATAACCAATTCATCACAGAAAGTAGCAAATTTGCGATCATCAAATTCCATCCCATGATCGCTTTTGATGGTTTTAATCATATAGACATTTTCATTTTTAATATTCTTGCTGAGAGTGATAAAGTGACTTAAGCCTTCATTTTTATGAGATAGAAATCGCACCAAAGTAAAACGAGAGAAATTATCTAGTATTACAAACACATATTTACTTCTTCCAAGTGATGTGGTTTTCATGGGTCCAAAGAGATCAAGATGGAGAAGATCTAGAGGTTTGGAAGATGTAATATAATTTATTGGTTTTTATTTGTTTACCTTTCATACAGGCATAACAAATTCTATTTTTAACGAAACTAATTTTAGGGATGCCTTTGACTAGGTCCTTTTTTTACTAAGTGATTTAGGAGTTTTCATATTAGAATGATCTAGATGCCCATGCCATGTCTAGCAGAAATCCTCAGTTGCAACAAGACATTCAACATTTTGTATAGGTAAGTCTTCCAGATTTATGTAATATATGTTCCTTTCTCTTACCGCAGTAATAATAATTTCTTCATGCTTAGAGGCCACATATTGAAATGGTTGAAATTGTATAAAATACCCATTGTTGCATATTTGACTTATACTAAGAGGATTATGTTTTAACCTATATACCAGCCAGACGTTTCAATGGAAGTTTTGTCATTTTACCGACTGTTCCTCTGCTAATAATTTTGCCTTTTATATTATCTGCAAGCAGTACACTGTCTCCATTGTACTCTTTTAGTTCAAAAAAGAATGATATGTTTCTTGTCGTGTTGGAATATCCACTATCCAGATACCACTTGTCCATTTGAATTGCTTTCTTAATTGGTTCCTGCAACACAAAGTTTAGTGACTTTAAGTACCTATCTCCTGCTAGGTCCTGGATTGTTAGATTTTGATACCCAAACATATTTAATTCTGATTTCTATTTTTATAGGGCATTTATACATTGTATGACCAGTTTTGGTGTAATAATGATAGACCTTTTTGTCAATTGTTCTAGGTTCATTATCTTTAAACTCTATTTTGTTCTTACCTTTAGGTGTCCTTTTCAGATTATAGTTACTTTCTAGTGAATTTTGAATTTCCTCTTCAAGATGATAATTTTTCTCAACTAGTCTATTCCGCTCTTCCAAACTTTTCTTTATGAACTTGTCGTAATAGTGAACTAGTTCTTCTTTTTCATTTAGAGTAATTTCCAATTGCTCCTTAAGATAATTTATTTCTATCTAAAGTTCGGGTAGTTAATTATGACATTCTACGTGGATATTAAAACCTCTATCAAAATCATGATCAAACTCGAAACTGTTGGAATTTAACACAGATAGTAAAGCTACCTATCTGTGTGTCATGAGACAATTATCTCCATTATCAAACTTGTTTGAATCAGAGTCATCCCAAGTGACGGTCATGGCTCTTGATTGGGAACTTCTTTTAATTTTTTGAACTTTCTTTAGCTTTAGACAATCGGGCTTTTTATGTCTGACTTCATAACACTCATGGCATATGATCTAATCGGTTCTTTGAAATCCTCCATTATTCTTCTAGAATTTGATCTGGAATCTTTTTTGAAATGATTTTTCAACTGGATAAGTTGTCTCAATTGCTTGGTGATCATGGCAATTTCATCATTGCTTTTCTTCATCTAAATCACCCAGATCCTCATTCGTATCTCCCTATCTTGAATTGAAAGCAATGTTTTTCTTAGGTTTGCTCATGAAACTTTCTTCTTTGCTTAGGAGGGTCATCTCATGAGAGGTGAGAGAACCGATTAGCTCTCCCATGGTCATCTTCCCCAAGGTTTTAGCCTTATGAATTGCAGTGACCTTGGTGGTCCATTCCTTGGGTAATGATCTTAGGATCTTCCACACCTATTTACTTTCAGGCACTGTTTTCCCAACACAAGCATCGGATTCACTATTTTCATGAAGCGAACGTACATTTGACTTATTATTTCACCTGTTTTCATGGAAAACATTTCATATTGGTGAGTAAGCAAAGCAATTCGCTCTAATTTTACCTCGGAGGTCCCTTCATGAGTAACTTGGAACATTTTCCACATGTCTTTTGCAGTAGCGCACGTGCTAACTCAATTGTACTCTTCTTTGATAAGTGCACAAGAAAAGATATTTTTTGCCTTTACATTCATCGATAGCATTTTCTTATCTTCAATGGTAAGCCTTTCGGGGACATGTATTCATTAGTTGGAATAAGAGGTCTATCAATGACGATGCTCGAGAGGTAATAATCCAAGGCTATAAAAACACTCCTCAATTTTGTTCTTCCATGTTGAATAATTAGTTCCATCAAACAAAAGGGGCCGAGTATGGGATTGACATTTTGCACACACATCAAAACTAGAAGAACCCAATAGGATCTTTTAACTCAAGTTTGTTAAAAATGATATGTATGAGCCCTCGGCTTCGGTGCCAATTGAAAGAATATAAAGCCCCAAAGGAAAATTGACTCAAAGGAGTCTTTCGACTTATAACTAGATAATTCAGAAAAATGATAAATTGGAACTTCTAGATATAATTGAAGTTCGAACGATAATAGAAATAATAAAAAATAGAGAAAATGGGACAATAGATTTATAGTGATTCGATAAGTCTACATTCACTACCTAATCCACAAGATTTAGGAGTTTAACCTACACTTTACTTAAAAAGAGAATTATTACAAAAGTACAATAATCAAAGATTGACTTCTCAACACCTCACAGGCATTGATAAGTACACGGCTAGCCTATTACTGAGATTGATAGAAAGTCTAATATAAAGATAGCTAGAAGAGCTTATTTTAACTCAAACTTCTAATTGAGAATCACTCTCGAGCACTTTTTCTCAATTCGACTTGTATCTTTTAAATACTGTGAGAGTTTGAATAATATGCTAGAACTTTCTCTTGATAGGACTTCCCTAATTGTTGCTGGAATTAAGCTATCAAAGATTAGTTTTCTTGCTGGTATTGATTATGCTCCTTTAATGAGTACAACTGTAAGCTACCATACTAAGAACTCCAACCTTATAGTAAGTTTCTTGATCTAAGCTAAGTTTCTTTGCTGGTACTAATTCAACTTCCTTAATGAGTGCAACAGTAAGTTACCATGCGTAGAATGTCGGCCTTAAGGTAAGATTCTTGATCACCCATGATTTAAGCAATGGCTAGTTTCCTTACTCGATAAATAGAAATTTGAATCAATGCCGGCTTCTGTGAACTTTACTCGACCCTTGGTGTAATTACTACTAAATTCATTATAATTATTATTATGCCAATACAAATTTTGTTATTTAAAATTATCACTTAATATCATATCACAAAATTTTTTTAATACATTGAATCACGTAAAATTTACCCCAAAATTTAAGTTAATTCGAAGATGATAAATTCATCTTTGCCTTACTACATCTTCTAGCTACAAAAATGAAGTAATTATGCACTAATTAACTTGAAAAATCAGATCATTAGGACTTTTTTTTTTTAGAGAGAGCATTACAAATGATGAACTTTTTTATCATTTCACCAAATCAATATTATTCTATTATCAAATCAAATAAATCGAAGTATAAGTTACAAACAATGCACATAAGGTGCACAACACGCCCATTTCGAGTTAAACACAAGTCCTTCCACATAATAGAGGAGACTGATGCCACTGGACTACAAGCCATTAAACAGATCATTAGGACATGTTGAATAAGTCTTTAACGTTATTTTCAAACGAAACAATCAAAACAATTTGGCTGAATATATCTCCAGTGTGAACAAATTGAAGGACCGAGGAGAGCTTGCTTCTATGGATATAGCTTTCTTTATAACTGGGAGTCAGACAGTAATTTGTTTTATTCGTTATTACATTATCCATTTGAAAATTCAGATAATGTTAGATACTTTAATAAGAATTAAAGCCAAAGAACAACGTTTCACGTTTTGTCCGTTAGAAAAGAGTTTTCTTAATAACATCCAATCATCGCAACGCCTGAAACATTTCTTAACAAGCTGATTATGATTGCTAATACTTTGGTTTTATTTCTTTCTTCTTTTCATTTTTTTTTTTTTTTTTTGTTTCCTACTTCAACATTCGTGCCAAGTTTGATAACCACCAACATTTTCAAGGGTTCTAATCAACAATTTAAATATTTTATTCTAACTGATAATTTATTTTTTTATTTTGTATTACAAATAAATAAATGCCAAGTATATAATTTTTTTCTTTTAAATACTTGATCATGAATCACATAATGTTTGCTTTAAAAATTAAAAATTAATTTTTAACCAATGAGTAAGCGTGTGATCATTATATGTTGTGTCTGTATACATAATGGTAATGAAGATCAATAATTAAGGAATTTTGGAAGTGACGATGCTCTCGAAACTAAACTACCATACTTTAGGGATATTACAATTCTGATATCATGCTCCAAAAATAGATCTGAAGGATTGGTGTATGTCTACTTTTATAATAATGGGTTGTTGATTTTAGTTATTAATTATTTATTGGCATTTTCAGATATATTTCACCATTTCATTGGAAAAATAATAATAAAGCCGTGTCAATAAAATGTTCTGCTCATTTTTGTGAATTTACGGAGTGACTAAAAGAATATTAGGTTGTTGCTTAGATAACAGTCAACAACCTGGCATTCTACTTAGGTTAAAATAAGGAAAATATTTTTTATTGTTATATGTTATAAAATAAGGTAACACATCATTTCAAATTATTTTATTTTGGCACAATACATATATAATCTTTTTGTATAAGAATCATGATATATAATAGTTATTATTAGTAGAAGTAAGAGATATTGTTCTTACAGTATTTCAATAAAAGATATTATTTGATATTAATATTAGTAAATATAAAATCATTATAATAAGCTCACTTACTTATTGTTAATGAAAATAATAATATTATTGATTTTATTATATTAATAAAATTATATAAATATTTAAAAATATAAAAAATAAAAATAAAAATAAAACCTCGCTAGTTGATACTGTCTTTCTAATACTAATATTTGTACTCAACTCAAGTCATTATTACATTCGAGCTTGAGTTTGAGTTTAAAAAATTCAAGTAAGTTTTATATTCTTGATCTCTAAAAGTTAAACCATGAAATTTGGATCTAAACTAATTAGTTAAATTTGAGTTTTCTTATTATTTTGTGTTGACCACATGATAAAAGAAAACTATTATTACAAAATAATAATATTATTACATTTATCACTAATTATATAAATTAACTTACAAGAATTTATATTTTATCACAATATATAATATATATCTTGTATTACAAGTTTAATAATGATAAAGATTATATAAAATTAAATATTATATAAAAATAATGATTCAAAAAACTGTGTACCATAAATGAGTACTGCCAATAAGTAACACAAATAATGACAATTTAATAACAAAAATAATTATTGTAATAATTTTATATCAATAGTTATGTTGTGACTATATAACAAATGCCAATATCCACCATTGTATATGAGTTTCACTCATATTCCAATTTAATAATTTCAATTGTGTTATATTAGGTTAAAGAATTTGATAGTTCAAATTTTCAACTTTAAAAATAAAAAAAATTATATTTCAGTATTTAATGTGATATTTTAATTTTATTTTAACAAAACTCTTTTTTTTTTTTTTCAGTTTCTTTTCCAATCTTTATGCATTCGTGAACTATTGAAGTCCAATATTAGAAAGGAACTATTGATTTTCAAGTTTGTGGAACAATTGTCCAATCTGACTTATCTATTTATTCTTTTTACCATAGAAAGTAACTCATTAATATAATATTTCTTAAGAAAAAACAATTGTTGAATATCTTCATATTGTTGTTCCAACAAGTGGGAGCAAGAGGTAATTGGCTCTCACTATTTTATTTAAGCCATGTTTGTATTTACTTCGGGTGTTTTTGGGAGAAATTTTAGGAGAATATGTTTTGGAAATGAGATGGGAGGATGTGTTAAGCATGAAATTATATTTGATTTTATTTTAGAAGAAAATATAAATTTTATTGTAATTGTCTTTTCATGTAAATTTTATCTGATTAGTGATACCACATCAAGTTTTCATATTATAATGTGTTATTTTTATATAACTAAAAAATATAAATGTATATTAAAATAATAATTGAAAGACACACACACACACACACACACATATATATATATATATTACTGGTGTAATAATTTGAAATGATAGAATCTTTTTAAAAAAAATTGCTAACATAGATTTTTAAAAAAAATGTAAATATAAGTTGCTTATATAAATTTAAAAAAAAAAAAAAAGAAGTGAGGAAACCAAAACACTAATGGATATATGATGAAATCATAGTTTAATTGTTTTGCTAATTATAGTTTATAATCATAATATATATATATATATGTCGTTCTCCTTGTACATTAAGTAGAAAAAATTAATTAATAAATCCCTACTTCATTTGAATATTGATTAATATAATATATCCATTCTTTCACTGTCAGTTGCATTATTTAATTTTTTAAACAAGGACTTAAACTCCTTTGTCACTTTAGGTAGTCATATTATAAGCTTAAAATAGAACAAGCTGATGAAGACGGTACCCCTATGCTTGGGTATCCAATTATATGTTAATTAGTGACGTCACAGATTAATTATTATTAGATTATAAAAGCATGAAGGGGATCTTGACGGTCTATTCTCTTACCAAATTAAGCAATAATATCATTTTCGTATTTTATTTAAAGAGAAAAAAAAAAAAGTCATTAGCTTCATGGGGTACTGGATAATATTATTGGAGGGATAATTGATAAAAATAATAATATTCGTTAGCTTCATAAAATTCTCTGTACTAATTTTGAAGTTTCCATTTTCTTGATATATATTAGAGGACAATTCTGTAAAATAATAATAAAAATAACAACAAAAAAGAAAAATCATCATTCTTTGAGTCTCACGTTTATGTTATGCAACCAAACTAGAAAGGCAACATGTTGTTATGTATATCCACATCACAGGATAACATTTCTTATCCTTTAATTTTATCTTGTTTTTATTCACGGAGGGAACCAGTTTTACATTAAATGCTATCTTTTAATTCGTAATATTCTCATATTAATGAAATTAAAATCCAAAAATTTGCAATTGGCAATTTTATACTTGGAAAATTCTAACTCAAATCCGATGCAATATTTACACTCAAGTGAATTTTTTATTAAATATTTTTTTTTCTAGAAAATCAAGGGTAAAATCCACTTTACCCTTTTTACTCAAACTTCGTCTCACTTTATCCCCCTGTACTTTTAATTGCATCAATTTGCTTCCCTATACTCTCAATTTTACTTCAATTATTCAATTTCGTTAAATTCTCTCCATCTCCTCAACACCATTTAACTTTTTCTTTTTAAAAGACCAAGTTACCCATAATTTTTAATTGTTCATTTAACAAATAAAACCCCATCTTCTCCATAAAAAAGAAAATTTTATATTTGAAGATTTAGAAATATAAAATCACCATAGACATATAACGAAAGCGTGTTTCTTAAAGTCCGACTTCAAATGCCATATAAAATCTCACCTACACATAGTTTTTTTGCTACTTGGTGCTAAAGGCAGTTTTTTTTATTTTTTAATTATTTCATAGAGGGATATATTAGGTAATAAAATAGAGTTAGTGAAGCAATTCTATGGAGAAAAAATGGGATTTGCATATTATTAATTGAGTTTTCTTTAATGGAAATCTTTGTTTCTTCTAGAAATGTACTATTAGTATATGATACACGTTTTTGATATATTTGTAGTGCAGTCAATAGTGATGTCCATATTTCATCTTTTTAGCATTCAGTTTGGATCTTTTAATTTAATTTTGTACAAAATTTGTGTATTCATATAAGAGAAGAGTATCTGGGAGAGATTGGCAAAAAAATATTGAGGTACAGGCATTTTGAGTATATAAATGTAAAATATGATGATCTAATTATTTTTGTTTGGTTTGCTAACAGAAATTGAAGAGGCTTTAACAATATTAAAGTAAGTGAAGTAAAATTGAGAGTACAAAGAGGCAAAGTGATGCAATTAAAAATATAGGGGGTAAAGCGAGACGAAGTTTGAGTACAAAGGATAAAGTGAATTTTACCCGAAAATCAATCCATACATCATTCTTACATCATGATATCAAGATACTCATTAATTAACCAGTCATTACCAAAACTATATATAGATCAAATATATAAGAAATTATTATCAAAGCAAACCTCTTCTAAATTGGAAAAACCTTGGGCCTCAATCATAATAACAATACAAATCCTCATTGGCTAATTAAAATGGATTTTTATTTATATAATAATTGATTTAGATTTAATCAAATTGAGTCTGAATTAATTTTAACACAAGAGAAACTCAAGCTAAAATAGAAACAAATAAAAGGAAAAGAATGGTAATATTTATCAAAACAATCCCATAAATGAAGTGGCCTATGGAACATACATATTAGTGGAATCAAAATTTTCCATTGTGGGCCGCTTGCGCATAGTAACACTTATGCCAAATTGCAATTGTCATTTGTCGCTCTCACTATTTTAATGGGCGGAAAGGGCAGAAAAGGTTGAAACCACAAATTCCATAATGGCTTTGATTTAAGAGTATAGGTCTTGATGGTTATTTTGATTTTTGGTAGTGTATGTGTTGCTCCACTCCGCTGTTGATAGATAAGAACTAACGCTTTTAGCCAGCGTGGAAATATGGGGTGGGTTCAATTAGTGTTTGTACATATTATTTTTGTAAAATAGTTGTATTTTCAAATTATGGAAAATAACAATAACGTTTATATGACAATTTTTTATTTTATTCTATTTGAGATAAATTATGTAACATGCAAGTTGAATATTTGCTAGGAGATTGTGTGTAGTGTTTGTATTATTCCTTTCTACAAAATTTGATGATATTAAACTTTATTTTTCATGAAAGAGTACTTATTGGCATTAAGTCAATTTTATAAGTTATTTTCTCTCAAACATATTAAAACGCATTTTCACGAAGACAAAAATTTTAAAACTAAACTACAAGTGCATGTGAAAAAAGATCTTGCGAAATTAAAGGGAAAACTTGGGCGTCACTAATGATTCACTTGTGAGAATAATGTCCATGTGACTCTTTTCAATCCCCTAACAGTAAGATTTCTAATGATATGAAGTTTTTTTAAAAGATTTCGATAAAGAGGAACCCCGGGCATTATAAAGATCGGGTGATGATATTGTTGAGTGGGATCTTTAATATTTGACCGCGAGCTTAGATAATAATAACAGAGACCAGTTGAGTCACCTTGTATGGTTTTTTTCATGTGCATATTTATTACACTTTTTTGTGCAGCAATGAATCCAATGAACTAAACTGTATTATGTCTCTTTATCACACGATTAGTGCACCTTTAGTATGAGACACAGACACAGATAGAATCACCTAATTGATTGCCTGAGTGCATCAAACTATTTTCACCTTGTATAATTAGCATATTTATCCGTGATATATATATATATATATGTATGTATATTATGTTTATTCAATTAAAAGCTTTTCACTGGCTGTTGTATGTATATATATAGTGGAGTCAAAACTTAGAAAAATATGTAACTATTGAAACTTTTATTAAAATTGACTCAGCTGATCTCCATGGAATTAAAGTCAAATAACAAGACATATTGCCAAGAAATTTTCGCATTGAATTATGGGACTTAAAAGAGCGGTTTTCCCAGGTAAACCATTTAGATTAATACTATCGATATTAGCTAGGCAAAGACCAAAAATTAAATTAAAATGGTGAGCTTTAAATTCTTCTCTTTAGATATATTTGTTAATATTACTTGAATTTTTGGTGGGTTCGAATTATGACTCGACTAGAAAAATTCATAGTGCGAGACTCGAATTGAATGAAAAAGTAAAAATCTGTGTTGGTAATGAAAGGCACATGCCGATCAATGGTATGAAATAGTTGAAATATTCTACAGTTTTGAACTCATTTAACCCAAATGAGTTTTGCAAAAATTATACGGGGATTAAGAATTTGAACAAATTTTTTTATTTATACACAAACCTCATATTTTATGTGCAAGACTAATATTATTGGACTCAAAGCCACTCAATTGTGAGAGGACATTAATCTGTATACTTTTCTTCTTCATAATGAAAACTTTCTGTTGGCCTTTACTTATTGACCTAGACATCTCTAATCGAACCATGTTAAATTCTTATATCTAATTTCACTTTTCTCTCTTCTCTTTGTCTGATCATGTATTCATATTTGCTGGGTTTTTTTCTCTCTCTCTTTTTTTTTTTTTTTAACAATATTCATGAACTATTTTGAGAAAATTAATTGTATCTTATCGGAACATTGGCACAATAACTACCAAGTATTTTAAGCCATTATGCACGATTAGGTTTTCTTAATGTTTAGAAGGTCTATAGTCAATGTTTTCGTGCTAATCCGTACTGATTACGACTTCTCTTTTTGATAATTTTACTAATTTACGACTTCTCAAAAGCTATTTTGGAATAGATGTGCAGTTGACCGATTACTTGTCATGGCACATTTAATTTTTTTTGGTATATTAAAATTTTTTATTAATTTTTATATGAAATTACATTTTTTTTCTATTATTTATATATGCATATATATTTGCTTAAATTCACTATATTAAATCAAATATTTGCAAAAAATAAAAAAATAAAAAAGGAAGTTGGAAAGAGAAGAAATCATATAATTAGAGAGAAAGTTAGAGAGAGAAAATAATATAATTAAAGAAAAAATGGATATAGAAAAAATATAATATGACAAAAACTAAATAATATAAATATCGCGAAGGGAGTAATAAAAATGATCAACAATATATCTTAATAGAATTGAACATTAATAAAACTAAAGTAGATCCATTATGCCAATTGATGAAAATGCTTATTAATTAATAGTGGAATTATATAATTTAGTTGTGTTTTCTGATAGGTTTCAAAACTTAGGTAAAAGAAAGGGCACTAACAGCCATTTTAATTAGAAATAATAACAACAACGACGACGACGAACAAAATTGCAGTATTAGGAAATTCTCTACAACTAAAAACTTTTCAAGCAGTACTCATTTATTCGGCATTTCTGGCATTTACATCGACACTTTTCAGTGTTCCTTTTTCCAGTGTCTATGGTGTGTGGGGGGAGGGTAATTATATTTGCTTGTATCATCATTTTTATTTTTTTATTTTTTATAATTATAATTAACTTATACAATAATTATAATTTACAATCCATTCATTATGTACACATTATTATTATTTTATGATAATTTTGTGAAGATAGTGAAGAGAAGCCACACAGCTGGGTCATCACCAAGCCGCCACGTCAAACATTAATTTGTTAATTTTTAGTTAGTCTATTATTACTTTCAATTAGTCAATTAGTTGTTTTAGCTAGAATATTAGCTGCGTAGACACTCAGCTATAAAAGGAGTTGTAACGGAGATATTTTCACACTTTCTGAATGAATCTTTCCTTCTGCCTTTCCAAACACAAAATGCGCGCAACATCTTCTGTCTCCATGCGAACCCCAGGGATCTAACATGGTATCAGAGCAATACTGATCCTGGGGAAATAGATCGAAGAATTGAGTCTACAAATCGTTTCCAATCATCTGATTAGAGAAAGAAGAGAAAATCGACAGAATGGCAGGCGCTAGGGGAGTCTGGAATCTGCCAGAAAACAGAGTCATGAATAATGATGGAAATCCATTGTATCTTCAATCATCGGACCATCCAGGTATGATTCTGGTGTCTATGCCGTTGAATGGAAATAATTACTTGGCTTGGAATCGTGCAATGAAGATCGCACTAGGTGCGAAGGTAAAATTGGGGTTTGTTAATGGCAAATGTGCCATGCCGGAGGAAGGATCTGAAGAATTCGAACAGTGGAACAGAGTAGACTGTATGGTGCAGTCTTGGATCTTAAATTCGATCTCAAATGAGATAGTGGATGCATTTCTGTACACATCAACCGCTAGGGAGCTGTGGCAAGAATTGGAAGAGAGGTTCGGTGAGTGTAATGGTCCGCTACTCTACCAGCTACAAAGAGAAATCAGTTCGATCACGCAAGGAAGTCTATCGGTGCCGCAGTATTATACAAAGCTGAAGAAACTATGGGATGAGTTGCAGTGTATACTCCCAGTGCCTCAGTGTAGTTGTGGAGCAGCAAAGCAGGTCGCAGATTATAACTCGTCTGGGAAGTTAGTACAGTTCCTAATGGGACTAAACAATAGCTATGACCACATAAGGAACCAAATTATCGTGATGGAGCCGCTGCCGACAGTAAATAAGGCATATTCAATGATATTGCGAGTTGAAAAGCAAAGAGAAGTGCATACTGTGTTTGGTGAGAAGGTTGACAACATGGCGATGTTAGCTGGAAATCAACAGCCGATGAGGTCGAGTGGAGAGGCTCAGGGTTTTAGAAGAGGAAAGTTGGGACAAAGGAAGGTAGACAAGTCATCTTTGTATTGTTCGCACTGCAACCGTATCGGACACACAAAGGAGACTTGTTTTAAGATTCATGGGACACCTGATTGGTATAAGGAGCTACTGGAGGCGAAAGGAAAGTCGGAGCATAAACAGATGATCAATATGGCTGATGCATCATCAACGGAGAGCTCGGAAAGGAGAATATATTGCCTGCTGAGTGGAACAGTAGAATACAGGACTTCATACAACATGAAGTGAATAGAGTCATGAAGGGAAAAAACATGGAGGAAAGAGCAACAACAAATCTAGTCTATTTCTACGACTTTGCAGATACGAACCTTCATCAATTTGCTTTCAGCGCTCTTAGTTTCTTAGAGTCTGGCTGTTGGATCATAGACACGGGGGCTTCGAATCACATGTGTAGTAACCTAAAGCTCATAAAAGACCCTAAGCCTGCTAAAAATCCCATCTCTATGCATTTACCTGATGGAGCAGTTAAACTGGCCAATCTGATAGGAAATGTTCACCTAACAAACAAACTGATTCTAAATGACACCTTATATACCCCTCAGTTCAAATATAACCTGCTCTCAGTCAATAAACTATTGGTAGTCTCCCAACTTGAATTCACGTTTTACTCAACATATTGCCTACTGCAGGACCTGCAGACTAAGGAGGTGTTGGCCATTGGAAAAGTTGTTGGCCAGTTGTATGTGCTTGATTCTGGCAACTTTGATCCTGATTCGATATCCCATTTTACTAAACAATATGTCTCCTCTTCCAAAAATAATTCATGTGTTCCTATTTTGAGTTGTATAGATACCTATCTAGAGGGTAAGGAAAAGAATAACAATGTATTGCTTTGGCACAAGAGATTGGGTCATGCATCTACCTTAGCCATGTCACATTTGAAATTCATAAATAAGAGAGACATAAGTTCATGCTTACCATGTGATGCATGTCACCTAGCCAAACAGCAAAGACTCACATTTCCTATTAGTCAAACCAAAACTTCAAAGCCTTTCCAGCTGTTACACATAGATCTATGGAGTGCTTATCATCAAATTTCGTTAACTAGAGCATACTACCTTATCACCATAGTTGATGATTTCAGTAGGTCAACTTGGGCTTACCTCTTATCCCATAAATTCCAAACAGCCCACACTCTTGCTTAGTTTATCAACCATGTAGAGACTCAATTTGATACTAAAATTAAAATTATAAGAACCGATAATGGGACCGAGTTCACTGGACATGAGTGGCAATCATTGTTCCAAAAAAGGGGAATTCTTCACCAAAGGACTTGTTCTTACACCCCACAGCAGAACGGAGTGGTAGAAAGGAAACACAAACACTTATTACAAATGGCCAGGGCCTTGATATTTCAAGCTAAATTGCCAAAGAAGTTTTGGAGGGAATCTGTTTTAGTAGCTACCTATATCATTAACAGACTTCCTACTTCAATTTTGAACTGGAAAAGTCCTTATGAGCTCTTGTTCGGTCATTCCCCATCTTATGAGTCCTTGAGATGCTTTGGATGTTTATGTTACGTTGCCAAAACTAATCCATACAAAGATAAATTCGATCCTAGAGCAGCTAAGTGTATCTTTCTCGGTTACTCTCTCAGACAAAAGGCTTATAAAGCCTATGATCTTGAGTCGCACAAAATCTTAGTATCTAGAGATGTGGTATTTTATGAAAATATCTTTCCTTACCAGTCCAATCCAGGTGATGAGTTCCCACCCTTGCCTAATGTTGAGCTTGAATGTGATCCTTCAACATCTGTTACTCACTTGCCCACTATTCACCAATCCAACACTCCACTTGAATCACCCCCTATAAGTGTTGTTTCGCATTAGCCGATTGAGCTGAATACTCAACATGTTGCCTAGAGACAAAGTAGCAGAATCAAGCACAAACCAACATAGCTAAGTGACTACGTGTCCAATACCATCCAACAAGTCTCATCTTGTGCAAAACATGATAATACACCTACTGACACATCCAAAATATCATACCCTATACAAATTTTTCCTTACTATGTTTCGCCCAACCTACATGAGCACTACACAGATTTCTTAGCTAATGTGTCAAGTGACTCGGAGCCATACTCGTACAAGCAAGCTAGTGTTGATTGTAGATGGGTGGAGGCGACGAGGAGTGAATTGGAGGCTCTTGAAGAAAACCACACTTGGGAGTTGACTGAGTTACCCAAGGGAAATAAGGCAATTGGTTCAAGATGGGTTTACAAGATAAAATATTTACCTGATGGAAAGGTTGACAGATTTAAGGCAAGGTTGGTGGCGAAAGGTTATAATCAAGTAGCCGGAATAGATTACTTTGACTCCTTCTCCCCGGTAGCCAAGTTGGTCACTGTCAAAGTTTTCTTAGCTTTAGTCAGTGCTAAGGGTTGGCACATCCAGCAGATAGATATTAATAATGCGTACTTGCATAAGCACTTACATAAGGAGGTGTACATGACACCTCCCGAAGGATATGCAAAGGCGAAGCCAGGGCAGGTTTGTAGGCTCATTAGGTCCTTGTATGGACTGAAACAGGCTTCGAGAGAATGGAATCGTGAATTCAACATGAGGTTACAAAGCTTCGGGTTCAAATAGTCTAGTTGCGATCATTGCTTGTTCACCAAGATCACAAAAAAATATTCCTTGTTTCTGGTTGTATATATGGATAATGTACTAATCACCGGGGATAGTGAAGAAGAGATTATAGCCGTTAAAGCATTTCTGGATGATCAATTCACCATTAAAGACTTGGGGCAAGCTAAATACTTCTTGGGGGTTGAGATTGCTAGGTCGTCAGATGGAATCTTCCTAAACCAGCGAAAATACACATTGGATATTTTAAGGGATACTGGAATGACAAAGACTAAACCAGCCAAAACCCCTTTACCCAAGGGTCAGACACTTAGTGCAGAAGGTGGCGCGTTGTTCACTGAGCCAGAAAGGTACATGAGAGATTGGTGGGTAGATTGTTGTACCTAAACATGACACATCCGGATGTCACATACGCTGTACAACAGCTGAGTCAATTCATCAATGCACCGCGCCAAACACATTAGGAAGCTGCCATGTACGTGTTAAGGTATCTGAAACATTTTCCATCTAGGGGGTTGTTCTTCACATCCCACAATGATCTCAAATTGCGAGCCTATTGTGACGCAGACTGGGCTGCGTGTCGGGACTCAAGGAAATCACTGACTGGATTTTGTGTCTTCTTAGGGTCCTCACTCATTTTGTGGAAAACAAAAAAATAAAGTACAGTCTCCAGGTCCTCGGCTGAAGCTGAGTACCGAAGTATGGCCTCCGCAGTGTGTGAATTACAATGGTTATCTTATCTGCTGAAGGACTTTGGAGTATCAATTGCCTTGCCCATTCCATTACACTATGACAACAAAGCAGCATTACACATTGCCGCTAACCCCGTTTTTCACGAGCGGACAAAACATATGGAAATAGATTGTCATTTGGTGCGAAATCAGTTAAGTAAAGGGTTCATAAGTACACAACACACTTCCAGCAAGACGCAGCTCGCTGATGTGTTCACAAAATCCCTGGCCTCACCACATTTTGAGTACTTGTTGTCGAAGCTGGGGTTAGGTGATATGCACCAACCTCCAACTTGAGGGGGGCGTGTGAAGATAGTGAAGAGAAGCCACACAGCTGGGTCATCACCAAGCCGCCACGTCAAACATTAATTTGTTAATTTTTAGTTAGTTTGTTATTACTTTCAGTTAGTCAATTAGTTGTTTTAGCTAGAATATTAGCTGCGTAGACACTCAGCTATAAAAGGAGTTGTAACGGAGATATTTTCACACTTTCGGAATGAATCTTTCCTTCTGCCTTTCCAAACACAAAATGCGCGCAACATCTTCTGTCTCCATGCGAACCCCAGGGATCTAACAAATTTTTTTATTAATTTACAAATTTAAATAAATATATTCAAATTATAAAGAATTTGTATTATTTAGCAAAAAATTATTTTATGCTATAAAATTTTAACGCAAGTATAACATATGTCAAAATCACTAATTATTATTTTTAAGCTGTTGTAGATAAATATATATGTTGATATGTGTGTGTGTGTGTTTCAAATCTAGACTTCTAAATTTAGGCCATTCACAAGGCTGCATATAACCCAAAATTGAACCCATTTGATCTGCATAATTAGGAATCATTGAAAATCCATCTTATGTATGATTCTGCTGATCATTATTACAAATCAAAAAGCTGACTTGCCCAAGGCGCAGTTTCTTTGCAGAGGCAATTCTGGTATAGTTTGGGATGAATTAATTTCTGGCCTTCAATTAATTGCGCCCAAATTTAGATCATAGGCATGTAGTATAGGGGTCCATTTTTTCAAAAAGGTTGATGGACCACTCTATTATCCTGCAAAACCCATATCTGCTTAACCAGACTGCCACATATATGGCAAATTCAAGTTTCAATGAATTTCTCAAAAGTTGAAAAGAATACGTACGTATATTACATATTATATACATATATGTGTGTGTGTATGTATGTTGTTAGAATTATGTTTGTGCATCAGAGTACACTTATGTTTGTTACCAAAGATAAACTGGTAAAACACCCAGACCAAAGTTGGTAGAAGCAAATAAACAGATGAAACCTACGAAATAACAAGCAATAAAAACATTACATACACAACACTTTAAAATTTGAGGAGTAGGAATAGTAGGAAGGAAGCAACACTGAAAGTTGTACACCTACTGTGTGCAAAAATGGAATGAAGAAAAATTATTGAGTTGAAGCTTGCAGGATACACAGCTTTTTTTAGAATTTTGTCCACCTCTCATGGTATACGAAGGATTTCTGATTCACAAACATCTCAAGCAGAGACGGAGAAGGGGTGAAAATATTAAAATTTTATTTTTTATATTAAAATTTTTAAAATATTACACTTTTGTCTCCCTCAAAATATTAAAACTATATTAAAAATTTTAAAATATCATACTTTTGCTCCCTTCAAAATATTAAAACTTCATTTTTTATATTAAAATTTTTAAAATATTATACTTTTGTCATCCTCAAATTATAAATTTGTCCTCCTCTTATTGAAAATATGTCTTTTGCTCCATTGTACTTCTTTTTATATATGTGTTATTAAAAAAAATTATATTTTTAATAATTCAGAATTTCACCCCCCGTAAACAAAAATTCTGGCTCCATCTCTGATTTCAAGATCAATGACTCCGAATAGTCAAAAGCGACACTCTAACTAGCTAAATCTCCAAATCTACTAATTTGATATCTAAATGCAATATAATAAATTTTGGGATATGATACTCTGAATGTGTTGTATGATAGAATACACGTATATTCCCTTGTGTTTACAGAATAACGAGGTGTCTAATACTATAAGCACAAGTGTAAGGCTCATGATCGTTGGAGGAGTTTTGGTATTAAACCAATAAAATTAAAGTAATTCTTTTTTTAAAATAAATTTTGTCCAGAAATAGCATTTGACTACACCCACATCCCCTAGCCGAGCAGACCGGATGGCCGCAGCGCCCATGGGTTCATTTTTACACTTACTAGTGTATAGGTATCCCCCTCCAAATACTTTGCTACCCCTAAAAATTCAATCTCTTACTCTACATCTAAGTTTCATATGGTGTTACATTTTTTCATATCCAATGTAGGATGAACACACCCCACATATTTTAATATCCTTATTTTATTGTCCACTTTAACTTATTTTCATCATTGAATTCTTCATCAATTTTGACATATGACCACTATATAAATATCTTCTCTTGTATGTTTTATTAACATTTGTCTCACGAAAATAATTTTAGTTCCGAGTCCAACCAAAATTGGTTGGTTATATAGTCAAACTACCAAAATTCTTACATATGACATAGAGATGCATAAAAGAATTCTTTATGCCTTATAAATAAAATAATTCCTAAATAGTTTATAATCCGTGTGTTTTTGTTTAGGTCAGTAAAACTAATCTTCAGTCTCAATTTAAATGGCTTGGACATCTTAGATTATGTAGCTTCTATAATGCATTGTTTGTCAGTCCCTATAAGCAGATATGATTTACCTTGAGTACTTTTTTTTTTTTTTTGAAAAATCATAATTGATCTAAATGTTGGAGAGTCTTTATTGGGCCGACTATAATGACTTAACCCTTGTCTGTGTCTTTAGGAACGTGCGTTGCTCTTCTTTTAAAAAATTTACCAAACATTTTTTTATTATCTTATAAGTTTTCAACATCTTATAAGATGTTTTAACGAGCTTATGAGCTCATCCATAAACCCTCTACGGGGGTGTTTGGCTAAACTTATTTTAAATATATTATAAGCTCCTACATCTTAAAAGACATTTTTGGAGCTTATAAGATATTAGATCTTATTTTTAAAATAAGTTGTTGAAGTGTTTAGATAAAATAAGATCTTTGAGTTTATAAGATTTTAATAATAGCAATTTTGCAATTAAAATGGTTAAAAATGAAGGGACTTGTTAACATTTTAAAAATAAGTTAGGGTCTTCTTACTTTTTTTAAAAGAGTTTATAAGCTCCTAACATCTTATTTTAAGATCATATAAGCTGTTTTTTTTAAAAATTTACCAAACACTTTTTATCTACTTATAAGCTCTTAAACATCTTATAAGATGTTTTAAGGAGCTTATAAGCTCACCCAAACACCCTCTAAATCAATACT
The DNA here is from genome assembly GCA_018894105.1 of Jacaranda mimosifolia. Classification (NCBI taxonomy): domain Eukaryota; kingdom Viridiplantae; phylum Streptophyta; class Magnoliopsida; order Lamiales; family Bignoniaceae; genus Jacaranda; species Jacaranda mimosifolia. Next base: position 34,535,124 of record CM032119.1, read on the forward strand.
TAGCTTAAGAAGAAGTCTTTTCCAAATTTAAATTATATTTAATTATTCTAAAGTGTATATATAGATATTTCGCCGTGAAGCCAACTATATGCCCGTATTTAATTTCTGCTTAATTTAATATGTTTAATTTCATTTTCTACCTTAAGTAACTAACATTGATGACATACAATCAGCCAAAGAGATATAAAAGATATATCAATTATTATGATTTTTATTGTTAATGAACAATGTTATTTATTATGAGACGTGTTTTGACTTTTTGGGCATCCATAAAACGACGACTGCGTTGAAGGTCAATTTCAAACATAAACCTTCATGCATATAGTTTAACTAAAATTGCCGTTGATTGATGTTCAGTTCCATGCTGTAATTAAATAAGTTTTTATTTCTAGATATTCATTGGGTTCACATTAACTTCTTAAAGGTATTAAGAACTTATCCCAAACATGCAAGCATCGATGGGCAATTTAAAATATAGTCCGGGTTTTGAATTTTTTTTTTTTTAAAAAAGAAACTAGAAAATAAAGCACAAAATTGAATTATTTGTAGTGAGTAAATCAAAGATGCATGATGCAAGATTTTTATTTCTCATTGTAAAAAATATAATATTATCGATAAAAAATTAAGTAATCATATACGTTGAAATTTTCATTGATAACATGTATTAAATAGCAATGATTTTCTTTTTTCTCATAATTATTTTAAGCAACAATAATGTTGTTTAGGGTGTAATTGTAACCTTAGCTAATATTTTTTAAGTTGTCATTGTTTCAAATTAATATTCCGCATATAGTAACAACCTATTAACAAAAAAAATTATTACTACGTGACATTAATTTTATTTTCATTATAAATGTACTATTAATTATCAATAATGATAGTTTTAATTATAACTTTTGACACTAGTAAACTTCTAAAATTATTATTATGATAAAATAATTTTTTTAATTTTATCACTTAATATATATGTATATATAGTCAATGACATCTTTCATATTAACATTAATTTTATTTTTTCTTATAATAGCTTTTTATTTTTGTTAAATCATATTTTTAATGTTTTTTCCCATAAAAATTAATTAAGATCCAAACACAACCTAAAGATGATGGATAGTAATTTTTACTCTATCGTGCACGCATGCAAACTCCAAAAGCACATATATAATGTTCTTCAGAAATAATTGCGTAATGGAGTGGAGCTTTTGCTTATTTAGCGGTTAAAAACATCCAAACACACAATTTGGTTGACGTCAGCAGTGTCATATGCATATAGTTACACATACATACATAAATACATACATACGTGAACAAAGATGGAGCCAAGGGCTGAAAGGGGGCAGCCGCCCCCCTCAAAATGTTAAAATTTTATTTTTTATATTAAAAATTTTTAAATATTACATTTTTATCCCTTTAAAATATTTAAATTTATTTTTTATATTATAAAATTTTTAAAATATTACAATTTTGCCCCCTCACAATATTAAAATTTTATTTTTTATATTAAATATTTTAAAATATTACACTTTTAACATCCTCAAATTATAAATTTATCATCCCCTTATTGAAAATATACCTTTTGTCCAATTGTATTTCTTTGTATATACGTGTAATAAAAAAATATCATATTTTTTGTAATTCAAAATTTCGCCCCTCATAAAAAAAATTCTGGCTCTATCATTGTACATATATACATATGTATTGAAGTACACATAAATTGGGTGGATGGAGGGGGTTGGGGGGATGGGGTGGGGGGAGAAGCAGGGGGATGGGGGAGGAGCAGATACCTAAGGAGAAAAATGGCAAGCAGGCAGCAGCGGAGAAAGCTTTGGTTGCAGGACCACCATGCACCCTTTACCAGACAAAACAAAAATTAAAGTTGTTTGGATTCAACCTCCAACATGTCCACGCACGTGACTTGCGCGTGAAAGAACCACAACCATCCTATAGCAATAGGTCCCTATGTGAGATTCTAATATGCTGTATCAATTTCCTTATTTTCATATGCAAGTTTTGACAATTATGTGAGAATTTGTGATTATTACAAACTTTTCCAAACTAGTTTGGTTAATTGACGGTGGCAATCATATTGGACATTAAACATTGAAATTCAGATACATTGAATTATTATTTTGAAGATATATATATATATATACATATAATCAATAAAGATTTTATCATAAAAAGGTCTTACATGATGAAAAAGAAATATTATTATTTACATGTATATGCACGCATATATTTACTGTTTGTTAAGATTCAAATCTTAAACTCCACACACATAAGTATTAGGAGGGATTCTATTGGGCAATTCATTATTTGGTATGAAATAAGATCAGATATCATCATAACTCCTAATAAAAGACTTTGAAAGAAGTATATGGCAATCATTTTCAATGAACAATTTTAATGATATGAGCTTCCACCAAAACCCTAATCTTGATTTGATCTTTGAAACCTCACCGTTTGACACGGTTTAGACGCATTAATAATTTATATTTTTTATAAATAATTATATTAAAAGTCTTTCCTAGCAATTAGTTTAATTAGACCCAATGAAGTTTTTCTTTTCTCTTCTTTTCTTTTTTTTCCTTTTGGGATAATTAGACCCGATGAAGGTACTTGTCACAACATAAAGTCAAGTTTAAGCAAAAATCCAACAAGATAGTCCATAAAGTTTTTATAATACATGATTTTATTCAACCACAAATTAATTTATTTCATTTGAGATAAATGGATCCCAAATGTACATACATCAAATGACATAGACAAATGAACCCCCAATGCAAGATAATACTTTGTCCTGCATTGAATTGTTGACTGTTTTGGCCTTGGCATATCGGAAAGAAAAAATCATAGGAAAAGAAAAAGAAGCTGGTCCCGTTTAGAAAGGAGGAGAGAAAAGATTGGTGGAGGACTTTAATGGAGTTGTTTTAATTAGAATTAGTTGGAAAACATGGACCACATCATCTCAACAAGTCCACAGGGCCTAATCTTGGGAACAATCTGCTGCACAACACAGAATTGGCATCTAATTCCAATTTCTTCTCTCTCTCTTCCCCCCCCCCCCCCCCCTACCCCCTCCCTCTGTATTGAATTTTATCAGCAAATCAACCCCACAATGAAACACAGTAAGAACCCTCTGAAAAAGCCTGCCAAAGTTATAGTTCAGCTTCAGTTCTGGGGATTTGCACCCTCAACATGTATATATATGTTTCCACTGCATTGATGAGTATTTTGTTTAATCATATGAAGTTTCATAGGACAAGAAATTGGGCATACAACGTTAAATGTTTTGGGGTTTCTCTGACAAGGTAAAAGAACTAGTACAATTAAGAAAACCCCACAAGAAACATAGCATGTGGCGGCTTGTAGCATGTGTGCTAGGCAAAGGACCATGATGTTCTTTTGATCACAGTATCATCACAGCCACAATAAGGGATATGGAGCTAAGAATTTTAATTTTGGAAGATATAATTAAATATTTTCATAAAACACAAAAAATAATTTATTATTTTTTTAAAAAATTAAAATTTAATTTGAGAATGTGTTATGTTATAATACTAATATAAATTTAGAGAATTGAGTTCGACTACCCCAGCCAGTCCCCGCTTGCTCCTTTCCTAACTAGAGTGAGGGGAAATAAGTCTCCCGAGTACTATTTTGATCATCAATTGAAATATGATATGATTCATTATTTAAAATAATACATTAAAGCATTTTTATAAGGTCTTAGGATGGTTCTAATCAATATTTTAATTGGTGGGACTATGAAATAATTAGAGTTTTGGGGTATATATGTAGGAAGTCTATTTTGTATGCATATAGCGTATTATATTATATATAGCATTGTGCATTGACTCACTTTTGCTTTTAGAGAGAGGGAGAAGGGAAAGCAAAGAGGAAATCAAATGATGAACGTGGGTTGGAGGTCATGATCAGGCCCTGTATATCTCATCTTTTTTTCTTGTGTTCGTAAGGAGATATATGTGATATATCTTCCTTCCTAGGTTTGGCTTTAAGGCATTCCCTTTTTTGTTGGGTTATTAAGAGTACACTTCTGAGAAAGAAAAAAGCAAAAGCAGGGCCAATGGTTGCCTGGCTAGCTTCTTACCCACCAATATCTATATATCTTCTCCTCTTTACAGTTCTCACAAAACCCCAAGAACTATGGTTACCGTAGTCCTCTCTTTCATATATATCTAGTAATATTACTCTCGCTCTCGATCGCTCGATCTTGATCTCTAGAGCACACATACTAGTGTCATGTGTACATAAGAAACAATAAAGATTCAATCTTTGGAGCTTAAAAGGTGACACACACACACACACACACACGGAGAAGTGCACACGGATTTTCATGTTTGATTGATAGATCTTTGTTAATTAGCTGAACCTTTTTTTTTATTTCCCTTTTTGGTTCATGGGGTTGGATCTTGAGTGGTTTTTTAGTAGGACAATGATGATTGAAGTACTTTAGAGTCTGTGAAGCAAGAGACATATAGAGAAGAAGATTGGAACAAGGAGATCTGCATATATATATATATATATATAATTCTTGTATGGCCGGTCCAAGTGGTGATGAGAAAACAAGGGTTGTAGTCACATCTACTGGATATTGCTATTCTGATGCCTCTTCAAGTGGAGACCCAAATACTATTCAGACTCATCTTGTGAGCCAGTTGCAAAGCTTTCATGAGCCCAACCCAGAAATCTACAACTTGACTGCAGGCATGGAGATGATAGGGTTTCCATCAAAGAATCTGAGCCAACAGAGCGAAAACCACTCACTTTTATGGAAAGGGTTCTTCTTCAACAAGCCTGACAACCACCACCACCGCGGTGGCGGCGGAGGCGGTCCATCTTCTCGCAGAGCAGTTGATGAGCCCACATCAGTTGAATTTTATCAAAATGATTTAACAGGCATATCTGATACAACAAACGAGACCTTGATGGTCTCACAAGACTCTTCAACTGCTTGGAATCATCACCATGTTTTCCCTTGTGAAGGAAATGAAAGGCCAAGCCAAGGCCTTTCACTCTCTCTCAGCTCTTCTAATTATCCCTCCAGTATTGGGCTGCAGTCGTTTGAACTCAGACAGAATGATGAGTTGAGATTTGGCCCATCTAGTTCTAGGTCTTTGAACAACGTTAATCAACAGCAGTCGCAGGTGCTGATCCAAGAACACTTTCAGATTAGAAATTCAAAGTATCTGGGTCCTGCTCAAGAGCTTCTGAATGAGTTCTGTAATCTTGGAATAAAGCAAACTGATAACGCCTCAAAGCAGAAGGCTCAGAAGACCAGCGAATGGCAAGAAGAGAATGCCATCAAAAAGCAATCACTTTACTCCCTTGACATTATGGAATTGCAGAAAAGAAAAACCAAGTTGCTTCAAATGCTAGAAGAGGTATGTTTTTCTTTGAAGATCATCATTAATTTCATATGTTGTCTCCTTGGTTTACTGTAATGGTGGTTAATTAATTGGACAGTGGTCTGATCAGAGATCCTTAAATCTGAAACTAACTAAGTGACTGGGGAACTCTCTTCCATTAATTCCCACATGGTGACAATTCAGGAGTTCCATTAAATTTCACAACCCTCTATTCCTGTTCATTTTCAGGCTCCAATCTACTACTCCAGCTTTCTATCTATCCCACGCAGTAAAAGTAATTAATCTTAAACTTCCAAGAACTGAAAAGCCTCAGGACCCCTTTAATTTGCCTTCTACTTTTTACCTTTCCACTGTTTTATTCATGTTATAACATTATAAGTACATTGTTGTACTTAGGTTGACAGAAGGTACAAGAATTACTGTAGTCAGATGAAGGCTGTGGTATCAACATTTGAAGCAGTGGCTGGAAATGGAGCTGCAACAGTGTATTCTGCCATGGCTTCCAGGGCCATGTCTCGTCACTTTAGATGCCTAAGAGATGGAATTGTGAGTCAAATTAAGGCCACAAAGAAAGCAATGGGGGAGAAGGATACTGCTGCACCAGGCACAATTCAAGGGGAGACTCCAAGACTAAGAATTATCGATCAAACACTAAGGCAACAAAAGACATTCCAGCAAATGGGCATGATGGAAAACCATCCTTGGAGACCCCAACGAGGTCTGCCGGAGAGATCAGTCTCCGTTCTCAGGGCCTGGCTTTTTGAGCACTTTCTCCACCCGTAAATTCCTTTCCCTTATATCTCATTCATTTGCTCTTATGTACATGTCTGCAGCACAAACTGGTGAATCAATATTAATTTCTTCTAACAAAAAAGAAGCATTCCACTTGTTGTTTTAGTACTCTGAGGTTGTTACCTTTGTTGTCTCAATCATTGGTTTGCAGAGCTTATGGCAAATGGCAGCCATACATATATTTCTTTGTTTCGGTTTTATGGGTTTTAAATTTTTTTTTTGGATGTTTTTGTTATATTTTTGTGTGGATTTGATTCTGTTTGCAATCTCCATATGACCCCATCTCTCTCCCACTCTTGTCCACCCAAGTTTTTCTCCAAAAGTACAACCGGCAGAACATTAACTTTCAACTCTGGAATTCATTGAAATTAACCTGCAGGTATCCAAGTGACGTAGATAAACACATTTTAGCCCGCCAAACAGGTCTCTCGAGAAGCCAGGCAAGTCCCTTTCTTCCTACAATTATTCTAATCAAGCTTATAAATTTATTTATGCAATCAAGAAAGCGTATCTTCTTAAAATATATTTCATAGATTAAACTAATCATTAGAAGGTTATTTCATGGCATTATTTTCTTGTCATCTAATGTCAATGCCTCTTTCTTTCTTATTCCAGGTTTCGAATTGGTTCATCAATGCAAGAGTGAGGCTGTGGAAACCCATGGTGGAAGAAATGTACTTAGAAGATCTAAAAGAGAATGAAGGCATGAACGGCACCGGCGCCGGCGCCAATCCTGATGAAAATAATGACCTGCAGAACCAAAATGGGTCGACCCACGAAGATCAGAAGCCGACCCAAGAACAATTGATCCGAATAGACTCCGAATGCCTCTCTTCCATAATCAACAATCCAGGGAAAAATGATGGAAAACAAAATAAATCTATTCAGAATATCGATGAGCAGCAGCACCATAGTTTTGGTAGAGTTGTGGATGAATATGGCGCCATGCAATTTGACTTCTCATCATACAGTACTCACCACTCAGCACCCGCCGGCGGCAGTGGCGGTGGTGGGGTATCTTTGACGCTGGGATTGCACCAGCATGGGGCAAGTGGCGGGGTGAGCTTAGCATTCTCTCCTGCAGCATCCCAGAGCTCTCTATTCTACCCTAGAGACCATATGGAGGATTGCCAAACAGTTCAGTACTCACTCTTGGATAGCGAAAACCAGAATTTGCAATACAGGAATTTGATGGGTGCACAGTTGCTTCATGATTTGGCTGGGTAATAATAGTTGGAAACCAAACGAGAAATCAAGAAAAAGGATTGAAAATTCTGTGGTGATAATTAGAGCAGTTTTATGTTTTGTCGGTGGAGTTTAAATTTGGCTGTGGTATACATAAAATACTGGGATAGGAAACATTTATCTGCAATTTGGTATTAGATATACAAACAAAGGCTTTTATTTATTGTGTAAAGCATATATTTTTGGTCAAAATGCCAAATTCAAGTGTCATGTGGATTGGTGGCAAGCACATAATTCTTTTTTTAAATTTTAATTTACACATATGCACATAAAAATTCATTAAAACTTAAATCTTGAACGTCACACATATAAATATAAAAATTATACCATTAAATCAACTGACCATGTGCACTCGGCATGTGATAAACACATAATTAATATTATTCAATTAACTTTAATTTTTGTAAGAAAAGTTTGAACTCTCTGTCGTAAAATTTGAAAATATGATATATATATATATATATGAAAATGGTCAAATCTATTTTAAAAGATGAAAGATAAAAGTAAATTAAGTTACAATTTGAAAAATGTATTTTTTTGCCTTTAATTAATTGACTAGTTTAAAAGCTGCATTTAATTAAAAACGTATAAAGTTGCTCAACTCATAAATGTGATGTGAAATTGAGCACTAGGTCGAAGATACTGCTACTTGCAAGTGGTCATAAGAGGATGAAACAACAGGGAATTTTAGCATAAGTGAAGTTGAAAAATATGATGGTTGTTTATTCGTATTTTTGATGGCAGGTGCGGAAAATGAATTCGAAAAAATTTATTTGTTTGTTTGTATTTTGAAAAATAATAAGATGTCATATCAATAACTTTTTTATTGGGTTGATAGGGTGAAATTGATATTTTAAAACTATTTATGTATGTGTACATATAGATTGGGTAGGGGACACAAAAAATGAGAGGGTTAGATATTGAGAAGTGGGTAGAAAATAAATTGGGAGGGAGGATATTTTGGGCCCTTTGGGTGTATTTTGGATAGTGGGACTGGAGAATGTGATGTATTGTTTATTTGTGTTTTAGAAGTTGAAAACTATTTTGACAATTTACAAACAAACAAGCCTTAAGCGCTTCTATGTTTGTACTTTTATTTTGTATTTTAATGTTCTAGTATTTTTCAAGGTTAAAAATAAATTTACTTAATGTTTGTATATGAATAAAGATATGTTGGATTGATTAAGTGCAAAGGTAGATTGTACAGGTATAGAGAATATATATATATATATATATATGTGATTTATGACATTTTATTCATGAAAAAAGTATATTTTTGAAATTATATGCATGTTATTAATAATTTTGAACTGATTTGTGGAGTACACTGCCTAATTTATATCGAATTCAATTGATTTTATGAATTTGATAGTATATTGTTAGGATAGTTGTAAGAAGAATTGAAAATAAAAAGAAATGAGGTTTTTGTTAATATGTTTCCCAATTAATCTTCAAATAGTAAAAATTAGAGAGATTTTTTGTGAAAACATAAATAAACCATGGCGTATGGTTTTACCTTACTGCTAAGGTTGAGGCTCCAAAATTAAAAAGTTTTTGATTTAAGTCCTAGTAGTACGGGTGTCACATTATCTATATAATAATTTTTTTAATTAGTAAACATTTCTTAATGTTATTAATATATTCAATACATTTAAAATTTGAATATAAAAATCGAATATGTACTTAATTGTCAGTTAAAAAAAAAAAAAAACAGCAAAATACCTCAAGTTGAACTATACTATTAATAAGTCGTTGCATTTTTATTTTTTTTTGGATAGTTATAAGTAGTTGGATTTTTCTTCTCTATTCTTGGTTGAATACATTGTGTAACTCACAAATGAGTTGATGGTCAATAGACTCAATGATATTGCTATTACTTATATGTGTGAGTTTTAAATTTTGAAAATTGATGAAGTTTACCGGGGGCTGTGTTTATGTAAATACAAAAATAAAAAGTAAATCAAAAAAACTGATCACAAATGATTATTTATCCTCTTAAGCCATCAAATAAACACTTTCTTTCAGTATAGGAAGTTAACATTCATATATCACTTTCTCTCTCTCCAATCCTTTTGGCAATATTGCATTCAAACTGATTGAAACATTTTTGTGGTTCTAACTAATTTCAATTCTGTACGGGCACACATAAAGATTTTTCTGTTCTTTCTTGTTTTCGTGTGAAGACAATTAACTTAAGATCTGTCACACACTAATTCAAGATTATGACTATTCCTCCACAAATTGCAAAAAATATCAATAGCATTTCATGAATTGTGGTCCTTCATTTCCTCTCGTTCACTCCCAAAAGAATTGCTTCTTAATGCTTTTCAGTAGTCAACAAAAAGGACAGTTCATTGGCCTAATGGCCTTACAAAGTGTTGCACAAAAAGTTGATATGCATTCCCTTTCGTAGGACGATGTTTTTGGAGTTTGAAGTTTCAATTTCTTCAACATTGAGATTTTTGCCAAAGCTAAAATTTCACCATTTCCTTTGGCATCATCTGGTGAAGGGAGATCTTCTAATTTGAACTGCGCCCACCCGTATGGAAATGAATGCTCAAATTTTCAAGTACAAATATTTTGTCCTTTTGTTAGAACGTTTTGAATCATTTATTTCAATTTGAAATTTCATCATTCTCATGTCTCTTGTTTGGCTATATGAGGGGTGAAAAAAAAGAAAAAAAGGAATGAGGTTTTCCTTAATTTTTGGCATAGCTTGAGTTTCTCACGACAGACTATTAGCTCAATGGTAGAGCACATCCCTAATAATATGATTGTTTTGTTTGGATTATGAGGGTTAATTTTCAGCCACATGTATAGTTTAATATGTTCATCGTCACCTAATTCTTGAAATGTAAATCAGGCAAGGCACATAATTAGCATGGCATACCTTCCTGTTGGAACCGAAGTTTGAAATCATACCTCTTCTCAACAGGATAATGAGACAATTTAGATGAGATCCAGTGTAAATCAAACTTTCAATTTATTTTATCGGATTTAGGTGGTCAGAAAACTACCATGACTTTTCTCTTCTTAAAAGTCCATATATTTCTTATTAGAGCTCGTTTGCTTGGTGTATTTAGATTAGGCATGTGATATACATGACTAGAATAAATAGTGGAATTGTTGTGTATCCTATCTAATGTTTGTTTGTATATTTTAAGTAACTTGATATCTGACTTTGATTGTATGTTTGGTATAACTAGCCCATTTGACAAATATTAATTTATTTCCAACTTAAGTTGGAAAATATATCACACCCTAAGGTCTTGATGCACAAGCAAGGTTTGGCCTTAAATCTATGATGGGCCATAACTGTATCAAAGGCTTCTAAAAATGAACAAAAAATTAAAATTAAGTTGCATTGTGTATTTATCATACAATATCAAAACATGCAAACGAGCTCTTAGTGTATGGATAACTATCTCTTGAGTACAAGTTCAGTTTGGAGCTTTTAAATAATTAAACTTGACTAATTTTAAGGCACAAAATCAACAGCAAACGCTTATAAACTCAAAATATTGTATTCATATGCTTGCAATAGAAGCACAAGAACAACCAATTAATTAGCTAAGAACAACTTAATTAAAGCACCGAAAATATTTAAGGTATTGAAATAGACATTTGCATTTGGTGAACGTACGTACCATGTGTTGGCTAACACAATATACATAAGAAGCGGATCCTTTAATTTTGGGTATGGTCCAGAAGGTGACAATTTTCACAAATTTGTACTAAATAGTTGTGAAAAAAGCGTGACTTACAACCATTTCAATAATTGCTGTCTACATGACCATTCGTGCAACTAATTATTCACCATACACAATTAAACATGCACTTTAATTTATTAAAAACTCTGAATTATGTACCTTTTTTTATTTATTTATTGTAATCTACAACGTGCGATTTCATCGTATTAGGTAGTTGATCCTCTAAACAACCTCGATTTGGACGGTAGATGGACCAGAGTTGAGCCCACTCACAACACTTAGGCTTTGGACCGAGAGTAATTTAGCTCGTATAGCTCTGCCCATCTGTTCCATTAAAATTATTGAATAAGCAAAGCCCATGTCCGTATTCGGTGTTCCTCTCGAGTCAAATTAATGCAGTTAAAGAATACTAGTTTTGTTATTAAATTCATAAAGTACCATCATTGTTAGTAGGAGATGTCTACGATTAAGTAAGGTTGTACTTCACTTATAAAATATTTTTAAATTAAATGACACATATTTTTTTAAAATAAGTTGTTAATTTTACAACAAGTCTTTGTTTTGCATTTTAAATTTTTAATACATTTAATTCTTGATAAATATGTTCCCAAAAAAAAAGTTAAAATAAAAATCTATTATATTAAATAATATAATTTTAAAATTTTTGAATTATATACTCTATATTGTTAAATAATAAATATGTCCAAAATAATATGAATAAATTCAATTGATTTATTTATTAATTAAGATATAAAATTTAAAAAAATAAAAAAAATCTAAAACTCTCATTCTACAATATAATTTTAATAATTTTAACTTATGCGCTCAATAATATTAAATAGACATATTTAAAATAGTTTAACTAGATTTAGTTAATAAGTATAAAATTCTAATGCAAGAAAAATTTAAGTTTATTATTTCAGATAATATAATTTTAAGTTACATACTTAATAATATTAATAAATAAATAAATTTAACTTAATTAAATTTATTTTTCATTAAAAAAATAAATAAATAAAAACAAAAAAGCAAACCTTAACCACCCGCCACTGCCCCACCTACCTACACTTCCGCACTCGGCTAACCCCCCATCCCCTGACCCTAGGCAGTGGCAGTAGGATTTGGGGACTATGGGAGTTGTGGTGCGGTTATATTTATAAATATATATGTACCTATGTATATGTAATGTATGTATTTACATATATAATATATAATATACATACGCATATATGTGATGAAGTTATTTTTAGTATAACAGGACTTAAATCTCAACCTGAGAGGTCCTTCGACCCAAAGATGGTCTACACGGACATTGGGTGGAACCTACAGCCAAGGAACAAATATCAGGCTAGCCGAGAGAGTCCTCGGTTAAGACCTTCCAATAGTTAAGTCAATAAATCGATCTGAAGATATTTGGATAGAGTAACAATTTAGAGTGTATATGTGCTTACCATTGCTTCCAGAGGATGAAGTATTGATGGGTATTGAATCTAACAAAAATAAATTCCTACTCTAGAAATATGATTTGTAATCAGTGGGAGTAGAGTCGTATTCCAGAGGGACTGGTAAATTTTGTTTCCTTCAAGCTTACTAAATAAAATAAAATAGAATGGGAGGATTTTTATGAAACGGAATACTGGAATCTTAAAAGTACATAAATCACAAATAAAAATAAAGAATCAATAAGAATAGAATCTAGCCGAAGGTAAAATCTTAGTTTTCACAAATCTAATCATTGATGTAAAGATTAATTCCTCTTTTCTTGAATAGACTAGTTATAGTTACTCGGACGCCCTATTAACCAATCTCTCCTTACTATCTCGATAACTATGAGAAGCTCGTTAGTTATTTTCCATGCCAATAAACAATCCTAAAGAAGCACTCTTAGAATTTAATTTATCAACAGCATTAAAAACTAGAGAGACCTAGCCCTAGCCAACAAGCACACACAAGTGGATTCATTTAAACTAGATTATTTATCCACATAACATAAATCATGTATGTGGTCACCACATATAACTATGTTATTTGCCACAAATATTAGAATAATTAAACAATTACGGATTTAATGTTCTAATTGACAGGACAATTATTCTAAGTTATCAAATTTGGGTCCTAAATTTAATGAACCTGAATAATCGTAATGAAAACAAAAGATAAATAAATACCCAAGGAATAAGGAAAACAAATTAAATCAATTAGATCTCACAAATACTGAAGAACAAAAACTTCGATATTCCCATAGGCTAGAAGAACAGTTAGCAACTCATATCTGAGAGAAAAAGTGCATGTAACTAAAAATATGGTAAACAAAAGAATGAAAAACTACTCTATGAAAGAAACCTAGTTCTCTATAAATATCCTACTACTTCTAATGCAATTGATAAACTAATAAGAGTCCTACCAAAATAAGAAAACTAAAATTATCCTAATTAAAGAAATAAAAATTAAATATTCTAGGAATAAACAACTGCCAAAACATGTCCGCACTTGAATTATTTTCTTCTTTCATTTCACGTCTCCTCGAGTTCGCGATCTTTGCTCGAAACATGTTAAATGCTCGATTTTCAACTGCATAAGCTTGAATCTTCAATTTACTTCACAAAATATAAAATGAAAGTTAAAACCTAACAATTAAGCATTTTTATTATTGATCATAAAGGAAAATTAAACGAATAAAAAGGCAAAAATGCAACTTAACAAGTATTTATAGCGTCCATATGAGGTAAAAAGACTAATATCTCCTTCAGCATATTCCACATGGTGGCTTCTCAAGTAGAGGCGAGATAGGTCTTTTCGACCTATCTCGGAGGTGCACAAATGTCCAGCTGGCCGGAGAAAGGATCCGTACCGTCATTAATGCGGAGGTGATCACCGTCAATCCATTTAATAGGGACAGTTCCGTGGTTGAGATGCATTTAATGCGGATGCGATGGGTGGCAGAAACTGTCATTGTTGGCCACAAATGCATCTGCTACGCTTAAGCTGACCTCCAAGTTGTTGAACTTGACCCATATGGTCAAGTAAAGTCTGGGCTTCGACCCCTATGATTGAGGAAAGTTCTGGACTTGTTGGGCCTAACAGCCTTAGTGGGCCTATTGGGCTAACCCCATATCATGAGTCCCTCCCAACTCCAAAGTCCGACCGTAAGGCGGTCGGAATTTGGAGTAGCTTGTAGAAGTGGCAGGAAAAATTTATTTGAATCTCGACTAAAGGGACGAAAGCGGGAGCCATTTTAAACGGTTACACAAGTTTTGATGCATGGGTAACTAGTTGTTACGTGTTTATTAGCAGGTTATCAGTTACTTTAACCGGTTGACATTCCGACTTGTCTATAAATAGTAGATTTGCACTACGCATTTTCATTTTTACCACAGCGCTTTGCGATCAAGAGGTAAAGATTTCTAGTCGATCTATGAGCTACTTTGAGTGTTTAATCTCTGCACGCAATTTTCATAAGTGCCGCCTTTCTGCATTTTTAAAGCTTGTTAGCCCTTAAACTTTTGTTATGTCAAGTTCTAGTTCTAATTCTGAGGCTACACATTCGGCGGATATCTCGAATAGTGGGGCCAAGTCGAGTGAATCATCTAGTGAGAGGTCGAGTACCCTTGAACAACTAGAATTAGGCATGGGTGAGGGGGTTTTGGGAGGAGATGAAAGGGTGGAGATTTGGTCACTAATCATCTGCATGAGTTATGGGATGGTCAAGATGACCATCTACTTTGGTTGAGAACTAGGGCCTTCCGCCTGCTGATTGGGTTGTTCCTGCGACGATAATGAGGGTAGCGGGGGTGAACGACGATCACTCTGCCTCTCGAAAGTGGTTCACCTGATGTTGACCATTTTTAGCTGTAAATTTCTTTCCCACAGACGACACCAAATGATGAAGTTATTTTTAGTATAACAGGACTCGAGTCTAGACCTGGGAGGTCCTTCAACCCGAAAGATGGTCTACACGGATGTTAGGTGGAACCTACAGCTAAGGAACAAATGGCATCTTGGCTAAGACCCTCCAATGGTTAAATCAATAAATCGACCTGAAGATATTTGGATAGAGTAACAGTTGAGAGTGTATATGTGCTTACCATTGCTTCCAGATAATGAAGTATTTGTAGTGTCCATATAGAGGTAAAAAGACTAATATCTCCTTCAGCATATTTCATATGCTAGCTTCTCAAGTAAGGGTAAGATTGTTCTTTTCGGCCTATCTTGGAGGTGCACAAATGTCCGACTGGCCAGAAAAAAGATCCTTACTGTCATTAATGAGGAGGTGAATGTTATCAATCTATTTAACGCGGACAATTCAATGGCTGAAGTGCATTTAATATGGATGCGATGGGTGACAAGAATTGTCATTGTTGGCCACCAACGCTCCTACCGCGCTTAAACCAACCTCAAGGTTGTTGAACTCGACCCATATGGTCGACTAAAGTCTTGGTTTTTGACCCCTATGGTCGAGGAAAGTTCCGGGCTTGTTGGGCCTATTGGGCTAACCCCATATCAATATGTATATTTATATATGAACATATAAAAATATTTTGAATATGGTTTTAATACAAAGCAATTTTATCATTTATTATTTATTTTGTTATTGATTTTTATCCATAAAATTTAACTAATATGAAAATAAATTCTCTAAATAATATTAAAATATAAGTATGGATTCCTGTTAGCCAATACATTAATACAAAGTATTATAATAATATACCTAGAATTTTTAATTGATTTAAAGAATTTCAATTGAGAATAAATTCTGGCACATTTCCTATAATAACTTGCTTCCATATTTTTTTTTTTAAGTATATTAATGTATATCATATGTAAATATTTGACATTTCTATTGAAAATTCAATCAATTTATTATTGATTTAAAAATAAAAATACATCGAAAGATATTGAAATATAATATATATTGAAATTAAAAGATAATAAATAGAAGTATAATAAATAAAATATGCCAATCCTATATTTTATTTGTTTAATAATGAAAAAGAATTTAAAGAAAACCCAATTCAATAGGCCCAAAATATATATGAAGCCATTTAGTGGGATGGAGTTCAAAATAAATAAAATTTTATTATTGGTAGTAATTATTTTACTATAATGCACAGGCAACATATAAGCAAAATCCACCATCAATTGCTTGTAAAAGTAGCAGGTTAACTGTACTTTATTATGTTGCTAACCAATTATCAAAAAGAAAAGTTATGATTTCACATTTTAAATCCAACTGTTCAAATTAAATACATTTATACACCCCTCACATAAAGTATGTACAATCATAATTGCACCATAGACTACTCCTGGTTAGCAAGCTTTGTTATAAGAAGATTTTGATTTGAAGCACTTGTTGTATATAGCATACATGAAAAGAATGACTCTACTTTCACGAGTAAAATTTATTTTCATTCTTGAGGTTTCAACTCAATTGCAAAATCATTTATATTCTTTTAATTGGATTCAATTTCATCCTCCTAACTATCTTTCAATAACACTTTCTGGCCAAAAATTGGAAAATGACTAAAGGACCCTTTTAACTATCTTATACATAACACATGATGAGCGAAATCATCCCCCAACATATGGGGTGGGGGGGTGAGGTGAAGCAAAGTGGTCCCTACGTTTTGCATAAAAGATGCATTTTTAATAAAAGATTCAGTCATCAACATGTTGTTCTTAATTGACAAAATACCATAGAGAAGTATCAAAAGGATAATAAGATTCTTTGTGTATGTGTATCAAAACGACAAATAATATAAATATGAAAAAGATAATAAGATTCTTCATGTATATGTATCAAAATTTTATATATGATTTCATCAATATATATTTTTAATTTTTTTTTATTTATTTAAAAAAATTATGATATGGTTATTTCAATAAAAAGTACACCCATTAATTTTTAAGTTTATAACGCTGGACATTACTTAATCCATCAAAATATATATCCAATTTTATTTTTTAATTTTTTTTTAAATTTTGATTATTTGAAAGATTAACAACTTTTTTTATTATTCACTTCTTCTTTTTTCTTTCTGTTATTTGCTAAATATAATATGAGTATCCAATTATATTTATACAAAAACTTGAGAATGGACATAATAATTTTTTCTATATTTTATTTTACATTCTGATTTCATCCTCATATCTTGTCACTAATTTATATTTTAAAATCAATTTTAAGTTTAGAATTATTTCATCAATTTATTATAATTTGAACTTTGTATAGCTAATGTCTAACTCTTTTCTTCAATTAATTATTCATAACTAAGTTATTAGTCAAATTAAAAGGTTTCTATAAACTTATATACTAATATTGATTTTAACTTTATATTTATTTTATATATTTGTTTTGATTTATTTTTATTTTTTTTATCTTTACTATCATAGTTTTGTCTTAACTTAATTGATTTTTAATCAAAAATTAAAATTAAATAAGTTTTTTTTTTTTATTCTTAGTAACCAATACATTATCTGATTCTTTATATTTTAAGTTTTAACTTTATATATATATATACTCATCGTCTTTTAAATTTAAAGTAATCTTAGAGTATTATAATTTTAAGTTTCCCCCCCCCCCCCTAATCAATCTTATATTCTATATTATTCTCATATATTTTTATTTTTCAATGCACCTATATGTTAATTTTTGGTTGCATAATATTTTCTTCTTTTTAATAAAGTATATAATAATATTCATGGAGTTTTATGTTTGGAAGTTTTAATTATTTTTGTTTTTTTAACTTCTCGCTGAATAATCTTGAAATTTATTGTTCATAACATCATGTATATGAGATGTCTTTATATGTTTCAAGCTTTTAAATATTAAATTTTAAAGTTTTAAATTTAATTTTACTTGATCATCTTTTGAAGTAATATTTAATTTTACTAGTCACTTGACCTTTTTTTGTGGCATTTTTATTTTTATGTTGTTATTTTTAATTGTATTTATAATTTAACAATTAAATTAATATATAGTAATTTTAAAGAATTCGTGCATAGTATGAGGATAATGCTAGTAGTATAAATATAAACCTATATATATTTCTTGGTTAGTATTATAAATATATTTAATAACTTATTTATTGACTTATAATTGAACAAACACACAATTTATTTACCTTAAAGTGAAGATATCTTGCCTTCAAGATTGAGAACATATGCAATTATCTACAGTTGAAGCTTGAGATCTTACATCTTGCAAGTTCAATGGAATTGAAATATAATAAAATAAATTCAACTAAATGAAAAAATAAAAGAAAAACTGAAAATAAATAATACATGTTGCCTTTGGTTTTTGGTTCATAGTTTAGATTATCCTATAAAAATGAATGGCTTAGATTTTGTTTAGTTTTTTTAATTTGTTTAATTATTAAATGGGCAATTACTAAAATGCCCTTTAAATTGGCCGAATATGTTGCAAGAGGATGGCCAAAAGGATGAGATTGAGGTTGGTTAAAAGAATAGGGATGATTTTGCAATTGAGTTGAAACCTTAGAGACAAAATTGAATTTTATCCCTATTTTCACTCATAAACATTATTGTTTGTATTGAAATAAGAGAGTTAACAACCTCCCCCCACCCGGGGGTGTTTATATGGAGGTTGCACCATATTGGATTATAACTGGATACTTACATTGTTCATCTTATATAATACCCTCAAATTGATGTATATGTTTGATATGATAGACAAAATTATTATTTAATTATAAATAACTACGACCGCCATCATATAACAGTATGTACAAAATCATCTAGAAATTTATTGGATTTTGATAGAAGGAAAATATTGAAATTACACATTTGTCCTCTTAAAATTGAAAAATAGTTGAAAGACCTGCAAGATCTGCACTTCTTTTAAATGGGTTGCATTGACCTGACAGTCAACCCTGTG
This sequence comes from Jacaranda mimosifolia, assembly GCA_018894105.1. Lineage (NCBI taxonomy): Eukaryota > Viridiplantae > Streptophyta > Magnoliopsida > Lamiales > Bignoniaceae > Jacaranda > Jacaranda mimosifolia. Next base: position 34,554,155 of record CM032119.1, read on the forward strand.
AATGGCCCAATATCTCAGCCGTCCATGCTAGACACGTGGGATGATTTTAAGCCTTTTGTATGATGTTAATATGATAGGTCCATGTTGTATTTGTGGCTCAAAAGCTTTTTTGGATAGAGTGTTTTGAGCTCCAATTCAAGGTTTTATAAGCTCCAGCGCATACCCCTGCAGAATTCGTGAAGTTGGACAGAATGTTCTATACCCTGGCTCAAACTTGTATGAGGCCAAGCTCGACAGTTTTGTATTTTAAAAACTTCTTTATATTGGATTTTTTGAGAAGGATTTCATGTGCAGCAAAATACAAAAATTTAGACAACACTTTTGTTCTTCTTTGTTGGATTTTTTAGGAGATCCTTTTGTATGCTATTTGGCACCTCTAACAACCTAATGAAATTCCTCTCTTCATGCCCGTGGATGTAACCCAATTAGGTAAACCACTTAAATTTATGTCTTGAATTTGTTTCTTTTATTTACTCCAATTTTGTGCTTTATTCATAACAAAATGGTATCAGAGTCATATTGATTTTGAGATGGCTTCCATAAAGCATGAAATTGAAAAATGTGAGTGACTATATACTTAAGAGGAGGGTGAATTAGGCTTAAGAGAGTTTAATGTAGCAGAAGTTTATCACTCAAAATATTTTTTGGCATTTCAAGAACTGTTTAAGTCTTTTGCAGAAAACAATTTTAGTTACTGACTGAAATTTGCAAGTACCAGTTAAGATACTAATCAAATCAGTGATAAGAAAAGTAGTAAAACAAAAGTAATAAGATACTGGTATTTATAGAGGTTCGACAAGCCTATGTCCTCTACCTAAGCTTTCACTTAGGTTTTTAAACCTGTTAAATTAATAAGTGTATGAGAATGTTTTTACAAATAAAAACAGTAATTTGACAGCAACAAAAGTGTAAGGAACATAAACACCCTAGTAGGGTGAAAACTCAACTCTTCTCAAAGTGCTAGATCGGAATCCCATATAGGATGAGGCAAGTTCTAAAGCACTGTTGAAACTAGTTGCTTGTGAACAAGTTCGGAGAAATTTATGCTAGATTCACTTGCACAATCTCTATGGACTGATGCATGAGCTGCTGCCACTCCGTACTGCAAGCTCTAGCCTCTTCTACTAGACCAGAACCAAGGACACTGCAGAAAGTTCCAAGCAGTACTACTCTACTGATTTCTTCACTTCGAGGTCCTTAGAGCAACCAAGCGCCGATTTGTTCTCTTCATGGGGTCCGTCGAGAGCTGGTACAACTCCCGTGCCTCTTCACTACTAGGTCTTTCGAGACATAAACCGCCTTGTCCTCCTTTCCCCAAAGTCCGTCAAATGCAAGATCTACTTGACCTTCTTCACCACAAGGTCCCTTGAAAACACAAGTAGAACAAGGATTAAGCAACAATTAAACTCAAGAACGTGTTAGAAAGTATCACACAACTTTTCAAAATACATAGCAAAAGCCTCTCCCAACTTAGTGATTCACTTTCAAAATGCTGTATAGTTTCACTTTTATATGTTGTTATCCAATGGTTATAAGTTCTTTTTAAGGCAAGAATCCATTGGAAATTATTAAGGAAACAAGTTAATTTTGGCAATCATGTATTAATATGTTAAACAACGGGTGGTAAACAATTACAGCACAATGTGATTGCTTTCCTAAGTTACAAGGATGTAAATCAAATTATAATCTGCAGAGGATCTTTTATTTATGGAAAGTAAATTCCAGTGCATGACAGATTTTCGCAGACAACATATAAGTAGATTCCAGTAGATAATATGCATGCTATTCAGCGCATAATTCAAGGAGTGATTTTGTTATGATCAAAACAATTTAAATCATCAAAAGGGTTAACAAAAAACTTGATAGTATGGCCCGATTTCCTTTGTGGAAAATGAGGATGATAGCGATTCTTACACAAATAGATTTGGAGGATGCTCTATTAGGGAAATCAAAGATGCCTGCGAATTGGACTGATGAGAAAAAAGATAAAATCATCAGGAAGGTTGTTGCTAGGGGTACAAATGGATATTAAATGGATCGGATACACTATTTTCACATTCGTATCCATTTAATTTTTCAAATATTTGGATACGGATACAGATTTGATTGATATTTAAAAATGATATCGGAATTCGTATCCATTGGATATCGATCGAATTTGGATATATTCGTATTTGGTTATAATTGTTTAGATGCATTCATATTTGATTAAGCTTATCCATATTTGAATTATTTATTTAATATTTATATTTAATGATAATTACTTAGATATTTATTTACGAATATCCACATACTTGAATTTATGAACCTATAATAAATACATATTTAATTAATAGAGAAAACTATACAATTTCATTAAAAAGAAAGGAATCAAACAAATAGCATCATTCCAAATTAATAATTGATTTTATAATTGATTATTAGCACTAATTAATATTAATAATGATATTTAAGTGTATTAATTATAAAGTCAACAAATAATAATTATGTTGATTAGCTTTATTCTTCAAGTTTTTCTCTACATTACAATAATTTTTTTTAAATTATTCTTTTTTCTTTCCAATTCTTCAATTATAATTTATATATACATATATGGATTATTATATTTTTATTGAAATATATAAATAATATATTATTTAATAAATATATATTCGAAACGGATATTAAACGAATCAGATACGAATTTACCATATCTGTATCTATTTATAATCATATATCTACTAATCAAATACGGATAATATCCGCTTCAAATGGATATGAATAAATTTTCTATAAATAGATACGAACGCGAACGGTAAACAAATTTTTGAATATTTATTTACAGCCCTAGCTATTGCACAGATACAATTGCATCTTTTCAATGAGATTTTATAGGGCATTCTGAAAGAGGAAGATGCGGCTGGACTATGGAATAAGTTAGAGGAGATTTGTATGAAGAAGAATTTGATCAAAAATTTGCGGTTAAAGCAGCAACTTTATTCCTACAAAATGGTTGTAGGTATTTCTATTCAAACTCACATTGATAATTTCAAAATTATTATTACTAATTTGGAGAATCTCGATGTGAAATACAATGATGAGGACTTGGCATTATTATTGTTGTGTTTGTTACCTTCTGTTTATTCTAATTTTCAGGGTACACTCTTGTATGGTAGAGATACTATTACATTGAAAAATGTTTAGGAAGCCTTATTGAGCAAAAACTCAATTGATGGCAAAATTACAGCAAGTGTATTTGAAAATCAGGGTGATGGACTTGTTGTTCGAGGTAGAACAGAGAAGAAAAACTCCCATAGCAACAAACAGAAAAGTAAATTGCAGTCAAGTAAGCCAGTAAGATGCAACTACTGTAAGAAGAAAAGACACGTCAATGCAGACTATTGGAAGCTAAAAAGAAAATCAGAAAATGAGAATAATAAAACCGATGAAGCTAGTGTTGTTAAGATTGATAGTGAAGGAAATGTACTCTTGGTTAGTTTTGATGGTTTGAAATTAAATGATGTTTAGATTATGGATACCGCTTGTTCCTTTCATATATGTCCCAATAGGGTTTTCAACATATGAATAGCTTAGTGGATTAGTTCTTATGGGCAATGATGCTGCTTGCAAAATTGCTGGTAGGGGTGTAAATAGATATTAAACAGATCAGATACACTATTTTCATATTCGTATCCATTTAACTTTTCAAATATTCGGATACGGATACGAATTTGATGAAAATTTAAAAATGATATCCAAGTTCGTATCTGTCGAATATCGGTCGGATTCGGATATATCCGTATTCGATTATAATTATTTAGATATTCATTTACGAATATTCAAATACATGAATTTATGAATATATAATAAATACATATTTTAATTAATAGAAAGAACTATATAATTTCATTAAAACCAAAACAACCAAACAAGTAGGATTATGAGATTTTTATTGAAAAATATAAATAATACATTATTTAATAAATATATATTCGGATCAATTATTAAATGGATCGGATACACATTTACCATATCCGTATCCATTTATAATTGGATATCTACTACTCATACACGGATAATATCCGCTTTAAACAAATGTGGATAAATTTTATATAAACGGATACGAATGCGAACGATAAACGAATTTTTGAATATCCATTGACAGCCTAGTTGCTGGGAAAGGGACAGTTAAAATCAAAATGTATGATGGTATTATTAGGACTTTAATAGAAATGAGGCACGCTCAGGATTTGAAGAAGAATCTTATACCCTTGGGTACTTTTGACACTCTTGGATACAACTACACTGGCTCAGTTGGTGTGTTGAAAGTTTCCAAAGGAGCTCTTATTGTCATGAAAAGCATTAAAGCATGTGGTAGTTTGTACATTTTGCAGGGTTCTATTATTTCAGGTGGAGCTGCAATTTCATCTTCCACATTATCCGAGTCTCAAATTACAAAATTGTGGCACATGCATTTGGGACATATTAGCGAGCGATGACTCACTATTCTGAGCAAGTGAGGCTTACTTTGTAGGCAGAGCACTTGTCAGATGGATTTTTATGAGCATTGTGTTTTTGGGAAACATAAAAGAACTAGTTTCAGCAAAGGAGTTCACAAGACCAAGGAGAGACTTGATTATATTCATTTAGATCTTTGGGGTCCATCCATAGTGCCTTCTAAGGGCGATGCTAGACTTATCTCGACTTTCATCGATGATTACTTTGGGAAAGTTTGGGCATTCTTTCTGAAGCAGAAAAGTAATATTTTTGCTATGTTTAAGCAGTGGAGGATGATGATTGAGAAATAGACGATGAAATAAATAAAGCATCTTTGCATTGATAAAATGGCTTGGAGTTCTGTTTTAGAGAATTTGAGAATTATTATAAGGAAGTTGATATTGTGAGACATCGTACAGTTGTTGAGGCACCAACAAAACAATGTTGCTAAGCAGATGAACCGAACTCTAATAAAAGGAGCCCATTGTATGCTCTGTAAGGCTCGATTATCTAGAGATTTCTGGGCAAAAGCAGTGTATACTGCTTGTTACTTGGTAAACTACTTTCCATCTACAAGACTACAACGATTGATTTGAAAACTCCTAAGGAGGCATGATCTGCTAATACACCTCATTATTCTAATATTAGAATATTTGGTTGTCCTATTTATATACATGTCAATGAAGGAAAACTAGAATCTAAATTTAGAAAATGTATTTTTCTTGGTTATACTTCAAGAATTAAGAGATTTAGGGTCTGGTGTCCTAAAACATGTAAGGTGATTACCAGTAAAGACGTTATTTTTTATTAACCTGTTGTAATTAGTCTTGAAAAGGACAATGTAGTTGAGTTTGATATAGGTGCTCATGGATCACCCGAATAGGTAGAGTCGAGGTCCACATTCCACCTCCTATTCAGCAGGTTTCCACTTCTGATGATTTAGTTCCACGTGAGACACCTACTACACCTATTGAGCAACGATCTATTACTAGAGACATGCCAAGGAGACAAATTAAGCCACCTCTTAAATACGCAGATGCAGATTTGGTTGCATATGCTTTGACTATTGTTGGGGAAAGCGTTTCTAATGAGCCGGCTTCTTTTTTGGATGCTACACCTTGCAGGGAGTTAGCATAATAGATTGGGGCTATGGTAGAGGAAATTGAGTTTCTACACAAAAATAAGACTTGGGTTCTTGTGAAGCCTCTAGAAAATAAGGGGGTTGTTGGATGCAAATGGGTGTTTAAGAAAAAGCAAAGAACACCTGGCACTGATGATGTGAGATACAAGGTGAGGTTAGTTGCAAAGGGTTGTACACAAAAGATGGTGTTGATTTTAATCAAGTTTTCTCTCTAGTTGTGAAACATAGTTGCATATATTTGTTATTGTATGTGGTTGCCCAATGTGATCTAGAACTTGAGTAGTTGGATGTCAAGATTGTTTTCCTACATGGCGAGCTTAAGGAAACCATATTCATGAATCAACTGGAGGGATTTGTTGTGGAAGATGATATGCTTATTGTTATAAGGCATATTTCTAAGGTCAACAAGCTTAAGGCTCAGTTGAGCAATGAATTTGAGATGAAAGATTTAAGTTCTGCAAAGAAAATTTTGGGAATGGAAATTCATCATGATCGTTGTGTAGGAAAGTTGTTCCTATCTCAAAAACAGTATATTGAGAAAGTTCTTGAGAGATTTGGGATGAAGGATTCTAAACCTGTTAACACTCCACTTGTATCACATTTTAAACTATCAGCTTCATTGTCATCTCAGTCAAGCGAGGAGGAGGAACACATGTCTCGTGTTCTATATTCTAGCGCAGTTAGGAGCATGATGCATGCTATAGTGTGCACTAGGCCTGATATTGCGCAAGCTGTTAGTGTGGTAAGTTATTATATAGCTTATACTGGTAATGAGCATTGGCAAGCTGTCAAGTGGATTTTTGGTACTAGAAAGGTACATCGAATTTGGGTTTGTTGTTTGATAGTTGTGGGACTTCATTTGGAGGTGGGGTTGTTGGATACGTTGATTCTGATTTTGCTAGTGATTTGGATAGAAGGCGTTCACTCACTGGATATATTTTTACTTTGTTTGGTGGTGCCATTAGTTGGAAGGCTATTCTTCAACCTATAGTTGCCTTATTAACTACAAAAGCAGAATATATGGCTATCATTGAAGTAGTAAAAGAAGCATTGTGGTTGAAAGGTTTAGTTCATAGTTTAGGACTTGAGGCGGAGGCTCCTTCTGCATATTATGATAGTCAGAGTGCTGTTCATCTTACACAGAATCAGATGTTCCATGAGAGGACCAAGCATATTAATATATACGGTACCATTTCATTTGTGATCATATATCTAGTGGTGAAGTTCGTGTTGCTAAAGTAGCCAATGAATACAGTCTAACAGATATGATGACGAAGCTAGTGCCTTTGCAAAAGTTCAAGCATTGCCTGGATTTAGTGCGAATGGGTCATTTTGATTGATTACCCTTAGGGGTTTTATGGAGAGTTAGATAGGATGTTTACTATTTTATTTTTGAGTTGAGGTGTATTTGTGACTAGAACTTTTGATCCAAGGTGGAGATTGTTGTATTTGTGGCTCAAAAGTTTTTTTGGACAGAGTGTTTTGAGTTTCAGTTGAAGGTTTTTTGAGCTCCAACGCATAACCTTGCAGAATTGGCGAAGTTGGACAGAATGTTCTATGCCCTGGCTCAAATTTGTATGAGCCCAAGCTTAACAATTTTGTATTTTAAAAACTTCTTTATATTGGGATTTTTGAGAAAGGTTTTGTGTGCAGCCAAATACAGAAATTTAGAGAGCACTTTTGTTCTTCTTTGTTGGATGCTTTAGGAGATCCTTTTGTAAGCGATTTGACATTTCTAACAATCTAGTGAAATTCATCTCTTCTCGCGGATGTAACCCAATTAGGTGAACCACGTAAATTTGTGTCTTGATTTTTTTCTTTTCTATTATGTACTCCAATTTTGTGCTTTATTTGTAACAATCCATACGCAAGGTGATATTATAAATATCCTCAATTTCACTCTTAGATATGTTATTGTTTACTATTTATATTCGATCTAGTTTACATTGCGACCTCATTTTCTTGACTGGTTTAGCTATTGAAGGGCTATAGTTGGGGCCTTCCCAACATTCCTCTGATCCTTTGTTGTATTTTAGGTCTTAAATCCCATATTTTTATCTACCATCCTAGGTTGGAGAACATAAATAAACAGGCATGAAGATACATTTTGAACGAACAACCTCGGATCAGATTTTACATCTTATTTTTACTTCGTATTGATTGGAACATTAAAGGATTTTTGTTGAAATCCCAATAATCCTAGTTGTATTTTTAATTTCAAGTTAAATTTCAAATACATAACACGAGTATGTAAGACCCTTTTAATTGGTCAAGATTGATTGTTGGAAGATATTATGAACTTGTGTATTGAAAAAGTAATTATGTGGGAGTTTGTCCCACATAGAAAAATAGAAAGAAAGTTTTATTGTATATAAAATACTTGCATAATATTTGAATAAAAGATTGAGAAAAAGTGCAGATCACTTAGCACTTAACATGTTTATGTGTGTGTCTTCATAAATTTATTTTAAAAAGTTACTAGTTCTATTTTTATTTATGTAATTATTTTAAAATTATTATTTAATTATGGAATGAAACAAAGGTTATATCTTCTATGAAAATGTTTGACTTTTTGATGAAAATTTGTATAAGATGATTTAAATTAAACAAAAACATTGTTTGACTTAAACAAGGTATCAATTCATAATTAATGGACGTATTGTTTCATTAACTATAAATAATAATAAAAAAAAAGGCTCTCTGTGAATTTGAGTTCTAAAGGAACTCTTCAAAATTGTCACTTGTAGATTTGGTGGTTTTGCTGTATTCTGAGGGTGAATTACCTTATTAAAGCCGTTGAAAAACTCTTTTGAAGTAGAGTAAAAAATCACATAAAAAAAATGTCATCACACCTTAAAATCATAATCAATTTGCTATTTCCATAAAAAATATTCTAACATTGACTTATTGATAACCTTGACATGTAGATTGCATGTCTCCTAAGAAAATTATTGGTTTATACCACTGACCAGCTTAACTTTTACTTTGAATTATCTGTTAACTAATATTTCATTTCCTATTATATTTTACAAATACACATTCAATGTATGTGGTCCATATCTAAATTTTTATTTAAAAAAATATTTCATTGATTTGATATTTATTTATAATACGAAAGACTGATAAAACACCAATTGAGATTTAGATATTGAATCAAAACTACAGGATTATTTTAAATTATGCATACGATTAACACATCTAAATCGAAAGGACAGTGATTTACTCAAAGAATGAGAAGGTGGGTCCGTTCTCTATAATGTGAAAAAATGGCCCAATAATTTAAACTTAGTTGGGCTCAAATGATTAACAATTTCATCTTTAGCCCAAAAATTGAATTTCAGTCCATCAAACATTATAAGGGCCTTACCCATCCTGCAGTAAGATCTTATAGAAGCTAAAGAAGAGTAGGGTTGTCACTAGATCGGATTTTAATCTAAATTCGATCTGAATTTTATTATTTTTATTCAATTAAAATATTTGATGGATTAGATTCGATTATAAATATTCAAAATTTAAAATAAGTGGATCGGATATGAAATTAAGCAATCCGATTCGTTGAAGATCTAAATCCGAACCTTAATATTTTTTATTAAATTAATACTCTTATATATAATATTAATAAATATTTTAAAATAAAATTTATGTATTATATTGACCTAATATTTATATTAACGTCTATATTATACTATTAATATTGAGTTTTTAACCTCAAAAATAAGATGAATATTGATAAATGTCAAATATAATAACATATAATAGTTCATCTATACATTAATATAATGTGAAAAAGGAGTTTAATATTCAAATATTTAACTTTTGGACTAATATATAATAAAAAATTGTTAAAAATTCAAATATGACATTTATTTTATAAATACAATATTTTTATAAAATTTAAAAGGAAACAAAAAAGAAAGAAAAAAAATAAATCGGGTCAGATTTTTTAATCGGGTTTCGGATATCCATCAAATTCGAATATGATATTGATTAACAAAGATTCTATAGAATTTTAGTCGGATTCGGATCTAAATTTTATTTGTTGAATTCGAATTCGAATATGACAAATTCGATCCAAATCCGACCCGTTGACAGCTCTAAAGAAGAGAAATGTTGCATTCGGGTAACCAAAATATGTATCCGGGTTTATCACCCGCAGATCCATTTTATGACATGAACGTATAATCCGGATTGAAATTCTTGACCCGACCCTATAAAATCAAATCCCTCCACCCCTCCCCTCTCTCGCTCTCTCTCCCCGTGTCTCTCTCCCCACGATCTCTTTCACAGGTAAACTACAAACGAACTTTCCGTTGAGGGCTTTTCTTTACCTTTTGATCTTCTTCTTAAATTTTAGGCAGATTTATGTGGATTAGGATCGGTTTTTTGAGTGCAGAAATTTATGCTTCTGTTCTTCAATATCTTGAGATCAAAAGCTTTGACTTTTGCTGTTGAATATTGATCTTAAGCTTGGTACTCTGTTTTCTTAATACATTGCGGAAATTCAAGAGATTTTGATTCTTTTGGCAGAGCAGGATGGATTTAGTATCTAAGTACCAGGTGATTTTCCTTTTATTTTCGTGTAGTCCACAATTTTTTTTTTGGTTCAGCTTTTACTTGATCAAGATTAATAAAGTTACTTTAGTGTATTTTTGACTGGATGTTGGGTACTTATTTTTTGTTGTTTTCTTTTATAATTGTAAGTTCTAATGTAAGTATCTAGGTTAGTTGTAATGCATGCTGATAAGTTGAAACTTTTAGCTTCTGTTTATAATTGTTTTCTTATATGTGTATTGTGATTCTTAATGCAGGGTGTTGTAGGCCGTGTTTTTGGAAGTGACAATTCTAGCTCAAATGACGATAGGTGATTTCATGCTTTTCTCATTTTCTGAATTCTTAATACAGGCATAATAGATGTGATCCAGGTCCCATAGAATAAACTATATGTAACTGTATTCTTGCTTGAACTATTACCAATAGAACAAAGGATTACTTATTGACTAAATATTGGACATGGGGTAGCCCTGGTTTTAAATGCTGATAATTACTAAACCAATTTTATGTGAAAGATGGTTACTATCAATTCTCTTTTCCTTTTCAATTTCATGAGGCGCGTAAAAACATCCTTCTAAGATTTTTCGTTCTGTTCTATTTCTTGAAGTGGAGTTAACATTTAGATTCTCTGATCGATAAAGCAAGGTCACTGATATCAGTTATAACCAAATATAAGTTTGAATAAAGATGAATCTTGGTTAAGTTGTTGGACACCTATTATTTAAACAGAATTCTGTCATTTGATTATCTATCACTTTATTAGTTGCTCAAAGTAGTTTCCTAGATGCTGGAATTCCCTTTTTTTAATTTTTCGTCTGATAAGTTCCCTTGCACCCTGTTTGGTCGAAGGATTTTGGTGAGGAAAATAAATAAAACACTAAAAAACAATTTTAGTTGTTTAGTTGGTATGGGAAATACTAAGTAAAAGAAAACTTTACAGAAAGTTTCATGTAATTGGGAAAGTTCATTTTCCTCACAAAAAGGGAGGAAAATGAGAGAAAACCCTAAGGGAAGGATCTTTGCTTATTGCCTTCCTCCTCCCCATTGTTTCTAATAGATGATCAAACAAGTTTGGGATATTATATCTTTTGGTTTTGTTTTCCTTTGTCCTATTATTTTTCTTTCCTCACTGAAATCCTTGAACTAAATAGAGCACTGAGGTTTTCTTCTTTCTCTGCTTTCAGTTTCCATGTAAATATTCTTAGTTTCAGTCAGAAATATTCTTAATTTCAGTCTATCAAGCAAAAACAAGAGACAGGTGTAGTGGTATCGTGCTTGCATTTTTAGTTTGTCACTCATGTAAGTAATATACACACTGTCATTACTTTCAATGTATTATTTTAGGAGGAAGTATTGAAAGGAAGTCGAAGACGTGCTAAACCACATAAAATTTGAAGAATTTGTTGAATCCATGCAACCTTATCGAATGTTCCTTCTGTTGAGCAGCATGATGCTTATTTAATTTAATATGCTTCTTTTATTGATAATCTTATTCATGGCCTCGTATTGATAGTTATGTTGAGCGATTGCTTGATCGCATTAGCAATGGTGTGCTGGCCGAGGACAGGAGGAGCACCATGGCAGAACTTCAGTCAGTTGTGGCTGAAAGTCATGCTGCACAGTTGGCTTTTGGGGCAATGGGTTGGTTCTTTTCTTAATGAAACTGCTGATCTTTCTACTTCTAATTTTCATCAAGTATCATGTAATTTATCCCCTGAACTCACTTGAATGTAGGTTTTCCAGTACTGTTGAGTGTCTTAAAGGAGGAGCGTGATGATATAGAAATGGTTTGAAGCTTCTGGCTCCTTACTTTGAGATTTTGTTTAGTGTGTTACTGAGTTCCACCTAATATTTGGTGGTGTGGTCTCTAAATTATGTCAATTTGGTGGCAACTCCAATTATACAATTTGAACCTGCATTTATTAAGTGGACTAGAATGTCATCAGATATATAAAAAGGAAATTTAATTGATTTAAGATCATCAATTTCTTGACTTCAGTTTTTGGGTTTGAACTAAAAACCAGATTGGCAGATGGTTATTGTGTATAAGTTATGCTACATATTAGTGATCCCCTAGCAGAATTGCAATCTTCCACTCCTTATGAAACACTAACTTTTGATGTCGCCAACTGGTTTCATGTTGTTAAATAGTTATATTTTGCCCTTCTCTGGCACAAATGTTTTCTGTACCTCATGTGCAAGATTTTCATCTAGCCCACATGGTGTTTTACTTTGGAAACTTATATTGTCAATTGAGATTTTCTTTGGCAATTAGCTAATATCCGATTCTTTTTCTGTACTTTCTAGTGATAATGCGGTTGTCTGCTTGTGTTTGAATTTTTCTTGCATCCTGATTTGCTTGATCCTAAAAATTTTCATTGAATGTATGAAGGTTCGAGGGGCTCTAGAAATTCTTATAAGTGCCTTAAGTCCTATTGAGCATGCTAAATCATCGAAGAATGAGGTTCAACCAGCGTTGATGAACAGTGATTTGCTTTCCAGGGAAGTAGAAAGCATTTCTCTTCTTTTGAGTCTGCTGGTAAGGTTGCTTGCTGATCTTGTAGAAGTGATTGAGCTTGGATTATATGCGTCAATGATTTTTCTAATTCAATACCTTTGCAGTCGGAGGAGGATTTCTATATACGGTATTACACATTGCAGTTGTTGACCGCCCTTCTAACAAATTCTCCAAATAGGTATAATTTCATTCATTTTGGTTCAAGAAGCTTTGACCTCTTGAGCAACTCTAAGAGTATGCCATTGGAGATCTTCACAGGCTGCAGGAAGCTATTCTAACAATTCCTCGTGGTATTACGAGACTTATGGATATGCTGATGGACCGTGAGGTATCTTGCTGGTAGACTTGATGAGATTCTTTTTGTTTTCCACCATTCAGATTGATGTTTAACTTATTAGTATCTGTGGTTTTGAAGGTTATACGCAATGAGGCATTATTGCTTCTCACATACTTGACTCGTGAAGCTGAGGTAAGTTTTGCACTCTATTTGCCAATTGAAATCCTTACCATATATTGCTGCTAAAAGTCTTTTGCTGATATAAATCTATTTTATCCCTTTTTCTGGGTATTAAGTGTGATATTTACCGTTCAGGAAATTCAAAAAATTCTGGTCTTCGAAGGTGCTTTTGAGAAGATTTTTAGCATCATCAAAGAGGAAGGTGGTTCTGAAGGGGGCGTGGTTGTGCAGGTGTCTACAGTCAAAATTAGATTTATATTGCTCATCCTAATGAACTAGCGAAAGCATTTTCTTATGTTACTGCCATGTTAAGGCAATCACATAATTCATTACATCCTTGTTATTTTGTTTGCATTTAATAACCTTGAAGTTATTTTATCAGACACTACTTAACATGCTTACAACTCATCTTTCTTCTGAATGGAAGCAACAATATTCATAATCTTTAGTTCTCTTACTTCTTATGTTACTAATTAGCGTAGAGATCTTATCAACTTATTTTGTGTTTGCGAGTGAAAGCATTTTCTTATGTTATTGTCGTACTACGCAATCATATAAACTTTTACATCCATGTTTTTGTTTGCTTTTAATAACCTTGAGGTTGTTTTATTAGGCACTAATTAACATTATTAACGTTCATCTTTCTTCTGAGTAGAAGACACAAATATCTGTTCATCTTAAGTTCTCATGCTTAATTATTAATTGTTATAAGAAATATCATTAACTTGTTTGTTTTCACATTTTGTCTACACTCATCTAGTCGATTACATCTCTCTGCTTTCAAGTTTAACAGTTATGGTAGTCCTTTAAAGAGTGCTTTTGTTGTGAGGAACGAGAATAGTCTGTTAACAAGATAACTTTTAATCATTCTGCTCTTTGCTGTTACAAACAGGACTGTCTGGAACTATTAAACAACCTTCTTCGGAATAATACTTCAAATCAGGTTTCTGCTTGTTTGATGTTTTACTTTGCCACTGCATGTTATTGAGGCTATTTTTTAGATGGGTTGTCCCACTGTTCCTAAGCTGATCTGAACTGGTACAGGTATTGCTTAGGGAAACATTAGGCTTTGAACCTTTGATATCAATTTTGAAGCTCAGAGGAAGCACTTATAAATTCACACGGCAGAAGGTTAACTCTCTTTCTTTGGGCTTAATGTAATCTTTTTTGCTAGCAAACGCTGCCATGAAAGTGCTAGTTCTAACTCTTTTTTCAAATCAACTGGTTGCCAGTAGACAATAAATCTACTCAGTGTGTTGGACACTATTACTTTGCTACTACATGCTGGTCCACAAACTGACCCTGGAAAAGACACCAATCGGTTGGCAAATAAAACAGTCTTGGTTCAGGTTTGAGTTAGATGTTCAGATTGTCTCAGCTTAAAAAATAAAAATTACATAGTCTCATTTTGTATTATTCTCACAAATATTTCTTAGTAATTGTAGAAAAAGGTGTTGGACCATCTCTTAATGCTGGGAGTTGAGAGCCAGTGGGCTGCTGTAGCTGTCCGTTGTGTGGTGAGATAACTGTTCCTTAATGATACATTCTTTCTGATACTCTAAATCTACCTTTTTGTCCTCTGCATTCCTCTTCTCTGTGGACTGGTGCTATTTAAAAAGATATATTATGCTTACCAATGCAGAAGGGGAGGTTTCTCTTAAAGTAAAAAATCTTTCTTTCTTTGCTATGAGCCTGTAAGATAAGTTAATTAGAATTTAGAAAGATTATAAAGAGTTGGGTTAGGTGTTTTTGGAGTTTATTTTTTGTTGCATCAAAATGTTAGTAAAAACTGTTTAGACTAAATAAGCTTTTAGAGCCCATAAGATGGTTCTTTTGTCCAGGTGTTCAACTTGTAAGATGCCTGACACTATCCTTATCATTTCTCAAATTAGAAAAGAACTAGAAGAGCTAATTAGATATTAGAGGTTTTCTTATTTTTCTTCGAAACAATTGCATCTTATTTTTTGTAGCGTATGAATTTTCTCTAAAAATATTGCTAAACGCTCTGAATATCTTGTAAGATACTAAGATTTATCGATGTTTTGAGTAAAGAATGAGTAATAGCCTTTCTGTCCTACATATCTGTTGTGGTTAATCATCTTCTAAACTATGTGCTGGCATCATAAATATATGGGACATTTTCTAGAAGTTATTTTCATTTTTAATGCCATAACCATTTCAGGCACTCCGCTGCATAGGTGATCTTGTTGCCGATCATCCAAAGAATTGTGATGCTCTTACAACTAAAGTACTTGGAGAGGAGCCACAAGTTGAGGCTGCCTTAAATTCTATCCTTAGGATTATTTTGCGGACTTCTAGCATGCAAGAGTTTATTGCAGCTGACTATGTTTTTAAGATCTTCTGCGAGGTTTGTGTAACAAGTCCTGGAGTGGGATATTTTGTTTGTGAGCAAGTGGGACTATTATGGATTGGGCAATTGAGTCAATTTTTCTTCATTTTTTTTTCCCCTCTCTAATTTGCATGTGTATGCTTCTGATAGATTCTTTACCAAAATTTATGGTATACAAATTGGGATAAATTTATCTATTATTTTACGGATCCATTTTTGTATGTGGTTCCAATATTTTCTCGCTCATGATTCTTTATATGCTTCATGATCTGCCAATTTGGAACAGAAAAATCCTGATGGTCAAACAATGCTGGCTTCAACTTTAATTCCTCAACCACACTCTATGGTTCATGCTCCACTTGAGGAGGATGTTAACATGTCATTTGGAAGGTTGTATTTGTTTTCAGATCTTTACTGGATCGTACCCTTCAAACATGCTGATTAAACATTTAAAATTCTGTTTCTTGCAGCATGCTATTGCATGGTCTTACATTGAGTGAAAAAGATGGTGATCTTGAGGTAATGCTGTCCATATCACGTAAATTTTAACTGTTAACGTAGTTCTGTGTTATGAGAAGTCATCCTCGGGAATTATGTCCCACTGAGCTGGATTTGGCATTTTCAAGTTTTACTCCCTATTTTCTTTCTTCATGATTTTTATTTTCTTTGTGAGTAGGGAATATTTGGCCTTTCATCTGATGCTTTGGTGAATTAGAAAAAGCATCAGAAAAGATATTATATAGCCATATTGTTAAATATTATATCTGTATTATCATTTGTTGTGCTTACTCTCTAATTTCAATAAAATCTGCTACCATGCTAGTTTTGGTCATTCAAGTTATAAATGAGGTTTATATTTTCTTGAGCTGATCAAAGTTATTCCAATTTGGTAGGATTTAGGAGCAATTAGAAATATGGATGTTTAGCCGTAATCTGGAAGTTGGAAGTTTGAATTTTACAATGGGCGTGCAGTATTTTATATCAATGTCATTCGTCTCTTGCTCCCATAGAATTTCGTTTACCTATCTTGCCTTGTCAATTTTGTGCAGACTTGCTGCAGAGCTGCCAGTGTCCTATCACATGTTCTGAAGGACAATATTCAATGCAAGGAGAAGGTATGAAATTTCATTTCGGTGTATGTGTCTGTCTTTTCAGACATCAATATCAGCAGATACTCTTGAAGTAAAGTTTACTCTGAAAAGTTATTGGGCATTCTACCTGATAGCTGGAAGTCTAATACTTACTCCTCTTCCCATATGACTCAGGTTCTTCAAATTGAACTCGAAGTCCCTATGCCATCATTGGGATGTCCAGAGCCTTTAATGCACCGTATGGTGAAGTACCTGGCACTTGTCTCTTCCATGAAAAGTAAAGATGGAAAAGCTAGTTCATCTGGGTCTATATATGTTCACCCAATTATTTTAAAACTACTTGTTATTTGGCTCTTTGATTGTCCAAGTGCCGTTCAGTGCTTCCTTGATTCACGTCCTCATCTCACGTATTTGCTTGAGTTAGTTTCAAATCAAACTGCAACTGTATGTGTTAGGGGATTGGCTGCTGTACTCTTAGGAGAGTGTGTAGTATACAATAAAATCATTGACAGCGGAAAGAATGCTTTTAGCATTGTTGATGCCATAAGCCAGAAAATTGGACTTACATCATACTTTTCGAAGTTCGACGAAATGCAGCAAAGCTTGCTTTTCGCATCTGCAACGCCAGCTCTGGTGCATAAACCATTGAGTAGATCTAATGCTGCTAGCATGTCTGAGATTGAAGATGTTGAAGAAATTGAGACCAATGATGAGAAGAGTGATGATCATCCAATGCTTGCGATGGTCTTTGATTCGCAGTTTGTTGTCTTTGTGAAGGAGTTAGAGGCAAATATTAGAGAACAAATTGTAGAAACTTTTAGTCATCCAAAGAGCCAAGTTGCAGTGGTGCCAGCAGAGCTGGAACAGAACAGTGGGGAAAGTGAGGAGGGATTTATCAGACGGCTAAAAGGATTTGTGGAGAAGCAATGCCTTGAGATACAGGTATATTTTCAGTGAATTACTGTGGGGTTATCTGTATAACAGTATTTTTGCTGCAAATTCAGTAATACCTTGGTATTTTAATTTAACTTCATCTTCTAAATTTGATTTCTTTTTGGACTTCACATAATCATGGAGTTCAGGCTTTCCAGGATATTCAGTTAGCCAAAAGAATAGGTGTTAAATACGATCTTTTTATTTCCAATATTCTGCAGCAATGAGTTGTGTAATTATTATTTGAGAATAAACCGAGCTTTGAGCAAATTCAACTTGTGGCGGTTGAGTTACCAGAGCATGAGCAACATTTCCTGCCATTTGAAATTTCTGAAAATTAGATATTTTGACGTCACTGATGAATGTGCACCTTCTCTGTTTTATTCATGAAGAATACATCTGTCATTGCAGTGAGAATGCTATTGAAATTCTTGGCTCCTAGCTTGTCATTTAATGTGCAGCACTTTTTACTTTGACAAGACCTCGTCTAGAAAATAGCCTCTTTATCAGAGTACCATGTTAGATGATAATTGATTGTTCGAAGTGATTGTATTGTCGGTTAAATTCTCTTATGATTGGGTCCTCTCTGTTTGGCTCCCTTTTCTGAGGAACTAGGTTTTCCATTTTGTCTGACATCCTTTTTTCTTTCTTTCTTTCTTTCTTTTTCTTTTTTCTTTTTTCTTTTTTCTTTTTTTCCCCCTCCAATTCTACTGTTATTTTCACCTTTTGAAAGGACCTTTTGAGTCGGAACGCAACTCTGGCTGAGGACCTGATAAAGACAGGTGGGGATGGTTCATCCCAGCTTGAACATAAAGTTAGTGGGGGCTTAGAAAGAGTTCAAGTTGAAACCATGCGTAGAGATCTCCACGAGTCTTCCCAACGACTGGAAAACCTCAAAGCAGAGAAAGCCAGAGTAGAATCTGAAGCTTCAATGTACCGAAATTCAGCCAGTAAAATGGAATCTGATCTGAAAAGCTTGTCTGACGCATATAATAGCCTGGAGCAGGCGAATTTTCAACTAGAACGTGAAGTGAAAGCGTTGAAGAGTGGTGGATCTGTGCCTATCCCAGACATCGAGGCAATAAAGGCAGAAGCAAGGGAAGAAGCTCAAAGGGAGAGTGAAGCTGAATTGAACGATTTGCTTGTCTGTCTTGGGCAAGAGCAGAGCAAGGTGGAGAAGCTTAGTGCAAGGCTAACAGAGTTGGGGGAGGATGTGGATAAATTGCTGGAAGGCATTGGAGAAGATATGGGACTTCAGGAAGGTGGTGATGAGGAGGAAGAAGATTGATTTCTTTTCTTTATGCATTATTCTGTTGTTCCGCATTTTTACTACTCTGTATCATCGTCATTTGTTGTCTTATCTTGTACATTACTGTGTACAGTGTCGGAATAATTTCTCTTGCTGAAATTCAGGATGAACTTGAGTACATATTTACATGCTCTACGGGGATGATAGATTGTGTTAAAGTTTTTCTTTTTTTCTTTTTATTTATAAACATGTACCTTAGGTATTTATTTGGTTTGAACTTTTTTGTTTACATATTATGCGTGTGACTGATATCACTGGACCAAATAACCAATTGCTTATAGTTGTAACCCAAATATGATCAAAGCTTGATGTTTTCATCTACAAGTAGAACAAACAATAACTTTTGGTGGTTCTTGATATTTGCCATCTTAGGTTAGGGGTCCTTTGGGCCTCACAACCTTTTTAGTTGGGGCGGTTGATGAATTGAATATGATTTGAATTTCATTTAAATTTGATCTGTATTTTAGAATTTTTATCAAGTTAAAATATTCAATGAATTATATTCGATTATAAATATTTGCAATCAGCAATGAGCGGATTGAATGTGGAATTAAGTAGTTCATTCTGTTAAAGATTTAAATATAAATAATAATTTTTTATTAAATTGGTACTTTTATATATAATATTAATAAAGATTTTAAAATAAAATCTATATATATGTTGGCGTAATGATTATATTAATATTTGCATTATGCTATTGATATTAAACTTTAGCCCCAAAATAAGAGGGAGACTAAAAAAATATTAAATATAATAATGTATAATAATTTATCTATGCATTAATATAATATTATGTAAGGATTTACTATTCAAATATTTAACTTTTGGGTCAATATATGATAAAGAGTTGTTAAAAATCCAAACATGATATCAATGTACTTTGTAAATACAATATTTTTATACAATTCAAAAGAAAAAAAAAAAGAAAGAAATTAAATCAGGTTGAATTTTTTAATCGGATTTCAGATACCACTGAATTCGGATATGATACTGATTAATAAAGATCCTATAAGATATCGAGCTGACGAGTTGGATCCGAATATGAATTTCAATAATTGAATTTGAACTTGAATTTGAATATGACTAACTTGATTCAAATCCAACCTGTTGACAGCCATTTTTTGAGCACATTCAGCCCTCCCTCCATGACTTAGGGCTTAGGTTGAGTTTAAACCCCTATGATCCATATTGCACTACAACAAATAGATATTTAGTGGCATCAACGTAGTGGCATTTTATAAGATTATGTCACAAAAAATTGATATAGTGATATGTAAAAAAAATACCACTATAGTATAATATTTAGTGGCATTTGGTTATAAATGACAAATAAAATAGTGATATTTAATTGAAAATATCGAGATACATTTATTTTAAAGATACTTAACTAGTACCACTAATTTTTTCTAAAAAAAAATACCATTAATATATAGTTATAGTGCCATTTTAATAAAATGCCATGAAGTATTTAGTGGCATTTTCTAATATAATGATATATAAAGGTAATATGGTGTTAATATTAGAAAAATGCCATTGTAATAAAATATTTAGTGGGACTTGATTATTAAATGACATAAAAGATAGTAGAATTTGATTAACAATGGCAACAAAAATGTATTTTGCAAGCATTTAGCTAGTGCTTCTTAGAAAATGCCACTTATATTTATTTATGGTGTCATTAAGAAAAAATATTGTGAAATATTTAGTGGCACTAATTTAATGACATTCTACAGTGTAGTGACACACAAGAGTAATATAGTGATAATTATTGAAAAACGGTATTATATTATATTAAGGGCCACTTATTATAAAGTGCCAAAACCACTTTTTATTTTCAAAATCAGTCTCTATTTGATTTTTTAAACAATACACTCTGTATTTTTTGTAAAAATTTAGAGATCACTTCTTACCCTTTTGATTTGGCAAAAATACTGTTAAGTATAATATTTTTTCCTATTATTCTTTGTCCACACAACCAAACACCCTTTATTCTCATTCCCAAACACTAAATCCTATTGCTAGAAATTAAAAAAAAAAATGCAGAAGAAAAGTGAGCCTGACAGTGCAACCACCACCACCATCACATTTCCTTCTCCTCAGATTATTTTCATCATTTTTAGGTTATTTTCTTAGTTATTTTCATTCTTCTCAATTTATTTTCTCAGTTTATTCCAGGTCATTTTCTTTGTCTTGTAGTTTTTCGAAAATGTCAACCAATAGTGAAGAAGGAATGTTCACTCAAGTCTTAGGGACTTGTTGCTACAAGGACTAGCTCCATATAATGTCAATTAAGAATAATATGACTTTAATAGACATCTACCTTAATCTCATAAGAAAGTGGAGTGAAATCAACCTCGAGCTCTTTACTTTGCGTTACATAGCTCAACATCAAAAATTGTATGTGACTTTGAGCAGCGACGATGATGTCATGAATATGGTCTTACTACATTTGACACTGAAGATGAATATTATTGATATTCTGGTAAACCAAAAGGACGAAACCAATAGCAGTGGATGGAAGAGTAGAGTGATGTGTTTAACTATATTACCTAAACTGTATTGCACTTTGTAAAATTCTATACTTGAAGTGCTCTGTAATTATATTTCATTTACCTAAAACTCCTTTTATACTTGAAACATTCTACATTTATACTTCATTTTAATTAAAATCTTACTGCATTATTGAAGTTTTATATTTGAAGTGTTCTACTAATTGATTATCTAAAATTGTACTGCATTGCTAGTGTTTTACACTTGAGGTGTTCTACAGTTATACTTTGTTTATTTGAAACTGTGCTACGATGCTGAATTATTGTTCTTCAAGTATTCTACATTTATACTTCACTTTACCTAAAATTGTACTGTGTTGTTGAACTTATATACTTGAAGTGTTCTACTAATTGATTATCTAAAATTATACTTGAAATTGTACTATGATGCTGAATTAGTGTTCAAGTATTCTACATTTATACTCCATTTTAGCTAAAATTGTACTGCATTGTTGAAATTTTATACTTGAAGTGTTCTACTAATTGATTATCTAAAACTGTACTGCATTGCTAGTATTTTATACTTGAGATGTTCTGCAATTGTACTTCGTTTATTTGAAACTGTGGCAGAATAGGGTATAATCGTTGAAGTAGCAAAGAATCAGTAAACTAGCTAAATTAGCTTAACTTTGATGATGTACTACTTGATTTACATTTTCTTTGTATCCTTATTATTGTATTAAGTTTTATCATTATACTAATGTATATTTATTTTGTCTTTGTTGTTTTCTTAATTAGCAAAAAGAGTGTTTGCCCGAGATGTGGATAGAAGAAGGAGAAGAATTTTGAAGAACTTTGGACTGTATCATTTGTACTGAATTTGTAATGTATTTGTGGATTACTCCGTGCGTCTGAATAGTTGTTGTGTTATATATATATATTCAAACATATTATATGAACATACTCTGTTTATGATATTCTCTTTGCAAGTACTTATATGTATTTTATACTTGATTTTAGGACATATGTACTTCATTATAGCAATTATGTATTTGATTTCCACATAAAATGTATTAGCAGTTGCCAGAACAGATGTTGTGAGAGATCTGTATTTCAGTACTCCACCAAGGGTGATTTATACTTGATTTTGGGATATGTATTTTATTATGGCAAATATGTACTTGATTTCCACCGAAAATGCACTAGCAGTAGCTTGTAAAAAGCGTACTTCAAAATAAGCCCATATATACTTCTTTTGTTGGATCTATGTACTTTATTTATATTAAAAATATACTACGAGTGCATGAAGGGATGCGTGAGATATCAGTGCTTTAGTACTTCATTAAGTGATATTAATACTTAATTTTGGGACATATGTACTTCATTTTGGCAATTACGTATTGGATCTCTTGATTTTTGTGCTGATGGTGATAAATTTGAGTTTCGTTCCATATTTTGCCTTTAATTTCTTGAGAATAAACAACCAAAATTCTAAAAATACTTGTAATATTAGTATGGTATGGATAAAAATATGTTAAAGTATTTAAGAGATAACTACTAGCATTTAATGAACCAAGTTATCATTCGTAGTAGTGTAAAGTATACTTGTACAATACTGTAAAGTATACTTGTACATTCAAAGTTGTAAACACATGAGCATTTGACAATCATATCCGTCCTACCACCCATATAAATATGTACTTCAATTGGTCTAATAGTTTCACAAATATTATACTTGAATCTCACTACAATTACTATAGATTAATTATTCAATTGTACAAAGTGTACTTCAAAATAAATCCATATATACTTCATTTGTTTTATCTATGTACTTTATTTATATTGAAAATATATTACCAGTGCATGAAGAGATGCGTGAGATATCAGTGCTTTAGGACTTCACTAAATGGGATTTATGCTTGATTTCGAGACATATGTACTTTATTTTTTGATTTTTCTACAGATAATGATAAATTTGAGTTTCGTTCCACATTTTGCCTTTTATTTCTTAAGAATAAGCAACCTAGATTTCTAAAAATGCGTTTAATATTAATACGGTACAGATACAAACATGTTAAATTATTTAAGAGATAACTACTAGCATTCAACGAACCAAGTTATCATTCGTAGTAGTGTAAATTATACTTGTACATTCAAAGTTGTAAAGATATGAGCATTTGACAATCATATCCGTCCTAACATCCACACAAATATGTACTTCAATTGGTGTGATAGTCTCGAAAGTATTGTAATTAAACCTCACTACAATTATTATAGACTAATTATTCAATTTCACAAAGTATCTTTCAAAATAACATCTGTACTTTGTTTCTTAGATATCTGTACTTGATTTTCCACATATTATACTGAATCTCACTGCAATTTTAATGTAACTAATTGTTCATTTGCACAAAGTATACTTCAAAATAACAACATATGTACTTTATTTATTCGATATTTGTACTGGATTTTTTGCATATTGTATTGAATCTCCCTGCAAGTTTAATGGAACTAATTGTTTATTTGCACAAAGTATACTTAAAAATAACAACATTTGTACTTTGTTTATTCGATATTTGTATTTGATTTCCTTTATATTGTACTGTACCTCATTGCAACTTTAATGGAACTAATTGTTCGTTTGTACTTCAAAAATCATAAGCAAATGTTTGTACTTTATTATTTCGATATTTGCACTAGATTTTCGCATATTGTACTAAATCTCACTGCAATTTTAATGTAACTAATTGTTCATTTGCACAAAATATACTTCAAAATAGCAACATTTGTGCTTTGTTTGTTTAATATGTGTACTTGATTTCTAAATTTTTGTACTGATAGTGATGAACTTGACTTTTGTTCCATATTTTGCCTTTTATTTCTTAAGAATAAACAACCAAAACAATATTAGTATGGTATGGATACAAATGTGTATAAGTGGTTAGGAGATAACTATTTGCATTCCACAAATTAAGTTACCATTCGAATAGTATAAAGTATCCTTATATATTCGAAGTTGTAAACACAATGGGCATTCATCGATTACATCCATCCTATCACTCGTACAAATACTTAGAGCAATTAGTTTGAAAGTCTCAAAAAGGTGTATTATTTTTGAAGCGGTCATATTAGATCAATTTTACGAAACTGTACCTAAAAATAACCCCACACATACTTTATTTGTTCGATCTATGTACTTGATTTTTAGCATATTGTACTTAACCTCAATACGACTTTAATAAACTAATGCTTCAATTGCACATGGTGTACTTCAAAATAACCTTGATCTGTACTTCGTCTATTCGATCTATGTACTTTATTTCCAGCATATTGTACTTAACCTCACTACAACATTAATGAACTAATTCTCTAGTTGCACAAAGTATACTTCAAAATAACTAAATCTGTACTTTATTTGTTCCATCTATATACTTGATATTATACTTAACTTCACTACAAATTTAATAGAATTAATTCTTCAATTGTGCAATGTGTACTTTGAATTAACCTCATATATACTTCATTTATTTGATTTATATACTTTATTTTCAGCATATTGTACTAAACCTCACTATAATTATAGAACTAATTCTTCAGTTACACAAAGTGTACTTCAAAATGACCCAATCTATAGTTCATTAATCCGATCTATGCACTTGATTTCTAGCATATTATACTGAACATTGTTACAACTTTAATAGAACTAATTTTTCAGTTGCAAAAAGTGTACTTCAAATTGACTACATCTGTATTCTATTAATCCGACTTATGTATTTGATGTCCAGCATTTTGTACTTAACATTCACATTAGCATCTGACTTAACATCATCCAAAAAACATAAACAATCATGAAAATATTGCACCATATTAACATCCAATATCTACAAAATAGTCCAAGTTAACCATCAAATGAATAGTGCATCCATCAAGGTACTCCTTCTTACTGTTTTCTTCACCTATTCCCACTATATGGTTCCTCATATCATGGACAAAAAGGTTGTATACGACAATCCTATGCATATAACCCGAATATTGACAAATCGTCTGAGCATGGTAGAGAAATGTGAAGCCTAATAATTTCTAGTTGGAAATAAAAACAATTAAAAACTAAAAACACATACAACATACAAAAATCATTTAAGTTCTCCCTTAAACACATATTCTTCAATTGTTTTTTTTTTTTTTTGGCTATTTCAACTCATTTTATATTTTTCATTTTTATGGAAAAAAGATGGTCGATGGTTGAAGACTTTATCTTCAAATTTATATCAACTGATTGCTCCACATGTGGTAACCCAAAAATCATAGAGAATTCAGATGTAGAAAAGGGAAATCAACCCCTTCCGCAAAATGACATATTTTTGGCCTAAAACCTCCTAAGTACAATTTCAAGCCAAATGAAGCTAGAATTTAACTTAAGCATATTTAAGTATATACAGAACGGAGTCTTCTTCAATGTATCAAAACGTTTTGACGCCATCCTAGAATTCAAATTCTCTTAGGGAGAGCAATGAGAGTAAAGCTCGTATTATCTTGTCACTTCAGCAATCAAATATAAAAAATTAGTATATACTACCACTTATAATGATATATACTAAAAGGTTGATATCTTGTACTACAATTGCTTTATACTGTATGTTACGTACTTAATCCTATTTTCCTAAAAAACCAACATATTATCAAATAAAAAGTGCCAAAATTTTATCAAATCTCCAATCCAACAATGCCACTATTAAACTAAATTAAATAGATTAAATAGGGGTTTTTTGGTATGAGAAGCATAAATCGAGAAAAATGAAGTAGAATCCTCCCTTGCCTTTCAAGTACAAAATAGGATTTTTTTTCCAGATTATTTCAATGTATAATTTCAAGTATAAGAAATATAAACCTCAAAAAATGAAGCATAACTTCATACTATTTTTCTGTTCTTCTTCTGTTTGGGTAGTGTGTGTGGGATTTTTGGAGAGGAGAAGTTGTTCTTTTATTGAAGGGTTGGATTGAGAAGAGAATCGTGTTTTAGGATAAGGTTTTTTGGTTGTTTAGACTAATTGGAAGGGCATTTAAGTCTTTCTCAAAGAAGTGGGGAGTGATTTTTAAGTTTTTGCAAAAAGTAGGGTGTGTAGTGTTTAAAAAAACAGATAGGGAGTAAAATAGAAATTGATAGTAGCATTTGATATTTAATCCTAAATAACTGTTATATTAATTAGTGGTATTTGATTAATAAATGACAAACAAAGGTGATGACATTTGATTGAAAATGTCAACATAAATGTATTTCAAGGCATTCAACTAATGTCACTAATTTTTCTTAAATTTTTTTAATGTTATTTAATTATAGTGCCATTTGAAAAAGGCACCACAAATTATTTAGTAACTCTACATAAAATTAATATAGTGAAAAGATGTCACAATAGTTAATTAGTATATTAATGATATTTTATAGTATAATGATATATTAAAGTAGTATAGTGATAGTAGTATCACCGCAATATTATACTTAGTGTCAATTGATTAATAAATATTTTAAAAACATAGTGCCATTTTATTGAAACAATCAGCATAATTATATGTCAAAGGCATTTAACTAGTATTAAGACCCTTTTCTGAATATATATATATATATATATATATAGCACTCATAATTTAATCATGGTGCAATATAAAAAATATAGCAAAAGTAGATAAAGTATATATTGGTATAGTAATAACTATACAATTTACAAATTTACACACACACACATCACCATTAATGTATTGATTAATTATTTGATTTATATTAATGTATTGACTAAATTAACCATATATTTAAAAAGTATAATAAATTTAAGTTTTTGTTGATTGTTTTTCTCTCCTCACCTATATATTATTTTTGTCTCTCTTTATTTTTTTAATATTTTATATCTCTAAAGTAATTAATCTCTCACACTTTTTTAAATGTGCTATTTCATATAATAAATTTGAGCGCATGCATATATTTAAATAATTGAGTAAATGTACTTCCAAACTATACAAATAAATTAATATCTTTAATCATTTTGAACTTTGATGGATAGTTTGGTGGTAAACTCATATTCTTGCAAATAGATAATTGTAGGTTCGAATCTTATAAAGATCATGAGTTGAGTCATGTTGGAGTCTCACAATTGGGGAGTGGGGTTAGGTTATATATATATATATATAAACATATGGGAGTGGGGTTAGGTTAATAAATATGTCTAAAAATATCTTTTGTGATATTCAGTATGTCATTAATGTATTATTTTGTGGCATGCTAACATGTCTTTTGAAGAATATTTTAGTGACATTTTATTATATCATTTGCCATATTTTTTGCGGCATGTTAATATATCATTAAAAAATACCTTTCATGGCATTTATTGTATTTTTATGGTATTTTAATACATCACTACATG
Source organism: Jacaranda mimosifolia (assembly GCA_018894105.1). Lineage (NCBI taxonomy): Eukaryota > Viridiplantae > Streptophyta > Magnoliopsida > Lamiales > Bignoniaceae > Jacaranda > Jacaranda mimosifolia. Next base: position 34,581,883 of record CM032119.1, read on the forward strand.
CAATTTTTGTGGCATGTTTGCCTGTTATTTAATGTATTTTTTGTGACATTTTAACATGTCATTTAATTTATTTCTTGTTGCATTTTATTAATGCCACAAAAAGAATAAAATAGTGACATTTATACATTTAGCTACACCTACCCATAGATGGCACTTCTGGAAAATGCCATTATATGTAAAAATATCACTATGATTCTATTTAAATGGCATTTTTTACTGCCACTAATATGCAATTTTCTTGTAGTGTTGGTTTGAAAATCCTAGCCCTATAATATGGTATGCCAAATTTGGGTAAATATGATACCTACACAATATATAAAGTGTGAATATGTTAGAACAATTATCCGATAAGTTTTTCAAGATATTGATTAATTTAATTCAACAATTGTCAACAAAAATTGATAATTTTTCCCCTTTCATCTCTTTTTCCTCTCTCCATTTTTCTCAACTACATTATTTCCTCTTCTCTCTATCTTTATTTTTTTGGGATCTTAATTTAAAATACCAAATCCAACTTTCACTTTAGGATTTAGTCCCCACCTCTTATTTTGAACTCCCCATTTCAAGTTTCAATTTTGAGTTAACTCCCCGACCACCTAAATTATCGAAAATGCCCTCATTTTACTTTTTTTTTTAATTCCTAAACTTGAACCTAATTCCCAGCTCTCTCTCTCTCTCTCTCTCTCTCTCCTATTTTATGTTTCATTCTCATTGGAATGCGAGTCCTCATCTCTTTTCTTTTTGTGTTTTTCTACAATCCCCTATTATATCCTAGCAGGAAGAAAGCTTGCTTTGTCTCCATTACCATACGATAAAGTAGAATTTCAATCTTTTATAGCAGCATTTTTTTTAGCTTGAAAAATATTGGGTAGTGGGAAAGAACCTCAAATTCAACTATTAAGGAGTTGTATGTACAATAGGAAATTCTATATCATATCCATTTTTGAGAGCATGACCCTAATGAAGTTGTATTTCCAACTTGGGAAAAAATAGCTTGAAATTTGTCCTCAATTTCACATAGTCCAATACATTGCTCCCTATCAGAATATGTATGTGACTTTAAATATTGACGAAGATGTGCCCAACATGATTCGACTACATTTGAGTTTAAAGATGACCTTAGTTGACATGATGGTTGTGCGGAAAAGTTAAAGTAATGGATGAAGAAGGCAAAGTAGCTAGATGAGCAGATAAATACTTCATATCTTCAATTTCGTACTGCATTTATCCTTTAGCATACTTCCATTGTCACAAGTGATACCTCTTTGCATTATTATTGTTCTACTCTTCTATGTTAAATATTGGATTTATTGAATCAGTACTTTGCTCTTCTATGTTAAATGCTGGATATATGTATTTTAGTACTTAACTCTTCTATGTTAAATATTGAATTTATTCATTTCAATACTTAAATATTCTATGCTAAATACTGAATTTTCTATTTTTCAGTGCTTGTTCTCATATGTAAGATACTAGATTAGGCTATTCAGTATGAAGCTCTTTTATACAAAATACTAAATTTGTTCATTTCAATATTTAGCTCTTCTGTGTTAAATATTAAATTTGTTGATTTTTCATTGCTTAGGTCTTCTACTTTAAATACTGCAATTGTTCATTTAAGTACTTAGGTCTTCTATGTTAAATAATGAAACTATTCATTTTAGTACCTAGCTCTGCTATGTTAAATACCGAAATTGTTCATTTAAGTAATTATCTCTTATATGTTAAATACTGGATTTATTCATTTGAGTACTTAAAGACCGATACTACAACACTTTATTCTCAATTAATGCACCAACCAAGTAGAGGAAAAACCAATCATTAATGCACCTCATGTGAGACCTCAGCGAGGTCGTAGAAGGACGCAGAGAATTTCATCTCAAATTGATGTTCAAGTTATCAAGTGTTAAGGAAGTGGTAGAGCTAGTCATAATCGTCATACATGTAAAGAAATTACGACTAGCTAGATTAGCTTGACCTTGTTGACGTATTTACTTGCCATTTTGTTGTTGGAATAGTGCCATGCAGCCAATTAGATTGGTATATAAACTATTTCATTTGTGATACAATCTTGATTGAATGATATTCATACTAAATGGTTATCTTCATCTTATGCTTATTTTACTTCATTAGCATTTGGTTGAAGCCCTTAGATCACACAAGACAACGAGACTTGGTCACACATTGGTGTTGATCATGAAACAAGTCTTACACAGTCGTGATCTTAAAATATTCCAAATTGTAGAATCTTATAAGACATCTAAAATTAGGATAGACTTGCACTAATGATGCATAAATCCAAGGAGTTAGATATTGCTCTATTTCATGAGCAATCCATGTTAGACATGGGTACATGTTAGTGGGTATTTGTTAGAGAACAAGTTCACTGAAGGCCTGCTCGGAGAATCCACTAGATAGCCATAGTGGTAAGTCGATAGTGGCTAGTTCTCCAACTTACGCTAGTGCATATAATTAGTTCTTTGACTTGAGGATTCATAGTAACCTTGTGTTTAGGTCTTCATACTTTGACTCTTTTTTGACCACTCTGTAGGTTATTCGGGTTGAGCTTGGGTATGAGCTACTTAGACATCGAGGTTTGTGAGATCCAAAATGGGATTTGTCTCCTGTCATTGTGAACGGCGAGTGCATCTCCTATTATTCTATAATGATCGATTCCACGAAATCCTTGTGCAAGGTAGTTTGACAATTTGGAAAAGGAGTTTTTCAAAGATGAGGTCATAAAGGGGAATCGAATATTGAAATAGTAACATAGTTATCAAGGCTACTACTAGGGAGCTGACAAATATTTTACACTAGGCTTCTTTTGGAAGATAGCAGAAGGAAGGGCCGTATTTGCATAGCAAGCGTAAAGCTAGAATGGTTCTCCAAAAGCATATTCATTTCAGCCAATTAGTTGGGCTCCATGGGCTTGAGGTTGGACATCGACATGAAGATTGAGTACTCTTCAATTAATAGATATTAAGTGAATTGAGTTCTTAGTTTAAAGAAGTTTAAACTGATATGAATATTTCAATATTCTAAATATCTCAAGATTTGTGAGCCCATGTCCAATGAATGGTAGAACCTACTGGGTCACACACAAAAGCCAATAGGAAGTCCTATTTGATGAAGGGAATTTTCTATGAGTTAGAAAATTCTAGTTGACCAATTTTATGGAGGAAAAAAGGTTGGCTAATTTTTGGTCATTTTGGCTTGATCGATTTAATTGTTAAATTGATCAAAATAATTTAAACAGTTAAATTGACCAATTAAATTAAGGGATTAATTTAATTGATGCCACATAACTATCAATTGATAAAGTTAGCTAAAAGAGTTGAGTTAACACATTCTAACTTAAAGAGTTAAGCTAGTTGACTTAAGGAGTTAAGTCAACATTAATTAATTAAATTAAGGGTTAATTTAATTAATGTAAAGAATTATTTTGGAGGAAAATTCAAAATGAAAAAGTTCATTTGGAGTGCATTTAGAATTTATTTGAATGATATTTCATGAGAGGAAATGAAGATTCCAAACGAAATTTAAATGCAAGTGAAATTAACATTTCACATGCAACTTGCTTGCAAGTTGGGCCAACCTCATGGGAGGTGTGATGCCAACTTACATCACACCTCCACTCTTATAAATAGTAGAGAGGTGGCTGGCCATGCAAGTCTTGCACATTTTAATTGTTAGATTCTCATTTTCCCTCCAATTTGTGCGATTCACTCATGTGTTGAAGTCTCACACTTTTTCTTCACTCTCCCTCCTAAATCTCGGTCTTCATCTCTTATTCTCTCCTTAGTTTTTCAGCTTACTAAGGATTGATTGGATTTGCCTATAGTGTGTGGACCATCACATTAGAGGCTAGACAATTAGATAGCTTTATTTTTGGAGATCCACCGTAAGGGAAGAAATTTTAGAGCATTTTTTCAATACCTTGCTGGATTCATTTTTGGATGAATTTTTTACTGGAGCTTTCCCAAGGTGTTGAAGAGGTTGTGTCCAACCGCAGCCAATTCGGAAGTGTTTTGGATGGGCAATTGTTGCCTTGATGCTGTTGCGCCAGAGGAAGACAACTTTGAAGTGTTCAAGCATTTCTTCCATTCTACCTTGGAATTTTGAGCACTTAAGATATGGATCTTCTTCCAAATCCATTTTGCAGCATGAATTGATCCTTGAAACATGTGTAGACAAGTTTTGATTTAGCTTTATTTGCTTTATTTCATGGGTTCTTGTGCTACACACTCCTTCATTTGTTGTATAGAGGGGATACGATCAATAAAAGAAGGATTGCACGATTTTTAGGGACTGATAGTAGCTGCTAAATTTTGCTTTTAGAAGGACATGTTAGATTATTTTGACTTTTATGTATTGATATATGTTAAACTTTTGTTGAATTATTTACTATAGCATCTATTGTAATATATGAAGATTTGTAGATACTATATCAAGATCTCTTGTTTGGCGTATGATTATATTTTTAGCTATTATCCAGATTCGTATATGTAAATATTGTACAAATTTGTAGAAATTGGTATATGTTGCAGGTGGTTACTAGGTGAAGTATTTTGCAGCATATTGAATTAGCTGGGTTTTTATACCTATTTTTGGGATTTTTGTACTAGATTTTTGCAATTATGCTAAATTTGTCATGTTCTGTACTTATATGGCATCTTTTTGTACTTACTTTTCATTTAACTAAATTTACCTCAATTCGAAGCATGAAACAACACATAAGACACTCTAATACAATAGTATCATGTTTACTTCAAGTAATAGGGATAGCACGAGTGCAAATGGTTGGGAACACAACTACCTATATCCAACCACTTGTGTTCTCACTCATACTAGTATAAATCATTGGTGTATAAAGTAAATGTATGGGTCTGACACCACCTTCGAGAGCCAATGAACATATCTTGACTAAATCAGTCCTATAACTGACAAATTATGGTTTGTTAGTTATACAATGTGTTAACTAGTTAAATTCAACTTAATCTCTTGTATACAATGAATGATATTAAAAATCGACAAAACACAATATCTATTTTTGGAATTTTTGTACTTCAGCTCTATAGTTCTATACTGAATATCTTGCGTGTTTTTGTACTTGTTTCTCCTTTGGCCGATTTACCTCAATTTGAAGGGTAAAAAGACATATAAGACACTCTAATGCAATAATATCATATTTTCTTCAAGTAATGGTAGTAATAGCACATGTGTAAATGATTGGAAACATAACTACCCCCATCAAACCACTTGTGTTCTCATTCATATTAGTGTAAACTATTGGTGTATGAGGTAAATTTATGAGTTCAATACCATAGTCGAGAGCCAATGAACATATCTTGACTAAATTAGTCCAAGGACTGATAAATCATGGTTTGGTGGTCATGTAATGCTTTACTTAGTTAAATTCAACTTAATCTCTAGTATACTACGAATGATACTAAAAATTGACAAGAAAATACCAACTTTTGGGATTTATGTACTTCAACTTTATAGTTCTGTATTGAATTCACCCTAGTTATGTACTTATCTTGTGTGTTTTTGTACTTTCTTTTCCTTTGGCCAATCTTACCTCAATCGAAACGTGAAAAAACACATAAGATATTCCAATGCAATAATATCATATTTTCTTCATATAATGGTAGTGCTAGCACGTGTGTAAATGATTGGGAACACAACTACCCACATCCAACCACTTGTGTTCTCATTCATAGTAGTATAAACCATTGGTGTATGAGGTAAATATATGAGTTCGACACCACTATTAAGAGCCAATGAACATATCTTGACTAAATCAGTCCTATGACTAATAAATCATGGTTTTGTAGTAATGCAATGACTTAATTAGTTAAATTCAACTTAATCCTTGGTATACTAAGAATGATACTGAAAATCAACGCAAAAAATACTTATTTTTGAAATTTCTATACTTCAGGTTTATACTTCTGTACTAAATTTACCTTGATTTTGTACTTAACTTGTGTGTTTTTGTACTTGCTTCTTCGTTGGCCAATCTTATCTCGAAGCGTGAAAAGACACATAAGACACTCCAATGCAACAATATCTTGTTTTCTTTAAATAATGGTAATGATAGTACGTGTGTAGATGGTTGGGAACACAACTACCCATATCCAACCACTTGTGATCTCATTCATACTAGTGTAAACCATGGTGTGTGAGGTAAATAATGAGTCCGACACCACCGTCAAGAGCCAATGAACATATCTAAATCAGTTTTAGGACTGATAAATCATAGTTTGATAGTCATATAATGACTTAACTAGTTAAATTCAACTTAATCTTTTGCGTACTAAGAATGATACTGATAGAAAAAATACCTTTCTGTGCTTCAATTACATAGTCCTATACTGAATTCACTTTGGTTTTGTACTTATCTTGCATGTTTTTATACTTGCTTCTCCTTTAGCGGATCTTACTTCAATTCAAAGTGTGAAAAGACACATAAGACACTCCAATGCAATAATATCATATTTTCTTCAAGTAATGGTAGTAATAACATGTATGCAAATGGTTGGGAACATAACTATCCACACTCAACCTCTTGTGTTCTCATTCATACTAGTGTAAACCATTTATGCATGAGCTAAATTAATATTTTCGACACCACCATTGAAAACTAATGAGCCTCTCGGGAATATATCAGTCTTTGGACTAATACATCATAGTTTGATGCTCATGCAATGACTAGATTATTCAACTTATCCCTAATGTACTAAGAATGGTATTGAAAATCCACAAAAGTACCAATTTTTGGAATTTTTGTATTTCAGCTCTGCAGTTTTGTATTCAATTCACACTAGTTCTATACTTACTTTGCATGCTTTTGTACTTACTTTTGTCTCGTATTTCCTCTTATACTTGGTACCATTTTTTTCAATCTCAATACTAGTTATTTAAATTTGAATATCATATACATATGTAAATGTACTACATTTGAACTAACTTGTAACGTATATATATATCTTTACCAATATCTATATATAAATAAATTTTCTAGTTACACCCTCAACTTTAAATACCATCCATTCTCATCATCCAAATACACAAATAATAAATGTTATCCAGCAAAAATGTCTGAAATACTGAAGCAATCACCTCAATATCCATATACACAAAGTAAATTCATCCAAATAATAATCATTCGAACATCGATCATCATTCAGCCTTGGAATACATTAGAAGATCTTCTGTGCTGTTTCACCAATCAAATTAAGGTAAATTCGGCCAAAATAAGAGCAAGTACAAAAATACGCTAAATAAGTACAAAATGGAGAGAATTAAGTACAAAAACTTAAAAGAATGGTACTTTTTTCTTGATTTGTAGTATCATTCTTAGTACATCAAATATTAAATTGAATTTATCTAATTTGGCCATTGCATGATTATTAAAACATAATTTATTAGTCCTAGGATTGATATAATCATGAGATGTTCATTAGTTCTCAATGGTGGTGTCGAAAGAATACATCTACCTCATTAATTAATGGTTTATAATAGTATGAAGGAGAACATAAGTGGTCTGATGTGGTTATTTGTGTACCAACCATGTGCACACATATTACCATGATTATTACTTGAAGAAAACACAATTTTATTGTCTTAGAGGGTCTTTTGTGTTGTTTCACCCATTGAATTGAGGTTAATTTGACTAAAAGAAAAGCAAGTACAAAAACATAACAAATAAGTACAAAATAAAACAAATTCAGTATAAACTTCAAAAATCAAGTACATAAGTATATAAAGCTAAAAAAGTGGTGCATTTTTCTCGATTTACAGTATCATTCTTGGTGCATAAGAGATTAAATCAAATTTCTCTTAATTTGGCCATTGCATGTTTAGTAAATACTACAATAAATACTATAGTCTTAGTATCTAGTACTAAAATCTAGTATCTCATAAAACCTTAGGCCTTAAAATTTTGTTTGTCTTCTTATGGAAAACATGATTGGTTTAGCCACCATAACCTAACTGCTTGTGGTCATAACGGCTCTTCCTAACTAGCTAAGCTTATTTTCCCTTCTTGTACTGGGAAGCCATCCTTATATTGTATCAGAATGCAGCAAGTCACCCTCATATTATATCAGAATACTGCAAGCCATACTCGTGATTCAGAATTGTAACAGCTATACGCACCCAATATCTTGGTCCATCTCAAACAATGACACTACAAAAGAATTCAAGATTATTAGTGAATAGATCATTATATTAATGTAAAAATAAATAAATAAATAAATATTATCACTCCAAATTATCTTAAGACAAAAAGGAATCAATAATCTTCTATTGCTTGTCAAGTATGCAATTGCACCCTCTGTAATCTATTTTTTCTCGAAATTCACTAAGGGGCTTTCCGACACATTCAACACCGACATCTACATAGACAACAATAGCATCCTTCTCGTACAACATATATAATTTGCATTAAAAAACAATAGCATACAGTATTCTTATCAATAAATCCAATATTAAATTTAACTTATACAGTATTACTTGTACAAAAGTTCATGTTTATACAAAGAGATGAAGTACTAAATATCAAACTTCAGAGTTTTTAAACTCACCCTTGCAGTATCAACGGTTTCCTTTCCAATATCCTCACCTATGCAACATTAGTTTTACAGAAAATTCAAAATTTAGTATTGCACATTGGTATAAACATATTGAAACTTAACAGTTTAGTACCGTATTTATTTGCAGGTAATACTACATTTATGCAATTGTCAATCATCAACATAAAACTACCAAAACATAAATTACAAGATTCAAGCATCCCTAAATTGCATAACATTAAAAATACTTCTAAATTTTACTTAACCAAACAACTAATGTACATTATACTTTATATGAAGTATATACATACTAAAATTAAACATGTACTAATTGAAACAAAGTATTAGAACAAATAAAAGGATCAATATCACTTCTTCAAATACATATCCTGCTAGATTAGGTTTTTTTTTCTTTAAAAGTTTCAATGTGGGGTGAATTGAGTATTTACTAACAAGACATAAAGTAGAATAACCAAAGTTAAGTATATATCAAACTAAAACAACTCTAAAATATAAAAAAAGATTGAGGAAAATTTAAACATTAAAATAGAACAAAATAAAAATCTAATGAAAAAATTACCTCTTTATTTTCAAAAATTGGGGTGAAAATGAAACCCTTCTTACTTGGGTCTTCAAGAATGGTGAAATGTGGCTTCAAAGATTGCGTAGGAAACGAAGCAATTGAAAAAAGAAACAACAAGAAGAAGCCAAAAAGCATCAAAGAAAGTTTGGCGCTATATTTTCGTATAGAGAATGTCTGGAAAGTCGAGGGAAATTGTGGAGAGAAAAAACATGAGGAGGAGTAAATTGAACAGAAATCATGTTTGAAGAGAGGTTGTTAGGTATTTTTGTGATTTTAATTGTATTTTAGGGTTATTTTTGTCTTCATGGCGCTATATTTTCACAAAGAGAATGTCTGGAAAGTCGAGAGAAATTTGTGGAGAGAAAAAACGTGAGGAGTAAATTGAAGAGAAATCGTGTTTGAAGAGAGGTTGTTAGGTATTTTTGTGATTTTAAATGTATTTTAGGGTTATTTTTATCTTTTTGACTGAAGTAGGGAGTGAACTTAAAACTCAAAATTGGAGAGAAGAGTGCAGAGTAAAAGAAAACAATTAGGGACTGAAACCTAAATGAAAGTAGGTTTGGTTACTTTTCTCTAATTAACTGTTATATTTTTTTAAATTTTATAACTGTATAAGTTCAATTAGATATATTTAAATAATTAGAAAAAATATAATGTCAAAAAAATATTAAAATGTATAAATAAAAATATTAAAAATTTAAACAGACATTGAGTATGCCACAATTACTAATAATAATTAGATTAAATTAAATTATAGATGTGGTTTAAATATAACAAAACTATAAGAAAATTTGTTGAAAACTAAGATTATCAGGATTAAAACAAAAGCTACACAGGTAACTATTACTGAAGAACCAAGGCAGTATTTGGATATGTTTTAAAGAGTTGGTTTATATGTTTTGAGAAAATAAATTTTGAGAGTGAGATTAAAAAGTATGATGCATTTTGGATATGCATGTTTCTATTCTGAAGGCATTTTTTATTGTTGATATCAAATCAATGATTCTTTATTCGGTAGTTGAGGTGAAAATTGAATGGAATATTATTTTTGGATATATGTATAATATTAAAACATATAAAATAGATGTGTAATGACTGGATAAAATTGATAAGGTTGGAGGGGTTTTTGGTAAAAAGAGGCTCATTTTATGGGCCACTTTTGAACTTTTACTGTTCCTCATTTTGGCTTCAAGATAGTTGATATGTTTGGAAATATTTTGGAGGAAAATTTCTTTCTCCCAGAATGTATCTAAACATCACCCAAAAATTAATCCATTTTGGATCTTCTATTCCATTCTCTATTTCATCTCTCATTTTAACTTGATGTATATATGATAAGTATATGTAATTTTCAATCAATAATTTTATAAGAAATATTTAATAATCGTATCATTTATCCATAAAATGAAATAAAAGATGAAACATGAAATATATAAAGGATTTAAACTGAATTTAACCTACCACCTCTCTGTCTAAGGCCCCTCCAGTCCACAGGCCATGTCCTCATTTTGATAGTGACATTTATTTATGTATTTCCCAATCGCTAGGGTTGACAATGGAGCAGATTTTGATTTGAATTTGATTCAAATTCGATATGATTATTTAGGATCTTTAATTTATAAAGACGGAAATAATTCGATTGAAAAAATTTGTAATCCAAAATAAATGGAGTGAATATGAATATAGTTCGATCCGATCCATTAATAATCCGAATTCAAATATATTTAGTATTATACATATATATACACATGGTCCTATAGCAATGCCAAAATGGATATTTGGATGAAAGAAGTAATGAACTCCTATGAGATATATCAGATCACGTGCTTTTCATATAAGTTGTTAGATTTTGAACTTATTTACATCATAATTACATTACTTGTTTCTCTATTTTTATAACAAAAAATGATGCGGGAAGAATAATGAGTAAGGGATGAATGCCATGGTAAGACCATAATGCAATGTAAATCTCGATTTGATAAAAATGAGTTTCTTTTTTATAAAACTTTGAGTCTATAGTTAATTGATTAAGAATCAAGTATAACTATGTATTTATAATATCAAATAAATATTATTATCAGCAACGAAACCTAAAATGTAATGATTTGATGAATGAATGTGATTGAATTAAATTTTATTGTTACTTTTAAGTGATTAATAAACTTGAAAATTTATTCATTAATTTGTTCTGTATTTTTTTTAAGGATGACTGTTTTAAATTTGAATTCTACTAATTTTTTGAAAAAATAATAAATATATGATGATTTTTTAAGTATTCAGATTTGGATTTTTTTCAAATATCGAATGAATATCTGACTTTTATTTGGATTTGAATATAATTACACTAACTACAAATTCAATGAATTTTGAATCAAATTTGAATCTAACATATTACTATTCGATCCGAATCCGATAATTGACAGTCCTGGCAGTCGCATTCTTCAGAAAATTAGATAATTGATGATTATTGAAAGAAAAAGCCAATCAGGACCAAGACAGACAGACAGACAGATACCACCTAACCAATTTGTCAGATATTTGAAAAAAACAACAGATCACACCAGGACATTTTGGCTCATCAAACGTTGGACTAGAGTCTAAATATGTCAACTTCGGATGATCTTCAAACCTCGTAGGTTAAATTGCAGAGGCAAATACAGCTCAAACTCGCCAGCAAAACATATTTTAAAAGCCAAATGTGACATCTTCATCAATTAGTCATCACATTCTCAAGTTATTAAAAGCCCTTGGAACAATAAAATAAAAGGTTTAAGTTCCTCGTTAGTATCTACAACCGTATTTTACTGCGTACGCTGTGCTGGATAAATTTTTTATTTCCATGCTATCTGGAGAATCTCTAATTGATCCTCATAAATTTTTTATTTCCACGCGGTCTGGAGATTTTCTAATTCATCCTCACATGCCATGATTCAAGGAACCTTAAGACTGTTTTGGGATCCAAGAATTCAATCAGGAAAAAAGAGGAAAAATTCAAATGTACAGAAGTTAAATCATTTGAAGCATGGAAATTTTTTTTAGTGTTTTCTCACTAAAATCCAAGATCCAAACATAGAGTAAGAATAAACGACATCGTATGCTACCTTAGTGGCAAGCTCCATATTCTTGTCTATAATAACCCACATAAGCCGCATGAAATCAAAATTTTGGGCTTCATATCAATGAATTTTCAGTTATTACAGCCAGCCTTGAGAAAGTAAGTTCAGAACTAGAATCATCTTACACAGATTTAGCATAAGCCTTTGGTTCGTTAGTCAACTTCGAGGACAATTTTCCAAGAAACATGAAGACGTGGTCCTAACAGATCAAGAAACAAAGGCAACAACTGGTGAAGGTCAGTACAGCTAATATGCCACCCATTATACTTCACTAATCTCACCTTCCTTGCATACACTCACATCTATAATCAAGCCTTCCTTCTTTGAGCTTAAGACCCGGCAACAATTTCTCCTTGGAGACTGCCAAAAAACAACTCAAAATCAATGTCCACTAGATATCAAGCAAAACGAAACACATGTCCAGCATGTAATATTTTGTTCTTTTTGTTTTTTATGATTATAATATTAGTTAGAAGTTCAATAAAATGAATAGCACATCAAACAAATTAAATATTAATCAGAAGGGCTCTTCTATTTATCAAGGCCTAATCTTGGTAGTTACTTAGTGTCAAAGTAACTATTTGTGATATTGTCATTTGTTGGTATCAAAGTTCTTGACGATGGAACTAAGTATCAAGCTGACCATTACTAGTTCTTTGCAGTAGCTACATTACTGGCCTCATACACATGCATAATTTCTAATGTTCAAACGTTATAGAGAACCAATTCTTGCAATAAGAGTTAGGCACTTTTTTTAAACATATTTATACACGCATACCAAGAGTTCATTAGATTTGAATGCCAGACTTCATGCTACTGGATCAAATGGCCACTCGGCAAGAATTAGGCCTTTGAGCTCCAAACTTTCAGCTGGGAGGGTTTGATATAAAATAGAATGAATATGAGGGAGAATCTTGCTTACCCTATCCCAAAGATGTGGATCAGGTTTCTTGTAAACCTCCACTCTGCCAACATCAGCAGGGTCAGCCATCTTCCATTTGCATTCAGGATGAGGATCTTGATGCCGAGTGTACTCAGTCACTGTTTGATTTGTGTGGGACTCCATTCTTGCCCTCGACAAATAGAAAACAAAGGGCTTCTGACATGGATTCCTCATAACTGGCCTCGTGTTGAATGCATACGCCATGTAATCAGCTCTTCTGTACCAATTCAAGAAAGTCCGTGACGGCATTTCTATCTCTCTAGGCGACAACACCCCACGAAATATTTGAATGGCAAAGCCCCAAGACACTGATACAGTCCAACCATTGGTTTTGTCATAGCAAATGGATTGCTGCATCAGACCAGCTGAATCGAGCTGCATAGGAATTTTCAGCCGTTGTAGTGCTTGTACTGGAGTGACGTTTGGGAATATTGGCTCCACCACATCTAGGTGGTGCAAAGACACCAATGGGGTGATGGGATGCGCTGCTAAGAGTCCAAATAAGTTCCCATAAACATCATACTGGATTGCCATCCACCAAGAATACACTGTTAGAATTCAGTAATAACCTCTCAAATTTTATGATCATGCTTGCACCAAAACAAAAATATAATGCCAACCACATTCATTACCACCTTTTCAGCAGAGTATATTATCCAAACAACAATGACTGAAATTATGGTCTGTGGTTTGGAGAAACAACAAACCACCTTATTAACCAACATCTCATTGTATTTTGGGTTGTTTGCACAAAAAAATCCATGCATTTGGAACTTCAACATAAGCTAAGGTCACATTGCCCTAAATTCCCAAAACTACTACCATTAAATTAAGAAACCGGCAAATGAAATTTGAAAAAAGTATGATCAACCCTGCATTATCAGAAAATCTGTCATGCTAGGGAATGGGAAGAGACACTTTGATTTGTTGGCACTACTATAACCACAATAGTAAATTATCTACAGATGATCAGGTTAGGTTTTTAGTGTTAGTAACTAAAAGGCAAAGCTTGCCAAATACTCTTATATTACAACCCCAGAAACTTCCCAAGGAGGTCACAAGTATGAAAAGCAACCATTTTTGTGGTGGATCAGCTACAATCTAATTCAATATTTGTTTACCATTAAAATTAAAGAAAAAATGCATTTTTCATGTTCTTTTGACTGTATGATTGCATCAACAAGCTACATTATGAATTAGTTTAGCATGGACATGAATAGTTATCAAACTTCAACAAAATACACTTTGAATCTTCTATTCCATTTCATATTTCATCTCCTATTCCAACTGAATTAAATCCACAATCAATTATTTTTATAGAAAAATATTTAATACATTTGGCGTATATTCATAACATAACATAGAATATAAGATGAAATATGAAATTGAATAGAGGATCCAATCTGAACAAAACTAGGCAAATATTTACTCAACTCCAAACAACAAACTCCACGGATTTCTAGCACCATCTAACATACTCTCGGCAAAAGCCCCCCAAAAGGCTGAAAGAAACAGAACTCAGAAAATGAAAAAGCAGTTACATCCAAAATTCAACTAGAAAGAAAAAGAGAAAGGCATGAAAAAGAAAAGCAACACAGAACTCACCTGGTGAAAACCGAGTTCTTTAGTGAGTGGAACCCCGAGCTCAGCCATACAAGCCTGCATTCTATCATCAGAGCCATACAATCCGGGATACCTCTGGATACATCTATCCTGCATCTTTTCAAGAGCCTTTGCCAAAGGATAGCTTATGGCGAAACCCCCACCCCCATAAGCCATCCCGTAAGAGAAATATATGTTCTGCAAATGGCTCTCACTCAAACTCCCAATGTAATAATACTGATTATGATCATACTTATTAAGAATCCTCACCAAATTATCCGTCACAAACACCGTATCATCGTCCCCCATCACGAACCACCTTAAATTATCCATCCCTCCCAACCTCAAAGTCTCCGAAACAATCCGAGAAATCCGGATAGCAGAACGATGCCCCTTCTTGTTCTTATAAGCGAAACGTGAAGTATCCCCTGAGATTCTCAGCTGCGGGAGGCTCCCCGTTTCGTTCTTGTAAGTCTTTACGCGGCTATCGAGCCACACGATTCCTCGCATTCGCTCTTCGGGCTTCCACCACAGTTTTATGTATTCTTTTCTCTTGTCCCACAGCCTGGCAGAAGCCGCAATGCCGAAAACAATATGCTCCAACCCTGTTTTGTTTTTCTCTGGAACATGTTGCCTCAAACTGCCAAATTGAAGTGTTTTTGTGGGATTGTGAGGTGATGAAATTGTGTCGTTCGCGAGCCCGACGAGTGGAAAATGTCGATTATCGAAAATATCTCCATCGCAAGCGTTGTGCGAAGAGGAAAGTAGCTTCATTGTGTAGACCAGATAACTGGCTGTTACAAACAGAATCAGCCACACCATCATCTTGGGGAAGGCTTTACTCTGCGAAGCCGCGACTGTAATAGACGCCCCAGATGGGCTCCTCGTTGAATCCCAGATGAATTTTTCCGAATTATTTTGAGCTACTTTCATTGCTCTACACTACTTCACACAAAATCAAGAAATAAATTCCAACGCACAAGAAGAAAAATTGAATCTTTACATCGTATAAAGCGCAAAATCAACCCTTTAAATTTTAATGGCTTTGTGTTTCTTTGCTTCGGACGGTGTTGTTGGGGGGGGGGGGGGTGTTGAGTAAGAAGAATCACAGATCTGATGGAACACAGACAACGGTTTGGATTTATCGAAGAAAATAAAATATGGATGTAGGATGCAGATGAAGAAGTAAAATCAGAGGAAAAGGAAAAGGCAAGCATGCACAGGTGCCAGACTGCCAGGTTGCACACTCCCAATATTTCAGTATTTTCCCACCTTTACATGTGTATTTTGGCTCCAAATACGATGTCGTATGCGTATAGAATTTGTGTCGATGTAGATACATACAACCCGTGTACGTATAGGAGGGTTGAGGGAGATAGAGAATCCTTAAATCGCAAGAAGTGCATACAGTATGAGGTAAGAGACAAGACAAAAGCGGCAGGAGTAATGCGGGTGACCTTTTCATATTACTTGCCATTAATGTTCCACAGTAACATTTGTAGACTAAAGTTGTGTTTGGGAAGATCTTTGTTCTGTTTTAGCGGATTTTTCATAGTATGGCTTAGGAAAAACAAATATCTACCGATCATAGTTTCTTTTGGTTTGGTTGATTGCAAATTTGAACATTTTGTCAAAATATTTTGATAAAATAATTTTTGAAAAGTGAGGTTGAAAAATATGATAGTTGTTTGTATATATTTTGGATGGTTGGAGGAGAATATTTTTGGATAAAATTGTCGTTTGATTATATTTTGAGAGGAGACAAGATGTCATATCAATAACTTTTTTATTGGATTGATGTGATGAAATGAATATTTTAAATTATTTATATGTGTATATATAGATTGAATGATTTATAGTATATGTATATATTTTTAATGTAAATGGGACAATTTATGACAAATAGCATAACATTGGATATTGAGATAGTAAAGATATTTTAGAGAATAAATTTTGTGTTTTGAAAGTGAGATTGAGAAATATGTATTATTTGTTTGTTGAATTTTAAGAATTGAAAAATTATTGAGAATTTACAACCAAACAAGGCCGACAATATTTGGTCTGAAGGGCTACTTTTTCTTAGTCCTGTTCATTTTTGAGATGAGAAATTGAATTGACAATGAAGATGGACAAGAATTGGAAAAGGAAAAAGAGATACATGTAACAGTTGAATATAAGTCAATGTGCGAAAGTAGTTATTTGAGATGATAGAGGTAAATGTACTTCACTCTCCTACCCCTAAATTTAGATGACTTAAAAACACTCTAGCCTCAGTCTCACAATTCATTGTCTGAATTGTGTGGTAATTCAAAATAATAATAATAAAAAAGTTTTTTGAGTTCCCAAATCAATATTCAATAAATCAGACTAGACCGGCTTGTTTGATCTGTTCAAAAACCAGCCAAGGTTTCGATTCAATTTAATAATTAAAATCAGTTTATGAAAAAAAAAAATTAATTGGTACAAAATCAACTGAACAAGTGAACCGATTTCCCTTTTAAATCATTTAGTAATTTTTTTCTTTAAGTAAAATTTTTAAAAACTAATTTGACATTTTAAATTGATATATAGACAATATTGTAGAGTACAGTTTGGGAAAATTTTCACAAATATTAGGCAACTTTTTTTTTTTTTTCCTTACATATATTTTGTATTTTTTAATTTTTTAATATATGTAATATTAAATATAATTATAATGTCAGAATGGTTGAATCGATGGTTAAATCAATTAAACCAATAATCAATAGGATAATCGATCCGATTACTCAAACATTGTCCCCAGCGAGACCATGCATTAAAATTTTCATGATATGCTAAAAAAGGAATGCAAATAATGTAAATATTTTCAAGTAGGTTTTTGGGTGTTTGCAAAACCGGATTAATTTACCATTAAATTAAACATGAACCTAAACGTGATTAATAAGTTAAAAATTCTATATGCGCTCATTGTGACTTGCGGAAAACGAATTAGCAATGTGGAAACTGGAAAGTTTGCACGTTCCATGGACGCAAAAATTTAGGGATAATTAATGAGGTTCCGTTCATTGCCATGTGGTAAACCTTGGAATTGATTACATATTTGTTTTGACCCGAGTTGCTAATAATTTTACCTTTCATGATATGTACTAGTCGTAATGCGTTCTCGATAGAGGTTTTCTTTTCTTTTCTCTCTCTCTCTCTAAACTTTTATTGTGATAACTAAATAAAAGTCATATATGTTATAATCAGCAGGTGTCCGGTGTTATGCACTAAAAATAATTATATGATTGAAATAATTTATTTTATAGTAATATTTATTTTACTTTATGTGATTACAACATCAATTGTAATTATCTTTAACATTTAATGAAAGAAAATCTATTACCAATTAAATAAAATAATATGAATATTTTAATTAAAAATATTATGTTTTAAGATCATTTATACTTAAATAAGTTTTATAATATAAAGAATTGTTCACTCTAAATTTATAAATTATACAAAAATTTATAAAATAATAAAATATAAAAAATAAATAAAAGAATTAAGAAAATAAAAATAAAGCAAAGTATTTTACTAAATACGCTTTTTAAATTATATATATATTTATACATATATAGTTTGATAAGATAAATAAGCAAATAATTTCCTTTCTAATATAATTTTTTTTATATGATTTGTTAATAATGTGGAAGTTATAGTTACAATTTTCATGACATTTTGAGAATTTTAAATATTAATTTTTTTTTTACAGTAAATATATAATCTCTTTGCACTTTATCTATGAAAATAATTTACATTAGGTTATTAATTATTTGATAACTAATTCAATAAGTAGTTTGTACAGAATTAGAAATGAATAACTTAAGTGCTAATAAATTTAATGAATATTTTTTATAGAAAAATATATAGTATTTCTTCATTCATTTAATAAGAAAATTGAAATAATTTCAACAACTTAATAAAATTATAATATTTTAAATTTTCATAGCATCACATTATTCAAAATATGTTATTCAAATATGAAGTATGTATAATATTTTGATGTAGATAAATCGAGAGAGTTGTAACTAAAATAATAGTAAAATAAAAATTCAATATCAAATATAAATTTTTATATGAACATACAAAAATATTTGACATTAATATTGAAAATAAATATATAAAATATAATTAATTGAAATTAAAAAAGTACTACATGCCGATACTTAAAGATTATAAAAATTACAATCCTAAGTTGGTCATAAGAACTTTAATTTTAAATGAATATTGAGGAAATACTAAAGTAATAACATTGATAAAATATTTAAATATATTAGAAAAGTATCTAATTAATTTAGAATAAAACAAAACAAAAACAATATAAAGATGTATTTCAAAAAAATATTAAAAAATTTCTATGATATGAACTTTAAATTAATTAAAAAGAAAAACAAAGAAACATCATTATATTGTGTTAATTGAGGAAAGCAGTCCTACAATTAAAAATATAGAATTGTACTATGAATAGTGTCGAAATAAAATATAAAAAAATTTGTAGAATAACAAAATTTATATATAAAACAAATGAAATATTTTTAATTAATCTTGTAATAAATTAAACTTATAAGACAGAATTTGTAATAAGAGTAATTAATATGATATTTATAAAAATATTTTTTTGAATTATAAACTTACTTAGTGAGATCAAAATATGATTATACATATTCTTTGAATTATCTTATGAGATAGAAATCTATATTGCAATACTAGATAAACATAATATGATATTTTAGTTATACTAGATAAGTTGATCGTATTAAAATGAGATATATATAAAAGTAAAAAAACAACTAATGAAAAACTTTCAACTGAATTAAAAAATTCAAAATTTTAAGAATTTGACATTTGTCTAAAATTGCATTTAAATCAAAATTGTATAATTATGGGTCCCACACCGTTGTACTATATATAATAGTATAGATAATAAAATGTGTTTCTTTGCAAAAGATAAGATTAATAACCAAATACAAAATATTAATGATAATGTTAAAATTATCACTAATAATATATGATAAGTGACAACAACTTTTTTTTTTATTGCACTCATAAATTAAATAGTAAAAATTATGTTACTATTGACAATTATTGATTCTTACAATATTAATAATTTAATATCAATACAATATCCTCGCCTACTATTTTGATAATTTTATTATAACTTCATTATTGTAGTACATATTGTCAATAGTAATACTCATAGGTAGTTCTTTTGTTAATATTCTTATTACTCGTAAATTTGTGAAAAAAATTTAATACCCCAAGAATTAGTAACAATAGGAAAGTTGTCAATATTATATATATATATATATATATATTAAATAATTAAATTTTAATTTGTCATAATAATGATTTTTGCAAATTCAATGGTGATAAAAATTAATTTAAATAATTTTTATTAACAATTAATGACAAATAATAAATGGCAACCTAGTGAGAATGATAATTTTTACAAATAGATCATTTTTCTTATCATTATATTGTCACTATAAATGTGACATTTTGGTCATTCATAATGACAATTTAAAATTCTAATTTTTATCAATATTGTGATATAATCTATATTATTACTACTTAAAAAATATCATTAATGGCAATATAAAAATATTAATTATCACTTAATGTTATTAGTAGCACCAACTTTTATATTGTTAGTTAATTATTCTTTCTAATATGTATTATACTTTTTTAGTACATTTTTTGACTACAAATATATAATTTATGATAACTTTCATGTTGCAGTGTGGCATCTTGTCACTAACATTCTTTTCTCCCTTGTAGTGCATTACGTGATTATTAAGTTCGTAAGAAAATTAAACACAAATCATTAAAAAGATGTCGAAATTATTTCAAATTATAAAACAATTCATTTTTTTCCATCTAAGTTTCACTGGCAAGCCTTATATATCGTTTTCTGAGTTTTCTCTAGCTTTTCATTAAGGAAGAAAAGATTATGATATTGCATTCTCTTTTTGGCCAGTGCAGTTGAATCATAGTTGAAACATAGTAATTGAGTGTCTCACATTAATTAAATAAGGCAGACTAGAAAAATGTAACTATTTTACAGGTCATAGTGTCGGGCAAGGTGACAAATAAGTAGGTTGCATTAGATATAGTTTGAGCTTAATTGAGTTTGATTTAATATAAGTGGGTTCAATATGGATTTAAATAAGTGGTTGAAGATTGATGTGTTGGGTTGAGTTGAAAATAAATTGAGTTAGGTCAAAAATGGATCCAATAAAAAATTGATTCATTTTATTTACTCAAAAAAATTATTTCAAAAGACAATAGTAATATTAATATGTCTTTTAGATCTTATATTCAATGTAAAATTTTATAATTTAATGGGATGATTTATTAGATTATATATTTATTTATGTAATTAGATTCATAATTAATTATAATTATAGTACCTACAATTCTTCTTCCTTTTGTACACAAAACAGCCAGCAATTTGATCATTAGGTGCACGTATATTTATCTGCTTATATGTAATAGCAGAATCATGAAATATCCTATTTTGTGATTTGAACCAGCCGAGTGAGATATGACAACATATACCGAAGGAAAATGTGGGAAAAAAGTTGGATAAATTTATCATTTTCAGAAAAATGGCATCATTACACTAATAAATGTATATTAAATTTTTAATAATGAATTTATTATTTTTTATTTTTCAAGAATTAATATATATATATATATATATATTTTATGTCAATCTTTTATTGACATGCAATATTAGTAAAGAAATAAATTGAATTTTAAAATTTATTTTCAATTTGTTGATAAAATGTTTATTCTTATGACTTTCATTTATTATTCATATACTAAAATTTGTATTTCGAAAAAAATCTAAGACAACTAACCAAAGTATAAGATGGTTATTTAAATTTAAAAATAATTAATAGTCCAAAAATACGATGCTTTGACAAAAATGAAGAAGTGAACTAATATGAATTTTGTGATTATTAATTCAAAATTATCTTTTTTTCTTTTTAAAATTTTTAAATTTTTTTGATTGGACCCATTTTTAATATATTTCAACCTACTTGAGCACAAGATCAAATAAAACTCACTTCAACCCAATTCATTTCAATTCATTTTCAAAGGTTTAATCCCAATCCAAAACCATATAGGTTGGGCTGAACCCATGGTTTGCAGCCCATTTTGCCACCTCTAGTTGCCACCCATTGTGAGCTAGTAATCAATTAGTTTAGTGGCATTATTATCACATTTATATGTATAAAATTTAGGATTTTTGGTATGTGTGCATGTGTAAATAAAAAAATATAAACTATCTAAATTTTCAATCTTATAACTACTCTGATCATTATTATTAAACAAAAGAGCTAGGTATAATTTTATTTTTATTTTTAAAATTATAATTAACTTTTTAACTTTGAAAAATGTAGAAAATTAAAAACAAAAACATATTAGATAAAGAAGCACCATCTCTTCAAATTCAAGTACTCATCACAAATTAGATAGATTATCATGTAACATAATTTCATGTTTGCAACATAAAAATATTTTATAAATTAAAATTTTTATTAAATTCGACTAATCGTGGATATATGTGATTCCTAGATTTTATCCTTGCATTTTTTTTTCTTCAAACTTCAATGGCAATATTTGGCATTTTGATCCCTTCCACAACTGAATTATTCTTAATAATGTTAATTCGAGAATTAGGCTCCAAATCTCAAATCAAGTCAAATTTTGTAAGTATGCGATAAATATTTTGGACGCCGTGAATCTTTTTGAAAGAATTATGTAACTCTCTCCAAAGTTCCACTTGCTTGAATATTGAATTGTGTTATTGTGTCTTTAATATGCTTCTTGTTGATCACCCTTATTTATATTATAAGTTCTATATTTGATTGGTCCTGTGTGATTTGGTTGATAATATTTATCAAGATTTACTTTAAACACCTCAACTTCATAAATGACAATATTTGATTTGCTCATCAATATTTAAATATTTTACTTAATCCTGAAATTTGATTTAAAAATTTTTCCAAAATGAAACTATAAAATTGTTGTATATTCAATGAAGGCAACAAAGTTTTTATGTTTACACTCTATTAATGCACTTACCAATGAAGAAAATGGAATAAAAGATCGAACCGCTTATAATAATTGTTCACACAAATTTCGAGTCTGCAAAAACAATTACATGATAAGAAAAATATGGACAAATTCAATATTTAATTTAAATAAAAAATGGTTACAATCTCTGAAAATATCTCCGCGATTGAAGATTAATTCCTCTGATTCTTCTCCTTGGAATACGATTCAAGGGCTTGATGCTTGTTCTTGAATCGGGTGTGTAATTCCCTCCCAGACTTGTGGATGAAATCACGAACCACTTTGAAATCAAGTATAGGGGTGTAAATGAGTCGAGCTCGAGTTGAGCTTGGCAAAAATTACAGGCTTGAGCTCAGCTCACTAAATTTTTTTTAAATCAAATTAAATATTAAATTGTTAATATATATTTATTTAATAATAATTAATCAAATGTTAAATTAATAAAATAATTTAAATTATAATTATTAATATAATATATATTATAATAATTATTTAAATTATAATATATAATAATTATTAATAAAATATAAAATTATTAATATATTATAATTATTTAATAGTATATAATAAATATTTAAAATTAGACAAAGTAAATTATTAATATATATAAAAATATTTAAAAATAGAAAAAAGCTCATGAGCCGGCCATGAGCTTTTGAACAACTAAAGTTGAGCTCGAGCTCGAACTCGAAAAACTTGAGCTCGAGTCGAGTTATAATTGAGCTAGCTTACTGGGCTCATGAGCCGGCTCGACTCATCTTACACCCCTAATCAAGTATTTGTTTTAATATCAAGGTATTCAAAATTTGGATGCTTTTGAAGAAGATGTAGACCCTTTGTAGTTGCAGCACTTTTTTCGGGCAAGAGCCTAGACTTGAGAGTTTTGATGCTTGAATTTCTCTTGATGTGTGAATTTCTTGATATTTGGTATGTCTCCAAGCACCCCTTTTTATAGGTACAAATTAAGGTTTGATGACTTGAAGCTTGAGTCTCCCATTAGGCTTAAATACCACTTGAGATGAACTTAATTTAAATAAATAAAATTTTTATAATTCATTTTGGGTTAGCCCATTTTATAAAGCCCAAATTTATTATAAACTTTAATTTGAAACCCAATCAATAGCCAATTTATTTAGACTATCAAATAATAATTTATTCCAATAAAATTTTAATGTCAACAACTGCTCACACTTCAATGCTCGGCACACAACATGCCAACCGTAAATGAGAGGCGAGATTTGAAGTAATCATCACAAATTCATTTATTTAATAAGCCCCACAAATTGATTATCTAAGGACAAAGGCCTTTAGAATAAAGTTGATAGGTGGCCCATGTGTAAAATGCTTTCACATACACACGTCAGCTAGCATTTTGGAGTATAATGCTTGGGCATTTTTTTTTTTTTTCACCTTTTCAAAGTAGCAAGGATTCTCAAAAAAAAAAAAAAAGTAGCAAGGGCCCACTCCTTCTAAATTTTCAAACAAGGAAAACCATAGCCAAGCTTGTTTATGTTGCTGAATGGCACGCCATTTTTAGGGCATTCTGTCCAACTCGTAGACTTCGTCTTCTTTCCATTTTTTCCCATTTTTTTTAATCACTCTTAGGGCCCACAAAATCATTGCTGAGTGTTCTGTCCCTCTTGAAGAACTTCTTTTCCTTTTGTTTGTCAGTCTTTTATTCCTTAGGCAAGAGATGAATACAATTAGCTCAATTATAGAACCATATCACCAATATCCTTCTTCACGAGCCACCCTCCTTTTGTTTTTTCTTTTTAGGAATCAAGAAACCTATCCTTTTAATTATATTTTGTTTTCTTTGCTGCCGGTTTCCATTAGTACAACAAACAACCTCAACATAGCTTCGACGCAGAGCCACTGTTTCCTTTTAAACTTCGCATGCAGAAGTAGAACTTCTTTTCCATATTCAGTGAAGATCACAACAAACCACACCAATTGTACCAACTAATTCAGCAAGTTAAAAAATTAATTCCTTCCTTTGATAAAGAGAAAAACTTAGGCAATTCCCTTTGCATAGGATTCTGCTTGCTTCTTGCCTTAGCAACTTCTAGAGAAAAAGATAAAAATTTTCCATCGTCATTCATGAGCAAACTCTATAGAAAGATTAAATGCATAACATTCTTAAGATGCTTTTCTCTTCGATTCATACTTCACTTTTGGCCAAATAGGTTTGATGATCCTTTGCCTTTTTTGCTGCTGAAGAAGAAGGTTAGTAACTGCATAGTTTCATAAAGTCCTCTTGCACATACATTTGCACAATATCTGTTTGTGAAATTTTTTAAGAGAAAGACGCCTTCGCTGAATG
Source organism: Jacaranda mimosifolia (assembly GCA_018894105.1). Taxonomy (NCBI): domain Eukaryota; kingdom Viridiplantae; phylum Streptophyta; class Magnoliopsida; order Lamiales; family Bignoniaceae; genus Jacaranda; species Jacaranda mimosifolia. The sequence goes on from CM032119.1 coordinate 34,607,135, forward strand.
TATTTTTGTGTCGCTTTTCAGCAGGTCTCACAACCTTCATCAAGAATCGGTGGATCACTAGTGTAACCTTTTCCACAGACTATTGGTTTAACCCGCTCTTTTTTTATTTTTTATTTTTTTTGAGCAAAAAACTATGTTGCTATTATCTTCCCCTTTCTTTCCAATTATTTTTCTGTTAACTTGCTTTTTCTTTGGTTCAAAATTTCAACAAAGCTATGAAGATAGATATCAAGGACTGTAATGAACCAACTCCATGCATTATGATTTGAGGCGACAAAGATTTCTCTAAAGCCAAAAGCACTACTTTGTGTATGTGTGAAGGGGTCGTGGATGCTATATCCTCCAAGGCCTGATCAAACCACTCCATGCATGTTGTTGAATGGTCCGAGGAGACAAACAAAGAGATGATTGATCAGTGTTTTGGAACTTTCGCTCGTTCTAGGGTCTTCCTTTTGAAATCATCACTTCAGGACATTGGAGCCATGCATGTAGAGTTCTCACTAACGAACCATAATCTCAGCATCAATAGAGGCTCATGGAGAATTCCAGCATCCAAGTTCGGCGAGGCATCTTTTCAAACCAGCTACTGGGAGTGTGCAGAGAATGTGCCGGACCATCATGCAGATACTCTTCGTCGATCTAAGATCTATGCAGCTGTTCATGCCTCCATTTTCATATACGTTTGCAACAAGAATGTCTTCCAAGCATTCCTCGAGCTATGGTGCCTTATACAAACATATTGTACACTAGTATTGGAGAATTGTCAATCTCTTTATGGGATCTTCATGGACTTTGCGAATTTCCAATATGTGGAGATTTTTATGATGAAGATGTTCCACCTGCTAAGGAGCTGTTTGATGCCAATACCTGCCAACCTTCTTTGTTGCGAAGCTGCAAGTATCTATTCGCAGCATACCACATGCTTCCGAAGGACTCCCATGGTGTGTCTATTTCTGAATGGATTGGGTTTTGGTTTAGAGGCTCGACTAGATATGCACAACTGCCTTCAAGGTCATCCAGAAAGAGACTTGTCAAGCCGAGGCTACCTCGCAATCCTTGTGGGAACATCAACATGTCTCTGTTATCATGCACCAAGGAATATGATGAGTCCTTTTTAATGCTAGAGGTTGAAGAGCACATCAGGGATGAAACTTATTTGGCTGCTTTCCTTTCATGTTGTTTATGCAACTTTACTTTACCATATCACAAAGTTCGTAAGGTATGTGCTTTTGTTTTCAAAGTTTCAAGTAAAATGGCTCGTGGGGATTATTTTTCTTTAATAGTTCCTATATTGGCAAACATTTACCGTGGTTTGAGAGAGATATCTACCTCAAAGAGCTTGAGCGAGTCCACCACCATTTTTCCTATTCATTATGTGTACAACTGGATTGGACGTTATCTTCAAACATATTTTTCATCTAAACTTGAACCAGTTGGAGCTCATATGGTGAAATATATAGGAGAGAAATTGGCCAAACACTTTGAATTTGCCACAGCATGCAAATTATTCCACAACATTAATCCCTTAAGGCTTCAAAACTTGCGTACACAAGGGCAAACCTCAGTGACAGATGATGCAGGCATATCCAATACCTACAAAGATCTTTTCGTGGCTTTGTGATCCATTGAATTAATATTTTGGAGCGGAGTAATATGTATTATTGAAGCTTATAGTCCTCATCGATTCAGCCGGCAACATTATTTTGTCAAGATATTCTCGGCCACCTAAAGAAAGAGATTCTTACTTGTGAGTTGGTTGAACTTGTTCGGCTTTGGCAATCTTGCACTTTTTTAGGTACATCCTCCAAGCGAATTATAACAAGCAATGCTTTCTCATTACCTTTAGTTACGAAGGAATATATAGATTGGTGGGCTAAATATTGGAAGGCTTATTCAGGGAAAAACACAAAGATTATTCTCAAACTTAATCAACCAGCAGATTTAAATCTCAAGAGATCTTAAAGGACTCCAAGATTAGGTTCCAAGGATGACGAAGTTACCCCATCTCCTCGAGATTCGGCTGTTGACATGGAATCAACAAAAGTGCCCTTGAAAAGGCAACGAACTCTTCATATAGACTTGACTCCCAAGCTCGTCCTTACAACTAGTCCAACTAAAGGAAATCAAGTGATTTCTACCTTGTTACTTTCAAAAGATGAATCCAACAACCAATACCAGTTTAAAAAGATATTGAAGGTTCTTGATTTAGACAATATTAGTGTGATTAACATTTTTTGCAGATGTCTAAGTTCTTCATTGCCTTTAGAAGAATTAGCAGAATGCATACTACTTCCTATCATTCTGGTAACAATGCATCAATTATTTTCCTTTGTAAAATTGAGATACTTTGCAATTATTTGAATGATATTGCCTATTTTTATTGCAAAAAAGTTGCCTATTGAGGAGAATGTGCCTAAGAAACCCAAGAAGGCATTTGAAGTTCTATCCTGGCCACTTCTATGTGCTGAAGTTTTTGAATTTTGTCTTCAAGTTATAAAAATTGAAGTGAAGCAAATATTGATCAAATTTTATTGGGAACAAATATGCCAAAAGGCCATGAAGACTCCATTTGAATAGGTTTCAGAGGTAAAGCCAGCAATTGATGATCTGATTGTAGAGATGATGACATATATAAGATATGTAATCTTTGGAAAGTCATCTAAAGTCTTTCTTTGAGGGCGCTTCAAGCTATACAAAGGTCAAGTTGGACTCTATTCAAAGAGAGAGAGACATAAGAGGCTCATGAGAAAGCACGTTTTTTTGCACAACAAGGTCTTTTTGAATTCGAGGCAAAGGAAATTGAACGACGAGAGGAGGTGGATAGTCTGAAAGTAAAACTTCTCCAAACCACTGAGCAGCAAGAAGAATTGAAGGTGCGGCTTGCTAAGTTGACCAACAAAGAATAGCTTTCAAGCTTATCACTCCATAAAGTTGAAGAAAACCTATCCACCATTCAAAAAGAAATAGCCACCAAGAGGGAAGAAGTCTTGAAGCTTGAGAGCACTCCATTTTTGACAGACAAAGAGGTTGAAACTTTGAAAGGGATGGAGGCATTACTTGAAGAATCTCGCCATGATTTAGCCACCTTTAACTTGTTTGCTTGAGCATTTAGCTTTTTAGCACTCTTTCCTTTTTTTTAATTGATGTAAAAGAACACTTATTTTCATATGCAATAAAAAGTTTATTTCTTTTCTTCAATCTTTTGCTTCCTCTTTTTTTTTATGCTATATTTTCTACGCTTTTCTCATTACCACTAGCTAATCAAAGATCAAATACATGCTTTTAATGATGTAATGATTAGATGAACTAGCTCATACTTACAAACAAATTGGCTATCTTTAAGATAAACCAAACTTATCGAAAGACGTGACTAAACTTAGAAAATAAATTCCAAGCTACCTACGTACCCTATCAATGGGATCAAGTCATCACGTAGTTCAAAGAATTTTTTCTTTGCAACTTATACTGATGCGGGCCAGGAATACCCATAGCTTAGCCATCTTGGACGAGGTGAAGTATTTCTACATTTTAGCCTCATGAAATACTTTCAGTAGAGTAGGTTAGCAATTTATCCACATGCATTACCATTGATGGGTATTGTACACAATTTATACTCATGCAGGTCAGGAATACCCATAGCTTAGCCACCTTGGACGAGGTGAAGTATTTCTAAATTTTAGCCACATGAAATACTTTAAGTGGAGTAGGTTAGTAGTTTATCCACATGTACTACCATTGGTGGGTACCGTACATAGTTTATACTCATGCGGGTCAGGAGTAACATGCAGTTTAGGCTCGTACGTCAAGGAACATATTTCTTCATGGAAAATAGCGCTTCAAAAACTTGCCATTTATAGGGCCAATGCGCAGTCCATCTTTATCCACCAACTTATAGGCACCGTTTGTGTAAGCTTCTTTCACCATATAAGGGCCATCCTATTTTGAAATAAACTTGTTTTCCATTCGTTGGGTGATGGTAATCAGCCTTCTCACTACCAGACCAGATCTCCAACTTGAAATGATCGAGGGGGGACTTTCTTGTCGAATGCTCTTGTCATTCGAGCTTGGTAGCACTCAAGTTGTTGTTGAGCTTTAAGATTTTTCTCATCCAACGCTTCCAATTCTTCAAATCTGAGATGAGCATTATCTTCGATGGTGAGTCCTTATTGAATTGCAATACACAGTGAAGGTATCTAACTTTCAAGGGGGAAAACAACTTCAACCCTATACACCAAAGAATATGGAGTGGCCTGAGTAGCGGTTCGGTATGTCGTTCTATATGCCCATAGTGCTTCTCCAACTTTCTCGTGTCAGTCCTTTTTTTGACTTCAGTACCACTTTTTTCAGGAGGCTGTATAGGGTCTTATTGAATGCTTCAACCAAACCATTTGCTGCTGCATTGTACATCGAGGAGTTATGCTACTTGAAACCAAACTGTGCACATAACCTATCCATCAACTTGTTATAGAACGACTTTCCATTGTCAGTGATAATGTAGCGAGGTACCCCATATTGAAAAATAAAGTTCGAACGAATGAACTCAACCACTGTTTCCTTCTTTACCTCTCTAAGTGGAATCGCCTTCGTCCATTTGGAGAAGTAATCAGTAGCCGCCAATATATAAGCATGACTAGCAGATGACTTTGGAGTAATAGGTCCTACAACATTGAGACCCCAAGCGTCAAATGGCCATGAAGCAACAACAGGATATAGTGGCTCCCGAGGTTGGTGTATGAAATTTGCATGTAGTTGGCGAGCTTCATACCTCTTCGCATATTCCAATCAATTGTTGACCATCATCGGCCAATAATAACCCGTCATTTTGATCTGAAATTGGAGCTTAGGACCGAATTAGTGAGTGCCACAAACCCCAAAATGTGCTTCAGTCATGGCTTCTATTGCTTCTTCGCCACTCAAGCAACGTTGGTAACTACTTTCAAAGACTGACGGTATAAAGTATCTTTGTATAAGATAAAATGAGAGGATCTCCTTCGTATCTCTGTCTTATGGTGAGGATCATTCAACAACTTTTCATGCTTTAAGTAATCAACCAATAGACTCTTCCAATCATGATCATCACTAATTGATATTGATATGACATTCGAATCTTCATGATTGGATTCAACAGAAAGAGGAACGATCCATCGATTGCATACAGAAATGTTCATTGCTTCTCCTTCAGATGGGGTTAGAGTAGTTGCTAAGTTAGCTAATGTATCAGCCATCCTATTTTCCTTTCTCGAGATGTGGTTTAAACTGACACTTTCAAATTTCTTTAATAAATCTGAGGCTTGCTGAAAGAAAGGCACGAGATCCTCTTTCTTGACTTCATATTCTTTCAAAAGCTGACTAATGATTAATTTTAAGTTGTCATAGATCTCAATTTCCATAATCTCCATTTCTAAGGCCATTTGAAGTCCAATGATCAAAGCTTGGTACTGAGCAATGTTGTTGGAGCACAACTCACCCAACATAATGGAATCTGTCAATACTTTCTTTTCTGGCAAAACGAAGAAAATCCCTGCCCCCGATCTATCAGATCTGGTTGCTCCATCGAAGAACATCGTATATGTCGGGAGAACTTCAACATAGAGAACACCTTCATCGGGAAGGTCATATGACAATTCCTATTTTGCAGGGATAGGATGGTCATCCAAGAAATTAGCAAGGGCTTGCCCTTTAATAGCTTTTTGTGACATATAGGTGATATCGTATTGATTGAATATGACATACCACTTCGCCAATCTCCCAAAGAGCACAAGTCTTGACATAACAAACTTGACTAGATCGGCACGAGACGATTCGTATGGAGTATGCTTCAAAATAATGCTTTAACTTCTTAATGACTTAGAATAATGCTAAGCAGATCTTCTCAATAGGGGAATATTTTAGCTCATTTCCAGTCAGGGATCTACTTAGGTAGTATAGTACCTTTTCTTTACCCTCTTCATTTTCTCGAGCCATAAGAGCTCTAATTGACCTTTCTTATACTGCAATATATAACACAAGCGGCCTTCCAAGTACAGGAGCTCCCAACACTAGTGGATTTAAGAGGTGTTTCTTCATACTTTCAAAAGCATTCTGACATCCTTCATCCCATCTGAAATAGGCATTTTTCTTCATAAGATGATTGAATGGTTGGCATCTTCCAACAAGATTTGATATGGACCTTTTTATGAATGCAAAACTACATTTCAAGCTCCCGTAGTTCCTTGGAGCAGACATCTTCTAGATAGCATCTATCTTTGCGGGATCGACCTCAGTGCCTTGATGACGGACTATAAAGTCGAGAAACTTACCTGATGTAACACCAAACACACATTGAAGGGGATTTATCTTCAAGTTATATTTTCTTAATCGATTGAATACCACCCAAAGATATGCCAAGTGATCACTTCTTTTTCTACTTTTGACAACTAGATCATCCACATAACATTGAACTCTTTTGTGTAGCATGTCATCGAATATGTTCTACATAGCACATTCATAAGTGGCACCCGTATTCTTTAACCCAAAAGGCATCGCCTTATAATAATAGATTCCCTTTGGAGTGTGAAAAGTTGTACACTTTTTATCTTGTGTGACATCTTAATTTGGTTATAGCCAGAAGACCCATCCATAAAGGATAAAACCTCATGACCAGTAGTTGCATCAACCATGAACTCAATGATAGGCAACGAAAATCATATTTTGGATATGCCTTATTTACGTCTTGAAAGTTAACACAAACACGTATTTAGCCATTTTTCTTTTTAACAGGTACGATGCTAGATATCCATATTGGATACTTGACTTCTCTTATAAACCCAACATTAATGAGCTTGTTTTACTTCAGTGTCAATTCGAGGGACAAGCTTTGGGCAGAGAATTCGCTGTAATTACTTTACCGAGTGTACCCCATGCTTTATGCCAAGGTTTTGAATCGCAACTTTGGGATCTAATCCCGACATCTCTTTATTTGTCCAAGCGAAAACATCTTTATACTCGTTCAAGGTTCTGAAGTATTGTTCTTCCTCTTTAGGACTCAGTAGATAGCTTACAAATATAGGATGTGGGTTTTCTATTGTGCTGAGATTCAATTCTTTAAGTTCATCTATAGTTGCCTGTCCGCTATCTTCAAGTTGTGAAGGGGCTTCTTGAATATCATATTTAGAGATATCTGAGTCAGACTCTTTATTAACAGCAACATGATGACATGAGTGTGACTCATTGACTTCTTCATCATTAGATTGTATAGTGTCTACAACCTCTACCCTTTGAAATACGACCCTCAATTGCATAACTCCATTTGCTTTCACAATAGGGACAAGCGTCGTTCTCCACCCATGATAATTTATATTTTTCACAAAGCCACCCATAATTAATCTATCAAACTCTCCAAGATATTGAGGGCTTGGCTCTCCTATAACGCTTTCATAGTTATAGCTTATGGTAACTTCTACTTCATCCTGATGTCTACCATCTTCATTAGATGGACATCTTGTGGTACGTCTCATCACCTTCATCGATCTGTCCATATTGATGACTAGATTGAGGATTTGGCTTTACTCGATTGAGTTAAACAAATAGTCTGACCTTCAGTTCTCAACTCCATCATGTCAGTATCATTACAATTATTTCTTTTCCTTGATTTTTCTACAGCATTGCTTCCAAGTTGATTGAAGACCGAACCTTGTGGACGATGACTTGTAGTACACCTTTTACAAAGTGGTGGATTCTTACTAAGTCTTTCAAAGACAGAAGGACAGGTAGTGGGAGTGCTTGGTTGATCGAACATAGAGATGCAACGATCACTTGACTTTTGATTTCCATTATTTCCATCTTTCTCAGCAGCGATATGTTGGATGCTGATGCTCTTGTCTTTCTTCGTCACATGTATTTTGATTGGCTCACTTAGTGCAAATCCCAAGCCAGTCTTTCGTTGATCAACACGAAACCCTTGCCTTCGTAATTTTTGTTGTGCTTTGCTGAGGTCATGGATCTTTTCTCCAGTCGACTTCGATTTCAACTCCCCTATCTCAGATGGACTGGAGAAGCCATATCTAGACTTAGCCGAGAGACTATAGGCTTTTGGATCAAACATCCTATGAAAATTTTGATGTTGAGTCCTGCTAGAAGAAAATTCAGTTGAGGCCTTTGAGTTCAAATTAACAATGGGCATGATCAACTCTTTTCTCATAACTTTATAGTCATGAGATCCTACTCTCTTTATTTGTTCTCTTTTATTGTGTAGTGATGAAATGTATATTTCAGATAACTTCTCTCATTCTTTTCGACGTGATTGAAGGGTATACTGAAATACGGGTAGATTGGGCGTCCCTTCGGATTCACGACTTTATTTGCCAAAGTTTCAATAGTAATCGACCTTTTGGACTTTTGATCATCAGACTCCAAAGTCATATGGTCAATAGGTTTTCCCTCGATAGGACGATTGCCTGGATTTTTTAATGGCAATGTTTTTTGTACTGAGCTTGGGTCTAGGTACAGTTTGGCACCTGCAAAGTATGATTTTGCCTCAGTAAATGATTTTGTATTAGCATTGACCTTCATTATCTTACCATTCCTCGAATACTTGAAGCATTGGTGAAGGGTAGATAGAACCACTCCAATTTCATGAAGCTATGGTCTTCCTAGCAGCAAGTTGTAAGAAGTCCTTGCATCAATGACATGAAATAAAGTATCTGCTTTTAATTCTCCAATAGTAAGATCTAGGCAGATCATTCCAATGGCCCGTTGGCCTCCCTGGTTGAAGCTTTAAATGATCAAACGAATGCGAGATAAGTCCTCAACTATGATCCCCAATTGTTTCATAGTGGATTTTGTCATGATGTTAATCACTGATCCCCCGTCAATAAGCATGCGGTTGATTTTTTGATCTTGTATAAATCTAGAAAAAAAGAGCACCAGTTATGGGGCTTTGATCCTAGCAACAAATCTTCATCTATAAACACAATAATCTCACAATAGAAAGAAAATTTTAGCTCTCCACTTCGCCAGATGTAGTAAATGCCGTTTTGACCTTCTGCTCAAAAAATCTCATAGGAAAAAAGTCTCCTAGAGTCATAGGATCTCAATGATTTCTTCTCAATTTTCTCGGCTTAATACGAGAAGATTTCATACTTCTCGTTAACTTTGGTTGAGGGCATTTAGTGAGATGTTGTCTCTTTAAGAATGAAAGATGAAGTTGGTGAACATGTTACATTTGCCTCCGCCGGCGTGTCAAAAGAATCCACTCACCTTTATCTTCAACTTTAGAAATAGAACTTGTATCCGACTTTTCTTTTTTATCAGTGGATAAAGTTTCGAACATGATCGGGTCTATACTTCTAAATTGGAGCAACTTTGATTCCATTGCCCCTATGAGTGGGGGAATAACATTATTCTAGCTGCAAGTGGCATCTGTAAAAGCTGCGATACTAGCAACATTTGCATCCATTGCATCTTCGGTATCAAGGATGATATTTCCATCTTTTGCCAACGTCGTGATTTTCTCTTTAACCATAAAATATTTTTCTATAGGATGGCTAACAACTCGATGATACTTATAGTATTTTGGGTCATTCACTTTTCCAACTTTATTAAGATGTTTCGACTCAGGAAACTCAATGATCTTTCTTGCCAATAACTCATCAAAGATTTGCGAGACGTCAGAATCAGGGAATGGGTACTCCTTTTCCTATAGCTCTTTCAACGTTGGTCGACGTCTTTTAGTTAGGACAAGTTGATCAGGCTTTTCTTCTTTGTTACTGCTTGCAGAAATTTTAACAAGAGCTGCTTTAATTACCATGGACTCCTTCACAATATTTTTGGTGGACGTCTGATTCTTCTTCCAGCCTTTTCTGTCTTTATTTTGATCATCCACCAGAAAAGTAGGTTTATGATTTGCAATGCGCAACTCCATGTCATGAGCATGACTTGCCAATACCTCAAAGCTTCGTGGCTTGATTCCTTGGAGGATATAAAGAAGTTCCCAATGTATCCCCTGGATGCACATCTCTATTGTTGCAACTTTTGTTTATTTGTCTTTGCAATTCAAGCTTAGTGCACACCAATGGTTGATGTAGTCAACAACTGGCTCATCCTTCCACTGCTTTGCATTGGTAAGCCCAATCATGCTCACAGTGCAACGGCTGCTATAGAAGTGGTTCAGAAATTCTCTCTCTATTTTTGCCTAACTGTCAATAGACTCAGGCTACAAGTCAACGTACCAATCAAATGCATTTTCCTTAAGTGATCACACGAACTGCTTTATGAGAAGGTCACTACCTACTCCTACATTATTGCATGTTTCCATGAAAAGGACAATATGTTGCTTCAAATTACCTTTCCTATTAAATTATTGGAGCTTTGGTGGCTGGTAACCTATTGGCATCCTTAATGCGTCAATTCACTTAGTGTATGGTTTTGAGTACACAAACAAATTTTGTGAAGGTCCACCATATTAGGCTTTGATAGTGTTAGTTATCATCTCTTGCAACTGTTGTACGGACAATGCAATAATGGATGTTGTAGAGTGATTAGATTTCTGCACTGAGTCATGCTTAGGTGGTGTCCATCCATTTGTTTCTCATTTTCAACATGATTTGAGGAGGATGAATGATTCTGGCTAGACTCTCCAGCATTTGAGTGCTTTAACTTATTCATTAATTGGGCGATTTGGAGGTCTTTGTCTTCCATAATCTTTTGAAGATTAGCTATGGCTTGAGTCATCTGAGCAAGTTGTTCGTCCACTGTAGTTGTTTCAGTTACCATCGCAGGCAGCATAGCAAAAAGAGATGATTTGGACTTGATCTTTATAAGCCTTGCTGAGTTCGAGCTATCTGATGGAGTAATATCAACAATTTTGCCTCCAGTGGAGGATTGACTAGCCGCAACAATAATATCTATAACGTTTGTTTGATTCATAATAGTGACTTGATTCTTCTTGGGTTCCATGGAGAGTGCGGAAATGACAACTGAAACTTTGATATAGGAGAAAGAGATGAGAAAGAGAGAGATGGTCCCACTGGACATGCTACACAAATTTCGAGTCTGCAAAAAGAATTACAAGACAAGAAAAATATGGACAAATTCTATATTTAATTTAAATGAAAAGTGGTTACAATCTCTGGAAATATCTCCGTGATTGAAGACTAATTCCTCTGATTCTTTTCCTTGGAATGCGATTCAAGGGCTTGATGCTTGTTCTTGAATCGGATGCGTAATTCCCTCCTAGCTTTGACGATGAAATCACGAACCAACTTGAAATCAATTATTTGTTTTGATATCCAGGTCTTCAGAATTTGGATGCTTTTGAAGAAGATGTAGAACCTTTATGGTGGCAACACTTCTTCGGGACAAGAGCCTGGACATTGAGAGCTTTGATGCTTGAATTTCCCTTGATGTGTGAATTTCTTGATATATGGTATGTCTCTCAACACCCCTTTTCATGGGTACAAATTAGGGTTTGATGACTTGAAGCTTGGTCACCCATTGAGCTTGAGTACAACTTGAGATGTACTTAATTTACTAATGGACCATATTAAAATTTATTTTGATCCAATTAGCTAATCCAAAATAAATAAAAATTTTATAATTCAATTTGGGTTGGCCCATTTTATATGACCCAAATTTATTATGGACTTTAATTTGAGACCCAAATCAATAACCAATTTGTTTGGACCATCAAACGATAATTTATTCTAATAAAATTTTGATGTCAACAATAACCACCTACATACATATGCAGCTACAACTGAAGTTGAAGATCCATCTATTTAACAAAAATAGATGCAGCAAATGAACTACACTTCTAATATATTCTCGGTAAATATAGACAAAAATTTCTTTTTCTTTTCATAATTTCCTCAAGGTGAGGTCCTTTCTAGTTTCTGCTGGAGTGCTGGCTGGCCATATGATGGGAAGAAGCTCTTAAAAGCATGGAAGAAATGGTAAGCAAAGCAGCTGAGGCTATTCTTGATTTTATCTGCCCTCTCCTTGGTAAAGGCCTTGAATTCCCAATACTACTTCTGATTGCTGCTGCAGAGAAATTACTAATATTATTCTTGCGATCCATATTATAAAGCTCGACTAAAAAGTCACTCTTTTCAGGTGGACAAATATTAGATATATATATATATATATGTATTTATGACTTCTGCTAAAAGCTGTGGCTGTTCTTGTTCAAACCCTTTTGAAAGAAAGTCTATATATAGACATGCACATCATGGACTCTATGTAAACCAATACCAGCGGCTGAGTAAATAGTACTTATTATTCTGGGATGGCTAGAATATGAAGACTGAGCATTATTTTACATGGGTTGGTGGGGGCTGGGAGGTTGTTAAGCAGCATGCCAGCGAGGTTACCTGGCTGTCAAATGTTGTATTAACCCAACTTGTGACAAGTTGCTGTCCGAGGAAGATTAAGTCCATAGTTTAAGAAATCAGATGGCTGTAGTTAAACCTACATAATGCGTTAAGCCTGTCTGATCATTACCACGTGTGGTTTTCCTCCACGAGATAGATTCTGAATTATTCGTAGCCATAGGTCAGGTTTGGCTGTCTTGGAAATATGATAGCTAGCTGGAATTGGATAAACAAAAATATAATATGTACATTTTTGAAAGGTTTTAAGGAGCATCTATTCCTACTTTGAATTATTGATGATGAAATGCTGAAACGGCTCTGCATGTTTCCAGGGAGACCTTTAGGATTAAATTATAAGATAACGTGGAGTTCCCAGGCCAAGAATTAATTGTCTTTTCCAAAAATTTGTGTATGTGCTGCTGCACAGGGTCAAGAAAGAAGCACTATGTTTTGCTACCTCAAGTTTTAATTAACAACACGGGTTACAGTGGGGTATATATAAACAGTGATTTTTGCTGCCTTTTTCATATGAATTGGGTCGTACTGATGATTGATTCGATTCCATAATAACTACTTTATTGAACAACTTTTAATCCATTTAAAAAGAAATATTTATTATTTGTCTTGATATAAAAATATTCAATCGAATCAGTTAACTATATATGGTCTTTTATTAATTAATATGCGTGACATTATTGTTTCAATTAAACCACATCAATAATATATCAATGGACAAATGCAAATACCCGTACCTATATTACAATTTATTTATCAAGAACTTTTCTTTTGACCAATTACGTATTTAAGCATTCAAGAATTTTTAATATATTAATCACAATAATCTAAACCGTTTTAAGTCTCAAGATTTGGAGAATTTTTATTGCGTTTTAATAATTTAACTCTTGTTTTTTTGACCTTAGAGATTCTTACCTCATGGATTTGACCTTAAAACCTAATGCTGAACATTTCCTGAATCACTTATATAATGCAAATAATCAGCTCTTCTTGTGAACTTATACATACTGCTAAAGAATAATAAATTTTACACTCCACAACGTGCTTATTATTTGTTGAGCTCTATTCTTTTGCTGATCCACTCGGGCTAGGAATGAAATAAGCAGAACAATGGGAGAAGTCATATGCTTCTTGGACAACGTTTGCAATAACATTAGATAGACTACTTAACCTGCAGTGTTGTTGACAACATAATTTGCCCTGAGTTTTTGTCTGAAAATGGATCTCAAGATAATTGTTTTTTCTTATTCCCTTTCTCTGCCTAAATGATGGATATTAAGCTCCTGTGGAATCCTGTAAAATTTTCCTATGGCTTCTGAATATCGAAGCAAACAATTTATTTTTTCTTTTCAAATTTCCACAATCAAATAAACAAGGAATTGAAACGAGTTATTCAGTAATGTGAGGAGTTAAGGCACGTAGACAGTTGAAGACAGTTTGCTAACCATTGAGTTACGTTGACTGAACAAAACGTTAGTTAATTGGAAGCTTAGCTAGTCATTTTTCATTTTTAACTAGAGACAGCTTTTATAATATAATCTGCTTTCTTCTTTTGCTATTCAGGTTGTTCTTCAAGATGTTCATAGCCTCCTTTATCCACTTTTAGAAATCATATAAACTATATTATTAATCATGAAACATATAATATATATGTGAAATTAGTCTTAACAATTTAATAATGATAAGCTTACTCAATTAAACTCCATCTTCAGCTTAACAATACAAGAAAAGAAACAAAAGTAGAAGCCATCAGTAAACTACAAAAATACTCGCATATGATACACATCAAAATTTTTCAGGCCATCTCTCTCTCTCTCTCTCTTTCTCTCTCAGTATTTAGTTCTTCTGCAGGCTTCATAGTGATGGGAAGAAGCTTTTGAAAGCATGATGATGATGGAATGGATAGTAGCTGATGCTATTCTTGATTTTACCTGGCCTCTCCCTGGTAAAGGCCTTGTGATGGCTAGAGAAGAGACATTGCTGATTTTTGGATTCATAACTTGAACCAGAATAAAATGAACTCTTTTGAAACTGTTCTGATGTATTGCAAATTAAGTGGATATATGACTGGAGCTGCTTTTGCTCGAGCTATTGTTGAGTTTATATAGTAAAGTAAAATGATGACTGGTCGCATAGCAGTGGCTGGGGAAAATTTGATCTGGGCAGCAAGAAATCTTGAAAATGGATTGTTTGACATGGGGATGGGGGGTTGGGTGGCACGCCAGCTGGGTACTCCAACTGTACCACGATTCCCATTACCCCAACTTAGGACAATTTGAAATTTTTGAGGAAACTCAAATGTCAATAGGTTAGGTTGAGCAATTGTTTTGTCTTGTATGAATATGAAAACGAAAGTACAGAACACGTGTGGCTTGCAAAGAAAGCTCTCCCCATGAACTTGGGTAGGGGTGTAAATGGATATTAAACGGATCAGATACACTGTTTCTATATTCATATCCGTTTAACTTTTCGAATATTCGGATACGGATACGAATTTGACGGATATTTAAAAATGATATCCAAATTCGTATCCATCGGATATCGGTCGGATTCAAATATATCCGTATTCGATTATAATTATTCAGATACATTCATATTTTATTAAACTTATCTGTATTCGAATTATTATTTTATATTCATATTCAATGATAATTACTTAGATATCTATTTACGAATATCCAAATACGTGAATTTATGAATATATAACAAATACATATTTTAATTAATAGAAGGAACTATATAATTTCATTAAAACGAAAGCAATTAAACAAATAGCATAATTTCTAATTAATAATTAACTTTATAATTTATTATTAATACTTATTAATAACAATAATCGCATTTAAGTATATTAATTATAAAGTCAACTAACAATAATTATGTTGGTTAACTTTATTCTTCAATTTTGTCTCTGTATTACATAATTTTTTAAATCTATTCTTTTTTCTTCCTAATTCTTTAATTATAATATATATATATATATATAGATTATGAGATTTTTATTGAAAAATATAAATAATATATTATTTAATAAATATATATTCGAATCGGATGTTAAACGGATCGGACACGCATTTATCATATCCGTATCCATTTATAATCGGATATCTACTAATTGAATACGGATAATATTCACTTTAAACGGATGCGGATAAATTTTGTATAAACAAATACGAATGCGAACGGTAAACGAATTTTTGAATATCCATTTATCATTCGTACGGTAAACGAATTTTCGAATATCCATTTACAGTCCTAGACTTGGTAGATTTTGAATGATCCACAGGTAGGATTTGGTTGTTCTGATTATCTGAAATTCGACAGCTAAGGTTGATCATAAATAAAAGGGGACGATTTCACTAGCAAATAATGCAAATGTAATAATAAAACAGGGCATAATTTGTCAAAACGTTGGGCCGGAAATAATGGTTTATTTATTATTGTTATTATCATAATTGTGATCGTTGCTATTGTTTCTATTATTAATATTAATCAATCAAATGAACATTGGTTGACTTATCAATACCATGTTAATTACTAGGGAAACATCTCTGCGTCTGCTGCTCTAACAGAATCTTTCCAGGTCAAAGAATTTAGCTGGCATGCTCCCCACTGTCCTGCCTAGCGAAGAACCCCTGCTACCGGGCTCTGGCAATATATTGCTCCTTGGTCGTCATCCGCCCAAATAAGGCAAAATCAAGCCTCAAAACCTTATCCTATATATACTCCTTAGGTCTCAAAGATCAGCTCAATCATCTCTACTCAATTAAATTACATCAAAAAGTAAAAGATTTCAGTTTTCAGCTGAACAATCTTGCCACGAGATGAGGACTAAGGTAAATGATGCCTCAGCTGCTGCTGCATTCAGCAAGAGTTTAAGGAGGAGAAGGCCGATTCCCCAGAGAGGGCAAATCAAAATGAAGATAGCAGCAAAAGCATTTCAATCGCTGGTGTCTATTGTTTCGGCATCTACTGCTCAGTATTTGAGTTCACCAAGGAAGAAATCTCAATGCTGAGGAACATAGGCATCATGTAAAACCTTCGTACTATGCTTTCTTGTAACCATCTCTGTCTAGTAACCAATTTTGACGAAATTCTTATTATTCGTATTCTGCTTAAAGTTGCGTACTTCTATGATGGATTTAGTTTCTTGAAACTTTGCAATGCAACTATTAAGGCCTCACTTCATGATGCTTGGATGCCTTGATTTGTCATTGGCATTCACATTCAAGGTGGAGATTTTATATATTTATTGCAACCACTTGCATGATGCAAGTGAGAATTTCTTGTGGTGTAACAAGTGAGCTTGAATCAATTTATTTTATAAGATAAAACGGTTTCCTTACAACCAAGCAACCTCTAAGAACACCATTTTTAATTTTTTTATTTATTAATTTATACATACCCAAGTTTGATTAGTGCAAAGTTTTGACCTCACACTATACGTGTGAAACTTATGCTAATAGGCTCAATGGTCATCGAAAGCACCTCCTAAAAACATAACTAATGTTAACTTAGTAAGATGCTTGCCATTGATCAAACCTGACAATGATCAAATCCATTATTAAATATGGAGTCCAACTGCGTCAAGACATTGTCTTACAAACAAGTAGTTGGTTGAAAATTCTATCCTGAAAAAGCATTTCGAAGGATGCCAGAGGAAAAATAGCTTATAAGCAATCACAAAACTCTCAACTCCTACAATATGGAACAAGACCAGGTATCAAATTAGATCGTGACACTTCCAATCTAGATAACAATGAAAAACACATACTATTTTGTCCAACATTGTTTTCTCTGTGTATAATACACTTACACATATATACGTATGCATATATATGCACGCTTTGAGTTTGTGAAAAGAAATAGGTTACTGCGCACATCCTGTGGACATCAGTGAAAAAGGCCTAGAATCATTCTGGGCTGTCTCAAAAGGGCATAACTTGCAACATGCAGAAAATGCCTAAGAATCATTCTTTGGTGACAATCCAAGGCACCCATATAACAATCCAGCCACTAAAAGGGTAAGAAACCATGATACCTTTTCCACATCTCAAGGGACAAAACATGGCCCTTTGCTCTCTTACATTCCTAAACTTCACATATCTATGTTGAATTGCATTAACACTGAACGCCTATGTAAATTATATTGCAAAAATCATTCTGCAATGGTGGCTGTCATGGGATTTATCAGTAACTCTACTGGGCAGAGTATATTATGGTCCAGAAAAGCAACAAAGTGTTCCTTTTGTGCTGTGCCAGTGGACAAATTATGTAAGAAGGCACCCCAAATGACATATATGAGGAGGGCCATTAAAAGAAAACCACTGCACCTATTCGTGGTATCACCCAGGGATTCTAACGCCAACACAAGTTCACTTTCTCCAGCTCAGACGATTATGCTGTTTTACTCTGCCATCAACGAGAAGAACTTGAAACAACTAGACATGTTGATAGCAGAAGATTGTTTCTTTGAGGACCATTCTTTTCCTAAACCATTTGAAGGAAAAAAGGTTCTCCCCTGTTCTGCTTATAGAAAATATGATTTTTCTCACCACTTTAGAAGTAACAAATTTCTCTCTTGAATGCTGCAGGAGGTCTTGCATTTCCTGGAACAACTAACTTTGTCCATGGGCCAAAATATGCAGTTTAATGTAGAGCATATATGCGAAGGAAACGACTACACAGCTGCTGTCAATTGGCACTTGGGTATCTTCTCCAATCTCTCTTTTTTTCTTTTAAGAGAACGAATTTTGCACCCACAAAATAGCACGCTAATCGGAAATATAGTGATTTACTTAAATAAGAACTTCAATCTGCGATTGCAGATTGGAAAAAGATACAGGTCCCTTTTACCAGAGGATGCAGTAATTATTCACTATCAATAAGCCGCGATAAACTAGTCATCACGTATGCAGAAGAACAATTTCCAAACAATTCTTTACCAGCTGATTTATATAGCCAGAGAAAAGAATGACATGCTTTCACAAATATATGCAGGGAAGCTCAAGTTCTTGTCGAATCACCTGTCAAACTAGGAGTTATAGCACTGGTACTAAATATATATATATATATATATATTTTTTTTTTCTTTTTCCAAATATGATTTGATTTGCTTAATTTTGCACAAATTTCTTACTTGTTTTTCCATTCCCTGAAAATCAGACTATATTCAAGTTCATAAGTACACTATTTGATGCATTCCCATCGGCTACAGAGTGTATGTTGACTCTTCTCACATTATAATGCTTACCTGAATCTTGGTCAAAACCATGCTGACAAAACATTGTTTTTTGACGCAGGGTTCTTAAAGAGTCCACATATTGTGCTTCGTCTAATTCTAAAGGCTATACGGCCCATAATAAGTCCATTCCTAGCATGGTACATCAAAGTATTGAATTTTGCAACTTACATCGTCAGCTTCACCCTTAAAATACTTTACTATCTCGCAAAGATTTTTCACGTGTAATGAACAGGTACAACCCTGAACTTCATTCTATTACAAGTGCTTTTAGTCTTTCAGTTTTCTACAAGTAGAGGATGTAAGATGTAATAAAAATGGCATTGATAATTCAGAAGTGCCTCATTTACATGTCAATCATCATTGCTACCCTGCTTATTCTTTGATTCCAGGATTGAGAGTGCAACTAATGGAACAATTTTTCCATCAATCAATCACCCAGAATTTTTATATTTTTTTCACGATTTTTTTTACTCTTTTTTTTTTTTTTCCATTTTTTTAAAGTCACGAAACAACTCGCAAACTATCCTAGGCAAGCATAAATGTTTGCCGACATGAATGCACAGGCACATGGAGTAAAATCCAATCAAGAAATTGATATCATGAGTGTTATTACTAAAGTGTACATCACACTTTTGGATGCTTTATTTTATTTTACGTTTCATCTCCTATTTTAATATGATGAATATATTTTAAATATGTGATATATATATATTATTTTTAATTAATTATTTTTGTAATGAAATATTTAATACACTTAGCATATATATATAAAATAAAATAAAATATGAAATATATAATAAAATAGAAGATTCAAATCGGAAAAGGAGAAACAATTTTGTTTTTAACGAGGAAGGTTCTTGAAATTTGAGGATCTGTAAATGGGCCGGGAAAGAGAGGTCTCGGTCCCATAATTTGATGGGTTTTCTCAATTTCAGCTTCATTAAAGTTAAATGTAGTTGGACTCTTAACTCGTGATCCAAAGGTAGCAATCTAAGTTGATCTATCTGTGTAAAAGTAAAAAATAGATGTGATTCCAAACACAATCCAAAATTTAAAGAATCAATCGCATTTACCATCAATTTGAGGTGTTTGAATCTTTATCTTAAATTATACCTATTTTTTATTTTATTTTATTAATGTATGCCAAATATATATTATCAACACTTAAATATATATTTAAACAAACATCTTAATATACTTAATATGCATTTGTGTGAAATCATAAAAAATTAAAAATAAAGAGCTGAAACTGCATTAGCGTGGATCTTGAGTGGAGATTTTGCAAAGTTACGCATACCTCATTATATTTTTTCTTCTTTTGTCGAAGTATTTTGGCAATTAAAGTGAAATTATGTGATTATAGTGTAGGAAACATTTGTGATTTTGGAATTATATTTTATAGCTCATGAAAAGGTTGGCCATGCAAAATTTATTTTGCTTCTTTAACAAAGTTCAAAATCAACAAGGATTTGCAGAAGGAAAGGGTGTGCAAAATCAACAAGGATTTGCAGAAGGAAGGGGTGTAAAACTGGGATACGAAAACAGAGAATCAAGGGATACATTAAGGGCAAAATAAATTAAAGAATTGAGAAACACAAGAGTTCACACAGTATTATTTTGAGAAGAATTTCTTTAGCAATTTATGGTTCAAATTTCATGGGCTTTGTTAGTTTCTCAGATTTCTGATTTCATATTTTTATCTTCATAATTTTTAATTTTATTTGTATTTTCGCATTAATTTTTGTGTGAAAATAAAATGTGTTCGGATATAATATAGAAATATTAATTCTATTGGATTGAGATGCCATTAATTTAGTGTTAGACTAATATTGTAGATTCATTTATTATTTATTTTTTTATGAGTCCCATTATAGAAATAAAATTATTACTTAATTAGTTAATGAATTAACTATCTTAAAATTTAGTGAAATATCATATCAAACATTAATAACAAGGGTTCTCCTTGACGAGATACATAGGATGAACATTCTAAACTAATGATTTTAGATATAGAAAGAAAAATAAGTGGATTGCCCCTCTTATTATTAATTGAAATCGAGTAAAATAATGTGGATGTCGAAGTTATGAAGTGTAAACTATTTTGATTATGTAACACCTCATAAAAAGAGTTCCACTTGAACTACGAGCAAGTAGAATAAAAGTGCGTCAATATGCTAATTCCTAGGGATGGCAATTTCCAACATGACACAAGTTTGACACAAAAAAATTAGGTTTGGGTCAACCTATTTTGAGTTTGGGTCCAATAAGGTTAACACGAATGAGAATCCGAAAAAAATAGGTTGGGTTGTGATGTAGGATAGCCTAGTAGTCTCGGCCCAAAGACCATAGACTCGAGGATGTAGATCAGGCCTATCTCATCCTTAGGGCCCAATTGTACTACCGACTTCAGATGGCCTAGGTCAACCTTTCATACTCTGGCTTTATGGGGTAGCCATTTAACCAGGCCACAAACTAGGACCGCTGCTCAACTCTTCAACCATGGCGCACGGCCAGCTCTTACGCCGCGCACCAACCCATCATAAGGTCGACCTTGTCACCGACCAGGGAGGTCGACTCGATGCAAAATCAACTCTCTGCCGCATTGAATACCCTGATAGGCAGCATGCCTCCGCATTAAAGGCGCGTGCCACCCCAGTATCGCCGATACTACCGCACTGGGCAGGAGGCGCATTTACAATGTACTATTCTGTCCATGAAACTTGGAGATGCTGCCACCTGAAATAGTATAGGAATGGGAGTGACCTAATGCTCCTTAGGCAAGGACAAGGACCCTCCTTGCCCCAATTAATGTAGCTCATGAGCGAGTAGATATCGACCTAGATTTTTGCTCAACTTTGTGCGGCTCTGAATCGACATGTCATGCAGCAAAAGCTGGCAGCCAGTGCAACTTCGTAGCCCGTGCCCCCAGAGGAGAGACTATCCAAAGAAAATCAAGACCGACTAGAATCCAAAAGGCCTCCATCGAGACATGAAGTTAGCCTGGGCCATTTTCCAAGGGAAGTGGTTTGGCCTGTACCCCCCGAAAAGGTTGCGGATTTAGTTGACCATGGTGTTTGACCTATTCAAGCCCCACAGTGCGATAGGATCGAACGCTCGAGACCCCACCCAAATAGAAAAGCATCCCAAGTTGATAAGGAGGAATAGGAGGAAGTATCCCACCAAGTCTAACAGCTAATCAAGCAATTAGAAGAGATCTCGAGGAGGAACATAGAGAAAAATCACTATTAGGAGGGGATGCGGAGGTTTCGAAAAGAGAGTGATTCACCGTTCGTCTAGGAGATCATTGATGAGCGCATCACCGTTGATGCTAAAGTCCTGATAGGCCTGCCTAGATATGATGGCTTATCGGATCCAAACAAGCATTTAATGTAATTCGAGCACATGACGCAGTTGTATGGGCATAGTGATTACATCTACGCTAAGATATTGGTGATAACATTTTAGGGAATAGTGCCCAACTGGTTCGTCAAGTTGAAGCCGGCGTCGATATACTCATACGACCAATTGTGCGATAAACTTCTGCACCAGTTTGCGAGCAGGAGAAAGGAAAAGCTCCCACATACTCGCTTACACACAGTAAAACAGAATGAAGGAGAATCCCTTCGAGACTTTTTTACCAAGTTTAACATGAAAGTGTTGAAGATTGATAGCTCCTAGATTGAGTTCTTGATCGACGTGTTGTTCTTGGGCCTCAGATACAAGGAGTGTGCCAATGCATTGGAACGCAAGCAGCCCAAGTCGATGGAACTGCTCCTCGACCTCACGGAAAGATACATGACTTAGGAGGACATGAATAGACTGAAGTATGGCAATCCTGATGTCGATAGGAAGAGAAACAAGGAGAAAGACGACCGCTAGTGTAGGGAAGGTTATCGATCCCCCATCAAATGCTTCTATGATTATACTCCTCTTAACCTCCCAAGGAAGGAGGTTTTGTTTGTTGTCCAGCACGACAATCTCCTTAAGAGGCCTAAGAAGTTGACTGAGACCAAAGCCATGAAAAAATTAAAGAAGTACTGCCATTTTCATAAGTAAAAAGGGCACGACACATAAGACTGTTTCAATTTGCATGATGAGATTGAAAGACTGATTAGGCAGGGCCATCTTAAAAAATACATCGACGAGCATGCCAGACGTGAAGAGGGTAAAATCGATCGGACTCCTCGTAGAGAAAGGTCAACTAGCCCAAGAAGAGAAGATAAAGGAAAGAAACCTGCCCAAGATCCCCACCCACCCATCAGAGGAGTCATCGACATAATTGCGGGAGGTCCCATTGGGAGAAACTCAAAGTTCGCTAGAAAACAGACCCAAAGGCAACTAGAATCGACCAAATCAGCCCAGGTCTAAATGATTTTCCAGCTCTTAACCAGCGCAGAACTAATTTCCTTCACTGAGTCCGATCTTGATCATTTGGAGAACAGAGGAGTCGACTACAAGATAGACTGCCCTATGGTGGTAACGCTTGAAATAGCCAATCAACAATGGCAGCTCTGCCAACATCATATTCTTGTCAACCTTGAAAAGAATGAATTTGGGGTA
This sequence comes from Jacaranda mimosifolia, assembly GCA_018894105.1. Taxonomy (NCBI): domain Eukaryota; kingdom Viridiplantae; phylum Streptophyta; class Magnoliopsida; order Lamiales; family Bignoniaceae; genus Jacaranda; species Jacaranda mimosifolia. Next base: position 34,630,301 of record CM032119.1, read on the forward strand.
ATTAAAGTTTGAGCCAGTCCATACGCCGTTGGTCTGATTTAGGGGGTCCGAGATCATCCTGGAGGGATCTATTAACATGTCCACATCATTTGGACAAGCCCCTCGTAGTAGAACCTTGATGATAAACTACCTTGTAGTCGATGCTCCTTTCGCCTACAACGTCATCATTGATTGACTTGCCCTGAACGACTTTAGGGCCATTATCTCGACCTACCATATGAAGATCAAATTCCCAACCCTAGCAAGAGTACGAGAGCTTTTGTGCAACATTAAGGAAGCATGGCATTTCTATACTATTTCAGTTGAGTCCAACAAGCAAAAGATCCGACCTCAGCTGAAGCCCTTGGGAGATACCCCTGTAGCGAAACCTGGGGATGGAACTGCATCTAAGAAAAAAAAATAGAAGGCACACGGGTCGAGCCCGTTGGGGAGTTCAAAATAATCGAGCTTGAACCTCGAAACCCTGACAAGACCACTCAAATTGGGAATGATATGGGCCTCATTCTGGAATGCCTGATGGTCGATTTCCTCCGAAGAAACATCGATGTGTTCGCATGGAAAGCTTTCGACCTCCAAGGAATCGACCTAAGTGTTATTGTCCATCGTCTCAATGTGGACCCTTCTTGTAAACCAGTGAGGCAGAACACAAGAACTTTCAATGCTGAGAGATCTCAAATCATCAAAAAGGAGGTCAACAAACTATTGGAGGTAGGATATATTGTAGAAATTCAATACCCCTCTTGGCTTTGTAATATTGTATTCGTCCCTAAAATTGAGGAAAAATGGTGTATGTGTAATGATTTCACTGATTTGAATAAAGCTTGCCCTAAAGATCCTTATTCCTCGTCTCGCATAGATTTATTAGTAGAGTCCACCGTTGGTTGTGAATTATTGAGCATGATGGATGCCTTCCAAGGCTACTATCAAAATTCATGGCACCTACGGACCGAGATAAGACCTCTTTCGTCGTCCCCAATGGAGTATACTGTTTCTTAGTCATGCCCTTTGGACTAAAAGACGCAGGGGCAACATACCAAAGATTAGTCAACTTCATGTTCAAAAGCGAGATTGAAAAATCCATGGAGGTCTACGTCGATGATATGATTGTCAAAACAGAGAAAGCCGAAGATCACCTGATTGACCTCGACCATGCCTTTTCTATATTAAGGGAATTCGGTATGAAACTCAACCCCAATAAGTGCATCTTTGGGGTTCAAAGAGGCAAATTCTTGGGTTACATGGTCAGTCAGAGGGGGATCGAAGCGAACTCGTAAAAGATCCAAGAAGTTCTGGACATTGCCCCGCCCTGAACTGTTCGAGATGTATAGCATCTGGTCGGTAGGATAATAGCCCTCCGCAGGTTTATTGCATAGCTGGCCAACAAGAGTCTTTCTTTTTTTAAAATACTCAAAAATGCGAAAAAATTGGGATTCCAATGGATCGAACAGTGTGACCACGCTCTCATCGAACTGAAGTAATACCTCTCCTCCCCACCTATGCTCGCCAAGCCCAAGCTGGGAGAAGTTTTGCAAATCTACCTAGCTGTGTCCACCTTCTCGATCAGTTTGGTGTTGGCATCGATGAGAGACAGAACTCACTGACCTGTTTATTACTGCAGTAAAGCCCTACAAGGGCCTGAGCACAATTGTCTGGAGATCGAGAAGTTTGCTCTCGCCCTCATTACAGCAGCACGGAAGTTACAACTTTACTTCTAGTCTTATGCAATCATAGTGCTGACGAATCAGCCGTTAAAGCAGGTGTTATTGAAGCCATACACATTAGGTAGACTTACCAAGTGGGCCATCAAGCTTGGGGAGTTCGACATCATATTCCAATCGCGAACGGCCATAAAAGCATAGGTTTTGGCTGATTTTGTCACTAAAAAACTCAACCTCCCCAACCAACTAGACCAAAACTCTTCCGTTTGGACATTACACGTCGACGGTTCAGTAACCACCTTGGGAGGTAGAATTGGTGTTTCACTCTGCTCCCTACTCGCTGAGGAATATGATTTTGCAATATAACTTGACTTCTTGATCACCAACAACAAGGTAGAGTATGAAGCCCTCATCACCAGGATGAACATGGCAGCAGCTCAAGGTGTCAAGCAGCTAGTTGCGATCATCGATTCCCAACTGGTGGCAGAGCAGGTCGAAGGAAACTTCGAAGCCAAAAGGGCCACGATGAGTCAGTACTTGACTGAGGTGAAACGATTACAGCGGTCATTCAAGAACTTCACCCTAAGCCAAGTACCCCGAGCAGAAAATGAATGGGCAGATGTCTTCTCCAAGTTTGCTAGCTCAACGAGAGGTACCAGAGATAGAACCATAACGTTCCTAGTTGCCAGCACACCATCTCTCTATACTCACGACTAGAATTTCATTAGAAGCATTGGGGAGACAACTCTCTCCTGGCAAGACCCAATCAAGCTCTACTTAAGCCAAGGGAAAATCCTCGAGGACAGGAATGAGGCCCGTAGTCTCAGAGGGCAAGCAGCCAAATTTGGATGAGCATTGACAAATTTACAGCAGGTTGATATTAGGACCACCCTTAAATGCCTAACGCCTGACGAAACAAATGAAGTCCTTCATGAGATTCACGTTGGCATTTGTGGAAATCATTCTGGAGGTCGGTCCTTGGCTCACAAAGTTATCCAATATCGGTATTTCTGGCCTACTTTATTAAAAGATTCGATCGACTTCGCTAGAAAGTGCTCGTCTTGTCAATTTCTCTTGAACACGCTGTACCAGCCCACAGCGTCAATGGTAAATATCTAGATCACATAGCCATTCGACCAGTGAGGGATCCATATAGTCGGATCTCTGCCAAAAACATAAACCCAACAAAAATTTATCATCGTTGTGGTCGAATACTTTACTAAATAGGTCGAGGCGGAAACAATTCCAAAGATCACTGATGCGGCCATCAAGAGCTTCATTTGGAAAAACATAATCTATCATTTTGGCTTGCCAAGGTCTTGATCTTAGATAATGGAACTCAATTTCAAAGTAAGAACACAAGAAATTAGTGCGAAGACTTGGGGATCTGCCAACACTTTACTTCGATCGAAAACCCCTAGGCTAATGGTCAGACAGAGGTCACGAATAGAACAGTCCTTGACCACCTCAAAGCTTGAATAGAATGAATTGGAACAAGCTGGGCAAACGATTTCCCCGGGGTACTGTAGGCATATAGAACCATCCCTCGAGTAGCCATAGGCCGCAGCCCTTATAGTTTTGTCTACGGCTCCGAAGTAGTGATTCCATTCGAGCTGGTGTAACACACGGCCCGAGTGATCCATTATAACCTAATAAAAAATGTAATAGAAAGGGCCATCGACCACATCACCATCGATGAGCTGCGACACGCAGCCTGCAACACAATGCAATGGTATCGCTAAAAAATGATGAAACATTACAATAAAACAGTTTGACCACGCAACTTCAAAGTCGGAGACCTCGTCCTTAAGAAGGTCGAAGTATCGAGGAACATGGGAAAACTAGAGCCAAAATGGGAAGGGCCTTACTCTGTGGTCAAAGTGTCAAAACACAATGCATACCGATTAGCAAACGCGTAAGCCAACGAGCTACCACGACCTTGGAATGCTATAAATCTAAAGAAATTCTATGTATAAAAAGGCCATCGGTCTCCATTGTATTTCCTTGCAACAATGAAAATTCATGAGACATCCTGCAAATACCTACTTGCATAAATTGACCCTTTTAAAGTCGACCCCAAAGTCGACCAAGTAGGCTTCCAGCCGCCAAGTCGAGGCTTCACAGCTAAGACCAAATAAACAAGTTGATCATTTAAAGTCAACCCCGAAGTTGACCAAGTAGGCTTCCAGCCGCCAAGTCGAGGCTTTACAACTGAGGCCAAATAAATGAGTTGATCATTTAAAGTCGACCTTGAAGTCGACCAAGCAGGTTTCCAGCCGCCAAGTCGAGGCTTCACAGCTGAGACCAAATAAACGAGTTGATCCTTTAAAGTCGACCCCGAAGTCGACCAAGTAGGTTTCTAGCCGCAAAGTCGAGGCTTTATAGCTGAGACTAAATAATGAGTTGATCGTTTAAAGTCGACCCCGAAGTCGACTAAATAGGTTTCTAGCCGCAAAGTAAAGGCTTCACAGCTGAGACTAAATAAATGAGTTGATCATTTAAAGTCGACCCTGAAGTTGACCAAGCAGGCTTCCAACTGCCAAGTCGGGGCTTCACAGCCGAGATCAAGCAAATGATTTGATCATTTACAATCAACCTTGTAGTCGACCAAAAGGGCCTCGAGCTAATAAATTAAAGACGCATAGCATGAATTAAAATGTGCATTGGTTTAGGTTAACATGGTTCATTCGACAACGATCTTGACCTAATTTCACCCAAATTTGGCAGCACAAAAGCAACATAAACACTCGAGGACAACCTTTATTCAATCGAATTATTTACTTAAGAACAATTGTCGTTTGACAAAATAAATATCTTAAAAGCGAACAAAAGAATACTTTATTTAAGTTCAATATTCCCAATACAGCCATCCAATGAACTGAAATAAAAATACATCAAAAGAAAAGCATCAACTCGATCTAGTGCCCTCATCATGCTACCTCGAGCACTCTCTTCAATGGCTTGATCGAGCTCATTGCTCGAGGGAGTTGGAATGGGAACTACTGCAGGGCTGCTTGCTCTTGGCTTGGGCATTGCAACAGCAACGGGAATAGCGGCAGTCTCCTATTGAGAAGGCCCCACCTCGTCGGCCAAAAAACCTCCCCCGAGTAGAAAAAGGTACTTGGCAGCATCGACCATGCCGTCTCGAAACTTGAATCAAACTCCTTTGCCAACTCATCCAACTTCTTCGACACGTCAACTACCTTTTTCTGCACCTCATTTAGGGGCCCGATAGGTGGAACCTCTGCAACTCCCTCGACCACAAGGGCCTTAGCAGTTCCCTCTACAACATCGACCTTTTCGTCCTCAAGGTATGGCTGCAGCTACTTATCCAGGATGGGGCTGATGCGATCCTTATCCTTAGCTTGAAAAGAATAGCCCAAGAACTGCAGCTGTTTGATCGCCTTGTCGAACACATTCCTAGCGTCGTCTAAAGAAATGATAACTTCACATCTTGGAATGCCGAGCATAACATGAACTACTGCACGACCTCTCGCCGCATCAAGGGCAGCTTTTTGAAGAATTTGGCTCGAGCCTCTTGGATCGCTGCATTCTGACCAGCTGTCCGATTAGACTCATAACCATGCTGTGGATCCATTCTGGCCTGGTTGAGCAGCTCATCCATTCTGATCTTCTCTTCAACGGAGGTGACCAACTGACTATCTTTCAATCGGAGTTGATTGTTGAGCTCCTTGACCTCTTTGTTTAGCTCCTCGACCCTAGTTTGTGAAGACTTGAGCTGAGCCTTCAAAGTCTCCATGTCCCCACCCTCTTGCAGATGCTCACAGTTGGCGAGGGCCAGCTCCGACCTCCTATAGAAATAGTAGCCTAGCTGGCCCAGCTGAAAAATAAAATTCCTAATAAGAGAATAATATTCGACCTAAAAATAAAATTTGACGATACAAGCTTATCGATCAAAACCTTACTATGCTTGAGTGATAAACTAGACCTCTGAGCGCGGCATCCTGGCTTAGCCCCATCAATTTCTTCTGGTCGGATGCAAATAGTTTGGCTATTATTACCTTTAGCGGAGCAGCCCTTATAGACCCCGTTGTCTCCATCGAGTAAGAATTATGAACAACCATGGTCGGCTTCATTTCGAACTTTGGTGGCGGCAGTTTAGGCAGTTGGAATAACATGTCGTCCTCGCATTGGCCAAATAAATCATACCCAGAGGGTTGTCCCGAGCCCGTAGCTTTCCCTTTTCCCTTCTCGACTACCGTCCTCTTAGGAGCAGGTCCAACCTGCTCGACCATGGGCCTTTTGCCTCGACCTACGGGTTTACTTCCTGAGGTCGTGACGGAGTAGGCGATAGTGAAGGCGTCATCACCTCGAGCTGCGCTATTACCACCAAAGCAGCCCCTCGACGGGCTACTGTAGCTAAACAACACTGTTCATTTCTCTCAGCCCTCGCCAAAGCTTTTGCTCTTGAGCGATTCATGATCTAGTCTCGATCTACCAAGCAGCATAAAACAAATGGTTAAAATCAAGCAGGAAAAATAGACAAAATAACCAATCATCGACAACACAATTTACTTAGTCGATTGTCCGCTGGCAAGTCCAGCTGAGCTGACGATAGACCAGCTAACACCAAACTCCTCTCTTCGATAAAAACCGAGGCATCTACTTGACCGAACTCGACCAAATCCCAGATGAATGTATTAGGCCAGGTTGGAGTTAAGTTACCCAGCATCTCGACATGCCCCTTCCACCACCCCCTCGAAATATTGAAACCCCCAGCCACTTGAACATACAGATAACGCTTTTTCTACTCTGGCCCGTAGGAAGAGGCTAGGGTAACAAGAAACTTCCGATGGTCGAGCAGTGAAGTAATAAAAACCCGACTCATCGGTACTACCCGACTTCTAGGGCATGGGAAAGTGGAAAAAGGTTAGAGAAGTTTGCAAAGGTAGTAGGCTGGTCGAATATATGCATTAGAACAACAAAGCTATATATATTCGAGGAATAATTTAGCAGCAGTTGGGTTATACACACTTCTAAACCCCTAAGCAGGTTGACTATAGGACCACCTAAGGGGAACCTAATGCCACATCTAAAGGCATCCTCGAACACAATTATACACCCAACTGAAGGTCGATGTATCTGACCAGAGAACCCAGGCACTATAAGTTCCTACTTTTCGGGGACATGATACAACTACCTAATGCGCGCTAGGTTGATAGGGGTCATTTTAGACATTATTTCACTATAGTGGTTGGGGGTGAATAATTGATCGCACGACAAGGGGGCCTGACTTGGCCCAACATTAACCCCAGCCACGTGTGATCGCTGCTCGAGCTACTGGAGCTCGAGCTACTCGACTCCTCTGATGAACCCCAAGGCTAATCAGAATGAGTAGCCTCACTATCCCCTCCCTGACTACCCTCAGAATCAAATAAGCTCAGCATTTCTAGAACAAAGGAGGAATGCAAATGAAAGAGGGGGAAATGACTTACTTGTTGCTGATGAACTATAAGGCGCAAGATAATAGCAGGAAATGAAGTTGGCTTAGAACTTGACCAGACGCAAAGTGGTAAAAAGTAAAAATGAATATTGTAATAGCACCTATTTATAGGCTTGCTAGCGTGGGAAACCTAAGCGTTTGTAATGATGGTGTAACAACCACTAGATGTGCACCTGGCACGATGTAGCTAGCACATTAAATGCACTAAACCCAGGTTGACTTTCAAAAACCCTCATCGACGGACCTTAGTAACTGTACAATAGACTACTCCACAATCCTTTCGTCGATCATCTAGTTCAGCATTCGAAAGTGGGGGGGATTCATGATGTGGGATAGCCCAGTAGGCTCGACCCAAAGACCACAGACTGGAGGATGTAGCATCAAGCCCATTTCATCCTTAGGGCCCAATTGTGCTACCGACTTCAGATGACCCATGTCTACCAAACAGGTCAACCTCTCGTACTCTGGCTTTATGGGGCAGCCATTTGACTAGACCACAGACTGGGACCGTTGCTCGACTCTTCGACCGTGGCGCTTGGCTGCCTCTTACGCCATGCACCAACTTATCATAAGGTTGACCTGTCACCGACCAGGGAGGTCAACTTGATGCAGAATCAACTGTCTACTGCATTAAATGCCTTGACAGGCAGCAAGCCTATGCATTAAAGGCGTGTGCCACAGTACCGCCCATACTGCAGCACTGGGCAGGAGGCTTGTCTACAATGTACTATTCTGCCCATGAAACTTGGAGATGCAGCCACCTGAAATAATACAGGAATGAGAGATGACCTAATACCCCTCAGGCAAGGACAAGGACCCTCCATGCATGTTAGGGGCATCTCAGACAAATCTCCACTGGGAGAAGGCTATAAATACCCCCTCTCCAGCCTCACTAAAGGTATGTCATTCTCTACAAAAAGCTCTCACTCTGCTGCTCATTATATCTAGTCAATCCCATACTGACTTGAGCGTCGGAGTGCCTTAGCCGAGGGCATCTCAGCTAGCCTGACGTTTGCTTGTGATTGTAGAACTCAGCCCAACTACTTCAGGAGTTTGACCACCCGACTAGAGAGGTCGGTCCTTCCAAAATTATCACCAGATCCGGTTACAAGCAATTTTCACCCTCATCAGGTTGGATTGAATTTCAGGTTACACGAACAACTTGAAATTTAATTTTGGATTACACGACAACACGAACTAACCTGAACCAACTCGACCCCAACTCGAATTAAACAAATAAAATTTAAATTTTTTAGGAGTAAAGATATAAAAAAACAAAATAAAAATTGAAAATTTGAACGTTAGTAACATCAAAATTACTACTTTGATATTTTTCAATCTCATTTATTTTCACAAATATATAGGATGGATTATTATAATTTTATACTGTTTCTAATAGTTATTTTTTTATAGCTAAGCAGACATGAAAGTTATTCTGTAAAGAGTTGATAAAACACTGCTTTGACTACGTACTGAATTGTCCTACAAATTTTTCTTAGGCCTTATGTAATGCAAGATTTTGTATATATAAATAAATCATAGGAATTCTTTCTATTGAGAGATTATAAAAAATTCAAAAGACTCAAGCAAATTTTTATGATAAATTATGTGTCCAATTAAAATACTTGTTTACTTATTTGCTTGATGATATATTTTTATTGATTTGTGTGCTACTAAATTGAATCAATATAAAGTAAAAAAATAACATCATTTTAAGAAGTTCAAAGAGACAATTTGATTTTAGGTATGATGTTAGGAGATTATAAGTACTATTTAAAAGAATAAGGAGTACCTAACTTATTTTGAAAATCTTAACAAGCTATCTTACTTTAATCATATTAATTACAAAAATGCTGTTACTAACATCTTAGAAGCTCCAAAAACATCTTATAAGATATAGAAATTTTTAAGGCATTTTAAATAAATTTAGCCAAACACCATCTTAATTGACAAAATATACCTATTCTTTGCTAGTGATGTGTGTATTAGTAAAATCCTATTATTATCCTCACAGATAGACGAAAGCTCCAAAATATTATGGAGATTCATGCATTTTGTACTTGGGTTGACCTGATCAAACTCAACTCGATGATTTGTTCCATCCAAATTCTTAAACTAACATCATGTCAACATTCTTAATTAAGTAAATATTATTACTATCTTACTGTGTGATGTGTCAACCAACGTTTAGCTGTAAATATTTATTCATAAATTCAACGATGGGTTAAGTTAGGTATACTTTCTCCTTAAATTTCCTCCTTTGATTAATTAATTTAGTCATTAGAGGATTTTCGATGGCAACCCGGTGGTTCTAATCTTATCTAGAAGAAGGATTACGTACCAATGCACTAGAAACTAAACTATGTGCTGCCATATAATCCACCAAATATAATATATGCAAGTTCAAAAGTGTTTTTCTGTATTCCTTGACCTCATTGCTATATAGTCAAGTCCCACTGGTGCAACATCTTGAATACAATGTGTCGTGCTAGTCGCAAAGAATGTCTTTATGGACCTCAAAAACTGTCCTCCATCACGTTTGTGTGAGTATCCTTGAATGCCTCAGCAGTCAGCAAGTCAATAAGTTCATGAAGATTATATATAACAGTTTTTGGATGCATAATGATTACTACAATGCGGATATGCCTGATAGCACGCACTATTCCCCGACTAATTTTGCACCATACAATCACTATAAAAAATATTATATTATTAATAAAATAATAAGTGACAGTGTAAAAATTGTCACTAATGATGTGTATTAAGTGATAATAATTTTTATTTTATCACCAGTAATATTAAGTTATCATCATAAGAGTGTCACTAATTATCAATAGTAACTACTTAAATATTATTGTTGTTACTATTTAGTTTATAAAAATATTAAGAGGTCGAAATAAGATTTTTTGTCACATAATATCTATAATTAATAACATCTTTTGTATTGTCACTCATTATTTCGTTACTAATTTATTCTTTTAGTGAATCTTAAGCGAATCGAATAGGGTGAAAAAAATTACTTTTCCTCAAGTTTGTGTTAAAAAGTATTACGGTGAAAAAATTATAATTTTGATCCAATAAATTAGCTTATCATATATTCAAATTCCATCCTTTATTAATTTGCAATAGCAAATTGAAGCCCAATTAATCAGAACTTCTAAATTGGTTGGAAACCCATGCAAATTCAAAAAGTATTTAGAGCTCCTTTGGGGGTAAATTGTCAATTTTCTAATTTTTGGCCAGTTTTATGCAATTTAGTCCAAAAAAAAATCTCAAAATTTTGAATTCCTATCCAATTTCATAAAAAAATTTGAATTTTTTTTTTGGCAATTTTGAATTTTTTGGTCAAATTGAATAGAAATTGACGCGGACCTAGAGGTTTTATATAATTACTCCTAGAAAAATTCAAAAATTTGAAATTCTGGCAAGTTTTTAAATATTTTATTAAATTGGACTGAAATTGCAATCAAACAAATAGATGATGCATGGTGAGTATAAATATAAAATGAATAAATAAAGAATAAAATTTGAAAATAGATTGCTATTTTTCCTAATTAGTAATAAGTACCAGAAACAGCCAATATTATGTATAACTTTGGCCTACAAGCTCCCCTCCAACCGAATATGGTATGTAGCTAATAGCTATATGTAAACAATTAGTTTAAGTTGTCCAGCTCACTTTTTCTTGATGGATCGACAGTAATCAAGCTATAATTGCCTTTTGATTTCTTTAAAGTAATGCGCCGCCCTGCTTTAATCCCACTGGTTAATTTCTTTTTGTCTCTTGAAAATAATGTGATTAGCCATAAGCCACCAAACATGTTCATGATGACCGTCAAATCATCGGCCACTCAGACAGAGTACCCAATTTGGGATGTCTTTATTGCAGCTTTATTTGTTAATCCTCTCACTGTTCTTGTCATTGGAATCTTCAAACTCCAATGCGACAAGCTCTTCATCCCCATGTATTAGCAAGTTAAGTGTAGGAAAAATAAAGTTTTAGCAATTTAAACTAGTATTTTGTTAAGCCCAAACCACATTTAAAAAAGCCAAGAATACACACACACACACACACACACACACACACACACACACACACACACATATATATATATATATGAATGTGTGTATGCGCACACATGCTTGAGGTGTGCTTAGAGGTGTATTTAGATAAATTTATAATTTATTAAAAATATTTTACAAGATATTTGAAATATCTAGTAAAATGTTATAAATGTCTGTTAAATTTTGTTTTAGGAAAAAACTTATAAATTTCTAAAATTAAGATTCAAGAATTTTAAGAAGTTCTTAATTAATTAATTTTAAAATTTCAATAACTTTACTTAACCATATTAATTATTAAGATCTTATAAATTCAAAATCTTATTTATCTTCTTCTTAAAATAAGATCTAGTATATGTACTATTCAATTATATCCGTATTTTTTTTCATGACATACACAATCCATTGACACATATAATAATAATAATAATAATAATAATAATAATAATAATAATAATAATATAATGATGATGATGATGATGATGATGATGATGATGATGATGATGATGATGATGTATACTTGGATCATTTTTGTGCATTATCGGATTAGAGACTCTCTTAAAAAGATTATAATTATTTTATTAATCTAATGAATTGTATTTCTTTTATCCAATATATAGGTGCTTTACATTGGATAAATTATTAATGTCTCATATTGGTGAAATAAATAAGTAGTGGTATTTATATATGACACTGAACAATTCTCTAAGTTTGGCAATTTGAACCCATCCCGCGGTACCTACGCCGACCCACCTTGACGGGGAGGGTAAAAAACCCAATCCGCATGGGCGGGGCGGGGCAGGTTTTAGTGTAAATTTTGTGCGGGGAAGGGCAGGGTCGGGTTCAAGACCAACCAACCCCGCCCCGGCCCGCCCCGGATATTTATTTATATTATATTTTATTAATTCTTAAAAATATAAAAGAAAACTTAAGTTACTTAATCCTATTCGACACTCTTGAACTTTTCATTCTTTAACACCCGCCGCCCGCCTTCACTCTCTGAGGAAATAAGCCCTCCTCATCCTCTCCTTTCTCAACACCAAAATAAACATTATTTGGGTTTTATGTCTTAATTTTTGTTTTTTTTATAAAGACAAAGCTATTGTTTTGTTTGAAATTGTACTACGTTGTTGTGAATTGAACAGATCAAGGCGGGGTGGAGTAGGGCAGGTGTGGGTTTTATATATTTAATGCGGGACAGGTTGAGATTTTCAAATTTAAAATTTGCGGGGTGGGTTTCAAAATATTTTTCTAAGTTCTGGGTGGGTTATGGTTTAAGGAAAACCTTCCCCAACCTACCCTATTGCCTACAATTCTCAGCTTTTGAGCTAGCTTTTGGTATGAATTAGGCCCAAGGTTCATTCCTTGACATGGTATTAGATTTACCCATTCTCAATGTTTGGAATTCCTAGTATTGTTGGATCATCTATTTCATATTATTCCACGCTCCAGATATTTATTCTTGGGCTTATGTGGGTAGAGTCCTACGTTGGCGAACTAAATAAGTAGTGGTCTCTATATATGGTTTTGGATAATTCTCATCCATTGAGTTAGCTTTTTAGGTGAAATAGACCTAAGGTTCATTCCTTGACATAATATTCGAGTCACTCATTCTCGATGTTGTGTTACTTAGTATTGTTGGACCACATATTTTTGTGTCATTCCACGCTCTAAATATTCATTTCTGTGTGTGCGCATATTGGTGAAATAAATAAGTAATAATCTTGGACAATCTTTACATCTTGAACTAACTTTTGGATTGAGTTAAGGTCAAGGTTCATTCATTGACATAAAATTTATGTTTATTTTTCAAAAATAAATTATATGATGAAAATAGTTCATTTAAGTTAATACTGGTACTTAAGTAACCTTTTAAACAAATATTTATCAACTATAATATTATGATGAGTGACAAACATTTGACCCTAATAATGATTACTTTGTGTAAGAGACGTTTATCTGAGCGGTTTAAATACTTTAATCTATTTTTTATTTTATTTTATGAATATATAGTATATGTATTAAATACGAACACAATAAATTGAAATAAGAGATGAAATAGAGGATTCAAGGTGTTATGGAGAGCCAAATTAGCATTTCAAAGGCTATTGTGACTGCATCCATAATCTTTACAAACTGGACTGGACTTGCTATTGTTTTTGGAATTTCTCGGTGATATAATCTACAACATATATATAGCGTGCACGGCTGGCCGATAAACTTTTTAATTGTTTTCGGGAATATCATTATGGAAATTAGAAAATATTAGTGATATGATGTAAATAGTAATTGTCGTTTAATATATATTTTTAATGATAATTTTCTTATCTTAATATTTTATCATCAACGTTATTTTTTCTTACATATTATATATATATATATATATCAGTCCATGCCACGAACAGTTTGAAAGGTAGCTACCAGATGTGAAAAAACACATTACACATAATAACATTAACATTTTAAAAAGAAAATTTAATTAGTGAAATTGTTCAATTTTAATTTGTTGCAGGAAAGAAATGTAAATTTCATTATCACATAATCTAATAATTCGATTTTTATGAAATGAATTCATGTAATCTTTTTCTTTAAAGACTTACAATTTTTTCCTTATAACTACCAATTATTCTAAGAACGTATAAGATGTTTATTTAAAGTTTAATTAAACACTTCTTACGCCACGCGTGTTTGTCATATAATAATCAAAATTGCTAGGCCTCTTTTATATTTTATTGAAAAGACCATATTATTGCTTGATTGCTTAATGAATTAATAATCACAATTATTCCTATTTATAAATTGATGATGCTCAGATCTAAGAGTAAAAGGTTCGGGCCCCTGATCCACTATAGTCGATCGGAAGATGGGCTGGAGATGAGTATAAGGATGGGAACGGGTCGAGTCTTGCAACCAATCAACACATGTTGGCTAGACGAGATGGCCCCGACTCTCGGCTAAGGTACTTCGATGCTCAAGTCAGTATAATCAATCAGAATTTAGAGCGGCGGAGTGATGACCAAAGTTATAATGAACGTATCTCATGGAGCGGTTGCAATAGGGTATTTGTAGTCTCCATTGGGAGGTTAAAATGTCTATGATGCCCTTGCTCACACAATGAGGATTCTTGTCTTTGCATAAAGGTTTTTTAGATCTTTCCTTGTTTGAAAACCCTCTTCCAAGTGGTCCGCCTCTCTCTATTTTGGGATATGGAGGAGATCTCCCCATTTAATGCGAAGGCATGCCGACGGTACGATGGAGATGTATTCCTTTAATATGGAGGCATGTTGCCTATCAACATATTTAATGCGGCAGAATTGTGGTTGAGTTGCATTTAATACGACAACGGAGGTGGGGGAAACCTTCATGCCTCATAGGTCTACCTTTTCCGATCAAGGAGTCCCTCGGGCCGCGATTCTCCCTCTCACACTATGGTCGAATGAAGGACTTCTTGGGGTCGAGATGCCTCTCAAGCTGTAAGCTTTTCAACTATAATTTAGTCAACTGAGGGAACGCTGATAGCCTATGCAAGTCAACTAGGTCAATGCATTGTTGGGTCTGGGCTAGTTCTATTATGCCTATTGGGCTCGACTTACTTCGCCATATTATGAGTCCTTCCCAATCCCGAGTCTTGATCGAGCTCATGACGAGAAGGAGTAGGGAGTAGCTGATTCAATTCAAAAAGTTTTTTTTTAGGTATGTTAACCTTATATTTTTAATTTCGACCAGGGTTTCGGTGGTAATAAATGTGGCGGTTGTGTTGGGCTGATAAATAAAATGACCAACTGTTACGTAATAAGTGCCCAGTAGCCTGTCACTATAGCCAGTTGATTTAATCATTGGGTAAATCCTATAATAGCGCGTTGTGCCTCTCATTTACCATATTTACTGCATTAGTGAGAGGTCGGGCTCTGCAAATTTTGCTACTTTAAGCAAGAATTGTCAACTTCTTCTTCTTTGCTTTGTAAGTCTTCCTTCAACTTTGTACAGTTTAGTTCTTTATCACTCTTTATTACAACCTTTAAGACCTTAATGATGCTTAGAATCTTCAAAGAGTGTAGTGGGAGGTCGAGTGCTTTTGAGGCAACATGGTTCCTAGAACTGGACTAAAAGAGGTAGTGATTTATCTATTGGGACTAGTGAATCTTCCAGTAAGAGGTCAAATGATTCTAGGAGTTCGAGCGAGAGAGGTGGCAATGAGGTTAGGGTTGGGATTGAAGAGGCTGTAGGAACATCTGGAGAGGCTAGTCAAGCTCCGGTATCTCGGGGTAGGTAGTTTATGGTAGATCACTATAGTGATATAGTGTCTGAGATCAATAGTAGTAATTTGGAGCTAATTAGGCGTACATATCATGTTCCCCTCAAGATCAAGTTAATTGTGCCGGGGCCTAGCGGTAGGATGCACCAACCTCCAAGGGGCTGCATAACAATGTTTGAAGAAGCATTCAAGTGTGGGCTTAAGTTTTCGATTGCACAACACATAGTCGACTTGCTTAGGGGTCTTCGAGTTTGCATCACCCAATTGCTACCCAACTATTTTTCAATTTTGTATAGCTTTGTCCTTTTGATGTTGATACATGACCAACTTCTTTCCTCTGTAAATATTAGCAGCCTATTTCACCTTCCCATGTCCCGCAAGTTGGGCAGCATTGAGGAGTCAGGCTTTTATTACTTTACCGCCCATCCTCGTCGAAAAATACTCATGACCCCAGCATCCTCTCATGGTTAGTCCTGAAAAAAAAGATACATGTATGTCCGTGCATATAGTGAGGGTGGCTTCAACATCCCAAGGATCAGTTTGAGATACCTAGCAACGAAAATCCGACCTAGAATAATACTTTCATTAGGGACTTGGTGAATTTTGGAGAGATGGAGGCTTTGGGGTTTACAGAGAAGAGGAATATGGTGTTAGCAGGCGACAACTGGATGTGTCAGCTAGTGCTCACCTAGGTAGGCTTATTTTTGTCGCATTATTTTTACTTTGGTAGTTTCTAATCGATATTTTGCATTTTCGCTTGTGTGTTCCTTTAGATCAAGAAGAAATCATGAACCAAACATGTCAACAGGCCATGACTCACCAACAAAAGGTGTAAGAGCATCGAGAAGTGGCTGCCCGATGAGAGGCCATATCCCAAGGTGCCGCACCACAGCATGCACCTCTGACCACCACCCCTCCACCTAGGGCTGTAAATGGATATTTGAAAATTCATTTACCGTTCACATTTGAGTTAATTTATAAGCATATTATCCGTATCTGTTTAAAGCGAATATTATCCGTATTCGATTAGTAGATATTCGACTGTAAAAGGATACAAATATGGTAATTACCTATCCGATCCGTTTAATATCCGCTCAGAATACATATTCATTGGATATATCAGTTTATATATTCGATTATCCGTAATTTAATTAAATCTGTTATCTGTATCTGATAAATAATATTTCAAAAATTATTATATATAATATATTATTATACATAATAAATTATTTTTATTTTTCCAATATGAAATCTCGTAATCTATATATAAATGAATATAAGTATAAATTAGTAATTAAAGAATTAATAAGAAAAAATTAGTAATAAGGATTATGAAGAATCGATAGATGGTAGTAATGATAATTAAAAACTACTAAATCAACAAAAAAAAAATCAATATATGGACGATAAAATTGATCAATATAAAACTACTATTGCTTGACTTTGTAATTAATTTATATTAATGTCATTTTATTAATATTAATTAATCATAAAGTTAATAATTAATTTAAAACCATTAACTAAATCAAGAATAATTAATTTTTTAATTCTAGGATAAAGTAGTAAACTTTTTTTTTAAATGAAATTTATTAGAAAAAAATGCATTTTATTAAAAATTAACGGATTGAGATATTTGGATATTTGTAAACGGATATTCGGATATTTATAAATGGATATATCTTAATAATTATTATCGAATATGGATATATCCGAATTTTGTTAATATCCATTGGAAACGAATTCGAATGTTATTAAAAAATATTCGTTGGATACGGATACAGATATTATAAAACTTAAACGGATATGGATACTGTATATTCGTACCATTTAATATCCGTTTATAGCCCTACCTTCACATGCTTGACCAAGTACGATTGAGGTCGGTAGCCTAGCACCTCGACCAAAAAGGAGGACTACAAATGATCGACCTTCCCCTCCCAAGGGAGCTATTGCTGAAAAGGGAAAGAGGAAAGCCACTGATGCGTCTCTCTTTAGATTATTGCCCGACGAAGAGTTATTCCCGTTGCCTGCTTTTTCAAACCTAAGGTTTGGACTAGATATAGGAGCTGCCAACATAGCATCTATGATAGATGTTGGGGCCGATGGGAGTGACCTCTTTGAATGTCTTAACTGCAGGTCTTTTCCTCTCAAACCAGAAAAGGATGCTAGAGCTCGAGGGGACCGATGTGCTGAAGGCATTTACCTACCACACGAACATGTTAAGTTTATAGTCGACTTACTTTTAGCTTCAAATATACACGATCTACTTCAATCTACTCTTTCTTTCTTGCAGGTCGGGCAGTGGGGCTCACCATTAGGTTGAGCTTGCCTTGGTCGACCGTGAGGTGCATCAAAAGGAGCAATTTGACCTCTCCAAGACTCGGGTTAAGTCACTCGAGTTAAGGATCCAAGAGTTGGACAAGCAAATTGAGGAGAAGGACGCCAAGCTATTAGCTGTTATGGCAGAGAGAAGCCATTTAGATGACCTACTGAAGAAGACAAGGTTGAAAGCGAAGGAGGCCACACTCTTCGGTTGGGCCATAAGATATAACAGCGCTATTTGATATGCTTGAGATGAATTCTTCAAGATATTACCAAGTATTCGTAAGGAGGCAACGCAACAGTTTATGCTCAACCTTATTTTCGCGGAAGCTAGCATAGTGTTTTTGCTTGACGATGCCAAGGAGGTCTTCCAAAAGGAGATGAAATAGTTGGAGTTTTTAGGCTACCAGTTCCACGAAGAAGATACGGCTCGACTAAACGTGCTTCAGAACGAGCACCTTAAGGACTATGAAGAAAACATGCTCGTTGAGGAGGCAGTGGCCCCAATTCATCCTAAGGTGGCCGAACTAGGGAAGGAGTTCAAGTTTGTTGGTGACTTTGCCCCCGACCTCAAAGATGGGAAAGTCGATGTTGCTGCATATTTCCAGCTATCGGCTGTACGTCCCTGACTGAGGAGGCCAGTCTCTTTCGACCTATGGAGGCTCCCCACTTTGGAGTAGACTAAGAGGTTGTAGGTTGACCAATGGTTATGCCTGTGGATTCAGCGTAGAAGCTCGACAAGGCTGTCGATGAGGTGACAGAAGATTCTACTCGAGTAGCAAGAAGGAAAGGGGCTGCTCAAGCTGAATTTGCTACTATTTTTACTTTTTATTTTATTTAATTTGCTCCACCTCGAGAGGCATGATAAACATTGGACTATAGCCTTTTGCACAATTTGGATATTTTTGTTACGCAACATTAGTTTTTTTGATCATGTATTGCTACCTTATCTTTATGATATTTTTTTTTTGTGTTGAATGTTTGGTTGACCTCTAAGGTTGTTAGCTAATTCTATGAGTTTGGTATGGAAGTTTGAGGCCGTATTGTTATAAAACTATGGCATTAATATGCATATTTTTGTTGACAGGTTTGAAACCAGAATAATTGTCGACTACAAGGTCGACTTCAAATAAATTTATCTTATCTAATAAGTCAATAAGTTTGAGACTTCAAGTCAATATGCATATAACAATTCTGGTTTGAAACCAACTTCATAGTCGACTACTAGGTCGACTTTAAACGATTCCATTATTATTATATAATTGGGCTAGAAGCTATGATTGTACTCGAGAGTAAGAAGTGGATCAAATATAAATCGATTTCATTTTAAAGAAGACTGGATCTCATGTGTCATAATCAGTTAGATCGAGACTAAAAAATCTTCATTCATACATAAAATTTCTTCAAGTTCACTGCATTCTATGGTCGAGGCAACTTATTCCTCTCCATGCTTGCTATTCTATAGGAATTGTGCTTGGCAACTTTAACTATTAAGTAAGGGCCTTCCCATTTGGGGTCAAACTTTCCAACACTTTTTGAGAATTCAACTTTCTTCAGAATGAGGTTGCCGACCTGGAAACCTTTTGGTCGGATACCTTTGTTGTAATGCTTGGTTATAATCGACCTATACCTTTGTATTTTTGAGTATGCCTGTTGCTATAGCTCATCTATCGTCTCGAGGTCGAATTGCCTTTCCGCCACATTTGTGATTAGATTATAGTGGATCATTTTGTTTGTATGTTGTATCAGCTCTACTGGGATTGCTGCTTCTAAACCATAGACTAGACTATAAGGGTTGTGTCTCGTGGTAGTTCTAGGAGTGGTTCTATATGCCCATAGGACACTCGGGAGGTCATTCACCCAGTTTCCTCTGGATCCCTCTAGTTGAGTTTTGATGTGATCTAGAATGGTTATGTTAGTGACCTCAGTTTGTCTATTCGCCTGGGGATTGCCAATCGAAGTAAAGCATTGGTGGATTCCTAAACTTTTACTCCAATCTCTCGTCTTTTTGCTTTGGAATTGGGTACCGTTATTTGATATCAGTATTTTTGGCAAACCAAATCAATAAATGATATTCTTCCATAAGAAGCTTTTTATGGCAGTATTTGTTATCTTTGGAATGGCTTTCACTTCGACCCACTTCGTAAAGTATTCCACTATGACTCTCATGTACTTTTTTGAACTTGTGGCTTTCGAGAAAGAGCTAATGATGTCTATTCCCTACTGGTTGAATGGTTAGATGATTTGAACTAGGACAAGTGTTGATGCGGGCTGATGGGGGATGTTGGAGTGCACTTGGTAGGATGGGCACTTCCTGGCAAAGTTGATAGCATCTTTGAGTAAGGTAGGCCAAAAATATCCATGCTTAATGACCTTGTGAGCTAGTGTCCATCCCTCAGAGTGGTTACTATAGATGCCAGAGTAGATTTCTTGTAAGAGCTCAAGGGCTTGTTCCGATGTTAAACATCTCAATGGAGGTCCAGAAATGGATCTCTTGTATAACTGACCGTACTCGTCGAGTGTGAACTTCGCTGCTCGACTTCTCAACTTTTGAGCTTTCACTTTATCCTCTAGCATTTTTCCTTCCCTCAAATACGCTTTGATTTCATCCTATCATATGGGAGGTGATTCTTGGATCTCCCAAATTTGATTATGGTTGAGGCCACTTATGGTAGGCTTGTCTGAGATGAAGAACGTGATGGTTCTTTCCCTAGTACCCTTCATCAAACTGGCAAACTTTGATAAGGCATCTGCTCTTTTATTTTTCGACCTGGGGACTTCACTAAAGGTGAATTTCTTAAATTGTTGCTGTAGTTTCTTGACTTTGGTGAGATATTCATTTATAGTGGATTCCTTTGCTTCAAAGTTCCCTTCGAACTACTCTACAACCAATCGAGATTCTATAATAGCTGCTAACTACTCGACCCCCTATCAATGACCATCCTTATCCTGGCGAGAAGGGCTTTATATTCTGCTTCATTGTTGGTGATAGGGTAGTTGAGTTTGATTGCGAAATCGTATTTCTTAGCTCTCGAGGAAAATGTAGAGAAATTTCTATTTCACCTCCCATAGAAGTCGCTGATCTATCTAAGTGTAGAGACCATATAGGTGAATCTAGCTCGACCTCGACGGGGAGATCGACGTGCTCAGCTACAAAGTCTGCCAAATAGCGATTGTCGAACGCTCTTAACTCAATAGCCTATTTGGTTAGTCTCCCCAACTTGTTCAGCTTTGATAGCACATGTTTTAAGGGTTGGTTCGTCAGGACAACAATAGAGTGAGGCTGGAAGTAAGACCTCAACTTCCTTGCTGCAGTGACCAAAGCGAGGGCAATTTTTTTGATCTCAAGTAGTTGTGCTTTGGGCTTTGTAGGGCTTTGTTAATCTAGTACACCAATCTGTGTGCACTGTGATGTGTCGACATCAGAATTGAACTGACCATTGCTGATGAAATTGCTAATTAAATGCACAAGACCTCCTTAATTGTAGGCTTGGTAAGCATCAGGGAAACGGATAAGTACTGCTTTAGGTTGACCAAGGCCCGGCCACACTTTTTCATCTATCGAAACTTTCTTGTATTCGTATGGATTTTGAAAAATGGTAAGCTTTTATTGGCTAGTCGGGCGATGAATCGACCCATAGCTGTGATCCTTCCGACCTATTTCTGTATGTCCTTGACTGTTTTAGGCGGTGAGATGTCTTGAATTGCTTGGATCTTTTAGTGTGTTTGCTTCTATATCTATTTGACTGACCATTTAGCCCAAAAACTTTTCTTCTCTTGCCCTATACATGCATTTATTGAGGTTAAATTTCATGCCAAATGCCCTTAATATCGTGAAGGTATGGTTAAGGTCAGCTAGATGGTTTTCTTTTTTTTTTTTTTTTTTATTTGTTGTTTTGATAATCATGTCATCAACATAAACTTCCATTGTTCGACCAATTTCTTTTTTTACCATAAAATTCACCAATCTTTGGTATGCTGCCCTTGTGTTTTTGAGGCCAAAAGGCAAAACCAAAAAATAGTATAAGCCATTTGGTACCACAGAGAAAGTCTTATCCCTATCCTCGGGGGCCTTCAAAATTTGATAATACCTTTAGAAAGCATCTATCATGCTCAAAAGATCACAACCTGCTGTTGAATTAACAAATAAATCTATTCGAGGTAGTAGGTAAGGGTCTTTAGGACAAGCTTTATTCAAATTGGTAAAGTTATTACACATTCTCCATTTGTCCTCATTCTTAGGGATAAGAACTACATTATATAGACATCTAAGGCATTAAATTTCTATGATGTAGCCTACCTCTAAAAGTTCATTGACATCTTTCTCAATGATCTAACATCTTTCTGCTTTGAAGATCCTAATCTTCTGTTTGATGGGCTTTAATGAGGGATCGACATTAAGGTGGTGGAAGATGATATGAGGGTCAATTCCTTCGAGTTTAGCAGCCTTCTAGGAAAAAAACATCAATGTTTCTTAAAGAAATTCAACCATTATGCATTCCATATTACTTCCTAAATTAGTCCCAATCCTTGCAGTCTTGTCAGGATTTTTGGGTTCGAGTTCTATGGTCTTGAATTCTTCAACTGGTTCGACCCTAGTTTTCTCTTGCTTCCCTTTCTTGTTTTCCCGTCTCTCTTTGGGTTCCGTTATTGGGACGTCCCCGAAAGATTTCAATTTTGGTCGACTTTTCTGTTCACTTGCCTCGATCGAAATATGTAGCATCTCCAAGTCTCATTTGCATTGTAGAAAAGCTCTTTATTGTTGGGAATTTGGTCTTCATGTGCTAGGTGGAGACAATTGCTCTAAAGTTGTTCAATGCCAGTCTTCCAATTATGGCATTATAAGTAAAAGGTGCGTCGACCACTAGATAGTTGACCATAAAGGTCTGCCTTTTAGGTGCTTCTCCAAATGAGGTAGATAGATTAATGGATCCTTTATGAATGATCTCGAATCCTCCAAACCCGACCAACAGGGTGCGCATTGCTTTGAACTTGAGCTTTCTCAAATTCATCCTTTTTAGAGTCAACAAGAAAATTATATTAGTAGAACTACCATTGTCGACTAGGATCTTGCTTACTTCAAAATTAGTAATCTCAATTGATATGACGAGGGGACAATCTAGTTTATAGTTAGCTCCTAGTTGCTCGAGGTGTGAAAGGTCAGAATCAGAGAAAGAGATAGGCTTCACACTGGTCGAAAGCTGAAAAATTATTTTGACTGGTGCAGATTTTGTCAGCTCCAATCGCCGTTGGTTTTGCCTTCTCACTGTGTTGGAGCCCTCCCCGCTAGCCCACCCCCAATGGTATCAATCACATCTCATAAAGCGAGACACTGGTCCTCGGCTTGTCGTGTTCCTTTATCTTTTTTCTTGGGGCTGACTGAATTTTCTCTATGGAGAGTCTGATCGGCCTGACCCATATTCTGTCTGGCTCATTCATCGATGTATTTCTTCAAGTGCCCCTATTAGAGCTGCTCAATTTCATCATGGAGGTTGAAACAATCCTCCATGTCATGTCTTTTCCTCATGGTCTTGGTCTCATTCAACTTTCTTGGCTTTTTTGAGGAGGTTATCACTCTGGATGGCGAAGAAGACCTCATTCCTAGCAGTGTTCAGTAGGGGTGATTGTGAAATCTTCTGATTGGGGGATTGATGGCCATCCCTTTGCTGCTCGTCATCCTTTTCTTTACCATTCTTCTTATCATTTTCAGGGTTCCCATACTTTAATATATTCATATCCTCCTGGGTCATGTACCCCTCTGTGAGATCCTCTTCCATCAAATGTGGTCTTTCCCTAACCAGACCATTAGCATGCTCTTTGTGTTGGAGATCGAGGACAACACGTCAATCAAGAACTCAATTTTGGGACTGTTGATTTTTAGCACCTCAGTGTTAAATTTGGTGAAGAAATCTCGAATAGATTCCCCTTCCTTTTGTTTAATTATTTGCAAGTGAGTATGGGGGAGTTTTGCTTTCCTTCTGCTAGCAAATTAGTGGAGGAACTTATCACAAAGTTGATCATAGGAGAAAATGGACGTAGGCTCCAGCTTAACAAACCAATCAAGCGCCATTCCCTGGAGTGTGGTGACCAACATTTTGGCATGAATGTGTTCATTATGCCTATGAAGTTGAATCATATGCTCGAATTGAAGTAAGTGCTCATTCGGATTGTTGATCCATTATATCACAGTAGATTAGTTGAAATCTTTAAGTCGATGGCAATGCACTCATCGATTATCTCCTAAATGAATGGTGACTCCCACTCGCAGTAAATTTGGGGCACGCTATCGTGCTGGGGGTGCTTTTATGTTTTTTGCCTTGAAATCTCCTCGAGGCGCCGGTTTAACTGTTGAACTTAGTACGACACCTCTTCCCATTCTTTCTGATCCACATATGATAGGTTCTGCTTGGCTGAGGTCTCTGTTGCTTGATCCTGTTGTGCTGTTGGGCTCGAATGGATCGAGCGAAGTGTTACACAAAGTGAGCTACTTCTTCTCGAGGATATGGGTTGGTCTTCTCCCATGGGAATCGACCTGGGCTATTGTCAAATCTGTTAGGTGGGTGATGCTTCTCATGCCTTGCCCTGTCATCCCTCTGGGGCCTTTCCTTGTGATGAGAGGGAGGAAGGGTAGCGCTGGCGATAGCTCCAGCTTGGTTGTTGTGCTTCTGCAAGGCTATCGATAGCTAGGCTGATATCTGCTCACTTGTTATCTGCATAAGCTATGGCATTGTCAAGGTCATACTTGCTCGGACTAGGAGTAGGGTCCAGCCACGTCCTATTCTTACAGAGGATAAGGTGAAGGATTTGGGGACCTCCTAGCCTCCTCCCTTTCTAAAATGGTTAGCCTTTTGTTAACCATTTGCTCAGGTTATAGATTCTGGTTTTCCACAAACGGCGCCAAATGATGATGCTTGGTTCGGGCCCTAGCCCACTATAGTCAACCAAAAGATGGGTTGGAGATAAGTATATGAATGGGAGTGGATTGAGTCCTGCAATTAATCAACACACATTAGGCTAGCCGAGAACTTCGATGCTCAAGTCAATATAATCGACCAGAATTTGGAGCGACAGAGTGAGGACCAAAGTTATAATGAGTGTACCTTATGAAGTGATTGCAATGGGGTATTTATAGTCTCTTATGAGAGGTTAAAATATCTATGATGCCCTTGCTCACGCAGTAAGGGTTCTTGTCTTTGCATAAGGGCTTTTTATGTCTTTCTGTATTTGAAAACCCTCTTCCAGGTGGCGCGCCTTCTTTCTTTTGGGATATGGAGGAATCTCCGCATTTATTGTGGAGGCATGCTGATAGTACGGTGGAGATATGTTCTTTTAATGTGGAGACATGCCTCATGTCAACGTGTTTAATATGACAGAGTGGTGGTTGAATTGCATTTAATACGACAGGGATTGGTGGCGGGGGAAACCTTCCTACCTCATAGGTCGACCTCTTCCGGTCGAGGTGCCCCTCTGGCTGCGGTTCTCTCTCTCACATTCTGGTCGAGTGAAGGATTTCTTAGGGTTGAGATGCCTCTCAGGTCGCAGGCCTTTCAACCATAATCTGGTCGACTGAGGGAATGCAGATAGCTTGTGCTAGTCAACTAGCCCAATGCATTCTTGGGTCTGGGCTGGTTCTATTGAGCCTATTAAGCTTGACTTACTTCCTTATATCATAAATGTATCTAACATTTGCCTATTTTAAGCAATTTTGCCAATAAAAGTGTTTGGCTAAACTTATTGAAAATTTCTTAAATTCTTGCATCAAATCCTAAAATGAAATTGGATATAAAATTCTAAATCTTATTGTAAAAAAAAACTTGAAGTGTTCAAATAAAATAAAATTTTGCAACTTATAAAATATTAGTAGTGTAAACTTTGTAATTAATATGCTTAAAGCCAAAGAAGCGTTTAAAATCTTAAAAATAAGTTAAGAGATACTTTTTTAAAAAGAGTTTGTAAAATCCTAGTATTTGTTTCAAAAGCTTATAAGCTCAATGTTAAAAAATTTACCACACTTTATGATATCTTGCAAGTTCTCAAATACTTAAATACGATCTAAATATAATCAATGTTCTATTCCTAATTAATAAATTATACAAATTTTTGTGAACTTTAGATAAGGAAAAATTGCAAAAATAGTGAAAAAGGATCGGAATTAAGGCCTTGGCAAAACTAGGACCATAATTAAAAAAAAAAAAAAAAAAAAGGACAAACTCATTAGAAAGCACAGTCAGGTCAGTAGAATGTACAATATGTGTCGGAATATGCTTGCATGGTGCTTGGCTGACACAGCTCTATGTCTCATTATATGCCGCGTATACTTTGATAAAGGAAAAATTACAAAATAGGACCATAAGTAAGGTCATTTTGTGAAAGAGGACCGGAATTAAGAAGTAGGAAAAAAAGATATATAACCAATCTTAAGAAGCATAACAATAAGGAGTAGCAAAAAATTGGGCAAAAATTGGTATCAGAATGCTAGGAAATTCTCTCGAACCATTCGAAACGACTATTGGTACAAAGTCAAATGAAAATTTACGATGCTGGAAAGCTTCAAAATTCAACTGTTCATCCAAAAATGACTAATGATGCAAAATTAGGTGAAAATTGATGAGTTTGTGTCAGGTGAAAATTGATGATATTGTTCCTTATTTCAGTTTTATGTGTGATCTTTTTTTGTTGCTCTTTTAAGTTTGGTTATCTTTTTCATTGCTCCTTAATTCCAATTTTATTTTGCAAATGGCCTTTCTTATTGTTCTTATTGTTGCAATTTTTTCTTTATCTAAATACACGTGGCACATAACAAGGTATGAAATTGTGCCAGTCAAGCGCTACAGAAGCATATTTCAGTACTAATCGTGCTTTCTGGTGGGCTAATTATGCTTTTCAGTACATAAGCCTTGTCCTTTTCTTTTTTTATTTTTTTTTTATATTTATGACCCTAGTTTTGTCATGGCCTTAATTTCAATCCTCTTTTACAAAATAATTTTATTTACGGTTCTATTTTTTCTATTTTTCATTCAAATAATTATTCAAATTTTCATCCTATATATCAAAGAAAGTGAACAATATCAAAAGTCTTATTTAATTACGTGCAAACGATGTGAACCCTAATGTAAATTTAATTCCTGAGTTTGTTGATCCAACTTCCAAGATCAGTTGCTAACCGCCATCAAAATATGTGTTTAAGCAAACTAAGTGCATAGGATTCTCCCTAATCAAATTTAACACATACCAACGTATCAATGTTGCATGTTGGTTTAAATGTGCTTAACAGTGCATGAGTTAACAATAAGTAGGGAATTTACCGTTCCATCTGCAAAGTCTAATATCAGTTTCGTGTTTTATTCAAATGAATATTTCATCTTTTATTTTATATCATAAATAAATTATACGTGTATTTTAATAGATTTTTTAAAATAATTAATTATGAATTGCACATATTTTTAGTATACTTCGATAAAGTGAAATACATAATAAAGCACTAACCGAAATAAGTTAATCAAAATATATCCTGACAATATATATAATAAAGCGTATAAGTTTTATAGTATATGTATATCTCATCGGTCTCTCCTTATTTCTCCGTGTTCTTTGCTTGATCATTACAAGCTATACATTTTCTCTTTCTTTCTCTTTCTCTCGCACACAAAAAGAAAGTAAGACCCTCTGCAAGAATCATCATCATGAAAAGAGGTGGAAGCTCCGGAGGTGGGCAGAGTTCTTTGGGCTATCTCTTTGGCTCAGCTGATAATAAGCAGAAAAATGAGGCACCCCCGCCATCCCCAAAATCTTATATGCCGCCTTACGGGATTGATATGGGGGACGACAAGCCACCAGAGAGTCCTCCCACTTCTAAGGTATCCAACAACGATCACAAGGTCCAAGGCCAAAATTCTGGAAACTTCGTGACAGTAAGTATCGTGTAAATATTTTAAAATTTTCAGTTTCACTATAATCTTTGTTTTTTATTCTTCTTTTCTAATTAATGGGAATATGTATATATAACAGGGCCGTCCATCGACAAAGGTTAGGTCCGCCCCAGGTGGAGATTCATCCCTAGGCTACCTGTTTGGTGATAAGTCGTCTTGACATCTGCTTCATACGTACGAAATACCTACGCATTGATGGAGGAAAAATAAGGGTAAAATGTGCCCAGAATTATGTGGGATCTCATATCATGTACAAGGTTGTATATGTCGTTTGACGGAATATTATTGTGGTAAATTAGGTTAGGGTTTGTGGGGTTCAATTGTTGCCCGTGTGTGTGTGTGTTTTTCAGTTGCTGTGTGTGGTTACATTTCAATAATATTATTGTATGATGAGCTTATGAAGTTAAACTTTGTCTATGTCAAAATGTGGTAAGTTGAGGTTGTACAATGTCATCATATAAACATCGTATGTTCCGCATTTGGCAGCCTAGCTAGCTGGCTAGCAGCTGCAAAAGTTGGGCCTGCTGTGGTTCGGGATTTGTTTGTTTAATTTAGTGGTTTTGAATAATTAAAGTGTACCATCTTTGTCATTTGAAAGTTTTGTTGGTTGTCTTACAGTTGTGTCAAGCTCGTTTATGATAAAAACATGTTGGTCTTGGGGGGCCGTTTCCATATTGATCTTACATATGCGTGTGTACTTTTAATCTGTTTTATTGATCAAATGCGTGTATTTTTATTCATATATACATACATGACTTGAAATTATTTGGGTTAATTTGAACTTCAAATTTCACAATTGATATGTGTGTTATACTTAATTTGTATTTTTAGATATCATGACCATGCATAATATATTGCAATCTAGCAATATCTTTTATAAAATAAGTACTACATCAGGTTAGCTATATTTGATACTATTTCCAAACTTGTGTGTTGTTAATTAATGGGGGACGAAGGAAAAATACACGATTGACATTTGAATTGTAGGGGAATGATATTCTCATTCGCTCAAAATTTGCCCCCTAAATAAATTTTCATTTCTTAAAACTCTCTCTCATACATATATTAAATATGAACAGCACGTTTAAGTATTATATCAATTTAAATATATATTTTATATATTAATCAATATAATAATAATAAAATATAGATATTTATATCTTTAAATCATTATTTTAATACGATGATGATATAGGTTTATGAATTTCATTTTACCCCTTAATTATACTATGGGTGGTCAAATTTATTCAACACTAACTCTATTTATAAATGCACTAACTTTTAATTAAATTTAAAATTACAATTTCATGAAGACACATAAAATCTGGATCATCTCATATGAATTTTCTTAATCACCATCATATATACATATATACACACACACATATATATATATTCCTTTCCAAGACACCCATCCACATGAGAATTGTTTATTGAATAATATTATTGACATATACAAGAACGACGACTAATTTGCATAGAACAACTTATAAATACACACACACACACACACACAAAAGAAGCTTATATTTGCATAGTAACTATATACCAATAAAAGAAAGTAAAGGGTAAAAAAGAAATCACTAATAATTTTTGTTTGCATAAAGGCATCATATGTACGTATTTTATTATAAACAGTAATACGAAATAGCCTTATCGCTTTTATTTAACAAATAAATGATATTTAGAAAACTAATTTTATAATTAAAATGCTAATGCTAACAATGAATAATGCAAGCTAATAATGGTGATCATGAATACAAATAAAGTAATTTTTGGTAGAAGTTTTACATAATAATCCATGGGTGTTTGTACATTTAGTATAAAATGCTAATTTTTTTAATTTAATTTATAGCATCTAAGAAGTTAAATATTAAAATTCATGGTTAAATAAGTTTATATCATTTGATGGTATAAACTATTTTATGATATAAGATGATTATGCATAATTTAAACAAATTAACTCACTAAAAGAAATTGAGGTTTATTCACCGAATTTTAGTGCAATCACTAATCAATGACTACTTAATGATAGATTAGTGACCGATCCAAATGTAATTTTTAAAAAAAAATTAGTGACTGATTAGTGATCGAAATCTGTTTTTAGTTGCTAATATTAGTAATCATACAAAGCGATCACTAATTCAGTCACAAACTCTTTTTTCAATCACTAATATTATGCGGTCACTATTTGGTCATTAATTAATGATCGAATTATCTTTTGGTCACTAACTTATAATCAAATTTTCTTTCAGTCATTGATGCGGTCACTAATTAGTAACTGAAGTTTTTGGTCAATAATCGGTCACAAATACAAATTAGTTTTATCTTTTTAACATATTCTTATAATATAAATAAAATTTATGTAACACCTATATAAGTAATAAAATATTGTGTTATAGATAAGTTTATAATAAGCAATATGTGCATGATAATAATATGTGTATATTTAAAAAATATATAAATATACATAGTTTTATATATAAATATATAACTACTAAATATTTCTATATTATATTCATATAATCGAATATTTATAAGTTTATATATAGATACACAAAGAAATGAATAAAAAAGAATAATATTCTTATTCAAAATAGAAAATGGAAATTGACTAATATACATACATGTCGATAATATTTATTATATACACATATATTATGAGTAAATACATACTAATATATATTTATATAATATTATATCTTAGTGTGTATTTATTAAAATACATATACATGAATTTCTATACATATGTGTATACTATTTGTTACTATAGATATTAGTATGTGTATCCTATTTTGAATGTGTTTATAATTTATTATGATAGAAATGCCTAAAATTTATTACTCATGAAAGTTAACTCAAAATAGTAATTACCAAATAAAAGAAAATTAATATAAATTATACTTATGCGATTAAGAATTTTGAATATAGTATATGTATATACACATTTTGTGTGAAATAATTTCAAATCTAATGTGTCTTAAAGTCATATTTTTCTTTATTAATTTTTATTTTAACTGAAGGCCAGTTTAGATAATCGAACTAGTGCTGAGTACCATTGTGATTAAATAAATAGAGCATTTGGTTACCGAGGTGGCAATTATTCTATATAAGTTACCATACAGGGGATAAAGTCAAGGGTTCGGGTAAATAGTACTTTAATTTGGTCCAATAAGTTAGATTCACTTGGATTTTGGTCTCATTTTTTTTATAGCTTTTGCACATTGTATCCAATAAAAGTGCCCCTTTTTTTTTTTTTTTTTTTTTTTTAATTTGAGGACTAAAGAGGCTTTTTGACCAATACTTAACGGAGACAGCCATGTGCCTCTCGCGTGGCCACTAAATTGGTGTTTTTTTTTTTGTTTTTGTTCCATTAGTTAGATCTGTCTTGATTTTGATCCCAACAAAGTGAATAACCATCAACCAAGAAACCACCTATAGATATAATAGCATAGTTTGTCTTTTTTGAAGTTTTAACAACTTTTCTTTCATTACATTCAACATCCTAAGCAACCCCAGTATCACTTGTCTTGCCCTTTCACACGTTTGAGGGTCTTCCCAAATAAAGAAACCACACCTATTATTCATGAAACCACGACCATGAAACTTCTTATCTAGATTTTTATCTGTCCATAAGGTTTTCAATGGAGATAGTGTGAAGTAAAAACAAATGGCACCTTCACTTGCAACCAATTTTTTTTTCCTCTCTACAAAAGTCTGTTGGAGTTCTTGTTGGGACCAAAAATCCAAACAGATGTGACTTATGAAATTAAAAAAGCTCAACTTAATGGCCATATGAGTGGCACGTGAGCCGCTTTGTTAATTTCTAGACGGAAGCCTTTTTGGGTCTTCAAATTAAAAAAAAAAAAAGAAGATGCAATTATTGAATGTAATGTGAAAAATTGATTAACAGTGAGATCAAAATTCAAACAGTCCTACCCGAAAAGCAATTTACCCTCAATTGATCATTTTATTGAACTCAGGAATATTTTTGTCCATCATTAATATAATTTTTTCTATTTCTTGTTGAGGTACTTGAAAGTTTATTAGTAGAGGGCGCAAATATTGATACCAACTTCACAAACTTCTAGTATCTGCACAAAAAAATTTAGATTTGTTTCCTCTGCACTCATGTTTCGTAATGTCCAAATAATCATATTGTCATGTATAAGTTTAAAATTTGCTTTTTATGTTTTTATTTTCTGACCAAATTTTTGACAGAAATTTTATCAAAAAGTTAAAATAATTCTTTTATTCAAAATATTTTTTTGCTGAAACTCCATTGAAAATTCCATCAGAAAATATTTTCTACATTATCTTTTGTATTAACATATAAAATATAGTAAACCTTTTTCTTTTTTGTAAGAATTATTTTATCTTATAATTTGTGTTTTACTGATATCACTGCAAGAAAAGGATATAGTAGCGATGAAATAGTAAGTGACAATACAAAAATTGTAACTAATTATATATGTTAGCCAACAAAAAATTTAGTTTTGTCACCTTAATAATTTTTACAAACTAAATAGTGAAAATAATAGTGTCAAAGTTGTCACCATATGCAATTAGTGACACACCTATGGTGACAATGAAAATCTTGTCACAAATTATAGTGGCAATTTTTATTGTCACTAAGTTGTCACCATAGGGGTGTCACTAATTGTTAATATGGTGACAACTTAAAACATTAATTTTTGTCACTATTAAGGCATGTTGTGACACGATAAAAATTATTGTCAATTAAAAATCATCATTAATGATAAAATCAAAGTTATTGTCACTCAATGTATATTATTAGTGATAATTTTTATTTTGTTACTTATTATTTTGTCACTAATAATATATTTTTTCGTAGTGTATGAAATTTACGTTACAATTCCATTAGAAAATTATTTTTTTTCTTGTCGTAGCTCATAAGCACTTAAACATCATTAGTTGTATGAAACTATGAATCTACTATTTAAATACAAACGATATGTCATAATAAACGCATTAACTAAAAGTTTGTAAACTTATATTAAAATTAAAATTATAATAATATAGTGCAGCATTGGAAATTTTATACTCAACCTATTAATTTCCTAAAAAGTAAAGTTATCTAGTAATATTATATTTGGCTCGATTATCTAAAAGTAAAGAGAGCATTACATGCGTTCATGGCCTATTTGCACGCATAAAGTTCAATTCATATAAAAGTTCAAGCACAAATATTAAAAAGAGTTAGTTAAAAAAAATTAAGAGCCACCTTAATTTTCTATAAGAAGTGAACAGCGCAATGTGGTCTATAAATTCACTAGGAAAATTTTGCCCAAATGCAAGAATATTTAAAAAATAGTTAATTTTTTTTTAAAGAACTTTAACTTAAAATTCTTTTGTATATCTGCCCGCAAGGCTGCTTGTATGCTAATAGGCCTTAATGTTATACATCTTAACTCATTTTGCTTTTTATGTTTATTTTTTTTCTAGGTCTATGTACATTAGATCATGACATAAGAATTGTTTTCAAAACATATTTATTTTATAAAATTTATTTTCTTTATTTTTTATCTCTCTTTCAATAAAATGTCACAAATTAACCAACTTATTAATTGTTCACTAAATATAGATAATTAATAATATTATTCTTCTACTCTCTAAATTCTACTTACTTTCACACCATAACTTCAATGTAAACAAAGATATATAACTAGTCGGTAAAAGAAATTAAAATAGAACATTAGTACATATGTGTGTGTGGGGGGGGGGGGGGCGGGGGGGTTATGTATTCTATTAATGATCAATGCTTTCTAAATTTTAAATTCATTGGCTTCATCGGACCCCACTAAGATCTATGTGCCTCGTTCCCCGGTGACAAGATTTAACAGCACAGCATTATTGAACCAAATCTTTGGACTAATTAAGCCATGACACTGAAATGCACTTTGAGTGTACATGATTTGATCGAGTTTTAAGAATATGTAAGAAAGTGATAAGATCTCCCACAGTGGAAAGCTTTGGGGATCTTATCATGGGGTGGTTCAAATGTCACATTTCTGGGCAAATTATCTTTGATTAGTGACAAACAGAAGTTAATTTGCCATCAAAGTGCCTCTTTAATTTGTTCATGTACAGTGCTGTGGGCTGGACTAGACTTTCAAGTTTCAACGGTGGATATCGGACAAGCTGTTCTTCCTTTAGTGGCTATTCAACACCCCGCTTGATGCAAGCAAAATCAAGCGTACTTTTTTCTTTTTCGTTTACCTTTCTTTTCTGTTTGGGGATACAATTGAGTAAGATTCTCAAGGATCGTTGAAAATAAGGTTTTGAAGAGCGATGGTTAGAGCGACGAGCTCTTGTCCTAGGTAATAATTTACAATTTTACAAATATGAGGTATTGGGTCTAAATTCTATAAATATTTGTTGAGTGGCCAATTGTTGAATTTTGAGTTACATTAAGTATAAAGTTTAAAATTCGAATATGTTGTAGGGAAAATCTTAATGATATTTAATAGATGAAAACAAAGATCTAGGCCCGCACACCTCAAAAGGTCTTGGCCCAAGTACCATTTGGAAGGATGGCCTAACCTCACAGCCGTCGATTTGAGGTTATGTGGCAAATTTGAAAAGGAGTGATAGTACTCAAAGATTGATTGAGTCGTACGATTAATACGCAATCGTTGACCTAAGAGCATATGGCATCATCCTGAGATACCCAAAAGCTCTCATTCAAAGGGGACTTTTGGACAAAAAGAATAGCACCACTTCCCTATCTCTGTAATAGATAGAAGTTCAACGACCTCAAGTTTGGCTTTGTGATGCAATATTGTTTGCCTTCCTAGATTCAGAACTCATTTATAAATAAATTGACTTTTGAGTATTGTTGTTACAATTCTCAATTAGAATCCTAACCAACAATTGATATGCGTACATATGCAAATAAAAAATATTAATTATCTGACTATTTATTTCATTTATATTAGATTTATCTTATCTTATTATTCATAATTATAAATTGTCAACTGGTAATCCGTTCATAGTGATGACGCTCTGTCCCAACTGCTCAAGACTCTGCAACTATGATATTTTAGGTTCAAATGGATATTTATTTTATTCATTTGTGCTTGTCATCTTATTATTCATCATAAAATGTTGATTGCTTATGGATGCATTAAGTTAATGACAGATTACTATATTGACATAATTTTATAATTACGAATTCTTTCAAAAAGAATATTCTTCGACTCAACAAGTGCTAAGGGCTAACCAACGGTCCTTACCAAACAATATATGCATGCACAAACCTAAGCTCATCCTTAGTTTGGCCCAAGTAGATCCACACATTATGGTTGTATTATATAGATAATGATTAACCAAAATTTCAAACTAGTATTTCTTACCAATAGTATATGTGCCAGGATGGGGGGAAATTAACTTTTCATTTTTTAATTTTACCCAATTTTCAATTTTATTCTATATTTTATATAATTAAAAAGTTAATCCTATAAGGGCACGTTTGGATATATAGATAGGATTGATAAGATCATAATGATATAGTGAAATACAGTGTTCAAGATAAGATAATACTGTATCTAGGGTTTAGAGTTATACATTTTGGAAATACATTTATTTTATCAATCCATTGTATGGATATAGGAATTAAATAATTGGGCTATTCAATTGACTAAAATAACCATTATAATAAGACAAGTCCAAACCCCAATATTTCCATTCATTCTTGTATAGCCAAGACTCATTTTATTCACATCTTGAAAAGCCCATAACCATGTCTTTCTTCACTTCGTTTGCTTGCTTGCTACATTTCAATAGCTTTACTCACCATTAGCAACCTCATTCCCTATATATTTCTTTTACTTCATTTCTTCATTTCATCCATTATAAATTGTGAGGTATCTTCAATATTCATGTAGTTGCAAAGCTTCATTTTTGCCGCAAATTCTGAGTAATCAATAAACGCCAAGCATTATCTTATATTTTTTGTTATAAAAATATTCTTCGCTTTATATACCATCTACATTGAAGTATGGGATGTGAGGGGTTAACAAGCGCATGGTCTTTGTAGTTGTATTTTATTCATTTACATATTATATGTATAATTTATAAAATAATAGGAAAAATATCTACATTGGTTGGTTTGGGTTTATTAATAATATATTATTTAGTTGTCATGTATTTGTTGAAAGAAAATTATTGTACTCTATTGGCATAAGCATGTTTTGATACTTGTATTTGTTAACAGATATTTATAAGCATGTGTTGAGACTTGGCATAAGATATGTTTATAGATGTATATTAATTTTGACTTATTTATTTTGAAGTCTACAGAATTCTTGGTACTCAGAGGTACAATCGTCAAGATGAGCACAGATCATAGTGGAATTCATAGTAGGGCTAGTAGTAACACATCTTGATATAGAGAGAGTATAAGAAGAACTAGTGTGTTGTTTTCGTGGTTTTCAATTGACAATGCAAACTTCATGGACCAACAATAATCCCGGAAAAAGATTTGTCATGTCCATTGAGAGGGGTGAGGAAACTTTTTATTGAGTATGTCATAGCTTTTTTGGTACTTGAAAATGTATATAATCTCAAGTGTTTGAGTTTTGGATTGATGACAGGCGCAAAAATGTAACTTATTTCTTTGGTGTAATCCATAGATGTGTGCTCGATTGAAGCATATTATTCAAGGATTTTAGACCATATCAATCATTCTGAGACTGAATTGGCTTTCTACAAGCAGAGGCAGAAAACAATGATGCTTATTGTTGTTTTGTCATGGATGGTGACCTTAATTCTAGTAGTTATAAATTTGTCTTGAATTTCATTAGTAGTATTGTCCAACTTGTAAGAATTATGTAATGCATCAATGATCTAGTATTAATTAAAAAGTTATCCAAATTGTTGGTTTCTTTATCTTAATGCATATGGCCCCATAAATGAATCATGACAATTAATTTTAAAAGGCTCAAATAGGGTTCAGGGGCAATTTCTCCTAAATATGCATCAATAAACCTTCCACCCTTTTTAACAAGGATGTGTGGCTTGGAGACCTAATTCTATATAATTTATATCCACATTCTTATTCATTCTCGTCATCTTCTACTTATTTATAATGAATCATCCTTGAAAACACATGTGAAAATGAAATCAAAATAAGTTGTAGATGTTTTTATTGCAGATGGTTGTGATAGTTGCTAAATGACTTAATTTATGTTCAAGGAAAACTTCTTAAAATCTGAAAATATGTATCTTAATAAATTTAACCTGAATTTTTATATGCAAGTATTTAGTCCCAAAAGCTTCTAATTTTTTGACCTTGTGTTTGACTTCTAATCTTAGCAATTTAGAAGTCCTAAATTAGTCTTCTAGTTTGTATCTAATCAATTGTATTTGGAAGCATAGATCCTAGCATATTAAGTCCTTTTAGCATTTTAGTGGTTGGGAACTTAAGTGACATGCTTGATCTCATCACCCTTGTAGCAAACAAGTTTGTGGGACTGCATTTTCTTGTTGTCTCTTGTCCAACAGAATTCACAAAAATAAGTTAGATTTTCCTGCTACTTACTTCTGGCCACCATTTTTCTTTTTGCTAACACTACAAGCAAGTCTTTAGATTACTGGAGAATATTCTCTTCACTTGAATTATCTGTCACATGCTATTAGATGGACAATACAACAAAAAGCTTCACATCTTTGTTTTTGGTGGCTTTTAGATATAAGCATATCTTGTATTGTCTATCCAAGAGATGCTTAAATGACAACACTCTGTAGATGTGTGGTTGGATTGACGAGGGATGAAGGCAAATGGAAAAAGAAAAAACTGTGCCACATGTGAATCTCTTTACACCCATAAAAGGCATACTACTTTCATGCATCTTCACCAGAGAACTTCATGATACAACATAACAAAAAGAAATTTTGTGTTTAAAACTAAGATGTCTCCAAAGAAAATGTTGAAGCAAGAAGATTTTCTGTATGATGTTGAATGGCACATGCATATTGACAAATTGTTTATTTAAGTATTGGCGGATCAAGGAAAACTTGGGATTTTTGTGTGGAGCAAATCAATGCACATGCAAATTAATTGCAATGGATGTTGTGAACAACCAATTTCACACTACATTTACGTTTAAACAGTACATGAAAAAGGTGAAGTTTCTTCAAAAAAGGCATAGGACTTTTAGTTGAATAACAAAACTATCTGAGGTAGAGTATGATCCAACAACCAGCCGAGTTAGAGCACCTCCATTTGTGTGGGACTACATCCTTGAGGTATGGATTATATATATATATATTATATACTTAACCTATTATATTTTTGTTATCATGAAGTAATATTATTGGAGAAACTTTTAGCATTCTGTAATAATTGATTTTGGAAGAGATTAAGACATAAATGTGTGTGTGTGTGTGTGTATATTTGTAGCAAGACTAGCTCGGATATGTATATCAAACACATGGTGACTCGAATTTTCATGAGCTTTGCGCCATCTTTGGAGGAGAAGCATTTGTGCCATAGTTGAATGATGGTAATGTGATTCTTGTTGAGTCTGAATCTAATGATAGGAATAAGGAAGCAAATGAAATATTGATACAAGCTCCTCCACCTATTATCACCATCTCCTCGACCATTAAAGAGAGTTGTGAAGGTTCCATCTCAAAGTACTTAGCTAGATGTGCATCTGACTTAGCTTCAGATCCTTTAATGCAACACATCTGTACTTCTAAGGTCTCCGGTACCAGTGCAAGTGTTGGACCTAGCTCAAGTGCATCTAATTCCCCTACTAAATTTAATTAGAGTGGCATGTCTATTCCATGTATGTGTCTACTGTTGCCACCTTGCATTTGTATTTGTATTAGTGGAGGTGTTTGTGAAT
The DNA here is from genome assembly GCA_018894105.1 of Jacaranda mimosifolia. NCBI lineage: Eukaryota > Viridiplantae > Streptophyta > Magnoliopsida > Lamiales > Bignoniaceae > Jacaranda > Jacaranda mimosifolia. Next base: position 34,668,865 of record CM032119.1, read on the forward strand.
ATGGTTGAACCAAGTATCTTTGGTATGTATTTGTGTTTATCTTCAGCTTGTATGTGTGTTTATAGGAATGAGGTTATACTTCCTTCATTTTTCCAGGCATAGAATTTCTTTACTTGAATATGGTTGAACCAAGTATCTTTAGTATGTATGAGAAATTTTCAAATGCGATGGTCAAGAATCATCTTAACCATCATACCCTTTGCATCATTTGGCAAACTGAAGAAAAAATCCAAGTCTTTGGTGTTGTTCACTAAAAGTTTGGACACATATATCTTGTCTTCCATCCCAAGGTTATGCATATTTCCAAGTATCTCAAAAACAACTTTTCTAGATATAAATGCGTCATGCTCAAAACCAAGCCATTTGGAAATGTCACCTAATCGTGCATCCATTTTTCATAGAATGAGCCCATTAAATCCTAGAAACTGTCATTAGTATCATCAGTGAATTTTCTCTTTCTTGAGGATTTGCTCTTTGTAGTTGCACTGGAGTCACACGATATATTGACGCGTAGTCTATTTCTTCATCCTTAGGTTGCTGAATGGGCACATAATCACCCCCAGTCTCTGTTTGTTTTCCTTTGTCTTTGTTAAGCAAGTCTTGAACCACATCAACAAAGGCTTCAACATTTTCTCTTATTGCCCTATCCTTCCCAAATATATCACACAAATCTTTGTAAAATAGCCATGCCTTGTGTCTCATTGTACATGAATTGTTGTCTGTCTACTAAAGACAAAGTACACTTAAAAGTACTACAATATATTGCACCAAATAATATACTCACAAATGAAGCCTACCATTTCAATAAGTAAGAAATCTGAAAGTAGCAAGATTATAATCTATCATCCATCTCATTAGACACAAAATAACATAAAAAATTAAATACTAGATCATACCTTGACATAGTTTTCCCACACTTGATCATTTTCCACATTTATGGTATTAGATGCATCATCCCACCCAAAACCACTTCTTGAAAGCATTGTATTTAAAGAGCCATAGTTTCTCTTCCATACATGAATTTTAGAATTTATGTGGTGATCCGCTCTTATGTTAATTCTTGGGAAAGCTTGGAGCATAGCATGCTCAAGAAGCCCATGGTATCCAATCTTGAATCTGTTGTCGCATTTCGAACCTCTTAATACTAGATCCTTCAGTGTAGACACTAAAGCCTTTTCTTCTTGGATAGTCCAAAATCTTCTAGTTTTATCCGATCTTCTTCCTATCCTAAATTTATGTTTGCTTGAGTTTTGCTCCATTAATCTTTTACACAAAAGAAAAAATAAAATATGCTTTTCACATATATTTATGCATCAAGTATAATAATTAGAACCAGTTTCATGGTAAGTGTATGACTCTTTTAAATGACAATTATAGAAGATAAATATACAAGCATGTGAAAATATCATGGGAAAAGGTGGTATAATACCTAAAACTGAATATAACAAAAGAAATTGAAATGGCCAGAAGCTTTGAATATCTAGACAAGCTTTTACCAGTACATACATATAGCTAAAAAGCATTATTACAATCTCACAACATTGCATACACGTAACTAGTTAGCCCCTTTCCCCTCAGCACACATAGACCTAGCTAGATTGTCCCTCCAATCAGTCCAAAACTGTGATGATTCTACTTGCTTAATGAAAGCAACTTCCAAATCATTGTTAGGATTAATAATGTTAGGAAGTTCAGCCTCTAATAGGTCTACTGGCATCTGAGTCCAAATGAAATTGTGGAGCAAGCAGCATGCCATGATAATGTAGTTTTGCACTTTGATAAGGTAATATGAATTACTCCTAACAATGATCCATCATGACTTCAATAAACTAAAGGACCTCTCTATGACATTGCGTGCCTTAGCATGCTTCAAATTGAAAAATTCTTGAAAGTTTTGGGGTGTAGACGGTCTAGCATCCCATTCCTACAAATGTTATCTAACACCTTTGTATGGTGCTAAAAAGCCATCGCCACTTGTGTACCCACAGTCACATAGATAATAATTTCATGTAGCATACATTGTACATGTTATCTTTTATTAGAAATCTAAAAATTGAGATAATGTAGCAACTATAGACTTTTATTTGCCAACATTAGTATTAATCAGAAAATACGACTAGGAACTCTTAACCTATTTGATCTAGTAATGGCATCTCGCAAAACTCGGCGAGCAGCAGCAGTACCTTTCTAACCAGTTAATATGTAGATAAAGTTCATGTTTTGATCACAAACACCAAGTACATTTACTGCAATGTCCCCATTTTTTTTCCTATATTGAGCTTTGTCTGTTTGAGGAACTCATACTTCAATATGCATATGGTCTAATGCACCTAGGCACCCCTATATTAATAAACATAATATCAATTTGTAATCAATGTTACATCATACTAGCATAAATGAAAAGTATACAAGTTCATTAACATTCATAAGATACCTTAAACCATTTCCAACTTGTCATTAGTTCAATCTTCCTGAACAGGCCGGATTAACAAGAAATAACATGTGCAGCTTAAGCAATTTTTTCAAAATAGCATTAAAGTGCTTACCAACAGTGTAGCCAGACCTATGAAAGGCATGGCGAACAATACGTATCTTTTTATGATGTGCCAAAATACTTAAGAACATTGTTACCTGCTCACTAATATTGACATGCCTTCTAGCAACAAGCCTACCAATATTTTCTAGGAGGAAACACAAGTGAGTGAAGGCATTTCTATTCATTCTCAAATTATCTATGCATAACACATCATCAATATTTATATTCTCACACAAATGCTCAATTTCGCAAGGTGCTCAATTTGTCAAACTATAAGCCAATTGTCTAATACGTTGTGAGCCCACATGTTGCTGAAAACATGCTCGATATGCATGAAAAAATTGTTGTTAAAAAAACTTAATATATGTCATGATCTCCTCAAGTAAGAGAAAGATCTCTTTATGCTCCATAGATATATACATCTAAGAAGCCATTGTAACAACAATGAAAAATAAATATTAATTTAATAGTAACTTCAGAAGTATTAATTTTTTTTCCAATATGAACATCATCTTAAATCAATGGAAATTACTAACTTACAACTAACTAGCTAGCTATCTTAGTTGAATGATATTTTAATTTAATTGGTATTGAAATATTTTCTAATATATGTATTTCAAAATTGCTTAAAACTAACACTTTTGCGAGAAAGGAAGACAAAGTTTTTATGGAATACCTTTTCACCCATACTGAAATAATCTTCAACTGCAAATGAAATTGATTCTTCAGGCTACTTAAGCGAAAGTTGTATGGAGGAGAAAGTAGATGACAGAATATATCAAATAAATTTGTAAATATAGATGACAAAAAATTTCAAACATATTTGCTCGTTTTATCATAAAACAAAAAAAAGAAAAAATTCCTCTAGCAACATCTATATCGATTTTCTTATACGCATTGAACATAAGAAACAAAGCCCATTGAAAATCAAAAGATATTCTATCAAAACAGTCAAATCTTCCACCTATGTATTCATTAAACCGCCATTTACAATATTTGGCGAAATGAGCAATACGCATATCAAAAGAAAAAGGCTTACCTTTCTCACTTAGCAAATCCTCTTTGAACAACAGTCAAATCTTCAATTTACTCAACAGGGGCACCATCTTGGGAGACTTTGCTTCATGGGCTATATCTTTCCAGACTTTTGTTCACTCAATTAAGATTATAGGCTTTCTTACGATTTGGGGAAATAGTAAAGGTTGTCGATATCTTAGACCAGTTGAAATATTTTAGTTTGGGTAGTTTTAAGGGCAATAATGTCCAATTTTATGAGTTTACATGGGTATAATTATCAAATGACTCATTTCTTTTTCCCACCCTGATTTGTGGATTACATTATCTAGACCAACTTAGGGACATTATTTAACAATTGGAATTGGGATTGTGGATCGGACCCTTTATCTATCATGGGCTTATCTCAGTAAAACCATACACTTGATGGAGCTTGATATTTTAATCTATCAAGCCTCATCCTACAAACCAAACAAGCCCTAAGTATACAAAAATTGGCACATTTAGTCCAATTATTGCCGAAATTAGAAAATTTGACTGTAAAAAATTAAGTGGCATGTTGGATTTTGTTGAATTTAGGAATTTTAGCTTAGGTGGTAAATTTTCAGCTGACACGACCTTTTTTATCTAATTGAAAAAAAATCTTTTGCTTATTTGGATATATATACACATATTTATATAAATATGCGTATTATACATTCACACATATATATAAATAAATATTTTTAAAATATATAATATTTATTATGCACAAACACACACACACACACACACATATACATATATTTATACAAATATTTTATATTATATGTATTCATATATCCCAACACCCCTCACCCTACCATTGAACCACTATACTCCCTACTGTTGGAAACCCCCCCCCCCAACAAAGCACCCAACTACCGTGACCAACCCGTGGCTATGACAGCCATGGCGACTATCTAGCCAGATCTGGCATGGCGGTTTGGCAAGCTTCCGGGCGGCCGCCATGGCCAGTAGGCTGGTCATGGGGTATGGGTCTATCTGTGGAAGAAATTTCTTTTTTTTTCTTTTAATTTGTATATATAAATTTAATTAAATTATTTTAATTCATATTTAAATTGTTTGCCAACATGACAGAAAACTCCACGTAGGTGCCACTTAAGCAAAAATGCCCAATTTCAAAACATTCTAGCATGCCACATCAGATTTAGTGGTCAATTTTTTTAATTTTGGTGACAATCGAACTAAATGTGTCAATTTTTTTATATTTATTGACTAACTTTTTAATTGCATAAAATATAGGATAAAATTGAAAATTGAGTAAATTTATAGGACGAAAAAATTGTTCTTCCCACTAGGATGGTGTCTCCTATAATTATACTTTTCATTACTTCTCCATGGTTAGTATTAAGTTATGGTGAAGAAATTTGTTTATTCATTGATTCATGTATTAGGTTGCCATTTAGATACCAAAAAGCTTGGGCACAAATAAATGATTATCACTAGGCACCATTTGGTTGTGAGGAATTCTGCACTTGCATTCTATATTGGGTTTACAAACAGTTTACATCATAAGATTTGGGTTATTTACTAAAACAAATTTAATTATTTTTCTTTTAATTTCTACACCCGCACATTGAGTGTTTAGGCTAAAGATTACTCAATTAAAATAAATCTAATTATGTTCTTTTCTTATTTATAACACTAGCATGCACATCATGAGCCCTTTAAGATTTGAACTCCTGATCTCCCACATTATGTGAGAAACTTATGCCACTGGACCATAAGTCACTCCACTAAAACTCGTTTAATTATACTTATTATCAGATTAACTAAATGTGAGCAATCTTGAATTTGCATCAAACATTAGAGAGTAAATTTTTGTGTAGTTATAGAATAGAGACAAGTTGATAATTCAACTATTTTAAAAATGATGATAGATATAATTAGCTCGATACATGACTTATAAAAATCTTGTTTCAAAGTAACAAACTTAAATATAGAACACAAAATTCATATAATATGTTTGGATCTTAAAATTTAGTGATATAGAAAACCTAAATATTAAAAACAAACACATAATGTTATATCTTTTGAAGTAAAAAGAATTAGAATATTAAAAAAACACAAAGTTATATTATTTAATTAAAAAGAATTGCAATCTTATTTACACTACTAAAAATTGACTATAAGGATAGTTTGGTAAATTGATTATGTAACACCCCAAACCATTGAAAAAAATGAAAACCGGAAGGATATGGAATTTAATAACATAGATTAAAGGATAAATTAATTAAAATATCTAGGAAGGATTAATAATAAAATACTTTGAATTAGGCCTCAATAAAATAAAATTAAAATTAAAATGGGCCTTAATAGAGTTAAGAAAACTGGGAGGACTAGAAATTAATGTAACTAGACTGAATTGATAGAAATTTAAAAGCTAAGGGGGTCAAAACGCAAGAAATCGAAGTATGGGGGCTCAAAATGAAAATTTGGGGCCTTTGTGTAAGGCGGTTAAAAGTTGGAGGGGCAAAGTGAAAGCGGTGGAAACCTTAGCGGTGGAAACCTTTGCGGTGGTTGGTGTAATTAGGGAAAAGTTAGTTTATATATATAGTTGAGGACAAAACTTTTTTCAGATTCTCAAAAACTTACCCAAGCCTTCCAACATTCGGTTTTGCTCCATTTCAACCTAAAATTGAAATCTAACATGACCAATTTGTTCCTTACCTCGCCATGAACTCAACCATACCAAATTTTCTCAGTGATGACCGAAGAAAATGGTTAATTGAGTACCCGGTGGTTTAAGTTGGCCGGTGGAAGTGGGTTGATGGTTTTACTAGTTGAAGCTTAAAGGTCTTAGGTAGGTTATGCAGAGCTCAGCATGGGGAGCATTTTGGTAGCTTTAGTTTGAAGAGTAGTGGCTGGAGGAGGGAGAATTTTGGAAGAGAAGTCGCGGCGGCAGGTGGTGGTGCAGCTACCATTTTTGGCAAAATTAACCGACGAAGAGTTTGAGTTAAAAGAAATTAAGTTAGGGGTTTGGTTGGGCGCAACGAGGTGCGTCTCTAGGTGGTGGTTATTGAGCTCTGGCCGCGGTCAACAGTGGCCAACGGCAGCGCTTCAGTGGCCCAATTACAGAAGCTAGGAAATCTTATTTCGAGCACATATAGAGTAGAAATTAGACTTGATTTGGACTTTAGCTAGTCTAATTGGGTAAACTTTGACTTTTATCGAAATTAGTTTACCTTAAATTAATTAAATTCAAATTTGAATAGACTTAAGCTTGGGATTTGACTTTGACTTGAATAATATGAATCAAATTTTGATTATTAAACCTCTAATTGTAAATGTAAATGTAGGCTCTAATCAAAATGAACTTAAGTAGATTAAATTGGATTTAATAGATGTTGTTGAGAAGATTAAAGTTAAAATACCAACTTCAGGAACCTAATTATAGGAATTGAGTGAATCAACCATATTGATACTAGGGGCTATAGTAAAGTTATTCGTAGCCACATAAAGGTAGTCTCGTTCTTGATAAGTCAACTACTCGTAAATAAAATGTGCAAGGACCTTCTTAGAAATGAAAACATGTTATAATTTAATAAAAGCTACGTAATCCTATTAGAATCGGATGTTGATACTATGTCTAACGAATTAGGTGAAGAGAACGCGGATATTATTGGGGATCAGGAAGGTATTGTCTAACGAGGACTATCAGGTGAGCTTACATTAGCTTTTATTGATGGGGAAATAACATAGGTAATTGCTATTATATCCCTATTACTTGATCTCATCTGTATTGAGGCTTAATCAATGTTGTTGTTGTTCTATAATATTCATTGATCCTTGATTTCTGTGATACTCTTGATCATGCACCTTGTCTCTTCCTCAGTGATTGTTGAACTATATTTAATTGAAATTCTTTCATATCCAAAATTGTTGAGCTTCGGGTGTGTACATGGGTTTTGATAAAATAAACTGTTTGTTAAAATAGTACTCCACATCGCCCCTTCTCACTGAGCACTCTTTTATGCTAATTTATTTCACTTCATCAAAGATTGGTGATTGTGTTGAGGAAGCTGAAAATGATTCTTAAATTGTCGCCATGTCTTATTTGAGAACTAACCTGGCGCTGAATTAGTTGCATGTCAACATGGCGATTTGATATGTTACAAGGAATGTTGTTGGACTCATTTTGTGATATCTGTGACCATGATTAATACCCTTGGGGTGGGCCCTGAGATTACCTGTGGGTGGATCGAGCGGAACGAACCGACGGCTATGAACCGTTAGCCAATACCTTAGAAAACACATCCGACCCCGTAGTTGGCTGGAGGTAGCGGGCCACGGAGAGATGAGGTATGTAGCTAGCCATATCTTTTGTTTGTTAATTATTCGAGCCGATCACTCAGATCGGAGGGATAAGGATTTTTTATATTTGTGAAGGTTGAGGGACAAGGTAGGAGAATCACCAACATATTTTAGAAAAGTACTATTGATCTACTCTCTGCAATTACTTGATCTTACCATCGTAATCCTTATATGTACGTTGTACTAAATTGCCTGCCATGACTATTGTTATCTTTAGCTAATTTGAGGGTTGTGGCTATGCTTATTCCGTATCCTCATGTTATACGTCCACAAGGACAATTCTAATTGGTATTAACTGCAGTTCATTACTGTTCCGTTGAATCACTATTTCAAATCTTATTTACTACTCTGGGTAATTGTATTACTCGTGCGGTTACAGCTCATTGAGTCATTCGGACTTATAGTTGTATTATTCCTTTTGTTCATTTTCCCGAGATAAGAGCGTAAGAACTTTAAGGGGATATGCACTACTAGTGTACATAGTTTTGTTTGATGTAATTAAATAGTGTTGAACTGCCGATAATTTCTTGTAATATAGTGTGCCTTAAGACCACAATTTTGTTTGTAATAATGTTGTACCGGTGTGAACCACTAGTAATTAACGTGTATGAGAAACTTTCCTTTCAGTGTGTTTGCAACTCTTTTTATATTTATTGGGCGGTATCCATTAGAATAATAGCGCCCTGAATGAAGGCATCCACTTCTGTTTAGGGGCGTTATAGGTGGTTTTAGAACCTAGGCTTGCGAGGACCTAGGCCAACATAGAAACTAAAGGATTAGTGAGCCTAGTGACAGTTAAGCCTGATATTGGTAGATATTGAGGGGTGAGAACTTTTGGGCCTTACATGCGTGTACATATTTCCTTTGGTTGAGTGATATATTTTGTTACATTTATGTTTGAAAGTGTTAATAAATATAATGGGAACACAATATCTATTTGAGATTGTACTAATAGATTATATATTTTATATATACAGGATGGTTAGGGACCCTAGGAAGGGCAAAGGACCTATAGGAGATTAGAAAGACGAAGAGAAAGATTATAAGTTTAATGAGAGGGAGTTGAGGCTCCTTGAGATGTGTGGAAACCAAGACGACCGTATCTTTGAGTTAGTAATGGAATTGGAACAAAAACAAATGTAGAGTTATATCGAAGGGACCGAATGATAGCTATGCGTGAGAGCGAAATTGATAGGCTGGTTGGAGAAAGAGAATCAAAGAAGATCACCATAGCAGAAAGTAAGTTAGAAAAACTGCGACTAATGAAGATGTACGTGGAAAGCTCAAAAGGACACTTTGAACAAATGCACTGTAGAACAATGGAGTAGATTGTGGATGCGATAGGGAGCTTGGTGAGTATGATAAATGAATTGATGGATGTGCCGTGGGATCCAAGGATGGGACCTTCGAGGCCCCAATCTCCCTAAGAAGCAAGAGAAGTAGCCCAGGTACGAATAGAGGAAGTACCTAAGGAAGACCCGGAGGAAGAAGTCCCAGTAAGAATGAGGCAGGGGGCAGCAAGGGTGGGAAGGAGGAGGGGGAGGAAAAGGAGGAGAGGAAGTAGACCAGGACGAGAAGGATACCCAGTCTACAATTATCGATGAAGAGGACTAAGGGAAGATATATATATATGTGTGTGTGTGTGTAAATGTGTATAGTAGTGTGATCATGAAAATAGCTTTATCAACATTGGTTGAGAGCTTATTCAACTAGCCATCGCCTTAGGCCTAGTCAATTTTGCGTACTACGGACTAGGTGAATAGTTAGCTTAGCCAATTTTGTTTGTAAATCTAGATGTACATAACTTTGCTAAAGCTAACTTGGCGATTAATGAAATTTTCTTTTGAATCTGATGACTTAAATGTGCTTTCTTTATGGGAATGTTATTGTGTAGAAATATATGTATAATGAATTATTCTTTTGACTATCTTGTGAACTTAAAGAACAGGTAATACTCCACAACCCTAAAAGAGAATCTGAATTTTAAGATGGCCTCATATGAGGAATCATGGGATCGCCCTCAGGCATCTTCAGGTCGCAGGGGACTACCCCCAAGCAATAGAACAGGTGCCCGCAGTGGTCAAAGAAGAAACGCCTCAAATCAGGAACCTTCCCGGCAAGAGGAAGAGGTGAATCAGAATCCCCATGTCAATCCTTTAGAGCAAGGGCAACAGATAAAACCAATGCATGCCATGTGGTGACAATTTATAAAATTCTGCCAACAATAGGGGTAAATCATGCAAGACCAAGGTAAGAAGGAATAGATAGAGGATCGAGGCTTCGATTTCTTCGATTCTATCCCCCAACATTCTTGAGCGAATTTGATGATAAAAAAGCAGAATCTTGGGTTGAGAGGATCGAAAAGATTTTTTGGGCATCACAGTGCTAATAGGAATAGAAAGTTAACTATGCCATTTTTCTATTAGAAGAGGCCACTTATCAATGGCGGAGAGTGGTCGAACGACGGTAGGAATGAGATGGTGTCCCTCAAACTTGGGAGAATTTTACCCGAGAACTTATGTACAAGTTCGTGCCATAAGTCGTGTGAAATGCCCGGGAGCGAGAATTCTTGGACCCCATCCAGGGACAGATGATGGTAGGACAATATGAATCCCAGTTTAATAGGTTGATCCGGTATGCACCGCACATACTTGGGGATGAGGAACGAAGGGTAAAAAACTTTATTGACGGACTTCGGTTTGACATTCAATGGGCCCTCATCTCCTAGATCCTATCAAACTACGACAGCACAGTTGAAAAGGCCTCACATTTAGAAGCAAAATTTTGAGAATTGCAGAAAATTGAGGAAAGAGTCAAACGAGGAAAAGCTCTTAGATTTGAGCTTTCGGTACTGGTAGAGATGATTCAGGAAGAAAACAGAATAGGCCCCAAATTAAAGTGTCGAGACCTCACCCTTATGAAATCAAAAACACATCATACCCTATCCAAAATGCAGATAAAGGGAAATGCAGATTTTATGGGATGCCAGGCCATGTGGAATCGAATTGCTGGAGGAAGCAAGAAAGGTGTATACGCTATAGCAGTGATTAACATATGACTTGGAACTGTCCTCATCCCAACAATGTGTCCATTGGCACTAGAAAAGGTAAAGGTAAACAGGTTATGGGCTCCAATTGTAAACCAAAAGTCCAAGCACGTGCATATGCCCTTACTGGCAAAGATGAGCCTAACCCAAGCGATGTAGTGGAAGGTATGGTTTCTATTTATGATATTGTTGGTAAAACTCTTTATGATCCTGGTGCTACTCACTCTTTTATATCTACACACTTTGCACCTAAATTGAGATTACATCCGAAGAACATGCCGTACCAATTAGAAGTACACACACCTACGGGTGTAGGGATGATAACTAATATTATGTATAGGGCTTGTCCAATTAAAATTGAAGATAGGAAATATGTGGCTGATCTAGTAGAATTGTCGATCCAAAATTATGATTTAATCTTTTTTTTAAATTATGATTTAATCTTGGGAATGGATTGGTTATATCATCACCAAGCACAGATAAATTGCTACACTAAGCATATTAGACTTGGGGAAGCAGTGCTGATTCCGACATTTCAGTCTAATAATCCTACTCCACCTGTATCACTTATATCAGCAATGGAGGTGAAATGAATTCTAAAAGAAATGGGTCAGGGATTTTTAGTTTATCTTATAAATAAACCCCGAGATCAAGCAGAGTTAAAGGAAGTGATGGTAGTAAGTGAGTTTTATGACATATTTCCAAAAAAATTACAGTCCTTACCTCCTTATTGAGATATAGAATTTGTCATTCATACGCTTGCTGAGGCGGAACCATACTCAAAGACCCTATATCCGATGGCACCTGTGGAGTTGAAAGAGTTGAAGAAGTAATTGCAAGAACTATTGGAAAAGAAATTTATCCGACCTAGCGTCTCTCCTTAGGGGGCATTAGTGTTTTTGTCAAAAAGAAAGATGGGATGCTGAGGATGTGTATTGACTATTGGGAATTAATAGAATTACTATAAAAAATAAATATCCCTTGGCCTATATAGAAGAATTATTTGACTTACTGCAGGGTTTCGTGGTCTTCTCGAAGTTAGATTTGAGATAGGGCTACTACTAACTATAGATTCGAGAAGAAGACATCCCAAAGATGGCATTCAACTCTCGATACGGTCACTATGAGTTCGCGGTAATGCCATTTGGATTAACTAATGCCCCTGCGGTATTTATGGATATGATGCATAAAATTTTTCGTCCATATTTAGACTAATTCGTAGTGATCTTCATCAATGACATTCTAGTGTATTCCAAGACGGAGAAAGAGCATGCCCTAGACCTACGCTTGGTCTGAGAGACCTTTCGAAAACATTAGTTGTATGCCAAGTTTAGCAAATTCAAGTTTTGGTTAGAACGAGTAACCTTCTTAGGACACATCATATCTGAAGCAGGGATAGAAGTTGATCCTGCAAAGGTTGAGTTGATAGTCAACTTGAAGCAGCTAGAACGTAACAAAGATATGAAGTTTCTTAGGGCTTGCGGGATATTATCAGAGATTCGCCAGGATTTCTCTAAACTGGCAAATCCACTGACTAAACTTACTCAAAAGGATCAACGGTTCGAATGGAACGAGGAATGTAAACAAAGCTTCTAAGAGCTAAAAAGATGATTAACTTCAGCTCCTATTTTGGCCCTTCTTGAAGGGTTAGAAGGATTTGTAGTATTCAATAACGCGTCGAGAGAAGGACTTGGGTGTGTATTGATACAAAAGAGACGTGTGATCACGTACGCTTCAAGGAAACTCAAAACGCACAAACAGAATTATCCCACACACAATCTGGAACTATTTGTACAATGTAATTTTTGAGGTTTATACCAATCACAAAAGTTTGAAATATCTGTATTCCCAAAAGGACTTGAATATACGACAGCGCCGGTGGATGGAATTCCTCGAGGATTATGATTGTACGAAAATCTATCATTCGAACAAGGCCAATGTGGCAGTAGACTCGCTGAGTCGGAAGAGCAAGCTAGCTCATGTACAAGGAAAGATAGCACAAGAGGATCAAGAGGGCAATCTATTGTAATGGTGAAAAATCGTACGTGGCTTGCAAAACTTAATGTTCATCCAGCACTGTATGACAAACTCCGGAGAGCTCAAGCAGAGGATAATGAAATTTTGAAACAAAAAAAAAGCCAGCTCCAACCTCAAGCAGTCAGAATTCAGGGTTAACAATCATAGCATTCTGTTGTTCCATCAACGTATATGCATACTCGAGAAGGGAAGAGAAAGACTCTAGATGAAACACATCGGACCAAATATACACTACACCCAGGTGGCACTAAAATGTATCATGACCTGAAGAAGCATTTTTGGTGGAATGGAATTAAACGAGATATTGCTAGATATGTGCAAAGATGCATGACATGCCAGTTGGTGAAAGCTGACATCAGTGACCATCAGGAGTCCTACAATTACTTCCGATCCCTGATTGGAAAAAGGAACGTATCACCATGGATTTCATGACAGATCTACCAACCGTGCGAGGTGGATATAATAGCATATGGGTGATAGTGGATAGACTTACCAAGCCTGCTCACTTTCTACCAATGAAATCTCACTATCGAGTTGAGAACCTGGCAGATCTCTATGTCAAGGAGATTATTCGATTACATAGGATCCCGAACAGTATCATATCCGATCGAGATCCTAAGTTCACTTCAAGATTATGGAAAAGTCTACAGCAACATTTGGGAACGAAATTGCAGTTTAGTACTACTGCCCATGCGCAGACCGATGGCCAATTTGAAAGGGTTATCAAAATCTTGGAAGATATGCTCCGAGCAAGCACTTTGGATTTCAAGGGAAGCTGGGACAGACATCTTTCATTGATAGAATTTGCCTACAACAACAGTTATGAAGCTACCATTCAGATGGCACCTTATTAAGCTCTATATGGCCAGAAATGTCAATCTCCTCTACATTGGGATCTTGACAAGCAAAAAGCCCTTGACGATAAAGCACCGACATGCATAGTGCCAGAACTCATTCAAGAAGCCATTGACAAAGTCCAGATGATAAAGCAAGGAATGACGGCTGCCCAGGATCGTCAAAAGAGCTATGCTGATAAATGAAGAAACGATTTGGAATTCAACACAGGGGACAAGGTATTTTGAAAAGTATCCCCTTGAAAATACATTAAATGAATCGAAAGAGGAGGAAAGCTCAGTCGAAGATATATCGGACCTTTCAGAATTTGCAAACAGATTGGGCCAATGGCTTACAGACCGATGCTATTGCCCAATGTTACTGGAATACATGATGTATTTCATGTTTCGCAGCTCAAGAAATATTACCCTGATCCCTCCCATATCATATTCTTTGAGGATATCCCGCTGCAAAGTGACCTCTTCTATGAGGAACGACCAGTTGTTATTTTGGATCAGAAGCTTCCAGAACTTAGAAATCATAAGATACCCCAAGTGAAGTTGTTATGGAATAATCAAAATGTAGAAGAAGCAACAAGGGAACGAGAGGACTTTATGCGGCAGTACTACCCTGAACTCTTTCAATTTCCAGGTATGAATTTGGGGACCAGATTCCTTTAAGGGGTGGAATTGGAACACCCCGAACCATAGAAATAAATGAAAATATGAAGGATTTGAAATTTAAATTATAGCATAGATTAAAAAGATCAATTAATTAAAATATCTAGGAAGGATTAATAATAATAAACTTTAAATTAGGCCTTAATTAAATAAAATTTAAATTAAAATGGGTCTTATTAGAGTTAAGAAAACTGGGAGGACTAGAAATTAATGTGACTGGATTGAATTGATAGAAATTTAAAAACTGAGGGGGTCAAAACACAAGAAATCGAAGTATGGGGGTTGAAATGAAAATTTGGGGCCTTTGTGTAAGGTGGTTAAAAGTTGGAGGGGCGAAGTGAAAGCGGTGGAAACCTTTGGGATGGCTGGTGTAATTAGGGAAAAGTTAGTTTATATATATAGTTGAGGAAAAAACTTTTTCAGATTCTCAAAAACTTACCCAAGCCTTCCAACATTCGGTTTTGCTCCATTTCAACCCAAAATTGAAATCTAACACGACCAATTTGTTCCTTACCTCTCCATGATCTCAACCATACCAAATTTTCTCAGAAATGACCGAAGAAAATGATTAATTGAGTAGCCGGTGGTGGAAAGTGGCCGGTGGAAGTGGGTTGCTGGTTTTACCGGTTAAAGCTTAAAGGTATTAGGTGGGTTATGTAGAGCTCAGCATGGGGAGCATTTTGGTAGCTTTGGTTTGAAGAGTAGTGGCTGGAGGAGGGAGAATTTTGGAGGAGAAGCAGCGGCAACGGGTGGTGGTGTAGCTATTATTTTTGGTGAAATTAACCGGCGAGGAGGTTGAGTTGAAAGAAATTAAGTTGGGGGTTTGGTTGGGCGCAGCGAGGCGCGTCTCTGGGTGGTGGTGGTTGAGCTCCGACGGCGGTCAATAGTGGTCAACGGCAGCGCTCTAGTGGCCCAATTGCAGAAGCTGGGAAATCTTATTTCGAGCACATCTGGACTAAAAAGTATACTTGATTTGGACTTTAGCTAGTCTAATTGGGTAAACTTTGACTTTTATCGAAATTAGTTTACCTTAAATTAATTAAATTCAAATTTGAATAGACTTAAGCTTGGGATTTGACTTTGACTTGAATAATATGAATCAAATTTTGATTATTAAACCTCTAATTGTAAATGTAAATGTAGGCTCTAATCAAAATGAACTTAAGTAGATTAAATTGGATTTAATAGACGTTGTTGAGAAGATTAAAGTTAAAATACCAACTTCAGGAACCTAATTATAGGAATTGAGTGAATCAACCATATTGATACTAGGGGCTATAGTAAAGTTATTCGTAGCCACATAAAGGTAGTCTCGTTCTTGATAAGTCAACTACTCGTAAATAAAACGTGCAAGGACCTTCTTAGAAACGAAAACATGTTATAATTTAATAAAAGCTACGTAATCCTATTAGAATCGGATGTTGATACTATGTCTAATGAATTAGGTGAAGAGAACGCGGATATTATTGGGGATCAGGAAGGTATTGTCTAACGAGGACTATCAGGTGAGCTTACATTAGCTTTTATTGATGGGGAAATAACATAGGTAATTGCTATTATATCCCTATTACTTGATCTCATCTGTATTGAGGCTTAATCAATGTTGTTGTTGTTCTATAATATTCATTGATCCTTGATTTCTGTGATACTCTTGATCATGCACCTTGTCTCTTCCTCAGTGATTGTTGAACTATATTTAATTGAAATTCTTTCATATCCAAAATTGTTGAGCTTCGGGTGTGTACACGGGTTTTGATAAAATAAACTGTTTGTTAAAATAGTACTCCACATCGCCCCTTCTCACTGAGCACTCTTTTATGCTAATTTATTTCACTTCATCAAAGATTGGTGATTGTGTTGAGGAAGCTGAAAATGATTCTTAAATTGTCGCCATGTCTTATTTGAGAACTAACCTAAAGCTGAATTAGTTGAATGTCAACATGGCAGTTTGATATGTTACAAGGAATGTTGTTGGACTCATTTTGTGATATATGTGACTATGATTAATACCCTTGGGGGTGGGCCCTAGGATTGCCTGTGTGTGGATCGGGCGGAACGG
The DNA here is from genome assembly GCA_018894105.1 of Jacaranda mimosifolia. NCBI lineage: Eukaryota > Viridiplantae > Streptophyta > Magnoliopsida > Lamiales > Bignoniaceae > Jacaranda > Jacaranda mimosifolia. The sequence goes on from CM032119.1 coordinate 34,685,427, forward strand.
ACCAACGGCAACCAACCCTCAACCAATACCCTATTAAACATATCCGACTCCGTAGTTGGCTGGAGGTAGCGGGCCATGGAGATATGAGGCTTGTAGCTAGCTATATATTTTGTTTGTTAATTATTCGAGCCGATCACTCGGATCGAAGGGATAAGGATTTTTTATATTTGTGAAAGTATAGGGACAAGGTAGGAGAATCACCAACAACATGTTTTAGAAAAGTACTATTGATCTAATCTCTACAATTACTTGATCTTACCATCGTAATCCTTATCTGTATGTTGTACTAAATTGCCTGCCATGACAATTGTTGTCTTTAGCTAACTTGAGGGTTGTGGCTATGCTTATTCCGTATCCTTATGTGATGCGTCCGCAAGGAAAATTCTAATTGGTATTACCTGCAGTTCATTATTGTTCCGTTAAATCACTATTTCAAATCTTATTGCTACTCTAGGTAATTGTATTACTCGTGCAGTTACAGCTCACTGAGTCATTCAAACTTATAGTTGTATTGTTCCTTTTGTTTTTTTTCCCGAGATAAGAGCGTGAGAACTTTGTGGGGATAGGCACTACTAGTGTACATAGTTTTGTTTGATGTAATTAAATAGCATTGAACTGCTAAGACTTTCTTGTAATATAGTATGCCTTAAGAGCACAATTTTGTTTGCAATAATGTTGTACAGGTGTGAACCACTAGTAATTAAATGTATGAGGAATTTTCCTTTTAGTATGTTTGCAACTCTTTTTATATTTATTGGGCGGTATCTATTAGAATAATAACCCCTGAATAGAGGCACCTACTTCTGTTTAAGGGCGTTGCAGATTAAAAATAATAATAAACTCAAAAATAATTAACTAAATAAAAGAACTAGTAAAGTTAAGCGCATAACTTTACATCACTGTCAATTCTCGAAGCAACCCGCACAAAGGAAAATATCTCAGCTTCTTGAGTGAAGCCTTGCTTCCCCTTCTCCATCTTTGCATGGGATTTTTCAGTCCTACCCTATGAAAAGTCTTTTGAGTTGGCACCATCTTTGGAAAATTAGTTTTAGTGGAATGGTTTCTTGTGTACTACAACAAGACGTAGGGATGAATGATGTGAGGATGAATAAGGAAGCATGAGAGCCTACATCGATTACTTCCTAGGCTCCTAATCCAGCTATGGCTAGGGCAGTGATTACCTTTCATGCTATGACAATACCGACAATGGCTCTCAAGGAAACAGGTCTCCTCGCTACCTATACCAATGGTAGTTAAGGTGATTAAGCCATTGACTAGACTCATTTTCACCATGGTTAACTTGACTTTATGGGCATAGGTGGCAGGATAAGTGTTTGTTCAAACTTTCGTCTCGCCAATTTTCTTATCCAGTGCAATGCCTAGAATCATACTTCCTTTGTCAATGCGACTATTCACTGTGAACCCTCCTCTGACAACTTTTAGGCCTTCCTTATCTATCTAAGTTCAGGTGGCACCCAGAGGAGTTGTCGTTGTTCTACCTTCTACCCTTATAGCAAGGCTTTCAATAGTAGTTTAGATTGTCATTTCCTTCTCTAGACTAGTGGCACAAGGGATGATTTTGATTAGGCTGCTGGTAGTGCCAAATATGACTTCAACAATTAGAGAGGTTACCATTCTTGCTATCCTACCTACTCGCACATAGCAACAGGACAACCTAGACCCATGATCCTTCATGTGAGCTTGACCCTAAGGAACAACATCGACTTGCTATAGAACGGAAAGTCATAGCAAAAAGTATTGTGTTGGTTCAACCTGAATAGGATAGACCAGGAGCTAGGTCTCAAGCTGACCTTATCATTAACATGGAAGACAAACTTAGAAAAGAGCATATTAACTTGGACGAGTTTGATTGAAATTGGCATGCTTAAATAAGTGCATAAATCAAGCACTACAACTTGATATAGCTCAGACATCGAAAGGATTATAAATACTTTAACTCGAATGAGTTCACACAAAACTAATACTTCAACTCAAAAAAATTGTGAGCAATACAGTTAGAAATGCACTTGAAACAAGATATTAGAAAACATTCATCATAAACAATGATAGTAAATGAAGATAATAAAATTCCAGACGAGATAAAATCTTGTTGAAGTATCAGAGTGATACTGGCAAAAAGGGGGATGGGATGATCGTGCACGATTTATCTTTCATTGACTCTTATGCAGGGGGAGATGGTGTATTTAACTTTTTGCATGATGAGACTTTATTACATGTAGGAGTTGAAACAGGGAAATGTGCAAGAAAAAAAAATACTTTGATAGATGAAGTATTGACAAGATGGTAGGTTAATGTCCTTGTTACTATTAATATTGTTGATAACTTTTATTAAATAATTATAACATTGCATAAGACTTTTTTTGAATGATAGTTTAGGTTTATGAACAAATTTTTTATTTAGGAACGGTAAATTGACTGCATTTATAATCATTATCATTGATATATATGTTTCTTAAACTAGTAAAATAAAGTAAAAAGTTGTAAAATTTTCAGTTAAATCATAATGGTAAAAATCATTTTGTATGATAATGTATCGAAACATAACATTGATGTTCTATACATCTTAAGAAATCAAAATGTGACCAACTATAGATAGTAGATATGAATATTACTAAATGTTATAATTTTATATATTTTTTTAATAATTTCTAATCTAAAAAATACTCTACACACTACAAGAAAAAGGAAACTTAGTGACTTTTAGGCAAATGTTGAGGAACCCTACATATTAAAGCATGTTCAACATCTACAAATATGAATAGTGGAACCATCATGATTCAAATTATTTTCTGAAATTGGGTGTGATTGAATGTGCCGGAGGCCCTAACATCCACTATGAAATTAATGTAAGGTGGAGAATTAGAAATACTGAAATCATCATGATTTAAACTATTTTCTGATATAGATTAAGATTGAGTGTGTTGGAGTTTCTCAAAATCCACCTAGACATCAATATAAGGTGGAGAACTAGGCGAGGAAAGAATAAATGTAGATACATTGGTGGTCAAAACGATGAATCCATGTGTGGAAATATAGTAATTGCAAAAATATTTTGTAGAGAAATGCATGAGAGTAATTTGCCTTAAAGGCAAGGATCATATATATATATATATATATATATTTGGCTAGCTAAGGCAAACTAAAGAAGCCACAAATTAAAGATTTGACCCATAAAGAATATCGGATCAATCAAGCCAATCGAAGCTAAAACTTTTTCTTCTTCGGGAGCTAGATTATATAGGTAGTATCATTGAAGATGCATTTTAATTATCAAACTAAAACTTTATCTTGTTCGGAAACTTGATTACATAGCCTCCTAACTTAATTTGAAGATGCATTCCAATTATCAAGCTAAAACTCTTTTTTCTTTATGAACTTGATTATATATGCAGTTGAAGATGCATTCCAATTATCAAATTTTTTTTATATTTTAGTAAAGAGCTTTTTTGTCAAATTGAATATGTTTCTCTGAAGATCAATACCAAACTTTTGCTATGTTGGTAAAATGTTTCCTTTGTCATGCCAATCTTTGAGGATAATGAATTAAAGCTATTTCAATTAAAATCAAATATTTTCTTAATACCACTTCATCTATCCCTTAAAAGAAGAAAAAGATAAGAAGCATTACAATTAGTATTCTTTACTCTGAGGTATGACCAAGATTGCTAACTTCTTATAGGTCGAAACTAGAAGCTAGAAAAGTACATGATGCACATGTACAATTGTTATCAAACATTATCACTATGAAATCTTTAAAACTAATATTATAAAATTAAAAAATTGCATGTAATAACATGAACTTTTTTTGTGACATTATTTAGGACTATTGTGTTGAAGTTTTTAAAAATATTAGGAAAACGCACGTATGATGCACATGTATAATTGTTATTAAACATTATCACTAGGAAAATTTTAAAACCAGTATTATAAAATTAAAAAATTGCATGTAATAGCAAAACCATTTTTGTGACACTGTTCAAAAATATCATGTTGAAGTTTTAAAAATATTAGAAAAGTGCATAGATGCTGGACATATATAATCATTACCAAACATTATCACTAGAAAATTTTTAAAACTAATATTATAAAACTAAAAAATTGCATGTAATAATAGAAACCTTTTTGTGATGTTGCTTAAGATTATTCTGTGAAGATTTAAAAATACTAAAAAAGTGCACATGCAATGTACATGAATAATTGTTATCAAATATTATCATTGGAAAATTTTTAAAACTAATATTATAAAATTAAAAAAATTCCATGCAATAACAGAAACCTTGTTGTGACATTATTTAGAAATATTATGTTGAAGCTTTAAAAATATCAAAAAAGTGTACATGTGATGCACGTAATATTTATTAGAAAAGTATTATCATTAACATGTATATTTCTGAAACTAGCAAAATAATGTAAAAAACTGTGAAATTTTAAGTTAAATCGTACTGGTAAAAACCTTTTTGCATGATGATGTATTGGAATACTATATTATTGTTTTATACATCTTAATGCATTATGATATTTCTATCATATTTTGGTTATAATGTCTTTTATAATTCAAAATATGACCAAAAATAGATTTATATCTTTTTATAATTTCTAATTTAAAATTACTTCGCACACTAAAAGAAGAAAGAAAATTAGTGACTTTAAGGTAGAGGTTGAGGAACCTTGCATATTAAATCATGTACAACATCAACGAATATAAACAGTAGTATCATTATGATTTGAATTATTTTCTAATGTTGGGTGTGATTGAATGTGTCAGAGTCCCTCAACATCCACCTCCACATCAAATGCAAGATGAAGAATAAAAAATAGTGGAACCATCATTGATTCAAACTAGTTTTCTATGCAAGGTGTGATTGAGTGTATTGGAGTTCCTCAACATCTACTTCGACATCAGTGTAAGGTGGAAAATCAAACGAGAAAGGAATAAATGTAGATGTTACTGTTAGCACCTATTACTCCCCCTAAGTGTTTTCTTTGTCATGCCAATTTTGAGGATCAATGAATTAAAGCCATTTCAATTAAGATCAAACAATTGCTTAACTCCACTTAATCTTCCCCCAAAAGGGAGAAAAAGATAAATATATATATATATACTAGAATCAACATTCTTTACCACGATGCATGACCAAGCGTGCTAAGTTCTTATAGGTTAAAACTCGAATCTAGAAAAGTGCACATGTGATGCACATGTACAATTATTATCAAACATTATCACTAGGAAATTTTAAAAACAAATATTATAAAATTAAAAAATTGCATGTAATAACAGAATTTTTTTGTGATATTATTTAGGATTATTATGTCGATATTCTAAAATATTAGATAAGTGGACATCTGATGTATATGTATAATTGTTATCAAATATTATCAGCGGAAAATCTTTAAAACTAATATTATAAAATCAAAAAATTGCATATAATAACCAAAACCTTTTTGTGACATTGTTTAGGAATATTATGTTGAAGCTTTAAAAATATTAGAAAAATACACGTGCGATTCATGCAATATTTATTAAGAAAGCATTATTAGTTACATGTATATTTCCTAAACTAGCAAAATAAAGCAAAAGATTGCAAAATTTTAAGTTAAATCATAATTGTAGGAATTCTTTTGTGTGATAATACATCATAATATTACATTGGTGTTTTATACATCTTAATGCCTCATGATATTTCCATCGTATTTTGATCATAATGTCTTTTATAATTCAAAATTTGACCAACTATAGACAATACACATGAGTTTTTACTAATACTTTTTGCTTTTAGATTTTTTTTATAATTTTTAATCTAAAAATACTCTGTACACAAAAAGAAAAAGGAAAATTAGTGATTTTAAGGTAGATGTTGAGGAACCCTACGTATTAAATCACTTTCAACATCAACAAATATAAATAGTGGTACCATTACAATTTGAATTATTTTATGATGTTGAGTGTGACTGAATGTATAGAAATCCTTTAACATTAATCTCGACATCATTGCAAATTGGAGAATAAAAAATAATTGAACCATCATGATTCAAATATTTTTTTATGTAGGGTGTAATTGAGTAAGTCGAAGTTCCTCAACATCCACCTAGACATAAATGTAAGGTTGAGAATCAAACGAGAGAGAAATAAATGTAGATGTTGTTGGTGGAATATATGAATCCATGTGCAGTAATAAAGTGGTCGCACAAATATTTTCAAGATAATTACATGAGATTAATTAGCCTTGAAAGCAAAGATCCTCTTACATACATATATAACCAATTGAGATAAACCACACATGCCACCAATTAAAGATTTAACCCTCAATGAGTTTCAGGATCAATCAAGTCAGTCTAAGGTAAAAAAATTTCTTCTTTGGTAATTGGTAGGCAACATCTTTGAAGATGCATCAATTATCAAGCTTAAAATTTTTCTTCTTCGAAAACTTGATTAAATAGGCAGCTATCTTTAAAGATGCATTCCAATTATCAAGTTAAAACTACTTTTTCATTTGAAACTATATTACACATATAGGCAGTATGTTTGAAGATGCATTCCAATTATGAAACTAAAATTTTTTCCATTTTTGAAACTTGATTACATCGGAAACTATCTTTGAATATGCATTCCAATTATTAAACTAAAATTTTTTCTTCTTTGGAAACTAGATTAAATAAATAGACAGTATGTTTGAGGGTGCATTCCAATTATCAAGCTAAAACTTTTTTATTCTTTGGAAAGTGGATTACATTTGCAGTACCTTTGAAGATGCATTCCAATTATCATGTTTTTTCTGTCTAATAAAGGATTTCTTTTATTAGATTGCATGTGTATCTTTAATGATGAAATGTGTGAAGTAATCAAATAAAATATTATACAATCTTATTAGCTCCCTTTTGAATGATACAATCAAAAGTCTGTTTTAAATTTCAAAACACCTCGGAGACTTGCGGGCTTCCTTTTCTGATCAGGATTAGTAAATGGAGGTCTCTTTTTGCCCATGAATATCCATTAAAGGCCAATTTTTTTTGTGTAGTACCTTCATTTGACCAAAGTTCAAAACTTGTCAAGTTACAAAAGGAACTTTTTTAACTATATAAGAATCCACTAATTCTTGATATGTTCTTTCATTCATGCTAATGCTTTTCAATGTCAAATAGTTGTTGTTGGTGAATATTCATGAATAACTATTTAAGAATGCACCAATTATTGATATATTCATACTGGTGTTTCTATTTTCAATCTCAAAATATTTGTAAATGCATCACATAACTTTTAATTTATTCAAAAGGTTTAACTTGCTTTTTCTTTGGGCTACTTTTGCATTATTAAGGTTTATTTAGCTATCTTATGCTATTTTTTCTGTAAGAATTCTCTTTCATCTTTACTAGAATATTTCAATTATACATAGATGTTGATAATAAAGTGTGGTGTATACTTTGAAAGGCTAAAAAGTAAATGTGAAGTAGATGCGATCACCTGCCTCCTTCTTATGTAGATGGGAAGAAATAAAGAAAAATGAAGACTCTAAAATATGTAGTTTTGCAGTTTTTGTTACATTGCCCAATACAGATAAAAAATGAAATAAGGGTAGGTACTAGTAATCTAACTTCACTTAAAAGTTTTGTGCTTGTAGATTTTGAAGTTACTGAGAAAGCATAAAAAAAAGAAAATAGGACGAGGCAAGTCTCCAAATATATGATTACTTTAATGTATGAGCATTGGGTTTACACTTCTATAGATCTTTTATTGAATAGACTTGTGCATACTAATTAGAAGCATCGTGGGACTTTTGGTAGTGCTAATCTTCTCTATATTAATATTGTCACAAAGAAGAAAAGCGCCAAATAACACCAACTGATAAAGATGGTATATATGCTCCAATGCTTCATAATTAAGGAAACTTATATTGGAAAAATCATTCATGAATTCTTATTACTAACTTTCCAAAAAATTTACAGTATGGAAACCTGCATTATCTGCAGTATTGAAGGAGTCTGCAATTCTGAAAGTGCCAAACGAGGATGTGCATACTACCACAGTGAAGAGGCAGTAGGTATTGGAGTTGCTTCCTAAGATAAAATATAAATGTTTTTCATTATTCTCTTGCTTTAGCAAGTTTTCTTGGGTATTGTTCAGTAATCAACAGATTGCGATCAAGAAACTCACAAATGATGGATGCGCTAATACTTTTTTTAGAGAAATCAGAAGACTACTTCATTTGAGGCAACCGACCCTGGCATCTTTAGTGAGGCACTATGAAAATCGAAGCGAATGCTTCCTCATTTATGAACATCGCCCCGATGGGAACGTTTCTAAGTAGCTCTATGGTATGCTTTCTCCAAGACCTAATTTTTCATTTTATGTTTGAAATGATACTTAACCAAAGAGTTTGATTCATAAATATTTGGGAAAGATAAAGTTCTATTTTGGATTCAAAGACTTTAGGTTGCAATCAGTAGTGGTCACATACCCAGGTTTCTCCATGTGTTTTTTGAAGGTAGTATTGTCATTAGAATGTTAAAGTCTGCTTCAGTATAACTTTCTCATACTACTTCATGTCTGCATAACTTGAAGGAACTTGAAGGAATTTACTTGTAGTATTTATCAATAAAAGATACTAAAAATTGAACATTAGTAGATGATGATGACTTCGATAAATGGTTTCTATGTTTATGACTCTAGAAACAATAGTATAGCAACATAGCACATTTCCTTCAAGGGGTTGGCTATATGACTGACATCTTTAATGGACATTCTGCATTGTACTAATTTTTTTAATAAGTGTGGTTTTGCAATAATTGGTCAAAGTTGTTGAATAAATTAGGCTACTACTTAATTTTTCATCTTTATGCTTATCATATTCTATGTATATTTTTCTTTTTATACAATGTAGCATGAAAGAAGGTTCACTTTTTTTCTTTATAAATGAGTGTAATAGGAGTACTCTCAGAAGAACAAGCATAAAAAATTTGATGGTTTGTTAAAAAGATTGCTCAACAAGTGAATTAGAGCATTTGTTTGAATCAAACAGGCATAGCGCCACGCATCGCTCGATGCGCTATTTTTTAGTATATATATGTATGAACTTGATGGTTTGTTTAGTGTATGTATGTTTGGATATATGTGTGTGTGTGTGTGTGTGTGTGTGTGTGTGTGTGGATTTGATGGGTTTAGTTAGTGTATGTGTTTATATACTTATATGTGTGTGTATGTGGAATTTGATAAGTTGTCTAGTTTATTTGTGTGTGAGTGTGTGTGTAAATATATACCTACCTTTTAAAATTACCTCATCTCATACCCATTTAACATGCAGGGCAAATCAGTCATACTCACACACCCGAAGACAACCTAGATTCCAATGTATATTTGAACATATATGTATATATGGTTGAAGCATGTGTCATTAAATATTCTAATTATTATTAGTGTTTTAGTTAAAAAGTAAAGTTTTGATTTTTAGTGGTTAAATTGATTTTGATGTTTGAAAGTTATTTCATTATCTTTCTAAACAAATTTTTCTTAATCTTATTATTATTTTTATTATTATTTCTTTTCTTCTTTTAATGGGATTTAAATAAGAGTCACAACAAGTTTTGGTTTATTGTGATGTTTCTCTTAAATTCATTAAAACAATTTTCCTTATCTTTTTTTTTTGTTGGGGGTGGTGGTGGTGGTGATAGGAATTTTAGGATTTATTTGCTCTTAAATTCTAGAATTTACTTTACTTATAATACTAGGATTCTCAGGGGACTTTAAATGAAAAAATATATAATGTAGAACAAACATAATTGTACATTTAGAATTGTGCTTTTGTGCATACGAAAGTTAGTTTAAATTATTTTGGAACTAATACTAGTAGGGGGGAGGGGGGAGGGGGGAGGGAGAGAGAGAGAGATTTAATTTCTATAGTCCTACAAGAGGCATGGTGTTGCGAACGAAATAAATTAGAGTACAATTGAGGTTTTATGGATTAGATATTGATTAAGTTGGATATTACTATTATTTCAACAGGTGATCAAACATTTGACATGACAGAATCTATTTTAGATACGATCGATAAATACTGTGAGTGCCTATTCTTATGTATAATATATAGTAGTGCTTTTCAAAACCCAGAAGGTTATATGCTGTAATGCATTCTATTGGAAACTTTAATTTGATTACACTGCACTATAATTATATTCCACTGCACACATGAAATTTTCTTATTTTTTTAATGATATGAGAAAACATGTTGTTTTTTTTATGATCTCATTTTTATTAATAATGTTTTCAGAGTAACAATTAAATACGATGATCAAAACTGATGATTGAATTCACTATATTGATATTGTATGTTGGACTTCGTTGGGCAGCAGCAGGCTTGCCAACTGAACCCCAAGCCCTCATACTAGGCCCGGGCACTATTGGTGAGGTAACGCCTTATCTAGAGCAATAAGGAATTGTTATGCTGGGAGTCATAAGGTTGACTGGCTGCAGCAAACATTGGTTTGATCATAGCATTTAAATGTTGGCCTATTAAAAAGTGTTACTAATATATTCCTATTTTACTATAGTATAACGCATGACTATTTTCACCTTTTTTTTTTTAAATGTTTATCTTTAAGCGCCATTTTGATCATGATATATTCTTGAAATTACCATTGCACGCACTTGCCATTCACTAAGTCCTTTACGCAGATTCTATTTTTTTTATCTCCTTCTGGTAGACCTAGACCTTAGTCTTGATGAGGATGTTGAACTCATTTTTGACGAGAATCAAAGTTGAAAGAATTTTGGTGCGAAAGTAGCAGTATTTTAGCATTATTACCATGTTGAGGATTTATTTCTCGTCTCTTTTTTTTATATTATTTAATAAACTTCTAGTTGATAGAGGATTGATCATTTCAAGTTTTTTCATGTTTGAGATTTATTTGGATTGCTAGGAATGTTTAGAGTTTATCAACAGTTATGATTTTGATTGGCAACTCATTTATTAGGTTTGAATTTCACTCCTTGAGACTAAGCCACATGGTTTGGTTTTGGGGCGTGACTAATATTTATTCGAAAATTATTATAATTGGCATGTATATTTTCTTAAAATAGCAAAATAAAGTAAAAAGTTGTGAAATTTTAAATTAAATCATAATGGTAGAAACCCTTTTGTATTGGTGTTTTATAATAATGCATCAGAATGTTATATTGGTTCTGTATACATCTTAATACATCATGATATTTTCATCATATTTTGATTATAATTTTTTTTTATAGTTCAAAATATAACCAACTACATAAAGTAGATATGAATTTTACTAGTACTTTTTATTTTTATATTTTTATTATAATTTCTAGTCTAAAAATGCTCTGCGCACTAAAATAAAAAGGAAATTAGTAACTTAAGGCTAATGTTGAGGAACCCAACATATTAAATCACAGCCAACATCAACAAATGTAAATAGTGGTACGATCATGATTCGAATTGTTTTCTAATGTTAAGTGTGATTGAATGTGTCGAAATCCATCAACATCCACTTCGACATCAATGCAAGATGGAGAATCAGAAATAGTATATTCATCAAGATTCAAATATTCTTTTTATTTATGTGGTGATTGAGTGTATTGGAGTTCCTCAACATCCACGTCAACATCAATGTAAGGTGGAGAATCAGATGAGGAAAGAATAACTTCAAATGTTGTTATTGGTGGAATAAATGAACCCATGTGTGAAAAAAAAAGTAATTGAACAAATATTTTTGAGATAATTATAGAAGAGTAATTAGCCTTGAAGGTAAAGATCCTCCTACACACTCACACACAAAGCCAATAGAGGTGAACCGAACAAGTAATTAATTAAGTATTTGACCCTCAAAAAATTTCTGGATCAATCAAGTCAGTTTAAGGTAAAACTTTTTCTTCTTTGAGAACTGGATTACATAGGCGACATCTTTGAAGATGTATCAATTATCAAACTTAAACTTTTTCTTCTTCGGAAACTTGATTACATAGGCGGCTATCTTTAAAGTTGCATTTCAATTATCAAGCTAAAAAATTTTCTTCTTTGAAACTATATTACACATAGAAGCAGTATATTTAAGTTGTGAAATTTAAGTTAAGTTGTAATGGTACAAACCCTTTTGTATGATCATGCATCGGAATATTATATTGGTGTTTTACACATCCTAATGCATATTTCCATAAGATTTCAATCATAATATCTTCTATAATTCAATATATGATCAACTAGAGATAGTTGATATGAATTTTACTAGTACTTTTTGCTTTTATATCTTTTTTATAATTTTTAACCGAAAAATACTTTGTACACTAAAAAAGAAAGAAAAGTATTGACTTTAGGGTAGATGTTGAGGAATCGTACATATTAAATCACGTCCAACATTGACATATATAAATAATGGTAGCATCATGATTTGAATTATTATCTAATGTTGGGTGTGATTGAATATGTCGGAGTCCCTTATCATTCAACTCAGAATCAAAACAAGGTGCAGAATCAGAAATATGGGAACCATCATGATTCAAACAACTTTTTTATACATGGTGTAATTGAGTGTGTCCGAGTTCCTCAACATCCACCTTGATATCTGTGTGAGGGGGAGAATAAGTCAAGAAAGGAATAAATGTAGATGTTATTGTTGTTGGAATAGATGAATCTATGTGTGGAAATAATGATTGCACAAATATTTTGAATAGAATTACACAAAAGTAATTAGTTTTAACAAAAAGGATCCTCTTACACACACACACACACACACACATATATATATAAACAACTGAGGCAAACCAAACAAGCCACCAATTAAAGATTTGACCCTCAATGAATTCAGGATCAATCAAGTCAGTCTAAGGTAAAACTTATTCTTCTTTAGGAATTGGATTACATAGATAGTATCATTGAAGATGCTTCAATTATCAAGCTTAAACTTTTTCTTCTTCAAAACTTGATTACATTGGCAGCTATCTTTGAAGATGTATTCTAATTATCAAGCTAAAACTTTTTCTTCATTGGAAACTATATTACACATATAGTTAGCATCTTTGAAGATGAATTCTAATTATCAAGCTAAAACTTTTTGTTCTTCTTGTGACATTAGTTAGAAATATTATGTTGAAATTCCAAAAATGTTAGAAAAGTGCACATGTGATGCACGCAATCTTTATTAAAAAATCATTGTTATTGACATGTATATTTTTTAAACTAGCAAAATAAAGTAAAAAATTGTGAAATTTTAAGTTAAATCATAATGGTAGAAACCCTTTTGTATGATATAATGCATCGAAATATTATATTGGTGTTTTGTAGATCTTAATGCATCATGATATATTCATCATATATCGATTGTAATGTCTTTTATAATTCAAAATATGACCAATTATAGATAACAAATTTGAATTTTACTAGTGCTTTTTACTTTTATATTTTTTTATAATTTATAATCTAAAAATAAAAATAAAAATTACTGATTTTAAGGCAGATATTGAGAAACACTACATATTAACTCACGTCCAATATCGACAAATATAAATAGTGGTAACATTATGATTCAAAACACTTTTTTTATGTAGGGTGTGATTGAGTGTATCGAAGTTCCTCAACATCCACCTCGACATTAATGTAAGGTGGATAATCAGATGATGAAGGAATAAATATAGATGATGTTGTTGGTAGAATTGATGAATCCATGTGTAGAAATAAAGTGATTGTGCAAATATTTTGGAGAGAATTATATAAGTTTAATTAGCCTTGAAGGCAAGAATCCTCTTATATTATATATATATAGATAAATATATATGGCCAACTAAGGCAAACCAAAGAAGCCACCAATTAAAGATTTGACCCCTAATGAATTTTAGCATCAATCAAGCCAATCTAAACTAGAACTTTCTTCTTCAGGAACTGAATTACATAAGCACTATCTTTGGAGATGTATTTCAATTATCAAGCCAACACTTTTATTTCTTTGGAAACTGGATTATATTTGCAGTATCTTTTAAGATGCATTCCGATTATTATTTTTCTTCTGTTTGGTAAAGGGTTCTTTTATTAGATATCAGATTTCATATTTATCTTTCAGGATCTGTACCAAACTTTTGCTATGTTAGTAAAGTGTTCCCTTTGTCATACCAATTTTGAAGATCAATGAATTAAACTCATTCCAACTAAGATTAAATATTTTCTTAACCTCACTTTATTTCGCCCAAATAAAGAAGAAAAAGACAAAAAATATTAGAATCAGCATTAATCTTTACCATGAGGCATGACCAAGTGTGCAAAGTTCTTGCATGTCGAAGCAAAAATCTAGAAAAGTGCATGTGTGATGCACATGTATAATTATTATCAAACATTATCACTCAAAATTTTTTTAAAATGATATTATAAAATTAAGAAATTGCATGTAATAACTTTGTGACATTGTTTAGGAATATTATATTGAAGTTTTTAAAATATTTGAAAAGTGCATGTGTGATGCATATGTATAATTGTTATCAAACATTATCACTGACAAATTTTTAAAACTAATATTATAAAATTAAAAAATTACATGTAATAGTAGAAACATTTTTGTGACATTGTTTAGAAATATTATTTAATAGTAGAAACCTTTATGTGACATTTTTTAGAAATATTATTTGAAGTTTTAAAAATATTAGAAACGAGCAAGTGCAATGCACGTAATAGTTATTAGAAAATCATTATCATTGACATGTATATTTCTTAAACTAGTAAATAAAGTAAATAGTTGTGAAATTTTATGTTAAATCATAATGGTAGAAACCCTTTTGTATGATAATATGTCAAAATATTACATTGGTATTTTATACATCTTAGTGCATTGGGATATTTCCATCATATGTTGATTATAATTTATTTTATAATTCAAAATATGACCAACTATAGATATTAGATATGGATATTACCAATACTTTTTACTTTTATATATGTTTCTTAATTTCTAATCTAAACATACTTTGCGACTTATAGAGAAAGGAAATTAGTGACTTTGAGGTAGATGTTGTTCTTATTAAATTATGTCCAATATCAGCAAATAGTTTAGATTATGATGGTTTCACAATTTCTTCCATTCATACTAAATGAAAGTCCAGCTCATTTTTTCCTCCTATTGAAGACCTTAAGCAGTAGAAGCCTGCAGTGTACTATTGGATGAGAGTCATTAAAGTTGTTGATGATTATCATCCTCCCAATTCCTGCTCCTATATATGCTAAATTATTCTTTTAACCTTGACAGTCTCATGATATTCCTCCTTCCGAATAAATATGAAAACTCTCACTAGACTATAATTAGGGGAGGCCTCCATTGCTTCCGAAATTACTTTAAAACCTGATTTTCCATTACTAGAAGCTAAAAATTTTATTATGCATGAAAGATTCTTTTTAGTCATTCTTTTTACGAATGCCACTAAAATTTTACAAAATCAAAAGTATAAAAATTGTACCCACTACAGCCGAAATTTTAATGATTCTCAACTAATAGTTCACTAAGTTTTCAATAAGAGGAGGCTTCAATTGAAGATCATCAAAAATAGTGGAGCCATCATAATTCAAACTATTTTCTAATGTTGGATGTGATTGAATATGTCAAAGTTCCTCTACATCAACCTCAACGCCAATGTAATTTGGAGAACTATACATTATTTGATGATAATTATTTGAATATCCATTTACAAATATCCAAATATATGAATCGACTAACCCATAACAAATACATATTTTTAATTAATAGAAGGAACTATATAATTTTATTAAAAAATGAAGCAATCAAACAAATAGCCTAATTTTTAATTAATAATTAACTTTATAATTGATTATTAGCACTAATTAATATTAATAATGATATTTAAGTATATTAATTATAAAGTCAACAAACAGTAATTATATTGATTAACTTCATTCTTCAATTTTTTCTCCATATTACGATAATTTTTTAATTTTTTTTCTTTTTTCTTTTCAATTCTTGAATTATATATATATATATATATTTATATGGATTATGAGATTTTTAATGGAAAATTAAATAATATATTATTTAATGAATATATATTTGAAGCGGATATTTAATGAATACGCATTTACTATATTTGTATCCATTTATAATTGAATATCTACTAATCGAATATGGATAATATCTGCTTTAAACATATATAGATAAATTTTATATAAATAAATATGAATGCGAAAAGTAAATGAATTTTTGAATATTTATTTACAGTCCTAGTTTCATATTGAAACAACAATTGGGGTGCATAAATAGATCATTCCGTAACTTCTCTAGAATCAAAAGTTATGCCTTTATACAATTATGCACTTATATAAGTTCTATCTTATAGTAATACTAGCAAGTGCCTCGTGTGATGCACTGAAATTAATTTTAACATTGAAATAATTTATTATTTTACTTTATGTGATCAGAAAAAAACTGTAATTATTTTTAATACTTAATGTGGCACCCTACTCGGGATAAAACCCAGAAGCCAAAATGCCACTCAATTTAATCCTATAGCATGCAATATCATATCCGATAGGCCCATAATTTTTTTTTCAAAATTCTCCAATAAACCACAATGATCACAACTCACAGCATGCTTTAAACTTAATACCATAATATCATAGTGCTTAATTCACGCTAATAACCCATCAATAATAAAAACTAAAATATCAACATAAGCAACATAGTTCATACATACTAAAAGTCTTACATTCGTCCCATCATATTACACATTGCTAATACCAAAATATAATAACTGGCGAGTTTATATATAAACATCCATTCACCAAATACTAATACAAAACATAAAGTCAAAACCCTCAGTCCAAGCCTCCGATCTCATATCTATCTGAAAGGAAATAAACGGTACGATGGTGAGTCATAAAGATTCAGTGAGGAATAAGGCAAAACAATAGACGACTGTCAAGAGTCAACAATAATAATGAAGTTCAATAGTTCAGAACTATGGAAGCATAATCATATGCTAGAATGACATAAAATGACAACTTCCAACAATTAGCAAATGTTAGATTGGAATGCTGTAACCGTCAGCTCCAATGGCCCAGGATTATCTCGATTGATGTTGTTTGGGAAGTTTCGAGTGTCTCAACCGATTACAGTTCGGAAGGGAATATAGATGACTCAATTAGCCTGGGATATTAGCCCGATCCAGGCTGGGAACTTATTCCAGCCTTACTGCTCCACGAGCAAAGTACTATTAAGAGTACAAACCCAACAGAATATGCATTTCAAGAAAAGAGCAAAATATGCATATCAGAGTATCCTTATGCCTCTATAACAGTACAATCGATCAACAATAACAGTTAAGTGGCATGAGCATGACAGCTCGGCAATAATAGTAGCATAAGCATGACAGCTTGGCGAAACATGGCACAAGCATGATGGCTTGATAATAACAATGGCACAAGCATGACAGCTTGGCAAGGCTCTCGGCCCAAACAATTCTCCTGTATCATTTTCAGTCAAGATTTTCAACTCTCATTTGCCAACAGGGCAAAACAACTGAACAAATTTTCCAACAAAGCGATCTACGATACACTGAACAATCAAGAAACCAATACGATATTTAACAATAACAATTTTCAATTCAACGAGAATAATCTGATAAAACTGTGAAAGTTCATGGCGCCAAAATGGCCAATCAATTGGTGATCAGAACAATTTTTAAGAACACAATCCACTCAGGCATACAATTTCAGTTTCAAATAGAATTTACAAATTCAGAGAACTTCACAGAGTTTGATTAAAAACAGTCATTTTCAAGAAAAATAGATAAAATACCAATCATTTTCAAATCAAGAGAACCACACAAGGTTCGATAATTAAGACAAATATCAAATCAGCGGAACCTAACGGGTTCAATGATAGATACGGAATAAGCTCATACAAGCAAAAACCAATTGGCAGATCCCTCACAGGGGTAACAATAATTAACAGTATACAGTAATCAAATCAATACCAACCCTCACAAGGGTTTATCAAGAAAATCGATAGGTACAAAAGTGCCAGATTGGCGAATCCTCACCTTTGTAATCTTAGAAATGTAGTCAACGACTATTAGTCCGTGGGACCCACTTATTCATCACCTAATCCAAAAGAATAGGTCAAAAGTCAAGATCCTCATTCGATCATATAATCGCATTTATATAAATTAACGACCTGAAATCGATACTTAATTGGCTAAATCGATAGCCTCGATAAAGACATGCTAACAACGCCGATCTTGTTAAAGGAATATATAATTGGACCCTAAATCGTTCAGTTGATCTTGCCACAACATACTAAATCAATAACAATAGTCCAATATCCCTTAAAAAATCCGAAATTTATCTCAAATTTATCACATGATAATACAAATCCGAGCTCACTAAACTTAGAACGGTACATGCATGATCCAAATCTTGGTTCTGTCTCATCACAATGAACCTAAGTACTACTTAGGTTCCAAATCCATAGAATTAGGTTTTCAACACCTAATCCAATTATAAGATTATCATATGGAATACTAAATTTGGGTCCATTAAATATTTAAAATCATACATGTTTAACTTATATCTAATTCTCATATGCAATTATCCTTAGTAACCCAATTATTACTTAGGTCTCAATTTCACCAAATTAGGGTTTAATCGCTTAATTAACTCAATTATTCCAAAGTCATCATATATATAACAAGATCTCGGTCCACTAACTTATATAATGACATGCATGTCCTAGTTTTCCAGATTAAATTGCGCCTATTCTTTATTTATATAATACATCGTAAGGTTTGGAAAGTATATACAAACACATGCATACAATTTAAATCTATTTTTGGTAATTTACCTAATATCTTTTTATGGAAACTTCGAATGCACGATCAGCTTGCGTGCATGTAATCACCGCGAGGAGACAAGCAAACAATTCTGCTGCCGCCGCCGCCACCGCCACCAGCCACAGCTCAATGACGTCCGCCGCCGTGGGAGTTGGTCACCATCACCACTAAAAGATGCTCCTTAGCTCCATGAATCAAACCCCTCAAATAATTTTTGATTTCGACATCATTTGGCTGGTCAATTGGCCGGAAAACTAAAATCCTGCCACCAACGCTGCAACTCGATTTTCTTTCAATTTCTTCGCCGTTGGTGGTCCTTTTTAGATGCTCAAGCTACCGTTGTGATCCTTGAGCTGAGGGTTACAAAACCCACTACTCACAACCAAGGTTCAGTTGTCGGAGATGAGAAATGCATCACTACTATCCGATCGCCTCGTTGGTCGGTTTTGGGAAAAAAATGGTAGTTTTAAGTTCCTTGTGCTGAGAGAAAGATTTTGATGTATAATTTTCCAAGTTTCAACGTCATCGGGGAGAGGTTCGCTGGAGAGGAGATGAGGGTTTGCATTTGAAAATTTGAAGAAGTGTGGGGGGTGGTTTGCTATTTATAGGGAACTTTCTGAAATTATGATTTCCACCCCAAAACTCTTTTTAGCTTGTCAATTTGGTCCTTCTGAAATTTAGCCAACTTTCAATTGACCCCCCAACTATTTTAGTACCTCACAATTGCCCCTTTGATCTTAAATATTCTCAATTTGACCCTCAAAGCTTTCTAATATTGGTAAATCGAGTTTTCTTGAACTGCAAATTGACCCTAAAACTTTCAACCTCCATGTAATTAAGTCCTTTTTATTTATTTTTTGAGCTCTAAAATCCAATCAACCAATATCTTGATTTTCTAAATCCTTATTTTTCAAAATATCGAATTTTAGGGGTGTTACACTCA
This sequence comes from Jacaranda mimosifolia, assembly GCA_018894105.1. NCBI lineage: Eukaryota > Viridiplantae > Streptophyta > Magnoliopsida > Lamiales > Bignoniaceae > Jacaranda > Jacaranda mimosifolia. The sequence continues at coordinate 34,705,211 of CM032119.1, forward strand.
TTCTTCCTTGAAAGAATCTGGTCCTCAAATTCTCATATGAATACTTTTTCGACTGGTAGAAAATAAGTAGATTTGATCAATTGATCTACATTCTCTCTTCATCACATTCTGCCGGAATTACTTCTTCAAGTCTCGATACATCTTCGCGCCGCTCGAATGCAGTGTTTATCTTAACTTGTGTGCCTTATCTACTAGTCTCTCTTCCACTTCTACTAGCGCACATTTTTCTTAAAGAACAGAAGAATACTTTGATTGTCAATATTGAGCTCCGACTCTCTAGAACTTCTAACCCTTCCTTTTGTTTCATCCTCTAAATATGATAAGCTTGGTGTTCATCGCATTTATTCATATAGTTTGGATTGTACTTATCTCCACAATCCCACTTCCTGTGTTAATTTCAACACTGCACTCGTTTTTAGGCTTTCTGATGCTTCTACTTTCGGGAAAATAAGCCATTCTAGCCCTTCGGATTGAGGCACCGGCTACTACATTTGCCTTTCTGAGTGATAGGTGATGGAGAAATCATAGTCTTTTAGAATTTCCATCCATCAGCGCTGTTTTATGTTCAGATCCTCATTCCAGTCAAATGGTTGACTTTCTGAGTTGATTTAGTCAATGTGTTAGCTAATTAGACAAGTTCTTCACAATCTTCGTCGATAGCCAACAAGACACAGAAACTATGAGCTTTTATCATGTTTTTTAGTCTCTTCCAATTGACTACCATCTCTATTTTAGAGGAATCAACGTCTACCCCATATTGGGATATGATATGTCCAAGAAAAGCCACATTCTATTCAAGGTTTGCACTTGCTATATTTTGCATACAACTGATGCTCTCTCTCAGGGTTTCGAGAATTATGTGTAAGTGCCTATGTGATCTTTTCCTGTCTTCAGATGTAGCACCCCAGTCTAACTCCCACTTTGCAGAGATTCCTGTCCCACAAAAGGTGAAATAGTACTTCTACATGGGGTAGGGGTATTGATCTCACTTCTTTTGGGAATATTTTTGTGTATTCTACTTTACTTTCACCTTTTCGACTTTAAACATGGGTCTCGGGGGTTTGTTAATAAGATATACAAAGGATTCTCGCTCGCATTCCCTCAAAATCCATCTGGTCTTTAGCACAGATATAATTGGCATTGGGGGCTGTTATCTATAGAATGTGTTATGGTCTTCGTATCTTATCTCTGAGAGTGAGGCACTTGGGTGTAGCAGTTCACCTTTTCTTGATGATTATATGGCCGATCCCTTTTGAGTATCACATCTTACTCTTGGATAGGCATATATGTGAGATTGGCTGGGTATAATCTATCCCCAATTGTCATCTTGGCAATTTCGATACATAGTGTCTAGACTTTTATTTGACAAGCTTCCACCATCTCAGTAGAATATTAGGGTATAGATACAAGTTCGTACATTCGGTCTCCCGCTAGCTCCTACCATATGTTTACCTTTTTCTGTAGGTATTGGGCTTCTTCTTCCAAGCAATCTTTCAGGAAATATTGATCGTTACCATAACCTAAGCACATATTTTGTTTCTTCTAGCATTCCGATTCCTCGTGGCTAGATGCTCCACAAAATCGACATTATCTTTGGGTCTCCCTTGAGTCAAATGTGTCATCTCACCAGATTAGGGCTTGTTGGGCAGTGCTTCCAACCTAAAGCTTTGGTTGTTTTCTTCCGACACAACTTTGCCCATCAAGGTGCATCTTTACCTTTTAGATCTCTTGCAGCTCTGACTCGAGTTGCAGTATCTTACTTATTGCTCGATTGAAGTTCAACATCTCGCAAGTGGCCAGACCATTCTCAATTTTGGTCACAACCCTTGTACAAATAATTGGGTCTGTCGACCTTCCTCATCTTGTATGTAGGGAGCATATTGTATCAGTCGGCTAAAAGTAGCCTCATATTGACTTACATGCTTTGCCCCCTATACAAAGTCCATAACTCTCTTTCTTCTTACTTAAATCACCACCTCTGGCATCTATTTATTCATGAAGTCTTAGGTGAAATTATCCCAAGTTCGGTAGATTCCTTCAGCCGTCCATCTACAATCGATCATCTTTCACCAACTTCGAATGGACCTCTCCAAAAGGAATGTGGCGAATCGAACCCTCTACTCATTTGAATAACGCAGTAACTCAAAAATATTCTCCAAACTCTCAATCCAATCTTTGGCCTTTCTATCACCAAGGCCTCCCGAGAACTTTAGGGGATTGAGATGAAGGAACCATTCCAACGTCCGATCTTCAGTCGCCTCTTTAACAACTCCTGTTCTACCACCTAGCTGTTGTCCCTATGGCATATATCTCAGTCCCCTTTGATACGTAGGGTCTACTGGCTGACCCATTGAAGGGTTTTGCAAAACCTCTTTTTTCTTGCATGGTTTAAGAGTAAGCAGGTACCTCTCGCCTTGGCGCCTATTAGTTGTTGACCTATCGACCAAGTGGCCTTCCCCTACGACCTACCGGTGCAGGGGTATCTGTGCTTCCATAGGATGCTAGTACACTAGATACTTCTCAAGTATTTAACCCTGGGTCATGAATTGTGAAATAATACCTTGATCCTCAACCCTTTCGAATTTTTGAAACTAACAAAGAGTAAAAGAGCATAAATATAAATTTAACAAGATTCTATAATCTCATTGCAGTGAAAGAAGGAAAATCCGTTGTTAGTATTTGAGGGTAGAATTTATGTATATATACTGGATTAGAGTTATACATTAGTATGTACACGGTTCAAAGTATCAAGATGGCTAAGCTAACTATTTGCCTAATCGAAACCAAAATGATAAAGTAAGTATAGGGCATCACCCCATACATCTAGTAACCCAACCGATACTATGCGACCTAGTGGTCGAAAGTTACTACCACTCAATATACATCTATACAAATGTATCTACGGATACCAAATCATCTAGCTCAATTCCTCCATATTAGTGATAATAGACTCTATATCCGCCATCCAAAAACTTAAGTGGAACCTTAAACCACTGATTTTGCCTTATCCCCTTGAGCCCTTGTGGTTGACCACTTGTTTCTAGGATAATCCTTGAAGAAATATTGATCGATGCCACACCCCTTGTACCTTCCTAGCTTTTTCCAGCAGTTAAATTCCTCGTGATTCAAAGATCTACAAAATCCATAGCCTCTTTTTGGGATCCCAGTATGGACCTTCTATTGTTTCCTACCCGAACCACTTTCCTTACTCACCGCAATTTCCAGTTCTGAAACTTTCCCTCGCTTGCCTTTCTTCTCATAGATAGATACTTAAAGAGGTCCTTGTTCAACATATAAGGCTCTCGCTAAGGCTTCCTCGAAGTTAGATTGCTTGTAAGGCACAAGGATTTATCGTATCTCCGATCTCAACCCCGTAACAAATTTCTCCATCTTATATTCTTCTTTTCTCGATATCTGCGGTGCATACCGAATCAACCTATTGAGTCTTGCTTTATATTGCCACACTATCATATCTCCTTATGTAAGACTCTCAAATTCTTGTTCCTAAGCATCTCTTACTTCTCATGGTATGAATCTATCCATAAATTCCCACACGAAATTATCCCAGGTACAAGGTATCTTTTTATGCTGCCATTGTTAACTTACCGAGGTCCACCATTGTCGTGCAGCTCCTTCCAACAAATAGATGGTAACTATAAGTTTGAAGTTATCTGGGTAACCTGACGTCTAAAAAATATCTTCAATCTTCCTAATCCAAGCTTCTGTTTTCTGGTGATCCGATTCACCTATAAACATTGGGGGGTGGAACTTAAGAAAATGTGCTAAAGTCCTAAGCTCCGGAAGCTCTTCGCTTCTCTATCTGACCTCATTGCTAACATTTCGCATTCATCTATTCTATATCCTCTTCTCTTACTGTTGAATGCACCTATGAGTCTCGTGTCCCTTCTTCAACATTCATTGAACATCTCTATTCTGAGGTATCTTCTTCCAAATTTTCTCGTCCAGGAGAAGGCATTGGGTTTTGTTTTTGGTGACACCATTCAATGGGTTGGAATCTTCTCAACAGTAAATCGCACTTATCTGCAACGATTAAACGAAATATTTTATTAGGCAATATATAGTCGTTGTTAGTTCTTGATGCGCAAGGGTCAGGATATATATATATATATACAGAATAATTCAGTATTCTACAATTCTAACAAAGATTTCGTCATTCTTATCCTCTTCTTTATCCCATTCCTATCTTAAGCAATTCCAAAGTCAAGCTTAACATTCACTAACCAAAAATTTCATATCCAAGGATCATATCCTAGTATACCCCAACCATTCCTTAACTCAAGTATACACATTTAAAGCGTTTCCATAGTCAAGCTTATTTCCTACAGTCCGAGAATCATATTCTACAATAACTCAGTTTTTCTTATCCCGAGAGTTTACATCCCAAATGATTCCCGATTCAAATTTAATCTCTACTAAATCCATCGATTCCAGCCATAAAAATCATTCCCATATTAACCTAGGTCATCGAATTTTGTATGTCCGTTAGCCATCCTATAATACATAACTTTCTTTATCAATATAAAATAAATTAAATTCACCTCAAATCCTTGAATCACACAAAATTTCTCAACATATGCAAAACATCCAAGGGTCATATCCTAGGATCTTGTCCTAGTATAGGTCGGGTTTCCAAACTCAAGCTCTGATACCACACCTGTGGCACCCCACTCGAGATAAAACCCATATGCTGGAATGCCACTCAATTTAATCCTATAGAATGTAATATCATATCCAATAAGCCCATAAAAAAATTTCCAAAATTCTCCAACAAACCACAACGAACACAACTCACAGCATGCTTTATACTTAATACCATAATATCATAGTGCTTAATTCACACTAATAACCCATCAATAATCAAAACTAAGATATCAACATAAGCAACATAGTTCATACATACTAAAAGTCTTATATTCGTCCCAACATATTACACATTGCTAATACCAAAATATAATAAATGATGAGTTTATATATAAACATCCATTCACCAAACACTAATACAAAACATCAAGTCAAAACCCTCAGTCCAAGCTTCCGGTCTCATATCTGTTTGAAAGGAAATAAACGGTACGAGGGTGAGTCATAAAGACTCCGTGAAGAATAAGGTAAAATAATAGATGGCTATTAAGAGTCAACAATAACAATGAAGTTCAATAGTTTAGAACTATGGAAACATAATCATATGCCAGAATGAAATAAAATGAAAATTTCCAAACAATTAGCAAATGCTAGGTCAGAATGCTGTAACTGTCAGCTCAAATGGCCCGGGATCATCTCGATCGATGCTATTTGGGAGGTTTAGAGCATCTCAACCGATCATAGTTCAGGAGGGAATATAGATGGCTCAATTGGCCTGAGATATCAACCCTATCCAGACTGAGAACTCACTCCAGCCTTATTGCTCAACGAGCATGTACAATTAAGTATACAAACCAAACAGAATATGAAGTTCAAGAAAATAGCAAAATATACATATCAGAGTACCCTTATGCCTCTATAACAGTACAATCGATCAACAATAACAATTTAGTGGCACGAGCATAACAGCTCGGCAATAATAGTAGCATAAGCATGATAGCTTGGCGAAACATGGCACAAGCATGATAGCTTGGCAAGGCTCTCGGCCCAAACAATTCTTCTGTATTATTTTCAGTTAAGATTTTCAACTATCATTTGCCAACATGGCAAAACAACTCAACAAATTTGCCAACAAGGCAATCTACGATACACTGAACAATCAAGAAACCAATACGATAAAACTATGAAACTTCATGGCACCAGAATAGTCAATCAGTTTGTGATCAGAACAGTTTTAAAACCACAAGCCACTCGGGCGTACAATTCAGTTTCAGATAGAATTTACAAATCCAAAGAACTTCACAGAGTTCGATTGAAAATAGTCATTTTCACAAAAAATGGATAAAATACCAATCATTTTCAAATCAAGATAACCACACAAGGTACGATAATCAACAATGAAAATCAAGACAGATATCAAATCAGCAGAACCTAACGGGTTTAATGATAGATACGGAATAAGCTCATACAAGCAAGAACTAATTAGCAGATCCCTCACATGGGTAACAATAATTAATAGAATACGGTAATCAAGTAAATACCAACCCTTACAGGGGTTTATCAAGAAAATTCGATAGGTACAAGAGGTGCCAGATTGGCGAATCCTCACCCACATAATCTCAAAAATGTAGTCACCGACTATTAGTCCGCAAGACCCACTTCTTCTCACCTAATCCAAAAGAATAGGTCCAAAGTCAAGATCCTCATTTGAACATATAATCGCATATATACAAATTAACGACCTAAAATCGATACTTAATCGGCTAAATTGATAGCCTCGATAAAGAACTGTTAATAGTGCCGATCTTGTTAAAGGATTATATAATTGGATCCTAAATCGTTCAGTTGATCTTGCCACATCCGAGTCCACTAAATATTAAAATCATACATTCTTGGCTTATATCTAATTCTCATATCCAATTATCCTTAGTAACCCAATTATTACTTAGGTCTCAATTTCACCAAATTAGGGCTTAATTGCTTGATTAACTCAATTATTCCAAAGTCATCACATATATAACAAGATCCTAGTCCACTAACTTATATAATTATACGCATGTCCTAGTTTTCTAGATTAAATCACGTGTATTCTTCATTTATAAAATACATCGTAAGGTTTGGAAAGTATATGCATACACATGCATACAATTTAAATCCATTTTTGGCCATGTAATCACCGCGACGAGACAAGCAAACTATTATATCACCACCGCCCCGTCTCTGTCGGAGTTGGTCACCGTCACCACTAAAAGATGCTCCTCAGCTCTATGAATCAAACCCTTCAAACAATTTTTGATTCCGACATCGTTTGGCCAAAAAATTGAAATCCCGCCACCAACGTCGCCGCTCGATTTTCTTTCAATTTCTTTGTCGTTGGTGGTCCGTTTTGGATGCTCAAGCTACCATTGTGATCCTTGAGCTGAGGGCTACAAAACCCACTATTCACAACCAAGGTTCAGTTGTCGGAGACAAGAAACCCATCACCACCACCAAGGCGGCGACTTCGAGCTCTAATTCCGGCCTCCTTGTTGGTCGATTTTGGGAAAAAATGGTTTTTTTATGTTCCTTGTGCTGAGAGAAAGATTTTGATATATAATTTGCCAAGTTTCAGCATCATCGGGGAGAGGTTCGCTGGAGAGGAGATGAGGGTGGGTTCGCATGTGAAAATTTGGCGAAGTATGGAGGGTGGTTTGCTATTTATAGGGAACTTTTTGAAATTATGATTTCCACCCCAAAACTCTTTTCAGCTTGTCAATTTGGTCCTTCTGAAATTTAGCCAACTTCCAATTAACCCCCAACTATTTAGTGCCTCACAATCGCCCCTTTGATCATAAATATTCTCAACTCTCAAAGCTTTCTGATGTTGGTAAATCAAGTTTTCTTAAACCGCAAATTGACCCCAAAACTTTCAACCTCTATGCAATTAAGTCCTTTTTATTTATTTTTCGAGCCCTAAAATCCAATCGATCAATATCTTGATTTTCTAAATCTTATTTTGCAAAATACCGAATTTTAGGGGTGTTACACTTAAAGAAAGGAAATCTATTGTTAGATAATATAATATGAATATTTTAATTGAAAAATATTAAATCTGAAGATAATTTGTGCTTGAATAAATTGTTAAATATTAAGAATTTCTAATTCTAAATTCATAAATTATACAAAAAAATTTAAAAACTAATAGAAAATAAAAAATAAAATAGAACAGAATAGTTTATTCGATGCATTTTCTAAACTAGATGATATACCTACATACATTTGATATGATAAATGAGCAAACCAATTTTTTCATATTATAAAGCTCAATGTAGAAGTCATAGTTAAAATTTTCAGAACATTTGAGATTTTAAAATATCAACTATTTGTCAACAGAGTAAATATATAATATGTACTTAATTTATCAAAACAACTTATATTAGGATATTATTTGATCAACAATTTAATATGTGATTTGTAACGTACAATATTTTATAAGCTAAAATATTTGTAATATTCAACGTAACTCTAATAAGTAAAATTTATTTTTATTTGTAGAGTTATTTTATTATCTTTAAAATTATCAAATATAATGTAAATAATTAAAAAATATTAAGTAAAATTTAATATCAATTTAAAATATAATATCAATCTTATATGAATTTCTCTTATAAGTGTAAATTGTATATATAATTTAAGATAATACATGGTTCCAAGCTAACTTTTTCGATCTCATAATATTTAATCAAAATATTACTATTTGCATATTCCTAAAACATTACTTTATGAATTATTTTATTGAGATGAAAAAATATAAGACTGTGTAATTCAATATACTAAAAATATGAAAACTCATATCATTTGCTATTTATGTAGCCATTTATCAAAATTTTAAAAAAAATTAACTACATTAAAAATATATGTTCACTGCAAAAAAAATTGCTTCAATAATTTAGAATGAGTTTCCTCTCTTATGTTGTTAAAAAATTATAAAATGATTTTAGTTGAAAATTTTGGTAATATAAACATAAAATTGTGAGTTCATGCATGTTGTAGGAAGTAGCTTTTGATATTTAAAATAAAATATAAATTCAAATTACATTGTCTGTTATATTCTATTACGTATAGTTTTATTTAGAATATGTTACTAATCTAAAAAAAGATCATCATAAAAATAGTGTAATTTTAAAAAATTAATGAATTGAGGAATTACATAACAATTAATTTATTATTTCTCAAATTTTAAATTTTTACTAAGAAAGTGATTATTTGATAACATGAGTAGGTATCTATTATTTTTATAAAAAATAGATAAATTGTATTAAGTATGTCCTAATATTAAGAGATAATAGTTATTGTTTTTACATTTTTTTTAAACTTTGACAATATACTTAATATAAATTATTTAAGAGTAGTATATTTTGAAGTTCTAAATCATTGAGAAAATAATTATTTAATAAGATATAAAAATAATTTATTCCATCAAATAACTGAATAATCTTTATCTATTAATTTTTTGATTAAAAATAATTAAATAGTGCATTACTTCAGTCGAATATAAAGTTATTATATCCATATAGATACAAAAAGAATTTATTAAATGTGAAAAGTTAATTATTAATTTGAAATAACTTAGTTATCAGCCACTTTAGTTGTAAAATATTTTAGATAAAAATGTATAATTTGTGAAATATTTTAGATAAAAATATATAATTAAATTAAAAATAAAAATATTAAGCTCTTTAAATTAAAAAAACTAAGCTTAGCATTTTTTAAACATTATATTTATTAGGCAATCTCAATGTGTTTACGCCGCATATTCATTTTTTATCATATTAAAAACCATGATTTTTTTTTCAATAGTTGGATTATCAAAGTAAGTATAAATTGTTAAAAACTCACTTCCTCATATAAAAACATCTGCTTAGCCATATAAAAGAGTATTTATTTAGTAATGAAATTTGAGTTTTTAACCGTACATACATAGTTCATATAAGTAAGTTACATGTTCTGTTTATTTGTTGGAAGAGAAATAAAGTTATTATTTATTAGAAAAAACATTAAATAAATAAAGATTCAATCAATTATTGAAATAAATTTACCAAAGTATGTGATGTTATATATTAACATAAATTTATTTATGTACACATTAGAAAGGAGAAATCACGTAGTACTAATAAATTTAATTATTTTCTTATAAAAAAATATAGAGAGTATTTCTTCATTCATTTGATGAAAAAATAGAATAACTTCAATTACTTAATAAAATAATACAATATCTCAAAAAATGTATATTATTCAAATCTGAAGTACATATAAATTAATTTCTTATCTAGGTAATTGAAATAAAAAAGTACTGCATGCTAACATTTTTAAATAATATAAAATTTGCAATTCTAAATTGATCATAAGAACCTTAATCTTAAGTAAATATTGAGGACATAATAAAGCAATAATACTAATAAAATATTTGAATAGATTGAAGGAATATCTAATTAAGTTCCAATGAAAAAAAATACAAAAATAATATAAAGATGTATTATGAAAAATATTGAAAATTTATATACAAAATAAACTTTACATTAAAGAAAAAAGGAACACCATCACATGATGTTAATTAGAGAAAGAAGTTTTACAAATAAATAACAAAACAAAATAAAAGTATAGAATGGTAGCACAAATAATATATAAATAGAACAAAAAAAAAACAATAATTGTCAAATAAGAAAATTTACGTAAGACATAAATGAAAGATTGACATGTTAATCTTGTGATAAATTAATATTATAAGATGGAATTTTGTTATAAAAATACTCAATATGATGCTTATAAAGTATATTTAAAATTTTAAATTTATAAAGATATGATAGAATATCTTAAGATTAACTACGAGATAAAAATCTATACTATGATTTTGGATAAATACAACATGAGTTTTAATTATAACATATAAGTTAATTGTAATAAAGTAAAATATAAAAAAATAACAATCGATGAGAAACTTTTAATTGAATCAAAAAGGTCAAAATTTTAAGAATTCAACACTTGATCAAAATTGTGTAATTAGATAAATATAAAATTGTGTTATATATAATAGTACATATAGAAGTAATTTTATAGCTTGATTTTGTCGAGGTAGCAATAACTTCTATTATCATTCACAGAAATTTTAAGAATTGTTTTGCCCTCTAAACCTCCCACTCCAAATTCCAGATTTGATATTCTCACAAAAACATAAATTTAACTGAAGACCTTGGCATGTTTGGTTGTATTTTGCCAAACCAAATCCATAAATTATGGCCAAACATACACTTAATTTTAGCTTCAAAATGAACCAAGCAAAAACCCCAAAATGCCTTCTATTTTTTTTTTCAAAAACTACCACTCATTACACACATATATGTATTATACTTTGTTATTATCCATAAAATAAAAAATATACTCAATTTTATTTCTATCCCAAACACCCAATAAAAAGACATAAATTTGATCATTACAATAAAAAATGTTTCCCCCAAAATATAAACCAACACACCAAAATTTTCCAAAATATTTTTTCCTCAAACAAAAATTTTCACTTGCCCAAAATTTTTTCTCAATTTCACTCCCAAAATTCATTTTTCCAGAATATAACCAAACACTCCCTTTGCTTTCGTATGTGATGGTCAGCGCTCAGGCCTCAGCTCATAATATATTCTGTAGTTAGATCCTGCTCAACAAATAGCCAACGCTACATTCTTGCCTAATATTACCATTATATTTGAGGATTCACTAAACGGAGGACCCAAAAAATGCATTCTTTTAATTTGCATTCTCTTGTATCACCCTCTTGTGCAAATATTCACAATCCCAATTCACACATTGGTGAACCTAAAATCAACCATTCATCCCTGCACTATTCTTTCCCACATGAAAAAACTTTCTCAGATACACTTCTTTCACTAGGTACATGCACTGAAAACGAAGACCCAATACTGGGTTCTTGTTTTCACGCCCTAATAGTCAAGTCAGGAATTGAAAGTGATGTGTTCATCGGCAACTCTCTTTTGAACATGTATTCAAAATGTGACCAATTAAAGGACGCGGAAACTCTGTTTGATCATATGCCTCACAGAACCATTGTCTCCTGGACTTCTATGATGTCGGGTTATCACCATAACGGACTCGCAGAGGAAACGATATTACTGTTTTCAAGAATGCTGGAGTCTCTGCAGCCTAACGAGTTCACTCTGTCAGTGGTTTTGCAGGCATGTGCATTGAAAGGTGATGAAAAATTGGTTCAAGTCATTCATTGTTTTGCAGTTAAAAGTGGGTTTATATTGGATGGCTTCTTGGAGAATTCTTTAATAGATGCGTATGCTAAGTCAGGAATGTTGATAGCTGCAGAGAAACTTCTGCAGAGGTTATATAGCAGAGATGTCGTTTCTTGGACTTCGGTTATTTCTAGTAGTGTATCTCATGGCAATGCTAAGAGAGCGCTAGCATCTTTTTGTGGCATGCAAGAAGATGGGGTCTTTCCGAATGATGTAACAATGTTAACTCTCTTACAGGCTTGCTCAGAAATTAATAGTTACAAGATTATGCAGTGGATTCATGGTTTGATCTTAAAAGGGAATTGGTGTATGAATGGTCTAGTGTTGAATTCATTGATAGAGATGTACTCTACTAATGGGTACTTCATTGATAGTTTAACTATCTTTCGCCGTTTCTGCTTTAACAATGAAGGTTTGTATTCCAGTGCAGAAACTATGGCAAACCTTCTGCAGGCATGTGGAAATTTCGGATCATTAAAGCTAGGGGAAGAGATTCATGGATACTTAATCAAACATGGGTTTCTCCCTTGCACTATTGTTGAAAATTCACTTATAAATATGTATGGAAGAAACAGAGATGAAGATTCTGCATTGCGCCTGTTTAGAACGATGGCCAAGAGAGACATAATCTCTTGGAATACCATTATTAGTTGCTTTGTCAAGAACGATCAGCCAGTTGGCGCATTGAGACTGCTTGGTGAAATTCATAGAGTAGGTTGGCAAAATAATATTTCTTCAGATTTTGTCACATTACTTACATCTCTTGAAGCTTGTTCTGACCTGGCACTGCTTCTGCATGGCCAGGCCATTCATGGTTACTTAACAAGAACGGGATTGTTTGGTGATGTTTTTGTCCAAAATGCTCTGATAGATATGTATGCAAAGTCAGGAAGGTTGGATTTTGCTGACAATATCTTTAAGGAAATGCATAAAAGGGATATTGGGTCTTGGAATTCGATTATTGCAGCATATGGGATTAATGGAAAAGGGACCTCTGCTTTAAAGGCTTTTGCTGAACTTGAAAGAGCAGGGACCCCAAAACCAAATGCAATTACATTCATCAATGTTCTTTCAGCATGTGATCATGCTGGATTGGTAGAAGAAGGTCTTGAGATTTTTAATTCAATGGAGATAGAATATGGTGTGAATCCAAGAATGGAACACTTTGCTTGCATGCTAGATTTGTTGGGACGAGCAGGGAGAGTCGAAGAAGCAGAAGCTTTCATTTACAAGATGCCAATCCGGCCTGGCCCTGATGTGTGGGGGGCTTTGTTGGGTGCATGTGTGCTCATTGGCAACGTGACGATAGCTGAGAAGGCAGCAAAAGAGCTTGCAGTTTTGGAACCAGATAGTAACATTTGGAGAGTTACCTTGTCCAATGCATATGCTGCTGCTGGGAAATGGCATAAAGTGGCAGAGATGAGGGCAGAATTGAGAGGATCAAAGCAGTTGAGAAAGGAAGGAGGATGGAGCAGTGTCAATGTTGAAGGGCGCGAGTTCAGTTTCATGGCAGGAGACACAAAGCATCTTGACAGTGTAATAATCTATGAAATCATCAGTAGGTTGCAAAATCATATGAAAGATGCACTTAAATTAGCAGTAGAGTTGTCTTAATTTAGTTGAAGTGCTCGTTAATGACTTGTCCATTGAAGTGTTAGTGGCAGATATTTAAAGAAACAAAGACTATTTTGTTCTCCAGTGTATCTATATGTCCAAGGCAGAAGGTTATGTGATATGTATTCCAGCTGCAAATAGTGAAGTTCGTTTTATATGTGCACTATGAGATTCCATATTTCCAAACTCCTACTTTATTGTATTTTCCTCAATTTTTGGAGTTCCAATCCGACCTCAAAATGGTTTGGTGCTTTAATTAATAAATCAAGAACTCATATTTTGTTATCGTATCGTAGGGAAAAAGAATTAAAAAGAAAATTATTGAACATGTCATTTGTTTTGACCACTTTAACATATTTGTTAGTTGTAATCTTAATTCAATTTTTCCAAAGTGTATTCTTCAAGAAACTCAATTTAAATTATTCTGATTTATTCTTTTCAATCTACTCTTTTTGATTTGGCAGAAATAATATAAAGATAATTTCTATTTGATATACTATTTGGACCAATATTTTACTATGAAGAGACAACTACTTTTTTATGTAGATTATGTATTAATTTGGTAAAATTGAAAAATTGGTCCCGTACCTATAGCCTTTTGGCAATTTGAGACTTTACTTTTTCAAGCTGCAAAATTGATATAACAACTTCTAAAATTTGGCAATTTAAGGATAAATTGAGCCCGAATTACAATTGCAATTGGCCCACATCTACGTGGCAGCTGATTTGACGTCACATAATGCCCTGTCAATTAGAACATCTTTCTCTCTCCTACGTGGCATATGACATGGCAAAACCTCTTGCCACATCAGCACAATTATTACACAACTTTAAAAAAGTGAAAATAAATATAAAAGAATAAATTTTTATATAAAAACAAAAAACAAATACAGAAAAAATAAAAAATAAAAAAAATGAAAAGACAACTTGAAAAATATTTATATATTTATATATATACATATAAATCTATTATTTATTAATTAATTAAAATAAAATTAGTTAATCAATTAATTTAGTTGAATTTATTTATTAACTAAAAAAATAAAAATCTATGATCTATGTTCTTAACTAAATAATTTAAATTACTTAATAATAGTAAAATTATAATATAAATTTGAATAATTTTATTTATTAATTTAATCCCCCCCCCCCTCCAAAAAAAAAAAAACCACCCAATTCCAACACCCCTCTCCTCCAAAATAAATAAATAAATAATAATAATAATAAATTAATAATATAATTTATTACTTTGAATTTATAAAAAATTATTTTACACAAATTTATTACCTTAATTTTTTCTAAAAATTTAATTTATTACTTTATTCTATATAATCTTAATAATTTTGGATTATATATATAATAATTTTACAATAATAAACATATCTAAAATAATTTTATTAAAATTAGTTGAATATATTTGTTAATTAAAATAGAATAAATTAACGAAGAAAATTTAAAAACCTCTTAACTATATAATTTATATATACTAAATATTACTAAAAATACAACTTAAATTTAAATTTAAATAACAATATTTTTTTTAAAAAATACCCCACACCCCATTCCTTCCCCTCAACCCCCCCCCCCCCCGGCTTCCCAACCCACCCTGCGAAACACCCCCCAAAATGGCGCTGGCCATCCTGCGGCCGCCATACCCAGGCAGCCGCATGGCCAGCGGCCCGCAAGGGTTGGGAGGTCGCGGCCAACAGCGCTGCCATGGCAACCAGGGCCCTAGGGAAAGGGGGGAGGTGGGAGGGGGGGGGGGGAGAGGGGAAGAGGAATATACATACATACATACATATATATTATTTTAAATATATTTAAAATATAAGGGGTGGGTGTATATTTATGTTTTTATGTTTAAATTTATTTTTTGTATTTTTTTATTTTTCAAATTATATGTATTTTTGTTTGTGTTAGTCCTTTTTTATTGTTTTATATATAAATTTATTTTTTTTATTTTTTTGGCATTTTTAATTTTATTTTTTTGTTGACATGGCAATGCCATGTAGGAAAGATAGTATACATTTGATGACATGGTGGCAAATCAGTTATCACATAGATGCGGGCCGATAATTCGAAATCAATTTGTTTTCAAATTGTCAAATTTCAGAAGCTGTTGTACTTATCTTGCAGTCCGAAAAATTAAAGTCTCAAATTGCCAGAAGGCCATAGGTACAGGATCAATTTTGTCATTTTACCTATTAATTTATTATAACTATAGAATACTCTCCCTTCTTGAATTAACATCATACATACATCTCACTTGATTTTTAAATTTAACAAATTTCTGATTTTATTGCACAATTAAAATAATGTAAAGCAATTGGAATATAACAGCAAAACTTGAAGGCTCCATGTAATGTAGTAACTATGGGGAAAACACTTTTAGATCGATTGAGTGATGTGAGAAATATTATAGGCAAGTACTCAAAAGTCATGTTTAGATCATAAATATTAGTAAATTAATTATTAAAAATAGTTTTCGGATGTTATAACGGTCGGCTCAGCTTTGTGTTATATTTTCTAAATAATTCTTTTTTCTTGTCTAAATTAATATCCAAAATATCCTCAAAGTTTTGTTAATTAGGAAAAAAATTGAAACCATAAAATCTATGATCTATGTTCTTAACTAAATAATTTAAATTACTTAATAATAGTAAAATTATAATATAAATTTGAATAATTTTATTTATTAATTTAATCCCCCCCCCCTCCAAAAAAAAAAAAACCACCCAATTCCAACACCCCTCTCCTCCAAAATAAATAAATAAATAATAATAATAATAAATTAATAATATAATTTATTACTTTGAATTTATAAAAAATTATTTTACACAAATTTATTACCTTAATTTTTTCTAAAAATTTAATTTATTACTTTATTCTATATAATCTTAATAATTTTGGATTATATATATAATAATTTTACAATAATAAACATATCTAAAATAATTTTATTAAAATTAGTTGAATATATTTATTAATTAAAATAGAATAAATTAACGAAGAAAATTTAAAAACCTCTTAACTATATAATTTATATATACTAAATATTACTAAAAATACAACTTAAATTTAAATTTAAATAACAATATTTTTTTTAAAAAATACCCCACACCCCATTCCTTCCCCTCAACCCCCCCCCCCCCGGCTTCCCAACCCACCCTGCGAAACACCCCCCAAAATGGCGCTGGCCATCCTGCGGCCGCCATACCCAGGCAGCCGCATGGCCAGCGGCCCGCAAGGGTTGGGAGGTCGCGGCCAACAGCGCTGCCATGGCAACCAGGGCCCTAGGGAAAGGGGGGAGGTGGGAGGGGGGGGGGGAGAGGGGAAGAGGAATATACATACATACATACATATATATTATTTTAAATATATTTAAAATATAAGGGGTGGGTGTATATTTATGTTTTTATGTTTAAATTTATTTTTTGTATTTTTTTATTTTTCAAATTATATGTATTTTTGTTTGTGTTAGTCCTTTTTTATTGTTTTATATATAAATTTATTTTTTTTATTTTTTTGGCATTTTTAATTTTATTTTTTTGTTGACATGGCAATGCCATGTAGGAAAGATAGTATACATTTGATGACATGGTGGCAAATCAGTTATCACATAGATGCGGGCCGATAATTCGAAATCAATTTGTTTTCAAATTGTCAAATTTCAGAAGCTGTTGTACTTATCTTGCAGTCCGAAAAATTAAAGTCTCAAATTGCCAGAAGGCCATAGGTACAGGATCAATTTTGCCATTTTACCTATTAATTTATTATAACTATAGAATACTCTCCCTTCTTGAATTAACATCATACATACATCTCACTTGATTTTTAAATTTAACAAATTTCTGATTTTATTGCACAATTAAAATAATGTAAAGCAATTGGAATATAACAGCAAAACTTGAAGGCTCCATGTAATGTAGTAACTATGGGGAAAACACTTTTAGATCGATTGAGTGATGTGAGAAATATTATAGGCAAGTACTCAAAAGTCATGTTTAGATCATAAATATTAGTAAATTAATTATTAAAAATAGTTTTCGGATGTTATAACGGTCGGCTCAGCTTTGTGTTATATTTTCTAAATAATTCTTTTTTCTTGTCTAAATTAATATCCAAAATATCCTCAAAGTTTTGTTAATTAGGAAAAAAATTGAAACCATAAAATAAAAAAGAAAATATACTCGTGTGCATGCATATATATTTAATTACATATCAGAAGAATATATTTGGCAGTAATTTTACTGAGTGTATCTGCTTTGACTTTTTAATGGAAAGAAGGCACATTTTAATTTGGCATCACTCATAAAATCATATAATTTTTCAAAATAAATATCATTTATTGTAGTCAAATTTTAAGTTCATAAAGCATAAACCAATACATTAATTTATATATCAAATATTAACGTATGAAACTATTATAGAAAGAGATCAATACCTGATTTCAGAATGTTCTGGATCTTACATTTGGACAAAAAATCTTGTTATCCAGTTGTCAAGGCATGGATGCCCAATATTATGATTCTTACTTAAGCTTCTATGCTGTAAATATGTGAAAAAGCAGTAAAAATGTAATTAACTAACACCAAACTAGACACAATTGTAAAGAAGCAAAAAATTGAGCATTAATTTTAACATAATCCTTTATTTCTTGTCAAAGTCACCTTTACATGAATCAAGAAAATCAGAAACAAACAGTCACATTTTCTCAGTCCAAATACCTCTCACTTCACCATCTGAAAAGTATATAATAAAAGTTAAATCCGCCCAAAAATTCCAAAAAACATAATAAAACAGATATAAATAGAAGAAAGCACACACGCATGCATGGCAGGATTAAATTTGGGATTGAATATAATACTGTTAATGTACTTGTCAGTTATAGAGATGAAGGAAAAGAAGACAGCACACTTCCCATATTTGATGAAGTTGGGATTATTTCATCCCCACCAAGTTGTCCTTCTGCTTGATCCCAAAAGAAATAGCTACTAGGACACTGTTGTGTATCAACCCATTCATTAATCTCACTTCTCTGCAGGCAATCAAGGGCTGCCATTTGCCCTCCTCCCACATTTATCCCACAGTTTTGCGCTTCCATAGGAACCATTATATTCTCCATGTTATCCATCAATGGTGTCAAACAGGGTGAATTAATAGGAGGAGGGCCCGTGTATTGGATCATTTCTGCTGGCTGGACTTGATCTTGGTGCTGGTTTAGTTGCCATGTTTCTGTATTGAGACCGGCCGTTTCTTGGAAAATCTGATCTATTCGAGCACTATTATGGGCGCTGGTGCCTTCCAATATCGTCGAGCCAATGTCAAATATGAAAGAAGAACATGGTAAAGGGAATAGGGTATCTTGAACCTGTGACTTAGTAGCCAAATCTTGATTCAAGAAGTCTAGCTGCTGGTTTTGTGTGTATGGAAATTGGGAAGTTTGCTCAGACTTGGGCATAGTCTTTGTTGAAGTTGTGGAGGGCTTTCTTATCTTCTTTTTGATCCATGAATTCCAGTAGTTTTTGATCTCGTTGTCTGTTCTCCCAGGCAAATGGCTTGCTATATGAGCCCATCTACAAGTTCCTTAAGTACTTTAGTATAAACATTTTCTTGATCCAGTATAGTTTAGTTGAATCTTAAACTTTGAAGCTTAATTAACTTATGTGACAAGTGACTTGAAACAAACAGTATAATAATTCATACTTAGTGTAAGTGGGTTGATATGTTTTTCAAGTGAAAACATTCTACTAAACAAACTACTGACATTGGCTTCTTAACAACTTCCAAAATGCCAGTGA
Source organism: Jacaranda mimosifolia (assembly GCA_018894105.1). Lineage (NCBI taxonomy): Eukaryota > Viridiplantae > Streptophyta > Magnoliopsida > Lamiales > Bignoniaceae > Jacaranda > Jacaranda mimosifolia. The sequence goes on from CM032119.1 coordinate 34,724,514, forward strand.
TAGCTACTAACTTGTACTTTGTGATAGTAAAATATATATGTACACATGCATAAATACATATAATATTGGATTTTATATGTCTAGAGTAAACTGAGTTAGCTGATAGTATACTTTGGATGGAAGCTGCATTTATCAATTATCACTATCAGAGGAAAAAAAAAAAAAAGGTTGAGCTTATTCCCGATACTCTGAAAGCCCTAGGAGCTCTTGTCACCTAGTTGATTTTTAAACAGAAGTTATTATGTTATTGCAGTAACTTGTGTTTATATATAACTTCTTCAGTTGCACTAGAGTTCATAGAAACTGGATGAGGAAGGGGGGAAAAAAGAAGAAGAAGAAGAAGAAGAAGAAGAAGAAGAAGAAGGCTTATCATAAAAACCTGTTCCCAACAGCCCCATGAAGGCTGATAATCAGCTTTTCCTCTTCCGGCGTAAACCTTCCCCTTCTAATATCAGGTCTCAAGTAGTTTATCCATCTCAACCGACAACTCTTGCCACATCTTTGAAGGCCTAAACAAGTATATTAATGGTCACTAAGAAAACTCAATATTTCACACGTATGTCAAACTTGCGGATATATTTTCTTTATACAAAAATCCGGAAAATTATGAAAATTTGCAAGAAGGAAGTTGACGAAAACCTGCTTTCTCAGGGACTTCACTCCAGCAGCCATAGCCATGGGTGGTGATGTATCTGATTAGCTTTTCGTCCTCCTCAGGTGACCAGAGGCCCCTCTTCACCTTCTGCTGGTTGCAGCAAGAGTGGTGCCCCATCTTCTTTGTCCTTTTAACTTAATTTAATTATAAGTCTCTCTTCTGAAACTGTTTTCCTGTGATTAATTAGTAATTACAGGGAAATCAAGAAAATTCTGAGTGCTTCTGGCTATAAATATGTTGGGCGTTTTTTTGGCATCCGACAGTAGCCCTCCAAATGGACCCTAAGATTGGTCCCATAAGTGTTCCCATCTAACACTGAAATGACGTTTTATCAAACGTCTGTAGTATTACGAGTCTTTCGCCGTGTCTACGTAGACATGTATTATGTAACAAACTCCACGAAGGCCAGCCCGCGCTGCCGGTTGGTTCGTAGACTCTCTGCAGCCTCTTTCCACCCCATCTCTATTACCTTTCACATTCGGCCCAGGGCGTGCATTTGAAGTCACACACATTTGTAACTTAAGGTATTGTTTTAATTCTGTCTTAGGCCGTGTACCTCGACAAAACAAATTTTTTAGTATAAATAACAAGATCTTTCTTTTGTCCCTTCCAGGCAGGTGCTATGCTGTATTTTTTGTTGGATTGTAGTGGATGACTCAAGCTGTGTACTTGGTGCATTATTTTTGCAGCGACCACCGTTTGAGAGTCGTAAACGACAAATAAATAATTCGTTAATAATATATTCAAGATAATTATGTATTATAAAATATTATCTCAATTCATCCTAGTTTATCAAATCCGGGGTGGGTAAAGATTTTGAAGGATGAAGTAGATATGAGCAATTCCAATAAGCCAACAATGGATTGAGATGGCTTCACCCTCGTCTAGTCGGTAGGATGCCAAATTGCAACAGTGATCAGAGAGCTCACTCTTATATTCTGTATTAATAAACTTTTCAGATATCTCCTAAAAGACCCTTAGAAGGCCCCATAGGGGGCTTTAAAGCCAGTGTGGAAGTCTATAAAATATATATTTTTGTTATTTCATACTTTATGGTGAGATTTATGTTATTAGGTCAAAGGCCAATCGACAAGAAAGTCTATAAAACAAAGATCATAACTCTTTACTCATTAACTCATAGATTACTTATAAGCTGCTCCATCCTTCTTTGAAGACCTTTTGCTCTCTTCAGCAATGCATGATAATATTTGGTATTATTTTACGCTAAGTCGATGGGCATGATAATGCTTACACTTAGATTTTTTCTTTCTCCATCTACATTTTGATGTGCTTTTTCAAAATAAAAATCCTCGTCAATATATGGCAACAAACAATAATTCAACACAACTAGACATTCTCATGTGATGATAAATTAATTTAGTCATTGTTAGTATGATTTGCCCACAATGGGAGTCTAGGAGCATTTAGTGTGTGTGTGTATAATAATAATAATAATAATAATAATAATAATAATAATAATAATAATATCTAATTGTATTCTACATTAAAAGTCGATGGACATTTTTCCTCACTTATTTTTTGATGGATTTTTTTAGAACAAAATTTCATATCAATACTGGTGGAACAGTTCCAGATTTAAGATAGAGTTGCCCGCCATGAGCATAATTTTAATTGGTGTTGCTCCTGTACGTGAAGTAGACAATACACTGAATGTGTCAGTAACAAACCTTGGAGGATTATTTGTGCATGTTTTGCTTAATAAGGAAGAATTAATTCATATAAGATTAATAATGCCTAGGGAGAAATTCAGTATATTATTAGCTGGTCTATCTGGCGCCATTCGCATTGCAGTCAATTGTTACAACTCCAATATTCCTTATCAAGCAAAGATAGGTATTGAAATTGGATGATGAAAATATTTTTTTGGTCATGATGTAAGTTAGTTTATCTTTAATTTTCACATTTGATTTATCCGTTTTTGTAATTTTAACCTATTATCTACTAATTCAGTTGCAGTTTTCAGTTTAATTTAATAGAAAATTTAAAATTTGGGTGGAAAATTCAAAAATTTGAGGATTTTTATAGTGGTAAATTTCATATCACCCTCGTGTTTTATGTATTAATGTATGGGTTTTTCTTTTTTCTTTCTTTCTTTCTTTCTTTTTTTTTTTTTTGGGTAACTTTGGTAAAGTATTGAAGTTTATGTCAGGTTAAATTTAAATTTTATGACCCATTTTGAATTTCTAGCCAAATTATTTAAAATTCAAGGGATCAATAGAAGATTGTCTAAATTTGTGAACATATAAACTATATATAAAGTAGTGACCCTCTTTTGATATGTTGTCAAGTAATCTTTTAAAATGTCTTTATCATTATATCTTGTAATTCTTATGTTAATAATCATTGCTTGATTGATAGCATCCTAAAAAATCTAAATAAATACACCAAAAATATTAAAAACTATAACTACATATAAAAAGTAGATAAAATTTTATTTATTTTAAATTATAAAAATTGTAATACACACACTAAATATACCAAAATTACTAATATATATAAAGGACGAAACTTGAAAATAGTCTAACCTTAATAAGTAGGTGTATCCTTTATAGTACCATCCACTTCAAGATTATTTATCATTAACAGAACCCTAACCCAAGTCAGCATCAGTAAAAAGTCTTAATTCAGTAGGAAGCTACGATTATCGAGTTCATGAAGTGAGCCATTACGAAGAGCAAATGTTTTAAGAGAAAACAATATTCTGTTCAGTATAAGTTTCCTTGATCAAATAATGTTGTTATTGATCCCACCTGAGCAATCTTACCTAACCTTTGGTTGCTAATAGACAAATTAAATAAACGGGCAGTGGAACTGTTTTCTCATAAATTACCACAAATTCTCAACTCCTTCATCATTACCATCATGAAATTTAATAAAAACCGTACTCAATTAAAAATAATAAACTTCACTTCTTACATTATCGTCAACTTCATACCAATTAATTAAGGATTTCCTAGGGTACCGCTTCATGAGCATTATGCTAAAGTACTAGTCCTAAAACACTTCGAGAGATTTTACAAGAGTTGGAGTTTTTAAATTTTATATTTTCTATTTAGAAAAAATGATCAACAAATACTTTTCCACTTACTTCTACTTGTATGGGGCAGCTTAAACATTTTTGTGTTATGTTTGACAATTTTGTCATTACTAATTTTTTTAGAACCCCATTTTAAGAATAATTTTAATATTTTTTCACATAAGATCAAAAATACATTACTTTTTACCATGCAAAATATTCCTATCCCACTTTTTTTATTACTTTTCTAATCAATTTCCAAACATTTCCAACTTCTATTACTATTCAATTTTTCCACAATCTTTATAATCAATCACTTATAAAAAGCATAAACCATGCAAGCACCCCATGAATGCTATTTCTACAAATTTCAAAATGTCATCTAATATATTGTCTATCTCTAATTAGATTACATCCAATTAAGAAAATGCGATTTCTATGAAACAAAACAAAAAACAAACATGTGATTTAATAATCTTGGAACTAATTATGTGTGATCACGACCTATTGTCGGCAGTGTAAAACAATGTTGCAAAAAAGCAATTGAAACTTGTAGTGCAATGCAACTTAACTTATAAGTTTAATCAGGATTTTGAACAGATGCATGTATTCTTCTGGAATACAAAATCAAAACAAACATGTTTTACATGCCTCAATACGTAGACGAATATACATCAATATTATATATATATATACATACATATATATATGAGAGAGAGAGAGAGAGAGAGAGAGAGAGAGAGAGAGAGAGAGAGAGAAAAGGGGAGGGAGAAATTAAGAGGTATATATCGACAAGGACGATGAAAATGATCCTAAATTGATGCTAATCATCCACCATACTGATTTGAAAATGTGTGACTTTTGCTTGGATGGAGCAGAAGCTGAATTTGGAAGTAAAATGCAAATCATTCTAAAAAGGACGCAATGAGAGGGGAGATGAAAAGGAGAAAAATGATTAATCTTAGCTTTAAGGGGGGGCAATGGAATAAGATTATGGCCTACCTCACATATTAAGAAAGTAATTAGATAGATCAATCGAACAGACATTGGGACTTGGCCCCTTAAGGAATGTGGTTGGTTAAGTTAGTAATTCATGGATAGAAGGTCTCCACCATAAACCCCTTTTGATTTAATTATGTTCTTTCTAAATATGTCCTTTTACTGCAATTTAAATTATCGATTTCAATTTGATACTGCACGGAAATGAAGTGAAAGTCCATTATGATCGATAGATAGCATAATGAATGTTGTTTCTTTTCATTTGAAACATTACTATAAAAAATTAAGGCATCAATTATAACCAATCTGTAGCTGATATTAAATATTCTATGAAATTGTTTTAGCCAAATTCTAAGCTGATGTTCTTATAGCTAACCCTTACTACGATCAATTCGTACTTAATGATCATTCCTTTTTATAAATATATTAATTTTTATACAGATAATGCATAAGTAATCTGTTATGCTTCAAACGATAATGCTATGAGTTAATAATTCATAATTTTTGTTGATTATAATTAAAAAAAATTATATTTGTTACAAAAATTCATAGCTATAATTTGTAGCTATAGCTTCGAAACTAATATTGTAGTAATTTTTTCATAGCAGATGCTTAGCTTTTGGATAGTGCGCGTGCAAAGAGATCTCTACTTCTTGAAAGTTCATGATTCTTTTATAAATGATTTCTTGTGTTCAAGTTTTTTTTTTGAAACTTGGTATTTATAAATTTTGTCTTGCTGGGTTTAGGTCGATTAGGGTTTTTCTACCCTTCTTTATATGTTTAAGTGATCTTTGGGCTCTTTTATTTAATTGATTATTTTAATTAATTGGACTATATATCTTTAATTAATCTATCAAATTATTTTTATAGTCAAAATTATTCACATTACAATTAGTGTTTCATTTTTAATTTCCTTATAAATATATATCAAGTATATTAAATATATTTTTTTAAAATATATTTAATTATGAATTACATGTTTTTAACATTTATTTATAAAGTGGAAGTATATATAAGATAAGTAATTAATTAAAATAAAGAATTTAAAATATTTTAGTGGCACTGGTACTTTGATCTTTTAGATATCAGTCAATTTCATCCAGTTATGGCCGGGTTAAAATATTTTTACCCCCCTGTGATTAAAAAAAAAATTTGAAATACGCCTTATATTTTTAAATTGTGGCCCATTGCCCTCTTTCATCTATTTGAGTTGAATTTTATAATGAATTGATGAAAATGCCCCCATATATAAAATTACTTTATATATTTCTGTTTTTCTTTTTTTTATTTAATCTAAATTAAATAATTTATATTTATAAAATACATAAGATATTTATATAAAATAAATACTATCTAATATTTATAAAATTATATACATACATATATATAAAATGATATACATATAAAAAATTAAATAAATATATATGCATAACACACACACACATATATATATATATGTATATAAAATTATTTATGATATATCTATATACATATATATATAATATATATTTCTTTTTCTTTTGTCTAATCTAAAATTAAATAATTTTATATTTATCAAATATATAACATACTTATAACATATATTTATACAATTATATATACATAAATATATATAAAATTATCAAAATTAAATAATTTAATATTTATAAAATTTATAACATGTTTATATATATTAAATACTAATTATTAGTTATATAATTATATACATAAATATATATAAAATTATATACATATAAAAAATTATCTAAATAAATATATGTATATAAAATTATTTATAATATATCTATATACATATATATAATATATTTTTTCTTTTATTTAATCTAAAATTAAATAATTTTGTATTTATGAAATATATAACATACTTATATAAACTAAATACTAATTAATACTTATAAAATTATATATAAATCCATATATATATATATAATTATCAAAACTAAATAATTTCATATTTATAAAATATATAACATATTTATATAAATCAAATACTATATAATATTTATAAAAAAATTATATACATACATATATATAAAATTATTCATAACATATTTATATACATTAAATACTATTTATTATTTATAAAGTTATATATACATACATATATAAAAAATTATATAAATACCTATATGTATATAAAATTATTTATAACATATCTATATACATATATATATATAAGATATATATTTTTTCTGTTGTTTAATCTAAAATCAAATAATTTTATATTTATGAAACATGTAACATATTTATATAAATTAAATATTATTTAATATTTATAAAATTATATATACATACATATATATAATTATCAAAACTAAATAATTTCATATTTATAAAATATATAACATATTTATATAAATCAAATACTGTATAATTATATAAAAAAATTACATACATATATATATATAATATAACTTTCCTTCCCCTCCCCCCACCCCAACACACACACACACACAATGCCAGATCTGGCCAAGTTCGATGAACGGCCATCTGGCCATGGGGGCAGTTCTTTTTTCTTTTATTTTTTTCCTTTGATATATACAAGCCATCTCCGGGGGCGACCGCTAAAAGTATCTGGCCAGGCCGGCTAAATTTGTTTCGCATGGCTGCCATGGTAATCTTGGTCATGGCTGTCAATGCATATATATAAATATATATATATATATATAATATTATATAATATTATATTATGTTTTATAATATACATTATGTAATATTGATAAATATATTATAATATATATATATATAATATGTTGTATATATAAATGTATAAATATTTATTTAGATATTTTTTATATAATTTTTTATAAATATTAAGTGGTATTCAATCTGGGCATTTCATTTAAACAAAAAGATATAATAATTGATACAATAAGAATATAATAGTCATTTCATATATAAAAAATCAGAACCACTCGAATAAAATGGTGCTTGCTACACACTTATGGTCTTGGAGGATTTTTCACTGTTTTTTAAAAAATACGTAGAAATTTTTGGCCTTTCTCTTTTCATAGGGGAGTAAATTGCTATTTTCGTATTTTACAGAGGGCTAGGTTAAATTTCACCGTTATGGCCCAGCAAATGGACCCCATCACTATCATTAGAACCACAATCTCTTCTTGTGATTCTCATTTAGACCCTGTTTCCTTCATTGGAAGCTTACTTTTTGACAATCATATCCCTGATGGGACATTTTAATCACAATCAGGTTTTATTTAACTCAAGTTAATAGCAAGATACTTATAAGTGCAACTATGATTGTTATATGATTAGTTCAAATTCCAAAGAAATTGATATTTGTAAGATAAATATAATTAAAAAAATGTTGTGTATGTAATTATTAAGATTTGGCCAAGTTATATTATGGTTTTTGGTTCAATTTCTTAAGAATTCTTGAACAATTACGAGTATCAAAAGACAATCATGCTAAATAATTAGGCTTATTCAATAAAACTGCTAAATTGTACAATTGATGCCTTGAAAGTTGAACTGGATTGACCTCAACCTAATTAATTTAAAAATAAATAAATTATGTATTAATTTTACGGACACATCAATTGATTATTTCTATGCAGATCAATTTAGTGGATCTTTTCTTACAACTTGCAACATGTTTAGAATTAGTTTCTTTAGTGCCGTGTAAAGTAGACAGAATGTAGTATAATATGGTAGTATGCTCTAGTGAGACTTCACATAAAAATAAAAATAAAAGGAAAAGAAAAAAAATAAGTTAGTTACAAAATAATGGGTAACAATAAAAAAATTGTCACTAATTATAGATATTATGTGACAAAAACAATGCTTTTTACAAATTAAATAGTGTTTAAGTTGTCACAATTAACAATTAGTAACAGTAATATGGTGACAAGCGACAATGAAAATCTTATCACAAATTATAGTGACAATTTCTATTATGGCTAGGTTGTCACCATACGAGTGCCATTAGTTGTTAATGGTGACACCTTAAAATATTAATTTTTATAACTAATGAGTCATAATGTGACAATACAAAAATTATTGTCACCTAAATAATATCACTAATGATAAAATAAAAGCTATTATCCTTTAATGCATATTATTAGTAATAATTTTTATGTTATCACTTGTTATTTTGTATTAGGATAGAATTGTATTTGATGGTAGATGATATCTTTGTTATTTTTTATGTGGTTCCAAATTTAGGTAAAAGATTTTATCGTGTAATATTTGTTATAATTAATTTATTCTTCAAAGCCTAATCATAGATGAGAAGACATTAATGAATATAACATTAAATTTTGTATATAACTTACTATTTGATAAATAATAAAGTGAAAACGAGAATGTCGGAGAGCAGACCCTCCCCAATTCACGTGGACCATAGGTGCAATTTTGAATACTTGGGCATTTTAAAGCGGCAAAAAATCAAGTTGCTTCAAATTAATAGTAAAATTAACCTACATCATTCACACCCATACACACATGTGGATACCAAATCAAGATTTTACTCGTTTTCTTTTTGTTGCTTTTTCTTAAGTCAGCTAAAACTTTAAGTGCAACAATTGGAGTATATATGTTTGAAAAAAGTTTGCTCGTTTACACATTACAAAACAAAAGAAGACTCATGAAGAAGATTAGAAAGAGCATCTACTTCCAAAATTTCCATGTCTGGTTTTAATAATAATAATAAAAAAGGAAGAAAGAAAAAAGAAAGCAATAGTAGGTGTAAAACATGTGTAGAATCAGTTGAAAACATCATCTGTTTTTGTTTGATAATTGCTTCAAAAGATTAAAATAAGGTAAAAGCCGAACGCACCTTTAGAGATATTATTTACAGTTTTTGTTTCTTAATTGCTATTTATAAGTTACTTTTAATAATTTTATTTTAATAGTTTTCTTAAAGGATTGTATTTTTCAAACAAGCTCACACAAAAGTTACTTTTTGCCGAATATTTTTATTCCACTTATTTACTATTTTCTTAATCAATTTTCAAATATTTCTTACTTTTACTACAAGCTACATTTGAATTCTTAATTTTAAATGCTATTTTATCTTTTATTCTAATTTCAAAAAGAAATGTCAAGTATATTTAATTCAGGAGCAAGTACGATTAGGAAATATTTAATATATTTTGGCATATATTCAGATAGCACTTTGAATCTGTATCCTAATTCATGGTTCATCTTTAATTCCATTTTATAAATATATGCTAAGTGTATCTTATTGGCAATCAATTATTTCTATTAAAAAAATTAATATGTTTAATATTTATTTATAGAGTAGAATAGGAGACGACATCAATTGGGGGAAAAATCCAAATTATCCATAGATTAAAATTATAAGACAATACAATAATTAAGCCAAAAAAGCTGAACTGCTCTAAAAATAAAAGGTCGGTGATATTTGGTTCATTTACATAAGTCTAACAGACAAGTATGAGGTTAAAGATTCAAATCAATTGAATAATTGGCGTGTGTGTATGAATTACAGCTAGCCTAAAAGTAAAAAACACTTTGAGATCTGAAAATTACACAATCAATTAATATTTATGCTGTGATGGTTGATTTGAGTCTCATCAACTCTTTACTTGATACCTTTCCGTCATTTCAAAATTCGAAATTTCCAATCCATTTGACATATGAGGAATGGGTTGGACAACACTGCAAAATGCTTTTCTCACAGAATAGGAAGCACGTACCTATCTATGACGCAATAATGATGTATAGTTTCAAATTATAAAAGAAGGAAAGATTGAAGCGCACGGAGCCGCACTCTCACCTTAATTTCTTAGATTTCAATCAATTGAATTTTGTAGGGATTATGTGTTCTTAATGCAATCCCTTGAATCAATCTAACCAAAAAAACTTGTCACACACACATTTGTTAACTATTTTTAGGATCCCACAGTTTCAACCCTTAATCATTTCAAACCATGCAATTAAACTAACTGGCATGTGCCAGTGCGATGCATAAAAAATAATTGTATAATTGAAATAATTAATTTTTATAATAATATTTATTTTACTTTATGTGATTAAAATATGAATTGTAATTATTTTTTGTATTTAATGAAATAAAATTCATTACTAATTGAATACAATAATTTCAATTAAAAATATCGTATTTGAAGATAATTTATACTTAAAGAAGTTGTAGAATATCAAGAATTGCTCTAAATTTATAAATTATACAAAAAATTATAAAACGATAAAATTTGAAAAAATAAATAAAAGAATTAAAAAATAAAATAGCATCAAATATTTTACTAAATACGATTTTTAAATTAGATATATTTATTTATACATACATACTTTGATATGATAAATAAGCAAATAATTTCTTTTCTAATATAAAGTTTTTTTGTATGATTTCTTAATAATGTCAAAGTTATAGTTATAATTTTCATGACATTTGAGAATTTTAAATGTTAAATATTTTTTTGTTAGAATAAACATATAATCTCTTTGTACTTTATCTATGAAAATAGCTTACATTAGATTATTAATTATTTGATAACTAATTCAATAAGTAGTTTGTAACATATAATTGTTATATGCTAAAATATCTTTTAATATTCCATACAACTCTGATAAGTAAAATTTATTTATTTTTACTTATTATAAGCAGTTATTTTATTGTTTTTGAAATTATCAATTAACATATATTATTTACATGAATGAAATAATAAGTAAATTTTTAATATTCAATTTAAAATAAAATATCAATTTGTCATGAGTGTCTTTTATAATTAGATTATAAAAATTACCAATAATTAAATAGATACGTACTTTTAGTAAAAAAAAATTTGATCTCACATCATTAAGCCATGTAAAAATATTTTTATGAATTATTATAACTAAAATATTAAAATAAATGTACGCAATATAATTATGAAATAGTGTAATTACATATATTGAAAAATATAAAAATTAGTATCATTTTCTATTAAAATAGTCATTTACCAAACTTTTGAAAGTTTTCAACTAGGTCAACTATATATATGTTGCGTATAAAAGAATTTATTTGAAATAATTGAAAATGAGTCCTCCATTATTATATTGCTAAAACCCTCAAATAATTTAAATTAATAATATAAAAATAAAGTTTCAAGTTTAGAGTTGTTGCAGGAAGTAACTATTTATATTTGAAACAAATTCTTAAATGAAATTATTTATTATATTCTATATATATAATTTTATCTAAAAATATTTTACATTTCTAAAAATATTATTGCAAAAATAATTGAATTTTAAAGACTTTGATAAGTTGAGGATTTTCAAATCACTTAATTTATAATTATTCATTTCTCAAACTTCTAACTCTTTAATAAAGAGTGATGATTTGATATTTTATATAAATATTTGTTTATCTCTTTCATAAGCAACAAATAAGTTGTAAATTTTTTTAAATAAGTCACGATATTAAGAGAAAATTATTATTGTTAAGTATTTTAATTTTACTTTTGAAGTTGTCTAGAAAATAATGATTTAATTAATAAATAAAAATAATTTATTAGATCAAATGATTGAATATTTTGTATTTATTTATTAATTTTTTATTAGAAATAATTGAATATTATATTTACTTCAACTAAAAATAATATTATTTTATCTATATGAATACAAAATAATTTATTAAATATGAAAAATTGATTGTTGTTTTGAAATAACTTAATTATCAACTACTTTTTTGGGATTAATTTTAAGTTTTTTTTGGATAAAAATGCATAATTAAATTAAGAAGAAAAAAAATCTCACTCTTTAAATAAAAAAATAATTTAATATTTATTAGAGCTCATATTTATTATATATTCATTAATTCGGATATCCATTTAATTTTCAATAATTAACATTGTCAAAGTGAATATAAATGACTAAATATATATGGAATATATCAATTGTGTAGAAGTATTTACTTAGCAATGAAATTTTGATTTTTAGTTGTATATATGTAATTTTTTTATAAATAATTCATTTATTAAAGAGAAATAAAATGATTTTCTTATAAAAAATATTATAAATAATTAAAGATTCTACCTATCGAAATAAGCATATCAAAGCACATGATATTATATAGTAAAAAAAAATAAAAATTCTTCCTTATATGCGCATAATTAGAAATGGGTAAATTATGTGATAATACATTTAATGAATATTTTTTCTAGAAAAATATATAGTGTTTATTCATCCATTTGATTAGAAAATTGGAATAATTTCAACAACTTAATAAAATTGTAATATTTTTAAATATTTCATAACATCACATTTTCAATGTATATTGTTTAAATATAATTTTTTATTTAGATAAATCGAGAGAGCTGCAACTAAAATAATAGTAAAATAAAAATTCAATATAAAAAATAAAGTCTTATATGAACATACAAAAATCCTTAAAAATAGTATTGAAAATAAATATATAAAATATAATTAATTAAAATAAAAAGTACTACATGCTGATACTTTTAAGTAATATAAAAATTACTATTCTGAGTTGGCCATAAGAACTCTAATTTTACATAACTATTGAAGAAATAATAAAGTACTAACATTGATAAAATATTTGAATATATTGTAAAAGTATCTAATTAATTTAAAATAAAAATAAAACAAAAATAATATAAAGTTGTGTTTCAAAAATATATTACAAATTCTTTTTGAAATGGACTTTAAATTAATAAAAAAAAAAAGAAAACATCATTATAATTTGCTAATTGGGGAAAGAAGTCCTACAATTTAATAATGTAGAATTGTACTACAAATAATGATACCAATTTTTATATTTTTTAATATATTTAATTGCGTACATTTATTAGCAAAATAGAATTTTACAATTATAATTACATTGCGTACATTTATTTTCATATTTTACTTATAATAATTCATAAAAATATTTTACGTGGCTTAATGATGTGAAATCAAAACAATTTAACTAAAAGTAAGTATCCATTTAATTATTCATAATTTTTATATTCTAATTATAAAAGAAACTCATGACATATTGATATTTTATTTTAAACCGAATATTGAAAATCTATTTATTATTTCATTCATGTACGTAATATATGTTAATTGATAATTTCAAAAATAGTAAAATAACTACATGTGTAAATAAAAATAAATGAATTTTACTCATCAGAGTTATATGGAATATGAAGAGATATCTTAGCGTATAAAATTGTATGTTACAAACTACTTATTGAGTTAGTTATCAAATAATTAATAATCTAATGTAAGCTATTTTCATAAATAAAGTACAAAGAGATTATATATTTATTCTAACAAAATATATTTAACATTTAAAATTTTCAAATGTCATAACAATTACAGTTGTAACTTTGACATAATTAAGAAATCATATAAAAAAAGATTCATATTAGAATAGAAATTATTTGCTTATTTATCATGTCAAAATATGTATGTATAAATAAATATATCTAATTTAAAAAGCAGATTTAGTAAAATATTTGGCACTATTTTTATTTTCTTAATTTTTTTATTTAATTTTTTAAATTTTATCATTTTATAAATTTTTATATAATTTATAAACTTAGAGTGAGCAATTTTTTATATTCTACAACTTATTTAAGTATAAATTATCTTCAAATACAATATTTTTAATTGAAATATTCATATTATTTTATTTAATTAGTAATAGATTTTATTTTATTAAATGCTAAAAATGATTACAATTCATGTTTTAATCACATGAAGTAAATAAATATTATTCTAAAAATTAATTATTTCAATTATATAATTATTTTCAGTGCATCACACCAGGCACATACTAGTACATATAGAAATCTATACTATTATATATAGCACAACAATGAGGAACTCGTAATTGTGCAATTTTGACCAAATTTTAAATTTTTTAATTAACTTAAAAAAAATCATTGATTGTTAATTACTCATCTTTATCTAAGTAAATTCAAAATTTATGTAGATAAGTAACAACTTAATTCGAATTTACATATTATATATTTTCTTGATTAACTACTATACAAATTCTTAACAATTGATAAAATCTTTTAATTTTTATTGAGGCATTTCAATTTTCAATCAGTAAACTTGCATTTTGTAGTCTAATAAGATAGCTATCAATTAAGTTGTGGTACATTATATAGAATTTTATCAAATAAAAGATTTGACATTATCTATTTATAATTACGTATGGGATAATATAAAAGATTTTTAAATAGTTAAAATTTTCTTCCATTTCATATACCTATATAAAAGGGTTGTGAGATTTAATATAAATATTATAAAAAAAAATAAAAAAAATTTCAATGGAGTTTTTAGATGTAAAATCGAAGATTTTCATCGCGAAGTGAACTTTTTTCAAGTGATTTCTAGCATAATTCTGATAGTCTTTTATCGAAAACTTTTTCAGTAAATTTTCGACGGGATATTTTCATCAATATTTCATATTTCAAGTTGATATTTTCTTTTCTCTAACAAATTTATGTTGCAAAATTCGTAGAAATTTTATATTATTCAAATCCATTAATTTCAAATTTTAGTATTTCATTGTCATTTTTAATTGAATGAATATGTTGTATATAGTACGGGATTTATGCTAGTAATAAGAATAAGTTGAAATGGGTAACAATCTAAACGATAGTGAAATTAATGCATACTAGTAGTTCTTAAAAACTATATTTTTTTCACTTTTACTTTGTAATTATAATAATAATAATGAAAACATAATCCCCCCTTAATTAGCACATAACTTGAAAATATTGTTCTCAAGTTTCACTTTATTGTATACATAGTTATTAACATAGAGAATATGTTTAAGATAAGCACATCCTATTAGAATCTGTCATGGATGAGGCAATAATTCTCATCCAATTCGTTCTCCTAAATCAAATAATAGTACTAAAAATAAATACCAAAAAAGTAATATTCACTTTAAATCTTGTGGTCTGAACGATACACTGATACGATTTTAAATTTTAAAAACTAAAATCTCAATATTGAAAAAAAAACACCCTGCCCAATCCACATTAAAGTTAAACGGGAAGACCACAAGTGTGATTTAGACATGATTGATCAGTTGAACTTGGACAACATAAGTTCAAAGCTGCAAATATTGGATTGGTCCAAAAAATTACCAAGTTCGCCCAGTCCGTTGCTTATACCTCTAATTGATGAGAATATTTATGACCGCCAAACACTAGTTAACTTAGTTGATTTGATCCATTATTAAAAAAATTAATGATTTTAGATTTTCTTATAAAAGTGTTCTTTAATCAATTAACATCTCTTTGATGGTATGGTTTCAGAGTATCATTTTAATAGAACTATAATAATCGATTCGCTTTCTGAATAATAATTATAATTTAATTGAAATATTCTATAACATTAAGAATTTTATTATCACTTCAATAATATTTGATGGTGGTAATTAATGAGAATAATAAAAAAGATCGATATGCCCTTGGATTTTAGCAAAAATATCCTAACAAGACGAACATATGTGCCTTTTTATTTGGATGTAGGACCAACCTGGAAAAAATGATCCAATTCGGGTCATAACCCGGATCGTCAACCATCAATGGATTACAGATCTAAGGAACAACAACTTCCCACCTCGATTCGTACAGAAAAGGACAACTAACGCTTATAAAGCGAAAAATTTGCACAGTAACAGGTCATGTTATCTTTACAATCTCTTGCTTAAGTTCTTGACTTTACATTTGAGCTCTCATTTAATCACCTTTGTAGTTTCCTAACTTAGGCATCGAAGGGCCTTAGCTGAAGGCAATTTTAGCTAACCTAAGGTGTGCTTTTATGGTTAGGTCAGAGATCTAAATCACTTGTGCAAAGCGCGATCTGGTTCGAGGTCGAGATCGTGAGCAGATGCAACTTGGATATTGAGCTTGAGATCCTAGACTTCAAGATTCCGTGCTGTATTAGTTGGTGCAGTCTGTGGGAATCTAATTTGATCCACCAGTAGTAAAAGCGAACATTTAGTTATGGATAGAACTCCAGGACGAAGGATGGATACCTAATCCCCATATCGCCGATATCCCTGTCACCACCCATCTCACCCACATCCTCTACGTCTCCCACTGTCATAATACCTTAAAGCACTCAAGTAAAGTTAGGTCAAGGAAATTGGCGCAAGACCCTGGTGGAGCTCAAGTCATGCAATTGAGTAAAGGGGATTTGGAGTGGCTGGTCTTCAGACTGAGCCAAAGGTTTTAGGAGGAGCATGAACGCAAAGCTTGAGTTGTAGTAGTGGCTCCCGTTCAGGTAATCCTGCCTCCTGTAAAAGACCCTTGTTTCAAGATAGAAGGTTGGGACCCTCATTGGCAGAAGTTGTGCATGGTCTTAGGATCTCAAGGGGCAAGGAGATGGTTGTGATACCCCACTTGGGATATAGTCCAAAAGCCAGAATGCCACTCAGTTCAATCCTATAGCATGCGACATCATATCCGATAGGCTCATAAAAATTCTTTCACAAATCTCCAATAAACTACAATGATCAACAACTCACAACATGCTTCAAACTTAATACAATAATATTAGAGTGCTTTAATTCATACTAATAACCCAACAACATTCAGAACCAAGATATCGACATAAGCAATACAATCCATACATGCCAAAAGTCTTACATTCATCTTGACATATTACAACATCTCTAATACCAAAAGATAATCACTGGGGAATTCATATATAACCATACATTTACCCAAACACTATTATAGAACATTTAGTCCAAACTTGCCTTCTATCTAAGCCTCCTGTCTCATACCTGTCTGAAAGGAAATAAATGGCACGAGGGTAAGTCATAAGGACTCAGTGAGGGATAAAGCGAAGTAATAAACAGCTGTCAAGAGTCAACAAATCATGGTAAAGCTCAACAACATGAACTATGGAAGCACAAAATATGCCAGAGTGAAGAAAAATGATAGTTTTCAAACAATTAGTGAAAGCTAGGTTGGGATGTTGTAACCGTCGGCTTAAAAGGCCCGGGATCATTTCGACTAATGCTATTCGGGAGGTATAGAGCGTCTCAATCGATTATAGTTCGAGAAGAAATACATACAGCTCAGTTGGCCTAGGATATCAGCTCGATCCAGACTAGGAACTCACTCCAGCCTTATTACTCCACAAGTAGAGTACAAATAAGAGTACAAACCTAACAGAATATGCACTTCAAGAAAAGAGCAAAGTATTTATATCAGAATACCCTTATGCCTCCATCACAGTACAATAGTTCAACAATAATAGTTCAGTAATAACAATGGCACGAGCATGACAACTCGGTAATAACAGTGGCACAATCATGGCAGCTTGGCAATAACAGTAGCACAAGCACAACGACTTGACAATAATAGTGGCACAAGCATGACAGCTTGGTAAGGCTCTGGGCCCAACAATTCTTCGTATCATTTTCAGTCAAGATTTTCAACGATCAATTGCCAACAGGGTAGAACAACTAAACAAATATGCCAACAAGGCGATCTACAATACACTGAACAATCAAGGAAACTACTACGATATTTGACAATAACAATACCAATTCAACGTGAACGATACAATGAAACTATGAAAGTTCATGGCACCAGAATGGTCAATCAGTTTGTGATCAAAACAATTTTAAAGCCACAAGCTACTCTAGCGTACAATTCAATTTCAGATAGAATTTACAAATTTAGAAAACTTCACAGAGTTCGATTGAAAATAGTCATTTTCAAGAAAAACAGATAAAATACCAATCAATTTCAAATCAAGAGAACCTCATAGGGTTAGATAATCAACAATAGTAATCAAGACAGATATTAAATCAGCAGAACCTAACGTGTCAAACGATAGATATGGAATAAACTCATACAAAGCACGAACCAATTAGCAAATCCCTCACAGAGTAACAATAATTAACAGAGTACGGTAATCAAGTCAATATCAACCCTCACAGGGGTTTATCAAGAAAATCGATAGGTAGAAAATGTGCCAAATTGGGGGACCCTCACCTTAATAACTTTGGCAATGAAGTCAAACTCTACTGATCCTCGGGCCCAATCCTCCATACAACCATTTTACTCAATAATCATAATTTTCATCTAACTAACTTGAATTTACATAAAAAAAAAATTAGCCTAATGATGTACTTAGATAAAATTAAGAATCAAATTAATCCATTCAATAGATTTTTACCAAATTGACCAAGTTTGAGGTCAATTCACAACCCAGAACTAGCTTGCATGCGTCCAGATTGTCGTCCTGGAGATTTTGCATGGAAGTCGCCAGATCGCCTCTTTCGACCATCATGCGCCGCCGCCGGCCACCCACCGGAGCCGTGCGTGGCTTGCACTAGTCACAACCCTCTAATCAGTTTGTTAACCAAACTCTCGATTTTTGTTTAATTGAAGAAAAATCACTTCGGAGCCATTGAAACCATCGTGCCCTTTCTCTTCAATTACTTCATCTTCGATGATCCGTTTACAAAACTGAAGCTACCATTGTGTTCTACTCTCCGAGCCCATTAGAAAACACTTTCATTTTTCAAATGCCGGCCATCGAAACCACTATACTTGCCACCACAGCCATTAGCTGCCATTCGGCCCCCTACTGCAGCCAACTCACTGGGAATTTTTAAGAAAAATAGGTACCATTACGTTCATTGCAACAAGAGAAAGAAAATGGTGGTTTTATCTCTTTATTTTGCCGGTGCTAGCAAAAATGAGTTGATGAAGAAATGGTCTTGCATGGTAAGGAGAAATGGTAGTGCATGGAGGAGAAGACAACACAACCCTGATTAAAAAAAATCTTCAAATTTTCCTATATTGAAAATTTGCCCAAAATTCTTCTCTTTTAAATCTTCAATTGTGTCTCTCAACATTTTAGTACCTTAGATTGACCCCTAAAACTTTACTTTAGCTCTCAATCAAGCCCTAAGACTTATTAGTGCATTAGATTTGCTCATTTGACCCAAAATTATTATAAATTGACTTCCAAAGTTTTCAAATTCCTAGCAATTAAGTTCTCATTATTTATATTTGAACCTCAAAACTTTTGTCAAATTAATATTTTGATTTCTCAAAACCTTATTTTCTAAAATGTCAAATTCAGGGGTGTTACAACGGCAGACTCAGATGAAGTAGGAAGTAAAGTTGTACGACGGCCAAGCTACCTACCCAACGTTATAGAAGAGAAGAAGTATTAAAGGGGGAACCGATAACACTGAACCGAGATGATCCCACTTATAAGTGACCCCAGCCCTTGCTTTCAAATGAGGAAGTTAATGAGATCGGTGATCAAGTTGAGTAGTCAAATAGAAAAATAGATGAACTCAAGAGGAAAGGGGCAACGGCATTACAAAAGAAAAAGTCACCATTTTCTGCTGAAATATTGGCTAAATCAGTAGCTTCAATTTCAAGCTTCCTGACTTGCCAAAGTACAATAGAAGTAAGGACCCGCAGGAGCATATGACAGCCTTCGAGAATATGAGAATATCATGAACTTATATGGGGTAGTCCGACCACATGAATGCCAGAATCTTCTGACTGCACTAAGTGGGAAAGCTTAGGAATGGTTTATAGGGCAGGTTCCTGGGATAATTGTGTCGTACAACCAACTCATAAAATTTTTTTTATATCAGTTTGCTAGTAAGAAGAAGGTTAAAGAGGTCTGCAACTTACCTATTCATCATACAACAAAGGGAGGGTGGGACTCTGAGAGGGTTCATGAAAAGGTTTAATAATGAGATGCTTGAAGTACAAGACCTACTCTTTGATATGATCACAAGCATTTTCATCCATGGGCTCAAAAAATGACCCCTAGCCTCAACTCTTCCTGATATAGGGTGGCCCAAAAGGCCCAACATTTCAGACATTGGCCCAGGGCCCATGACCCACGTCGATCATGTTCGACCAGATAGTGGCCCGAAGGACCCAGCGTTTCAGACAACGGCCCAGGGCCCATGATCCAAGTCGACCATGTTCGACTAGTTAACGGCCCGAAGGGCCCAACGTTCAGACGACGGCCCAGGGCCCATGGGACATGTCGACTATATTCGACCAGCCTCCCCCACGCCCAGGCGGGCGCCTCAGAGCCCTCGGGTAATATCGACCATATTCGACCCCAGTCAGGCTGACAGGAGGTCGAATTATGTATAGTACTCTGCCACCGCATTAAATGCGTGAACTGGCACCACGCCACCGCATTAATGGCGCATGCCATCCCCTCACCGCCTGACACGGCAGGCGCCACCCCGTATACCGTCCCGTCCTGTAGCCTGAAAGGACATCTAGCTGGCAAAATTCAAATAGGATAATAGACTAATTGCCCCTTGGAGGAGGCGGAAGACCCTAAGGGTAAGCCAAAGGCTTACCAGTCATTTCTTATAAGGGGAAGAACATAAAAACTCATCTGTCTTGCCTCACAAGGTATGCGCTAAGACACACTGAACCTATCTTACTTCATTGTTAGATACTGGAAATACTGACTTGAGCGTCGGAGGGCCAAAGCCGAGGGCCACTCGGCTAGCCTAACGTTTGCCTTGATTGCAGGATTCTCAAATATCATCAACGGAAGATATCCACCTTTGGGGTTAACCCCTATAGAGATCAGAATCGAAGTATCTGTATTATGATTCGGACCCTCATCATTTGACGCCGTCTGTGGGAAGCCAGAATCCTCTATCGAGAATGGTGAACACTAGGCGAGCCCCTTCCAGGAGGGAAGAGAACAGAAGATCCAGCTCCCCCCCACTCCGCCAGAATGAAGAGAGGACTGCTCAGGGCCCCAGTATACAGCCTGAGCCCGTAGTCACCCTCACTATGCCCCAGTTGATGTAGCTCATCAGTGAGCAGATCTCCGCACAGATATCAGCCCAGCTTTCAGCTGCCTTGAACAGACAAGGCGCGCCGCCAGAACCGGCAGCCAGCGCCACGCCCCCTCCGGCGGGGCATGAGCAAGCACCGCCTGTAGAATACTCACGGCGTCTGGGGTCCCCTGGGCATCCAGCTAGGTGAGAACCAAGCCAGAGTCGTTTTCACCGGGAGGCACCCCACCCCCCGCCGAGGGAAGAGGTAGCGGACTCCGTGGACCATGACGTTCGGCCCCTTCGAGCCCCGCAGCGCGATAGGACCGAACGTTCCCGAGGAAGAAGAAAGCAGGATCAGCAGGAGTGGGATAAGGTATCCCACCAGGTGCAGCAACTAAATAAACGCCTGGAGGAGCTGTCGAGGGCGAACGTGGACAGACCCCTTCAGGCGGAGGTGCCCTTGAGATTTAGAAGGGAACGGGACTCACCCTTCACACAAGAAATCATTAATGAACGTATCGCGGTGGATGCCAAGATCCCCACTGGTCTCCCGCGATACGATGGGTCCACAGACCCGAGCGAACATTTGCTGCAGTTTGAACACATGATGCAGCTGCATGGACACAACGAGTATATTCATGCGAAAATGCTGGTAACCACACTTCAGGGGGTGGCCTTGGATTGGTTCGTGAAGTTAGAGTCGGCGTCCATCTTTTCGTATGACCAGCTTTGTGACAAATTCTTGCACCAGTTTGCCAGCAGAAGGAAGGCGAAGCTGCCAAACACCCACTTGCATATGGTGAAGCAAGCCGAGAGGGAGTCTTTGAGAGATTTTTTTCACCAGATTCAACACAGAAGTGTTGAAAATTGACAGTCCGAGGATTGAGTTCTTAATTGATGTGTTGTTTTTGGGATTGAGGCACAAAGAGTGCGCTAACGCTTTGGTGCATGCTCAGCCCCGCACGATGGAAGAACTCCTCGACCTCGCGGAAAGATACATTACCCAAGAAGAGATGAACAAGATGAAATACGGCAGCATCGAAGCTGACAAGAAGAAGGGTAAAGAGAAAGACGACAAACAGCACAGGGAAGGACGTCGGTCCCCGATTAGACGCTTTCACGACTATACCCCGCTCTCCATGGCGAGGAAAGAAGTGCTCTTTGCCATTCAACATGACAACCTGCTGAAAAAGCCCCGCAAAATTACAGAGACAGAGGCCATGAGGAAGTCAGGGAAATTCTGTCACTTCCACCAACAGAAGGGGCATAACACCGAAGACTGCTTCAACTTGAAGGACGAAATTGAGAGGTTGATCAGGCAGGGGCACCTAAAGAAATTTGTCGAGGACAGGAATCGACGAGAGGAGGGCGCCGTCGACCGGACTCCCCGTAGAGAAAGGTCGACCAGCCTGCGAAGAGATGACAAAGGGAAGAAGCCCGCCCATGAAGCCCACCCGCCCATCAGAGGAGTCACCGACATGATCGTTGGGGGACCCACGGGAGTAGACTCCCGAAACGCAAGGAAGCAAACTCAACGGCAGCTTGACTCGACCAAACTATCTAAGGTCGAGATGGTTTTTCAGCTTTCAAACAGCACAGAGCCAATATCCTTTTCAGACGCGGACCTCAGCCACCTCGAAAACGAAGGAATGGACCGAAAGATCACTGCCCTTTGGTGGTCGCTCTCGAGATCGCCAACTTCAAAGTTAGAAAGGTCCTAGTCGACAACGGTAGCTCAGCCAATATCATATTCTCGTCGACACTAAAGAGGATGGCCTTGGGCAAGCTCAACTTTGATCCAGTCAGAACGCCCCTAGTTGGATTTAGGGGATCGGAGATAATGCCGGTAGGATCCATCTCCCTCTCCACAACTTTTGGGCAGGGCCATCGCAGCCAAACTTTGATGATTAGCTATTTAGTGGTCGACGCCCCGTTCGCTTACAATGTTATTTTGGGAAGACCGGCCTTAAACGACTTTAGAGCCATCGCGTCCACATATCACATGAAGATAAAGTTCCCGACCTCTGGATGAGTTGGTCAGATTTTGTGCAATGTTAAAGACGCTTGGCGCTGTTACACAATCTCCGTGGACTCCGGTGAGCAGAGAAGGAGGCCCCAGTTGAGGCCATTGGGGGATGCCCCTGTAGCGAACCCGATGAGGGAACTTCATCGAAGAAGAGAAAGATCGAAGATACCAGGGTCGAGCCGACGGGAGACTTCAAGATAATTGAGCTGGAGCCTGGGAATCCCGACAAGACAACCAAGTTCGGCACTGATTTAGGAGATCGGCTAGAGTGCCTCATGGTCGACTTCCTCCGGAGGAACATTGATGTCTTTGCTTGGAAAGCAGCCGACCTGCAGGGCATCGACCCGGACATCATTGTCCATAGGCTCAATGTGGACCCTACGCATAAGCCAGTCCGCCAGAAGAAGAGAGTTTTTAACGCCGAGTGGACACAGGTTATCCAAGAAGAGGTAAGCAAGCTCCTGGAAGCTGGTTATGTTGTTGAAATTCAGTATCCTTCTTAGCTATGTAATGTTGTCTTAGTCCCCAAGAGCGAGGGAAAATGGAGGATGTGTAATGATTTCACAGACTTGAATAAAGCTTGCCCTAAAGATCCTTACCCCTTGCCTCGTATTGATTTACTTGTCGACTCCACAGCTGGATGTGAATTACTTAGCATGATGGACGCGTTTCAAGGATACTATCAAATATTTATGGCACCTGAAGATAGGGAAAAAACCTCTTTTGTTGCTCCCAATGGGGTATATTGCTTTTTCATCATGCCGTTCGGACTTAAAAATGCTGGAGCAACCTATCAAAGGCTTCTTAACTTTATGTTTAAAAATGAGATTGGGAACTCAATGGAGGTTTATGTGGACGACATGATTGTAAAAACAGACAGAGCAGAAAATCACTTGGCTGACCTGAATCACACATTCTCTATTCTAAGAGCCTTTGGCATGAAACTAAACCCCGAAAAATACACATTTGGAGTACGGGGTGGTAAATTCCTCGGTTTCATGGTCAGCCAAAGAGGCATCGAGGCTAACCCTCAGAAAATTCAAGCAGTTCTCAACATAGCCCCGCCGCGCACAATGCGGGAAGTTCAACGCCTCATTGGCAGAGTAATTGTTTGGGAAGGTTTGTAGCCAGGCTGGCAGACAAGAGCTTACCTTTCTTCAAAATCCTAAGAAACGCAAAGAAGTTGGGGTTCAGATGGGATGAACGGTGCGATAAAGCCCTCCTCGACCTCAAGCAATATCTCTCTTCACCACCTCTGCTCGCCAAACCTGAGCTCGGGGAAGTCCTACAAATATATCTGGTTGTCTCTTCAGCCTCTGTTAGTTCGGTGTTGACTGCAATAAGAGATGGAAACCCTTACCCCGTTTACTATTGCAGCAAAGCTCTCCAGGGGCCAGAATATAACTATTTGGAGATTGAAAAATTCGCTCTAGCCCTCGTCTCATCAGCAAGGAAGCTGCGACCTTACTTCCAATCACACACAATCTTGGTGTTAACAAATCAGCCGCTGAAACAAGTATTGTCAAAGCCGGACACTTCAGGTCGACTCACTAAATGGGCAATCGAGCTCGGAGAATTCGACATCCAATTTCAACCGCAAGTGGCCATCAAGGCACAGGTCCTCACAGATTTCATCCTCGAAAGGATCGACCTACCATGTCCGGACATCGACAGCACATACTCGTGGACTCTACATGTCGATGGATCTGCGACGTCATTGGGGGGAGGGATAGGA
Organism: Jacaranda mimosifolia; assembly: GCA_018894105.1. NCBI lineage: Eukaryota > Viridiplantae > Streptophyta > Magnoliopsida > Lamiales > Bignoniaceae > Jacaranda > Jacaranda mimosifolia. The sequence continues at coordinate 34,749,725 of CM032119.1, forward strand.
GTTTCTCTTCGATCCCCGTTAGCAGAGGGTTATGACTTTGCGGTGAAGCTCAATTTCCCGGTTACGAACAACGAAGCTGAGTACGAAGCCCTCATTGCAGGAATGCGCATGGCTGCCGACCGGGGGGTCGGTAGGCTAGCGGCTTTCACGGACTCTCAGCTCGTGGCGGAGCAATTCGAAGGGAACTTCGACGCAAAAGAGCACAAGATGGCGTAGTACTTGGCCAAGGTACAACACTTGAAACAGATGTTTAGCCACTTCTTGCTAAGCCAGATCCCCCGGTCAGAGAACGAGCGAGCAGACGCACTCTCTAAGCTAGCTAGCTCGGTGAAAGGCACGCGAGAAAGAACTATAACATTTCTTGTGGCCGATAAACCCTGCGTACAGTCTCCCAATAGGATCTAGGTCAGATGCCTCGACGAGTCAACCCCATCCTGGCAACATCCAATCAAACTCTATCTGAGTAGAGGCTCCTTACCAGATGACATTAAGCAGGCTCGAAAGTTGAAAGGCTTTGCGCCTAAATATGCATTAGACAAGCATGGGCAGCTGTACAGGAGATCGATCGCCGGGCCGCCACTCAGGTGCTTAGATCCCGGCCAGGCGAACGAAGTATTGCAGGAGGTGCATGCAGGTATCTGTGGCAACCACTCGGGTGGAAGGTCTCTGGCTCACAAGATTACCCGCTACGGATATTTTTGGCCCACTCTGCTCAACGATTCTGTGGATTTCGCTAAGAAATGCCCATCCTGCCAGGTACATGCGAACATTCAGCATCAACCAGCCGCACCAATGACCAATGTTAGTATCACATGGCCGTTCGACCAGTGGGGCATCGATATATTAGGGTCACTCCCCAAAACCTCTGGCCAGCGGAAGTTTATCATAGTGGCTGTCGAATATTTTACAAAATGGGTGGAAGCAGAAGCAGTCCCTAAGATTACCGACGCGGCTATCAAGAGTTTTCTATGGAATAACATCGTGTATCGGTTCGGACTACCTAAGATCCTTATTTCTGATAACGGCACTCAATTCCAGAGCAAAAACACCAGAAGATGGTGCGAAGCTTTAGGCATCACGCAGCACTTCACTTCAATAGGCAATCCACAAGCCAATGGCCAGACCGAGGTTACTAACAGAACAGTCCTAGACCACATTAAGAGCCGAATAGCAGGGACAGGAGCCAGTTGGGCAGACGATCTCCCAGGCGTTCTCTGGGCCTATCGAACGACCCCCCGAACGGCCATAGGCCACAGCCCCTACAGTCTAGTTTATGGCTCTAAGGCAGTGATACCATCCGAATTGATTCAGCACACAGCTAGAGTAATTCATTACAATCCAATAGCGAATACATCGGAGAGGACACTGTATTTAATTACCGTAGACGAAAAACGCCAAATAGCCTACAACAAGATGCAGAGGTACCGCTCAAAAATGGCGGACCGCTACAATAAGACAGTCCGTCCGAGAAATTTTAAAGTGGGCAATCTAGTCCTGAAGAAAGTGGAGGTTTCAAAACCAGTCGGGAAGCTGGACCCCAAGTGGGAGGGACCTTATGCAATCACCAAAGTATGCAAGAACAACGCATACCGATTAGCGGACACTACAGGTCGCGATCTTCCTCGACCATGGAATGCGGTAAACTTGAAAAAATTCTTTATGTAAACTGTTTAATTGACAACTGTTGTACCGGTTATAAAAAACAAGGCACATCGCGATTGAAAACTTGAAAAGATCTGGCAACCAAGTCGAGGCCACCGGCCGAGACCATCTTAGTGGACCTCGAAGTCGACGAAAGGATTTAACGTCTAAGTCAAGGCCACCGGCCGAGACCACCTTAGTCGACCCTAAAGTCGACGAAAGGATTTAACATCTAAGTCGAGGCCACCGGCCGAGACCACCTTAAGCGACCCTGCAGTCGCCAAAAGTTTTCAAAACAACAAATTCGACACCTTCGATGCATATTTATTGGCTCGGCCATGCCGCCAATTTTAGGAGAACAATGCTTTGCATGGTGAAAACACCCTTACAGCTAGAAGTCGAGCCCCGCTCGCAAAAGCACGATTAGCTACAAAAAGTTAGCAAAACCATTTTCTATTACAATTGTAAGAAGTGTTCTACAGCAAGCACTATTTCCATCCTATCGGCTTACACAAGGTGGCAGTACAAAAATTTTAAACCAACGAAGACAAAATAACCATCCATTCGATGAAGGGGGCAAGCACAAATACTAAAAGCAATTAGTTCTACTCGACAAAGCAGTAGACAAACGGCAATATATAGAGCGAACCACCAGCAGAGAAGGGGCAAAGAAATATCATTTCATAAAGCCTCAGTAAGACATATATATAGAATGGAAAGTCAAAAATATAAGGGAAAGACCTAGCTAGAATTGCCAGACCCTTTAGTAGTAAGCGCTGGAGCCAAAACAGACGGATGTTCAGGTGGAGCCTCTGCAACGGGAATGGCCGCGGTAACCGCGTAGGAGGGACTGGCAGCAGAAGGCATAAACAGCCGTGGAGCAGCTGGGAAGAATGCGGCAGCATCCGCCCTGTTCTCAGAAATTTCATAGGCAAGGTCGCCAGCAAACTCAAACTCTCGGCCCACAGCATTCAGCTTCTTCCCGAGTTCTGCCTTCTGTCTCTCTTCGGGGCTCATGTCGACCACATCGGCAGCTTCGACCTCAGCAGTATCTGCCTCGTCGACGTCTTCATCGACCAGCGGGCGCAGTTTCTCATCGAAGCCAAGGCCCATCTTCGAGCGATCCTCGTTGCTGATGGCGTAACCCAGATGTTGCAATTGGGCGATCGCCCTCTTAAATGCACCCCGTGCGTCATCCAAAGCAAGCACAACGCTTGTGTCTTGGAAGGCCGGGCTCACCATAAATTGTTGGACGGCCTCCTTCCGTACCTCGGGTACCACCCGAGCAAACTCCTCCCTGGCTTCAACCAGGCGCTCACTTCGGCCGGCCGCACGACCAGACTCATAGGCGACTTGAATATCCAGCTCCAGTTTTTTCAACTTCACCTCCATTCGAGTCTGCTCTGTTACCGCCAGCATCACCTGACGGTCTTTCGCCTCCATATCTTTGGCATACTGGGCGTTTGCCCTCTCAAGCTCCTCGACCCGCATCTGGGAGGACTCAAGCTGAACCTGCAAGGTCTCAGCGTCCTCACCCCATTCCAACCGCTCCCGATCGGCCAGCGCCACCTCGGAACGGCGAAACATGTGATAGCCTAGCTGCTCGACCTGAAACACGAGACTATGTCAGAGGGCAGCTAAGCGAAGGAAAAGAAGAGTTAAACAAGTAGACATCCAGGTTCCTAGATCTTACCATGTTTGCATGATAGGCGAACTTACACAACAACCCAGGCTAGGTTAAATCGAGGAATTTATTCTAGTCAGCCATGAACTGCGCAGCCATTAGCACTTTTAAGGGATCCAACCCAACCGGCCCTGAGGATACCATGCTCGATGAGTCGCCCACAGCTATACCTGGATCCGACCCAAAACGAGGAGATGGGAATTTCTGCAAATTAAAAAGGGCTTCGGGGCTTCGGTCCATGAAGAGCTCTTTTCTCGTCGGCACGTTCAGCCCCGTGCCCTTCGACTTCCCTTTCCCGACAGCTGCCTTCTTCGGGGGGGAGCAGCCGGCTCGCCCATGGGTCTCTTTCCTCGACCCGCGGTTTTCTCGACCTCTTCTTGACGAGCGGGCGAAGGTGTTCTGGAGGGCGCGGGGGCAGCAGTTAATCGGCGTGGCTCGTCGGCCCCCGATGACTCTTCCCGAACCGCGCCACCTTGTCAGCGCTGCTTATTCTTTTCAACTCGAGCCAGCGCACCAGCCCTAGACCTGTTCATGATTTCCCCGCGGTCTGCACAGGATAAGCAACAGAAAATGTCAGCTATGGGATGTTCATAAGCAAACAACAGGGTACGGCGCATGCAGTTAGTCTACCTATCTCATAATCAGCGGAAAAATTTAATGGGGCTGGGGAAAACCCAGCCAACACCAATTGCCTCTCCTCGAGGAATACAGTGGCTTCGATGGGACCAAACTCGACCAGGTCCCTCACGAAGGTGCTCGACCAGGTTGGAGCGTGATTCCCCGCTACCTCGGCCGGACCCCTCGCCCACTCTCAGGGAATATCAAACCCGCCCTTTACCCGCACAACAAAGTAGCGTTTCTTCCACGCCTGACCATAGGACGAGGAGGGCGCCACGAGAAACCTCCGACGAGGCCGAGCGCTCAGATAATAAAAGCCTGTTTCTTCAGTGCTGCCGAATTTACGCGACACGCAGAGATAAAACAGGTTTGAAAATTTTTCAAAGGTTAGGGGTTGGTTGTACAGGTACATTAGAACTATAAAGCTACACAACGTCGAGAAACAGTTGGGCAGCAGTTGCGTGATGTACACTCGAAGACCCCTAAGCAGACCTATCATACCCTCGCTCAAGGGAAACCTAAGACCACACCTAAGTGCATCCTCGAAAATAGTTATGCAACCGGCAGGGGCACGGTGCATTGGACCGGCAGGCCCAGGTGCTAGCAACTGGAATTCGCGAGGAATGTGGTAAAGCTCTTGAACGCGGGCCAGTTCTAAGGGGGTGACGGTAGAGATTATCTCGCTATAGTGGTTTGGGGTAAATAATCGCCCACGAGAAGAAGGTACCCGGCTGGGCCCAGCTTCCCCCCCCCCGCGCGCCGCTCGGGCCGCCGGAGCTAGAACTGCTTGAGTCAGAAAACTCCCTGCGGCCCTCAGACACAGTCGCTTCTCTACCCCCACTAGAAGTACCACCAGAACTGAATAGCCCAAACATTCTCTTCAAAGAAAGGTGGAAAGAAATAGAGGGGGAAGAGTACTTACTAGATTGGAAAGCTAAAACCCAAAAAATCTCTGAAGAAAGCGCAAAGGTTAGTGATTCTTCCAGCAAGGAATATCTGAAGCGGTAAAGGCGAAAGCAGCTTGAATGCCAGTTAGTATTTATAAAGGAAAAGGCGCGGTTATCCAAGCATCCTCATTAATGGGGGAAACTATAACGCCGCCCCACGCGCGCCACGATGCATCCGCTCAGTAGACGCACAAAACCCTGGTCGACTTCTAAAATCCCCAGTCGAGACATGTTAATATTTGGTACTTCCCAATGCCGCTCGTCGATTCCCTCGATCCGCATTCCGAAGTGGGGGGACTCATGATATAGGGTGGCCCAAAAGGCCCAACGTTTCAGACATTAGCCCAGGGCCCATGACCCACGTCGACCATGTTCGACCAGATAGTGGCCCGAAGGACCCAGCGTTTTAGATAACGGCCTAGGGCCCATGATCCAAGTCAACCATGTTCGACTAGTTAGCGGCCCGAAGGGCCCAACGTTCAGACGACGGCCCAGGGCCCATGGGACATGTCAACTATATTCGACCAGCCTCCCCCACGCCCAGGAGGGCGCCTTAGAGCCCTCGGGTAATATCGACCATATTCGACCCCAGTCAGGCTGACAGGAGGTCGAATTATGCACAGTACTCTGCCACCGCATTAAATACGTGAACTGGCACCACGCCACTGCATTAATGGCGCATGCCATCCCCTCACTGTCTGACATGGCAGGCGCCACCCCGTATACCATCCCGTCCTGTAGCCTGAAAGAACATCTAGCTGGCAAAATTCAAATGGGAGAATAGACTAATTGCCCTTTGGAGGAGGTGGAAGACCCTAAGGGTAAGCCAAGGGCTTACCAGTCATTTCCTACAAGGGGAAGAATATAAAAACTCCTCTGTCTTGCCTCACAAGGTATGCGCTAAGACACACTGAACCTATCTTACTTCATTGTTAGATACTGGAAATACTGACTTGAGCGTCGGAGGGCCAAAGCGGAGGGCCACTTGGCTAGCCTAACGTTTGCCTTGATTGCAAGATTCTCAAATATCATCAACGGAAGATATCCACCTTTGGGGTTAACCCCTATAGAGATCGGAATCGAAGTATCTGTATTACGATTCGGACCCTCATCACTTCCTAAAGAGCCCCTGGAAGATATGGAACAATTGATGGAAATGGCTCAATATTACATTCACAAAGAGGAGGTAAATGTCATGAAGAACCACAAATGGACAAAAAAATGCTCATCATAGATCTAACTAGGGACCTCCTAAATTTAGATCCGAAAAAGATTGCTATCGATTCCTATTCAAAAAATATAACCACTATGCACTACTCAACACCATGAGGTCCCACATGCTCATGGCCATAGAGGGGTTGCAAATATTACAATGGCCAAGGAAGATGCAAGATACTCTAGCAAGGTGAAACTCGAACAAATATTATCACTTCCATAAAGATCGCGAACATGATATTGATGATTGTATTTAGTTGAAAGATGAACTAGAAAGGTTCATCAAGCAGGGGTATCTGAAGGAATTTATAGCCAAGACAGGCATATCCAAGAAGAAAGAACCTAGAGGGAAGCATGAAAAAAAGAGGAATAGATCTCGGAATAGATCTCGCAGTCGAGAAAGAAAAGCTAGGGAGATTGCAGATGACCCTATAGGGGATAACTTGCCAAGAAGAGAGGTCATCCATATGATAGTAGGAGGTCCAACTTCGGTGGATTCCCATAGTTCAAGGAAGAGGCATGCCGGTCCCTAAGGAACCAAGTAAGCGAGAAAATAAGTTTGGTAATGAATATTGCTAATTAGTCCACTATCACTTTTGATGATAGGGATGCGCAAGGGGTTGTTCGTCTACAGAACAATCCCATGGTCATCATGATAGACATAGCTAATTACTAGATTCATAAAGTTCTAGTGGATAATGGGAGCTTAGTGTACATTATATTCCTAGAGGTTTTGAGAAAGATGGAACACTCTATCACAAGAGTCACCCAGTCTATACTCTCTTAATAGGGTTCAGCAGAGCTGAGGTCGCGCCGATAGGTACCATCGATCTCCTGGTCTCTCTAGGAATGAGGTCCTGCCGGAAGATGCTTATGCTAAAATTCCCAGTAGTTGATGCACCGTTCGCATATAATGTGATTCTGGGAACACCTAGGTTGAACTAGTTTCAGGCGATCGTGTCAACCTTTCATCTAAAAATGAAGTTCCTAACGAAGAGAGGAATAGGGAAAGTGCGTTCTGACCTAAAAGAGGCCAAAAAATGTTATCATATGCCTCTGAAAAAGAGGCTCAATGCAGAGAGCTCGAGATCTAAGACAAAGAAAGTAACTATTTCTTCTATAGAGGACCTATCAAACTTGAACTCGAATCCTCCAGTGGAAAACAAGAAAAGGCTTGTAGAGGAATATAGGATAGAATTGGTGGAAGAATTCAAGGAGATCCAGTTAATACCTGGGGACCTAAGCAAGGTAATATGGATTGGAACTCAAGTGGCTCATGAGTTGGAACTTTTAACGATTGAGTTCTTGAGGAAGAACTCTGATGTCTTTGCATGGAAGGCTTCGAATTTTGAAAGAATAGACCTCGAGATGATTATGCATAGAATAAATATGGACCCCCAAATAAAGCCTATTTATTTGTCTAGCAGAAGAAGAGAAACTATGGGGCAATGAAAAATTGGATCATTAAAGAAGATATCAACAAGTTGCTGGAGGCGGGATATGTTATTGAGATCCACTTCACAAAATGGATCTATAATGTGGTAGTAGTGCAAAAAATGGAAGGGAGATGGAGAATACGCATAGATTACTCAGACCTAAACAAGGCCTGCCCAAAAGACCCATATCCCTTGCTCAGGATTGACCTCCTAGTTGATTTGACAGTTGGTTGTGCTTTTTCTAGTATGATGGATGCCTTCCAGAGGTATCAGATCTTCATGGTAGAAGAAGATAGGATAAGATGACATTTGTCACTGAGAGCGAGATATTCTATTACAATGTCATGCCCTTTGGATCAAAGAATGCAGGGGTAACCTACTAGAGGTTAGTAAATAGGATGTTCAAGGATCAGATTAGGGTGAGCATGGAGGCCTATGTTGATGACACGCTAGTAAAAAGCATGAAAGAGCTCGACCACTTAGCACATCTGGAAGAAGCTTTTCTATCATAAGGAAATACATGATGGAGCTTAACCCGGCAAAATACACATTCGAGGTTTAAGGAGGAAAATTTCTAGGCTACCTTGTCAATGAGCAGGAAATAGAAGCTAATCCAGAAAAAAAAAAATCAAAGCAATAATGGGCATGAACTCACCTAAGTCGGTAAAAGGATTTGCAAAATTGACCGACAGGATCGCATCTTTGAACAGAATCATTTCGAGGTCGGCAGACAAAAGCTTGCCTTTCTTCAAGATTTTAAGAAACATGAAGAATTTCCAGTGGGATGAGGAATGTGAAAAAGCATTTTAAGGACTCAAAAAGTACCTGGCTTCGCCACCCTATTCGTGAAGATAGTTTTCAAGGAACCTCTTTACTTGTATCTGGCTATCTCAGAGCATGCAGTGAGTTTTGTAGTAATCAAAGAGGAGAACATGACTCATAAACCATATGTGAGCAAAGTGTTGTAGGGAGCCAAAAGCAGATACTTGGAGATCAAGAAGCTGACTTTAGATCTTGTGGTGACATCAAGAAAGCTGAGGCCCTACTTTTAGTCTCATAAAATTATCATCTTAACTAACCATCCACTGAAACAGGTTCTTGCAAAACCAAATATCTCTAGGAGATTGATCAAATGGGCAATAGAGCTGGGGGAGTTTGACCTAGAGTATTAGAGTAGGAACTCCGTAAAAGTGCAGGTCTTGGTGGGTGTCGTGGCCGGGATGATTGAGCAAGAACCCAAGGCTACTAAAGAAACTTGGATGATGCGTGTCGACGGGTCGGCCATCTACCAATATGGCGGAGCCTGGATTTTCTACAGCAGACCTGAATCTATGGAGCTCAAGTTCGCATTGAAGCTAGCCTTCGGGGTAACAAATAATGAGGCTGAATACAAAGTAATGATCATTGGTTTGAAGGCAGCACTATGCATAAACATAGAAAAATTAAATGTTTAGACTGATTCGTAGCTTGTGGCTCTTCAGATCGAGGAGACGTTTGAGGCCCGAGAGAAATCCATGACAGATTACCTGAAAAAGGTAAAAAAGCTCATGTAAAAGTTTGCGATTTGCCAAGTACGCAGGTCCTTAGAGAGGAGAATGAGATAGCAGATGCTTTAGCAATGTTCGATAGTTCGACCAAGGGAACTCAAAATGCTTCGATAACCCTGTTAATAGCCAAACATTCCAAGTTGGAAGATTACACTTCTAAAAAAGAAGCGATAATGCGGACACAAGTAGAGGGAACTTGGAAATATGACCTGATCTAATACCTAGTTGATGCGATCTTGCTAGAAGACCCGAAAAAGGCAAGGAGGGTAGCGTTCTTGGCTAATTAGTTCGCCATTATTAAGGGAGAATTGTACAAAAGCACTATTGAGGGATTGTTGCTAAAGTGTTTGGGGCTTGAAAGAGCTCATCATGTGATGAGGGAAATCTACGAGGGGAACTGTGGAAATCATTCCAGAGGGAGGTCCCTAGCCCTCAAGATCCCTAGGCAGGGTTACTTTTGGACCACTCTGAACCAGGATGCTGCTAACTTTGCCATAAAATGTGAGGGATGTCAGTTCCATGCTAACCTTCTTCATCGGCCAGCTGTACCAATGAAGTCGATCTTTATGTCATGTCTATTCCACCAATGGGGCATAGACATACTAGGTCCTTTCCCACCAGCTAGAGGCTAGGAAAAATTCGTTATAGTAGTGGTGGAGTATTTCAATAAGTGGGTAAAAGTAGAGACATCAATTAAGATTACCAAAAATAAAATCATAAACTTCCTTTGGAGGATTGTGGTATGCAGATTCTAGATCCCAAAGGTTCTAATATTTGATAACGGAACTCAATTTGAAGAAAAAAAGATAACGAGTTGGTGTCAGGGGCTGAAGATTAAACAACATTTCACATATGTGGGGAACCCAAAGACAAATGGACAGACTGAGGTGACCAATTGAGATTTCCTAAAAGGCCTTAAGGCTCATCTGGTAGAGGTGAAATGTTGCTGGGCAACCGATAAACTCCTGAGAGCCCTATAGGCGCATCATACTACCCTAAAGTCAGCCACTGGTGAAACCCTATATTGCTTGGTATGCGGAGTAGAAGTTGTGATCCCAGCCAAACTAGGTGAGCCCACCAAAAAGGTGTTGGAATATGATCTAGAAGTCAACAGTGAAGCACGAGAGTTCGAGCTAGAAGTGGTTGAGAAAAGAAGGGATCGAGCTTGTGTGAAGATTCAAGAATATAAAAATATTATAGCAAGATACCTTAACAATAGAGCTCGGTAGAGGAACTTCTAGGTTGGAGATTGGGTCTTGAAAACGGTTGAGGTCTCGAAAAATGTCGGAAAGTTGGAGCCGAACTGGAAAAGGCCCTAACAGGTTGTCAAAGTAACCAAACAAGGATCGTATAAGCTGAAGGACGCTGGGGGAAAGGAACTGCCAAGGTCATGGAATGTGCAGAATTTGAAAAAGTTCTATGTATAGGTTGAAGTCAATTTTGTAAAAGCTAGTGTATGACTGGTACCCTTTATGATGTCTACTTAATTAAAAGAACTTTATTTCTGATATTATTCATGTTTTCTCCGATATATCAACTTAAAATATCATCTAAATCTCGAACAAACAAGAAATATTTCCAAGATCTATATAAGATCTTATCTCAAAGAGATCTCACAAGATCTGAACAAGATCTCATCTAGAAGGGATCTCATCAAGATCTTATCTAAGAGAGATCTCACAAGATCTAAATAAGATCATCTAGCAGGGATCTCATCAAGATTTGTGCAAGATCTTATCTAAGAAAGAGCTCACAAGATCCGAAGAAGATTTTATCCATAAGAGATCTCACCAAGATCTGTGTAAGATCTTATCTAAGAAGGATCTCATAAGATTTGAGCAATATCTTGATGACTTATCCAAAAGTGATCTCATCAAGATCTGTGCAAGATCTTATCTAAGAGAGATCTCACAAGATTTGAGCAAGATCTTTTCCAAAAGTGATCCCATGGAGATTTGCACAAGATCTCATCGAAGGAAGATCCCATAAGATCAAAGCAAGATCTCAACAAGGCTTATGCAAGACTTATGAAAGATCTCAACCAAGGATCTCTTTAGAATCGAGTGAGGTCCGTTCACAAAAAATCTTACAAGGATCTCATAAGATCTACATGCAATCCCATCTGAAAGAGGTTTCGTGGATCTTGAAGGTGATCTCAGATCAAAACAAATCCCAGCTGTCACAATGACCTCCATTGATCTGAGAAAGATGCACGAAATAAAAAAGACACCAAGAATTTTGATTCAATAAACCCACAAACAATCTTGCTAACAACAAGCGAGCTCATATACTTTGTCAAACAAAATTTTGATTATGAATATGGATTTAATTACAAATATGTATTTTGGTTATAAATACTTGTTAATGTCCCAACTCAAATTTACATGGACTGAAAGCATCTGAATATTTTGAGCCGGGATTTTAAAGATAGAATTGAAAGATTAGGAAAAAAAGAAAATTAAAAGGCTTGGAGTTCTTACTTCATAGCTCTGAGTCTTGCTTCATGGCTCCGGGCTTCCAGCATCGACAATGGTTTCGGTAACTTTTTTATTACCCTTAGTGGCGACGGTAGTGGCAAAAGACCCAGTTGGAATCTTACTTTCTCCAGATGCTTTCTGGATGGTATCTTTAGTGTCTTAAAGAGCTAGGAATGTGAAATTATCTTCAAGCTTTTCTTCCTCAGTCAAAGGACTCGTAGTGGGATAATCTTTCAGATCAGCATCCTTAAGGGAATCAATCTTTTTCAAGTCAAGCCCTTCTATGATCCCTCCTAATTTGGCCAGCTGAACCTGGCACTTCAGGAACCTTATAAAGGTGTCCTCAGTTGCTCTTTCCTTGACCAAAGACTCAAAGGTATGGGACTTCTTGAAAGCCTGAATACCTTATAGCTGCATCTTTTAAATCAGCTCTTAATACTCAAAGGAACTCCTAAAAGCTTCAAAACCTTGAGCGCACCGTTGCTCAAAGAAGGCCTTCTTCTCAGATGCCAAAGACTTCTTCATCTTAGCTAGCTTTTGCTCTAGCTCTTGGATCCTCTTGTCACAATCCTCAAGCTCCTTTTCGTGGGAAGCCAGCTCACTATCGATGAACTCTTAGGTCGACTTTAGGCTACCCTCAAGCTCCGCCTTGGTCTCTGTGAGCTCCATGACCTCATTGTCCTGGGTCATGAAGCAGTTTCTCCAATATAAGCATTGCAGAGTAAGCTGGTGAAGATAAGTGATCCCCCACAGAAACAAAGAATTAAGCAAACGCAACATAAGAACACAAGAACATAAACTAGGTATTGAGGTATACCTGTATCATGGTGTGAGTTTTGCTCTCCTCTAGCTTTATAAGGTTAATTGGAGTGAGTATGGCTTGATCTTAAGTCATTAAGCACCCCTTATAGAGTTTGAAGGAGGTATCCCCAAGGTGAGACTTGAGAATAGAGCTCTGGTCTGTAACTTTCCAATTAGGGATCAGTGCTGGACGAGTGGTCCTTGGAAAATTGTGTATTAATGGTCTTGTAGCTCTTACATGCTTATACTAGAACAACCTCACGTCAAGCGTAGATGTCGATCTTGCGGGGAGAAACAAGGTTGGTTTTAGGTCCTATGTGGGATCTTTTCTCTGAATAGCTCTTGTTAGAACCCTTATCCTTGGAAATCTTCTCAGGCAGACTCAGTTCAGAATGGCTGGGTGAAGAGTTCTTGTGGCTCTTGCCCTTAGAACTGTGCTTGCATTTCTTCCCCTTATCCTTAGAGGCCTCCTCGATCCTAGGGATTGGGTTAGAATTCAGGGGTACGCTCTCAACCCTGGCTATTTCAACATCACATAGTAGGGCTGGGTCATGCTGAAGGGTTATACGACCTTCATTTATAGAACAGGTACTCCTCATGTTGGCTAAAGGTTGAGATATGATCTGGAAAGGAAGAAACTGGCATGAGTATAGAAAACTAGGCCTTAGCCAGCAAGGCTTTTTTCTGAGCCTTTATCTTATTGATAATATAGAGGTCATGAATCGACATGACTGAAAAAGAACAGAGGATGTTAGATTAAAAAAATGGGGAAAAAAAAGGAACGAAAGGATAAACAGTAGGAGAACCGTTATTGAGAGATCTTCGAACTCGAATGTTGGCTGGTGAGAGGCCAACAATCTTCAACACTTCTTCTTTCAAAAGCTTGCCAGTTTTATATAAATTATCAATCAAGAGGTCTACAAAATCCTCCCCCCAAGTAACTTCATCCGACACGGAGCGTTTGGGCTTACTGCGCTTCTATTTAGACCTGAACTACCATGGGCAATTGATAAGAGCTCAGATGAAAAGGAGCCGCTTCTTCCAATGACACAAAGAAGTTGGGATCTTAACAAGAAATATACAATAAGGGAGAAAGTAAAATGGAGTTGTAGGGATGCTCAATGAAGCATTTATAAGCATCAACTATCTAGATTGATAGCGCCAAATCGGATGGCTAAGATAATCTAGCGCCTACTTTCTATAGTGTATAGGTTAATTCCCCATAGCAACGAAAGGAACCAATACACTTTGAAAAATGGGGGAGCTAATGATGGTGGTAATTAATGAAAATAATAAAAAAATGATTTGCCCTTGGATTTTAGCAAAAATACCCTAACAGAATGAAAATCTGCACCTTTTTATTCGGGTCTAGAACCGACCCAGAAGAACCCAATTCAGTATGGATCATGACCCGGATCATCAACTGTCGATTGAATACAGATCTAAGAAACAACAACTTTCTACTTTAATCCATATAGAAAAGAACAACTAATGCCTATAAAGCAAAAAAATTGCACACTAACAGGTCATGTCATCTTTACCATCTCTTACTTGAGTTCTTGATTTTACATTTGAGCTCTTATTTAGTCACCTTAGTAGTTCACTAACTTAGGCATCAGAGGACGACCTTAGCTGAGGACAATCTTAGCTAGCCTAACGTGTACTTTTGTGGTCAGGTCAAAGACCTAAATTACTTATGTGGGGCGCGATCCGATTCGAGGTCAAGATCATAAGCAAGGGAAACTTGGACATTGAGCTCGAGATCTAGACTTCAAGATTCTGTGCCGCATCAATATTATTGCAATATTAATACCTTCCCATCTCTTTCTTTTAAAAAGGCATGTATGTATGGTGATATATATTCAAATTGTTAAATCCTAAAACACACTTGGGTTGTGTTTAGTGGCCTTTATATGGTAGATTGGATTGGACATTTTGAGGATCCAAAGTGCCTAGTTAAGTGTGTGTTAATTTTACTGAGTCTTTATTTCTAATATGTCTGATTTTTAATTGAATTTGGACAACCATATAAAAATAAAAAATGACCATTTTGCCTCTCTCTTATGAAAAGGCAAGAAACCCTAACGCAGGATGCAACTTGCTTTCACCATTTTCTTTCACCCTGCCTTCACTGAGTTCTTCAATAGGTGGTTTGGAAGTCCATTTCCACAACACGATTTTCACTATAAGAAAAAAAGAAATAAATTAGTTTTATCACGTTAATCATTCTTACAAATTAAATAGTGACAAGAATAGTGTCTAAATTACCACCATGGAAATTAGTAACACTTATGGTGATAACATAGTCATAATGAAAATCTTGATACAAATTATAGTAATAATTTTCATTGTTACTAGATTGTTATCATAGGGGTGTCACTAATTATTAATAGTGATAACTTAAAATATTAGGTAATATTTGGATATGAATTATATGTTTTGGGAGACTGAGTTTTGGGAGTGGGTCGGGGAATGTGATGTATGTTTATTTATGTTTTGAGAATAGTTAGAAAATTATTTTGGAGAGTTTTGATATATTTTGGGAGGAGACAAATTCTACTGTAGCAGTCAAATCAATATTTTTTTTCGTTAGGTTTTGAGGATGTGAACGGATTTTAGTGATATTATTTATTATGATAATAGTAATAAAATATTGTGATATGTAATTTTGAAATTATAGGTTGACTGATGTTGAGGTTTAATATATTAGAATAATATATATATAATATTATTCTAAAATATAATTAATTAATTTGTCGGTATAGTATTTGGTAATTGGTAGTATTTGGTAGGTTCAGGGTAAAGAAAAAAATAAATTTATATACAAAAATTTTAATGGGAATGTAAAAATGTTTTTAATAGAAACCTATGTTATTTGACAATAAATGAATACATAATGCCACACAATTCATATAGAAATGATGTCCACAACAACAATCTATACCATTGAGTACCTAGTTTAAATGCTAATGAGAGTACCACTCAGAACATATTGTTCCAAATCGTAAAGATATGTATGAGATACAAGCGTCAAGCAAATTAGTCAACAGTACGTACAATACTAAATACATAACTATAACATAATAGATGTGGGGGATTCGGGGAAGGGGTAGCTATGGTGACTGCTATGTACGATTGAATGTTCTCAAAGGCCTCAATGACGACAGGATCTGTTGGGGCATCCTTTCCTGTCCATCAGATAGGTCAGCTGCACGTCCGTATGTGAAAATATAGCATAGCTCGACATATATAGGCTTTCTGAACATATGAAAGTACTATTGTCAGATGGTCTCCTGCATAAATGGTAAATCAATTTGTGGAATAACATGTAATGACACATGCATAGAAAAACACTTTGGTGATTTTACTTACCCTGCCAACGTGTGCCCAATACTGTGCGGAGGAATGAACCCATTTGAGTGGGGATTATAATGCACCCCAGGCATAGCCATGTAGTTGAGAAAGGTATTGTACCAACGACATAGCTTCTGGACCTTGCTCTTAATATCATCAACTATCCTCTGCCTCTCAAATGTACTAGAAAGTCGACATGCAATGTGGGAGCACTCATCTATCAGTACCTCAACGACGGATAGGTCCCTATTCGGGATAGCAACCATCAACATACTAACCATGACAGATTCCTCCTCACCGCTCCAGCGTGCATCACAAAATATGTTGTACCGAAGCTCATTACGAGGTAATGGCCTCCCAATGGAAATTCTTCTCGTAGTACAAAATTGTACTATTGAACATACATTGAAATAAGCAATTGCCCAAGATATAAAATACGAAAAACCTAAATGACACATAAAGCATGTATAGTCAAAAGATCATTTTAATAACAAGCTTCAGTACACCACAATCACGCAATCAATATACTTCATATTAGGTTCAATACAAACATAATAGGATAGAAATGATAACCTATAGTAGTACAAACATAATGGGATATAAATGGTAACTAATAGTATTAAAATAAATTCAGGACTATATCGGTGGTCATTGTGTCAACCAATCTGTATTGGCCTGGCTCGTGTGTGATGATCCAGATCGTCTGGATAGTCTCACGCCAATGCAATATACAACCTCGATCCATGATGAAATAGGCCCAATGCCTGAACTTCTATCAATGTCGACCTCATACGCAACCATCATATTTTCCATAACTTGGGTAAAATAAGAACGTGGAATCTCGGTCCTAGAGGACCCTCTGATAGCATAGGGAACTACATGCCATGCCAGCGCTAGAATCAGCTAGGATAATAGGGTGTTGCTACCCACCCAATAACTGATCATCACGTCTCGCTGAGGGTTGTTCGTGATGACTGCGGCGTAGTGGTGGCGGCTCTTTAAAGATCTTAGACAACAAATCATACCTAGCCTCCCCTACCACAAAGTACCGCTCGACAAGTGGGTATGCCTGCACAAGCAAGGAAAGATGGCATTATGTATGGAACACCGGTCACCAGTTGCTGATTTATAGAAGACGTTCAGATTGGTGATGATCGTCTTCATAGTACTATAGCGCTCTTTAAGCTCGTGAAATTTTTAAGTCACAAATTCCTCCATGAACGGATGATGAACTGACGTTCTAATTTGTGGGCTATCTCAAGTATGCAGATCTCTGCATACATCTCACTCGTAAGTGACATAATAGAGTTTGCATCGAGAAGTATATGAATGAAACGCTCCTCGACATCAAGGTCCCATCATTTGGAACGAGCTTCCCGCATCATCAACTAATATATGATAACTTGTCCCTGCATAGTATATACATGAATATGGTAAAGTAAATACCATTTGCACAGTTACAAAATAAACAGTAAACTTGACATGGCAATGAACAATCAACAGACGAAAAACAAATAACTCCTACTTTGGTACATTAGCATATTACTTAGTATGAGACTCTACATACTTTAGACGAATAATATCTTCAATAAAATAGCGACTACCATCAAAATAAATAGTAAAATATAAATACAACATCCACATAAAGGCAATAACAACATATGACTGCTATGGTATGGTGCATACAATAGTGTGCCCTAACTAGTATGCATAAAGCTCTGCTCATTGCAGCAGCCACCAACCGTGGAGGAAACTTTTGAAGAAGCACATGTGGATGTATCGATGCTATATATACTATGTGATGTGGCAACGCCAACACCTCGGCACTGCCTATACATACCAACGTGTTGTCCTCCCATGGTGTCTACTATATAAAGCATCTAGGGTGCTCTGTTCCAACTAAGAACCTAAAAAAGTAACAATCATAGTTCGACTCCGTCCTGGCCATCAACAAGTGTATAGACCCGACACCACATGTGCATAAAGGAGCCTCGTACGTAGTCATACCTTATCGAAAATAAAAATCACATTATTAGTGAATACATATAATTCAATATCAAATTATATGAGTGTACGAGTGATAAAACAACATTTGGAAAAAGCTTTTATGGAAAGAGCATTCTAGTTAGAAAACTTAGAAAAAATTTATCTAAAATAAATGGCAAATAGACTTACGAATAATATAGTTGGGTAAAACAATGTTACAAAGGGTTACAACATTATAAAGGGTTTACAAACAAGTACCATGTTTACTAAACATATAAAAAACAAATGCATACCAACAGACTAACATGTACATTCAACCCTCCATCTCTGCCCATATCTAATCTGCTAGAGCATCATGAAATGCAGCCTGTGCTTGGATGTTGTTTAACTCGGGTACCACGATGATAAAAGGTCTCTCGATCAGGCTCAAGTTTAGGGTCCGGTGTCGCAAATATATTATTATCCCAACTAAACGTATGAATGAAATTGTGAATGGTACTCCATGCAATGACAACATTAGTCTATATGGCGACGATATAGCTTGGCATGCCCTATGAAAGGATTGAAAATTACTTCTTCAAAATCCCAAATGTGCGCTTAATGGTATTACTTAATCGTAAGTGACGATGGTTGAACATCTCATTGGCCTACTGCACATAGTAGTCTCCTTGAATTGTTGGAGGTGGTACATGGACGGTCTGTGTAGAGGTAAAAAGCACATGTAGTTGGTGAAGCCAGCATCTACGAGGTAATACTTCCCTACAGAGCAAGAAACTATTAGCATCATGCCCGTAGCAGTCAAGCAAGCTAATGCTGATGGGACTTTATAAGGTTAGATAAGTTGTGCAAGTTAAAAGTAAATATTATAAGGAAATAATGGGTCACTTTGTATGATGTTAAGCAGTAGTCTTGCATCATTGGCGCTGCCCATTCACCCAGCATACATATAGGTAAATATCTGGTCGAAGTTTGCTATGGCAAGGACATTTTGAGACACAAACCCTTTTCGCGAATGATATGCGTTTTGTTATAAGCAGGCACCCAGGCATAAACCAATCCACCCCTCGCATTATTGATATATTACGTGGCTATCTATCAATGTATAAATTTGGCAATATTACATTTGCGCCAAAGAAGACATCATAAGCTCCATTCAATATGTTACTGCTAGGCGTACTAGGGGATCCTTGACTGTACTCCAATTGATTATCATTTGGCGGTTGTGAGCTAGATCCACTAGCCATTCTATGTCGCAAGTACTTCATCATACACAGGTGATATTACAATATAGTTGTAAAACTCAACTAACTCACATATATAATTAAAAAAGTAAAATGCCAAGATAAACATGTGCCATATAAGTTCATACATTCCAAAGCATACACAACAACATAAACCAAGGAAAGGCATGGACAACTAATAATTGATGATATACTCAGGAAAGATTAGGATAACCTAATTGCCTAGTGACTCAGTCCGGATTTGTCTCTCTCTATCATCCAACTGTAGGAAAAATATCCTCATTGTCGTACTCTAAAGAGCATTTATAGCCATTCCAAATAGACAATCTGGTAGGCCCTCCATACGACGCAATGCATCTACATATTCAGCATTAATTCTTCAGCTTTTGGCCCAATCCTTGCGGACTTTACATTTATCATACCATTTCACTTGTCTATAGCTTCCTCAAATTGAGATTGTCTTTCCCTAACATAGTACCTTCTCTCTGTGCCCCTACTCCCTCCTGAGGATCCCTCTCTATGACTAACAACTATGTCCGTAAAGTCATCAAGTGAAGAAACCGATCGTTTGGATCCTCCATTACTGCCACCTGTCATGTTATCATTCAGGGCTAGATTATTGTTGGTAGCTAGATGGGGTTGAGTATATGACCTTACATATGCCCGATAGCAACGTTCTTCGAGAGCATCTCGATATAGTAATCGCAACAAAGTAGCCCATGCTCCATCACATATGCATGGTTCGAGTTTTCCTAACAAATGATCAGACCAAATTCGAGATCCACTAGGAAATTTGCTCGGCACTGTCCATCACTGTTTTTGCTCGTATTCCCAACTGTAACATGTACTATGCTTTATTAACGTATGAAACATACGGCAAGCCTATCGGATCTTGTTCTATTTAGTCTTCAAATGCCTCACATTATACATAAATGAAGGTTGGGCTTCTGCATTAAGCTTATTGCAAATCTTATTCCATGTGTATTGTGATAAAGTAGTGGAAAGCAATTGGCCTATTTGGAATTTCTCATAAGCAATCTCAATTAACAATTTTTCATTTGCAAATGGCCAGCTAACGTTCGATGCCTTATCGAGCCTACCTTGGCTTCCTCGTGAAGACTCACACACGCGTAGGTCCATCTAATTCATTTTCGTAGATTACTAATTGAATAATTTACATTATAACTATAATAATCCAAAGACTACTATAGTGTCACATGAGTAACTCAATAGAAGTAACTAATCCTAAATAATAAGATGTAAAATTATAAATGCCACTTCGTTTAAATCCAAATAAAATATTTTTATTAAAAAACATATGATAGCATGACATATGTATGAATTTATATGCATTGCTTGTTAATCTTTTTTAAATCAATCGGCTATATAGTACTTATTGTTAGATAGATGAAATGAAACACATTACAAGATGGTACTAGCTTAATATACTAAGTTTAATAATTTAGATTTAATAATCTATTTTTAATTACTAGTTCACTTTAGTAACTCTTAATGTGTGGCGTAAATCACTACTTAAATAATTAGATAATTAAAAACTTTTTTTAATTACTAGTTCATCTTAATAACCCATAATATGTATCTTAGATCACTAGTTAAGTTAATTCTAGTCTTAGATCACTAGTTAAGTCAGTTCTATTAAATAAGCTATTTTTATTTAGTAGTTCACTTTAGTAAATCTTACTGTCTGGCTTAAATTACTACGTAATTAATTACATTTAAAAAACTTATTTTAATTACTAGTTCACCTTAATCCATAATATGAGTCTTACATCACTAGTTAAGTTAATTCCATTAAATATTATATTTTTAATTACATTGTTCACCTCAGTAACCCATCATATGTGTCTTAAATCACTAGTAAAGTTATTAGATTTAATATTCTCTTTTTAATTACTAGTTAGACTTAATATCCAATAATGTGTGTCTTGGATCACAATTTAATTTAAAAGATTTACCATACAATTTCTAATTACTAGTTAAAAATAATAACAAAAAAATGTGTGTCTTGGATCATTAGTTAAGTTAATTCTATTAAATAATCTATTTTTAATTACTAGTTCACCTTACTAACTCTGAATGTGTAGCTTAAATCACAAATTAATAAACTAGGTTTTAAAAACTTATTTTAATTGCTTGTTCACCTTAATAACCCATAATATGTGTCTTACATCACTAGTTAAGTTAATATCATTAAATATTATATTTTTAATTACATTGTTCACCTTAATAACCCATCATATGTGTCTTAAATAACTAGTGAAGTAATTAGATTTAGTATTCTATTTTTAATTACTAGTTCAACTTAATAGCCCATAATATGTGTTTTAAATCACTAGTGAATTAATTAGATTTAATATTCTCTTTTTATTTACTTAGTTAAATTTAATAACCAATAATGTCTATCATACATCACAAGGTACTTTACAAGATTTAACACTTTATTTTTTATTACTAGTTAAACTTAATAACCAATAATGTGTGTCTGACATCACTAGGTAAGTTAATTCCATTAAATATTATATTATTAATTAATATTTCAACTTAATAATGTATTTTTAATTATTACTTCACCTTATGAGGTTGTTTTTGGATAATAAAAATGCTTGTTCATACAGAAATTGAAAATAATTTTTACAAGAACTAAGATACATAAATCTATTTAATGAGGGAAAAAAATACATTTCCTACCAATGTTCATTACAGGTTAAACAATAAAGTCAACATAAATGAAGCTCAGAAGAATACAATACATCCTCAAACAGGATCTTCAGGTATAACACCACCAAATTTATGGACATTTACAAGGGTGACACAACCAATAAATATGTCCCCATATAATTCATGCCATCAGAATGTTTTTTCTTTTGTTATCGGTCCAAACAACCCAATATGATTAACCAAAATCGGATTGCAAACCTCTAGGACTCCTAAGATGTAAGTTTGGGAAAAAAGATTGTAATTATTTAATATGAAGATAAAAATTATGGATCCAAATACTATGAAGTTGGCTAAAAAAACTGGAAACAGAGTTGAATACACAAAATAGCAAACTGACTAAAGAGGAAATGTGGACAACAACATATTTTTCTCATTAGACAAACACCTAATGTTTGAATGGACATAATTTTATGGAGTGATAACAGGAACAAATAACATACACTGGAAATCATAATATGCTCATTTCCAACTACACATGACATGATAAAAGAGGTAATTGGTTTAGCTCACAAAAACATCTATAGATAATAGCATGCTTCATACAGTTTTATCTCCACTCAAAAAAGCAGAGAACAAGCTAGCATAGTCAATATTCGCACATGTATTGACTGATTGCAAAAAAGAAAAACAAAATAGTACCACACATTTCATTCAGCTCAATTAAACTCTACTTGACAGGAAAAGAGCCTATTTAATAAGCATACAGGAGAATTTCCATAGAGAAGCATGCTCTGTACTCATATCTAGTATAGAAAAGAAAAAAAGCGATGCGAAGACACATGGATGCATAAATGTAACTTCAATTAAACATACTAACTTTCAAACAAATTGCATTTTTCAGCAATTAACTTGAAATTTTAATGAATCAAGTAAAAGATATACAATCTTAACATGTATATAGGGGATCACAGATTAATCAGAAAAGGCCCGAATAGTGTTGGGGAACTTAAAAAAATCCCTAAAAAATTGAATTAGGAAAAAAATGGCAGATACTATAGCCAATCGAAAATTGGTTATATTATAACCATAAATCTTAATATGAAATCTCAAAAACCAAACAAGAATGGCAAATGTAGCAAAGAAACTGTGAAATCTCTAACCCTAAATTTAGTGTAAACCTAACCCAATACAACATCCAAAATACATGCATATTGACCAGAGTACGCCATAGAAGAAAACTATAGTTTTGAATTTTTGTAAAAACCTAGCAAAATGCCCAAACCAGAAGCAAAAATATATGATTTATAATAAAATACCACACAAAACCAAAGCATACTCCCCAGATTTTATGAAATATCAACATAAACCAAGAAAAACATGCACAAACAAGCTTAGATCTAAAATTTTTATCAAGGACCCAGATAAGATGAAACCTAGATATTATTAAACCGCTAAAATCCATATAGAACTTAGAAGAAGATGACTGAGATCAAAAAGTATTTACACACTACGAACTAGACCTCACTCGACGCAGATGGAAGATAAGATAAATGAAAGCTGAAATCTTTCGCTGCGAATTGGATCTCATACCATTCAGCAAGACAAAAGAAATTTTTGGATGAAGTTGGTTCCTGTAATATCACATAAACAAGCATTAGATATCTGCTTTTGCAAGGGGGAGATGGGATAAAGAAATGTTGTTGAAGGGAATGGGGAAGAGAGAGTGAGAGGGAGTTTTGGGATGGCAGATTTTGGTGGAGACAAAATCTGCCATCCCAGTTAGGACATGTTTGGCAAAAGGTGTAGAGACTTTTTGGTCATAATCCAATTTCACTCCAAGGGTGTTTTGGTCATTTTATAGGTATCGTTTTGGTGGAAATAGGCTAGAGTGTTTGGTTACAATCTAGCGGAATGAATTTGTTCGGCCAAATTGTAACCAAACACAACCTTAGTTTATGTCACTATTAAACCATATTGCGAAAAATAAAAATTATTGTCACTTAAAAAATATTATTAGTGGCAAGATAAAAACTATTATCACTTAGTACATATTTTTAGTAATAATTTTTACTTTATCACTTATTATTTTGTTATGAATATTATATCTTTTTTAGTACGTTTCGTCATCTATGTAATGAAATGAATTGTAAATTGATTTAATTTCTTCCTATTACCATTAAAATGAGACTTTATTATAGTATTTTTGTTTTGATTTGCAATGAATTTTTTGGGTTACATGTATTTGAATCCATCTTTGGTCCTTGATTCAATAGATATCATGCAAGGTTTTGTTAACTTCAGGTTTATTTACTATTGTTTTAGAGGATATTTTGAGAT
The DNA here is from genome assembly GCA_018894105.1 of Jacaranda mimosifolia. Taxonomy (NCBI): domain Eukaryota; kingdom Viridiplantae; phylum Streptophyta; class Magnoliopsida; order Lamiales; family Bignoniaceae; genus Jacaranda; species Jacaranda mimosifolia. The sequence goes on from CM032119.1 coordinate 34,773,688, forward strand.
TATAGTTGAAGAATGTAAGTGATGATTGGTTTTGTTTTCAGAGGTGGTTAAAAATTATTTTGGAGAAAAAGTTATGTTTGATTTCATTTTGAGAGGAGACAAATTCTACTTTAAATATCAAATCATTAAAGCTTTTGTTGGTTTAATGGGGTTAATTTTATTCTCATAATCTTTTTGGGGGGAATATATATGTGATGCTTCGGATATGTGTGTGTGTGTAATAATTAATTATTGATTTTAATAAAATGATGACGTAATAATATGGATGATTGATGTTATAAAATAAATACATTGTAAATTATGATATATTTAGAATGCGTATATATTACTATAAATATAATGCATTTGGTATAAAAATATGTTAATATTTATTTTTTAAAACAAATTATTTATAAAATGTGTAAGTTTAAGTTATTTTTATGATTGTACACATGAATTAGATTGATTTTTTATTTAAGTTGAGGCTTAATAATAAGCATTGTAGCACTAATTTAATGTCATTTTACAGTATAGTGATACCTTAAATAACATAGTAATAGTAATAAAAAATACCACTATAATTAAATTTAATGGCAATCGATTAATAAATGTTAAATAAATATAATTTCTTAAAAAAACTGACATAACTATAAGTTAAAGGAATTTAACTAGTATCAATATTTTTTTAAAAAAAGAATACCTCGCATATTCTATTTATGGCTTGACATGAAATAAATATTTCAAAATTAGATAAAGTATAGGTGTATTAATAATTGTAAAATTTATAAATTTATATTTTATCATAATGTAAATTAAACTACTTGATATACTTTAAGTGTATCAACTAAATTAATTATATTTTTAAAAAAGTATCAAAATTTAAGTTTTTGCTCATTTTTCTCTCTCCTATATATGTTATTTTTTTCTAAATATTTTCTATCCATAAATTTAATCTCTCACACATTATCAAATTTTTTATTGGATATAATTAGTTCGAGCATATATTAAATAATTGAAAAATAATAATAAACTTTCAAAGTATAAAAATAAATTGATACTTTTTACTATATATATTGAATATTTGGTTGGTAGTTTGATGGTAAACTCATATCTTTGTAAATAGATGGTTTCAAGTTCGAGTCTTATATAGAATAAATAGAGCATGTTAGAGTCTCATATATGGAATACTAGATGTAGATTAACTTGTCATTCAAAATAATCTTTTGTGGCATTTAATTTAGTTTGTTAGTTAATTAATTTCTTATGGCATGTTAATGGTCATCTAAAGGAATATTTTGTGGCATTTAACATCATTACATGTATTTTTTGTGGCAAGTTAGCATGTCATTTAAAATTATTTTTGTGACATTTTAACATGTCATTTATGATGCTTTTTGTGGCATATTACCTTGTCATTTAAAGGAATTTCAATAGCATTTTAACATGTCACTACATGCATTTTTAATGGTATATTAACATGTCATTTAAAAGTATCTTTAGTGGCACTTTGACATGTTATTCAATGCAATTTTGGTGACATTATAATGTATCATCTAATATATTGTTTGTTGTATTTTAATAATGTCACAATAGAAGTAAATTAATGGCATTTATACCTCTAACAATACTGCTACAAATGGCACTTCTAAAAAATACCATTAAATATAACATTTTCATTATAACACTATTTAATTGTACTTTTTAATGTTACTAAATGCAATTTTTCTTGTAGTGATTATTATCCTACAGTTGTATTTAAATACAACAAAAATGAGGTGTATGTATTTATTGTGTAAGTACTTCAAATATTCTTATAATTCAACTTATATTTGAATACACTTATTTAAATATACTTTTTTATTAGGTTGCATATGTTATAATAAGTGTTGTTCAGTGAAATAACAATAACAAACTGTTATTACTAAAAGTATGTGAAGATAAAATTGATGCTAATAATTATTTATATCCTTTATATCAATCTATGAACATCATATTATTTTAATATTGTTCTATTGTCCTCTACATAGGTTTGTTAATGGATATCCAAAAATTCAATTACCATTTCGATTTGTATCCATTTATAGAAAATATTATTTACATTCATTTAAAGCAGATATTATTCATATTTGACGAATAGATATTCAATTGTAAATGGATGCAAATATGACAATATGGTCCGTTGAATATTCGCTTCGATTACATATTCGCCGGGCATATTCATTTACATATTTGATTATCCATTACTTAATTATACCCTTTATTCGTTTTCAATGAATAATATTAAAAAAATTATTATATATAACATACATAATGTTTTCCTACATTTTAACATAATAAATGATATTTAAAAATAGTATTATGTACAACATATTATTATATAGAATATACTCTAATATTTTTCATGTATTTTAAATATAATATTTGGACTTTGAAATCACAACCACAAGAGCAAAGGAATTTGTTATTGATGAAAGAAATGATGAAGTATTGATGAAGTATTTGGAGTTTTAAATCACAACCACAATACTTCAAAGTATTGATGAAGTATTTAAATTGTTATAGATGAAAGAAATGATGAAGCCAATAATTTCATGAAGTCTCACGCCTTCAAGCAGATTATGCTTGAAAAATGAGCGGACGACATGCTTGAGGGTATCAACAAATGCAAGGAGCATATCAACATTTGGGTGGTCTTGCGATAGGCTTCATTTTGAAACTCCTGGATGACGTGAAGGAAAGAGATATGATTGGATATTCAAATGATGATGAGAAGTCCACCTCCACCTAAGAAGATGGAGAATTTGCATGTTTTGCCCCAAAAGCTTAAGTTTTCTGTTAACACATGATATGGCTCATTTTGAGGGTACTCATTTTGAAAGTTTTTTTTGTTTCTAGAGCTTAAGCATTCTGGTGGGCGACACTACGACTGGAACATGTAAAGCCCTTGCTGCTTTGGTTTTATCTTAATGAAATACTCTTAATTTGATGCTTGAACTTTAACTTGCATGAATTTGGGATTCTTTTTTTTTTCAAATATTAGTTCTACATCGTAAGTGGACATTTAAATTTCGCTTAAGAGGCCTATAGGCCATTGGGCTCACCAAGAATGTTTAAGCTAGCTTGAGGCCATTGGGACCTATCAAATGAACTTCGCAATTTGGCTTTGATTCATAATGAACTTGCTTGCAGCAATGGGGCCTATCAAGTCTATAAAGAACCTTTCAACTTAGTTTAGAGGCCACTTCGGGGTAGGGATGGCACTCGCGCGAGTGGGGGTGGGGAGTTACTCGTCTATCTCCATTCCCACGTGTTCCCCATTCCTGATCCCCGCCATGGGAAATTTTCATCCTTTGTCCCCGTTTTTGGAATCCCTGCAAGGATCCCCAAAATAACTAATATTCATTTTTTGTGCGTGCATAAAATAAGCTACAAAGTGACAAATAATTACCACGCACTCAATTGCAGCAACTCTAAGTCATAATTTCAAGCACAACCAATTTGCAACAATAATAGATTTTATCATGCATACAAATTCTGTATTTCCAGCAACAAATAGCAAATTAAGACCAACAAGTTATCATCTCCCAAAATGAAAACAAGTGAACTTTAGTCCGAACTAAAGCAAAGAGTCACACTTAATATGTTCATCTACAATATCCCAACTCAATAGCCAATTGCAAACATTCAGCATCATCATATATGTGGATTGTTCAACAAACCAAAAATTCAAATACAAGAGCTAATACAAGAAATTTGACAAGTTTCAACAACATAAGCAGCCATCAAAGGTGTGAAGTCTTCATTTTGTTCATCTTCATATGCAACTTGCTTAGAAAATAAACACCACATAATAAGTCACTAAAAAAAATTAGCTTTAGTGATTGCAAAATCAATCACAAATATACCAAATCGATAAATGGTGTCACAAAAAATCTCGTCACGAATTAAAATTAGTGACCGCCAAGTTGGTCGATCACAAATTAGTGACCGAATAGGCGGTCACTAAGGATTTACCGTCGGTCACTAATATGTGGATTGTTCAACAAACCAAAAATTCAAATACAAGAGCTAATACAAGAAATTTGACAAGTTTCAACAGCATAAGTAGCCATCCAAGCTGTGAAGTCTTCATTTTATTCATCTTCATATGCAACTTGCCTAGAAAATAAACACCACATAATAAGTCACTAAAAAAAATTGGCTTTAGTGATCGCAAAATCAATCACAAATATACCAAACCAATAAATGGCAACACAGAAAACCTCATCACGAATTAAAATTTGTGACTGTCAAGTTGGTCGGTCACAAATTAGTGACCGAATAGGCGGCCACTAAGGATTTACCATCGGTCACTAATATGTGGATTGTTCAACAAACCAAAAATTCAAATACAAGAGCTAATACAAGAAATTTGACAAGTTTCAACAACATAAGTAGCCATCAAAGGTGTGAAGTCTTCATTTTGTTCATCTTCATATGCAACTTGCCTATAAAATAAACACAACATAATAAGTCACTAAAAAAAAATGGCTTTAGTGATCGCAAAATCGATCATAAATATACCAAACCAATAAATGGCATCATAGAAAACCTCATCACGAATTAAAATTTGTGACTGTCAAGTTGGTCGGTCACAAATTAGTGACCGAATAGGCGGTCACTAATTTGTGGATTGTCAACAAACCAAAAATTCAAATATAAGAGCTAGTATAAGAAATTTGACAAGTTTCAACAACATAAGTAGCCATCAAACGTGTGAAGTCTTCATTTTTTTCATCTTCATATGCAGCTTGCCTATAAAATAACCACATAATAAGTCACTAAAAAAAAATTGGCTTTAGTGATCGCAAAATCGATCACAAATATACCAAACCAATAAATGGCGTAAAAAAAAACATCGTCATGAATTAAAATTTGTGACCGCCAAGTTGGTCGGTGACAAATTAGTGATCGAATAGGCTGTCGCTAAGGATTTACCGTCGGTCACTAATATGTGGATTGTTCAACAAACCAAAAATTCAAATACAAGAACTAATACAAGAAATTTGACAAGTTTCAACAACATAAGCAACCATCAAAGGCGTGAAGTCTTCATTTTGTTCATCTCCATATGCAACTTGCCTATAAAATAAACACCACATAATAAGTCACTAAAAAAAAGGCTTTAGTGATTGCAAAATCGATCACAAATATACCAAACCAATAAATGGCATCACAAAAAACCTCATCACGAATTAAAATTTGTGACTGCCAAGTTGGTCGGTCACAAATTAGTGACCGAATGGGCGATCACTAAGGATTTACCATCAGTCACTAATTTTGGTTGTGTAAAAATTTTCATATATTGAATTAGGTGGTCACTAAGCTGTCACTAACCGCATGATGTGGTCACTAAAAGTTGGCCATGCGACCAACTACTCGATTTGTGATCCAATTGTGACCCCCATGTGGTCACTGATTTGTGACATCCTCCAGCGATCACAAAATTTCAAAAACTAGGTGAATATTTTCTTTGGATAGGTGGTTACTAATGAGTGACAGATTTGTGACCATTATTTGTGGTCACAATTTTCTCAGATTAGTGACCAACCAGTGGTCATTAATCGGTCACTAATTATGAAAATATTTTTTGATTGTAATATTGAATCTAATATATTTATCCAACTTGTTTTTTGTTCTCATTAATAACAATCTAAAACCACATCATTTAAAAACACAATTCACATTCCAAAAACACAAATAATAACCCAACTTGAAATAATATTGTATCCAAATTCATAGACAAAACAAAGATTTTAAAATATAAACAAGTTCATTAAATCCAAGTATGTTAAGTTAATTTACAAAGAGTTATTTGTCTTTCCCACCATCGCCCCCTTCATTGTGAGAGGAAGAAGCACCTTGAATTGCATTTAGCTTTTTCATCGTTACTCCTAATGTCCTCATCAAAGTCTCTTCTCTTGCCTTTGATTTTTCAGCTAGACTTTTTGCCTCCTGGGTTATCTGCATGGCCTCTTTCATAATGATTGATTCTCTTGCTACTGCTTCCTCTCTTTGTTTAGCCAATTCTTGATCAATTGCTTTTGCAATTGCATCTTGTAGTTGCTCATAACTCACATAGACTAGCGCACATGTTGTAGATGGTGACTCCAAGGAAGTCCCAACATCAATAAGCTTGAGATAATGGTAAGTGTTCCTAAAGCCATACTACCCTTGTATGGACCACCAGTGATCTCAAGCCATTTTTTGGCATCAAATGAGCTTTCAGGAGTAGGATTACTGCCATGTTGACTAACATATTCTTGATAATATTCATCTTATTTGAACATCCAAATATTAAAAACACGATTAGTTCAGAATGAGAAAAAGTCTAATCTTTATGGAAACTAAAAATACTTATCTAGTTTTATCACAAATTAGAGGTATGTAAGAAATAACTAGTTTTATTACATTTTAGACAAAACTATATTTGTAGTTCTCTTCTAACAATAGCTACAATATCATGGAGTAGCCTCACAAAAATATTTGAGAAAGTCAAATAATGGAGCATAGCAAGGTAAGAAAGTTTATCACATCTTCTAGTAGGAAACATCTTATAAAACTTAAAAATAATAGAAGTTTCATATTAATCAATAAACTTAGATGACAAGAAGGAAAACTTTGTCAAGTGTTACAAGTTAACATATTCTTTGCTAATTAAATAAATTGCTCTCAAGTTACTCAAAGGATCATCATATCCACAAATTCAACATGTACCTATCAATGGAACAAACTAGATATATGTGTTGATTAATGAATACTGCAAATAGCTACCATGTCATGCCATCAAAATGAATTGGGATTTTTTTGTCTAATCCTTAGATATGTTGGTCCAAATAATTTTTGAAGAATATCAAAAGAAAAAAATGAAAAAATAAAAATACTTCAAAGGTATTGTTCAATGCTTGCTTCAAGTGTTCTTGTCCTTGTGTATTGAATTTATTACAAATAAATGTACAAACAAGTTCAAGACTACAACAATAAATTCCATAAAATATTTCAAGCTACTTACTTTGAAATTGCTAACTAATTTGAATGCATGGATAATATTATTTACTCATTGTAGATATGTTAATTTTTGGCCAATTGAAAAGTGACACGTGTAAAATAATATACTAGATATTAATTTAAGATTTCTATTTATTTCTTGAAATTTATTAAATTTAAATTCAAAAGATAAATAGTTAATTTTAATTAATACTCTAGTACTTATTTTATACTCAAATAAAATATTGATAAGTGTCAAAGATGAAGTTTCTATGTCTATGGACCAATCAAATCAAAGGTAATTGATACTATCTCTTGATACTTGATATTATCCTATCAAAGAGATAACGATCAAAGAAGTTCAAGTCAATATGGAAGTCTCCCATCAAGCATCTATATAAAGGGGGTGACCAAAACTTATTCAACACACAACACAAATTCCAACAAGTGAGAGGAACATTGAAAGAGTCCAGCAATTCTCTCAATCAAATTTAAGGAGATCTACGACATTCTTCGCAGAGCTCATCATATTCTAGCGTTTGATTTGGGATTAAGGTGCGAAGCCCTTGAATTGATATTATTTTATTCAAATTAAATTCAATGAGATCTACAATGTTCAAGGCATTCTTCGCAGAACTCATATTTTGGCATTTGATTTGAGATTAAAGTGCAAAACCCTCAAATTGGTGTTATTTTTTTAAATCAAATTTAAAGAGATCCACGGCATTCAAGGCGTTCTTTGAGAAGCTCATTAAATTTAAGATCATATTTGGAAGGGAAGAATCAGATGATTAGATTAGATATTGAATCCACAATTGATAAGTTTGCATTTCATTTTATTTGTACAGATTTTTCTTGTCTTGTAATTTTATTTATTGCAGACAAAGAAATATTGCGCTTACACTTATACTTAATTGGACCCTTTTAGATTTGTTGTCAACATATTCGCCTTTTCCTTGTGCTTTTCGGTGAGTCCTTTCATGAAGCTTGATTTGGCTAATCGGTTTACCATTTTGTGCCTACATTAATTTAGTTAACATTAAAAATTGCATTACATAAATAAAAATAACAATAAATTAATTAAAGAAACTAACCTTAGTTCTCCTTGCATGCTCAACAAAAGATATAGAGCCACTTACCCATCTTTTTCTATCAATCTATTTTGCCTTGCTTTTTTGCACCTTTCTTGATAGTTTGATGAACTCATATGCCTAGTACAAATTACTTCTCAATCACTTGTCTGCATGTTTTTTGGCATAACTTTTTGAATATCTCTTGGGTCATCAACTCCAGATTCCTTTATTGTTTTTTTTCTTGTATCGGTAGATGATATTCTTGAAATTTCTCTTGTGGGTTTACTCCCACAAATGCCTAATACGGCTTCATATTTAGGTAGCCACATGAAGTGTTCCTATGCCAAATACACAAAAAATCAATGTTAAAAAGACTAATTACATCATTTGTTATTGTTACTATACGAAATATTATATGTTCAAAAAAGCAATTTACTCTAAATTTTTCATAAAGAAATTCCTTCCTATCTCAAGGAACTTGCTTCCAAGTTGGCCATGGACCCATGTAGTTTCTCAAAATATCCCTCATTCTACAAGGAATAGTCCTTGGTATAAAACTAACAAATAATAGAAGAATGATGAGATAAATATTACCGAATAAGTATGTTTAGATCCTCATAATATTAAATTGGTTCCATCATAATATTAAATTAGGAACCAATATAAAAAGGTGAAGAACATAGCTATCTGGGTTTGGCTGTATAACAGTGTGGTTATCACAATTATTAAGTGCATGACTCCCTTGTGTTTTACCCCTAGCCCTTCCATGAGATGAATTTTTGCCTTCACTTGATTGCACCTCATGCTCACCTCATTATCTGGAGTCAATAAATGCTCCTCATATTCTAGAGGAGGAACACTATCTATCTCAGCTGATGGAATAGGTAGTTCCGTGCGATGAACCTCATCAAAACGTTCATCAGATTGTGCTCGACCTCGCCTACCTCTATCACTCCCACTATAACATCTACCTCTAGTCGTCATCCTGCACATGAATAAACAACAACATAGCCAACAAGTTAAGCAATGAGATATAAAGCAAAATAAAATGAGAAAAAAGAATGACAATGATATATACATAATCAAACAAACATATAATATTGTATGTTATTAATTAAAAGTTAAAATATTCAATAATGACACCAATTTACCTCATCCCCACCATTGGTTGAATCAAAATCTTCAAACTTCTCTTCCTCTTCACTATCTTCTCCTTCAATTTCCTTTAATTCTTTATCTTCTACATTTCTTGTCGATGGGATTGAATTATGTCGAATTTCATCATAGGTATTTCTATTGAAGTTGCATTATCATCAACTAAAATACTTGAATTGTCAAGATCAACATTAATTGGAACTTTAAATAGAGTTGCCACATCGTCTTCTTGATACGAAGCTTCAATGTTTGATTCATTTACTTGGTTTTGCATTAAAACAGAATGGATATCTATTTTACTTCTTGCTTTTATTTTGCACACTGCATATCAATCCCACATCTCCCTATTTGTAGATGCAAACTTGTGTAGTACACTTGTTGTGCTTGTTGAGCTAATATAAAAGGATCATTTGTGTTAAGTTTCCCCCAGTGATTGATCTCAAAAAGTCCAAATCGTGGATGCATTTTAATCCCTCTGTCAGACCAATAATTTATGCTTGCCATAGTTAATTGTGTGGAATTTAAACTCATTCACAAAATAGCCTTTATATGTTTTAACCCAGCAGCTAGGGCCTTGTGCTAATTGCCTAATATTATCTCCAATCATATGAGAACTAACCATCACCTACTAAGGAGTTGTACAATTATACTCTATTTGTTATATAATAAATGATATTATTTAAATTTAGGACTATCAATGCTTACATATTGTTGAAGCTATTGTGGAAATTTTGTATCCCGTAATCTTCCCAGTTCCATGGCCATTATATATAGAAATTTCATAGACATCTCTTCCTTAAATATACTACATGCACCCAAGAAATATTCATAAAGTTAAAGGTTTTCAAGATTTTCATTATTTCATTGAATTTTATAGAGAGAACTTACTTGCCAATGGAACGATCTCTAAATAATTTAGTAGCACACGTCTATGTGCTTCCTCATACTCATCATCATTTTTAAATAGTCGACCTTTTCTTTGATTCCTAAGAGGCCTTCATGGATGACAAAAGATCGAAAGAAGCCCACTTGAATCCACCTCTCCACCATCATCATTTCTTGGGACCTGATTTGGTCTTGTTTGAACATTATGTTCAAAGTACAATGAATAAAATGTTGTGACTTCCTCAATGATGTAAGCTTCTATAATAGAAGCTTCAATGTGGGCTCGACTATTGACTCGACTATTGACTTTATGCTTCAAACGATGCAAAAATCTATACCATAATTCATTATAAAAAATCGTAGTTTAATTTTAAGAAATTTTATGTGTTAGTTAAATAAATATGGAAATTTTATGGGGATAATACCTTTCAAATGGATACATTCATTGATATTGTACAGGCCCATCAACTTTAGCTTCATACGCCAAGTGGACCATAAGATGCCTCATCATATCAAAGAATGTCGGTGGGAGTATTTTTTCAAGTTCACAGAGAATTTCAACAATATTTTTCTCAAGTTGTTCCGTATGTTGCACATGTAGAATAGTAGAACATATGTCTGTAAAGAAAAATTCCAACTCTAATATTGCTTCCCACATCGGTTTAGGCAAAAGTCATGAAAAGCAATTGGAATCAACCTCTGCATAAACATATGAATCATGACTTAGCATTGCATAAAACTTTGACTTTTTTTCATCAACACATTTAGCTATATTTGAAGCATAGCCGTCAGGGAGTTTTAGGCCTTTAGCCCATTTGCAAACTTCTTTTACTTGTTTGGCGCTTAAAACGTATGGAGTTCAAGCCTATTATAATAAAGTTCTAAGTCCCTACGTGAATTTTCACTATCCTTTGACTTTTCCATTACATCTAGAACTATATTGAAGATATTTTCAAACACATTTCTCTCTATATGCATCACATCCAAATTATGACGAATAAGATTAGTGCACAAATAAGGCAGCTCCCAAAATATGCTTTTCCTAGCCCAGTTATGTGTAATGCCAAATCCAAGCAAAGATTAAGGATTTCCATCTTTATCATATGTTTGGAAGGGAAGTTGAGATACATGTCTTATGATTTCTTCACTTGACAAATGCAAAAGGGGATGGTCATTTTCATGTATGCCTCTCATAAACATATCAACTGGTCCTCTCTATGTGTGATGAAGAGGCAAAAATTTCTATGACAATCAAACCATGAATGATTTCGTCCATTCTATAGACAAAAAGATTTTGTATGCTCCATGTAATATGGACATGACAACTTTCCATAAGTATTCCAACCAGAAACCATGCCATAAGCATGAAAATTATTGATTGTCCACAAAAGAGCTAATTTCATCATAAAATTTTGCTGTCTAAATACATCATAAGTTTCAATCCCTTCATTTCATAACTATTTCAATTCAATAATTAGCGGCCGCAAAAACACATCTAGTTTTTTTCGGGAGATTTAGGACCTAAAATAACCATACTCAAGAATATATATAGTTCATCCATACACATGCCTGGAGGAATATTGTACACAATTAACATCACTAGCCAACAAGAATAAGGAGCACTATTATCGTTGAAGGGGGTGAATCCATCTATGCATAATTTGAGACGAACATTATGTGATTCTAATGAAAATAAATGATGGGTACAATCAAAATGTTTCCATGCTTCACCATGTGCAGGGTGTGCCGTGCTACCATCTTCACATTTATCTATCTAATTCCATGTCATTTCCTTAGATGATTCTTTTGACATAAAATGTCATTGGAGTTTAGGAATTAGAGATAGGTAGCGCAACACCTTATGAGGCATATTGTTTTTGGAGCCTGTGATACTGGGCTTGTATCTTGTATGATCACAAATCATGCAATTTGTTTTTTTCATGTTCTCTTTGTAGTATAACATACAATTATTAATACAAACATCAATTTTGTCATAACCTAGACCAAGCCCTGTCATCATCTTCTTATATTAAGTTACTCGGAAAAGTCTCATCTTTTGGCATCATACTTTTCATTGCTGATATAATGCAATCAATACATGATTGTGGTAAGTTGAAATTAGATTTAATATTCAACAATTAAGAAATCGTAGACAATCTAGTACGCTTCTTACAACCATGCCATAAAAGTTCTTCTGTATTTTTTAATAGATCAAAGAATTTTTGGGCATTTGAGTTAGGTGGTTATTCAGTATTCATTGAGTTTTCATCCCTATCAAAACCCCAATTAAAGTTATATCATACAGCATCCATAAATATATCCCTCATCCCAATGTTTCCGTTATTTCTAGAACCAAAATATTCCCCAACAAAACCTTGGATCCAAAGTTCCCCATGATTGTCCCACGTAGTGTAATTACTCTCAAACCCATACTTTATGAGGTCATAATGTACAGTGTTACGATTATCAAACCTCATATTGCGACACTTTGAGCAAGGGCATCTTATATAACCACAGTCAACAACCTCAGGATGAGAATAAGCAAAGTCTAAATATTCTTTAACCCCTTCATCAAACTTATCATATAGAAATTCATTTGTATCAAGTCGTCGCCACATCCAACTTCGATCATTAGACATATTCTCCAGAATTTTAGTTAGGCATATGTTCAAATTTTAAAAAGTTTGATTTTGGATAAAATTTTCTTAAAAGGGAGTTGGTGTGACAATTCTAACTCGATGTTTGATTTATCTTATCTTTTTTTTTATTCCTAAATGTAGTTTCAATAATAGCATGCAATTTTTGTCAATTAAAAGTCGTCATGAGTTGCAATAATTAAGAAAATCTAACAAGTAACAATGTTATATGTATGCTTGCATTACTCAAGTCAAACAAACAAACATCAAAGTCACCCCTCAAACACCCCCCCCCAACCACCACTACCAATAATAAAGATAGAAATTTATATGGAAAATGACTTCCACCTAAAATACTCAATTCATTACAAAAATAAGCAATTACTATATAAACTTTAATTTCTCAATTATAGCAAAAATATAATTAACAAAGCTACTGTTAATTTCTCATAAACAACTATATGTATATACTTCCATTGAAATTTGAGAAATAAATTATTTCCTAAAAATAATCACAGGCATTTTCTCCAAATGTTTTCTTGTAAATAAAAATCATTATACTCTTCACCTAAGAAAGAGTTGATAAATAACATGAGCAACTTACTCCAAAGAATTAAGAGGAACATATACCTTAATTAGTGCCAGAAATCATTGGGCTATAAGACAAGTTGATCAATCTTGATAATGATCAACAATCATTATAGTTAAATTAAATTAATTTTGACAATAATTAATGATCCCATAGAGATTAATTGAGTTTGCGTGGCAAGATGAAAATAATACCAACAACGCCTACTATGACATTGTCAAAACTTATACTAAAAAATTTGGAGCTCTCTAAATGTGAAACAATAATAATTAAATTCATCAAACAAACTAGAAAGGGAAAAATGACGAGAAAAGGGATGTCTTTTGCCTTGATTGAAACACAATTCAAAGGATGTGGAACCAAAGGGAATTATGCTCCTTGCAAATGCTTCTCAAACTTCTATTCCTTGTTTGTTTGTAGAGAAAAATTAATAATTTAAGTGGTAAAGTAAAAGCTAGAAAAACTAAAAACTATATTATTATTCTTCAAAGTGATTAATATGTTGTTCTTGGAGTCAATTATGTCATTCAAGCTAGCAATCGACCTAACTTTTTAAGTTTATTCAGAGAGCCAGTCTAAGTGGGTATATTTCCAATTAACTTGTTCTTATGGGACTACAAATCATGGGGTTACAAATCTGTGAAAAATAAAGAAAGATCAGAAGGTTGACAAGTGGATGCCAAGAACATGAGACAGAAGCCACCATTCCAATTATCAGAAGGAAAATGACAATGTATGGACTGCCTTACAGGGAAAAGATGCCACAACCTTGATTATCCACAGTAAGTTGCGGTAAACCTTCATTTTCTTCCACATAAAGTCAATGAACTAATTAATAATCAAGTAAGTTGCGTACTGAAAATTTCTCAAAGTTAATTATATTATAAAAACAGGTTAGGACCACATTTATAACAAATTAAAAACACAACAACAATGAAAACAGAAGTCAAGCTCCTAAATCGAAACACATTAACCCCCAAAGAACATCATGGCCATGCAGTAAAATAAGAAAATTCAACAGAGAAACTTCCAAGTAGAAGACTGGGTCCTGAAAAAGGTGGAAGTCTCAAAACCTGTAGGAAAGTTGGACTCGAGTTGGGAGGGACCATATAAAGTAATCAAGGTAACCCAGTAGGGGTCGTACAAGTTGGAAGACGCCAAGGGAAGGGAGCTACCAGGGTCATGGAACGTGTAGAATTTGAAAAATTTTATGTTTAAGGATGTAACAGACTTTGTAAAGCCAATATCTAGCTAGTACCCCTATGTAACATGTTCTAATTACACAAAGTACACTTTATTTAATTCCAAGAATTTACCTTTATGCAATATTGTTTGTGTTTCTCTGTCGCTGCCAAGAAGATCCCAAGGCAATGGGATCAAGCTCCTATATAGGATCTGCGCAAGATCCTAACAACAAGAAGATCCCAAGTCAATGGGATCGAGTTCTTATACAGGATATGCACAAGATCCCTACGCTTAGAGGATCCCATGTTAATAGGATCGAGTTCTTGTAAAGGATCTGCACAAGATCTTTAAGCCAAGAAGATCTTAAGTCAAAGGGATCAAGTTCTTATATAGGATCTGCACAAGATCTCTACGCCAAGAGGATCCCAAGTTGATGGGATCAAATTCTTGTAAAGGATCTGCACAAGATCCTTAAGCCAAGAAGATCCCAAGTCACTAGGATCGAGTTCTTGTATAGGATCTGCGCAAGATCCCTACGCTAAGAGGATCTCAAGTCAATGGGATCAAGTTCTTGTAAAGGATCTGCACAAGATCCTTAAGCCATGAAGATCCTAAGTCACTGGAATCAAGTTCTTGTAAAGGATCTGCACAAGATCCTTAAGCCAAGAAGATTCCAAGTCACTAGGATCGAGTTCTTGTATAGGATCTGCACAAGATCCCTACGCCTAGGGGATCCCAAGTCAATAGGATTGAGTTCTTGTAAAGGATCTGCACAAGATCCTTAAGCCAAAAAGATTCCAAGTCAATGGGATCAAGTTCTTGTATAGGATCTGCACAAGATCCCTACGCCAAGAGAATCCCAAGTCAATGGGATCGAGTTCTTGTAAAAGATCTACACAAGATCTTTAAGCCAAGAAGATCCCAAGTCAAAGAGATTGAGTTCTTGTATAGGATCTGCACAAGATCCTTACGCCAAGAGGATCCCAAGTCAATAGGATCAAATTCTTGTAAAGGATCTGCACAAGATCCTTAAGCTAAGAGATCACAAGTCACTGGGATTGAGTTCTTGTACAGGATCTGCACAAGATCCCTACGCTAAGAGGATTCCAAGTCAATAGGATCATGTTCTTGTAAAGGATCTGCATAAGATCCTTAAGCCAAGAAGATCCCAAATCCCTGGGATTGAGTTGTTGTATAAGATATGCACAAGATCCCTACGCCAAGGGGATCCCAAGTCAATAGGATTGAGTTCTTGTAAAGGATCTGCAAAAGATCCTTAAGCCAAGAAGATTCCAAGTCAATGGGATTGAGTTTTTGCAAAGGATTTGCACAAGATCCTTAAGCCAAGAAGATTCCAAGTCAATGGGATCGAATTCTTGTAAAGGATTTGCACAAGGTCCTTAAGCCAAGATGATCCCCAAGTCAATGGGATCAAGTTCTTATATAGGATCTGCACAAGATCCTTATGCCAAAAAGATCCTAAATCTACGGGATCGAGTTCTTGTATGGGATTTGTACAAGATCCCTTATGTTAAGAGATCCCAAGCCAATAGGATCGGGATCTTGAATGGGATCTGTGCAAGATCCTAATGCTAAGAAGATCCGGATATAATGGGATTTTATGTGCGCACTAGAGAAAAAGCCACATCTTGAGGTCGTGAAGTGTGTGCGAGCGTGAGCCCAAGCAGTTATGAAAGAAATAACGAGTAAATGCATAAGTAGGTAAAAAAAAAAATAAGTGAATGCACAAATGGACTTGTATACATTAATTGAGCTAGTAGTATTGTATTTCTTAACAAAACTTGCTTACATTAAGTCATGGGCTTGGGTTCACAACGTAAGGGAAGTAGATTTACAAGACATCGAGCCCATCAGAGAAGGAACCACAAAAAATTACAAATGTGGAGGTTTTAGCTAAGTTATGGTCAATCTTAGCACCTTGCTCATTTGGGATCCTCGATCTTACTGGCAGGGGGCACAAAAGGGATTTCGCATTCCTCAACAGCGGGCTCAAGGGCCACTACCTCACTTTTGGAGGCGAGGATCGTGAACTCATCCTTAGGTTCTTCGCTAAGATCTTCGAGCTGGTAGTCCTTCAAGTTAGTGTCCTTAGTGGGGTCCAGCTGATTCAATTTAAAGCCTTCGACGATCCTGTTTAGTGTCTTCATTTGGGCCTGACACTTCATGAAGTCTAAGAAGGTGTATTTTGCAACCTTCTCCTCAACTAGAGATTCAAAAGTGTTGGATTTCTTGAAGGCTCCGGCTCCATCCAACCTTATCTTTTGCATCAGTTCTTTGAATTTTGTAGAGCTCTCAAACTTAGCACGCCCTTTCGAGCACTCCTCATCATAGGTGGCTTTTCTTTCCGAAGCTAAAGACTTCTTTGCCTTGGCCAGTTTCTGCTCAAGGTCCTTGATCTTCTGGTCGCGATCCTCCAACTCTTCCTTATGCGAAGCAAGCTGGCTATCGATGGACTCTTGGGTAGACTTTAAATTGGCATCGAGCTCCTCTTTGGCCATTTTGAGTTCAATGACCTCATTGTCATATGTCATGAAGCGGGTCCTCCAGTAGAAGCATTACAACTCGAGCTGATGCATGTAAACAACACACTACAAAGTTAGAGGGATTGGAACCAAAACCCGCACAAAAGAAATCACTTAGATTGCTTACTTGTATCAAAGCATGGGCTCCGTGCTCCTCGCTCTTAGCAAAATTCAATAGGGCCAAGAGAGCCTGCTCTTCGACCATTAAGCACCCTTTGTAAAGTTCAAATGAGCTCTCTCGGGACCGGGATCTCAAGATGCTGCTTTTATTTGAAATTTTCTAGTTGGGGATAAGAAGCGGGCGCGAAGAGTCACCTAAAAATTGGGAATTGATAATCTTGTAACCTTTATGTGCGTCATTCAATAGGGCCTCATGATGTGTAAGGGCATCGAGCTCAGAGGAGATACGAGTGTAAGGCTGGAATCAATTCAAGGACGCTTCTCCTCATGACCTTTACTTGATCCTTTCCCCTTGGATAATTTGTCAATCTTTTCCAAGGGGCTCCCGCCGGAATGACTAGAGGAAGAGAGCTTTGGGCTCTTGCTCTTCGACCTGTGCTTGCGTTTCTTCCCCTTACTTTCGGAGGCATAGACAGTGACAGGAATGGGGTCGGGTCTGGAATAACCACACCACCTATAGAGACTTAGGTAAGAGGTAATGGCTGTTCTATTTCTACTGGCTGATCTGGTGCACTGGAAGGCCGGATTGGGGTCGAAGCTCAGGGAAGATGGAGCATGGACGAGTGCAAAGGATTAAGCCTTTGCCATTAAAGCTTCCTTTTGAGCCTTCATCTTATTGATGATCTGCAGAAGGAATAAACAGAAGGAAATAATAAAACTGATAGTGAGAACCATCGCTAAGAGTTCTACGAACTGGAATATTGGTTGGCGAGAGGCCAGCAATCTTGAAAACCTCATCTTTCAGGAGTTTCCCAACCTTGAAAAGATGGTCAGTCGGGAAGTCCACGAAGTTCTCCCCCCAAGTGACCTCATCCGACACTAAGATCTTTTGTTTATTGTGTCTCCAATCCAACCTGAACCGCCAAGGACGGCGGGCAAAAGCCCAAATG
Source organism: Jacaranda mimosifolia (assembly GCA_018894105.1). Taxonomy (NCBI): domain Eukaryota; kingdom Viridiplantae; phylum Streptophyta; class Magnoliopsida; order Lamiales; family Bignoniaceae; genus Jacaranda; species Jacaranda mimosifolia. The sequence continues at coordinate 34,791,829 of CM032119.1, forward strand.
AAGAGGAACTACTCCTTCCAAGAACCCAAGGAAGTTGGGACTTTATCCAAGAATTTGCACATGGGTCGCGCGGTGAAGTAATAAAATCCACACTCCCCGGTTCGGGTTGAGTTCGTTATCGAGTATGGAGACCAAAAATGAACAAAAGAGGGTTTGACCCCAAAATGAGACATTATGATATAGAAACAAATGATGCGTCTGATGGCATTGGGGATCAGCTGAGCAGGGCAGATATCTAAGCTTAGCAAAATGTTTTCAATGAGATCCAAGATCGGGAACCTCAGGCCTCCTTCAAGCATGCCAACTGAGAAAGTGGCAAATCCATTTGGGGAGAGATGCATTCGATCTAATTTATTAGGGAAAATAAAAGCGTATTCTGCAGGAATGTGGAATTTAGACCTGACCTCAATGACTACAAGAGATCCAAGCTATTTCCAGCTACGAGGGTGTGGCAAGGATGTACTCGGTGGTTTCTGGGTTCTGGTTAGGATCGCCTCTTAATTTAGAGAGCGGATCTGAAGGAAGTGAGCCCACTTCAGGTTTGAGATCCCTTGGAATGTGAAGAGACGGGCTCAAAATCTAGCCCGCATATGGTACAAGCTGGAAGGGGGTTACATTCTTAGAACTCGATGAGGGGAAGACGCTATGACTCGACCCCATACGACCAGGGTTACGAGTTTTCTCAGAAGAGGAACTCAAACTCATTATTAGTGAAAAAATAGACCTGAGCTTGAGATCCGGTTCAAGAAGACGGGGAAATATATTAAAGAGCTAAATGAGAGCATTGAGATCCATAGATAGGAGAACGAGAGAATGGAAAATAAAAATAAAGGAATGAGGCTACCCCCACGTATTTATAGAAGAGGGATATGACAGTTCGCTCCCCAAGCAACATCGATGGCTGTGATTAGCAACATCTCATTAGACGGTGGGAAATCTCCAACATCTACTTCTATAAAGTATCCAGTTCACTCCCCAATGGCTGGAAACGAACCAGCATACTTTGGAAAGTGGGGGAATTAATGATAATAATTATTACGGAGTAGGATCAAAAAGATCGTTTTACTCCTGGGACCCAGCTTAATTGCCCAAATAGGATAGGGCCTGCGTCTTTTCTATTCGTTTCAGGTCACGACCCGGATGAACCCGACCTGATTCAATTATGATCCAACCAGCTGATCGTTGATCAATAGGGGATTCAACATGTAGAATTATGCTAGGTCGATCCGTACATGAAGGACAGTTTGTTACCTGTAAAAAGCAAGTCCAGCACAATTCCAGGTTAAATATTCATTATTAATTGTCACTCAACTTCTCCTCTTTACCCCAAACCCATTTGGTCACCTCACTAACTTAGGCATCAAAGGGCCTTAGTTGAGGGTGATCTCAGCTAGCCTAACGTGTTCTCTTGTGGTTAGGTCAAAGACCCAAAATACACTCGTAAGGTCCCGAGTCGAGGTCAAGGTTGTTGTTAGGGTTACTTTTGGTAGTCTGGGTCAAGGTCGTGGTCCTAGAACTCGAGCCGCATCAATGTGGTTCATCATATCTTCATGTATATACCTCTCTATTATTTCCATCAATCACTCTACATTCGCTGGAGGGTCCCTAGCCAAGGCAGATACCAGGGGTCTATTTTTCAGCTTATGAATTAAAATACTCACTAGTATATCCACCCTCAATCTGGTGCTTCTAATAATTCATTATTGAACAAATTAATGAAGGTTTAAAGACTTTCATTCTCCCTTTGTCGTATGGTGAATAGGTAGGTAGTTGATCTCTTCGTCCTCATTTTACTAACAAAGTGGAATAGAAACTTCTTGCTTAGTTGCTCATAAGATTCAAGTGTCCCTTGCAGTAGGCTAGTAAACCATTCATGTGCTCTCTCTTTCTAAGGATGGTAATGAAAATCCTACTATTGGTTACATCTGAAAATTCATGTAATTACATGATATTTTAAAGGTTGTCATGTGCTATTGAGGAATTTACTGCCATCATACCTAGGTAAGTTCAGGATCTTGAATCCAACATATAAAGTTTCTACTAAGATCTCTTCACGGAAACGGGATCTCTTCCTCCGCACAAATGACCCTCCTCCTGCATCTTTCTTCTTCACCTCCTTCCGCTTCCAACTAAGTTCCTCTACTTGACTACTCGACTTCTGCACTTCAATCTTCTCTACGCAGCAAGGTAGGGGCCTCTCTGGGACCATGTACTCTTATTAAAATTTTGGGGTCTTTGATGATGCATCTATGATTCCACCGCTTCAGAATCACTACTTTATGCGTGAAGCTGGTTCCCCTCACGAGGCTCTCATAACTATGGTAACATAAATAATCACTTTGGTGATATCAGTTGGGATAAGTCTCTTATCCCTAGGTTAGGTGCTAATTAAGGCACCACCGTATGAGGTAACAGGGCTGCTTTTATAACTCACTCACCACCTTCTTCCACCAATCCGTTATCATATCATTAAATTGCGTAGCAATTACTTGCATGATAAGTTAACTCGTTCGCTCTCTAGGCACTACATCATCGCCTACCCTTGTTGGTGGTAGGAGTGAAGAGAGCTTAGGTAGGGGATGACCCTAATCTCCTTTATTGTTGTCTCTACCATACCTTCTTCTATTCAAAAAATTCAAGTAATTGAAAGTGACTTTCTAACAAATGGCGCCAACTAGTATAGGTACAAGGAAATTTACTTTTGATTCGAACCTGAATGTCTTTTACCATCCACTCTAGTTCAAATTTTGTGCTCAACAACAAATGGTTAGGGATGTTGGTGTGGTCCCTATGAAAATCCTTCGATACACAAGTCAATATTCAATAAAAGATGGTAGTACGCTAAAAGAATTGGGAACTAAAAGTAATGAATGCATACCCACAACTCTGCAACTAGGAATTTTTATAATAATGAGTCACATAATTTGACTAAACTTAGATATCTTCAACTAGTGGGCCCAACTAAGCGTGGAATTATAATTTTATTAGAATAATCATGTAGGCTCTGGCTTAAACCCATTTAATTTTTCTAAATAATTATGGACCTGAGTAAGCGGCCCATTGTTGATAGTTGATAGTTGATCCTATGTCACATCATATATAAAATTTAAATTTATGTAATATAAAATAATTTAAAATTCTAAACTCCAAAATTCTTTCTTGAAATCAGTATAAAACATGAATATATAAAAGATAGATCCACTACGATTCCCTCATCGCGTCATAATCGTGAAAATTAGGGGAGTTCTATGATTTTGTTGGCTTATTCTCATTTTATTTATAGCATTTGACACAACGAGTCCTAATGTTATTTTCTTTTTTTATGTAATATTATATCAATCATAAAAGCCACACGTACAAGTTTTTCAATATTTTCCAAATTCCTTTGCATATGACATGCACCCATGTTGAATAAATTATTTTTTCATATGGAAAGAGACAAAATAAATAACCAGATCTGAAGTAAAACTCAGCACCAGTAATCAAAAAATATTTTTAAAAAGAGCAATTTTGTGTGTCAATCAAATCTGATAAAAATCATTACCATAAATTCATTTGAATAAATTAATATCGAAATCATCTGGACAACAAAAAGTAATAATAATAAGACCTGGCCCCATGATTAAAATGTTTTCCGTCAAAACTGTATTAATATAGAGAGGTGTTATCCGTACAAGTTTCTTATATGAGAGCCTTTTTAAAAAAAAAATTATATATGTGCATTTATTCGTAAAAGTAGTGTTATTGAGTTAATTGATCACTTAATAATGTTTGACATATCGATAAATTATTTTTTAATTGTTTCAATTTAATGAATTTTAATTTGAATGTAATAATTAACATACATTTTGTTGTCATGCTCAAAAATAAATGAGGTGAAATTTAAAAAAAAATCAATAATATGTTGCATTTATGTATCGTGAAATTTTTAGGACTAGTATTCATTTTCAAATAAAATAAAGTGCTATATTCTACATAATTAAATGCCAAAATGGAATATTAAATTATCAATTAATTAGTAAAATACGAAGAAAATGAAAAAAGATGGCCAGGATTCCGGGGTGCTACAAGACAACAGACGAATTTGGGGAACCACCAAATATGAAAATTCAATGTGATGGAAGGCCGGAAATTACTCATACTTTCGGTTCTATAAAGATCCAAATCTGTATCCATCCATTTTTCATTTTTTATTTTTTCACTTTATCCATCACGAAAAGAAAGTTATAATGAAAGAATGAAAAGATCCAAATCTTTACCCATTAACAAGTATTTTTCTTAATTCTTTTGGGAATTAATCAAATTTTTTGGGCATTTTTGCAGATTAGATTGTCCTTTTATAGTACGAGTTTTTCCTGTAAAAGCGACCGGACAACCAATAGGGAAGTGACGTGGGCCCAAAGATGGGAAGGGAAAGAAAAGGACTTCACACCATAAAACGGAAAACAAAAAGGAATAAAGCAAGTACTACAGGCTAAATTCACTAATTATTCTTAGTAGTTGGATAAGTTTAAGAAATAAATGTTACCTGTCAAATCTTTCCAGGAATTAGTTGCTTTACACTGTGATTTTTTTTTTTAGAGAGTATCATATATAATAAATTTATAAATTTAATTATTAAATTAAGAAAATCAGTCTTACCAATAGAATACGAATATGAAATAAAATGAAAATACAAACTCTACAAAACCACAATCAAGAGGCACGCATAAAGTGCGCACAAAAACACTCATTCGGGTCGAACACGAGACTTTCCACATAATATGGGAGACTTGAATATTAAAAAAATAAAAAATATATATTAAAAAATTTAAAAAAATACAAAATCTTAAATTTTTTTGGTTGGTAAAGAAAATAATTGGGAAAAGAGGAATAATAAAAGTGTAGAAGAATGAGATAGAATACTTCAAATAGAATTTTCCCTCATTTTCCTCAAATACACTATATTTTTTATTAAAATTTTCTTTCTTTAGTATTTTTCTAACCAACCAAACAATTAAAAATATTTTTCTTAATATATTTTTTTTCCACATCAAAATCCACGAACCAAACATAGTGTTAATAATTTTTAATATCATTAAAAGAACTGATTTCAGATAATTTCAATCGTTATCTTTTTTTATGATTCATGGTCAAAAGTTTCACTAAATAAAATGAAACCCGAATAAGAAGAAATAGAAGAGGTCACATTCTTTCTTTTATTTTTTCACCTTTGGTTTGATTAATCTAACATATTAAACTTTTTGACTTGTGAATTGTGATTTGTAATACTGATGTTGGAAAGGACCGAAGGACACTTTTGCCCCTGCAACAGTCAAAGTACCATGATTGTACAAAGATCGGCGCTATTTTTTGTCCGGGTCAACGACCCGACTTGCGTATTCACATGCTGTACGATTTAAATGTGTTCATTGGATGGAAATGGAATCATTCATTCATTCCATCATAGAATTTCTATGCATTCATACGACCTTGACGTGACAAATTAAGGATAATGAGTCCCTATAAATACTCCATGTTTATATTGTTCTAGTATGCTTTCCTCATTTTTTATTTTTATTTTATTTTTTATTTGAGAAAGGAATTATTCCCAATCTAATTTGAGCAGCTCCATAGCCTCGAACCCGACCGCAATCTGAGGCTATGATTGATGCAACCGAAATTGCTTCGACACCCACATCCCCCGCTAGGTCACGGTCCGCTCAACTACACTCGACAACTCATTATTCTTACACATGATTATGTATCCATATATCATTTCCAATCTCAATATTTAACTCAGGCATCAATGAATTATAATTGGGACTCACATAGTGATCATTTGACTCTAGTAGTGTGTACAAATCATTTTTATTTTAATCAATGTGTACAAATCAAATTAAGTTAAATAAGATAGTATTTGAATTTAATTTGAATTTTTGATTGAATCTAAAATATATTTGAGCTTAATTTAATCATATATTGAATAAATTGAATTTGAACAAATTTTAATCGATTCAAATAAAGTCAAAGTTGACTAAATTGCATATATATACATATATATATATATTAAATTTTTTTAATTAATCACGTTGAATTTGAATCGATCATCAATTTTCTCCAATCAAAAGTGTTTAATATACATTTAACAAGCTTAACAACCTGAAATCAAATAAGTTTTTGACAGTTGATCTTGAGTCAAATATCAACTAACTTGATTATTTTTTAACCCTAAAAGATATCATCTTTATTCTTTTTAAAGAAAAATGCATGAGTCCTGGCGATGACAAAGAACCAAAACTAGTCTTCACTTTTTCTTCTCTAATCCGAAAAGTAAAAAACAATTACCCCCCTTAGATGGTTATATTTAAATCAATAATATATTAAGGGGAGTTATATTTTATGTGTGAACCGAATGTCCAAATTTGATCATGCGAAGTGTAAATAAATGAAGAAGAGTAAAATAAGTATATTTATTATCAAAAATTCCTAGGGTCCTGAATGACAGTTCCCCCATTTGACTCACAGTTTGGCTGCATATTTTTCAAATTAAAATAATGTTCCGCAACTTTTTATTGATATTTCCAGCGCTACGTAATTTTCCATACTGTTAAGGCTCTATTAATATTAATTTTTAGATCATATTTAGAGCTTAAAAAATAATTTTCTTATTTAAAAAATTATAATTTTTCCTGTTAACTGACGATAATTTGGAATTGCAATAATACAAGTGGAAATATTATAAAAGAGGGGGGGGGGGGAGATAAATTGACACAAGTTGGTGGGAATACTGATTGGATGACACCTCATGATCTAATTAAAAATGGACATATGATTATCTATTTATTGGAGTCATATTCTAACTAGAAGACTCTTTTAATCAGCTATAAATAGTCTTTTCAGATACTTTGTTGGAGGAACCAATTTGGATTCTCTATCTTTTTTTTTTATTATTTATACACACGTATATCAAGAGTCCGTTCAGGCTCGAACTCCTGATCTGCCACATTATGTGAGAGACTTATACCGTTGGGCCACAGGCCACTTGGCGATTTGGATTTTTTATTTTGGAGATTAGAAGTTTTGCAAGAATTCGGGATCAAAAAGAGGACAAAGTGGAGATCAGATTGTTCGTCTAGGAAAAGAGTTTCCTCTTCTCCCTTTGATTTTCCTTTTAATTCTGGATTTGAGACAATGTTTCATTTTGTTCATGTTTTGTTTGATAATTCAATCATGAACTAATTCATTATTCTAGGATTATGATGGATTCTTTCGAATAAATTGATGTATGATTTTCTTCCATGAAATTAGTAGCGCTTAAGGTTATCTCTTCTATTATGTACTTTTTCTATTTAATTATCTAATCAACCATCAAGTGCATCTTTAAACCCTAGAGGAGTTTTGCAAAAAAAAAATCTAGGAATTGATTGACAATAGAAGAGTTTAGGATTAATTGTTCAAATTGATAAATTAATTAATTTGTGAGTAGAATAGAAATATATCTGCTTGCCCTGGATAATTAATTGAGTGGTACAACCTTATCCATAATTTGGTTAATTCACATGGGAATATAATAAATTGAATAAATTAGGGATTCGGTTGCAGGTAATTCGGAAGAACCCCGTAATTGCATAAGACTCAAGACTAATAACATGTTATTAATTTTATAGAGAGAAAATTATGTAATCAACTCATTCGATTGATGAAATCATAATTCTGGGCTTCTATGTCCTAGTAGAAATTTTAATTAGTACACTTTTTTTTTCTCTTTTTTTCATCAGTTTAGTTTTAATTCCTAGATAATTGATTTTTCTTTAAATAAACAAGTGTGTGATAAATTAGTAATTAGTAGCGAATAATTCAGTTCCTCGTGGAATCAATACTCTTATAATTATTTTATTACTTGTTGTGACACGTGCACTTATGTAATTGTTTGCATTATTTATTTTGTACACCAACAAGTTTTTGGTGCCATTGGCTGGGAACTAAAATTATTTTATTTTCGCTAATATTAATTATAAGCACCAAGTTTTAGTTCAAAATTTTTATTTATTTATTTATTTACTTATTTATTTATTCTCTATCTATTTCGAGGATCTCTACTCTCATATGCAAGATAATCAGGAGCCCGAATTAGTGTCGTTTGATCCAGAGATTGAGAGAACCTTTTGGATATGTAGACGAGCACTTTAGTGACAAATGAGGATACTACAGAAATAGCAGAGGAAGATGGATACTTAGGGGCTATGTTATCCTGCAGATTCAAGGCCTTCACACAGGAATCACCAGACCAACTGTTCAGGCCAATAATTTTGAGATTGAACCAGCCATCATTCAGAAGATACAGAATTCAGTACAGTTTGTGGGGTCCCAAATAGAAGATTTGAATGCTCATTTAGCTAACTTTTTGGAGATTTGTGATACTTTCAAATATAAAGGAGTTTATGATGATGCAATCCGATTGAGGTTATTTTCATTTTCACTAAAGGACAAAGCAAAGAGTTGGTTGTCATCCTTGCGATCCAGGTCCATTACTACTTAGGAAGATTTAGCACAGAGATTCTTGGCCAAGTTTTTCCCACCATCATGAATAGTCAAGTTAAGGAGTACTTCATTTGCCCAATTGGATCAGGAAACGTTTTATGAGGCATGGGAAAGATATAAGGAGATGCTCAGAAAATGCCCTCACCATGGATTGAGAAAGTGGCTTCAAGTGTAAACATTCTGCAATGGATTATTTGCACAAACTAAAGGAATAGTTGATGCTGTTGTAGGAGGTACACTTATGCAGAAGAAGACTGGGGACATATTAGAGTTATTTGAAGAGATGGCGGCAAACAATTATCAGTGGCCAACTGAGAGACTAACTCAACCAAAAAAAAGTTGTAGGAATTTATAAACTAAATGCTACTACATCTTTGATTGCACAATTAGAAGCTTTAATGAAGAAGGTAGACACGCTTGCAAGTATTATAACCTAACCAATGCAGCAAGTTCAGTCAATAAAGGACCAATTTATTACTTGCGATATTTGCGAGGATGCACATTCAAGTGATAGTGTTAGCATACTTTGGAATCAATGCAGTTTGTTGGGAATTTCAATAGGAATCAAAATAATTCATATTCAAATACTTATAATCTTGGATGGAGACAACACCCCAATTTTTCATGGAGCAACAACCAAGGACAAAGTTCAGCTCCTAAATCTCCTTCACCGAGCTTTCAGCAACAAGAAAAAAAACCATCTCTAGAGGAGATTTTCATGCAGTTTATGGTAAAGAATAATGAATATATGGAAAAAACTGATGCAACTCTTTGGAGTTAATCAGCTTCAATCAGAACACTAAAAATGCAAATGTGCCAATTAGCTAATGCATTAACTATGAGATAGCGAGATCTTTGCCAAGTGATACTGAGTGAAATCAAGGAACATTGCAATGTTATTTTTATGAGAAATGATAGAGAGTTGCAAGAAGTTCAGAAGGTTCTTCCATCTTTAGAGGAAATAGAAAAAGAGTCACCAATTGAGAAAGGAGAGGATGAAAAGTAGAAAATTGAAGAAGTTAATCCAACCATACCACCTCCACCCTTTACTCAAAGGCTTAAGAAGCAAAAGTTGGATAAGAAATTTCAACAATTTTTGGAGGTTTTCAAGAAACTCCACATAAACATTTCATTTACTAAAGCATTAGAACAAATGCTGATTATGTGAAATTCATGAAAGCAATATTTATCTAAGAAAAGATGTTTGAGTAAATTTAAAACAGTGGTTCTCACAGAGGAATGCAATGCAATCATCCGAAAGAGTTACTCCCAAAGCTCAAGGATCCTGGGAGTTTCACCATACCATGCAAAATTGGTACTAATTTTTCTGGAAAGGCACTTTGCGATTTGGGGGCAAGTGTAAATTTAATGCCACATTCCATCTACCAACGACTTAGATTGGGAGAAATCAAGCCAACTTCTGTAACCTTGCAACTTGCGGAAAGAACATTCAAGTATCCTAAGGGAATAATTGAAGATGTATTGATAAAAGTTGATAAATTTATTTTTCCTGTAGATTTTATTGTGTTGTACATGGAGGAGGATACTAAAGTGCTGATCATCCTTGGCCAAGATAGGACTATTATAGATGTGCAAAAAGGTGAATTAACCATGAGGGTCCAAGATGAAAAAGGTAACTTTTAATGTGTTTAAAGCATTTGATTTTTCCAAGGACATTGACAGGTGTTTCGCAATTAGTGTGGTGAATAGGAGTAATCGAAAATTTTTGAAAGACCATTTTGAGCTAGGTCAACAAGTGCTATTCTACAATTACTTATTTATATGGTTATTACAAAAGCTAAAATCATAATGATTGGCGCCATTTTGCATCATTGAAATCCTTTCACATAGAATAATGGAGTTGGAAGAAATTGGTTCAAGAAGGCTATTTAAGGCGAATAGAAAAAGAATCAAAAACATTATTGAGAAAGTGATTTGATCATCAACAATCCACAACCACCTTAATCAACACCAAGTGAAGCCCGAAAATCAAGCCAAAGACTATAAATTAAGCACTTATTGGGAGAAAACTCAAGTTTTTAATTCCTTTTTTCATTTTTTTAGTATTTACTTTTTAGTTTTATTTAGGTATTTGTTTAATTTTTTTATATTTATTTCGTGTATTTGCATGTATAGAAAAAAAAGTGTCTGATGCACCTAGGTGCAAAAAGCTCGCTCCACGGTGCAAGTTGTGAATCTTTCATGCCTGGGTACAGTGGGGTCTGCACTGGGGCACACGCAGTCTACGCCGCAATGTAGAAATTTCAAAAGAAAAAAAAAGAAAAGAAAATTTGGGCCCGCAACCCGCGCGTTCATTGCGCCCTTGCGAAAGTTGAGAAGCCTGGATGCCCAAAATTTTGGGCATCCAGAAGTGCTTGCGCTAGGGCGCATCTCTCTCTCTCTCTCACTCAATTTTTCTTTTCTTTTTCTTTTTCTTTCCCATTTTTTTCTCTTTCCTTTTTCTTTTGCTTTTTTATTTCTTTTCTTTTTCACTATTTTTCTAGTCTTTTTTTTCACTTTGTTTTTTCTCAAAAAAATCCACTACACCACCATCTTCATTACTCTCTCTTTAGAATATTTTAGATATATTAGTATTTTAGATTGATTTAAATTTCTAGGAAATTATTATTTAGGAAGGCCTAATTTGTTGATTTGAGAGTTTGAAATTAATTAGATTATTTGTTGAATAATTTAAATTTAGTGATTGTTATATGAGATTGTTCAATAAATAATTGATTGATTATTGGGGTGAAGTGGTGGATATTTGAACGCCAATTGAGTTAAAATTGTTGAATGTTGATTTATTGATTTTTTTTTAGGTATTATTGAGAGTAATTTTGTTTGGAGTTAATTCTGACCACCACCACTGCATCTTTACATTGCTATTACAATTCCTCCCCTAAAGGTCGAGAAAGACGATAACATCATTGATTGATCGAGGCGTATTTTCTTTCTTTTCTTTTTCTTTTTTCTTTTTCTCTTTTATTTTTATTTTTATTTTTATCATTTTTCATATTAGTGCCTCTTATTTTCTTTTTATTTTCTTACTTTCTCTGTCATGATAGTATTAGTACTTTGGGGGCAAAGTACCTCTCAAATTTGGGGGGATGCTCTATGAGTTAATTCGTAATCCTTTGTTTTCCATTATTTTCTATTATTTTAGTTATGATTAGGGTTTAGTAATTGAGTCAATGTCTTACATGTACAAAAATTAATTTTCTTGAATCAATGAAGATATTACTCCTTTAATTTTTTGTTTTGTGGAAAATTATAATTGTGTGATGATAGAATTGTGCACTTTGAGTAGAAGCAATGCTAGGATGACATCCCCTGTTTTTGAGCACTCACTTTCTCACTTTAGTTATTGATTTGATATAGAGAACATTTATGCTCGAGTAACATAGGTAATTTTTTTTTTTTTGAAGTTAAACATAGGTAATACTTTAAATTTTAGAATTTTTTAGATTCCCTATCGATGCGAAATCCTAGAAAACACTCAAGTGAGGCGAATGAATTAGGCCATTTTTTACCCGTTTGAACCTCTCATGCCTACCAAATGATATTATATTCCTAGGGTCATCTGTTGAACCTATTTGAAAGTATCCTTTTTATTTGGCAACTAACTCAACAACTAGCTCAAACACATGATCCCACAATTATTTGTTAGATTTATTTGAAGCTCTTATGAAGATGGGAACAAACAGTATAGTGCACATGAGTTTTATTTTCTTCCCCGCACCAAAAGAAAAAGATAAAAACAAAAAAAAAGGTATAGATAAGGTCTCATGTACACAAAAAAAATGGAAAAAAAAGTGCATAGTGGCATAAGCACCGAAAAAAAAATCCTAAAAAAGTAGAGAAAGAAAGAAATTGAGAAGTATTATTCAATAAGTTTGGGGGAGTATTGAAAGGTGGTGATGAATAAGTGCTATGGTTATTAAGTCAATATTATCTATACTTTTCCTACCTTTATCTGAGCCTACATTATAATCTCTGAAAGTCCTAAACGATCTTTTATTAAGTGTATTCTACATTGGTGGAGATAGAGATGAAAAGCAAACCTATGGAGTGTTGGAGTAGAGTCTTGTACTTGTATATAAATTAATTCGAATTGCCAGTAACTACTTGTAGAGAAATCACACACATACACGGGCGATTCATTTGAACATTGTCTCTACTTATTTGTGCATAATGAAATTAGATCAAAATTGTGGTTGATTACGTGCATAATTTTAAAGTAGTTTTGAGAATAACAAAAAGAAATGACGTTTTTGTACATGTAATTTAGTATTGATTTGTTTTTCTTAGAATGTCTTTGAGTCTTTTTCTTTGTGTTGCTTGAGGGCGAGCAATGTATTAGGTTTGGGGGTGTTTGTTAAGTCCCTATTAGTATTAATTTATATATCATATTTAGAACTTAACAAATAATTTTCTTATTTAAAAAAATTATAATCCCTTGCTAATTGATGAAAATTTGGAATTGTAGGAATACATGTGGAAAAATTACAAAAAGGGGACAAATTGACACAAGTTTATGGGAATGCTGATCGGATGACACTACATAATCTAATAAAAAATGGACAGAAGAGTCTTTGTTTATTTGAGTCATATTTTAATTAGAAAACTCTTTTAATCAGTTATAAATAAGACTTTCAGATACCTAGTTGGAGGAACTGATTTGGATTTTCTAGTTTGGAGATTAGAAGTTTCATGAGAATTCAGAATCTGAAGGAGGACAAAGTAGAGATAAGATTCGTTTAGGTTTCCTCTTCTCCCTTTGATTTTCTTTCTAATTTTGAATTTGAGATGATGTTTCTTTTTGTTCATGTTTTGTTTGATAATTCAATCATGATCTTATTCGTTATTCTAGGATTATGATAGATTCTTTTGAATAAATTGATGCATGATTTTCTTCTATAAAATTAGTAGCGCTTAAGGTTATTTCTTCTAGTACGTACTTTTTCTATTTGATTGCTTAATCAACAGTCAAGTGCATCTTTAAATACTGAGGAGTCTTGGAAAAGAAAATATAGTGATTGATTGACAATAGAAAATCTTAGGATTAATTGTTCAAACTGATGAATTAATTAATTTGTGAGTATGATAGGAATATACTTGCTTACCCTAGATAGTTAGTTGAGTGGTACAAACTTATCCATAATTTAGTTAATTCACATAGGAATATAATGAATTGAATAAATTAGGGATTTGATTACGGGTAATTCGGAAGAACCCTGTAATTACATAAGACTCAAGACTAATAACCTGTTATTAATTTTATAAAGAGAAAATTATGTAAACAACTCATTCGATTGATGAAATCATAATATAGGCTTCTATATCCTGATAGAAATCTTAATCAGGACACTTTTTCTTATTTTCATTAGTTTAGTTTTAATTTCTAGATAATTGATTTTTGTTTGAATAAAACAAGTGTGTGATAAATTAGTAATTAGTAGCGAATAATTCAGTCCCTCATAGGATCGACACTATTCTCATTACTTTATTACTTGTTGCAACACATGCATTTGCGTAATTATTTTCATTATTTATCTTGCACACCAACACATACACTTGTATACAGGGGCCGAGAATTTTTTCCCAAGTTTTTCAACTATGGTACCTTTGACAACATAAAGTCTTCTTCTACATTAGATGAGCAGAAAGCTTTAAAATAATTTATAAATTATTTATCCTATTTAATTGTACCTCACAATACTATACCTTTTTATGTATGACGAAAGTTATCATCTCTAGTAGTAATAATTAAGTGCCAAAGTGTAAATGGTTTTGCGAAAACTTGCAACTTGACATTTAAAATTGAAACCATAATACTTCATAAATATAAAGTTTTGGGTTTAAATCACCATTTTAATTACAAGCAACACAGCAATAAGATACATATGTTATTTATCTATTATATAATATAAAAAGACCTTTTACACACTTAAAATAGTGGTTATACCATACTATACTAAATTTCAAAATGTTAATTATATATTTGATTTTAAATTTAATTTTAAAAAAGGCCTCACTCGGTATGAAATGGTAATACATAAGTAATATGATCAAAACATAATAAAAACAAATTAAGAAATGTTGGAATGGTGCCCCCAGGCCAATTAGATTGGCATGTAAACTATTTTACTTGTGATCAATTTTGATTGAATGATATTCTTGTAAAATGTCCATCTCCATCTTATGCTTATTTTTTACTTCACTGACGTTTATTGGAAGCTCCTAAATCACATAAGACTATGAGACTTGGTCAGACACTATGTGGTAATCATGAAATAAGTCTCTGCGATTGTGATTTTAAATATTTCAAATCATAGAATCTCATGAGATGGGGCATCTAAGATTCAAATAGACTTGCAATAACAATGCATGAATCTAAGGAGTTGGATATTGCTCCGTTTCATGAGCAATCGATGTTAGACATAGGTGAATATCAGTGGGTGCTTGTTAGAGAACAAGTTCACTGAAGACCCGTCCGGAGAATCTACTAGATAGTCCGAGTGGCACGTCGGTAGTGACAAGTTTTTCAAATTACGCTAGTGCATATAATTAGTCCTTTAACCTGAGGATCCATGATAACCTTATGTTTATGTCCTCATGCTTTGACTCTTCACCAACCACGTAGCGGGTCATTCGGGTTGAGATTGCGTATGAGCTACTTAAACATAGAGGTTTGTGAGATCTAAGATAGGATCCTTTTTCTCATTGTTGTGAAGAACGAGTGCATCTCTTATGTATTTTATAATGATCGATTCTAAGAAATCCTTGCGCAATGTAGTATGACAATTTGAAAAATGAGTTTTTCAAAGATGAGGTCATAAAAGAAAATCAAACATTGGAATTAGAAATATAGTTATCGAGGCTATTGGGGAGCCGACAAATATCTTGCCTTAGACCTCTTTTGGGATATAGGATATGGAAGAACCATATTTGCATGGTAAACATAGAGCTAGAATGGTTCATTGAGACATATTCGTTCATCCAATTAGTTGGGCTCCATGGGCTTATTGCTAGACATCGACTGTGGAGATTAGGTACTCTTTGATCAATAGAGATTAATTGAAAGAGTTATTAGTTTAAAGGAGTTTAAACTCATGTGAATATTTCAATATTCAAAATATCACAATGAGTTGTGAGTCCATGTCCAATGAATTGATGAACATAATGGGTCACACACAAAATCCTAAAGGAAGTTCTTACTTGATGAGAGGGATTTTCTAAATAGTTAGAAAATTCACCTAGGCGATTTTGGAGAAGAAATCGGTTGACTAGTTTATTGGTCATCTTGGCTTGATTAATATAATTATTAAATTAGTCAAAATAATTTAAGTCAAATCAATTAAGTAAATAAAGAGTTAATTTAATTAAAATGAGAATTTGATTTTGGAGTGAAAAATCAAATGAAAGGGTTCATTTTAAATTAATCAGAGTTAATTTGCATTACATTTCATTAAATGAAATAAATATGCAAATTAAATGTCAATGCATGTGAAATTCAAATTCACATGCAAGTTGCCAACAAGCATGAGAGGTGTGATGCCAACTTGCATCACACCATCCTCTCTAAAAATACCATGTGTTTGGCCATTAGATGGCTAATTCACTAGATTCCCTTTTTCCCTCCAAAAGTATGATTTTTCATGTGTTGAAGCTTCACACTCTTGAAACTCTCTCCCTCTCCAATTCTTTCAAAATCGCCACTCCCGTACCTTCATCCTCACATTGTCTAGAATATTTGGGGCTGATTAAGAGCTTTCCTTGGGTGTGTGGATTATTACATGAGAGGTCCAACACTTGGGGGACTTATTGCTCCTTGATGATCCATTGTTGTTCGGATTTTTCATGGAAAATTTGAAGGACTTTGGAAGTTTTGATTTGTATAAAATTTTTATAGAATCTTCCTTGGTGTGTGGTGGTGCTCTCTACAAAATTTGAGCATTTTTGGAGTTATGGAAGGCGTTCAAAAGTTCAGTGCTTCTGTTGTGCGCGAGTTGATCCATTGAAAAGTTAATTCATTGGAGCCTTCTTCCTCTTACCTTTGGATTTAGCATTCAAGGTAAATTTTCTGGACTCAAATCCTTATTACAAGCATGACTAGATCATTGTAGTGGAGTAGCTAAGTAATATTTAGCCTTTTTATAGTTTTATGTTATGGATCCTTAGCCTACTCTTGCTTTCACATACTATACTAAATTTTAAACTATTAATTATATATTTGTTTAAAATTTAATTAAAAAGGCCTCACTCAGTATGAAATGGTAATACACAAGTAACACGATCAAAACATAATAAAAACAAATTAAGAAATATGTAAGTGATGGACACTAATCTCCACGGATAATGTATAGCAAACAAGTATGAGAGATTCATGTTGTCCAAGGAAATCATTTTGCAAGCTAGGATGGATTAGGGGTCATATGTCCTTGACTATGGTCTAAAGATGATTAGGTTTATTGGGAAGCTTGTCAACTTAGACTTAGTGATGGACAAGATCTATATACATGGGGATTTCATCCTCACATCCTTATGGAGTTTATATGACCAAAGTGTTGGTCTAGACAAAGACAACCATGACAAGGGCAAACATCTAATGGTTGCTTCCTCCTCCCACTCTGAAGGCCCTAAAGGCTAAAAGAAAAGGGACAAGAAGAAAGTGTTCTTTTTCAAGAGGAAACAAACATTTAAGGTGTCCGGTGGAGTCAAGAAGATTAAAGAGGATAAAGTCGATACTACTTGTTTCTACTTTGGCAAGAAAGGCCATTGGAAGCGCAATTGCAAGGAATACCTTGCAACCCTTGGGATGGCATGTACTTTTTAATGTGCACGTAAGGATAAATTCTTCCTCATAGATATATTGCATGTGGTTCTTATCTTTGTAATTTGTTACAAAGAATGGAAAGAAGAATAAATCTTAGTGATGGGGATATGATCCGCCGCCTTGGCAAAGAAGCAAGAGTTGTGGCAAAAGCCGAAGGCATAAAATAAGTTAGATTTAGGGAACTCCTTACTTGTATTGGATCTATGTTATTATGTACCGAGTCTTGTTAATAACATTATTTCAATTCCTATTTTAGATAGTGAAAGATATGATTTTTCAGTATCAAAGGGGAAATTGATGGCAATAAAGAATGGTTCTTTAGTTGCTGATGGTACATTAAACAATATATTATATATTTTGGATTCTTAACCATCATTAATGCACATTCAACAAAGTAAAAAAAAATAGATAACCAAGAAGATGCCATCTTGTGGCATGCTAGATTTGAACATATTTCCAAGAATAAGATAAACAAGTTAGAAGCCTTCAAAGTACTAAACTTAGTGGCATAGATGATCTTCCTACTTGTAAATCTTGTTTAAAAGGAAAAATGACAAAAGCTACTTTTGTAGGACAAACGGAGAGAATAATAAGTCCTTTGGATTTGATCCATACGAATGTTTGTGGAATACTAACAATTGGTGCGAGAGGTGGCTTTTCATACTTCATTACCTTCATCGATGATCATATTCGGTTCAAACATATGTATCTTATGAAGTACAAGTGTGAAACTTTTGAAAAGTTCAAAGAGTATAGGAAAGAAGTAGAAAAGCAATAAGGACTAAATATTAAAGCTCTTTGATTAGATCGTGGATAAGAATACTTAAATACCAAATTATTGGATTATCTAAAGTGGAATAGGATTCTCTCATAATGGACTACACCCAGCACACCCCAACCTAATGGAGTAGCCAAGATGAGAAACTGTACCTGATTGGATATGGTACGTTCCATAATACGCTTCACTGAAGTGCCTATATCTTTTTAGAGATACGCCTTAGAAATGATATCGAGGCTACTAAATGTAGTACCCTCAAAGTCAGTGCCAATAACACCACATGAGATGTGGTATGGCAAAACACCTTCTTACTCTTTTCTAAAAGTTTGGGGGTCTCCCACATATGTCAAAAAGTTAGTAGAAGACAAGTTAGATACAAGATCTACCTTATGCAAGTTTGTGAGATACCCATGAGAGTCTTTGATCCCTCGGAACAAAAGGTGTTTGTTTCAAGGAATGCCATCTTTTTGGAAAAGGAATTTCTATTAGATAGAAAAAGCATTGTCATTGAACTTGATGAAGTTCAAGATGATCATGAAATCCCACATGCGGTGGAAATAAGAGAACATTAAGAGCTTAGCATACAACCTTTAGAAAGGTCAGATCAAATCAAGAACCAACCCAAAAAGTTCAAATTCCTTCATGAAACTGGCTAAGCCTATAGTGATCCAAAAACCTATAAGGAAGCTATGTTGGATATAGATTCGGAACATTAGCTAAAGGCCATGAAATCCAAAGTAGACTCTACGTATTTCAACATAGTATGGACTTTGGTAGATCCATTGGAGGGTATAGTACTCGTTGGTTGCAAATGGATCTATAAGCATAAGCCAGGAGTCGATAAAGAGGTTACAACCTTTAAGATGAGACTAGTGGCCAAAGATTACACTCAAAGACCCAGTATTAATTTTGAGGAAACCTTTTCACCGATGGCTATGCTTGAGTCCATTAGGATTATGCTTATCATAGCTGCATATTATGACTATGAGATATGGCAAATGAATGTGAAAACCATTATCCTCAATGGGAACATTGAAGAAGAAATTTATATGGAGCAACCATAAGGTTTTACATCCAAAGGGAGTGTGCAAAAAGTTTGCAAACTCAAAATGTTCATTTATGGACTTAAATAAGTATCCCGAAGTTGGAACATACGTTTTGATAAGATAGTTGAATCGTTTGGTTTTATCAAAAAATGTGTATGAACCTTATGTGTACAAAAAAGCTAGTTGGAGTTCAATACAGTTTATTGTACTTTATATCTATGACATTTTTCTTATTGAGAATGAGATAGAGATATTAGAGTGTACTAAAGTATGGGTATCTTCACAATTCTTCATGAAGGATTTAGGAGAAGCATCATTTATACTAGGAATACGGATCTATAGAGATAGATCAAAGAAGATGTTGGGACTTTTCTGAACACCAGACATTGACAAGATACTAAAGAGGTTTAGTATGAAAGAATTCAAGAAGGGGTTCATTCCCATGGGACATAGTCTTCGTCTCTCCAAATCTATGGCCCCTAAGACTAAAGACGAGAGAGAAAGAATGTCCCACATACCTTATATATCTATCATAGAGAGCATAATGTATGTCGTTCAACGTACAAAGACGGATGTAGCGCACACTTTAAGTGTTATGAGCCGCTTTCAATTCGACCCCGGTGAACATCACTTGCAAGCCATAAAAGCAATCCTAAAGTACTTGAGAAGAACTAAGAATTTTTTTTGGGTATAAGGCAATGGAGTATTGAAACTCGAAGGGTTTTCGGATTCTAGTTTCCAATCTGATGAAGATGACCTCAAATCCACCTTAAGATTCATATTTCGTCTTTATGGCAATGTGGTGAGTTGGAAGAGTTCCAAACAAGACACCAAGGTCGATTCTACTACCAAGGCAGAATATATTGCGGCTTAGGAAACTGCAAAGGGGGGTGTTTGGATGAAAAACTTCATCTAAGAGTTGGAATTGGATATAGTGCCTAGCATGCAAGAACCTATGGTTATCTTTTGAAGACAACTTAGGACTTGAGCCAAGATCTCATCAGTGACCCAAACACAAGTAAATGTGTTATCATTTGATCTATGAGATCAATTGATAGAGGCAACAATTGAGTGGATATAGTTGCCTCAAAAGATAATATAATAGAACTACTGTCTAAACCCCTAAACACAAAATGTCTTTGAAGAGCATCTTGAGAAAATGGGCCCTAAACTATGGGGAATTGGCTTTAGGGCAAGTGGGATATTGTTGAAATATTGCCTCACAGCCAATTAGATTGGCATGTAAACTATTTCACTTGTGATACAATCTTGATTGAATGATATTCTTATAAAATGGTTATCTTCGTCTTATGCTTATTTTTTACTTTACTCTCATTTCGTTAAAGCCCCTACATCACATAAGACTATGGGACTTGATCAAACATTGGATGGTGGTCATGAAATAAGTCTCTATGGTCGTGATTTTAAATATTCCAAGTCATAGAATTTTATGAGACGAGGCATCTAAGATTTGAATAGACTTGCACTAACGATGCATAAATCTAAGGAGTTGGATATTGCTCTATTTCATGAGCAATCCATGTTAGACATGGGTGCATATTAGTGGGTGCTTGTTAGAGAACAAGTTCACTGAAGACCCACCTGGAGAATCTACTAGATAGTTGGAGTGACAAGTAGATAGCAAGTTCTTTAGCTTACGCTAGTACATATAATTAGTCCTTTGACCTAAGGATCCACAATATCCTTATGTTTAAGTCCTCATACTTTGACTCTTCACCGGCCACATAGCGGGTCATCAGGGTTGAGATTGTGTATGAGCTACTTAGACATGGTGGTTTGTAAGATCCAAGATGGGATCCATCTCCTTGTTGTTGTGAAATACATGTGCATCTTCTATGTATTTTATAATGATCGATTCCAAGAAATCCTTGTGCAATGTAGTATGAAAATTTGAAAAAGGAGTTTTTCAAAGATGAGGTCATAAAGGGGAATCAAATATTAGAATTAAAAATTTAGTTATCGAGACTATTGGGAAGCCGACAAATACCTTGCCCTAGGCGTAAGCGTGGAGCTAGAATGGTTCATCGAGATATATTCATTCATCCAATTAGTTGGGCTACATGGCCTTGTTGCTAGACATCGACCATGGAGATTGAGTACTCTTCAATTAATAGAAATTAATTGAAAGAATTATTAGTTTAAAGAAGTTTAAACTCATGTGAATATTTCAATATTCAAAATATCATAATGAGTTGTACGCCCACGTCCAATGAATGAATGAACCTAATGGGTCACACACAAAAGCCTAAAGGAAGTTCTTACTTGATGGGAGGAATTTTTTAAGGAGTTAGAAAAGTCACCTAGGCGGTTTTGGAGAAGAAATCGGTTGACTAGTTTATTAGTCATCTTTGCTTGATTAATTTAATTGTTAAATTAATCAAAATAATTTAAGGAGTTAATTAGATCAATTAAATTGAGGAGTTAATTAGATCAATTAAATTGAGGAGTTAATTTAATTGGTGCCATGTGACAATTAATTAGTCGTGTTAACTTAAAGAGTTAACTTGACACAAATTAACTTAAAGAATTAAGTTAATTGACTTAAGGAGTTAAGTCAAATAAATTAATTAAATTAAATAATTAATTTAATTAAAATAAGAATTTGGTTTTGGTGGGAAAATCAAATGAAATGGTTCATTTGAAATTAATTAGAGTTAATTTGCAAATGAAATGAAGATGCAAATTAAATGCCAATGCAGGTGAAATTCAAATTAATATGCAAGTTGGAAAGTTGCCAACAAGCATGAGAGGTGTGATGTTAGCTTGCATCACACCATCCTCTCTATAAATACCATGTGGCCGGCCATTAGATGGCTAATTCACTAGATTCCTTTTTTTCCCACCAAAAGTGTAATTTTTCATGTGTTGAAGCTTCACACTCTCCAAACTCTCTCCCTATCCAATTCTCTCAAAACTACTACTCCCTCACCTTCATCCTCATATTGTGTAGCAGAGTTGAGGCTGCATAAGAGTTGTCCTTGGGTTTTTGGATTATTACATGAGAGGTCCAACACTTGGGGGACTTATTGCTCCTTGATGATCTATTACTTTTAGCTTTTTCATGGCAGATTTGAAGGACTTTGGAAGTTCTAGTTTGCATGAAAATTTTAAAGCATCTTCCTTGGTGTGTGGTGGTGCTCTTTGCAAAATTTGAGCATTTTTGGAGTTGTGGAAAGTGTTCAAAAGTTGAGTGATTCTGCTATGCGCGAGTTGATCCAGTGAAAAGTTCATGGAGTCTTCTTCCTCTTACCCTTGGATTTAGCATTCAAGGTAAATTTTCTGGACTCAAATCCTTATTAAAAGCATGATTAGATCCTTGGAGTGGAGTAGCTAAGTTATATTTAGCCTTTTTATGATTTTATATTATGGATCCTTAGCCTACTCTTGCTTTCACATACTATACTAAATTTTAAACTGTTAATTATGTATTTTATTTTAAATTTAATTTAAAAAAAGGCCTCACTCGATATGAAATAGTAATACAGAAGTAATATGATCAAAACATAATAAAAACTTTAAGAAATGTGTAAGTGATTATATATTACATTTTTTAGGTTTTGATATAGGAATTATTTGTCATATATAAGTTTACATTAATTTACATATAAATATTTTATGTTATTCAATAAACACAAAATTATATTATTGCTTATTTGAATTACAAACAAAATTGAATGTTGTATTATTTATTAGTACAATTAACATCAATAGTATAGTAAGTAATTCTATGTGTGCTGGGAAGGCATGCTATGATGGCTAGTATTATTTATAAAAAGAGCCTTCCACTTACAAAATGACGATTTTAATACTACTACACTATTATATCTTGAATATTTTACTGGTAAAACATAATTTAAAGTTTCAAATGAAATTTTACTCGTTAAAAAAGTAACTACTCAAATAACTATTTATCTCTCATACTCCTTTTTTCTTCCCCATCTTTCTTTCTGTCTCTATTACAATTTATAAACCAACCATATATTCTATTTTATATTATATAAATAAAAAATTAAATGTTTTATTATTTATCAAATTAACCATTGTCAGCAATTTAGTCATATAAATTTATGCGGGGATAGTGTGTCACCATGATTGGTCCGATAAGAGAGAAGGAAAAAAAAAAAAAAAAAAAAGAAGAAGAAGAAAGGATCGAAGGCTAGTTTGGTTGGCATGAAAAGGTAGGTTACAATCATTTTATCCAACTTCATCATTTGGATTGAATGACAAAAATTACGGTTAAATTCATTTTTTCCCCTTGTACTATAGGGATCGTGTCAAAAACCTCCTTGTACTATAAAACCTTCAAAAACCCTCCCAAACTCCTCTTACTATTAGTTTGTTAATGGTTGTACATATTTTTATACCCAAATTTCCTTTTAACATATATATTTACTTTCCCTCCTATATATGACAATATCTGTATCAAAAACTCCCTTGTATTATAAAAATCTTCAAAAAGCCCCCTAAAGCCTTCATGTCATTGATGAACTAACTAACATTTAGAGCATCCTCTATTTTTACAATTTCAACATCAATTTTCTTAAAAATAAAAATCATCTCCTTAATTAGAATTTTCATTAGTCTAAATGCAAAACAATGTCAAGCAGCTATTGCAATATAAAATTATCAAATAGTGATTCCTGATGCTCAAGCAATTATACATTTATATTCGAAGGGTAGACTTCATGGTCTCTAAATAATCTTGGAACAATTTTTTGTTGGTTGTTGCAATTGAAATATGAATATTTTTATATACAAAATTTTAATTATTTATAATTTTGTTAGCTACTTATTTTTACAATAGAAGTTAAATAAAAATAAATTTATGCGTTAGACTGAGCCATATATATATGATGTGGGAATAGAATTGGACAATCATTATTAAAGTTTATGGACTAAACAAATAAAAGATTGAAGAGTTTTGCAAGTGTCATTAAGTTCAACCATCAAATTTTTGTAAGATTTTTGTGTCCAAGATATATTCTCTAAATTTTCATGGGTGATTAATTACATTTGTATCTTTTCTTTATGCTCTTTATTTTCTTCTCCACAATATTATATTGTCAAAGCTAATTTTTTATAACCCAATATATATATATATATATAGATGTCAAGTGTGCCAAGTTTATATATATATATATAATTAACTTATTTTATGAGGATTAAAATGAGGATTATATTAGTAATTTGGTATTGAAGGTTAACACCATTAGTTGGTGTAGGGAGGGTTTTGAAGGTTTTTATAGTACAATGGGGTTTTTGACACAACTCCCATAGTACAAGGGGGCAAAATGAATTTAATTCTAAAAAATATATAGGCCTACAGTTATACAATGAGCCCCTACTTATATATGCAAATTGTGGGATAAATAAACTAGCCACATTCCTTGGGATAATTTATCCATTGCCTTGGTCCTTATGCATATATATAGGCCTATAAATGGGTAGGGTGTTGCCCAAAATATCATACTCATACCTATACCCATACTTATTAATAATAATGTAATGGGTATGAGTAGGGTCCATACCAAAAATTACCCATGTACTTATACCGAAAAATTATCCATTACATTATACTTAAATTTAATTTATGAACCTAAAAATTATTTATAACGAAATCAAATTTATATTAATGATAAACATTTTATACATAAAAATTACAAATATATGAATAAACACTAACAACTAAATAATTTTCTTCATTAAAAATTAAACTAAATTAATAAAATTAATAAAGTTAAGATATTGGGATAGCATTTTTATAAAAAAAAAATTGGAATAGAAATAGCAACAGTTGAACATTTTTCATTAATAAAATTATAATATTAAAATTAATAGTGGAATAAATATTTTTTATAAAAATAGTTAGTAAAATTAATCTTGCTAATAAATAAAGTTTATTAATATAAAAATTAACTATTTTTATAAAATTAAATATAGAAAAAGTTTTTTCTTTTAAATTGTTTTTATTAACTATTTTTTAATTATATTAATTTAATTAGCAAAAAATTTAACTACTAATTATATTAATAAAGTTTAACTATTATATTAATAAAACAATTAATTTAATTAGCAAAAAGTTTAAAATTAACTAATTTAAATTTAATGATTAAATTAAATTAAATATTGAAAAAGTTTTTTAATTTTTTATTATCGTATGTCAAATAATATTTTTAATATATATTGAGAAAATTAGTATATACATTAAAAATATAAGTCCAATAAATTAAACACAATGGGTCTTGGGTTAGATAGGATAGGGTAGGGTTAGAATCTCATCTTTTTGGGTATTCTAGGATATAGTGGAATGTATAGTATTTTTGTTTGGATATTTTAAGGTATGTATATGGATGAGGTGATACCCTACCCATTCACAAGCCTACATATATACAAATATTCATGTGAAAAATTAAATTTACTACAATAATAAAAAATTATATATATTATTATATAATAAATAATTATGAGATAATTTAAAATTTCAATCAAACTAGTCTGAGTGTAATAATCTAGATTAAAATTTTGGGAATTGATTTTCTCACTCCTGGTAGTTAGCATTTGCCAACTAACTTTTGGCATTATTCGGAGGGAGAAGAATGAACGTGAAGATCCTACGGCGGGCAAGCATGTTTAGGGTACGAACGCGTTCAACGCCTTGAATTCTGTGATATATTTGTATTGCTGCCGTGCCATTTGGATTTTCTACGGTCCTACTTTGGAAATTGCGAACTAATCAAAGATGTCCGTCCATGTCCATAGAACCACTTATTTGCCATTACTATAAGCTTCTTATTTTCTCCACCGTTTCTACATTATTTGCAGTTAGTCTCGTGCGATTTCATGGATTTGGTACCTATTGTAACAACGTGTCGTATTGATCTATTATTTCAGTAAACGGTCAAATACCACATGAAGATATTTTAATTTCCAATAATTATATTAATCAATAAATATTGAGTCAAACTGACATATAAAATTGCAGGATTTAAATTTTTTTTTATGTGGTTTGAAATTCAAAGTTTTACAAATATAGATGAATGTTTATCATTAGGTGCAGACAAAATTAATTAATTCAAGCGCTTTTTCCCTCTTTTTTGTTTTCTTTTATCTTGAAATAAATGTATAACATTGAAAGACAGCAAAAGATGCAATAATTCATGCAGACCAATCTCAAAATTAAAATAATAATATGATTCATCACTATATATACATATATATAAAGCCAATCGTGTTATCAATTAAATATGAACATCAGTTGTATAAAAAAAAATTATTTTATTGTTGGGTATCAATAAGAGATTTTATTTTAATAAAAAATACGATGATGAATGAAATAAAGTGAACAACTTATAAATTATTTTAAAACTATTAATAGGTCGAACCTATAATAAGGCTAGGTATATCAACGACATTGACTCATACCATTTGTCAAGGTTTATGCTAAGCAGCCATTCTATTTTCGATAAACAAATATAGATGTGTTTGTTGGAAAGCGATGTCCATGATTTTATTGAGAAAATATATTAATTCTTTATTTGATTGAATTGAAGAACAAGATTAGAATTGGTAAAAGATAAGCACTATAAATTATTTATTTAAATTTTTATTTATACACATATATACATTAAAAATTTATTAGAATTTAAAATTCAAAACTCATACATAAAATGTAAGAACAATGCAATTAGACTAATAAAAAAAAATGACAACTATAGAGTTGGAGCTTAATGAAATACTACTCTTTTATTTGTACTCCATGGACTATGAAAAGTTAGCACTAGTTTATCTATTTATTTGTTAAAAAAAAAAAAGGCAGTTAAACCATTTTAAATCATAAGTGAATTAACCTTTTTTATATTCTTTAACAGTGGAATTACAGTTGGAGCAGTAAAAACTAATGGTTTAATTTATTCTAATTCTTTTATTAATTTTATAGGGAAAAGAGAGACAAACAACCAAGTCAGCCTCTGAAAGAGAAACGGTCGTGCTCCCGACAAAGCTTAACCACCCATTTCCGGTCAATATATTAACTGTCCAACTCTCCATCCCTTCTTCTTCCTCTTCCATTCCTCCTTCCACAAACCAACTTCATTCAAATTTCTTACCGAAGAAAACAATCAAACATGCCGGGGACCGAAAATCAAGGCTCATTCCTCAATCTCATAAGCATCCGCCGCAACCAGGTGCCTTCCATGGATAATTACCAAGATCAGGAACTCGAAGACCTCGAATTGTTCCAAAAACACGTCGCCATTCGGTTCTCAGACCTACTTTCCTCGCCCTCCACCACCACCACCGCCGCCGTCGCCTCTACCACTAACAACAGTTCCGGCGACCCTTCCTCTGCTGCCACCGCCACAGACTCCCCCAGCGCCGATCAAGATCCTTACACCCCACCATCACCGCCGCCGCTCCTCTCCATCTCCTGGCTACGCAACCTTCTCGATACCTTCCTCTGCTGTGAGGCGGAATTCAAGGCTATTCTTATATCGGGCCGCGACCCGTCTCAGTTTTCCAGGCCTCCGCTTGATCGCCTGATTCTCGACATCCAGGAACGCGCTGTGAAAGCTCTGGACATCTGCAACGCTGTTACGCATGGCGTGGAGCTTGTTCGCCAATGGCAAAAACTGGCGCAGATCGCCGTGGTGGCATTGCAGCAGAATCCCATGGGCGAAGGCCAGGTAAGGCGGGCCCGAAAGGCGCTGTCCACCTTGCTGAGTTCTATGGTATTTGATGACAAGGAGAACACGAGCAGCAATTCCCATGGTAAATCAACGGAAAGAACGTGGTCCTTCGGCCGCCGAGGCGGAGGCGCGAATATTAAGGATAGGCACGCCGCGAACTTCCGGCCCATGTCGTGGTCCGTGGCGAAATCTTGGTCCGCCGCGAAACAGATTCAAGCCATGTCCGCCAATCTCGTTGCACCACGTGGCAACGAGACAACCGGGCCGGCGCTGCCGCTTTATATCATGAGCACCATTCTTGTGTTTGTAATGTGGGCTCTGGTGGCGGCAATTCCATGTCAGGAGAGGAACGGGCTGGCGGCCCATTTATCTGTTCCGAGGCAATTGGGCTGGGCCCAGCCCATGATTGGGCTGCAGGAGAAGATTGGGGAAGACTGGAAGAAGAAGGAGAAGAAAGGGAATGCTGGATTGTTGGATGAGATTCAGAGGATGGAAAAGGTGGCCCAATCCTTGGTGGAATTTGCCGATTGTTTCGTGTTTCCTCTGGAGGAGGAGAGGACGGCGGAGGTGGGGGCGCAGGTGGCGGAGCTGGCGGAGATATGTAAGAAGATGGAGGAGGGGCTGGGCCCACTCCAGCAACAGGTTAGGGAGATATTCCATAGGATGGTGAGGAGTAGAGCAGAGATTCTTGATGTTCTTGATCAAGTTAGTAAATCTTCCGTACCAGTTCCATATTAATGCAACATTTCTAAAATTGAGATTCAAATCTGGTATAATTAGTGGGTTGTACATTTTTTTAGCAAAAAAAAGAGTAACTCGTGAGCAAAATCTGAGTTACTATATAGAAGGCTTATGGTTTGGGGGTATTGTATGAGCTATGGTGTATTGTTTTTCCATTTGTTGTTTCTGATTGACATAAGTTTTAGTGCAGAAGCTAATCTGGATACAATTGAAATCCTCTCTAGGAAGTAGAATTGTCAGATTTGAATGCTTCATCGTCATGATTGATTATGATGATAATCCTCAAACTAGACAAATTTTTTAAAATAATCTGCATATACCAATTGTTTGTTTCAAACCATGAAATTGTATTACATTAATATAAATTATGATTGGCGTGACATAATTCTTATTGTTTAATTTGGAAATATCAAAATAAATAAAAAAACATTTGGTGAAGAGACTCCTGCAAATTCCGAAAATTTTTTATCTGCTAAAGTTGATTCAAGGGCTTTTTCAAGAATGAAAGAACAAACTTATTCAGTTAGGAAGCTACAAGAGTTTGATTCAAATTTAACAAATGTAGTTCAATTAAACAATTGAAAATTTCTCTCCTTCCCTTTGCAAGGCTCCATTGAATCTATTGATCGAAAGATTCATATGACACACAACATATATTATCTATTCAGTACTCAAAGATCAATTTTTCGTAATAATAAAAAATTAAATTCAGATCACGAGAAATGTGCATAATGAGTCATATAAATCACTAATCATTAAACCTTTAATGAATCTACCCATAGGGAAACAATCATATAATTAGGCATATTCATAAAACAAAAAAGAATTAAGAAAAACCAGAGACAAGAACAGGAGAAGAATCCACTTACAGAGTGCATTTGGCAACATATGCAATAAATTGACGTCATATCATCCAAGTATATCCTTCTAATTGTTTCGATCGATATTTGTCAACACATACTTGTTTGCCTTTCATTTTAATCTCTTCGATTGAGACGCTCACTAATTAATCTCACGTCAAGTCACTAGAAAGGTTATTAAAGCATTTCAACGACAACAACTTCCTACTTGAAACAACTCAAATCATATATAGTAGGAAAAACAAATATAAAAGAATAATGAAAAAAAAAAAAAAAAGTGGAGCAAATGAGAGTTTGGTTCAGCATTTAGCCGTCAAGCCGTTCACGCTCCAAAACAAGTCAATCACAATGGATGCATGTCAATTACTATATTTATTATAATAACAGTACCATGGCATGTGATTTCCACACATAAAATATTGGAACAATATTATTTATGAAATTAAAAGTATCATATTTCTCATTTTCAATATAAAATAAATGTCTATAGATTATATTATCTATTCATTGTATGTACATGTTCTAATTTAATAAAAAATAATAGACATCATAAAAATTCAATTGTTAATGGGAGACATGAAAAAACACTATAGAACACCAAGAAATATAAAAAGTACCATTAATTTGATCCGAATCCACGTGTTTCTGAAAATGGATCGAATCATGACCCGATGGGTTCTTGCGCAACTTGAGTGAATAAGAACCATCAATCCGATACCACATGGACACTCAAGATTTAGACACCTCACCCAGAGGTTGTTTGCAAATATCAAACAAATATATATATATATATATCCCACAATTTCTCATTTCAAAGGTGTGCAATCTACACCATTCGTACTACATTCCCTTAGTCTACATATTTATTACGACCTCTTGAACTGACTTGAATGTCGGATGATTTTCGCTGAAAACCCTCCCAACGATCCTAACGACCTAATTGTGGATGTTCTAGGATTCAAGCCTCACATTTGAATAGAATTTGACTTGGGCACTGTTTAAAAAATTGGACTGGATCGAACCGGCCAGTCGGACCATCAACCGACCGATGAACCGGTCCGATTTTCTCAAAAAACTGAAAAATTCAAAAAAATGCCATATTTTGTTAAAACCGTTCAGACCGATTGGTCAGACCGATGAACCGCTCACAGTTCAATTAAATCGGACTAATTTTTTCCATTTAATTTTTAACGAAATTATATATATATTTTGTCTAAGTACAAAGTTTGAAGGTCAAGGTACACCTCACAAACTATCTAAAAGTAAAAAAAAAAAAAGAAGGCCTTGATTTAGAGTTTACACTTTAGAATTAACTCGCACACTCTCAACTTTAAACTTCAGACTTGATATATTCAAATTGTTGTAATCATTTATAATATGAATTGTGAAATTTGGATTGTTATGTTAAACAATATCATTTAAGCTCTTTATGATTCACATTTTGGCATTTTATTAATTTTGAAGTAATATATATAATATAAATATATATATTATAATTATGACGTCACAATTCAATTGCAGTTCAATTACGGTCCAACTAAGTTTTTTAGTTCAATGAACGGTTCGATTTTTCGAATACTAAACTTGGGCACTTGTGAACCTCAACTTATCGAAGGATTACTCCTGACCCCACATCAGTTGTTATGCACCTTAAAAATTAATTCACTCCATGAAATAAATGAAATCAAATATAAAATAAAAATATCGAGAATACATAAGTTAATGTAGGAGAAAAAACGGAAGTTTTGAATATATACGTGGTTATACAAGTAATGATTTTAGTGCACAGTGGTTGCACGGGAAATAATCGAACTGTTTGAGTACATGGAAGGGTGTTTGAATACCATATTATACTTAACATAATTAAATTAATTTGTGGGATAAGTAATAAGACAATTTTAGTATGTGCAAAATTTGGTATCATAACTACCTCTACATAAATCTTTGATTTCATCCTGACTATTATTTTTATGTGTTTATTTACAGAACTTAAAGGTTGAAATTTATAAATATAAATGAAATAACTTTCGTCTTAAAAATAAAATAGGATCTCTTTTTATAATAGTACTAGCAGCCTTCCCACATGGTTTTTCATTTGCACAATAGTATTATTTAAGTCACTGAAAATTAATATATGAAATAATTTGAATTGTGAATGAATGTTAAAATTATGTTAGGCATTTAACATAATAAAGAAGATAATAGAAAATGGAGTTTTGAAATTAAGTTTGTTGGTTTGTGAATTTTGTGAACAATACAATTGTAATATTATTGAGGATAATTTAAAATGATAATTTAGAGGATAAATTAGAAAATTAAGACATCATAATTTTATAAGTTTTCTCAGAAAAAAAAGTAAGAGCTCCTATTGATTTTTAAAATCTTGACGATCCCTTTAATTTTAATTATATTAATTAGAAATTTGTGTTTATTAATATTTTAGGGTTTTGATACCAAAACTTAGTTAGTATTGGCTAGTAGAAATTTAGGTGTTTGATTGAGATTCATAATCTCACTTTCTTATTTGATTGTGAAGATTACGTTCCATGTTGGTGTACATTACAGTCTCCATCAATCTAAATTTGTTGATAAGAGAGATTGATGATAGAAATTACGAATTTGCCTAAGTAAAAATACTTTCCAACCTATGTAAACATTTCTGCTATGGAAGATAGTTAAGTAATTTTGCACCAAATCTTTAGGTAAGATTTGCAATTGCACATATAGACATCTAATTTGAATGGCACTTAATTTGATGAATACTTTTGAGCCAACTATTATCCTTCACGGGCATCGACACTTGAATCTTTTATCTCAAATGCAAGATTAGATGCTACTGTAGCATGTAATACTGGATAATCCCATGAATTAAATGTGGCCTATATAAATCTCTTATTCTATTGGAGAATTCGGTAATTTATTTTTAAAATAAAATTTAACATCTTATAAACTTAAAAATATCTTATAATATATAGTACATTTATATAAACTCTAAAACTATTTTATTATTATTTTATTTATTTATACACACGTACACATCAGGAGTCCGTTAGGATTCGAACTCCTGACCTCCCATATTATGTGAGAGATTTATGTTACTGGACCACAAGCCACTCGGCCTAAAACTATTTTATGAGACACAGGATTTTATACAAACTTTTAAAATAAATTTACGAGCTCGAAATTTTTTGAATAAAAAAAGATATTCATTGACCCAAGTTGCAATGATGGAAATGAACTACACTTCATGCCTACTTCAACTTGCTAAAGACATATTCATGGACCTAAGTTTCTATGCTAGAGGCCCATGTCTGTTTTGGGCTGTTCACGATCCAAAAATGGATGAAAACAGGAAAATGTAAACACAAAAATTATTACAGATCAAAGAACAGCACAATCGGATATTGACAATTGGATTATCTTTCTTAGGAAAATCCAAAACGTCATGGCGGCCCATGACTGAGATGATCCCAGATCACCTGAAAAATCCGCCACTGTTTCTGACGTCCCTTTCACTCCGCCAATCGCCGCCACCACACACGTCCATCATTAACCCTGTGACTCTTGAATCTTCACAAGAGCCGTTTTACCTATTAAATTAAACAGTCAGCCCGTCTTTCAATCATTATTATATTATCAAGAATATATAAAGCTCATCACACCTCTGCATCAATGTCTTCTTCAGGTCCGCCCTTTGTCTCATTCCTCTCAGTT
The DNA here is from genome assembly GCA_018894105.1 of Jacaranda mimosifolia. Lineage (NCBI taxonomy): Eukaryota > Viridiplantae > Streptophyta > Magnoliopsida > Lamiales > Bignoniaceae > Jacaranda > Jacaranda mimosifolia. The sequence continues at coordinate 34,825,032 of CM032119.1, forward strand.
TCTCGCAATTCAATACTTTTCTGCTCCTTCCCAGTTTTCACTGCTACTCAGATTTTTGTGGGTTGTAAAATCCTACAGTTCGTAGAGCAATAATGGCAAGCATATCCAACGTGCTTTCACTGAAGCACGGGCTTACCCTCTGGTGTCCTCAGTCAACTTCAGTGAATCAAATCTCTCGGGCGCCTTCATTTGCTTCCACAAGTTTCCGCAGAAGATTCACTGTTTCGGCTTCCGCTTTCGCCAATGAAAATCGAGAGTAATCATTCTCTTCTTCTGATTGTTGCACCCAACTGGTTGCTTTATTTGTTTGGACCAAAGGTGAATTTGATATTTATTAAATTCTTTTGTTATTCTTTCTTTTGGGTTTGTGTTTGCAGATATGTTATAGTAGGAGGTGGAAACGCAGCTGGTTATGCAGCTCGGACTTTTGTCGAACACGGAATGGCTGATGGAAAGCTGTGCATTGTCTCCAAAGAGGTAGCTACCCGTTTTATTTTGATTGAATAGCTGGTAATACGACATTCCGGCCTTATTTGGCCCACAATGTTGAGTATTCGATAATGCACTTATCTGCATTATTGTGAGCATGGCTCGCGTGCACAAATTGGTTTATTGGTGGAATTATGCTCAATGGTCATGTTTAGGAATCACAATTACTGGTTTACAAGTGATTATGTCTTTCTCAGGACAGTCATGCAGCCTGCCGGGCCGGTGGGTGGGGGTTTCGTGTTAATGAAAGTTTCATGATGTTTGGAAATACTCAAGGGACATTCTAGGAATCATTGTGATGAACAATTGTTCGTCTGTGTGCTTGTTTATGAGCATGTGTTCTGTGCACCTGTCTATGCTCTCACTTTATGTAATAAATTTTGAAATTTTAGGAATTATGCTCGAGGGATGTTTTAGACTTTACAAGGATGTGTTGAATGATGAGTGATTATTGCTTTATAAGAGCAATCATATGTGTACATGTTTGTGCACGCCTATAGCCCCCTTGACTGTGCTTAAGAGCATATGAGGTGATTACTTAATTATGCTCAATGAACATATCAAAATATTAAAATTATAATGAATTTCAAGTTATTATAATTTTGCTGAAGTAACATAGAGTATTATCAAGATCATATTAGATATCCAAATGATCTGAACTGTGATAAATGACCAGTAACTTTTAGTTGTACTTGTATGGAAGGGCCATGAATGAATTTATCACATTATGGTCTACCTGAACTTGCAGATTTGATAATATAATGTTTTGCAGTAATGATATTTAGATTGATTATTTTGTTCTTGAATACAGGCATATGCACCTTATGAGCGGCCAGCACTGACAAAAGGTTACTTATTCCCTTTGGATAAAAAACCAGCACGGCTACCGGTGAGCATGATGTCATTGACTATTGTGATTTCAACTCAAGTTTACAGATGTGTGTTCTATTTTGTGAATGGATGATTACATTTTTAGATCCTGGTTCTTGAGTTATCTGTGAAAGTTGTGCTATAATTTGCAGCTTCTTTTTACAGAGAGCTATTATAATAGAGAGATTTCAGGGCATTTTCTGTTCGAGCTCTAAGGATGCATTGCTAATTTTTGACAGAAGATTTCCATTTTTATTTCTTTCTTTTTTCTTTGGGAGAATCATTGCTGCATTTGTTATTTTAGGGTTTCCATACTTGTGTTGGCTCAGGTGGTGAAAGGCAGACTCCTGAGTGGTACAAGGAGAAAGGGATAGAGGTAACAAAGACTTTCTCGTATTTTCCCACATATATGATATGCTTATGTGATGACTTCCAAATGTGGCATTTAGTATCTTGGAAAATTTTGAAAGTTTTTGAGTGTAATGAGTAATTGATCTATCTGACTCTTAAATATCGTAAGTATGTCAAAGTTGTTTATTTTGAATGTGTGAAAAAAACTGTATTGCCTGAGGATTTCATTATCCAGCTTGGATTGACACCTGGATACTCTTGCATTTCCTAGATCATTATCATTATATATATATGTATGTATATAATTTCTTTTTCTTGCAACTCCAACCAACATGATGCATGTATCACTTGATATTATTATGGTTCCAATTGTTTCCATTTCTACGTAGATGCTGTATGAAGATCCAGTCACAGACATAGATATCGAGAAGCAAACATTGACAACAAACTCAGGTAAGTTGCTCAAGTATGGATCCCTAATAATTGCTACTGGATGCACTGCCTCAAGGTACTTCAACAACTCCTCAACTACCTTCTAATCATTTCTTCTATCCTCATAGTGTTACTTTAATCCGAGCTGGCATGTTCCCTTGTTCTAGTACAGTTATGAAATGAGCTTTGAAATGCATATTAGAGAAAATAAAAAAAAAATTGGAACTTTCACGTGACACAGAAATCTATACCACATAAAGTAGCAATCAACAAATAGCAAACCAATTTCTAACAAATTAATGCAACATTTATCCAGTCAATTCGCTATGCTGAAGTGTCTAAGACAAAATGATAGCTACTGATATGCCTTGTAAGGCATAGAGCTGTTCAGGTACACTCCATAAGGAGGTACCTGCTTGATGTATTTTAAAAGGGATCACATCCTTCCACAGATGATATAATTAATAATTGCGCTCACTTAACTCTGGCTTGGAGCAAGATTAGGTCCCTCTAAACCTGTTGCATATACTTCCTTTATGAATATAAATATATTTTTTACCCTTATCAACTTCACTCATTTTCTTACTTGTAATTTATTCCCATCTGCTACATGAAGTTCAATCAATTGTTTCTCCCTTAATAATGTTATTATTTGACAATAGTGTACATTTTGCAATGGTGACTTCTAATTAAATATCTCTAATGGATGACATGAAATATTTTTCTTCTCCGGCTTCAGATTTCCAGATAATATTGGAGGAAACTTACCTGGTGTTCATTATATCCGGGATGTTGCAGATGCCAATTCACTGATATCATCACTGGTAATTTGTAATTAGTGTGCTAACCTACAATGAATTTTAATTGACTATATTTTCTTAAATTTACTCTTTATTGGCTTCACTGATGTTCGATGATGCATTTCTTAGGAAAAAGCAAAGAAAGTTGTAGTGGTTGGTGGTGGCTACATTGGCATGGAAGTTGCAGCAGCAGCTGTTGGTTGGAAGCTTGACACAACTGTGAGTAACTTTCATACCTCCTGTTGTCGATAGGAAATCAGTGAAAATCCTTCAGTGAAGGACAAAATAGGATATACATCAAGCACCTTGCTAGGTTTTCATCAGTTTACCTTTTTATTGGTTTCTATGAACACCAAAAGGTGATCATAATTTTATCTTTATGTAAGTTGATTGTTCTTGCCTAAAGAGCATGGACGATCAGGATCAATTGTAAGGACTGAGGGATCAGTGACGTGGTTCCTAGCACCTTAAGTTTATAACATCCCTACTTTTTTGATTTTAAGACTTATGTGGACTCTGATTTTAGCGTATGCTGATACCTGTTTTGACAAAGTTTGACCTGCATAGTTTTTCGGTAATATAGATCATTTTCCCCGAGGACCATATTATGTCAAGATTGTTTACTCCTTCTCTGGCACAAAAATATGAAGAACTATACCAAGATTATGGTGTCAAATTTGTCAAGGTTAGTGCTCTGCTTCCTCTTCTCTTCTTCCAGCTCTTACAATTCGCTCCCACCCCCAACCCACCAAAAGAAGAGAGAAAAGAGAAGAAAAAAATGTGAAAATTCCAAATCCCCCAATTGATTGAATGTGGGAAAGATAAGGATATAACCTGATTTGGTTTCATACTAGCAGGGTACTTCCATAAAGAATTTGGAAGCTGGTTCTGATGGCCGTGTAGCTGGTGTTAAACTTGGAAATGGTTCTACCATTGAAGCTGACACGGTAACACAGAAAAGTTGCTCGTTAGTATATAGATGTTTTTCCGGTTATACTTATGAGCCATTTTCTTGGTTCAACTCATACGTATGAATCCCACTGTTAGATATTATAACAGGATTATTGCTTAGTTAATGGATAAATACAAGATACAGCTGAAAAGATATTTAAGCATGCCTGTTACTTGCAGGTTGTCGTTGGCATTGGAGCAAAACCAGCTGCTAGCCCATTTGAAAGGGTTGGTTTAAGTAGTACTGTGGGAGGAATACAGGTAAATGACCCTTATCTTCTTCATGCAAGGCTGCCATACAAGAAGTATGATCTTCTGCTAGTCCTGCAATCATCTTTTAATCTTAACTTTTTAAGCCTCCTACAATGCAAAATATGTTGTCATGTGTGATCTACTATCTGGACATTATTCTATTGCCAAAATGAATGATTATGCGTAGCAGAATAGTAGTGTCATCGTCTCCTGAGTTTCAACCTTGTGATCTGGTGTCGTTTTTTGGGAAAAAATCAAATGAAGAGCATTACTCAATATAAACAATGGATGATGAAAACAAATTTAGATGCATATAATACAAAATTCAGTTGCAATTTCTGAACAAAGTCAGTCTCTGATTTCGTGCACCTTCCCTTATAGATGTTATTATTCATGTGCCCAAGAAGGAAAAAGTACCAACTAATTTTGTCTTCAGGTTGATGGCCAGTTCAGGACAAGCATACCTGGAATTTTTGCAATTGGAGATGTAGCAGCTTTTCCCTTAAAGGTATTTTTTCTTGAAGACTAAGCAACAAGAAACTTTTTGTATTTTATAACAATGAAATCTGACGAGATGTAAATTGCAACAGATATACAACCGAATTGCACGGGTTGAGCACGTTGATCATGCTCGTCGGTCTGCACAGCATTGTGTTAAATCACTACTAACTGCACACACTGCCACGTAAGTGGGACTTGTTTCTCATCTTGTCTTCTCTTGTAAAAGTATTAAACATCATCGTGGAGGCCCCTTAGCTAATATTCAATTGTTATGTTTGATTTAGGTATGACTATCTTCCTTATTTCTACTCAAGAGTATTCGAATATGAGGGGAGCCCGCGGAAAGTATGGTGGCAATTCTTTGGGGACAACAGTAAGAACAGTTCCTGTTTGCTATATGTTTGGAATTTCTTTTAGCTGATGCTGTTATGTTGTCCTTTTAGTAATTTACTAACTTTAAGCAATTAATGAACAGTTGGTGAGACTGTTGACATTGGGAAATTTGATCCAAAAGTTGCAACATTCTGGATAGACTCTGGTAATCCCTATTTCTATGTGAGAGTGTTCATGTGAATCCATATGCCTGTGGTGTCTTTTTTCTTAACTGTTCAATTCATTTTCTTCCCATTTTTCCCTTTTTCCCTAGGAGGGGATTGCGGGGGGTGGGTTCTGTTCCAGTTCTCCTATTTATTTTGGAAAAAATTGACGGCAATAGAGATCCTAGTACTTACCTTAATGTCAATGAGGATCTGATTATATGCACTTCCATGCCAAAACATTAATCAAAGCTATGGCAAAGCTGACGAACAACAATTCTTTTGTGTCTGCAGGAAAACTGAAAGGAATTTTTCTTGAAAGTGGAAGCCCTGAGGTATGAGTTATTAGCTAATTAAATGAAGTTGGTTATGTTTTCATTTCATAATCCTATACATTTAATGCATAAGCTATTGAAGAGAAAGCAATTACCTTTGCATTTTCATGGATTATTCACCCTTTGAATTGATTCCTTCTCTATTTGGGGAGAATAAAATATAAAGCAATTTTTTAGTAGCTGAATGAAGAGGCAAAACTAACTTGATTTTTGGCCATGAATTTCACTTGAGATTGTGGAGAAGACACTTAATGCCTTACAATGAAAAGTGCTGGAATTATTATGAGATCTCAACTTAGGGGTAATCACAAGACAAGACGAGTTAAACTCTTGCACATGTATTAACTTTAGCTATAAATAATAGTTCTCGTTTTGTTTTTCAAAAATTTCTATATGTTGTACTTATCTTTCTGCGATTTTGTGGGGATGGTTTGTCATGTTGTTGCAGGAGTTTCAACTGCTTCCTAAACTTGCAAGGAGCCAGCCTTCTATCGACAAAGCCAAACTTGAAAAAGCTTCTTCGGTGGAGGCAGCCCTGGAAATTGCCCAAGCTTCCTTACAAACTGAAGCTAAAGTTTAGTTTTCCTGTCTAATTTTTGCAGTGTCTCCCAGCCGATGCGCTTGTATTTTCTTTAGCTGCACCTCTAGCTATGTGTTGATTGAGAATGATCTGACATTGACACAACCCAGTAGCTCTGCCTACAGTATGAGAATCTCTTCTTCTACGGCTTATGTATCCATTTACGTAGCAAGAGAGGGTGAACATAATACCTGAGATGAATAAGCTACATATTGCCTAATAAAGAAAGCTTCAAATTCTTCGTTTGAATATGCAGCCAAGCAATGACGGTGATTATGGGTGACTTCCAGTGGAAAATTTGCCGAATTTTCTATATTTGAACCATCGTACCAATTATCATAAGTTGAAATCATTATGAGCAGAATACTAGTAAGTTAAATGCGAACGCTAGAATCGTAGGCTAATTGCAGATTTCTGTTTCTTGCCGGCACAATAAGCTTCTTAAATTATGCACTTGCTGTTATTAATATTAGATGTGCAATTGAGTTGAGTCAAGTTGAGTTGGGAAGAGTTGTTGACTAAGCTCGACTTTGAATCGATTAAACTCGAATTGTCAAGTGAGTTGTAAATAATTATGAGTTCGAGCTTGAACTTGAAATTAAAACAGTAATAATATAATATATATTTATTAATAAAATAATATTTATGGTTAATTACCCAGACCCCTGAGGTTTGATTTATTTACCAAAAAATTCAAATATTTGATGAAATTACAAATACCTTCTAATATTTTATTTCGTCTTACATTTTTTAAAATTCATTAGCCTTGGTAAAAAAAATGTTGACGTCACTGAAAATTTTGCATGAAAATCCAAAAAGTGTCTTGTGGTGACTATTGTGATTATATTTTAGACAAAAATACTTTGGACTTATTTGTAATATATTTGATACCATATGGGTGTAATTTTAATATTATTTAAATTGCTCATAATAAATTTAAATATATTTTATTATTTATAAAATTTCATAAATACTGAATAATCTTTAAATTTAAGCTAAATAATCTAATTAAATTTAATTAAACTATTTATTAATTAAAAATAAAATAAGTAAAAAAAATTTTAAAAATAAATATTAATTCATCTCTTAAATAAAATAGCTTCTATAATTTTAGATTACATAATGATTAGTAATATTAAAATAATAGTTATAATTAAAATAATTTAATTAGATTAATCTGAAATTACTTATTAATTAAGAAATAAAACAAGTAAAATATTAAAAAATAAAATTAAAAACTCATTATCTTATATAACCATAATTTAATAATTTAAAATTATATATATACTATAATATGAAAATAAAAACACCTCTGAAATAATACAATTAAATTTAGTTGAATTTATTTATAAATAAAAATGAAAAAAAATAAAAAAATTAATATCTAACATATTAATAATTAATTAAAAATAATAAAAATCTAAAAATTTTAAAAAATATTAAATGGAAAACATATCTAAAATAATTTTTATATATAATTTAATTATATTAAATAGGAAATATATTTATTAATTGAATTACATATTATATAATATTAAAATAATAAACATATTAGAAATAATTTAACTAAATAAATTGTTAAAATAATAATCATATCTAAAAAATAAATTATTTAGATAATAAATATATCTAATTAAAAATAAGACAAATAAAAATTGAAAACACTTTATTAACTCAGCATAAATAAGTAAAAATTATATATTTTAATTAAAATTTTAATTAATTAAAAAATTAAATATTATATTCTAAAAATACACCAAACCCCCCATTTCTGCCCCACCCCTCCTTTTGTTCAATGGTCGGGGGCTGTTGCCTATGGCAGCCGTAGCTAGTAGCCTATGGCCACCTGGCCCTAGCTAGGCGGCCGATGCTGTGTTGCCATGGTTGCCGTTGCCATGATGGCTGCCATGGCCAAATTTGACAGGAGTAGCGGTGGGTAGAGCTGTAAATAGATATTCAAAAATTATTGTTCGTAAAATTTATGTGCATTCTTTTAAAGTGGATATTATCCGTATTTGATTAGTAGATATTCAATTATAAATAGATACGGATATGGTAAATGTGTATCCGATCCGTTTAATATCTGCTTCGAATATATATTTATTAAATAATATATTATTTATATTTTTCAATAAAAATCTCATAATACAATATGTATATATAAATCATAATTGAAGAATTGAGAAGAAAAAGAATAAATTTAAAAAATTATTATAATATAGAAAAAAAATTAAAGAATAAAGTTAATCAACATAATAATTATTGGTTGACTTTATAATTAATATACTTAAATGCCATCATTAATATTAATTAGCATCAATAATCAATTGTAAAGTCAACTACTAATTAGAAATTATACTATTTCTTTGATTGCTTTCTTTTTAATGAAATTGTATAGTTCCTTCTATTAATTAAAAATATGTATTTGTTATAGGTTAATGAATTCACCTATTTGAATATTCACAAATAGATATCTAAATAATTATCATTGAATATGAATATTAAAAAAAAAATCCAATACGGATAAATAGAAGTGTAAACGGATTGGATACACTATTTATATATTCATATACGTTTAACTTTTCAAATATTCAAATATGGATATGAATTTGATGAATATTTAAAACTAATATCCGAATTCGTATCCATCGAATGTAGATTGAATTTGAATATATCCGTATTCGATTATAATTATTCATATTTATTCATATTTTATTAAACTTATCCACATTCGAATTATTTTTTTTATATTCATATTCGATAATAATTATTTAGATATCTATTTACAAATATCTAAATACGTGAATATATAAATCTATAACAAATACATATTTTAATTGATAGAAGGAACTATATAATTTCATTAAAAAGAAAGCAATCAAACAAATAGTATAATTTCGAATTAGTAGTTGACTTTACAATTGATTATTGATGCTAATTAATATTAATAATGGCATTGGAGTATATTAATTATAAAATCAACTAACAATAATTATGTTGATTAACTTTATTCTTCAATTTTTTTCTCTACATTACAATAATTTTTTAAATTTATTCTTTTTTCTTCTCAATTCTTCAATTATAATATATATATATATATGGATTATGAGATTTTTATTAAAAAATATAAATAATATATTATTTAATAAATATATATTTGGCGCATATGTTAAACGGATTAGATACACATTTACCATAATCGTATCTATTATAATCGAATATGTACTAATTGAATACGAATAATATCTACTTTAAACTGATGTGGATAAATTTTGTATAAAAGGATATGAATGCGAACGGTAAACGAATTTTTGAATATTCATTTACAGCCCTATGAATAAGTTTAATTAAATATGGACGCATCTGAATAATTATAATAGAAAACGAATAAATTCAAATTTGACCGATATCTAATAAATGTGAATTTGATCTCATTTTTAAATATCCATCAAATCCATATCCGTATCCGTAATCGAATATTCGAAAAGTTAAACGGATATGAATATAGAAATAGTGTATCCGATTCATTTAATATCTATTTACACCACCTAGCGGTGGGGTGGGGATGGGATGGGGTTGTGTATACATATATATGTATACTATATATATATCTATATTACATATATATTAAGTATAAATACAAATATATATTATATGATATATATGATATTGTATTATATATGTATGTATGTATATATATATATAAATATTTAATTATTTTATAATTTATATTTTTTATTAAGGATTTTAGTATATTTTTGCAATTTCATTACTTGAGGTTACTTTTGTCATTTTTATAAAACTTCGTGGGTGTTTTAGTCATTTTGTAATGTCAAGGTCATTTTAGTCCTTGTGCAATTTTTTTTTCTTTTTTTCTAATATATTCAACCAATGATAAATTAGATATTTTGCCAAATCTCATGGGGGTTTGTGTAATTAACTCTAATATTTAATTATATCAATTTGTGAGATGGTTCATGAGTGTAGAACCTAAGTATGACTAATTTGAAATCAACTCAAAGTAGAGATCAAACTCAATTCAATTTGATTTAAACTCAATTCATTGGGCTGGCGATCCGACTGAATTTGTTTGCACCTCTATTTATAATGCATGCATGGTCACAGTCTTATCAGAGGGAATTCAACTGTAACAATCTGCACAAAATTCCAACTTTCCTTTGGTTGGACTCATATTGATTGGCTTTGGCAAATATATTTCTGGGAAATGTATTTCTAGATATTGTATCAATAAAATGTATGGTAAATGAATATACATTTGAATGAGTTGTTGGAAAATAATTACTGAGAGGTATTTTCGACAAGGCATGTTTGGTTTTATTTTCATTTTCATCATTTTTAAAATTCAAAAAGTTAGTTAGTGGAAATGAGTTGAAAATAAGTTTGTATTTGGATAATATGTTGGAAAAATAATGATTATATTGGTTTTAATAGGTTGTAGGTGGAGAGAGAGAGGGAGAGAAATAATGAAATAAAGAGAGAAGATATATAGGTTATTGGGAGAAGATATATATTATTGGAGAATGCGTTTTGAAAAATAAAAATGAAAATGAAAATTATGTTGGGTGAAAATGTGTAAAAAGTAATTTGTTTCATTTTTAAAATAGTAGAAAATATGAAAATGAACTTTGAAAATGAAACCAAACGGGCCCAAATTTTTAATTGTAGATTTTCTTTTTCAAATAAGATTTTATGTGGTTGATAATGTCATTCTAAAACTTTAATGCCTTGTTTGGATTGATGGATAAAATTGGTAAAATTATAATGGCTCAATGAGATTTCACTGTTGAAAATAAGAGAATATTGCGTTTAGTTACTAGAATTATACATTTTTGGATCAAATTTTAATATTTGTTTCCCCAACATCTATATGGATTGTATAATTTGGACTCAACATGGAAGATCATTGATCAAAAGCTACATGGACTGTAGACCATGCCCATAATCTATCTTTGGCTTGATTAATCAGAACCAATTACTTGATGGGGCTTGATATAGCAATGCAAATGTGCCCTAATAGGATTATATTTTTTATATTATATTAAAGTAATAAATTTAACAGATGTTCGAAAGAAAAATATATATATACACCCATATGTATATATGTATTTATTGCTAGAAGAATTATTTGAGGAAATATAGTTCATAAACCATTCTCTGACTGACTCCACCCTGGAAGTAAAATTACATTTTGTCCATAATATTAATACGTATGTCTAGAGGTGTAAATGGATATTAAACGGATCGGATACATTATTTTCATATTCGTATCCGTTTAACTTTTCGAATATTCGAATACGAATACGGATTTGACGGATATTTAAAAATAATATCTAAATTTGTATCCGTCGGATTCGGATATATCCGTATTCGATTATAATTATTTAGATGCATTCATATTTTATTAAACTTATCTGTATTCAAATTATTGTTTTATATTCATATTTGATGATAATTATTTAGATATCTATTTATGAATATCCAAATACGTAAATCTATGAACCTATAACAAATACATATTTTAATTAATAGAAGAAACTATATAATTTCATTAAAACAAAAGCAAACAGACAAATAACATAATTTCTAATTAATAATTGACTCTATAATTGATTATTAGTACTTATTAATAATAATAATGGCATTTAAGTAGATTAATTATAAAATCAACCAACAATAATTATGTTGATTAACTTTATTCTTCATTTTTTCTCTATATTATAATAATTTATATATATATATATATGGATTATGAGATTTTTATTGAAAAATATAAATAATATATTATTTAATAAATATATATTCGAATCGAATATTAAACGGATCAGATACACATTTACCATATTCGTATTCATTTATAATCGGATATTTACTAATCGAATACGGATAATATTCGCTTTAAACGGATGCGGAAAATTTTTATATAAACGAATACGAATGCGAACAGCAAATGAATTTTTGAGTATCTATTTATAGCCTTACGTCTGTCACTCTTCTTACCTTCGATTCTTATCTAAGTGGGTTTTCTGGGAAGATACTGTTTGCACTGTTTAAAAAATCGAACCGGACCGGCTGATCGGACCGTCAACCGGTCGGTGAACTGGTTCGATTTTCTCAAAAAAATCAAAAAAATGAAAAAAAGGTCACATTTTGTAAAAACCATTCAAACCGGCCAGTCAGAACGGTGAACCGTTCACGGTTCAATTGAACCGGACCGGTTTTTTCATTTAATTTTTAATAAAATTATTATTTTTTTTAAAATTTTTTTGGTGTAAGTATAAAGTTTGAAGGTTAAAGTATACTTCACAAGCTATTTAAAAGTAAAAAAAAGCCTTAGTTTAGAGTTCAGAATTAATTTACACACTATTAACTTTAAATTTTAGACTTGATACATTTAAATTGTTGTGATCATTTATAATATAAATTGTGAAATTTGGATTATAATGTTAGATAATATCATTTAAGCTCTTTATGTTTTATATTTTGAAATTTTATTAATTTTTAAATAATATATATATTTTGTAATTATGATGTCACGGTTTAATTGCAGTTCAATGACGATCCGACCAATAGTTGAACCAGTAAATTGTGAATCGGTAAATTTTTTGGTTCAATGAACAATTCAATTTTTCGAACACTGACTGTTTGCCATTCTCATCCGAATCAATCAATTATTCAACGTGATGACGTCACCAATCATGATGTAATCAAAATTCTATTTCAAATTAATCGCTGATCAGTCCTTGTCCAAGTTCTGCTCGTTCATATTGCGTTAACTGTTAAAGTAATGCACAGCGTCAATATTATTAATTGTTCAAGTGGGATTTAATTAATCAAATTCTACTACCAACGACAATATAATATGCCGACATAATTAAATTAATCATACACACACACACACATGTAATAGATCTACGTACATAATATATAACTAAATTATATATAAAAAATAAATAAGATTAAAAAATGTTTTTTTTTTCCCCGGTTGAAGGGACTAAAATATACGTTTTCATAATTTAAAATATCAAAGTGACTACACGTACATATCAAGCATATAATGCCGAGTTAATATTAAAAAAAAAAAAAACTAAAGAAAAGCATATAATTGGGTCAAATAAAATTCACCAGAGTCCACATGTATTATATCACTATAATATAATAGTCTATAAAAAACACCCGTATTCGTCAAAGGAACAATAATAACGTATGAAGGTTCGTCTTCTGGTACACTTTGAGGCCAACTCATCTTCTTTATTTTTTGATTTTTCAAAATTTTAAATTTTTTTCAGAGACAATTTTTATCATATTTCTATAGGATTTGATGCAAAAATTCAGAAGTAAATGAAATAGAGTTACGTCATAGTCTTCACATGAATTAACCAAAAAGCCTAGGTTGAATTTTGAACTAATTCTTAGAAGGCTTTAGGATTGGAGTCCCAAATAACTAAAATTATTTGTGTATGATGGACTTTGTGGAAGAATATAGATAATAATTATGATTGTTTTAATTTTTAATTCCAAAAACTCCTTAAGACTCGTTTCATAAGGTGTAATTGACAAGACTAAGCTCGTTAACCTTATGTTGTAGCATGTTTGATATTGGATATAAGAGTGTCAGATCGAGTCGCAATTACCTCCCCGTTTCATGCCCAAACTATTCACCACATTAGGCACCAATCAAATCTTTGGGTTTGACTAGTGATTGGTAATAGCGCTTCAAATATTACATTAAAATTGTCAGTAATATCTCTCATTTAACCCATCTAAATACAAGATTTAAAAACAGAAAAGATGAGCGCAATTATGGAAAGAGAAATAATAATATTGATCAATTCACCACATCAAACAAAAATATAAGATTACAATGACAACAATTTCAATCAGTATTTCTCAAATCAAATAAAAATATTAATCTATTCAATATATACTTAATCTTAGAAGATTATCAATCCAACAAATCAAACACAACCCTATAATAACCCAAAAATTTGCTTTCTTTTCCATTCTATTAGTAGAGAAAGTTAGCACCCCTTTCGTCCCTAATTTAAAACTCTTATGCTGGATGTCCCACCATAATTTTTTTTTTTTTTTTTTTTTTGCAATATTTCTTTTTCTTTTTCATTTTTCATCAACCATTATTTTCAAAGATAGAGGCACGTGGGGCCCAAGAAAAACCCTTTCCTTCCTCCGCCATGTCCTTTTCTCGCTCCCCCACCCCAAAATATTCAAATGAAAATATGACGAATAAAATTCAAAAATTCCGCAAAATGAATTGACCCTTTCGATAGCCCATGGGAGAACAAGTCTTAGCTTGGCTGGTTCTAGACGAGTGACATTTCCCTCTAATAGTTGACTGATTTTTGCATTAATTTTAAAAGACCAGTTCACTAGTCTTGCTCCCTTAAGTCTACCAAGGTATTTCACTTCACCTTCTCCCTTCGCATATTCTTCTATAAATAAATCAACATCTTCTCTTCTCTAATCATCTCACCCTTCAATTCTCAGTAATTTCACTTGAATTTCTTAAGCCCTCCTTCTTCAGGTCCCAATCAAGAATATTTCTCAACTTATCAGAGATGTCCAAGGTAAAGAATTCATTCCCTTCCCTTTCACTTGTTAATCTAAAACGAAGCAATTACTTATTTGTTTATGTTACATTCTATTCTTGGAACTTTCATGTAAATTTAATTATGAATATTTGTGTCGCAGTTCTATGATTCTCTGCTTCTCTTCTAGCACGATAGGGACGGACTACTAACACATATTTGCATCTTGAACTCTTGAAACTTATGTGAAAGATCATGTGGGCCTTTAGGAACCAAAACTTCTCTTTTTAACTTTTCCTATCTTAATGTTGTTTAAATCATTTATTCCGTTACATGTTTCATGTCATATTTCATATTATGTATACATGTCAAATGGGTTAAATATTTGTTATAAAAAAATAATTGATTTGAAACCAAATATACTTGTCATGTAATCAGTAAATTGGAATAGAAGATGAAACGTAAAATAAAATAAACAATCCAAATTGGTCTTAATGTGAAATATTTAAAATCTTGTCCTTATGTTCAATCCTAAAATTGGAATCTCAAGATTTTCTACGGTTCAAAAGTTTTTTGACATACTCTTTTGGCCCTTTTTGTCCTGCAGAAATTGGTGTTAAAATTAGAGGTTCGAGATGAAAAAGAGAAACAGAAGGCCATGAAAGCTGTTTCTTGCCTTTCAGGTGCTCAACTTTCTAGAATTTTCTTCTATCTTAAAGATATGCCCTTCAATTCTTGTAACTGATGATATGTATATATATGTATGAATATGAATTTACAATTCAGGGATTGAATCTCTTGCCATGAACATGAGTGAGAAGAAACTGACAGTAGTTGGGGAAGTTGATCCAGTTCAAGTTGTGGGCAAGTTGAGAAAATCTTGGTACACAGAATTGCTGACAGTAGGGCCAGCAAAAGAGCCTGAGAAGAAGGCAGCTGTTGCCAAAACAGATGGTGGTGATAAAAAAGAAGATAAAAAGAAGACGGAAAGTGAACAAATAGCTGAGCTTCTGGAGCTTTACAAGAAACACAATCCTTATTACACACAGTACTTCCATGTCTACAGTGCTGAGGAGAATCCAAATTCTTGTGTTATTTGCTGATTTTGATTTTGAATGATATACAGAGCATAGTGAAACTTTTCTTTTTTCTTTTTTCTTTTTTATGAAAAACTGAATTTAAAATGGAAGAACCCATTGATGAAAACTATGCATAAAAAGGATGGACTTATGCATGGTTGATGATTATGGGTTTGGATGCATGATTTGTTAATCTATATTATTGATAGCATTGTAATTAGAGCATATAGTATTGTGGAAAGGGAATAAATATTTGAAGTTCTTGAAAGCAGAGATGAAATTTTTTTTGAAAAGCATAAGGGATTTTCATATTCTCAGATAATTCAACATGAAAGATTTTAACATGAAGTGAAACTTTCAAAGAGTTGTCTGATTTCTGACAGGACTTTTCTTTGCGGTGATTCATGGAAAGACCAAAAAAGAAATAAAACTTCCCCTGTTCTCCTGTAAGATAAGCATCTAAATAAAACATGTGCTTTATATCTTATTATTGAAATATCAAGTTGAGAAAAGAAATAAATTCATCTAGTGAACACTAATCTAAGTTATGAGATTCAAGATGTATGAATGAGGAGATAGACGACAGTTTCATAATTTTTTTTTTAATTTTTTATTTAGACATCTTTATCATCGTGACATATGAAAATGCCATGTTATAATAACACAACTTGCATAATTTATAAACAGCTTCACTACATTTGCCACTTGAACTAAATCCACATCTTGAGAATTAATTAAAGGGGATCTTATTTAAAAATACCCTCATTTACATTTTATAAATTAGTTTCCACCCATCAATTTTGAAGTTTTGGCTCCCTATCTCAAGTTTGTTTTTTAAGTTCACTCCCTAATTTTCTTCAAAAAAAAAAAAAAAAAAGGTTCACTCCCTAATCACTTAAATTAACAAAAATGCCCCCATTTTATTTTATTTTTTTTTTAATTATCTATTGAAAAATCATTTTTCTTCTCAAACTTTCTATTCATAGCTCTCTCTCATTGGTATGTGCTCTATTCTTGCCAAGACCTTGATTCTCCTCTTTTTTCTCTTCAATCTCTAAGAATAAAATAAAGTAAAGAAGTGTCCTCTCCCTGTCACTTCTCCTCTCTCTTTACTACTTAGAAAAAGCAATCGGAAATCATGCCACAGAGGAGGCACCAACGACGGGTCTAAACTACATCCAGGAGGTGGTTTTGAAGAAGAGGAAGAACAACGAGAATTGGGTAATTTGAAAGAAATTAATGTTATAAAAGAGGGCCAAACGTCTCAAGTTTGGTAGCTTCTTCACACTCTCAAAATATTTTGTGCTATTTGAGAATGAGAAAAATATTCAGTGAGGTATTTGTGAAGGAAAATAAAAGGATAGCAGAAATGTTGCAAAACGTGGAGCCTTATGTAATCTATGGTTATCCCAATATTAAGAGTGTGAAGAACTTGATTTACAAGAAAGGTGTTGTAAAAATTGGCAAGCAGAGAGGTTTCTCTAACAAATGAATATTGCTAAACTTACCCTTGTATTAAGAAATGAATCCTGGATTTTCTATGAGAGTATTGCAATTTTGGTAGCAATTTGGCTTGCTTCTATATTTGAATTTTGTGATTTATTAATTGTTTAGTATACTTCTAGAGTCATAAGTAATACATTTTTGCATTTTTTAGTTATATGCAGTTTGTTTGACAAAAATACTTTATTTATGCAATTAGTACTTAGCTATTTTATGTTTGATACTAAATTTATTCATTTTAGTAAATTATTATGTATTTTAATTTGTAATTATTTATTTGCCCTTCTTGTTTCCACCAATATCATAATGCTTGCACCTCTTAATAGCATGCTGAAAAACATTTTTACAACATTGGCATTGTAGCCTGAACACAATATTATCAGTTGTTTTTGCTTTTGTATTGAATATCATATTCTAAGAAAATACTATTATTATAAGGCAAATATATATGCTCGACACCATCATCAAAAGCGAATGAATATCTCATGACTATATTAGTCCTAGGACTAATAAGTCATAGTTTAATAATCACGCAATGGCTTGTCATGTTAAATTCAACTTAATCTCTTATGTACTAAGAATGATACTTCAAATTGATAAATAAATAAATATATATCTATATATATATTGATTTTTGGGATTTTTGTACTAGATCTTTGCATTTTTATACTAAAATTGCCTTATTCTGTACTTATTTGGCGTGTTATTATACTTGCTAATACAATTAAATCATATTTTCTTGAAGTAATAGTCATGGTCGTACGTGTGAAAATGGTTGGGAACACAAATGTCCACATCCAACTACTTGTGTTCTCATTCATATTAAAATAAATCATTGGTGTATGTGGTAATGTATCCTTCTAGCACCACCATCGAAAACCAATGAACCTCTCCTGACTATATCAGTCCTTAGACTAATAAATTATGGTTTGATAATCATATAATGGCCAATCTAGTTAAATTCAACTTAATCTCTTATGTACTAAAGATGATACTGCAAATAGACAAAAAAACTACTGATTTTTGGGATTTTTATACTAGGTCTTTGCATTGCTATACTGAATTTGTTTTGTTCTATACTTATTTGGCGTGTTTTTGTATTTGCCTTTTCCTTTGGCCTAGTTTACCTCAATTCTATGCGTGAAACAACACGTAAGATCTTCTAATATAATAAAATCATGAGTTATTCAAGCAACAATCGTGATAGTATGTGTAAAAATAATTGGAAATATTTACCCACATCCAATCACTTGTATTCTTATTCATACTAGTGTAAATCAATTGTGTATGAGGTAAATGTATCCTTCCGACACCACCATTGAAAGCCAATGAATCTCTCATGAGTACATCAATCTTATTACTAATAAATCATGGTTTGATAAATATGCAATGACTTAACTAGTTAAATTCAACTTCATCTCTTATGTACTAAGAATGATATTGCAAATCGACCAAAAAAATAAGGATTTTAGATATTTTTATACTGGATCTTTGCAATTTTGTATTGAATTTGCTTTGTTCTGTACTTATGGCAAGTTTTTGCACTTCCTTTTCTTTTGGCCCAATTTACCTCAATTCGATATGTGAAACTACACATAAAACCCTTTAATACAATAAACTCATGTTTTCTTCAAGTAATATCGTGATAATACATGTGCAAATAGTTTGGAACATGCAACATATAAAATTATGCAAAAATATATATACTGATATAGTCATGAGAGGTTTATTGATTTTTGATGGTGGTGTCGAAAGGATACATTTACCTCATGCATATAATGGTTTATACTAATATGGATGAGAACAAAAGTGGTTGGATGTAGCTATTTGTGTTTCCAACCATTTGCGCATGTACTATCACAATCATTACTTGAAGAAATCATGATTTTAGTACAAATAGAGGGTCTTATATATTGTTTCATACATCGAATTGAGGAAAATTCAATCAAAGGAAAAGCAAGTATGAAAACATGCCGAATAAGTACATAATGAAGTGAATTAAGTACAAAACTTGGAAAACCAAGTACCAAGAACTAAAACAATGGTGTTTTTTCTTGATTTACAATATCATTCTTTAGTACATAAGAAATTAAGTTGAATTTGTCTTAATTTCACCATTGCATGATTATTAAATCATGATTTATTAGTGCTAAGACTGATATAGTTATGAGACGTTCATTGATTTTCGATGGTGGTGTCGAAAGGATACATTTACCTCATTCATAATAGTTTATACTAGTATGAAAGAGAAAACAAATAGTTGGATGTGGCTTTTTTTGTTTCCAACCATTTGCGCACGTACTATCACGGTCATTACTTGAAGGAAACATAATTTTAGTGCATTAGAGGTCTTACGTGTTGTTTCATGTATCGAATTGAGTTAAATTTGGCCAAAGGAAAAGTAAGTACAAAAACACAAAAAATAAGTATAGAGCAAGACGAATTCAGTATAAATTTCAAATACATAAAACTAAAAAGGCAGTATTTTTTCTCGATTTACAGTATCATTCTTAGTAAGAGATTAAGTCGAATTTGTCTTAATCTAACCAGTCTTAGTATCTAGTACTGAAATATAGTATTTGAAAAAACCTTAGACCCTAAATTGTTTTTGCCTTCTTTTGGAAAACATGCTTGGTCTGGCCACCATAACCTCATTGCTTGTAATCATAATGACACTTCTCTTGAGTAGCTAAGCTATCTTTTCCCTTCTTGTGTTAGGAAGTCATCTTCATATTGTATCAGAATGCAACAAGTTACCCTTATATTGTATTAGAATACAACAAGCCATTGTGACACTAATCAAGTTGAGAGAAAGAGTAAATTCCTTTCTTAGACACTAATCTAAGTTATGAGATTCAAGAATGAGAAGATAGACGACAGTTCCATAATTTTTCAAAAATAAATATATATATATATATATATATATTTCTTTTAATTTAGAGATCTTTATCATCGGGACATATGATGACGTCATGTTATAATAACACAACTTGCATAATGTATACACAGCTTTCACTAAACTTGCCACTAGAACTAAATGCACATCTTGAGAATTAATTAAAAACACAAAACGATACAATAAATATGAAGCTGGTAATAAGAGACTTAAAAATTTAGGCCATATTTATATATCTAGCTCTTCTGTTTCGAAATTGGGTGAATTCTATTTTTAAAGTTTTATCAGTCATTTATAAAATTTACGTTCTTGTTAAACTTCAAGATTGTAAGAGACAAATTGGGATTCCGAAATTGTCATTAGTTGCTTTCTTTTATTGATTGGGTCCCTTTGATCCGACTTTTACGTTTGTGAAAATTTCAAAGTCAAGTCCTCCAATTATATGATATCTATTTGTTGTACCATAACAACGCCAAGACTTTTAGAACAGAGCAAGCGTGAGTCAGCATCAAGGAAAGAGGATTTTAATGCATTAACCCAATTCACACTGGCTATCTTTTTTATTCATACGTAAATAAATATTAAGAATTCATTAAAGTTCCAACTCCTAATTTCCTAACTTATATTATTGAACCACATATCATTTAACTTTTTATCCAGCTACTTTTACTTAAATTATCTTTAAAAAGATGTTTCTAAATAACAAAACTTTCGCAATATTAAATATAAAAATTCATTTGGTGGGTATTTTTTATGTTTAAATTTAGTAATTTCTATTAAAAAATATAATATTCATGATAAAAAATATAAGGTTGTCACTGAAGACATATATAAGTGATAATATCTTTTATTTTATCATTAATGATATTCTAAGTAATAATAATTCTTATGTTGTCATAATATGATTTAATAGTAACAAAAATTAATATTTTAAATCGCACTACTGACAATTAGTGACAATTCATTGACAATAAAAATCTTATCACCGTTGTCAATGTTGACAAGTTAAACACTATTCTTATTAATATTAAATTTGTAAATGATGGCAATTCAAATACTATTCTTGCTGTTAGTTTATAAAAATTAGTAGGATGACAAAATAATTTTTTTTTATCGTTTAATATATAATTAGTGATGTATTTTGCATTATAACTTAATATTTTATTACTAATTTTACTACTAACACAGTCGCTAATATGCAAATGGCATAATAATGACACAGAAATTTGAAGTGGGGTCTCTCCTGAAAAAATATCGAATCTTTCTTTTCTCAAAATTGGACCATATCATCATTATTGCACCTCCACCACAAATATCCTCGCATTTCTCAGGACAACGTAATAAATTCTCTTACCTAAGCGTTGGAGATAATCTTGTGTGGGGGCCGTCTTTGTGTGGTTAAGGATTGGACTTTTCATACATAAAAATCTGATTTCAAATATATCCAATATCATCTTTTAACGCAAAGACAAAAATATTATTAAAATTAGGATGAATCTTTGCTGTTTTTGAACCCTTCCACACGCCGAATTGTTAAATGATGGCAACATCAGAATATGACTGATTAGGATGCCAACACCAAATGTATTTCTTTGTTATTGCATGCTCCAAAGTGCCAATTCTGTTTGGATGCTGGGAGAGACACGATTAATAGATTGCTTAATTTAATATATATAAAATAAAATGATGTTTAATTATATTTAAAGTATGTTTTTAAATAATTTTATTCTTTTTTGTCATTTTAATATATTTTTATAGATAATTGCTATCAAAATGAGTTATTTTATTACTAATATAAAAATACTATGGCTTTGTTTGTTTGTATTTGGGTGAATTGAGGAAAATATTTTGGGAAAAAGTACTTTGGAAAGTGGGATGGAGAAATGTGATTGTTATTTGTTTTTGTTTTCAGGGATAGGTGAAAAATATTTTTAGATAAATAAGTTTGTTTGATAGTGTAGACATATTAATTTTGGTCAATTGAAAAGTGATATGCGTAAAATAATATGTTGGTTATTAATTTAGAATTTTTATTTATATCTTGAAATTTATTAAATTTATTTTAAAAAGAAAAATAGTTAATTCTAATTAATACAATAGTATTTATCTTATACTCAAATCAAATATTGACAAGAGTAAAAAATGAAGTGTCATGGCTAATCAAATCAAGTTTTGTGGCCTTGCAATTTAGGGCTAACCAAGTTGTGTCACGTGGTATGTATATGCATGTGAACCAATTAAATCAAAGATATTTGATGTTATCTCTTGATATTTGATATTATCTCTTAATATTTAATATTATTTTATCAAAAAAATAACCATAAAGGAAGTTCAAGTCAATATGAGAATCTCTCATTAAATATCTATATAAAGGGGGTGATAAAAACTCATTACACACATCAAGTAGCAACAACACAATTCCTAATAAGTGAGAGAAATTCAAAAGGAGTTCAACAATTATCTCAAGGAAATTGAAGGAGATCCAGCGTTCAAAGCTTTCATGGCGGAACTCATCAAATTTCAAGATTATTTGGAATGAAAGAATCAGATGATCAAATTATATATTGAATCCACAATTAATAAGTTTTAATTTCATTATTTGTACACATTTTTCTTGTCTTGTAATTTCAATTTTGTAGGCAAAGAAAATTGTGTTTATAGGTAGTATTTTAGGAAAAGACAAATTTTATTGTAGATATCACATCAATCACTTTTTTGTTGTATTGGTGGGTGAAATGAATTTTTTTATATTAATTATAAATAAGTACTATATAGATGGAATGATTGGTTTTCTAGGTTGAAGAGTAAGGGTATTTTGGGGATAATTTTGTGTATTTTGAAAAGTGAAGTTAGGGAATGTGACATTTTGTTTATTTAAGTTTTGGAAGTTAGAAAATGTTATGGGAAAATGCAACCTAACAAGGCCTATGTTAATGATTTTTTTATAATTCTATATCTAATTTTGGTAAGTACTCAACATGTGTATATATATGTGTGTGTGTGTGTGTGTGTGTGTGTGTGTGTGTGTGTTTTATATTAATATTGTAATTCTCTCTCTCTCTCTCTCTATATATATATATATGTATGCATATATATATATATTTATATATACTTGTATATGTTAGAAATATTATTGCAAAATTAGCTAAAAATCAAAAGGTTATATTTGGTTTGGAAAATTTTACCTTCATTTGATACTCCATAAATTATGTTTAATTTCACATTTTAATTAAGTTAAATTCCATAATCTAAGTTCAGAATTCCTACAAGTAATTTATCTAAAAGTAATCAAAATATACAATTCATTAACACTTTTTTTTGACACGTTATAAGGAGTGATTTCATTTCAACTCAAAAGAAATTACATCAGAAAGATAACAAGGAAATGATCTTCCCACATGATGACTTTAGAACTAAAAATAGAGGTTTTTGCAATATAATGAACCATCTGATTCATTGAACAACGAAAAAGAGAAGCATGACAATTTATAAGCTCATTCAAAAGAGCTTTACACTTTGCGATAATAGATCCAAAATAAGAAATGTCAAGGCTTTCCTTGAGCACTGCATTGACTACAACTAAGGCATCAAGCTCGAAGATGACATTTGAGAGAACTTTGTTCTTTATCCAACTTAGTGCTTCACGGAACAAGATAGCTTCAGCCATTGTTGAGGATACCACTCTTCTGTGTGGAACTTCAATGGCTGCAATAACTACTCTTTCTTCATCTTTGAGAATACAACCCAAGCCAAAGCTATTGTCGGAAGAACTAATTGCCACATCAATGTTACATTTCAACCATCCCGGTGGAGGACAACTCTAACTGACCAAATTTGATTGCTAAGAGATAGTAGTCTATTTCTTCTCACCTTGAGCACTAAGCCATTGCTAGAGAGAGATTAGACTTGGCATGAAGATGATTGATTCTGCTGTACCCACTTTACCTTGCCATACCACTCGATTTTTGTGTGTCCATAAGCTCCATAAGAGCATCAGAATTTCACCACAAGTCTCCATGTTCAGGTTGGATAAAAACTGTTTTAGCCACTTATCAAAATTCATATTGTCTGCTTGCTGTTGGATAGATATCAGCTGGGCTTGATTCCAGCAAAAGGGCATTGTACCACGGCATGATAAGTCGTCTTAATCTGATCATTATACACTTGCCATAAGGGGTTCACCTCAACTTTCTTTGCTATTAGATGATCCTTTGTAGGAAGAACATCTCTCTACAAGCTCCCCACGCCATGTTATGCACCTTCGGATGAGTTTAAGAAAACCAAATTTTCGTCAAAGGAACAGAAGGTGTCATATTATGATCATTTGCCCAAGCCTCTATTAGCCACTTATAACCACTGCGTGCTGTGTAAATTACTCTAGAATCCTAGTTCTAGATCTATATATCTTCATTCTGTCTACCATCCAGTTGAATCTTACTAGTAAGAGATGCATCCCGACTATTGAAAAAAGAGTAGATAAAGTCCAAATTCCATTATTTCTATCCTGGAACATCAGAGAGGAAACTGTGCTTTCTGAATTGAGCCCACCTAACTTCGAAGAAACAAAAGGGTTCTGGTTGTCTGGTAGCCAAGGATCTCTTTTAACTGAAATTCATTCTCCACTTCCAACTCCTTAAATGCAGCCACTTTTGATGAGGTGTTCAGTAGCCAAGACACTTCTCCATACATAGCTTGGATTGTTGCCCAACTTTGCATCAAGGAAGGTCTCTTTCCTTCACAGTACTTAGCTCTGGAAATCTTTGAAACCAGGGATTCTGGTTTTGTCAAAGGATGCCACCCTTATTTTCCAACAAGGGACAAGTTAAACTCGTACAAACCAGCCTTTCAATTCCATAACAAACTTCTTTTGGAAGGAGGAAAACACACTTAACATAATTTGAATAGATTGAGCCATACTTTCAGGATGAATTTCTTTACCTGCTCTAGTAAGTAGCTTCTTGTTCCAACCTTGTAAACATTGCCAAATACGTTGCTTTACCAAAGATCGTATACCTGGATATTTACTCTGATAGTCATACAAGCCAACGTTAAGGTAGCGGCTAATATTTATGAACCAGGTTAATTTACGAAAGACATTTTAAGACCAAATTTTATGGTAAGTTAAAAGTTTTTTCTTCTACTACCTATATTTATTTTTTTCACTTTTAATCATTTTTTTTCACTTTTTTTTTCTTTTTTTTTTATTTTTTATTATGGCTTTCTCTAATCCATGATTTGTTTGTTTTTTATCATTTTTTTGGTTTAATGTTTTGGTGATGGCTTAGAGTTTTTACTTTTTTTCATTTGTTAACATTTTTTTCCCATGTTAGAAAATAAAACAAAATGATAAAAGATCAATTTTAACTTTGATATTTTTATATAGTACGAAACCAAGATTATTTTTGGATTATGTCTGAGTGGATGAATTTGAAAATAAGAATTTTAAAATTATTTATTGTAACGCCCCAACCAAGAGGCGCTTGCTTCCGGCCGAGGTGTTACTCAAACAATACCACACGTCTTCTTTACAACAGAAAATACATTTCTCAATCCCAAAGTAATTAATTTCTATAACGACCTTCATAGGATGTTCTAGTTTGAATCGAAATATGGACTTTTATCACCCTCATTGCTTCATGTGTCACCTGGTTTAGTCTATCTTCGTCACTCGATTCTATCTGGGGCAAAGAATGAAAAAAAATAATAAAACAACGTAAGTCCGAATGACTTAGTGAAATAGTACAACAATAACAACAAAATGACAATTTCACAATTATGACATAGGAGACAAGTAGAGGCATAAATATTTTTAGAAATTGTGAGAGAAGGTTTTAGTCAAAGTTTTGAGGTGATCTATCTCACCACCATCCCATAATAGTGATGAAACTTCACAAAATTCCTTATCCCTCACAGAAGTTTAAACCTCAACTATCACTAAAAAGGGGCTCGATATGCCATTTGAACATTCGCTAGATTCCAGTCAAATAATTGAGATTCAAAGTATAAGTGTAAGCATACTGAATAAACTACACAAAATTTAATGAAACATTTTCACTGTTAAGCTGTTGGCGGTTCTCCTACCTTGTCACTCCACTTTCAAAAACATGAAAATCCTTATTCCTCCATCCCAAGTGATCGGCTCGGATAATATACCACAACCAGTAGGCATGGCTAGCTACATGCCTCATCTCCCCGTGGCCAGCTACCTTCAGCTAACTATGGGGTCAGATGTACTTAACGGAGTATTGGCTAAGGGTTGGTCGCTATCGGTCTGTTCTGCCTGGTCCACCCACAGGTAATCCCAAGGCCCAACCCCAAGGGTATCAGTAATCAATACAGTATCAATGACCATAATCAATGCGCAACAACATTTCATATAACACTTCACTTCGTCGTGATAGTCAAAATTTGGATGCTCAAACAGTCTTGACCCGTTTCTGAGGAACGGTCATGGCTATGCCGGATAAATATTCTCAAAACTAGAGTTCTAGATAATATATCAAATCGCCATGTTTATATACAAAATAACCCAACACTAGGCTAGTTTCCATAAAGGTATGGCGATAAAACAATATATTTCAAAATCACTTTTTAGCTTCCTCAACACATCGCCAATTTCAGATAAAGCGATATCAATCAAAATTAACAGAAGTGCTTAATATAGAAGGGTGATGTGGAGTACTATTTTTAACACATAGATTGAAAGGAAGAAAATGAACAGGAGATAGTAATAAGTATATATGTTCTTTCCTCAGCAAAGGATCTCATAGTACTATTGAGTATAAACTCATCTGACAATTGCAGAGAAATTCCTAGTCGCATGATCACTCAGGTTTTTGCTTCCTAGTCAGCTCGAGAACTATTATAAGATAACTCGAGTCATTATCCTATTAATCCTCTGAGTCTTAAGTGTTACTATAGTTAATGTCTTAATCAAATTCAAGGTTATTTTGTACAATTATGTTAATCTCTATTTCACTTAAGACAACTAAATGTAGTAATTCTTAATTGTTTAGAGTGTCTATGTCCTGGTTTCCTAATCAATTCAAAGTTTAGAATAAAATGACTCAAATCAACATTGTGTTGATTTCTGAACCACAACTCATAATATATTTAAATGTTCTTATCAAGTCCTCAGTTACTTCAATTATTTAGTCATAATTGCCTCAAGCTCCATAGGACACTGAAATGTTTATAGCCACCCATCATTATTCTTAATTCGGTGAATCAGTAAACAAATAATCAAAATTTCACTTAAGTTTTAACAGTATTCCTTTGGGTTGCTTGGGTTCAATATTACAATAATTATAAAATTAACCCATAATTTGGGCTGAATTATAGTTTAACAGCTTTATTTTAGGTTGCAATTAAACTTGATCTGAAACTCTAATTATATTCAACAATTTAATCAAATCAAAATTTGATTATTAAAATTTACCCAAATCGAGGTGGATCGAGACCCCATCTCATGCCGGAACTAGTCCAGATGTGTCTGAAATTCAAATCTGAACTATTTGACCCAAAATCTCCATCACGCGCTGCCGCCGGAGATGGAGAACGCCACCACCATCAAGTGCGCCTCACCACAGCGAGCAAAATGCCCCAGTCAATTTTACAAAAATCCACCGATTTGGCCATCAATTGGCCGTCCAAGTACGTGGCTAAGCCTTAACGCCGCCGTTGACAACCACCTTCAATTCCGCCACCACTACGAGTTGAAACCCTAAATCAACATCACCATGAGCTTACCTATAGCCCCGCGACCAAAACCCATCTCCGTTCTGCCACCGGAAGAGGTGAAACCGCCACCTCCTCCGAGCTCCGCCGTCGACCTTCATTTTTCGGCCATTTCACCGGCTGTTTTGGGTAAAGCTTGGTATGTGATTGATCCTTGAGCTAAGAGGAGTTTTTCTATTGATTTACTTTCAAGATTTACGGCCATCTTCTGGCTATTCACCGGTGGGGTGAAATTTAGGTGTTTTTTAAGAATTTGAGGAAATTTTGCTCTCAATCCTATATATATAAAGATATTTTCAGCTTCTTCAATTTTGCCCCCAAAACTTTTAACCGACTTCATTTACACCCCTAAATTTTTTCACCGCCTTCAGTTTAGTCCCTGGGTTTCAATCGAGTCCTTTAACCTTTATTTCTTACACTTTGACCCCCTAACATTTTTAATTGTAGTCAATTAGGTCCAAACTAATTTATTTTAAAGTCCTCAAGTTTTTATTTATCTTACATTGACCCCTAAACTTTATAATTTTCAATAATCAAGTCCTTTCTTTATTTATAATTATTCCCAATACTTCTACCTAGACTTTAATTAATTTAATTTCAATCAACTTAAACTAATTTTCCAAAAATCAGGGTGTTACAATTCTCCCCCCTTTAAGAGAACCTGGTCCCCAGATTCTCATCTGAAATTTGAAATATCTCGTAGCATCATTGTATACTATTTTGCTATTTCCAAAGAGAATTTTGTTGTGGATGCCTATCTCTTTTAATTCAACTGGCTCCACATTTTCTTTTCTCCTATTTCAAGTATCCCTTACTTACCCTAAAAAGTGGGAATCTTTCTTAGTGGGAATTAATGATGTGGGTTTCTCGATTGCTCATACTCGCTTGAGTATTCTATATGTTGTCAAGTGTTTTGGGTTATTTTCTATGTCCCATGTCCAGCAAGATCATCTGCCTTATATCTCCAGTCTTTCCATTACCTATAAGATTGTTTCCATATGGTCCTATATTCATCGTAAACATAAGCATACTTGATGTTTCCTTAAGTTTTCCAAAGAAGAATAAAATTACTGCCAAGATTAACCCATCTTTCTAGTCCTCGGAATTCTTCACTCATCTCTATGTAGCCAAGGATTAGTCCCTTTCTCAATTATCTTCATCAATGGGTCTATGACCTTTAAGAAGATCACATTTGATATAAATTGTTAAAGCTTAAGAAATATATATTTCCAACATATTCTTTGATCTTCTTCAGCTCACTGTGACCTCAGCTTTGGTATGATAAAATTTCCGTTTCCTTTCAAGAAATCATGTGTTTCGTATGCCATTATGTAAAGATTAGTCTGTTCTAAAACCCATGACGTAGATTCTTTGTAGCACTGCTATTCTTCTCATCTCTTTGTTCAAATATTGTTACTTTAACTTGATATGCTACAATTATATTTCTCCAAGAAGTTCCATGGTTAACAAGAATAACCCTAATGTAATGAGGCAACCCAAGGTAGCAAATTTTATATCCTGCACATTTTCTGTGGGAAGAATGATAACTATCATAAGTTAATCGTGGTCCTTAGTTCACAAAATTGCCTCATGTCTTTATTCGTCACTCAAGATCACCAATTCTTTCAACTAGATTAGTCAATGAACCTATGATCACAAGAAAACTTCAAACACTCTCTTAATATTAATTGATAAGGCCTAAAGGGTTTTCCACCCCTGACATAATTATATCTAGCTCCTCTTGATTGGTTATAACCTTTACTTCGGTAAGATTGCTTGATTATCCTTCGTGATGTTACACACCTTTAAATGTAACTTTTCCTAACCGGCACTCTATTAACTTAGTGCACAATTGATATTCCTATGAGTGTCTAAAGCACCAAGTGTAGATATAGTAGGACTCTTTCCTATATTTCAAATCCACCAGTTGTCCTAAATAGATATGCTAGGCCCAATCTAATAAATTAAACATCTTGTATATCGTGTCTGCAAATGTTGTAGGAGTCTAACCACCCAATTAATATTGTACTAGTCCCTAGTACCCATATTACAAACAAAAGGTAATTCCTAGAATACCTTTTCCACCAACTTCTAACTAAGAACAATTCAGCTTAGTTCAATTTTAAAATGAATTATACACCCTTACCTTGGACAGGGAATTGTGCATGGAGCCAGGTATTAGGATCCCATATTCAATGCGGCTTATTCAATTCCTCTCCCTATCCCACAAGTCCTTGTATTTTAATTGCTAACCTTTTCATAAACCTTTGTAAATAAAGCCTAAGAATTTACTCAAAGTCCTTTCCATGGGATCTTTTACGATACATTCAAAATTACTAGTTAGTTGTGTTTGTCATTACCCCACAGAAGCAGCGTTTATCGCTAACCTATAGAAATACAGTTTTACTAGAATCAAATTCTCGCCACGTCTCCCTAAATTCTATGCAAACTTCACTGATCTAGTTGCAATTGTCCATAAACCATAAGAGCATCATATCACCTCCACTAGATTCAGTGTTCAGCCCCACTTACTTTAGAATCCTTTCTTACAATTGACATAAGGGATTGTCGCTAGCATCTATCTTTTTCTATATGTTCCCTACTAGAATACTTTCCACAGAATGTTAAAATCTACTAATGATTATTCATTGAGATATGAGTGACTTGCATTGTGTTTGATTGATACCTTCAATCAACATTAGTTTCTAGCATCTCCAAGTTTTGGGCTTGACAGGATGGGCTTAAACCAATTTAATCCTGCAGCATTCAACCTAAGACGTTTTTAAGCAATACAGAGATTACTGTATGATTATTTAAAGCTACCCAAGAGTCGCCATCACTCACACAGGATCATTAACACTATAGTTTTCTACTTACATAATACTTAAATCAAAAGTGACTGAGTCCAAACTTAGTATCCCTGAAACGACATGAAAAGTCATATACTTAGATCTCATTGGCCACCTTCTTGCCTAAACTGTATTAACTTAAACAACATAACTGAAAACAGAAGTTACGATATCATCAGCATCAAAGTCTTAACAACACTGACAAGTACAAACCAGAAAGTTCAGCATAATCACATATCCCAAAAATATGTAATTAATCCAAGTCCACGGTGGTCATTTGTATCAGACCTACATAAACATAAACATTTACTTGCGCCATCCTAAAGTTCAAGCTTACATATATAATATTTCATATAACCAAACTAGGTTCGGTATATTTAGAAATTAATAACAGAATCATTTACATTAATCACCACCTAAGATTTCATAACAAGTCAGATGTTCTATAGAGTCTACTACCAATTCGCAAAACTTATATACATACTAGGTACAGTCATGGGTGGTACATTTATGATCCTCAGATTCTATCTATGAGATAAAGCCTAGATTACAGGGGACTAGGTCCTTGATTGACATTCAGAACTTAGACAGTACCTTCAGGTACCTTTATTTGTGAGTTAAAGCTAAAATTTCTTAAGTATCCTTTCAGGTTGATGGGGTTGAATATTATAATAGTTATGAAATTAATCCATGACTTGAGCTAAATCATAATTTAACAATCTTAATTCATATTATGATCAGGCTGGAATCCAAAACTTCAATCACCTTCGGTAAATTAACCGAATTAAAATTTAAGTATGAAATTTACTGCCTTTGTGGCGCCCTACGTAGGATAACCTATAAGCTGAGATATCACTAGTTCAGTATTAAACCTAATCCTTAAAACAGTCAACAGGCTCATAAGAAGGAAAACTTCTAAGTCCATCAGAGATAGCAGCAGACTTAAACTTAAACAGACCTCAACATCAGTACTATATATATCCCATTAATGGTCCCATAATATTCATCATATAGTATATACCGCAAATCACATATTCAAACCTAACATATCACAATATCATTGAGTTAAAGCTTAATATTCGCTTGAACCCATGTACACATATGGACACCTGTTTTATTACAAAAAATATTTTCTCCAGCCCAAGCCAGAAGTTTGTATCCATCACTCAGTCTTGTCTGAGAAAATCAAAGATAAAGTAGGAAGGTAAGCTCAAAAGACTTAGTGAGGGATAATCTTAATAACAAATCGGTAGGGATATGTCGAGGAAGAAACAAGTCAATAGATCATAAAATAATAGTTAAAACAAGTACATATTCGGATACAAGCATTAACAATTCAAGGTTACTGGTAGGTGCCAGCTCGGGAGTTGTTACCATAGGCTCGAATAGCCCAGGATCATCTCAATCAGATCAGATCAGGAGAAAATACGAACAGCTTGTTCAGCGAACGACCTTGACAACAACTTGATTGAGACCAAAAGACCACTCCATTCTTATTGCTCCATGAGTAGAAAAAAACAATCGAAATACAATCAGAACAAAACAAACCCGAGTACGTATGCAATCCGACGGATCAGAATAGCACGTGCGTACCAGATTCTCCTTATCAAAAATATTTTATGTTTCCCTTATAATTACCACAATGCAGTTACACTGATTAATTCCATTGTCGAAATATCAATCCCTTTCAGGTAACAATATCGTACGAATATCAATCATATGTATAAACCAAAATGCTAATTATCCCAAAATGATCCTTTGCTTCTCAAGTTCTATTATTGCAAAATACACCTGCATAACGATGCAACACTAAAAGTATTGTTCCACAAAACCCTAATGAAGTTATATGCTTAACATTTCAAAAGCAACGAATTACATATTGGTTGGCCATTCCAACAACAATCCTTTACTCTTTTAACAGCAAGCAATATCCAAAGGTTCACATCCTAGCCAAATTTTCATGTTAACCTTAGCCTTCATTAGTCTCAATATTCCATACACCAAGAAGATTCAAGTTGTTAACATATCATTTCCCAAATAACCTCATCTTAAGTTACGACACATTCTTGTGTCCAAAGTAATGATCCAATAAGATTCTTCACTCATCAAATTCAACTCCATCCAAAATAGTCATTAGCTCATACTAGTTAAAATGTTCCCAAGCATGCTCGCACTCAATGTAATTTCCCAAGGGCATTATCTTTCTTAAACATATGAAGTCACATGCTCCATACCTTAGGAGTTGCGGGTTACACATTGGTTGTGCACCTAATCATAACCCTTCATGCCCTTCGAATCAAACATTGTTCCCAAAAATTCATGCCCTAATCAAATTCCAAAGTCAAGCTTAATCTCCACGAGCCGAAACTTTCATATCCAATCCAGATCTCGAAATCAAGCTTACTCTCCACTAACTCAAGACTTTCATATTCCAAGGATCATATCCTAACATAGCTCAGGTTTTCAAACCTAAGCTCTGATACCACCTGCAACGCCTCGACTGGGAGGCATCTGCTTTCGGCCGAGGTGCTACTGAAACAATACCACACATCTTCTTTATATCAAAAAATACATTTCTCAAAAATCCCAAAGTAATTAATTTCTATAACGACCTTCATCAGATGTTTTATTTTGAATCGAAATATGGACTTCTATCACCCTCATTGCCTCATGTGTCGCCTGGGTTATTCCATCTTCGTCACTCGATTTTATCTAGGATAAAGAACGAAAGAAACAATAAAACAACATAAGTCCGATTAACTTAGTGAGGTAGTATAGCAATAACAACAAAATGACAATTTCACAATTATGACATAGGGGACAAATAGAAGCATAAATATTTTCAGAAATTGTAAGAGAAGGTTTTAGTCAAAGTTTGAGGTTATTCATCTCACTAGTTACCCATACCAGTGATGAAACTTCACAAAATTCCCTATTTCTCATAGAAGTTTAAACCTCAACTATCATTAAAAAGGGGGTCGATATGCCATTTGAACATTCACTAGATTCAAGTCAAATAATTGAGATTCAAAGTATAAGTGTCAGGCATTACCAAATAAACTAAATAAAATTTAATGAAACATTTCACTATTAAGTTGTTGGCGGTTCTCCTACCTTGTCACTCTACTTTCAAAAATATGAAAATCCGTATTCCTCTGGCCCAAGTGATCGACTTGGATAATATACTATAACTAGTAGGCATGGCTAGCTACATGCCTTATCTTCTCGCAGCCAGCTACCTCCAGCTAACTATGGGGTTGGATGTACTTAATGGGGTATTGGTTGAGGGTTGGTCGTTGTCGGTCTGTTCCATCCGATCCACCTACAGGCAATCCCAGGGCCCACTCCCAAGGGTATCAGTAATCAGTACTATATCAATGACCATAATAAGTGTGCACAATATTTCATATAACACGTCACTTCGCCATGACAGCCGAAATTAGGATGCTCAAACAGTCTTGACCCGGTTTTGAGGAGCAATCATGGCTATGATGGATAATTATTCTCAAAACTAGTGTTCTAGATAATATATCAAATCTCCATGTTTATATACAGAATAATCCAACACCAGGCTGATTTCCAGAAAGGTATGGTGATAAAGCAGTATATTTCAAAATCAATTTTTAGCTTCCTCAACACATTGCCAATATTAGATAAAGCAATATCAATCAAAATTAACAAAAGTGTTTAATATAGAAGGGCGATGTGGAGTACTATTTTTAACACATAGATTGAAAGGAAGCAAATGAATAGCAGATAGTAACAAGTATATATGTTCTTTTCCCAAGAAAGAATCTCATATTGTTGAGTATAAACTCACCTGACAATTGTAGAGAAATTCCTAGTCGCATGATCACTCAGGTTCTGGCTTCATAGTTAACTCGAGAACTGTCATAAGATAACTTTATTCATTATCCTATTAATCCTCTGAGTCTTACATATTACTATACTTAATTTCTTAATCAGATTCAAGGTTATTCTGTACAATTCTATTAATCTCTATTTCACGCTTAAATACTTAAGACAACTAAATGTAGTAATTCTTAATTATTTAGAGTGTCTATGTCCTAGTTTCCCAATCAATTCAAAGTTCAGAATAAAATGACTCAAATCAACATTGTGTTGATTTCCGAAACACAACTCATAACATATTTAAATGTTCTTATCAAGTCCTCAGTTACTTCAATTATTCAGTCATAATTGCCTCAAGCTCTATAGGACATTGAAATGTTTATAGCCACCCATCACTATTCTTAATTTGGTGAATCAGTACACAAACAATCAAAATTTCACTTAAGTCTTAATAGTATTCCTCTGGGCCGCTTGGGTTCAATGTTACAATAATTATAAAATTAACCCATGAGTTGTGCCAAATTATAGTTTAACAGCTTTGTTTTAGGTTGTAATTAAACTTGATCTGAAACTCCAATTATATTCAACAATTTAATCAAATCAAAATTTTCCCAAATCAGGTCGAATTGAGACCCCATCTCACACCAGAACTAGTTTAGATACGTCTAAAATTCAAATCTGAACAATTTGCCCCAAAACCGTCGTCATGTGCCACCGCCAGAGATGGAGAACGGCACCACCATCAGGTCCTCGCCACAGCGAGCAAAATGCCCCAATCAATTTTACAATAATCCACTGATTTTGCCATCAATTGGCCGTGCAAGTACGCGTTTAAGCCCTAGTGCTGCCGCCAACAACCATCTTCAATTTCGCCACCACCGCGAATTGAAACCCCAAATCAACATCACCATGAGCTTACCCATAGCCTCGTGACCAAAACCCATCTACGTTCCGCCAACAAAAGCGGTGAAACCGCCACCTTTGTCGAGTTCCGCCGTCGGCCTTCATTTTTCAGCCATTTCGCCTGTTGTTTTGGGTAAATTTTGGTATGGGATTGATCCTTGAGCTGAGAGGAGTTTTCCTATCAATTTACTTTCAAGATTTACGGCCATTTTCCGGTGATTTGCCTGTGGGGGTGAACTTTAGGCCTTTTTTGAGAATTTGACGAAATTTTGTCCTCAATCCTATATATAAAGATATTTTTAACTTCTTCAATTTTGGCCCAAAAACTTTTAACCGGCTTCATTTACACTGCTAAAGTTTTTCACCGCCTTCAATTTAGTCCTTGGATTTCAATCGAGTCCTTTAACCTTTATTTCTTACACTTTGACCCCCTAACATTTTTTTAATTCTAGTCAATTAGGTCCAAACTAATTTATTTTGAAGTCCTCAAGTTTTTATTTATCTTATATTGACCCCCTAAACTTTATAATTTCCAACAATCAAGTCCTTTCTTTATTTATAATTAAATCCACTAATTCCCAACACTTCCACCTAGACTTTAATTAATTTAATTTCAATCAACTTAAACTAATATTCCAAAAATTAGGGTGTTACATTTATTATATTAGTTTTTTAATTATATCAAGCCCCCCAACATGCTCCTCAAAAAAATATTTCCATTCAGTTCAAAAAATTTTAGGAAAAGATGTTTATGTAATATTCCTGGATCATAAGTCGTTATTATGTTTGTTCGCGAAGTCGAATAATTTTACTTTTTGACTAATTTTGGTGTTATCAATATCTTTCATGCAGAAAAGTTTATGTTGATCAGTTAACAATTGTAATAGAATAATAATTTGAATGGGATTAAAGAGGACTATAATAAGTGCCTAATTAAGTTGGAATAAGTAATTTACGTCATTATTGGATTTTGTATGCAATGTTAGTGGACCATGATACTGATTATAATTACTTACTTTGAAAGTGATTTTTA
Organism: Jacaranda mimosifolia; assembly: GCA_018894105.1. Classification (NCBI taxonomy): domain Eukaryota; kingdom Viridiplantae; phylum Streptophyta; class Magnoliopsida; order Lamiales; family Bignoniaceae; genus Jacaranda; species Jacaranda mimosifolia. The sequence continues at coordinate 34,861,545 of CM032119.1, forward strand.
AGGACATAAATTTAAAATTATTGTCAGGTGGAATGTACAAATTTTATATTACACAGTGTGGCCCTATGTAATTATTTTGTCATAATTAAAATATTAATATGTAAAAGCTATATTGATTGATTTCTCATAATTTTCTATTTAATTTGAATACATTATCCATATATAATATATATCCTATCAATAATTATTCCAGCACTAATATATTAAAAGTATACTATTAATTTCCTTTTATAATTTTTTGCCCAATTTTAATAAATATTGAATATTTTTTTTTTTGTATTTATTTATACACACGCACCCATATCAGGAGCTCGTTAGGACTCGAACTCCTAACCTCCTACATTATGTGGGAGACTTATGCCACTGTGCCATAGACCACTCGGCAATAATACTTAATATATATATATATAGATTATATTATTTATGTTATAATATATAATTTTTTGTGTAGACAAAATATGAAAATTTCTAGGGAATGGTGCTGATGAGGGTTCGAATCGTAATACGAGTGCTCCGATTCCGATCTCTATAGGGGTTAATCCCAAAGGTGGATATCTTCCGTTGATGATATTTGAGAATCCTGCAATCAAGGCAAACGTTAGGCTAGCCGAGTGGCCCTCGGCTTTGGCCCTCCGACGCTCAAGTCAGTATTTCCGTTGTCTCACAATGAAGTAAGATAGGTTTTAGTGTGTTTTTCGCATACCTTGTGAGGCAAGACAGATGAGTTTTTATATTCTTCCCCTTGTAGGAAAATGACTGATAAGCCCCTGGCTTACCCTTGGGGTCTTCAGCCTCCTCCAAGGGGCAATTAGTCTATTCTCCCATTTGAATTCTGCCAGCTAGATGTCCTTTCAAGCTACAGGACGGGACGGTATACGGGGTGGCGCCTGCTGTGTCAGATAGTGAGGGGATGGCATGCGCCATTAATGCGGTGGCGTGGTGCCAGTCCACGCATTTAATGCGGTGGCAGGGCGCTGTGCAGAGCTCGACCTCCTGTCAGCCTAACTGGGGTCGAATATGGTCGATATCGTCCGAGGGCTCTGAGGCGCCCGCCTGGGCGTGAGGGGCTGGTCGAATATGGTCGACGTGGGTCATGGGCCCTGGCCCGTTGTCTGGACGTTGGGCCCTTCGGGCCACTATCTGGTCGAATATGGTCGACGTGGGTCATGGGCCCTGGGCCGTTGTCCGAAACGTTGGGCCTTTTGGGCCACCCTATATCATGAGTCCCCCCACTTCGCAACGCAGATCGAGGGAATCGAAGAGCGGCATTGGGAAGTAGAAAATATTAACGTGTCTCGACTGGGGATTTTTAGAAATCGACCAGGGTTTTGGGCGTCTACTGAGCGGTTACATCGTGGCGCGCGTGGGGCGGCGTTATAGTTTCCCCCATTAATGCGGACGCTTGGATAACCGTGCCTTTTCTTTTATAAATACTAACTGGTATTCAGGCTGCTTTCGCCTTTACCGCTTCAAATATTCTTTGCTGGAAGAATCACTAACCTTTGCGCTTTCTTCAGAGATTTTCTGGGTTTTAGCTTTCCAAATCTAGTAAGTACTCTTCCCCCTCTATTTCTTTCCACCTTTCTTAGAAGAAAATGTTTGGGCTATTCAGTTCTGGTGGTACTTCTGGTGGGGATAGTGAGGCGACTGTGTCTAAGGGCCGCGGGGAGTTTTCTGACTCAAGTCGTTCCAGCTCCGGCGGCTCGAGCGGCGCGCGGAGGGGGGAAGCTGGGCCCAGCCGGGTACCTTCTTCTCGCGGGCGATTATTTACTCCAAACCACTATAGCGAGATAATCTCTACCGTCACCCCATTAGAACTGGGCCGCGTTCAAGAGCTTTATCACATTCCTCGCGAATTCCAGCTGTTAGCCCCTAGGCCTGCTGGTCGAATGCACCGCGCGCCTGTCGGTTGCATAACTGTTTTCGAGGATGCACTTAGGTGTGGTCTTAGGTTTCCCTTGAGTGAGGGTATGGTAGGTCTGCTTAGGGGTCTTGGAGTGTACATCACGCAACTGCTGCCCAACTGTTTCTCGACGTTGTGTAGCTTTATAGTTCTAATGTTCCTGTACAGTCAACCCCCAACCTTTGAAATTTTTTCAAACCTGTTTTATCTTTGCGTGTCGCGTAAATCCGACAGCACTGAGGAAATGGGCTTTTATTATTTGAGCGCTCGGCCTCGTCAGAGGTTTCTCGTGGCGCCTTCCTCGTCCTGTGGTCAGGCGTGGAAGAAACGCTACTTTTTTGTGCGGGTAAACGGCGGGTTCGATATTCCCCGAGAGTGGGCGAGGGGTCCGGTCGAGGTACCAGGGAATCACGCTCCAACCTAGTCGAGCACATTCGTGAGGGACCTGGTCGAGTTTGGTCCCATCGAAGCCACTGTATTCCTCGAGGAGAGGCAATTGGTGTTGGCTGGGTTGTCGCCAGCCCTCTTAAATTTTCCCGCTGATCATGAGATAGGTAGACTAACTGCATGCGCCGTACCCTGTCGTTTGCTTATGAACATTCCTGCATTTGATGTTTTCTGTTGCTTATCCTGTGCAGACCGCGGCGAAATCATGAACAGGTCCAGGGCTAGCGCGATGGCTCGAGTTGAAAAGAATAAGCAGCGCCGACAAGGCGGCGCGATTCGGGAAGAGTCATCGGGGGCCGACGAGCCACGATGATTAACTGCTGCCCCCGCGCCCTCCAGAACACCTTCGCCCGCTCGACAAGAAGAGGTCGAGAGAACCGCGGGTCGAGGAAAGAGACCCATGGGCGAGCCGACCGCTCCCCTCCCGAAGAAGGCAGCTGTGGGGAAAGGGAAGTCGAAGGGCACGGGGCTGAACGTGCCGACGGGAAAAGAGCTCTTCATGGACCGAAGCCCCGAGGCACTCTTTAATTTGCGCAAATTCCCATCTCCTCGTTTTGGGTCGGATCCTGGTGTAGCTGTGGGCGACTCGTCTAGCATGGTATCCTCCGGGCCGGCTGGGTTGGATCCCTTAAAAGTGCTGATGGCTGCGCAGTTCATGGCTGACCAGAACAAATTTCTGGGTTTAACCCAGCCTGGGTTGCTGTGTAAGTTCGCCTATCATGCAAATATGGTAAGATTTGGGAACCTGGATGTCTACTTTTTTAACTCTTCTTTTCCTTCGTTTAGTCGCCTTCTGACATAGTCTCGTGTTTCAGGTCGAGCAGTTAGGCTATCACATGTTTCGCCGTTCCGAAGTGGCGCTGGCCGATCGGGAGCGATTGGAGGGGGGTGAGGACGTTGAGACCTTAAAGGTTCAGCTTGAGTCCTCCCAGATGCGGGTCGAGGAGCTTGAGAGAGCAGACGCCCAGTATGCCAAAGATATGGAGGCGAAAGACCGTCAGGTGATGCTGGCGGTAACGGAGCAGACTCTAATGGAGGCGAAGTTGAAAAAACTGGAGCTGGATATTCAAGTAGCCTATGAGTCTGGTCGTGCGGCCGGCCGAAGTGAGCGACTGGTCGAAGCCAGGGAGGAGTTTGCTTGGGTGTTGCCCGAGGTGCGGAAGGAGGCCGTCCAACAATTTATGGTGAGCCCGGCCTTCCAAGACGCAAGCGTTGTGCTTGCTTTGGATGACGCACAAGGTGCGTTCAAGAGGGCCATCGCCCAATTACAACATCTGGGTTACGGCATCAGTGATGAGGATCGCTCGAAGATGGGCCTTGGCTTCGATGAGCAACTGCGCCCGCTGGTCGAGGAAGATGTCATTGAGGCCGATACTGCTGAGGTCGAATCTGCCGATGTTGTCTATATGAGCCCCGAAGAGCGGCAGAAGGCAGAACTCGAGAAGAGGCTGAATGCTGTGGGCCGAGAGTTCGAGTTTGCTGGCGACCTTGCCTAGCCTATGAAATTTTTGAGGACAGGGCGGATGCCACAGCATTCTTCCCCGCTGCTCCACGACTGTTTATGCCCTCTGCTGCCAGTCCCTCATACACGGTTACCGCGGCCATTCCCGTTGCAGAGGCACCACCTGAACCTCCGTCTGTTTTGGCTCCAGCGCTTGCTGCTGAAGGATCTGGCAATTCTATCTAGGCCTTTCCCTTGTATTTTTGACTTTTCATTCTGTATATATGTTTTACTGAGGCTTTATGAAATGATATTTCTTTGCCCATTCTCTGCTGGTGGTTTGCTCCATATTGTCGTTTATCTACTACTTTGTCTTCGTTAGTTTAAAGTTTTGTATTGCCAACTTGTGTAAGTCGATAGGATGCAAATAGTGCTTGCCGTAGAACACATCTTACACTGGTAATATAAAATGGTTTCGCTAACTTTTTGTAGCTAACGTGCATTTGCGAGCGGGGCTCGACTTCCAGCTTTAAGGGTGTTTTCACCATGCGAAGCATTGGTCTCCTAAATTTGGCGGCATGGCCGAGCCTATAAATATGCATCGAAGGTGTCGACTCTGTTGTTTTGAAAACTTTTGGCGACTGCGGGGTCGCTTAAGGTGGTCTCGGCCGGTGGCCTCGACTTAGATGTTAAATCCTTTCGTCGACTTCGGGGTCGACTAAGGTGGTCTCGGCCGGTGGCCTTGACTTAGATGTTAAATTCTTCTGCGACTGCGGGGTCGCTTAAGGTGGTCTCGGCCGGTGGCCTCGACTTAGATGTTAAATCCTTTCGTCGACTTCGAGGTCGACTAAGGTGGTCTCGGCTGGTGGCCTTGACTTAGATGTTAAATTCTTCGGCGACTGCGGGGTCGCTTAAGGTGGTCTCGGCCTGTGGCCTCGACTTAGATGTTAAATCCTTTCATCGACTACGGGGTCGACTAAGATGGTCTCGGCCTGTGGCCTCGACTTAGTTGCCAGATCTTTTCAAGTTTTCAATCGCGATGTGCCCTGCTTCTTATAAGCGGTTCAACAGATGTCAATTAAACAGTTTACACAAAGAATTTTTTTAAATTTACCGCATTCCATGGACGAGGAAGGTCGCGACCTGTAGTGTCCGCTAATCGGTATGCGTTGTTCTTGCATACTTTGGTGATTGCATAAGGTCCCTCCCACTTGGGGTCCAGCTTCCCGACTGGTTTTGAAACCTCCACTTTCTTCAGGACTAGATCGCCCACTTTAAAATTTCTTGGACGGACTGTTTTATTGTAGCGGTCCGCCATTTTTGAGCGGTACCTTTGCATCTTGTTGTAGGCTATTTGGCATTTTTCGTCTACGGTAATTAAATCGAGTGTCCTCTCCGATGTATTCGCTATTGGATTATAATGAATTACTCTAGCTGTGTGCTGAATCAATTCAGATGGTATCACTGCCTCAGAGCCGTAAACTAGACTGTAGGGGCTGTGGCCTGTGGCCGTTCGAGGGGTCGTTCGATAGGCCCAGAGAACGCCTAGGAGATCCTCTACCCAACTGGCCCCTGTCCCTGCTATCTGGCTCTTAAGGTGGTCTAGGATTGTTCTGTTAGTAACCTCGGTCTGGCCGTTGGCTTGTGGATTGCCTACTGAAGTGAAGTGCTGCGTGATGCCTAAAGTTTTGCACCATTTTCTGGTGTTTTTACTCTGGAATTGAGTGTTGTTATCGGAGATAAGGATCTTAGGTAGCTCGAACCGACACACGATGTTCTTCCATAGAAAACTCTTGATAGCCGCGTCGGTGATCTTAGGGACTGCTTCTGCTTCCACCCATTTTGTAAAATATTCGACAGCCACTATGATAAACTTCTGCTGGCCAGAGGTTTTGGGGAGCGACCCTAATATATCGATGCCCCACTGGTTGAACGGCCATGTGATACTAACATTGGTCATTGGTGTGGCTGGTTGATGCTGAATGTTCGCATGTACTTGACAGGATGGGCATTTCTTAGCGAAATCCATAGAATCGTTGAGCAGAGTGGGCCAGAAATATCCATAGCGGGTAATCTTGTGAGCCAGAGACCTTCCACCCGAGTGGTTGCCACAGATACCTGCATGTACCTCCTGCAATACTTCGTTCGCCTGGCCGGGATCTAAGCACCTGAGTGGCGGGCCGGCGATCGACCTCCTGTACAGCTGCCCATGCTCGTCTAATGCGTATTTAGGCGCCAAGCCTTTCAACTTTCGAGCCTGCTTAATGTCATCTGGTAAGAAGCCTCTACTCAGATAGAGTTTGATTGGATGCTGCCAGGATGGGGTTGACTCGTCGAGGCATCTGACTTGGATCCGGTCGGAAGACTGTACGTAGGGTTTATCGGCCACAAGAAATGTTATAGTTCTTTCTCGCGTGCCTTTCGCCGAACTAGCTAGCTTAGAGAGTGCGTCTGCTCGCTCGTTCTCTGACCGAGGGATCTGGCTTAGTGAGAAGTGGCTGAACATCTGTTTCAAGTGTTGTACCTTGGCCAAGTACTGCGCCATCTTGTGCTCTTTTGCTTCGAAGTTCCCTTCGAATTGCTCCGCCACGAGCTGAGAGTCCGTGAAAGCCGTTAGCCTACCGACCCCCCGATCGGCAGCCATGTGCATTCCTACTGTGAGGGCCTCGTACTCAGCTTCGTTGTCTGTAACCGGGAAATCGAGCTTCACCGCGAAGTCATAACCCTCTGCTAACGGGGATCGAAGAGAAACTCCTATCCTTCCCCCCGATGATGTCGCAGACCCATCGACATGCAGAGTCCATAGGTATGTGCAGTCGATGTCCGGACATGGTAGGTCGATCCTTTCGAGGATAAAATCTGCGAGGACCTGTGCCTTGATGGCCGCTCGAGGTTGAAATTAGATGTCGAATTCTCCGAGCTCGATTGCCCATTTAGTGAGTCGACCTGAAGTGTCCGGCTTTGCCAATACCTGTTTCAGCGGCTGATTCGTTAACACCAGGATTGTATGTGATTGGAAGTAGGGTTGCAGCTTCCTTGTCGATGAGACGAGGGCTAGAGCGAATTTTTCAATCTCCAAATAGTTATATTCTGACCCCTGGAGAGCTTTGCTGCAATAGTAAACGGGGCAAGGGTTTCCATCTCTTATTGCGGTCAACACCGAACTAACGGAGGCTGAAGAGACAGCCAGATATATTTGTAAGACTTCCCCGAGCTCCGGTTTGGCGAGCAGAGGTGGTGAAGAGAGATATTACTTGAGGTCGAGGAGGGCTTTATCGCACTGTTCATCCCATCTGAACCCCAACTTCTTTGCGTTTCTTAGGATTTTGAAGAAAGGTAAGCTCTTGTCCGCCAGCCTGGCTACAAACCTGCCCAAAGCAATTACTCTGCCAATGAGGCGTTGAACTTCCCGCATTGTGCGCGGCGGGGCTATGTCGAGAACTGCTTGAATTTTCTGAGGGTTAGCCTCGATGCCTCTTTGGCTGACCATGAAATCGAGGAATTTACCGCCCCGCACTCCAAAAGTGCATTTTCCAGGGTTTAGTTTTATGCCAAAGGTTCTTAGGATAGAGAATGTGTGATTCAGGTCAGCCAGGTGATTTTCTGCTGTGTCTGTTTTTACAATCATGTCGTCCACATAAACCTCCATTGAGTTCCCAATCTCATTCTTAAACATGAAGTTAACAAGCCTTTGATAGGTTGCTCCGGCATTTTTAAGTCCGAACGGCATGACGAAAAAGCAATATACCCCATTGGGAACAACAAATGAGGTTTTTTCCCTATCTTTAGGTGCCATAAATATTTGATAGTATCCTTGAAACGCATCCATCATGCTAAGTAATTCACATCCAGCTGTGGAGTCGACAAGTAAATCAATGCGAGGCGAGGGGTAAGGATCTTTAGGGCAAGCTTTATTCAAGTCTGTGAAATCATTACACATCCTCCATTTTCCCTCACTCTTGGGGACTAAGACAACATTACATAGCCAAGAAGGGTACTGAATTTCAACAATATAACCAGCTTCCAGGAGCTTGCTTACCTCTTCTTGGATAACCTGTGTCCGCTCGGCGTTAAAAACTCTCTTCTTCTGGCAGACCGGCTTATGCGTAGGGTCCACATTGAGCCTGTGGACAATGATGTCCGGGTCGATGCCCTGCAGGTCGGTTGCTTTCCAAGCGAAGACATCAATGTTCCTCCGGAGGAAGTCGACCATGAGGCACTCTAGTCGATCTCCCAAATCAGCGCCGATCTTGGTTGTCTTGTTGGGATTCCCGGGCTCCAGCTCAATTGCCTTAAGGTCTCCCGTCGGCTCGACCTTGGTATCTTCAATCTTCCTCTTCTTTGATGAAGTTGCCTCCTCGGGTTTCGCTACAGGGGCATCCCCCGAGGGCCTCAACTGGGGCCTCTTTCTCTGCTCACCGGGGTCTACGGAGATTGTGTAACAGCGCCAAGCGTCCTTAATATTGCACAAAATCTGACCAACTCCCCCAGGGGTCGGGAACTTTATCTTTATGTGATATGTGGACGCGATGGCTCTGAAGTCGTTTAAGGCCGGTCTTCCCAAAATAACATTGTAAGCGAACGGGGCGTCGACCACTAAGTAGCTAATCATCAAGGTTCGGCTGCGATGGCCCTGCCCAAAAGTTGTGGAGAGGGAGATGGATCCTAACGGCATTATCTCCGATCCTCCAAATCCAACTAGGGGCATTCTGACTGGATCAAAGTTAAGCTTGCCCAAGGCCATCCTCTTTAGTGTCGACGAGAATATGATATTGGCTGAGCTACCGTTGTCGACTAGGACCTTTCTAACTTCGAAGTTGGCGATCTCGAGGGCGACCACCAGAGGGCAGTCGATCTTTCGGTCCATTCCTTGGTTTTCGAGGTGGCTGAGGTCCGCGTCTGAAAAGGATATCGGCTCTGTGCTGTTTGAAAGCTGAAAAACCGTCTCGACCTTAGACGGTTTGGTCGAGTCCAGCTTCCGTTGAGTTTGCTTCCTTGCGTTTCGGGAGTCTCATCCCGTGGGTCCCCCAACGATCATGTCGATGACCCATCTGATGGGCGGGTGGGCTTCGTGGGCGGGCTTCTTCCCTTTGTCATCTCTTCGCGGGCTGGCTGACCTTTCTCTACGGGGAGTCCGGTCGGCGGCGCCCTCCTCTCGTCGATTCCTGTCCTCGACAAATTTCTTTAGGTGCCCCTGCCTGATCAACCTCTCAATTTCGTCCTTCAAGTTGAAGCAGTCTTCGGTGTCATGCCCCTTCTGTCTGTGGAAGTGGCAGAATTTTCCCGACTTTCTCATGGCCTCGGTCTCTGTAATTTTGCGGGGCTTTTTCAGCAGGTTGTCATGTTGAATGGCAAAGAGCACTTCTTTCCTCGCCATGGAGAGCGGTGTATATTCGTGAAAGCGTTTAATCGGGGACCGACGTCCCTCCCTGTTCTGCTTGTCGTCCTTCTCTTTACCCTTCCTCTTGTCAGCTTCGATGCTGTCGTATTTCATCTTGTTCATTTCTTCTTGGGTCATATATCTTTCCGCGAGGTCAAGGAGTTCTTCCATCGTGCGGGGCTGAGCGCGCACCAAAGCGTTAGCGCACTCCTTGTGCCTCAATCCCAAAAACAGCACATCAATCAAGAACTCAATCCTCGGACTGTCAATTTTCAACACTTCTGTGTTGAATCTGGTGAAAAAATCTCTCAAAGACTCCCCCTCGGCTTGCTTCACCGTATGCAAGTGGGTGTGTGGCAGCTTCGCCTTCCTTCTGCTAGCAAACTGGTGCAGGAATTTATCACAAAGCTGGTCATACGAATAGATGGATGCCGACTCTAACTTCACGAACCAATCCAAGGCCACACCCTGAAGTGTGGTTACCAGCATTTTCGCATGAATATACTTGTTGTGTCCATGCAGCTGCATCATGTGCTCAAACTGCAGCAAATGTTCACTCGGGTCTGTGGACCCGTCGTACCGCGGGAGACAAGTGGGGATCTTGGCATCCACCGCGATACGTTCATTAATGATTTCTTGCGTAAAGGGTGAGTCCCGTTCCCTTCTAAACCTCGAGGGCACCTCCAGCTGAGGGGGCCTGTCTACGTTCCCCCTCGACAGCTCCTCCAGGCGTTTATTTAGTTGCTGCACCTGGTGGGATACCTCCTCCCACTCCTGCTGATCCTGCTTTCTTCTACCTCTGGAACGTTCGGTCCCATTGCGCTGCGGGGCTCGAAGGGGCCGAACGTCGTGGTCCACGGAGTCCGCTACCTCCTCCTTCGGCGGGGGGCGGGGCGCCTCCCGGTGGAAACGACTCTGGCTTGGTTCTCGCCTAGCTGGATGCCCGGGGGACCCCGGACGCCGTGAGTATTCTACAGGCGGTGCTTGCTCACGCCCCGCTGGAGGGGGGGTGGCGCTGGCTGCCAGTTCCGGCGGCGCGGCTTGTCTGTTCAAGGCAGCTGATAGCTGGGCTGATAGCTATGCGGAGATCTGCTCACTGATGAGCTGCATCAACTGGGGCATAGTGAGGGTGACTACGGGCTTAGGCTGTATACTGGGGCCTGGAGTAGTCCTTTCTTCGTTTTGGCGGAGTGGGGGGGGCTGGATCTTCTGCTCTCTTCCCTCCCGGAAGGGGCTCGCCTAGTGTTCACCATTCTCGATAGAGGATTCATGTTTCCCACAGACGGCGCCAAATGATGAGGGTTCGAATCGTAATACGAGTGCTCCGATTCCGATCTCTATAGGGGTTAATCCCAAAGGTGGATATCTTCCGTTGATGATATTTGAGAATCCTGCAATCAAGGCAAACGTTAGGCTAGCCAAGTGGCCCTCGGCTTTGGCCCTCCGACGCTCAAGTCAGTATTTTCGCTGTCTCACAATGAAGTAAGATAGGTTTTAGTGTGTTTTTCGCATACCTTGTGAGGCAAGACAGAGGAGTTTTTATATTCTTCCCCTTGTAGGAAAATAACTGATAAGCCCCTGGCTTACCCTTGGGGTCTTCAGCCTCCTCCAAGGGGCAATTAGTCTATTCTCCCATTTGAATTCTGCCAGCTAGATGTCCTTTCAAGCTACAGGACGGGACGGTATACGGGGTGGCGCCTGCCGTGTTAGACAGTGAGGGGATGGCATGCGCCATTAATGCGGTGGCGTGGTGCCAGTCCACGCATTTAATGCGGTGGCAGGGCGCTGTGCAGAGCTCGACCTCCTGTCAGCCTAACTGGGGTCGAATATGGTCGATATCGTCCGAGGGCTCTGAGGCGCCCGCCTGGGCGTGAGGGGCTGGTCGAATATGGTCGACGTGGGTCATGGGCCCTGGCCCGTTGTCTGGACGTTGGGCCCTTCGGGCCACTATCTGGTCGAATATGGTCGACGTGGGTCCTGGGCCCTGGGCCGTTATCCGAAACGTTGGACCCTTTGGGCCACCCTATATCAGGTGCAATTCAAAGAGCATTTAATCTAATGACACATAAATCACGATGATATGAAATATTGTTATATTTTATTTATTTCAACTATTAAATTATGTTCAATAAAATTTCTATTAAGTTTATGTTTTGGGGAAACATAATCAAATATACTCCCACTTTTTCTCCAAAATGCACATGCTTCAATATATACATACATATATTATATATACATTACATATATCTTATTATTATTCTAATATTAAAAATCATTCAATTCCATTTTCACCCCAAAAGTCAAACAAAAAAGTATTGATTTGACTGCTACAGTAAAAAATATTTTCCTCAAAATATAAACATATTAAAAAACAACTTTCACATTCTCTAATAATTCATTCTCCCAAAACACATAATAAACACATAATAAAATCAAACAAAAAACATAACCAAACATGAATTTTTTTTTCTTAAATGACTCTTTTTATTTAATATTTATAAAAAAATATAAATATTTTAAATATAATTATATTAAATATAATACATTTTTAAATTAAATTTATTACCTGATGGCCGATGCAATGCACAGGATAAGAGCCAGTAAGTTATCAAAATTTAGTCCACCAATTTCCAACTAATTTAGTTAAATTAATGCTAATTTCCGCATCAATCTAGCACTGAACAATAGGATCTGGATAACTATATATACAGTGGTATGAATATAAAATTTATAATTAGGTAGTTCAAAATTCTTAAATAATTGAACTGAACTTATTGAGCAACATTTACGTAAAAGGTCATGATGAATTATATAATGACTTCATATTGTTATCCATAGAAATTATAAAATGGACGTGTAAAAAATTTTAAACTTTTATAAGTTCTTCCATCAAATAATATATTTTCAAATATGATTGTCCTGTTCACAGTTTTTCTAATTCGTCAATACGGAAAAAAAATTATTGTGTGAAAGAAAAATATATGGACGTAAATCAAGAGACATGTCCTTGTGTCACCCCACCACATCATATCATTATATTGGCTCCCAAACTTTTTATACGATTCCAAAATAAGATTATAGAGCTTTATAATAATAATAATAATAATTTATTCATTAAAGTAGTAGGTATAAAATAAGTTCCTTATCTATAAAATGAAGATTACAGGACAAAAATTTATTAAATTTAATAAATTGTGGCTACAATATTATTTTGAATCTTCTGATTCTTCTCTTTAAATAGATAACATTGGACTTAGAAATTTTGAAGGCAAAATTTAATACTTCCATCTCCTACAGACTCTGCTTTCTTTTTCTATAACGTTAGTGTTAAGGCTTAATTTGCAGTGTGACCTTGAATTAAACACATATGCTTTGAAGTCTGTGGATTTTCTTAAATTTCATTAAGAGAATGGAAGAACTCTTTCCGAAGTCTGTCTTGTTCGAATTAGAATTTGTTATTGTCATTGTCTCTAAATTCTTGGAGATAACCCCTTATTTTATACTTGTACGGTAGGAGCTCTGATGTTATAATCATGTGATGAAGTGACATAATTTGATTCACCTTCATGACTTGAAGTTGTATTTATATTTTTAATCATAAAAGGTGATTTGAATTATCAAAATATCTCCATTGGTTTTTTTTTTTTTTTTAAATTGTGGGAAAAAAATTACAAAAACAGGGTGAATTGGGGAGTTTTACAAATTTGTAGTAAGTTGCACTCGGTGAGTGCAACTTCTATTTGTTACTGTTGAGTGCAACTTTTCAACAGTATCAAATAGATTTCTCAGCAGCGGAAAAATAGTTACTGTTGAAAGTTGCACTCGGTGAGTGCAACTTTTCAACAGTATCAAATAGATTTCTCAGCCGCGGAAAAATAGATACTGTTGAAAGTTGTATTCACCGAGTGCAACTTTCAATAGTACCTAAAAAATTTTCAAACGGAAGAGTATAGATAGAGACAATTAGAAAATAGAAAGAGAAAAAAAAATTAATTTTCAAAACTTTGCAACCTCTTTCCACATTCGATTTTTCTTCGTTTCAACTCCAAATTAAAAACCAAAATCATGGTTGGATTCCTCTCAGCTCAAGGATCACAACCATATGAAATGTGAACCAAATTGACGGTGATTTCGCCGGAAAAATTTAAGGCGACGGACCAAGGCGGCGGAGGTGGTAGGTTGCTCACTTCCGGCAGCGGAAATGTTGAAAGGTTAGGTATGTTTTGACGGACTTGACGAGAGGAATGCGTTGGTATGCTCAATTGTTGGTTTAGACGGCCGACGGAGGAGTAATTGAGGTGGAAAGAAGGCAGCGGCGCTAGGGTTTTAGTGGCGGTTCTCGTCCAATTCGTCGGTTAGGAGGCGAAAGACCTCGAAATTAGTTGAGGGGTTTTAACGGGCTCAGCGAGGCGCACCTTTTAGTCCAGGCGGTTTCCACACAAGCGGCGGCGGCAAGCGGTGACCAGCTAGCTCCAAATTTAATTTTGAATGCGACTGGACTAAATTCGGGACGTGATTTGGACTCGAACTCAATTTAATTTGGTAAATTTCAATTTTATCAGATTATTAGCCCTAATTTATTAAAATTTCAATTTTATCATATTTTTAGCCCTGATTTGATTCGATTGAGTTATATTATGACGAAATTAGATGCATAAATTAATGTTGAATGACATAAATAGTCAATCAAGATCTTGTTATTAGTCTTAAGTTGATACATCTTTCATTGGAAATTATTAAATTAGATTGATATAGATAGGAAAGCTGAAGAAAAGAATATTTAACCCAATGCGAATCAACCAATGAATTTATGAGTATATTGATTGTAGCCTGTTGAGTTACTGATATGAATATACATGTAGGTTTTGAAAATATTAGGTGTGATTTATGATACTTTGGTAACAAGTCAAACTGTTAATGGATGTTACTTGTGTGAATTAATTATTTGATTTTTAAAAGACCTATTTTTTTGTAATTCAGAGAACTTGTGGTATTGATTGGAGTAGCACCTCGGATGGGAGCATGTGTCTCCCGATCGGGGCACTACAAAATTAATTCATTCAAAATAAGAAAATATTGTTAAATAGTTAAAAATATTTAAAATATTACTAAGTTAAAAATAATTAAATTAATTAATTAGAAAAGTTATTAAATACCTTATTAATTTTTAAATAAAAGAATATTTTAAACATTCTTTCAAAAGTAATATTAGTTCAGTAGTAATACAAATGCATTAAAAATGACCTCAAATATATTTAACTCATATTAGAAATGAAATTGTAATTTGTATTGTAATTAGTAATATAAATTCATAAATTGCAAATAACTTTCATAAATTGCAAATGTAAAAATTGAAAATAATTTCATATTAATTATTTAACTATTTTAGAATATTTAAAATAATAAAAAAATTAAATTCATATTCTTGTCTGTATTTATAATTTATATTCATAATATGTTTATTTTTTGTACTGTATTATTTACATGAACATTTATTTATTGTATTTGCATTTTGTGTAGAACGCAAATTTGAAAGGAATTGAACATTTCGATTGAATTTTCTTTTCTACAAATATTCAAGTTAGTGTATAACATGGGTTGATTTTTTTTTTTTTTTATCTTTTCTAATAATATTTTTGTTCATTGTTATATGTAGTGTTAATTAATTTTTGTACTGTAGAAATATTGAACAATGTAAATCTTAATATTTTATTAAATTTTATGATAGTTATTAATTAGACTGATTAATTAATATAAATTATGTGTGTATTTGTTGAAGGTATGTCGACTTCGAGTACTATTGTTGTTCTGATATACTTTGGCGGAAAAATTACAAGAGATTTTCGCTCAGTAGATTATGATCGTCCTGCATGTAGTATCATTAGAGTATCTCATGAAATAACATATTATGATTTGTGCTGTGATATCTATGGAGCGACAGCTGTTGATAGCAACAGCTATGAACTAAAAATTCAAGCAAAATTCTATTTGGATAAACAGTACGGGATATCTACACTTGTGGAAATACAAAATGATAATAGTTTATCTATGTTGTTTGGTCCACAGTACTAACTTGATAGTGTGGAATTATATGTTGAGACAGAAGCAATATGTCAGACTGGTGTTGATAATACTTTTGGAGTGAGGTCTTACATGGGTCTTTTGATGCAACCTGAAGGTCAATCTACCTCTTATCAAGATTTTGGATGGGATCAATAATACCCAACTCAATCAGAAATAAATGTTCCTATGGTTACGCAAGGGTTTGCAAATGTTGGGATTCATGATATTGGTGAAGGCCCTTCTACCTCTTATCAAGTTTTTGAAGGAGAGTAAGATAACCCAACAAATTTTGTTCATTATGGTGAACCAAAGCCACAAGTAGATAGTTTTTGTGATGAAGAGTTGAGGGATTTAGAATCAGCTGAAAATGATAGTGATGATTTTAATGATAGTGACGATGATAAGGTACATATTAATATAATGGAAGAGCTACTACCTTCACACGGCGAGGGAACATCTTCCCAACAACTACTACGTGAGACGAGAAGAATGACATCCACAACTATGCAACCAAGTTTGTATCTCGTTTATCCATTCTTCTCTGCAATAGATGATAATGATATATTTATACAGACAGATTTTGTGGATATTCCAACCCGTGGTTGGACTAAGTTTTACGACTCAAGTAAAAGAGCACTCCACATGGGAATTGTATTCCAGAGTAATGAGCATCTTATCTCTTCTGTGAAAGATTATTCCGTGCGAGTGGCAAGATGAGAATATCGAGTTCTTGAGAGCACACCAAAGTTATGGAAAGTGGTGTGCAAACATAAAAACAAAGAAAACCTTATTGTCTGTAGAGTGTGAGGGGAATATTTAAAGAGAAAAAGGGATTGTGGAGAATTACCAATAGAGGCCCTCACACATGCCTTATGGATGAGGTTTCAATAGATCATCAGAATTTAAGCAGAAATATGATTGCTTTGGACTTATTGGACACTGTTCGAGTTAATCTAGCTTATGGGGTTGCAAGTGTGCAAATGATGGTAAAAAATAAGTACGGTTATGAAATCTCTTATGCTAAGGCATGGAATAACATGAAATGTGCGAGGGAAAAACTTTATGGGACTTGGGAGACCTCGGTAAGAAAATTACCCAAATATTTTGGAGCTCTTCAGAAGTGGAATTCAGGAACAATTGTTGAATGGAGTCAACTTGAAACAGGCATACCGGGACAAAAGATGTTGAAATATATCTTTTGGGCATTTCGACCATGTATAGAAGGGTTACAACATTGCCGCAAACTTATCAGTGTAGATGGAACTCATCTATACACAAAGTATAAACATAAAATATTTGTTGTCGTAGCCATGGATGCAAATTAGAATGTTATGCCTATAGCTTTTGTCATAGTAGATGAGGAAACTTTGATGTCTTGGAGATAGTTCCTTCAAATGTTGGCGAAACACATTATCAGAGGGTCGAGGGCTATTGTTTACTTTTTGATCGTCATCATGGTATTTTGGTTGCTGTAGAGAACATACCTGATTTCACGCCCCCTCATAAAGTACATCAATTTTTTTTTAGGCTTGTGTGTTCAAATTTCAATAAACATTTTAAGAATGTTCAATTGAAGGACATGTGTTGAAAAGCTGGTGCTGCAATTCAAATCAGAAAATTTGTAAAAAAGATGGAGGATATAAAGAGTATTAATGAGTGTGCTTACTCATACTTAGAGCGGATAGACAAAAGCCAATGGACATTATCTCATGATGGAGACACATGCTCCCGTCCGAGGTGCTACTCAAATCAATACCACAAGTTCTCTTAATTATGAAAAATAGGTCTTTTAAAAACCAAATAATTAATTCCCACAAGTAACATCCATTAACAGTTTGACTTGTTACGAAAGTATCATAAATCATACCTAATATTTTCAAAACCTACATGTATATTCACATCAATAACTCAACAGGCTACAATCAATATACTCATAAATTCATTGGTTGATCCACATTGGTTAAATATTCTTTTCTTCAGCTTTCATATCTATATCAATCTAATTTAATAATTTCCAACGAAAGTTGTATCAACTTGAGACTAACAACAAGATTTTGATTAACCGTTTATATCATTCAACATTAATTTATGCATATAATTTTGTCATAATATAACTCAATCGTATCAAATCAGGGCTAAAAATATGATAAAATTGAAATTTTAATTAAAAAGGGCTAATAATATGATAAAATTGAAATTTACCAAATTAAATTGAGTTCGAGTCCAAATCACGCCGCCGCCGCCTGTGTAGAAACCGCCTAGACCAAAAGATGTGCCTCACCAAGCCCGTTAAAACCCCTCAACTAATTTCACGGTTCGCCGCCTCCTAGCCGACGAATTGGACGAGAACTGTCACTAAAACCCTAGCACCGCCGCCTTTTTTTTTTTTGCCTCAATTACTCCTCCGTTGGCCGTCAAAACAAGCAATTGAGCATACCAACGCGTTCCTCTCGTCGAGCCCGTCAAAACCCACCTAACCTTTCAATTTTTCCGCCCCAGAAGTGAGCAACCCACCACCTCCGCCACCTTGGTCCGTCGCCTTAAATTTTTCTGGTGAAATCACCATCGATTTGGCTCACATTTCATATGGTTGTGATCCTTGAGCTGAGAGGAATCTAACCATGGTTTTAGTTTTTAATTTGGAGTTGAAATGAAGAAAAATCGAAGATGGAAAGAGGTTGCAAAGTTTTGAAAAATATTTTTTTTTTCTCTTTCTATTTTCTAATTGTCTCTATCTATACTCTTCCGTTTGAAAATTTTTTAGGTACTGTTGAAAGTTGCACTTGGTGAGTGCAACTTTCAACAGTACCTATTTTTCCGCCGGCTGAGGAATCTATTTGATACTATTGAAAATTGCACTCACCGAATGGAACTTTCAACAGTAACAAATAGACCGAGTGCAACTTACTACAAATTTGTAAAACTCCCCAATTCACCCTATTTTTGTAAAAAAAAATTCCACAATTTTTTTTTAAAAAAACCTCTCCATTGCTTCAGTTTTTTGTAAGATATGATCTGATTGCCTTAAACACTCAACTTTATACATGATAGTATTTGATGTATTCATTAAGAATTAAATATTTTATTTAAAATTTGAATTCAATTTGAGAAATTCTAAAATATAAATAAAAAATTAATGAATTAGGCAACAAGTTTTTTATGCTGACAAATATCGACTCGAAAGTCAATTGCTTGCATTTGTCTTGAATTGAAGTGAGTTTTGAAATAATTCAATTAAAGAATCAAGTCATAACAACTTATTTAGAACATATTGATAGTTTAAACTTATATCAAGGAGATCTTCAATTTTAATTTATAGATAATGTACAGTTATATCAAGGAGGCTTTGTATTGAAATTGGATTTTCATAACTAGTTTATCCACATATCAAGAAGATTTTGATTTGAACTTGAGTTTTCATAGATAATTTTTACTCGTTGCAAGTAATCCTCAATTTGAACTTGAATTTATCATATAGTTGATGTTCATATCAGAGTTTTTATTTCGATTTATAGATAATTTATACTTATATCAAGGAGTCATTATTTGAATTTGTTAGATAGTTTATACTCATATTAAGGAGTCCTTATTTAAGTTTGGAAATTAGTTTATAATCATATCAAAGAGTCTTTATTTGAAGTTTTAGATAGTTTATACTCATATCAATGACTTCTTATTTAGAGATTTAATTTTAAATCTTGGATAGTTTCAACTTTATATCTAGGAGCAATATATATATATATATATATATATTAAACTCTTATCAAGTAGCACTTTGAATTCAGAGATGATGATTAATTGCCCCATATATTTTCATCTAGATTGACATCTTCAAATCATCAATTTTTTGACTATATGATTTAGAATAATAAGAGATTGTTTTGAGCCCCATCAAACTTAATGGTTCTGATCATGGACGGATCCAAGGGGGCGGCAAACATGGGCCACTGTCCTCTCAACCCCCCCCCCCCCCCCCCCCCCAAACAACACACACACAAAATTATTATTATTATTATTATTATTATTATTATTATTATTATATAACAAAATTATTAATTATTTTTTAAACAGTCTGAATCTAAAAGAATAATTACTTAATATTGTTGGCTCTTAAATGAAGAATTAATTATTTAGATTTATAGAATTAAATTTAATTTATTTTAACTAAAGATACAACAAAAATTAATTGATCAAATTTTTACCTTTTTTAATTTTGTAAAACTCAAAAGAATTACTTATATATTTACAATTAAGTAATCAACTTTTTGATCTAGTAACTTCATACATATAAGTGTGGGGTTAGGAATTCAAGGTATAACGAATTCTTAATGTGCGTGTATATAAATAAAAAAGAAATAATGTGAAGACAATTAAATTAAGCTCATTAGGTAACTTCTATTTTATTTATTTGAGAAAAACGTGATCGGGGTTTAGCCAAAGAGAAGACTTGCAAAACAACCAAAATTCCTTTTTTTTTTTAACTTCAACGAGATTAAGATAAAGAGATAAAGATAAGTAAATATTAAAAGAAAAATGGATTTCTCTTTATCTTTCAAGAGCTAAAACTAAAAAAACTTTTCCTACTATAAAATATTGCCAAAAATAGTCTCAGAAAGCCTTAGGACCTAAGGGACTTGCAAAACAACTAAAATATCTTTTTACTTTTTTCCCCTTTACTCCAACGAAATTAAAACAAAGAGATTAAGGTAAGTGAATATTTTAAAAAATTGAATTTTTCTTTGTCTTTGGATAGCAACAACTGAAAAAATATTTTCTGCTATCAATATTGTTAAGAACAATTTTAGAAATAAAATAGAAGATAAAATTTTAGTGTTTGTTTAGTTACTTATATGGAGAAAGATACCACTAAAAATTTTGAATTTGATTATTGATATACTTTATAATATTGTAAAAAAGTATTGTATTTAACTTTGATAAAAATATGCATCCAAATCATGAATTATAAAATTTATGTTTGAATTTTTATATTCTAAATTTGCCCCCTCAACCTCCCTCCCACCCTATGTTCTCATTTCTGGATCCATATCTGATTCTCATGCTAATTAAGCTCCTCCATGGTCAACAAGAATCCATCAAATGAAATTCGTAGCTCTTTAGTTGAAGACTTCTTATTTTCACTTGATAGTGACTTTTAGATGTATCAACTTTGTCATGAGCCCCATTTTCTTTCCCATTATGGGACTAGCATCAACATTTCTCAATTTGTTGATCAACCTTTTCATTTGAAAATCTTACTATTTAACATGCTTTGCGAGTTTTTAACTAAGCCTTGTCAAATTTGTAATTTTTGTTGGAAATTAAGCTTTAAAATTTCTTAATTATTTAATTTTAATTTCCAACACTTGTTGAATTTTATGGCCTCTTTATTATTTTCATTATGTCTTGATTTATATATATTTACTATAATTTGACCATCTTAATTTTCCTCATTATATGGCCAATTATTATTGAGTTTATGATCTATTTTATGAGATTTTATTATTGGCCATTATTTCTTTTAACGGTCAAATTATTTTACTATATAAAGGCGTCATCTATTAGTCATTTTTACTATATAAAGGGGTAATCTATTAGTCATTTGACAAGGAGAATTTTGTGAGTTTATACATTATCCCCACAAGAATTTGTATTTTGGCAATGTGATTATGGATTGGTTCCTAATCTTTTCGTGGTCATGCACATGGGATGAGACACCGCTGTGAGCATTGAGTTTTATCTTGAAGTCATGATCAACCACTAGTACCTGCACAAAGGGAGGCAATCATAGCTTTAGGACAACGACAAGTGTCGTAACTCTCCGTTAATCCAGTTCCATTTTCTTCATTGTTTATGCGGTTTGATCTACTATTTTATACATTATATTTTATGTAATTATGTTTTTGATGATGATTAAATTATATTTTTATGATATTAACACAAATCATACAATTAATATCCACAACAATCTAAATTCATGATTGTGATTTGTGTTTAAGAATAATATACGGTGCATGATTGATTCTAACACATATAATTAATTTTGTGTCTTTTTGCATGTGTAATGTTTGAGACTTTCATGTAAACTTAATGTGAATTTGAGGAACCGAGCATTATATGATCATTTGATGAGTTGATGGAGCTGCAGACAAGTTGAAATTGGTATGAAGTTCCTCAATATTAATTTTATCTCATGATTGGCCCCCAAGAGGTAAGTTGCTATCCTCTAACTTTATCCATTATATTAAAAAGCTCTTATATTTACATTTTACCAAAAACAAAAGCTAAAAAGAATGATATTAGAAATTTGACAAGATCATTTCAGTAGGATAAGATGTGCAGAATTAATAATTTATATAAGAATTATCTTAGCAATAGGCTGGAAGATTTTGAGATTATTGCCGATTGCTATTTCCATTTTAAACGCTATGACAAATGAGATTAGAATGTTAGCAATAACTCATGAGAATAATTAGTTATTCCTGTAAGTTATATTTGTAATTTAAAAAAAAAAATAGAAACATTAATGGTTTACTAATGTGCGTAATGGCTAGGAAATAGCTAGCAATATATGCCAACTTAATTAAACAATGGTCAGCTTTGTGGTAATAGTGTTGTTAGGCCTCAAATTTATTAAATAATAAATAGATGATAGCTTGCTGCTTATATATCAAAAATAATATGGAAATATTAATTCCAAATTCATTGAAGAAAGAAGTATATCACTAAAAGTAAAAATGGAATTTGTTTGATGACTATGATGTTGTAAGATTTTCAATAATTTCCAAATATCGTTTAAACTCTATTATAATGTGATTATATTTGGGAGTTTAGCTGTTTTAGAAGCATCATATTTTATGACTAACTGCATATAATTATTTGAGATAAAATTATTTATTTTATCATGTAACAATTCTTTAAATGCCTATAGCATGAAAGAAAATTTTCATGTAACTACTATGCTTGCTTGTGCGAATGTTATATGCATTTCCATGTCAGTTACGTGAGTGAGGTTATATACATTAAATATATAAATTGATTAGACATTAATTTGTTAATATGTGAATATTTATTACTAGTATAGAAGTTATCCTATGCAACGGCTCATCGTCTTGATTGCTAATGACTTTCCATAAATTTTAGCAAAGTGTTTAAAAGTTAGGCCATTAAATTAATGATATTATTATTCGAGTAGTATCTATGTGATCGGAGGAAAATATATATTTTCGATTTATCCAAATATTATGACAATTTTATAGAAAATATTTTATGTTGTCATAATTTATGTTTGTATAACTACCATGAATTTTGTATAAATGATGCCAATGACTACTAGTTATTGTATATCAAGTAATGAACTTTAGTGTCATTTATATTTCATTACTTGGTTTGGTGAAAATAGTCGTTATAGGCTATTTATGTTCTCACTTTTAATTTTATAAATTGTCAACATTGCACCATTAGAAATACTTAAGGTCATACTAATAAGGCTATGAGAAAGCAAAGAGCATGCTACCACTTGATCTCTCGGGTATGATTAAAAATATTTTCTTTTCGTTCTATGCAAATGCAAGTGCATATGCATGTTATTTTAATAAAAAAAATATATGCAAATTATTTAATTATGTAATAATTACTCATGAAGTCTCTAATCTGTTTAGGGACTAGCTAAATTTAATTATGGTGAAATTTTTATCGATGTTATACTACTCTAAGATAATCTTCTAGACTTTGAGATTTACTTTATTGATGGGTGTTTAAAAAAAAAAAAAAAAAAAAGGGAAGAATGTTTATCTCAAATATTATAAATACTGGTAATATAGTCCTTTAACTAGATCTTTTTGTGATTTATACTCTCCCACTTCATGAGTTAGTCTACGGCTGTTGCAGTCTCTAATGAAAGGTCGGGTCTAAGATAATTTTAATTGCATGAGCCATTGGAAATTTAATTGCATGTTAATAGTTGCGAGGCATCTATATTTTTAAAAAAAATAAAATTATATCATCTTTTAAATTGAAAGAAATGTGGGGGTTTCAGTTTGCAGGTAAAATTTGAAACTTCTTGCTTTTCATTTTTTATTGATCAATGAGTTAATATTTAACATTTATAATTGAAAGTTCTTATTGTTGGTATGCATAAGAAAGTTTTTGAAGACTTGAAGAAAGAAAAGTACTTTATTTTTCATTACTTCAACTATAACAAAAACGTAGGGGTTTAGGTGGATTTCAAAATCATTTGAAAAATTTTAATATTCTATTTTCTTGAATTTATAAGTATTCAGAAAGTATTTATCAAATATATGGGAGATGGCCAAAACAATAATGTCCCTAGAAGAAAATTCGAACTCCAAATTTTCGAAGAATTTTTGGTGATATTTAGATTCATTCTTATGGACTGATAATATATTATTTGTGGAGTTTTATCTGATAAAACATGTGCACATGCAAAATTGAGTAAACACAAGGAGGAGGAAAGGGAAGAAAATAAAATAAAATAAAATAATGTTATATTCCCTGAGATGGAAAACTACCCCGGGGGACTAGCGCAGAGGCTAGATCTTTAATCATCGAGGGGGATGGGCTAAGTCCATAAGAGAGTCACCTCCGGGAGTAACCCAACCTTTGTGATTGGAAACCCCATGAAGAAGGTTCAATGGATAGGAACAATCCGTACCGCCTGACTCATATATAGCACTAATTTTAAGGAGAGTGTACATGAGATATTTCCTCCCCATCCCTAAGGTGAAGTGCTATGATAATGTGATGTTAGGCTGGGCTTTGACCCTTAATGAGACCAAAGCGGGATTTCCACGAGGTATGGGTCACACATACCGTTGGAAGGCTCACCTAAGTGAGAGTTGCCATGGGTCGTGGGTATGGGTTTGGGCGAACCCTAGAAACCTCACAATAATCAAGATTGAGCGCAGGGCCATTAATGCGCCAACTCGCTATAACCATGTCCTAGAGTCAATATCGTGTGTGTGGTAATTGAAATTTGGTTCAAGGGACCTAATTCAAGGCTTAGTCCATTATGGCTCTCTCAAATGGATATTGCTAACACCAAATGTATGTTCAAGCCCGGAAGGCACATGCACTAATTACACAGTATAAGTTGCCACCATATTTCTTTAATATATTGATTTCAGAAATTTTAAACCTTGTGGAGGATTGTTGGAAATTAAGCTTTAAAATTTCTTAATTATTTAATTTTAATTTCCAACACTTATTGAATTTTATGGCCTCTTTATTATTTTCATTATGTCTTGATTTATAGGTATTTACTATAATTTGACCATCTTAATTTTCCTCATTATATGGCCAATTATTATTGAGTTTATGATCAATTTTATGAGATTTTATTATTGACCATTATTTCTTTTAATGGTCAAATTATTTTACTATATAAATGGGTCATCTATTAGTCATTTGATAGGGAAAATTTTGTGAGTTTATACATTATCCCTATGAGAATTTGTATTTTGGCAATGTGACTATGGATTAGTTCCCAGTCTTCTCATGGTTGTACACATGGGATGAGACATCGCTGTGAGTATTGGGTTTTATCTTGGAATCATGAATAGCTACTAGTACCTGCATGAAGGGAGACAATAATTACTTTAGGACAGCGACAAGTGTTGTGACTCTCCATCGATCCAGCTCCATTTTCGTCATTGTTTATGCGGTTTGATCTACTATTTTATACATTATATTTTATGTAATTATGTTTGTGATGATGATTCAATTATATTTTTATGATACTAACACAAATCGCACAATTATCCACAACAATTTATTTGTCCAATAAAGTGGTTTGAGTTACCATAACTATATTACTTTCATAATCTAGGCTTGTAGAAGATTTTAAATTATAATTGAATTCAACATCTCTCTTTTGATAGCTCATGGTTTTTGTTTTGTCCCTATTTTTACTGAAAATTTGATTGGAAATGTGAAAGCATCATCTCTTTTTGCCCCTTTCATGCTTGTGTATCGGAGTAGTGGCTTTACAACTTGACTTGAGCCTATTGGCTAGTGATTGTGAGACTCCAATTCTTGACTGCAAGGGACACCAAAAGCCTCTACCCTTCCATCCCTTGGGATAGATAGAGAGGGAAGGCAGAGCTTTTGGTTTTTTCATGTTGTCAAAGAGTTGAACAATGGTTTTTTGTGTTGTCAAAGATTTGAACAATGAAAATAGATGGCGAGTGCCTGATCGAATTGATCAGGTCATGTAGGAACAAGTTTCAAGTCTACCAGTCTATTAGGATGCTGAGAATGTACATCACCTCCGTTTGGACCCCAAACTTGATTCACAAAGAGAAAATGTGAGAGGTAAAGATCATCTCACTACACATGCTAAAAATTTGTAATATAAATTTCGTGTCTACAAAATATTACAAGATCAATATATATATATATATATAATTTATTGAATTCAATAAATTATGGATACAATCTCTATTTGGATCTTCTGATTTTTCTCTTTAAAAAGATGACTTTAGACTTTAAAACTTTAAAGGCAAAATTTGGCACTTTAATTTCTTCCGAAGTTGACTTTGTTCTTTTATAAAGTTAATTTGAGGGTTTCATATTGTACATTCAAATCAAATGCCACAATTTGATGAGCTCCACAAAGAATACGTGTACGCCTTGAATTTCATAGATTTTTTTAATTTAGTTAAGAGAATTATGGAACCTCCTTTAAAGGCACTCTTGTTTGAGTATAGAATTTGTTTTGTTATTGTTGCTTCTTTGGCTTTTTGTATATTACCCATTTTACTTCTAAAGTAGGAGCTCTTGTCATAATCATTTTTGATAAACGAGTAAGCGACATGGTTTGATTAGCCTCTATGATTTGATTGGTATTTATTGTTTGATCATAAAATATAATTTGAATTAGTAATTTCTATATCACCATTTGTCTTTTTTTATTTTTTTGCAAGATATAATTTAATTGTCTTAAATACCTCAACTTCATACATGACAATATATGATTTATCCATCAATTAAATATTTACCTAATTATGATATTCAATATGTGAAATTCTAAAATGTAAATAAAAAAAATTAATGAATTAGACAACAAAATTTTTCATATCTAAAGAAGGAACTTTTAAAATGAAAAAGGATTTGTTAAAATGGAAAAAAAAAAAAAAAAAAAAAAAAAGGAGTTAAAACCTGTTTGTTCTTTTAAGAAACTTGTAAGATCATAATATTTGCCTTTTGGAGCTTAAATTATTATGAGTTATCTTCCAAAATTTCTGTCAAAGACATCGTATGAGTTTCATTTTAATGTATTTTAAAAAATTTATAAACTCAATTAAGCACCATCTAGCCTATTTCTATTATACTAATGTACTATATAAAATTTGGTGGATGATTTTGTAACCATGTATGTGGTCAAAATCTAAAATGTTTTATTGAAGATCTTATTAGTACTTGCTAAACTACTCGCAAAATAAGATGGTGCAGAACCTATGTTTTTGCAATTTTATTCTTCTTTATATATATACACCCAAGGTTTTAAAAACCGGACCGGATCGGCCGGTTCGATCGGTGACCTGTGGCAGGTCCGGTCCGAATCATACCTAAAAACCGATCATAATCTGACCGGTTGGGAACGGGTCAAAAACCAGTCGAACCGGTACCGGTTCTTGACCGGTTCACTCTTTTTTTTTTTTTTTTTCTGTTTTTCTGTTTTTCTTTTTTTTTTTTTAAACATAAACCAAGGTCCAAGATAGCATACTAACCGGGTCTACTTGTGACTTTTGAGTAGGGTTTTTATTTTTCACTCCCACTTTCCATATCAAATCATAATTCCTTGATTTCTTTGCTTGTTTCCTTTCCTTTAGGCTTCCTCTTTCTTCCTCCATCTCGACTGCTCACTGCCTAGTTATTGTTGATGCAGCCTACAAGTGGAAAAACTTGTTCTATTTCATTAAATATTGAACTTGAAACTTGGAGGGATGACTATTTGTATTAATATTAAATAGTTGTGTATTAATATTTGAATTAGATTATATATTTGTAATTAATTAATAGAGAAATGGTATTTTCTAAAGAAACATTTGAAGGAAAAAAAATGACTAAAATATGGAAAAAAAATTCTTTATTTAGTTCTATATTATTGGAATTTTTCTATTTTTTGCAATATATTAATTATATTATATATATTTATAAAATTAAATATAATTATTACATCATACCGGTCGAACCGGTGGTCAAACCAGTTGAACCGATCGAATCAGTAACCAATAAGGTCGCCGGTTCTTTGTCCGGTCCGATTTTAAAAACATTGATACACACATATTACATATACATAAAATATGATCATAGAAAAAAAAACCAAAGGGCGCGAGGCTATTTGAAAAAACTACTGAATTTCAGCCCAGCTTTGTAATGGTGTGGGCCGAAGAAATCTTAATTAACCGAAATTAGTCATCTATTCTATTTTAAGTCTTTGCTTTGTTGCTCTTGCCACTTGAGTTTAGTACAACCGGAGGAGTAGTTAACCTGTGGATTGTATATTCTCTTATTTGTTTCATTCAATTTTAAAAAAAAAATGCTTATTTCATAATTCAATAAATTACAACAAAGCAAACACTTTGACTCTAGTTGGTCAAAGTAATCAACTACTCCCTACTCCACCAGCTGTCAGCACAGCAGCCATCATGGTTGTTTGACCCACCAATGAAAATCCCAATATGAACTTTGGGAAAATTTTATCGCCAAGGTCAAATATATTAATATGTCCTTCACCAATTATTTAAGTAATAAATTATCAAAAAATATTAAAATAGAAAATAACACTTATACGTCACACTCCGTTCAAATCCAAGATCTTAGGGGCAGTTTGGCTATGTTTTATTTTCATTTTCAGGTGATTTTATTATTTGAAATGAATTATCAATAACTTATCATTATTTTTACCAATATTTCAACTCATTTTCATCTCAAAACATATTTTTCAATAACCTATATATCTTCTCACAATAATCTATATATTTTCTCTCTCTTCTTCATTATTACTAGTTCTCTCCACCTACAACATATTAAACTCTATATAATCATTACTTTCCTACCAAACTATTGAAATACAAATTTATTTTCAACTCATTTACTCTAACTAACTTTTCAAATTTTAAAAAGGATTAAATTCATTTTACCCCATGTACTATGGGATATGTATCAAATACCCCTTTATACTTCCAAAACTTTCAAATGCCTCCTGCAAAGTCATTTGTCATTAGTAAAATAGCTGACGGTGTCAAAACACTACAATAAATTACTGATTTAACTTCAGAAAATAACTAAATAGCACAAAAATCTATGATACGTGATATATTTTTTTTCTATATAGACAAATCTATATTTGGCACCCGTACTATCAAAACCTTAAAATACCCCACTTAAATTTCTTTGTCGTTAGAAAAGTAACGATTGTTTGGCTAATGTAGCTCTAAAATTATCTTCTCTCTATACATATGATTATTGAAAAATTTTATGTCCAAAATACTCTTGTAATTTACTATATAATGCTCAAGTTTTTCAATTCAATTTTGTTACTTTTATTTTAGGACCTAAAGCATCATCTAACTCCTAATCCAATAAAAAAATTAAATCATTTAATTTTTTTTAAAAGAATATTAAAAAATTTCATTCTAATATAGGACATATGAGATCAACAAAACAGAGGCTGCTTGTGCGGAAACAACAGCCATGTATCCTAGATTTTTATGCTATTTAGTTATTTCATAATGTTAAATCAGTAATTTATTATAGAATTTTGATACCACTAGTTATTTTACCAACGACATATGACTTTGAGGGGGGTATATGAAGGTTTTGAGGTAAATGAGGGTATTTGATACATACCTCGTAGCACAGGGGAGTAAAATGAATTTAACCATTTTAAAAATATTGAAAATAAAAATTAAAAATAAAAACATAATCAAACTCCCTATTAGATCGAGCCCATTCGGTTTTATTTTCAAAGCCCATTTTCATATTTTCTACTATTTCAAAAATGAAACATATCACTTTTTACACATTTTCATTTTCATTTTCAATTTGCAAAACACATTTTTAAATAACCTATATATTTTCTCTCAATAACACATATATCTTCTCTCTATTCTATTATTTATATCTCTCTCCACTTACAATCTATTAAAATCAACATAATTATTACTTTTCCAACAATATATCCAAATACAACTTCATTTTTAATTCATTTTCACTAACTTTTCAAATTTTAGAAATGATGGAAATAAAAATCAAAAATTAAAATAAAACCAAACAGGCCCTAAAGTCTTGGGACTTCAACTTTGCCACTTAAACTAAGAGCCCCTTTAAAAAAAAAAAAAAAAAAAGTAAGAGTCCGTTTGGATATGTTTTCAAAGTCACTTTTTGTTTTATGCCAAATTTAAAAAGTGAAAAGTTAGTTA
The DNA here is from genome assembly GCA_018894105.1 of Jacaranda mimosifolia. Taxonomy (NCBI): domain Eukaryota; kingdom Viridiplantae; phylum Streptophyta; class Magnoliopsida; order Lamiales; family Bignoniaceae; genus Jacaranda; species Jacaranda mimosifolia. Next base: position 34,891,223 of record CM032119.1, read on the forward strand.
TAAGTTTAAATTTGAAAATGAAATATTGTTTGGATATTTTGTCTAAAATAAAATAATTATATAGAGCTGAAAATGAGATGTATTTGGATGTTATTGTATTTTTGTATTAAAAGTCGTACAAATGAAAAAAGAGAAAAATAGAATGTGAAAATGGTGGATTGGGGAAATAATATGAGAATGAAAATATTTATGAAAATGAAGAGTTGTTGATAACTTTCTATTATCATTTTCAGGAGAAAAAGAACTGCAAATTAAAGTTTCCTTTACAAATTAAACCATAAAGGAGATTAAGAAGTCAAAATCTGCCATTGCCAACATTCAAAATACGAAGAATTTTACAGTTCATAGGGGCGGTCTGATGAAGATAAATGGTCATATGCATCTGTTCAACTAACATGAACTTTTATTAAGAATATCATGAATCAAATTCTAAAGCTAGTTTGGATAATAAACTGGCCCTAGCTAAATGGAATACATTTAATCAGCAAATGATTAATCAAGATTGGCATGCTGCTGCCAAAGAGCCATGACAACAAACTAATACAAATTTAGTTTTCTGATCACGTTCGCAGCTGCTCATGCTTCTGAGTTCAATTTCACCAATGATCAAACAAAGTTGGGTCAGTCCAATGATTCGAGTAAACATGTTCATGGTGAAATTGACTTGAGCTCTGGTCGATCTCATATATAATACCAGTGCACATGTTTATGAGAAAATTGACTTAAAGCTTAGAGATCAGTGGTCAAAGTGATTCAACAATTATAAGTCATTTCATGGGAAATTGACTGAGTTTTAGGGAGTGGTCGGAGAGTCAAGGAGAGATTATGCAATGCCTGAAAACTTGACTTGAACTTTAGAGAATGGTTGAATAGGTCATAGATGGTCTGGTCGAATAAAAAGTATCAATATTTATGTTGTGACGTTAATTGAGAGTGAAAAATGTGTTGGATACTTATCAAGTGTTTAGGATATCTATTTTCTGAACAGTCACTATGTGATCGATTATAAGTTGCTCCAAAAATTTAGCTAAATCATGTCACTTTAATTAAATCTGCGTAGAAAAGCACGGATTTCAATGTGTTTGATAATTATATCTGATTTGTAGAGACATTTTTATCCTTTTAACGGATAAACAGCTCTCAAGTTACAATTACAAATCCCATTTGGCAAAATTTCTGCCTAGTCACACTTGGGGGAGAAAAAAATATCCCTGACCTTTCCATCAATCATATCTATGTTGTTAAAATCATCTTTTTTCTTTTCTTTTTCTTTACCCCCACCCCCCCCCCCCCCGGCCGAAACAAATTACATATTATTTGCCACCCGCGAGGAAGATTTCTGTACCCTTGGCGATCTTCCTTTTATTCAGCAGACAACAAGCAAATCTTCAAACCATCAAGTCCTGGCTCGAACGAGAGGCGAAGACATAGGCGAATGAGGGGACATCATCATGATCTCATCCAGTCGACGAAACGATAAGCTGACCTCAAGTTTGCTCCTCCTGCATTGTTTCCTCGCACTGGTCGCCTCATTAATCCCTTTCTTCTGAAGAACAAACTTATGGATCCTCATCAACGCAACCCTCATCGTCTCATCATCCATATTCGCAAAGCACACGCGGAACCACCCGGGCTCCGAGCAGTGGAACGAGGCGCCTGGCGAGACATTCAGCTTCACTTCATTGATTATCACACGCCACAGCTCCATTTCTGCCTCAAACGTCGGCTCTTTCAGCAGCCTCCGCAAGTCCATCCAGCAGTATAACCCCGCGTTGCTCTTCAAACTCCCAATGCCCACTTGAGCTAGTTCCCTGGACAAGACGGCGTACCTATTGGCTAATCTTTTCGAGCTCTCAGAAAGGAATTTTTCGATAAAAACGTCGTCTGATAACAATGATGCTATCAGATGCTGTGTTTGTGTTGAAACCAGGCCAAAACTCGACATTTTTCGTGCACAGTTTACTACTGCATCGTTGTATGAGTACACAATGCCTACTCGGAATCCAGGGAAGCCGAGGTCCTTTGACAAGCTGTAGACAATGTGGATTAAGTCAAGGTTGCATTTTGCAATATTTTCTTGGACTATTTCAGCTATGCTGATGAATCCAGGTTGACTGAAGACTGTGGCGGAGTAAATTTCATCACAGATTAAGTGGATATTTTTCTCATGGATGAAGGTTAATGAATCTGTCAATGTCTCTCTGTCTATCACTGTGCCTAATGGATTTGATGGATTGTTCAGAAGCAAGCCCTTCACTTTAGTATTGGTTTCTTGAGCCTTCTTGTAGGCTGCTTCCAGGGCTTCGCGGGTGATCTTGAAATCATTGGAGCTCTCACAAACAACGGGAACGAGTTGTACTCCAGTTCGCCATGTCAAATCTCTGTCGTTTCTGCATGATAATGATAAGTCAGACAAACTTGTAGCATGCGTAACAAGAATACAATAATGCAACTGAGTAGAACTGATACAATTAACTCAATGTCTGTTGGGAAAGTTGCTGTATTTGTTTGTACACAAGGTGTGAGTTGAGGGTTTATCACAAAACGACTAAGAAATGGTTGTCATGGTCCCTACATATAATGTAGTTTGGTCCACACGCTGCATCAGCATCATTAAACAAGTCTTGTGAATGAGAATTTGGACATTGACTATTGACACATTGCTTGGAGAAACTATTTTTTTCCTAGGTTGGGTGAATGTAATAGAGCACCTAATTATCATGAACTAAAACCAGAATGAACGGCAGAAAAAACTTACCCAGGATAATACGGTGTTGGCACCAAGAATGCATCGCCAGGGTCAGCCAAGCAGAAGGCCAATGCTTCTTGAGCTCCAGTTGCACCACCACTCATCACTATGCGGCCCGGGTCGAACCGGACCCTGTTTCCTCTCACTTTCTCCATGAATTTTGCAACAGCCTGCAAATTCATGTTTTGAAATTTGTCAAAATTATATTGTATGTTGAGAAATCGAAGAATTTAATAATTAATATATGTTTCAAGCCATAAGGGTCTGCATTTTAGTACATTTCTGAACTGTGGCAAGCCATGATAATCCTGATAAATGGCGATATCTTTGAAATCAATAGCTCCTTCTGCAGTGCAAATGGAGGCCTTTGGGTTGTTTCGGACCCATTCTTGGACTAAATCAAAGGAAAGCTGTAGAGAAAACATAGAAGAACTCGAATTAATATATTTATGAAAATTTTCTTCCTGAGTTAAAGTTCGTGGGAATTTCAAATAGCTACCTGGTTTTCTGCAAGTCCCATCTGAATAACTCCATGAGGATTTTGGGTTGGATGATAAGGATCACTGTCATATGCCTTCCAGCCATCAAAATAAGAAGAGTTTTCCCCGTGTCCATCATTAATTGCAATCTTGGACAAGAGTTGCTCTTGATTTCTTGGCGTATGCTCCATTTTTACAGTCGAAAAAATTCTCGGTAGAAGAGTTGAAGATTAAGACAAGAAATGAAAGAATTGGACAATAAAAAACTTAAGAAGATCAGAATATGTATTTGAATTCTATGTTGTTAAAGTGAAGGATGGTCATATGTGTATTTATATAGTTGTTCCAGGCTTGGAGCATGAGAAGCTTCTAAGAGGAAGAGTGCTAGTATTAGTGAAGCTTTCCTTGAAACCCCCCCCCACCCCACCCCATCCCATCCCTGATCCAAAAAATAAAATTAAATTAAAATGAAAAATGAAAATAAATTCCGTAAAATGAATTTCTCCTTGAAGGAACATTTGGAATGTGGGTGCTTTGAACTTAGTCATTATACCATAATTTGATCACATTTTTCTTGCAGTTATTATATCAAAAGTTGAATTGATGCGAACTCGTTTTTTAAAAGCAGGTAAACAATGTCAAAAAAAGAAACTCGCTGCCATCCACGTAATTATTATGTTATTTTTAGGCGATTTGAGAAATATATATTCTAAAGTTGCGATTACTTGTAGATAAATTTTTGTTCAACTTTTTATTTGGTCATATGGTTTGAGAAAAAAAAATTAGAATTGAAAATATTTCTTTGTTTTGCTCCTATTAACTCAATATATATATATATATATATATATTTTGTATTTTAGGAATTTGATTTCTTCAATCTTGATATACTATCTAAATAGCTGCGGCCAGAGTTAAATAAGTCACGTTTTGATTTTTAAGTTTGCAATAATCAATAAGTTACTAGAAAAATATTCAAGCAATTGCTTCTAAAAAGAATATGTCACAACAATTATAATTATCAGCAATTTTACTATACATTCTATGTGTGTGTTAAAATTTTTAGTGTAAAATAAATAAAACTATGCACTTACTTTTTATATAGTACGACAACTTTTTTAATAATTTCAATATATATTTAAAATTTTAAAATAGATAAGAGAAAAAACTAGTTATGATAAAATAAAATAATTGGAGGGAGAAAACGGTAAGAAGGGCAGGGGGGATAAAATTATCTTGCCACTATATTTTAAAAATAAAATAAATTTACTAAGGCTTTGACTCTTTATAAATAGCATAGATTATATTTTTATCTCATTTTTTCTTCTAAAATTACTTTATCACCTTTCTTTGAACTTTTAGCTGACATCCAAATAACTTCTATAAAAAAAGGACATATCATATCAATTATGTAATTGCAATTTTACCTCACATTCAAACTCATAATGAAACAATTATTTTCATTTTTCTAAACCCCTTTATTTAAAATTTTGCTCTTAAAATTTAAGAATATTTATTTCATATCTCTAAGGTAGAAAGTCAACAATCCCGACAACCATTCGAAGATATGGTGTGATACACATGGAGCCCACCGTTTACTAAATTAATTTGTTTGCTCTTAAACCTAAGTGCCCGTTTGGTTTGGTTTTGTTTTCACTTGTCATACTCATTTCCTCCTTAAAACGAAAATAATAAATTATTAATTTTTCTCTTATTTTTATATTTATTTTCATTTTCAAATATTTTTCCGAACATACTTTTATAAGCTCTCTTCATTTTTACACTATATTTTTCCCTACTCTCATTTGTATGACTTTTAATATAAAAATACAATAATATATAAATAAATCTCATTTTCAACTCTATACAATCATTTCATTTTAAACAAACAATATTTTATTTTCAAATTCAAACTTATAGCTAACTTTTTTTTTTTTTTCATTTTTTTGAATTTGACATAAAACAAAAAATGATTTTGAAAACATATCAAATGGACCTTAGCTAAGAGCTACAAAAAATTCTATAAGTTACATGTAATTATCCATACCAGAACTGTTGTGCTTAAAATGGAATTGCAATCATTCAACCGACAATTCATTAATAGAAACGCTTGGCCGGTCGTAAATTTAAGGTGAAAAAAATGTGCACTGTATACTTCTGCAGTACCAAAATAGCCAATTTAAGTAGAGTCCGCAAAATTCTTGTTCATTTAGAATAATTTTTTTTCCTAAGTCGTGAAACATTAATTTTCCGTCCAACTCTTAATCAATCTTAGTCCACAAATTGGCATTAAGAATGCGTCAAAGTCCAACTATATTTTCAATAAGAGTCCTTGGATCACAGGTCACACATTTAACACTCGTTTTGTGTTATTCACACGCTGCACCTAAAAGAAGAAGTGCAATTGCGAATTTGCAACATGTCATTCTTGGCAATTTTGTTGACTATAAACATTAACATAAAGGTGGAATTGTTGACCACATGAGATTGTTCCGTGGTAAGAATTTAAGGTTTTGAATTGAGATTAGAAAGTCTTCACAAGTCTCCGACTACTTTGTCTATTTTTCGACATTTTCCTCATAAATTCGAAATGAAGCCGCGTCCTATTTTGAGCGCTCCAATTTGAAGCATATGAAAATGAAATTGGGAGTGTCATATGTTGTCCAGAACTATAGTCATTTAAATTTTTCTTTATATATATCTATATATATATTGATATTTCATCTTTTATTTCATATTATAAATAAAATTTTTGTTTGAATATATTAATTTGGACTAATCATTTATCTGTTTACAATAATAAAGGCCAATATGTAAAGATAGTTTGCTAAAAAGTTGCAAAAATTGCTGGATAAATAATCAAGCTCAAGAGTTGCTATATAGTAATCAATTTTATAAGACTTCTTTTATATTTTGTTGAAAATACTACTTTATCCCTCAACTATTATTCTATGAGGAAAGCTAATTTTGAAAAAAGAAAATACATACTTAATCTATCTTATTAAACATGATTGACTAAACATTAATTAGTTAATAAATTCTTTTACTCTTTCAAATAATTATTGAAGCCTTTGTCATATCAAACAAAATGATCATGATATGAGTTTATAAAATATATTTTTTTTTAAAAGTATGTGATTGTGAATCACATACAATTAATATATATTTATAAAGTAAAAAATACATAATGAAATACTAATTAAAATAAAATATCCAAAGTACTATATTATTAATCATTACATCGACATACTACATTTAAAACTCAGGACACTCGAACTATTAGATCATCAAATTAATGTAATATCAAAAAGCTCTGATTAGGTGAGTTAAAATATTTAGAACAAATTTGTCTCTATTGAGTTCAAAATTCCAATTATTGAGTCGGCACTATATAAAAAATTCCATAGGTTTCTCAAACCACAGACAAGCAAACTATATACAAGTCCAGAAATTTCAACTATTGGTCCTATACTTAAAATATTGTGCACCTAATTCATATTCCAGTGCTCGCTGTGCTGGTGACCATCACATAGAGAGAGACTCAAATACAAAAATAATGCAACCTGCTATGGAGTACAGTTGTACATTTGATCTTGAGTACGTGGGCGAAGTTCACTCGCCACTATCTTATCTTGACTGTATCTTGCCACTTCAAATATATATTGCACATATGCTGGCCATCAATGTACTTTCATGTACTTTCTGCATTTCATTCATTTCTTGGCCTATGCATAGCAAAATATTTTTCTTTGCGCCGTCCAATAATATATAATTTTATGTTTTTAATTTTAATAATATTTATTTTATTTAAAATTTCCCGAAATATATATGCAAGATTCAGAAACTAATTAATATATTAGAATGTAGCATAAATTGAATATCTATGTTGTAGTATTTTGTTCATTTCATATATTGAATACTAGAATAAAATGTGAGACAAGACATATTTTACTTGTATATTTGTTTGCTTTTCATACACCCTGCATTATATATAGGGTATATAACATTGAGAGAGAGAGAGAGAGAGAGAGAGAGAGAGGTGTGTATTAATTATCCACAAATTTTCAATTGTGGATATATAAAGATGTTCTTAACATACTGAAAAGCGATTGCCTTTATTAATACAAAATCAATAATGGCTCATACAAGCTAAAAATTCAATAATAATCAGCATTATAAAAGAAAAAAAATTAGTGATAAAATAGTAAGTGATAATGCAAAAATTATCATTAATTACATATATTAAATAACTAAAGATTTTTTTTATCGCCCTAGTAATTTTACAAATTTAATATTGATAAGAATAATAATCAATATATCACCATTGATAATTAGTGACACACATATAGTGACAATAAAATTTGTCACAAATTATAGTAATGCCATGTCCTTTCTTGGTTCTATTTCAAGGTCCTTTTTTTTCCCGATTATATTAGCAAAATTAGCACCACAAAAGTATAGCACATCAAACAGCATTTTCCCTTCTCTACCCCAAGATTCTATTTTATATTATTTTGATATACATAATATCATTTCAATATATTTAGACTATTCTGCTTTATTTTTTTAGGTCTATATTTTTTATCAATTATGTAATTAATCCTAATTTCTAATAATAATTAAATAAGTTATAAAAATATAACTTTACACTTAAAATTTTTTAAATGTATGACATAAAAGTTTTTGAAATATATGCAATAAAAATATATGAAATATGTAACTTATATATAGTGATATGAGTAGGGTCGACCGCCTCATGATACAATTCGAGGCAACCGCCTTCGATGGGTTTAGTAGCACCTATCTCATAGGGACCTGAACATCGACCTTGAAGGTCGATCAACAGTGTAAATTCAACCTGGTATAACATAAGCGTTGTTCGAAGGAGAAAGATTTATAGGAAGCAACATGTCCGACTTCTTTGACCCCTTATGATCGAGGTCCACTAGCTCTTGCCCCCAGGTGCAGCCACATTTATTGCATTTTTTATTCACGCTCAACTAGTTACCTCCGCATTAAATGCAGTTGAACCAATATTATGTCCGCATTAAATGTGTCATTAGCTAGTCACCACCATATTAAATGTGGAAGATCTGCCCATCTTTCTAGTCAACAAAAAGTATGGTGATTGACCAACTCTCAAAAAGACCTTTGAGGTCCCTAAACGCAAGTCAAATCCAACTAGACTATAGGGAATAGATAGTCTTTTCGACCTCCCCCTTGTCAAGCCAATGAACACTATAAATACCCCGAATTTGAGGAATTTTGAGGTATGCTTAGTCATATATTTTAGCCCTTACTCTGCTACTTTTCCCTCTCATCAAGCTTATTTTAACTTAAGTATCAAAGGATTTTAGCAGAGAGCTACCTCGCGAAGCCTTACATTATTCTTGTGGTTGCAGGACTTGACTTACACATGAGCAATACCATGAGCTCGGCCGCTTTCAGGTTAAACAGAGTGATCCACTAATTCTCATCTGGACCCCCACGAAACTTGATATCATCATATAGATATGTAAAAATTAAAATTTACTTATAAATTACTACATAAATTAATATAATTTTTGAATTTTTACATTTATTAAAATAAATTAAATAAAATAAAAAATAATTAAAATAATAATAAATAAAAAAATAGAACCTAGTGGTCAATGTTCTATAAGGCCCCAAATTTGGAACTCAAGTAGCATTGGGGTGGAGATGGTCTAATAAATTTTATTGTTATTAGATTGTCACTATGACGTATCATTAATTATTAATTGTAACGACTTAAACATTAATTTTTGCCCTATATCAAGCATATTGTAACAAAGCAAAAAAATTTACCACTAAGAAATATTATTAGTGACAAAATAAAAGCTTTTGACACTTAATATATATTATGATGAGTAATGATTCTATAATGTAGCTAATATTATAATTTTTTGTAGTGCTGATCAAAGGAAAAGCTTCAATTTGAATATTAGTTGAAACATGATCTTTGTTTTTTACTTTGTTCTAAAATACTGAATCTCTATTTATATCATTTCTGTTTGATTAACATCATTTTCATGCTCAAGCATTCAACTAATTACTAGTAATAAGGAATAAACTTATTTAAGTCAATTTGGATTTTTTTTTTTAAATTTAATCTTTCATCTTGTATTTCATATCAAAAACATGTTTTTAATTTGATTAAAATGCTTTTGTCTGTGTAAATAAAAGGAACCTGCCTCATGGTGCAATTGAAAAGTCTGCAAATCTTACAATCTAAATCAGAATCCAAACATTCGACTAGCTCTTTCAAATGCTCCTAAAATTCTTGGTCGGTTGTTTGACAAATAATCAGGATAAAACTTCTCCAAAACAAGAAAGAAAGTCAAAAGTATCTATTCTTTTTTGTATTTATTTCATTACTATTAGGGTTTCTTATTTTTAAAACAGTAATTATCTCTAAGCCATTGCCTAAAATGCCCGTATTAATACTTACAAGTTACAGCAAGTTACAGCTAACTGTAAACATATAAATTTTTGGCCAATTGAAAAGTGACACATGTAAAATAATGTGCTAGTTATTAATTTAAAATTTTCTATTTATATTTTGGAATTTACTAAATTTAATTTCAAAAGAAAAATAATTCATTTTAATTAATACTCTAGTATTTATTTTATATTCAAATCAGATATTAACAATTGTTAAAGATGAAGTGTTTACATTTCTGGACCAATCAAATCGAAGATATTTGATATTATCTTTTGGTATATGATATTATCTTATCAAATAGATAACTATCAAAGAAGTTCAAGTCAATATGAAAGTCTCACATCAAGCATCTATATAAAGGGTATGATCAAAGCTTATTCAACACACAACAAAAATTCCAGCAAATGAGAGGAAATTTGAAGGAGTCCCTCAATTCTCTCAATCAAATTTAAGGAGATCCACGGCGTTCAAAACATTCTTCACGGAGCTCATCATATTCTGACGTTTGATTCGAGATTAAGGTGCAGAGCCCTCGAATTGGCATTATTTTAAATTCAAGGAGATCCACGACGTCCAAGGCGTTCTTCACGGAACTTATATATTTTGGCGTTTGATTCAAGATTAAGGTGCGGAGGCATCGAATTGGCATTATTTCTTCAAATCAAATTTAAGGGGATCCAAAACGTTCAAGGCGTTCTTTGCGGAGCTCATCAAATTTCAAAATTATATTTGGAAGGGAAGAATCAGATGATTAGATTAGAGATTGAATCCACAGTTGATTAATTGATTTTAATTTAATTTTATTTGTACGAATTTTCTTGTCTAGTAATTTTATTTATTGTAGACAAAGAAATTTGTTGTTACAAATTTTGGCACGCCCAATGGGACGATTTCTACCTCTCATCTCTTTCCTTCATCAAAATTGAAGTATCAAATGACCGCCAACAAAATTGCTGCATTGAAAATTACTACCTCAAATTCCTCAAGTGCTGGAGCAAAAAATGTTGACGTCATCATAAGAAATATGTCCAATAAGTTTCAATCATCTTCGGAGGTAGCTCCTTCACTTGCTGTGGAAAAGATGTTGCTGCATTTTATTGATATAAATAAAGAAGATGGAGACTCAAAGGAAGAATCCTCATCATCCATTCCCCACTCAACATTAAATTCCTTGAGCATGGCGACGACAATGGTGACAAGTGTTACAACTTTGGATGAACAAATTGCAAATTTGACGAAGGCTGTTGAAGGACTCATGAAGCATGTCCAAGAGCAAAACTTTCAAATCTCCAAATTGATGAGCAGAGTGGACAATCTTGATGCAAGCTGCATGATAGAGAAACAAATTGAGGCTCAGGACGAAGGCGAAACATTCACAAAGAAATAGCCAGCCGAAAGTGAAAAAACTGCAACAAAAGAACTAGAAGTTTCAACTGGATTAATTCCTAGCAACCTACTGAAGGAGTTTATCATGGAAACTATCAAAGACAAGCTTAATGAAAGTTCTAAGTTGTCTATGACTTACTCTAAGCCATATACTCAAAGGATTGATAACTTGAAAATACCGATCAGTTACCAACCCACAAAGTTTTAGCAATTTGATGGCAAAGGCAACCTAAAGCAGCACGTGGCTCATTTTATTGAGACTTGTAATAATGCCGGGACATATGAAGATCATTTGGTCAAGCAATTTGTTTGATCATTAAAGGAAAATGCTTTTGATTGGTATGTTGACTTGGAAGCAGGCTCTATCGATAGTTGGGGGCAACTGGAACAAAAGTTCCTTAATTATTTCTACAACACTCAAAGGATAGTCAGCATGATTGAACTCACCAACTCTCGCCAATAGAAAGAAGAGCCAGTCATTGAATACATCAATCGCTAGAGAAATTTGAGTATTAACTGCAAAGATCAATTGTCGGAGGCTTCAACAATTGAGATGTGTATCCAAGGAATGCATTGGAGTCTTTGCTACATACTTCATGGAATCAAACCAAAAACCTTTGAAGATTTGGCAATGCGTGCACATAAACTATCAATAATACTCCTAGGTACGAGCATAAACTATCTAAATATTCAAATTCTCTCCATGTACTCCTTGATAAGAGTGTAAACTGTATATTAAGTCAAACTCAAGTAAACTCCTTGACATGAGTATAAATTGTCAATCAAATTCAAGTGAACTCCTTGACACGAGGATAAAATGTCTATTCAAGTTAAATAAGCTCTTTCACACACGAGCCTAAATTGTATGTTACTCCTAGCCCGCATGAGTATAAACTGTGTACGGCATCCTCCTCAAAAGGATATTTACTTTGAATTATGTGATGACTTGACCCTTTAATGGGCACCATAGCTTGAGAAATGCATGGAGGATGTTCTTGTCGCAAACATATTGAGAGAAAAGGAAACCTTCTCAAATATTTCAAGCCTTGTCTCTTTCATGGATGATTGGCATATCTTTCGCCAAGTCTTGAAGTGGAGGCACTTGTAGACATATTAATTTTTGGCCAATTGAAAAGTGACACGTGTAAAATAATATGCTAGTTATTAATTTAAAATTTTCTATTTACATTTTGGAATTTACTAAATTTAATTTCAAAAGATAAATAATTAATTTTAATTAATACTCTAGTATTTATTTTATATTCAAATCAGATATTGACAAGTGTTAAAGATGAAGTGTCTACATTTTTGGACCAATCAAATCGAAGATATTTGATATTATCCATTGGTATGTGATATTATCTTATCAAATAGATAACTATCAAAGAAGTTCAAGTCAATCTGAAAGTCTCCCATCAAGTATCTATATAAAGGGTATGACCAAAGCTCATTCAACAGACAACAAAAATTCCAGCAAGTGAGAGGAACTTTGAATGAGTCCATCAATTCTCTCAATCAAATTTAAGGAGATCTACGACATTCAAGGCGTTCTTCACGGAGCTCATCATATTTTGGCGTTTGATTCGAGATTAAGGTGTGGAGCCCTCGAATTGGCATTATTTTAAATTCAAGGAGATCCACGACGTTCAAGCGTTCTTCGCAGAGCTTATATATTTTGGCATTTGATTCAAGATTAAAGTGCAGAGCCATCAAATTGGCGTTATTTCTTCAAATCAAATTTAAGGGTATCCAAGACGTTCAAGGTGTTCTTTGCGGAGCTCATCAAATTTCAAAATCATATTTGGAAGGGAAGAATCAGAGGATTATATTACAGATTGAATCCACAGTTGATTAATTTTAATTTAATTTTATTTGTACGAATTTTCTTGTCTAATAATTTTATTTATTGCAAATAAAGAAATTTGTTGTTACACCAGCCTTTTAATTTTGTTTTTCAATTTCATTTTATTTCCTTCCGAATGTCTGTCTCTCTTCATAGAAATAGTGATTTACTACTATTCTTTCATGGGCTAGTAGGAGTTGTGATATGGCAACAGGTTAAAGGAATAATTTTACCAGTACTATTTAAATTTATTATTTATCCATTTCAAAGTTCATTCCTTTTTAGATGAGATGGATAGATATGATGTACTTTGCTCTTACTTTTGATTTAAGCTAACAAAATTTCTACCATTTTATCACAAAAAAAAATCATTTCTTTTTATACTAGTTGGGTTTGGCCACTAAAAACCCATTCTTTGCAGCGCTAATAGGGTGGGTAGGTGTGTATATTGAAATTCAGGAGGATCTATTGTGGAAATAATGCAATAATAGTAAAGAAATTCAATGTAAAGTGACAACAAGATTAAACGTGATTCAGCGATGTGCCTAATCCACCCAACAAAGAAAAAGAATTTTATTGATCTCAAATCAAAGTGCAAGTACAAATTTAAATCCCATTAATCTCACGAAAACACCTAACACCCTTGTTCTAAACTTTGTCTTGAGAAAATTACTTAAAATCAGTAAAGAAGCCCTTGTATTATGTTCGTGATACTTTTTTCGAAAGAAAAAATTGAATTTATACTCGAAAATCAAAGCCCAAGGCTTGTGGGCCTGCGGTACATGCCGGGGCTCACAAATCTTGTGTCCCAGCACGCACAAATCTACTTGTGCTAGGAAAAACTGAATCTTGGGCAGAAACTTTAAGCTGGGGCGCAAAAACATAAGCCCCGGGGCAAAGTTACTGTTCAATGCGCCCCAGGGCGCGCAACTTCCGCCCATGTCCACGCCTTGGTGAACCATGCCTCGCGCCTCGGCGAGCAGTGTCCTGTCAATGCACGCTGGGGTTTGTTATAGGGCCCATTTCGACCACTTTGCTCTGTTTCACTCCATTTCTTCTATTTTTCATCAATTTAGCCCAAATTTCAAGGTAAAATCGACAATTCTCCACCTTCACTTGAAATTCATCATCCTTCTTCTTTGCCTCTACCCCCAAAAAGGCCTGTTATCTGAGCCTGCAAACATTAACCAAATACAAGCAATGCTCGAATTTGATTCCTGGAATAGCATTAGTCAACATGTTTGCTGGATTATCCTTAATCCCAACCTTGTCAACCAACATGAGTCCTTGAGACACCATATTCTGAACAAAATGATACCTCACATCTATGTGCTTTGTTTTCTCATGAAAAGTTTGATTATTTGACAAGTATATGACATTCTGACTGTCACAAAATACTTTAGTGATCTCAGAAGTCATACCTATATCATCGATCAGCCCCTTTAGCCAAATTCCTTCCTTGACGCCTTCAGCCAAAGCCATGTACTCAGCTTCTGTTGTGGACAATGCAACTAATAACTGCAAAGTCGCCTTCCAGCTAACCGTACAACTTGATATACAAAACACATAGCCCGTCATGGACCTTCTGCTGTCCAAATCTCCTGCATAATCTGTATCCACATAGCTAATAATTCTTGTAGTAGAATTCCATTAACTATTCCCCAAACATCTGTCTGTAGAGCCTCTCAGATACCTTATGATCTATTTCACAACCTACCAATGAGTCTTTCCTGACTTGTGCATATACCTGCTCACAACACTAACTGTATGAGAAATGTCTGGCCTAATGCACACCATGGCGTACATCAAGCTACCCACTGCATTAGCATATGGCACATTTGACATATGCTCCACCTCCTCTTCAATACTCGGTGATAGATTCGATGAGAGCCTGAAATGAGTTGCAAGTGGCATACTAACTGGCTTGGACTTATCCATCGCAAATCGCTCAAGTACTTTCTCAATGTAATGTTGTTGAGATAAGTACAACAATCCTGCGTATCTGTGCCGAATGATCTCCATGCTCAATATCTTCTTTGCATCGCCCAAATCCTTCATCTCAAATTCTTCACTTAACTGAGCTTTTAATTAGTTGATCTCAAATATGTTTCTAGAGACAATCAACATATCATCAACGTACAACAACAAATATACGAGAAGGCTATCACTATAAATTTCTTAATATACGCAACAATCAAATTTGCTTTTTGTATATCTTATCTTGGTAATAAAAGCATCAAACCTTTTTACCACTACCTGGGAGACTGTTTCAAGCCATATAATGACCTCTTCAAAAGACAAGCTTGATTTTGTTTCCCGAGAACAACGAATCCTTTTGGTTGACTCATGTAGATTTGTTCCTCCAACTCACCATGCAGAAATGCTGTTTTCAAATCCATCTACTCCAACTCCATATCAAACAGAGCAGCCATGACAAGTAAAACACCAATGGAAGTATGTTTTACAATTGGGGAGAATACTTCATGAAAGTCAACTCCCTCTCTCTAAGTAAACCCTTAGCAACCAATCGTGCCTTGTATCTAGCATCTTCAGCACTGAAAATCCCTTTCTTTTTCTTGTAGATCTATTTGCAACATACAATCTTTTGTCCTTTAGGTACATCAACTAGCTCCCATGTGCTATTCTTGTGTAGAGACTCCATCTCTTCACTCATAGCTGCAACCTATTTATCAGAATTTGGCCTGGAAATTTCCTCTTTATATGAGACTGGATTATCTTCTACAAACTCCTCGATTGAACTCAAAACATGAGCTACTAGATCTGAGTGAGCATACCGCTATGGTGGTTTTATCTACCCCCTCTCCCTATCGCGAGCCAAGCGATAATTTTGTAGAGGTTCATTTTTCTACTGTTGATTAGGTGATAATGTGCTCTCACTAGCTTCATCTACCACCTTTTGTTTCCCCTTTGAAACTTATGGAGGATTAATATGAATCTCCACCTTATCCTTAATGCCCGATTGACCGCTTTCCTACTACTATACCTTCTTCATCATTACAGACTCATCGAATGTCACGTCCATGCTGATAATCATCTTGGATCCCTTGTCATCATTACACCATAAACGATAACCTTTAACTCCATCTGCATAGCCTAGAAATATACACTTCCTAGCCCTTGGCTCAAGCTTCCCATCCCGGACATGAGCATAGGCTGGACACCCAAATACTCTCAGATTTGAGTAATCAGCAAGAGACCCGGACCAAACTTCAATTGGTGTCTTGTAGTTCAAAGCAATTGATGGTGACCTATTCACCAAATAACACGCAATGTTAATCGCTTCTGCCCAAAAATCCTTGGACAATCCTGCGTTAAAGAGCATGCATCTAGCTCTTTCCAAGATAGTCCTGTTCATCCGTTCTTCAACTTCATTTTGTTGTGGTGTATGTACAACTGTGCGATGCCTCACAATTCCTTCCTTATTGCAGAATTCCTGAAATTCCTTGTTGTAGTACTCCAATCCGTTGTCAGTCCTCAAGTGATTGATCTCCTTTCTTGTCTGCTTCTCAATTAAGGTCTTCCATTACTTGAAGTTGTTAAACACCTCATCCTTATACTTTAGCATGTACACCTATACTCTCAGTGAGAAATCATCTATCAATGTCAGCATGTACCTAGCACCTCTGTTTGAAGGAACCTGAGAAGGCCCCCAAAGATCTGAGTGAATGTAATCCAAGGTGCCTTTGGTCCTGTGAATTGCAGTGCTGAATTTCACCCTGTGTTGCTTGCCCAGCACACATTGCTAGCAGAAATCCAACTCTCTAGTCTTCTCTCCGCAAAGCAAACCTCATTTGCTCAATTCTGACATCCCCTTCTCACTCATATGCCCAAGCCGTATATGCCACAGTCTCGTAGTAACATTGATTAATGAAGAAACTGCTGTAGTACGAAAAACCATGTTTCCCTGCAATATGTAAAGACCGTTCTACTTGTCTCCCTTCATGATAAGCAATGCACCTTTGGAAACCCGCAGAACTCCATCTCGAGGTCTGTACTCACAACCATTCTTGTTCAAAGTACCGAGCGATATCAAATTTTTCTTTAGATCTAGAACATGATGCACATCTATTAAGGTTCTTACTATGCCAGCATGCATTCTGATACAAACTGAGCCAATTCTTACAACCCTGCAATAAACACTTTACCACTATCATATCTCTCATATGTGGTAAACCAATCTTCTCTTGGGCACATGAGGTAGGAACAACGACTATCCAAAATCCATTCAGAGCTTAGTAAAGTTTCAGCAATGTTGAGAACAAGCCCACCATCAAACTCATCCTCAACAATTCCTGTGATATTATCCCATTTCTGATCAGAAGTTTCACCTGCATCCTTTACCTTTTCTCGTTCCGGATAATTCCGTTTCCAATGCCCCTTTTCACCGTACCTAAAACATTTGTCACTGTTTCTAAGCTTGGTTTGGGACTTCGATCGACCTCTACTCCTTCGCCACCAATCTTTCCCCACTTTCACCATCGTTGCTGCCCATGACATGTTTTCTCAACTCGTTCGAATTCAATGAGGCATTCACATCTTCTATTGAGATCTTATCTCTCCCGTACAACAAAGTAGTAGTCAAGTGCTCAAAAGATTTTGGCAGAAAACACAAGAGAATTAAAAGCTTGATCCTCATCATCAATTTTAACATTTATACTAGCAAGATCTAGAATTACCTTATTGAAAAAATCAATATATTAAGTGATAGATGTACTTTCCTTCATCCTCAATGTATATAATTGTTGTTTCAAATACAGCCAATTTGTCAGGGACTTCGTCATGTATAGACTCTCCAGCTTCTTCCATAAATCCGCTAGCATACTTTTTGTGGCAACCTCTCTCAGTACGTTATCCGCCAATGATAACACCAGAGTACTATAAGCCTTCACTATGAACTCATCCTTTTCCTCTTCTTTTAGCATTTCTGGCAAGGAATATATGCCCTTTAACGCTCTCTGTAACCTTGTTGACACAAAAGGGCATAAACCTTCATCTTCTACAGCCTAAAGTCATTTTTCCTATCAAACTACTCTACCTCGTACTTCATGCCTGACATCTGATCCAATATGCTCTTATACCAATTTGTTAAAACCCAAGAGGATCTATTGCTGAAACAATGAAATAACAGTAAAGAAATTCAATGTAAAGTGACAACAAGGTTTAATGTGGTTCGGCAATGTGCCTAATCCACCCAACAAAGAAAAGGAATTTTACTGATCTCAAATCAAAGTGCAAGTGCAAATTTAAATCCCACAAATCTCGTGAAAATGCCTAACACCCTCGTTCTAAACTCCGTCTTGAGAAAATGACTCAAAAGTAGTAAAGAAGCCCTTGTGTTATGTTCGTGATACTTTTTTTGGAAGAAAAAATTGATATTTATACTCGAAAATCAAAGCCCAAGGCCCGTGGGCTTGCGCCGCGTGTTGGGGCGCACAAAACTTGCTCCTCGACGCGCAAAAATTTGCTTGTGCTAGGAAAAATCGAATCTTAGGCAGAAACTTTGAGCTGGGCGCAAAGTTACTATTCACTACGCACCAGGGCACGCGACGTGTGTTTTGATGCCTTTTTCACCCATGTCGGCGCCTTGGCACACCATACCTCGTGCCTCGGCGCACGGTGTCCTGTCAATGCGTGCCGGGATGTGTTCTCGAGCCCATTTTGACCGCTTTGGTTCATTTCACTCCATTTCTTCTGTTTCTCGTCAATTTAACCCAAATTTCAAGACAAAAACAACAATGTATATATATATATATGGCATCTCCTAAATGCATCACCATGAAAACTATGTATGCCAGTACTATATATTCATTTTATAAATATTCTCAATCACAAAAGGTGATAAAGATACATATTCTATTATCTCGACATATTTAAGAAATACCTTGATTTATTTCACATTCTCTACTAATTTAAAGTTCGAAAAGTTTTTATTGGAATTCTCCACCAATTTTGACCTTGTCTTTGATTTTAAATCTAAACTCATTATTGTGAAACCTATTTTGACCAACCTAATGTGCGCCTTTGATTTATTAAGAACTATAATTAAGCTGGTTGATCAAAATCAAATTTATAGTCAAATGCATGCAATAAACTCTCTTTCTTTTTTCAATATTATTAGATTAAAAACATCAATTATTCAAAATTAATTCGGCAACCATCAACAATCAAAAATTAAAATAATTAATCAACTATGATGAAAATGGAGAACAATCTAACTAATAAAGTCGGGCATGTTGTTAGAGTGTTAAAGATTGCAGTCCTCGAGTTAAGACTTTCTAGATTACCATTATTGATAAATTAGTTCTCTCTCTCTCTTTTTTAATATTATTACATCAAAAAGATTTAATATTCAAAATTAATTAGCAACCCACGATCAACAATAATTGATAATTAAAATAATTAATCTACTATGATGAAAGTGGACAACAATCTAAGGTAAGCCGAACGTGCTATTAAAGTGCAAAAAGGTTACAGTCCTCAAGGTAAAACTTTTTTAATTATCATTCTAAGTCCCAATCCCGCTAGTCCCCAACTCTGTCAAGCCATCAAGATCAAACGAGGAAAAATAGGAAAAAGAAGTTAGAGATAGTAGATTATTGGGCAGAATGAATTTTTGGTTTGAATTCTCATTGCAACCTTGGATCGAGTTGTAGTACTAAGAGAATCTCCTGCTATTATCAAAACATTTGGGCTGTGATTGTTTATGGGATTTGACCTTTTTTCTTTTTGTCTGTGAAACATTGTTTAAGGTAGAGGCTTTGTTTGGTTGTGAGACCATTTAATATGTCTGTTAGGCCAATAACAGTATTGCTCTAGAAACTCAAAACCCAAACTCATAAAACAATCTCCATATTCGAACAAAATCTCTCAAACATATTTCAAAAATAATCTCACAACCATTCACAACCTCACATCATATCAACATGTTACATCGCTATAATTATTACACTTTATCGTATAACCAATCATAACCTTACCTCCCATTCGCATATCTCTCAAACACCAAAACATCCCTAAAATCTCTAAAACACTAAAATATGAGGTCAAGCCTTACGAGCAATCACAGCCTTACCTTTTTCATCGTCTACCCTTAGTTATTATAATACATTTTATGCACTTAACTTTTTAAGCTACTGATATTATATTTAAGTTCACATTGAATTGGAACAAAGATAATTGTGTTGGAATTTTATTCTAACATGTGAACTTATATTAATTAAATTTATTTTTAGTAAAATAAAAACTTACTAAATTAATACGGATAATCATGCATAATTCATAGGGCTAAATTATTTTGACCCAATATTACTGTTGAGACCCTTTTCTTAATAGACTTGATACAATAATTGGTGTAGGCCTAATTTTAAAAGTATGTAATGGGAGGACTTTCTAAAGTTTTAGTTTTATATACTATGAGTAGGTCCTTGCTCCACTCCACATTTTGATATTATTTATCCCATAAAGTTGTTAGTAGTTTATGCAAAAAAGAGATGAAGACTTAGTCACCAAATTGTGCAATTATAAGGATTATTGATTATCAATATGGCTTAGACAAGTATCACAAATAAATTAATTTTATGGTGTTTTGATTTCATGAGTATGTATATTTTAAATATTTTTAAAATCGGATCAAACAAAAAAATCGATGATGTTACTAGTTACTAGTTCAATCAATTCGACTTATTGAACTAGTGGTTCAACCGATGTGACGTCATATGACATCATAATTATATTTAATTTTATAAATAAATATATATATATATAATATTTTAATATTTATAAAAAATAAAAATTCAACAATATTGGAAAATATTATTTGAATTTTTTTTTATTCTTACTCACTTTTAAGTTGTTCTTTAAAAACAATACTATTTCACAATTAGTCAGCCACGAATGAATAATTTAATTAAAAGAATGTTTAATATTAATTCAAGTGATTGTCTGCTTCATGCTTCAAATCTAAGTAAAAATAAAAATTTTCACATTAAATATTCAACATAATTTAAGAGAGATTAAACAAAATAAAATAACAAATTAGACATAAGCATCCATATATAACTACTCCTTTTAGATTTATGTCTCAAAAAGCTACATGTCCAAAATTTTTAGTCATCATGTTCAACTTATAATCCCTCTTTTTATTTTTATATTTTTTATTTTTAAAAAAAATTAATTTCTAAATTTTCAAAAAAATAGAAAAATAAGTGAACCGGTGGCAAGCTGGTCGAACCACCACTGATTTTGGTGAATTTTGATCAGTTCAATAGGTCCTCAATTTTTAAACTTCAACCGAACCGGATTAGCCTCCAGTCACCAGTTCAATCGGTACGACCAACCGATGTGATCTGATTTTCAAAATGTTGTATATTTTGGATATATAGAATTTTAACTTGCAAATTGAATTACAAGGAGTTGGTCTAAGCTTTTCTTTCTTGCTTGCTTTCGTTCTTAGTAAAATTTGGATCCAAAAATCCTAAGGCTTTGTTCTTTTATGTTTTGCAGAAATATTTTTCAACTCTCAAAAATATTTCAAAATGAAGACACATTCTCCCAATCTTTTTTTTTTTAAAATACTCAAATTTTATTTCAAAAAACCCCTCCCAATTCACCAAAAAACCCTATACCCTAAAAACTACACTTACCTCCACATTTTCTCACTCTACCTTTCACATCACTCATTTATTTATCACTCTCTTAGTTCACTCTCATATATAAAAATATTAAAATCTTTACTAGTTAAAAAAAAATTAAATTTATGTTTATAAATTTAATTAAATTAATTGTTGAAAAAATAAATTTAATTTAATTAAATATTATTTATAGTATTACTAAATAATTTATTTATTGAATAATGTATTAAATTAATTAAATTTACTTATTAATTAAATAATATATTAATTATATTTAATATTTTTTGTATTAATTAAATATTATATTTATTCATTTAATAAATAAATTAAGATGTTTTAATTTGATATAATAAATAAATAATCTTCTTGAAAAAATAATCTTCATTAAATATTAATCTTCGCATTTATTTAAAATTATAATAAAAAATTTGATTATAGGGTGATATTTATTTAATAATTTATTAAGTTTAATAAATTAATATTGATATGCTTAAAGTAATTGTAGAGAAAATTAATTAAATTTAAGTAAAAATTATTTCATTATTACTAAGTAATTTATTTCCTAAATTATGTATGAGTTAAAGTAATTAAATAACTTATTAAATTAATGAATTTAATTTATTTAAATAAATTATTATTTATATATTAATTATGTTTCATATTTTACGTATAATTAAATATTATGTCTATTTGTTTAATAAATCATTTAAGAATTATTTTTTAATTAATAAGCAGTATTTAGTTTATAATTAATGTATACTAATTAAAAATTTTTAAGTCTATATTAACAATTATGATATAATTATGATATAAGCTGATCTTTTTATAATTAAAATAATTAGATTTCATAAATAATTAATATTTATTAATATATATTTTCTTCCAAATAATAATCATTTACTAATTTTAAATTTATAAAAATATAAATTTTAAAATAAATAATCAATTAAATTAATTGCACATCATTTTATTTCACTCATATTTCAATCATTACAAATATATATATATATAAACACACACATCATCCAACTATAAGTATACATACATTTAATACATAAAAAAAATAACTTTCACCCTACAAATCCAATAAAAAAAAATTGATTTGACATTTATAGTAAAATTTATCTCCCCCAAAATATAAAGAAGCAAATAATTTATTCTCAAATTATTTTCATATTTTTTAAAATAAAAAGAAACACTTGATATATTCTCCAAATTTTCTTTCAAATATCTATTTTTTAAACACTTTTTAAAAAAAAAAAAAAAGAAATAACCAAAACATAGGACAACAAGATCTAACAGTTCAAAGACGCCAACTTTGCCACTTAAACTGAACTTTATGGACAATAAACTGTTCGTGTTAAGTAGCCTAATTTGACTTGCTAATCTCGCTTAGGTCTCGCTTAATCCCTATTCCAGTCATAAATGCAATAGGACACGAATATTATAAAAATATTTTTTTTTTTATGATAATGAGTGAAATTTGAACAGAGATAAGCCTGACTAATTTTCACCAACCTGGTAAACTTCATTTGTCAGAAAAACAAAGAGAAATTACTTCGAATTTGGGGTAGGATTTTCTAACATGAAAGATGTACTTCATAATGAG
This sequence comes from Jacaranda mimosifolia, assembly GCA_018894105.1. Lineage (NCBI taxonomy): Eukaryota > Viridiplantae > Streptophyta > Magnoliopsida > Lamiales > Bignoniaceae > Jacaranda > Jacaranda mimosifolia. The sequence continues at coordinate 34,914,400 of CM032119.1, forward strand.
GTAGGTAAGGTTAGGTTGCAGGTTGTACTTGTACGTGTGGGTCAACTTTGTATACCTCTGCCGTCGAAGCAAAACAAACGAGAGTTGCGCCGCTGGCATCCATATCCACATCCAATTACCCATTATTTAGACAAAAGAAAGAGGAATTTTTTAGGCAAGAAAAACTTTGAATAGAAAATTTAAAAATTTCACACACACACACACACACACACACACACACACACACACACACACACACACACACATATATATATATATATAAATTTTGTGTGTGTGCGTGTGGGTGGGTGGGGTGGGGTGGGGTGGGGGCAGGGGTTTAGGTTACTAAATAAATTCAATTAAAATTAATTAAATTATTTTAGATATTATTGGATGTATAATTTAAATTATTAAAATTATATTGTCTAAGATGATAGATTTGGAGTTTTATATTTTATATTTTAATTAAATTCAATCAAATTTAATGAAATTAAATTAAATTTTAAAAAAATTTAAGGTAATAGATTTATATCAGATAATTTATTATAAATTTGGAGAATATTTGATATTTTAATTATAATGTGTTATTTTTAAATCATTTTAGCACTCAAGTTTCATTTAATTTCATGATTTGCACAAAAACAATAATGAGGAGTATATTTTTAATTAATTGTTTATTTATTTCTTAATTAAATTGAATTAAATTTAATGAAACTATTTTGAAATTTTTTCTACTTTAAAATTATTAAATATGCAACCCAAAATAATTAAGATAATATAGTTTAAAGTTATAAATTAAATTCTTAAAAAAATTTAGGTAATAAATATGTATTAAATCAATTTTTAAAAATAAATAAAATTTTAGAGGGGCGGGGGTTATAAATAGAAAATAGTTTTGTCCAAATTTTAACGAAAATTTGAGAGGACCAGAAATATTAAAAAAATTATGAATTTGGACTAAAAATATTCAATTCCATTAGTTTGGGACTAACAGTGTATACATAGTTAAATTATAGGGCTAAAAAGGCAATTTTCCCCACATTAACAAACTAAATTAAACAAAGATTACGATGAATCATACATAAGGGTTGTACAGGTAGCAGGTTTATGAAACCTAGTAATTGGTTATAATAAACAGACGGTATAGATTTGATGAAGCATATCACACAGATTAGATTTGTTATGATTAAGATTAGTCATCTACAATTCATAACTGATGCTAGATTTATCAATAAAACTTATGCATTTGTAAAAGAATTTTATATCTTTAGAGTAAGGTAGTTTTTAGTTGCCTTGGAAATGTTAAGACTAAAATGATAGAAATTAATTTAAGGGTGGCAAAAGAGTGGATTGGGTTGGATATGGTTTGACCTAAATTGAAAATTGGGTTAAATTTATATTACAAACAGTTTGATACAAATTTTGTAGCACCCTAGTCAGGGAAAGAAGACCTGGCCTAAGGTGCCAGTCGTTCAAATCCAATGGATAACACCAAAAGATAATGACTGAGATAAATCGAAATGACAAAACTTAGAGCACGCAGATAATTACATACAAGAAGATAACATCAAGCTTACATAACCATTTACACAACATGCCCAAAGGTTTAAGCAAAAGAGTCAGGTGCACCTAGTTAAGTCCATTAATACATACAAAAACACCTAGCTTATTACAAAACTATGTACACCAATCACTTGGGCAAGCCTCGAGCCCTCTATCCTCCATCAGATCATGTCTATGAAAGAAATAAGAAACAGCAGGAAGGTAAGTCCTAAGGATTTAGTGAGGGGATATTAGAGGGGGATAAAGGGAAGTAGATGACATAATTATAATAAAATCAATGCTCAATGGAGATGAGAAATGGAAATGATACAATTTGAAATCAATAAACCAAGTATTAATCGAACAGGGCCTCGAGCGAATAGGACACATAATAATAAAGAAGCAAAGTATTGAAACATGTCTTATCAAAAACTATTTTCAAACCATAATTGACTGTCGGCAAAATTCATCCTTATTGCTCCCAGAACAAAACATAACAAGCATAGCAGAAACCAAATACATCATGAAACCTTCCTTATATGTCCATTGCTCAAGCACTCAACTCGGCATGAAATAATTGACATGCGGCATGGCCGGTAGCATACTGGATCCCGCCACTCATAGATATTTACCTCCATCTACCTATGTGTTAAGATTGTGATTGGGTGGTAGTTGGGGGACCAGCCACTGACAGTTCATTCCGCCTGGTCATCTTTAAGGACCTAACCCTGGGCCCAACTTCCTGTGGCATCCCTACGAGTAACAAACTTCCCAAGGGCATCCCCAAAGGTAACATAATAGCCAACAATAAAGAAAATAAAGTTCAAAATAACTGATCGAAGATATGCTGCCAAACTAAACGAAACAGTGTAATCTATAGAACACATAGGCTGGCAAGGCCATAAGAATAACATGCAAAATGGTACAACTAGAAGTATGAGTCATAGTGGGTCAGCAAGATCGAACATTAGCACATACAGGGGCAACTAACAAGGTTATGGGATACAAGGGATAGGAGATTGATAACATAGAAAGGAAGTTCTGGACACCAAAACGATCATAAACAAACACAGACGAGCATATAAATAGGAAATTTTAACAGGCGAAGGTAACTCATTTCCCATACGAAACTTCACCTTATGTCCCAACATCAATGTGATAAATATCCTATTGTGCCTTGCCATGGAGAACTGGGATCCTCGTCGCCTATTTCAATGGAACGTATATAAATGTCAATAAGCTTACATAGTATTCTCTTAACAATAACTAAATTACTAGAGCCTTAATATCATGTATGTTCTTGATTACGAGGAGTAACGTATATTTAGTTTGCTAAATATGCTATAGCTAAAAAGTGTTATCAAAGGTATATCAGTTCCGAGTCACTAAATACTCTTTACATCAATATTCTTCAAATTAATAGTTCAAGTTCATAATTAATAATTTAGCCAAAATGCAAGAATTTGTCACATCTTCTATTAATAATTGATCCTTGCAACATTACACAAAATCAGGCCTATAATTACGCTGACTAATTTAATTAATGAAAATCTAATCTTAATTAACAACTCAGGCACACAAATCACTATACACAAAGTATTATACATCCGACATTTCAGCTCGCATCATAGTTTATGGTCCAAATCAGTTCACAGCATAAGGAAAATTCAGCTCAATACATAATCAAGTTTAGCTGGGAATCATTTTAATTGTTTAATCATCTTTTTACCGAAATTGAATAATTTTGAAGCCAAATCACAACATGGGACCATCACGCATGCGATCACGTCGGTGAGTTGAAGTTACTATTCCTAGATGCCCAGAGCCACCATTGCCGCCTGCTACCGTGGGAGTTGCGCACGGCCACCACCAATCAGTGCACCTCGACACGTACAACCAAACTCCTGAGTCAATTTTCAATTCCACCGCTGAATTGTCTCTCAATTTGCTGAAAAACAGAACTAGCTACCTCAATGCCGCCATGCACCACAACCCTGAATTCTCCTCCACCGGTCGTCGGTTCACAAAACTGAAGCCACCAACTTGTTCATGGAGCTAAACCCATTAAAACCCATCCATGGTCCGCCCCCAAAAGTCGCCAGAACCATCACGTCCACCGCCGCCGTCTACCATGGCAAGTTTTTCTTCTCAAATTCTAGCCATTTCGCCTGTTGTTTCCACTATTCTTAGTAACTTTGCTTTCCTTGAGTTGAGAGGAAGGTAATGGTAGGGATGATTGTAAGGTTTGTCGGTGCGGGGGTGAAATCGCTGAAGAGGGTAATGGGGGGTTGCATGAGAAAATTTGAGAGAATTGAGGGATGGTCTTGCAATTTATATAGGTAATTTTTAGAAATTTCAAAATGACCCCAGATTTTTATTTCAGCTTTCAATTTGGTCTTATATTTGCCAGTGCATTAAATTAACCCCTTTGACCCATTTTATTTATAGATTGGCTCTAAAAAATTTCAAATTTCTTTCAATTGGGTCCTTCTTAATAAAATTTTGAGTCCCCAATTCTTTTTATTACACAAAAACCCCCAATCTTTTCCAAAATGTCACATTTAGTCCTTTTACAGAACTTTTTCTATTTATAATTATATTTTATTTTTGTCAAATTTAAATTTTTATTTTAAATCATAACATTCATAATGGGGAAATTTTAGGGGTGTTACAAATTTATATTACAAACATTGTAATTAGGAAATGTAATCAGAGTATTGTTCTATCCAAATATTATATTACAAACATTGTAATCAAAGCATTATTCTATCAAAAAAGAACAGTAGTACAATTAGTAATATTAATTTAAAAGACAATAGTAATATTAACTTTAGAATTTATTTTCAATTAGTTGATGCAATATTTATTCTTATGAGCTTCATGTATTATTCATACACTAAAATTTATATTTTGAAAAAAATCCAAGACAATTAACCAAAGTACGAGATGATTATTTTATTTTAAAAATTATTAATAATTCAAAAATATGAGACTTTGACAAAAATGAAGAAGTAAAAATAATATGAATTTGCGATTATTAATTCAAAATTATTATTTTTAATTTGTTAAGTTTTTTAAATTGGATCTATTTTCAATCCACCTCAACCCACTTTGAACCCAAAATCAAATAAAACTCACTTCAAGCCAATCCATCTCAATCGCTTTTCAAAACTTTAAAACCCAACCCAGTCAAAGACCATATGGGCTTAGTAGGACCCATGATTTGTAGCACCGCTTTGAAGTGGATTTATCAAAATTCAGAATTCGACTTGCCAAAATTTTATAGACTCGGAACTTGTCCCGCATTGAATCTAATATCCAATGGGTTGGATCATTAAATTCATTTTATAATTTTTTAAAAATATCTAGAAAATACTTTTGAAAAATATATAATATTACTATAGCTTTGTTAACATAAGAAAATAATATTATGAATAAAAAATTAATTAATTATAAATTTATAAATGGATGTTTAATTTTTCAAAAATTAAAAATTTCAAACATATATATTATATTCATATATATTTGATACATAAACTTTCTATTAATGCAATATTATTAATTTAATTTATAAGAATATCGTATTTACATTTTATATGTGAATATATACATGATATACATATACATATACATATTGCATAAACACACATATAATAAAAGTATATATAATACTATAACACGTCGAGTTTGAGTTCACTTTGTGCCTCAGGCCGCTTATAATTTCAAAGTCAACTCTAAATACTACGATTTTAAAATCAACTCTAAGTACTACGATGTATAACAAATTTAAATTCTACCCAAACTCATTATCATGGTAGCATGTATGAGTAAAAATGACACCAGCCACATTGGGGGCTCATGAACATATGTTTGTACAACTAAGAACGCTTTCTTTAACTTCTAATATAGGTTTTATTGGAGATTTTCTTCAATGAAAAGACAGAATTGTACTATATAGTTTTGAAGCATGGAATTTGCATTTCTTAAGGGCCTATTTGGTTTTATTTCCACAACCCATTTTCAGCAATTCTACTGTTTAAAAACTAGAAACGGTTTGGAATAGCCCATTCTTAGGGGACAATATTCCAATTTTCATTTCTATTTGCACATTCCCAAGAAAATTACCCATTCCCAACCTACTTTACCTACTTGATTCAATTATTTGAGAAAGCTATACACCCATCAATCAAATACCCTCATATCAATCGGCCGTTGGATTTAAAATATATATATATATTTCTTGTGTTCTAATATTTTCCCCCAAATCAAACACACTCCCAACATTGATACACCCACAACTTTCCTTAGGCACAATGACAAAGAGAGATATTATTTCCTCATCCGGCAAGAATAGCCCAATAAGACGTCAACCTAAGTGCCGAAAGGTACCAATTTGCTTTCTCATGGTTAAACCTCCTTCTCCGGTGAGTTACTTCAGGTTTTGGGTGGAGGGGATGTAGAAAATAATTTTGCTATCCCCTCGGTCCCGATCTTTTGCCAAACAATAGCTTCCATTGTAGTAACATCTTTTATATTTTGTGTATGTATGTAGAAGATATGCCTGATTTTGGTGTTATCTGTATAGTGGAAAAGTAGGTTATATTATTTTTGTTACGTATAGGTTAGATTTGTTTAGGCATGATGTATCCTTCATACTTTATGACTTCTTGCATTTTCTTTTGTGCTTGATTCGAATAGTATGTGTGGAAGGTGCTGATTTGTGGGTAGTGTTTACTGTTTGCTAATAATGCATGCATTTAAGGGTATGTATTGGGTTTAGCTTGGCCACTTTGTAGTTTTCATCGTCTGTGAACCTTGTGTGAAGCACATATTGGACTCTGTTATGCTTGTGTGCACATAATAATGCTTACTACTCTATGAACTCCGTTAATCCTAATTTTAGATGTGGTTCTGATTGTGTTTTATGTGACTATAAAGTTCATCTGCTCCACATGATTATGAAAAGAGTGCAAGGTGATGAATATGAATGAAGTTACAAGTTACTTTAAAGTTTATGGTCTTATATGTGAAGTTTTGTTTGACTTTCATTAATTGGTATGAGGCAAGTGTGCAGTTTACTGTCTTACAACATACAACCATGGAAATTGAGTTTGTGTAAAGCTATCCTCTATGGAATCTGTGTTTGTAATATGTTGATCTGGTTGTGTTCTTGTACGTTAGGTGTTGTTAGGATGGAGTAAAAAAGATAGAGAGGTAGATAGTAGTGATGTATGGTTACCATACAAATATAGAAATACATGAATGGCCTATTCATTGCATATATATAATTATGCTTCTTCTTAAGATCAATTTTTTGTATTATGCAGCTACATGACCCTTCCTTTTACAACTTTGCATACTCTTCATGTGTCGGATAATATATAATATAAAATATAATAATTATTCCCATCTAACTTTGATTACCCATCTTATTAGATGACTCGTCATCAACAAAGATTTCGCAGTAGCGCAAATGATGCCAAGTGGGACTTGCCCACTTTGTCTGTCTCGATTACGCTGATGTATTATCAGTTCATCAAGGGACAATTAATTTCAACTACCTTCACTACCACAATTTAGCTAGAGATTCAAAGAGAGTTGCATGCACGTACTAGTCTTCACTATGAAGTCGAGCAACTAAAATCTAAATTATCTAGGGTGCGTCTTCTGTGGAGAAAATTTCATCATCTATTAACACATCACACTGGTTTTAGGTTGGATAGTAGCACAGGCACTATCACAGCCACAGAGGAGCAATGGGCAGAGTGGCTAATGGTAATTGATAAAGTTTTGCATATGCTCAATATGTACACTTGTTATATTCCATTAAATGCCCATTTTTAATGACACTAACTCATTATGTCATGTGCTCCTCTTGGTAGGAAAATTCGAAGAAGAGTTGTCTAAAGAAGCGGGGTCTTCCACACTATCACTTGTGCACAGAAATGTTCCTGAACACAATCGCTAGTGGGAGTGGTGAAAGGTCTTCTTCCCAAACACTGATTGAGAGTGAGGAGGATGCAGAACTCGATATGCTGAACCTAGACTATTCTGGCCCATCAATGTTTCCCAACCCACAATCCCAAGATGCAAAGATGCAAACCTAGAAGTCCCAATTAATCTATTCCAACCACCCATTCATCTTGTCGATCCGAGCAACAAATCCAATAAGTCTAAGAGTAATCATTCCTTAAGAATCGATGAAGTCACAGATGCGTGGACTTCTGTTAATAGTGCAAAGGCTAGGAAGATGGAGAAAAACTCCAATGCAAGTGTTGAAGCTTGCATGGCGTCGTGGAAGAATATGGAGGGCTTACCATGCCTTCTTTTCTTCAAAGCTCAAGACTCTCTCTTGAGCAAAACGCATCGTAGGATGTTCCTTCTAATGAGTGATGAGGAGAGGATGGAATGGATGGTGTTATTAGGAGATGCTTGATGGGGGCTGTTGAAAACTAATGTTAGGTTTTTCTTTGAAAGTGCAATGAATGTGACTATTGCACTGTTTAGATATTTTTCCACTTCTTATGTAACGGCTTTTACTTTGATTTAACTTATCTTGTGTCATGTTTTATGTCAGTTTTTGCAGTTCCTGTACTCTTATGTATGATCTGGAAAACCATGTAATAGACTTATGCAGTTGTTTATGATTGATTTATGTTTACTTGCAACCAATTTTCAATTTGTGAGGCTGCAATGTTTGCTAAAATTAGTGAGGCTTTGACTCATCCAGATGTCCTCTATTATTGCTTTGTTCTATAAGATAACATAGTATTATGGATACTTAAAATATAAGTAAAGGATACCATGTTCTCAACTTCCCTTGGCCCTCCACAGCTAAAAAATGTTGTCAACTCCATATTTAAGCTTCTACATTATAACATAAGCAATAGAAAATGTGTCAACCACAGATCTGACCATTCATAAATGTGTCAATTTGTCCAAGGAGTAGCAAATAATACCGCTAGTCATTCATTCCATAAGTAATCTACAAAATTGGACATGGTAACTACAATTAAATCATCAATCCTTTTTATTAATGCTACTAGAAAGTCTTTTCAAATTAATCCCTGATGAGTTACAATAACATAAATTAGATATAAGGTAGGTAACAATCATGAAACTTGGATTGTTGCTTCAATTCCCGTTATAAAAAATGCCCTATAATTATTTTAATAATTAAATACATAAACTAAACCTCGAACAAGTGAAGTTGAAATGCCCACAAAAGCAGCCTAACATTATGCTTTTCATTGCAGATCATCAACCAACACATGTCACATTCCCATGTATAGGTTTCTTCCTCATATAGTTAATACTTCAACCAAATTTATATCTATAGGTACACCCCAAATAGCAAGTAAAATGAATACATCTGAAGCTTCAAGACTCCCACCCTATGCACAACTTCCTTCCTCACATTATCATGCAATTAATAAGTTGTCTTATGGTGGCTTGCAAAATGCAAATGTAATCCATCCTAAAAGGAAAATATCATGTAATTAAGTTTCAGTACAACAATTCTATTTGTATGCATCTTATGTTCAATATATGTAATTGGTATACCCTCTAAACTCTTACAAGTATTAATCTGTCTTGTTCTTCTGTTATGCTTCCAAAAATAAAATTCATGATATGCATTATTTTCCTCATATCCAAACATAATAACTAGTTCAAACCGTGTGCAGAACTTATTTAATAGAGGGTGTTTCATCGTCAAACACATTCAACCTTCATGAACAATAGAATAAATTAATGAAGATGACTCCAGCAGTTCCCCCACCATAGAAACTTCTTCTGATCAATCCTCATCCAGTGACACTACCACAAATCATTTTAACAATTCCGACGACTCCGATGATGGGATAGCCTTTGTTTTTGTCTCACAGGTCCTACGCCCATCACACTTCCAGAATAAAGTTCTAATGTACACTTCTTGGCTTAAAGGGGCTGATTGGGTAGGAGAACTGGTAGATGGTCATCCCGAAAGGATTAGGAGGGCATTGCAAATGAGTAAGGAGAGTTTCAATGCTATATGTAACATGATTGAAAGTAGGGGTTTACTTAAGGCGGGTAGATCAACTAGAGTAAGATTGAAGGAGGCTGTAGCCATCTCCTTGCAAACGGCTGGACAAGGTCACTATCAACGTGATAATTGTGGGAGGTTTCAACATTCTCCTAAAAAAATTCATAGACATGTCCGCCGAGTTGCTAGAGCTCTTAACTATTTAGCTCCAAAAATAATCATCCCTCTGGACTTCAATAATGTGCACCCTCGAATATTATACAATCGCAAATTCTATCCCTACTTTAAGGTATTTGTCAAGATCCTTGCTTTCTATCTTGAATGTACAAATCCTTATCGTTAAGTCCTTTTCATTACGAATGTTCCATGTAGGACTGTGTCAATGCAGTCGATAGTACTTATGTGTTGGCCTCAGCACCATCATCACTCCAAAATGCATACCGATGTCGTAAATTGATAATCGCAAAAAAGGTGCTGGCTATATGTGACATGGATTTAATATTTAATTATGTCTATGTGGGTTGGGAAGGGAGCGCTAATGATTCATGTGTATTAGCCGATGCTCTTAGGACCAATCCTAACTTTCCTTGGCCACCTCAAAGTTGGTGTTATAATTTAAATAAATTATACCGTAAGATAAGTTTACATGAACAATATAATAGTGTAATAATATTCTATGTAGGTAAGTATGACGTTGTCGATTCTGGCTTCTACAACTTATCAGGTTTCCTAGCTCCCTATGGAATGCATCGATACCATATTAACTAATTTGGGGGTACGAGCTATCAACTGAGAGGCCTTACTGAGATTTTCAATGAAAGGCATGCCAAACTCCTCAATGTTGTAGAACGAGCGTTTGGTGTGCATAAGTATCGGTTTTCAATGTTGGCCGCACGGATGCCTCACTACAAGCTCCACCAACAAGTACAAATAGCCATTGCCTATTGTGTCATCCATAATTTCATAAGATTATTTTCATGATGACTCTTTCTTCTTAGAGGAACAAAATAAAAATAACAGTGCAAATGACAACTAACAGAATGACCATCACCTACCCTCGCAGAATGATATTGATTGGATGTTGGGGTTCCATCATAATCTAGCAAACATTATGTGGGCAAACCGTCGCAATGTGTAGCTTTTAATTAAACATGACTCTACCTTTTGTGGCTCCTTAATTATGTACTAGTAGGGGGATATGTGTAATGTTACTTATATCAGACACTTTGTGATGCATGTACTACTTAAAATGTTATAAAGTATATTCTTATTATCACTGTGGACAAGGTATTTGTCTTTATTTTTTTCTATGCAATTGGATAGCCCACTGTAATTATATGAATTATAATTTTGCTTTTGTTTTTTGCTATATACAAACACATAATGCATGGGTATCATTGCTTATCAGTGATATGCATATGTTAACCATACATTAATGGACCCATGTGGCTTATTAAACCTCCTTAATTTACCAGAATGACAAACCATGACACACCATTGTGCTCTTGTAGAGTTGGGCCAATGATCTGTCGAATGGCACGAACCGAAAGTAACTATAGGCGCTACTTCTACCGATACTCTTTGGGTTTGATCATTAGGGTGCGTTCATGTGGGTTTTAGGTTCAAGTGCCACTTGTGCAGCATATACTGATATGTTGCATGAGAGGACCGATTCCTTCCCCACACAACATCATTTGCACACAATATCCACACAGACCATGCAAATCCAAACTTAGTTAGGTTACTTTCTGAAGCATCAGCCACAATGGTAGAAGTATCAGTGCAGCAACCAACTCGAGCTACTGTTTTTTGCTGCTTGGGAATATGTTACCTCTTCATGTGCTTACTAATGATTGTGTTTGTTATTGTTTTGCTTAAACTTATCATGTATTGATGTGTAATGTAGAAGTAGGCAATGAATGTCAATTTAGGCACCTTTTGTTTGTCAAACACATGCTACTTATGCAGCCGTTGTAGTGTGTGTCTGGTGATGGTATCTAACCGTTCTGTTACAAAGAGGATAACTTTCAGCTTTTCATTTACTCTTTGCCCATTCTGTGTCCTATTTTGCTCTTTAAATTCATGCATATGTTGTCACATTGCTAACAATAATGTTTATTGGGGATATATCCCATAACTTTATTGAGTTTGTATTTAGGGTATACCCCAAAGTTACTCATGCTTAATTAATTTGCATACATAATCATGTCTGGTCTGTTAAAGCGCACCAGATCACAGTTTCATGAGATTGAACAATGGGGTGAAGAGGATGATGAAAATTTCCTTCATTACTTGCTTGAGGCACCCTCTATGTCACCCTTGACAGATGCTCGAATAGTCGAGTTTGTACTTGATGAAATTCATGCTCGTTTCAATCGCATATTCAGGTAAGACTACAAAATGGAGACATTGAGACATAGGTTTTGCCAACTCCGTCGTGATTATAAAATTTTCTCAAAGATCATCAACACACCTGGTGTAGAATGCTCGCTCCAACAATGCTCTGTCTTTGTTCCTCCACCTGTGCGGCACCAGCTTCGAAGGGTAAGCATATTTGTACTCTATTCCACAATGTTTATTTACCTTAATTCATGTTGACATGTATTCAGTTCAACTGACATATATATGTTTGGACAATATTTATTTATGTGCCTACTTCATTGTTGTTCTAGGCTGTTAACGATGTGGAGAACTTCTTCACGGAGTTCCTTCCACATTGGCCATCTACGAACACTATATTTTAGTTAGAGGATTTCCAAGTAGTGGTGCCATTGCATGTGGTGGAACCATCAAAGGATGAAATTGAAATAGGTGGACCATTTAATTCGATAATTGTTTCCGACAACTCTGATAGCGTACAAGCTCTCCCTCCTCCACCTCCCAGCATTGCCGCCCGCACTTTGTGGAAAAGGTGTTGCACCCACCTACCACAGCAACCCAAAATAATTTAGGCAGGCATACTCGAGTCGTCTTCACACTGCTGTCACCATCTCCTCCTCTTCTGGGTCTAATAATGCACATTTCGTTCAAGACTCAAGCTCTAGTTCATGGCGACGTCACTCCAGGAATTTGCCTATTGATTTACACAAACAATGAAGACGACGAAGACACAACCAGTATGCAATCTACTGCAACATCTGGTGGCAACTGGAGTGGGACCGGAGCTTTTGAATGGTAATGGTTCGCCCCGTTGGAAATAGTGTTTTGACTGCTGCTCTTTTGCTTGTGTCTGGCTTTATCATCCGTTGCCCGTATTTTGTAATATATGTTGTTAATCTTAATCCAAACCTCAAAATGGCTGCCCTCGTTGGGATTGTTAATATGACTTGTGCTATTAATGGAATTGGGGAATGGCATGTAGTTTTCAGCTCTTTTTCGATGCCATTCCTCTTGCAAGTAATCATTCACCACTTGTTTTCTTGTTGTTTGTTCTACTTACCATGTCTATGATATTTCTTGTTTCATAGCGACGTCTTTTGGAGATTAGGAAAATGAAGATAATGAAAATTAAACCAAACGGGTTTAACTATTTGATAATTAACACATCACACGAAGAAACAAAGTTCCTTATAACAAATTTTCTCTAAATGAAATTTAAAATAATATGCATTTTTTGCGCATTTAAAAATATCATGCACATTTCTACACAGCCCCAAAGTTATGTGATGCAATATTTTGCCTCAAAGGATTAACATAAAAAGTACAACATTTTGCCGTAATATATTAAATTATGAAAATTAAAAAATAAATTAATAATTACAATTATCCAAACATATCAAATCATACCATTTGAAAATGCACGTCTTTTTGACTCAACATTCATTTCATCTAAATACATTTTCATTTTCAAGCCTATAAAATTCAAATTTCCAGACAACTCATCCAAATACATTTTTCATTTCCACGTCACATCATATCACGTAACTACTTTTCACCATTTTGAAAATGATAGAAATGAAAATTTGAAATGAAAATAAAACCAAATGGGCCCTTAAATCCCAGTAATAGAATGACTGTATTCACTACTGAACAAGACATGTCATATAATTAATGAGGTTAAAGTGTTTTTAATCTTTTTTCTCATGAAACCTCAACAGTATCAATTGCACACATTTGTTCCAAAACAGAAGGACTAAGCGATTGAATCTCTAAAGCAGTTTACCACAATACATTTATATTTTGGGAAGAAGTCATATATTACTTCCTTATAAGGAGAACAACTGTATGTGCTGCTATAGACCTGTTCTCCCCAAGACTGTCTACCTTCTCATGAGTTTTTGCCTTTAGATTTACAATCGAAGGGTCGGCACCAAGTAGTTGGCATAAATTGGACCTGATAGCCTCCTTGTGAGGGCTCAACTTTGGTCTTTGGAGAATCAAAGTGGAATCCAAATTTCCAAGTTCATAGCCCGCCGCATGCATTAGCCGAACCTAAAGATGTACCACATTGGTAGAGTAAATTAGAACGCATGAAAACTGGTCCACTCGAAATCATAAAGTCTCTTTATATATAAACACCACCACATCTGAAAAGTTGTGATTTTTCAATCAAATATGTGGATATATATGCTCAGATATGATCTACTATAGTGAAAACAAACTGGATAGAAAACAAAGTCCTCCAACTAGCATGTGTTAAGTATATGACTAAAGTGGCATGGTGTTCACTTCTTATGCTCGGAAAACTATTGATATATACAAACTTCTCTTACTATTATTATATTATAATAATATATATGAAGTTCTTGTTAGTGAAAAAATTTTACCAATGAGAACAATAGACATCCCAAGGGAAAGAAACTTATACAGAAAAAATTAATCCTGTTACCATTGCACACTTGATTCATATGTATCCAATATAAATAAAAAAAGTACACTCGATGTGCGCACATACATGCATTACCTATAAAAAAATATTTATTAACAACAATAAAAGTAATAAAATAGTATGGATGGGAGAAATATGTCCGTAGCAAGTGGTTGAAAAGATGGAAAATGTTATAGAAAAATGAAAAAAATGGGTGAATTGCATTTTACCCCTCTATGTTAGTCATAAGTTGCAAAAATCCCCCCAGAGAAAAATAAATAGGCAGTGACCACCCCCTTATACTTTTAAAAAATAGGCATACCGCCCCCCTTTCGTGATTTGCTGCAATTTTGTCCTAATTTCATTATGTAAAGACTATACTTCCCCTAATGATTTCATATATTTTCAGTTTTATTTATTTATTCATTATAAATATATTTTTATACATAGTTTTTCTTCTCCTTTCTACCATTTTTTTATTTTTAAATTTAAAAACTATTTTTAATTTTTTTTATTTTCATCTTTCTAATTTATTTATATATAAATATAAAATATATAATAGAATAAACATAAATATATAAATATATTATAAATACATAAAAATATAAATATATAATATAATAAATACATAAATAAAAAATTTATTATATTATATTATCTTTTTTAATCCCCTCTATACCAATTTTTTTATTTTCATCTTTATAATTTATTCTTTTTTTATTTAAATATATATTATATAATAAATATAAATATATAATATGATAAACATAAATATATTTATGTATATATTTATAAATAAATATTTTATATTATATTTCCTACCCCACCCCACCTTACCCGCGAGCAGTGGCCATGGCCGCCGCTAGCAGGGGACTCGCGGCCATGGAAGCCACCTCTGCTAGTGGCGGCCATGGCCGCCGCTCGCAAAGGCCAAGCGCTCTGCCTCCACGAAGCGAGCCTCAGCGGCGCCCATGGCCACCGCTCACCATGGGGGCTCGCGCAGGGCAGCCTCCGTGAAGGCGGCCAAGCGGCTGCTCGCCATGGCTGCCTCCACGAGACGCACCTCCAGCAACGCCCATGGCTGCCGCTTGCCATGGAGGCTCACGCAGGGCAGCCTCCGTGCCGCTGGTCGGCCACTGTTCCCGGCGGCTGGTGGTGGGGGCAGAGGAGGGGGAAGGTTGGGTGGGTTGATAGGGGTGGGTGTGTATATAAGTATGTATATATACATATATTTAACTATATATATAAATACAGTTAACTATATATTTATGTATTTATATAAATAATTATATAAATAAATATATTTTATATTTTATAATTTTTTATAATTAGAAATAATCTAAACCGTCAATTTTTTCTAATAGAGCTAACGGTTGATATTTAGGGGTAAATTTGACATTTCAACAGCAAAAATCCAAAACCAAATGCACTTACCAGCGCGTGATTTGCACCGCACGGTGGAGGGGGGCCATTTGCTATTTTTTTAAAAGTATAAGAGGGGTCACTGCCTATTTATTTTTCTCGAGAGAGATTTTTGCAACTTATGACTAATATAGGGGGGCAAAATGCAATTCACCCAAAAAAAATTGTATAACCTATAAAGTAGTAAAAATGGACCAGTAGTAGGACTATAAATGATAGTTACTCTATATATGTAGTTATGAAGGTTAAAATATATATAAGAACGGCGGTGTTGTTAAGTATATATATCATTCGAGAATACATTAAAAAGAGTTGATACTTTATGAATAGTATAAATTAGAACCGCATGTTCACGATTGCAAAATATGGCTAATTCTTTAATCAAATACTCTAACAATCCTTTAAAAAGAAATATAAAAGTGAGTTTTCAGAGTTATATATACAGAAATAGATCTCAGCCTACAACCTACACAGTAATATACCGGCACCATCATGAATAACATACCAAAAACAAAATAAGAATTTGAAGGTAAAATCGACTAACATCATTCCAATTATGATATATAACGTAAAAGAAACGAGAGGAACACTTACCGCCTCCTTCACAAAAACAGAAGAAGCTGCACCTTTCCATTTAGGATCTGTGTCTGGAAAAATCTGCCCAATATCCGGAAGCCCCAGTGCCCCCAATATTGCATCAACCACACAATGTAGCAATACATCACCTACAATAAGAGAACCATATCTTCCTCAATGACATAACTTTAGCCAGCTACGAGTACATGTGTGTGTTCAAGAATATGGAATTATGGTTTAATTTTTGACATGCATACCGCAAATTAAATGTCCTTTTCTTTTAAAGTTCAGCATAATCTCCCCTCTAAGTAATCAAGAACCAAATGAACTCTGAGATTTAGTCAAAAATGAAATAAATTTGGCATCAAACCTATATCAATTGAACACATTAAATTGGCATGGAGTCCTAATATAAAATCTATTTTTGTTCCATTTTTTCATCAAATTATCATAAGTGAAGGCAACTATACGTGTAATCAATTGGTCTGGTGTCATTGCCTTCACTTTTGTATGTTTAAGGTTCAAAATTCGAATCATGAATTTTTGGTTTTCGTGCATGTGTAGAAAAAAAAAAAATATATATATATATATAAGTATAATAAATATTAGTTGATACACACACACACCACATCAAATACCGATCTTTCAAGAGGAAAGTTAACTAATCTTGTATTTGCCAAAATTCTAGCTAGTAAAGCTATGATTAGTCTTTCCACAGTTTAAATTACAGTTTCTCGTACTTTATTTATTTTTATTACTTTTTTTTCCTCACCAAAATTAAAGTACAAAGAAAATACAGGAAACGAAAACAAAAATATAAGAAATTAAAGACTAATATAGTAAATCAATTTCACCTTCGGACAAAGAGAAAAAACATCTGTCAACTAATCAACACCCAAAATACCGAGCTTCAACTTTTAACAATTTAAAGCAACATGTGATTATTTATATGTCAGAAATGGTGATAAAATTACTGTAATAAATAACCATAATTTGACTATGTATGGTAAACTAAATAACTATACTATAGTTAATTACCATCGGAGTGAGCTTCGCATCCTCGATCGTGAGGAATATTAATACCGCCGATGATGAGAGGGTACCCCGGCTCGAGCCGGTGAAGATCGAAGCCGTGGCCGACGCGAAACGGCAGCACCTTAGCGGGAGCCGCAGGGCTCGTCTGTGGCTCAGCTTCGACAGTGCTGGCGGCAGCAGCCACCACAATCGGCGCCGACGAGGAAGAGGGCCTCGCCGTGAATTTCAAAGAGGGAAGCGAGTGTCGCGTGACGCACGCTCCGGGAAATTGTACGGGGGGTTGTTTTGAGGGGGTTTTAATGGGAATGGGGATGGTGATGCAGAGTGAATTAGCCATAGCCATGCTGATGAATTCTTCGTGGGTCTGCGAGCGAGTGCGGAGGCGCGTGTAGTTCCTGTCCCGGTGGTTTATAAGTAAACCGTTAATTCTTAAATGAGAAACTTGAGAAGCTCGTGGAGCACGGGGTTCGGTATTTTGATTTGTGTTTGGGAAGTTCTTGGAGCACGTCGGGGTATTACATTATTATTTCGTTGACAAATGACAATTGGGTCATAGTACATTAGTACTGCTGTGCGCTGTCTTAGAAATATTAAAAATATATTTCCGTTTACAAATACTAAAAATATTAATAATTGAACATTGTTAATTCTCAAATACTATCTTCGTGGACATTATCATGGGCGTGGACAAGTTCGTGCCTCTAACTATTTTTTCTTTTTTCTTTTTTCTTTTTATAATTTTTCAGATGTGTGTATCTAATTTTATTTATTTTTCAAAACTTTCAGTTTTATAATAATGTTTAGTTTGCTATGATCCGCGTCTCTTCTTTAACTTCTCACTATATTGAAGATGTGCAAAATTGATTTTAAAACCTCAAACTACATTTTTTTTTTTTTTTTAATTTTAGTAAACATGGATCAAGTTCTCTAATTTCTTTTTCTTGTTTGGGAAGCCTGTATTTAACCTCTCTTTTTTTTTTTTACAATAATTTTATAAATTTTTAATGTTTTCTTATTGTCTTGATATTATTAAAAATTTATTTGAGTAAACTCATACTTTAAAATGAGAAATAAAGAAACGAAAAGTCAATATGTGATGCTTATAAATTTTTTATTATTGAAAGAAATATAAATTTGGTCCATAGTTTTATTTTTCTTTTTTCTTTTTTAATTTTGATGAGAAAACATTGAATATGTCCCCTATTCTTTAATACGGAGTAAGGAAAAACACAGCTATTCTTTTTCTCTTTTATAAACAATATGCGTGTCACTTTTTTGCCAAAATAATAAACACTAATTTTCAAGATAGCCCTTCTAATCAATTGGTTTATTAGCAAAAATCCCATATATATATATATATATATATTAGGGATGAGAATAGATCAGGCTACTCGTCAGGGCCTATGGCCTAGCCATTTTGGACCTAGTTTGGCCTAGCCTATTTAATAAAAAAGCTTGATTAAGGTTTAAAAAGAAGCTTTTTTAATTAAATAGGCTAAACTTAGACTTTTCTAAAAGCTTGCAAAGCATATCAGGTCGGCCCGTTTATCATTCTTCACATGAAAAGTACAATAATAGTGATATAATATTAAATAGCTAATTGTATTTAATTTCTTTAATTAGTCCTTTATGGAATCCATTATGTTGTTTAGTATTGCTTTTTGTTGAAATAATACCATTGTTATACTTAAATTTGAACTTTTATAATTATGCATTTGTTATTTATCATTTTGATTATTGCTTATTAAAGTATATTACAAGTTTAAGTATATTAAAAATTTATATTTATGTGATATTTAGATTTAATGGAAACTTTCGTAAAAAATAGGCTTTTGGGTAGGCTTTCAGCCAGGCTAAGGCTTTAAAATTTATTAAATAGGCTAGGTCTAACCTTAAAAAAAACAAAAAAAAACCTATTATAGATAATAGGGTAGGCTCAGGTTTGTCATTTGCATAATATGTCTGGCCTATTTAAGTCAAAGCCTAACCTAACCTAGTCTATTTCCATGCCTAACATACATATACATATCATAATATTTTATCATTATTTTTACAATTAAAAAAATCATATCCAATCATCACTTAGGGCATATTATATATTTTATATTATTTTTACAATAAAAAATATTAGTCAATTCAACTTTCACCTCAAAAACCCAACAAAAAAGCATTCATTTGACTGCTACAATAAAAATTGTCTCCACCCAAAACATAAACAAACATACCAAAACTCTTCAAAATAATTTTCTAACTATTCTCAAAATACAAACAAACACACATTTTACATTCCCCAACCCAACTCCCAAAACATATAATCCAAACCACGCAAGTCGTATCCAAACATTACCTTTAAATTTTATGTTATTTATTTGCTACATGTTATGTTTTTAAAAATATATGAAAAAAGCACTCCATCTGTGCAAAATGTATACGACAAGTTATTGAATGCATCAAAGATTTTTTTATTTTTATTTAATTTATAAACACATTAAATGACATGTTAAAAATATGTTCAAATACATATTCGATACAGCACAGCTCTGCAGTGCATTGTATATGAACCCTCAAACTCCTCCATTCCTTCATTCATTTTACATTGATGTAAAGGCAGTTGCAGAATGAAGATGGAACATATTGGCTCCAAAATTATGTTGATAAACCGTGAGGCTGTACATGACTAGTTGCTAATTGCAATTATGAACACAAACTCACTATCCAACTTATTCTCACTCTTTCAGTGGTTTCTTCTGACAAAACCAAACTTCACAGTTTCTACACTTCACCAATTGTATTTGTAAATCAACAGTTTTCAAAGCACAAGTTTTGCCAAAGAAGCTCTATTTCAACGCTATCATCTTTAAATTTTGTTTAGTGTTACACGAGGACTTCTCTTTGAATCAGCCATTGCTCTCTCTGTGTTAGTTTATGGATGCTACTATGTTTCAAGTTCGAAAGTTCACACACACACACACACATATAAATACACACTTCAAAATTTTATTATGTCAAATTTTCAACATCACACTTTATGTGTGAGACTGATGTCATTGGGTAATATGACCACTTTGCAATTATAAAATTATAATAATCGAGTTCATGAAAAGATCAACAATTTGATCATCCATGTGGGAGTATCTTATGCTAAAATTATGCTAATCAAATTCATGAAATTATTAAAAAGGTCCGTATAAAGAGAACAAAAAAACAGGCCAGAGTGGGGTGGGGGGGGGGGGGGGAAGAGAACTGGCTCTTGTGAGTCCAAATCCATAGTTTCTATAGCCTCTTTTAAACCAAGGAATATCTTTTGATACGTCTAAAAAATATTCATAAAAAATGGAGGAAAAATACTTAATTTAAATAAATTTCTTAGTAGAAGAAGCCCCATAAAGACTTCATAAGTACATGCTTAGTATTGATATCAATGCATATAAACAAAACAATTTTCATTACCTACACCAAAATTGGCAGGTGACGGAGAGCTCAATTGAGGCATCCACCCTTCAGAGCTCAACGGTCGACCTGGTTCAACTTTGGACTTCTAATAAGATCCGGTGCATTAGAAACTGAAATGACCATACACAATCTACAAGCAAAAAGAACAACCACACAATACCGGTAACAAGTTACCGGATTCAAAAATTATATTCAAATCCTGCAGAGACAAGAACCTAGAGGGGCATACAAGGATAATAAAGATTAATAGCCAAATTAGGGATTAATGGCATTCATCACAGATGTAGATGCTAATAGGGCAATTCCAATTGTAACATGTATATGTGCTCAAAATATACACCCCATAAAGCTTACATAAGCATACAAATAAGCCTGGTCATGCCATGAGTTTTCAGTAGACATACCCTACACTAGCATCTACAATGAGATAAGTATTCACAAATTTTATAAACCTCAGAAGGAATTATCAGGAGCAGAAGCCCTGGGAAGCTTGGATGCACGCTCTGGTGTTGGATTATCACAAGAAGCTCTCTTGGTTCTCATCTGTAAGCAGTAGAAATTAAAACGATAAATGCATGAGAAAGAAACGTCTTCAGTAGATGCAGGAGAGAATAATGATCAATGCTAACCTTCTCTTCAGCATGCTGATAAAAGTGCCTCAAAAGAATGTTTTTGGCTTCAGGAGCTATAACTGAGAAAGTGAGAAATGAGATAAAGAAAAGGGAAGTCAATAATGCTAGATTTATGAACTATATTGTTTCCTCCTGAATATATTTTCTAAATGCTATTAGTCACAATAAAGATATCTATGCTAAAGAAGATATTTCCAATTGAGGAAAGATCACCAACATCAATAATTGCTAGCAGAAGGAAAAAAAGAAAAGCATAACAAAGATGTTATATACATAGATGAAATGAAGAAACAGCAGTTGTTTATGTTACCCTGATCAGGTGGTGGGAGGGTGCGGTCATGAGTAGGATGATAAGTTACAGGTGTCATTTTCTGGAGACAACAAGCAATATAGTTTCAGAATATGAGATAGTAAATATTAAGTTTGTAATCAAGATCATAAGACAAACAGATGATATGAACAATTTAGCACTTGAAATAAGCAAGCAACTGAACAGATTGCAACAAAGAGAACTTGATATAAATAAGTGAAAGAATTGATATAACAACAGATCTTTCTGAAATTGAACGAAATGGTTAGAATCGAATTTAAGATTAGTTGGAACTTCAATGAGAATAGACTCATAATAAAAAGGTTTTAAATAGAACATGAATACCCCAGCAGTATCCAAACAAGGAGTTCTACTCGAGAACAAAGGTAGGTTAAACTGCATTCTTACGAGAGATGAAGACAATCAAAGATTTATCGATAGTCTTCATAGTCAAATATAATTATTTCATAAGCAATCTTTTCTCACTCTATAGATTCATTTGGTTCTTCTGAAGCTAGTTAAATGAAATCCCCTTCCTTTAACCCTAATACTTCCACTTTATCTAGAACAGCTAAAGAAGTGGGCAGGCATAACCCACTAGAAGGCCACCGCAATGTTTGCTCTCTGATCACAGGTATGACTCCACCTATTAAAGTTAAGACTCACACTGCATCTCAGAATTGTGCATCATTAAGAGAAATGCATGAATTTTAGCTACAATAGATTGGATTTAAAACAATAAAGAAAACTCATTTCAGTAAATTAACATTTCCAACTAACCAAAGCTAGGGGAATACAAGGCCTTCCTTTGTTAGACAAACATCGCCCCATAATTTCCTGGTCTTTCCTTGAACTCTCAAATGCTTCAGTTGAATCTTTGAAGCATCTTGACCAGTGTGTAGTAGTGATTTAGGTAATTCTTTCAGTTTCTAGAGCAGTTAACTCAGAAAATGCTAGAATAGGTTCAACCCCTTAATGTATGAGGGTGATAAGGCATGAATTATTCAAATACATTCTTCATTCTTCCAATCCTGGCCCAATAGGAATGCTATTACTCAAAAAAACACAAGAAAGCCAGAAAGGTGGCAATGCATTAACAATGTATGGCAAGGGATAAGGCACCATGTCTTCAGCATTTACGCCCTAAAGAAAAGACAAAGAAATCACTCCTATATCATAAAAACGACAAAAACAGCACTGGTACGGCTTACAAACCGACAAGTTCTTTTGCCGTGAAAGCCAACCAGAAATATACAGTCACTAACTTCATTAATTACAAAAGATCAAATTGAATAGAAATAGGCCTGACTTTCAACTTCCCTAAAATGTAAAAGGCTTTAGATTAATTAGAACAAAGATTCTCAATATATCAAACAAGTGTGCCGCGTCGATTTGTGAGCAAATGAAGTTTGATTCAACAACCAATAATAAACGCTCCAAAAGTACTATCAACTATTTTACACTTCTCAAACTTGATACAGCGGATGATAATTGCACTACTCGCCACACGACAAAATGTCTTGTTATCTATTCCAGATGGAACTTCTGACACGTGGAGTTCATACTTCCCCAAAATATGATAGGATTTACATAAATTAGTTCCAAAATTCTCATCATATCAACCCGTGTATAGCATCTCTCTGCGAGCAAATGCAGTTTGATTCAACAACCAACAATCCGTAAAATCCATTACACCCAATACTAGCTCTGATCTATTTTACACTTGTCAACACTTAAACAGCAGATGACGCTTCCGCTACTTGTGCACAATCGAAAGTCCCGTTGTCTACTCCAGATGGAACGTCCGCCACATGGAATTCATAACACAACTCGCACAATATAATCGACTACTTCAAACTAGACAGCACAAAGTGCAGAGCTGAGTTTCCCACTATCCATGATTTTGGTTCAAATAATAAACAGCCAAAGCGATAAATAAGAAAAAGGTTGAGATCAACCTTAGTGGAATACTATTAACTCATAATGAGCTACACCAAATCCAAAACTTTGAGCAGCTTTAGCATGGTTATCCTAAAAAAACAAGCCCATTTCTAGAAAGCACAACTTCATGCCACTGTATTCCTCAAATTTCACCAGAACTCATGCAATTTCTATTATAATCACATCAACGAACCATATGCCCTAATACCAAAATGGAACCAAAATCCATAATCCACAAGTCACAAACCTCCTACTTTTATTCCAAGTGTACATCTCTTAAAAAATGAACGGCAACAGCAAAATCAAAACTTATGCCAGAACAGCATAATCTGGAAGAATTCGTCTAAAAATGCAAATGGGTACATAAAAAACTTATAAAAACATAAATCTTGATTGAAAAAACAAAGTGCATACCGAAGGATTGGAAGGATCATTGGGTTTGAGCTGGCTGAAGTTGTGAGGGTCGAAAGAAGGCCAACTCCCAAGCATTGAATCATTAGAGAACTTAACAATGCAAATTAAAAAGATTTCAGAGAGCAATACAAATATTTGAAGAAATATACAGTGCCCACGAATATATATACAAGGGGTTGCGGTGGTGCAACGACAGATAGGTGGCGATTGGCCTTGTGGGCAGGTGTTATGGGCAAAAGCGTACCAATTTATGAAGGAAGGTAGAAGTTTTTACTGCAGGATAATATTGGCAAATGGTAATTAATTGTTGTGGCCAACTTTTGCCATGTATTTTCAAGGGGTTTGTGTCTTTGTGATGGTGCCTCTGCACACTGGCCTGCACGAGTCTCCCTTGATTTACTTTTGCCAAGATTCCTTATTTTATTTTATTTTAATAGAACAATCATGATTATATCAAATATATACACGTCCACCATTTATAAATAAAAAAAAATTATTTATGCTATCTATCTATCTATATATTCTATTCTATTATACAAAAGAGAGGCCTTCCAAAAACAAATTATACATAAGAGAGGGTATTTGACTAAAATTCATGTAGGCCCGTTTGAATATGCTTTCATTTTCATTTTCTGTTTTTAATATTTTCAAAAATTGTAAAATTAATTATAATTTTGAAAATAAAATAAGATCATATTTAGATGTTTTATCAAATAATATTTTGGGTAGGTACATCGTTGGAAATTTAAGTGATTTTTTTATGTATAAAAATATTTTTTTAAATATATATTTAATTAATTGTAAAATAATTGTAAGTACTTTATGTCAAATTGAAATTGTATTTGATTGATTTGATAATAAAATAACATAATAAATTTAGGAGAAATTAAAATTTTAAAAAAATCTGTGTGAAAATGAGTATAAGGAAGAGTGCCGAAAATGAAAAGGCCCCTGGAAATGTAAACAAATAACCTTTAATCTAAATTCAATTCTAAAATTTTAAGTTTCAAAGATTCTGATTATTTATTTATTTATTTGATTGTTTATTTTATTTTAATGTGACCATCTTATCTATTATAACTAAATCTTCTATGTCATTTATTCAAAGAATTACATTTTTAATTCATTGCATAAGCTCAAAGTATCTACACTCGTATATACTTTTATCTCATTAAATAAGTTTAAAATATCCAAAATAAAAAATTTATATCTCATCAAATAAATTTCAAAAGTGTTTTATAAGGGCTAAATTAGGTATTAATTACAAAATTTTATTAAATTTACCTCATTTCAGCATTAAAAGATTAATCTTGCAATTTTTTCATATATGACTATTATTATTTTCCAATTATTTACTCCTATATCCTTAGCTATCATTGTTCTATACTTTTCTAATATTTGCTTGGCACAATGCACTAAAATAGTATTAATATTGAAATATTCTTTTACAATTATATTTATCTCATATGTTTAAATAACAAACAATACCTTTTTAATATTTTGACAAAGAAATTATTATTAAATAATATAAAATATGAATATTTCATTTTAAAATGTTAAATCTGGAAATAATTTGTACTTGAATAAGTTGTAGATATCAAAAGTTGCTAACTTGATCTAAATTAATAAATGGTACATATTATTTCAAAAGGTAAATAAGAAAAAATAAATAAATAATATAGTAGAATATTTTACCAAATATATGTTTTGAATTTAGATGTGTGTGTGTGTGTGTGTGTGTCTATATATATATATTTATTTATACACATTTTGATACGATAAATAGCCAAATCAATTTTCTGAAATATAAAATCTTTTATTATGATAGATCTCTTAATATTGTGGAAGTCATAGCTACAATAGTTATGATACTTGAGGTTTTGAAAAGGTTAATTATTTTTCAACAAGTAAAAATATAATATTTTATATTTTATTTATAAAAATAACTTATATTGAGTTATTATTTAATCACCAATTTAGCATGTGCTTTCTAATATTCAATAGAAAAGATAAATTAAAATATTTCTTAATATTTAATATAACTGTTATAAGTAAAAAAAAAAATTCTTATGGAGTTGTTTTATCAATCTCAAAATTAATATCCAATAATAGATACTATGTAAATATAAAACAACAAATATATTTTTTAACATAATATCTAACTATTACAAAAAGAAAGTCTCTTTTGTAAATAAAATGAATGTTATTTTATGTATTTTTAAGAATTTTACCCTTTATTTGTGTGTACAATTAAAAGACAAAATATAGAACTAAGGATGAAATTAAAAATTTCCATGCCTAATATATTGTTATGAAACCTGTTAAGTCCATATTAGTATTAATTTTAATATCATGTTTAGAACTTAACAAATAATTTTCTTGTTTAAAAAATTATAATTCCCTTGCTAATTGGTGAAATTTTGGAATTACAAGAATATAAGTGGAGAAGCTACAAAAGGGGACAAATTGACAAAAGTTGATGGGAATGCTGACAGGATGACACCTCATGATCTAATCAAGGACAGGCAGAAAAGTCTTTTTATTTATTCGAGTCCTATTCTAATTAGAAGACTCTTTTAATCAGTTATAAATAGGCATTTTAAACACTTAATGGATGATGGGGGATTTTCTATTTTGGAGATTAGAAGTATCGCGAGAATTCGGGATTCAAATAAGGACAAAGTGGATATCATATTCATTTAGGAATAGAGTTTCTTCTTCTTCCTTTGGTTTTGTTTTTAATTCTGGATTTGAAACGATGTTTCATTTTATTCATGTTTTGTTGGACAATTTAATCATGAACTAATTCGTTACTCTAGGATCATGATGGATTCTTTTGAATAAATTGATGAATGATTTTCTTCTATGAAATTAATAGCGCTTAAGGTTATTTCTTCTATTATGTGCTTTTTTTATTTGATTGCCTGGCCAACAGTCAAGTGTATCTTTAAACCCTAGAGGAGTCTTGAAAAAGAAAATCTAGGGATTGATTGATAATAGAAGACCTTAGGATTAATTGTTCAAATTGATGAACTAATTAATTTGTGAGTAGGATAGGAATATACTTGCTTCCCTTGGGAGTTAGTTGAGTGGTACAACCTTATTTATAATTTAGTTAATTCACATAGGAATATAGTGAATTGAATAAATTAGGGATTTGATTGCGGTTAATTCGGAACAACCTCGTAATTGCATAAGACTCAAAACTAATAATCTGTTATTAATTTCATAGGGAGAAAATTATGTAATCAACTTGTTCGATTGATGAAATCATAATTCTAGGCTTCTATATCCTAATAGAAATCTTAATCAGTACCGTTTTTCTTATTTTCATTAGTTTAGTTTTAATTCTTATTTAATTGATTTTGTTTGAATAAAACAAGTGTGTGGTCAATTAATAATTAGTAGTGAATAATCTAGTTACTCGTGGGATCGACACTCTTTTCATCATTTTATTACTTGTTGTGACACGTGCACTTGCATATTTGTTTACATTATTTATTTTGCACAACACAACCAACAAGTTTTTGGCGCCGTTGTCGGGGAACTAAAATTATTTTGTTTCTGCTAATATTAATTTTAATCACCAAGTTTTAGTTCAAATTTCTTTTTACTTATTTATTTATTTATTTATTTATTTTTATCTAATTTTTTATTTTTATTTTATTTTATTTATTTGTTTATTGTTTTTAGCAAACAAGGATACTGCAGAAATGACAGAGGAGGATGGATATTTGGGGGAGTATGTTATCCCACAAATTCAGGGATTTCAGACAAAAATCGCTAGACTATCTGTTCAGGCTAATAATTTTGAAATCAAGCCCGCTATAATTCAGATGATACAGAGTTCAGTCCAGTTTAGGGGGGTCTCTAACAGAAGATCTGAATGCTCATCTAGCTAATTTTTTGGAGATTTGTGATACCTTCAAATATAATGGAGTTTCTAATGATGCAATCCGATTGAGGCTATTTCCATTTTCACTAAAGGACAAAGCAAAGAGTTGGCTATCATCTTTGCCATCAAGAACCATTGCCACTTGGGAGGATTTAGCCAAGAGATTCTTGGCTAAGTTTTTCCCACCATCACGAATAGTCAAGTTGAGCAATGAAATTACATCATTTGTCCAATTTGATCATGAAACATTTTATGAGGCATGGGAAAGATATAAGGAGATGCTCGGAAAATGCCCTCATCATGGATTGAAAAAGTGGCTTCAAGTGCAAACATTCTACAATGGATTGACCGCACAGACAAGAGGAATAGTTGATGCTGCTGCAGGAGGTACACTTATGAGAAAAAAGATTGGGGAAATATTTAAGTTATTTGAAGAGATGGCAGCAAATAGTTATCAGTGGTCAACTGATAGGTTGACTTAACCAAAGAAAACTGCAGGAATCTATGAGATAAATGCTACTACATCTTTGACTGCACAATTAGAAGCTTTAACAAAGAAGATGGACACACTTGCAAGTATCATGATCCATCCAATGCAGCAAAAGAGCCAATTTATTACTGGCGAAATTTGTGGTGATGCACATTTGAGTGATCAGTGTCAGCATACTTTGGAATTAGTGCAGTTTGTTGGGAACTTCAACAGGAATCAAAGTAATCCATACTCAAATACTTATAATCCTAGATGGAGACAACACCTCAATTTTTCTTGGAGTAATAATCAAGGACAAACTTCAGCACCTAAACCTCCACCACCAGGCTTCCAGCAACAAATAAATCCACCAACTCAAGAAAAGAAGCCATCATTAGAGGAGATATTTATGCAGTTCATGTCAAAAGCTGAAGCAGCAATTCAGAGTCAATCAGCTTCAATTAGAACATTAGAAACGCAAATGGGCCAGCTAGCCATTGCATTGATTATGAGATAGCAAGGAACTTTGCCAAGTGATACTGAGATAAATCCTAAACGAGAAGGCAAGGAACATTGCAATGCTGTTTTTTTGAGAAATGGCAGAGAATTGCAAGAATTTCATAAGGTTCCTCCATCTTCAGAGGAATTGGAAGAAGAATCACCAGTTGAGAAGGGAAAGGATGAGAAGCAGAAAATTGAAGAAGTTGATCCTATCAGACCACCTCCACCCTTTCCTTAAAGGCTTAAGAAGCAAAAGTTAGACAAGCAATTTCAACAATTTTTAGAGATTTTCAAGAAACTCCACATAAATATTCCATTTGATGAAGCCTTAGAACAAATGCCTAGTTATGTAAAATTCATGAAAACGATTTTATCTAAGAAAAGGTGTTTGAGTGAATTTGAAACAGTGGCTCTCACAGAGGAATGCAGTGCAATCATCCAAAAGAAGTTACCCCAAAAGCTTAAGGATCCTGGGAGTTTCACCATACCATGCAAAATTGGTACTAAAATTTCTGGACGAGCACTTTGTGATGTGGGAGCAAGCATAAATTTAATGCCACATTCCATCTACCAATGACTTGGATTAGGAGAGATCAAGCCAACTAGTGTAACCTTACAACTTGCGGATGGAACATTCAAGTATCCTAAGGGAATAATTGAAGATGTATTGGTGAAAGTTGATAAATTTATTTTTCCTGCAGATTTTATTGTGTTAGACATGGAAGAGGATACTGAAGTTCCAATCATCCTTGGGAGATCATTCTTGGCCACAAGTAGGACTATCATAGATGTGCAAAAAGGTGAGCTAACCATGAGAGTCCAAGATGAAAAGGTAACTTTTAATGTGTTTAAAGCATTTGATTTTCCTAAGGACATTGACAAGTGTTTTGCAGTTAGTGTAGTAAATAAAAAAGCCAAGTCACATAAAGGAGAGACTGAATATAGGAGTGATCGCAAAATTTTGAAAGACCTATTAGAGCCAGGTGAACATGTACTATTCTACGGCTCCCGTTTTAAGTGGTTATCAGGAAAACTAAGATCACGATAGTTGGGGCTATTTCGCATAATTGAAATCTTTCCATATGGAACGATGGAGTTGGAAGAAATTAGTTCAAGAAGGCAGTTTAAGGCGAATAGGAAAAGAATCAAACACTATTAGGAAAGTGAGTTGATTATCAACAATCTATAACCACCTTAATCAACATCAAGTAAAGCTAGAAAGTCAAGCCGAAGACTATAAATCAAGCGCTTATTGAGAGGCAATCCAAGTTTTTATTTGTTTTATTTTTTTTAAGTATTTTTTTATTATTTGTTATTTGGTTTTTTATTTTTTATTTTAAAAAAAAGGTAGCACTTGCCTGAGCGCCGAGGCGCAAGAAATTTGTGCCCCGACGCCAAGGCGTGAATTTTCACGCCTTGGGCGCTGCATTACAGTAATGCTTGCACCCTGGCACTCAATTGAGAGTGAGAGAGAGAGAGAGAGAGAGAGAGAGAGAGAGAGAGAGAGAGAAGAAGGTTAAAATTGGGGGCAGCCAATTTTGACTGTCCCCCCCCCCCCCCCCCCAACCAGATGACCCGCCCCCACAAAACAACCCCCATATATATATATATATATATTTCTTTTTCTGTTTTCCTTTTCCATTTTTCCATTTTTCCATTTTCTTTTTCTTTTCTTTTCTTTTTTCTTTTTTTCTTTCTCTCTACATTAATCTTCTTTTTCTCAAACAAACCTACCTACACCACCATTCTCATCACTTCCTTTTTAGCATATTTTAGATATATTAGTGTTTTAAATTGATTTGAATTTTTATATACTTATTAGTTAATAAAGGCCTATTTTATTGATTTGAGAGTTTGGAATTAGTTAGATTATTTTTTGAATAATTTTAATTTAATGGTATTATATAAGATTATTCAATAAATAATTGATTGATTATTGAGGTGAAGTGATGGATATTTGGATGCAAATTGAATTAAATTTTTGGATGTTGATTTATTGATTGAAATTTCTTGATTTTTTTTTTAGAAATTATTGGGAATAATTTTATTTGGAATTAATTCTCACCTTAACCATATCCTTACATTGCTGTTGCAATTCCACCCCCGGAGGCCAAGAAGGACAATGACATCATCGATTGATCAGGGCATATTTTCTTTCTTTTCTTTTTCTTTATTTTTGTCTTTATTTTTATTTTTATCCTTTTTTCATATTAGTGTCTCTTATTTTCTTGCTTTATCTGTCATGATAGTATTAGTACTTTGAGGGCAAAATACCTCTCGAGTTTGGGGGGGGTGCTTTGCGCGTCAATTTTTAGTCCTTTGTATTCTTTTATTTTCAGTTGTTTTGATTTTGATTAGGGCTGAGTAATTGAGTCGATGTCTTGCATGTACAAAAATTAATCTTCTTGAATCAATGAAGATATTACTCCTTTAATTTTATGTTTCGTGAAAAATTATACTTGCGTAATGATGGAACTGTGCACTTTGAGTAGAAGCAATGCTAGGATGACATCCCCTATTTTTAAGCACTCTCTTTCTCACTTTTAGTTATTGGTTAATTTAGAGGACATTTATGTATGAGTTACATAGGTAATACTTTAAACCCTAGAATTTGTTTGATTCTCTATCAAAGCGAAATCCTAGAAAACACTCAATTAAAGGAAATGACTTAGGTCATTTTTGACCCGTTTGAGCCTTTCAAGCTTACCAAATGATATTATATCCCTTGGGTCCTTTGTTGAGCCTATTTTTAAAAATATCCTTTTCATTTGTCAACTAACTCAACAGCCAACCTAAACACATGATCCCACCAAAGAAATCCCACAATTACTTGTTAGATCTATTTGAATTTCTTATGAAGATGGAAACAAACAGTATAATGCCCATGCGTTTGATTTTCTTCCTCCAAAAAAAAAAAAAAGGTGTAGATAAGGCCACATGCAAAAAACAAAACAAAAAAAAATGCAGAGTGGCATGAGCACCAAAAAAAAAATCTAAAAAAGGAGAAAGAAAGAGAGAAATTGAGAAGTACTGTTCAATAAGTTTAGGGGAGAATTAAGAGGTGATGATGAACAAGTGATGTGGGTATTAAGCCAGTGCTATCCATATTTTTCCTACCTTTACCCGAGCCTACATTACAAGCTGTGAAAGTCCTAAATGATCCTTTGTTGAGTGTATTCTACATTAGTGGAGATAGAGATGAAAAGCAAACCTATGGAGTATTAAAGAAGAGTCTTGTACTTGTACATAAATTAATCCGAATTACCAATGACTACTTGTAGAGAAAGCACACACATACACGGGTGATTCATTTGAACATTGTATCTGCTTCTTTGTGCATAGTGAAATTAGATCGCAATTGTGATTGACTACGAGCATAGCTTTGAAGTAGTTCCGAGAGTAGCAAAAAGAAGTGATGTTTTTGTATACGTATTTTTGTGTTGATTTATTTTTCTTTGAGTGTCTTTAAGTCTTTTCTTTGCATTGCTCGAGGGCGAGCAACATATTAAGTTTGGGGGTATTTGTTAAGTCTATATTAGTATTAATTTTAATATCATGTTTAGGACTTAACAAATAATTTTCTTGTTTAAAAAATTATAATTCCCTTGCTAATTGGTGAAAATTTGGAATTACATGAATATAAGTGGAGAAGCTACAAAATGGGACAAATTGACAAAAGTTGATGGGAATGCTGACAGGATGACACCTCATGATCTAATCAAAGGATGGGCAGAAAAATCGTTTTATTTATTGGAGTCCTATTCTAATTAGAAGACTCTTTTAATCAATTATAAATAGGCCTTTTAAACACTTAGTGGATGATGGGGGATTTTCTATTTTGGAGATCAGAAGTATCGCAAGAATTGGGGATTCAGAGAAGGACAAAGTGGAGATCAAATTCATCTAGGAATAGAGTTTCTTCTTCTTCCTTTGGTTTTGTTTTTAATTCTGGATTTGAAACGATGTTTCATTTTATTCATGTTTTGTTTGACAATTCAATCATGAACTAATTCGTTACTCTAGGATTATGATGGATTCTTTTGAATAAATTGATGCATGATTTTCTTCCATGAAATTAATAGCGCTTAAGGTTATTTCTTCTATTGTGTGCTTTTTTTATTTGATTGCCTGATCAACAATCAAGTGTATCTTTAAACCCTAGAGGAGTTTTGGAAAAGAAAATCTAGGGATTGATTGACAATAGAAGACCTTAGGATTAACTGTTCAAATTTATGAACTAATTAATTTGTGAGTAGGATAGGAATATACTTGCTTGCCCTTGGGAGTTAGTTGAGTGGTACAACCTTATTCATAATTTAGTTAATTCAAATATGAATATAGTGAATTTAATAAATTAGGGATTTGATTGCGGTTAATTCGGAACAACCTCATAATTGCATAAGACTCAAGACTAATAATATGTTATTAATTTCATAGGGAGAAAATTATATAATCAACTTGTTCGATTGATGAAATCATAATTCTAGGCTTCTAGATCTTGATAGAAATCTTAATCAGTACCGTTTTTCTTATTTTCATTAGTTTAGTTTTAATTCTTATTTAATTGATTTTATTTGAATAAAACAAGTGTGAGGTAAATTAATAATTAGTAGTGAATAATTTAGTTCCTCGTGGGATCGACACTCTTCTCATCATTTTATTACTTGTTGCGACACGTGCACTTACGTATTTGTTTGCACTATTTATTTTGCACAACACAACCAACAAAACCAATTTTGATAACCCTTAACCTCATCGTTTCACTTATTTCAAATATTCAACAAAATCTAGGTTATTAATTGTAATTTCTAATTCATATCAAAAGCCACATTCATATACACATTAAAGTGAACAAGCCACGATGCATTGAATAAATCCACATCGCACAAAAAAGTTTATTTGTTATAAGAGTGTTCCAGAACCTCATTCATCAATAGTGAAATAATCTTATGGGACTTCAATTACGAACAGTAATACAAATAAGTCAGCAAGTACGATAAGCCTTTATCGCCTTCCACACTGTCACACAAAAGCAATGTCTTCCAAAGCATTTTGTGACATTAAGATCTCCTCATTCTTCAAAGTAGGCTACGAATTTATCCAACTTATATTTTTTAGTGGTAATGGACCACAGGATGATGAATTTTATGCTGCATGAGAACCGCATTTGACTATTACTCGTATACAAAAGACTATCAATCTTGTGAATTTCTTATATAACCATAAACTGTGCAAATAGTTTATCATAAAACTTAGTTTCAATGAGATTTTCTTGATCTAATAGTATTGATGAGGGTAAAAATTGCTTGTAACTCGATTTAGGG
Organism: Jacaranda mimosifolia; assembly: GCA_018894105.1. Lineage (NCBI taxonomy): Eukaryota > Viridiplantae > Streptophyta > Magnoliopsida > Lamiales > Bignoniaceae > Jacaranda > Jacaranda mimosifolia. The sequence goes on from CM032119.1 coordinate 34,948,723, forward strand.
ATGACTCTTGAAGGGCCGACCCGGATGGTCACGTGATCGAGCTCCTCTACAGGATGGGCTGAGTCCAGCAATCACGAGCAAACATCGGGCTAGCCGAGGTGCCCTCTGCTAAGGCACTCCGACGCTTAAGTCAATATGAGGTCGACTAGATATAGTGAGCAACCGAAGGAGGGCTTTTTTAGTAGAGAATGACATACCTTTGCTGAGCCTGGAAATGGGGTATTTATAGCCTTCCCCAGGTGAGTGATTTGTCTGAGATGCCCCTAGCATGCAGAAAGGACTCTTGTCTTTGCATGAGGGGTTTTAAGTCATCTCTCATTTCTGTACTATTCCAGGTGTCTGCATCTCAAGGTTTCATGGACAAATAGTACACTGTAGGCGCGCCCCCGTCTGGCACGGCAGTATTGGCGATATTGGGGCGACATGCACAATTAATGCAGAGGCATACCTTCTGTCAGGGCATTTAATGCGGCCGAGAGAGGATTCCGCACTTAGTCAACCTCCCTGGTCTGCCATAGGGTCGACCTTATTGTGGGTTGGCGATCAGCATAAGAGGTAGCCGAGCGTTATGGTCGGATGAGTCGAGCATCTGGCTTCGGTCTGCGGCCTGGTCGAATGATTGCGGCCTCTGTATGAGAGGTCGACTGGGGTTGGTAACACAGTTGGGCCCCTAAGGATAAAATGGGCTTGATGCTATATTTTTGGGTTTGCAGCTTTTGGGCTGAGGTTCTTGGGTCATCACATGTCAAGTATTATATTCAAATATTAGTATATTTTCATACATAAAAATATTCTTTTATGAATTCTTATCAAGTAAAAGTGTGCAAATAAAATTTATTGTACATTATATAAATATCAAAAGGTACAAACAAATATGCTTAAAAATAGAACGATAGTGCCATTGACTATTGAAGTGATCATTTATCAAACTTTTGAAAAATTTTAAATATGAATCATATATATTACATATATATATATTTATGTCCCTTGTAAAAAAATTTATTTCATGTAATTAAAAGTGAGTCTTCCATTATTCTGTTGTTGAAAAATTAAAATAGTTTTAGTTGAAAATTTTGAAATTCTAAAAATAGAATTGAAAGATTATAGATATTGTAGAAATAATTTTCTCAAATTTGAATAAATTTGAAATTCAATTTTTTTAGTTCTATTATACATACAAAGTTCTATATGAAATACTTTCCATATTTAAAAGAAATTATTTTGAAGAAGATTAAAAATTTAATAAGTTTAAATTTTACATATAAACTAATATAAATAAAATTATTCATTTATCAGATTTCAATTAATAGAAATGATAATATGATGTTCCATAAAAATAGGTATTTACCATTCTTATAAGAAATGGATACTTTTTAAGAAAGTCACAATATTTAAAAGATAATCATGGTTGATAAGTGTTCTTTTACTTGTATAAAAAATTTTATTTTTAATTATATAAAGTTAAATGAATATTATTTAAAAAGAAAAATATTTTAATAATTAAAATTATTTTCAATGCATTGGATCGGACCAACTACATACCAGTACAAATATATCCAGGACACCAGCAAAAGGATAACCACATAACTGAAATTTAAGCACATTATTTCCGCATTCAAAATTACTCCAAAGCCAAATCCCACGCGAACTTCGTCTAGATTTGTTCCATGATACATATATGTAACGACAAAGGGAGAAGGCCAAGTTCCAAAATATAAAACATTCTTAATTCATGCAAGAAAAATAACAATTATGAATAGTAAAAGTATCTAATTAGGTGTTTGAATTTTCCAAGTATAGGATAAGATGTTTATTGTATAATATTGATTAAGACAGTTAGAAGTTGGAAAGACTCAAGAGTGAAGATGTAAATAGGAGGATTTATTGTCCCACATTGGAATATGTGTCAAAAAGAAGTAGCTATATTTATGGATCGGTTCTAAAGCTTTGTATTCTAAGAAGTCCAAGAATTGAGGGGACTCGTGGCACGGGCTCCGACTCTAGCCCGAGCGAAGCCGCATTGGCACTTTCGGCCCACTTTGCACTTCACACATACACATCATCGCTCGTTCCCTAGTCACCAATTAATTTTTTGGTCAAATTTATTTAATTTTGACTTATGTCAGTTGGTTTTATTTAAATTTGAATTGTTATTTTGTTGATTAATGCAACTGATGTGTCTTTTATATAATCGAGTCTGTTAAGTCATAATTTTATCAAAGGTTATGACTAGTGCTTAAAAATTATAATTTATGGGATTAATAAACACAACTAATTAAAGAATACAACTCTGTAAAGAGTTATAGCCGAATGTATCTTAATCTATAAATAGAGAAGATTTACTGCTCTTCATAATATAAGAAAATCGCTTAATACTTCTTTCTCTCTCCCTCTCTCACAAAAAACTTATGTCGAATTAATATTCTGCAATACTAGTTCGAGACTTGCTTGTTTTATCTTGGGAAATAAATTTGCTATAACCCGGTATGGTAATATGGGGCAAATTCTGTCTTAAGGATGAAACGTCATCGTTCGACTCAAGCTGTTGTTTCTTGTCCTATTTATTGTTTTACTAACAATCTTAAGATAGAATTTGTACGATGGAAGATACAGTAGCCAAAATTCCTACAGTCAATAGTGGGCTCAAACTAGACAAGTTTGATGGTTCCGTCTTCAAACGTAGGAAAAGAAAAATGTATTTCTCTCTATCAACCTTGAGGATTGCTTATGTGCTCAACCAAGACAAGTTGAAACTTCGAGATGAAACAACTACAACACCATCCACTCCACCTATTGCAACTAGACCAGTCCCTATTAGAGCAACACCTACTGTGTTATACCTTAAATTTTCTTTCATATTTAATTAATTATTTTATCCTTTATTTATTTTTATTTTTCTTCTAATTTTATTTATTTGTTATATCAATTAGAAGATGTAATATACATATGTGTGTGTATAAATATTTAGCACTAGATTTATCTCTTGGTTAAATAGTGATAATTATTATTTAAGGTCATAAATATTTATATCTATAAACATATGTATATATTAGATATTTCAATTTTTAGAAAAATAAGTTATATTTTTTCTTAAATTAATATTATATCGTTACTAGAATTTAATCATTGAGAGTTTAGGAATCGAAAAAAAAAAGACACTAGAATTTTAATAGGATTATTCTAGCTTAGAAGAAAATAAAGAGAGACTTAATTGAACTAAATTACATCTTTTAGTTATATACAAGGATATAAGTCTTACACTCTAAAACCTAGCCACACATTTAGATTTCAAGAGAGAGAAGGAGAAGAAGAAAAAGAAGAAGAAGAAGAAGAATAGCAGAAGGAGAAAGGGGAATATGAAAGAAGAAAAGCCTTCATCCACTATGAGAAACCACAGAGAATTTGGTCAAGGTATTGTTTCTTGATTTTTTTCTAAGCACTTTTAAGAATTCTTCTCTAGTTTAGAAACCCATCTTCTGATTTATGTTAATTGTCACATGTATATTAAATAAATAAATAAAAAAGTGAAAGAAAAACGAAAAAGGGAAGGAAATAACTCTATAATGCTCAAATGCTATAGATTGCCACGAGTTCATGTGACCCACAAAGAATTTAATTCATTTTGATGTTGAAGCATATTCTTCATCTTTCCATGGAGTTACTTTTACTTTATTGGGCAGAAACTATTTAGTTTTGCTATCTGGGTCTCTTGATAAAATTGATAATTGTATGTGTTATGTGCATATATATGTATATATAAAGAGCATAGAAACGAAAAAGAAGAGAACATGGCAAGTAAAGTGCATATGTTGTAGTCAGATGTGGTTCATGTGGCCCATAGAATTAGTGGAGAAATTGATTTTGGTGATAATAGTTGTTCCTTGTCTTCCATAGAATTGTATCCTTTTTTTTATTATTTATTATTTCCCTTCTTCATTTCAAAGGATTAGTGCTGGTTAGTTAGTTTCTTCATTCTGATTTCTTCAAAGAATTAGGTTCAAACCTTTCTTCTTTTAACTGTTAATGGCTGAAATTTAGAGTGTGCTGGAAATTATTGAAAATTACTTCAATAAAGAATTATAACTTATTGGAAATAGAATACACACTGATACTCTTACTATTTTTGAAAGAGTTTTGGGAACTTATTGAATTTATGAAGTCGGCCAGTACATGGGATTTTAATAGGAGTTTTGATTGTCAAATTTTGTCATACTATGAAATGGATTTCTTTGTAATGCTGAATTCATTAGATAATTTGGATATTGAACTAATTTATGTAGGACAAATTGAGGAATTGGGTTTAAGGTACTACAGGCTTATGGCACCCAAAATGCTAGTTCTAAGTAAATTTTGTCTTGCTAGTCATTTAAATTAGTGATTGATGTGCTTATTAAATGAATCAGGTGATTCAACTATTGGCTTGATTGACTCTGAGATATGTGATTGACTTCTAAATCGATCTTGAAGGTGGGTGCCTAAACTTATATGTATTATATAGTATTTTTTTAAAACCCGGAAGGATATATGCTACGTAATTCACTGACAAGTTTTTATTTTACACTGCACTATATATGTATTCACTACGCATAAAAAAAGAAAATTTTCTTTATTTTATTTCTAGATGAAAGAAAAAATGTGCTTTTATGATTTTTAATGCTTCTAGACTAATAGTTAAATTTGATGATCAAATGATGACTGAATTATCTATTACTGCCACTGCTACTGTTACTGTTAGTTGGATTCAACTTGGTCTGGGAACTAGGTGTGCGAGAGACTTCACTGAACAGTAGCGAGCTTACCGGTTGAACCCTAAGCCCCATTGGCCTAATCCCCGTAGTGCATAATAGAAGCCATTTGTGGCTAAGGTGGGTCGTCGGAATTCCCAAGGACCTAGGTTCGGGCACTATTTTAGTAAGGTCGCACCTTGCCCAGAGTCATAAGGTTGACTAGATACAGATCATCGCATTTAATTTGTTAGACTATGAAATTGTTTACTAAATTCTTGTTTCGTTGCTGCTTGATTATTTAGTGATTTTCATTAATGTTCTTCTTGAATATTTTCACTGAACAAATTATGTTAAATTCATGAACTCGCATTGCACACACTTGGCATTTACTGAGTCTTTTACTCACACTCTATGTTTTTTTTTTCTTCTTTTAGTTTCCTTCTAGCAGACCTAAATCCTAGTCCTAGTGAGGAGGAGGATCCTATTTATGATGAGAATCAAGATTGAAGCCTTAGTTTGGATTTTTACGCTAAACTAGTTTATTTCCCATTAGCTTATTAGTTTTATTTTTATTTATTATGGATTTTATTTTGGTTAGTTGAGGTTAAGTATTGACACTTTGAGGTCTTTTGTCTAACTTCATGATTTTGGATGCTATTATTTATTTGAGTTTGATTCCATACTTCGATACTAAAATATATAGTTTGATTTTGGGGCGTGATAGAGTGGTATCAGAGCCTAGGTTTTGGACTTAGGTTAGGTCGAGATAGGATCCTCATACTATGAAATTTGGGCTTAGAACTCTTTAGAATTGATATTTTCCTTTTTCTTATTTTTTTTATTTCTTTATTGATCTAGGTTCTTTTGGTTTTGTAGGATAAGATGGTAAGTCAGAGCCCACATAAGTCAGTTCATCATTTAGATGCTTCACCCTACGTGATTAAGGTTAGAGGAAGTGAGCGATATTACCCTAGATGCAGTCAATCCATTTCTAAGAAATTCAATGTACCTCGAAAGGACTACCCAAACTTAATTGTGCATCAGGTTTAGGATGATACAGACCACCATAGAAAAGAACACCTTTGCCATAAGGATAGATGTGAAGAGCTAGAACAACAGGTAGAAGTCTGCCGACAAAAGTTGGATCGCCGAAACAATGAGTTATAGGAGCAACGTCATCGAGATCAAAATGTGTTTAGGATAGCCATGAAAGACCTTGAGGAAACCCAACATTTGTTAGCCCGTTTTATCAATGAGCCGGAGGAAGAAGACCCAGAAGTAAAACCAACTAAGGAAGACCCCAGTGGGGAAAATGAAGAAGATCCTGAGGAAGATCTAGAATAAGTGAGCTCGAATAAGGATATTGAAGAGATAGATCCAAATAAAAGAAATGATAAGGATTAGAATAAGATAATTATTATTTAGAGTTTAATAGGGCCCTAATTTTAAATTTCTAGTTGCACTATTTCAGTAGATTATGTTTTCTATTTAGTAGTGGTTATGAATAAAACAAACTTCTAGTTAGTATTAGATATTTTGGTTTATATGAAGGATGATTGCATATGAAACTTTAGTAGACTTATAAAAAAAAATTCTTTTATTTCCTTCTTTGATTCATTCGAAGGAAAAGTATGCAAGCCAATGTTAGAACAGAATAATAATAGTAATAACTAGATCAAAAGTTAATCAAATCAATTTACTAACTGATAAATAAAAGAAATGTATATTGTTCATGTTAAGTATTCCTAATAATTGACAAATATTTTCACTTTACCTTATTTTACACTTCACTTCATATTTCACTATGTATAGACTACTAATAGTAATCACCTTATTTTAGAACGGATCCCAAAAGTGGAGTTCATTGAGGAAGACGCCTAGCTAACGCTTCACAAAATTGATCAGGGGAGGAACAAGAAACCCTGAGATATGTTCCTACCAATCCTCTAGAGGTAGAACTGAGACAAACTCTACCCCAACCACCACCAACAGGCGACAATCCCTTAAGTCAAATGGTGGCGGCGATGCAACAATTCATGCAAGCTCTTCGGAACCATCAACAACCTAGAGGACCATAACCTCTTAATATGGCACTTGATCGATTCTTACGTTTTCGACCCCAACATTTCACTGGGGAGCCTGATGATCAAAAAGTTGAACTTTTGATAGAGAGTATTGAAAACATCTATAGTATATAGGACTATAGTGATGAGCAGAAGGTCAATCTAGCTGTATTCCTTTTTTAGGGTCTTGCGCCCTATTAGTGGAACTCAGTAGAGGTGAGATAGAGAAAACAACAAACTGCTAAAATGTGGGAAAACTTTCTCAAGAAGTTTGACAACAAGTACATCCTAAAGTTGGTTCGTGAACAAAGGAAAGATGAGTTCAACCAACTGCAATAGGGAAGCTAGGCATACATCCCAATACAAGGCTGAGCATACGCAACTAATCAAGTACGTGTTGTACATGATGAAAGATGAACCAAGAAGAGTTAAGAAGTGTTTGAAAGGGCTTCGCCTGACATAGAAAGGGCACTTCTTCCCATGGATATACCCAACTACACGACTGCAATGGAGAAAGCTTTGAAGATAGAATTGGGACTAGCTGAGTTAGAGGCCATGAATAAAGTTAAAAAGAAGCCTCATCCATCTGAAAGCAATTGGTAAGGAGGGAGGACCCAAGGGCAAGGAACGAAACAACCACGACAATAGTAGAACAACCCTACTCACAAACCAATTGAAACCTCTGGATCAATCAATATTGGGAAAAGAGACACGATGTGCAGTTACTGTGGATACTCAGGACATGAAGAATCTCAATGTTGGAGGAAGGCATACCATTGTTTAGCATATGGTAGTGACCAGCACCACCTCTATGACTATCCTCAAAAGAGGCAACAAATGGTGAATCAGAGTTTATCTAAGGGAAATCAGCGCAGTCTAGGAAACTCAAATAGTGTCAAACCAAAGGTCCCAGCTAGAGTGTATGCATTAGAGGGTGAAGGAGCCTCGGATCCAACTGCTATGGTATAAGGTACAATTCTCATATCCTAACATTCAGGAAAAGCTTTATTTGTGGTGCAACTCGTTCTTTCATATCTATTCATTATGTGAATATTCTAAACTTACCTGTGGAAGATTTATCATATGATTTAGAAATGAATGCTCCTATGGGTTCTAGTATGCTGACAAGTAGATTTTGTAAGGCTTGTGATGTACATATAGGTGGTAGAGATTTCCCTGCAGACTTAGTCTTATTACATATAGAAGGTTATGACATTGTTTTGGAGATGGATTGGCTGTCTAAATACCACGCCCATCTTGATTGCCATTCTAAAGTGGTTAGTTTGTGTGAGCCTAAAAAATCGATAATAGAGCTTATTAGGGATCAAAAACCAACTAGCATGACTTTGATTTCAGCAACTCAAGCTAAAAAAGTACTAAAAGGGGTGAGATAAGATACTTAGCTTACTTGATCAACAGACCAAAGGACAAGGTAAAGATTGATGAGGTCCCAATAGTTGTGGATTTTTCTGATGTGTTCCCTGAAGAGTTAACATCGCTACCCCCTGATCGTGAAGTAGTATTTTCTATTGAGGTTCTTCCAAGGACAAATCCAATATCTAAGGCACCATATAGGATGGCACCATCAAAACTTAAAGAACTTAAGGTGCAATTACAAGAACTACTTGAAAGTGGGTTCATTCGGCCAAGTTCATCCCTTTGGGGAGCGCTAGTGCTTTTTGTTAAAACAAAGGATGGAACTCTGAGGATCTGCATAGACTATCGAGGCTTGATTAATGTCACGATTAAGAATAAGTATCATATGCCTAGAATTAAGGAACTTTTTGATCAATTACAAGGATCCTAAGTTTATTCTAAAATGGATCTTAGACAAGGATGCTAGCAGCTGAAAGTTAGAGATGAGGATATACCTAAGATAGCATTAATCACTCGATACGGTCATGTTGAGTTTTTGGTGATGCCATTTAGGTTGACTAATGCCCATGCAACATTTATGGATTTGATGCACCATCTGTTCAGATCATATTTAGACCAATTTGTTGTTATCTTTATTGCTGATATTTTAGTTTATTCAAAGAGTGAGAAAGAACACGAAGAAAACTTAAGGATGGTATTGCAAAAACTTCGGGAACATAAACTCTATGCCAAGTTCAGTAAGTGTGAGTTTTGGCTGGACAGAGTAGCTTTTTGGGATATGTCATTTCTGGAGATGGAATTATGGCTTATCCGTCTAAGATTAAAGTGGTGCTAGAATGGATAAGACCAGAAACAGTGATTGAGGTGAGAAGTATCTTAGGTTTGGTGGGTTATTATAGGAGGTTTGTGCATGATTTTTCAAAAATAACTATTCCATTATCTGGTTTGACTCAGAAAAAGACCCCATTTAAGTGGATTGATAAATGTGAGCATAGAGCTTAAGAAAAGGTTAACATCACCACCAATATTAGCCATACCTAAGGTTACTGAGGATTTTGTAGTGTACACTGATGCTTCTAAAGAAGGCTTAGGATGTGTCATAATGCAAAATGATAAGGTAAAAGTATATGCCTCAAGAAAGTTGAAACCCTATGAGCAAAACTACTCAACTCATGACTTAGATTTAGCGACAATTGTGTTTGCCTTAGGGAAGTGGAGACATTATTTGTATAGGGCAAACTTTATAGTATACTCCGACCACAAGAGTCTGAAGTATCTTTTCACACAAAAGGACTTAAATATGAGGCAACATCGTTGGATAGAGTAAGAGGATTATGACTGTTCAATTCAATATCACCCAAGGAAGGCAAATATAGTGGCTAATACGCTAGGTCGTAAGGCACAAGTAGCTAATCTTGTTGCTTTAGGACAAGGATTAAAGCCGATGGTATTGTATGCTAATATTACCCTAAGGCCGAACAATTATCAAAGGATTAGGGAGGCAAAAGGAGGGGACAAAAATCTACAAAGGTTTAAGATGAGCGCAATGGACACCCCTAACACCAAGTTTGAATGGATCGAGAGGGGACTTTATTATATGGGAAACGAGACTGTGTACCTACGAATGAGGAATTAAAGAGGGAAATTTTAGATGAAGCACACAAGTCAAAGTACACGATATATCCTGGTGGTGACAAGATGTATCAAGATCAGAATAAATACTATTAGTAGATCAAAATGAAAAGGGAGATCGCTAACTACGTACGGAAATGTCTCACTTGCCAGCAAGTTAAAGAAAAGAAAGAAATCTAGTTTACCAAAGTACTTAATGAAAAGAAAACGATTCATGAAGTTAGGTCTATTAATGTTACATTTCATTTTTTAATCATTGTATTGGCTAGTTAAAGATCTTTATAACTTATAGATATCTATATGTTAATTGTATGTATGTTTTACTATATAAATTGCTAAAATGAATATAATTTTCGTGGTCTAATATAGTGTAAAAAAGTATTAACTTAGAGTATATTATTAAATGTAATGATTATTAACTTTCATGTACTTGAACAAGTTGTTCTTAAGAATTAGTTGGTCTACATATTATATTTCCTTCAAAAAATAAGTTTTCTCCAAAAATGAATTCCCCTATTATTTTTTTATTCCCTCCAAATTTTAGCTTATCCCTCCATTTTATATAGAAATAGTATATAAAAAAATTATTTATTTTATCTTATGTTATAAGATGAATTATGACGTATTTTTTGTCGGGGTTAAAAATTTAATTCTATTCTTTGTTATTATTTATTAGGACATTGTTTTTGAATAAAAAGATGTTAGAAAATTTGTTTATAAATTCTAGAAACTTTAGTCTTTATGTGTAATTAATTTTATTTTAAAAATTAAATATTCAGTGCTAATAATATATTGATGTGGACAATTTGAATATGCAGTTATTGAAAATTTTCTACACTTAATTAACACAATTTGTTTTGAAATTGATCAACTTATATAACTTAAATATAGTTAGAAATTTTAAAATTATTTTGAAATACTCATGACATTGTAATATAAACCTAGTAATATAGTTATAAGTTTAATAAAATTATTTTTTATCCCCATATATTTAATTAAATTTTTGAAGTCTATTAGCATCCTTAACAAATTTGTAGACATCGATTGAAAATTTTGTATTAAAATTCAAAAATATCCTTCAAAAGCTGTTTTGATTATTTTTCAAACAAAAATACCCCTAGACTTATTTGTAACTTTAACATAGGGGTTTAACTTTAATATTATTTAAATTACTCAAAATAAATTTTAATAATTGTATTAATAGTTTTTTAAATATTAAATAATCTTTTAATGGAAGTTGAATTCAAAAAATAAAAATTTTAAATCATCAACATATCTAAAGTAATTTAATCAAATTTAATTAAACATATTTATTAATTATAAAATAAAAATAAAATAAAATCTATCTCTTAATTACTATGATTTTGTTTTTAAATTACATCTCAATATTAAAAAATAATCATATCTAAAATAATCTAATTAGATTAAGTTGAATATATTTATTAAATATAAAAAATATTTATGAACTAAAATAAATAATTTAACAATAAAAATAAGATCTAAAAATATCATACTAACAATAGTAATTTTAAAATATCGATTTCATCCTACCAACCAAATAAAAAAGTTGTTGATATGATATCTTGTTTCCTCCTAAAACACAAATAAATAAATAATTTTCTCCCAATTCATTTTCCACCTACTGCCCAAAATACAAACAAACAACCATCACATTCCCCAATCCCACTTCCCAAAACCCAATTTTGCTAAAATATTTTGACAAAATGTTTCAATTGATAAACAAACAAGCCCTAATTTAAACTAATTTTATTAAATTTATTAATTAATAAAAAATAAATAAGCCAAAATGTGTGAGATCAAGAGTTTGAACCATGTGAGACCTTGATGTGTGTATATATAAATAAAAAAATTAAATTTATTTATTAATCAAAATAAATAATTTTAATAGAAATAAAATCTAAAATTTTATACTAACAATATAATTTTAATAATTTTAAATAAATAACATAAGTAAAAAAAAATCAATTTAGGCTAATATGATTAAAATTTATTAATTAACAACAAATAGATATATAAAAATGTGTACATACATACATACATATACATACATACATATATATATATTTATATATATATTTATTTTTTTTGCTCCTAACTAGCCCCCATGTCTCCCTCTCGCCCCAACCCCCAGGCTAGGCCATGGCTAGCCAGTAGCCAGCAGCCGATCAGCCATGGCCGATGGTGTGGGGTTGGGGGAAGGGGGTGGATTATATATATATATTTATGTATATATTTATATGATATTTATTTTTTATATATTTATATTGATATATAAGATTTTTTATTTTTTATGAGGATTTTGTGTTATATATTTTTAAAAAAAATTAATTTTTTTATAAAAAAAATTTAATGAAGGTTGATTGGGCATTTCAAATTTTGTGGATTTTTTATAAATAAATCAAATTTTTGGGGCTGTTGGGTAATTAATTTTTTTAATTTAACGATTTTGCCCAAACACTAACAGAAGTTGAGGTGTTGTCCCAAATGTGTCAAAAAATTTAAAGTTTTGGTTATATAAGTGTCAACCTAAGTACCAAAAGTACATACCCTCCTATCCAATGGGACCAAAAATGCAATTTTCCCAATATAACCAAACACTAAGTTATCAAAAAAAAAAAAAGTAAAGTAAGGGCCCCATTGAAATGGTAACAATTTTATTGGGCTAGTTGCAATTTAAACCCCCTATGGTTTGTGAAATAGGCATCAAACTCTCATGTGAAAAAAATATCTATATACAAGATAACTTCCTTATGTTTTATAAAACCAAACACACCGCCTTTGCTCCACATTTGTTGCCCATTTAACATAATTTTAATATAAAAAGACCAATTTATTCTTAATCATTTCACATATTTACAATTCAATATAAATAACTTTTTATTATCATATTTTATTTTATTTTCATTCTTTTCTTTTCTTTTCTTTTTATTCTCATTTATCTCTTCTTTCATTATTTCATATATTTCTCATTTTATAGAGATATATAAATTTGTCATTATTTCTCATTTCTCATTATTTCATGTATTCTCATTTTATACATATATATGTATAAATTTATCTATAAAATTTTAAATAATTTTTATTTTTATCTTTTTCCTATCTAATTATTCATACATGTATACTTATTTTTTCTATTTATACTTATTCACATATATATAATATACATATATATAAATTTATCAATAAAATTTAAATTACTTTTATTTTTATCTATTTTTTCTATTTATTCATTCTGAATTAAATAATTTTTAATATTTATAAAAATATATATAATATTTTTTTTTCTTCATACTTATATACATATATAGTGTATATATGTATATATATACACTACAAGAAAATATGTTAATAGTGGCATATATTTTGCTATAGTTTGTCTCAACCGCCGCAACATATTAATTTGATGGTGTTTAAGCGGCGGTTTCAAAAAACCACTGCGAAATTCATAATAAATGGCGGCAGTTAGTGTAACTGCCACTGAATGAATAATTTCATGGCAGTTTTTCTAAACCACCGTAATTAATAATATTGTTTCTTTTGCTTATTAGATTGCCCTTTGTTTTTAACTTTAAAGGGTTTTGTCCATAATTTTTTAATATATATATATATATATATGTAATGCCAATTATTTTATATATAGATATATATATTTTATAAATTTCTAAAATAAAGTGTTTTAGATTATAAGCTTTTCTACAAAATGTAAAGAGGTATTTAGTTATTTTTAAAATTTGAACATAGTCCTATAATACTTCAGAACGTATGAATTTTAAGTTTTTTTTTATTCATACATTACAAGACTTAATTTAAAAGATAAAATCTGATATTTTTATAAGCTTAAAAAAATTCTTATAATATCTTTTTATTAAAAACTTAGCCAAACCCCCACTTAGTCTAGATTTCTACTTGTCTGTAAATATTATATATTTTGATTAATGAAATTAATTATTATAGTATTTTCTTTACCCAAAACTCACAATGCAAAAATATTACTCCTTTACCTAACAATTTATATATAAATATATGTAATAAAATTTCTTTGCTTCATGCAGCTATGTTATATAATTATCATACACTTTCTGTTTATTTCTTTTAGTTCACTATTTGATACTCTTATTTTATTCATTCAAATGACAATTATTATTTTATTTTTAAAAATAATAATATTATTCTAAAATATTCTAATAAACTAATTATGTCATATCATTGATTTTCAAAACTTATTTTTAATAGTGGAAAAAAAATTCACACCTTTTACTCTTTTGACTAATATTTTTTATAATTTTATTTTATTTACATTAAGAATTAAGGATATAAATGAGACGAGACGATTCGCGAACAGTTCGAGCTCATCAGTTAAACGAACCAAACCAAGCTCAATGAGGATAAGTATGTATGCACATATCTATATTAACTAATATCAATTGTAGCCAAGTTGGTAAGTGCCTTCTTACAGGTACCCGCAGGTGTAGGTTCGAGTCCTGCTAGCAACAATTTTTGAGTTTTCATTTCCAGCAGCTTAACAAGCTAAGGTCCAATGTGCATTGGTCCTTTCAGCCCAAAAATTGGTGGGCCCAATGTTTTCCAACCCATCTGTCGGTAGCCCATCATGCCATTGCCCAGCATGCCTAGGTCCACCATGCCTTGGCCCATTCAAGCAACCCCAGCTGCGAAGCCCAGCCTTCAATCCAGTGCTAAGTCCATCAATCAAGCCCCGAGATTGGGCTTCGGCCAGTTGGAGCAGCCTATCGGAAAGACAGCCCAGTTAATGTTGGGCCCACAGGCCAGCAGCCTAGCACCAAAGACATTGCTATCCTGAAGCCCAGCCCGTGGGGATGTCTCCAGCCTTTGTCCCAGGTCTAGCTTCCAAACCCTGAAAAGAAGGAATACTAAGCGGGCCAAGTATGGTTAATTGAGACAGCTTAATGCCCGAAAAATTAATTTATTACATGTACTAAATGTAAAAAAACTTTTAATTTCTCTCGTAATGAAACTCTTGGTTATCTATTCCATTAATAATGAAATGCTCATTTTTGAATTAAAATATTATTTAACTATTTGTAACCAAATATTTTGTTAAATAAACAATTAGTAACTATACTTAATTAAATAAATAATATTATTATATTATGCATTCGTAACAAAAAAATAAAATGCAACAAAATTGTCAATGTTTTAATAACTAAATATTTCGCTACGCTATAAAAATCTATTATAACTAACACATTTTTTTGTTACTAATATCATCTTTTTGGTAACAACATGTTTCGTCGCCATAAGGTAATCATTTATAACGAACCAAAATGTTCTTTACAAATACTTTTAGCGATGGGTTTTAACACACAAAACTTTGGTAACCAAAATTTTGTTACCAATTACCTAAGGTAACGAATTTAAGCGTTACCATAACAAAATTCTTTATTACTAAAAGTGTAATTTGTTGTAGTGTAGGTTACTACAGCCCCTAGAAGTGTCCATGTGGAAGTGGGAGATAATCACTATGGACTTCGTCATGGGGTTACCTACGGCAAAAGGTGGCTACAATAGTACCTAGGTAATAGTTGACAAACTGATGAAATCAGCTCATTTCCTACCTGTCAAGGTTACTTATACAGTAGAGACACTAGCGCAAATTTATACTAATCAAATCATTTGGCTACATGGGGTACCCATCAGTATAGTATCCAATCGCCCTAAGTTTATCTCTAAACTTGGAAGCAAGTGCATTAGAGTTTAGCAACGAAATTACAATTTCGTACGGCCACACATCCACAGGCAGATGGTCAATCAGAGTGAACCATTTAGCTTTTAGAAGATATGCTCCGAGCTAGCATATTAGATTTAGGGAAAGGCTGGATTAAGCATCTTCCGCTGATTGAGTTTGCCTACAATAATGGCTACCAATTGAGTATCTAAATAGCACCTTATGAGGATTGTATGGAAGAAAACTCCCATCACCATTACATTAGGACATGGATGAGTATCACGCGCCAACTGCACTTGGGCACCGGAGAGCAGTTAGACTGGAAATAATACAAGAAGCTATTGATAAGGTTCATTTAATCAAGCAGAGATTGAAGACTGTACAAAGTCAACAGAAGAGCTACACAGATAATAGGAAAAGAGATTTAGAATTTAGTATCAAAGACAAAGTTTTTTTAAAGGTGTCACTAAGAAAAGGGTTTGCGAGGATTGGCAAAGGAGGAAGTTGAGCCATAGGTATATTAGCCTTTTTGAGATAGTGAAAAGGATCAATGCAGTAGCCTATCAAATTCTCCTACCACTGAACCTTGTAAGGATACTCAATGTCTTCCATGTGTCACAACTAAAGAAGTATCACCCTGACTCCTCGCAAATCATTAAGCACAAGGATTTGCCACTTCAAAAAGATTTGACATACGAAGAGAGATCAGTCCAAATTTTAGGTCGAAAAGTACAAAAGTTGTGTACTAGAGAAATTCTAGTAGTAAAGATTCTCTAGAGGAACCATAACATAGAGGAAACAACGTGGGAAAGCAAGGAGGAAATGCAAAAATATCACCTAAAACTCTTTGCTAACTTAGATTGGAATTTAGGGACCAAATTCCTTTAATGGCGGTGGGATGTAATGCCTTAGAATTTCTTTCATATTTAATTAATTGTTTTATCCTATGTTTATTTTCATTTTTCTTTTAATTTTATTTATTTGCTATATCAGTTAGAAGATGTCATATATATGTGTGTATATATATATTTAGCACTAGATTTATCTCTTGTTAAATAGTGAGAATTATTATTTAAGGTCATAAATATTTATATATATATATAAACATATGTATATATTAATTGAATCTGGTCAAGGTATTGAAGAAGAAGAAGAAGAAGAAGAAGAAGAAGAAGGGGGAAAAGTGAAAGAAGAAAAGCCTTCATCTACTAGGAGAAACCACATAGAATCTGGTCAAGGTATTATTTTTTTATTTTTTCTAAGCACTTTTAAGAATTCTTCTCTGGTTTAGAAACCCATCTTCTGATTTCTATTAATTGCCATGGGTATATAAAAGAGAGAGAGAGATAGAGAGAGAGAGAGAGAGAGAGAGAGAGAGAGAGAGAGAAACAACAAAGGGAAAGAAATAACTCTGTAATGCTCAAATGCTATAGATTTCCGCGAGTTCACGTGACCCACAAAGAATTTAATTTATTTTGATGTTGAAACATATTCTTCATCTTTCCATGGAGTTACTTTTACTTTATTGGGCAGAAGCTATTGAGTTTTGCTATACCGGTCTCTTGATAAAATTGATAATTGTAGGTGTTGTG
Organism: Jacaranda mimosifolia; assembly: GCA_018894105.1. Taxonomy (NCBI): domain Eukaryota; kingdom Viridiplantae; phylum Streptophyta; class Magnoliopsida; order Lamiales; family Bignoniaceae; genus Jacaranda; species Jacaranda mimosifolia. The sequence continues at coordinate 34,965,839 of CM032119.1, forward strand.
TATATATAAAGAGCATAGAAATGAAAAAGAAGAGAAACAAGCAAGTAAAGTGCATATGCCGTAGTCAGACGTGATTCGTGTGACCCATAGAATTAGTGGATGAATTGATTTTGGTGATAATAGTTGCTCCTTGTCTTCCATAGAATTGTATCCTTTTTTATTTATTATTTCCTTTCTTCATTCAAAGGATTAGTGCTGGTTAGTTAGTTTCTTCATTTTGTTTTCTTCAAAGAATTAGGTTCAAACCTTTTCTTCTTTTGACTGTTAATGGTTGAAGTTTAGAGTGTCTGATGCTGAAAATTATTGAAAATTACTTCAATAAAGAATTATGACTTGTTGGAAATTGAATACACATTGATATTAATGCTGAATTTTTTTTTCCTTTTTCTCTTACTCCCTTAGTCTCAAAAATCTCTTACTATTTTTGAGAGAGTTTTAGGAAATTACTGAATTTATGAAGTCGGTCAGTACATGTGATTTTAATAGGGATTTGGATTGTCAAATTTTGTCATGATATGAAATAGATTTCTTTGTGATGCTAAATTCACTAGATAATTTGGATAGTGAACTGATTTATGTATTACAAATTGAGGAATTAGGTTTAAGGTAATACAGGCCTATAGTACCCATAAGGCTAGTTCTAAGTAAATTTTGTCTTGCTGGTCATTTACATTAGTGATTGATGTGCTTATTAAATGAATAAGGTGATTCAACAATTGACTTAATTAACTCTAAGATAGGTGATTGACTTCTAGGATCGATCTTGAAGGTGAGAGCCTAAACTTATATATATTATATAGTAATTTTTTATAAAACCCAGAAGGATATATACTACGTAATTCACTGGAAACTTCTTATTTTACACTACACTATATATGTTTCCACTGCGCACAAAAAAAAGAAAATTTTCTTTATTTTATTTCTATATGAACGAAAAGCATGTGCTTTTATGATTTTTAATGCTTCTAGACTAATAGTTAAATTCGATGATCAACTAATGACTGAATTATCTATTACTGCTACTACTACTATTACTGTTAGTTGGATCCAACTTAGTTTGGGTATGCAAGGGACTTCACTGGGCAGCAGCAGGCTTGGTGGTTGAACCCCAAGCCCCCATGGCCTAATCCCCCTAGCGCATAACAGAAGCCGTTTGTAGCTGAGGTGGGTCGTAGGAATTCCCAATGACCTAGGCTGGGGTACTGTTTTAGTAAGGTCTCACCTTGCCCGGAGCAATAAGGGACTGTTACGGAGGGAGTCATAAGGTTGACTGGATAAAGCAAACAATGTGTAATCATCGAATTTAATTTGTTAGTCTATGAAACTGTCTACTAAATTCTTGTTTTGTTACTGCTTGACTGTTTGTTGGTTTTCAATGATGTTCTTCTCGAATATTTTCACTAACAACTCATGTTAAATTCATGAACTCACATTGCATACACTTGGCATCCCCTGAGTCTTTTACTCACACTCTATGTTTTGTTTTTAATTTCCTTCTGGCAAACCTAGATCCTAACCCTAGTAAGGAGGTAGATCCTGCGTATGATGAGAATCAAGATTGAAGCCTTAGTTTGGATTTTTACAGTAGACCAGTTTATTTCCCATTAGCTTATTAGTTTTATTTTATTTATTATGGATTTTATTTTGTTTAGTTGATGTTAAGTATTGACACTTTGAGGTCTTTTTGTCTAACTTAATGATTTTGGATACTATTGTTTATTTGAGTTTGAGTTTCATGCTTTGATACTAGAATATATGGTTTGATTTTGAGGTGTGAAATACTGCAACACCACAAACTGCTAAAACTACATCTATAAACAATGTCTTAATACAGACACGGCTTGCTGAAGTCCAGAAATGGGAAGAAGATGATTTCATATGCAAAGGGCACATACTTAGCGGATTGTCCAACTCACTCTATGATGTATACGAGGCCCAAGTTTGCAGACAAAACTACAAAGAAACTATGGGATGAACTGGAAAACAACTATCAAATAGAGGATGCTGGAAACAAGAAATTCCTGGTAAGTAAATTGTTTGATTATAAAATGGAACCTAACAAGCATGTAATGCCTCAAATATATTTGTTACAAAACTTGATGAACCTAATTATTGCTGAAGGTCATTCTATGGATGAATCTTGTCAAGTTTCTACCATTATTTTTAAATTGCCTATTACTTGAAAAGATTGCCGTAAGGAATTGAAATAGAAGAAATGGGCCATGACAATGCAAGAGTTAATAAAATATATCCACGTTGAAGAAAATTTTCGCAACATGGAAAAATTGGAGTTAGAAAACAAAACTCAAAAGGCTCTTGTCATTGAAAGTGCCCTGTTCTCTGGAAATAAAAGAAAAATCGATAATAGTGTACAAGGACACTCGAGTAAAAAGAGAAAAATCCAAAATCTCCCAAAGGTGCTTGCTGGAAGTGTGGTAAAACTTGACACTTCAAGAAGCAATGCAGGGAATATCTGAAACAGAAACAACAGAAGAATCTAGCTAACATGGTAAATGATGAAGAATTTGTCAGAGTGATTTTTCTGAAGTTCTAATGGTGGGAGATGACAATGAGTAGTGGCTGGACTCTAAGACAACAAGACACATATCAATGAATAGAAACTTGTCCAAGACATATGAGTTGGTGACAGATGGATAGGATCTCTACATGGGAAACTCTTCAACTACCAAAGTCATAGGAAAGAGCTCAGTGGTGTTGCAACTCTCTTCTGGCAAAAGATTTGTTCTAAGTGATGTACTCCATGTTCCCGAAATTAGGAAAAATTTGATATCTGTAAACATACTTAATAAGTACGGGTTTAAGTTGTTGTCTAAATCAGATAATGTTATTGTGTCTGAGGGAGGAAATTATGTTAGCAAAGGTTATGTAACAAATGGAATGTACAAGTTTCATTTAAGTAATGAAAAGAATGACTCGGCTTATATCGCTTCTTCTTTTGATGTTTGGCATGCTAGATTGGGACATATAAATTATAAAAACACGTGTTGCATGTCTAGACTTGGTTTAATTTTAGATTTATCTTTGTCAAATGTTGATAAATGTTCTATATGCATAAAGTCTAAAATAGCTAGGAAGCTTTTCAAGAAAGTAGAAAGAACTTCACAACTTTTAGAATTGATACAGTATGACGTAAGTGAATTACAAGGACATTTAACTAGGGGCAGCAAAATATATTTCATAACTTTTATTGATGATCACTCTAGATATGTTCATGTTTATGTTTTAAGAACAAAGGATGAGGCCTTAGACAAATTTAAAATTTACAAGGTTGAAATAGAAAATCAGCTGGATAGAAAGATAAAAATCTTAAGATTTGATAGAGCAGGTGAATATCTCTCTATGAACAAATTCTGTGAGACTCATGGCATCGTGCATGAAGTTACTACACCTTATAGTCCTCAACAGAATGGCATTGTAGAAAGAAAGAATAGGATCTTGGTAGAAATGGTTAATTCACTTTTACTTACTTTTGATTTGCCTAAGAACTTATAGGGGAAGCACTAACGACGGCTTGCTATATTTTAAATCGAATACCCCACAAGAAAACTAATGTTACTCCCTATGAATTATGGAAAAAGAGAACATTTTCTTAGTTACCTAAGAGTATGGGGTAGTAGAGCAATAGTAAGATTAAATGATCCTAAAAGACCCAAAATTGGGGGAAAAGGCAATTGATGTATCTTTGTTGGCTATGCTCAACATAGCAAGGCATATAAGTTCCTAACAATGGAGTCTACATCATCCATTAGTCCAAATATGTAACACCCCTAAAATTGGAAATTTGAGAAAATAAGGATTTAGAAATCAAAGAAATTGGTTGGTTGGATTTTAGGGCTCGAAAAATAAATTAAAAGGACTTAATTGCATGAAAATTGAAAGTTTTTTAGTCGAATTGCAAATTGAGAAGACTTGATCGAACCACATTTTAAGAATTATGGGGGTTTGCATGGAAATAATTTCGGTTAAATAGGCTGATGTAAGGCACTCACTAAGTCCAAGTGCTGAATTGAAGAGGCTCAAAACCTTGGAAGACTCAATTGAAGGCTGGATAGAAGTTTTGGGGGCTGATTTGAGATTTTAAAAAGTTGGACTTATACATATATCCCTCCCTTCCCCCATTTTTCTTCATTCTTCTACCGAGCACCCACCTCACCTTATCTATTCACTTTCTCTAGCGAGCCCGAAATTTCCCAAACCAAACTTGCCAAAGCCTTCCCCTCACTTCTAGGAACTCAACCACACCATTTTCTCCCCAAACCTATTAGCAAGGCAGCCAAAATTTGTGTTGGGAGTCTCGACCATGGCAGCAATTGATGGGCCCGGTGAAGCGACAGTGGAAGCTGGATGCTAGGTGGAAAAACTTATAGAGCTTAGCTCAAGGAGTAATTTGGTGTATTACATTCTGAAATTGGGCTACCGTCGGCGGCAGAAACTAGGAGATATTGTGACAGCGGAGATAGTGGTGTTGTGAGCTTCAAAGCTTTAATTGAGGGTCGAATTGGCAGCAAACTCAAAATTGATCGAAATATTGGATTGCTGGAGCTAAAGTGCTTCGAATGGTGGTGGTGTTGTGAGCTTCAGGGCTTTAATTTAGGGCCGAATTGGTAGTAAAACTCAAAATTGATCAGGGCATTAGATTGCTAGAGTTGAGATGCTTCAAACAGTGGTGGTGTTGATCTTTTTCCACGATGATGCACAGTAGAGGACGGCAGCTTGCGGCGACAACGTGGCAACAGCACTGAGGTAGGTTCTTCAGCTCATTGCGATGATCGTGGTAGTGTAGTTAGTTCGTGGTTTCAAAGTTCTGATAAGGACTTTTGGGTAAATGATCAGAGAATTAGGTTTAAGTTATTTTGTACCGTTAAATTCTTATAATTCTTGTATTATTGGAATAATTGTTAAGAAATGTGTATGGAATGGTGGAAATAGACTTGCGTGGATATATATATATATATAAAAGCTTAGTGGACCCGGATTCGAATTTATTATATGATAATTTGGGTTAATTAAGTTAGTTAAAGGATTTAAAACCATAATTTTGTGGATTTGGAACCTAAGAATAAAATTGGGATTATTAAGGAATATTGGACCCTTATTATTGATTTAGTATATTATGGCAAGATCAACTTGATGATTAAGGACCTTATATTATCTCGTTCTTGAGGCCGGCGTGATTAGCATGATTCCATAATGTTTATGTCGAGTCAACCCTAAAACTATCGTATTAATCGAGCAATTAGTGATTTTAGACTGTTAATGATATAATTGTAATTATTAAGGATTATTAAAATTGAATGGGGATTTTGACTATGAACTTATTCTTTTAGATTAGGTGATGTGGAACTGGGTCCTACTGACAAGCAGACTGCTAATTGTGGTTGCATTTTCTGAGGCTGCGAAGGTAAGGGTCTAACCTCTTAGGTAATTACTTGTATACCCTGTGAGGGTTTGCCAATCTGGCATTTGAATACACCTATCTGTTATTGTGATAAACCCATGTGAGGTTTCCTATTTCTAAACTGTAACTACATTGTGTTTATTGAAATATATGAACTGTATAAAATCTCGTTGATTATTTGTCAATTGATGTGTACACCCCTGCGAGGGTTATCTCTTGATATTGACTCTGAATTCTATCTGTTCTGGCTCCTAGAACTCTTGTCTGTTATCCGATCATTCTATTATTTGATTATCCTATTATCTGATCATTCTATTATGTACTATTCTATTATCTAACCATTCTGTTATCGGTTCCTGTTTGGTTATCTGTTTATTTGTTAATGTTTTGCCGTGTCGGCAATCTATTTATTGATTCTAGATATATGTTTGGAAATATGTATGGGCAAAGTGCCAATCCTAGTTAAATTCTTAGGTATATAGGACATGCTAGGGATACTCTTAAGTGTTAGTGATATGCTAGGGTTACTCCTGGGTGTCAGTAATATGCTAGGGATACTCCTAGGTATCAGCAATATGCTAGGGATACTCCTAAGTATCGGTAATATTCCAGGGATACTCCTGGCCATCAGCGATGTGCTAAGGATACTCCTAGGCATCTACCTGTATCAAGTTGTCATGCTTGGGTAAGACTGTCTAACTAACTAAAAGTGGAAAAACTAATATTCCTATCCTGTCATGATCTGTTAGGTTTTGTATGTTAATCGAGCCTATTTTATTCTGATTGTATCTTGATTGCCTGCAAGCTAATCCTGACTATAATCTCTTGATATGCTCCTATTTTGATTGTTTATTATTAATCTGTTGAGTTAATTCATTCCTTGACAGATCCCTATTGCTTACTATTATGATTATCCCTCACTAATTCCTTTGGACTTATCTCCCGTATTATTCATGTATTCCCATATAGGGATTAGGTGATGAAAACGAACTTCAAGCTTGGATTGAAGTATATATGTTTTGTAATAGAAAGATATATATATATCTTCTTGTGGGTACTCTTGGATATTTTGTATAACTTAGAGATGTTGTGATATGTTAGGTTTTAATTAAATATCAGGAGTATATATACATGATATGTTGAATGTTTTGGGACCTCTAATGGTATATACTTAGTATTTTGATGAAGTTTGTTAAGTTGAAGTCTGTTGCGGTCTCTGATAAGTTTTGAAAACTAATCTGATGTGCCTATTGACTGTGTTGTGGGTTCGATTTAAGATTGAATCGAAGTGACATCTCAACTTAGGGGTATCCTGAGTGAGGTGCCACAAAACATAATTTTGGAATCTAGAGATGCAGAATTCTTTGAAAATTCATTATCTAGGAAATGGAAAAGTGAAGACATTGAAAATAAGAATAAAGTAAGTCAAGAAGAGAGTCAACCTAGTTCTGTGGCTGAAGAAAATATTGAACTTAGATGAAGCAAGAGAGCTAGGAAAGAAAAAACGTATGGTCTTGATTTCTATCAATATTTAGTAGAGGGAAATAGAAAAGACCTAATCTCGTCTTTTGTGTTTAGTGTTGAGCATGATCCCAATCCTTTAACTTATGAAGAGGCGATAAAATCTAGAGATTCTGCCTTAGGCAAGAGGCTATAAATGATGAAATAGATTCAATAATGTTAAATGGAACTTGGGTATTAATTGATCTACCCCCTGGTTTTAAGCCAATTGGATATAAGTGGATATTTAAATGAAAACTTAAAACTAATGGGACGATTGATAGATATAAAGCTAGGCTAGTCGCTAAAGGGTTTAGACAAAAAAGAAGGTATTAATTATTTTGATACTTATGCTCCTGTGGTGAGGATTAGTACAATAAGAGTACTAATTTCTCTAGCATCTATACACAAATTGGTCAAACATCAAATGGATGTAAAAACTACTTTTCTAAATGGTATTTTAGAAGAGGATGTATACATGGAACAACCAGAAGGTTTTGTACTTAAAGGCCAAGATGATAAAGTTCGCAAACTTATAAAGTTTTTATTTGTCTTTAAGCAAGCTCCAAAGTAGTCGCATGAGAGGTTTAACCAAGTAGTACTATCTTATGGTTTTGGAATAAATGAGTCTACTAAATGTGTTTATTCTAAATCTGAAAATGGTAAGAGTGTCATTATATGTCTATATATAGACGACATGCTTATTTTTGGTATTGATTTAAATGTTGTTTTGGAAACAAAGTCATTTTTACCTTCATATTTTGACATGAAGGATATGGGGGAAGCAAATGTAATTTTGGGTATTAAAATTACAAGGTCCAATGACTTTTTCTTTGTCATAGTCTCACTACATGGATAAGATATTAAAGAAATTTAGTCATGAAGACTGTAAACCAGTGTCTACCCCATATGATCCGTCTATAAAACTAGCTGCTAATGACGGAGTGGCTATCTCATAGTTGTAATACTCAAGGATCATTGGCAACTTGATGTACCTTATGCAGTGTACTCGGCTTGATATAGCATTTGCAGTTAGGGTCTTGAGTAGGTTTACTTATAACGTAGGTCAAGTTCAATGGAAAGTAATATCTAGAGTACTTAAGTATTTGAAGGGCACAATAAATTATGCCTTGAGTTATAAGGGATACCCAATTGTATTAGAAGAATATACTGATGCAAATTGGGTGATTTACTCGGGTGAAACAAAGTCCACAAGTGATTGGGTGTTTACCTTATGTGGAGGAGTTGTATCTTGGGGTTCCAAGAAACAAACCTTAGTTTCACATTCTACAATGGAGTCTAAATTTATTACGTTAGCAATGGAAATAAAGGAGGCGAAATGGCTTAGTGTTTACTGGAAAAAAATTCCATATAGCCTAAGCTAATGCCAACAATATCTATATTATGTGACAATGAGGCAGCTTTATCACAAGCTTATAGTAAAATTTACAATGGGAAATCAAGATACTTCAGTCTTAGACATAGCTATGTAAGACAACAGTTATTGTGAGCAGCTATAACAATTAGCTATGTGAAGTCAAGGGAAAACTAGCATATCACTTTACAAAAGGCCGAGGAAGGGATCTGGTGTGGAAAACTTCTAAGGAAATGGGCTTAAAGCTTTTAAAATAAGAGGTCACTTGCCCGTGGAAACCAACTAGGCGTTAGAGTAACATCTTGCTTATTGTTTCAATAGAAGACCATGTCTAATTATGACCAGTTATGCGCTAAAGAGTAAAAAGAAAAAATCTTCAAACATCGTCTTTGGTTAGTGCATGCTTGTATAGAGACAAAACAGAGGTTAGGAATTTTCTTTTAAGGGGTCTAGGTCCAAATGAAAGTGCAACTCATATAAGTGCATTGTATTAGACTTACCTATCTAATTACAGAAAATGTGGCCACTTCTGCGAGATGTATAGCTAGTCTTTAAGGCAATTATGATAACCTTAGATGTAACACAAGGCCATAAATGTGTAGGTAGTTGAATTTATGAGGGAACATTTTGTAGGTAGCGCATCATTGTAGAATTTCAAGTTCTAGGCTACGGCTACTTTGAAATTTTGATGTGCTTGTTTTATAAGGTTCAAGTCGAATGACACCTTCTCCATAGCATAACCCACCTAAGAGTTGAGAGAGTAAACTTCCACTGGTATCCAATATATTGAAAATTGAGGGAAATTGTTGGAATTTTCCATGTATAGGATAAGATGTTTATTGTATAATATTGATTAAGAGAGTTGGAAGTCAGAAGGACTCAAGAGTGAGGATGTAAATAGGAGGATTTATTGTCCCACATTAGAATACGTGTGAAAAAAAAGTAGCTATATTTATGGATTGGTTCTAAGACTTTGTGTTCTAAGAAGTCCAAGAATTGAGAGGACTTGACCGCACCGCACCACCCACACCCACGCACACACACGTACACAGGCTCAGGCTGGAGCCAAAGCAAATGCGCATTAGTGCTTAAGGCAGACTTTGCACTTCGCACATACACATCGTCGTTCGTCCTCGAGTCATCGATTAATTTTTGGGTTCAATTTATTTAGTGTTGACTTATGTCAACTGGTTTATTTAAATTTAACTTGTTATTCGGTTGATTAATTCAACTGATGTGTCTTTTAATTAGTCGAGTTTGTTATTAAGTCATAATTTATCAATAGTTATGAATAGTGCTTAACAATTACAATTTATGGGACTAATAGACACAACTAATTAAAGGATACAACTCTGTAAAGAGTTATACCCGGATGGATCTTGATCTATAAATAGAGAAGACTTACTGCTCTTCATAATATAAGAAAATCACTTAATGCTTTTTTCTCTCGTTCTCTCTCACAAATAACTTCTGTCGAATTAATATTCCGCAATACTAGTTCGAGGTGTCTGTTTTATCTTGGGAGACAAATTTGTTGTAACTCGATGCGATAATAGGGGCAAATTTTGTCTTAAGTATAGAACGTCATCATTCGACTCAGGCTATTGTTTCTTGTCCCATTTACTGTTTTACTAACACTAAGCTTGGTAATATGAAAGCTTAGAGTGGGTTTTTTCTAAACTTGAATTTGTCCCACATTTTAAAAACAACTTAAATTATAATTTTATAAAAGTTCATATAAAAAAGTCTAAATTTTTTGATGATTTTACATAAGTTTAAAGGTTTTAATTATGACAATATTTGTTGCATGATTTTTTTGAAACTTGTCCTCTGTTGTCTGAAACTTATCTATCCTTATTTGTCAATATATGGATTATTGACAGTACATCGTATCTCTTATTCATGAAAAGGTTATCATACTGCTAGACTTTTGTATTTAAGCATGTGCTCATATTAGATTTAATAAAGGAATGATTGTTAACCATTTCTTTTCTTTGCTATTATTTTCTTGCCATTAATAATTTTCTTAACAATTTAAGGCAAGAACATTTTTTGGTATAATCATATTAAATTATCTTCAAATAATTCGTAAAGAATTTATAGATCTCATCTGGAATCTACCTTCCATAAACAATTGGAACTTGTCTATAAAGGTTAAATAGATTGATTTCTATATCTTCTATACTAGGAAAGTGCATATTACTTAGTTCCAAAATTTTCAACTCTTGATGAATAAATTTATATGATTTAGATGCCTTAATTTATATTGTTGTATAATTGTTTCAAATTATTCTTCCTAAGAATATACTGAAATTTGTTCTTAAATAGCTAGAATTATTCTTTCCTTATTTAAAGAGATCATCCAAATCTAATTCTGATGCTCATATCCTTCATGTTTGGTAAGTATATCACATGATATTGCATCCATGTTGAATATAGGTTATAACACCAAGAAATGTCGAAATTTATAGTATCATCTTGCCTTACTAATGCTAATGGTCACTTACCATGTTAGTAAATTTACAGCCGTTAGTGATTTCTCTTTAAAAGAAAAAATACTGGCAGCATTCAAAGTAATTTGTACGACGGGAGAAAATCTCTGTTAAGTATTCTAGTAATTGTGATATTCTTATACACATTTTAAGTGTGTTAGTTCTTTGCTTTCTAATGTTGTTTTAGGGAACCTTGTGATGAAGAAAGTCAAGGGATGCTTGTCTTTGATGGATATTAACTTGAGAAAAAGACAGGAACTTGTGTATGTTTAAAAGAATATAGTGGTAAAGAGGGATAGAGGTATACCTACTCTTGAGGTACCCTATGAAGAGAACAAATCAAGTGCATGGTCAGTCAAAGGACCTTTAAGTGAAGAAACAAGTAGAGCAATGCTGTTGGAATTTCTTGTGATGTTTTGAGTTCCGATCTAGAAAGAGAGTTTAGAACTTGCAAAACAGAGTGGCAACAACTCATCAACCCATAAAAATTCTACAAATAAGAATGGCATAAGTTCCCCCAAACTTATTCACAAAACAATTGGCTCCACAACATTCCAAAATTTGATTCATTTCGTTTGTGATTCAATTTTTGCTCTCTATTGAGAGCTTATCTTTACCCTTCTACAATGTTTCTATTCCTATCTTTCTTTCTATCAAATTGCCGTACTTATCTTATACAAACATTCTTATATCATATTAATTTGACAAATTCAAATTCTAAGTGAAAGCTTCATTAATGGAACATGCATGGTTATACTACTATAAATATCAATGTCTATTATATTCTTAGAGCTTGTTTACTTGGTGTTTTTAGATTAGACATGATATAAATGACTATAATAAATAATGGATTATTTTGTATCTTATCTAATTTTTATTTGCATATTTTAAATAACTTGATATCCAACTTTAATTATTTGCTTGGCATAATTATCCTATTTGACAAACTACAATTTATTTTCAATTTACATTGAAAAACATATCACACCACAAGGTCTTAATACATAAGTCAAGTTTGGCCTTGAATACATCTCGAATTATAACTGTATTAAAGACTTCTAAAAATAAATCAAATATTAAAATTGAGTTTGATTATATATCTATCATGTAATATCAAAACAAATAAACAATCTCTTAATGAACTAGTTGATTTTACAACTATCAAAAACTTAAAATACTTTCTGCATAAGACTTGCAGTTTCATCGAAAAACAAAAAGTTTTTGAATGATGATACTTCTGTTGCATTAAAATTTAAAATTTAAGCACATTTTTTGCATATTTAGAATCCTCCATAGCCACATCCTATACGAATTTCATCTAGACTTTTCCCATGATAATTATTGAAACATCATTAATCTCTAGTAACTAGTTTCCAAACACGAGACATGGCCAACTTTCAACATACAAAACGATCTTAATGCAGGTAAAAGAGTAGGTCTTTCCATAAATAGCTCACCCAGCTAGCTCGCCTTAAGTTAGCGAGTCCCAGTTGAGCCACCAAATTCAAGGCAGACGTTCTGAACCAACAGGCCTGATAGCAGGTCCTGCAGAAGGATTAACTGGTGCCGGAGTACCCTGAACAGCTCCACCAGCCATGAAGGCTTGCAATTGTGCTGGCACATTAGTTGGGAGTGAAGTCACGTTCGAAATTGGTCTAGCAGCTTGAGCTTGCTGGCTAGGCCGAATAATGAACTGGTTCAATGCATCAGTATAAGCCTTTCCTGCTAGGGCTCCACGCATCCGCCCTGCAGGGCGCCAGTTCAGTTCACCAGGATCATAAGCATCAGTCCTAGTGACTGGTTGTGATGTGACTCCTATAGTGCCCCTTTGTTCTCCCACTGATGGCATAGTTCGTGCATCTAGGTTCCTTGAATATGAGGGGGCAGTTCTTGATGCATCAGCAGCAATCTGTGCAGTTCTGTTTGCAGCTGCAAGCAACTGAGCTTGATTGGTGCTGGCTACACCTGTTCTATGAACTGCTCTTTCTTGTGGGACCCTTACATGGCTTTGGGGATGCAAGAAGCTCCCAGAAGACTGCATAGATGATTGAATCAGCCCTGAAGATTGACTCATTGCTCCCGGTATCCTGAGGTTTGCCATCTGCTGACTTGAGCTGGGGCATTCGTTTGAAAATCTATACATATTTGGAACCTGATTTGGGTCCTGAAAACCAGCATTCTGCTGAGGTGGTCGAGCAGATGGGAATGGACTATTTTGCTGCCCAAAATTCCAGAAGAAACTTTGAGAATCCAATCAGAGCACCATAACAGAGATAACACAATTGAAATAATATATAGAAGGATCAAGTTACAAAAGTAACAAAACCAAGGAGCAACACTATTCAACTGTTTTACCTGTATATGTGGGTGCTGAAGCAATGGAGTTGAAGACATAGGTGCAGCTACACGTGGATTGGCACGGAGTGTGGCGGTGAAATTTGAAGTGGGTGAGGTGTTCGAAGCTGCTTGAAGACCGCCGGGTATAAAGGTGTTCAGACTATTTCTAGCACTTTGTTGGAGGGCAGAAGTTGGGGTCTGAGCAGGAAGGGCCTGAACTGCAATTGCTGTTCTGGTCACATACCTGGACGGGAACCTTCCATACTCATTAGTGATAGACGCATTTCCAAATTGATACTGCTGCAATTGCAATGAATTTGGTAAAGAAGTTTCGCCTTGTGGGACAGAGGCAGTACCGAGAACATTGCCAGGCAAAGCCTCAACATCTCTATTTGGAGAAGTAAAGGAATCAGCTATAACTGAAGTGGAAGCAGAAACATCAGCAATATGTACATTTGGCCGACCATTTGATGACCCCACCGCAAACGTTGGCATATTAATTCCAGACCAGATGTCATTCGCAACATGAGTGACACTTTGAATAACATCATTTATGTTGGCCATATGAGGGTTGGTTGCTGTAGTCTGAGTCACAAACTGGCGTTCATGAGCTTTTGCAAAATGTTTTCTGTCTTCAGTTTCATCTGTGGCAACAGCATCCATCGCGTCATCAGTCTGAGTAAGATCCAGTACATCCACAGGTTGTGGAGACTCATCCTGTTCCATATTGGCTGTCTCATCATTTGGCTTCTGTATGGTATCGTCACTTTCCATGACAGCACTCCATGAGCCATCTGTGGAGACAATTACGTCAGAGACATTGGGCCCAACCTCTTTCAGGACCTGGAAAAATCAAACATCATCAAAATGATCAATAATATATTGACATTAATATACAAAGGTGCACCCGGAGGAGGGCAGCAATAGTGGGGCTCGTCCCGGAGCTTCCACATGGATGTATGTATATGTAATATGGATTACATATATTAACCAACCCTCTAATATGGATGTATGTATTTAAGTAATGAATACATATAAGATGCATTTATGGAAAAGTCAGCATGCCTTTCCCCCTCTAAATCCATGCATTTTCTTGTCCACCAGTTATAATTCTATAACTTTTGCAGTTATAGAATTATAACTTTTGCCCACTCTTATAGTTAACAAATTGACCCCATTATACAAAATACTTTTGCATCTTTCTTTTTCTTGTCCCGTCCCAAGTCTCTTCATTCATCATGAGCGACTAAAGTTGAGTCCGCATATGATTACTATTTATTTTAGCCACTAAAGAATGTTATAAAATTATAGAAGTAATTGAGAAATTTTGGTTGAATTTGAGAAGTGAGTTCTTTTTTCAGTTCTACTATTAATTATTGATCAAGTTAGCAATTGACTAATAATTAGGGAGTTAATTTTATGTTTAATGTTTAAATTCTATGGATAGTAAATTCGGATATTATTTATCTTTATACGTAGGATTGCCTGCCTTATGTAATTTCAAGTTGTTTGGGAAGTGAACATGATCACGAAGCTTTTGAGATATATTTCTATATAAAAGAAGGAAATAGGTCATACTTTAGGAGGCATAGGTTTTAAAACAAGATCACTTATCAATGTTATTTTCTCCCCATGATGCCATCTATCTACAGCGTACTGGTAGTTTTGATTCTTTATAACAGATCACATTTGTGGTATTCACTATATATTACTTAAATAAACATTTTTTCTTTTCTTTTTTATTTTTCAAGTTAAGCTCACCCCCTAAACCTGCAATCCCACAACTACCATTTCTAATGTTTACGTGCATTTGTATGTAAATTTCTACATAACTTTAATATGTATAAGTAACTATGTAGCATATATAAACTTTAAAGATACTAGTTTATATATGAAATTATATATTTTTCATATTCACAGGTGTATGTAATAAAAGCCACTATGAATGCAAATGAGCTACTTGCCTTAACCATTTTTTGATCAATGCGTAAATCAGTGAAGCAGACGTGCTGATTACAATGAGGGCAGCGCCAGCAGGGTCTTCTTGAATTTATATCCATATAGTAGGCAAAATCAAAACACTAAAATAAAAGGAAAAGTAAGTCAATAGATTAGAATGCAAGAGTACAGAACAAGCCCAAGAAAGATGAAAGTTCACCAGAAACATATAAGGCTGGAACTTTGCACTAGTTTAGATCTCTTTATATTGATAAGTTTCACTGCTACAGTTTCACAGTTTACTTTGTCAAGTGATTAAGATAGATTATCGAATTTAATGACCCCTAGTTGCATTCCTTCCAATGAGCATCCATATCTAGTTTAGAAAAAAAATACATAAACAGGCCTCACGAGAAACTTGCTAATAATATTATTCTTGGAGATAAACCAGCTTGCAATTAAACTAAATCTAGCAGATTATATATATTTTTCAAAGTGATCTTCTTGGTTCCCCACTATCCCCAACATGACTCGCACCCGCAACCGATCTATTTGCATGGAAGCTTACCGCCGATGTTTAAAGCATAGAATAAAGCTAGATACACCATCCTGTTTCAAGCTTGATATGTGTAAGTTTTCTTCAACTAGGTAAAACTTGCAATTACCTGAATATGCTTGCATTGATGTCCTTTCACAGGAGTTTTAATTCGTTTTAAGCTGTCAAGATTAAGGATGGTGACAAAGAAATCAGCAGAACTTCAAGGTGCAACTATTTGAGACGCAAGAGTGATGATCCACTAAATTCATATTAATAAATAAAGACAGGAAAATTTTCAAAAGAAGCTCAGGCAAGATGGCAGATATAAGTTGAGGATTGAAGTGACAATAAGTAAGCAAATTCAAGGAAGGATATAAAGCATCTGTTGGAGCTTCAGTTACTCATTTGGGGTTGAAACAGGTGCTCAAATAGATCAATCATCCTTTGCACTTGAAGGGCAAGTTTGGTTGGTGGGATTACATGGGATTAGAGAAAATAATCCTTTTCAATCCAATGTTTAGTTTGTGGAATTGTATACACACAAGCCCGTGATTTATCATTGGGCCCGTATATATAAACTTAACATGTAGTATTATTAATCCCACCCCCACCCATGGGATAAATTATCCCACCTTATCATGAGATAAGTTTAAAATCCAACCAAACTTGCCCAAAGGATTATATAATACCAGAGAGAATAGGATGTCCAGATGTACATGATAAAGGTTTTCTCTACACAGTTATAGCAGCATGAAGAGGAAAACAAAAACTCCGGTTAAGCAACAAATATGAAGAGTTACCTAATTGGACAACTTAGTGATATCCGTGATGGCCCCACAATTATATCAGAATCTACATATAGCAAAAAGAAAAAGAAAAGAAGTGAACAAACAAACATGATTTAATCCAGCGGCTAATGAGCATAGGCATCTCATTTAGGAAAAGAATCGTATCCACAATTCCTTCTATCCAAACATCATTGCCATTCAGAGAAAAATAATGAGGTATTCTTGATCTAATAACATGATTGCTGTTCAGAAAAAAACAATGAGATAGGTATTCTCGATCTAATAGCAATAAATTTTTCAAAGGGGCACCTGAATCCACAGCTGCAGGAGTATGGTGCTCATAATCTTGAAGAGCACTACTATCAGGGTTTGGCACGTCACTCATGAAAGCAACTGCTACGATATAATTTCCTTCAGACAATCAATTTTGAGAGTAAGCACCTTTGGAATATCAACACAAAACCTAAAAACTCAGACAAGGAGACTTGAGCCAAGAATACCATTAAATTCACCCACAGCCTGAAGGAGATTTGATCCGTATTTCAGCATATGTGTCACAACTGTTGGAGTTTGTGGCCCTGTATCCTAGTGGATGCAAAAGAAAAGTAAAACGTTCACACAAACGATTAGATAGAATAAAATAACATCTTTCTAACAATTAATCTGCAACAAACCATGTAAAGATTAGTCCTCCTCTCCACCCCCTTCCCATTCAAGACAAAGCTGCAGATCAAATACAACAAAGTTTGTGAACTGGTATCAATGCAGGGAAAGATATTCCTCTGTAGTTGGGATTGGGTGGAAAGAATAACTTACTTTACTTTGGCAGGACTAACCAGGCAGCAGGATGTCTCAACACTATCCGTTTGGACAATAAATAACCTCTGCAGGCAAAAAAAAAAAAAAAAAACGATAAGATGAACAAGCAATCGACACCAAAGGTCTCTATCTACAACTATCGTTTATTGAACTTAAAAGTAAATTTGAGTTGTCGATAGCACTAAATTACTGAAATCCAAATAATGATTAACTAGCAAATATGAATTGCATTGTAAGACTAGATCTGCTACTGGCTGTTCATCCATATGGCCTAGTAGTAAAAAGGATGTGAAGAATAGCCTAATAACCTAGACTAATTACAAACAATCAGACCCATTTTCATGGAAAAAGAGCAATTCCGTTAGGAAATAGAACAGGAACAAAGGACATCATAGTTGTCAAAATGGTGTTAAACCTGTCAAGTGAAGTTGCTTCTTCACTCATTTCACAAATGAACAGAGAATCAAGTTGTCGACTTGGGCTGATGAACAATCATTGTGATTGTTGCAATGCCTAATTAGTGAAATCAGTGAACTAGAGAACCCCAACTAGAATTTCTTCAGCAAATGAAACAATCCACGGCTTTAGGTAGAATGATAACAGTGGCAATTCTAGTGGATAAACGTCACCACATACCCATGCCACAGCAAGTTTTAGACAGTATTTGTTCAGGTTCAATCAATCCACTCAAGGACCAAAACTCAAACCATGCATATGCTACCAATATACACCTTGTCTAGGCAACTGTACCTAGATATGTTTCCAATATAAAAGCTCATTAAGTAACAATCCTTGATGAATGTTCTCATATAGTTTGTACTGTCACTAAAAGAAGTGACATGATGCCACCGCATATGCAAGATCGAAAGATAACCTCACATGAATTTCATAATTCTGCACTGAAGAGCATGACAATGAATTCTCAAGTTTCTTTACTTATTAATGTCAACTTATGCAACAATAAAATAAAAGAGCCATGTATGACAAATCAAATTTGTTGGGTTATGGTTGCTCTTGCATTGGGTGGGTGGGTTTGCCATCGAACTTGAGATTGGCGGAGATGTGTCATACTTTAGGTCATTTGATCCCCTTGCCATCCATATTTACTGGTCTTGTACAAGAAAGAACAGTGATGGCAATGGGTTGAGTTCCGCAAAGCGAAATATAAATGGATCTTGAGTTTTAGCTTTGGACCCGAATCCAACCACAACCTGACCCATTACAATATTATATATATATAAGTTTTATTTATTGTATATTTATTTTTGTAATGTATATTTTATATATTCAAAAATATATATATATACACATAACATATCTATACTATTATAAAAAGGGAGATGTGAAAGGTAATGAGATTCAGTAAATACAGCCTCAACTACAAAATTATACACCTAGAACGTGTAGTCGCCAAAATCACAGGTGCTTTCCTTAATATAACAAATTGAAAATAAGAATGGTTGGACAGGCTTACTATTTTCTCTCCTGGAGAAGACTTCAACTTCTTCGAGATCTGGAAGGCACTCAGATAAGTATCGAACCCAGGCTACAACGAACAAAATGCAGCACTACTATCAGCACAAAAGCATTGGATCAGAACCTGGATAGGAGAAAGCAAGGGAAGATAACTACCTTGACTTCAAGAAAAGCAAAGATGTGACCCATTTTCATTCTCGGATAGAATCTGCACACATACGGCCGGATTCTTTCAGTCGCAAGCTAAACAATTGACTTGAACCAAAATAGAAAGCTCTGTATTGATTGCAGGGGAAAAAAAGAACCAGATATAGAAACCAAAGAACTAAGCATCAGCACATGCTTCAGAAGTAGCTAAATTCTTATTTACACAAACTGGAAAATTGATCAACAGTTGTTTGCAAGTTGTTATCAGATCAATATATAATTATATATAACACAACAAAGGTTCAGCATGCAAAGTAAGCATAACATATTAACTACAGCACCTAATGCCAAATGCTTGGGAGCACACAAATTACTCAAAACTGCAGCACACCTGTTTTCTCTCCCACAGTTTGCATAACACGACCAGATATCGAATAAGCAACCAAGCAATTAAAGTGTACAACTTTTGAGTAAATATAACTGGTCAAGCAATAGTCAGTCAATTAACCTGTGATCCAACAACAGACTATACTATGTAGACAGAAACCTTAGGGGAAGGTTAGTTATATCACCCATCAAATTGACAAACGTGGAACTATCTATGGAGGACTAAATCTCGAATTCTTAAAACTTGGCCATTCTTGTGCCTTTTTTTTACTGGCGAATTCAGGTGTCATCATCATCAGGTTTTACAGAAAATAATCTCCAGAATATAGAGCCACCCTCAAATTAATACTAACTAAAACACAGAGCAAGGAAGTGAAAATCCTCACTCACACAAAGCCTAATTGTGAGCTCATCAGTGAGTGGTTCCCCAAACAGCAGAAGAACCAGTTCCAATGGGCAAGCTATCATTGTGAACTTTAACAGCCTCAGTATATGAGATAATAAACTGGAAAGTTAGTATCAATCCATAGAGTGGCATAAACGTAGTATACCTGGACATGATTGTTGGAATAACTGAAACAGAGCAGCTTGGCTCAGTGACAAAATTTGTCACGCTACAATATTTGCTTGCAACCTGTAAAAAAAGAAAAAGAGAACTGAAGAATTACATATCCAATGAAGAAGGGAAAAAAGGATGACTGAGTATAAAAATAATACAACTGTTAACCCAACCTCATTTGTCAGATTGCTGAGCTCTTCAGAGTTCTCATCAGAAAACCACCCACTTTGACAAGCACTCTACCAAATAATTCATATTTTCATAAGAAGAACTAGGAAAAATGAAAAGAGAGGAGGATTGGTGTTTAAGTCTAGACTGCTTCATGCAAAGGCAATATTCCAAGTTATTTGTCATATCAACATCAAGAGGAAAAATAAAAACACACATTAGCAGAAATACCATGTTGGAAATTTAAGAAATTCCGCATGCATGCTATATTTCAGGGGCCCTGATGTACCTATATAATACCTCCACAAAGACGCTAAATGGTTCAGCCAAATTCCAGTTTTAGAAGATGAAATACAACAAGCCTATCCTCATATATTTTCTACATGATATTTTTTAAAGAAGTGAGCTAGGAAGGGCCAAATGGTGCAAGAGCCACCAACTCTCGGACTAGTTGTTTCCATTTCATAGAATTCAATCATTAACCTAGTATCGTTTAGTTGGGACTTTTAAGCATACAAGTACTTGGAAAAGTTGATTCCCTTTCCACTTCCCCATAATTGCCTCTATCACCAACTAGTTTTACAAAAATGGTACAATCACCTTTTCAAAATGTATCTAGCACCAAGATTCCAAAAAGTAGTACATTCTCACATAGTATGCATCTCTTCATACTCTACCAGGATGCTGATATGAAGCAAAAAATTAGTAGGACAAATCAAATATTGGCTAGTCAAAGAAATTACCTTAACAGAAATCATGAGGACCATAATAGCTGATTCGAGGTGAGGATCACCTTTAATTTGGCAGACCTAATGGCATAAAAATATTGAAATGGAATGGCAAAAGGCTTCAGATCATCAATTTACCGAAATATGAAGACAAGATTACAGGTGGCATAGTGAGGGCCATAACTAGCAAAGCATCTGACATGCAATGACAAAAATGGTTGTACACTTACAGACAACATCAACAAGGATTCACAATAATCTAGGATTAAACAAGGTCAGATAGGTTGCTCAATTTAGTGAAGGAAGTTCAAGCCACAACTATGATAGCTAATGTCCTTGAGAAAAGAAACAGTGTCATGCATAACTGACCACATTTTCCATGATATGGTAATGATAAAGCAAATGGAAGCATCAAAACCAGGCACGCAGATTCTACATAACTATGTCAAAAAGAAGCAGAGCCACTACTAGGAAGAACTTTTATTCCACATGGACCAGCAAAAATTTTTATAACTCTACTCTTATTCTCCAATGTCAAATAAATAGGCAGAACCAGAAATAAACTACTTTTCTTGCTACAGATGATAAAAGCTGGAGCGTAGACAATGCAGACGGACTAAGCTTAGGTAAGAAACTTATAAAGGAACAATCTAGTCGATACAGTTCCACTGGTGCTAATAAATTCCTTTGGCAGGTCCCACCACCCAAAAGAAAGTGCTTCAACACAATTGGCAATGGGACTGCCCAATGAAACATTGACGTAAAAAGCTAATGAAGTTTTTAAAACAGGAAACTAATTCGTGTTTTGAACAAATCAGCCAAAGAAGCAATGCTAAGCGGATCAGGAGTTGAATATTTTACTGCTTGCCAGCCTTTTTGCTCGAGTTTTTAGAGAAAAGAGATTTAGAGATCCCCTGTATCTGGATCTGCTGATGTCATGATTAGAATAATTTCACTTAAGTGACAAAGTTTCCTTTTTCTTTTGTTTTTCTTTTTTTTCTTGGAAAAGAAGAAGAAGTACAATTTCCATTAAAAAACATAAGAAATTATACAAGGTTTATAATAAAATGGAAGATAAAAGAAATAGTAACAAGTACATGAACTAGGAGCACATAGCATATAACATTGGTTGAACTTCAGGAAGTGAAAGAACAGTCAAAATAGTTCTACACCATGGTATTGTAAACACTATTTATATCAAGATGCAACAGAGTTCCCAGAAAAATGTATATGAGAACCTCGTATAACCACAGGTCAAAACCCAAGCATTTCAAATTCAAGGCCATTTCCTCTACCATCCAATCCAGTTATACCTTGATGCTGATATGCATCTCAGAAAAGTCAGAAAATCAGTGAATAAGACCATCACCTGCTTTAATAATGAAGGCAAATCCTGAGATCTGCTTGGAACCTCATGGTTTGCAAGGGCAAAATCTATACCTCTGCATTGCCAAAAAGCAAAAAAGAAAAAAAAAATAGAAAGAAAAACATTCAAATTGTGTGTTAAAATGTAATGATTTACAGTTCTTCATGATTCATGGTTAAGGAACACAAAAGAAACCCTAATGAAAACCTATCTAAGCATTTAAAGGCAAGAAGGTTCATGATGGTAATCAACTCGAACCCCACAAAAAACTATTAAGACTTACCTTCATGTTTATATATCATCCAATAAATAAGAATAACAAATATAAGATTTATCAAAAGAAAGGCCTGGCAAGTGCAAGGCAAAATTGATAAAGTCCTGTAGAATCATATGTGTAATTGTTGGAAACGTAGTCACCGGCACTTGAACCGCACATCTTAGCCATGCCCAATCTCTATAGAATGACTCCGGAACACGCAAATCTATTATTATATTCTATCTAATTAATAGAAAATGCAATTAAAATATTTAACCGAATTTTTTCTTTTCTGGCAATACTATTATGGACATATCGGTTGCCTACTATACTTATGAAATGGGACCCCAATCAAAGGCCAGCACAATTGAATATTGGCTGAATGGTCCAGCACACCCCTAATAATTATGTTTAGAAAGTAAATAAATATTCGCGCAAAAGATAAATTTGACATGAATGCAAAAGGAAAGAATTCGGAGGAGAGGGAAGGAGCATCTGAGACCAAGGTATGAACCAAAAAATGCATAACATAACGAAACATAGAACGTATTATGTAAATATACGGTTAATGGAGAAACCTACTAGCCAATGACATCAAGAGCACACTACTTTATCTTACAAAGTTATCCAAATTCAAATATTTCAACACTATTCAAAGTAACTAATAGCACTGCTCATTCCAAGTTTTAATCTGACTTGTTAAAGAATTAACCAAAGCGGACCAAGCAAATTGCTAGAATAGTCTATGAAAACTAGAAATGAAATAAGCAAGTTAATGTATGTCAGAATTACAATGGTAAAGAAATGAGTCCCATACATACAGTTAATTAGGAAAATGCGAATAATTTCTCAACTTTTGGGGTGCCAGTCAAGACAACTGGCGTGAAAGGGTTATACAAACAGCTAGTTAATTTGTAAAGTAAAAGCAAAAGAATGATGGCAACTGAAAAATTTACACGCTTATATTGCTTCCTTGACAAAGAACATGGATCCTGAGTAGCGCTAAATGAAGAGTATTCATGTATATGAAATTCGGTAAACCCAATACAAATTTCTCTTTATTCTAGCAATCTACTGATGCAAGGTGTTGCTACTACACCATAGCCCACTTCACGTTTAAAAGATACTCATTTCACTAAAACACACACAATTAATTTAGGGGCAAACAACTAAGTGCCACCAGAAATTTCTAAAAGAACCATTAAAATAAATGGACAGAAGAATTGGTTATTCAATACTCAACCCCCAAATATTGAACAAAGCATGTCAAAGATATAGACTACCTGATCAATGATATACACACACAAATATACAAATAGATGAAAGAGAACCATCTTCGTGAATCTATGCATGTGTATAAAGCTCACAGTAATATAGATAAGCAGATGTCCATTAGCATAAATGCAGATAACTCAATTCGTTACTTAAGTGAATGCAAATCCAAATAATACCCCGTAGCCGATACGAAGACCTCAGACTACATAAACATCAGAGAAACACATAAAAGCATGATATACTCAACACCTACAAGCACAATACATATGATACAGTACAGGTATGCGCATACAGAAACGTACTTTGAGGGACTTCTCCAAAAAAGAGAGATTTTGGGGGTGGAATCAAAAACAGCAGTCATTGCTAAAACGCTCTCGCTATATAGAAAATATCAAAGCAATCAGAAGTAGAGGAAAAAAAATTGTGTTAGTAGAGAGGAGTACCTGGAGAGGGAAAGGCATAGATTAAAAAACTCAACGGCGTCGTTTTGACGGTTGCTACTGACGTGAAGAGATAAGCGATCAATCACGGCGGAGACACGGAAGGCGTTCAAGTCAGACGATTTTAAGCCATTGTTCGGGGCACCTCCGCCGCCGCTGCCACCAACGCCACCGTTCAATAATATTCCCGTCACCGGAGCCTGTGTTACCGTCGCCCCGGCCATTCTTCTCGTTTACTCTACACACCTCTTTCTCTTTCTGTCATAGGGATTATTTCTCTTTCCCTTGTCCTGGCTTCCGAAAAATGAGAGAATTTTATGCGGCACACTAAAAATTTATAGTGAAAAATAGCACTTCATTCACTAGATTTGACGAATTTAAAAAACATTTTGGTTCTTGAATTTATATTTATTATTTATTATAATACTTTGTCCGAGTAGCATTTAGACCCAAAAGTTCCCCTAAGCCATTATCCTCTATTACATAATTATATACAACCACTTCATTTGTTCCTTATACTACAATTAATATTATTTGATGCAAAATAATTATTTTTTTTTTATATATACACACATCCATTGGGACTCGAACTCCTCTTACATCATGTGAAAGACTTATGTTGTTAGGCACAAGCCAATTAATACAAAATAATTGTTGTTTATCATATTTTTACCATTAATGATAACAGAAAATATTATAAAAAAAATTTATTTGACTTCAAATGATAAAGAGAGAAGAAAACAAGGAGGCAATCGACGCTTTTAGACAAAAATTTAAAACAAAAATACCATGGAGACAATATGTCAATTTAAGAATACTTTATTTAAGAATTTCAGTGAGAGAAAAAAAATATTTTAGAATTAAAGAAGTTCAATATCACAGATTTTTTTTGACTAATTTTATACTAAATTAAAAAAAAAAATATATATATATATATATATGTTAAATGCAATATTGAAGAGCTTTAACTTGTATTATAGAAGAAATCAGAACATCATACAGAATTTCTTTTGTACCTAAAGTAGTCTTGTTTACAAAAGAAACCCAACCACTCAGCAAACCACTGCCACTTGGAGTTATCTACCTTGTTTTGTTAATTCATATGCTCAAGCACAAATCTCTTATCCTTCTCTCATTTTTTCTTAAGAAAATTTAAAATATATATGGATGTAAAAGAAAAAAAGAAAAAAAAACTTTATATATTTGTTTGTATGATAAAGGAGTATAAAAAGTTGTGAAATTGATGCATGTAGATCAAAATGGATGGATTGATATGACCTTTTGTTAATTGGATATTTTTTGAATTCTACCTCAAAATAAATACTCGCCCACAAGTCTTTGAATGCGTACAAACTCCAAACTTCTTGATTTCAAATAATCCTCAAACACTCTCTTTTAACCCATGAGATCGTTGTTAGAACTTCTATAGAGCTACGCACCTTCAATTCTTAAAGATAAATATTCAGCGATATTCCTTGGAGAAGGTAGAGAAAGACCAATTCGAGAGATATGCGAAATAAGGATGACTCATATTGCATATTCTCAACTCGAGATAGATGGACCTTTTTATAGATATATCTTCCTACACAAGTAAAAATTCTAACCTGACAACCTTTTTTTTTTTTTTTTATGTGTGTGTATGTCTAAAAGTGAATATAATCTTCCTAATCAAAGAAAACTTTGAATTCAACAAGGACCGTGATTCATCTGAATATGAATTCCACCCTATAAGGAAGAATTCTAATCCAATAAGGACTAGAATCCATTTAGATATAAATATAACCTTCATACATAAAGAAGAGTTTCAATCTAACTAGAACTATTATCTTTCTAGATATGGATATGGCATTCCTATACAAAAATGAGGTTCAATCCAACAAAAACTGCAATCTTATCTAGTTATGAATATGATCCACTAAAAAAAAGGATGCCTCTTGATTAAGAAGTCCAATGGCCGATATAATTCGTAAAATACCCTTAATACACATTTGATTTAATCTCCTCGAACATCAGTTTCAAAAGATTAATCAATTTTATAATTTTTTTCATAAAAAATAAGGCATATGAATGAGGGAAAAGTGAACAATTGAGGAAAGCTTCCAAGTTATTTAGCATTATCCTATAACTCTAAAATCAGTATGTACCCCAAACTATATGGTCATACTAGATGCAGGTGTTCACACAAATTTCTTTATCTGCAAAATTAAATTACAAGAAAAAAAAAATTGACAAATTGAATTTATATTAAAGCATATATGAGAATTACAATTTATCAGAGAAAAATATAAATTCCCCAACAAAACTAATCCCCTGATTTTTCTCTCAATATATGATCCAAGGGCTTAAAGCTTATTTTTGGATATATGGTATACTACCTTTTGACTTGGTAAAAGAAACTACGGAATTTTTTTGAACTCGAACCTTGATATCAAGATCAAAAGACTTGATGACTTGATGTTTGAAAAAGGTATAGGACCTTCACGGTAGCAATATGTCATCACAGCAGAAACTTGAAACCTGAAGACTTGAGTCTTTGACTTGAGAATATGTGTATATTGGAATATGAGAATATGTCCATATGAGCTCCTGAGCACTCCTTTATATAGGTATGTAGTAGGAGAACCCAAATGACTTGAACATATTTGATAATTATCTCTTTGATGTACATTTTAAAAGATAATATCAAATATTCTTGACTTAATTGGTCCATGTACATGGATACGCCACGTGTCACAATTCAATTAGCCCGAGATTGCAAGGCCACCAGACTTGATTTGATTGGCGTGATACATCACCCTGACACTTGTTAATATTTGATTTGTGCATAAAATAATATTAGATATTAATTAAAATTAACTATTTATATTTCAAAATTAAATTTAATAAATTCCAATACATAAATAGAAAATTTTGAATTAATAACTAAAATATTATTTACACATGTTAATTTTCAAGTGGCCCAAAAATTAAGTCGTCTACAAATTCCCCCTCGAGACTTGTTTACAAACAATGTCTTCTAATACATTCCTCAGTGAATGAGTCACGATAATTATTTTATACATATATAAATACATATATATATAATATGGGCCTTTAAAATATATATATATATATATTTAAATACACATATATATATATAACGAGTTTTCAAAATATATATAATATATATGAGCCACTTGGAAACACAATTTCCAAATCTTGCAAATATAAAACAAAGCTTCGACGTCACGCATGCTACCCATGGCCAAGCAACAAATTTCATATCACCCATGCCTGGGTCCCTGTTTTCATTTCTCATACCTTATGCATTTTTAATTCAATTGGCCTTTAACAACTCCATTCCTTTTCTTGCTATCTTTATATGGTTAATGTACAGATCCACATATATGGCCCACAACCACTACAAAAATCACTCGAAGTGAACACCTTTAGTTTCTTTAATTTTGGCAATGCCGAAACTCATGTGCTGTTATAGTGAGAAAAGAAACACCATAAAAACCAAGAGACCATCTTGAATAAAACTTGATTTTGCTGCGTCTGCTATGAGCATTCACTAAAAACACTATCACAAGCTGTATTCAACGAGACTCCTTGGCTCATGGAATTCTATTCAATGCAGTTTTCGAGTTCTCCTTGTTTTTCTATCCCTTTTTTAAAATAAAAATAAAAAAATTCTGCAATACAACAACAATTATGCACCAATAGCAACATCTATCTTCTCTCTTTGGACTTATTTAGGACTCTGTTTTTTCTTTGACACACTTAGATGTGTGTTTATCTAATTATTTGAAGAGACTAAATCCATTTAAATTGAGCTAAAACTTTATTGTACTTGGACTGAAACTCTTCAAAGAAAACTACAAAAGGATGTTGATTACTTCGTCCAACATAGTTGAACATTGAGTTGGAATTGTTGTGGCATATTCATCTATTCAATAAGGATATCTTTTTCCTCTTAATTCTTGAAAAATACTCATAGAGTTGACATACCATTACTACCTCCATACAATCGGCTAACTACTACAACTAAAAGAGAGTTGCTTGGACTCCCTTGGCATTCATCAATAGAAAATCCTTATCAGGACATAGCAAATACACAAATTTTGAAGACTTCAAGTAAGTCATCAAATTAAGGAATGTTTCTGTATCTTTGTATTTTCTTCTTCATCCCTTCCCTTCCCTTTTTTCTTTTAGATACTTCTTTACCTTAAGTTTTTTCTTCTCTTTTCTTTTCTTTTGCAGGTCAAGAAACATAGTCCATTCCTGATCAACTCATGGGGATTTATATTGAGGATCACATGGAGCCATCTCTATGTATTATCATTGGAAGTAACAAAGACAGCATCAAAGCTAAAAGTACCAGATTGGTTATTCATAAATCGGCCAATGATGTTCTTCATTCCATATCTTGACCTTCCAGTAACTCCATGCATATCCAAGAGTGGTCCAAAGAGGCAACCAAGGAAGTGATTGATCCACATTCTAGCATCACGTCGCATTCTAAGATACTCATCTTGAAGTCTTCTCTTCATGATGCCAAAGCCAATAGCTTAGAATTTTCATTTGCAGGTTATTATTGAAACATTAATAGACGCTTAGTGAAAATTCCCGCATCAAGGTTTGGTGAAATATCTTTTCATGCAGGTTATTAGGAATGGACGGAGGATTTACTGGGCCAACATGCATATGCTCTTCGTCAAGCTAGGATCTATGCAGCAGTCCATGCCTCGTTTTTTACATATGTCTACCATAAGAAAATCATCCAAGCCTTCCTTAAGCTATGGTGCCCTTCCACGAACACTTTGCACACTGCAACTGGTAAATTTTTAGTTTCTTTATGAGATCTTCATGTACTTGGTAGATTGCCTATCCGTGGAGGTTTCTACAAAGCTATCCCCACTACAAAAGAACTACTTGGTAATGACAGACATGGCCCTTCTCTACCACGAAGCTGCAAATATCTATTTCTGGCTTATCATATGCTCCTAAAGGACTCTGATGGCGTTTCTATTTCTAATTGGATTAACTTTTGGTTTAAAGGTCCAACCAGATATGCAGAGCCACCTTTGAGGTCTTTTTGGAAAAGGTCTACTAAGCCAAAGATCTCTCATAATCCTTGTGGAAGAATCGATACATCACTTTTACCTCGCACCAAGGAATATGATGAGCCATTTATGATGTTGGAGGTCGAAGAAGATGTTAGAGGGGAGACCTACTTGGCTGCTTTTCTTTCATGCTGGTTATGCAGCTTTGTTCTACCACATCGTAAAGCAAATCTGATTCATGCCACTATCTTTAAGGTTGCTAGTAGAATGGCAAACGATTATGGCTTTTCTCTTGCAACTCTTGTACTGGCGGGCATCTATTGAGGTTTGAGGAATATATCGCATTCACCAAATCTTCAGGAATCTTCTTCCATCTTTCCAATTCATTACGTTCATAGTTGGATAGGGCACTACCTCAACACTCATTTTTCATCTAAGATTGATGTAGGCGGAGCTGAAGTGGTCAAATATGCGGGGGAGTACATGGCCAAATATTTTGATCTTTCAAAAGCATGAGATTTGTTCCTTAGTATCAACCCTTCAACCATTCAAAATTTACGCTTATTTCCATGCAACCAATTCACAGTAATAGATGACCCATGCATATCAAATACTTATAAAGACCATTTCATGGCTTTACGTTCTAGCTATTTGACATTTCGATGCAAAAAAAAGTATATTGTCAAAGGTTACCCTCATCGATTCAATCGACAATGTGTATTTTGTCAACACGTCCCATGCAACTTAAAGAAACAGATCCTTAATTGGGATTTGCACGAGCTTGTTCAACTTTGGGAGTCATGTACCTTACTGAACACATCCTACAAACTTATCATTTTTGGCAATACTTCTTTCTTTCCATTGGCCACAAAGGAATATGTGGATTGGTGGGACAAACATTGGAAGGCTTTACAAACAAAAGGTACTAAAATTGTTCTCAAAGTCAATCAGAAAGATGTGGAATTAACTTCTGGTCAACTCAATCAACTTGGGGAGAAAATTGAACATCATTCATCTGAGCCTGAGCATCCTAGAAAGAAGCCATATCATTCTAAACAAACCTTAATGGAAGATCCCAAAAATAACTCAACAACTTCACCTCTTCAAATCCTGTTGTTTCAAAGCAAATTAAAGGAGAGAATTTGGAGCCTAAGGAGTATAATATTGCTGACCGTACCAAAGTGCCATCTAAAAGACGTAGCCTTCTTGAGGTTTCATTCCCCCACTGATGCTCCAATGGAAGGAAATGAAATAATTTCTGCATTTTCTTGCCCAAATGATGATTCCAGCAACCAATGCATTTTCAAGAAGAAACCCAAGGATTTAGATTTAGATAACATTAGTATTAATTCAAATTTCTTTGCATATGTTCCAAGTTCTTCTTTGTCTTTGGATGAATTAAAATATATAAAATTATTTTTTTTATGCACCTCTTTTTTTATTTTATATTTGCTAATCTTTTGCACTAATTTCTTCTTCTTTTCTTCTTCCCTTTTTTATAGCTTGCAGATCTTGAAATACCAATCCCAATTACTTCTGAAGGTAGTATTGGTTCGATAAATGGGGTTAATCCTTGTAACTTGATTGAAATAGCCATTTCTCAACCTCTTGACGTTGGCATGCAATCTTCCCATGCTACTGCTGATTCCAATAAATGACCAAAGGTAATATTAATATTACTTGAGATTGCAAATGATAAGGCTTTTGCTGAGAAAAATAAGCCTAGAAGGACAATTGAAGTTCTATCTTGGGCACTTCCAATTGCTGAAGTTTCTGAATTTTGTTCTCGAGTTATAAAGACTGAAGATGAGCAGATGTTATTCAAATTCTATTGGGAACGCATATGTCAAAAAATCATGAAAACTCCATTTGAGCAACTCTCAAAGATAAAACCAATAATTGATGATTTGATCGCGGAGATGAGATTATACATAAAAAACACATCATCTTTGGAGAACCACTTGAGATCTTTTCTTAAGGGTGCTTCTAACTACTACACAAAGGTTAAGTCAAATTCAATTCAAAAAGAAACACAAGAAACCTATGAGAAAGTACTGTTTTTTGCACAATATGATCTATTTGAGGCCAAGGCAATAGAAAGTGAAAGAGTTGAAGAGGTGAATGGTCGCAAGGATGAACTTTTTCAAATCTTCAAGAATTAAAAGGAATTGAGAACACGACTTGCTGATTTAAGTAGTAGGGAAAAATTTGCAAACTCATCACTCTACAAGGCTGAAGAAAACTAGTCCACTATTCAGAGAGAAGTGGCCACTGAGAGAGATAGAGTTTCAAAGCTTGAAGATACTCCATTTTTGACTGATCAAGAGGTTGAGGCTTTAAAGAGGATGGAGGCACTACTTGAAGAATCTTGCAAGGAACTAATAGCTTTTGATATTCTCGCATGAGCACTTAATTACTTAGCATTTTTTTTAGCACAATTAATGTAAAAGAACACTTGATTACTATATATGCAATAAAAAGTTGTACTTTTTTTGTGAATTCTCCTTGTGAATTCTTTTTTTTTTATTTAGAATTTCTTCAAATTGATGCCAACTTCAAAGAAAAAATTGTATTACATGCCCCCAACAATTGAGTGGAATAAAATTAATTAAGCTTATGAGTAAAACTGGCTATCTAATGAATTGAACTTGAAAACAATCAAAACTTCTTCTAATGATATGTTTGAACCTGATAAATCGTCCATAATTACTCTTAATGATTTGATTGAATCTGGGAAGTAAGTCATCCAAATTTGCTCCAATGACATGATTGAACTTGGGAAGTTCTCAAAACTCATTACAATGATGTGATTGAATTTGGCAAGTAATCCAAACTTATCCAATGGTATGATTGAACTTGAGAAGTAAGTCATCCACATTTGCTCTAATGACATGATTGAACTTGGGAAGTCCTCAAAACTCATTTCAGTGATGTGATTGAATTTGACAAGTAATCCAAACTTATCTAATTATATAATTAAACTTGAGAAGTAAGTCATCCACATTTGATCCAATGATATGATTGACTTGGGAAGCCAAAATAAACTCTCTTTTTTTTTTAGTGATGTAACTGAACTTGGGAAATAACTCCCAAGCTACCTACGTAACCCAACAAGGGGATCAAGTCATTACGTAGTTCAAAGCAAACATTCTTTTGGGAGGGTGCCCTTCACAGTTTATACTCATCTGGGCCAATAGTATCCATTGCTTAACCACTTTGGACTAGGTGGGGTATTTAATATTTTAACCACAAAAATTACCTTTAGTGGGGAAAGTTAGTAGTTTAACCACATGCACTATCTTTGGTGGTTACCATACACAGTTTATACTCATGCGAGCCAGGAATAACATGCAATTTAGGCTCATGCGTCAAGGAGCAACATTTCTCATGGATAATATTGGTTCAAAAATTTGCCATTTATGAGTCCTATGCGCAATCCATCTTTGTCAACCAACTTGTAAGCACCATTGGTGTAGATTTCTTTTATCACATATGGACTATCCCATTTTGACATGAATTTACTTCCCATTCACTGGGTGATAGTAATGGGTCTTCTTATTGCCAACACCAAATTTTCAACTTGAAAAGATCGTGGACGAACTTTCTTATTAAACGCCCTAGTCGACGTGCTTGATAACATTCAAGTTGTTGTGCTTCAAGTCTTTTCTCATCCAATGCTTCCAATTCCTCAAGTCGAAGGCAAATATTGTCTTCAGCAGTAAGTCCTTCTTAAATTGCTATACGAAATAAGGGTATTTGACTTTCAAGTGGGAGAACAACTTCAACTCCATAAAATAGTGAATACGAAGTAGCCTAGATAACAATCTGATGAGTTGTTCGATATGCCTAAAGAGCTTCTCCAACTTTTTCATGCCAATTCTTTTTAGATTTTGATACTACTTTCTTCAGCAGGTCGCATAAAGTTTTATTAAATGCCTCTGCTAGAACATTTGCAGTTGCATTGTACATAGAAGAATCGTATTGCCTGAATCTAAATTGTGCACAAAGTTTGTCTATCAACTTATTGTAGAAAGGCTTCCTATTATCAGTAATGATGTAATGAGGCACTCCATGCCTGAAAATCAGATGACAATAGATGAACTCAATAATAGTTTCTTTCTTCACTTTCTTGAGGAGAATTGCCTCTACCCACTTGGAGAAATAGTATGTAGTTGCCAATATGTAAGCATGATTGGCCGATGACTTAGGAGTAACAGGACTTTCAACATCAAGATCACATGCATCAAATGGCCATGAAGCAACTGTGGGATGTAAGGGTTCAAGAGGCTAATGTATAAAGTTAGCATGCATCTGACAAGCTTTACATCTCTTTACATAACTCATACAATCTTTAACCATAATAGGGCAGTAGTATCCCATCCTTTTAATCTGAAAATGAAGCTTAGGACCCGACTGGTGAGCACCAAAAACTCCAAAATGTGTCTCAACCATTGCTTCAGTTGCTTTTTCACCACTTAAACAATGCTAATAAGTACCTTCATAAGATCGACAATACAAACATCTTTGTATAAAATAAAGCGAGATAACCTCCGACGCACCTCCGTCCTACGATGAGGGTCTTGTGGTAATTTTTCATGCTTTAGATAGTCAATCAGTGATGTCTTCTAATCTTCATCTTCATCAACTGAGACTAATATAGATTTACATCCTCACGATCAAGCTCAATGGGTGATGGCATAATCCATCTATTGCACACTGGGATATTTGTTATTTCTCCTTCAGAGAGGGCCAAGGTAGTAGCCAAGTTAGCCAGTGTATCTACCATTCTAGTTTCCATCCTCGGGATGTGACTTAGTACAATACTTTCAAACTTCTTCAATAGACAAGAGGCTAATTGAAAGTAAGGAATCAAATTCTTCCTTTTTAACTTCATAAATATTTAAAAACTGATTAATAACTAGCTTTGAATCACCATAGACCTTAATTTCTAAAATTTTCAGTTCAAGTGACATTTGAGGCCCAATAATCAAAGCCTGATATTCCATTATTAGAGCGCAATTTATTTAATACTACAGAATATGTTAAAACTTATCTTTTTGGTGAAATAAAGATGGTGCATGTCCCCGCTCCATCAGATCGAGTTGCTCCATCAAATAACATTGTCCATGCTGGCAAGATCTCAATAAAGAGGGCATCCTCATCAGGTAATTCATTGGATACTTCCCAGTCTGTAGGAATAGGATGATCTGCCAAGATATTAGCAAGAACTTGTCCTTTAATTGCTTTTTGAGGTGCATATGTGATTCGTACTGATTGAATACAACTGACCACTTAGCCAATCTTTTTAAAAGCACTGATCTTGACATCACAAACCTGACAGGATCAGCACGTGAGATGAGTCGAATAGAATACGCCTCAAAATAGTGCTTTAACTTTTTGATTGCATAAAGCAAGGCAAATATTCTCAACAGGGGAGTATTTCAACTCATTCTCAATTAAGGCTCTACTCAGATAATATAAAGCTTTCTCCTTTCCTTCTTTATTTTCCTAAGCCATAAGAGCATCGATTGACTATTGTTGTGCTGCAATGTATAATATCAATAGATTTCCAAGTATATGAGCACCCGAAACTGGTGAATTCATGAAGTACTTCTTTATGTTTTCAAAAGCCTTTTCACACCCTTTATCCCATATGAAAAGAGCATCTTTCTTCATCAAGTGATTAAATGGTTGGCATCTTCCTGCAAGATTTGACATGAACCTTCTTATGAATACAAGATTGCCTTGTAAATTGCGCAATTCTTTAAGATTTCTTGGTGGTGGCATCTTCTGGATAGCATCGATTTTAGTAGGATCAACTTTAATTCCACAATGTCGAACTATGAAGCTAAGGAACTTGCAGACATGACACCAAAAGTGCACTTGAGCAAGTTCATCTTCAAGTTGTATTTTCTCAATCGATCAAATACCACACAGAGATCTTCCAAGTGATTTTCTCATTTCTTAGTCTTGACCACTAGATCATCAACGTAGCACTCTACCCTTGTATGTAGCATATCATCAAAAATATTCTGCATAGCTCATTGATAAGTTGCACCTACATTTTTTAACCCAAAAGGCATCACCTTGTAACAGTAAATACCCTTTGGTGCACAAAAAGCCGTACAGTCTTCATCTTATGGTGACATTCTAATTTAATTGTACCCAGATGATCCATTCATGAAAGATAAAGCTTCATGTCTAGTGGTCGCGTCAACCATGAGCTCAATAATAGGTAGTGAAAAATCATCCTTCGGATATGCCTTATTCAGATCTCAAAAATCAACACATATGCGTATCTGGCCATTTTTCTTCTTGACTGGCACGATGCTAGAGATCCAAGTTGGATATTTAACTTTTTTGATAAATCATGCATCAATAATCTTGTTGACTTCAGCTTCAATTAGAGGGGCAAGCTCCAGGCGAAGCACTCGTTGCGACTGCTTTACTGGACAACCACCATGTTTTATGCCAAGGTGATGAATTGCAACTTTTGGGTCTAATCCTGGCATTTCTTTATATGTATAAGCAAAGATATCCTTGTACTTGCTTAAGATTTTTAAATATTGTTCCTCTTCTTCAGGATTTAGAAGCTTGCTAATAAATATGGGATGTGCCTCTTCTGTTGTGCCAAGATTCAACTCCTTGAGTTCATCAACAGTTGCTTATCCACCATCTTCGAGTTGTGGATGAGCTTTTGGGACTTTATTTTTAGGAATTTCTAAATCAGTCTCTTTATCAACAACGATATGGTTACATGTGTATAACTCATCATTTTCT
This sequence comes from Jacaranda mimosifolia, assembly GCA_018894105.1. Taxonomy (NCBI): domain Eukaryota; kingdom Viridiplantae; phylum Streptophyta; class Magnoliopsida; order Lamiales; family Bignoniaceae; genus Jacaranda; species Jacaranda mimosifolia. The sequence goes on from CM032119.1 coordinate 35,001,672, forward strand.
TCATCATATGGTTGTTCAATCTCCACAACTTTCATTTTCTGGAATGTAATGCTCCATTTTAATGCTCCATCTGCTTTTGAAACTGTGGTAGGCATCATTATCCATGCTGGGTAGTTTGTAGTTTGTACAAAACCACTTGCCACCAATCTATTGAATTCTTCAAGACACGAATCATGTGATGTAGGATGTAGCTCCTCTTTAACACTTATGTAATTAGAGCTTATGGTAATTTCCATTTCATCTTCATATGCACCATTCTCTATGCATAAATGTTTTATGATGTGCTACTTTATTTTCACAAGTTTGTCATATTGATGACTAGGATTGCAGATTTAGCTCCATTTGATTGAGATAAGTGAAGAGTTTGGCCCTTATTTTTCAACTCCAACTATCAATCTTGTCGTTAACACTTCTTTTTGCTATATTATTTCCAAGTCGATTGAACACAGAACCTCTCAAATGTGAACTTGTATTAAGCCTGCTTTAATCTTTAGCCCTGAGTCTTTTAAAGATAAAAGGACGAGTAGTCGAAGCACTGACATGATTAAATACAGAAACTCGATGATTAGTCTTTTTTTGCTCTTCTTGTTTCACATGATCTTCCGAAGAAATATGTTAGACATTAGCACACTTATCCTTCTTTGTCTCACGTATCCTGACTGGTTCTACAACTTTAAATCCCAAACCAACCCTTGACTATTCAACATGAAATCCTTGTCTCCTTAGTTTTTGATGTGCTTCACTGGCTTCATAAACTTTTTGTCCAATTAACTCAAGTTTAAGCTCACTAAATTGGGTGGGTTAACAAAGTCGTAGCTAGATTTTTCAAGCAACTTATACGTATTAGGATCAAATGTCCCCTTGAATTCTTTATGAGAAATACTTACAACAGATGGTCCATTATGGGTCGATGAGCTTATGCCACAATAGGCATGGTCAACTCCTTCATCAAAGTTCAACAGTCGCTTGATTCTACCATCTTTAATTGGCATTGAGCAACATCTTTTGGCTCATTACATACTTCAAGTGGAATTTGCCTTTTCTCTTGATATGATTGTGGAGTATATCGAAAGATTGGTAAGTTGGACTCATCATCACGCTCGTATTTTTTGCTTGTCAAAACGTCAGTAATTATCACTTTACTGAAATTTTCAGAACAATCTTGTCTCTCTTGAATGAAGTAGTTATCTAGAACCTTTGCATGTTGCATTTCCCTTATTGAATCGGGATCTAGATAAAGTTTAGCATTAGCGAAGTATGATTCAGCTTCAGTAAATGGCTTCACATCTGCATCAACTTTCATAACTTCTCCATCTTTTTAATACTTGAAGCATTGATGAAGAGTGGAAAGTATCATCATATCCCCATGAAGCCATGGCCATCCCAAAAACAAATGGTAAGAAGTCCTTGCATCAATGACATGAAATAAAGTACTTGCTTCCAACTCCCCGATTATGAGGTCTAGATGAATCATACCAATAACTCGTTGGCCTCCTTGGTTGAAACCTTAATAGTTAGGCGGTTGCGTGAGAGATCTTCAACAAAAATTCCCAAATTCTTCATCGTAGATTTTGGCATGATATTGACGGCAGATCCTCCATCAATGAATATGCGGTTAACCTTTTGCTCTTATATGAACCCTGAAACGAAAAGCGGCCTATTGTAAGTTTTTGACCCCAACGAAAAATCCTCGTCTAAAAAGTGATGGCCATACAACAGAAAGTGGAGTGTTGCTCTTTAGTTTCACAAGATATAGCATGGACTGCTTCAACTCTTTGATCAAAGAATCCTGTAGGAAAATAATCGTTTAGAGTCACTTGAATCCTTTTGTAACTTGTTAGTGAATTTTCCAGCTTGCCATTTATAGCCTTCAGACTCTTCGTCATTCTTGGTTGAAGGTGTCTGGACATATGCGAAACCTTTAATGCTAATGGACAAGATTGATTGACACATCATCTTCTCCTTTGTCGATGCATCACAAGAGTCCATTCATTACTATCTTAAGCTTTAGTAGCAAACTTGTTTCCAGCTTAGCTACTTCATTAATGAATTAAGTCTCTAGTAGTACTGGATCTAAACTTCCAAACTGAAGTATTGTTGATGCCCCTACAAGTGAAGATGAAAAGACATTGTCTTTGCATGCAACATATGCAATATCTGCTACAATTATAGCGATAGCAAGGTTTGATCCAACCACATCTTATGTGTCAAGAATTATCTTTTCATCTCTTGCCAACACCATGACTTCATCCTTGAAGACGAAGCATTTCTCTATTAGATAGCCGACAACTTGATTTTAGTTGCAATATTTTGGATCGTTCACCTTTCCAACTTCTTCAGGACATTTTGGTTCTGATAGTTCAATCAACGTCCTTGTTAATAATTCATCAAAGATACGAGAAACATAAAAATCTAAAAATGGATACTCTTTTTCCTATATTTCTTTCAATGTTTTCTTGTCTGTTGAAATGCGTTGATCTTCAGTTTTCTTAGCAAACATTTTATCATTTGTAGGGATTTTTATGGAGGCTGTCCTGATTGCCATGGATTCTTTAGTAGCAGCTTTGGCATATTTGTCACCCTTTTTTGAGTCTTTCTTGTCCTTTTTTGGTCTTCAACAAGAATTTCGACCTCGCGATTAGCAACGCTAAGCTCCATGTCATGGGCACGAGTGGCTAATTCCTTAAAAGTACGAGGCTTGATTTCTTGAAGAATGTAGAGAAGTCCCCAGTGCATACCTTGAATACATATCTCTACCGTAGACGTCTCTGAGAGTCTATCATTGCAGTTCAAACTTAATGCATGCCAACGGTTGATGTAGTCTACCACCGGCCCGTCCTTCCATTATTTTGCATTGGTAAGTTCAATCATGCTCACAGTCTACCAACAGTTGATCCTAGCTATTAATGGATTTAGGTTCTAAGTCGATGTACCAGTCGAAGGCATTTCCTTTTAATAAACTCATGAACTGTTTCATGAGAAGATCACCATAAGTCCCTGCATTGTTGCATGTCTCTATGAAATGGGCCACATGCTGTTTTGGATTTCCCTTCCCATCAAACTACTGGAATTTTGGTGGTTAATATCCTATCGGCATTCTCAGCGCGTCAATCTTCTTTGTATAGGGCTTTGAATAGATAATAGAACTTTGAGAAGGCATGCTATACTGAGTTCTAACAGTATTGGTGATCATATCCTGCTATTGTTGAACATACACTGTAGCAATAGAAGTTGCAGATTGGTTGTTCTTTCGATCAGCTTCTCGCTTATAATGCTTCTCCTCAACTTATTTATGCACCATTGTATGGCCAAGGAAAGATTGATGGTTGTAGTTAAATCATCCAAGATAAGAGTAGTCTTGTTTGTTCATGAGTTGTGCAATTTGTAAATCTCTCTTCTACAATCTTTTGAAGGTCAGCTATAGCTTGAGCCATCTGAGCAAGTTGTTCATCCATTGTTGTCGCCCCAATCGCTGTAGCTGGCAACTTAGCAAAAGATGATATCTTGGGATTTGTTCCCCTTGGATTTCCAAAGTTAGAATCATTAGATGGAATGGAATTAATATTCTTGCCTCCAGTCATGAGCTGATTAATAGATTTAACAACAGGGTCAGCGGTGTCAGCAACGTCTTTCCTGGCCAAGGCAAGTTGGTTCTCTTTAAGTGCCATTGAATTGTTGCAAATATCTTCAAAATTCAAATGGGAAAAAGAGATGAGGGTAAATTCATGTCCCACTGGGTGTGCTAGAAATTTGTTCACACAAATTTGTTTGTCTACAAAATTAAATTACAAGACAAAGAAAAATAATGGACAAATTGAATTTATATTAAAGAATATATGAGAATTACAATTTATCAGAGAAAAATATAAATTCTTTAACAAAACTAATCCCCTGATTCTTCTCCCAATATATGGTCCAAGGGCTTAAAGCTTGTTCTTGAATACATGGTGTGGTACCCTTTGACTTGGTAAAAGACACTATGGAATTTCTTTGAACTCAAACCTTGATTTCGAGATCAAAAGACTTGATGACTTGATGCTTTAAAGAGGTATAGAACCTTCGTGGTAGCAATATGTTGTCGCAACAAAAACTTGAAACTCAAAGACTTGAGTCTTTAACTTGAGAATATGTGTGAATGTGAATATGAAAATATGCCCATATGAGTTCTTGAGCACTCCTTTATATAGATATGTAGTAGGAGACCCCTAAATGACTTGAACACATTTGATAATTATCTTTTTGATGCACATATTTAAAGATAACATCAAATATTCTTGATTTGATTGGTCCACATACATGGATATGCCATGTGTCACAATTCAATTAGCCCGAGATTGTTAGGCCACCAGACTTGATTTGATCAGCGTGATACATCACTTTGACACTTGTTGATATTTGATTTGTGCATAAAATAATATTAGATATTAATTAAAATTAACTATTTATATTTCAAAATTAAATTTAATAAATTCCAATACATAAATAGAAAATTTTAAATTAATAACTAAAATATTATTTACACTTGTCAATTTTCAATTAGCCCAAAAATTAAGTCGTCTACAGCTGCATCTCTAAACTCTTAGTAATAGTAGAGCATGCTTGACGATGCATTCTTTTTATTTAATTTGCCTATTAAAAATAATAGATTTTAATATTTAAAAATTGCCATTATACGCTAAGAATTTAATTGCAAATGGCAATTTTTTTGACGATATCTCTCAAACAAAATGCTTGAGTAGGTTTTAACTACTATTTTTTAATTATAATATTAGTATCTTGATTTATACATTATTATATTTTTCAATAATTTATTTATAAATACATCCAAATAAATGAAATGAAATTCTCCTTCACTTTGAAAAGTGTTCTTAACGGAGAGGCCATACACTACATGAGATTGTAAGAATGCATATACTCCCATACCTATTGATCTACTATATATATGTGTGTGTGTGTGTGTGTGTGTGTGTGTGTGTGCTTATGATTATATCAAATACTTTCAACTGGATCGACCAGCCTATATGCTATATAACATGAGTGTAGTATCGACTTAGCTTTTATTTGGCCTCTCATGCTAATTAGCTTGATCATTACAACTTTTTTAGTAATGTTTTGGCAAATTTGATTAATCATTACTATATATGCATGCTAAATTAGCTTTATCAAGTTTATACCTAATGACATGGTCTAAAGAAATAATAAAGATTCACGCAGCAACGTCCATTCAACCTCTTGCTTAAAGAGGTTGTCTCAAAGTACATGTAGTATGAATATATGCTATGATGGAGCACTTACTCAGTTTGGGTATGTCAAGCATTTAACATCATGAGAACTTTAATCTATTTGAGCATTTCACTCACACCACTAGATAGTTACCCTTTAGAATAGCTTTTAGCAGTACACATATTTGGCTACATATGCTTTTATGAAGTTTGGACATACTTCATAATCAATTAAATATGATCTCATCTTAGCCTCCAAGCTAAGGGGAGTTGAAGTTATATCCTTAACCATTATCCCTTTTCCAAATACATCTCAACAATGTGAATAGATCTTAAAACCTCACCCATTTTCACTATCAAAACACCATGTGTTTACCTTCTAATCAATGGATGAATCTAAGCCTAGTCATATTTATATTTACTAGAAACTCAGTGCACTAATATATTAACAAAAATATCGTATTCTTGTTAAAAATAGAGGTTCACGGGCCAAAAATCAAATCTTACGATGTCCATGCTATTAAAATGCCTTTCAAATACATCTTTACATAAAAAGCTTAGTAAAAAGATTAGTGACCAAATCACTAGTAAGAATATGCCTAAGAACTACTTAACCTTCTGTAATGCTCTCTTGATTGAAGTGGTATCTAATATTTATATGTCCAGTCCGCTCATGGTACTTGGTGTTCTTCATTTATGCAAAAACAATTGTGTTCTTTTAATAGATGAAAACAACATCATTAACATGCACTAATGAACAAACTTCAAAGGAATCTCCTCACAAGATAGCCTTTAGCATTAATATATCCAATCATCCTTAGACTTCCCTTGTTATAGCTCGAAGCAAGATGAGTAGTCCTTCTAAATATCTAAATACTCTTTTGATCATTGCCCAGTATTCAGATTTAGGGTTATATAAATCTACTTGCCATTCCAACTGTAAAAGCACATGCATGATCGAGTACGTATCATAATACACACCAAATTCCCTATAGCACATACATATTGAACCTTAGCCGTGTGTTTTCTTCCTTTGTTTGCCTTTCAACACAAGTGACAAGATTAACATTTGCATAGAAAAATTTTCAATGATATAATTCTCTTGAGATAAATTTATTGGTCTTCTCATATTATCTTAGTGTAATTTATTACTAAATTTGTATTAATCTTCTTCCATATTTTTCATACCAAATGTAGATGACAACTACTTCTGAGTGTCGACAATCATATCCATTTTATTTGTAGTTAACAAAATATCATCAACATATCTTAGGAGTATTAAGAAACTCCCTCACTCCTCTTAACTTATATATAATAGTATTCCTCAACTATCGTAAATCATATTGATGTGATAGCTCGATGAAATTAATAATATCATTGCTTGGAGGATTATTTCAAGTTATAAATGGAATGTTTTAAATGGTAAATTTTTGCACTCTTGTTCCATTTTTTGAATTGGTTCATCTTGATTTATGTAGATCACCCCATCTAATTTTCCATTGGGAGCTTCCATTTTCACATCCATCTGAAACAGTTTTATATTTAAATGGTGACAATAGCCAAAATGAGGCTAATAGAGGTAAACCTCTCTACTGGGAAGAATAACTCTTCATAGTCTATACTCATTTTTTGGATGTAATCCTTCACTATAAATGGAGCTTTGTACTTGTAGATCATCCCATTTCCATTGTGCTTGACCTTTAAAACCTATTTGTTCCTAGTATTCTTGCACTCAAATAAAAATCAACTAACTCCAAAAGCATGGTTCTTAGCATCAAGCTCATCTCTTTTCGTATAATAGCTATCCAGCTACTTGCATTTGGGAAAGTCACAACTTTTTCATTAAGTAGTTGGCTCATTAAAGTTCATGGAAGCACCATAAAAGGTTCTCCGTCAATCTCATAAAGTCGTGTACTATGCTACATTATTTTCTTTGTATATGGACTTTGATAGTCTCCTTTTGGTAGAGCATTCTTACCAACTCTATACGTCACGTTGTTATCCCTATCAATTATTGAATAAGTTTACGAGTGTAGACAAATTAATTTTGACCAATTGAGAAGTGATAAGTATAAAATAATATGCTAATTATTAATTTAAAAATTTTCTATTTAAATGTTGGGATTTATTAAATTCCAAAAGATAAATACTTAATTTTAATTAATGATTTAGTATTTATTTATGCTCAAATCAAATATTTACAAGTGTAAAAATAAATTGGTACAACCAATCAAATCAAGTATTTTGGCTTAGCAATTTTGGGCTAACCTAATTGCTACACATGGCATATCTATGTACATAGACTAATTAAATCAAAGATATTTGATATTATTTTTTGATATTAACATTATCTTTTGATATTTGATATTATCTCTTGATACTAATATTATCTTTTGATGTCTGATATTATTAAATCAAATATATCTGATATTATGTCTTAATATTTAATATTATTTTATCAAAGAGATAACTGTCAAAGATGTTCAAGTCAATCTAGAAGTCTTTCATCAAACACCTATATAAAGGAGTGATTCTAGCTAATTTGATAAAACTCAAAATTCTAGCAAGTAAGAGAAACTTTGAAGAAGTCCAGCAATTGTCTAAAGCAAATTCAAGGAGATCCACATCATTTAAGGCATTTTTCGCGGAGCTTATATATTTTTTGGCATTTGATTTGAGATTAAGGTGCTAAGCTCTCGAATTAGTGTTATTCTTATTCAAGTAGATCAATGACGTTCAAGGCATTCTTCGTAAAGCTTATATATTTTTAGCGTTTGATTCAAGATTAAGGTGCTAAGCCCTCAAATTGGCATTAGTTTTTTTCAAGGAGATCCACGATGTTCAAAGCATTCTTCATGGAACTAATATATTTTTTATATTTGATTCGAGATTAAGGTGCGAAGCCCTTGAATTGGCGTTATTTTTATTCAAGGAGATCCACGATGTTCAAGGCATTCTTCACGGAGTGCGAAGCTCTCGAATTGACGTTATTTTTTCAAATTAAATTTAAGGAGATCCACGACGTTTAAGGCATTTTCTCATGTAACTCATTGAATTCAAGAGTATATTTGGAAGGGAAGAATCAGAGGAATATATTAGAGATTGAATTCACAGTTGATTAATTTTAATTTCATTTTATTTGTATGATTTTTCTTGTTTTGTAATTTTAACTTTGCAGACAAGAAATTTGTTATTACAATGAGGCCTCAACCTTATTAGGGAAAAGTGCGTTGCACAATCATGCAATTTATATAGTGGCTTCTCCAATGGCTAGAAAATCATTCTTGACGAAATCAATATCACGAGATTCATCTCAGTTATTCATTCATTATGATGTTCATTGTACGTTACATGCCCTTTTGTGAGTATTCACAATATCTTATAAGGACATGTTTACTAGCTCTAGTGCAAGCTTTCTATGCTTGTGAGAAGTACTGTGAGCAAACACTACTACCAAGAATGCAAGCCCTCTAAACTAGGCTTGCTCCAATAGCAAAGCTCATGGGATGTTGAAGGGGCACATAGTTCAAAATAGGTAGTAACCATAATTACATCTTCCTAAAGGATTTTAGAAGATTTGCTTGCACTATCATTTATGTACCCATACCTAAAAGTATTCGATTTCTTTTTTCTACAACTCTATTTTATTGCAATGTATATAGAAATCTTAAGTGTCTTCTTGTGCCATTTTTTCTCATATTTGATTGAACTAATCAAACAAATATTCTTCTCCTCCTCCATTGGATATCTTTAATTTTCAATAGCTACCAAGAACTACTTAAAAAATTAAATATTTTTTATCAATGAGATAAGAGATATATTGACCAATAACACGATTAATCATAAATAAAAGTAAAAAAAAGAAAAATAATATGCATTATGTTGTGCTATTAGGTTCATGGGTTTGTATGTTTATCATTCATTCTAGAGAAAAAATAGCTCTTTTAATCTTTTCAAAAGGCTTTTGGCGGACTTTTTCTATTAGACATGATTTACACACATGATGGTTGACTTGACCTGGGGATCCAAAAGACTTTCTTGTGCTAATCTAATCATCATTTCTTGTCTACATACTTAATTTCACATGCCATTTAACACAACTAGAAACTATATAAATAGTAGAAGAAAAGTAAGAAATACAATTCCCTAATAACTCAAGCATAAAGAATCAATTATTTATTGGACCTAAGCCATAGAGGTCTTTACAAAGAAAATTTGATAAACTTGTGTGCTCAAATAGAATAAAAAATCTTCTCTTAGAAGTGAAATGAAAAGAATAAATTATGTTAATGCTAAGTGCATATTGCTATCATTAAGAAATAGCACCCTTGAAGAGCTTGAGATGGTATGTTCTAACTCTTGGAATTTCCTCCCTTGCACTGTTCTCTATGCAATATAGTGGATGTTGCTATTATCTATGCTTGATATCTCATCACACATCTTATTGTGCCTATATTTGCAATCTAACCATGAGAGAATTTGCAATAAACACATACAGAAAAACATATGCTATATATGTGCACAATATGTATACAACATGTATATATATGTATGCTTATATATACATTATATGTAATTACGCACATAACTATATGTCTATGTAAATATATAATATATACAATACTACATCGGTGTTCAAGGACGCCGAGAGTTGAGCTGAAATCTGCTCACTGATAAGCTGCATCAATTGGGGCATGGTCAGCGTGACCACTAGCCCTGGCTGGGCGCTGGCCCCTGGTGCTACTGGCTTTTGGTGAGGCCTAGGTGGGGGAGAGCTGGATCTCCTGCTTTTTTCTCTTCCTGAGGAGTCACGCCTGGTCTTTACCATTATTGATAGCGGATTTAAAGTTTTCCCACAGACGGCGCCAAATGATGAAAGTTTGATTCGTTGTGTATTGGTTCAACTAGGATACTGGATGAAACTCGACCTCTCTGGTCGATATACTTGTTTATGTAGGTTGAATCCTGCAATCACCAGCAAATATCAGGCTAGCCGAGGAGCCCTCGACTTAGGCCCTCCAACGCTCAAGTCAATGCGGGTCGACTAGATAATAAGACCAGCAGAGTATGGACTTTTTGTATATATGAGAGCATACCTTTAGAAGGTTGGAATGGGGGTATTTATAGCCTTCTCCACTTGGGGATTTGTATGTGATGCCCCTGACGAGTAAGGAGGGCCTTTGTCCTTGCATGAGGGGCAATTGGTCAACTCCCCTCCCTCTGCCACTCCAGGTGGCCATCTTTCCAGGCTTTAAGGCAGAGGAGTACACTGTTGAAGTGCCTGTTGTGGCAAACGGTAATGGGGCGGCATGCGCCATTAATGCGAAGGCATGCTGCCTGTCAGTGCATTTAATGCGGCGATAGAGTATTGTACTGTATCAACCTATTTGGTCGACATGGTTGACCAGATATCGTTCTGGGAAATAGGTTAGAGGCACGGGTCGAGAAAGAGGTCGACTGAGGTCGATTACGCCTATGGGCGACAGATGTAAGACTGGGTTTGGCGTTGCATCTCTAGGCCAACTTGGTTTGGACCGAGCTACTTGGGCCACCCTATATCATGAGTCCCCCTACTTCCCAAAGCTGAACGAAGATTCGACGAGAAGCGTTAGGAAGTAGCTTGATGGCCAATTTCAAGAATCGACTAGGGTTTTTAAAAAATTGGCCAGGGTTTGGCGCATTTATTGAGCAGTTACATCGTGGCGCGCGTGGGGCGGCATGGCGATTACTTGCATTATTACAGGCGCTTGGGTTCCCGCATTTGTACCCCTATAAATATCTACAGTAAAACCAGCCATTTTTACTTTTACTGCATTAGCTTCTGGTCGACCGCTTATCCAAACGTTCTCGCATTCAAGATTTTCTACTTTTAGCTCTTCGATTCAGTAAGTGCTCCTTCATTTCTACTTTGTGCCCTTTAGATTTTTGACATAATGTTGGATTTATCTAGTTCTGAGGGTAGTCGAGGAGGGGATAGTGAGTCACCCAATCTGATAGGCCTAAATATTTGTCTGGGGAGCCCACTAAGTCGTCGAGTGACGATTCCAATTCCAGCAGCTCGAGCTCCAGCAGTTTGAGTAGCAACCGCAAGGGGGATAAAGCTGGGCCAAGCCAGATTCCTCCTTTGTAGGGTCGACTATTTACACCAAATCATTACAGCGAGATTGTGTCCACCATAAACCCTGTCGACCTAAGGCGTCTTAGGCAGTTATACCATATTTCGACTGAATACGAACTTCTAACTCTCGGGGAGGCTGGTCGAATGCATCGTCCTCTTGTAGGTTGCATAACTGTTTTCGAGGATACTTTTAGATGTGGTCTTAGGTTCCCACTGAGTGGCACCATGATTAACCTACTTAGGGGCCTTCCAGTGTGCATAACCCAGTTGTTGCCCAACTGTTTTTCCACCATCTGTAGTTTTATTGTTTTAATGCATCTATTCAATCAGCTCGCCAGCTTCGAAAACTTTTCCAACTTTTTTCACCTGCCAATGTCTCACAAGTCGGGTAGCACCGATGAGTTGAGCTTCTATTATTTGACTTCTCGATCGCGCCGTAAGTTCCTCGTAGCCCCTGCTTCCTCATATGGGCAAAAGTGGAAAAAATTATACCTGTTTGTTCGAGTGGCTGGGGGTTTCAGTATTCCTCGGGGCTAGTGGATGGGGCATGTCGAAATGCCAGGCAACCTTGCCCTGACCTGGCCCAACTCTTCGTTCGGGACCTGGTCGAATATGGCCAGATGGAGGCCTCGATTTTTATCGAGGAGAGGCATTTGGTGTTGGCTGGGTTATCGCCAGCTCCATTAAATTTGCCTGCAAAAGTTTGACTAGGTAGATGGTGCTTCTTTTAATTTGTTATTTTTTCATTACTGTCGTCGATTTTTACCCCTGTTGTTTTGTTGTTCGACAAATCGTGCGGAAATCATGAACAGGTTAAGAGCGGAGGCTTTAGCGAGGGCAGAGAGAAACCAACAATGCCGACAAGGTACTGCGGCTGGGCGAGCAGCCTCTGCAATTAAGGTGCCCCGTCAGAAGGTCGCGGCGCCTGCCCCCTCATCGACACCATCACCAGGTCGAGCAATCGTGGCCCCAGGTGGCAGCCCCACCGGTCGGGGCAAGAGGGCGATGGTGGAGCAGGCAGGACCTGCTCCGAAAAGGGCTGCTAACAACAAAGGGAAAGGGAAAGTAATAGGGTCAAGCCCGCCGATCGGAGATGATCTCTTTAGAGTTCACAGGGATAACTTGTTGTTCAACTTACCGAAGTTGCCTTTTCCTCGGTTCGGGATTGAACTAGGCATGTTCGTGCATAACTCGCTTTCTATGGAGATTGCGGGGTCGAAGGAAGCTGCCCACTGAAAGTTTTGCTAGCAGGTCAGTTCGTGGCTGACCAGAGAAAGATTATAGGGCTGAGCCAGGATGCTGCTCTTCGATGGTGGTCGAATGTTCACAGTGTTATATTTTGCGAGATTCATTCAAGATCCTCGTCGAGTAAATTATGACTGATATGCAAACGAAATATTTAGCATTCAAACTTTGAATAGCTTAGCGACTGCTTCATATCATGAATCAGTAAAGTTCAAATAAATTTAGCGACCACGGAGTCGATTTCATATCATGAACGGTAAAGTTCAAGTAATTTTATCGACTGTGGAGTCAAATGTTTGGTCTTGGCTGATAGGCCTCGACTTGGCGGCATGAAGCCTGCTTTGTCGACTACGGGGTCGACTGTTTGGTCTTGGCTAATAAGCCTCGACTTGGCGGCATGAAGCATGCTTTGTCGACTACGGGGTCGACTGTTTGGTCTTGGTTAATAAGCCTCAACTTGGCGGCATGAAGCCTGCTTTGTCGACTACGGGGTCGACTTTTTAGTCTTGGCTAATAAGTCTCGACTTGGCGGCATGAAGCCTACTTTGTCGACTACGGGGTTGACTTTTTAGTCTTGGCTAACAAGTCTCGACTTGGCGGCATGAAGCCTGCTTTGTCGACTACGGGGTTGACTGTCTAGTCTTGGCTAATAAGCCTCGACTTGGCAGCGCGAAGCCTGCTTTGTCGACTACAGGGTCGACTACAGAGAGGAGATTTTGCAGGTTTCATGTTGTCGGAATATACTATAATTTTATTGCTGGGGAGAGATACAAAAAGGGCCAATAGCCTTTTACACATAGAACTTTTTCAGGTTTACTGCATTCCAGGGTCGTGGTAGTTCATGGCCTGTCGCGTCTGCTAGTTGGTAGGCATTGTTTTTGGATACTTTAATCACTGAGTAAGGTCCCTCCCATTTTGGGTCAAGTTTTCCCATATTTTTTGAACTTCCACTTTCTTGAGAACGAGGTCGCTAACTTTGAAGCTTCGGGGTCGTACTGTCCTGTTATAGCATTATGCCATTTTCGATCGATATCGTTGCATTGTGCTGTAGGCTGCATGGCACTGCTCGTCGACAGTGATTAGGTCAAGCGTCCTTTCCGATACATTTCTGATCGGATTATAGTGGATTACTCGAGCTGTGTGCTGGATCAACTTGGACGGAATTGCCACTTTGGATCTATAAACTAAGTTGTATGGGCTGCGGCCCGTGGCTGTTCGAGGTGTGGTCCTGTAAGCCCAAAGCACTCCTGGGAGGTCGTCTGCCCAACTAGCCCCTGTCCGTATTATTCGAGCTTGAGGTGGTCGATAATTGTTCTATTTGTGACCTCGATCTGGCCACCGAATGGTTTAGAGCCGCCGAGAGTTGAGCTGAAATCTGCACTGAAATCTGCTCACTGATAAGCTGCATCAATTGGGGCATGGTTAGCGTGACCACTGGCTCTGACTGGGTGTTGGCCCCTGGTGCTACTTGCTCTTGGTGAGGCCTAGGTGGGGAAGAGCTGGATCTCCTGCTTTCTTCTCTTCCTGAAGGGGCACGCCTGGTGTTTACCATTATCGATAGCGGATTCAAAGTTTTCCCATGGACGACGCCAAATGATGAGGGTTTGATTCGTTGTGTATTGGTTCAACTAGGAGACTGGATGAAACTCAACCTCTCTAGTCGATATACTTGTTCAGGTGGGCTGAATCCTGCAATCACCAGCAAACGTCAGGCTAGCCGAAGAGCCCTCGGCTTAGGCCCTCCGATGCTCAAGTCAATGCGGGTCGACTAGATAATAAGAGCAGCAGAGTATGGACTTTTTGTATATATGAGAGTATACCTTTAGAAGGTTAGAATGTGGGTATTTATAGCCTTCTCCACCTGGGAATTTGTCTGTGATGCCCCTGACGAGTAGGGAGGGCCTTTGTCCTTGCATGAGGGGCAATTGGTTAACTCCCCTCCCTTTGCCACTCCAAGTGGCCATCTTTCCAGGCTTTAAGGCAGAGGAGTACATTGTTGAAGTGCCTGCTGCGGCAGACGGTAATGGGGCGGCATGCGCCATTAATACGGAGGCATGCCAACTGTCAGTGCATTTAATGCGGCGGTAGAGTATTGTATTGTATTGACCTCTCTGGTTGACATGGTCGACCAGACATCGTTCTGGGAAACAGGTTAGAGGTACGGGTCGAGAAAGAGGTCGACCGAGGTCGATTGCGCCCATGGGCCTTGGATGTAAGACTAGGCTTGGTACTACATCTCTGGGCCAACTTGGTTTGGGCCGAGCTACTTGGGCCACCCCATATCAGTAATAATGGCATTTTAATTGAAGAATATGAAGTGATAGTATTTTAATTTAAGAATATGTAGAGATTATTTTATTTAAAAATATAATGTAGTGATGTTTTAATTATATGTTAGTTGGACTTAAATTGTGAGTTACAAAAATAGGCTATATATATTCGAAATATGTGAGAACATACTTATCTTATGGAATGAAAAATATTTGAAGAAGAGGAGTAAGCATAAGAGGAATGGAGGATATTGAAGTGGTGTTTCTACTTCACTTTATAAGAATTGTGGGTGAGTGTTTTACATATGTATAAGGTTTAAAATATTCTTTAGTATGGGGGATGACATTTTAATCCTTAAGATGTGTAAATATGTTCTTTTGTATAACCACATTGACTATAACATTTTGCTATGTGATATGAAATCTATGTGGTGTGAATCTTTGTATATACCGGCTCGAATCTAGTTCCGAATACTTTGTAAGTTTTGTTATGGTGTGGATTGTCCACCAATTTTGGAGTTATAGTCACATGGTAATGTTCATTATAAGTCATTATAAGTTACTTTGGACTATTGAATATTTTGCATATTAAATAAAATGACCTCTACCTATTTTTAAATTAAAACACTATCACTTAATATTCTTCAATTAAAATGCCATCATTACATACTCCTAAATAAATATGAACATCTTCACATTCTTGAAATAGATGACACCATTCCATATTCTACCTTTTAATTTATAAAATAATGATCATAATAATAATTAAAATCCACTAATTTCTATTATTATTATTATTATTATTATTATTATTATTATTATTATTATTATTATTATTATTATTATTATTATTATTATTATTATTCTTTGGGTATTATAGTAACTATAACACCCCCAACCCACAATATGAACTTTTAAAATAATTTAGAATTTAATAAATCAAATCCTCGTATTGAGAGCTGATAAAGAATAATATTAGGGTTTTAATGGCACATTAAGAAATTGGGAGGACCGAAAAATTAACACAACTGGGCTTAGTTATAAAAATCGTATAACTAGATAGGGTCAATGTGTAAAGAAGAAGAGCTAGAGTAGCTAATTGAAAGTTAATGGACCAATGTAAGGCATTCAGAAAGTTGAAAGGGAGCAATTGAAAGTCTAGGAAATTGTTGGACCTAATTACATGTAAGAAGAAGTCCTAGAGAGGAAATTGCAATTCTGAAAAGTTGAAGAATATAAAAATAAGGGGCCCCATATTATTTTAATTTTCACATGCATTCTTGTCACTCTCCTCCTCCAACCATCTCTCGCCAATGCTAAAAAAACAATGAACTAAGCTAGCCATTCTATTCCTCTCGAGCAATGAGCGCAATGGTACCCAACTCACTGTGAAATAGTTGGCGAAACGCTGGAAATTAGTAGAGAGCAAATGGCAAAGGTGATGGACGCAACAGTTCTGGCAGTTGAATTTGGCGACCAAGAGTTGGGTTTCGACAAGCTCAGCTAGAGGAACATGCCGGTACCCTCAATTGTGGATTTGGACAACCACAGAAAGAGTAATCGAGGCAGAGATGCACGGCAATCAGTAGCGGAACATTGCTATTTTCAACCTAATTGAGCAATGAGACGGTGGCAAATTGCAAAATTAATTGAGGGCTTTTACTTAGCGTGAGGAAATGCGTCGACTAGTGGTGGCAGAACCCCATTCCGACAGCAGCGCTCCAACGGCTCTTGGATAGATTCTTTGGGATGACGATCTGAGCACATGCATGCTAATTTTGGACTATGATTTGGTTCTAAACTCTACTTAATTTGGTAAAATTCAACTTAATCGATTGAATTGTTACCCGATCTGATTTGTTGGAATATCAACTTGATTTAAAATTGATCGTTAGTGTAATTTCAGATTTAATGGACTAAATTTGTTGATTATGGACTAACTTTTCACTAGAATATTAATTGAAAGGTGATGTGCTGGCCGGAAGTGAATAAAAGACCTAATTAATATTAACTAAGCCCAAGCGACATGTTAAAGCGTCGAAACTGTGAAATAAAGATAAGAATTATGGACTAAATCTAATTAGTTATTAAATAAGAATATTAATTTCAATATTATTAATAAAAGTGAATATGAACCCAAAATTGATAAAATATTAATTAATGAGATTTGACCAAACCGGCATGCTTAGGGAAACAAATGGTAAATTAAGTTCGGAAAAAGACCCTTGATCATCTAAATCAGCTAGATGCGTATCGTAACTAGTAATATGAATTAGGTCATCAAGAAAAATAGACCGTACATCTATTACTCCGGTATAAAGACTAAGATAGAATGACAATTGAGAAAATAAGTAGGCTAGTGTAATTAGAGCACATAGATAGCCATAGTTTACTAATAAATGTTATACCATAGTGTAAACACTTATATCGCATTTTGGTTGAAAATAGATGACAAGGACCCAAGCATTCCAGACTAGTAGAGGCTCCTGACATGGGCATAAGATACCATGTGAGGTTATAGCCCCTTTTTTTCATTGGAAAAAAATTGTGTCTGCTAATTGTGAATCTCAATTTATTCACATGTGTTTTACTTGTTTGCCATCATCATGATGTTCGGAGCTTTTGTTGAATTTGATAAATTCGTGTTCTTTGTATTCACCAGCCATGCCGACTGGTTCCATGATAATTACTGATTTTATTAAAAAGCCATTGATATGGTCTTGCCGACTGATTGTCTGATCATTTTTTGAGGTCATTGTTCTGCATTATTATTGAAACAGTCTTGTCAACCAATTGTTTCATCCTTCTGATCTCGTTACACTGCACTATTATTGAAATGATCTCGTCTACGAATTGATTATTCGTTTGATTTTTAATTCGACTGTTGGAATTGTTAACTAATGTTGGTACCCTTGGGGAGTTTGGGCCCAAGATAAAGCTCAGAAAGATAACCAGGTAGAACGGACCGATAGGCTGGTCTCCCGACTAGTACCCACTAGTGATCCTATCTCATAACAGTTGGAGGTTAGCTGTCCATGAACGAGGGATCAGCATACAGCTGGTCATGCCATGTGTGTGTGTGTTGTTATGCCAAGCTGGTCACTCGAGCAATGGAGGAATAAGGAAGTCCTCTTTGATATGTCCTAGGGAGTCATAAGATTGGAGACCACAAATAGCTCCTCTGATTGTTTGGCTTTAAATCATGTTGACGAGCCTTATGTGGACATTGTATTGTCAATTTTGCATTGTTATCTTCATTCTCGTACTATGTGAGTATTACATGATCGATTCTAATTCCTTTCAACTAGTCTTGCTGATTCATTTTGAACAAGTTTTCCTATTGATTAGTTCTATGATTTTGCTATTTAATTGTCTTTCCCTGTCTTTGACCCCTCACTAAGTCATTATGACTTATACCTCTTTTGTATTCTCGATTCTTACTCCTAAATTGAACTTGATAGGTAATGGTGGACCACTGCAGGTTGTGTCACTGTAAATAATTTTGTTACTGGTTTCCATTTTTACAGGACCTAGACTTGTTATGTAAAGACTTATGAATGTATGCTTGACTCTATGACCTCTCATGTCGATGCTTATGTTTATATGGCTCTAATACTAGTGAAGAAAGTAGGCTTAGACCTATTATGTAAATTCAGGTATGTAAGCTTGAAGCTGATACGGCACATGTGAATGTCTTGTGTATATATATGTTTGGAGCTAGGTTTATTGTAAAATGTTGCATAGCAGAATGTAACAGTTAAGGTGAAATGGTTAGCATTCGAGTTGATACAGAATTATTGTGCTAATTGGGATAAATTCAAATTAATTTTTTCCACCAAAATTCTTTATTTGACACATTGACAGCCTCTCTCTCTCTCTCAATATGGAATAGATTCATTTTATTGACTATTATGTTTTATTTATTTCTACTTCAAACTCAAACTTCTAGTTTAAGTTTTCAATTTTTGCGTATAAATATTATGTATGAGAATTTCTCAATGAGATAAATTCTTTGGTATAAATTTTGTTATATTTTAGTTTATGAAATGCCTTTTAATTTTATACCAAAATAAGTTGATAAAATATGTCAAAGTCTCACATGTTCAACTATATTAGCCATTCTAGTGCAAATGCATCTAATCACAAAAATGAATTAATTGACATTGATAATGAAGTATGCTGAATTACTATCATATAAAAGCTCAATTATATTGAATTTTTAGATTGAATATATTACTTTATTCAAATTAGTAACTTATATACGTGATATATAAAGACCTATTATAAAATTTTTTGTTTGGTATGTTTCAATCCAAACCTAACTTTCCATTACTAATGAACCAAATTTGATGGAGAATTTTTCGGTAAGTAAGAGATGTTAATTGGAGTGTAAGCCAACAGACATGACTGATAAGTTAGGAGTTTCAAAGAATAACTACTAAATAAAATTTGCTCCCCTTTAGTATTACCAAAGATGAGATTCTTGTCTGACTTTTTTTTGGCTTAAGAAGGTTGTAGTTAAAATAACTACACATCAAGACTCCAAGGAAGTGGGCATTTTAGGATGGGATTCCAAAGCTTTCCAATGTGTCTTAAAGTCTTTGTTCGTGAGAGGAGAGGGTTCTTCGGCTTCCTTTTGGCCATGTGAAGCAAGGGCTGCTAAATAATTCAAGTTCGAGATAGCTATAGTGGTCCAAGGTGGATACCAATTTTGAAAATGAGCTTTCTAACTTGTGAGTACTGTTTAGCTAAGGTTCATTAGTAAAATATATATTGGGCATTGTTTGCTTCTTCTATGGGCCAAAATGAAGGCCCATATCATTCTCATCATTTCTACACTTTTGTTGACGCTCGACGACAAACTTTGGCTCGTCACTATTTGTAATGCCCCATAATTTTATTTCGTATTTAATTGATTGTTTTATTTTATTTTATTTTATTTATTATTTCAATTAAAATTATGGTAAAGCATGAAATATCATTTCGTGAAAAAAAAAAAAATTAAATTATCTCATGATTAAATAGTGATAACTAGTGTTTTAGGTCCATATATATATGTAGATATTCTATATTTTAGGGAGTATAAATTATAATTCTGCTCAAATGAATATTGTATTGTACAAGAGTGAAATTATTAAAATTTGAAAATTAATAATACAGATGCTAGAGTTAAAGTAAGATAAATTTTTAGTCCTAGAAGGAAAATAATTAGAGTCCTTATTAAAGTAAACTACTTCTCTTCACATGTATAAATAATAAGATCCTAGTCATTTTAATCAACAACACATAACAGATCCAAAAAGAAAAGAAAAACGGCAGAAAAAGGAAGAGAGAAAGAGAGTGCAGTTGTAAGTTTAATCCCATTTATATTTCTCTTTTGATTTATGGTAGTTTGGGTATAACTGGACCTGATGTTATTTAACGAATAATGATGCGCAGCTTTAGTGTCTTTACTCCTGTGAAATACCTTATGCATGAAATCAAAAATTCATAGTCTGGGCTAATTGTTACCCATGTTTTGACCCCAAATCTGCTTGTGTGTGTTGTCTTCATCTTATGACTTTGCTTAAAATTGTGTTGTCATTATTTAATTGAACCCAAAAAAAAAAAAAAAAAAAAAAACAAATGGGAGAGAGGGGAGACATTTAGTAAACATCTTCTATAGGCAGCGATGAGTTGTGACCCACAAGGATTACTTTGATTTTTTTTTTTTTCCTTTTGTGGTATTTGAAAAATTGTTTTCCTTGTATCTTTTATATAAATTTTTCATTCTTGTAATACATCAAATCAAATTTTGGTTAAGAGTTAAAACTATCTAATGGAATGAGTAAATTGAAATTGCAACCAATTCGAATCCCAAGATATCATACTCTAGCCGGATTATTGCTAGATTGACCTTGATTCTTGTTTTGACTTTTTTTTAATTGTTCTTATTTTATTTCTTTTAATGATCTTTAAACATGAGTGAAGGTAGGTTTGATTTACTATAGGTGTTTCTTTTAAATTCATGAACACAACCTCTTTATTTTTAGAATGGATTTGAGTAAATTTTGGTGTTATATAACTCTCAAAAGTAATAATTTTTGAAGGAGTTCATTTTTCTAAATTTAGTTGGTTTTAAATTGCACATATGCATCCACTTAATTATGTCACTAGAATCCAAAACTCTTATTCTAGGATGATGAAAGTGATGCTTGGGACTTCTTTTTAATTAGGTAAGAGCATATTGAATGTCTAGCTTGAGGAACCGTATTATTAATAAATTTAAATTTTAATGTGTGGTCAGTGTAACCACTTCTCTTTCTTTTCATGCATTTTCTGTATGGTTAATAAGTGTTGATATTGTTAGTTATAGAGGTCTTAATATTCGACCGATCTTAGTGTATAAATAATTGTCACCATTTTAACACATATAATAATGAAACAAACTCAATTAATTAAGTATACATGCATAAGGAGTCTAGATTTAATTGTTTTGGAACTAACACTACTTAGTATATAAAACAAAGGAGAGAGGAGTTAAATTTTTATAGTCGTGTAAGGGGGCGTGATATTGTGAACGATATAATCAAAGTACAATTGAAGTTTCCTGAATGAGATATTGATTAAGTTGGATATTACTATTATTTCAATAGGTGATCAAGGATTCGACACGACATAATCAACTTTTGATCCGACTTGTAAGTGTTGTGAGTGCCTATTCCTATATGTAATACATAATAATACCATTCAAAACTCAGAAGGTTATATATTGTTAGGAGTGTCAACAAGGTGGGCCGAGGTGGGGGTGTGGATAGACCCCCGCCCCTACGAGGTGAAAACACCCCATGTTCTAGCCCCCGGTCCCGTGGCGAGTACCCCTCCCCGCTTCCCCATGGGGAGATGGGTATTCACGGGTTTGATTTAAAAATTTATCAAATTCAAAAAAAAAACCTTTAGAAATAAAAAAAAAGTACTAAAATTTTCCAATAATGTAAATTACTTCCAAATTTGAAAGGTTGTCAAACATAAGTACATAACATACGGTATTTAATTATGTTTTACAATAAAATATTAAAAGATAAATAATACATAAACATAAATTTCAAAAAAAGCATAACAATTTGTCAATTCCGCGGATGTTGGGAGAACGGAATACAAAGGATGAAATGAAATAAATAAAAATAAAATTTCACATATATATAAGGAAATAATAATAATTTAATTATTTAAAAAGGTAACAGATACCTGTGGGGATGGGGATTGTGATCCCCGCCCCATTTAGCATTTTAGGAACTAAATTGTCCCCGTTCCCATCTTCGTGGATAGAAAATTCTCCCCGAATCCATCCCGCCGCGGGGACGGATAATTTTGCTATCTCTATGTACTATAATGCATTCATGAAACTTTTCTTCAATTTATACTACACTATATTTACATTTCACTGTGCACATAAAATTTTCTTATTTTGTTACAAGTTAAAAGAAAACATATTTTTTTATGATCTCTTTTTATTTAATAATATTTATAGACTAGCGGTTAAATTCGATGATCATCTGATGACTGAATTTACTATTACTGTTAGTTAGATTCAACTTGATTTGGGTGTGCGAGGGACTTCACTGGATGGCAGTGGGCTTGCCGATTGAACCCCAAGCCACCATGGCCTAATCCCCCTAGTACACGACAAAAGCTGTTTGTGGCTGAGGTTGGTGGTAGGATTTCCCAAGGACCTAGGCTCGGGCACTGTTTGGTAAGGCTTTGCCCGGAGTGATAAGGGACTATTACGGTGGAAGTTATAAGGTTGACTAGCTACAGTAAATACTGGTTCAATTAATGCGTTTAATTGTTGGCCTATTAAAAATATTTTCTGTTATATTCCTGCTTTACTACTATGTAATACATGACTGTTTATCAAAGGTTTTCTCAAATGTTTATCACTGAGTATCTTTTGATAATAATACATTTTTGAACTCACATTGCATGCGGCGTTCACTGAGTCTTTTACTCATACTGTATTTTTTCCTTAACTTCCTTCTGGTAAACCCTAACCTTAGTGAGGATGTTGAACCTGCTTTTGACAAGAATCAGAATTGAAGGTTTTCTTTTTGTGATGAGGACTTTGCAATATCTTTAGTTTTATTGTCGTTATGGCAAATTAGTTTTTCTCCTTTAATGATTTCCTAGTTGATGAAGAATATTGGGCATTTTGAGTTTCTATGTTGCAAGAGTTACTTGAATTATTATGAATGTTGGATTTTTTCTTATTTAAGATTATGATTTTGGATATGTGATAATATTTGTTTGGGATTGATTTTCCTGAGATTATGCGATATGACTTGGTTTGGGGGCGTGACACTATTCCAGGGTAACCCATTCCTTATGAAAAAATTCAGAGTTTTGGCATGGGTGGGATGATTTAATAAAATTATCATTTTATCCTTATTTATTGTAGGTGGAGGGCATTTTGGTTAATGTGTAAGTTATCCTACTAATTTATCCACTCAAATAAACCAATAAAACATCCCTTTTCATCCAAAATTTCAACTCAAATAAAAAATTTCAATTTTTAAATCATCACTGGAATTATTCTATCATTCTACATTCCATCTAGATAACTAAATAAGGCCTCAACGAATATAATAGCACACTAAAATATATTTGTAATGGCTAAAATTGAGCAGTATGTCATCTAAAATGAAAATATTCATAACAGGGACATATCCATAATTGAGATTGTGGGGAGCAAAAATTATACGAGATAAAAGTTTAAATAAAAATTTTATAATTTACGAATTCAAAACACATATTGTCATTAAAGTTGAGTACAATGCTCTTTTATATCATAATATTCATTAATGATTGAATCAATATTAAAATTTTTAACAATATCTTTCTCAATATCTAAAGTTTATTTTTGACAGATATGTTCTCAAATAAATAAAATAAAATTGTTCTTATAGGCCTAAGCCTTCATAAATTATTTGATTGTAAATATGGGCCTAAAACTTTGGATTAAATTTTACAAAACTAAAATAAAGAATCAATAAAAGTTATTACTAAAATTTTAAATGCATATAAACTAGAAATTATTACAAAACCAAAAAATATATATATATATATATAAATGTTGGGTAGATTATTACTAAAGTTTAATAATATATTAGAAATATTAGTTAGAAAACTAAAAAAGGTATACAAAAAAGGTATATCCGCCACTGATTCATAATATTTATTAATCTAATATTCTAATTTAATATCATCACTATTTTGTCATATTCTTTATCAATTATCCTCGTTCCAGTAAAATCAAACTTCCCTACAAAAAAGTGTTATCAATTATGCAATCCACAACATGTCTTAGTGGGACCACGTTTCTAACATGGGGCTGCCACTGCCCAGACCTGAGACCACGCTTAATTGTATTGTACTGGAAATAACATTCATTTTCCCGCCTCGTAGGTGAAGATTGTAACTGAAGTCGCGTTTTTATCAATATGAATATGAAACGAAGCTTCTAAAGCACGTGACTAAAATATTCAGGTTCACGGGGATCACGGTGACGCCACCCGCACTTGAATATCCCCCTCTAAATTCTGCTTTTCCCGAAAACTATAAATACCCTCTCCTTCTCTCCCCTAATTCGTGCCCTAGACGTTCGCTTTCCTCAGCCGCAGCATGCCACCGGAATTATCCATTTTGCCCTTCAAATCCTTTCTGCACTCCCTCAACGTCACGATCTTTGCCGTTATTTACCTCCGCCCTGTCCTCAGTCGTGTAAATTCAGCTCTAATTTGAGAAGTTCATCGGAAATATCTTTGTTGACTGAGATGGAAATATTGTTGAATTTTATGGGGGTTTTGCTGATGTGGTGTTTTTGGAGGTGAATGGAAGCGGCGGTGGAGGTGGCTCTCCAGGCGGAGAGGCTTATGGGATCATCGAAGGGTTTTGGCAGTGGTGGCAACAGGAGCGGTTTTGTGGTGGGGGAAGTTCGGTGGCATACGGAAGATGCATGCAGCTCTGGAGGTGTAAAAGGTGAGTCGATATGATGGTTTTATTGAAGTATTTGGTCATTGGTTCTCGCTTGACGGTCTGTATTTATATTTTATAGAACGAAACAGTTTTTTCCCCATATCGCGAGTGCTTAGGGTTTATTTTCGATCTTTTTGGGTATGGAAACTAACTTTTATCTTTTATCAGTGATTCCTTCAAATAAAAAAATATTTTGATTGGGACAATGAAATCTTTTGTGTATTGGCTGTTTTCTGAGTGAGTGATTGGTGGAATTGAGATTGTTTGAGAATTTCTTATGGGTTTGATTGGCGCTTTTATCACTATAGCTTGTTTTTTCCTTGACTGAAACAGAAGACAGAGTAATCTTTGGTATTGCTATTTTGCTACTGATTGCACACACTGTTGCTCATGAAGTTTGTTAGAGGTGTGATATAGTTTTTTGGTAGGGAAGGTGTTTAGGGCGAATTTGTAGAGTTTGGCTGAGTTCGATAGGAATTTTATGTCTTCCCCTCGAGCTGGTACATGGGGCGCATTTCAACACTACACACAGAGAAAGCACATTAGATTAGTCGAGGTGCCCCCGGCTCAGACCTTCATATGCTTAAGTCAGGTCGAGCTTAAGGAGGGCAAGCAAGAAGTAAGAGAGAAAGTAAGTTGTTGAATGTGTACCCGTAGCATTTATGAGGAGGGAGGGATATTTATAGTGGAAGGCCAGTCTTGAGAGTGGGAGGTGGAAATGACTATTGGCCCCCTATGATAACGCTATAAGACTTTAGAGGGACTTGAGGCCTTTTGTAAAGTCGCGACATCATGCTTTTGGCTGCTTGGATGGTATGGTGGTAATCTGACGCATTAAATGTGGAAGAGAGTCGCTCACGGTACATTAAATGCGGATAGGACAGGTGGGCGGTAGTGATAAATGTGGTGGAGGATGGCTAGCAATAACCTAGCTGTTAAATGCGCAGCTCATGAGATATGTGAGATTTCGACCCTATGGGATCGACATCGAGCATTGGAGCCTGGGATCCTCTCCAACTTCCCCAAACTTTGTTGGATCACTTCACTTGTATCTTTCACTTGGGATGATTCTAGGCTTCAATGTTGAGCTTGATTATTTAATGCTTCACCAGTTGGGAGGTGGACCTGAGGATGGTCGACCTCTTAGTTTAGCCAGCTTGCAGGCGACCAGCCGAACGAGGGGGGTCGAGGATCGAGCCCCTTTATAACAATGTCGACCTGAGCTTGATGTAAGAGACTGAATTACCTTCTTAGAAAATGGATTGGTTTGTTCTGAGCGGAGTAAGGTTGATTCGAGCTCTCACTTATCAAGGTGCTTAACATGTCATGTTAACCTAACAATTTCTGTTATGCTACTTCCGATTCTCTCCTCCTTCATATTTGGTGGTTTGCTTTCTTCTTTTAAATTTGGTCTGTTTATTGTATGATTTGAGTTGGCAATACTTTCTTTCTTCTCATTCTCCTTGGCAATACTTATATGAGCACAAATGTTCTTCATTCTTTATGATTGTGTGATAATGCCAAATATACCTAATGATCCAAGAGAACATTCACATGATCTAGGTGTCCATTCTGAAAGTCATCTAAAGTGTGGATATGCATCAATTTTCTTTTGATTTAATAGATTCCTTGAAAAACAAAAATACACTCGCCTTTAATATTTTGCTTTGATCCTTGTTCTCTTTGTCTCAATGCTGTCTAAGTTTCTCTATATTCCACTCAACTAACCTGGCTCGAGATATGATTGTTTCAGATGATATTCATTCTGTAAATGTCTCAGCACCAGGTTTTTGGCGCAAGATTCCCGATTCTGAACTTTGTCTGGAGGTCTGTGAACCCTCCAGCTTGCAGAGTGATGATGCTTCGAATGACCATGGTCTGGGGAGCATGATTTCTCATCCTTTGGCTCTAGATATAGATGCGAGAGTTGTGCTGCAGAAATCTACTAAAATAGTACGAAACAATAGTGGGTGCACCAAGAGATCAAGGATGGTACAGATGGAAGTTTCTAAAAGCAAACCTGGATTACATGATGTAAATGGAATTTCTTCTGTGCTCGTTTCATCTCCTGCAAGCTGCAATATATCAGGTAGAGCATGTCTAATTATTTGTGTCGACTTAGCATGGTTAATCCATTGTCTCATATAGAAAGTTTCTCGTTCTTCCTTTAAATTTTTTTCTTTCCTTTTCTTTTCTGATTCCTACATGTTTGTAAAAGATACATTTTCAGGTTGAATAGCATCACTTGTTCCTGTCTTCTTCTTTTGGTGTGTTCTTTTCATGTTACAATTTGTCATCATGCTAACATTTTGGTGTTGTCTCATACTCGTTTGCTTCAAAATTCGTAGTTCCATAAATTTGACATTCTTGAGATACATTGCTTTTCTTGATTTCAATTATCCTCTGAGGTTGGGTCATCTGTCTCGATCATCTGTCTCGATGAGGTAGGTGCTGTCGAACAAATGTCTTGAGGAACTGCAATTTGAAACGTCCAAAGTGCCAGACATTTTCTATATTCCTTTGGGATTGTGCACGAATAAGGCAATTTTGAACATGTTGAGTAGAAATTGTGACTCGCAAAGATTCTCAGCAGAATTACGAGTGGAGAACTCAAGAATTCCATCAAATTCCCTCCTAACAAAACTTCGTTCGCATTGCAATGAGAGCATTAAATCTTAGACATGGGGACTAATTTAACACTGCACTTTCTAAAAGTACATTTGATTGGTATTGCTGACTTCATGTATTAAAGCTGGAATGTAGACTTTGCTTTTCTTGATGGAACTTTGACTTTCATAATTGAAGAAAACACATGAGTATGCATGGAAATTAAATATTACTCATCGCTTCCTTTTTTAATGAAAAAAATCATCAATGGGTGGTCTATTTTACTGAAAATAAGGTGGGATTGCTTTCAGGAAAATATTTCTAGGATTGTGGAATGGTGTAAAAATTTTTAACGCAGCTGCCAATTTTAACTTGCTTGATTAAATTTTTTGCCGTTGCACTGTTAATTTCTAATTCTTCTTTGGGAATATTGTAGAAAAGAAAGTTACATTATTTAAATGGCAATCCTGCAGAAAATGCATTTATAGAGATACAGATTTAAGACCTTTTGAGCAGCTTGTAGGCATAGTTTTAAAAGAACTTTTTGTGGAGCTGTGAGCTGCTTTTTTATCCTCGACATCCACATTGAGAAACATTAACTGTTTTCTCTCATTACTAAACAAACTTTCAAACATTAACTAGGCGTATGGCACATCCAAACTTTATGACTACAGTTTTGAATGGTATTGGAACTCAAGGATGTTCTTCAACGATGAAAAAGGTGTAGTTAGTATAAATAAGAATTGCAGCCATTTCAGATCCTATAAGCTAGTCTCCAATAAGCATGGGAATTTCATCTGGTGCTTTTATGAGTGAGTCATCACACTCCAGTATTTCGTGGCCCTATGCACATCAAAACTACAACTAGATAGCTGAAAATGCTCATTTGACAAACTCCAAATGTACATTTTCTGCAAATGAATGTCCTCTCTTTCAGTTAGACAAATTCCTTGTGTTGGTGGCTTCATCATCCTTATTTTGGGTACTTGTTTTGACACTCAACCAGTTTCTTGTTCAGTGAACTATCTCATTCATCTGTAGTAAGTTCAGATGCATAAGTGATGACATAAATAGGTTCTTGTGACTGTGTCTGATGTGGAAATGATGAGCAACATGGTAATAAAATGCATATGACAAAGCGGTGTAAGGAAAAGCCTGAGTTTTTGAGATTGCATGAGTTGTTTGGTTTGTGGTCTTGCCTTTCTCTAAGATCTCCACTTCTGTTGCTCAGAAGTCAAATGCTTGATTATGTTCAGTATTTTAAACATCTTTAATGTTAGACACTAATATATTTTTAACCATTAAAAAGAGTTCTGTTACTGCTTATGGAAACATGGGTTTCTGTCTTCTATTTTTGTCAGTTTAATTCAGTTACTAAGGGTTTTGTGAAGAATGATTGTCAAGAGGGCACTGTTGATTCGGTAGGCTAAAGTGCTGAAGATGGATTTGTTTTGAAGATATCCATTGTTACCCAAAATAAAAATTAAAAATAAACAGTTATAGAAATTGGAATTGATTATTTACTCCACTAGTTGGACTTTAAGCTCTTGTCAATTCTACTAACACTGTAATTGGTTGATATTACTGAGTCTTTTTCATGCTTTTCTGTCTGGTTAACCCACCAAATTTCGTCCAAGCTTTGCTATGTTAATTAATATGTTAGTTGACAGATTCAAATTTACTGTTATCGAGTTTCAATGTAACATCTTTTCTTGGATTTTGTCTGATACTGAGTCTAATGCGTTGAATTTGCCTCTATGGTTATGTGCTTCGGTCAGACTGAAGTCATTTATCTCTTGTTTATGAAAGATGTATTGCTGTCATTTTATAAAAGAAATCATTCTTGAGCTTTTAGTTAGTGGAAAATATTGGGCTTGACAATAAAGCAACTAATTATTACACTTTCTTGGCATACAACTATTATGAAGTCTGCTAATGAGAAAGTGAATAACAACTCAAATGTGCTAATGATAATTTGAGAAGATAGCATAAGTATCCTTCTACTAGGTGGGTAGAAATTTTGTATTTATTTCAGGGAGAAAAGATCTGCTTGAGTTGTTGGCTGCATTTTGCTGCTTATCTTCTCTGAGCGTCACAAGTTTACATTTGTAATTATTGACATTTAGTCATTTTGGCTTTTATTACTGTGTTACATAGTTTCCACTACATTTCTTTAAGTTCTAGTTCATTCTTTGTTATAGAGAAAAATCAACTAGTTAAGGCAAAGAACCGACCGACAAGCAGACGTGGGGATAAAAGAAATAGTAAAGTTAAACACAAGAATAGATGCGATTCATTCTTTCTGAAGAATGGCTTGGTTGGCTTCAATTCAGCCGCTGGAGGAAATATCAGTTTTGGTATGAAACAGTTTCCTTTTTATCCAATTCAATATTTATCTATTTATCTGTGACATGTTCAAATGAGTTCTGGTTGGAATAGTAAATGCGAATGCCTTTCTTTATATGGTGTGATGTAAATTGAGTGTCGTGTTGTCGACAAAGTCCTTTCAGATAAATTGGAAATAGGTGACATACCATCACATTTTGATGCTACAGTTTGTGCTATAGCCTATAGTCACTTTTTGTCTTATTTGTTTTAGTTCATAATACCAATAACCCTCAGTAGAGTTCTAAAACGATTTTCCAGAAGTCTCTTGTTTGTGTGTGTCTGAAATTTATGAATAAAAATCAACAAGAGCAGCCAATAATAGAAAAAGAAAACCAGAAAGAGAAGAGAAAATAACTATTGTGCCACCTGCTCCAATAATTCAAAGTTAACCACACACAAGAGCCACCATCCAGATCTCTTGTCGGTTCTTGAAGAAGTAGTTGTACAAGGATCAATGAAGGGTGTATATTTGCTTGAGAATCAATAGTGAGCATTGGTCTTATTAGTAGTTGAACCAATTTCTGACATGATTCGCACAAGAATACACCTTTGATCTACACCATAGAAGCTTTTTTCTTTCTTAGTTTCTCTTAAGTTTGCTAGCTCACTCTAGCTCTTTTTCTTTCTTTTTCCTTTTTTTTTTTTCTGGTTTTTTTTTTTTTTGTGTGTGTGTGTGTGTGTGTGTGTGTGTTGGGGGGTGGGTGGGGTGTATGCAATGCCTAGATGCCATTTGGACAAAATATCTGCCATGAAGTGGTGTACTGGTTCTTTTAAAAAGATAAATTCCCAATGTGGATAGATATAGCTTTAGTAAGATTTGGGTGTTACTCTTTCAGAAGAGAACCACCACCACCCCACCCCCACCTTCCACACACACATGCAACCAAAAGGGCAAAGAGGTGAGGACATTAAATTTGAACAAGGTTTCAGTCTGCAGTTTTTCCCCTTATTTTTATTGTGTGTCACGTATCCTATAGTGGTTTCATTTCTTCTAACCACCCTTTTCTCTGCTTCTACTTGGAATTTTCATTTTTTTGCAGTCTTACTAATACTGAAGGGAAATTGATAATATGGTAATCTTTTTGGATTTGACTGGGACTTCAAATCCTTCTTTGTGCTCAAATTATAGGATTTTTAATTTTGACAAGTTCTATAGTGTTTTCTTATTGAAGTCTTTGTTCTCCAGTCTAGACAAGTCCCTAGAGTCATTGCTTCCATCAAAAGTTTCATTTTGTGAACTAGAGTACTTTAGAGCAAAAGACAAATTCAAGCTTTGGGTCCTAAAAGAATTGAAAGTATTATGTGTTGGAAAGCAGATAGTTGCATACTTTTCTTTCTTTGCACATATATAGGAATATCACATGAGACTATTTAAGATATCTGGACAACTTGTCTCCGACTGATCTGCTAAACACACAAATTAGAGGTGCTAAGGCAGCCAAAATTTATATGGGGTGTGGTTTGATGGCTGTGACATTGTGGTGCATGTAGGTGTAGAGGGGCAGTAGATTGTTTGGGCATCATTTTATTGATTCTATATTGTTTACAGATTGTTTCCATTTGTCATTCCTTTGGCCAGCTGCAAGAATGCTTTTTCTATACCCTGGTTTGAGCGGATCATGGGCATGGCTGTATTTAAATTCTTTTTGCTTGGCATTCGGGCTACTTCCATTTTAAGAATTTCGTCTATCCTCAAAATGAGAAATGTTTAAGTGAAATGGTATTTGCTCGACAGCAGCCTGAGATTTCGGTGTGTTTAACAGTGGTCCTGTAACAACATTTGTGGTTTAAAGACGTAATCCTTTTAGCTATTTATGGTTTCAAGGTTCTCGTAGATAGGTGCATGTCCAGAATTTGTGAAGTTTTCTAGTTCTCGTTGGCACAATCTGCAACACTTTCTATTGGCAAGATGAAGGATGTTAGTGTGTTTATCAATTCTTAAAAACATATTTTATTGATGCATTTTATTATGAAAAAATTGATCTGACTATGGACAAGTGATCCAGGAAGCTATGGTTTAAAACCTGATGTCTTTGACATCACCAAATATGTCAATGAGCTGTCTTTAGATGAGCTACTTAGTGAAAATCATAGCTGTCCTTGTACTGCCAAAGACAAAGGGAAAAAAGCCGCAGATTCAAACAATAATCTTATGCAGTCGGTTAGAAAGGCATGCTCCGTTCTTCAAGCTCGGAAGGTCTTGCAGGCCCAAAATTCTGCTGAAATTGATAACAGTTGCATCCAGAAGGTTTCCACCAGCCTGATTACTGTTAGTACTCCAGTAGGCCAAACTGATGGCTACAAAGGAAATAGTTGCACTGCAGATCCGCATTCCTCTGAGAAGGTTTGTCTGGATTTTGTTCTGTTGAGTTTCTTGATGTTACAAATATCTTGAAATAATGTGATGATTAAAGAGGTTTAATTATGCAGATAATGGGAATTTTTAAGATTTATAAGATTAAAAAGCTTTAATCTGATCTGCCCATTGACTCTTTCACTGTTTTAAATAGTAAATGAGTAAACTCTATTTTGTAGTCTTTATGATTTGATTCTTTTTATCAATTTCTCATACTTGTTTTGACTTCGTAAATGACAAAGATAGATATAGGAAGAGATTCTGTATGTTCAGAATCTGTGCTTCATCAAATGTAATTCTATTATTTTTGACACACTACAATTTGCTTAAGTTTGAAGTCATACTAATGGAAATATGCATCTAATTGGTTTTGATATTCAGAGTAATGAGTTGACTGTAGTTCCATTTTAAAGGTTCAAGAATCTGATGACAAGATCAAAACGTCTAATATTGCCGATTCCCCACTATATCATCCAAAAGATGTCTTGTGGCGTCTTGCACTTCCTCCACCAAAGGATTTTGATTTGTTGCTCTCTGATGTGAGCAAAACTACATCATCAAAAAGTAGTGCTGATCCTCGTTTGGGCAAACCCATTTCTCACCGAACTGGCCTGCCACCTTTTCCTTGGTCTCATTCTTTTTCTGCACATAATAAGTTGGGTTCTGATGCCGTTAAATTATCAACAAGTCGGACAATATGCCAAGGTAGATGGGTAAAAGTTAAAAATTCTGCTGCACTTCAGAAAGGTTCTGCTGATTTACTAGTGGACTTTGAATCGCTGACGTTTGACCAAAGTTTAGTTCCTTCCATAAATCTTTCGTCTGAGCATCCACAAAATGAATTTGCTCCTAATGAATGGATTTTTTCCACCCCTGGTGCATGCTCAACTTCAAAGGTTCCTTCAGGTAAATCTCACCCAAGGTGTAGCTTTTAATAGTTATTATAATATTTATCAGATAATCTACTTTGCTCTTAATTTTGCATTTACAACACATGCATTTTTTTGTATTGGAAAAATTGTTTTAGATAAATTTAATTATCAGTAGAAAAATGGTATGTGCATGTAATGAGAATGTTGCGTCCTATTTTCTCACCACATCAAATTTTATGGAATTTAGGCGTGTAGACATATTCTCTTGAGTGCTTATTTGGCCTGCGAGGGGTAGATTTCCAAAACCTAGCACTCTCATAGATTGCAATTTATTCTTTTTAAATGTTACTGACATTTTGGTGTACTATTTCATGTATTTCAGAAACTTCATGTCAAAGTTTAAATAAAAATAGGAGCTAGTGTATTATCAATAAGAATTTGTACTCATGCTTTACTTCAAGCAGAAAATGCTTTTCACAACATCATGTAATTAGGCAAGTGTAGAATGAAAAGAACTCCAGTGAAAGTAATAGAATATCTATCTCGAAGCAAGAAAGAGTGGAAGACCATATGGCTAGGCTTGAGATGTTATCGATTGTCTCCATGAGTTGACTTGGTAATTTTTCTTCTTGGTACTATCTCTTTGGATGTTGTTTTATTTGTTTATTATTTTGCCTTGCATTTTGGGTGTAATATTGTAGCAATAGGAGCATGATTTGGTAATACGCCAATTTGACCACTATTCGTAGATAAAATGATTTCTCTCACTTCTGAATTCCAAACAATTCAATTAGGGGTCAGTACACAAAGATTTAAGGTTATTTCTTCAAATTGCTCTCCATTTCTAAGTTCATAGCCTTCGCGGTAGCTTCATTGATATTACCTACCAAATAAAAGGACTGTTCAGGAACCCTTCTTATTGGATGATCATGATACTTCCCGAAAATCGAAATTCTTGATCAATGGAGGAACACCCTTTTTGTTCAATAAGATACCAAAGTGGATGATTGACTCATTCCATACTAGAAATAATCGTAGGAAATCCTTTGAGGCTATTGAAAATTTCATTGGGACGGTATCTGAAGCACTCAAATTCATTCCTGTGTTTAACTTGATTGTTTGGGTGTCATGATAAATTTTATATTAAAATGCTACTTTTGTTCTATACCTCTGATTGGTGATGTTAGGTTCTTCTACTGAATCATATGTATCCCTTTCATTCTTTTTCTTATATTGTCTGTTTGATGATGCCAGATGAGTACTCTCCCACACATGCTGCTGCTCAAATACTCTTAAACATGGCTTCATATCCCTTAAAGGAATATCCCTCCGCAACGGTTAAGTTGCTGAAAAGACCTTCTCAGATGGCCATGAAAGCTAGCAAGCTGAAAGCCATCGAGAGATCTGATAAATTGTTTGATAGATCAAAATCAACACTGAAACCAACCTATCCCTTAAAAGTTGGTGATGATGGCTTTCCATCGAAGAAGCTCAGGCTCTCCACAGATGTAAGAAATGCCCACACTGGCTGTACTGAGCCTATGAGGAAAGGAACATTAAGCTGGCCTGCTCCCCTGTTAAACAAATCACCTCCTAAGAAGCTATTTAGGGACTTGAATGCAAATACAGATAGTTGTGGTATCAACACTGTAAAGAAACTGCGTATGGTGAAACCACCAAGGGGCATAGACAGGTCCAGTAGTAGTCAACGGAAGTTCAGGAAGTGGACCCAGTGAAGTAGAGTTGTCCAGAAGGGCTAGCTGGAATCATCATCTACACCATAAACATAGGGGCATGTTTCTTTGCTGATATCTTGTTAATTTATTGCATCTTAGTGCCAATTGATGTACAACTGTTAGATTTGTATATAGTATCACATGTAAAGATGTATGTTGTAATATTTAATGTCGGCTGATGAGAGCCGAGTTTCACTGTTGTACCATTACTTTGTAAGACGAGTAACAAACAAATGTGCACCAGAATTTTTTTCTTTCCCTTGCCTTCTGTAAAGCATTGTCTGGGCAATGGGATATTTCCTTCCACTCTGTTGTCCCTCTGAGTAATTCGAACTCAAAATTGAGAAATGACATAAAGGCACTTTACTTGTTAAAATCTTTAATTTGCATCTCTAATCAGGGGCAATAGCAAATGCTCATGGGCCAGAGACAACGTGGTACTAAACAAGTTTCTGCGACAAAGGGGCAAGAGCAAAAGCAGATGGGCCGGAGAAAGATGGTGATGAACAAGTTTATTTGACAAAAGGGTACACGCGGCGCAAGTTGCGCGTGTTTTCTCAACTTTCGGTCCAACCCAGAAGATCTTGAAACATAAAACCAACGAGTTAAATAGGATTTGTGGTTCATTTGGATTGGACGGTTTTGTGGTTTTGTATATAAGATAAAACTAAAAGGGTAGAGCTTGTTCGATTAATCAGTTTGAGAATTATTTGTTATAAGAGTCAGGATCAATTTTTATTAGCAAGTGTAGTATAAATGTGATAATGATAGGACTCGACTCATAGGTCCTGTGGTTTGAGCTACGAAGGGCAAGAATGGGTCATGACCCAAGAAACAATGGTTTACATACTGCCTAGTCATATGACTCAGATGAATCTCCAAATCTAATCAGTTAAAGAGTTGAGCTTGTGAGGTAATACAAAGAATGTTCCTTATAAGATTGGACTCTTAGTCTAAACAACTTCAGACTTAGTGTAAAAAAAAATAAAAAAATAAAAAATTCAGACATCTATTCTAGGTAAGACCGGACTATAAATATATATAACGTTGGATACGCATTAAAATGGACAGTGAGTATGAATTTTATTAGCTGCCGCTTATTATGTTGATAGCATATATCTATCTACGACAAGATGAAATAATTTTATTTTTCATGCATGTCCTAAAGCTAAGGAGAAAACAGTTTTACTTTTGAATTGACTTATATTGTAATTGCAATACGTATTAGTGATGCTAAAAAAAAATGCTCCATTCTGATAAATTTTAAATTCTGATAAATTTTTTAAAAGATGTGTGGAACATAAGTTTTGCGATATATATTTTGAAGTATATATTGAATGTTAAATAGTTAATGATAAAATGTTAGATATCCTCAATATCATATGTCTCACACATATAGTTTGCTTCATATATATAGTTAAGGAGACAAAAAATTATGCTCACAAGTTTTCATATTTGTAGCAGTATTAATTTCTAAGAGAATTATAGAAATGCTTACATTTTAGCCAAAATTTAAACTTTAATTTTTCGGAATGAGATAGAGGATTCAAAGTGCTAATTTTGAACAAAGTTGGCCTCAGCTCATCCAAAATTACTTACCATGTTTGTTTACATATACTAAATGTCGAGTTTTCTAAACCTGCTAATTAAGTTCGGTCAGCTCATGAGGGTGCCTAAGAATAAGTCAATGTTTAACTCTGTTAATATATATTATCAGAAGATCAAAAAAACTAAAACTAAAATAAAATAAATTCTACTAACAATAATCAACCAGATAATTAAAGAAAATCCCTTAAAGAAAGGATTCAGGAAAACATTTGATTAAGTAATAATACAACAGCCATGGCAAAGCTCGAGTCAATTCCGGGCTTAACAATTAGATCAAAAACATCTACACCAAAAGAAACACCTCTTGTCAAGGCCTCTTTCTTCTTGATCTCTGCCACAACCCTTCTCGACTCATCCAAAATCTTGCATGACCGATGAATATATGAGCCTTCAACTATATATGCACATCCCTTTTCAGACATATTCCCATAATAAACACATGCAATCACATTACTTGGTTTTGCTTTCATGATGCTTATGTTTTTCCTCACAAAAAGAATAGGTTTCTTCGATGAGTTGATGATATTGTTGTTCCCCACTTCTCCTTCATAGACCAGCCAGTAGTTGTGTATTAGCCTCAGCTTCTGCTAATCATAGACAAAAAGGGGCATATCAAGATTAACAAAATAGTGAAGAATTGAATATTTGAGATGTCTTAAAGATAATACGTACCTTGGGACGACATATTGTGAAAATGGGATTGCCTGAGGCATCCATGAGGATGATTTTATCTGGGCTGTTGCTGTAATTATCAACTCTATAGACTAAGCTGCCATCAGAGGCAATTACAGTGAAGCCCTTGCAGCCAAAAAGAAGTGATTTTCTCCAAACTGTAAGAGAAATACATGATGGTTCTTGATTAGTGTAGTGGTTGTAGTGATGTTGTTCTTCCTCATGATAATGGTGGACTGTTCTTGATCTGGATTTCAAGAAGAGAAGCATTTTTCTACGACTATCCTTTGAATATTATTAGATCAAGGTCTTATTTAGATATTTATAAGGAAAGGAGATCCACACAGTACACATATACATATTTGAGCCCTCGTGTATTATTTTGGAAAATTGTTAACAAGTCAGCATTTTCATATCGAACAATGTACCTTGGATCTTTTATCACAATACATGTTTCATTTTCTATTTCACTTCATCATATATAGATATATATATATATATATATCAATTGTATTTGATTCGCAATTAATTTTTTTTCATAAAAATTATTTAGTATATTTGACAAATATACATGAAATAAACACTACAAGAAAAAGATAAATTTGTGACAAAATAGTAAGCAACAATGCAAAAGTTATCACTAATTATGTATATTAAGTGACAAAAGTTTTAGTTTTGTCACCTTAATGATTTTTACAAACTAAATAGTGACAAAAATAGCGTTTAAGTTGTCACCATAGACAATTAGTGACACACCTATAGTGACAATGAAAATTTTGTCACAAATTATAGTGGCAATTTTTATTGTCAGTAAGTTATCACTATAGGAGTGTCACTAATTGTTAATAGGGACAACTCAAAACATTATTTTTTGTCACTATTAAATCATATTATGACAAAATAAAAATTATTATTAGTGACAAGATAAAAGTTGTTGTCACTTAATACATGTTATTAGTGACAACTTTTACTTTGTCACTAATATTATATTTTTTTGTAGTGAAAACAGAACATCAAACAGATACTGGAATAGAGGATGTAAACTGCAAATAATGAGGATTACATTATATAATTTGTATATTTTTAATAAGACTTATTTTATACTAATATAATATGATATATTGAATACTTGATATTGGAAATAGTTTTACCGTAAAGAGTCGCAGCATGTGCATTCGTGTGTGTGCGCGCGCGCATCAAAGTGAATGTTTAGAAATACTGAAACTAAGTAATGCTTGATTTTATTTATTTTTTAAATATTTTTATTCTGTTGAAATATAACTAAATATTTTTGTCAAAGCAATCTTTTTTCCTTCTAAAAATATTATTAAAAAATTCAATTCTTTGCGATAATATATACCACATATATATTATCTTCCAATTAATCATTATTTTAATAACATATATATATATTTTTAATTTATATCACTATAAAAATAATATAATATAGTAAAAATTTATACACGACATTATTAAACGGACAAAAATTTACATAAACAGACATTTATAGAAATTTTTTTTTCCAATTATCAAAACAAAAGCAAACATATTTTAGCATTAATTTAATACATTTTTTTTTTACCAAACCACCAAAATTTATTTTCCTAGGATCACCCTCTCGAGGTAAAAAAAACAAAATCAAACATTATACACTCTTACCTAATTTTGCATGCGAGCAATTAATTAATATTAATGAGAGATGGTTTTGGAGAATATAATGATTATCATCAAAATAATAGTTATTACTACAGCTACATACTGCTTGAGAATGTGCCACTTGTTCTGATGGTATTCAGAAAAATTTATTTCTTAAATTATTTAATTAAAGCAATGAAATAGGAGTTAGGCACTTATATATATAACGCACGCACACACACACACACACACACACATATATATCGCCCCTTCCTTTGAATAATATTCAAGAAACTGCTGAAAGAGACGAAAAAAAGGACTTGGAAAACTTTAGAGTGGAGGTGAGGAGTCCAAGAAAATGCAAATTCATTAGCTTAAAGTAAAAGAAGAACAACTTGTTTGATGTTGACTGGGACAAGGAAAATTTGATGGAGAATATAACAGTGACCTTTTTCTTTGACTAACATTTATGCCGCTTACTGTATATCTATTTTTTAATGCAAAAAAAAAAAAAAGGGAAAAAGAAAATCTAATTAGGCTTAGTATCAATATGAATAAAAGCTTCCCACTTTCTGAGGCTTCTTTTTCTTTTTTATTTTTTTATTTTTTTTTGAATTAATGCTTACTAATACCTAAGGGTGGTTCTACCTTTAGTTAAGAAAGATGACCGCGTTAGGCCGCTAAATTTGGAGGCCTTCTATATGTATTTTCTTCTATATTTTGTGACTCAAAAAAAAATATATAAAGCCTATTTTTTTTTAATTTTTTTTTTTACATTGTAGGCGTACAAAAAACTTAGAATTTTAATTTAGAAGCCTTATATATATTTTCTTTTTCGAACAATTTAGGTCTAAAAAAATATGAGGCCTTTAATTTGGAAGCCTTATTAGTTAAATTTACAATAAATAATTAATTAAACATATAAATTTGAATTTTACTACTTTTAATTCTCCTAAATCTTCACTATCCTTTTAATTCATATTCTTTGACTTATCAAAAGCCTATCTCATTCATTCTTTTTCAATACTAATCACTAAATTATATTAACATTAATTCTCTTTTACGATAAATCAAGGTTTTATTTCTTAAATTTATTTTTTTTCAAAATTAAAACTAATAACATCGGTTAATATCTTAAGAAAGATAAAATGACTAATTATGCTATCAATTGAAAAAAAAAAATAGATGAAGTTGATTATAAAAGTGTAATTAATTATTTTGCATCTCAAAAAGGATAGGAAATAAAATTTAGATAATATTGTTTTATGTGAGAAGTTTTTTTTTTCTATAAAATACGAAATGGTTACTAAAAAAAGATGTGTATTAGAAAATTATTTTTTTATTATATATTAAAGGCCTCATGTTTATATTTTGCCTTAAACATCCAATTTTATTGAGACAGCCCTGTTAATGCCACCCAAAGTGCCTATAAATAAGAATTTAAGACTAAAAAAATTGTACAACAAATTTTTTGATTAATCATTTGATTCCTAATGAAGAGATTTTAGAATTTTAATTTGCGTTGCAACTTAAAATGCTCTTACCAACTTATAAATGAAAATAATCTCTTTGGTAACAATCATATAAATATATATATATATATATATTTAAATTTTGTAATAATGTAGCAAACATCAGAATCAAATTATGACATTAGGGTGTTACAACATCAACTTCACAACTCTTTTTTATTATTTATTCACACAGGCACATGCATATTTAATTTAGCTATATGTTATTTCAAGCTTAATGTGTTAAAATTAGGAAAAACCTCAATTTATGTTTATTGAATTTTTTAATAAACATATACTAATTAAGACATATTATTAATTAATATATTACTGAACTTATTTGTGTATATGGTAGTAGATACGTAATGGTAGTAGTATAGTATAATAGTGTCCCATGCAAGGTCAAAAAAGAATAAAATTCAACATATATACCATAAAATTGCAATTTCCAATCCAATTGTTACACGCCTCAGTCTCACATTGGTAATTGGACTTTGGAGCACAAAAATCCTATTTAGCTTTCAATGCTATAACTAATTAACTGACGTGGAACATCTTGTTTACACATAATTTCATGTCCAAATTAAGAAAAGAGGGAAAAAAAAAGAAAAAGAAAAACCCAAAATTAATCTTTTCCAATATACATTGTTAGCGGGCCAGCTACATCTTTTCTCAAATTTGGTCTCAATCAAGATTGTAAAAACAAGACAAAATTAGCTGAATAATATTTAGGTTGATCAATCTTCGTTTTGCTGCAAATCTTGCATGAACACATGAGCAGTAGGCATAATTAAAATAGGTTATCTACATTTGGCATGCAAGTCGGTATGATTCCCTTTCCCCATTTAGAATAAGAAAGATTTGCACTTGAAAAACAGCACATCAACCACTTGCATCTTCCTTATCTTAATCAAGATGATCAATTTGACAACTTTGGTCTACTCGTATTTATTTTCTTCAATGATTTTTTGTATTTATTGAGTTAATTTTTTTTTTTTACTTTAAAAGAAAAAGTCATGAAATACTTATATATGATTTTAGGGCACAAATATTATTGAACTGAGGAAATTAATTTTTGAAATGGAGAAAGAGAAAGAAAAAGCAATCATCTACCAGCAAGGAAATTAGATTGCAGATTTCTTATCTTATGTTTGGACCTTAAATTTTAACCTGAAAGATATGAAGGAATTTTTTTGTTGGCGTTTAAAATAATATAATTTTATATCTTTATATTTGTATTTTTGCATTTTCTTTTTTTCTTTCTTTTTTCTGCGTTATTTTCCTTAATCCAAACATAGCATTAATAAATCAAGCTTGCAACTCGCATACATCCAGAATTTATAAAGATAATGAGATTCATGGACTCATCACATATCTCATCCGTCTAGAAAAAGTTAATCTTCTTTTGAGAAAGTTTATTGATGTAAAGGGAGTAATACTCTTTATTTTTTTAGCTTTCTTTGCTTTCATGAATTTATTATTATTATTATTATTATTATTATTATTATTATTATTATTATTATTATTATTATTATTATTATTATTTAAAATAAAGAAATCAGTGGTTTGGGGATCTTATGGCACAAATCATATT
Organism: Jacaranda mimosifolia; assembly: GCA_018894105.1. Classification (NCBI taxonomy): domain Eukaryota; kingdom Viridiplantae; phylum Streptophyta; class Magnoliopsida; order Lamiales; family Bignoniaceae; genus Jacaranda; species Jacaranda mimosifolia. The sequence goes on from CM032119.1 coordinate 35,043,517, forward strand.
TTGGGCTCTTCCCCATGATAATATTGGGCCTCGACACATCAGTTGCCTGACAATGATCTGTTGGTTGAAAAACTGGAAAGAAAATTGAATTGCAAGGGCGGAGGCTGTCAATAAATCAAATTTTAATTCGAATTTTAAAATTTTTATTTGATAAAATATTAAATGGATAAGATTTGATTATAAATATTCATAATCCAAAATAAGTGAATCAGATACGGAATTAAGCAAATCGATCAATTAAAAATCCAAATCTAAACTTTAATAATTTTTTATTCAATTAATACTCATATATAATATTAATAAAGATTTTAAAATAAAATCTATATACTATATTAACATAATATCTATATTAACATCTATATTATGCTATTATATTATCTTTATCCTAAAAAATAAAAAAGATACTGATAAAATGTCAAACATAATAATATATAATAGTTTACCTTTGCATTAATATAATATGAAATAGGGATTTAGTATTTAAATATTTAACTTTTGTATTAACATATAACAAAAAATTGTTAATATTAAATCAAATCGAATTTTTTTTGTTGGATTTCGAATATCCATCGAATTTAGATATGGTACTAACTAATAAAAATTCTATAGGATATCGAATCGAATTTGAATATAAATTTTGATAATCGAATTTGGATATAACTGATTTGATCCAAGTTTGACTCTTTGACAGCCCCTAGGAAAGGGTATGAGTTTGTAGGGTGATGGACTCGACCTCGAGCCGAAAGATGGGCGGGGCAGTTGTTTCTTACTTTGGGCCTCAACATTATAGCAAAGATTTTTTTATTAGTTTCACTCAAGCCAAGGAATGCTTTTATTTAGGGCTGTCAATGGATCGGATTTTAATCCGAATTCGATCTGAATTCGATTTGAATTTTAAAATTTTTATTCGATTAAAATATTCGATGGATAAGATTCAATTATAAATATTCGAAATTCGAAATAAGTGGATCGGATATGCAATTAAGTAATCTGATCCGTTAAATATCCGAATTCGAACCTTAATTTTTTGATTAAATTAATACTCTTATATATAATATTAATAAAGATTTAAAAATAAAATCTATGTGTTATATTGACCTAATATCTATATTAACATTTATATTATACTATTAATATTGAGTTTTTAACCTAAAAATAAGAGGGATATTGATAAAATATCAAATATTATAACATATATTAGTTCATCTATACATTAATATAATGTGAAAAATGAGTTTAGTATTAAAATATTTAACCTTTGAACTAATATATAATAAAAAGTTGTTAAAAATTTAAATATGACATATATTTACTTTATAAATACAATATTTTTATAAAATTTAAAAGGAAAAAAAAGAAAGAAAAAATAAATCGGTTCGGATTTCAGATATCCACCAGATTCGGATATGATACTGATTAACAAAGATTCTATAAGATTTTGGGTCGGATTCAGATATTAATTTTGTTAATTGGATTCGAATTCGGATATGTCAGATCAGATCCAAATCTTTACTTCTATTTATAAGAGTTGAAGAGATGGGATAAAAGTCAAATATAGTTCTAGTTAAATTTGATAGTTAAAAAATCAAATTAGATCCTAATAAAATTAGAACACCAACTTTAACTAATTTTGATACAAAATCCCATCAATTTATAATTTTTGAGATACAATACAACATATAGGCATGTATATTTTCCTACACAAAATAGAATTACAAAATATTATTCCATCTCAATTAGAATTAAAATTCACTTATACATCAATGTTAATTGGATTTTGCGTTGTAACTCAACTCAATTCCAACATTTGCCACTCATATGTATTTAACTCAATTTAACCTAATATCCTTGAAATTAACTTATTTGTCCTTCATATTTAACTTATTCTTCTTGTTTGATTCTTATGTGAATCAAAATTTTACATAGAAACAAATCAAGTGATCCTCGACTTATCAGGATTTTGTGCAACCTATTTTGTGCTCTTACAAAGCAGGTTAAGATGTTAGGGATTGCCCAACGAAAATCCTCTAAATACTTAAATCAAAATTTGGCTGATAATGTGTATAAGTGAAGAAGAATTAGTGAGAAAGTTATGTTGTTACCTCTCTTTTACTTTCGGACGTTTTATATACATTAGACAGATTGATTCTCAATGGGAGTCTCTCTCCTTATTCAGTCTTTGTCCATGTCTAGGCTTAGATGATTTTTGCAGGGTTTATTCTTTACTTTACTCCGACCCAATCTTCTTTCTTTGATTCACTAATTAAGGATTGAGGCCCATCAATACCCAACAACGATATATAGTAAGTTTTTATGGGCCTTCCTGTGGCGAAGATCAATTAGACTGGAAATTATTTGCCTTATAAAATCAGATTCAATAATTTTACACTGAGTTTGATGGCTTAATAATATATTATTCATAATAGTTATGATTACCGTGACCACTTACTTGGGGTGAGGAAATTCAAACGTGGGTCATACTATAATAAAGAATATAGGCAAGCGCGGCGACAACGTTAATATTTAATTTGTGCAGTGCATGACATTGTCGCATTAATTAAGTCCCACGTATGTATTATGATTATATATATGGGAATTAGTCAGTCTGAAATGGCAGGGCCATCATGCCAATTTCTAGCCCCTCTAGCAGCCCAAGCATTGTTACGTATGTTTCCTTCCATTTAACTAATGCAAGACGTGTGATTATACCGTACACGTCCATACACAACGCGTGAAATGTTGATGTGCACTTTTTCTTACCATGATCTATGTGCCTTCTAGAAGTGGACCCTACATCGGTAGCCACATTATATTTGTAACACTTATTAAAAACTATAGATGTATCATACTGATCTTAATTATGACTTTAATAATCCAACAAAGCAATTTGCAAAAGGAAAAATTTAATTATAACTATATCATGGTTTGGTTGTCTGATGTTGAATAAGTTGAATTAATGGAGAACTTGAGATGAAGCAACCACTTTCAGCCTATTTTGCAAGTGAAGGAATACTAAATATGGCTCAAATACATATATAATGGAGTGCATTAAGCTTGCAGTAATAGTTTATGAATCAATTATTTTTTAACTGAGGAATCTCAGTAAAATTAATATTTTGTGAGGTTTTAGTGATGTATTTATCTTTAAGCAGCAGCATTAGCTATAACTCAAATAGAACATGCTATAACTCAAATTTCACAATTAAAGAATGCAATCCTAATCTCACAATTAATATTTTTTGCTTCCTCATGCTAACACACACACACACACACACACACACTATTAATAAAGCTGATATAGGATGGCCCAAAATGGCCCAAATCAGCGAGGCCCAACACTCAATCAACGGCCCAGGACCCAAGTGACTCGTCGACCCTCTTCGATCAATCGACAAGGCGTTCCATGGCCCTCGAAGCTACTCGACCTTTGTTGACCCGTCATGGTCGATTCTCAAGTCGAGCCCCGCACAGTACTCTGCCACCGCATTAAATGCGTTGACTGGCAACACGCCTCCGCATTAATGGTGCATGCCCTCCCCTCACCCTCTGACACAGTAGACGACGCAACAGTGTGCCATCTTGTCCTGCAGCATAAAAGAACATCCAGCTGGCAATATTCAAACGGGGGAATTGACCAATTACCCCCGGCAGGAGGCTGGAGGTCCCTTGGGTAAGCCAAGGGCTTCCCTGATATTTCCTACAAGGGAGAGGAATATAAAAACCCCTCAACCTTGCCTTTCACAGGTATGCACTCATACACTCAAAAGCCTCTACGTTCCGCTGCTCGATTTGAGAGGTCGAATATCTATTGACTTGAGCGTCGGAGGGTCTAAGCCGAGGGCCTCTCGGCTAGCCTAACGTTTGCTGTGATTGCAGGATTTCAATCCCAAACCAATCCAGAAGATCATACCACGGATTGTGATTCAGACCCGATCCATATTCATCATCGAAACCGAACCCTCATCAAAAGCACATATCTATTTTTTTATGTGTTTTTGAATGACTTTTCTAAAATGCCCTCAATTTTATTTATTTATTTAATAACTCACTTATTTTATGTCTATAATTATCATTTTATCATAATTTTTTAAATCTTATTTACAAAAGAAAATTAAATAATATATTAAAATTATTAAAATAAATTTATATTATATAAAAATAAATAAATATTATAAAAAGTTTAACACATGCACCAAATGTGCCAAGTTGTTAGTTACAAGCATTACTCAGTATATATATATATATATATATATATAGTGGAACCTTCTTACAAGTTACAACTTAATTCACAATGAAAAGTCCTCCTCACACGCTTTGCTGTTTGAAAAAGTAACCAATTTTTTCAGAGAACTCTCTTTTCATTTTCTCTATAAATATGTACACAGACAACCCTTTGCCTCAAACCCAGCCATTCTTAATTTCAGCTATTAATATTCCACCGCGCTCATACTTCCATAATATATCAAATTCCAGCCAGCAATAGTGAAAAACAGAAGAACATCTTCTCCATATACATTTGACATATATCCAACATATATAGTAATTACTAAGTAGCCAAATATGTCTAAGGGTGAAGGACAACGGAGCAGGAAGAAATGCTTAGCCTATGTTGCTGCATTTGTGGTGTTTCAGACAGCCATCATATTAGTTTTTGCTCTCACAGTTATGAAAATAAAAAGTCCTAAGGTCAGATTCAATGCTATTGCTGTCGAAAGCTTCAGTTCCACCAACAGCAGCTCGCCCTCCATCAACATGAAGCTGCTCGCCCAAGTTACCATAAAGAACACCAACTTTGGCCATTTCAAGTACAACAACAGCACGCTTACCATATTGTACAATGGGGTACCACTCGGTGAAGCTGTCATTCCCCGGGGACGTGCCAAGGCCAGAAAAACCAAGAAATTTAACATTTCAGTGGATTTAAGCTCGGACAGGGCATCAACAGTTAATGGTAATAACTTGGGAAATGACATAAATTCTGGGGTTTTGCGGCTGAGCAGCCAAGCGAAGGTGAGTGGGAAGGTGCATCTGATGAAGGTTATAAAGAAGAACAAATCTGGTAATATGAACTGTGATTGGAATATCAATTTGGCCACCCGACAGGTGGAGAATTTGAGGTGCAATTAGTGATGATATTGTTCTTTTGTTTAAATATATGTATTTTGTTTAATTTATGGTATGATTATGTTTAATTTGTTATGTATGTTCCATTTTCTGTAATTACTGAGCATTGAGTTCATTCTTTTGTATTATCAATTTCTCTACGGGCCTGACAATGATTTCCTTTCTTTTCTTTTTCTTCTCTTTTTTGTCTAAAAATAATTGATGATTTTGATTAGTCTGATCAAGTTAATTAACAATTAAATTTAATCAAACTTAGTTTGACAGTTAAATTAACACTTAAGGCATAACCGAAAGCTAATTCAATTTGGAATAAGGTAGCAAATGATATTATGTAATAAGTGTCAAGTGTTTATTCGTATATGCAAATTACGACGTATAAGAGTAGGAAAAATTGTAGTTTTCTATCCTATGAGTTAGTTATATTTTACTTTTGATCCTTTAATTTTTTGAGTATGGTAATTTTGTGCTGTGTTTTTTAATTGTGAGACATTTTACTCATTTTTACCTGTAATTATATTTAAACTTATTGCTACACATGACAAGCTCAACTCCACCACATCAATATTGTTTTGCTAATATTTGTATTCGGGGGTTTTTATCTGTAGATACCTCAATAGGTGAAAGGCCAAACAATTTTGAAATAGGGGTGTTCAAAACTGAACTCGATTAAACCGATTCAAAAAATTTGAAGATAAAAAATTCGATTGAGTTGATATTTTTTTGGTTTAAAATTGAAAAAATCGTATGATTTGATTCGATTTTTAATTGGCACAATCAAAACTGAACTGAATCGATTGTATACTACTAAAATACTATTATACCTCTATTTTTATATTTTATGATAAAAAATACCCTAAGTTTTTTTTATCTATTTCTCTCCTTGATGTAGTGGGTAAAATCCAGAAGGGAAGAAAAGAAAAGCAAAACAAGCTATTGCACAAATAACTTGAATAAAAGAAAGTCTGTAAACGACAAGCCTCAAAACAAAGTAAAATCTTTTTTGTAAAGAGAAAATCAAAGAATTCTATTGCTCAAGTTGTGCTTGACAAATGACATATGTAGCCTATTTATAGGTCTCTCAAAGAATCCTAGTCCTCTAAAAGATAGGAATATGACAAATTTATGCTTATCTCTAAGACTCTTAACTCCATAAAAGATAATAAAAATTCAAAATCTAATGTTTATCTAAAGACAAAAGAATCTAAAAGATAAAACTTATTATCTAAATGATAAGAATAAAATATTTTTCATATGTGGAGTATCTTTCAGAAGATAACTCCAACCAAGATTCTCTCTATCTCTCGTATCAATCCCATCCAAGCCTAACCGGTGGTCCAATCCAATGGAAAAGAGAAAGAGAAAAACCAGAAAATCGAACTAAACCAAACCAACAAATTTGATTGGTTTGGTGTGGCTCCATAATTTGGTTTTGGTTCAGTTCTCCATATTGAACCACACTGAATGATTGGTCTTATATAAAAATCAGTTAATTTGATTTGCTTGAGATTTTTCCTAAAATCAAACTAAACCAAATTGTGAACACCCTTATTTTGAAATAATACTAAGTCCTCTTCTAGTTCGATACAAAACTTGATATCATTATATGATTATAAGCTTTCAAGTCGAGGGATTTGACACATATATAGTTGTCGTTCCCATAGATAATAACATCTGATGATGTCTAAATTTATCATTACACAAGCTATAAACCAATTTTGTGAGAGCATTTTATCATTATGAAAATATGCTACAGAATACCCCACAATGGTGCCAGCAGATAAATACCAAAATTTATCCTCTGATGTGGAAAACCTCACAACAGAAAATTTCAAGAGCAGAACACTTATTTCATTTCAAACAGTGCTCATTGCCCAAGCAACATTTGGACATCAACACAAAAGAAGCTTACATTAACAAATGAGAACGCAGTCTAGAGATAAACACAAAATAACCTAACTCTTTTCAAGTGGAAGCTAGAGGGTTCCCCGCCACCATCAGCTGCAACTAACAAGCTAGTGCGTGCCATGATGGGATAATATCGCTTCCATCGGACAGCAGGGCACATTACATCACCCTCTCCAACCGAGTGAAAATGGTAAGATGTTTTACATCATCATTACAACTGTAAAGTAAGTTCTACTCCATGTCAAGGAGGATCCTAGAAGGTATCACATGACAGCCTCGTCTAATGATGTCTATATCCATGGCTATATATGGAAAATACCCCCCACATATGTGTAAATGACATAATAGGACCTCATAGAATTTAGTTTAGATCCTCTATTTTACTTTATATTTCATCTTCTATTTTGTTTCATAGATATATGACACACGAGTATTAAATATTTTTTTATAAAATAATTAATTAAAAATCAAATACACTTAACATATATATATATCAAATTGAAATAGGATACGGCTCTTGTATCAAATCAAAAAGTTGAGATCTTGGAACAACTTATAAATCGTCACACACTCTCTCTCCTATTGATGCGTCTTTTCATAAAAATAAAAATTCTTTACCATATATATTGATGAGATAATATCTCAAGGAGCTGGCCTTCCATGTCTAGCAATATATTTGGATATTATCAAATGGCATTATCTTTGAAAATGATGATCATTATGTGACTCTTCTTATGCTCCTTGACATGAGCTTTTAATGATACCAAGTTTCTTACCACATTAAAAGAGGAGGGCCTGGAGACAATTTATAGGATGGCCTCCTCCCTTACTCATAGAGGTGTTTTTTTATTAGAACAAAGCCCTACAAGATATTTTGCTAGGACAATATCCTATAGAGTTGGACCTTTTTTATTTGACTACATATTTAGGCATCATCGACCCACATGGCAAGGGATTTTCTTATATTTGGATATAAATTTAAGTATCATCAAATGGTGCAATTTGTAGGAACAATGACCATGTGCCTTTTTTCAAGCTGCCCGATTGAGAAGTTTATGATGATACCAAGTCTTGTCTTATATCAAAAAAGTCGAGGACCTTTAGATAGTGTATAAGTTGTTCTTTCTTTCACCCATCAAGATGTTTTTTCCTAAGGACAAATTAATGAGTATCAAGGGATAATATATCAAGAGTTGTGCTTTCCATACCTAGTGATGGATTTCAATATGTTATCTGTTGAAATAATGATAGCATATTTCTTCCCAAATTAAAATGAAGATCTATTGGGGTCCTCGACATATCCGATTTGCTTATAAGGATAAAGTCGCCACTTGAGTTTGAAGCCATGCTAAGAGGATGCTACCAAAAATATTTGAGGATCCAACTTGGATTTAAACAGGTGGGTGTTTTGTTGCAACTCACATTCTTGCAAATAGACGGTTGTGGGTTTGAATCGTATAAAAAATAGTTGAATCATGTTAGAGTCTCATATATGGGCACTGGGGGCAAGTTAGCATGTTATCTAGAGGAATCTTTTGTGATATTTAACATGCCAGCAATGTACTATTTTGTGTAATGCTAACATGTCATTTAAAGAACATTTTAGTAACATTCTAATATATCATTTACTATTTTTTGTGGCATATTAGTATGTCATTAAAAGAAACCCACGGTGTCATTTTAACTTGCCATGTATTACATTTTTTATGGTATGTTATCAAGTCGTCTAAGAATTTTTTTTATGGTATTTTAATATGTTACCACATGTAATTTTTGTGGCATGTTAGTATGTCAGTTTTTAAGAAGATTTTTGCATCCCGATATGTCATTAAGTGTATTTTTTTGTGATGTTTTAACATGTCATCTAATTATTCATTTCTTGTTGTATTTTTTTTAATGTCACAAAAAGAGGAAAATAATGACATTCATATCTTTAGTTACACCTATCTAAATAGCTTGCACTTCCAAAGAATGCCGTTATAAGTAAAAATGTCACTATAGTGCTATACATGTGGCATTTTTAATGCCTCTAATGTACAATTTTGTTGTAGTGTTGAGTTGAGAATATTAAGGTGTTAGGATTCTTCAATTATATGTTTTGATAGATGACACATAGCATGAAATATTTGTTTCCTTGTTTAAAGAAAATCATGATTTATTTTCATATTAAATCCAATATATTATTTTGGCAAGATATTATTGGATTCTCTCACATGGTAAGTACATTTTGGAGCCATTAATATTGAAGGCTGAATAATCTCCTTGCATAGAAGAATGTCGATCCAATTTGGTAAGTTATTGTTATAATTTATCTATGTAAAGTTACCGTTGGAACTTCCTGCAAGAACAAGACTCATTATTTAATTTGAAGAGATGTATTCAGAAAAACAAGCATTTGCTTATAGAAATATTAAGTTCTTATTATCAGCTTTCTTGAAGTACCTTATTGGAGAAAAGAAAGCAATGCACTGTTTACTTCCAGCTGGAACTACCGTCAGCCGCGGTCTTTTTTGTTAAGGGACTTTGGAATATTCCTTTCTTTCTACTGTATCCATTTGTTTAATATAGTTTCAGCTGGTTTGAATTGCTTATTTATATTTATTGAACTTATTTGTACTAATTCTTTTTGGAATTATTCATGAAATTTGCAGATTGAAATCCTAAGTGAAAGCTTAGGTAGTGAATTAGGCTTGCTGAACCACTATAAATCCATGTGTGCTTTTTTTTATTAATTATTACATTTTTATTCTATTCAGAACTTCAAATTTTCTCTGGAACTTTCAGGCATTTGTTGTACAAATATAATTTTTTTCACAATTCTGATTCATCCCCTCTTGGGGCTTTATTTTCTAACAAAAGGTTTCTCGTTTCTTGAGTGATTCTTGGGCATTCTCTAAATTTATAAATTTTGAGACAATCACAATTACATATTATGTAGATCTACATTTTGTAAAGCTATAATATACAAACACTTCGAACAGATCATTTAATTGTAATATTGGACACATATATAACGCGAATAGGAATGTGACACCTATGTATATTAGACATGACTAGTGTGTCTAAAAATTAAATGGAAAAGAAACAATTTTGACACAAAAAGAACACTGACACGAAGATGATTTCTTTATTAATATTTTATAAACGCAAAGAATTATAAAATTTATTAAAAATAAAAATTAAAAATGATTAAAAATAATATTATATTATCTAAATCCACTTTCTTTTTCTTTATAAATTTTACTTTTAAGAGGTCTTTTTTTTCCCCCTATAATGTCATAGTTCACATATCATATTAACTAATGTTCGAACGAATACGAATATCTTTTTCATGATATTCTATTTTATTATATATCAATATTTTTCCCCAATGTAAACATGCATACATACATATAAAATTTAGTAATAGCATGTTTTTTTCATCTTCACAAAACATTTAAAAAAAGAATATGTTTTATTTTTATACTTAAGTTTTTCAACGAAAAGCGACTGAGATGATTAGATGCACATGAAATCGTACAGATGGGAGAAAAGTAGCCTTAATTTGAACGAGTAGAATGGAGTTGTACCTTTGTTCAAAACAGTTTGCTTAAGCAGCCCAAGTACGTACATTTATATAACAATAGAACCTTCTTACACTTCTTGCCCCACATTGCACAGAGTCAAAGTCCTCCAAATTAACGCGCACTAATAGTCTCTCTAGCAACATTAGTTTGAAATTTTTGCCCGTCGTGTCTACATACAACTACTTGTTTCTCGTTCTATATATATACATAGCCAACCTCTGTTTCTAAAGCACACATATATACATCCCATTTTCTACTTATTTCTCTGTCAGTTCTATAATCATATCCCTTCCAAGAAAACTAAAAAAGCCCGGATAAATTTTCCAATCAAATATGTCTAAGGGTGAAGGACAACGGAGCAGGAAGAAATGCTTAGCCTATGTTGCTGCATTTGTGGTGTTTCAGACAGCCATCATATTAGTTTTTGCTCTTACAGTCATGAAAATCAAAAGTCCTAAGGTCAGATTCAATGCTCTTGCTGTCGAAAGCTTCAGTTCCACCAACAGCAGCTCGCCGTCCATCAACATGAGGCTGCTCGCCCAAGTTACCATAAAAAACACCAACTTTGGCCATTTCAAGTACAACAACAGCACGCTTACCATATTGTACAACGGGGTACCACTCGGTGAAGCTGTCATTCCCCGGGGGCGTGCCAAGGCCAGAAAAACCAAGAAATTTAACATTTCAGTGGATTTAAGCTCGGACAGGGCATCAACAGTTAATGGTAATAACTTGGGAAATGACATAAATTCTGGGGTCTTGCGGCTGAGCAGCCAAGCGAAGGTGAGTGGGAAGGTGCATCTGATGAAGGTTATAAAGAAGAACAAATCTGGTAATATGAACTGTGATTGGAATATCAATTTGGCCACCCGACAGGTGGAGAATTTGAGGTGCAATTAGTGATGGTCAATTCGTGTGTACTACATTAGATTTGGATTTACCTTAGGTTGTTATAAATCTACGTTTACCTTTTCTTCCTTTTTTTTTTCCCCCCGGTTTCATTCTTTGATATTATTTGTTAATCCGTCATGTATTATGCTCTCTTGTTGTGAATTTGGATTCAGCTCTGTTAATACGATTATGATACTATATATGTTGCCAGGATCCTTCAGTTTGGCATGTATTGTGGTTTCTGCAAGATTATTTGATTAATTAATCATTGGTTATGTATATCTAATAAGATGATTTATAATATAAATGTCCTGACATTTTAGAAATTACAAGACTATTTTTTTATAATTCAATTAGCAATTAAGGGATAAAATGATTTGTTTCAATAAATTATAAAAGAAGTCCGATAGCTTCGGTTAATTATATCATAGTTCTTGGATTGAATTTTTTATTCCATGTTTTTGTGAGTTCGTTGAGATCATCTTAATTCGCATCATAGACCTTCATTATTGTAAGAAAATATTCAAATAATATTTATAATATATTTAGTTACATCATACAAAGTAATCATTCCCAAATATTATATCTAATAACTAATATTTTTTAAGTTTTGCACCCAAGCTTAAAAGATTGAATGGAAATTCAGTTTGGCTTCAGTTATTTGGAAGTATATTGTTAATGATCCTAATGGCAATTGAAGTACGAGATCTGAAAATCATTAGGTTTCATCTCATTACTTGTTATTTAAGTCTCTTTAGCGGTCTTTGTTAGCCATCAGGGCGTCAATTCAAGTGGGTTGGGTGGGTTTAGATTGGATTGAGGTAGACGCATAATATAAAAATACCAAATCCAAATCCCACCCAACTTAAAACGCCATGTCCATGAGTACTCCAAATACAAAAAAATAACAAATCATTTTTCAGTAATTAAATTTTCAAAATTTTGATTTTTGAATATATATTATTTAGATTTTATTTTAATTAATTAATTTTTTTTTCCAGGTGGGTCGGCTTGGGTCAAATTTATTGTGGGTTATTGGGTCACTTGTTTATTTTTTTAGGTTATGCGGTTTGACCCGAAATCAACCCAATCTTATTTTTTATTCTCGGGTCATTTTCGGGTCTCACCTAATTTGACCTAAACCCAAACTTAATTTTTTTTCAGGTGGGTCATGTTGGGTCATCAGGTTGAGTTTGATTTTGACATCCTTATAGGCCATTCCCTTGACATCTACTATGTCTTAAACCTTAATAGAATCGATTTCGTTCAAATAATATTGCAGCTTACACACTTTTGTTTCTCCTTTATTTTTCTATCCGTTATGGGTATGATAGACAAGCCCAATATAATCGGTCCAATATTCAGTTCAATATGCAGCATCAGGTTAAGCCTAGGTCAAGATATGGACCTAAGTATAACGATACAAATGTCAACTCCGAGGAAGAGTCAATAAGAATCTCGCTGGGAGTTTTCGACGGTAATCCTCTTGACCGTAATCTAGTGTAAGCTATAGAGCAGCATGCCCCCCAATTAGGACTGCATTAATTGCAGCGTCTGCCACTAATCACATTCGTATTTAATACAGTTGAACCACCATCCTATCCACATCAATGAATCCATTAGCCGGTCACCTCCCTGTTAATGAAGGTAAGGGCACACCTTATTTCCGATGGTTAAAAGCATGTCGGCCAACCAATTCAAAAGACCTATAATGCCTATATGTGGAGGTAAGAAGTATTATGAAAGGGCATGGAGAATACTGTCTTTTCGACCTCTCTCTTCCAAACGAAGAATACTATAAATACCCTCGTTCAGAGTCAAAGGAATGCTTTTACATCCTCATAAGCTGTTACTTTGCTAAAATAACCTTTTGATCGAAAATCTACTAACTTAAGTATCAAAGGATCTTAGCCAAGTACCCTCTCGATTAGTCTAACGTGTGTTTATTGGTTGCAAGGTTCAACCCATCTATCCAGACATTCCTTGAGCCTATTTCGCCGGTCAACTGACCCGGCTGGTTGATAAGAGCTACTTAACCTCACAGAAGAACACCTCATCACTATCAATAATACGTAATAAGAAGTATCAAGTACTATTTATTTTTATAGGCTAACCACATAACCAAATAGGCAAACATATAATTTTCCATCCTCTAATTTGATTTTTTTCGCTTTTGGTTCTATAATTTCTTACTAATTTGACAATTTTTAAAAAAATAAAAATATTTCGCCCATTTTATCCAATTTTATTAGTAATTATGCTCAAATTTATCGCTTTTTGGGTAAATCCTAAAAGGGGAGGCAGGGAGACTATATTGTTATAGGAGATATGGATGACTAAATCGTATTCCCATAAACAATATAAGGTTTGATTTGCTATTTGTGTTAGTAATTGGATTTGGTATATGATATGATGATTACTGAATACTCAGTTGAACTATATAGGGACCTAAACATGAATATCTCAGTTACCTAATTATTATCACAATAGAAAATTACAAACATAAAAGTTAATTCTACCAAGTCCTTCTTTTTTTTTTGGTCTTCACAAAAAGAAATTATAAAACAAAACTTTACTTAACCTTACATATATCATTATGCATAAAACAGTTTAGATTCTCTATTCCACTTCTTATTTCATTTCATGGACATGTAACATGTGTACTAAATATTTTTCTATTAAAATAATTGATTGAGAATCAGATACATTTTACATATATACATCAAGTTGAAATAGGTAATGAAACAAAGAATGAGATAGAGAATAAAAAATGTATAGTAACTAAATCTTCTAGAAAAGAAATGGCTCGCCATATATATTTAGATAGCAAAGATATTACAAATCCGCTTGTTAGGACTTAATTTGGTGTAGCAAGTAGTTTGTTTTATTAATTATATATCAACGACTTTTTAGATTATACATAACTTTAGTCCATCCTATAGAATATGACGATCTCATCCTCGTTTTACACAATGGGCGACTAGTCTACTTTTTTATGATTGTTGAGCGTTTCTTTTTTGTTATCTACGGGGAGCTGGGGTTTCTAGGTATGGCGGGCTTGTGCGCCACAAACAAATTAAGGGTGTCAATTTTGGGGTGTAAAAAGTTGACCAAGCATTAGCATCGTGTTATGGGTTAATTATTTAATGGCACATGAAATATTAATTTTGGTTATGTTTTCATTTCTATTTTTATTTACAGTATTTTTAAAATTCGCAAAGATAGTTAAAGAAAATAAATTGAAAATGAGAGATTATATTTGAATAAATTATTTGAAAAGTAATGATTGTGTATGATTTAGTACATTGTAAGTGGAGATAAATGAAATTATCAAAATAAAGAGGAAAGATACATAAGTTATTTAAAAAAGGCATGTAAGTTACTTAAAATGTGTTTTGCATTTAAAATAAATTGGAATTTTAATAAAAACGGTGAAAAATTATTGATAGTTTATTTTCAAATAGCGAAAATTGATGGAGATGAATTTGAAGGTGAAACCAGAAAAGGCCTAAATGTTGAGATAAAAGGGTTGACTTCCCCCAGCTTTTACTGCTATATCACAAGTTTTTTTTTTTTTTTTTTTTTTTTTTTCATTTTTCTTATTTTTCTTATTTTTCATTTAAGCTTGTTGTAATTAATGGGATAAGGGTGCTTCTCTAGTGTTCTCTAGCACAGGACAAAGCCACATGTTGACAAAAAATTTAATAGAAATGTTATACTTGTTTTGGAAACATGACACTAAGCAAATTAATATATATATAGGCATCGGAAACAATATCAACAATTCTATCACTATTTTAACTTTAAAATGAAATTGAATATTTCACTTTAATCATCAAAACTAGGAATAAGTAAATGAACAAATTAATTATCCAAATTATGCTTAGTTTTTTCAACAGAAAAAAATTGAGATGATCAGATGCAGATAAGTGCGTAGACAAGGGAGAAAAAAGTAATCTTAATTTGAACGAGTAGAAAGAATTAATGAAGCTGTACCTTTGCCCAAAATAGTATGCTTAAGCAGCCTAACTATACACTTCTACGTCTATATTCGACATATAAAAGTAGAAGCTTCTTTTACTTGCCCCACATTGCACACAGTCAAAGTCCACTAAAACGCGCTTTCTTCTCACTAGCAACATTAGTTTGAAACTTTTGCATCCTCACCAATCACCATGCATGTCCACATCCAACTGCAGCTTTCTTGTTCCTTCCTATATATACACAGCCAATCTCTGCTTCTAAAGCACACATATACATCCCATTTTCTACTTCTCTCTCTTTCAGTTCCACAATCATATCCCATCCAAGAAAGCTAAAAATTAGGACAATTTTCCCAATCAAATATGTCTAAGGGTGAAGGAAAGCGGAGCAGGAAGAAATGCTTAGCCTATGTTGCTGCATTTGTGGTGTTTCAGACAGCCATCATATTAGTTTTTGCTCTCACAGTTATGAAAATCAAAAGTCCTAAGGTCAGATTCAATGCTATTGCTGTCGAAAGCTTCAGTTCCACCAACAGCAGCTCGCCCTCCATCAACATGAGGCTGCTTACCCAAGTTACCATAAAAAACACCAACTTTGGCCATTTCAAGTACAACAACAGCACGCTTACCATATTGTACAATGGGGTACCACTCGGTGAAGCTGTCATTCCCCGGGGGCGTGCCAAGGCCAGAAAAACCAAGAAATTTAACATTTCAGTGGATTTAAGCTCGGACAGGGCATCAACAGTTAATGGTAATAACTTGGGAAATGACATAAATTCTGGGGTTTTGCGGCTGAGCAGCCAAGCGAAGGTGAGTGGGAAGGTGCATCTGATGAAGGTTATAAAGAAGAACAAATCTGGTAATATGAACTGTGATTGGAATATCAATTTGGCCACCCGACAGGTGGAGAATTTGAGGTGCAATTAGTGATGATCAACTATATTACCTTTGGATTTACTACTTAGGTTGTTATAAATTAGTGTAGCTATAGGTTTGCTTGTTTGATTTATTATATGATTGGCTTCATTTTTCATATTATATATATGTTAATTGGTTGTGTATTATGTCCTCGATCTTATTGTGAATTTGAATTTTTATCGCTTTTAGTCGGTTATGAGTACGTACAAGCAAAGTATGACCGTCGTTTAATTCTCCAAGCTCCAAGCAAATTCTCTGGCCACTTTCGGACTCAAAATGGTGCTTTGAACATGGGATGGTGATTGGTGACAAAATAACAATCAACTACCTCGTCCAACATACAAATTTTTGAAGTGGACAATGTAAATTTTCATAATTAATACCCCAAATGTTCAATAAGTAGTATTTTTTGAGTTTTTGGCCCCTGCAAAGTTCGAAATTCGAATGAAAAACTACGTTGGCTTCAGTATTTTAAAAATTCAGTATTTTTTTTGAATTATCATGATGTTAAATTAGTGACACGGTATGAGACTTGAATTTTCCGGGAATTCCATTTCAATCAACCCGCTTAGGTTGTGGGCTGCGAAATATGGCAAAATATTATGGGTTATAGATTGATTATTTTGGTTCGAGTTGTTATTTGATTATGATAAAAATGATGTAATTATTTATATTTCACTAATTTCAAATATTATTGTAATAATTGAAATGTATTTGATCGCTTCTCATTTAAAAAAAAACAAACAAACTAATAATTACATATATTATGATTATTATGATAAAATATAGTAAATTGTTGTGGAGGTGAAATATAATAAGTTTTATGATTACAATGGTAGAATACAAGTTTCATTTAATACTTTGATTTTTAAAGTAAGCTTTTCTCATGATCGACATAAATCATACGAGTAACCATATTGTTAAGTGCTTGAGGCCAACCATCTTTTGCAAGTGCAAGGAAAAAAGTTAATGTGTGAATATGGGAGAATTTTGATTGAATTAGGTTTATTCAAATAGGAATCCGAATAAATTATACTTACCATATAATAAATAGATAAATATAATTAATTAGATTTTATCAGTGATTTTAACTTGTATGTTTAACTTTTATTGTAAATGTGATCTTCTTCAGTTTCTATCACATGGAGTAGTCAAACTCCCTCAAAACATTTTCTCTTCGATCAAAAAACATATCAATTGAACAACTTTATTTGGTAAATTATCCACACACACAAAAAAAAAAAAAAGGAACAACTTTATTTGATAGGCGGCCACAATAATTATGTACTCTCTCTATTTCATTTTTATAGCTAGCATTATTTTAACCTAATACTGTCTATTTTTTAAGAAATATTTTCTTTACTTTGATATGTATTTATAGAATAAAATAAATCACAAAATAATAATTAGAATATGGAATTTAAAATGACATGATACTACGAAAAAATATAATACTAGTGAGAAAAAGTAATTGACAATATAAACATTGTCATAGATTTACATCTATTAAGAGTAGGGATGGGAATAGGACAAACTACTTGTTAGGGGTCTATGACCTAACCTAGTTATGGCCTATCTTAAAATGGCCAGGTCAAGGCTTAAAAAGTAATCTTTTTAACTAAAAAGGCTAGATTTTGACTTTTCTAAAAGCTTGCAAAGCCTAATAGACTAATCCCTTTATCCTTCTTTATATAAAAACTACAATAATAGTGATATAATATTAAATTACTAATTGTATTTGATTTCTTTACTTAGTCCTTTATGAAATCCGTTATATTGTTTAGTATTGTTTTTTGTTGAAATGATACTTAAATTTGAACCTTCATAATTATAGCATTTGTTATTTATTATTTTGATTATTTTTTATCAAGATCTATTACAAGTTTGAGCATATTAAAAATTTATATTTATGTGATGTTTAGACTTAAATTGAAGCTCTGGTAGAAAATAAGCTTTTAAATAGGCTTTCAGGCCGGGTTAAGGCTTTAGAATTTATTAAAAAGGCTACGCCTAACCTTAAAAAAAGCTTATCATAGATAATAGGCTAGATTCATGCTTGCCATTTATATAACAAATCTGTTCTATTTAAGTGAAAGTCTAGTCTAACCTGACCTATTTCCATGCCTAATTAAGAGAGTGTTATCTTATAAGATGTTTGAGAACTTATAGGATGACAAAAAGTGTTTGGTAAATTTTTATCACTAGTAATATTTTTTAAGTAATAATAAATGTTATTCTGTCACAATATGATTTTTTTTTTTCTCTTAAGAAGAAAAGTGTAGACAGCACCTTATTGACCAACAGAAACTGACCTCTAATACAAAGGCAATCAGAAGGTGAACTTGCAGACAATATCAGAGGGATAAAACTTAAGATAACAATTCTTGCGAAGTCTAGAAATGGTTCTACACCACCAAACCCATCCATCACAGCAATTGCAGAACGGAACTCAGCTCTTGATGTCGAACTGCTTTGGAGAACTACGCATGTCATGATTGACTATTGTTTTAAATTGTTGTCATTGATAATTAATTAGTGATACATTTATAGTGATATTGAAAATGTTATCATTTGTCGCTAGGTTATCACTATAAACGTGTTACCAACTGTACATAATAACAATTTAAACATTATTTTTATCACTATTAAAATTGAAAAGTTTATTAGAACAACAAATTAAAACAAAATTTCTTGTAACTTGATATACATAATATTAGTGATCACTATTTGTTTTTCCTTGTAATGTGAAATGAACGATAAACTTTACCATATACTCAAACCAAGATATTAAACTATTTCAATAATTTACACATGGTCTTCATAACTTTACTAAAAAAATAAAAATCTCATTTTCTTACTCATCAATTTAGGTAGACAAGAAGCTTCTATTCATATAATAAACAACCGTTGTAGCCGTACTCTTGTCATGATACGGTACCTAAGCGATGGGCCTCTAGAAGTCAACAATTCCACGCGTTAACGGGCGTAGAAATTGTCTGCTTTCTGGCCCAAATTTCAAATCTCATTTTCCAGGAACCTGTCTCCCTTACACAATAGCCCTCCACATGAAAACTATATATGGACAGTTATTGCAACCTCCAAATATCTCATTCTCAAAAGCATCTCTTTCCATACCCTTCAAAAAAGAAAAAGAAAATATGGCAGAAAAGTACCAGCAGCAGCAGCAGCAGGCCCAGGGGTATCCCCTGGCACCAGCCACTATTGTGCCAAGAAGCGACGAAGAATACGCCACAAATACTTACCAATCCGAAGAGCAAATGAAGAAGAAGAAAAGAATGAAATGCTTTGCTTATATTGCTGCCTTTGCTGTCTTCCAAACCATAATAATCCTCGTCTTCGCCCTCACTGTTATGCGTGTTAAAACGCCTAAGGTGAGGTTGGGAGAAGTCCAAGTGACCAACGACGGCAATGGCCGCATCAGGTTTACTGCACGGGTTTCAGTTAAAAACACGAACTTTGGTCACTATAAGTTTGATAGCAGCGTGGCCACCATCACGTCTGGCGGCAACAGCGTGGGACAATTCGTGATTCAAGATGCACGTGCCAGGGCGCGCTCTACTAAAAAATTGTATGTGGTGACGGATTTAAATTCTCCGAATACAAATTCGGATGCCTTGAGTTTGAACGTTGAGGCCAAGTTGAGAGGGAAAGTAGAACTGATGAAAGTGATCAAGAAGAAGAAGTCAGCTGACATGAATTGCTCCATGACTATAATCTTGTCCACAGGTGCTGTCCAGGACTTGAGGTGCAAGTGACATGGACCGGGTGAAGTTGATCCTATACTTAATTTCTAGTATTATATAAATACTATTAATTTGTGTTATACATATATATACATTTTGGCCCATTTTTATTTTTTTATTTTTGATTTTCTTATTCTTCTTGGTATTGAAGAAATTTGTGGTGGGAGATGTATTCATGATATGATTACCTTGATGTGTAAATTTTTGTTTCATTTATGTATTCTTGGTTATGCCATACAATATATTATTTCGATATTTCATTTAAGTACATTATAAACACTTAATCATATATGATAATGTTAATATTTCATTTTGTGATATTATTATATTACAATTCGTTATATTTTATTTTATGAATTTGTTATATTTCAATGCAGTAGTTTACAACTAGCTTAAGTACATATATACGAAGTGCTAATATGAAGTTAAATTTCGGTGTATTTTTACGTAATTATGCAGTGGCTGCCAAATGCATTTATTTTCCAGGATAAAAAGGATAAGTTCCACGGGAATTCAAGTTGCATATTATTAATCAACCTTTCTAGAGAAAGGAACTAATTAAATAGAAAAAAGATGGCACACAATGGTTGATTATTCTCCAGAAAATTTTCCAAGGCGCACCCCACCAGAGTGACGTAAAGGGAAGGAAACATAATTTAAGAAGTAAAAGTTTGTCGTAAGATATTCGACCTGGACTTTAGCGTTTTCTTTCTTTCTTTCTTTCTTTTTTTTTTTTTTGGGTGAGGGTGGGGAGGGGTAGACAGAGGAGTTAGAGAGTTTTTGATAAGTCCTTGAGAACTGAGAAAATTAAGGAAGATTTTATCTGCTTAACATAATTGAGACAAATTTCCCTAAGCCTGTTATATATTCTAATTAAAATTTTATGTTTTATTTCATATTACAAATAAATATATAATATCCTTTAAGGGCTTGTTTGATTGGGGATATAGGATTATAAGTGATTAATATGCTAGTGATACATAAGCTAGAAATGGTATCCAAATCATGTAATCTATTGTTTGCTTGAATTTTAGAAATTAATGATATCACATGCTTAATATTATCTAATGTTTGATTGGCAATATTGTTCAATATGATTACACTTTGTAATGTCCTAGCTTCTAAGAAGTTAAATTTTTGAAATTTGGTAAAAGGCGCTAAGGATAAGGTTTTTATGAGGGTAGGAATGTTATTTTCATTTTTTATCAGATCAAATTTGAAAGTATCATAGGCCATAAAAATGTGAAGCAAACAAGAGATAAAACTTGAAAATGGATATATCAAACTTTGTCCAATGAAGCAAACAAGCCCTAAATAAATAATTGATCATGAATGGCATATACTTCGCATAATTATAAGTGAATATATAGAAAAGAAAATACAATTTAGAATAAAAATTTAAAGTAATAAAGTTATAACTCTGATACCACAAAATAGAAGTATGCAATCTTTAATTTGTCTCGGATTTTAGGTGATTAATTTTGGTTCCAAATTTTAAGATTTTATTGTATTTGATTCTTTTTTTCACATGAAACATTAGTTTTTTATCAAAAGAAATTTCATGAAATCGTTACTTCTAAGTCGTAAAGTTAGCTTCTAAGTTGTAATCGGTGCTTCATCTAAGACTTCATGGTTTATACGATTAAAAAAAAAAAAAATCAAAACAAAACAAAACAAAAACAAGCATCTGCTTAGAAAAAGTCATGTGATATGTCTTAAAATTTGAAATTTGATATTCAAATCAAAATAGATGCAGGGCTTCTTTGCAAGGCCAAAAATAAGGATTTTTCCATTAAAAATTAATGAACTTAATTATGTTGCGATTTTTTATGTACAGAATAAGATGCTCATTGCATAATATTAGTCCTGAGAGTTAAAAGTTGGAAGAACTCAATAGTGAGAATGTAAATAGAAATAGTTATTATCCCACATTGAAATATGTGTTAAAAAGAAGTAGCTTTATTTATAAATTAATTATAAAACTTTGTGTTTTAGGAAGTCCAAGAGTTGAGGGGGGTTGAAACACCGCACTACTGCATTTGCGCACGGGCACAAGCTTGGGACAATGTGCACCACACTTGCGCATCATTGCGAGGAGCCCTCGTCCCCAAGTCACCGATTAATCTTGGGTCAAATTTATTTAATTTTGACGCATGTCAGTTGTTTATTGGTTTATTCAAATTTGACTTATTATTCGGTTGATTAATTTAATTGATGTGTCTTTTAATTAAACGAGACTGTTAAATTATAATTGTAAGGTTATGACTAGTGCTTAAATAATTATAACTTCGGAACTAATGAACACAACAAATTAATAGGCCACAACTTTCTAAAGATTTATACCTAAAATAATTTTAATCTATAAATAGAGAAGCCTTGATGCATTTCAAATCATCAGAAAATTGCTAAGTACTCATCTCTCTCTTTTTTCTCTCCCATAAAATAACTTCTGTCGAATTAATATTCTGCAGTACTAATTTGAGGTGTTTGTTTTATCTTATGAGACAAATTTGTTGTAAACTGATGCAATAATAAGGGGAAAATTCGTTTTTAAGGATAAAATATCATCGTTGGACTCAAGTTATTGTATCAAATCCTATTCAATTTTCTAAGAATTTATTTTCTTTTTTATCCTCCAAGTGCATGGCGAAATTGAACGACATTTAGTTATTCATGGGAAGTCCTATGCCAAAAATTATAATCCAAAATTTTCCTTTAAAAATTAATTTTTCATGTTGACGCACACTAAAGTTCATCATGATTGAAAATTTTTGATGAGCTAGAACATAAAAAAAATTCTCTTTTTTTTTTTGGTAGTTTCCCTAGAGCCCATACATTAACAGATTGTCCACACTTCTGTATTTTCATGAATTACATCAAAATTATGGTGTTATATATAGTATTTTTCATGTGATACAATTTTAATTCATTATTCTTCTTCTGATAATAATAAAAGAAATTTATAATGATTTCTTCTCTGTAGTATCCTCGGGCATGAGTTTTATAATGAGGCAAAACCTCGGATGGGCCCTATTGATACTAATTAACCGCCAAAAAAAAATTAAAAATTAAAAATTAAATAGCTACATTCTATTGCTTTTGCTGGTTGAGTGGCAAATGGGTGGATTGGATCGGTTATAAGTTGGGTTCAAAATAGTCTGGGCTTAAAAATGAGTTTATATTTATACATTAAAAATAAATTGGATTGAAAATGAATTGGATCAGGTTTTGGTGGGTTCAATACAAATATATGTATATTTATATAAAAAAATTTTGCTAAATACTTTGTTATATTATTTTATTAAACTATAATCTTTTTATCTTTATTTGACGTATGTTAATTAAGTATTATTAAATCCTTATTAATCACATAAAATCAAATCAAATTAAGTAAACTTATAATTTACTTATTATTTTATAATATTTATATTTTTTCTTTGAATGCAAAATAACTATCTTACTTAATGAATGAAACATAACTATTTAAAATATTTTAAATTTTTAGTACAAAATGTTTACATTGTACCCAACAAATTAAAAGAATTTTATAAAATATAAAATATAAAAATAAAAAGAGGAATTATGAGTTGAACATGATGATGACTAAAGATTTTGGGCATATAGCTTTTTGAAACATAAGTTTATTTTCTTGAAATTTAATAAAGAAAAATTTATACGTGGATGCTTACATCTAATTCCTTATTTTATTTTGTTTAATTTCTCTTAAATTATGTTGAATATTTAATGTGAAAAAACTTATTTGTACTTGAATTTGAAGCATGAAGTAGACAATCACTTAAATTAATATTAAATATTCTTTTAATTAAATTATTCATTCGTAGTTGACTAATTGTGAATTTTTTTTTTTAAGAACAACTTAAAAATGAGTAAAAATAAAAAAAATTCAAATAATAATTTTCCTATATTTTTGAAATTTTTATTTTTTTATTAATAATAAAATATTATATATTTATAAAAATTAAAAATAATTATGACATTTTATGATGTCACATCAGTCGAACCAATAACCAGTAACATTATTGATTTTTTGTCCAGCCCAATTTTAAAAATATTGATGATTTTCTTACAACAAGATCCTATGATTTATTTGTTTATTTATTTATAATGTCAAACATGGTAACTTAAATATAATTTGTGAGTCAGGTGTCAACTTAGGCTTTGACCTTGAGAGCTGTCTATCTAGGACTCAATTAAAAAAAGAAAAAGAAGACTACAATGTTTCAAAGCTTTTACTTCTGAATTAGTGAAATTTCATTACAATTTTTGCTTTTATGTATATCATTAATTATTTATTTACACCCCTCCATATTTCCAATCAAGTGTAGTTTTCTCAACAACATCTAATTAGGATAATTGAATTAGGAGTAAAATAAAAAATTTAGTAATTTTTTTTGCTGATGTAATTATTTTTCGTTTAAAAATCCTAATAGGAAGAAAATTTTCATAAATATAGAAAATTTAAATTAAATATTCTTGTAATTATTAAGAGAGAGAGAGAGAGAGGGAGGGAGGGAGAATAAAGTAGTTGGCAATATAATGAGAGAATAGAAATAATTTTGGAGCTGAAATTAGGTTGAATTATTGAGAAACTACATTCAATACATTTTAAACCCAATTCAACCAATTAAAATCCAATCCATATTCAACCCACTAAAACCCAACTCGATCCAAACCCAGAAAAATATTTTAAACCCAACTCAATCCAAAACTAAGTGGGTTGGGTTGAAACCATGATTTTAAACCCAAGTTGGGCCTAGTGGTTGTGTTTGACCAATTTCCAAGTTTAATTTCTAATACACATTTGAAGATTTGTATTTAAATTCTAGCATACACCAAATAATAATGAACCATTTGTTAATTAGTTGAATAACATAATCTTTACACTTATATGTATGAAATTTGGGATGGGAATTGACCCTAATAACCTCAATGTGTTTTATAGATAAATACATATGTAATAGCTTGTAAAACTAATTTTTGTTTAAATTTTAGCCAACATTTTTTTATTTAAAAAAAAAATAATTACATTGTTATTATTAATTTTTTGACATTTTTCTCTTCTTTTTTTTCCCCATAAAAATCCAAGATTCAATTTCATAGCATAGGTGAAACCATTTTTTTATCGTTGCCATTAATTAAGCAAAAGAAAATCAATTTTTAAGACTTTATGTAGAGTCCAAATCAAATTCATTTCTAGAAATTTATTGAATTTGATGTTAACTAGATGAAGAGGGACCGTGCCATCATTTGACTAAGCAAGTTCTCACTATCTCAACTTTCATCCCTTTGTCAGTTTCTCACTTGCACTATTTCATTTCCACACTTCGGCGCCAAGCCGGTTATTCAGATTCCTTTCTCACACATAATAAATATAAATTCTAGAAGTTAATGATGTTTTCTTAGTCAATTTTCAACATCATAACATCGATTTATAGGATTTAATTATATTATTGATGTGCAGGATTTATATGATAAATGATGACGATATTTTTGGGTCAGCAACTTTTGGAATCTCCTAAAAATATATAAAGGATGCTCAAGGTGGGATCGAACAAATTTTGTTAATTCTCTGTCTTAATTTAGCGTTTTGCAAATTTGAATTTACTTTAATTAGACAAAATCATATGTGGCATCATACTTTGAATTTTTGCTTCGACTGGGGCAAGTTAGGGTGGGGTGGTTTTGAAGTTTTTGGGTTTGCTAACTATTTTAAACTATGACTCTAAGTGAGTAATAATACTTTTTAGTTTATGTATTTTACATATGCTAAAGCATTTGATATGTATATTAACTATTCTGACGTTGTGTGCAGATCATGTTCTTTTTATTTTGAGATAATAAATAATTTAAGTCTTTATAAGAAATAATAATGAACATTAATTACATTTCAATTTCAATAAGTTTATTATCCATTTAATTCAAATTATAGCGAAATTCATCCATACTACTATTTCTCTTATTTGTTAGAACAATTTGCTAATATATATTATCTATTCTAATCACACCATAGCAACGTTTGTAAATAATTTCATATTTTAAATTTGCATTTTTTCAATCTATAATAATGCAAAATAATGAGCTTTATTCCATAAATTTAGAATTAGTTTAGTAGGCTTCACATGTAAAAAGAGAATATTGGTAGTTAATAAAAATTTGATATTAAAATATAAGGAAAAAAAATTCTTTAGCATATAACCTATAAATGGCGATAGATTTATGAGCTATGGTATGAAATGATGGTATTCTCACTGTATATCTAATTAATTTAACAGCAATAAAATTTATATGTCGATTATAAATTATAATATAACAATAGTTGATCAAACATTTCAAAGTTTTAACGTAAAATAATAATTTATAATATAACTAAAAATAGTCTGTATAATTTTATATAAGTAATCCTTATTTATTACTTTTTGTAGTTAGATAGGATTTTGTAAGGAAGTAAATACTCATCGTTTGCTTCTTTTTCGAGTGTAAGGCCAGGATGTAATAATTTTTTGATATAACAATAGTCTGTCTAATATTATATTCATAGTTAATATAGGTTCAATAGTAGCCTGAATAAAATTGCATTTCTTAGTTAATATAGCTTTATTATTCGTGCTATAACTGAAAATACATCGTATAATGTGTATTACAGACTACAGTTTTTTATTAGCCGTTAATTTTTTGGAAGTTTGAAGATATTTAAATTATGCTCAATCATAATTTTAAAAATTCTCTTAACCAAAAAGGCATAAACCAATTTATTAACCCACTAACTCACTGATTGTAATGTGATTTGAATTGAATCGCCCAATTGGAAGATTTTCAATATGATTTAATTAAATTACACTAAAAATGCTAAGGTCAGTCTATGTCCCCCTTTGCCCATTTAGAATTTTCAGACAACTCCTCCCTCAATTTCCACATCATTCCCAATTGACAGAGAAATTAGAATCTTCCATGACTTAATTTGTACGTTCTCCAACTCCAATTTCTAAGCCAGCACCACAAATCCCCGCAACAGTAAACAAAGTCCAAAGTCAATATTCAAATCCCCGCAATGCACGCCTAGGAATTCTTTTCACTTATTAGACAAATACATATGACCTTATAACTTATCCTTTTGTCACTCTTTTCCTTACAGAAATATCACAAGTACTTCCCAAGAAGACATATACATATATAGGTGACTCAAGTCTTTGCAATATTGATCGATCAGCCATGTCCGAGAAGAAAGAGCAAGTGAAGCCCTTGGCCCCGGCGGCCCACCGCCTCGACATAGAAGAAGCCGACGCCTTTTCCGTGCAATTTACGGCCCGCCGCCACCGGAGATGCATCAAGTGCTGTGGCTGCTCCGTTGCGATTTTGCTGATCATAGCCACGGTCATATTAGTCCTCATGTTCACAGTTTTCCATGTCAAAGATCCTATTTTGAAGATGAATTCCGTGAAAATTGAAGGGTTGGAATATTTACTCAACAGGAGTAGTACAAATTTTCGGCCGGGCCGTAACCTGACATTTGAAGCTGATTTCTCGATCAAAAATCCCAATGTGGCGTCGTTCAGATTTAATAACATGACAATGGATATATACTATAACGGATCAATAATTGGTGGAGTCAGGTCACTGTCGGGCGAGGCCCAGGCCCGGAGGACGCTTGGGAAGAACGTCTCAATTGAGCTTATGATGGATAAAATATTGGACGTTGGACGATCGAAGAGTGATTTGGGCAGAGAGATATTGCCTATTAGTAGCTCCATGAGAATAAATGGGAAGGTGAAGATTACGAATGTTATTAAAAGAAACGTTGTTGTCAAAATGAATTGCACGATGAATGTGAATATAAGAAGCAGTAGGCAGCAGGGAATTCAAGACCTGAATTGCAGGAGAGTTTCGCTGTAGTTTGTTGATTTTTTTGGTGTGTGTGGGCGCTAGCTAGGAAGCATATTGTAAACAGAGATTAATTGCATGTGATACGAAATCAGCACCAGCGCCTAAAGATTGGTGATGGTTATCATAGTTTAATTTGACCCCCAGTTCAGATATCATATTTTGATTGCGCAACCAAAAAATAATCGGAATTTTTAAATTCCTCCCTGAAACTTCTTTGTATGCCTTTTATTCTAATTATTAGATATGTAAATGAGTTCAAGAAAAATTGTAAGTTCGAACTCAATATTTTGAACTTGAGCTTGATAAGTGATATGAGATTAGCACATTAAGACTTTGAAAGCCCAATAAACTTATTGGGCCCAATTTAGTTCCGATCTGGAGGTCGGGATGCATCCCTACCATTGGGCCTTATTCAATCAGGCCCAAATTCAATTAGAGAGGTCGAGGTGAGTGTTTGATTAGCAAGGTCGAATAATCCAACCAAATTAGCAGAGTTAGGTGTTTAGCGACTAATGAGGCAGCTTGCACCATCCCATCCGCCGCATTAAATGCGCTCCAACCGCTTGTCCATCCGCATTTAATGCTGTGACAACATGTCACCCCCACCATTAATGTTAATGTTGTCGAATCCGCATTTAATGGCAGCATGGCCTCCCCCTCTGTGGAGCTTAAGGATCAGCACAGTGAACAGTTGCAAAGTATGGGCTCTGGTCGAAATGACCATGATTGCCCACACTAGTGGGAATTCCACTGCGAGTCTGTTAAGGCGATTCTCGTCTTTTCACCAATGAGCATACAATATAAATACTCATTTCTCTCAACCAAAAGGTAAGATATTCATTGATAATTAAGTCGTTACTCTATTCATTTCACTTCGTATTTTAGTCCAGAAACTGACTTAACCTTCGGAGGGTCTTAGTTGAGGACTCTCTCAACTAGCCTGACGTTTGATACTTGGTTGCAGGTTCCGACCCCTACCACTCTTAGGTCGAAAAGCCCCGCACACTAAATTCATTACCATCTCCCAAGTCGAAAAATAGTGCGTGTTTGTTTAACCATCAACATTTTGGCACCGTCTGTGGGAACAAAACTTTGCAGTTTAAAATGGTAGAAACCAGGAGGACTATTTTCGAAAGGCAAAATGAGCATCGCTCACCCTAACCACCTTTGTCGCCTCCCTATCAACAGCTTGCCCGAGAAGGGTGCGGCCCCAATTCGCAAATGGAGCAAGTGGCCACCCTGACCATTCCTCAGCTTATGCAAATAATTAGTAACCAGATTTCAGCTCAACTTTCAGCTCAATTATCCGCCACTTGCAGAGGCATAATAATTAGTTTGCACCGGCCACGAGTGTTACTTTGCATCCCACCTACCGACAGGAACAACCCGTGACTGAAGGCAGGGCCAGAAACGAGATACGCCTTTCCTCCAGTAGACGTGAGCTGAGCCCAGGTCGTTTCCCTCGTAACGAACCCCATCATGCCCCTCGCGATGAGGTAGCAGAATCAACAGATCAATAGGTTCGACCTGATCGAGCCCAACAGCACGATCGAGGCAAACGCCAGAGGCCAAATCCCAGTCTAGACATGTCTAGGGCAGACAAAAAGGAATGAGAAGAGGTATCGCATTAGGTCCAGCAACTTAAAAAGAGGTTGGAGGAAATCTCGAGAAGGAATTTGGAAAGGACTCAGGCTGAAACAGCTCCCCGAATCCGACGTGAAAGGGAGTCACCTTTTGTGCAAGAGATTATTGATGAGAGGATAGCCCTCGATGCAAAAGTCCCTATCGGATTACCACGATATGATGGATTAACCGACCCAAATGAGCACCTCTTGCAATTTGAGCACATGATGCAGTTGCATGGGTACAGTAACCATATTCATGCAAAGATGTTGGTTACCACCTTCCAGGGAATTGCTTTGGAATAGTTTGTTAAACTTGAGCCAGCTTCCATATATACTTACGACCAGCCTTGTGATAAGTTCTTACACCAATTTGCTAGTAGAAAGAAAGCTAAATTACCTCATACTTACTTGCACACCGTCAAGCAGAGTGAAGGAGAAACTTTGAGGGATTTCTTCTCCAGATTTAACACGGAGGTCCTAAAAATTGATAATCCTCGTATTGAATTCCCCATCGATGTGTTGTTTTCAGGGCTGAGGTATAAGGATTGCGCCAATGCATTAGTCACGGAGTGCCCTCGGACAATGGAAGAGCTTTTGGATTTGGCAGAAAGGTATATGACCCAAGAGCAGATAAATAGAATGAAATTTGGGGGAGGAGAAAGATGACCGACATCAGAAGAAAGGTCATAGGTCTCCTATCAAGCGCTTCCATAATTATGCCCCTCTGAACACCCCCTGCAGGGAGGTCTTGCTAGCAATCCAACATGACAATCTCCTAAAAAGACCTAGAAAACTTACGAAGATGGAAGCTATGAGAAAGTCAAAGAAGTATTGTAATTTCCACCGTCAGAAGGGTCATGATACTGAAGATTATTTTAACCTACAGGATGAGATCGAGCGCCTTATTCGTCAAGGCCACCTTAACAAATTTGTGGATCAAAAGCTTTACAGGCTATGGCTCAGACCAACCAGACTCCCCATAGAGAACAGTCGCTGAGCCCGAAGCGTGATGATAAAGGGAAGCAGAAGATGGAAGATGACCGTCCCCCTTTGAAAGGCATAATCGACACGATAACCGGCAGGCCGATCGGAGGAGACTCGAGGTTAGCACGAAAATAAGTGTAGAGACGACTCGAATCCGATAGAAGTGTAAGCAGTAGGTCAATCTATCAACTATCCACTAGTTCCGAGCCTATCTCATTCTTAGATTCCGACCTAAAGCATTTGGGAGGACATAATGCGGAGGGCTGCCTAGATTGCTTGTAGGTAGTCTCTGTTGAAATCGCAAACTTTGAGGTCCATTTTGCAAATGTTATCTTTCTTTCAACCCTTAACAGAATACAACTTGGGAAGTTGAAATTTGACTCAGTGGGGGAGTGGAAATTGTTCCAGTGGGATCCATCAATTTGACCACCTCGTTTGGTGAAATTCCTAGGAGGCGTACCTTGATGATTAACTTTTTGGTAGTGGATTTCCCCTTTGCTTACAACGTCATAATTGGTAGGCCAACTTTGAATGAATTCCAAGAAATTATGTCGACCTACCATATGAAGGTCAAATTTCCTACACCGATGGGGACAGGCGAAATGCTATATAATATGAAAGAGGCATGGTGATGTTACACTATTTCAACTGAAGCCAACTATCAAAAGAAACGACCTTAGCTGAAGACCTTGAGGGACATCCCCGTAATGAAACATGACCGAGGTCAGAATAACAAGAAGAGGAAAAACGAAGATACTAGGGTTGAACCAAGTGATGAATTTAAAACCATTGAATTGGAGCCTGGGAACCCTGGAAAGACAACCAAGATAAGAGCAAGTTTGGGAGGTCCAATGGAATGTTTGCTCATTGATTTTCTCCGAAGGAATGTGGACATCTTTTCATGGAAGGCTGCTGACTTGAAAGGAATTAACCCAGAAATCATTGTGCATCAACTTAATGTTGACCCCACCCACAAGCCTATTCGACAGAAGACCCGAATTTTTAATGCTGAAAGGACTCAGATCATCAAGGAAGAGGTTAGCAAGCTTCTTGAAGCAGGCTACATTATTGAAATCCAATATCCTAGTTGGTTATGTAATGTAGTTTTAGTTCCTAAAAATGAAGAAAAATGGAGAATGTGTAACGATTTCACAGATCTTAATAAAGTATGCCCTAAAGACCAATATCCTCTGTCTCGAATAGATTTATTAATTGATTCCATTGTTGGGTGTGAACTCTTAAGCATGACGGATGCCTTTCAAGAATATTATCAAATTTTAATGGCCCTCGAGGATTGAGATAAAACTTCTTTTGTACTGCTTGACAGCGTATACTATTTTCTAGTCATGCCGTTTAGATTAAAGAATGCCGGGGCAACATACCAGAGATTGGTTAATTTCATGTTCAAAAATGAAATAGGCCGATCTATGGGGGTGTATGTCGTCAAGATAGAAACGGAGGCTGACCATCTTACCGACCTCGTTTATACTTTTTCCATTCTCCGTGCTTTTAGAATGAAGCTTAACCCGAGTAAGTGCACTTTTGGTGTCAGGGGAGGAAAGTTTCTAGGGTATATGGTCAGCCAGAGAGGTATTGAGGCCAATCCCCAAAAGATACAGGCCATCCAAGATATAGTGCCCTCGAGAATAGTCAAGGACGTGCAGAGACTAGTCGGACGGATCGTAGCTTTCGGTCGATTTATAGCAAGGTTAGCAAATAAGAGCCTGCTGTTCTTTCGGGTCTTAAGAAATGTTAAGAAGTTTCAATAGACTGATCAGTGTGACCAGGCGCTGGTCGAATTAAAGAAATACCTTTCTCAACCTCTCGTGTTATCGAAACCAACTGTTGGAGAAGTTCTATATTTGTACTTAGCCATGTCGATGATGGCCATTAGCTCTGTGCTAGTGTCAACTAGAGAGGACAAAGACAAACCGGTGTTATACATCAGTAAAGTATTGCAGGGTCCTGAGCATAACTATTTAGAGATCGAGAAGTTCGCCTTGGCACTAGTCACGACAGCAAGGAAATTGAAGCTTTATTTTCTATCCCATACTATCGTTGTTCTGACGAACCAACCTTTGAGACAGATGCTCACTAAACTAGATACTTTGGGAAGGTTGACCAAGCGGGCCATTGAGTTAGGAGAATTCGATCTCAGATTTTAGCCTCGCAACACAATAAAAGCCCAAGTGTTGGTGGATTTTATGGCAGAAAGGATCAACCTGCCTCCTCCCCAAGAAACTCGATCGCTAACTTGGACACTACGTGTTGATGGGTCAGCTACAAACTCAGGGGGGGGGAGCAGGGGTATTGTTGTGCTCTCTTCAGTCCGAAGAGTATGATTTTGCTATCAAACTAAATTACACAGTCACTAATAATGAGGCGGAGTACGAAGTTCTCATTGCTGGAATGAAGATGGCTCTGGACAGAGGGGTCAGAAATCTGGCTAACGTTACTAAGCTGGTCGCAGACCAGTTTGGGGGTAATTTCGAAGCAAGAGATCTGACTATGACTGCTTATCTTCATAAGGTCAAGAGATTGGGACAATTATTTGAGAAGTTCACACTTGACCAAGTACCCTGTTCAGAAAATGAAAGAGCGGATGCGCTTTCTAAATTTGCTAGTGCATCCAAAGGTACCCGAGATAGGTCGATCACTTTCTTAGTTTCTCATGAACCTGTCATATCTAGGCCCCGGCGGGGCACTATACTCGTAATGGATACTCCAGAAACCTAGATTGATGAGATCAAGGCCTACCTCAAAGAGGGAAATGTGCTGCCCAAAAAGGCAGATGCCCAAAGGCTTAGGAGACTCGCGTCGAAATTTGCTCTGGATGAGTTTGACCAGTCATATAAGACATTTATCTCGGGGCCTCCCCTAAGATGTCTTACTCCCGACTAGGCACAAGAAGTCCTACAAGAGGTTCACGCCGATATATGCGGGAACCATTTCGGGGGTCGATCGTTGGCTCATAAAATCATCAGAAGCGGATATTTATGGCCAATCCTCATCAAGAATGCGGTCGAGTTTGCAAGAAAATGCCGATCATGCCAGGTACATGCTAGCATCCCTCATCAACCTGCCGCCAGGTTTGTTTCGGTATAGATCCCTTGGTCGTTCGATCGGTGGGGGGTCGATATCGTGAGATCCTTCCCAATGGCTACTGGACGAAGAAAGTATATGATTGTAGCAGTCGAATATTTCACAAAATGGGTTGAAGGAGAGGCTGTGCCCATGATCACGGATGCAGCTATAGGGAGTTTTTTTGTGGAAAAACATAATTTTCCATTTCGATTTGCCGAAGATCCTTATATCAAATAATGGCACCCAATTCCAGAGCAAACGGACCAAAGAATGGTGTAAGAGCTTGGGGATTCAGTAGCATTTTACCTTAGTAGGAAACCCACAAGCCAATAGTCAGACGAAAGTCACCAATAGGACGGTGCTTGATCATATTAAGGTCAGATTAGAAGGTTTTAACGCAAATTGGGCGGATGATCTCTCTGGTGTCCTATGGGCTTACCGTACCACTCCGAGAATAGCCACAGGACAAAGCCTTTATAGTTTGGTGTATGGTTTGGAAGCTGCAATACCCACAGAATTAATCCAACACACAACTTGAATTATACATTACAATTCAATCAGGAACAAGGCAGAAAGAGAGGTCGACTTGGACCTGATTGACGAATTGCGACATCAAGCCTTTTCAAAAATGCAAAGATATAGGTCCATCATGGAAAACATTATGACAAGAAAATGAGGCTCAAGTCCTTTAAGGTGGGTGACCTTGTTTTGAAGAAGATTGAAGTGTCCCATAATGTAGGTAAACTCGACCCAAAGTGGGAAGGCCCTTATTCTGTTGTAAAGGTTGCAAAACATAACTCATACCGATTAGTCAACCCTTCGAGAAATGAATTAGCTAGGACATGGAACGCGGTGAACCTCAAAAAATTCTATGTATAGATTGCATTGTACAAGACAACGCTTTGTTTTAGTAAATGATGTTGAGCGACCCCTTAGTCGCCTGATCCAATTTATCCGATTTATTTAATAAATCGTGATCAGATCGACCCTATAGTCGTCTGATCGACTCGTATTCATAGAATGGAAAGGTTGACCCGGTAGTCGTTTGATCCAGAAAATATTTGGTTATGCCGACCCAATAGTCGCGCAGTTTCGACCCCGCTGACCATGGTCGCTAAAACTACGTGGATAGACCTCATAGCGGTGCAATTCATTAAATAAAAGGGTACAATATCTAATCAATAATTTGATTCTACCGCTCAATGCCTATGTTCTCCCTACGCTGGGGATCATACCATCTTTTAATTATTAGTTATTAATTAATTATTAAAGAATCACGAAATCGACCTCATTGTTAGTTTCTAAAATAAAACAATTAACAGAGCGCCAGAATACTAAACAAGGTACTAGAGCAAAAAAGAGGCCTAGTCGATCCCATACTTCCATTAAGGCATCCTTCACTTTACAACCATCATTCGACATAAAAAAAACAAAAAAATTACAATCTTGACTAATGGAGAGTAACCTAACTCGACCCTACGTCTTAGCCTTGTTGAGCAACTCCCTCAGCAGCGACCTCATCCACAGTCTTGAAAAGCTCCTCGATTGAGCCTACTCACACGCTCAAAGTGGGACCTTGATCTCTTGCTTCGCCATTCTCGGTTGACTAGGACCAACCATTTGAGATGGTCCCGCCTCTCCTGCCAAGAATATCCGACCTCCTTCCGGAAAGAAATTCGGCATGTTCACCTCGTTACTCTTAATCTCCAATGCAAAATCCCTTGCGAAACCAAACTCTTCGTCAACAGCAACAACGCGTGGGAGATGAGGAGGAATGTGCGCGCCACCTTCGACAGAAGTGTTCGAATCAAAGGCTTGGAGTTTCTTATCCTTGTTCACATCGAGCTTAGTTTGTCTTCAGGGTGAAACTCGTATCCAAGAAATTCCAACTGCTTCATCGCCCGATCGAACGCCTCTTGCGCATCGTCCATACTAAAGGTGATGCTTGCTTTGGTGAAAGCCAACGTCAGCATGAATTGCTGGACCGCCTCCTTGCGAATCCTAGGTAACACTTTGAAGAACTCGGAGCAAGCATAATTCATCGCGCTGTTGTAGCATACGCTCGACCTGCATCAGAGGCTTCCTGAATACTTGAAACAGTTTTCTTCAACTGCTCTTCCACCTAGCTCTTTCCTTCCACAGCAGCCAGCAGTTGGGCATCTTTCTCCTTCAGTTCATTCGACAATTTAGCCATCCTCGACTCCAATGACTGAATTTTAGTCTTCAAGACGTCACTCTACTCCTTTTTCAATTGAGCACATTTTTCCTTTAGTCCTAACCGGTGTGTTTCACATAGCTCGAATCGACGATGGAAGTTGTACCCCTATTGTCCGACTTGACAAATAAGATCACTTGTTACTCTGTCGATAAATATTTTACTTAAAATACAATAAATGATAATTAACTTAAATCTTACCATGTTGTCATGCTATGTGAATGCTTTCAGCGTGGCCAGCTGCTCATGATTATGTATCTCGACCTAGTCCTTCTCGAATAAACCAGCGGTCAACATAGCCAATGGTGTTATGGATGTCGCGCCCGCACCCATTATGGTCGCTTCATTCGACACACCAACCTTCTCCCCAAATTGGGGCTCAGGGAACTCCGATAGGTTGCACAGTCGGTCGAGAGGAAGAAGAGCATACACATCCTCCATCAATTTCTTTCCTTTCTCGACCGTAGCCTTTTTTTAAATGGCTTCAGCTACGGCCTCGACGGCTTTCCTTTTAGGCTGAGGGGAGCTATTGATGGCCCCTACACTCTGTACAGTCGGGACTGGGGGCTCGTGGACCGCCTGATCGACCTCAGCACTCTGTGTTGCTCGACGAGCAGCCACTGCTTCCCTGCACTGCTACGCCTCTTGTTGCTTCTTCATCGCGATCTGGCAAGCATGATTAATGATTGATCGACCTAAAAGATAAGGAAAAATTCCTTATTAAATAAACAGTAAAAGAGAATGGCAGATAACATTATTTAAAGAATCAGCCTCTAACTAATTGAGCACTTACGTGCAACCTCAAAGAGACATTCGACAGCCCCGTGCTCACCAAGTTCCTCTCTCGTAAGAACGCTGAGACATCTATCTCACCATATTCGAGTAGATCTCAAACAAAAACATTACTCCACGACGGATTGTCGTTGCCATTTAACTCGACCTTACCTCTCATCCATCCTCTCGGGATTTGAATTCAACCCTAATGGGGGGTCGAAAATAGAAGTACCTCTATTTCCATTTTTGGCCATAGGATGAGGAGAAACTCCTAAAGATTTTCCTACAGGGTCGCACAGTCAAATAATAAAAACCCGACTCCCTTGCCAACCCTGACTTTTGGGACATCGGTAAATAAACTTATTGGGCCCAATTTAGTTCTGACCTGGAGGTCGAGATGCGTCCCTACCACTGGGCCTTATTCAGTCAGGCCCAAATTCAATTGGAAAGGTCGAGTGAGTGTTCGATCGACAAGGTCAAATCATCCGACCAAATTAGTAGACTCAGGTGTTTAGCGACTAATGAGGTAGCTTGCACCTTGCCATCCGTTGCATTAAATACACTCCAACCACTCGTCCATCCACATTTAATGTTGTGACAACGTGTAATGCTATCGCATCCGCATTTAATGGCAGCACGGCCTCCCCTTCCGTGGAGCTTAAGGATCGGCACAATGAACAATTGCAAATCATGGGCTCTAGTCGAAATGACCATGATTGCCCCTACTAGTGGGAATTCCGCTGGGAGCTTGTTAAGGCGATTCTCGTCTTTTCACCAATTAGCATACACTATAAATACTCCTTTCTCTCAACCAAAAGGTAAGATATTCATTGATAATTAAGTCGTTACTCTACTCCTTTCACTTCGTATTTCAGTCCAGAAACTGACTTAACCTTTGGAGAGTCTTAGCTGAGGACTTTCTCGACTAGCTTGACGTTTGCTACTTCATTGCAGGTTCCGACCCCTACCCTCTCAAGTCGAAAAGCCCCGCATACTAAATTCGTTACGATCTCCCAGGTCAAAAAATGGTGTGTGTCTGTTTAACCATCAACAATAAGTCTTATTTTAGTGGCTTGACTCGAGTTCAAAATAAGGAGACAGAGCTCAGCTCGAATAATAAATTTATCCAACAACACTAATACTGAATAAAATATAAATTATTATTATATAAGAATTAATTAAGTAATAAAAATATTTAAAAATAAAAAAATAATTCGTGAATTGTTGCAAAACTAAATTAGAATTTTGAGCTTGCTCGATTGTTACTAACAACCAATCACGTGCTACACTAAAAGCATATTTGTAGAATAGATATATATAACCACACACACACACATATAATCTTTAGTCTGAAGTAGGTCTGTGTGAGAGGCCTATTATCTTCTTGTCTCTGTGACAAGCAAGTTTGCCTTATCCTTTTGATGAGTTTGTTTTACTGGTTATTATTGTTGTGGGGTGTGCATTCAGTTAAAAACTGATCGAACGGGTTCAACCCCATCCCCATTTTTTTTCTTTTTTTTAATTTTTTATATTCTAATAGTGGATCCCTATTCACCAGTATGGAGGAAAAAAGTTGTGCTAATTCTACTTTTTGAAAACCATAATAGGGTTCATAAAAAAATTGAATTGAATTGAATTATTTGTTTTTTTAGTACCAAAAAGTGTGATAAAAAAATTT
This sequence comes from Jacaranda mimosifolia, assembly GCA_018894105.1. NCBI lineage: Eukaryota > Viridiplantae > Streptophyta > Magnoliopsida > Lamiales > Bignoniaceae > Jacaranda > Jacaranda mimosifolia. The sequence goes on from CM032119.1 coordinate 35,081,933, forward strand.
TTTTGATAAAAAATATTTTTTTCTCATTGTATCATAATTATTCATTTTTTATATATCATATATTAATATCTATACTATTTATAAACGTAGAACTTTTAAAAAGTATTTTGATATATTTTGTAATAAGATGATAAAATCAATTTTATTTTAAAAAATAATAACAATGTAGGTTTATTTTCTCTTCTCCCTTCTCCAATTTTACTTCTTTTTTTTTTTTTTTTTGCAATTATTTCATCTTATCAAAAGTTTCTCCTTTTATTTATCCTAGAAACTTAAAAATATATTAACATTTACATTATTTTAAAAATTATATTTATTTATCTTAAACTTTAAAAATTTAGTAAAAAATGTGAAATTTACTAAAACAACTAGCACTTGAATAATAATATTTTATAAAAAAAATAATCGAACCATTTTTCAACCGAACCAAGCCAATTTTTTTTTTATTTTCGATTCAATTTTGGTTAACCAAGTAAAAGAAACAAACCAAATCGAAAATTATTTTTTTTTAAATACAAGATCAAAAATCGGTTCGGTCAGTTTTTATTTATATTTTTAACACCCCTAATTGTGGCCATGGATCAAGAGTTGATTAGTCACTATGCAAGAATTTCAACTGAGGAGGAAGAGGAGAAGGTGTGATATTAGAAGGAAACAAAAGGGATGAAGATTCTTTTCAGCCTCAATACTGCATGGTGGGTTGATTGTTGACAAAAAAACATATCAATTTCCTGGCTTTCAAGAATACTAGGGTAGCTATATGGCAACCAATGGAAGTCATATGCACCGAGGAATTAAATTAAACTACATAATTATTTCAGTTATTTTATGAGCTAGATATGCAACGGATTCTAGTAGGAGAGCAATGGACTTTTGTTCAACACCCTTTACTATTGATGCAGATTATGCCAAGGGAAAACCTCAAAGCGTAGCCCTTACTCATGTTAACATTTAGGTTTAGATATTTGATCTTCCTATTGGTTTTATGTCAAATTGAAGTATTGGGAATTATACTTGCACCTATTTAGAATCTGATCAAAATAATTTTGGAGGAATTTGGAGGTTATTCATGAGAATAAAGGTATCCATGGATGTCAGAGTAACGATAAACAGGAGAATGAAATAGAAGAAGCAAGAAAAGGATTAGTTTTGGGTGACTTTCAAGTATGAGTGGTTTCCAAAGTTTTGTTTCTTTTGTGGAATTATGAGACATTCTAAAAAAATTTATGAAAAATTTTACCATTGCGATCGTAACCCTATTGAATTTGATTATTGGATAGAACCTCTAATCCTTGGCAACAAGGGGGAATTGGAAAATGGTGGCTACGATATACATTTTTAGGGAAAGACTGCCGAATATCAGAGATGACAATGATTGCATGAGCGTATATTGTTGCGAGATAATCATAGCGAATAACCTAGGCACAACTCCAAAATGGAGCGATCATGGAAGGATAATGGGGCAGAAAACTAGAAGTGGGGCAATTACTAGTGCTGGGTAGAAATTAGTGAAGAATGGAGGCGGTTCAAATGAGCTAATTATTTTGGACCCTAAAAGGCAACGTACAGAAGGTGGGTTAAATAAGTTGGGGATGGATGATTTTAATAGCCTAAGTCCAATAGAGACTGATAAGTTAAATATTAGGCCAAAAAAACTTTCAAATAGTAGGTGATGAATTCCAGGCCTGCCAAAAACTATGAGTACTCTAAGTTGGAATTGTTGTGGGCTTGGGAGCCCACAGACAATTCAAGTCCTTAAAGACTTAGTTAAATAAAAAAATCCCAATTTTATATTTCTGATGGAGACGATGGTTGGTAGAGAAAAATTGGAAAAGGTTAGGGTGAAACTCAAATTTGAAGGCTTAATTGTGGTTGAGAATATTCAAAATGGTGGAGGCTTTGCATTCATGTGGTGAAGGCAAGACATGGAAAATCTCATAGGCTATTCAAGGAACCATATTGATATGGAAAAATAAAGGAATAGAAAATTGGAGGTAAACAGGTTTCTATGACTTCTTGGAGCGGTCACGGAGATGGGAATCAGGGGCATTGTTGTATAGTATTAGAGATAGGTCTCCTCTCCCTTGGTGTTGTATTGGAGATTTTATTGATCTCTTCCATCCAACAGAAAAATGGGGTTGTTGCGCTCATCCTTTTTGGCTTTATGAGGGATTCTAGGAGACTGTTGACTTGTGTGGTCTATGAGATTTGGGTATGTGTGAGTATTCATTCACATAGGAAAGGGGTCAGGGATAGAAAACTGGGTGAAGGAAAAGTTGGACCAAGCTTTGGTGCCACAGACTTGGTATAATGTGTTCAAAGAAGCGAAGGTCCTTAACTTGGAGTTTGTAGGTTTAGATCATCCTTCTCTCTTTCTTCAACTACTCTGGCATGAAGCTAGAGCTAAAGTTAAGAGATTCAGGTTTGAAAATGAATGGTTAAGAAATGATCAATGTAGTGAAGTAGTGTCTACTAGTTGGAATAGAATTAGTGGGTATCCTCTTCAACAGAGGTTGGACGATTTGTGGTCGAGATCTCTTATAATGGGAAGGCATTTTGTATCTGAATTTAAAGAACAAATTAAGGCTTGTAAGGCAAAAATGAGCCTGCTGAAGATCATGAAGGATTTGGACTTTAAGTTGCAATACTCTATTGTGCAAAGCGAGTATCTACTTGTCTTACAACAACAAGAAGAGTTTTGGAAATAGAGAGCCAAAGTCAAGATTTTTCCATGCTAAGGCTTTAGCTCGCCAGAAGAGAAACTCAATTATACAACTCCAAGATTTTCAAGGGATTTGGAGAATGTGGCATTATGGATTGGAATTTTTAATTTATGATTATTATGAAAATTTATTTATGTCCCAACCTTGCTCAGATTCTTTGGTATTAGATTGTGTACGTTGAAAAATTACTGATCAGCAAAATAGTGAATTAATGGCAGAATTAAACAAGAGGAAGTAAAAAAGGCGATCTTCTTAACACATCCAGACAAGTCACCTAGACTAAACGGAATGAATCCAGTGTTTTACCAGAAATTCTGGCATATTATTGGTGATGATGTGACGAATGCATGTCTAATAATAGTGCGAAATGGCTCGTTACCTCTAAGTTTGAACAATACTCTTATTACTCTAATTCCAAAGAAGAAAAACTAAGAGTTTATTTCAAACTTACATCCTATAGCTTTATGTAATGTTCTTTATAAGATTAAATCAAAAGCAATTGCTAACCAACTGAAGAGGGCATTGCATTCGTTACTTCAAAGAGTCAAAGGGTGTTTGTCCTGGTCATCTCATTGCTAATAATATGATGATTACTTTTGAAGCTATGCACTATCTTAAAAGGAAAACTCAGGGGAAAATAGGGATGGCAACCTTGAAAATAGATATGAGCAAGGTGTATGATGGAATGGAATTGAACTTTCTGCGTAATATGACGAAAAATTAGGATTCGATCAAAGATTTATCAATTTGATTATGATGCGTGTGGGTTTTGTTACTTATAAGATAGTTCATGAAAGGCATGAAGTAGGACCAATTCAGTCGAGTAAGGGATTACATCAAGGGGGATCTTCTATCCCCATACCTTTTTATTCTCCATGTGAAAGAATTATAGTCCATGCTTAAAAGGAATGAGCAACATGGTAAACTACATGGGTGTAGAATAACTAGGGATGCTCATTTTATGACTCACTTATTTTTTGTAGATGACAGTTTGTTGTTTTTTAAAGCAATTCTTGAGGAGTGTAGAGTAATTAAAAACTGTATAAAGGCATATGAAGCAGTTTCTAATCAGTTGATTAACTTCCAAAAATTCTCACTTCATTTCAGCTCAAATATAGGGGAATTTAATAAAACTGAGATATGTGGCAGTTGAACGTTATGCCAATCAGGATCACCGTATGTATTTTGGTTTGCCTTATTGGTTAGGTGAAAAAAGAAAGCTATTTTCAACCTTGTGAAGGAGAGAGTTTGGAATAGGCTTCTAAGTTGGAACAAAAAATTGCTATCTAGAGCAAACAAGGAGATCTTATTAAACACGGTGGTACAATCTATTCCTAACTATATTATGAGTGTGTTTCTTCTACCACAAGGTCTGTGTGATGAGTTGGAAAGGTTAATGAATACTTTCGGGTGTCAAAATAGTAGACAAAGTGGAGTTGGATCTTTGGGGATTCGGTGGCTGAGATGGGAGCGACTTTGTGTTCCAAAGTCTTTTGGAGGACTTGGATTTAGAAAACTTAATGATTTTAACTTGGCACTACTTAGCAAACAAGGATGGCGTCTGCTTTCAAAACTAGAATCCCTTGTTGCTCAAATTTTCTAAGCCAGATACTATCCTAGATAGACCTTTTTGGAGACAAAGCTAGGCAATAATCCAAGCTATATTTGGCGCAGTATATTCGCAACTCAAAAGTGCCACCAAAGGTCAAAAAATGATATGGAGGGCCTGCAACAACGGTCTTCCTACAAAGCATAGTTTGCTCCAAAAAAATATAAGTGTTACTTCCCTTTATCCAGTTGGTAATGGTGCGATAGAAATGGTGATGCACATTTTAGTCCAATGCCATTTTGCTATTGAATTTTGGAGTCAATCTTACTTGTTGAGCATGTCTATTATTGTTGACACTGAAACTTTTGATATCTGGCTGGATAAATTGTTTATTGGGCCTAACATAGAAAAGGGATGCAAAGCGATAATGTTAGTTTGGAGTTTATGGAATAATAGAAACAAAAAGGTCTAGAATGAAAAGTTAAGATCGCTAAACTCTATGTTATTCAAGGCTAATTCATTTTTTCATCAATGGAATTCAACATAAGCACTAAACAATCTATCTTCCAGGCCTCTCGATCAGTCTCTAGTCAGTAGGTGGTGTCTTTCTTCAAACGATTGGTTCAAATGTAATGTAGATGCAGCTTTGTACTCTAATCATCAAAAGTATGGCTCGAGATGGATTATTAGAGATGAACAAGCAGTTGTTCTTGTTGCTGTTGCTATCCCCTATGTAGAACTTGTTCATCCTTTGTTGGCATAAGCAATATCATTTAGGAAGCCTCTAAGTTGGGTGAAGGAAAAAAGGTTATCAAATGTAATGTTTGAACTGGATGCTTCAGTAGTGGTGAATGTTGTGTTTAATGACTATGTGGATTTTTCTTATTTTGGGATGGCTCTTTTAGATTGCAAAACTATGTTGGGAGAGCTAACAAATTGCAGTGTTACTTCTATTTGTTGTTTAACGAATCAGCCAACCCATCATCTAGCAAAGGCTTCTATTTCTTTATCTGAATCGACTATGTGGGAAAATCGTGTTCCTGCATATTTATCTAATGTAGTTCTTTATGATGTGCAATGATATCTTCCTTCTCAATGTCAAAAAAAGAAAAAAAGAGCCTATTCACATATGACATGACAACATTGACATAATTACTTAGGTTATCTTACTCCTATGCAAAATGACCGCAGATCTACGTCTTAGCTATTTTTTGTGATGTCCAACACGGGGGCAGCTGTTACTAATTAAATCAAGCAAATAAATATTTGTCAAATAATTTAGGCAATTGAGTTTTAGTTGTAGCCAATCGAAACACTTGTTGAACCTGATTATTTTGACAAGAATAAGTTCTCCTCAATGGGTGCATACTCATTTAAGCTAACTTTCTTTAAAATTAAAATTAAAAAAGAAAAAAGAAAAAAGAAACAAACAAGCAAACTTTATTAATTAAGTGGCTTTTAATCCAATGGTATAAGTTCTACACGAAAAGCGTAAGGTCGGGAGTTTGAACTTAATGAACACCTGAACGTGCCTATGTATAAAAAATTTAAAAAAAAAAACTTGAAACTATGCTAATACTTTGTGTGTGTTTGTGTGTTGATTGGAAGAAACTATGCATAGCTTTTTGTGTGTGTGTGTGTGTGCGCACGCGCACGCACATGTGCGTGTTGATCAAGAGAAACTATGCTAGTTTGGGTATCGATTATTATACTCAAAAAGGCCAAGAATTTGAATTAGCTAGGGCGATCAATGGAGTGGATTTTAATTCGAATTCGATTTGAATTTGATCCGATTATTTAGACTCTTTAACTAATAAAAGATTCGATGGATATGATCTGATTAAAAAAATTTGTAATCCAAAATAAATGGAGCGAATATGGAAATTGCTTGATCCGATCCATTAATAATCCGAATTTGAATATATTTAGTACTATACATATGTATACACAGGATCCTATAGTAATGTCAATGTGGATATTTGGATGAAGGGAGTAATAAACTCCTACGCAATATATCAAATTAGGGGCTTTTCATATAAATTGTCAGATTTCGAGCTTATTTACATTATAATTACATAATTTGTTTCTCTATTTTTATAACAGAAAATGATGCGGGAGGAATAATGAGTATGAGTTGAATACAATGATACGGCAAGAATGCAATGCACAACTTGATTTGATCAAAATGAGTTTCTTTTTTAGTTAATTGAAGAATCAAGTATAACTATATATTATACTGCAAAATAAGTACTATTATCAGCAACAGAACCTTAAATGCAATGATCTGGTGAATGATAGTTTTGAATTTGAATTCTACTACATCTTTAGAAAAATAATAAATATATAATAATTTTGGGAGTATTTGGATTTGAATTTTTATGAATATCAGACATATATCCAACTTTTTTCTGAATTCGAATATAGTTATACCAATTATAGATCCTATAGGATCTTAAATCGAATTTGAATATGACATATTATTTTTAGATTCAAATTTGAATCCAATATGATCCGATCTAAGGATTCAAATCCGAATCCAACCCACTAAAAGTCCTAGAATTAGCTATATACGAGTCAAATTTTGTGCATGTTGAGATTTGAGACCACAAGCTCATGGCTAGGGCTGTCAACGGGTCGGATTTGGATCGGATCTGCCATATCCGAATTCGAATCTGATTAACAAAATTTATATCCGAATTCGACCTGAAATCCGATAGGATATTTGTTAATCAGTACCATATCCGAATCCGATGGATATCCGAAATCCGGTTAAAAAATCCGATCCGATTTCATTTTTTTTTCTTTCTTGTTTTTTTCCTTTTAAATTTTATAAAAATATTGTATTTATAAAGTAAATATATGTCATATTTGAATTTTTAACAACTTTTTTATTATATATTAGTCAAAAAGTTAAATATTTGAATATTAAAGTCCTTTTTCACATTATATTAATGTATAGATAAACTATTATATGTTATTATATTTGATATTTTATCAATATCCATTTTATTTTTTAGGTTAAAAAACTCAATATTAATAGTATAATATAGATGTTAATATAGATATTAGGTCAATATAATATATAAATTCTATTTTAAAATATTATTAATATTATATATAAGAGTGTTAATTTAATAAAAAATATTAAAGTTCAGATTCGGATCTTTAACGGATCGGATTGTTTAATTCCATATCCGATCCACTTATTTCAGATTTTGAATTTTTATAATCGGATCTGATCCATCAAATATTTTAATCGAATAAAAATTCTAAAATTCGGATCAAATTCGAATTGAATTCGGACTAAAATCCGATCCATTGACAGCCCTACTCATGGCTAGTAGGACTAGGCCCAGATAATAGGAAATTTGATTTTTATACCCAATCTCACAACTTGACAAGCTTTTCTAATTCAAGTACGTGGGCCACTACACTGGACCTTTAGTAAATTAGGAAATTAAGTACTAGACTATTGAATGTCTTAAAGCTTTAGGTAAAAGTTGATTAATAAATTAAAGGAAATTAGACATTTGTGACAAAAGCGAGATTAAAATATCATTAAATATTTTTCTTTGGTCCAATATATATATGTATATTAGGTAAAAAACTTTCTAATAAAATTTAAAGATATCTAAAGATTTGTTATATGAAACTAAAACCATGTAAAGATCATACAGAGCAACGCCATCAAACACAAAAGCCATGTGAGTTTTCAGAGTGGGAATTCCAAGAAAATAAACAAATCAACCACCGCGACCAAAACTGGCTAATCATTTCAGATTCCCACTCTATTTATTTTAGTTTAACTATCATTACTCATTTCCAACTTGAGATTATTAATATTTTCATCTAATAATTTTTATTGTTAAATGAAGAATAGACGTTCTCAATTGAAATCGCCACATCAGCATCTAAAATCTGATGCACTTTACGTACTTAAGAAATCATTAGGTACCATTTTATAATTTTTTTTTAGAGAGAATATTACAAATGATAAATTTATCATTTTATCAACAAATCAATATTTTTGATATTCTCAAACCAAACAAGCAAAGTATAAACTACCAATAATGCACATAAAATGCATACAACGCGCTCACTTGAGGTCGAACACAAGACCTCCTACATATAAGGAGAAACTGATGCCACTTGGTCTACAAGCCACTAGGAGGTACCATATGTTTCATTTTTTTTTTTTGGAACATTTGCAGTCGTATTTCATTGCACACAAATTTATGGTCAATTCCATAATTGAGAAAAATAAAATTTTTTTTGTTTCGTTCATATTTTTGTGTTGATTGAAATCGAAATTTGTAAATCATTTTTCTCTTTTTAGATTCGTTACTCGATCATTTTAAGATGAATTCTAGTTCTATGTATGGACCTCTTTTTTATGTAAAAATGATTTAGACGATGTTTGGTTAAATTTATTTTAAATATCTTATAAGATGTTTTGAAACTTATAAGATGCTAGATTTTATTCTTAAATACGTTATTTAGGTGTTTGGATAAAATAAGATCTTGAAACTTATAAATGTTAATAGTGACAATTTTAGAACTACAATGATTAAAACGAAAGAAGCTTGTTAAAATTATGAAAATAAGTTAGGATCTCCTTACTATTTTTAAAAGAGTTTATAATATCTTAACATCTTATTTCATAATCTTATAAACTTCTTTTTAGAAAAAAATTTTACCAAACACTTTATAGCATCTTATAAACTTTCAAATATTTTATAAAATATTTTGAAAAGCTTATAAATTCATATAAATGCCCTCTTATTTTATACGAAGTGTTGTGCTCTTTTGGAGTAAATAAGTATGTAATTCTTTTCCTTAAAACAATATCCCAACCGCTGTCAAACATTATTCTCTCCACGGTCATCTTAGAGAGACTCACCATATTATGCATGTCAGTTCACATTCTCCATTTTATTATGTGTTTTACTTTTTATTTCACATCATAAAAAATGTCAAGTATATTATATATTTCTTCATAAAAATATTTATTTATAAATTTGATGCACTTGACATGTATCCATGAATTAAAATAAATGCTTGAACATAATTTGGAGTAGAAGATTCAAAATAATATATATTTGCAAAATTACAAGCAGTTTCGATAGCAATCCATCGAAGCAAACAACAAACAAAATTTATTTTCAATCGAGTGAAAACTCAAAATTTATATACAGTTAAAGCCTTTTATCTGAATTTCAAAGTGCGTTCTGTTCATCTAAATAAGGTAACATCTATATATTCACATATTTGGTCTTCCAACAACATTGAAAATTCTAGAGGAATAGATAATTTAAAAACTAGGACATAATTAGTGAGCATCTATTTAGTTTAATCATAATCGATATGGAAATCATAAACATATGGACCGTTGTCAATCTTAGGTGTACTTTAAATCTGATTTTTGTAAAGCTCTTTGAACGTAAGGATTTGGTTCATCTTGCGACAGCCCGGCCTTTAAGTATGAGAATACCAGCCTAGCTAGATGTTAGTCAGCTGTGTAGAAATCAGCTGGCACATTCTTGACAACTATGTATCGACATAAATAATTAAAAATTACCTTCATTTTTCAGACGATTTCTGAGCCTAATTTTGATTATAATTTTATAAAATTTAACCTTTACTTTAAAATGAAAAACAGACTTACAATTATTGTTTATAAGCATTAAGTCGGTCGTAGTTAAGAATTTAATATCTTAATGTTTTATAAAAATATTAACTGTTATTAAACAATTATACAAAAAGTAAGTAATGGTACAAATTCTATTTTAATTTATTTATACAAGAAAAAGTCGGAATAAATGAATACAATAATCAAATTAAATCAAATATAATTCCAAACTCAATAAGAAATTCAAAACTTAAACGATTAATAATGCATTTGGTTGAACCTAATTCTTTGCTTCCTTACTTGAAACTGTCCGTAAAATTAATATTTAAAAAAAAACAATTTACAACCTGCTTGGATGTTCTTTCGAGGCCTCATTTTTTTTTATACTACGTGAGAACTAGAAGCTATTTTTGTCTTGCCCGTTTTTATTAGAAACGTCATTTATTTTTAATTTTAATTTTTCATATATGTATACCACATTCATCCAAATCAAATTAGATGTGATACAAACTATACCATCATCACTTCAAAAGTATTTTAAGTATAAATATTTTTTAACATGAGGCATCTGTTTTATACATAAAAAATAATTTCATCTATGTATCTACTCTACTTAATATTTTAAAATAATTATTCACATACATTTTAATTTTTAAATCTAAACCAATAACCACTTTTTTAACTTATTAAAAAAGATTGTAAACTAAAAAATAGAATACAAAATATAACCAGTCTGTCTCTTGGTAACAGTACCTGTGTTTTAATTTGATCTGTAACGGTCTACTGATGAGTATACATAAATTTATATAAATATATATATATATATATATCAAGTGTATTGATATAGTACTGTTTTTCTGCTGTCCAAGAATCTCTCCTTTTTATTGTCTTTTTACCAAACATCTTTCTCTCTATCTTTTCTATCCCCTGTGTCTACATACTCTACAATACATTTTATTGTCTACGTAATAATATTCCTTTAATAAAAATATAATAAAGCACTGATAAAAGAGCAGGAAAGCTGTTAATTTACAATTGTTTGCGGCTTTGTGTCCCCAGTTTTATCCACGTCCCTGGCCAAAAAATGGGTTAAAACAGTCAAATGTCGGACTCTTATTTCTAGAATCAGTAGGAATCTATAGGATTAGTGAGACACTAGAAAAAATAAAAGTAAACCTAAAAATTAATTAAGAAATTTAGATCAAGATCTTTTGGGGGAATTTTGTTTTTATCAATTATTCGTATGTAGTATGTAATATTAATTGTGTTTGAAGATTAATTTGGGTCATTTTATTAAGTCGAATTTAGAGAGCATATTTGTATCCAAGTGATCACAAGGTCTATGTGCATCTAATTCGTCTATTTTTAATGTATTTATAGTGATAGACGAATTTGGATGTCACCTCATCTCTTGTTGGGCGAATGGGAAGGACACCATGTGTCATCATCAACCTAGGGTAGAATTGTGGGTTGTGCAGGTGATCGGATTTCGAGTCAAGTCAATTCATGAAAAAATGCATGGATCCTTGAAGTATATTGTAGTTATAAAATGGTTTTTGGAAGCCTTATCCATATCAAAGATATTCACATTTTTTTTTTTTCCAAAGCAAACATAGAAAGAGGAGTGTACTCAAACCATGTCGAGTCGAGCTTAGATAAAAATTTTGAACTTGAGTTTAAGTTTGAAATGCATATATTAAGCTCAAGGTTGATGAGTCTAAAATTTTTAGGTTAAGCCCAATTCAAATGACTCAACTCTATAAGGCTAGAATAGTCAAGTGAGCTGCAAAGAATTGGGAGCTCGATTCGAAATAAAATATAATAATAATATATATTTATTAATAAATAAAAAATAATATTAAATTATATAACTTGCGAGCCTTGAGCCTATATACAATCGGCTCGAAATAAAATTTGAGTTCGATTCAACTCAACTCAAAGTCAAAACTACTTGAGCTCAACTCGTAAAGTTCTCAAGTCTTTTTGAAGAAATTCACCAAATATATAGTAAAGCCCATGGGAAGGAATTTTCAAACTTCCTTGCTAGAAACTGCCGAATGCTTTTACTATATTGTAATGAGTTTTAGTAGTAATGATATATCTAATTGCTTTTCACTTTATTATAAAAGAAAAAGTGCTTTATTTCAGACTTGTGGCTTAATTTTGGTTTAACTGATAATTTCGGAAATGGACAAGTAGAAGATGTAACTCATTCCTCAGTCACTGACACTTGATTTTATATCATTTAAAATTAAAATCAAAGCAAGAAACTGATGAAATTCAAGGACATGCAATAACCCAAGTGCTTTTCCCCCAAATTCTAACTAATTTCCCCATTAACTTCTATATTCACATTTACATAGTTATTATATTCTAAGCCAGTACTGATGTCGAAGCAGACGAAGCTGTCGGCGTAATTGCGGACTTCTCGTGAGATGGATCACTCACTGACCGAGATAATATCGCAGATTCTCCATCTGAATAAAATCACAAGGAGAAAAACAATGAAATGATTAACCAATTAATTAATCACAAGTATTTTCAAGAAATTAACTTTGAGATCACATTAAAATTTACCTCTGGAGGCATTGAATGATCTCTTGCAGTGCAGAATGGCGCCTTGAATCCCGTCCTGCAGCTCCAACAGCGAGTCGTCACGGCGATTTGAGGCCGTCTTTCCAGGCAGCGACACCGCAACCGCGGCGGAAGTTGACCGGCTTTTGCCCAAGTGCTTATGCGGCGGTGAAACTGCATTGGCCCCCTTGGGACCTCCGCCGGCCGGAAAGCTCACCTGCCAGGAAAACATCTTCATTTTCTCAACATAACGACTCGAAACACGAATGTACAAAGGCTTGAGCATTTTGAAGTACTTCTGCACCACTTCTTTGGTCAATTTTCTATCATCTGAAGCCGAATTTGAGTCTGAATCTTGCACACTGTGTTTCAGCTCTTTGCTATTATCTCTTGCGAACAAAGAAAAAAGCGGCCCTTTAACTTCCTCAACTTTAAACTGAACTGTAAACAGCTTATCACTCACTTTACCCTCATTTTCTTGCCCATTTTTCTCAGCTTTTTCAAGAACCCCATTTGCAGATTTTGATTTCTTGAGCTTCAGCAAGAGAACTCGAAACTTGGTCGCTGATTTCAGTAAAGAAACAGGGAATTTGGAGTTCTCCTCCGAACCATTCAAAATAATGCTTGAAGGCTCAATGGGAACTAAATGGCCTTTAAAGAAGAGCTCATTTGAAGGAGACAGCATCACATTCTGATCCGTAATTTCATCGCTAGCGAGAGAAAATTTCAGCTCTGTTTCCTGTTCATCATTTTCATTCTCGGATAATTCGTCAGCATCAGACCCACTTTCAGTTTCTGTCTTTTCCGATGCTTCGTCATTTTCCAGGCATTTTTCCAGTGCTTCTTCTTCGGCTTCGTCGTTCAGTGTGAATTCCAGGTCAAAATATGGTCCGTCTTCTCCGTAGTCGGAGTAGGGACTGGCGGCGGGCGGGGTGAAGATATTCTTGTTGGCGGCGCGTGCATTGAAATTGGAGCCTCCGGTGAAGAGGGTGGTGGCGCCGCCACCAGTACCGCCGCTGGCACGCCAGTATTTGAGTAAAGTGAAAGCTTCCATTGTCGGTAGAGCCAGTATAGTAGTTTATGTCAAAAGGACTGGAAAACTGAGAAAAAAAGAGATCTTCAAACGCTAAGAGAGACAGCGAGAGCGAAGAGATGGAGAGGAGTGCAATGGAAGGAGTAAAAGTCGAGCGTTAAAGCAGTTTTGGCCAAGTCTATATATTAAGAAACGAGATAGCCTATAAACACTAGCAATTTTGAAATTGGCACATTTGGATGTATTTGCTAAAATTTTAATAGCATAAAATAAATAAAAATATAGAAATTAATATTTTAATAAGTTTAACATATTTATATAAATTTTTACATAAAAAATAATGATAAAAATTATAATCGTGAGTTATAAAATGGTGGATTATAGATAGCAGTTATTACATAAGTTACAGTTCTGAGAATTAAAAAAAAGAAAGAAAGAAGAAAGTAGAAGACTTGAGAGCATTTTAGACACATTACTAAAAAAACACACCAAAAATGAGGTAATGTGCCAAAAAAGATTATGGTCTTTTTATATAAGAGTAAAAAGTTTGATCATTTAGAAAAGATTAATGGGCTACTAAAAACATCATCAAAACACAATAAAAACATTATAAATCTAATTATAATTAGATCCAGTGATGATAGATTGTATAAGAACAGTTATTACGCTTTCTTGTTGAGCTTTTGTTTTGTTAGGAGTTTCATTTTTAGTAAGATCCCCCACTATTGAATATATATATTCAAATAATATATTATTAGTATGATAATAAGATGCATTCTTTTTCTATTTTAATTCTTAATAAATTTTCACATGCTATTATTTGGATCAGGAGTCAATATGCATACTCCTAAGAAAATAGTTTGTTTGTTTCACACAAATTCAAAAAAAAAAAATATATGATATTTGTCAAAAATGTCTTATTTTTGTCTTTGAAAGAGAGGTTGATAACTGTTTATCCGACGCAAATATATGTATGGTCTAATTTATTTTTTAATTTTGAATGGCAATAAAAGTAATTAATTTATTCTAATTCAGTTATAAAATAACATATTTGAGGATAAGTACCATTTGCTTAAAAATAATACAATCTTTTATTAAAAACATTAATTATATAATGACTATGATAGTTGAGAACCCAAAAAAACATTATTTTATATTTGTAAAAATTAAGTATAGAATTTAACTATGTGATTTTGACCATTTGATCTAGTTTGAATTACTTACCTGATATTTTCTCGCAAAACCTGATATCATGAAGTTGACAAAATTTTAAAATTTCAATATTTCAGAGAGAGAGAGAGAGATAAATTATGAAAATACAATTTATATTTTCATAATTTAAGGGGTAACGCTATAGTGATAGCATGCAGAAAACTGGGGAATAATCCCCAGTTTCCCAACGTCTTAAGAAATGGAAAATTTCTCTCTTTTAATTTTCATCAAAATTCTTCTTTCAGTCCAAACATGGCTTATATCTACCAAGTGTAAAAGCAAAATCGTTCGTACATTTGTTGGCAGGGAAGCAGTGAAAGCGAGAATGGGACTGGGCTTTGGGCTTTTAGACATATTTGTCTGTGATGGCAGAATCGTCATGTGAATGCTGCAGTTTCTCAGTCCGTAGCCACCGCTGTAATATTGTAGCCATTGATTCATTACAAGAAGCAGAAATGTGTGCTTATCTCTTTGATAATTAAGGGCTACAGAAATTACCAAAGCTATATATATATATATATAGAATATATCCAGTTCATACTAACACGTGAACTGGCGCTTTGTCATGGCGAGGCTTCGTTTGGTTAACATTTTGATGGATTTGTTACCATTTTGTGGTACAAAATTTTTGTTATATATTCACAGCGTGAGGTTAATTAACTTCCGGTCTGATAACATATTATTCTCAAACAAATTGTTCGCATGATTTTTTACCCTAGTTCGGTTCGTGAGAAGCGTTGGTACCATGATTGCCGAATACCTAATTGAAGGTTTTGGTATTGAGCATCTTCTTCTTCTTTTCACATGAGAGCCTATTATCTATGAATCCTCGATCTTGCCAGAATAATATTTTGATGAAACTGTAGTAATAAACTTATTCTTAAATGGAACTATAGTAATGGAACTGTAGCAATGGAATTTATATTTATGAATATTTGTGCCTGCTCAAGGAAAACTTTTCACTGCCCATTTTGTGGTAGGAAAACTTCATTTGATTAACATTTTAATAGAATCATAGCGATAAACAAACGTGTCCTTAATATGAGACATTGACACCCTTACCGACGTTACATAAAGTTGCATTAACATAACAAGAAAAACTGAATGCTGCTTGTTTTAGATTTACTCAAAAGCCTTGAAAACTAAGCACATGTTTAGTCACGAGTGACAGGGACAAATCCAAGCAGATCAGTAACTCTTGTCGTGGATAATGAGAGGGACTGGTTTACCTTCAATACATATAGTTTTGTTACACACTCTTTCAAAATTCAATTAACACCATTAAACTACAAAGCCTTTTTCAAATTATGAAATGGAAATATTGTCAGCCAAAATGGCTTCGTACCTGATTATGGATTTTGATACAATCATACTTTTTTCTACCAGCAAAACTAATTTGGAAATAGAGGGGTTCACTAGGATTTTTCTGATCTTAAACCCCAGCACCCATAATGATCTAGTAAATAACAATTGTTATTAAAGAACAGCAAGCCACTTTATATAAGTTTCGGATCAAAGGAAAAATGAATGAAAAACGGCATTTCACGCAACATTGGATCATCCTCAGGCCGCTCCACCTCTTTGACATACTAGTAAAGAATAATAACTACATTTTGCTGGACTTGTCACTTAGTACAAAAAACTCTAAGACAACCACTTTAATTGCCCTAATGTAAGGGCTTTGTTGCCTGATGTTCTAGGATGGCCTTGGAGATTATAACGGAGAAAAACCTTAGAAAGGGGAGTAGTAGAATAGACAAAGATGCAAAATGCAACAAACTACTCATGCAAATAGCTTCTGAGAAAGGAACATAACTATTCAATTCTACTCTATCCTCAAACACAACAGAACTAGCTACTCATATAACCTTATGACAGATGGTCCAAGCTTCCGTCTACATACTAGTAGGAACTTCCGTAAGTTCATTCCTCGATTGGCATTCCATGTGTAAAAGCTCAGAGATCTTGTTGCTTTGCATATTATAAGAAGTAAGATAGTTGTTGTTCCTTCTTCCTTGAACCACCTTCCCCATATAAGTCATTCCATTGCTTCAACTCGGTCATTATGGACCCTTCGGTTGCAAAACTAGCTGCAACCTGTTGCATTATATTCAAATATGGCTCAATAACATGATACAACATTAAATTTGTGCATCAACTAACTTCTTCTCAACTCAAGATGTCAAGATATTAAGATTCATTATTTGGTTGTAAGGCCAGCATGACCATGCTCAAGCAATAAGTTTAATGGTTTTTACTTAAAGGGCATACTACTCCATTTGTAATAGTTTTCAACTTAGGGCCAAAATAAAGTAGTCTCTTACCTGATTTTTCGCTTCCTTGAAATCTGCCATGTTCAATGGCCTGATGGTGATTACTCTTTCCTTTTTATCTGAATTGTCTCCACATTCCTTCTCTTCCTTAGCTTTCTGCTTCTTTTCCTGGTATGAAGAAGGCACAAGACAAAATGAAGATCAGGCAAATGCGGAAATATCTATTAGAAAAATACTTCATGGTAAGTACAATGCTCACCTGATCTTTCAGCCTCTCTTGCTGTATTAACTCTCGAACTGGTCGGTAAGCAGCAGTCATGCACAAGTTCTATCCACAAATATTTAGTTAAAAATTCAGAAGACGTAATACAACTATGTAAAAGAAAAAAATGATAGTAAATAAAACCTTCAAATCACTTCCACTATATCCTTCGGTCATTTTTGCGAGCTCCATGTAGTCTAATCCTTCATCAACTTTCTCTTTGGACAATAGCGTCCTTAAGATCTTCTCTCTGTTTTCCATGGATGGTAAGCCAACCATTATTCTGTATTAACCAAAGAAGTATTTAGCAGTTGTACTCATCTACATTTACCAAAAACTTGATGCAAGAGAGATGGTTCATATGGGTGTAATCTCAAAACACAAATGTGAGTGCAGATGCTAGACCATGTCCAGGAAAAGCCTTAGGGCCCTTTCCATCATTGAATTCAAAATGGAACTAATGGGAGCTCAGCCCTGAGCCAAGCACTTTCCTCTGACTAAGCCAAAATTGCTTATGGTTAACTTTTTACTTAAATAAGTACAAGTACCTTCTCTCAAAGCGCCGGATGATTGCTTCATCAAGATCAAACGGTCGGTTGGTTGCAGCAAGTACCAGTATTCTTTCACCGGGTTTTGTCAGTAAACCGTCCCAATGAGTCATGAACTCATTCTTTATCTTCCGCATGGCCTCATGCTCCCCAGCTCTATTCCGCTGCCCAAGCATGCTGTCGACTTCATCCACAAATATTATGGTAGGGGAGACCTTGGCTGCAAGAGTGAACAAGGCTCGAACATTCTTTTCATCTTCACCAAACCACTTAGAAGTAATAGTAGACATTGAAACATTGATGAAGCTCGCTCCAGCTTCATTAGCTATAGCCTTGGCCATCATAGTCTTCCCCGTACCGGGAGGCCCAAAAAGCAGTATTCCTCTGCAAGGTTTCAAAAGGCCACCTTCAAAAAGGTCTGGTCTTCTAAGCGGTAGCATCACTAATTCCTGGAGAGATTCCTTAATCTCATCTAAGGCACCTATATCTGCAAATGTCACACCAATTTCACTTGCTGGTATGACTTCTGGACGGATGCGTTTTTCAAATTCATTGTCTGGAGGGTATTCCTGCACAAATAAAAAGAGACAAAGTGATGAATGAATAGAGAGAAAACAAAGATCAAGAAAAGGATGTGGAGTTACAATATAACGCGATTACATCTTCATATTTGTATCCATAGAACATGGAAAGCAGTGACCCAGGGCGTCAAGCACATTCGGTTACTAATTGACATCATTACAAGGATTCTGATATGTTAAAAATATGCTAGTGCAGGATGGGTTATATTAGTAAATGAAAGGATTACTTCAACATCATTTGCACCTTCAGAGAAAGGAAACATCAAACACAAAAAAAATAAATCAGAAATTGGAAATGCATGAAACTAAATAATACAGCCTTACAGGAGTTTTCGAAGCGGGAGGATCTTCATTCTTGCTTTCAGGTCCAGTGCTTTCAGCTGTTCTTTCAGGCCTCGATCCAGCAGCTTCTCCGGCTGGTATCTATAATATGACTTGCAAAGTCTCATTAATATGTTCTATCTACATATATTATGTTTAAATTTGTAATAACCTACCTTTGGCATTTCCGCCTGGCTTTCAAGCTTTATGGTGTCCTTTCCAGATTTACCTACCTGAAATATACTCAATCCATGGGACAGGCTAATTCAAAAGCAAGATAATAAGTCAGCATGTTTTAATAGGATACACCTTTTATGATACAGTGCAAAAAGGGGGGACAAAAAATTACCTTTTCGATGATATAACAAGTTTCCCATTCCTGTATTCAGGTTCCTTAGCATTCGTCAGATGGTATGAGATAGCTGATACCACAATTTCTTCTATATAGTTGCTAAGAACAATTGTGTCTGCCAAACAAATGGAACCAAGATCATCGCAATCAAGGTCATTAGCAGCAAGTACCTCAAATATATGATTTCTGTTGTCTTGATATTGAATCATCTTCATATCCTCCTCCAGCTGAGATTTCCAGCTGACAACATTATTTTCATCCTCTGGGGGTCTTATTTCAATGTTGTAAGGGAATACTGATGAAACCTTCTCATCTACTAGTCTGTAATCATTTTTAGGGTCTGCAATTCTTGAACCAAGGATCAGTATGGATCCAGACAATTTCTTCAACATTTTCTGGAACATTATATACACTCTCTGGGATTTGCAGAGGATTTTCTCAACATCCCTAAGATAAAGTATAATTGGATTGGTTTGTGATACTTTGGAAAGAACCTGTACCATTGATTCTAAAACTGTCAACAGAAAACCTTTATAACCAATAGCAGGGCCATAAGAATAAGATTATACATTGATGAAAATTATACCTTATAAAGTGTCTGTACAAAAAATTTATCATCAAAACACCAGCTGCTTGTATGCTTAACTGAAGCTGAAAAGTTGATAACTAAGATTAAGAAAGGAAGGCAAGAAAAATAAAAGAAAGAAAGAGACAGCAGAAAACTATCTTATGCCACAGTGCATAAGTGGAACTAGGATTACTTTTGATACACAACTTAATATTTTTTCCTTTTTTTTGGGGAACATATTTGTTTCAACATTAACTGCTAATATTCTTGAGAAAATTAAGTTGCATTAAGTGGAGGGAAAAAATAAAAATAAAAAAATTCAGTGGTGTACCTTAATTCTTTGCTGAACCAAGAAAGGCCCCATACTTGAGCGTAGAAAGCTTTTGATGACTATGCATAAAACACTCATATTTTCCGAGATGCATGTTTGACAATAGTTTTTTGTCTATGTCTAAGTTTGTCTTATAGTTGAAACACTTATTATGATTGCTTAATAATTTGGTCTCACTTTTGATCAATTGTTCTAAAAGAAGTTTAAATACAGAGAGAAGTAATCACTTAAAATATCAACAAATTAAGCTCTTTCCTTGATAGAAAATGGAATTATTATCATTCTTAATCAGATTTCAAAAGGTTATCAAATATCTCTCACCTTTCGAGAATTATGAATAGCCTAAATACTGTTCTATAATAAATTTTCATTGTAAAATTTACCATATCATATAATATCCAGAATCCAAGTTTACTTTGGCATCCTCTCATAAACTTGATGACTTTCTGTCAATCTTATATCTAAATGACATCAAATATCCCACAAGTTCTTTTGACTTGAAAATTCATATCCATATCATCCTAATTTTGAAAGAACATCTAAGTTGACATAACTACTGTACTTGGGGTGTATACAAACACAAAGAATCAGAAAATGAACTATTTGGCTTTAAGATCTTTAGATATGAATTTAAATTTAATGAAGAATGCTTTGATATAACTCTTTGATTATAAACCTGAAGTTGCAGGTGTACTCGTTGAAGCAAGATTATTGATGTTTGATGAAGCAGATGCATTTCTCCGCAGCTTTGCAGGATTAGGGCTTTCCTGTCCACTGCACATTTAAAAGCATGCCATAACTGTAACATAGATAGTGAACTGACAACCAATAAGCATATACATATAGAACAATCATTCCACACCTTGATCCAAGATCCACTCCGCTGCTTTGCCTACGCAGTGTTCCTGCAACAGAAGAGAAGTAATGAAGAATATGTTGAAAATGGAAAGAACTGCATACACTAGAACAAAAGAGAAACTTCGAGAAAGAGTAAAATGCATACAAAAAATAAACAAAAAGAAAATAAAATGTCTTCTTGAATAATTTTTCAATATTAACAATATCAAAAGTATAGTTAAAGCTTAGAATGTTTTAATCTGCCTCTGCTTCATCTGAAGGATAATAATAATCTATCCATTCATACCTTTACTTTCCTCCTTAGGCTGAAGCATAGAAAATGATCCAAGTAATTCGGACATTCGGCCCAATGTTGTTTCAGATATAGACCTTTTAAAAGACTACAAGATAGATGTTAGCATCAGAATGCCACATGTATAATGCTCAATTTGTGAATAAAGGCCTAAATGCGTGTATATCGAATGGATATCCAGATGCAAAGAGAGCAAATTTATTCTAATTGTTCATCAGGTCAGAATAATAGATACGTGGTGAACTTACAGTTTCTTTAGGACATCCATATTTGCTCTGCATCTGTTTACAACCAAACATGCAAAGACTAAGCAGAAGAAGTATATTACAATGATCCCCCCCCCCCCCCCCTTAAGCAAGCCATCAGCAAGAAAAAATAAATTACTTCTCCAACTCACCCTTAAAGAAAAATCAGTTACATCTAACAACAACAGCTTGGCTTCAAAATAATGAGCTAAAGCCTTAGCAAGCATTTGCTGATACATTTCTGCAAAATGGGAAATGGAAAACTCAGATCAACCCATAAGATGTGCAGGAAAGGGAAGAAATTTTATGCAAACCAGACAAACATTTTAAAAGAACAACTTAAGCAACTTACCTGCAGGACCAGAGAGCAAAATTGTTCGACTTGCAGGAGAGAGATTCCTTGTGTGCTTACTGATATCAGCTTTCTTCAAATGAACAAAAGCAGCACTTGTTAACAAGACTCTTGTCTGTTCACTGTCATTTTGATGTGAAAAATACATCAGCACAGACATACTCCAAGGTTCAATAGCGATAAGAGCAGTCTCAACAAGTCAGGTTGTGATAGCACCAGCAAGCAACACAAAGAAAAACCGGTTCAATTTCAAATGATCAGGACTAAGAGAAGGCTTTATTCTTCATGTTATCTGACAATTTCCGATCTAAGAGCCACAACATTTGAGCAGCTTCTTGCATTTCCTCTTCAAAACCATGAAAGCAAGAATTCAACCATGTTGAACTTATCCTCCTGCTGCCTAGACCTATCAGGTTAGAGCACATTTACAGATGTTTTTAAGAGAAACCACAGTATGGCCTAGGATCAGATATCCACCAAAGTCCAAACCATGCTGCTTTAAGTTGCTTCAACATTCAACTAAAGCTTAGACAAGGACAGGTGCATACAGCTAGAAAGCAAACTGCTGCAGTTCTACAACACTTCATGACCAAGTAGGCCATGTTCTTACATAACCATGTGAATAAACACAAGTTACGTACACAAACATCATCAGATGACACTTTAAGCAGACGACAGAATATGCACCATTTTGTGAGCTAATTCGCATCATTTTGTTTCCGACAAGATGTTTGAAAATTATAGAAGTTTTATGAACATTTTGAAACACATGTACAAAATCAGGATAACTATTCAATTTCTCATGCAAGCAATAGTCAATTTGTAAAGTTGATGTTCCTAAAAACCAAATATGAAATAAACCATAGCATGGGCTAAAGCTGAACAGGCATTGGTAATCAGAAACTTTAACATACGTGCTCATGATTATGTAAGTAATATTTTGCACAGGATCCATAATGCTCAACCACTATTGGAGAAGGAAAAGTTACATTGTTACTAATCCAAAGCTATTTTCGCACACTCATATGGCATACAAAACTTTATTCATCTAAGATTGAGCAAAGGGAAACATATGCCCAACATCATGGTAACACATACTGATCATTTTCTGGACTTCCAAAAATGGATAAAACATAAACTCATCAATAAACACACACAGGTTTATTTAACAAAGACAAATGCTTTACCTTCAAAAGTTCTACCAAAAAACAATTTGACCATCCAAACAGCGCGTACCGGCCAATTGGAAACATTAAATCATTTTCGTCACATATACTTTCTTTCTGTTTTTAGTTTCCAACTCCCAACAAAAAAAATATACAGCGAGAACAACACAGAAGGATTTCTATTCCCCATAAATTTACCTTAGATAGTAAGGGAATTTATCGAAGGTGACGTTGCTATCCCTTCCATTGGCAATGAGATTTAGCATCTCCTGTTCCATAGTCTGCGGTGAAATTCCGCCGTCGCCAACCCATTTGCCAACAGTTTGCGTTCCCGACGCCAATCCAAGCCCCACTCCAACTCCTATACCCATGCCCAATGCCGACATCAACATATGCTTCGATTCCATTTCTCGTCAACACTTGCAAACTCTCCCAGAAATTTACAGACCAAATCCCGAATAAATCACGGCGAAGCACCAGCGAATCTTTTGTCCTTTTCTCTTATGGATTATGCATGCACTAAAACAGGTACGCAGGGAAGAAATAAAATAACGACAAAAAAAGGGGAAAAAAAACTGATCTGAAACCGGCAAAACTTTTCCAATAACTAAAGAAAGCACAAATTTCTTGCTTTGCTAATCATCTTACGTGAATATATATTTTCTCTGTAGTAATTGGATTAACTCTACTTCTGTTAACAAGGAGATACGGAAAATGAAACAGGCGGAACTTCCAACTTCTTCAGACGCTACGCTTTCCTGGTTATTGTTCTACACAGCGAGACAACGGCGGCAAAATCGTTAAACGAGAGCGGTGCGGTGGTGGAAGGTGGTTAGTTTTGTTTTTGGCTTTTTTTTTTTTTTTTCCTAAAAATATTTTGCAAGTGCAAAACGATGTAATAAAGGCGGTTACTTCCCGCTTTATTAGGCCTCATTTTCTGAAAATTTAAAGAAGGGGAGGATATGGGGCCCACCTTAACTGCATGGCGACAATATTATCATAGGAGCGATGTTGGTGGGACTATAAAAGACGAAATTAAATTCCACTGTGTTGTACCATGGTGCGCCGAAAATCATAACCAATCAGATTTCAGTACTTAAATGGATACAGAATTACTTTAGTGAAGTGCCCCTGACTCCCTGAGTTTCGACTTTCGATTAATGACGGCTGCCCCTTATCTTCAGTAGATGCTTTGCACTCTGGACAAAAATATCTATTTTTGGATAAGTGTACGGTTGTGTATATTTAATTTACATCAATTATTAATTTTGATACTCGATGCATCTATTTTCAAATTTTCATAATATAAAATTAATAAATTATTTCTTTATTTATTTTTGGGTTAATTAAAAAAAAAATTCTCAACCTACTTTTAATTTAGTGTTCAGTCCCCATTTAAATAATTACACACTAAACTCCCCATTTTTTCACAAAAATTAGAAATCACTCCTCATATCTTTTAAAAAGACCTGTATACCCTTTCAGTTGAAAAAAACAACAAAAATACATGAAAAATGCGTTATCTCTTAAGAAGAATGCTTTCTTTTTTTATATTTTTGCCTGAAATCAACTTCTCTAAGCACCAAAAGAAAAGGACGCGAAATCGTTTCTCTGCCACTGACGCAAGAAGAAGAAGAAGAAGAAATGAAAAAAAAAAAAAAACAGTAACAAAATTTCTATCATTTTTCTGCAACAATGGAAGGAAAAACAGCGGCAAGAAGAAGCAAAGTACAAAAAGAAGTGACGAAAAGGAACAAAGGTATGTTTTCTGCATTTGAAACTTCAAATGTCCGTGATTTTTCAGTGTTACACTGATTTGTTGTCTATTTTCTCATGTTTAAGATTTTTATTCATTTTTTAGTCGTTAAACACTTGAACCCATTTGATATATATATGATTTCTATTGCGAGATGGGAAGTTTTGATTTGTATTTGAAGGTTATGAAAGTTGCACTTTACCTTTTAGGGCTTTATACTTCTTTTTAACTGAAATTATATGGTGAAATTATATTATAAAACTATCTGAATGTGGTAGTGTGTTATCTGTAGTATAGAACATCGAAGCATGCAGTATACATCAGCAAAAGTGTAGTATATAATCTGGGTAACCGCAGTACAATGTAATATGTTATTTGTAGTACAGAACATCCAAGCATGCAGTACACTTTAGTCATAAATGTAGTATATAATCTGTATAGGTGCAGTACATTGTAAGAGCATCTGGATTACACTTTAGGCAAAAGTGTAGTATAAAATCTTTGTAGGTGCAGTACATTTTAGAAATAAATGTATGTAGTATAAAGCATTCAAGCTTGCAGTATACATTAGGCAAAAGGTAGCATATAATCTAAATAGCTGCAGTACATCTTAGAAGCATCTAGAGTACACTTTAGGCAAAAGTGTAGTATAAAATCTCTATAGGTGCAGTACATTTTAGAAGCAAATATAGTATAAAACATTCAAACTGGCAGTACACTTTAGGCATATGTGTAGTATAAAGCATTTAGACTTGCAGTACACATTAGGAAAAAGGTAGTATATAATCTGCATAGCTGCAGTACATTTTAGGGCATTTGGAGTACACTTTAGGCAAAAGTGTAGCATAAAATCTCTGTAAGTGCAGTACATTTCAGGAACAAATGTAGTATAAAACATTCAAACTGGCTGTACACTTTAGGCATAAGTGTAGTATAAAGCATTCAAGCTTGCAGTACACATTAGGGAAAAGGTAGTATATAATTTGCATAGCTGCAGTACATTTTAGGGCATTTGGAGTACACTTTAGGCAAAAGTGTAGCATAAAATCTCTGTAGGTGCAGTACATTTCAAGAACAAATGGAGTATAAAACATTCAAACTGACAGTACACTTTAAGCATAAGTGTAGTATATAATCTGTGTTGTTGCAGTGCATTTTAGAAATAAATGTATGTAGTATAAAGTATTCAAACTTACAGTATACATTAGGCAAAATGTAGTATATAATCTGAATATCTGCAATACATTTTAGAAGCATCTGGAGTACACTTTAGGCAAAAGTGTAGTATAAAATCTCTGTAGGTGCAATACATTTTAGAAACAAATGAAGTATAAAATATTCAAACTGACAGTACACTTTAGACATAAGTGTAGTATATAATTTGTGTTGATGTAGTACATTTTAGAAACATCTTAGTACATAAACATTCAAGCCTGCATTATTCATTAACTGAAAATGTAGTATATAATCTTTGCATCTGCAGTACATTTTAGAAGCAACTGAAGTATAAAACCTTTAAGCATGCAGTATACATTAAATAGAACTCTAGTATATAATCTGTGTATCTGCATTACATTTTAGAAACAACTGTAACATAAAAAATTCAAGCATGAAGTATAGAATAACTGAAAGTGTAGTACACTCTATCTAAAAGGGTTAGTTTATTATCTGTTTATATACTATTTTTTTTCCTCATTGCAGCAAAGCCAAGACATTGTGAAGTCTGTTCACGTTGCTCCCCCCAATATTTTCAGAGTAAATTGGAGCTTGTGAAGTCCAAGATGGGGTCCAAACATTTTGATGCATTGAAGAAGACCCTTTTCTATATGTACTTGGATATGCCTAAGTTAAGTTCAAGCTTCATTAGGCTTGAAGCTATAGTTAGGAGGTTTGACCCAAAAAATCTCTCATTTCATTTTGCGAAGGGGGTTGAGGTTCCTTTTTTTGCAGCTGAATTTTCAATGGTTTTAGGGTTGCCACACGTGGGGCAATTTGTTGATATAACATTGAAGATGAAGTCTTCAATCTTTAACGGCCTTTTTTCTGGAAAGCTGCAGAATATAACTAGATCTGAAATAGCCAAAAACCTTGAGGAGTATGTATATAAGGATAGTGTGGAGGACTTGAATAATTTTTGTAGGTTGTACATAGTTTTTGTTTTTAATTGTATTATGTTTCCAACATCTAATTATTGGACTCCACGATTTCTCCTACCATAC
Source organism: Jacaranda mimosifolia (assembly GCA_018894105.1). Taxonomy (NCBI): domain Eukaryota; kingdom Viridiplantae; phylum Streptophyta; class Magnoliopsida; order Lamiales; family Bignoniaceae; genus Jacaranda; species Jacaranda mimosifolia. Next base: position 35,108,777 of record CM032119.1, read on the forward strand.
TTGGACAATTTGTCTAGAGTTGGTCTGTATGCATGAGGCATAGCTACATACAGTTTTCTTGTGCGAGATATGAAGAATCATTTAGGAGTAGGTGGAAAAAGAAGAAAGAAGTACATTGATGGGTGTACAGTCGACCTGATGGTAAGTGTTTGCTTCATTTTTCTAATGACATTGATTATATTTATATTCAAGTGAGTATAATTTTTCGATTTATGAATGATAGACATGGGTTATGAACGCATCCCGTCACTGGCTTCACCAGTGAGTTTGTTTGAGTTTCCACGCTTTTACCAGTGGAAGGATAGCAAACTCCCACAAAATGTGGAGCAGGCAGAGAATAAATTGAAGCAAGTTACAGCAAATATGGTAATAATTGTAATAATTCATTATTTATTTTTTGTATAATAATTTGAATTTGATAATTATTTCCATTGTAATAGGTTGTAGCCCTCAACCCTGCTCCAGAGGAGTTAGAATTGGCAGATTTGATCAAGAAATCAGAGGCTGCCAGTACTGCCATCAGTGAAGTCCATGTCTGTGATCATACAATATATGAAACAATTATTGCAGCGAAAGGTGAAGAAATTAAATCATTGAAAGAAAAAATTGCTTCATTCGAATACATGGCAACGAAGGAAACTGGTGAGTATGTGCATGAGGGGGAACTTGATTTGGTACATGATGCACAGAAAGAAGGGGATGATTCTGATGACATGTTGGATGAAGAAAGTCGAACCAAACATCGTCATGATCATTTAGATTCCCCCATACCTTTGAAGACAGAACATTATATACCAATTCAAGCGGCTGAGTTCGAGGAATCTGAGATTGAAGTGGCAAATGTCATGTCCTCGATTGTGATAAATGTGCGCAATCAAGAAAATAGGAAGCCAAAACAGAAATCTCCAGATTTTGTCAGCCCCCTGAGCACCACACCAGCTAAAAGAGGAAGACAAGTAACAAAAACCTATCGTGCTCGTCCTCGTGCACGAAAAAACAAAGAACAAGAAGAGAAAAATGTGTTGTATACTACTTAATGTTTTATTTTTTTGGTACTTGCATTTCATTTGTAAAATGTCTGTTTGTAATAAATGTTATGATATCTTATACTTGATTGGTTGATATTTGCACTTAATAGATGATGTCTTATACTTCATGTTGGTGAAACTTGCACTTATGTGCTGATCTTTTCTAATTAAATAGTTGATACTTTCTACCTAATGTGCTTGAATTTTGTACACCATATTGGTGATGTCTGTACTTCATGTGCTTATCTTTTCTACTTCAATAGTTGACACTTTATACCTTTGTGCTTGAGTTTTGTACTCCATGTTGGTGATATCTGTACTTCATGTGCTTTACACTTTATACCTAATGTGCTGGAGTTTTGTACACCATGTTGGTGATATATGTACTTCAAGTGCTGATCTTTTCTACCTCAACAATTGATACTTTATACCTAATGTGCTTGAGTTTTGTACACCATATTGGTGATGTCTGTACTTCATGTGCTTATCTTTTCTACTTCAATAGTTGACACTTTATACCTATTGTGCTTGAGTTTTGTACTCCATGTTGGTGATATCTGTACTTCATGTGCTTTACACTTTATACCTAATGTACTGGAGTTTTGTACACCATGTTGGTGATATCTGTACTTCAAGTGCTGATCTTTTCTACCTAAATAGTTGACACTTTATACTTAATGTGCTTGAGTTTTGTACACCATATTGGTGATGTCTGTACTTCATGTACTTATCTTTTCTACTTCAATAGTTGACACCTTATACCTATTGTGCTTGAGTTTTGTACTCCATGTTAGTGATATCTATACTTCATGTGCTTTACACTTTATACCTAATGTGCTGGAGTTTTGTACACCATGTTGGTGATATCTGTACTTCAAGTGCTGATCTTTTCTAATTCAACAATTGATACTTTATACCTAATGTGCTTGAGTTTTGTACACCATATTGGTGATATCTGTACTTCATGTGCTTATCTTTTCTACTTCAATAGTTGATACTTTGTACCTATGTGTTGTGTTTTGTACCCCAGGTGGCAAATGAACCAATCCAAGTGGTAGATGAACCACTCCAGGTGGCAGATGAACCAACCATCCCAAAGACTGAAGTGGCTGATCCTTATAAAGAAAGAACTGATTATAGAGGTCTTGCTCTTATTCTAGTAGAAAAGCGAGAAGTCATCGACAACTTTGTCAGAAGAGATAATTTGAGGTAACAAAATTTGCTTATTATTTTTCTGTTGGATAAATTGGTTTTTGAACTAACAATTAACAATTGTGTAGGGTGACTGTATGGGAAGGAGCAAGACAATTTCTGGATGGACAAAACTTTTGTGAGCTCTTATTTGGAGGAGAACTTACCGGTGACATAGTGGACTGTTACATGTCGATAGTATGTAGCCCATCTTTCAGGAAGAAGTGTCACCACAAGGTGTGGTTTACGTCCTCAATAGCGCAGGTATGTGGCAGTTTCCTAACTTAATTTAGTTCACGGTGAAAAATGAGTCTTACCATTTATTTTATATTTCATAGGCTGATATATTAGACTGACTAGAGGAACGCAACAGCAAGGATATTACGGATGAAGAATTTGTGGAGTTGAAGCTTAAACTTAACAACTTCACCTGTACAGACTTAGAAGAGCTCACGGTGGATGTTTTAAACTAGTGTCGTTACATAATCCTACCGATTTGCCGGCGCTAGCACTGGTTCTTAGTTGTCCTCGACACCTCGACTCATTCTTTCTTATACATGAATTCAATAATGGCCGCCAGATACAAATCAATAGCTATTGCCATTATAAGTTTGCTTTCTTTCCCTATGATTTCTTCATAAAGTAGGGAGTCAACAACTGATCAATATTTTTGTAGGCTTCATTCTATTCTCGGTACATGAAGCTTTCATTGGGAAGTCGTGTGGATGAACAGATAAAGCCAAAAAAAAGTAGGCAGCAAGTGGGTACAGTGGATTGTGGTTTCTATGTATGCCTTTGGGCATAATGTTTTGCTAGAGATACCCCCGAGTTCTGGAGGGATGCTAGAACAATTGATATTGATAAATATCATGCGAATATGGCGTATAGAATATTAACTCATGAAAATGCCAGGATTTGAATCACTTGTATGTAAATACATGTGTAAATTGAAGCATAATTTGTTTATAATATTATTTTGTATGTAAGTGTAATTTTCCATTAATTATTTATAACTTAAATTCAATTGAAACAGGGCAGGGAATTTGAATACAATTCAGGGGAAATAAGGTACAAACCCGGAACAAAGAAAGTATAAAATGCGTTTCGCTGAAGAACACTTAAATTCAATTGAAACAAGGCGGGGATCTTGAGTACAATTCACGGGAAACAAAGTACAAATTCAGAATAAACAGAATATAAAATGTGCTTCATTGAAGTACACTTCAATTCAATTGAAACTGGGCTACAGATTTGAGTGCATTTTGAGGGCAATGAGGTACAAACCCGGAACAAAGAAAGAATAAAATGTGTTTCGCTGAAGAACACTTAAATTTAATTGAAACAAGGAGGGGATCTTGAGTACAATTCACGGGAAACAAAGTACAAATTCAGAATAAACAGAGTATAAAATGTACTTCGTTGAAGTACATTTCAATTCAATTGAAACTGGGCTGCATATTTGAGTGCATTTTGAGGGCAATGACGTACAAACCCGGAACAAAGAAAGTATAAAATGTGCTTCGGTGAATAACACTTAAATTCAATTGAAACAAGGCGGGGATCTTGAGTATACAATTCACGGGAAACAAAGTACAATTCAGGGGAACGAAGTACAAACGAAGTACAATTCTAGAGATATGAAGTACAAAGTCGGACAATCTAAGTATAAGATTTGTTTTCTTGAAGTACACTTATTCAAATTGAATAATTATTTTCCAATAATTGTCATGATGGGCAAATACAATAATTTGAGATTATCGGATCTGGTGAAGTACGAATTTGTACGGATGATAGGGTGGATATCATCGTCAAATTCTCATTTCGTTACATCTTTGAAAGCATAAGTATTCTTTTATTACTGTGATTGATAACATTCATCCGTTGAACACTAGTGATTAACAAGTTAAAATTTTTAATATTATTTTACTCATATGATAAATATTGGACACATACTTCAATAGTTTGGTTATTAATTACCAAGAATTAAAAATCAAATCTTTGAACAAATTTCAATTCAAAAATATTTGTAAAAATATCAAGATATTAAGTACAAAGTTGCCCAAGTGAGGCGCAAATGTGAAGAAATCAAGTACAATTATCCCGTATTGAGGTACAACAGTTAACTATGACTCGAACAACATGCAAGAATGCTGATTTCACGCTAAATCACTTGCCTCATTGCCCAAGTGAGGTGCAAATGTGAAGAAATCAAGTACAATTATCCCGTATTGAGGTACAAAAGTTAACTATGACTCGGACAACATACAAGAATGCTGATTTCACGCTAAATCACCTGCCTCATTACCCAAGTGAGATGCAAATGTGAAGAAATCAAGTACAATTATCCCGTATTGAGGTACAAAAGTTAACTATGACTCGGACAACATACAAGAATGCTGATTTCACGCTAAATCACCTGCCTCATTGCCCAAGTGAGGTGCAAATGTGAAGAAATCAAGTACAATTATCCCGTATTGAGGTACAAAATTTAACTATGTCTCGGACAACATGCAAGAATGTTGATTTCACGCTAAATCACCTGCCTCATTGCCCAAGTGAGGTGCAAATGTGAAGAAATCAAGTATAATTATCCCGTATTGAGGTACAACAGTTAACTATGACTCGGACAACATGCAAGAATGCTGATTTCACGCTAAATCACCTGCCTCATTGCCCAAGTGAGATGCAAATGTGAAGAAATCAAGTACAATTATCCCGTATTGAGGTACAAAAGTTAACTATGACTCGGACAACATGCAAGAATGCTGATTTCACGCTAAATCACCTGCCTCATTGCCCAAGTGAGGTGTAAATGTGAAGAAATCAAGTACATTATCCTGTATTGAGGTACAAAAGTTAACTATGACTCGGACAACATGCAAGAATGTTGATTTCACGCTAAATCACTTGCCTTATTGCCCAAGTGAGGTGCAAATATAAAGAAATCAAGTACAATTATCCCGTATTGAGGTACAAAGTTAACTATGTCTCGGACAACATGCAAAAATGCTGATTTCATGCTAAATCACCTGCTTCATTGCCCAAGTGAGGCGCAAATGCAAAGAAATCAAATACAATTATCCCATATTGAGGTACAATAGTTTACTAGTTTACTGATTCTTTGCAAGTTCGACGATTATGCCCTGTTCTACCACACCTTTTACACTTAATTACACGTTTCTCAATCTGTGATGGAATCCTCTGTGTCCTTCTACGCCCAGGCTGAGATCGACAATCAGGTGCATGAATGACGTCATCATCATCTACAGGGAACATTTGCATATCAAACATAGGAATAGGGTTTATAACTGCCTGGTATGCTTGCTGATACATCTCAACTCGGTAATATTGATCGGTGAAGTCATACGGTGAAAGTGACTTTGACTCGATACAAGCACAAGCATGTCTGCATGGTATTTTATCAATCTGCCATGCTCTGCACAAACAAACTCTGCTCTGTAAATCTACAGCATACGATTTATCTTGCTCAATCACCTCAAAGCTCCAACCGGCAGACATGACAACTTTTAAGTTACGAGAATGCATATGATTGATTGCCAACTTCTTCTCTTGCTTGGGACATAATTGACCAACCATCTTATGAGATTCTTCTCGTCTATCATGCATCATAACCATTATTTGAATGCGTATGTGATCAACCATAGCTGCAACTGGCATAAATCGGGCTGATTTAACCTAATTATTCCAACTTTCTGCTTGATTATTGTTTATTACCCCCCATCAATCTCCACTGAATAAGGAATTTGCCCAACATAGTGGGTCATACTGCATAATAAAGTCTTTGGCAAGCGGCATTGACTCCAAGATGCTGTCTATATGTCAAGTATACTCCTGCCTTGTAGGCGCATATGCAACTTTCATAAAAACAGAACACCAATGTTTCTTGTTATATAGAGGGTACTTACTTAATACCTGAATTTAAAATAATAGAACAGTAATGTACTTAATGTGATGAAGTAGAGTTTATTTCACATAATTGTCTCACAAACAAAGATAAAGTACACTTACTTGTTTCTTAAAGTTATCCACTAAGTGTCTCAAGCAATATGCATGGTGGCTACCAGGAAATATCATGGGGAGGGCCTTAAGAAGACTTGGATGTCGATCGGAGAAGAAAGTAAACCTTGATAAGCCAGGCAGATATTCAGAATCTAAGACACTTCTCAGATTAAAGCAGAACCACTCCCAATTAATATCATTTTTAGAGTCAACAACTGCATATGCTAACATGAATAAGTCATTATTAGCATCCTTACTGACAGCGCTGAGTATGGGTGCCGTCCAAGAATATCAATGGCCTGCATCCTCTGAGAAAACCAAGAAGGCAGGCACTGAAACATATAAATAACCGACGAAATTTTCAACTGATTGGGTCAATCTCACAGTCTGCAATACTTCCAGGGTTTGTCCTATTCACAGCATCACAGTACCACCTCAACTCTAAGCTCCATGGATGTCATGCATTGCTAATTCCTTACCCATCCATGCTTTATGGTACTTAAGTTCCACACCGTATTCTCTGTGAATATCTTCAGTATGGTAGAGGGCCGATAACATGGCTCTGATCTCAATTTATCCTTCACTACATTAGCAACCCAAGCAGAATCGGCTTTAGGATGTCCACTTGTCCGAAGATTAGCCTCACCACATGTGTGCTCTAGATTGCATTTTCGAATGCCAAATAATTTATCAGCTTCATGCCTTGATGCATAGATTATCCATTTGCAATTTTCATCACTGCAAACGGCTATGATTTTTTTGCTGTCATTTTTCTTGTATTTAAACGACTGCAAAGTAGACACTGCATAATTCTTAAGCATAATTCTGAACTTCTCAGCATCCTTGAATGTTTGACCCTTTCCGTATATGCAATTCCTCCATGCATCAATTGAGTTGCTAATTAAAGCCAATTCATTGTGCGATGCATTGGTCGAACCAATTTCCCCCTCAACTGCATCCCTTGAGGTTGACAAATGAAGTACAATTTTAGGTAAAATAAAGTACAATATGTAGAATAATTCAGCATTGTACTATAATTTCAAATAAATGAAGTACAATTTCATAACAATAGAAGTATAAAACGTAGCAATTGCAGTACAACTTTTTGGATAATTCATTAGTAGAACACTTGAAAATTAAATAAGAGATTCAGAAAATTAAAGTACAAGCTAAAATGAAATGAAGTACAATTTGAGAACACCTGAAGTACAGAACTTCAATTAAAAGAGTACAAATTTAGATAAAATGATGTATAAAATGAAGTATAATTTTAAGAAACAGAAGTAAAATAAGTGAAGTATAATTTCAGAACACTTGAAGTATAGAACTTCAATGAAAAGAATACAGATTTAGGTGAAATTATGTAAGAACTGAAGTATATGTTCAGAAAATCGAAGTACAATTTTAATAATGTGAAGTACAATTTCAAACACTTGAAGTATAAAACCTTAGCAATTGTAGTATAATTTTTGGATTAATTCATTAGTAGACGCTTCAAAATTAAATAACAAATTTAGATAATTGAAGTACAAGTTTAGATAAAATGAAGTACAACTTCAGACATTTGAAGAATAGAACTTTAATGAATGGAGTACAAATTTCGGTAAAATGATGTATAAAATGAAGTGTGATTTCAAAAAATTGAAGTACAATATTAGACAAAGTGAAATACAATTTCAGAATACCTGAAGTATAGAACTTCAATGAAAATAATATACAGATTTAGGTGAAATTATGTAAGAATTGAAATATAAGTTCAGAAAATTGAAGTACAATTTTAGATAATGTGAAGTACAATTGCGAACTCCTGAAGTATAAAACTTTAGCTATTGCAGTATAATTTTTTGATAATCCATTCATAGTCGCTTCTAAATTAAATAATAGAATCAGAAAATTGAAGTACAAGTTCAGATAAAGTGAAGTACAATTTCGGACACTTGAAGTATAGAACTTCAATGAATGGAGTACAAATTTAGGTAAAGTGATGTATAAAATAAAGTATAATTCAAAGAAATAGAAATATAATTTTAGACAAAGTGCAGTACAATTTGAGAACACCTGAAGTATAGAACTTCATTGAAAAGAATACAGATTTAGGTTAAATTATGTAAAAACTGAAGTATAATTTCAAAAAATCTAAATTCAATTTTATATAAAGTGAAGTACAATTTCAAACAACTGAAGTATAAAACCTTAGCTATTGCAGTATAATTTTTAGATAATACATTAGTAGACGCTTAAAAATTAAATAATAGGTTCAGATAATTAAAGTACAAGTTCAGATAAAATGAAGTACAACTTCAGACATTTGAAGTATAGAACTTTAATGAATGGAGTACAAGTTTCGGTAAAATGAAGTATGATTTCAAAAAATTGAAGTACAATATTAGACAAAGTGAAATACAATTTCAAAATACCTGAAGTATAGAACTTCAATGAAAAAAATATACAGATTTAGGTGAAATTATTAAGAACTGAAATATAAGTTTAGAAAATTGAAGTATAATTTTAGATAATGTGAAGTACAATTTCAGAACTCCTGAAGTATAAAACTTTAGCTATTGCAGTATAATTTTTTTATAATCCATTTGTAGTCGCTTCTAAATTAAATAATAGGTTCAGATAATTAAAGTACAAGTTCAGATAAAATGAAGTACAACTTCAGACATTTGAAATATAAAACTTTAATGAATGGAGTACAAGTTTCGGTAAAATGATGTATAAAATAAAGTATGATTTCAAAAAATTGAAGTACAATATTAGACAAAGTGAAATACAATTTCAAAATACCTGAAGTATAGAACTTCAATAAAAAGAATATACAGATTTAGGTGAAATTATTAAGAACTGAATTATAAGTTCAGAAAATCGAAGTACAATTTTAGATAATGTGAAGTACAATTTCAGAACTCCTGAAGTATAAAACTTTAGCTATTGCAGCATAATTTTTTTATAATCCATTTGTAGTCGCTTCTAAATTAAATAATAGATTTAAATAATTGAAATACAAGTTCAGATAAAATGAAGTACAACTTCGAACACTTGAAGTATAGAACTTCAAGGAATGGAGTACATATTTAGATAAAATGAAGTACATTTTGAGAACATATGAAGTATAGAACTTCAATGACAAGAGTACAGATTTAAATAAAATGATGTATAAAACAAAGTATAATTTAAAAAAATAGAAGTACAATTTTTGATTAAGTGAAGAACGATTTCTGAACACTTGAAGCATAAAACCTTAGCAATTTCAATACAAATTGGATAATTTATTAGTAGAAAACATGAAAGTCAAATAATAGATTCAGATAATTGAAGTACAAGTTTATATAAAATGACGTACAATTTAGGACACTTGAAGTATAGAACTTCAATGAAAAGAGTATAGGTTTCTATAAAATGAAGTACAAAAGAAAATATAATTTCAGAAAATAAATGTACAATTTTAGATAAAGTGAAGTACAATTTCAAACTCTTAAAGTATAAAGCCCTAACAACTGCAGTGTATTTTGGATAATCGATAAATATAACCCTTAAAATATAGACCTTCAATAAATAAGTAAAGATTTTGTAAAATAAAGTATAATCTCAAAAAATTGAAGTACAATTTTGAATAAAAAGAAGTACAGTTTTTGAACACTTCTGGTAAAAACCGTTAGCAATAGCAGTATAACTTTAGATAATCAATTAGTAGAACACTTTGAAGTATAAAACTTAAATAATAGAGTACAATTTTAGTGAAATGAAGTACAATTTCAAATAACTGGAGTACAAATTTGTGTAAAATGAAGTACAATTTCCGAACAATTGAGGTATAAAACCCTACCAACTCAGTACATGTTTGGTTAAATGAATAATTTCAGAAAACAAAAAGTATAATTTTGTATAGATTACGTACAATTTGGAAACACTTCAAGTATAAACCTCTACAAGTTACAGTACAATTTTAGATAATCATTTAGTAGAAAACACTTGAAGTATAAAACTTACATAATAAAGTATAATTCTTGTGAGATGAAGTACAATGTTAATTCCAATGAAGTATAATGTAGAACGCTACAAGTACAGAAAGATTTTCAAATAAACAGAGTGCAATTTCGGAACACTACAAGTGCAAAACTTTACAAACTGCAGTACAATTTAGATTCTGTAGAAGTATTACCTTAAAACATCACTGCTCTTCTTTTCTCTGCTGCTTGATTCATCCTTTTGGTTTACCAGGATGTCAACAATGTTCATCTTCAATGTCAAATGCAGTAAGACCATAATCATGACATCATCGTCATCAGTTAAACTCACGTACAATCTTTGATGTGGAGCTATATATTGTAAACTGAAGTGCTCGGCATTGATTTCACTCCATTTTCTTGCGAGATTAATGTACATATCCATTAAAGTCATACTATCCTTAATTGACAATATATGGAGCTGGTCTTTGTAGCGGCAACTCCCCAACACTTGATTGAGCACACTTGCTTCACTATTGGTTGACATTGTCGAAAAAATATAAGAAACTCAGAAGCAATTGAGAAGAAACTGAGAAGAAGATGAAACCCGAAAATAATAAAAATAAAAAGAGAAGAAGACAATGCAGCTTTCGGGTTGGTAGTTTTTGGCTCTGACGTTATTCTCGTTCCCGCCGTAGAGCTTGTTGCGTTTTTTCTGTTCTTTCTGTTTCTGATATGATAGGGTTTACTGTTTGCTTGTCCGGATGAAGAAGAAGTGAGAAAAAATGAATGAAAAATATTATACTTAAGGGCATTTTTGTCAAATCAAGTGAGTAAGGAGTGATCTCTAAACTTTAACAAAACTAGGGAGTTTTTTCTAATAAAAATCAAGTGGGGACTGATCACAAAAGTGAAAAGTGTGTTTGGTACTTTTAAATAAGTGTCCCTTTATTTTTTATATTATACCACAATTATTTAAGAATTTTGATATACTTATTTAAATTTTTAGAATACATCAGAAGAAAAGATTAAGATTAAATAAAATATTTAGAGAAAAATAAATAAATAATTACAGAAGAAAAGAATGAAAAGAAAAACTATCTTAATATTACTTTTAAGGTAGAGTTAATTTTATCTATTTATTTAAAACATACCAATAAAGTTTTAGTATTTCATATTATAAGTACAAATTTCTTTGTTTGCAATAAATAAAATTACAAGACAAGAAAAATTGTACAAATAAAATAAAATTAAAATCTATCAATTGTGGATTTAATCTCTAATCTAATCATCTGATTCTTCCCTCCCAAACATGATTTTGAATTTAATGAGCTCCGCAAAGAATGCCGTGGATCTCCTTAAATTTTGTTTGAATAAAATAATGTCAATTCGAGGGCTCTGCATCTTAATCTTGAATCAAACGCCAGAATATATGAACTCCGCAAAAAACGCCTTAAACGTCATGGATTTCCTTGAATTTAATTTGAATAAATAATGCCAATTCGAGGGCTCTACATTTTAATCCCGAATCAAACGCCAGAATATGATGAGCTCTGCGAAGAACGGCTTGAACACCATGGATCTCCTTAAATTTGATTGAAAAAATTGCTAGACTTCTTCAAAACTCTTCTCACTTGCTAGAATTTGTGTTGTGTGTTGAATAAGCTTTGGTCACACCCTTTATATATATGTTTAATGGGAGACTTCTAGATTAACTTGAACTTCTTTGAGGATTATCTCTTTGATAAGAGAATACCAAATATCAAGAGATAATATCAAGTGTGAAGAGATAATATCAAATATCAAGATATAATATCAAATATCTTTGATTTGATTGATCCATCGGCATACACACTTTATCTTTGATACTTATTAATATTTGATTTGAGCATAAAATAAATATTAGAATATTAATTAAAATTAACTATTTATTTTTTGGAATTAAATTTAATAAATTCCAAGACAAATAGAAAATTTTGCATTAAAAACTAGCATATTATTTTATACGTGTCACTCTTCAATATGGCAAAAATTGATATGTCTACAAATGCCCCTCACTTCAAAACTTGGCGAAAGATGTGTCAATCATTCACGAAAGAGACAAGGCTTGAAGTATTTGAGAAGTTTTCTTTTTCTCCCAATTCACATATGTTTGTGACAAGAACATTTTTCAAGCATTTCTCAAGCTATGGTGCCCAATAAAGGGGTTAAATCATAATATAATTCAAAGTAAATATCCTTTGGAGGGGAGTGTCATGCAAAGTTTATACTCATGCGGGTAGGAGTAACATACAGTTTAGGCTCATACGTCAAGAAGCATATTTAACTTAAATAGACATTTTATACTTGTGTCAAGGAGTCCACTGAATTTAGTTGATAATTTATACTCATGTCAAGGAGTTTACTTGAGTTTGATTTAATAGATAGTTTACACTCTTGTCAAGGAGTATATAGAGAAAATTTGAATATTTAGATAGTTTATGCTCATACCTAGGAGCTTTATTGAAAGTTTAAGCTCATGTCAAGGAGCACATAAGGAGACTTTGAATATTTAGATAGTTTATGCTCATATCTAAAAGCTTTATTGATAGTTTAAGCTCTTATTAAGGAGCACATGTGAAGAGTTTAACTTGAGAATTTTAGATAATTTATGCTCGTATCTATGAGCATTATTAACAATTTAGACTCTTATCAATGAGCACATGGAATTTGAAGACTGGAAGATTTGAATCTTTGATTTAGAGATTTAAAAGTCAGAGTCTTGGACTTAGAGACTTGAGCTTTTGATTTGAAGACTTGGAAACTTCAGTCTTAGACTTGAAAGACTTGAAGACTTGAGTCGTGGATTTGGGGACTTGGAAGTTCGAATTCAGATACTTGGGGACTTGGGAATTTTAAATAGTTTATACTGTTATCTTGGAATATTATTGATAGTTTAGGCTCACATCAAGGAGCATTTGTAATTTGAAGGTGAAAATAAATTGCCTCCAACATCTTCATCATCATCAGCATCACTTGAGTCTTCTTGTTCATCAAAATTCATGTTATTTCAATATTATGTACACAAGTTGTCAAATCTTCAAAAGTTTTTGGTTTAATTCCTTAAAGTATGTAGCAAAGACTCCAATGCATTCCTTGGATACATATCTCAATTATTGAAGCCTCCAATAATTGATTCTTGCAGTTAGGACTCAAATTTTTCCAGCGATTGATATAGTCAATGACAAGTTCTTCTTTCAACTGGTGAGAGTTGATGAGTTCAATCATGCTGACTACCCTTCGAGTGCTGTAGAAACGATTGAGGCATTCTCGCTCCAGTTGCCCCCAATTATCAATGGAGCCTGCCTCCATGTCAATATACCAATCAAAAGCATCGTCCTTTAATGATTGAACATATTGCTTGACTAGATGATCTCTATATGTCCCAGTATTATTACAAGTCTCAATGAAATGAGCCACGTGCTGCTTTGGGTTGCCATTGCCATTGAATTGCTGAAACTTTGGGGCCTGGTAACCTGGCATCTTCAAGTTGTCAATCATTTAAGTATATAGATTGGAATAAGTCATAGATAACTTAGAACTTCCATCAAGCTTGTATTTGATAGTCTCCATAATAAACTCCTTCAATGGGTTAATAGGAACTAGTTATCAATGGAAACTTGTAGTTCTTTATTTGCAGTCTTTTCATTTTCGGCTGGCTATTTCTTTGTGGATGTTTCACCTTCGTCCTGAGCCTTAATTTGTTTTTCCACCATGCAACTTGCATCAAGATTATCCACTTTGCTTATCAATTTGGATATTTGAAAATCTCGCTCTTAGACATGCTTCACGAGTCCTTCAACAGCCTTCGTCAAATTTGCAATTTGCTCCTCTAAGGTTGTAACACTTGTTGTTGTCACCGTCGCCATACTCAAGGAATTTGATGTTGCGTGGGAAATGGATGATGAAGATTCTTCCTTTGAGTCTTCACCATCTTTATTGATATCAATAAAATATGGCAACACCTTTTCCACAGCAAGTGAAGGAGCCACCTCCAAAGATGATTGAAACTTATTGGACATACTTCTTGTGATGACATTAACACTTTTTGCTTCGATACTTGAGGAATTTGAGGTAGTAATTTTCAATACAACAGTATTGTTGGCGGCCATTTGATACTTCAATCTTGATAAAGGAAGAGATGAGAGGTAGAGATCATCCCACTGAGCGTGACAAATTTTGTAAGAACAAATTTCTTTGTCTGTAATAAATAAAATTACAAGACAAGAAAATTTGTGCAAATAAAATAAAATTAAAATCTATCAACTATGGATTCAATCTCTAATCTAATCCTTTGATTCTTTCCTCTCAAACATGATCTTAAATTTAATGAGCTCCACAAAGAACGCCATGGATTTCCTTAAATTTGATTTGAATAAAATAACGTTAATTCGAGGGCTCTGCACCTTAATTTTGAATCAAACGCCAGAATATATGAGCTCCGCAAAAAATGCCTTGAACATTGTGGATTTTCTTGAATTTAATTTGAATAAGATAACGCCTATTCGAGGTCTCTGCACCTTAATCTCGAATTGAACGCTAGAATATGATGAGCTCCACGAAAAATGCCTTGAATGATCTCCTTAAATTTGATTGAGAGAATTACTGGACTCCTTCAAAACTCCGCTCACTTGCTGGAATTTGTGTTGTGTGTTGAATGAGTTTTGATCACTCCCTTTATATAGATGTTTGATGGGAAACTTTCAGATTGACTTGAACTTCTTTGAAGATTATCTCTTTCATAAGATAATACCAAATATCAAGAGATAATATCAAATATTAAGATATAATATCAAATGTCTTTGATTTGATTGGTCCATAGGCATAGAAACTTTATCTTTGACACTTATCAATATTTGATTTGAGCATAAAATAAATACTAGAGTATTAATTAAAATTAACTATTTATTTTTTGAAATTAAATTTAATAAATTTCAAGATAAATAGAAATTTTTGAATTAAAAATTAGTATATTATTTTATACATGTCACTCTTCAGTAGGGCAAAAATTGATATGTCTACACATATAATATAGAAATATATATAAATATAGTAAGCATATTTAATTTGCGAATTCAATGTCTCTATTTCAATTGAGGGATGCATTTAGAAAGTTCATATTAAGTTCCAATTTCTGTCAGTGTCGTTGCAATTATTATATTGAATATTGGATCCATTTAATATCAAAATCATTTAAACTAATTAGTTGAGAATCCTTTTCTTAAATTTAATCCCACATCCAAACACAATCTTACTAAAATTGAAAAGCTAATGACATAAAATTAATCAAATATAAAAAATAATTATTTAAACATTATATTCATAAATAAAAGCTATTAATTAAGAGTGTTACGAATTGAATAATTTTTGTGTAGAAAACTAATAAATAAGAACTATATTAAAGGACACACATTGAGAAATGCAAAAATACATGTTTGGATGGAGCTGTGTATACTCAAATCCTGAGCAGTGGTCTGAACAGCTTCCAGCCCTTTTTCTTGCATTCAAAAAATTCAAAATGATGTATAAAACAGCTGAGTACAGAAACCAATATAGTCATTGTCCTGAAGCTCATGCAAAAAGAAATGACGGATACAGATGGGAATTCATTCCATATTATTACAGAAATTCAGTTCCTTAACAAAATCTATACAAAGAAAGAATTTCATTTCATTAAATCCAAGAATACAAAGCCATTCCATAGACTGTGCAAGAGCATGGAAGGCAATAGGTTCCTTGACCTCGCGTAAGTTACACCCATCACAACCCCAAGAAAAATTAGCGGTAACATCCTCTGTACATTAAAATGTGCCAAAGCAAAAGCAACTGAACTCACTAAAATGGAGCACCACAAAGGCATGTACTTAGTCAAAGATGGGAGAAGGAAACCTCGGAAGACTATTTCCTCCCACAAAGGAGCACATACAACAAGTACAAGAGCATAAAGTGCCATTGCAATTGGATCACGTGCCATTATTGACTGTTCTACACTAGAAAGAATAACGGGAGTAGAAGGCAAAACGGGCAAGAGGTCCAGGTTGAACTGAGAGAGACGGTTGACCAATGGAAACATTAAGCATCCAAGCAAAACATCAAAGAGCCACTTGCCCCTTAGACTAAATCTAAACCAATCTGATGGAAGGGGAAGAAACTGATACAAACAGCGACGAAGAATTAAAATTCCAGCAAGGCCTTCAGTTACATCTGTCAGAAGGCTCAACAAAGCCTGCCCTCTATAATTTAGAGCTTCCTTGCTGAAGCCAATTATATAAGCACCAAATGGGATCATCCATGAACCCACAAACCAGAATGATACAATCCACAGCAGGGTAACCTACGCCACCATAATTTTTCACAAATGAGAAAAATTGTAATTCTACATAGTCTAAAGGAGTGTATTGTACATTTCATGACATTTATGAAATAAAACTCATCATCACGTTTTTCAACTGTGAAACCACAAACTTGTTGGTGTTTCTAATTCTGATTGATATCTAGGAAAGTGTGCTTCAACTATCATAGCTATATTTAATATACCCAACAATATATTCCAGTTATTTATAGCCATAGCAACCTCATCATGCAGGAAACAAAAGTAATGATCTAAGAGTCAATTAGCATCCTAGTGACATCATGTATTGATTTGAAATACCGTTAGAATACTCTATAACAGAATCCAATGTTTCAAAAATCATTGAGATGGTTTTGTTTTGAAAGTCATTATGGCGTCTTGTCAGGTAATACAATCCGTTAATTTATTTATTTCTATTACAATATTATTTCAAAATTAGTAGATGGCTTGAGTTTAAGTATTAATCAGACGAGTGAATCCAAAAGTACATTACAACAGAAAATTTGTGGTGACATCAATAATTGTGTCCAAAAGTACATAAAGCGAAATAAATTAACAAACAGAAGAATGCCTTCAAAAGTCAAATTATCCAATTAATTTTGGAACTGAGGCATGATATATTGTTTATGGGGAAGAGCTTTTTAGAGAATAACTTTCAGTTTCCAAGCATAAGTTGTTTCAAAGATAGAGCATTGCCAATGCTACAGATGTTGCTGTAAGGCAGTAAAATAGCCCGCAAACTAAGTCTGGAACTTCATAATAACTGAGACCTCAGAGGGGAAAATATGTACAGTAACATTGATGCATGAATATCAATAATTGGAATAAGGATATAACTTTGTGCACCCTCCCAATATCCAAGCAACAAACACGATCAAGGTGATGGCATTTTCTGAAGATGATGCCATCACAAACTTCAGGAGAAATGGATTTTAAAAGAATAGCTTCAACTCATCACACATGGGAAAGGACCATTACCTGTAGGATGGTCTCTGCAGTCCATGGTACAATCCATGGTTTCCCATTTACTCCAAACAGTGCATCTACAACCTGAAGAAGAAACATTTACTATCTGTTTTTGTGTTCCTTGATGCACCAAACATGTACTTCACAAGTGAAAATTGAAATTTAGCATCAGGAGTTATGGAAAGGGTTACTCGTTTTTTATGCATGTAATGCATTCATTTCACATGTGAAGTTGGTCATTTAGAGCACCTTCAACAAAATATATAAATCTTCATATGTTTGTCTTTGTGCTTATACAGCAGAGTCAATAATGCAATTAAACTTCCAAGTTTTAATATCAGACCTTGTAATAAATGCTGTAGAATTTGCTATCTTTCCCATTTCTTTAGTCCATTCTTTTTATATCGACTCAATTTCCTAAGTTAATTGGCAGGAAAAGTACATTAATTTTAAACCAAGATCACCCAATTCTGTAACCCATCCAGCATCAGGCATATACGATCATTTCCAATAATGTAAAATTTTACCTTGTAAAAACAACGCCAGTTAGCTGCCATTTTATTCTTTATACATGAAAAAGGATTGTTCATATTGCTAGGTAATCATGCAGAGTCACATTGAGACCATGCAAGTTCATGCTGCCAATTCTTAAGCATCAGCAACAGAAACCAGGCAACTAACTTCAAGAATCACCAACCAAAAAAAGGAAAGGCATTATTACCTCACTAAGACTTGTAACCCAGTTTTTTCTCTCAACTTTCGGTTTGAGATTCTCTGACTTATCAGATTCATGCAGAATTTCCTCCGTGGACTCCGGATTTGGAGTCTCAGAAGAAAATTTGTCATTCCGAAAGCAGGAGATTTTCCACTTCTACAACAAAAAGAGAACGAACTCAATGCAACAAATATATGACAACACTAGTGATATTTATGCAGAAACCTAATATCCATGTGTTAGCAAAACAGATGCAAAACCAGAATTATCAACTCTGGTAAAAAAAGGGATGTATTGACAGAGTTTGTAAGTCAAAAAAAATTGAAGTTGCGACCTCTACAACAAAAGAATTTTTTTTCTGTTACTTGGAAATTGAACATGGTAGTTTTTAGAGTCTGTACCTCAAATTCTTTTGCTCTATTAATTAAGTTCAAGAGCTAAGATTATTTAGGTAATTTTCAAATTCATCATAATTTTATTCGCGAGTCTTAAGCTGTGGTTTCTATTCCTATCTAAGTTTTGTTTGGAGTCATCGACATTAAGAATAGCCTTACCATTTGGTATTTAAGGCCTCCTTCTCAAGTATACCATTCTTTGTTCTAGGTCCTACTAGAAGTCTTTAGCACTGCACACACACACGCAAACCCTTTACATTCAACAGAACATGTATAGTTGAGAATAGACAATGGTTTGGAAGATAATTCATTAGGAGAGAAAAAAAAATCTATTCTCATCTTCAGTTTTCTTCATTCTGTGGTTCTATTCACAGACTGTGCAGATATTTGGAGCCTAATTTCAATTTTGTTTCACCATCAATAAAGAAGCCATACGAAGCCCAATTAAACCCAGTCAGATATAACATTTCCCAAGCACCATTGCAACCCCCTTATCCAACAGAAAGATTCTTGAGTACTGCAGAGTACTATAGTTATGAAAGGCAGTCGCCTCACTCGCCTCAAGGGAGAGGCGAGTGTCGCCTCTTCCTCCCCAGGTCAGGTGAGCACCATAAGGCGAGATGAGGCGACCGCCTTTGTAGCTTTGGTCGCCTCGGTCACCTTGGTTCAATTTAAAAAAATAAATAAATAAATAATAAATGAGCCTCCTAGAAGAGACCTTGGCTTTTTAGAATAAATAACCCACAATAAAGAAGCAACTAAACCTTTTCCTACAACCAAGGCACCATTCCCCCCAGCACCTTGATTCCAGCAACTTTGACTCCAAGTTCTCTTCTATCTGCTCTCTTCCATTTTTCCTCTTTTCTCTTTTCTTTTCCCTCAGTTTCTTATTTTATTTTATTTTATTTTGGTTATATTCTTTTCTCATACAAACTACACTTTGATTTTTTTCTAATTTTCTTTTAGTTTGTTTAATATATTAATACTTAAACTAAATCTTAATATATTTAATTTAATTTGTTGTACTATATATATCTTAAAAGTTTTTTTTTCAATTGTTGCCTCATTTGCCTTTTGGTCGCCTTCCCCTTACCTTGCTTCTCGCCTTAAAAAAGTACCTAACGACCGCGTCTCGCCTATGCCTTTAGTACTATGCTGCAGACACCCCAAGAAAACATCCAATTCTGATCCAAACTGAAGTTTATATCCAGACTTTAGCTTTCTTTCAGCAGTCAAAGAGCCAAACAACAGTATTTCAAGAATATGTAATTTGGACAAGATACACATTGAAGTTTTGGGTAGGGAAAGAATTAGATCATTAATGGTTAACAAGTTGAAATGAAAAGTTAATATCATAATTGGGTCCTTATGGTCAAGAAGTTGGAAATGAAAAGCAGAAAAATATCTCCTTGCTCTATTTCTTTTTTTAAAATTTAATATAAGCCAATCATGTCAAAATAATTTCTATTCTTTGGCAGAGGATTTCAGAGGTTGCGTGTGATTGGGTAGTGAATTTAGCCACATAAATATGAGTTCATCATTTGAAAAAAATAAAGATTATAAATTTCCATAAGAACAACTGAACAAGATAATCACACTCATCTAGAAAAAAAATGAATTACTGGCTGACAAAGAAGTCATATAGATTGAGCTCATACTTTTGACCAATCTAAACATCAACCAAGAAATCAAACAGCAAAGAGGCAGTTTGACCCATAATGTTAAAAATAGGAATCTTACTTTACGTCCATATCTGCACAATGCAAATACATGTGATGTTAAAAGTACCCAGTTCTTATCTAATTATCATACATGAGAAAAGAACAAGCAGATACATGAGTAGGAAGTTGGGCAAATGATTGAGAAGAGATTTAATGAAGGCCAAGTATAAATAATATTATATGCCCTGAAAATGGCTACATATTTTTGAGCAAGCTTTGGAAACACTTAAAATTTATCGTGCTAATGTCAATTACAGAACCGTAAATTCATACTTGAATATTGAGTATGTACATGTATTTGATATGTATGTGATCGAAGATCGATTTTCAAGGGCAGCCATTTCACTGCTAAACTAAACAAGTAAGCCAGATATATTCCCATTCCTTATCAAACAACGTAAACAGCTTCACGGCAAATCAAAAAGGTATCTATAAAAGCACAAATCCAAGTTAATGAATAACTTTCATAAATAAAGAAGTACAACCATAAAATTAAAGAAAACCCAGTTCATATCTTACTACTTCGCCAATTTCACAGCTAACCAGTCAAAATCATTAATACACACAGCTAGAAGTATTTCATGCATACACAAGAAATAATTGGATTTTTTTTTTTTTTTAGAAAAAGATTACCTTGGCTGAGAACCTATGATGAGTTCCGGGGACACGAATGCTTAAAGTAGGAGGAAAAGGTGATTTAAAGGTGAATTTTGAAGCCCTAAATCTTGAGCTTGAAGTTAAAAGGATAGGGCGATGAGGTAGAGAGTGTATGCAAATTGAGCTAAGCATCAAACTAACCATAGGCTGGTGATTAAAAGCCCTAAATTTGAGGATCGAGGGAGTGATCGAAATCATGGGATTTATGCATTTTGCACAGTAGAAAACCTTCCGGTGTTCAAGTTGACATTTCGTTGACAGTTGAGAGGCAGAGTGAGTGTGTTTATGGTTGAGAAAGATGAAGGAATTGTCCTTGGGATTGTCTTTGCGCGCGCGCGCGCGCACACACACACACATATATATATATATATAATATATCCATACTGTTGTATTATATATATATATATATATATATATTATATTCACATGCATGTGTATAATGTATATTAAGGATTGGGTTCGTTCGAGTTCTCAAGATGCCACGAAATTAATTGACCACTCCATCATTGTTGTTATTATATATAGGTATCAAATATTTGACAATATTCTATTTTGATTAAATTTTAGAATTTTAAATTTTAAAACTTATTAATCATTTAGAAAATTATAGAATTTAAAACTTATTACTCATTTAGAAAATTATTTGATATGCTTAATATTAATTGTATTTTTAAATTTTTTAAATTACAAAATTATGTCTACTTACCAAGTTTTGATTATCTTTTAATATATTAAGTCATCCACACGTGTATAAATTTATATTAATATATATAGTAGGAGGCTTTTGATGATAACTGTACAATTTTGATTAATGTTTTTATTTTTTAAATATTAAAAATTTATACTTTGTATATAAAAGATTTTTTTTTTAATTTGTAATTTGATCAAATTCTAAATTTTTAGGGGTATAGAATTTTTTTGAATTATTTATATAATTTTATTGGTCACTTAACATTAATAATGAGTTTTTTTTTTTTGTTTTTTTAAATTACCAAATATTTCATATAACAAATTTAACAATATTTTAATATATTCTTTAAATTCATTCACACTGTACACATAAGCTAGAAAAATTCTCGTCTAAAATTTTTATTACTTATACAAACTATGATCCAATTAAAATATTAAATAAAGATAAAAATTGAATACAAACATAATTTAATATATATATATATATAATACATTATCCTCCTTTCATATTTGTTGTTTCATTTTCATAACTCTAATCTTATATGAAAATATCATTGTTAAGTTTTTTTAAATGTATTGTTGATCCTTTTGTTTTCAATCTTTTTTGTAATCTATATTAAATTGTCTAAATGTGTTGAGCGACGGTTATTTCACTCGACACCATTAGATGACTAATATCGATTTTCATCCCAGTTCGACGATTAAATTGTCTAGATACATTGAGTGATGGTCCTTTCACTCGATACCATCGGATAACTAAGATCGATTTTCGTCGAGTCAAACTTCCTTCTACTTTTGTACTCGAGGAGCAATCTCCATCAAACTCAAAAAAACCTTTGCATGCCTCCATTACCTTTTGGGAAGCTATTTTTCATTTATTATTTACTTCGTGATAATTTAACCATGATTTATGTTCATTTTTTTCTACAATCATGTATTGTTTTGTCGAGATTTATTAAACTTTTTCCATTATTGTATCTATTGCTAGCTTATAACTTATTGCTTATTTAAAATTTATATACTTTTTAAAATTATAGAAAAAAAAAATGCAAAATTATTCTTGTAACTTGACCTTACAGATAAAGTAGGATTTTAACTTTTTGAATCACAAAATTGATACAATACTTTTAAAAATTGGGTAATTTGAGGCCAAATATGCCCAAATTACACTTGTCCCCGGCCCGTGCCTATGTGGCGACTGACTTGGCGCCCTATTACTCCATACCTCATCCTCTCTCCTGTGTGGCATGTGGTGTGGCAAACTCTTCTTGCTATGTCAGCACTTGTATTACACTAGACAAAAAAAGAAGGGAAAATTGCACAAAAAATCAAAAAATACATAAAAATTGAAAAAAGTAAAAAAAAATAAGAGGAGATAAATCTTGAAAAAATATTTATATACTTATATATATTCACTTATATAAACACACATACACATATATTCCACTTGCTAAATCATCGAATTAAATGAATTGAGTCCTAAAAAAATTTAAAATTTACGAGTCAGAATTTAAAAAATCAAATATCCTTCAAATTTATAGGATTTTTTTTATATGAATTTATCATTTAAAATTTTTTAAAAATCTAATTTACCACTTTAGGCCATATAATTTTAATAATATTTACATATTTAACAATGTCAAAATAGTAAACATATCTAAAAATTTAATTAAATTTTGTTGAATTTATTTATTAATTTAAAAATCAAAAATCCCAAAATATACACTTATATATAATATGTATACATATACAAGTTTATGCATAATATATATTTGATTTATATATAATATATATATAAATTCTTTTATTTTTCCAAATTAAATAATGTCTAATATTTTAAAAAGCATATATAATATAGAATTTATTTACACTTATATAATATATGAACATATATAAATTTATCTATAAATATATTATATATTATTTATTTATACATATCATATATATATATATATTTGCTTCCATTCTTTTAAAATTAAACAATATTTTTAAGATTTATAAAATATAATATATTTTTTATTTATAGTTACATATAAAATATATGTACATAAATAAATAATAAATATATTTCTTTCACCAATAAAATAAATAATACATATAATATACATATATATATATATTCTTCATTTATATATATATATTTTATTTATACATATAAACACATATTTTATTTATACATATAATATATATAAATTTTTTTCATTTTCAAACAATATTTTTAAGATTTATAAAAATATAATATAATTTTTATTTATAGTTCATATAAAACATATGTAAATCTATAAATATAAACATATATTTTCACCAAAAACATAAACAATACATATAATATATATATATATATATAAATTTTCTTCATTTTCAAATTAAATAATATTTATTATTTGTAAAAATGTATAATATATTTTTTACTTATAGTTACATACATGTACATATATATAAATTTATCATAATATGTATATATATAATTATATATAACATATATATATATATATATATAATAAAAACCCTCCCCCCCACCCCTCTTCCCTATACCCAAGTTGGCCGCCACGGCAACGACGCATATTGGTCAGTAGGGTCAAGTTACAAGATCAATTTTGCATTTTTTCCAAATACATACGTGCATATATATAACACATGTTGGTTAGTAAAAAATAATGAGAACATTTAAATTAATGAAAGGGTTGTATTACAATGAATAGAATTTATTTTCCTTCTATTTTACATGGAATATAATCTTTTTCATTATAATTAACATAATTTATCTATTTTATATAAATTTTTTTATAATTTCTAATAGACAAATTTAACATATAAAATTATAAATTTCCAAAAATATGTTGGGTATAGATTAGCATGAGTCTTACGCTAGTATATTTATATGTTATTGATCATGTGATTTTCTAATTTTATTTTGGTTTACTACAATTCATTTGGTAAATAGATGCAGTCTTTGATATGGAGGATTTTTCTTTCTTCTTTTTTTCCCTAAGACTTTGGAAGATTTAAATGCAGAAAGTTGGAAATTTTATATAATTAAGAATTTCTAACCTTAGTTATTTTAAATATTGAGAATTTACATTTTCATCACATTTTTTTAAATCACACGTGGGGCATATTTGCTTCAATTGATTATACTTGATAGTTGATAGATGCATAATCACTCTTAATTTATTATTTATTTGCTTTGATATATGGCCCATGCTAAGTCATTAGTCCCGTATTAAGTTGGAATATAAATCAAAATGTGAGATGCTCGATACATTTTTCTTAGGTTGGATAAAATTCAAAAAGATCAAATTACCCTTGATTAATATATAAAAAAATATATTAAAATAAATAATAAAAGGTTATAATCATAAAATCATATGCTTTGCTTTAATTTATTTTTCAATTAATTTTACCAACTAAACGTGAAATTATATTATTTTATCTTAATAGACTTAAAACATATCCATTTGTTTATATAGTATTCATAATCACATCACTCCAAGCAACTAACCCTTGTATTCTACCAATATAATTCCTCCATTTTTAATTTTTTTTAATATTTTCTCACTTGTCCTTGAAAATGATAATTAAAAGTTAGTGGTCTGAAATCATTACCTTCGTCGAAAATGTAATTTTGAAAAGAAATATCTACTTTATAAACTGAAGTCTTAAGTTAGGACGTCTTAAAAAAAAAAAAAAACCAACAACAACAACAACACTAAAATAGAGGAAATATTTATTAAAAAATACATATTCAAGTTCTGTGAAAAATTTAAAACCAAGCCATTGACTATGTGGTGCCAAATTGATTTTCATTTCAAATTGACGTTGATTAATTATGAGCTATATATATATATATATTGAAAATTATGGTTAATTATATTATTTTATATTTAAGTAGGAGTTTCTTATAATTATTTGTCTTTTTAAAAAAAGTTGAACGAATTAAATTATGATTAATATACCACATCATATGTCAAAGATTAATTATGGATTCTTGAAAAATAAATGTAAGTTCGAAATTTTACGCAATCAAGAAATACAGAGAATGTCAACCAAACTTTCTATTGTAAGATCTGTTTGGAATTATTCACAACAGCAATGATAAGATAATATTGATAAGTAACAAAAAGAATATCTAATATGGATGAATAATCAATATATAATTTTTTTTTCATTTCCGAATTTTTGTTTTAAAATAATTCATATATTTTCATTTTTCATTGGAGGGAAAAGAAAAAAACTACTAACTAGCAGAGCTGTGGACGATTTTGCCCCAAACAGAAATGCATATTTTGGCCAGAAAATGGGATGGGGTGCAAAGTGCCACCACTTGTCTATTTCCAGGGTGCATTATGCTATTTTTGGCTTTTTAGGATGCAAAGTGCCAATTAAGGCTATTTCTGGGGTGCAGACTGTGAGTTACCCTGTTTTCATAGAACCTTATTTCAGACTTTAACCCACCCCCACCCCCACAAAACACACACACAAAAATAAATAAATAAAAAGAAAAAGAAAAAGAAAAAAGAAAATTGGCATGTCAGTTTTTTTTAAAAAAATCCATAATAGTTTTTTATAACTTGAGGCAGCCTCAAGTAATAGTGGGATTGGAACCTTCATCATTGTCAGAGTGCAGTTTCAGACAACAAAATAAATGCAAACAGGCCATTTTTACATGTGTACATATGATGTATAACAGCACAAAAACTTCTCATTAAAAATAAAAGGTATGTGTATACATATGACAGAAAAAAAATTACAAAACTTGTCATAAGGAGAACAGATATGGCTAACAAATTTGCACTCACTGGCAGATCTTAAATCCAATCTCCAGGCCAAGAACAAGATAAGATATAGACAAGAAGTGGGGAAGAACTGTATGATGACTCAAGGTAGCTAACGTGTAACTGAATCCAACTCTGTTAAAAATGCAGCACAACATACCCACAGAGAGAAGAAACATGAGGCCCAACTGAAGAAGCATTCTGCATAAATCAAACATATTCTTGATTCTACTTTCGCCGTTTTGGGCCGATCTCTGGGTTACCCTTCCTCATCATCGCCACAAATTCATCATAGTTTATCTTCCCATCCTGCCATAGAACATAGAAACACATTTATATGCAACAAAGCTGTGCATTATGAGTTGTACATCAATCCAGACCTCTTCACAAGATCATTTCCCACCCTATAATATGAGATTTTCTTCCTTTTTTTGGTATCTAGTTATTTATATATTCAAAAATATTCTGTAAATAATAGCACAAGTAAAATATCAATTCTTGAAAAATTAGTGTATTTCAAGAGAAATTACTGATCAAAGAAACATATGAAAGCAAAACTTTTTCCCTCTTTTTTCCCTATTTAGATGGTGTTTGGGTGAGCTTAAAGCACCTCAAAACATATTATGAGATGTCATATAATGTCTGGTAAAATGTATTAAAAAAAAAAAAAAAGAGAGAGAGAGAGTTTATAAGCTCTCAAATTAAGGTACTAGGATTCTATAAGCTCATTTGGAAGAAAAAAATAAATAAATAAATAATAATAATAATAAGGAGCTCTCAGCTTATTTAAGATCTTACTGAACCCTAGTAAATTTAACCATATTGTCATTACTCTTATTTATCAAAACACTTCAAGAGTTATTTTTAAAATAAGATGTGCCATCTTATAAGCTCCAAAAACATCTCATAACATGTAAGAGCTTATAAAACCTTTTAAATAAGTTTAATCAAACACCCTCCATCGAATAAAAAACTAGACTTAACAAGTACCAGGGTCATGTGTATATAATTAGAGCCAATATAGAAGTATCTCGCTACAAATAATGGGTAAAGAAGCCTTACATTGTCAGTGTCTACTTCTGCAAGGATTTCCTTTATTGTTTTCTCATCGCCCATATTGTATTCCTTCAAGGTTTGTTCCAATTCTTCAACCGTGATATACCTGAATTCGGAGGCAAGAATTTATCAAAAAAAAAAAAAAAAAAAAAAAGGAAAGAAAGAGGAGAATAAGAAAAGAATATCTAGCATAATATAGAGAAACGTGTAGGAAAACCAAGTCCCCACCCGCTCTTATCCTTGTCAAAATATTCGAAAGCTTTGTATAGATGGTCTTCTCTCTCCATTCGGTTCATGTGCATTGTAGCAGTTATAAATTCTATGTAATCGATTGTTCCATTTCCATCCACGTCAGCCTGAAAATAAAAACATTTAGTGATGGGAAAAAGTAGTCCGTCATATGTCAACATAAACAACAGCCGAGTTGTAAATTTAAGCTGATAACATAGAGAAAATCCTTGCTTAAATAGAAAACATATATACTAATAAATACCTCTTAATTGAGCTAAACCTTCAGATCATTCCAATATTAGGGGATTTCATAGATTCAAAATCCATCAAAATGATGGAGAAAATAGCTTAAAGTGAGTACTTAAAGAATTTGAAAATCCATCGTGTTTTGAGTTATCCAAATAAGTTCAACTGATTTGTCATTATGGATTTGAAATTCTTGGGTTGTGTTTGTTTGCAAATTGGAGCATTTTGCCAAAATATTTTGGCAAAATGGTTTTTGGATAGTGTGGTTGGGGAATGTGATGGTTGTTTATTTGTGTTTTGGGTGGTCGATGAAGAATGTTTTATGAAAAAATTGCTTGTTTGGTTGTATTTTGGGAGGGAACAAGATGTCACATCAATAACTTTTTTGTTGGTTGGTAGGGTAAAATTGATATTTTAAAATTATTTATTTATGTGTATATATAGATTAGGTAAGGGGGACAAAAAATGAGAGGGTTAGACATTGGAGAATGGGTAGAAAATGAATTGAAAGGGTATTTTGGGTCTTCTTGGGTGTGTTTTGGAAGTGGGGTGGGGGAATGATGTGTATATATACATTGGGTAGGGGGGACAAAAAATGAGATGGTTAGACATTAAAGAATGGGTAGGAAATAAATTGGGAAGGTATTTTGGGCCTTTTTGGGTGTGTTTTGGGAGTGGGGTGGAGGAATGTGTAAGGTTGGTTTGTTTATATTTGGGAGTTGGAAAATGAATTGGGAATATGTAACCAAACATAGCCTTAGCTTCCAAATCCTTCAATCCAAACACAAACCTTAAAGAACATCAAAGCTGAAGAGAAAGCACCTTGAAGAGTGGCACCATCTGTTGTGGAGATTATAATTTATCATGAGAAGAAATAGTGAAAAAAAGATTTTATTAAGAATTTTCTTGTAGATTTACTACGTGAAAAATAGTGATGAAAAGCAAAGCAAAAAATGCCGACCAATTTACCTGGCCTTGTTTCAATTAGAGATACCTCCAAGTGTGAATATAATGAATCATGTCACAATCAGACAAGAATACAAAGATTCTTCTAACTGTCTCGTTCAGATTACATTGTAGATAGATTCCTCTTACTATGTGAAGATCACTCCAGATAAATGTAGCAACAACTACGTTAACAAGCTAAAGTCAACAGGTACTTCACAAACAAAGGTTACTTTTCTCCAATTTAAAGTTGTGCAAGTCAAAGTCAGTGTATGTAATAGTTGCCCTGTTATGGGATAAAACAAAATTTTCAAATTGGCACTTAAGCCTTCAAAATCAAGCACATTGGTAATTGCACAATTATCTGTAGAATCTCAAATACAGCTTCTACTTTTGCGCTCAGTCACGATTGCCTCAAAAGTTAAAGAATGCATAAGATCTCATACAACTAGACAGGCAACATGTTTCCACTTCAAGTCTTCAACACATTGTTATTGTGGGCCTAAGGACATTAAGGTTCAGGCATGAATTTAATTGAGGTTTCATAGCACAGCAGACTAGAGGTAATAACTGAAACAAAAAGGAAATAAGAGACGGTACCGCTTCCATTAATTGTCTCACTTCTGATTCAGAAAGCTTGGTACCCAGCTTTGGTAGGCCGGCTTTTAGTTCTTCAAATGTAATTGTGCCACTGTTATCTGTATCCATGGATTTGAACATCTCCTTCAACCCTATGATTTCTTCTTCAGAAAGATTTTCCGCTATCACCTATAAAATCCCACAAAAGGTTAGAATACCTTTCTTGCTCTTCTCTTCAAAATAGTGAGACAGAAGGAACAATCAAAAATGGAATTTGGGGGTTTGGGGCGGGGTTGGGGTTGGGAATCATATGAAGGATTATACTGAGTACTGACCTTAAGAGCTACTTTCTTGAGCTTGTTCATTGCGCGGAACTGCTTCATTCTAGTCAACACAGCAATGTCAAGAGGCTTATCAGACGCATCCCCATCTTCTCTCATCCATGGATGATCTGCATATTAAAAAGTTGTACTTCATTATACAAGTACTGAAGCAGTGAAAAGAAAGGAGAGTAAAAAAAGGACACGTCAAATTTTAGTGAAAATAGACACATATAGCTCCTGCAGAAAGCTATAGCATCAGGATGTTAGCGGCTGGTAGATCGTGTTTAAAAGAGGAGATAAGAAGATATATATGACCAGAAAATAAATATTTGTTGCACATACCCATTAATAGGACGATCTCTACGTAGAAATATACATGGGTAACAAAATGATTTTTATGCCTAAAGTAAAGACATTAAGCAAAGATCAGAGTTAGTCCTCACATCTCACTTAGCTTATGTCGATAAATTCCTGTTGAATATGCTGACAGTTATTTCAGTTATAAACAAGATATAAACATCAACATTTGCATGCAGCTAGTGGTTGTTAGATATGCACATGTGTACATTAGAATATTCATGACCATATAGATATCCATTACATAAATGCTCCCAACATGAATTAGAAATTTTGTGTATCACAGAGTATTATCAGTTCCCAGTTCAAGTGCTCAGGAACCGTACATGCATTCTGATGAAAAGCCAAAACTCACTTAAGACTTCAGCAGCTGTAAGCCGATCTTTAGGGTCAGCCTGAAGCATCTTCTTCACAAGATCTTTTGCACTACTTGATATTGATGGCCAAGGATCAGAAACAAAATCGAGGTGCCCTCGCAAAACAGCATCAAATATGCCCTGCTCATTCTCTGAAATTAAAAGCAAACAAAAGACTGTTGGTACATCATAATTTTATTATGGATCACCATAATAAATAGATTGCTTTTGGACTCCATTCTTTAAATCATGTTCTTCCAGAACAGTGTCCCCTACCTTCAGCTATAAAAGACTTAGATTATTTAGCCTAAATTTTGTTAAAGTGAGAATGTAAATTATATCTGCCAAAACTAAGCAATTCAATGACAGCTGCTTTAACTACCACTCTTTCCCCTTTTTGGGATGGCGGCTTTCTTCTGTATTAGTAGATCAAGACTTACCTCCCCAGAAGGGTGGGACACCACTGAGTAAAATATACAGTATCACTCCAGCACTCCAAATATCTGCTTCAGCACTATAATTTCGACGCAATACTTCAGGAGCGACATAGTATGCACTACCGACAAGATCTCTGAATACATCTCCTACAATCATATATGACATATATGAGTGTGATTCTTTCACCTCTTTGCCAAGAAAGTAAGTAAAGCGACTTCATACTTAAGCTATATACTGTATTATCCAGAATGTCTATCAAACAACAAACCATGATGTAGAGAGTTCCCCATTTACACATATCACCAGACGACGCAAAGTTTCAAGGATTTAAAGCCTAATCAAGTTAATATGTAAAGTATCACATAATGCTATAGCAATTGAACATAATGCAATAAGCACACACTTCACCAATTTTGTAGTTACCTTATACTAGAAAAGAGACAAGGATCATTTGGATCATGAAAACAGAAATACAAGAATGGACAAGTTATATCCATGTTAAAAAATTTCTACCTCTTGTTCCTGAGTTTCTATCTTTTCCATATGATCAACAAGAAAAAAGGAAACATGGATTCTTATTCACATTTTGCTTTTTTCATTCCTCCTGCTTCAACAGTTTCAATTTCTAAAGAGCAATCAAATTAGTCCTTTGCTATCTCCTTCCTACCAAATTCCTCACACGAAGATTCTGAAATGAGAAAAGGGCAAAAACAATATAACACACAGACCATCATTTCTCATTCTTGAAAAACCAAACTCCTACCA
The DNA here is from genome assembly GCA_018894105.1 of Jacaranda mimosifolia. Taxonomy (NCBI): domain Eukaryota; kingdom Viridiplantae; phylum Streptophyta; class Magnoliopsida; order Lamiales; family Bignoniaceae; genus Jacaranda; species Jacaranda mimosifolia. The sequence goes on from CM032119.1 coordinate 35,140,572, forward strand.
TCACAAATAACTTTCACAGTAATCCCCCGAAAGATAAACATTAAGTTAAAAGAACTAATCCAAACCCACAAAATTACCCGGTTTAATAAACACAGACAATCCGAAATCAGTAGCCTTGAGTGGCGAATCCTCATCCCTACTCAAAAATAAGAAATTCTCAGGCTTCAAATCCCTATGCATAACCCCCATAGAATGACACGCATGCACTACGGTCACAATCTGCCGGCACAATCCTGCCGCCGCGCTCTCCGAGTAATGCCCCTTGGCAATAATCCTATCGAAGAGCTCGCCGCCGGCACACAATTCCATCACCAAATGCACATTATGACGATCTTCAAACACTTCCTTGAGCTCGACAATATTACGGTGTCCTGTAAGGTGGTGCATAATCTGCACCTCGCGGCGGACGTCGGCGACGTCGTCGGGAGTGAGGAGTTTGCGAGTGGCGATTGACTTGCACGCGAAGGTCTGGCGCGTGGCGCGGTGGGTTACGAGGTGGGTTACGCCGAACTGCCCCCGACCGAGTTCTCGTCCGAAAATGTAGGAGGAGTGGATATCGGACAAGGGGCGGCCGAGAACGCGACCAGTGCCGGTAGGGAGGGGGCGGCGGGGCGGCGGGGGAGCATCAGCGGGCAGGACGGTGATGTTGGAGTCTGCTCCGCCGTTGGGTTGAGAGGGTGGGCGAGGGATGGTGGCGGTGGTGGGTGGGCGATTGGAGGAATAGCCGCTGCTACAGTTACCCATTTTTGATTGGATTTTTATGTTATGACTGTGAAGTCAATTTGTTGGGTGTACAAATTTATGGGTTCCTGTCTGAATGTCTTGAGATGAAATGACTGTATTGACCTTCGATCGGGTGTATTTTATTGCGTGGATGATGACTTCTGGTGGACGATACTTTAGTCAATGTCTTATGGTAAACTTAGACTAAAAATTCCACGCGGTGAAAAGGGTAAAATGCACATTACCCCGTCAAATTCAAAATGTCATGCCCCAAATCCGGAATATAACACGACAGTATTCTTAAGTTCAAAAATTTAGAAACACTAAGCTTCAAATTCAACAGAGTATGCTAAATTTTTAAAAAAAAAAAAAAACTATTATTAAATAATTCCAAAAATAAATCGTTACAATGAAAGATAATCAATTACTTGTCTTAATAATCAAACTTGAATATCCAAGAGCTCAAAGAAAATTTCCTAATCAATCTAACTAGAAAATTTAAACATCAAATGCATCTATTCTAAAAACACCAATTCTTGTCACCATTCCCAAAAATTGCCTATCTTCCTCGTCCTGAACTAAGTTATCTGCAAATTGGTAAATTAATAGCTCATGAGCGACACTTAGCCCAGTAAATAAATCTCCTTCTCCTTCTACCGGATTTGAGCATGTATAAATATAACACAGAAGAAAAGTAATCATTCAAGACAAAATATTCTTTTTTAGAAATATAACAATTAGTGTGCAAAACTTCAAGAATTATCTTATTAGAATTTCTGGACATTCTTTCAGAGTAATTCAGAACAAAAGTTACACAGCTGATTAAAAAATTTCAATTCATTAATTAACCATGCTCATGAACTTTCGGGATTCTAATCGATTATCTTGGCCAAGATTTTAACTACAACACCGTTAAGTGGCTTCAGAAATCTTAACTACAACGCCGTTAAGTGGCTTCGGAATTCTTAACTACAATGTCATTAAGAGGCTTCAAAAATCTCAACTACAACGTTGTTAAGTGGCTTCAAAAATCTTTTGCTACTATAACCCCATAGCAAAGTTACGGAACTCGTTCCTATTGACAGTTTCTCGATTATTCAGAGCATAGATCATTTTTATTATTTATTTCGACAAAAAATACTATATCTTGTGCAAGTATTCATAAAGATTTTATTTTACATGCTCCAGTCCGAAAAAAAAAAAAAAAAAAGTTTTGTGCATGCAAAAAAGTCTTATAAACAGTTAAATATTTGCAAATAGAAAATTCTACAATAAATACCTTTAGATCTAAAAATTTAATAAAAAGAACATGTCATTTATTTTTGATGCATAAATCATTCATGCAAAAAATATTTTCAATAGAAAAAGAATAGAGATTTACTTACACCACTATCTTAAACCCAAAGTTTCCCTCAGATTGATCTACCACTTAAGTCTTCTTCACTAATTCTACGATAGAAAAAAAAAAGGATGTTAGTACCTATCAGAATGAAATTCCCTACGGATTTTTAATGAATAAATAGAAAAATAGTATTTTTATACCTTTGCGTATGACTTCTTTATTTCCTACTGTATGTGTATTTATACTACTAGGTTGGGTATTCTAGATAAACTAGAATTCATATCTTATTGAGATAAGAAGATCACTCTAATCCTAACTTCTCATATTTGATCAGATATCAATCCGAGATAATGATAACTTAAAACTGCAGAGATAATTCTGAAATCTTAACCTTATCAGGATTAGGTAGTTACTGAAATCCCAAGCCAATGATTAACATTTATCCAAGATCCAAACTCCTCATGATTTAATTATTCTAGATTTTGGATTTTGTCTAGCTATTATCATATGTTAGTAATTAAAAGAATATGAAATATTCATTATTTTCGCATGAAAATATACATGTACAAAAATAAGGTTCTAGGATTCTATATCACCTATATTTACATGGTTCTAATTAACCAATATGATTAGATACCTTATGGGGGTCAAAAACTATCCAAATAGAGTTCTAAAATGATAGGAAGACCTCTAGAATTATCCATCCATTCATAGATCCAAAAATCCCACAAAAATTGATTTTCATCATCTTTAACTTAACAAACATGGTCCCAAACCCGTAAATACTTCATAATAGTTTGTGGGCTTATTCTCTATACTACTTATGGGCTTAATCATAACTTAAAATAAATTAAATAGTTTGAGCTATTATTACATCTAACCTAAAAAATGCAAATACCATTTATAGGCTTATTTTTATACCAGGTATGGGCCTTAACAACTTGAAATAAATTAAATAATTTGGGTTAACTAATAAATTTTAAATCACTAATTAGATATGAACTAAAGATCAATATTTCCTTCGCCATAAGTTGGCATCCAAAGTAGCTAGCTTAAAATCATTAATATAAAACTCAATCAATAAAGTTCCATCAAATAATTAACTTGATAAATTCTACATCTCCAATCATCACCAAGCAATCCTAAAAATATTATTAAAATCTAAAATCTATGTCTTTGAAATTGCAAATAAAAATCTAGATGAGTACCTAAAATAGGATCCTTAATAACTCCCAAAAAGAATAATTTATATCCCATATTTATTTTCTATTAAAATCCCCTAAATATTGATCGAGTCCCAAATAAATTTATACGCTCAAATTCTAGGAAAAGAGCAACCCAATAATATCAGTGGAAAAATCAAAATCAAATAATTTTACTCCATAATTTCTGCCATCCAATATCGTATCTATATTATAATAATTCATATAAAGACTTGAGGTATTACACAAAATTACCACAATTTCTTGTAAAAAAAAAAAGAGAGTCTGATTAGTATATCGTATTTCTTTCTTTTGAGATTGCCACAAAATCGTCTAAAGGAGAACATGAGCCTAAAATGCGACTAGAAGATGAAAATTTGTATATAAGTTATCTAAAATACCCTTTTGGGGTTTAATAGGCCCTTTTTAAACATAAATTTTAAAAAAAAAATTAAAGTTTTTCTTTAATGTCCAATTAGACTGCATTCAACTCCAACCTTTTGCATTGCCGCCGCCCTCCAGTGGCGTCGCCACCTTTGCTGGTGGCCATGGTGGTTATCATGTCGGGCAAATTCCAAATTCACGTCGGGCGCCAGAGAAATACAACCGCGAAGACCAGATTCAAGGTGGTAAGTGGTTAATATAAATACAAACGTGAATTTTATATTCATGTCGGGCGTCCAAAAAAAAGAGAATTGATCAGTGGGTTGGTCATAGGCATAGCGGTGATCGGCAAGTGTAGGGTTGCCGATGGTGTTGGTAGTTGTCCAAGTGGGTGTATCCAAGAGTGGGTAGTGTTGGTAGTTATAAAGATTGTAGTGTTTGGAAGAAGAAGAAGAGAAAAGGAAGAAAAATCTTCTTCTTCCATGAAAAAGTTGAAGCATTCTTCGTCTTTTTGGTGAGAAAAATTCAATCTCTTGTTGCAACTCCTCCTGCTGCAGCCTTGAATTGAAAGTAGAAGGAAAAAAAAAAAAAAACCCAACACAAGCTCTTGTTAAGACCAGTAGCAAAGCTTTGATTTCCAAAGAAGAGGAGGTAATGCACATTGATTATGTGCCTCCACTACCAACAACTGAAAGTGCTCAACCTCATCTGCAAGATACCATCATGGAAAAAGCAGGTTGGTTGACAAAAGCATTTGACAAGAGCAAGGTTTGGAAAGACACATGTTGCTGCATCAAATCGGTGAGAATTGTTGTTCAAGATATATTTATGAAGTGGGTTTGTGGAATCCTGATGCTAATGTACATTCGTTATTTTCAATTTTCTGTAGTTGCGTTTCTAACAAATAACAACCCGATTTCAATATCCTTGATTCTTCTTAAGAAACAGATCAGTGTGATCTTTCTTCTGCTATGCTAAAAAAGAAAAAAAAAAAAAAATTCCATTTGTGATTTGCGTTGGGTGAAATTTTTTCTTTTTTTCGTGAGAGTGAAAGAGAGAGTTTTGAGATTTTCATGATTTTTTTTTTTTTTCAATGTGCCAAATGTATGAAGAAGCAAGGAGGAAAAATTATACAACAATACCCAATCAACACTCAGAAGGGCATTTTTGTCATTATATTTTTTTGACCAAAAAATGCATATGGGGCAAGTGAGTCAATTTCGAATAAACATGAGGTACTAATCGTACTCCATTCTTTTCACAAGGGGTTTTAGGGCAATTTTGAACTTCACAGGGGGCTAATGCGTATTTAGCCCGCGGTAATATTTATAGTTTCTGTTATTTATGTAATAATTTAACAATTTCAATTGATCGATATATATTGATTGGATTAGGTGAACTGGTATTTTTAGTAGTAGTAGTTATATTTAGTGACATTGTTCATAAAATTTAAAAAATTATTCAAATTTTTCGCCTATTAAATTATTTGTGTTGAGTAGTTATACAAGTTATGATTTAGAATTTATTAGATTGTATTGATTTATATATTTCAATAAAAATTTGGGATTTGAATAAATTAAACAATATGTACCATATATAAATCCATAGTAATTTTTACTTAATAATGAATTTTCAATTGAGGGACTATGTAAGTTTAATTTTACTAATCAAATCTTGCTTCCCCAATTTTCTTCATTTTCTTGTAATTTTATGGTTTATAAAATAAGCGAAGTTATACAAGTACTTCTTTATTGCCAAATTCTTCATCACTTCACTCAAAACATAAGGGATAGTTATTATTTTCTTCAATATGTTATGCGGAAAATTATTTTATTATAGAATAATATGCATGCAATATATATATATTTTTTCCAAGTTTTATAAAAAGAACTTAAAACAGTAAAATTGATTTTTTTTATTGTAATTTACAAAATGTCAATTTCACCATGCTTTTTGGTAAATCACATATGATAATTCTCTTTGAAAATAATAACAACAGCGGCGGCAAATCACTATGATCATCTCATGCATTACTTGGACAAATTAGTTGATGTATACTCGCAAGTCGTTTTTATCCTTCTACTTGATAGTAGACGGGCAAGTTGTCGGTTTGGGGTGCTCGAGACCGATGGAGAAATGGCAGAGGAAGCGCTACACTAGGTGCTTTTAGCCTATAATGGATTCGGCTGGTATTTGATTGAATCACGTTAGAGTTGGCTTAGCGAATGTGGTTGGGAAACACGTTGCAGTAGGTGGCTTCACTTAAGTCGAAAGGCTCTATCCTTGTGAGAAAGTTATCTTGGTGCTTTTGAGAATCCACCATGTCATCAAAGCCGACAAGTTGACTTTCTTCATTCCAAGAAGAAGCGCCTCTACCAAGATAGCTAACCAGAAAGGATTGGGTCTTGGGAGAGTGATGCTCAAGGGAAGGTACTGATTCCCTTATCCTGCTAAGGGCTATGGCATTAGTGAATAGGTTTGAACTCTGGTAGCAGCGGCCAGTCACTGGGAAGAGTATGCCTAGAGGAACAAATGCATATCCATATGTTGAGGTAAAGGTGGAGAGTTGGTCCTCTATTTTGTCCTCTTTGGGGGTGACGAAATCCCCGGTAGAATTGACAAAAAATTACTCGTACCCACAAATGGGTACCTATGCATACCCAAAAAAATATGAGTAATGGGCCTCATTTTCTTTACCTAATAAAATGCAAGTAATTTTATCCGCTGCCTACTTACCCTTGGCCCAACCCTAGGTACCCACATATATATATATATATTTTTTTTTTATATTTTTTTTTCTAATTTTTATAATATTTTGGAGGATATAACACTTTTTTTAATGACATCAACAATTTTTAAATGGTGTTTAAACTTTTAATTTAAAATTTTTTTGACATATAATGGGATTTAAATTTAAACCTCAAAATGTAATAGAACTTAAATTTAATGGATGTTTAAACATTTAAAAGTAGTTTTCAAACTAAAACATTTGGCATGATTTAAATACTTGTTTAATATAATATTTAAAATTTGTAACCTCTTTTATTAATTTTGTTTCGATAATATTTGAATAATATTATGTAAATTGAAAAAAATATTAATTTTTCTCTCAATATAAAAAAAAAAAAAATTATTATAGTATACGTGGGTTACCCATTATGCATAATGGGTAATGGGTCCACTATTTTGTATCCAATAAAAAAGAGTAATTTCACCCATGAGTAAATTTACCCATGCATACCCATTTGCTAGGTCTACCCCCAATGCGGACAAGAGGATTGCAACTACTCTTGAGAGCAGCGTTCTTCATCATAGTGTGAAAACTTTGGCCGCAACTTGCAGAGGCATTCTCCAGCAATGTATTTAATGCCTCCTGAGTCATTTGCAAACTGGTTCTCCCATAGGTGGTGCTTGCTGCGCAAGCATCTCCTCTCGTGTCGGTTGCACTTCTTGGATGGGCTCTGTGCCATACATGATTACACATCTGGCTGGTAGTTCTCCATGTCCTCGAACTTTGGGACCACGTGATTATCGAAATTTGGAGCTTTGGATCTCGTGTGCATTCTCAATATTATTTATTCTTCAATAAGAGTTCCTACAGATGATGCCAAGATGATGCTCTTTTTCGAAAAATCAGAAAAGTTCCAAGTTTTTTTCTCTAAGACGTGGTGCAAAGAGTTCAGATTCTTGATTTTTTTGCAAATGATTTTTCATGCCTAGTTTGTTTTTGAGATTAATATTTATAGTTTTTTTCCTTTAGTTGGCTTCGACCCATTAGATCTAGATGTCTTTCTTGATGGACTTGGTCAATTGAACTCCTCTAACCTTTTTATTCATTTATTATTTAATTAACTAAGCATTTTTACTCTGTTTTTACTTTTTTATCTTAAAAACTTAATTTTATCATTATAAGAAAATTTAGTAGTTAGATTAATATTAATTAATGACCATCATGCACAACCATGATAAAATAAAGAAGAGTATTGAACACAATAAATGCAATCAAAAAGTGTCACAACAATTACCTAATTCCCAATATCCTTAACAATGATAAAAAATAAAAAATAAAATAAAAATTAAAATGATGGTAGTTTAAAATTTTACGTAAAGTCCCTAACAGCACGTGTGCATGATATGAGAAAATTTTGTATATTTAAGAGATGTTAGGTTAAATTTATTTAAAAGATTTTCTATATTTTATGAAATATTTTTAAAACTTACATAATATTATATCTTATTTTAAAAATAAATTCTCTAAGTATTTGGAAAAAATAAAATCTTGAAGTTTATAAAATATTAGTAATGATAATTTTGTAATTAATTTAATTAAAATTCAAGAAGTTTTTTAATATTTTAAAAATAAGGTTTCAACTCTTTACTTATTTATAAAAAGATTATAAAATTCTAGTACTTTATTATAGGAGTTCATAAATATTTTTTTTTTAAAAAAATATCAAATACTTTATGAAAAAGTTATAATCTCATTAACAGACCATCTAAATTAAAAAAAATATCAAATACTTTATGAAAAAGTTATAATCTCATTAACAGACCATCTAAATTAAAAAAAATATCAAATACTTTATGAAAAAGTTAATTAGCATAGCAGCTTGGATTTTTAAATACGCACTCTCGTCCTTTTTAGAAAAGTTTCACATGTCCGTTTGAATTGACTGAAATAGTAATATATTTGACGTAAAGAAATGAAAGTAAAGAAATTGGAAGAAAAAGTTTTCCATGCGTTTGCCGGGAGTCGAACCCGGGTCTATTGCTTGGAAGGCAATTATCCTAACCGTTGGACTACAAACGCAATTTGTTATGTGGTTAGGTTACTAGACCTAGAATATAATAGACAAGATCTAGATTGATTTTCATGTATATTATGAACTATTTTTGAAGTTAGATAAAAAGTTATATCATTAATATGCAAAAGCAAAAACATATAAATTTTTGGACACATGATTAATATACGAATGTGAAAAAATTATTTGAAAGTAAAACACAATTTAGTAAAAATTGATTCACTACTTCACCTTGTGCACTCTCTTACATATTTCTTAGAAAATTTAATCATGAAATTTTTTTGGATTTTTTAATCATATAACACTTGGTTCGTCATAGTCAAAGTAATCTTTGATATATATAATAAGTAGGTTCAACAATAGGAATGAAAAATTATAACTTTGTTATCTCACCATGGTGTTGTTTGTTAAGTATAATATGAAATGTATACAAATCAACATTAAATGATTTTCGTTTGAATTAGGTAATATTTCTTCAAGATTTTTCAAATTTGGTTAATCCACGTTGGCAAACACCCAACTTGTTTTGAAATCTGCTTTGATTACCTAAAATTATAACACAATCAATATTGTTAGGGCCAACTTTGATAAAAATTCTTCAATACTTTAAATCAATAAAAATAAGAAATATTTAATATTTCCGAGTATATAAATTGCTACATAAAAGTCTTCCCTACAACATTTTAAATTGTAATATTTATAATGTTTAACTATAGAAGGAATTAAATATTGTTGAGATCTTAATATTTAAGAGTGCTTGTTTCATCTAAATCAAATTTTGTATTGATTTTCATGCATGGCGGATCGAATTAAGTTAACTCAACCCAAATCAAAACTTACGAACCATAGAGGATTTGAGTATTTACAAATTACCTGACTCTTCTTTTATATGTCAAATTTCCAAAAAGACACAAAAAAGAATATAGTTTTTACATATTCATATGCTATGCAGATATTGTGGGCATTTTTTATAACAGATTTTTGATGTACAGTCTACATGGCAAAAGACAAGCAGAAGATGATTTTATTCTCAATGCATATAAAATCTTCAATTTTATCAAAAAAAGTATGTTAGCCAAAAAAGAAAAGTATTTTTGCCTGTGCTTTCTTCCCTCGGACTATGATTCTTTGGAACATAAAGAAAAGGGTAAAACCCAAATATGAATGGATTGAAGCACATTTTCCACCAATGATTTTGATGCTTTGAGGCATCCAATTCTAGCATACATATGGCGGACACAATGTTGTGTGATTACGCATTTCAAACACGCATTCATAGTATTATATACCAAAATTAATGCTCTCCGATTCATATACACGCGCATTGCCAAATTAACAGAATTTTCTCTTTGCTACTGCTAAAAATATGGAAAGAAGACAAAAGAAAAGGAGTATAAGTCCTGGATAACAAATTCCTTTTGTTGACCCATTAGTCTTTTCCAGTTCCCCCAAGATCTCACAGAGAGTTGAATTTTCAGTACACCTCTTTGCATATATTGTTATTTGTGGCTACTTGCTAGAATTCCATGCATATATCTGATCAGGGTGAAATCCACTTGTAATTGGATTAGATGGTAGATTGAGAAGGTTCGACCTCTCTGGTCGATCTATGAACATAATTGGGTTGAGTCTTGTAATCACGAGCAAACATTAGGCTAGCCGAGGTGTCCTCGGCTCGGCTAAGGCGCTCCGACGCTCAAGTTAGTACGGAGTCGACTAGATATAACGAGCAGCAGGTTGAGGGCTTTGCATATATAAATTAGCATACCTTTAGTAAGGCTGGAAGGGAGGTATTTATAGCCTTCTCGTGGTGGGAATTTGTCTGAGATGCCCTTTACATGTAAGAAGGATCATTGTCCTTGTATGAGGGGCATTAGGTCATCTCCCATTCCTGTACTATTCCAGGTGGCTTCATCTCCAAGTTTTATGGACATAATAGTACACTGTAGACTCACCTCCTGCCTAGTGCGGCAGTATAGATGGTACTGGGCGGCACGTGCCATTAATGCAGAGACATGCTGCATGTCAAGGCTCTCTTTAATGCGACAAAGAGTTGATTCTGCACCGAGTCGACCTCCCTGGTCAGTGACAGGGTCGATCCTACGATGAGTTGGCACGCAGAGTAAGAGGTGGCCGAGCGACATGGTCGAAGAGTCGACTAGCAGTCCCAGTCTAGGGCCTGGTCGAAAGGCTGCCCCAATGAAGCCAATATAACAGGTCGGTCTGTTTGGTCAACCTAAGCCATTTGAAGTCAGTAGCACAATTGGGCCCTACGGATGAGATGTGCTTGTTGCTACATCCTTGACTTTGTGGTCTTTGGACCGAACCTATTGGGCTATCCCATATCAATATCCCAACATTATCTTTGGACTGTTGATTATTGAACAGCAACCCTTCCAACCAAAATCATCAGCCAGAATCGTGCTTGTTGTTGAGGCTTAGATATCGTAATGAAAAATAGAAGTGATGATCATGACAGCAGATCTGACGATTGCAAACATATACTTTATACTGAAATATTATCCCACTAATATATACTAATGAAGTTTTTTAGGGGAAGCACTATTTATAAATTCTTTTGAAATTATCAAGTCTTTCAATGTGGAATTAAATTACGTATCATCTATCATAACCCCCAATCAACATAACATGAATCCTCAAGTAAGGTGATAAAATGAGTACAAAAAAGTATTTATAGTCACGGGAAAAGCGGTACAAACTGGTTTGTACCATCTTTTGTGATTAAATCTATGCTAGCTAGGACAATCCTTCGTAATTTTTGTTTTGAGTCCAGCAAGAACTTCGTGGGTCTATGAGCACATAAACAAAAAATAAATAAATATTTGAATATGTTGACATTGCAATTATTTCTTCATCCCAAAACATCCTGTTTGATTTTATTTTGTAAAGGCCATTTTCATTTTCAACCACTTCTAAAAGTTGAAAAGTTAGTTATAAAATGAAAATAAAAATTGAGATGTATTTGGATGAAATGTTGGAAAGTAATAATTAGAATACGTTATATGATTGAAAAGTAGGTTAATTTATATTTTTTTATATTTAAAAATATTTATTTTTTAAAAATATGTGTATATTTATTAATTTAAAAATGACAGTGGATGATTTATGTCAAATCAAATTTGAATTTGATTGATGTGTAATAGGGTAATATAGTAGATTTAGAAAGAGTTTTGATAAGAAAATGTGTACTTTTTCTGAAAAAAATTGTGAGAAAATGTTTGTTTTTAATTTTCATTTCCAAACAAAAATGAAAATGGAGCTTGAAAATGAAAACAAACGGGCTGTGAACTTCTTGTTGATAATCCATATTATTGAAACTTCAAATACAGTTTCAGGTACGGACACGAAGGAGAGGAAACATGACTTCATACATAGAATCACCTAAAAAGAACTCGGTAAAGACGTCCGATTTATGCATTAATTTCTGCACAGACATAACTCACAAGGGAACTATACACAATGCTAGGTAAAACCAATTTGTTCCATCTATGATACGACTTGGATAATGGCAACAGCATCCTACCATGATTTCATCAAATATATCCGAAGATGCCTTAATAAGAGGTCATTAGTCAAGACTCCTCCTCATTATACAACAAACAATCTCATCAAAATATATGCGATGCCTTAACCATGAATAGTTGTGATCATATCACCAATCTAAAGAACCACTTCATTATCTGGAACACACCATTTTGGAACATATTCTCTCCTCCTTACATGAACTTCATTTTTTCTTATTAACATCAACCAGCAAAAAAGAATAACATGGAGCTGATGGAATAGACATGGCTTATAAGTGAAGACCTTAACATGAAGTATAACGAGATTTCTTCTGAAGAGGCCTCAAGCATCTGGTTTTCCATGTACCTTAAAAATGTTTAAAACTGATCAGTGATTCTTTTGAGGAAACTTGAATTAATCTAACAGATGAAACACCGGCAAGAATATACTTAATTTTCAGAATGTAGAGAAGGATCATACATGCATGAGACTCTGAGTTCATGAATTCTATGTGTTGAGAATACGTGAAGACTGACGGTGAATTATGTTAAAAATAATTTTTCATTTGAAAGAGTTAAAATGAAATTTATCTCGGTGGTAATTACCACAGAACATATTAGAGTAAATAATGGAAAAACAAATAAGAAAGAAGAACAGTACACAAAATATTTAGATTCTAATTCTCTATCCATGCAACATTATTGAGGTTAAGCATCTTTTTATCTTAGTGTTTAGCTTCATCTTTCCTTCTATTATTGCTGTATTATTCTCTTTTTCCCTCTATATAAATACCCTGAACATGCATGCTTTCTTCTCCTAGTTGCATTGACCACTTAGCCAAAATCCCCTTCCTTAAATCAATTTCACCTTCTCTCATTTGTTCCATCTCAATACTCACTCACCCTTCTTCACTTTAAAGAAGAAAATATAGCTTAAAAGAGCTTCTATTTTTAGACCAAAAACTAATATAAGTCCCCAAATTAAGGACCATTCCAAGAACATAGCAAGGAGAATGAATGGAAAAATGGGTAGCATTGAGATCAACATGCCTGGCATTAACAAAGAAGCTAAACTGCCAGAAACCAAAAGGGTATCTGCAAATGAAGTTAGTTTCTCATGCAAAAACTTCATATTGAGTGTGTGGCAATTTGGCAAAGAAGACAGCAACAGAGTAAAATTTTCACTCAAAGTCGGCCTTGCTGTTCTTGCTGTATCACTACTGATACTGTGCCGTAAACCTTATCAAGTCTTTGGCTCCAATATCATCTGGTCCATCCTCACCGTTGCTGTCATGTTTGAATATACTGTTGGTATGTTATAAGTTTCAAGTTATATGAATACGAGTAACTTAGTACTCGTAGATTAGTCTTTTATAGTAACCTTAAGTGAATACTTACCTTAACTGATTATCCATGGTACCATGTATCTGAAGGTGCCACATTTAACCGAGGATTCAACAGAGCACTTGGCAGCCTGCTGGCTGGAATCATAGCCGTTTCTGTAGCAGAATTAGCCTTGAACACAGGACGAACTGCTGAACCTGTCATAATTGGTTTCAGCATCTTCTTTGTTGGTATGGCACAAGTTCTGCAGTTACAATTAAAATATAGAATTAAAATGTATACAGACAAAGCACTCACTAAAATACCTTGTTTAAAATGTTTGCAGGAGCTGTAACGTCGTTTATGAAGTTGTGGCCGTCCCTGGTGCCATATGAGTATGGATTCCGAGTTATACTTTTCACTTACTGTCTGATAATTGTTTCTGGCTATCGGATGGGAAATCCGATCAGAACAGCCATGGACCGGCTTTATTCTATTGCCATTGGAGGATTTGTAGCAGTTGCAGTTAATGTGCTCATTTTTCCTATATGGGCTGGGGAACAGTTACACAAGGAACTTGTCAGCAACTTTAGTGCAGTAGCTGATGCTCTTGAAGGTATTTGAAACTAAGAAAAAAATCAAAAATGGTTTTCCTTTCAACTGTTTATTTTATTGGAGGACTAAGCTTACCGATGAATTTTCAGAATGCGTTAGGAAGTACTTAGAAGATGATGGATCAGAACGTCCTGAGTTCTCAAAGACAGTCATGGATGAGTTTCCAGATGAACCTGCATACAGAAAATGCCGTTCTACATTGAATTCCTCATCTAAAATCGAATCCTTGGTACTAACTAATCATCTTTGTATCTATATATAATGTCCTAAAGTAATTCAACTGATAAAACAGTAACAAAGATTCTTTCTCTGCGGGTTATTCACCTGCTCTTCAGGCGAATTCAGCTAAATGGGAGCCACCCCATGGCAGGTTTCAGCACTTCTTTTATCCATGGTCAGAGTATGTGAAAGTTGGTGCACTTCTACGATACTGTGCATATGAGGTTATAGCACTTCATGGTGTACTACACTCAGAAATCCAGGTAAAGGAAAACTCCAATATTTGAAGAAAATTTCAAATACTGTAAAAAACTGAGCCATATATCGAAAGCATAGAAAGATCAGCTTATTATTCTCATGAAGTACAAGTTTAAAACTTCAGATTCCACACAAAAGGGCAACTCGAACCTGAGGTCCACAAATGATCAGAGTGCGAATTATACTTAATGTTTGTCCTCATGATATAGTGGCCAAAAAAGGAACATGAGTAAAGATATTATGTTTATTCTTTGAAAAAAAAAAAGAGGCATCTTCTTAAGACCATGGTAACCTTATCAAATCCAATCACAGATTCCTATGACCTGGTTTCTGAAGAATACATACCAGAAAGAATAGAGATCTAAACTTGGTTTCACTTAGAAGGAAAAGCCCACTAAGCTCAGGCAGTCTATGAAGCAAATAAGAGAAGTGTAAGCTATAGCTGATGTGTATTCTTGTCTTGGTTTTCAGGCCCCATACAACCTTAGAATCACATTCGGGAAAGAGATCCAAGAAGTGACAAGTGAGGCAGCAGAGCTAGTTCGTTGTCTGGGCAAAGATATAAGTGCCATGAAACGAAGCCTCAAAACGTGCATCCTTAAAAGGGTCCACAGCTCAACTGAAAGACTCCAACGTGCAATGGACATGCACTCATACCTCCTCACATCAACTTATAATGAGCCACCAGACAAATTATCATCCACATTTTGTGATCTCTCGAACCATATGGCCAATGAGCATGACAACAAATTGCTCGAACAAAATTCCCAACCTCTAGGCGATATGACCTACCATGAGATGATGATGAAGAAGCAGTCGAGAAGTCGGCTCCATTCCTGGCCGCCCCGAGAAGCTGATGCATTTGAAGAAGTGGGTGGTTTTAGTGCAGATTTCAATCCTAAGTTGCGGGCTCTAGAGAGCACTTCTACACTCTCACTGGCAACTTTTACCTCATTGCTCATTGAGTTTGTGGCCAGGCTTGATCACTTGGTTGAGGCAGTTGATAAACTCTCAAAGATAGCCAAATTTAAACAGGAGGCTCTCTGAAATCTGAATAGGAATACATAAGTTTATCTGCCTATAAAGCATAGTATTAATGGTTACTAAAATGTAAAGGTGGTTTCCAATCCTACAATTGCATAATATGAGTGAATTGGATTCTACTCCTGTATTTGGATCGAAGGATAAGCATGAATAGACTTCGAAATTTTTACATGACAATTATTTTTGGATGATTTTAGACTTGGGAAATTTCACATCCTTGATCTCTTAGCATTTTAGAAGTGCTTTTGATCTCTTCAAATTTTAGTATCAAATCAAATCAAAAGCTCCAAATGATTGCAAGTAACTATTACCACAACATGTAAATATATAGAAGTTTCTGGCGGTGCGTTGGGCTTTGATTTATATTACCCGATCTTCGTATTACGAAATTCAATAATGTTTATTTTCCAATATGAAAAATGAGAACTTACTCAATAACCAATTTATTCTTTGAAAGTTGATTTCCAGATAATTGATCTTAAATTCAACTTCAAGAATCACATTAAAATAAATAAATAGTTGCAAATTAATGTTTGAGAAATGGCAATGAAGATGCTATATACATATTTTAATTTATCTCACCAAATTAATAGCTATCAAATTTGAATAGCACCTTTCAATAATACCACTAGACTAACTCATGCCAATCCAATTCCCTCAATAAAAATAATGTGATTTCACTATGTTATAAATAATTTCTCTGAATGCACCATTTTTTTTTTTTTTTTTTTAGAGAGAGAGCATTACAAATAACGAATTATTATCATTTCAATAAATCAATATTTTACTATTACCAAATTCAACAAATCAATAATTTTCTATTTTTAAATCAAATAAATCAAAGTATAAACTACATGTAATGCACATAAGGTGCATAATGCTCCAATTTTGGGTCGAACACAAGACATCCCACTTTGAATGCACTATCTAAATATATAATTTTTATAAAATTAAGAAAGCTGTATGTTGCTAAGATAAATAAAAAAGAAAGTAAAAGACTAGGAAAGTTGAAAACAGAGCCGCTCCCGGGACTCGAACCCGGGACACCTAACGGTGCCAAATCAACCTCTGATGTTTCAAATTTGCTACAGCGGCACATTTGCTTAGGATAGCTAGATAAAACTTTTTATACTATTGTCTCAGCCATTTCTCAAACATTAATTTCAATTATTTATTTATTTTAATGTGATTCTTGGAATTGAATTTGAGATCAACTATCTGGAATTTACTTTCAGAGAATAAATTCTTTATTGAGTAAGTTTTCCAACTACTTTGTCAAACTAAAAAGAATTAAAGAAAGAGAATAACAACTGGTAAAAAGAAAAGAAAAATAGACAAAACGTTTTTATTATTTTCCAATATGAAACTAAGTCTAGTTATTTTTTTAGACAAAAAAATCACCCTTTTTATATTTCAAGCTTATAATAAAATAGAAAAAAAAATTAAAAAGTTATTTTTTTAATATATAATGACTGTTGATTTATCGTATATAATTTGGTGGGAGAAAGCTAGCTAGCAAGTAGCAACAACCCCCCCCCCCCCCCCCCCCCCACAACTATTTCACCCATTGTTTGTATTTCTAAAATAACATTTTGCTCTTTTTCTATTTATTTAAGTGTTATATTTGAATTCCCACCAAGTTTCAAAATTTACCAGCAAAATGAATAGATAGGTCAAACAAAATAGAGAATTTATTAAAATTTAATATTGGTATCATCGATTTTCGTCCAAAATTTTAATAATAGAGGAAACTTAATGAATGCCGTAAATTCAAGAAATATGTAGAGAAATTTCTAGAGTACCATAAAAGTATTTGTAAAAATATATTTAGAATATTTTTGAAGAGTTTCAGGGAACATCTTCATTGTTATCTCTGAGACTCTTAACTTGTAAGCAATCAGGCTTCAAGCCCTAATGCAAATTTCTATAATTTGAAGAGATCTCCTATCTTTTTATGCGTTTGTCATTTTCTTTGGTTGAATCTTTTTCAACCATATCTGTTTCCACATGGTACGTTGTTAAGAGGGGTTTCATTAATTATATCTTATCTTTCTTCATTTTTGAATCATTTCGTCTCACTCACATAAGTGGTTTGGTCATAATTTTAACAAATTAAATTAAGTTGTGGTACTTATTTTTCTGTTCAATAAAATTAAAAATTTGACTAGAACTCGATTCAATTAAAACTTAATTCATTTAATTATTGAATTAATATCAAACATAACTTTTAAAGTGATAAGAAATTAAATTTATTGGAGTCAATTTATTCAAAAAATAAATAAATAAAATGCTGAATTGTGCAAAATGAAATAGTGAGTTGCCCAAGCATTGAACCATAGACGCTGTAGGTTGAGTATGGGACTATTCGATTTGAGAAATTTAAAAATTTTAAGTCTTATCTCGAATGGCTTGGTATTAAGAAACTATAGTTTTAGTCTTGTCCCATTTTTTTTTTTTTTTGATATATATATATATATATATGAAAAACGGTAGAAGAATATTATTAAATGGAATCAAAGGTTAAGGCCCTTGTGAGTACATCAGTTTCAACAGAAACATTAGAACTCAGAATTTGAAATAGTTTGATTCGAAAATTCAGGGCCCATTTGGATTTATTTTTATTTCCAATTTTTATTTCTATCATTTTCAAAATGTTGGAAAGTAGTTAGTGAAAATGAGTTGAAAATAAGTTTGTATTTGGATAGATTGTTAGAAAAATAATGATTATGTTGATTTTAGTAAGTTGTAGGTGGAGAGATATAAAAATAATGGAATAGAGAGAAAAGATATATCTGTTATTGGATAATGAGTTTTAAAAATGAAAATGATGTAGGGTGAAAATATATAAAAAGTGATGTGTTTCATTTTTGAAATAATAGAAAATGTGAAAATGAGTTTTGAAAATGAAACCAAACAGTCCTCAAGATTTTTCATGACAAATTGATCATGACAAAACTAGGATGGAATTTAGAATCAAATAAAAAATTCAAAAAAGAAAATTAAAGAAAAACAAACATTAGAAAAAACACACACACAAGAATAATTGAAAATAAATATTAAAATAAATAAACAATTGAAAATTAATGCTTGAGAAATGCCAATGAATATGCTATACATATTTTAATTTATCTCACCAAATTAATAGTTATCAAATTTTAATAGCACCTTTCAATAATATTACCGCTACACTAACTCATGCCAATCCAATTCCCTCAATAAAAATTATGTGATTTCGCTATATTATAGATAATTTTTCTGAATGTACCATCTAAATATATAATTTTATTAAAATCAAGAATGCTGTATATTTAATATTTGTAAGGTAAATAAAAAGAAAAAACAAACACAAAACCTAAAAAGCCGCTGTCGGGACTCGAACCCGGGACACCGAGCGGTGCCGAATCAAACACTGATTGAACCACATTTGCTACAGCGGCGCGTCTGCTTAGCTGTGCTAAATAAAATTTCATAAATAAGCCAAAGGCATGTTGGCAGGCGGCGGCTAAGGAATATAGCTTTCAAATCTTATGATTGGCAGGCGTATTAGCAACGGACTAGGAATGGTACTCTTCCCTACTCTAACCTCTAACTGAATTCGGACTAAGAGCTCACTCAGCCTTGTGCTTTCACTCCGCCCCGTACCAACTGCTCTGTAAGCTCTGATGGTTGCTCCGGTAACAGATCTCCCCGTAAGTCACTCCCATGGGTCAGGTCACTGTCACTAATCTCTTAGACTCACCTCACTCAAATCACTACAAAAACGGGGGAACTTCAGCTAGTGAGCTCCTGTAGCTACTGAGTTAACTGATGAGCTACCTGAGGAGCTACCTGAGCCCTGCAGCTATGAGCTAAGCAGCTAACTAACTGACCTATTGAGCTATGAGTTCTTGAGCTAAGGACGGACTAGGACTCTTTTCATTGATTTGGCATTGAGTAAGCGCTTTCAGTCAAGCTTGAATGACCCGTAAATCGTAAATGGCATTGTGTGCTTTATGGTCAATATCATATCTGGATTAGATCCATCCGTCAGTCTCTGTCTTTTCTCCCCCATCGTATACTTTAGACTTGACTACAGGGATCGGGCAGTGATGGTATACTGTGGCTCCATACTGGGTCTTACTCCCCTCCTTTCACTCACTTTTGAATCAATAAAGTGAGTGTCAGGGAGAAAGATTCAGGTGGTGAACAGGCACCGGAACGCTCGTCTCACTGACGCTAATCTCACTTCCACATCTTCTTCCGTCCGAGGCCAGTAAGACAACAACAATGCCAGCATTCGTTCAATTCCCGAATGTCCAGATCGATATTGTTAAAACATTAATTTTCAAATGTTTATTTTTTAATATGATTCTTGAAATTGAATTTAAGATGAGTTATCTGAATATAAACTTTCAGAGAATAAATTCTTTATCAAGTAAGTTTTCCAAATACTTTTACAAATTAAAAAAGAATTAAAGAAAGAAAATTAAAAATGTTATAAAAAGAAAAGAAAAATAGACAAGAATTTTTTTAATTATTTTCCTATATGAAACTAAGTCTAATTATTATTTTTTTTTTTTAAAAATCTGCTTCTATATTTTAACTTATAGCACCAAAAATAATACCTGAATAGTCATTCTTATTTGATAAGAAAAGAAGGATTTTTTTTATCTACCATATATAATGTTGGCGGAAAAAAGCTAGCAACAACCACGCTGCTTTAACTTTTTTGCTATTTTGGTTTTTTCAGCCTCAAATTGCTGTACTATTTCATCCAATGTTTATATTTCTCTCTCTCTCTCTCTCTCTCTCTCTCTATATATATATATATATATATTATTTACATTTTGCTCTTTTCTAATATATTCATGCTTTGTTCTCTTGGTATTTTCCAAAACAAATTTCTTACGCCCCACCCAAGGTAATTCCTAAGTTGAAGTGTCACCAATTCAAATTTAAATCATAATTTAAGAGTCAATCGAAAAGCCCCAAATTCAACAAGTTTCAAATGACAACATAATTCTAAACTCATAAGAACACAACAAGGAGTGCAATATATACATACCTAAAGTCTCCTAGTTAACATTTAGACATAACATCCGTCTCAAGTCTCAGAGCTACGAGTAAGTGAAATCTATATGTACGCACATAACACCTAATCTATTACAAAACAGTTTCTTCGGGCTAAGCCATAAGCCCTCAGTCTTCATTTAGTCCTGTTTGGGAAGAGAATGAAGGATAACAAAAAAAAAGGGTAAGTTCTAAAGACTTAGTGAGGGAAATGCGACAAACAGTCAAAGGAAAACTATCGTAGGAGCAGCAATTCAACAGATTTATCAACAAGCAAGACATCGCAATTAGGAATACGATTATATCAGAACATAAGTAATATCAAATTAAGTAAATGGAACCTTTCCATCCTTATTGCTCCCCGAATAGAGTACAAACAGAATCAAACAGAAATTCAAAGTATAATATGCATAACAGATTTTCCTTATTTTTCTGTTATCTCAAGCATAATAGCTTGTCTCAGGCATAACAACTCGTAAATTATTCCAAGCATAACAGCTTGTCCCAAGTATAACAGCTGAGACTAATAGTTCGTAAATTATCCCCATATGACAAAACAAGTGATAAACAAATGCCAACAAGGCCCTATAAATGATATGCAGAACGATTTCAATTAGGAGTGTAAAAACACAATATGGTTGGCAAGACCTAATCTCGACGCAATACAGGGAAAGTCGACAAGGCTGCAAGGTATACGGGACAATCACAAATAGAATAATAAGAATTCTAGGCACTAGATCGAGTACAATCAACTTCAACAGATAAACAATCAAGGAGCATTCACTTCTAAAAAAAAAAAAGTTAGGCTAACCCTCACCTTAACCGCCATAGAAATGTTATCCCTGCCTACTGTCCTGCAGATCCCGGTTCCCCGTCACCTAATCAAAAGAACGAATTTATCGTTAAAACACTCGTTTTGACCTTTTAGACAATAATTAAGTTGTTTATATTCTATTATCGGTCATTTTATAGTTAATATAATATTTTAAGGTACGGTTCCAAAAATATCAAAAGGTGGTATGCTAATTACGTCGTAAATACCAAACTACCTACGAGGTTCATATTCACTCTAGTTAATGAATCAATTTCATATTACTATATTCGCTATACCTCTATCCACGATTTTAATATATCTCCTTATACGAGTAAATTTCATTATCGTTTTATAAATTGACTTCCCAAATGTATTGATTAACTTAATTAAATAATAATTAGTCTCTGATTATTGAATCAGGATCCACACATACTTACAATCGAATTCTTGTCCGATTATTTCAATTTATAATCACAATTTTTGGTCAAATCGACATAAATTTACAATGGAAATCAACTTAACAATTTAATCGGACCAAATCAGGAATCATTTAATTGATTAGACAGATTTTTACCAAATTGACCAAGTTTGAGGTCAATTCAGAACCCAGAACCAACCAGCATGCATCCGAACCAGCCCGCATACATCTGGATTATCGTTCTGGAGATTCTGTGTCTCAACTGCCAGAGTCGCCACCGCCGCCAGCCACCTGTCGGAGCTGTGCGCGGCCACCACCACCAGGTGTGTCCTGCTGCGCTGGTCACAACCCTCCAATCAATTTCGCAATCCGACGCTTGGTTTCCATTTAATTAAAGAAAACAATCGTTGGTGCTGCCATCGTCCCCGCGCCTTTCCATCCTAATTACTTCCGCTTCGGTAGTCCAATTGCAAAATTGAAGACACCATTGTGTTCTCCTATCTGAGCCCATCAGAATACAACCCTCGTTCCCAAGCTTCATCCACCGGAACAATAGCTCCCACCACATCCGATGTGGCTCTGATTTGGTCATGATTTTTTTGGCATTTCGCTTGTCGTTTCATGGAAAATTTAGTACCGATAAGATTGATGAGGTGAGAAAAATGAAATGGTTAGCTCACTTTATTGTTCTTCTGGCACCAACAAGAGATGGTTGGAGGAAGAGATGATGGAAATGCATGTGGAAATTAGACAAATATGAGGCCCTTCACTTTAAGTGTGTCAATTTTTCAAAATTGCAGTTTCCTCCCCAAGACTTCTTCTCCGACTTCCCTTTAGTCCCTCAACATTTTAGGGGCCGTCTGGTTTCATTTCCACACTCCATTTTCACATTTTCTACTATTTTAGAAATGAAACACATCACTTTTTATACATTTTCACCCAATATAATTTTCAAAACACATTCTCCAATAACCTATATGTCTTCTCTCTCCATTTTATTAGTTCTATTTATCTCCACCTACAACCTATCAAAACCAACATAATTATTACATTTCCAATAATCTATCTAAATACAAATTTATTTTCAACTCATTTCCACTAACTAACTTTTCAAATTTTAGAAATGATGGAAATGAAAATTGAAAATGGAAATAAAACCAAACAGGCCCTAGTGCCTCAGATTGATCCCCAAAACCTTATTTCAGTTTGCAATTGAGCCCTGGGAGAAGTTAGTGCCTTAAATTGACCTATTTAACCGAAAGCATTTTCAATTTAAACCCTAAATCTTTCAAGTGTCCTACAATTAAGTCCTTCCCTATTTACGTTTTGAGCCCCGAGATTTTTATGAAATTAATATTTTAATTTTTTAAAAATCTCACTCTCTAAAATGCTAATTTTAGGGGTGTTACAATCTCTCCTTGAAAAGAATCTGGTTCCCAGATTGTCATGTTCGACTTGAAGAACTCCAGTTAATGCTAGCGCACATAATGCTCTCGTTCCCACATAGTCTCGATCAAATGCTGATTTATCCCATTGTCACAATATAGTTCATCAAATCCTTAGTGACATTTATTTTACTAAGAATTTTAAGAATATCCTTTTTCTAGTTTCCCAACATATCTATTCTTACTAAGACACATGGTGTCACCATATATTTCTAGGGTTGTCTAGTAATTTTATAACCCATAGTTCTGTTATCGTCATCACTTAAAGTTTTCTTGATTTCCACGATCGAACTTATAGGAAGTAAATTAAACTAACCCGAAAATGAGTGTTAAACCTTTTTGGTAATTCCATAAAATCATGAAGTGCTTAATACTTATTTTCTATTGGGTAATCCTTATGCACATCATCACATGTCATTTCAATACTTAAAAGGTTATCCAAGAAATCACAAAACTACTATGGCAATAAACGGCTCTTGACACCACAAGTTCATATTTACATGATATTTACATTAGGAGTAGCCAAATTCAAACTTAACATGCTTGATTTTTTATGACAAGCCATACACTTCTATGCAGCTAACTACAGTCTTGCAAAACTATATATACTAGATATAGTCATGAACAATCTATCTGCTGCTCCTTAGATTCCATCTGAGAGATAGAGCCAGTAATATCTGGGATCAAACTCCCTTTGATGTTCAACAAAACACTTAGATAGAACCTTCAACTACCTATTTTCCTTTATCCTTTAGAGGTCATTGGCTTGAGTTCCTCAACTTACTTATACTCACTTGTGCACTTCGCATTTCAAGTTATTTCCGAGGTCAATCACCAGTTTCTATATCTGAGATCAAAATTTCCCATCCTTGTGATACTTATATCTATCCTTTATTCGTTTTGCCCACCTTTAAGTATGGTAACCTGTCCTTGGGACTCAAAGTGTTTGTCAATCCAAATCGTACCCAAACCATAACATTGGTACATTTATATATTCCTTGAGAATTCCTCTTTCTCCATCCTTAGGTAGCATCTCTATTTCATTAAATAATCACTCTCTCATGAACACTTGTTCTTTTTCAAGGTATAAGCATATCTGACATTTTCCTTAGGTTTCCCAAAGAAATGTAAGAATAACACTATTATTGATTATCTCTCTAAATCCCGAAACTCCTTCTTTTGTTCAAATCAATGATCTTTCTTAGTTGACTTCACTAAGGAACCTTATTATTTGAGGAGAGGCCCTGGATACACCTTTAGCATCAATTGGATGAACCCAAGAAACTTTTGTACCTTTAAAACATTTTCTGGACATGTTCGATTGCCTATAGCCAATTATGATAGAATTAATCTCTAATGTTCGTGATGCCAAGCACAGATGTAGTATAGCAAATTCATCGATTCTAAGTAATTTAAAGGTTTCCACAAGATTCTTATAGATTAATCCCAATAACATTATCCTAATTCATAATGTCTACACTACAAGTAGAAGGTAGTTCTTGGCCCACCTTTTCCTCGAGTTTCCCATTCTATAGTATCCTTTCCCTATCTTCAATTTTAAACAAACCCCAAACACATGCATTAGATTAAATAACTTATGAGAAAAAAACATCCCATTCTCAAACTTGATGAGTCTCATAAAGCTCTTACTATTATTCTACTAATCCTTATAAGTGATGCAAGATCCCTCCTAAAAGCAAGTAGTATCCTTTATTCCTTTATTCATCAAGTTGTTTCGAACCTTAAATTGCATCTCATTACTCAACATGTACCCCTATGTTCCACTTGTTGAGCTAAACTAATTACTTGTATGTATATATGCGTGCCTTGACCATTTCTCTAGACCACTATATCATTTAAGTCACACCATACAAATTCATCCAATATTAACTTATCTATATGACCTTTTAAACCATCAACTGCAACTTTGTTCAGGAGAATCTTCAACTTATAAATCTAAAATCTCACAAAACACATCTAACCATGGAATATTTCTCCAAATTTTACCTTTTCTGAAATACAAAGAGTCCTGACCTGGTGCTTGACATCACTAGAATATTGAATCATACGCTGGTTATTTTGAGAACATACATCATTGATTATGTTTTTAATTTCCATAGCCCATGGTTTCAACTTCCTATCATCAAGATTAGGGCATAGTTTTCCTATTTCCTGAAACACTGGTTCTTAGTCGTTGTCAATCTCTTTTATACCCTCAAGTTTCATCAAAGAATAATGCCTTATCAAAATGCTGTCAATTTTTCAAAATTGTAGTTTCCTCCTCAAGACTTCTTCTCTATCTTCAGTTTAGTTCCTCAACATTTTGGTGCCTCATATTGGCCCCCCAAACCTTATTTCAGTTTGCAATTGAGCCTTGGGACAAGTTAGTGCCTTAAATTGACCCATTTGACCAAAAATATTTTCAATTTAACTCCCAACACTTTCAAATATCCTACAATTAAGTCCTTCCCTATTTACGTTTTGAACCCCAAATTTTTTGTCAAATTAATATTTTAAATTTTTTTCAAAATCTTACTTTCTGAAATGCTAATTTTAGGGGTGTTACAATTTTCCAACTCCCAAGACAATTACAAGATGTGTACATGTTCCCCAATCTTTCTCTGAAAATACAAAATTTTAATACCAAAAAAACCCTCACAATTCAATTTCAAAATACACTACACCCTAAAAACCACACTTACCCCCTTATTTCTCACTCTACCTTTCATATGACTCATTCATTTATCACTCTCTCACTTCACACACACACACACACACACACACACACACACACATGTGTATATATATATATTTATATATATGAAAATATTAAAATTTTATTAGTTAAAAAATTCTAAAACATATATTTAAAAATTTAATTAAACTAATTATTGAAAAAATTAATTAATATTAATAAATAATTTATTTACTAAATAACGTATTAAATTAATTAATTAAATAATGTATTAATTATATTTAATATTTAATCTATTAATTAAACATTTATATTTATTTATTTAATAAATAATTTAAGATGTTTTAATTTGATATAATAAATAAATTAATCTTCTTCAAAAAAAATTATTTTCATTAAATATTAATCTTCACATTTTATTTAAAATTATAATAAAAAAATTAATTCTAGTATGATATTTATTTAATAATCTATTATGTTTAATAAATTAATATTAATAAAATTAAAGTAATTGTCGAGAAAATTAATTTACTGTAAGTAAAAATTATTTTGATTATTACTAAATAATTTATTTATTAAATAATATATTAATTAAATAATGGGTTAAAGTAATTAAATATCTTGTTATTTATATATTAATTATGTTTCATATTTAAGGTATAATTAAATATTATGTTTATTTGTTTAATAAATAATTTAAGATGATTTAATTCATATAATACTAAATTATTTTTTTTTTTTTAATATGATGAATCATTATTAAGTCTTATATATATTATTTTATTTAAATAAATAATTAAGTTTTACTTATACATAACTTGTAAATAATAAATAGTTAAATAATTATATTTAATTAATAAACAATAGTTGATTTATAATTAATGTATAATAATAATTTTTTTTATATAAATCGATATTGGCAACTATGATATAATTACGATATTAGTCAATTTTTTATAGTTAAAATATAATTATGATTCACAAATAATTAATATTTATTAATAAGTATTTTCTTCCAAATAATACATTATTTGCTAATGTTAAATTTACAAAATATAAATATCAAAATAAATCACCATTTGACCTAATTACATAGCATTTTATTACAACCATTTACAATCATTACATATATACACACACATCATCCAATTATAAATACACATACATATATTACATAAAAAACCCAATTTCACCCTACAAACCCAACAAAATTGCAACTAATTTGACATCAACATTAAAGTTTGTCTCCCTCCAAAACATAAAGAAAAAAACAACTCATTTTCAAATTATTTTTCCTATTTTTCAAAACAAAAAGAAACACTTAGTACATTCTCCAAATTTTCTCCCAAAAACCCATTCTCCCAAAATATTTTTTAGAAAATGCCCAAAACAAATATAGGAGAACAAGCCCTTAAATATTATATTTGAATTTCATCTAAATTTTAAAATTTATCAATTTGATAGGGGAAGGCTAAAATGGCCAGAATAATCTCAAACGGGTTAAACGAATGAATTTTGAATGCGGACTGGGTTCGATTCGTTTGTCTTAATTTGACCCAAATTATTATCCGCCGTTAGATCAAGACCCATGTGTATGTAGGGATGGGCGTTCGGGTCGGATATCATAAATTCGGGTAGTTGAAATTGGGTACTCGACATACCGACTATCAATTTAGCTACCCGATACCAATTCGAACTTGCCAGATACCAAATATTTTAGGTACTCGATAAATTCGATTTAAGTATCAGATATGATGATTTTTTTAAGTATAAGTATGATAAAGCTAAAAAAATCTAAAATAAAAATAAAAATTGGCTTTAATATAGACAGAGGCCAGACTTTGGCCTACTTTAAAATATAATCATTATTTATTTAATATATATTATATAAATAATATATATAAATATGTAAATTAATATTAATTAAATATAATAAATATACTTATATGTAATTATGTATATAATATATATTTATTTATATACAAATTTATGTTGGGTACCTGAACTACTCGATCGTGTAGGACCTCCGGCCTATATTCGACTTGAAATTTTGTTTTGATATTGGGTACTTGACTCATAAATTTTTTTAAATAAAATAATCCAACCCAAACAAATAATATCTGATTGGATCGAGTCGGTACCCAAATTACTTGATCCGAAGTGCCAATATCCATAAATACCCACAAACAACACACTTTCATGTATCATCTTTACAAATTCACTCTAAACATTTTCTAAATTCCAGTTTACATTCCATATATCCTACTACTTTATCATGTGACTCCCACATTTGACATGAGCGTTACAGGATTTTGCTGGTATCCCTTGTACTAACCCTGACGATTTTATTGTGATTTTATATCAAATATAGTTTCCATTGACTTTGAGACCTGACCAATCGAATTTAACCTAGCGAAGGACTACTAACCCCAAATCACAATTATATTTTGACTAGCAAAATGAATAGTTAGGTTAAACAAAATAAGAAATTTATTAAATTTTTTGTGTGGATATCATCATTTTTCATGCAACATTTTAATAGTAGAAGAAATTTGATGAATGTGATAAATTTAAGAAAAATGTAGAGAAATTTCTAGTTAAAAAAAAATCTTTAAAAAATATATTTGGAACATAATTAGAGAGCTTCACTGAATATCTTTAGAGAGTTTTAGTGAATATATTCACTAACTTGCAAGTAATCAAGTGTGAAATTCAAGCCAGAGTCCAAAGTTTTCTTGAGATCTCTTGCCTATGCGTTTGCCACTTTCTTTAGTTTAACAATTTTCAAATGTTAAAGAGGAGTTTCTTTATGTCTCATCTTTTTCCATTTTCTAATCATTTCGTCTAACTCAAATAAGTGATTTACTAAAGCATAGTAAAAATAAGTTCTAGTACTTGTTTTTTTCAGTTCAATAAAATTAAAAAGTTGATCCGAAGTCAATTCGATCAAAATTTAATTTTTTTAATAATTAAATTAATATCAAACATAATTTTAAAAATTGATAAGAAATGCAAATTAAATTTGTCGCATTCAATTTGTTTAAGAAAAGAGCGTGTTTGTTATTTGCAATTGGCGAGCTGCCCAGCCATACAGGACTAGGTGATTTGTCATTCTAAATTTCCTGACTTCGCATTTCTTTTTATTTTGTAGATGCAAAAGTTCTAAAATTTTTAAAATTTGAATTTTAAACTTCACAAATTTATGTTATATTACTGGATTATAGACACTGACTCATAGATAGAGGTGTGCATTTGATTATAACCAATTAAACCGTTCGATTCGATCGGTTAAACGAATTTTTCAATTTTTCAAAAATTCTAACTGCGAACTGGTTCGGTTCGATTTTGTTTTTAATCGAAAAAATCGTTTCATTTTTTATTTCAATTCCGGTTCTGATCACAATGGATTCAATTTCGATTTTTTTGGTTTCGATACAGAAATGGTAACAATCGAAACCGAAACCGAACAAAAAAATAAAATTAAAAATTAAAAAAAAAAACTTGTTTTTTTAACCAAAAAAGTGTGATAAAAGCTTGTTTGATAAAAGTAAGTTTGTTTAATAAAAAAATTGAATTGGGTCACTTATTCTTTTAATACCAGAAAATTTATTTGATAAAAGTATACTGATAAAAAATATTTACTTTTAGGTGAAAATATTGATATTTATTTTTAGGTGAAAATATTTACTTTTTTTTTTGTATATTGTAAATATTTGTTTTGATAAAATTATAATTTATCTACTCTAAACAATACATTTAAAATATTATAAATTTAAGAAGATAAATAAATATTTTAATTATTTTATGTTATAAAAATTTTAGTACACACATTGAGTGTGCTAAAATTACTAGCTTATAACCGCTAAGGCAGATGCACGCGATTTTTGCATATTCAAACCTTAACTGTTAAGGTCAAATAACGAATTAAATCTTAAACTTAGTCTACGAAAGCTAAATAGTTAATTAATCCAATGGCATCATATTATAGATTGTGGATTTATAAATTTTATAAAAAATACAATTATAACATTATTAAATCATTATTTTTAAAGGATAATTTTGAAATATTGATAAAATTTGTATCCAAACTATCTTTTTTTTGTTGTATTCTCCAATTTATCCTTCAAATTATATTGTCAATTTTTGTTGTTGGAATAATTAAACGGACAAATTATGTAAATGAACAAAAATAGCTTCTATTTTAGACATAAAATGGTCTTTATTTTTATAATAATATAGATAAAATCTTTATTGGCCAACAGATGCAATATACTACTAGTAATACCACAGGAATAACTGAATAGGATTCAATCCCTTATCCCTTAGTTTGCAATTTAAATTGAAATTTCAATTTACTCATCAACATACCCTATAATATATATAAGTTTAATTAATTAATTAAAAGAAAAAAATTTATTTTCTTTTTATATAACAATTTTTACTCTTTAAATCATAATAATCTATTTTTTATATGCAATGTGCATTAGTTCGTATAATAAAAAAATTATGCAATTGTACCATTTGAGTTTAGAAAAAATATCATTTTTTTTCTATTCATATTTTTATATGTTATATATTAATATCTACACTATTTATAAAATGTAAGGTTTTTAATAACTATTTTAATATATTTAGGAATAAGATGATAAAATCAATTATATTTTATAAAACAAAGACAATATAGTTTTATTTTCTCTTCTCCAATTTTACTTTACTTCTTCTTCTTCTTTTTTTTCAATTATTTCACCTTATAAAAAATTTCCTTTTTTTTATCCCAAAAACTTAAAAATACATTAACATTTACTAGAAAAATTATATTTATTTATTTTAGACTTAAAAAATTTAATAAAAAATGTGAAATAAAACTAAAACTAGTAGCACTTGAATAATAAAATTATATATATATATATATATAATCAAACCGAAAAAATGGGATTTAGTTCAATTAAATCAAATCGGTTTGGTTTCGGTTAATCGAGTAAAAAAATAAAATCAAATCAAAAATTAAAATTTTTAAAAATACACAGTTCGATTTTTTTTATTTTCGATTGAATCGATGGGTTTTGATTTTTTTTTAACATCCCTAATCAAAGACTATTCAGCAAATAGATCCACTCAATTGAGATTATTAAAATAGAACCATTAGTTATTTAGTTTCATTGCTTGTAGTGAGCAAAGGCCCATCAAGAATATTGGCCCATGAGACTGCTTGTGGAGCCCAACTATCCCTTCTAAAGTCTTGCTTTTTTATCGCTTTTTTCACAACCCTAAGATTTGGGGTTTATTTCGTAAAATATCGCATCCTTTCAACAATGGCTTGCACGATCGATTTCCGGCGGCTGGACGAGGGATTCGGCGGAAAAACCTTCAAGCGGAAGAGATCGGAACAAGAATCAGAAAAGCTACACCTTCTCAATCCATCGTCAGAGGCGCCGCCGCACCATGAATCCATGGACGTCGACACCGTTAATCCGCCTCCGTCGAAGCGTCACGCAGCTCAGTCCTCGGACGACCCTAACAAACCATCTATCGGGAATCCAACCTATGATGGTGTAATCGCAGGAAAAGTGTCTGGGAGGAAGTGGAAGGAGGTCCGGACGCATCGAGCATCAGCGGTGCACGTGAGCAAGAAGGGAACGACAGCTGAGCAGCGGATGAAAGAAAAGGAGATAAAGAAGGCGTACAGAGAGAGGATAAATGAACTGAAGGAGGAGATACGGCAGAACAAGCAGGAGAAGCGGAGGCGCCGTGAGGAGAGGGAGAAGAAGAAGCAGGAGAATACTCTGAGGTCAGGGACTAAACTTCAGAAGATTACGAATCCAAATACTCTTAAGAAGATTGCTAAATCTAAGCAGCGGAAGCTTCTCAAGGTTGTCCCAGATGATGTTGTTAACAGAAAGAATGACTTCAACAAGAAGAAAAGCAACAAGTAAAGCATGTTGTGTTGTTTTATTTGGAGAAAATGGGTTGACAATTTGTTACCAGAGGAAATTTAAGTTAATTTATAGCGCCATTTCTATTGAAATTTTGTCTTCCTCTGGTTGTGTTCTTTAATGTTTCATGTTTGTGATTGAAAGGCTAATTTTGCATAGAAATTCGTTGTTTATTAAAGTTTGATGAATTGCTCAAAACATGGTCTCACATTTCGCAATTTCAAAGTTTGAAATCCTTTGTTGGACTGTGTTTGCTATTCTGAAATTTGGAATTCTTGGCGTTTGATGATCCGTATAACGTAGAATTCATTAAAATTGCAGAGTTTGGAACCTTTGACCTGATGAGCCGTACAATACCAGGAGTTGTAAATGACAGGCTCCTATTCAGAATTGTGGGAACTTGTTAATACATTATTTAAGAATTTTGGTATTATGACTTCCTTGAATTAATATTTATTTGAACAAATTTACGAAAGCCATTTATTCTTACACATCACGTAATACTTAAATTAACTAGTCAACAATATAATCGAGCATTCAAATGGGGAGAAAGGTGGTATTAAATTTAGTTGAGTTTTTCCGACCTAATTTACTTGGGCCATGTTCGATTCCCACAATTACATTGGATTAGGGGCAATAATAGTTGGTAATTGAGCATTTGATAGGGAAGATTAGCTGTGCAGGCTGGCCTGTATTTTGTGGTCTCGGAATTGTGCATAAGATTACACAGCACTGAAATAGCATGTGGGGTGGTGCGATTATTGTGCGATTAGATAATTGCACCCCCAGTTGCTGATGCCATCACTACTTAAATGACATTTAAGTCCTCAGTTGGAGAGGGGAAAATTAGAAATTTACCCTTTAATCTCTATTATTGCACTCCACATGCTGAATCGGTCTGTTACAAGTGATTCTTTTCAAACTGGTGAAGCCAAGTTTTCCAGCTGCTTTCCCATCTCATCTGCTAGATAGTGGTTTAGCCCTAATGAGGGATGAAAGTCGCGCTCGCGCAATATCTTGAAGAGGCCTTCTTCCCCTTATTTATTCGCACCTCCTCTTGTAAGTTTGGAACCGAAAAATATATTTTCATTTAACCTATCTTCAAGTTTCTACTATTTGGGTTACTCTTAATTTTTTTCTGCTATTGTTAAGAGGATCATCTTCTTCTAGCTTTGGGGAGGATTGTTTTGTACATCTGTGGATCTAAGGTGAGGCGTTTGGGCGAAGTTTAACTACATCTTGTAAAATAGGCGATTCATTCCTTGGATCGAAGGTACTGTTCACTCGTTCTACCAATGGGGGTCTTTTAATATTAATTTTAAGTTCTAAAAAATTTAGCTCTATTTAACGTGTTCTCCATGTCTGTGTGTTTGAAATCATGGCCAGTAAATTTTGTGTGATTTCTCTATTCATTTGGGCATGTGGTTGGGTATAAAATCCATGGGTGGACTTTGTTTTATTCCATTTTGTCTTGAGTATAATTATGTGAGTGTGGTTGCCGTTTGTTATTTACATAGACACTGTTGGTGGGTATAGTCTAGAACAAAACAATAAATGCCCCTGCCAAGGAGGATGGCACTGTTGAGAGTAAAACCCAGCATTACAAAGCTTGAGATGATTTAGGTTGCTTTATCTTATGTAATTGCTAAAGCCACCCTATGTAATGCATAATGACATAGTTAATCAACTGGCCATTCAGTTATTTCATATTTATCTCATCAAGGATTTAGTCTTTCAATTTGACTATAAATACCCCCCTTATTTAGACAATTTAAATATAGGAGACAAGTATATATAACTTCTAACATTTCTTAAGTCTGATGAAGAAAGTATAGTTTCTATATGGTGACATATAAAAAATCAACTACATTATAAGCCCCTTATTTGCATGTAGAATACCACTGACTTGTGAAAGAGAAAAATAATGTTAGTTTCATATGTGGCATTAACAAATTAGAAAACATTACACTTCTCATATTAGTACATTTTGCCATATCCATCCATCTTTAAAGGTGATTTTTTCTAGATCCCTCTACCTTTTCCTCTAAAATTAGGTGGTTATTCAATCTATATGTATATAGAAGTGCATGAAATTGTATCCTTTCATTTTATTTTCCATGACACCATACTTAATTCAAATTTTGATAAAGCGTCTGTTTCGTGGCCTTATTTATCCGTCAATGTAAGCGCACCTATCCTTTGGAATTTGCATCCTACACTCTTATTAACTTGTAATTTGTATCCATTTAGAATTGGCAAGCCATTCGCATGGATTGGGAAAGCAGAATGCGTTTTCTTTTGTCGATTTATGTTTTTTTGCTGCAAAGATTTATTTGCATATATGTTCTTTATCGTGGTTACGTTACGTATCTTGAGAACGTTGGCAATAGATGTAGTCGGGTCCCTAGGAGGTGGAGCGTCATTTCCAAAATTCTCGATTAATTAAAACACTTGAGAGAGATTGTAGAAGACAACGATGAGGCATGTATCAATAATCTGCGTATGGATCGGGCAGCGTTTTGGAGGCTTTGTTATTTATTGGACCACGTGGGTGGATTGCGACATGAAAACTTTGTTGGGATCCCTAAGAAGGTAGCAACTTTTTTGTCCATTCTAGCGCACCACAAGAAGAATAGGATTGTTAACCACAATTTCAAAAGATCTGGCCAAACAGTTAGCAAATATTTCAAGCAATGTCTTAAATATGTTATTAAGATAAATCCACTACTCCTTGTGGTGTCTCAGCCTATTGATGATGAATGCAAACATGATACGTGGCGATGCTTTAAGGTAACTTTATGTGGTGTTTCCTGTGCTTAGTTTATTGCATTTGAATTTGTCCACAAAAATTATCACCTTCAGTACTCTTTTTTTACATTTGCAGGTTTGTCTTGGTGCACTTGATGGGACCTATATCCAGTTTCGCGTACCAGTGAGCGAACAAACCCAATATAGAAGCAGAAAGGGTGAGGTAACGGTGAATATTTTGGGTGTATGCAACCATGAGCTGAATTTCAATTATCTTCTTATGGGATGGGAAGGATCTGCTGCTGATAGTAGGGTCTTACGTGCAGCGGTGAACAAACCAAATGGTCTTAAAGTACCTATTGGTATGCCATTAAAGCATATTATCCATTGTTTCTTTTATGTTTATTTATTGGAAATGCAGGGTATGGTATATTCTGATGCTACTTATGTATTGTAGGGAATTATTACCTATGTGATGCTAGCTATACAAATTGTGAAGGTTTTCTGACTCCTTATCGTGGAATCCGATACCACTTTGATGAATGGAGCGATGGAGCATCTACACCTCAAAATGAACGTGAATATTTCAATATAAAGCATGCAAGGGCACGCAATGTCATCGAGAGGGCATTTGGACTTCTAAAGTCACGGTGGGCCATCATGCGTAGTCCCACTTTCTATCCTATCAAATATCAGAACATGATAATATTGGCTTGTGCACTTCTGCACAATTACATCCGAACACAGATGGCTATTGATTCGTTGGAGGATACGGTGTTGGATGGCCACGATGGTGTGAACAGAATGGATGTTGATCACATAGAGATTATTGAAAGCTCATCCCAGTGGAGCAATTGGCGAGATGTACTCGCTAGCAATATGTACCAATCATGGATATGGGCTCGGTCCAGGAATTAGTATGACTTTGTAGTGTTTAGGAAGTAACATAACTCTAGCAGACATGTGACACGTCCACATTTTTCCTCCTACTTAGCTATAGCATATGTTTGCGGTGGATTTATGGGGTGTTTGGTTTTATTTCCAAACCCCATTTTCACCAATTTTACTATTCTAGAGATAGAAATCATCACTTTTTAAAAAATTTCACCCAACATTATTTCAATTTTTATTTTCAAAACGCATTCTCCAATATCCTATATATTTTTTCCCAATAACCTATATATCTTCTCTCTCTATTCTATTATTTCTATCTCTCTCCACCTACAGCTTATTAAAACCAACATAATCATTACATTTCCAAACATTTCATCCAAATATATTTTTATTCCTACATCACATCACATAACTAATTCTCACAACTTTAGAAATGATGGAAATGGAAATGGAAATTAAAAATGAAAATAAAACCAAACAGCCCCTTATATGTTTGGATATGTGTTGGAATAAATATATTTGTGGCATGCTTCTTACATCACTATTGCTACTAATATTTCATAGCTACCTATCACATTGTGCGCTTATTTTTTTTTTATTTTATAAGTGTTTTGCTATGGACATTTATGAAAATTACATACTATGCCCCATCACTTTGTTGGTTAATTCATATTATGATATGCGACAGGTTATGGCACAATCTGGATACTCCTCTCAAAGCACTGAAATGTCAAGTAAGGGACAAGCTCGGCCTCGTCATTTCTGGACCTATCCGGAGGAGGAGGCATTGATAAATGCGTTGAAACACTTGCGGTTGGAAGGTTGGCGTTGCGATGGGTCTTTCAAGGGCGACTATATGGTAAGATTGGAATCTATGCTAAGAGAAAAATTCCCCACGAATGGCATTGTAGTAAAGCATATTAAATCTAAGCTGCAAGTGTGGAAAAAGACTTATGCGACCTTAAGAGGGATTATTGGCTGTAGTGGAAGAGCTGAGGTTTTACTAGATCCCATTAGTCATATGCTTATTGTGGAGTCCGAATCTGTGTGGGCCGACTATGTGAAGGTAAACATTTTGGTTACTTGGGTTTAAATTTCCTTATATTTATTTGTTTAATGAGTTTAAAACTATCATGCTTAGGTGCAACCTGATGCATTGAAGTTGAGAAGGAAGCCACATCCTTGGTGCACGAGTTGGTTAGAGATATTCGGTAACGATAGGGCTACTGGAGGTCAACCATTTGACATTGCGGACATTGTTCAAGAGTTGTTCCACGGTACTTAAGTTGATGACAACCATAATTCTGCTGATAATGCAGTTTCTCCTAATGCTTTTAGCGATTGCAACATTGCTGAGAATGATGCCATATCTGAAGCTCCAGCATCATCGTCAGGTACCAAAAAGAAGTTATCCTTATTTAGCAAGCGCAAGAGGTTTGATCAGTGTACCATTGACCTTGAGAAGGCAATGGGGTCATTGATCGAAGACACAAAAATGGCCATGGAGAACATTGTTGAAAAGCTTGCACATCCACTACCGCCCCAAGAAGTTACGAACTCCTCGTTGAGGAAGGCTCTATTTGAGACACTCGTTGAATTACAAGAGTTGTCATTGGATGATCAAATCAGGGCTACCCATCATTTTGCTCACAACAACTTGGACATGGATGCTTTTTGGGGAATAAACAAAGAAGCCAGGTCTCGTTTTGTGCGATCTATCTTGTATGGTGGTTTGTGATTTAAGTAGCCAGTATATCATTGCATGATATTTTTGTGTTGTGCACGTTTTGTCCTGTAGTCTATGTTGCCTCCCCCCATCCTTGCTCGAACAACAATGGCAGTTATCATCATGCTTCATATGGAGATGTTTTGGGCTGATAGTGTATGTAAAATGGGGAAGAAAACCTGCACACAGGGGTTGACTCATGCCTTGTTCCTAAAAATGCTTATGTATTACTAATGTAATGTCCAGAACATATGTTTTATGTCTGTGATGCTCATTTATGTTATCCTACCTATATTTGGATGGTTATCCTATTTTATGTGACATAATTCAGTTGCTGTTGAATCCGTTAGTGCTTGCTAGAATGGTGTTGTAATGCTTAAACCATAATGCAGTTTGATATATTTTTGGGAATGTTGATGTGGGTCTTGCAGAGATTGGTTGATGATTAAGTATCACTTATAGGAACTTTGCATGTTTTTCTGCATGTTGCATTTGACTTGAAATCGGCAGAGGCACTTTATTTCTTCAATTTTGTACTGCTTAGTTCTCCAAAATTTAAGAGGAAACTTTTGTACGCTGAGAACACCGCGACCCGCATTTAATATCTATATATTTTCATTCTTCAGATATCAGATTTTCTGTGGGTGGACGTTTTTAATCAAAGTATGCTTCAATTGCTTGGTATTTGCCAATGTAGGACTATATATATATATATAGTTTTGTATATAGATTGATGTTTTTTTAATCTTCTAGCATATAATGCCAGTGTTGGTTATAGTATCCACAAACTGACACACGTATGTAGATATTTTGGGTTGATTTCTTTAAGGCATGTATTTTTTATTTTATATTTATGTAAAAAATAATTATATTTATAACTCTAAAATTTTATAACAAAATAATTAGGAGAGTAGTATGAGTACGTAGTTGATATGCATCTGCACATATAATGAAAGGAAAAAAATGGTAGCCAATTGTAGAAATTGATCATTTTCCCTTATCCATTATAAGTAATAAGCTACACATAAAAGCAACATATCTTACTATTATATATAGGCCAAAATTGAAATAGTTTATATAACTTCAGTAATAAATTTTTTATTTTTATATATCACATATGTTTTAAAGAAAATAATTATTAAATTAGGGTAGTAGTAGCCAGTTTGGTCTTATTTACATTTACGATTTTCATTTCCAACGAGGCCTAAAAGTTGGAAAGTTAGTTATTCAATGGAAATAGAAATGTTCATGTGGTTTATTTGGATGAAATGTTGGAAAGTAATGATTATAACATGTTATAGGATTGAAAAGTAAGTTAATTTACATTTTTTTTGTATAAGAAGATATATTTTTTAAAAAATATATATATTTTAGTAATTTAAAAATGATAGTGGATACGTTATGTCAGATCAAATTTGACATATTATTGATGTGTAATAGGATGATATGTTGAATTGATTCCATTCAAAATCTGGCAATTTTATTGTAAAAATAGTGACGCACTAACTGAAACTAATGGGGTCGTTGTAAAGCCTCTTAATTTTACAAGGACATGTTCCTCTCATCATCAATTAACTTATACTATAAAAAATTTAGCATACCAAATAACGCTTTGCGTACTTTATCATAATGTTTTATTTGTTATAAGTGCTTGGGTAGAGAATTGCCATAACTCTAGTGCTATGTTCTGTTTTTTAAGAAAGGCCGTTTCTTGACATTTAAGTAGATTTATCCATGGATGATTTTTTAATTAGGTTTATAAAACCATGTGGCCTTACAATAATTCATCCAAATATGCAAAAGGAAAATTGGAATATATTACAAATTTGTATCCTTTTTAACTGGGCCCCACTTTAATCAATCTGTGATCTATATGGCATATTTTCTGACAGTTTATATGTTTATGGAGAATAAACTAAATAGCTTCAAACATTAAAATAGGCGATTTAAGAAACACAGACAACAAATTTTTACGCAAACACTGTAGCTGAAAATTGAAGACAACATCACGGCCGATAACAATCAAGTACAAAACGTGTGTCCACCAGCACTTATTTTAACATTTAACACCCAACTTCGCTTAAAGCACATTGCACCCTAGTTAACGCATTACTAGTAAGGTAGATAGAATATCACTTCTTTGCCTTGCGTTTTGGAGTGTTGCTAGTCGAGGCATTAGAGCTCGCTTGCCCCCCACTTGGGGAAGGATTCAAAAGTCCAAACAACTCCCTATCATCATCGTCGGTCCAGGATTTAGCATACCTATCAGGTAAAGGAGGGATAAACATATTTGAAAAGGGCATATTGTTAATGCTATTAACCGACTCTTGGCTTACATCATCATGTTCATAAAGTTGGGCTAAATTATTCCAAAAGGTTGTATCTAATGGTTGGCTCATGATAGGTGCAAGAGATAGGATGGCCACATTAACAATGTTGCTGACGGCGGGATTCATTGCGGATGCACTATCGTCAAAAATTTGTATCACCTCCGCTTCAGTAAACATATCGATTGGCTTCGGAGGGCCAAAGATAGAACATAATTCACTCCACTGAGCTTCTCCTTTTATCATGTATGCCTCAGACAGTAGATATTTGTAAAAAAAACACATATAAGACTAGTTAGGCGAAAAAAATAATTAATGTAAATATATGAAATACTAATGTATACTAGTGTAGATAATTGCCATAGTAATGTAATCCCAACTGTAGGCTTCTGCAGCAACGATATTTTGTTCCTCGTCATAAGTCACCGATGATAGGGAAATCAAAAAGCCGAAGATCGAGTGTCTCTGTTGCAGGTACTTGAAAATGGTGCTCGCATTTGAATTTGGAATATTAGTCCTGAACTTATTGTTCACTAAGTGAATGCATGAACGAATTATACCGACATCGGAGCGACATATATATCTTCCTTCCAACCTCGCTTTATCCGCGAGTTGGCTAATGAACTCCCTGTCAATTTCCTCCACCCAAGGTACGATGAACAAAATTTGTTCCTGACTTTGGGGATTTCTTGGGGCATGGGAAGGGTGAATGTTTAAGCGAGAGTGTATGAGTGCTCATACAGAGAGGCTTGGGACGGTAATATAATGCACATGGCCATCCCTAACCCTCTAAAGATGTACCTCCAATTAAAAGCATAATTCACAGTAAACCCATGAATCGAAATGACAACTAGCTATATACAGTAATATATCTATCATTCCATTATCAGGAAAGCGAAGGAAAATCTGCAAAGCAAAAAAAGGTACGGATGCTTATTTTCATGCCAATGTCATCAAGGTCATACATCGTTAGAAAAGGTTTATCACATTGGGAAGGCACAAATGTTTGCAATGTGGCACAAAGCATGCGTGAATAGGGCTGCCTTTTCAGAGAAATCTGCACTATTAACTGTTCTGTTTTGTCCTCTGCTTGCATGGTGTAACATGCAATGAAATTGTCAATTCCCACTATAGATTAGATAGGGTCCAAGATGCACTTATTGAGTTGTTTTCTTGCAAGTGATATACATATATATTTTATTCATAAGATTAGACTACGAATGAACACACCTTTGTACACCAATGTTATTGAAAACAATTCTCAATAACAGAAATCTATTAATTTAGGAAAAGAGTGAGGGCACCGCACTACATCTAATGACGCTGAACTTTTCTATATGGAAAGCAGAGCAATTTTTGAAGGATACTTACTTTACAAAAACCCAACTGCTTCATTTAGCGCACCTATTAACATTTAACTCATAGTCAACGCAAGTGCTAACCAT
Source organism: Jacaranda mimosifolia (assembly GCA_018894105.1). Taxonomy (NCBI): domain Eukaryota; kingdom Viridiplantae; phylum Streptophyta; class Magnoliopsida; order Lamiales; family Bignoniaceae; genus Jacaranda; species Jacaranda mimosifolia. Next base: position 35,181,502 of record CM032119.1, read on the forward strand.
GTGAATTCTACTCACGTGTAGATGTATGCTGTTGGGCCAGATAGAGAAATAAACACCATCAGTGGCAAGACAGAATTCCATGCAATAGGAATTCCGACAAGAAGAATTCCTACCATCAGCAACATGAACTAATTTTACAACAGTACATACCACCACTTAGCATTTTTAAAGTTATATGCACACATGATATAAATTCCTCAATAAAATACACAAAAGTAGATTGTAAACTTGGAAGGGAAAATAAATCATCCATCTACTTAATATATATATATATATACACACACACAAAAGCAAACAAACTGATGTAAATTCATGTTATAAGTTACGGATAATCCATTATCAAATGCCACCAAAATCCAAGTAAAAAGCAACTAAACTTTATACTATGTGTACTGTTATTGTTCAGAGGGGTTGACATTATTTATAATGCTGATGCTTCTAAGATATGGCAAGAAAACACATTTACGCATGGTTTTAACTCCTTACAAGTACAGAAAGACTTGTGACATAGAATTATCAATCCTAAAGGAAGAAAACCTTTAATGGTCTCAATTGACATACAGGAATAAGAAAACTACCCAATTGTTATGAACCAAATCGTTTAGAATTGCTTAACTAGGGAGACACACATTTAATGACTCCGCACAAAATCATAAACATCAAATAAGGGAATATGAAATAGGCGATCATTTTAACGGAACAGAACGATATAGAGGGAATCCAAGCGAAATACTGATGAAGCCATTAACCTTCAAAGCCTAGTATACAAACAGATTAGTATGTTGGCCATGTTTTGCACAGTGAGTGGAAAGCAACTAAACCACCCAAATAAGCAATTAACTACCGAAGTATGATAAACGGCCACCGGGTAAAAGGGATACATTTACACATAATGAGCAATATCTACAAATTAAAGTGGACATATTAGTTTTAGTGGTAGAGTGAAGCGACTTTCTGACCTTTATCACCTTACCCGGTGGATTTATACGTCCGGTCACCGTAGATTTACTACCTTATGGCCAATCAGAGTCACTTCTAACTTGCATCCAATTGCAACGTAAGTTGGCTTATTGCATGTGACAAAACAATAAACGTAAAATTGGTTAAAGGGACATTCAAACATGGAGAACAAATATGCGATTACACATAAGAGCATTGATTTTGGTTGAAACCATCGAGGAATTGTATTTCACCAGCCGGTCTCCTTTTTGGGTTGCCTGAGGTAGGGCTCTGCACAGTGATCAAATGTGGGGAAGAACTGACGGTGTAATATCATTGACTAAAGGGCAAAATAGTAAAAACATAATTAGTAGCATGTATCAAACAAAGGATGACAGATTACATGACATTCCAATGGTGGCCTATATACATCACAATATACACTATCAAACAAAATATCAAATTATCTTATCTCTTTTTATCTCTACTATTATAGTAGCCCCTCTATTAAATAAATTTCCTATCAAACATGGCCTTGAGATTTTCTTTTCCGAGGTTGGAAAACTTTTCAATCCTTTAAATAGACATTAATATTTTATGATACTATGAACGTCGCGTTGGACTCGAACACTCAAACCCAACTCGGGTGCTTTACAACTGTTTGATGGATCTTCACAGACAACGGCCTTTTTACGGTCAGGTAAGTGTCGAACCTATATGATAGTTCCAAATAGCAAGATTGTTTTTAAGTCAATATGTACCATCTAAAAGGTACGATTATGAATTAGTATAAAAAATAGATTTGTCCTTGTATGGAAAATGATGACAAAAAAAGAAATTGCTAGTCAAGCTAGCAACTCTTTTAACATTCTCTTATTCAAGATTCCGCCATGACAAATGGCCATTACATTTTAGTAATGAATGCATTTCTTTAAATATATAATTTCTTATTATTATGAAACACATTAATAAATAAATTATAATGACTATAATAAAATTTAATTATAAGAAAAAAAAACAAGTAATCGCTATCTCATATGGTCCCTAGTTGTAATAAGAATCGCATTTATTTAAGTATATTATTTCTTATTATTATGAAACACATTAATAAATAGGGTGTAATAACTATAAAAATATTTAAATAAAAGAAAAAACAACCAAATAATCGCTATCTAATATGGCTACTAGCTGTAGTAAGAAACACATTTATTTAAATATATCATTTCTTTATATTATGAAAATACATTAAAAAAAATACCCAATTAATTGCTATCTAAGAAAGCGATTAGCATGTAACATAGTCATATAAATATTTAAAAAATTAAAGTGTAATGATTATAAATATTTCAAAAATTAAGAAAGAAAAAAGTAACAGCTACGTAAAATGGCGAGTAATTGTAAATAACTTATCTATAGGTATCGAAATGTGATGATTAAAAAAAGAAAAAAATATCAATTTTAAAATTGATGAATAATTTTTGATTTATATATATTTGCATCTATATTAAAAAAATAATCGTAATGGTTGAAAGGAAAATAATATTAACAAGGTTTTGATAGTACAAATGGCGACTTTTTTAAATAATGTATTGATTTAGTGAACTATGTAAGTGTCCGCGGAAAAAATGTTACCTGTTAAAAAGACATGCTTGGAAATTTAAATTATGTGCGATTATTAGTCATTGCCACAATTTGTGAGCATTTAGATATGTTTTGTAAGTAATTTGTTTGGTAAATTAACTAAGCATAAACATGTATTACGAAAATATTAACCAAGTGATTAAATTAAAGCATACCTTAATTGTAAGCTTATTCTAAAGTTTATTTCTCTAAAAAGTTAAGAATTTAATTGATTTTGAAATTTATTGTGTGCGTTGACCATGAGAACTTCATTGTGTTGAAATAAAGTGGGATAGGAAAGGAAAATGAAATTTCATTTGATGGATGTTCGGTTCGTGGTTTTTAATAAAGATTTTGGGCCAAGTAAAATAATCAATAGTACAAACCCAATACTTACACCAAATAGTGTAATAAGTTAGGCCCAAACCCGCAAACAAAATTAGCATTTTTACTACACTCGCAGGCCTATATAAATAATATATTTGGAAAGTAAAGGCGGGACGTGCCCAATCTATTCCCCCTTACATAAATGTGATTGAAACTCTTAAGTATATAAATGTATAAATTTATTATTTATCAAGTAAACTGAACTTGCTTAATTAGAAATTTACAAGCTACATGATAGGATTATAAATTCTACCATAGCAAATAGGATAATAATTGAATGTGAAATTCAAAATCTCATATCAGTATTGGGACAACTTATCTTTATAATATAATATGATAATCTGAAAGTAGTTGCTATTCTTGCTAAATAGGAAAATGTTGACATTTAACAATGATATGTTGATTGAACTATTTTAGATATTTATATAATAATTTTACCATCTTATCAAAAAGAAAGAAAATAATTTTACCTAGAGACAAAAATTGATATCTTTTGTCGCTATCTTGTTTTGGGACAATTTTTAGTATAAAATTAATTAATTCAAAGTAGTTTCTAGACTAATACTTTTTGTCATGCAGTAACCATGAGATTCCAATAGAATATTTACACCACAAAAGAGTGTAAAAATTTATTATAAACATATCTAAAGCACTAAAACGACTTATTTGATTAATATTTGGTATAAAAAAAATAAATACATTTTTATATAGGTGTCGCTATCTTGTCTTGGGTCAACCTGTCATGCCCCAAAATCAAACAATATATTCCAGTATCGAAGCGTGAAACTCAAATCCAAATAAATAATAATATCCAAAATCATAAAGTTAGACAAAAGAACTCAAAGTGTTAATACTTAACTAAACAAAATTAAAATCCATAATAAATAAAAATAAAACTAATAAGCTAATGAGAAATAAACTAGTCTACTGTAAAAATCCAAACTAAGACTTCAATTGATTCTCATCATAAGCAGGATCCACCTCCTCACCAGGGCTAGGATCTAGGTGTTTGCCAGAAGGAAATTAAAGAAAAACATAGAGTGTAAGTAAAAGACTCAGTGAATACCAAGTGTATGCAATGTGAGTCATGAATTTAACATGATTTATTCAATGAAAATATTCGAGAAGAACACAAGTGGAAATCAATAAACAATCAAGCAGTAACGAAACAAGAATTTAGTAAACAATTTCATAGACTAACAACTTAAATGCGATGATTATACAATGTTTGTTGTAGCCAATCAACCTTATGACTCCCACCATAACAATACTTTATTGCTTCGGGTAAGGTGCGACCTTACCAAAACAATGCCCGAGCCTAGGATTTCGAGAAATCCTATGACCCACCTTAGCCACAAATGGATTCTGTTGTGTACTGGGGGGATTAGGCCATGGGGGCTTGGGGTTTAACCGGTAAGCCCGTTGCTGTCCGGTGAAGTCCCTCGCACACGCAGACCAAGTTGAGTCTAACTAATAGTAATAGCAGTAGTAATAGTAAAATCAATCATCAGTTGATCATCAAATTTAACTGCTAGTTAAGAAGCATTAAAAATCATAAAGCACATATTTTCTTGTATCATGAAACAAAATAAAATAATTTTTGTGCGCAGTGAAATGTAGTTATAGTGCAGTGTAAATTGAAAACAAGTTACAATCAAATTACTATAGCATATATCCTTCTATGTTTTAAAAGATAATAGTATATAGTATTTATATATTTAGGCACTCATATTCAAGATCGATCTTAGAAGTCAATCACCTATCTCAGAGTCAATCAAGTCACTTATTGAATCACCTGATTCATTTAATAAGCACATCAATCATTAATTTAAATGACTAATAAGATAAAATTTACTTAGAACTAGTCTTATGGGTGCTATAAGCCTATAGTACCTTAAATCCAATGATCCTAATTGGTACTAAAATAATCTACTACTCAATCCTAATAAATTGACCAAAATTTTAACAGATCAAATAGGAATTCATCTCTCAAAAACAACATCCCTCTTATGTGACAACAAATGATAAAAGAAAACAATATTTATTTACTAAGTGTTGAAGTAGTACTCACGGGCACACAGCAACACATGAACTATCATGAAACTCACCATTGTAAGTAATTCTATTCATTCCTAAAGACATTGCACGCAAACTCATGGTCACACTGGCAGTTGGTAGTTTTTTTTACTCATAATGACAACAGAACTTGAGACTCCAAATGACATACAATCAACTTGGTGGTTTATGGAAGTGTCTGCAAATAGAAAGTTTCCTCTTCTCAAGTTTCTTCCCCTTTTTCTTTTTATCTAGGAATTTAAGAAAAACAAATGGGCATGATGTATAACCAAGGTCCATAATTTAAAAATCCTCACATTAATTAGTTGTTATAAGGTTGCTTTCAAAATTTCATCAAATAGAGATTACCATCAATTAAGGCATACTGAATTCATTGAATTCATAAAATATCCAACCCATGCATCTCATGTACTTGTACAAAACTCAAAACTCAAATCTATAAGTGAATGAAGGGCTCTCGAGTCCACATACATCAACTTGACAAATGTCTTCTTTGATGGGTTAATTTTCAAATTTTTTTATTAATATTTTAAATTTCTTCTTAAAAAAACATGAAAACAGCACTACACAAATACAAACAAAATTAGTCAAAGGCAATCTTGATTATTCCCAATCCATGGACCCATCATCTACATAGTTATTTATGGGCATCTAGAGCATAATAGTGGATAAGAAGAAAACTACTCCTACCTTGAAAATCTACTGGCTCACATGGCAGGTAACAAAACTAAAAAAAATAGAATTCTACTCATGATGATCTAAGGTTTAATAGGGAGGTGATATGTAATTCTTACCAAATCTTGAAGCTTTACTTCAATGAGAGACTTAATATTCTTGGTAAAAGCTTGCGCAACCGTCATCAATTCTCTGTCCCCCCCCCCCCCCCCCTCCCTCTTTCTTTTCTTTTGATGTTTTCTTTCTTTTGCCGTTTCCCCCCTCTTTCTTTCTTTCTTTCTTTTTTTGATTTGTGAGACTAGGATTTTGAATTATAAGGACTATACACATTGGGAGAAGTGTTTTACTTCAACTAGAACTCTAGTTATATATTTTCTAGGACTAGGATAACCCTATAATAAATATGATGTCTCTATTACTAATTTCTAAGGTCTTAATTATTAATTCTTAGTAACAATATAATATTAATTTAAGAAAATTATAACTTATTGTTTCTAAAATTGAATTATCTAATATATATAATTATTTATGGCCTTAAATAGTAATTCTCACTATTTAATCAAGAGACAGATCTAGCGCTAAATACACACACACACACACACACATATATATATATTACATCTTCTAATTGATATAACAAGTAAATAAAAATAAAAAAATAAAAATAAACATAGGATAAAATAATTAACTAAATATCAAAGAAATTCTAAGGCATTGCACAACCTTTCCTTATAATACAAATTTAAAAATTTGAATGTAATGTATAAGTATAATACTTACACCAAAGCATTTACTTGTGAACATATCGCTTTTCATACAAGCGACGTACTTAGTGTCCAAAAATATATGACCAATGTTTAATTTACTAATAACATTTGAAAGTACTTCATAATTTCAAGTGGGTTAAAACTTAAACATGGATTAAGACAAAGACATATTTAAACAGAAATTAAACTAATGCTTAAACATAAGCTAAAGGGAAGACAAACCTTGAACTTAAATTAGAATGAAATCTAAAAATACCAAGAAACAGGTCCTAAAGTTCAAAAGAAAACAATAACATGCACAAGCAAATATGAACAGATTAAGAAGACAATTTTTTTGGTCCACCCTACGTCTTGGAGTTATTGGTTGGGTTGGTTCCAGAACTTCCTGGGGTTGATAGGAATGTTGTCCTACATTGACTAGATTTTTTTGGGATGGCGCCATTGCGGTGGTGGTTGTGTTGATAAGAACACTTTGTTCATCTTCATTTTTTTGGCCTTCTTCAGAAGTATTTTTTCTAGGACGACCCAACACCTTTGACATGATGCGCCGGTTGGGATGGGTGATGGAGACACTTGTTGTGGAACGACCACATTTTTCCTAGGCCGATCTCTAGGACGTGGCGATCTAGATGTAGGCAGAGGTAATGTTGGCTTTGATTATTCTAGGTCGTCTTCCATTGAAGATTTCTTAGGCCCACTTCTTCCCCTCCGGCTTGGTTGGTCCAACGCTTCAATTAGGTTTTCATAACTTCCCAATCTTGGCTCATTTTCATTTTCACAGTTGGAGCCATCCTTCTCAACAATGATCTTGAGGGGCATTGCACTACTAACCACGAGTCTGACTACAAAAAAAAAGGGTATTAGTGACCGAAAAATCGGTTACTAAACATGCAAAAATCGGTCACTAATAGGTTTAGTGACTGATTTAGTGACTGATCCAATCGGTCACTAAAACCCTCGTTCCTAATTTGTCTCGGTCACTAATTCGTGATCGAAATGGGGGTCACTAATTATTTAAAAAAAATTGAAAAAATTTGTCTATATTACTAGGTGGTCGCTAATTTTAAGGAGTCAAAAATATTTCTCTCCAACTTTGCTTTCTCTTGGATTCGAACTCAAGACCTTTGTTATGCTCAAATGAGTAACTGGCCACAACAACACATGCATTTTCATGCATTTATCTCAACAATATAATATATATAATATTTACAAGCTAAAAAGTAATTATAATATTCTTATGTATAAGTTACTAATATTTTGCATTTTAAAATTTAACAAAAATAGAAATTATTCATTTAATATTTGTATAATATTTATACAATATAATAACACACTGTATTTTTTATTTATAACTATTACTTTTAAATTTTAGGTATATTTTATCATAATATATTATAAACATATTAAAAATAGTAAATACATACTAATATGCATAGTGATAAGTAGTTTTTTTTATATATAATAAATACTAATATTTATTACTATTTATAGTAGTAAATATTTTACGCATATATATGGTAATATGTATATGTATTTATACATACAAATCAATATATAATATTATTAATTATATTATAAATATTTATTTATAACTATTACTTTTAAATTTTAGGTATATTTTATCATAATATATTATAAACATATTAAAATAGTATATACATACTAATATGTATAGTGATAAATAGTTTTTCTTCTTCTTTTTTATATAATAAATACTAATATTTATTACTATTTATAGTAATAAATAGTTTACACACATATATGGTAATATGTATATATGCTTATACATACTAATTAATATATAATATTATTAATTATATTATAAGTATTTATTTACTCATAATACATGTATATATATTATTTATGTGTATATATTAATTAATTCTCTTTTTTTTTCTTTGTATAAGAATATCATTCTTGTTTATTTCTTTGTGTATCTATATATATTAATAAATTAATGTTCAATTATATGGATATTATATAGAAATATTTAGTGGTTATATATTTGTATATGTACGTATATTCTTATATTTTTTATATATACATATATTATTATCAAATATATATATGTTAATAGCAAACACAATATTTTATTACTTATATAAGTGTTACATAAATTTTATGCTTTCATATTACAAGAATATACAAAAAATAAAAATTTATTTTTATGACCGTTTATTGATTGAAAAACGTGATCATTAATTAGTGACCGCTTTATACGGTCATTACTATTGGTGACCAAACTCTTAATTCGGCCACTAATTAGTGACCGAATTAGTGACTGAAAAAAGAGTTCGGTCACTAATTAGTGACCGATTTAGTGACCGCTTTTCTGCGGTCACTAATTCGGTAAGCAGTCACTAATTTGGTCACTAATTTTTTTTAAATATTATATTTAAATTAATCATTAATCTGTCATTAACCAGTCAGTAATTAGTGACCGATCAATCGGTCACTAAAATTCGGTCACTAAAGCTCATTTTTTTGGTAGTGATCTTTCAAAAATCCTCTTCAAGTCCTCGTAATGTTATGGTCATTTCTCAAAATATTGGGCAGTTGAAGGGAATATCTAATATAGGACAAATAAAAAGGATTGACTTTAGTATAATATTAAACATTTTGTAAAAAGAATAATTATAAAAAAAATTTATATAGAAACTAGCTATATTCACAATTTGCAATTTGTCCCCACGATGTTGTGAGATAGATTCAAAATTTGTTGTCGGATCATAAAGTGTTCCTTTTGATGCAAGTGTAGACATATCAATTTTTGTCCAATTGAGAAGTGACACATGTAAAATAATATATTAAATATTAATTTAAAATTTTCTATTTAAATTTTGGTATATATTAAATTTAATTCCAAAAGATAAATAGTTAATTTTAATTAATAATTTAGTATTTATTGACACGTGTCAAAGATGGAGTGTCTGCATCTATGGACCAATCAAATCAAAGATATTTGATATTGATTTTATCTATTGATATTAGATATTATCAAATCAAATATATCTGATATTATCTCTTGATATTATTTTATCAAAGAGATAACTATTGAAGGAGTTCAAGTCAATCTAAAAGTCTTCCATCAAGTACCTATATAAAGAGGTGATTCAAGCTCATTTGACACACAACACAAATTCCAACAAGTGAGAGGAGCTTTGAAGGAGTCCAGTAATTTTCTCAATTAAATTCAAGGAGATCCACGGCGTTCAAGGCGTTCTTTGCGAAGTCCATATATTCTTGGCATTTGATTCGAGTTTAAGGTGCAAAGCCCCCGAATTGGCGTTATTCTATTCAAATCAAATTCGAAGGAGATCTACGACGTTTAAGGCGTTTTTCGCGGAATCCATATATTTTTAGCGTTTGATTCGAGATAAAGGTGCGAAGCCCCCGAATTGGAGTTATTCTATTCAAATCAAATTCAAAGGAGATCCACGGTGTTTAATGCGTTCTTCGCAAAGCTCAAGATTATATTTAGAAGGAAAAAATCAGAGGATTAGATTAGAGATTGAATCCATAGTTGACTGATAAGTTTCAATTTTATTTTATTTGTATAATTTTTTCTTGTTTTGTAATTTTAATTTTTGCAGATAAGAAATTTGTTGTTACAGAAAGCACAATGCCGAAGTAACCATAGTTGTCACGTAGCTCTTCATACTTGACTTTGATCATTTCAATTGAAAATTTTTAATTGAATCTAGTTGAGAGTCGACGGGATGCCTAGGCGAAAAATCAATTTCTGGGTCTACAAGAGGATTGTCTTTGGATGTTTGCAAGAGGAAGTCAATGAAGAATACCACCATAGAACCATCCCATTTTTGGGGTGGATTTTATGGTCCCCCCGCCTTTTTTTTTTCCTAGTTGGTGTAAGTCATGGTTGATTGTTTTTGGGGTTAAGGTTTTTACTTGGTTTCTTCTTAACAAGAGATTCCAACCGATCCGCACCACAACATTTTATAAGCTATGGAAAAGAATTGGAATGGTAAAAGTTGTAAGAAATTGATTGATGTGACTATTGTAATCATTACACTAATTTCTAAGCTTAAAAATAATACTTATTTTTGAAAGACATGTCCAATGTAGTAGCGGAGAGATATAAAGAATGAGACTTACTGATTTCCAAAAATAAAAAATAAAAAAATAAAAATGAAAAGGCATAATTGATTAGTAAATTGATACATAAATATACATCCCAGCCCATAAGCTGTGTACACATAATGAAGAAATCAAATCATCATCGACTAATAATTGTGGAGTATAAATAAATGAGAAATAAATATTCAGTATTATTTACATACATGACCACAATAAGAAAAAAATTAAATTAACGAAATTTCAAAAATAGGAATTAACAATTAAGTATGATAATATTTTATTTGAAAATCATGCAGTGAAAATTATAGGAATCTTGTGAAACGAAGAAGAAACTATAGCGTCAAAGATGGTGGTAATATTAGAAGAAGTGTTTTAAAATAATTAAGTCCCACTCTGAATTTATGAGATTAAATTTAGCTGGAATTGAAATTCAATTTAATTCATGAAATAATTTAGAAGAACTAAACATATGTAGAGAAGAAAAATGAAAATCGAATTGCTCATAAGTTGGTAGCTTTAAAATATCCATATATATATATGTATATATAAATATATGTGTGTGTGTAATTTGTATGAGGAACATATGTGTGGGTAATGATAAGGTGATATGGTAAAGTGTGTTTAATGCATGCATAATTATGACATGATATTTGATAGTTTGAGCATGTACCCATATTTTTTTCAATTCAAATAATTAATTGTGTGAATTTACTAAAAATATTTATTGACTAAAATTGGAGCATAAAGAACCAAGAACATTATTAATATGTAAAAATTATCACTATTCATCATCCGTAACTATATTGCAATAGATGCTTATGCAAGTATATTTCAATTCGTATAAATTTTTTAGATGTAGAACTCGACTTGGATGTATTATATTATAATTTCCCATGAGCATTTGAATTCAATAATAATCTTTTCAATATTCCATAGAAACAATATAATTGTAATTAGTGAAGGACTCTATAATTGTTTGTTAGCAATATTTAATCTTAATCCTGACTTAAAAATATATTTCTTGTAAATTGAACGAAATTGAAGAAATATGATTAAGATCACTTTTCAATATATTAAAATTGTTAGTTGATTTTAAATATATTTATATTGTCAGTTGATTCAAGAGATTGATTTGAAGATTGGGCCTAATTAAAGATTATAGAAATCATTTGCTTTTAAATAGTAGAAGAATATTGAGATTATAGTATCGATAATTTTTCATCTATATTTTATTGAATAGATTGCCTTGCACTAAGATGACAAATTTTATGTTAGCCCTCAATTTTGTAAAGCTTTTAAATTTTGGACATGGGACAATTCCATCCAAATCTATTTTAATTGACATAGTGAGATTATTATCTCTGATTCAATCCAGAGATGACAATTGGCCATAACTAAATGAATAGTGTGGGCTCAGAATGTAACACCCCTAAAATTCTGTATTTCAGAAAATTGGGATTTAGAAATTAAGATTTCGGTTAATCGAATTTTAGGGCTCAGAGTTAATAATAAAAGGACATAATTGCAAGGAAATTAGAAGTTTGGGGGTGAGAATCGCAATTTTTTTTAAGGATTCAATTGACACATTTTCTTGACTTAGAGGCTTGGGAGTAATTTTTGAAATTTTGGGATTCAATTGAGGAGTCTCATAATTTCAGGGACTAAATTGAAAAATGGAAAATTGGATTTTGGAAATCGGGCAGCTTTCCTTCTCTTTTTCTTTTCTTCCTTCTTCCCATTTTTTCTTCTTTCTTCATCACTTTTCCATTTTTCTTCCTACTTCAACCGAGAGTCAACCACCACCATGATCCTATCTCTGGCGACCTAAACCCCAATCTAACCCCACCAAACTCTTTCCCCACATGCCTAGTGTCCATTTCCACCACCATGCAAGCCATCGGACGGCGGAGCTCCACGGCGGAGGAAGACCCGATTTTTGGGTGGTGATGGATTTAACATTTTCCGGCGGTGATTTAGGTGTTTGAGGGGTGTTTTGGAAAGCTTAAGGTGTGAGTAAGAGGGCTGTATGGTTGCATGTGGTTGAAGAATGGCCAGAAGTTGAGAAAATGGTGATCCGAGTTGGGTGGTGTGTTTATAAATTGGTCTGAAAATTGGAGTTTTCGGAGGCTATAGGCGTCTAAACAGAAATCTGACTGTACCGTTGGACTCAGGAGCTCGAAAGGAGTTGGACTGCTCGGTTTGAGAATTTTCCGGCAGCGGCGGACGGCGGCGCTCCGGCGACCTCAGGGAAGTTTCTTCATCCCGACGTGGCGAACGCAGTGGCGTGGTTGGTTCGTGAAACCGAGGTCTCGTTGTGTAGTTGTGGTAGAGAATTGGAGAGTTGTTATATATATATATGTGTTGGTTTCCCATGCTATGGAATATGAATTTAGTGGACCTGGACTCATGCATAATGCCAACTTGGACTTATTATAGTATTAAGGATTGTATTATAAGATTAAATGGCATTTGATTAGGATTTGATTATGTAAGGATTATGTTCATGACCTTGAAATAGGAATGAGATACTGTATTAATTGATAAATTAGTGATTCTGGATCGTTAATGGTATAATTGTGATTAATAGAATTAAGTATGGATTTTGATTATAAATATTACTTTTTGGATAGGTAACAACGAAATGGGTCCTGCGGACCAATAGGCTGCTGACCGTGATAGCACTTCTGAGATTACGGAGGTGAGGGTCTCCCACTTTGGGTTATTACTTTGATTACCGCTATTCGTGAATTGTTGAACCACTGTGAGGGTCTGCCAATCTGGCACTTCATTTCATTTATCGGTAATTGTGATAAACCCCTGTGCGGGTTACTGTTTCTGAATTGATTGAACTATTATTGAAATCTGTGATCTGTTAAGATCTTTGATATTCTGATATCTGATTCGGACACCCCTGCGCGGGTTATTTCTGTTCTGATTCTGTTTCTGTTGGTTCTAAAGCTCATAACGTTTTTTGATATATGTTATATGTTCGTTCTGTTATATGTCTTGCTATCTGTTTGTTCTGGTATCTGTACTGTCCAGTACTATTACTGTTTGCCCTGTCGGCACTTCTATACTGTTCTGAATTGTTTGTACGTCTGATACGCTAGGGGCTATTCCCTGGGTATTTATTCTGTAAGTCTAATACGCTAGGGGCTATTCCCTGGGTATTCAGTTTGTCAGCCATATGCTAGGGTTATTCCTAGGTATGAGCGATGTGCTAAGGCTATTCTTGGGCATCTACTGTTATCCTTCGATTGACATCTGTTATCCGTCCGTACTGTTATCTGTTAATCTGATATCCGACTGTCTGTTATCTGTTACCGATCTGATATGTTGTTCCCAGCTGTAAAGCGGGATGAGCTGATATGTTGTTCCCAGCTGTAAAGCGGGACGAGCTGATATGTTGTTCCCAGCTGTTAAGTTCGGGACGTGCTGATATGTTGTTCCCAGCTGTTAAGTTCGGGACGTGCTGATATGTTGTTCCCAGCTGTAAAGCGGGACGTGCTGATATGTTGTTCCCAGCTGCAAAGCGGGACGAGCTGATATGTTGTTCCTAGCTGTTAAGCTCGGACGTGCTGATATGTTGTTCCTAGCTGTTAAGTTCAGGACGTGCTAATATGTTGTTCCCAGCTGTAAAGCGGGACGAGCTGTTAAGGGACTGATATGATTTGTTAGATTGATTCGATTGATCTGATCTGTTTATTGATTGATTTTGATTGTTTCCGGACTGATTGAATGATTGCATGCTTGACTGAATGACTGAATGCGACTGACTGACTGTCTGCCTGATCGATTGTCTGACCGTATTCTGATATGTTCTACCTGACTGTTGATTTACAGTCTGTTGAGTTGATTCTCCCTCAACAGATTCCTTCTGTTATGCTTACAGTTATCCCTCACTAAGTCCTTTGGACTTAACCCCCCCCGTTTATTTTGATTCTCTCAGACAGGGACTAAGCAAGGGATTTGGACTCCATGCTGGATAAGAGTATGTTTTGTAATAGATCAGATGTTGTATGTATATATGGAAGTCGTCTGATTGCTAAGTATGGATTTGAGATCTATGATATGTTATGATGATAGGGATGACTTAAAGGTTGTAAATATTTCGTTATATAAGAACATGAATTTTGGCCTTCGTTTTATAGATTATCGAGTTTGGTAAGGTTGTAATTCCACTGCTTTTGATAAGTTGATTTGGAAATCTGGTGGCATGCATTTAGTTATGTGTTGTATATTACAGGTTTGTTTAAGTTTGAATCCGTTGCTATTTCTGATGAACATGAAATGTCTGATTATGGGCCTATTGAATTGTAATTTTTGGTTCAGAATTATTGAATGGAACGTTTTGATATCTCAGCTTTGGGATACCCAGAGTGGGGTGTCACACAGAACCAATTTTGGTTGAGCCTGTCACCAAAGTTTCATGTATAAAATATGCTATTCGCAGAGATTGAAAATGTTAATTACATCATGTTATTATTTAGTATAAATTATAACTTTTCTAAATGATAATAATTTTTGTATATGTGCTACCATTGAAAGTTTATTAGTATCACTTAAAAATAATTAATATAATTGTATAGGTAAAAATGGTATAATATGAAAACAGGTTTGATATTTATTTATAGTTAGAATTTTTTTTATAAAAGTACTGAATCCTGTCTTGCCGTTATCAACGCTGATACGTTTTATCAAAAAAAATGAATAACAATAATTCCCATTTTAGCAAAACAATGAAGATGTTCATAAACGTTTTTGTTTTACCCATTACATCAATCCATTTGTGTGATAATTGTTCATTGTGCATGCACCAGACAATGGGGCGACTTCAGCCAAGGTCAGCATACAATAATTTTTTTTTTCTTATTGACTGTAAAAATGTTTGGTGAACAACCCAAATCCAAAATTGAATGTAGAAACATCAAACTTAAATGTAAAAGTTGCAACATCAAAATTAAAATTTGATTCCAAAGGCCTTTTGATAGAAAATGTTTTAAAAGCATGTATGCCGTGTTTTTCTACCTTTGAATCAATATTGAGTTAAATAAAGTAAGGGATGTCATAAATGATTTGGTAATTCAGCATGTCTTTCAATTAAGATAAAGTGATTATAATAAATATAATATTTTTATTTGTTAGTATACGTACCAAATTTAAAAATAACCAGTCATAATCTTTTTCTTTTATTTATAAAGATAATGTTTGTGATTTAATTGTTGAGCTTGTTAAATTACCTTACAAAAGTCACTATCTAATCTTCAAAGAGTTATTCTTTTTGCAAGTAGAAAAATAATTAATTTTATTATGTTAATATAAATATAGATGTCCACTATTCAGCAATCACATCACTACCGCATTCCATTTCTCAGCTATTGCTTCTCCCACTCTTTCCCCAAACCCCTATAGCTTTAAAGATTAAGTTCAAATAAATTTTTGTTTAGGGTTTAGATGTATCAACTATTCAGATATGTGCTTTTATTTATTTTATCGTCATTATTTTTTTGTAGTAATAATTATCTCTATTTCTAGATTTGTATGTGACAACTATCCTCTTGGATAAGGATACCCACAAGAGAAAGTTTGAGAAAGAAATCATTGCAATATTTGATTTGGAGTCGGAGGAACTAATGGATGCATATTACATGAGTTTTCCTAATGGTTCGAAGATGGAAGGAAACAAATTAGTTTTGGAAGACAAGGAAAGGTGCATTTATGTGAAGTATGAAGAATCCAAAGAATTAGATGAAGGCGGAGATGTAGATGATGATGCAACCAATACAGAAAGTGTTGTGGATAGCTATGATGACTAGGATAATAACCAAAAAAATAAGGATGCGGGCAATCAAAAAGATCCATTGGCAGGCAAGAAATTGTGTTAAGTTGAAAGATGCCCAGTGTTATATTGATATATTAATTTTGTCCTTTCAGTTAAATTTCTCTTAGGCATCGGTATAATTAATATTATGTAATTTAGTGTGGGTAAGCCTTGTCTTGGTTTTTATTAGAACTAAATCTAATACTTGAATGTCAATCATTTTTGTTGGATAATTATTATTTTTATAATTGTATTATGAGAATTTCAGAAAAATTATTGTTGGTAGAACCCTATAATTTCTTATGATGTTTTATGGAAGTTTGAAAACAATTTCTTATTTAATTTAACATTAAGGGCACCTAGTTGATAGTTTAAACATTTATATAAATCGCATAATTAGAACAACCATTTTTGTGGCACCCCCACTCGGGATGACCCCTAAGCGAAGGTGCTATCAATTCAAGCTTGAAATCTAAATCAGATAATAAGTGGGTAATCAAGAATTTAACCAACTTAAAGGAAAAACAACCTGCACTAACCCAAAATATCATTGCATAGAGCGTAGTATGTACAACCAAGTATCTTAGGTTTCATACAAACATCTTTATAGCATCTCTTAGATAGTTGTCTCGATCAGGTATAGATTATATGTACAATCAGAACGTCTAATCTATTACAAAATAAACTTTCCAGATCTCCATAAGCTCCTACTTCTCACTTGGACCTGTCTAGGAAAAGAATAAAGAATAGCAAAGAGGGTGAGTCTTAAGAACTCAGTGAGGGAAACACATAACAGGAGATAGAGGAAAAATATTGAATTTCAATGGCAATAAACAAGGTCATTGATAATAAATCAGATAATCAGCTCATGATTGATGGAAATTAGATTTAGACTCATAAAAACTTGAAACATGTAAACATTTAGCAGGCATGTTGGCATCCTTCCTTATTGCTCCTTGATGAATACAAGATAACTTTACAATAGCATTTAATCCTGAACTTGAAAATTTTCTCCTTATCTCTCCATTTGCTTGAGCACATAGCTCGGCGTGTAACAACTTGTTTTTATGGCATGGTCGATGGCATGCCCGATCTTGCCACTCACATTTCACTACCTCCAGCTACTTGTAAGTCAGGATTGTAGGTGGGTACTAGCCAGGAGATCTGTCACCATCGGTCTATACTGCTCGGCCGTCTTTCCGAACCTAGCCCTGGGCCCAACTTCCCGTTGCGTCCCTCCGGCTTGAACTTCCCATGGGTTTTCCCATGGGTTGAATGATATAATACCAATAGATATCAATTCAACTTTTCAAGCAATAACATGAATATTTTGGAACTTTACCAGATTTGCAATTTACAAGGCAAAATATTTTTCAATAACGGCCAGCAAGGCTTATTCCAATAAACAAGGTACATGAACAATTTAAGAGAACTTCTAGCACAAATAGATCTATCAGACCCTTTCAAATATTACTTTCACAGGTATCAAGAACATAAGGTTAACAAGTAAGGCTAGGGTATAAGGGACAGAAATATAACAATGTAAAGAAGGTTCTGGGCACCAGAATGGGTTCAAACATATAATAACATTCAAGAATGCATGTGAGTCAGGAAATTCGACAATTGAGAATCAATAAGTTTCAGAATCAAGTCAAACAGAAACCCTCATAAGAGTTCATCACAATAACAGACAGGTATGAGAAAGTGCCAAAGTGGCCAACCCTCACCTTCGAAATCCCAAAAGCTGTCGCCGCCTATTGAACTGCGGGACCTACTTCGTGGTCACCTAACCAAAATAATATTTTCACAATCAAACTTCACATTCAATCCTAATAATCATAATTAGACCATTAATAGTCCAAAATCACTAATTAACCGATTAACATGATAGTTTTAAGCTTAAATAGTATTACTGGCCAAAATGACTAATAAAGTCGTTAATGTCAAAATAACCCCAGTTTTTATATCAAGTCTAATAAAAGAACGTAAACTAGTTCTCAATTACATTTTTAACCTTATATCGGTACCCCATATCAAAATAAACGGTCCAAATAATCAATTATCCCCATTATTTCCACTTAGGTCTTAAATCTCCAAATTAGGGTTTTCTAACTTAAATAATCTCAATAATCCCAAATTTAAATATATCAATACAGATCCAAGTCTACTGATTCAAACAAAGTCTATGCATATGTATAGAGATCATCATTTGGTATACATTTCTTAACTTCTTCCGAAATACAAAATTCATACGAATTTAATGATACATAACCCTAAAGCCCAAACATGCTCATTACCTAATATTTCTCAACTGGAACCTCAAGACCACGAATCAAGGACACCAGTGCGTTCATCGGGTCGAGGTGAAGATTTTGTCTTGGAACCATCGTCATGCTGCCGCCGCCGCCGCTGCCGCCGAAAAAGTTCAACACGACCACCCAAAGATGTGTTCCAACTCAATTAGGCCAATCTCCAAGTTAATTTTACAATTCTCCACTGAATTGACCGTCAATTGGCTAGAAAACACCACAACACCACTACCTCTGCCGCCATAGTATTTCTTCAATTACACCATCATCGGTGGTCCAAATGCAAAGCCCAGTATACCAAAATGTTCCCTGAGTTGAGGGCTTCAAAACCTACTGCCCAGATTTCAGCTTCCGCTGCCGGAGACGCCGTGCCACAAAGCTTTGCCGTGGCAGTGACTTTCAACGTATTTTTTGGTTGTTTTGTTGGGTGGTTCAAGGAGAAACTTCCACCGTTGTTATCACCGTGAAGAGAGGAGTAGTTTGGTATATAATTTGATGGGTTTTGGTGACCGAAGTGAATAGCTAGCGAGAGAGGAAAGCTCTCGGTGCATGGAGGAGAAAATGGAGAAGAAGAGTTGACCAGATTTATTTAAATCCAATTTTTCCAAAATTGCAGTTCAACCCCAAAATTTTACCTCATTCTTCAATTAGGTCCTCCAAAAAATTGCATCACTTCAATTTAGCCCCACGAAATAGTTAGTGCGTCTCTTTGACCCCTTTGACCCAAAATATTAGCCATGCAGCCCCAAAATTTTGAAAATGTGATTCAATCAAATTTTGCTAAATTGCACTTTTTTATTTATTTTTCAAGCCCTGAAATCCGATCAACCAATACCTTGATTTCTAAATCCTTATTTTTCGAAAAATCAAATTTTAGGGTGTTACAATTTTTACATAAATTTTGTAAAAAACAAAAATGATGTAAAGTAGATAATTAATCGAAAAATACAATATTATACATAAAACACATTTACGTATGCTAGTATATAGGCATCCTTCATGTGCAACATGTCTCATTGAAAACTCATTTTGTGCATTACGAATACCTTCGTTGGCAATTGACAATGTCAACTCAATGTCATTTAATTAACATTAGAATAGAGGTTCTGTGGCTTTATTAACATTGTTTGAAGTTATCGCATGGGAGAGTTTCATGTCCATTGGAAACCAGAGGTTTTGATAAGAATGAGTATAGACATTGGGAAGAGATAGACAATGACAACTCTATGCCAAAGTGATATGGCTAGACAATGACAAGACAATGCTAAACAACTCCTTGGTTTGAAATGCTAAACAATGAAAAGGTGGATAGTCTTAGTTTTTGTTAGAACTACATCTAATACTTGAACGTTAATAATTTTTGTTGGATAATTATTATCTTTATAATTATATTATGAGGATTTCAGAAAAATTATTATTGGTAGAGCCATATAATTTCTTATGATGTTTTATGGAATTTTGAAAATAATTTTTTATTTAAGTTAACATGAAGGGCACCTAGTTGATAGTTTAAACATTTCCATAAATCGTACAATTAGAACGACCATTTTTACATAAGTTTTGGGAAAAAAAATGATGCAAAGTAGATAAGTAACTGAAAAATATAATGTTATACATAAAACACATTTATGTATGCTAGTCGACTTGTAGGTATCCTCCATGTGCAACATGTCCCATTGAAAATCAATTTTGTGCATTACCAATGCCTTGGTTGGCAATTGGCAATGATAGCTCAATGGCATTTAATTTTTTAAAAAAAAAAAACTAAGAGCAATTCATATTCATAAGACCAAATTCACCTACATAGTTTTTAATAGCAAAAGAGCATAAGAGAAGGACAACATCCAAATGACAAAAATCCAAAAAAAGAAAAATTACAAAAACACAATTTCATAATAATGCGTTTTCATAATTTTTCATAAACAAAAACTATCAGGACCTTCTTGCTCCATTTCCCTCGTCCAAAACTAGACCAAAGAAAAATCTCTAATTTTTCACCACTACAATCCTAAATTTCTCATCCAAACATAACCTTTCAAGATCTGGGTACTTGTCTAGGTTTGGATGAACAACATAACGATTGGGGAGGGCCTACTATAGAGGAAGAGGGTCATCTTTCTCATAGAAATTGCTAGGGACTTTTCACACTACTTTGGCCTCTTTTGCTCATAGAGCATGTGAAGACATGCTAAAATGAATGCAAAATCCAAAATGAACCCGAGACTATATACAACGAGAAGGGCCTATTTTGATACCATATTGAAAGCTTTGAAGAGTAGTCGAAGGATGAGAGGAGCAAACCTTAGTTGTTGCTTTGGAGAGAAGCCGAAGGATGAGAGGAGCAAACCTAAATTGTTGCTTTGAAGAGAAGCTGGAGGATGAGAGGAGCAAACTGAGAAAAGAGAAGAATAACTCAATGGCATTTAATTGACATTATAATGGATGTTATGTGGCTTTATTTTCATTGTTCGAAGTTATCACATGGGAGAATTTCATGTTCATTAGAAACTGCTGGTTTTGATGAGGATGAGTATAGGCAGTAGGAAGAGATAGACAATGACAACTCTATGCCAAAGTGATATGGCTAGGCAATGACAAGACAATGCTAGGCAACTTCATGGTTTGAAATGCTAGACATTGACAAGGTAGATATGATTTGAAATGCTAAACAATGATAAGGTGGATATGATTTGACAATCACTCTGTATCATATACATTTTTGTTTATATATTTAAGGTTATCCATACAATCTCATATGATTTGTAATAATCATGTGGGTGTTGTTTTTTGCGCACATCAAACCTCGTTCCAGACTATTTTGACTGAATTTGGACTTTAAATTTTCTTGTGTTAATTACTTGACCAAACAAAGGATTCAAATGCTCACACGAGATATGGGAAATGGTGGTACATATTGGAATAAAAGGTATAACCAACATTTGAGTTATTTTTTTATAAGAAAAAAAAAAGACATTTCATGAAGCGTTTTGACATACATTAAAGACATTTACATGTATGATGACATGACATGATGGGTGATGAGACGCTTTGTTCTCTTTAGATAATATGTCAAATAATTAGGTGAGTAAAGAAAAATAGCTTGTACAAATAGTGATTTGTCTAGACATTTTATTTTCCCACCTTCTGTGCAGATTTCATTTCTTGTAATTTACTCAACTTTGTATAAAATTGTTTTAAACCATTTCTTCCATGCAGATTCAACTATTATAATTTGGTCCAACTACTGCTAATGTTTATGTTAATACTAAAATTTCTTCATTTTTAATAGGGTTTGCGCGAACTTTTGTACTATCATATTTCTCAAACAATGTATATATATTTATATATATTTCTATTTGTTGAAGAAAAACAAATCATTCCCCTTATGAAATCGAATGATTTTAGTAATTATTTAAGAAGTATTTGACATTTTTCAATTATTCTATATAATCTTATTATATTATGATTTTATTATCGAGAAACTCAATTACATAAAATCAGAACGGTAATCGCCCATACTTGTAGGGACTATGTTATTATTCTGATTAATTTGTGTCAATAAATTGTACTAGGATACATATATCTTTTCTTCATTCCTCTTATGGCCCAGAACTAATTTCTAGTCTCTTTGGCAATTAGTTTTCAATCTTTGAATCATCTCGAGCCTAGTAATAGTGCACTTTTATTTTACAAGTTTTTTCATGATTGATTGACAGGTAGACATGTCTAATCGCCCTAGTCCTAATTAATTTATGTACTATGTCATGTTCATTAGGGGCAATGCGTAATAAGTTTTTTATTAGATACACAAAATTTATGCATATATGTACTAACTTATTTCCCATCTTATCAGGCTTGCGTGGTTGACTTGAATACGTTCAAATCTGGTTCGCAAAATGGCGGTTCGAAGTCTAATTCAAAAGAAGGCCACAAATTTCAAGATGCTTTGTATGATTATATGGATGAAGTTGGCAGCAAGATAAAAAAGAATGACAATCATATCGTATTGGATTTTCAAAGGGAATTAAGTGCACTTCACCTGCATGTGAGGAAGTTGGAGAATCAGAATTTAATATTGAGGAAAATGTTGAAAGAATTAGTTTCCAAGGAGGCGAGCTTCAAAGGAAACTCAATGTGTGATGAGGAAAAATTCAATGCAGACATTGCCCAACCAGTTTGGTTTATTGCAAAAGTGTTGATGCAATTTGATAAAGGTCATGTTGAAATTCATCGTAGATCTTAATGGCCAATTTCAGAATTTTTAAAGAATGAGGACAACAACCAAGACATCTGAAAATATGAATAAGTAGGAGAGAGGTGGGCCTTTTAATCAAAATAATTGTGTAGGATAAGGATTGACACCAAATAAACTAATTGATCTAACACATAGTGGTTGGGATGAGGATTTTGAGCAAGGAACACAAATTAAGACAACAATTGATTCACTCTTGTCAAGTGACGAGGGCATAGTAAAATTTCTATTCGATAAAAATCGTGACATGAGGTAATGATACTTCTCGGTAGAAAAAAATTGTTTCCGCCTAAAGCACTATATAACTAAATCTAACCACTTGTTTTTAGATTATCGTGAATGTAGTGAGATAATTGTGGACTTTGGTAGATGGTTTATAAATTTTTCAAACATCTTATGCTTAGCTCCAACTGCAGACTTCAATAGTAGTGTGAGTATAATATATTAGATATATCAATTTCTAATTTATTTGCATTGATAGCGTTCTTTTGCTAAAATATATTTTATTTCAAGAGTTGCCCTTTCTATATGCAGGTAATCAATTACTTTGCATATATGCTCACTGTGGACCTACTTCAAAAAGGTCAATACGCACCTAGGTGGTATATGCCCCATTTGTTTGTGGTAAGCATATGTTTTTTCTTAAATGCTTTTTTTTTAATCAATTTAAGAATTCAAATGATTATTTATTTATTAATTTTGTTGTCCAACAAATGGCATTACTTGCGTGTCAACCGGATGAAAAAATAATTCAAACAATTTTTGATGGGACAATAGATTCACAAATAATGTCTGTTTTTGCCAACAAGTCTTCATACCGATTAATGATTCACATGAACATTGGATCTTATGCGTTGTTGACTTCAATATGAAATGCATAACAATATGTGATTCTGCCCTGGTGGAGTTTCTCTATCCATATTCAGATAGTGTGGTGCGAGGAGTGGTACGAAATTGTATTCAATCAATTGCTCTTTAATTGCTTAATTTTGAAAATATTATACTATTGAAAAAGTATCATTAACATTCAATAAATAGGTTCAACATTTTGATGATACAATGGTATAGTGAAAGCTTGGGCTATACAAATTCAAAGGCATATGCAACAACTTCAATTATGAATACCTCGATTGAGTTTCTATTCAACCTAATATGTCAATGTATGTGTGTGTAAGTATAGTAAGCGTACTTACACACACATCCTTAAATGTAGAATTACATTCCATTACACAAAGTGGAGATTAGTCAAACTACACATTTTGTTTTATATCTCACGCTACATGAATTTTTGTGTTTCACTATAGATGAGATTGTGGCATATATGTGTGTATGATGATGGAACATGTGGACAATGTCAAAGGAAAGTTGAAGCAAATATTCATTTCATGAATTTTAATATATTTTTAGGTGAAATCCAAGAATTTTAATATGCTTATTGAAATTTTAAACTTTTTACCAATACATGTTATGACACCAATAAAGTGTTGATTTTGCATTCTAATAAATATTATCTAACTTATATTTCTTTACAAATTTAATATACATCTTCCGAGCTTGCACGAATGACACTTGTTGTTTACATGTATGAGCATAAGAACAATCAATTTGCATGGATGACGAAGTAGTGACGATTAAGATAGGGGAAATAGTAGTATTGCTTTTGGACAATAGTGATATTTTGATTATCTTATTAGACTTCTTTCAATCTCCATATGAACATTTTGATACACTATTATATATTGTCAAACTAACTATCATTTTGTGGTTACTTTATAAACAACATTGCTACTATGTATGTCTTGTGTCCTATATAATGCAGTATTAAAACCTCTTTTTGTTTCTTAAATTGTATGTCAGTGACTCGAAAGAATATGTGGTTTCAACATAGTTGTCAATCCATGATTCTATTACATAAACTGTCAATTATAAACTCTTACTCATACATGAAAATTAGGCAATCTTACATATCATGTCCACTTCTAGATGTCACTACATTAAAATGGGATGCAAGATATACATGAGTGCATTTCATTATTACTATGCCCCAAAAAACTTATCGAAATTCAAATGCGCAATACAAAATGCTTATCCTGTGATTGTATAGAATATTAAATTATTTTACACTAATTATTCAATTAATGTGACGCAAAAATTGCTATCTCAACTAGTGACATTTTATGGATGTCTATTTGCTCATACTCAGTAAGGTGCATAAAATATTATTCTGCATAAAAACACTTTTTAATTTGTATCAAAATTCCAAACATAAATGTGACTAAATGAATTGGACATGTAGTAAATGAAAATTGCTACGTCAAATAGTGGCATTTTATGGATGTGTATTTGCTCATACTCAATACCATTATGGATAAAATATACATGTAGTAAATGAAAATCGCTATCTCAAATAGTGACATTTTATGGATGTCTATTTGTTCATGCTCAATGCCATTATGGATAAAATATTATTCTGCATAAATTTTTTTTAATTTGTATCAAAATTCCAAACATAAATGTGAGTAACACTACAAAAGCGGGGGGGGGGGGGGGGGGGGGGGGGGGGTGGTTTAGTGACCGAATTTTCGATCACTAATTATCGACTGATCAGTGATCGATTAATGACCGATCTAAAAATAATTTTTTTTAAAAAAAATAGTGACCACTTAGTGACCAATTAATGACCATATTAGGGACCCCCTTGCTTCAATCACTAATTTGGTTACTAAGTTGGTCACTTTAAATTTTTATCGGTCACTAAAATTAGTGACTGCTAATTGGGGTCACTAATTCGGTCATTAAAATATAATATATAAAAATATTAAGTACATAAATATGAATTTCAAAGTCATACATTAAGCTAGTGAATAATTAAAGGTTGAATTTAAAGTTTTTAAAAATTTTACCATTCAAAATATAAATTATTATGACTAAATAAAAGTTTAAAGTTTAAATATAAAATAAGTATTATAAAAATAAAATATTAAAAAAAAGAAAAATAAAGTGAAAGATAAAGGTAAACCTACCCATCCTCCATTCAAATTGCATTTACCCTGCCCTGTCTCTTTTCTTACAGTAGTCGCATGCCCTTCTCGATAATTTTTTTTCCCTATAACTACTGAATCTTCCGCGAACCTCTGCTGCAGCAATGAAGGCCCGTTGGCCTTTGCAGTAGCTGGCCTCGCGAGAGCCAATAGATCTGATGCTGCTGTTGGTCTCACGATAGAAAGGCCAGCTGTTGCTGATCTCTGGTCGCAACTGAGGCCAACAACAACTGGACTCAGTCAGTGGCCTCCCACTTCCAGTGGAGAGCCACCTACATTTTGTTTTTTTTCCAATTTTTTTTTTGAATTTTTTTGTAGTTATATAATACTTTTATTTAATTGTGTAGGTGTGGAGATTGGAATTTTGCATATTTTTGGCATTGGATAAGGTAATTATTTTAGTGTCAAGTTATAATTATATAAATTGTGTTTTTGAATAACTTATTAGTCAACACTATAAGTTAAATTGTATAAATTGTGTTTTTCAATTATGTATTGATCAATATTTTTATATGTTGATTTTTTCTTATTGTTCAACTTTTGAAAACAAAGTGTGGAATTATGTATATGTTCAAGATTTTTCTCCCACTAGAGATATGATATTTTGATTTTGTTTCTTTGGAATTGCTGTATGTATTTAAGATTGTTATCTTTATTTGATTTTTTAGAAGAATTGTATGCCTATTGTAGCATGTTTATTTGATTGTTTATTGTTATATTTGCAAGATTTTATTGTGCTATTTATTTAATTATTATTTTAATAAAATTGTATAACTTTTTTTTATTAGTAAAAATATGTATTTTATTATAGGTTAATTAGTTGCTAGGAGTGACTTAAAAGAAGAGTGAAAGAAAAGGGATTTCGAGGGGAAGAACGTGATGATTATGATATCTTGTGAGGTAGGCTCTAAGCATGGATATCCTATATGGTTTTTATATGTATTTTAATAAAATTGTATAACCTTTTTTTATTAGTAAAAATGTTTATTTAATAAAATTGTATAATTTTTTTTTTATTAATACCTTTTTCTGTTATAGGTTAATATGTACTTCTTCCTTTTACTTGAAAATAAATTATATATCCTATATCATTAAGATTTGTCAACTTTTAAAATATTACTAATTTGTGGAGTATTGTGTAGTTAAGGCATATTATTTGGAAATGTTGGATTAAATAGTATTGTTGAATGTGAAGGTACACGTGGTTCAACAACTTGTCAAGATCTCTCTTTTGAATTATTGGAACTATAAGTGTGTCCTGTGCAAAATTTCTATCAAGGACATAATTGATAATATGAAATCTAATGATATAGTTATTGTTTTGATGCATATGTCTTTTGTTTGTAACCGACACAATTGGCTTTAGTGGCACCCTTGGCATCCTTAGCAATAGTACATTTGGCCTTTTACTAATTAAGGTGACTAATGTTTATTCTTTCTCATAGCTATGTTTATTATCTCTAGTTGTCTTATTTAATTTTTTTAATAACTGGAGGACTTTATTTTTTTTTTCTTTTTCAAGCTTATTCATTAATATCAAAACTAAGAAGAAATACTAGTTTTGAAGATATGATTAATAATTCTAATAGGTCATTAATGCAAGCCATAGGTTGGAAAAAGTACTTTCTTTATCCAATCTAGTTCACTAATGAGTTTTTTCCCCTTTTTTCTTACACTAAAAATTAATGCAACTTGTTTGTTGATACTATTCACTAGTCATGCTATTAATATTGTTGTGCTTTTTTGTGTGTGTGTATTCCGCTTTTGGAGATATTATTTTTGTGTTGATATATTTGAGCATGTTTAGTAATCAAGTTGTTGGACTTGCTTATAAGGAGACAAAATGTGTTAAGCTTTTCGAATGATAGTTTAATGGTTTAAAATTGCAGAAAACATGTTTAATGATCGAAATTGGATGTGGCATCGATTAGATAATGAATTTTTAGCTAATGAGTTTGATAAAGGCATTAGGGGGTTTCAAGAGTTTGCTTACTCTCATCTTGAGGTTGTTGACCGTGGTAATATAAGATGTCCTTGTTCAAGTGTCGCAACATGAAGTTTGATAATCATGCTAATGCACATTATCACCTCAAAAAATATGGATTTTTGCATGGTTATACTAGATGGGATGCACATGGGGAATCTAAGGAAGGAATATCTGTTGGAGAATCTTCAAGATCTAGCAATAATGAAAATGTTGGAATGAGAACCATGGTTATGGCTGTTGTAGGCCCCAACTTTGATTAGGGATTTTGATAGGGAGGAACATCCAATTGATATCAAACCACCTAATTCCTTTGCCTTCTTTGATTTACTAAAAGATGCAAAGGGACCTTTGTGGCAAGGTTGCAAGAAACATACTAGACTTTCAGCTATTTCTCAATCGTTGAATATTAAATATGACGTCAACTTGCCAGTGTCCGATCGCATTATATCATTAATGAAAAGTATGATGCCAAAAGATGAGAAGTTCCCAAGTAATTTATACCATGCAAAGAAAATAGTGGTAGCACTTGGTCTCGGTTATGAGAAAATTCATATTTGTGTCAACAATTGCATGCTATACTACAAAGAAGACACTAAAATGAATGAGTGCAATATTTGTGGTCACTCTAGGTACAAGCCTATGAACCCTAGTTCTAAAAAGAATGTGCCTTATGAAGTAATATGATACTTGCCTCTAATTTCTAGACGCCAGCGACTTTATATGTCTAAACGCACATCTAAGGATATGACATGGCATCAGGAAAATCAATGTGCAGAAGGTAGTATGACACATCTTGCACATAGTGAAGCATGGAAACATTTTGATCCTACTCATTCTTCATTTTTAGTGGAACCATGCAATGTTCATTTTGGATTATGCATAGATGGTTTCACTCCTTTCAACAATAATGGTCTTCCTTATTCTTGTTGGTCAGTGATGTTAACTGTGTATAATCTTACTCCCGATAAATGCATAGAAGAACAATATATATTTCTGAATATGGTTACTCGAGGCCTTAAATCCCCGGGAAAAAAATTAGGTGTGTTTTGCATCCTCTAATTGATGAGTTGAAGCAGTTATTGAGTGAAGGGGTTGAGACTTATGATGCATATAGACAACAAAATGTTTTGATGAAAGCGGTTTTTTTGTGGACGATCAATGATTTTTCTGCCTATGGCATGATCTCTTATTGGAGTACTCATGGTTTGTTAGTATGCCCATACTGTATGGAACATACAAAATCTTTTTGTCTACAAAATGGATGGAAGCAATCATGGTTTGATTGCCATCATCAGTTTTTGCCTTTCCGTCACACATATTGAGGTCAACATGATATGTTCATGAAAGGTAGATACGAAAGAAACCTTCATCCTCTGCATTTGTCCGATCAAGAAGTTAGGAGACATGTATCCTAACTTCGTCCTCAGACATATGATCAATATGGCAACCTTAAAGATTTGTCTAGATTCAGCAATACACATAATTGGGTTAGAAAAAGCATATTTTGGGAGTTGCCTTATTGGTGCAAAAATTTTATTCACCATAATCTTGATTTAATGCATATAAGGAGAAATGTGTTTGACAATGTTTTCAATACAGTGTTGGATGTGAAGGGAAAATCAAAGGACAGTGGAAATGCACGGAGAGATTTAGCGCTTCATTGTAATCGGCCCCAGCTCTATTTGTTTCATGACCATAGAGAAAAATCCTATAAGCCTAAATCATCTTATACTATAAGTGCACAACAAGTAAAAGAAGTATGCAATTGGGCTAAGAACTTAAAATTTCCTGATGAGTATGCTTCAAATATAGCCCTATGTGTGAATGAGAAGGAATCAAAGTTTTATCATATGAAAAGTCACGATTGTCATGTGTTTGTGCAAAGATTGCTTTCAATTACTTTCATGATCTTTTGCCTAAACCGGTGTGAGAAACAATATCAAAGTTGAGTGCTTTCTTTAAGGACATATGCTCAACTGTCTTGAATGTAGAGCATATGGAACAACTAGAGAGAAATATTGTTGAGATTCTTTGCAAACTTGAAAAGATATTTCCACCAGTGTTCTTTGATGTAATGGAGCACCTTCCAATTCACTTGGCCTATGAAGCTAAAGTTGTTGGCCCTGTGCAATATCGATGGGTGTATCCATTTGAGAGGTAATATTTTATTAGATATTTGTAAGGATCACTTTATAAATCCATATATCATTTTATGCTTACATTTTAATATACTTTATAATGAATTTTACAGTTTAGATATTTGCGCCGCTTGAAGCAAAAAGAGAAAAATTAAGCCTATGTCGAAGCATCTATAGTAGAAGCATACATCATTGAGGAAGTTTCAGCATTTTGCTCTTTCTTTTTTGACACTGAAGTAGAAATTAGAATAAATCAACTTCCAAGACATAATGATGGAGGAGAGGTAGATTCAATTGGACATCTTTCAATTTTTAGTCATCAAGGAAGGCCTCTTGGGACTCAAAAAAATGGTACATTTTTAAGGATGGTGATGAATTCTATGCAGCACATAGATATGTTCTGTTGAATTACAATGAGGTTGTTCCTCTACTAACGTAAGTGTTCTCTTTTAATGTTGAAATTCCAAATTAAAAGCTCACCTATTTTCGTAATTTGGTGATTGATCATTCCTTGTTCTTATAGCATATTTGATGAAGAGATGACATCACAATATCCCTATCTTACTACTCAAGAATTAGGAAGATTATGGGATGCAAAATTTCCACAATGGTTGAAATATTATGTAAGTAATGACCATATAGAACTTACCTAATTGTTTTTATATAACCTACGTAATGTGGACTATAAATTTATGAATAGGTGATGGATGTTCCTAGTGGAGTTGAAGAGAACATTAAACGCTTGGCACAGGGTCCTAGTAGATGGGTTAAATCATACAATGGTTATTTTGTAAATGAGTTCAAATTCCATACTCACAATAGAAAACATAAGTCAACTATAAATAGTGGTGTGTATGTTTAGGGGAGTTGGTGGAATGAAAATGAAGTTGATTATTATGATTTGTTCACTACTAGAAAAAGGCGCTATAAGGACGCCTAAATGTGTCACAATAAATGGATTTAGGGACGCTTTCACTTATTGAGACGCTTGGACATATTGTCTCGTAGTTGGGTGTCCTATTAAGTTTTTGTGACACATGCAAGCATCCTCAAAGAATTCATTGTTGTGACACTCTGTAGAGTCCCCAAAGTTTCCATATTGTGACACTTCATAGTGTCATGTAATAGTTTTCAACAATCATAACTACCTGATTATGTGACATCTCAAAGTATCTCTATAACATGCTTCTAGGCAATTTGAATTATTTTAATAGACGCTGCAAAGTATCTCCATATATGAATAAAATAACACTGAAAAGTGTTTTAATAAATAAGTTTATATAACACTAAAATGTGTCTTAATAAAGAGGTTAATGAAACATTAAAAAATATCACCATAGGTTTTTTTTAAGATAGTGTATAGTGTCACAATATATAAGTAGTATTTTTTTAGAACATAATGCCGTGTCCTAATAGGTTTATGAAGACACAATAAAGTGTCAACAAACGTCACAAGAAAAATAGAAAGTAACCTCACATAAGTCTTTAAAGACACAAGAAAGTGTCATAAAAATTTTGCAAGTATCCCTATACATGTCTTTGAAGAGACAAGAAAGCATCACAAGAAATAGAATATGCCTGTGTAATACATCACATGCTTGTCATTTCTATAAATAAATCTTCGTAGAATTAAACCATTCAACTCAAAAACATATGTTCATTAGAAAATCTATTCAACAAATCACCGTTTGACAATAATAAAATGTACTAGACAATAAAAATAAACTAAAAATCACCATTTCAACATCAAATGTATTTGCAATACCAATCTGCACATATGAAAATGAAATGAACTACCAATAAGTAAATCCTTGTTCAAATACATATAATAAAGAGCTAACAACATATATAATAAGTCTTTTTAGTCCAATCACATCAATTCTGCATAATAGTTTTCAAAAGTAGACTTTTCTTCAAAACAAGATAACTTTCCATCACTCTTCATCCATTTCGACCTATCAAACCAAGTAAACATGAATTAATAAAAATAACAAAAAATCACTTATAAGTATAAATAATAAAGAAAATTACCAAATGTTATGGCCAAGCTATAGCTCTACCGATAACTTCCCTAATAGTTGTACATTCTAGTATTGAGCGTATTGTTATTAACTGAGGCAAAATGTTGTGGCCAAGCTATAGCTCTACCAATACTAAAGTTTAATATACCTGAGGCAAATTCATTATTAACTTAAATTATAGAGCAATTTCCCAACTAATAGGTTAACTCACCAAATTAAAGGCAAATTCCCTTGGCAGACAAAATTCAAGCAGCAGATCTGAGCAAGCATATTCCAGTTAGCAACAAATTCTAGGAAACATAACATCATACAATCTGAATTGAGTCACTTTTTTCAGCAAGCAAATATTAATAATATTGTAATTCAAACACACTAAATAACAAAAAATTATGAAATTGGAAATTATATTCCAAGCTTGACCTTCAGCTCAATCTTGAGGAATTTCCACGTCTCTATCGGTGATCCCCTATTGCAAATCTTTGGGATCCTTGCCATTCAAGTGCACCCAACAGAATAATCACTACGAAATTATCACAAAACCTTTAAATAATAATCCATATATAAGAACCCAATATTCTCACCTTCAATGTGTGTATTTCTATGAGTGAATAGAGAGCATCCACAATCTTCAAATAATAACAATAATCTTCAAAGAGAATGTGTGTAGTTTGTGGCTATGTAGTTTGGGAAGTGTGTGAGGTTTATATAGAATGGTTGTTGTGTGTGTGAGAGAGCAAGATGGAAACTGATCGAAGATAGGAGAAGAGAAAAGACTCCAAATTGGGCTGGGGATTTGAGATGAATGTGGGAAGTGTGGGAACAGAGTAATTAAGGCACCAAAAGATTTATTTTCCTTTTTCATTAATAATATATGCCAAAGGATTTCTAAAATATTAATAATAGGGTGGACTAGAAATAACTGTATTGAATAACTTTGTGGGCCAAAGACCGACCTCCAGAATGGTTGCAGCAGATGCCAGTGTGAATCTCATGTAGCACTTCGTCTGCTTCTTCGGGTGTTAGGCATTTAAGTAGTGGTCACAATATCGACCTCCTATAGAGTTGTCCATGTTCGTCGAGAGTGAACTTGACTGCTTGTGCTCTAAGCCTGCAGGCCTCTGTCTCTTCGTTGGGGACGGTCCCCCAACTCAAGTAGAGTTTGATCGAGTCTTACCAGAAAGGAGGTGTCTCTTCGACCCAACCGACGAGGTAATGATCGGTGACTTGGATGCATAGTTTGCTAGCCACTAAGAATGTTTGGTTCCCTTCGTCGAACTGGCTAGTTTCAAAAGTGTGTCTGCCCGTTTATTCTCCGCTCGGGGGACCTGGTTCAAGGTGAAACTCTTGAATAACCGTTGTAGTTGTTTTACTTTAGTCAGATATTGGCTCATTTTGGCCTCCTTGGCTTCGAAGTTTCCCTCGACCTGCTCCACGACCAACTGGGAATTAGTAATCGCTACAAGCCACTCGACACACCGAGTTGTTGCCATGTTCATTCCCGCAATAAGAGCTTCATATTCTGCTTCATTGTTGGTGACCAGAAAATCGAGCTTTATTGCAAAATCATACTCCTCAGTAAGTGGGGAATGAAGAGAAATACCTAGTCCACCTCTGATGAGGTTGCCGAACCATCGATATGTAACGTCCACACTGAGTAGTTCTCAACAATTTGGTCCAGGAGATCGAGTCTCTCGGCAACAAAGTCGGCCAGGACTTGTGCTTTTATGGCCGCTCGCGGTTGGAATGTGATGTCGAACTCCCCGAGCTCGATGACCCATTTCGTGAGTCGACCTGAAGTGTCGGGCTTTGACAACACCTGCTTTAATGACTGATTCATCAAGACCATGATCGCGTGGGACTGGAAGTAAGGTCGTAGCTTCCGTGCTACTGTAACGAGGGCGAGGGCAAACTTCTCGATCTCCAGGTAATTGTGTTCTGGCCCATGTAAGGCCTTACTACAGTAATACACCGATCGGTGAGCTCCATCTCTCGTTGATACCAGTACTGAGCTGATCGAGGTGGTAGAGATAGCCAAGTAAAGTTGCAAAACTTCTCCCAACTCGGGTTTTGCGAGCATAGGTGGCGAGGATAGGTATTGCTTGAGCTCGACGAGAGCCTGATCCCACCGTTCGGTCCACTGAAACCTTGATTTCTTAGCATTCTTGAGAATTTTGAAGAAAGGTACACTCTTATCAGCCAGTCGTGCAATGAATCTGCCAAGGGCTATTGTCCTACCGACCAGACGTTGTACATCTCGAATAGCACAAGGTGGGGCGACGTCCACAACTGCCTGGATCTTAAGCGGGCTCACCTCGATCCCTCTTTGGTTGACCATATAACCCAGGAACTTGCCTCCTCGAACCCCGAAGGTGCACTTGTTGGGATTAAGTTTCATATCGAAAGCCCTTAATATAGAGAAAGTGTGGTCTAGGTCGAGTAGGTGGTCTTCAGCTTTCTTTATTTTTACCATCATGTCGTCGACGTAGACCTCCATTGATTGCTCGATCTCCCTTTTGAACATAAAGTTGACCAATCTCTGGTATGTTGCCCCTGCATTTTTGAGCCCAAAAGGCATAACCGAGAAGCAGTATACTCCATTGGGGAAGACGAAAGAGGTCTTATCCTTGTCCTCAGGTGTCATGAATATTTGATAATAGCCTTGGAAGGCATCCATCATGCTCAACAATTCGCACCCAGTGGTGGAATCCACTAATAAATCTATGCGAGGCAGGGGGTAAGGATCCTTAGGGCAAGCTTTATTTAAATCAATGAAATCATTACACATACGCCATTTTTCCTCAATTTTAGGGACAAGTACAACATTATAAATCCAAGAGAGGTACTGAATTTCTACAATATATCCTGCCTCTAAAAGCTTGTTGACCTCCTCCTCGATGATTTGGGACCTCTCAGCATTGAAGGTTCTTATTTTCTATCTTACTAGTTTGTGGGTAGGGTCTATGTTGAGTTGATAGACGATAATGCTTGGGTCGATCCTTCGAAGATCCGCAGCTTTCAAAGCGAACACATCGATGTTTCGTCGAAGAAAATCGATCATAAGGCATTCCAGGTGGTCGCCCATATCGCTTCTAACCCGGATGGTCTTGTTGGGGTTTCCAAGTTCTAATTCTATTATTTTGAATTCCCCGACGGGCTGGACCCAGGTGTCCTCCAATTTTCTCTTCTTAGACGAAGGTCCTTCCTCGAGTTTCACTACAGGGGCATCCCCCGAGGGCTTCAATTGAGGTCGCTTCTTCTGTTCATTGGACTCAATAGAAATGGTATAACAGCGCCATGTGTCCCTAAGGTTGCATAAAAGTTCTCCAACTCTAGTTGGGGTCGGGAACTTAATCTTCATGTGGTAAGTGGAAACAATGGCCCTTAAGTCGTTTAGGGCAGGTCGACCAATGATAACATTATAGACGAATGGAGTGTCAACCACCAAGTAGTTGATCATCAAGGTTTTGCTCTGGGGACCTTGTCCAAATGTTGTGGAGAGGTTAATAGATCCTTCTGGAGCGATCTCAGACCTTCCAAATCCAACCAACAGCGTTCTAACTGGATCAAATTTTAGCTCGCCCAATTTTATTCTGCTCAGGGTAGATAGAAATATGATGTTTACGGAGCTACTGTTGTCGACCAAGATTTTTCTCACTTCGAAGTTGGCTATTTGGAGTGTTACCACCATGGTGTAGTCTATTTTTCTGTTGTTTCCCCTGTTCTCCATATGGTCAAGGTTGGAGTCGGTGAAGGAGATTAGCTCTGCGCTGGTTGAGAGCTGGAAAACCGTCTCGACCTAGGCTGATTTGGTCGACTCTAGCTTTCTTTGAGTCTGCTTCCTTGCGGACCTGGAATCCTTCCCTATGGGACCTCTTGCGATCATGTCAATGACTCCCCCCGAATGGGTGGGTAGGGTTCCTGGATAGGACTTTTTCCTTTATCTTCTCTTCTCGGGCTGGTCGACCTTTCTCTATGGGGAGTCTGGTCGGTTTTGCCTTTTTTCCGCCTGACCTGTTTGTCGATGTATTTTTTCAGATGGCCTTGCCTGATCAGTTTTTCGATCTCATCATGCAAGGTGAAACTATCCTCGGTGTCATGCCCTTTTTGCTTATGGAAGTGACAGTATTTTTTTGATTTTTTCATGGCTTTAGTCTCAGTAAGCTTCTTAGGGCTTTTGAGTGGGTTGTCATGTTAGATAGCAAACAACATCTCCTTTCTTGGGAGGTTGAGCGGAGTGTAGTCATGGAAGCATTTGATGGGGGATCGATGTCCTTCCCTAACTTGGCGATAGTCTTTCTCCTTGCCTTTCTTCTTCTCGACTTCAAGATTGCCGTATTTCAGTTTATTCATTTCTTCTTAAGTCAAGTACCTTTCTATGAGGTCAAGGAGCTCCTCCATCGACCTTAGATGTTCATGTACCAATGCATTGACGCATTCCTTGCGTCTAAGGCCCAGGAACAATACATCGATTAGGAACTCAATTCTCGAGCTGTCGATCTTTAACACCTTTGTGTTAAATCTGGTGAAAAAGTCTCAGAGAGATTCTCCTTCATTTTGCTTCACTGTGTGCAGATGGGTGTGAGGGAACTTTGTCTTCCTCCTTCTCGCAAATTAGTGCAAAAACTTGTTGCACAGCTGGTCATACGAGTATATCGACGTCGGTTCCAGTTTCACAAACCAATCGAGTCCTATTCCCTGAAAAGTGGTCACTAACATCTTAGCATAGATGAGTTCACTATGCCCATGCAGTTGCATCATATGCTCGAACTGCATTAGGTGTTCGTTTGGGTCTGACAAGCCATCATATCGGGGCAGGCCCGTTGGAATCTTGGCGTCAACGGCAATGCGCTCGTCGATGATATCTTAGACGAAAGGGGATTATGTCTCTCTTCGGAACCTCTGTGGTTCCTCTTGGTGATGAAATTTCTCCGTGTTTCTCCTCGAGATTTCTTCTAGACTTCGGTTCAACTGTTAGACCTAGTAGGACACTTCTTCCCATTCTTCCCTGTCAGCTTGGGATGTATTTCTATTCATTTGGGGTCTCGAACGCCCGACCTTATTACGTTGCGGGGCTCGAATGGGTCAAATGCCGTGGTCAACAGAATCTGCAACCTCCTTGCGATGAAGGGGTGGGGCTACTTCTCTTGGAAAATGGCATGGGCTTACTTCACGCCTCGAGGGGGGCCTTCTGGATTTTGGTTGCTCCTGGTTTTCTCTGGGCTATCTCTTCTCCAAGGCTGCGGATTGTGGTGTTACACTGACCGCCCGCTCCGATTGGATAGTGTGCCGATTCAGAGCCGTAGATAGTTGAGCTGAAATCTGCTCGCTTATGAGTTGTATCAACTGGGGCATGGTCAAGGTGACCATCTATTCTGGTTGGGCGCTCGACCCACGGGCGCTAACATCTTGCTGGGGTCCAGGAGGGGGAGAGCTGGATCTCTTATTTTCTTCTCTTTCTGAAGGGGCTTGCTTGGTGTTCACCATTTTCGATAGCGGACTCGTAGTTTCCCACAGACGGCGCCAAATGATGAGGGTTAAATTCGTTGGACTTAGATTTGAAGGTAGTTTATGAAGGGTTCGACCTTTCTGGTCAATATTTGAAAGTGATTGGGCCGAGTCCTACAATCACAAATAAATATCAGGCTAGCCGAGATGCCATCAACTTAGGCTCTTTGATGCTCAAGTTAGTATGAGGTCGAGTATATAATGAGCAGCAGAGTGAGGACTTTTTGTATATATAGTGGCATACCTTTGAGGGGTTGGAATGTGGGTATTTATAGCCTTCTCCCAGCAGGGATTTGTCTGAAAAGCCCTTGATTTTTTGTAATGGTTTTGTCCTAGCCTGAGGGCCATCAAGTCATCTCCCATCCTTGTACTATTCCAGGTGGCATGCCCTCCAGGTTTTGGGGACAAAATAGTACACTATATCCGCGCCTCTTATCTGGTGTGGCAGCATGGGCAGTACTAGGGTAACATGCGCCATTAATGCGGAGGCATGCTGCCTGTCAGGGCATTTAATGCGGCAGAGGCTGTGGCAGACCTGATCGACCTCCCTGGTCGATCTATCACAAGCATGGTGCAGGGATTACGGGCTGGATGAGCATTGCGGTCGAGGTTTCGATCAACGGCCTAGCCCTTGAATGGTGTCGATTTGTATGATCGACTGGGATCACCGACGTCAGCAGCATAATTGGGCTCAGTGTATGAGGTGGGCCTGTGGTCTTTGGGCCGAGCATATACAAGTAATCTTGATAGTAACTCAACTCCAGAAAGCTCCTTTGATGTGCAAAAAAGGATTGAGATTAGTGGCGGCGCTATAAAGGGTAGGGTGTATGATTTTGAGAATACATTTCATTGTCATGACATTGTCACCACTGGTACCTCCTCAAGATTAGTCAACAACTATGTTACACATGACTATTTGTAAGAAACAATTCCAAAAGTTGTTGATGAACATTTGGCTAAAGAGAGAGAGGCAACTGCTAAGGAAAGGGAAGTGACTACAAATAGGGAAGCAATTTTCCTGTAAATAATTGAAGATACAAAGGCGAGGGAGCAAGCTTTAATGGTGAAATTGACAACATGCATGGAAAAATTGAATGCAATGTAAGGTGGTGGTTCGAATGACAATAATGGAGGTGACAATGAGAGTTAGTTTAATCACTGAATGTCTATTTTTGTGCTATGTACTATTGTTGATATTGCAATTTATGTTTGGATTGGTTGGTTTAAATAGATGATTTTGTATTATGGTTATATGAATTGCAATTTCTATGTTTATGCATTGGTGTTATGGATTATACTTTTAGAGTTATAAATTGATAGTGGGTTATGATTGTGAAATATTCATAATATATTGTTTTAAAATGGTATTTATATTAATAAAATAAATTATTTTTGGCGCAATAAAATTTTGTGATCAATTTGTGACTGATATGTGGTCATTAATTAGTATCTCAAAAATAATCAGTCACTAATTAGTGACCTTTTGTAATAGTGAATACAATTACAAATTACTGATCAATTTTGTGACTGAAATGTGGTCAGTAATTAGTGACCAATTACTATTCGGTCACCGATTAGTGATTGAATTATGACTGAAATCCGGTCATTAATTTGTGACTCATATTGTGACCAAAAATGTCACTAATTAGTGACCGAATATTGATATTTTGTGACAGAATTTCAGTCAGTAATTAGTGATCGATTAGTAATCAGTCACTATCGTCACTAATTAGTGACCCAATTGTGACCGCCCAATGTATTGCCTTGCAAATAATTAGTGACTGTCACTTTTACATTAGTGACTGATAGGCGGTCACTAATCAATGATCGATGATAATGTCCATCACTAATTGAAATTAGTGATGAGGGCTTAGTGACCACCTGTGTCGGTCTCTAGTTATATTAGTTATCGGTTTTTGTTGAATTAGTGATCAATTTTTTGGTCACTAAAAGTCTATTTTTTAGTAGTGTAATTCGATGTGACATGTAGTAAATGAAAATTATTATCTCAACTAGCGACATATTATGGAAATCTATTTGCTCATACTCACTTGCATTGTAGATAAGATATTATTTTTCATAAAAAGTTTTTTTATTTGTATCAAAATTTCGAATATAAATGTGAGTAAATGAATTGGACATGTAGTAAGTGACGTTTAATTCACTGGATTTGATGCATTAGGGTCTAGAGTTTTCCAATCATTGTTGTACAAGATATATCCCATCCATCTGAAATGATTCACAACTATTACACATCTTTTTTATAAATTCACCAACTCATCATCATTTTATTTCTATGGATACTGAAAATTACAACGTCGATAATGGGCTTTTGGATATAACCAACACAAAACTATATGAAGATGTCATTCGCTACAAAGATTCAAGAGCATGGAGCAGCATAACTTTTTTGCATAGGGTATGTAGTGTAGTAAATTGATATTAAACGGTATGGATACACTGTATCTATATCCACATTCGTATCCGACGGATATTTTTTAATAACATCTGAATTTGTATTCACTAGATATTAACCAAATTTGGGTATACTCGTATCCAATTATAATTATTAGGATATATTCGTTTATAAATATCCGAATATCCATTAACTTGTAATAAAATTCATATTTTTTCTGATAAATTTCATTAAAAATAAAGTTTACTACTTTATTTTAGAATTAAAAAATTAATTAGGCTTGATTTAGTTTTTTTTTTTAAATTAATGATTGACTCTATGATTAATTAGTATTAATAATATGACACCAATATAAATTAATTATAAAGTGAAGCAACAATAATTTTATATTGGTTAATTTTATCATTCATATATTGATTTTCCAATTTTTTTTCTTGATTTAATAGTTGTTAATTGTCATTACTACCATCTATCGATTCTTCATAATCCTTAACTACTAATTTTTTCTTATTAATTTTTTAATTACTAATTTATACTTATATTCATTTATATATCTTATGAGATTTTATATTGAAAAAATAAAAACAATGTATTACGTATAATAATATATTATATATGATATTTTTTTTAAATATTATTTATATATTAAAATCATGAAAAATTAAAATATATTATCTATAATATTTTTTTAAATATTATTTATCATATACATATAGTAAATTTAATTAAATTAATAAACGGATATATTCAACAGATATGTATCCAGAGCGGATATTAAATGGATCGGATAGACAATTACCATATCCATATCCGCTTATAGTCGAATATCTACTAATTGAATACGGATAATAGCCGCTTTAAATAGATACGGATAATATGCCCTTTAAATAGATTTGGAACAGTAAATAAATTTTTGAATATCCTTTTAGAGCCCTAAGGGTATCCAATCTCTAATTTAACTCGGTGAAGAGAGGCTAGATTGGAGATAAGATGCAGATGCATTGCTAGTTTTCATGTAGCCTATATCCGAGCCACCAATGAATATATAGTCACAAGGTTCGAATTCAGACATAAGCACCAATTTGGAAGAAAGTCAAAAGAGGTTTGATATGTCATACTAGAGACCGAAAATTGTTAAACCATTTCACTAATAATTTAAATAGTAATCTTCTTAGTTATTTCTTGTACAGAACATCTATTTTCTAACAAAACTATGCTTAATGTCATCTAAAGTTGGGATTCCATCATATATGGTGCTAGATTTTTTTGGAATAATTAGCTGGTGAACTGGAAAAACTACCATTTAATAAAAAGGATGCGTACAATTAGTTGGACAAAGTGCGATTTCAAAGGATTGAAGGAAGGGATGTTAATGCCTTGCTTACTTAGCTAGCATGAAAGAGGCAAACAAATATAATTATATTGTTAATGACCGGGAAGTCTAACAAAATTATTTTGGTATAACGCAATGTTCAAGACAAAATACAACATATTCATTAATGTGCTCGTATTTGATAGTACTTACAAAACTAATAAATATTGTATTCCTCATGTCAATTTTTATGGAGCAAACAATCATTCAACCATATCTATTTTTGAAGCAACAGTGTTGCACAATATGACAATGGAGTCGTGCTATTGGTTACTCAACAAATTTAAACTTGCAATGAGTGGTCCTTACTGATCAACATGTAGCCATGCATGCAGCTATTCAAATTGCATTTCCAATAGCAGCACATAGACTATATAGTTGGCACATTACGAGAAATACAAGGCAAAAGATCAAGACTACATAATTTTGTTCTAGATTGACAAATTTGTTAAGGAAAAGATGTGATCCGGGGGAATTTGAGGTTGAGTGGTTGAGTTTAGTGCATTTATATAGTTTAGAAGATCATACATGGATCAATAAAATATATGCAAAATGCAAGCTTTGGAGTGAAGCTTATTTTCATGACACTTTCTTGGTTAGAATGCGAACCACTTAGCGAGCCGAATCAAGCCTTTCATTGACAGACTTTATGAAGCATTACAACCGTACTCTGCAAAAGATAAGGAGTGAATTTTTCAATATTCAATCCCATTGCGAAAGTAATTTCCCAGTGGTAAGGAAGCACCCCTTGAAAAATTACGAAAAACAACTATCTAAATTGTTTGATAAGAAAGATGTTCTTTGTTGTTCGAAATGAGATTAATTTCTTTTGGAGAGTAAAATAGAAGTTGGTGAGTATAAACAAAAGCTTATATTTTTAGAGCACGTCAAACCAGATGGAAGACGCTACATTGTTCACATTGATAGTGAATCCTTACAATGCAAGTGTGACTGCTTCATGGTGGAGTCCAAGGGGTTGCTTTGTCGACGACACTTAATTAACCTGTAAGTAATTGAATAGTCCAAAATTACCAAATACCATTATAAACTAGAGATGGCTCATTAAATATGGAAGGATGCTGCTTAATAAATACCCATTACCCTGCTAGAAACAGATAACCAACAGTTGAGGTTTGTTGAAATTTATAAGGAATTTGTCAACCTCACATACATATCGATTTTAGCTTTACCTTCGTCGTGTTAAGGACTTGGTAAGTGAAGTTTAGGATGACATTTTATCTCAAATGGACTTCCATAATGTTGTTTCCACTGAGCAACTAGATGAGTGTGGGGACTTCACACAAAAGGATGATTACATCAACATCCGAATGACGCATTGCTAACCCTATCAATTCAAGACATGAGTTCGATGTTTGTGACCCTGTTAAAATTGTTTCAAAAGGTGGCCAAGAGCTAAACGACAAAGATGTAGTTAATGTCAGTATGTTTACATTGTTGGTAAAAAAATAAGTTTATCCTTATCATAGTTCACTAGTTTTGCAATTATAATACCAAAAAAATTGTGTTATTAATTCTTTTTAAATAATTTAAAGTTTCATGCATTTTAACATTTAATGATGGAGTTTTATATCTACATATCTTAGGTTACCTATGCAATTCACATGAAGTCTATAATTACAAAATATTGAAATTTTCAATTTTCTTTAAATTTCTTTTCTGTTACAATTAATAGAGAACTTGGCCACAAGATGAGTACTTGCCCCAATAACTCCATCAATGGTCATGCAAAAGTTGTTTCGAGTTGCTACTCTCATAGGCAATATTAGCCTACTTGAGTACAGATTAATTCAAATACTCATAGCACCACAGAAACAAATGATATTCCTCCTTCATTCGAATCGGAACCCCAAGTACTTCTATTTATTCAATCTCAATGAACTAAATTCTTGTTCAAAACACTTATTCATTGTTCTTCCAACATAAGTACATCTGAACAATAAGGGATATAAAAATGCCACTCAAGCCTCATAATCGCAATCGGCATATATGTATATGCATCAACAACTATACATTCACACACGCCCACCATTTGTAAGAGCAAATTCACATAAAGTTCATTTATACACAATATAATAACTTATTCTATAATTTAAATTCTTAAGTGTCTAAATTCATGTTTATTCCTCTATACAGTTTTCCAGAAACATGGCCCACATATTCGCTCCAATCTACATGTCGCAATTACTTGTCCCGTGGATGCAAGCTCCATTATATCCTCCCTACTCTAAGGTTCCTACATATGATGGAGAGGATGTATGACTTTTTCCAAATTGCTATCAGAGCAACTCAAAAATTCCCAATAACTTATGCAATAGGATTTGTTCCAAAAAATGTCTTGT
Source organism: Jacaranda mimosifolia (assembly GCA_018894105.1). Taxonomy (NCBI): domain Eukaryota; kingdom Viridiplantae; phylum Streptophyta; class Magnoliopsida; order Lamiales; family Bignoniaceae; genus Jacaranda; species Jacaranda mimosifolia. Next base: position 35,225,286 of record CM032119.1, read on the forward strand.
GATATTTTGAATTTTTATTCATAATTTAAACATGTATAATTAACTCTACTTTGCTTTTAGTATTTTGTTCTTCTAGATTTCAATATAAGAGTTGAAAATTATAAAATTTTAGTTTCAAATATATGTTGCTACTTTATTTGAAATTATAACATCTACACCATTTCTATGAATTTCGTCATTAACATTATTTTTTAATTTTACTAATTATTTATCACTAATTAATAATATCAATGTTCTAAATATAATTTACTATGGTCATCACTACCAATAAAAATGGGCCAGCATTGTAAAATTTAAGCTCTCTTAAGATTACCATAAGAGCAAGCCCATGGGAAATTTTTACTACCATTTCAAACTGGGTTGGACCTTATCCCTTGGACAATATTTTAATGTTCTGTTTCATATATATAGTTCAAAAAAATTACTCTTAGATATTTTGTAACAATACAATTTACCTACCATATTAATTAAAAACATCTAGAGAATCCTGCAACTTTTGGCCTTATGGGTTAATTAGGGAATAGTTTTATTGTCCAAATATTTAAATCAGTTATTTCATTTCTACAAATGGCGATTTGCCTTTTTCATAATTTATTTTATGTCTAAATAATTAAAGAAATTATTTGGCCACTTCAAACGGCGACTTTATTGTAAGAAATTCTCAACCACTTGTTTACAAATAATTAGATATCGGATATATTTCAAAAAATTTCATTAATTGCTATTCAGTGTAGCGACATCTTTTTCTAAATCGCTATTCACTCAAGCGATAATATGTTTGAATAATATAAATTTTTTAATATGTATGTATAGATATATTTTCTTTTTACGTAATGTTAATATGTACATATATGCTGCAAGAATATTTTTTATTAAAAAATTTACATTCAGTACATAGCTACTTGATTTAGCGTCTTGTTTTGTGTAAATAATTACATCAATTAAGTCGCTTAACGAAAAAATGATTTAATTGAAACAAATTCTCTGTCGCAATTTCACAAACAAGTACATATTTGACATATTCACATTTTTTTTCATAAAAAGTTAAATGGTACAATAGCATCTTCTTTAAACAAATTACTAATATACATTTCTCTCTAATTAAAAAAAAAAAAAAAAAAAGAGAGAGAGAGTTAAATCGCTATTCATAGTAGCGACATTTTGTTTGTGTAATAGCGATTTTTTTCATGTAAGTAACATGTATGTCGCAAGGCTGTTTTTCTTTTAAAAAATGGTAAATGGCACTTTAACAAATCCTCCACCCCCCCCCCGGGCCCACCCCCACAAAAAAAAAAGAAAAAAGAAAAATTAATTGTTTTGGTACATTACCCTCCAAAGCTAACTTAAAGCCACTTTATCCCCTAAACTTAGAGCCATTGGAACAGTTTACCCCCAAATACAATTTCTAGCAAATCATGTGGCTGGAGAAAAGACTATTCTTGTTATTTTCACTTTTCCCAACCTTTTCAGCATATTTGTGGGACACTTTACGTAATGCATTGTATATATATTCCCTTAAGAGGGCTATTAGTCTATAAAGTGCATTTCTTGCTAAACTAATTAATTATGTGCATAATCAAAAGATTGAATTGGTAGTTAGCCCAAAAAAATGAAAAAATGTGCAGTATGTGAACACTTCTTACTCTTTCTTACCTAATCAGCAAGATCATGGTTTAGAGGAATGACAAAGTTAATGATTTTGATTCTTTGAAGGTTGATTGGATAATCTTAGTATTACTATAACGAAGCATGAGCTTTACTATTTCTAGAAATGTCTTTTGTAAAGTAAGAAAAAATCGTTTTAGAGTAATAATAAGATTAGTGATTTTGTTTCTTTAATGTAATTGGCTGAGCAATATACTAGACTACAAAATGAATTAACCATTTGAAGATATCATTTACAGCACAACCATCATCCCTGCCACATGAATGAAAACTGAAAATGCTTCTAAGTAAAAGACATACACTAAAACTTATTCAGTTGTATTTCAATCAACAATTAATTTTTTGCACAATAGGAGAAGGCAAGAAAAGAATGAGAACCCCAGTATCTTATTGTTCTTGATAGATGGATTTCTTTATTTTTGAGTTGGAAAATGTAGAAACGACAAGAATAGTTGGGTTCCTTCTTCTTCTTCTTCTTCTTCTTCTTCTTCTTCTTTTGAGTGAAAAAGTTGGGAAGAAATGAAAATGACAAGAATAACCTTTTCTCTAGCCACATGATCTACCAAAAATTATATTTGAGGGGCAAAGTGTTCAAGTGACTTTAAGCTGAGGGTGGAGTGGCTTTAAGTTATCTTTGGGGTGCCAAAATGATTAAATTTAGGGGGGCAAAGTGCCATTTACCCTTTAGAAAATACATAAAGTATGTTTCTTGGAAAAAAATGTAAAAATTCCATAGCATTTTTTTGTTGGAAAATGTCAAATTTATCAATATACTTCCTCATATGTTGTCACCGTCAATATATCAGTCGTACCAATTTTTGGATGGCATCTTCTCATTGGATAATTTCGGTCAGGTAGGTACGAGGCTACTTGACCGTAAAAAGCCTCCATAGACAATTGGGATGTTGGCACCTCACTTAATGAGTATTGACCAGGCGCTACTATAAATAGCACCAAGACCCACATGTATCAGATATTGGTTCATAAATCTTCACTTTATTGTTACCCAGCATTTACTACACCTTGATTTGACTTGAAAGTTGGAGGGTTTTTGCTGAAATTCTTTCCACCAACCCTAATGATCTTGTTGTGATTTCAAGTTATAGCAAAGACTTGATTCGAAGATCTGAATAGAATCCAGTTAACTTGGCCCAATGAATGAGCACTCCAACCCAAATCAAGCACATTGATGAAACTGTAGAAAAATGGATAAGCAAGAATAAACGGATAGTATTACATAAATATATGTTAAAGAGGTCGATCGGTTACCGGTGTGAACAGCGGCGACCGTTCTCTTTCGGAAAAAAAAAAATAGAAAATTAGAAATTTGTGAATTTCACTCAAAGCAACTTAAAGTAGAATCCTTGATTCTCATCTTACGAGAGAATTTATTTTATAAATTAAAAACCAAGGACAATTATCCAAATCTCCAAAGAAAAATGTAGCATATATGTTGTGTATATTAATATCTATAACTTTTCTCGCTTGTTTTTAATTACCAACATTCATACAGTTTAATAACCACATGAAGCCTGAAGTAAACGTCATCTTCAAAGGCATCAGTTCTCAGAGTAGCCACCCCTCTTGCCATGAAAAAATCACCAGTCCCACCAATTACCGAAATGTCCCTGGTCTTCATTGCTGGATCAGCCCCAGCAAAATTAATGGTGCCCTTATGCTGAGTAGAGTTGAAAAAAACCGAAAACCCCAGCCACGCAGTGAAAAAGTCTTTTCTGTCATAGAGATAGAACCCTTGCGCTCGGCCAACCGGAGTCGAATGCAGATTGTTGTCTAAGGTTACGGGGTCGTCGAAAACGCAAACATCTCCGAAATGGTTTTGTCCAGCCAAAATGGTGGTGTTTCCCCACGTCGGAGCCGCCACAATGACGGACGTTGCGTTCTCGGCGTTATGCCCATTATAAAGTATGTCGTGGAAATAGAAAACCATTCTCTTGCATGGCCACCGGCGGTGAGCCCGGGTTTTCTTCCCGCCGAGTGCGGCTGAGCAGCTGAGGAGAAGGAGGAGGAAAATGACGGCTGAGGTAAGGATTCTTGGTAGCGGTTCCGCCATGAGCGGCGGGAGTGGGGGTGGCAGGATTATAAGAAAAGAGAACTAAATATTAGCCTGGGGTGAGTTTGGAAGCTATATTAGCTTTCTCTATATATAGGTTTTTCTGGGTGTAACTATATCTAATATTGGTCCAAATGCTTGAATTTTAAGGCATCCTTAATTATGTTAGGTTTGAAATATTTCGTGTAATCTATATTAAATAATTTTTTTTAAAATGTTTAATAATGTAAAAATATTGGAATTTGAAAAGGATAGGAGTAATGGCATTTCTATGAACAGGACTGAAATTGGTTTAAGTTGGTAAGTTTATTTGATTTTCAATCAATTATTTTTATAAAAAAAAATATTTAATATGCGTGTCACATATTTGTGAAATAAAATACAAATTAGAATAGAGTATCTAAACTATTCCGTGAATGGTAATAATGATAACTGCATTCCATTTGATTGGACCAATAGTACGCATAATAAGCATCATGTCCCCCCCCCCAAAAAAAAAAATAGTCAGATAAAAAGGTGAATAATTGTATTTTGTAGCTGTGGAATGTGGCATGGGAATGTTAATTTGAGTTCGGGAACAATTTTTGTAATGTGTCGAGTAATTAGACATATTTAACGTTGAATTGACTATCGACTGAATTAATATGAATATTCCAAATTCTTAGAAGAACATGAAATGTTAAGTCCTCGAGATGTTATAACAAAATTTTTTCTACATTTAAGTTAGTATTGATTAATGATGGAGAAATGTAAATAAATTGAGGAGAAACCATGATGTTTAATGTTGAATTGACTATCCATTGAATTCCAAATTTTAGAAGTACATAATATATTAAGTCTATGAGATGTTTTAACTCAAAAATCTTTCTACAGTTGAGCTAGTTATTGGTCAATGATGGGAAAATGTAAATAATTTAAGGTGAAACCATCCTGTATGAGTGATGAAATATTTATAGGAAAATAAAATTTAGCAAGCAATTTATGGACACTGAGGTGGCTCAATTAAGAGTACCCACGTGTTTTTATTTATTAATTTATATATACATAGTATATTAGAAGATTGTTAGATTCAAATATCAAATTTCACGCTCTATATGTAAAATGTATGTTATTAAGTTAAATAACTCCTCAATCGGATATCCAAATTCTTTTAAGGGTATAAATTAGCCGAGCCTTTGAATGAGTTGGGTCTTTCCGGAAAAATAGCAAAAATATATAGATCCTCCAAACATATTTAAAAATTTTACTTGTTCTTCACTGGCAGCGATAAATTTTTTCGTATATGTATCCATACCCCATTTATACATATGTATATGTCCACTTCTATGTGTTGTACATTTTCAGGACACATAAAATTTTGCAAAAAATTTCGTACCACCATAAGATAGTAATTTAATGAATCTATGAGCAATTTCACCGAGATATGCTATTTCAAGTTAAAATTGAGTGGTGATCCATCATTAGTCACTACCAAACAAAGAATTTTCTAATTCGAACTAATAACTACGAGGTGTGAAGGTGATCTAATAAATTTTTTAACGTATTTTATGAAATATTTGAAAAATTATAAAATATTGAAAATATTTAAGAGAAGTACTTATAGGCTTTCAAAATAAGGTTTTATGATTTTATAAACTCTTTTGAAAAAAATAAAAAATTAACTCATTTTTAAGATTTTAAAAACTCTTTTAACTTTAATTATAATATTAATAATATTGTCATTGCTAACATTTTACAAACTCCAAAATCTTATTCTATCTAAGTAACTTAAGAATTTATTTTTAAAATTAAATTTAATACATTATAAATTTAAAAAATATAGCCAAACACCATTTACCTCTGTTAAGGTAATATTCGTTGTGTTTTGCAGAGGAAGCAAAACAAGCATAAAAAAGAAATAGTTGGTGCAACTGATTTCCCCATTAATTAGGATATGCAGTTGGGACAATAGAGAAAATTTCAATTCACTCCTTTCCACTATAAGCTCAATATCAATTACCCCATATATTAATAAAATAAAACTTTAAAATTTATTTTTAAAACTAAAGAAAGTATATTAATGGATAAAAACACTTTTGAATTAAATAACAAAATAAATTTTATTTTGTCCCACTGCGATAACCAATATATCAAAAAAGACCCGTTTTACAATCAAGTGTTGTTAATTTCACCTCTAAGTATTTTTTTTTTTTTTTTAATTAAGATTTCACCTCTAAGTTTACTCAATACTAACTTTGGTAAATAAATTGTCCTTTTAGCTAAATTTAAATTAGACCAATGACAAAATATTATTATAATTAACAATTATATCTTATTAATATTAGTTCCTACCATTATATATATTACAATGTACATATGCTACCATACGTCAAGTGCAAAGTACTGAAATTAATTGTAATTGTGAACTATTTTATTTTATAATAATATTCATATTAGTTTATATGAATGGAAAAGACAAATGTTTAAAATTTAAAAAAGAAACTTTTTTATTTAATAATATAACGTGAATCCTTTATTTGAAAATATTAGATATTGAAGATAGTTGATATAGATTGAATAATTTGTGAATTTATTTGTACAGATAGAATTGTTAACTCTAAATTTATAAATTATATACAGATATTTAAAATAGTTCAAATTTTAAAAAAAAAATGTGCAAAGAAGTGAAAAAATGGGGAAATATTTTTTAAAATTATATATGATAAATTAATAAACAAATCAAAGTTTTAATATATAAAATCCTTTAGTATAATCTCGTTAGTAACATCGAGGTCAAAAAATAATAATTTTCGTGAGATTTAAGATATTAAAATATTAATTATTTTGTAAAATGAGTAAAAACATTAATAATGTGAATTGTAAGATAAGGATACAACAATGTTATAAAGTATTGATATTGTCATGTATGATTTAATAATATATAATTTAATTGAATAACATTATCATGTGTAGTTTGATAATTTATAAGTCAATTAATGTATATTCAATTAAATGGTATGATATGTGACGCATATATACATAATTTTACTACCTTGTCACTGACATAGATTGTTTGGGGCAGAAAACAAATAAAGAACTAACTTTTCATCAAACTATAATCTTTTTTATTTTACTTTATTATTATTATTATTATTAAGCCGGATATACTATAAAATAGGAGCAAAGATCTAAACAAATTGAGTTGAGTTGAATAAAGTATTATTTAAATTTAACCTGATTTTATATAAATTTAAAAATATATTTAGATTTAATTTGGCTGTTATTAATTAAAATTTAACAATTTCTTTGTAATCCATAAGTTCGCTTGTAAACTTAGAGAGGGAACATGCTCTGCGGCAGTTATTGCTAGAAACGATAATGAATTGATAATTTTTGCAAGGATTCAAAAAGATATATGCTTTAGTGTAATTGCAGCAGAAACTATAGCAATTTTAGAGGCTTGTTAGTGCATGGACAAAGATAAGAAGAAAAAAAATTATCTTTGAACAAGTTTGTCTGCAAGCCGTGCATTTTATCAATGATCCAGCGAGCCTTGCAGATTGGTGTATTCAAGTTCTCATAGCTGAAATTCATATTGGATATTGTGGCCAAAATGAAAATCCATATTTATTTGTAGGAATGCTAATTTTGTTGCTCATAATTTTGCTAGATGGACATCTAATTTTGATTGGTCAAGAACAATTTGTTTAGATGATGTTTTGGCCAATGTTTTGTGTGAAGGAGGTTTTTCATCTTTTGATTATAATGAATTTATTTTGAATGGAAGAATATTTAATTATTAAAAAAAATCGCTTTTAGACCAAGAATGACTGTTGTGAATGACCAGTTGAGTGGTACTGTAAATGATTGGTCATGTTAATGATAATAAAGATATGACGTATATCTTATTTGATTGGACATAAAGTATGACTTAAAAAGCATCATGTCCCACAAAAATGATAATTAAGATAAATTATTATTTTCATTAAATTTAATTGCTATAATTACAAAAATAATCCTAAATAAAATAATAAAATAAAATCGACAACAAATATTAATTTATAATTTTTTAAGAATGTACTACTATATATGAAAAGAGTTTATTTGAGTTCAATTCGAATTTTTGATATACAATAGAAAATCAATGTTATATATACACATATATATTGCTATACAATTTTATTTAATATAGATTTAGACTAATGTGTCCAAAAGTTTAAGAATTAATGTTTGTTAAGTAAAAGGGGTACAAGCATTAACATTTTCTCCAATGAAGAATATTGGTGCGACGGTTCCCCCAAATATTTGTAGTCTTTAAGAAAGCAGTTTAGTTTGCTTATAATTCCATCTCCACCAACCTTAATGTTTGGTATTAATTTAAAGTACATATGCTTATATTCCTTCATTTTTCTAACCATTCAAAAAAGGACGTCCTAACACAAAATATGAGATAAGATATGTGAGAAATTATGTTTACATGTTTGCTAAATGAGGCATTAAAATATAATTAGTTCAAATTTTTGGTTTTAATTAGTGTTTTATTTTTTACTTTATCTCAAATGTAACAGAATATGTATAAAAATAAAGTGAAATGGATATGATACAAATTAAACCACAGAATTATAATGAATAAAATAATTATACTTACTAACGATCTTGCATACTCATAGTGTGGGCTAAAATTTTTACTATACAAAACAAATAAAATATATATATTTTTATATCATACTATTTTTAAATATTTTTAATATATTTATTGAACTTTTAAATAAGTAAAAAGAATTAAGATGAAGTACAATAGTTAAAATCAAAAAAGTAAATAATCATATGTAGAAGATTTTAGATATGAGAGAGGGCAAAAAAGAAAAAAACACAATGTTATTACAATCTTTTAAAATAAATTTAATTCGGTCAATTCATTGAATAGCATAAGTTAGTTAATTATTTTAAGATTAGCGTATTTTAACAAGAGAAATACTTATCAATTAATCGGCATCATACAACTGGGGCTATTAGATGGGAATTTCCACCTCAAGTTTGGGTTACATGTAATATCGATGCGGCAACTAATTAATAATTATAATGGCCAGACGGCCCAGACCTTTGATTCAAGGGCTGTTTTAAGGGATGATCAGGGAAGTGTCTGTGCTGGTTATATGCACAAAGAATGTGTACATACGTCATTGGCATAAGCTATTACGTTTAGAGAAGCCCCCACTTGGATAAAAAATAAGAATATGTTATACGTTGTTTTTGAATTGAATGCTTTAATAATAGTGAACGTAGTTCCGAATAGTTTAGTGGATGATTCTTATTTTTGTTCGATTATTTTAGATTGTAAAGTTCTTCTATTAGAGCTTAAACTTATAAATTATGGTATTTGTTTTGTTCGTCGTTCAGTAAATTAGGTGGTAGGGCCGTTTCAATAAAATTAATGGAAGACTAAGGCGAAACATAAAAATAAGGCCTTTGATGTATAATAAAAAATTAATTTTTTAATACACATGTCTTTTTAGTACTTATTTTGTATTTTATAGAAAAAAAACTACTCGTATAAAATATTATTATCTAAATTTTATTCGCTGATTTTTTTTGAGATGCAAAATTATTAATTATACTTTTATAATTAATTTCATCTAACATTCTTTTTCAATTGATAGTCTATCTAACTCATTTTATCTTTCTTGAGACGTTGATAGATTTTATTAGTTTCAATTTTGAAAAACTTATCTCCAAAAAGAAAAAATAAATAAATTTAAGAAATAAAACCTTGATTTATAGTAAAAGAGAATTAACGTTAATATTATTTAATGATTAGTATTGGAAAAGAATGAATGAGATAGGATTTTGATAAGTTAAAAAATAAGAATTAAAAAGATAATGGAGATTTAAGAGAATTAAAAGTAATAAATTTATATTTATATTTTTAATTATTTATTTATTGTAAGTTTAACTAATAAGGCCTTCAAAGTAAAGGCCTCATGCTTTTTTTAATCCTAAATTGTTTGAAAAAGAAAACATATATATGAGACTTCTAAACTAAAGGCTTACTTTTTTTTAGGCCTATAATGTAAAAAAGATAGGCCTTATATTTATATTTTTTAGGCCTAAAATACAGAAGAAAATATATAATTTTGAGGGCCTAAGGAGGTTGCCTTTCTTGACTAAAGGTAAAGCCACTCCTATCATGTGGCTCACTAGGGACGCGGTATCTATGTTTTAATAATTTATAATGTGGGAATAGCATATCCCTACATTCCTCTCTAATGTAATAACAACTGATTTGGAATAAAGTTCTCTCTTCTTAGTTCTTAGTATCAATTTTCTTATTGTTTTATAAGTAATACTCAATTTCTTAATACTAGAAAATCCAGAATTATTCATACAAATAATTGATGAAATTACAAGGCCCAATGGCCCAATCTATGACATTAAATAAACAATTTATGTGGCCCAAACTAACAATCTTCCTTATGCGCTGCTGCCCCATCAAATTCTGAATCCACCCAGACAGAACTCGGCCGAACAGAAACATTTGGGTTCCGATTGACTTACAAAAGACAATTAAAAGAAAAGAGCTCTCCAGTGACTAAGAGAGTGTTTGGATAAATTTATTCAAAATGTCTTGTAAGTTCCTATATTTCATAAGATAATTTTGGAACTTATAAGATGTGAATTTTTTTTAAATAAATAGGTTATCAAAATGTTTGGATAAAATAAGACCTTAAAGCTTATAAAATATTACTAATTATAATTTTGTAATTAATGTGATTAAAATTAAGGGAGCTTGTTAAGGTTTTAAAAATAAGTTAGGATTTCATTACTGTTTTAAGAGTTTATAAGCTTTTTTTTCTTTAAAAATTTACCAAACACTTTTTGACATCTTATAAGTTCTCAAATATCTTATAAGATGTTTCGAGGAGCTTATAAGCTCACCTGAACATTCTCCAACTTGACCATTACCTCATGAAAATATGAGCTATTTTACCCACTATCCCAACAAATCCTCCATCTTGAAAGCATGATTCAAGTTGAAGTTTATCAGTGATTGAACTTTGATTTAATGGTATAAATCTTACACATAAAGTATAAATTCGAAAATTGAAACCTAACAAACATTCAATGTACATGTGTATGAATGAAAAAAAAAATGTCCTCTAATTTGTATCACCCTTTTAATATACCGACTTAAGCATCAAAGATTTTTCGGTAGAAAAACTCAACACCTTTAGCCTATTTTTTTGTAGGACATCTATTAAGATGTGCTTTTCATTTGCGAGGAGTTCAAATTAATTTTGCGGGTGCTTGGAAGTTCAATAAGCGCCACAATAGATTCTAAATTCTCAAACTTATTCATTCAAAATTGAGAAACAAACCGAGCTATTTAGGTTGAGATTAATCACTAACTTTTTTTAAAAAGCTGATCTATTCATTTAAATATATAAAATCAATTTAATATATTGTTTTATTTAATAACATTCGAAGTTTAGCTCGAACTCGACTCAATTAAAAGAATATCTTTGAATGAATTAAGATAGCCCAATTTCTACTCTATTAAATTTGTTTCAATTAAATTCAATTAATAATCAAATCAAGTTCAAATATGATTTTCAATACTCAATAATAAAAATAAATTTAAGCAGTAACATATTAGATGTAGGGAGTGTGAATATGCTAGGCTAGGCTAGACTTTGCTTTAAATAGGCAATGCTTGTTGCATAAATTGTAAGCTTAAGTTTAGCCTATTACCTGACATAAGCTTTTTTTTTTTAAAGCCTAGCATAGCCTTTTTCAATTTTTCCAAAGCCTAAACCTGACTTGAAAAAGTCTATTTTAGTTAAGATTCTAATTAGACTTAAATTTTATATAGGTTCAAGCTTTTATAGGCTTAGGCCTTAATAGGCCTAAGAATTCTATAATTTATATTAAGAGAAAATAATTGGCGATTATAATACATTTATTTAAATAAAGAGAAAAGCATAACCAAACATTATTATAAGTTAAACAAAAATTTTGAAATAAAATGGTTATATATTAATTAAGAAGACAATATATAACTTAGGGGTGTAAAATGAGTCGAGCCGGCTCATGAGCCTCGTGCGCGGGCTCAATTATAGCTCGACTCAAACTCGAGCTTTAACATGAGCCAAGTTAGAGCTCTACTTTAGTTGTTTGAAAGCTTATGAGCCGGCTCATGAGCTTTTTCCTATTTATAAATATTTTTTATATATTAATTAAATAATTAATATATATTAATAATTTACTTTCTTTTTCTAATTTTAAATATTTATTATATATGATTAAATAATTATAATATATTATAATTTAAATCATTATAGTAATTATTATAATATATATTATAATTGAATATATACTTTATTTATAATAATTATTTTAATTATTTTACTAATTATTATTAAATAATTATGATATATTAATAATTTAATATTTTTATTTAATTTAAAAAATTTTGGTGAGCCAGCTCGAGCCTCGAGCTCAATATTTTGACCTCGAGCCCTTAAAAGCAAGCTCATCGAGCTCAAAAAATTGGGCTCAAGCTCGAGCCTGTAATTTTTGTCAAGCTCGACTCGAGCTTGACTCATTTACATCCCTAATATAATTATATAAAATTAATTAATATAAAATGTAAAAGCAATTATATAAGTATTATAAATATTTAAATATATATTATAATATAATTAAATTATATATGCCGGTCTGATAGGCTTTATAAGCTTTTTTAAAAGCCTATATCTAGTCTTTTTAACTAAATATGCTTTTTTAAAAACCTAAATCTAGTCTATTTATTAAATAGGCTAGGCTGTAGGTCCCTTACTGGCGGTCTAGTTTATTCCCATCCCTAAAATTTAGATGGAACATTCAAATCCGATTCATTTTTAAATTTAAACTTATAACTAATTTTTTAATTCTCGAAAATGAGAGAAAATAGAGAATAGGTTTAATGAAAACATATTCAAACGGTCACTAAGCATACTAAAGCAAAACACTAATCTATCCTACTACTTATAGCACTCATACAACTTGATATCCATTTGCAACCGGAAATAATAATCACCCTGAGCTTCATCCGTCCGGAAAGTGGCGATCCCCCTCGCCATGAAGAAATCACCAGTCCCTCCGACGACGGAGAGGTCCCTTGTTTTCTCCGGCAGAGGATCTGCGCCCATAATATTCAAAGTCCCCTTATACTCAGTAGAGTTAAATATCAAAGTATAAGCAAACCAGGCATTATAAGCGTTCTTCCTGTCGTAGAAATAGAAGCCTTGGGCTCGTGCAGCCGGCGGCGAAAGGAGGTGGCCGTCTTTCGTCATCGGGTCATCGAACACCACCATCATGCCGAACTGGTAACCCAGGGCAGAATCATTGGTGATCTTGGCAGACGTAGCGTTCGCCAAATCGGTGCCGTTGAATAAAATGTCGTGGTAGTAAAGCACGATTCTTTTGCATGGTTTGTCTGGGTTTAGTGTAGTCTTGGCGTGGCTGAGAGAGAGACAGGATACGAGGAGGAAGAAGAGGATTTTAGAACACGACTTTTGAAGTACTAGATTGTTCATGATTATGGTCTTCTTTCTTATTAACTGTAATTATATGCAGCCATATGAGATATTATAGTTCAGTTATATAGGGGAAGAAAGCGTGGCTTTATACCATATTAATTAGTGTGTGTCTTCTTGCGAGGAATATATTGAATAATGGATAGTGACAATTATAAAGACAGGATTGAGGGTTTTGAACCAGTCAAAGAAGATCGTATTTGCGTGCTCTTGTCCTGTTTGATGATCTCACTAGCATGGAAAATCAGTCATTGGGGTAAAGAGGTCCGCAAAAGTATAAATATACTTTTTTTCCCTTCTATAGTGAAAAGACAAGGCGTCTTTGTCCCAATCGACGTCCACATTCTTGATATTCAGCATTCTATAGCAATATATGATTATATGTGTTTAGCTTTAAGTATAATGTTGAGATGCCTCGGTACAGTATTTTTTTTCTGAGCATCTCTAAGCTTAACAAAAAGGCAGAAAAATAAATAATAATAACCTGGTTTTGTGCATCTATCGTTATATTCATATTTACTAGTATTTGATCTTAACTCTAAATGAACGTTGGCAGCATGTTTACTACATGCAAGTTGGGCGAGGTGTTTTTAATAGCGAATAGACAAAGAACGCGTAAGAACTTGCCCTTGAAAGGGAACAATACACTACAAAAATAAAGGGCTTTAGTGACTGATTATTCAGTCACTAAATAAGCAAAATCAGTCACTAAATGAATGTTGTGACCGATTTGTAATCAAATTTTGCGGTAAAAAAAAAAAAACCCTCGTCACTAATCTTATTAGTGACTGATTTTACTTCGGTCACAAATTAGTGACCGAATATTCAGTCACAATCTTTTAAATTTCGGTCACAAATTTACTTTACTTATTAAGCCAATTTCTTGTGAGTCAGTCACAAATAGCGATTGAAATGTGACCGAATATTCAGTCACGCTTTGTGACCGAGCATTCGGTCACTATTCATGACCGATTTGTGATTGACTAACCATTTTAATAGTTGATTATGTTTTCACATTCTGTCACTGATCCATCACTCTTAAGTGACTGAAAGTTCAATCACTAATTACTGACTGAATATTCAGTCACTAAATCTTACTGAAAGTTCAATAATTGTTTGGTGATGGAATTTTCAATCACGAATCTGTCACAAATCAATATAAACAATGCAAATAGTATATCCATTTTCAAATAATTTGTTCACTTGAATACAATAGCATCAATCTAATAAAAAAATTGTGCAGTACAAAATAGTTTTCTCTAACAAATTAATCTAACAAGATATGCATCCAATGCCATATTTCATACAACAAAAACAATAAGTCTGCAAGTCTCAAAACATAAATCAAGCATGAAAGAAGCATTTGACTTAGTGTCAATCACCGTACTAAAATTTCATATGCTACCTATTTCTTTCCTCCACCATCTGCGGCTTTGTCAATCTTCTAATTTCCATTAGTTTTGTCAAAGTTGTCATTAAAGCATCTTCCCTTTTCTTTGAGTCTGCAAGTAATAGCTCCTCCCTCTTTTTGACTCCTCAAACATCATTCGTGATTCTTCAATTAAAGAAGTCTCTCTAACAGCTGCCGCCTCTCTTTCTTTTGCCATTTGTTCTCTTTCTTGTGTCAATTGTTCATCAACAAGCCTCTTTAAGGCACTTTGCCACACATCTTCATTAATTGAGAATGAGTATATGGACACCCCAAATTGAGATGAACTAGAACCTCCTACCATTTCTCTTGCATGGAAAGTATTCCCAAACCCATATATTCTTCCCTTGTTTGGACCACCACATGCTTCAACCCACATAATAGTATCGAACATTGCATTAGGAGTTAGATTAGAGCCATGAGTTTGTGAATATTTATCTTCATATGCTTCCTATATATATATAGAAAGTAACATTACTAACCATTAAACTAGCACTAATAATTTTTCATTATATTTTACATGAGAAAAAAAAAAAAAGATAAAGAGCTTACTTTAACTTTCTTAGATTTGTTATTCACGTAGTCACCATCTTCCTTTTGTCTTCTATAAACTCGATCATGAAGCTCAAGTTGGCTTATCAGACAACCTTTCTCAATCTCCTACATATATGAGTTATAAATACAAACGAGAAGTATTATATAAAATAAAATAATAGTTTAAAATAAAAATAACTTAAGAAATATTCTTATCATCCTACGTCGATGCTTCTCAAATGAAATAGAACCACCAGCATGCTCACCAATAGACCCTTCTTTCTCAGTCAAATGATTTTGGCTGCTTTGATGCATTTTTCTTGATAGTTAGATTCATTAAACTACCCATCACACTAGGAATCCCAATCTTCTGTAGACATACAGGATGGTTTATATTTTTTCCATTCATTAGGATCGTTACTATCAAAATTCTTCTTTGCAATTTTTTTGAAATGATAAATATTGTTTTTCAAATTATTCCTGTGACAGTGCTCCCATGAGTTTCTAATCCCTGCCTCATGCTCAGGCAACCACCTATACCGCTCCTGCCACATTTATGAATAAAAAATAGTAAAGCAATTTATTTAACTTTAGTTAACATGCAAAAGTAACTATGTAAAGAAAAAAAAAACTCACTCGAAAATTTTCAAATAGAAGTTCTTTATTTTCGCGAGAAACCTTACTCCGAGTAGGCCAAGCAACAAAATGTTGTCTTAATATTTCTGTTATTTTTCGAGAAGTGATATCTGGAATAAATCTACAGAGCAGAAGGAAGATCTCGGTCCGAGGAGGGGCTTGCTTTTATTCTCCCTAGCTCTACATATGGAATTAGCCATATTTTTTAGGTTGTGAAGATACATCTAATGAAGTCATTTAGCTCATGCGGTTGATTCACTTGCTATCATGGATTAACTTAGGCCTGTCAATGGGTAGGGTTTTATCCTATCCATGCCCATGATAATAGTACAATACTCATACCCATACCAATAAATAGACATGAGACCCCGGACCCTACCCAAACCCATTTAAAAAATGGAATGAGTAAGGGTAGGATCTATACCCATAAAATACCAAATACCCAATACTCAAAGAACACCCAATATCAAATACCCATGTTCCGACTCCCTCTTTCCCAACTTTAATCTTTTTTTACTCATAAAACTTTATTTAGTTACCATTTTCATCAAATCTAAACCAAAAAGTATATTAAAAATAATTGAACAGGAACTTACCCACATATCTTATACCTCAAAATTACTCATTATCCAAATACTCAAATTTAACTAGTTAACCCAAATTACTTATATCAAAATTAAATTTATACTAATAAGCATGGCATACTTGAAGTGTATACTTAAATTTTTAATATATATAAATAAAAAAATTGAAATTATTTTGAATTTATTTATTTTCAGTAGCTTTGGATAGTGGAGAAAGAAAGAATATTTAAATGATGTTTACATTCCTATAGAAAAATTTAAGAGTATAAATATTATTAAATTCTTCTTTTTTTGATTGGGTGGGGATGGGGGTGGGGGGAGGAGGAGGAGAGTGTTATAGTGGTTGATGCAAGGTATTTTAATGCATTACGAATTGAGAAGGTTTTGCATATATTAAAGTTGAAATTGCGTTTGTTATCCGTGAGTCCACATTATTTTGCTTATATTTTGAAAATGAAACATTTTCTTTTAAAATATGAAAACTTATGGTGCATTGCTTGAAAATTTTTATTTTTCATAAATATTTTTTTAAATTATATTTTATTAAACATGTTCTCTTCGAAAAAATATGAACTAATTCAAGAATGATTTGAAGACATCCTTGCCTTTTCTTTTTTATTTACATTTAAAAATATTTACTAAATGTAATAGCATAAAAATTTCTACTATTTACATATATTTGATTGAATATATTACATGAAATAATAACATTTCAAAAAAATGAAAAGAATAAAGTTAAAGAAAGAAAAAATAATGTCTTAGAGGAAAAATATAGAGAGAAAAAAAATAACATAATATGGGGTAGAGAGAAAAGTGACACAAACTCTTGTGGTTCTTATTTGTCTAATATACCATAAATTAAATATATAAATTAACTAAATTAAATTAAACGACTAAAATTAAATGTATACTCTTTTTTAATTTAAAAAATTGGAGTTCACTTTTTTAAAATATGCCGAAAAAAATTAGCCAATATTAATAAATTATTCTAGCATTCAAAAATTAGGTAGTTTTAGCATTTTTTATCCACAATAAGAAAATTTGAAAAAGATGAAAAAATTAGTCAAGTCAAAACACAATCCAAAAATTTGGTCTAATAAACTTGACCCAACCATAAGCCCAGTGGGTCTTGGATTTGATAGTGCAGGGTCTAGTTTAGGATCTATTATTTGGGAATTTGAAGGTATGGGTCTAATTGGATCTATGAATTGAGTAGGGTAGGGTGAATATATGATCTCACTATTTGAGTATATTAGAATATGGGTTTGGGTAGGACAATATTCTACCCATTGACATGCCTATTATTAAATGCAGAATTGGGATATCGTCATCAACATGAGCAAATTAATTAATTGGAATTAAAATAAACCATAATGAATACCAAAATTTCTATTTTTTTAGTGATTTCTCATCGAAAAATTCTCCAAATGAATGAAGAAGTTGGAGCATTTATGAGTATTGAGTGAATGAAACAATATTCTTGTATGGTTGAGTGTATATTTCAATTAAGGTGGTCTTTGTATTTTATGGGCCCAAATCATACTTTGGTGGATTTAAATGATTGTTTAATAAATTTGAATGAGGAGTATGTTTTAACGGGTTTTGTGCGGATACATTGACGGTGAACCACAACCACATAAATATCTATCCTTTTGCGCGTGCAATTTTTTGTTCATATTTTTTAATAAAAAATGTACCTGAAGAATAGATATGACTTACCTTCAAAGTAAATTAGCCGAGTGACCAATTTTGTTCATATTTGTATCCTCTTGCGTGCACAACTTTTTGTTCATATTTTTTAATAAAAATGTACCTAAAGAATAGATAAGGCTGTAAATGTATATTAAACAGTATGGATATGTAGTATTCGTATTCATATTCGTTTAATTTTTATAATATTCGTATCAATATTCGTATTCGATGGATATTTTTTAATAACATCCGAATTCATATTCGATAGATATTAATCGAATTCAGATATATCCGTATCCGATTATAATTGTTAGGATATATCCACTTATAAATATCTGAATATGCGTTTATAAATATCCGAATCCGTTAAATTGTAATAAAATGCATTTTTTCTAATAAATTTCATTTAAAAAAAAAGTTTACTACTTTATCTTAGAATTAAAAAATTAATTATTTTTTATTTAGTTAATTTCTTTAAATTAATGATTAACTTTATGATTAATTAATATTAATAAAATGACGCAAATATAAATTAATTATAAAGTCAAGCAACAATAATTTTATATTGATCAATTTTATTGTTCATATATTGATTTTCAAAAAAATTTTTTGTTGATTTAGTAGTGTTTAATTATCATTACTACAGTCTATCGATCTTTATAATCCTTAACTACTATTTTTTTCTTATTAAATCTTTAATTACTAAGTTATACTTATATTCATTTATATATAGATTATGAGATTTCATATTGAAAAAATAAAAACAATTTATTATGTATAATAATTTTTTAAATATTATTTATCAGATATGGATAACAGATTTAATTAAATTACGAATAATCGAATATATAAATAAATATATCTAATGAATATGTATTTAGAGCGGATATTAAACGAATCGAATAGGCAATTATCATATTTGTATCCATTTATAGTCGGATATCTACTAATCGAATACGGATAATATTCACTTTAAACGGATACGGATAATATGCCTTATAAACGAATTCAAATGCGAACGGTAAACGAAATTTCAAAAATCCATTTACAACCTTAAGAATAGATATATACTTACCTTCAAAATAAATAAGTCGAGTAACTTTTGGTCCAATTATATAAATTTCATACATACAGTTGAGATCAAAAGTTTAAATCCTAACGAGCTCGTAATATGTGTATAAATTTAAAAATAAATAAATAAATAAAAATTAAGAACCCTTCAAAATGGATAACTAGGGCTGTCAACGAGTCGGATTTGGATCGGATCTGCCATATCCGAATCCGAATCCAATTAACAAAATTTATATCCGAATCCAACCCGAAATCCGATAGGATATTTGTTAATCAGTACCATATCCGAATCCGATGGATATCCGAAACCCGGTTAAAAAATTCGATCCGATTTTATTTTTTTCTTTCTTTTTTTTTCCTTTTAAATTTTATAAAAATATTATATTTATAAAGTAAATATATGTCATATTTGAATTTTTAACAACTTTTTATTATATATTAGTCAAAAACTTAAATATTTGAATACTAAACTCCTTTTTCACATTATATTAATGTATAGATAAACTATTATATCTTATTATATTTGATATTCTATCAATATCCCTCTTATTTTTTAGGTTAAAAAACTCAATATTAATAGTATAATATAGATGTTAATATAGATATTAGGTCAATATAATATATAGATTTTATTTTAAAATATTTATTAATACTATATATAAGAGTATTAATTTAATAAAAAATATCAAAGTTCGGCTTCAGATCTTTAATGGATC
Organism: Jacaranda mimosifolia; assembly: GCA_018894105.1. Lineage (NCBI taxonomy): Eukaryota > Viridiplantae > Streptophyta > Magnoliopsida > Lamiales > Bignoniaceae > Jacaranda > Jacaranda mimosifolia. Next base: position 35,245,238 of record CM032119.1, read on the forward strand.
GGATTGCTTAATTCCATATTCGATCCACTTATTTCGGATTTCAAATATTTATAATCGGTATGATCCATCGAATATTTTAATCGAATAAAAATCCTAAAATTCGAATTGAATTCAGATCAGATTCGGACTAAAAACCGATCCATTGACAACCCTATGGATAACTATAACTTACTTGTTTTTTTGTTCTTTTTGTACTTTAATGGATATGAATGATCCATGATTTAGGCGACACCAATTTTCTATATGGGTTCTATATGGGGCATCTTACCCAATTCTCGGCCTAAAGGCAATTGAACTTCTGATTCGGTACATTGGGAGCTTTATTGTGCTTTTCTCAAGCTCATTTCAAATATGGTTCATCTGGACCTGCTCTCCAAATGAACAACCAGATCAAGATGGATAATTATTGGGCCTCCGCTCATAAGCTCCAAATCCAACAAATAGTAGAAAATGGGCCGAATATGTTTTTGACCCACTATCCACTAAACGAATGGTTGGACCCCATAGCAAAGGAGTAGTTGCGTTGTCAACTGATTAGATTTGAGTTAAATTGGAGCATTTCTAACTCGAATTTGATTATTAATGGTGTCATTGAATTCAATATGATATCTATGATATATTATATGATTTATATCTATTAATATTATATATTCAAATTTAGTGAACCTCTCTCTCTCTCTCTCTCTCTCTCTCTCTCTCTCTCTCTCTCTCTCTCTCTCTCTCTCTCTCTCTCTCTCTCTCTCTCTCTCTCTCTCTCTCTCTCTCTGGATGCATGTAATATATAACATTCACAAAGTAAATTAAGTTAAATTTGAGTTTTTGATAATATTTTATCCTATTTGGCCCGAAACTAAGATATTTGGGTCATAAATCCTTATTTCACATCATATATTAACTTTTATTTTTTTTGACATTTTTTACTCCTTTTTGTAGTACTTGTCTGGTTTTTAGGCTAATATTTTTAAGGTAAGGCCAAAATCAATGTAGGTTTGGCTCTGCGGCAGGTTAGGGCAAGTTTTCCTTAAACCCAAAACAACCCTGCACTAGAAAATGCGTCTTAAAACCCACTATGTCCTACCTCGCAGTTTTTAGGTTTGAAAATTCTAACATGCCCCGCATTAAATATGTAAACTCGCACCTGTTCCACTCCGCCCTGGACCTACCAATTTTTTTTAGAAAACTATCTAACTAATCATAATTTGATGATTCAACTACAATCTAATAAAATTTAATACAAAAAAGTTCAAACAACATGACAATATTTAAATATATCAATTAAAAACTAAAATATAAATATCAACAAATAATATTCAACATGGCAATATTCAAATATATTAATCAAAAATTAAAATATAAAAATAATCATATCATACAAATATATAATATATTGTTATAATATATTATATTGTAGCTTGTAATTTGAGTTTGAGTACGAGTGTGTTTCTCCAACATTAGAAAAGTAAGAATGTCTTCTCTACTTTATAAAGAATAGCACACCTAAAAGTTTAAATTAGGGCTTGGAGAAAAAATATAGAAGGAAGCCAATATATAGATATATATATTTAAATTAAATTCACTAAGCACTTAGCACTTGGACACATGGCATGTGTGTTTAAGAAAGTATTATTTTCTTTTGCAGAAAATCAATTTCGGGTAAGAACATAATTTTATTTTCTTTTAAAAAATTAATTACGGGTTCTTCTAAAGAATTTTGATTTTTCAAATATGTATTAAAAGTTGTATCTTCTCAAGAAATAGTTATATTTGTACTGATATAATTATTGAGAATTATTACAATGCTTCAAAAAAAATATCTTCAATTATTATAAATATAACTCAAGAAAAGTGCCAGAAAATATATACAATTTCAAAATAAGTATTTCCTTCTCTATTAAAATTTTCTCATATGCTTACAAAGCTTTTTAAAGGTTCTTGAGGGAAATCTTCAAAGTTGTTATTCACATATTTCAGTTGATTTTGTTGTATCCTACAAGTGAATTGTCATTTCAACCCAGTAGCAAACTCATAGTAGGGGCAATAATCACGTTAAGGAAAGTATGTCAATGTAATACCAACAAAAATAGATAGCCGGTGAAGTGACAGGAGGAATAGTGTAGCAAGGCGAGCAACAATAAACTGAAACCTAAACCAACTGGGAAGTGTCAACCATGAACAAAAACGTGAAAATAAAAGAGAAGAAGGCAAGACGCTTTTATTAGCCACTACAAAAAAAATATATTTTTTTAATACAATTAAATATGTATAGTAAATAGTAATAAAGCCTTGTAAAAAGTTATCTACTATGCTTGTGCTACACTTTTCTAGCCATAGACATTGCAAGCGAGGTAAAAATTTAGATACACTTTTTCAATCGTGGTACTTATTTTTTGCTACAAAAAATTATCTGTAATTACTAAAAATTTAATGTGTGGTAAAAAAGTTATCAAATACACCATTATCTTTCACCACAATTAAAAAAGTGTATTTTATTGTAACACCCTGAATTTCTGAAAACTAAACCCAAAATTAGTGTTTCAATAAAATAAAATACCCACTCGATAAATTTGGTTAAAATAATTTTGAGTTGAATTTAATTGAGACCCATAAATAATTGTTGTCAATTGGGGGATTGAATTGTAAAGGAAAAAGGGCTTAATTGATCAAAATTATAAAGTTTAGTGGCCAATGAGATGGAGTTAAAAGTTTAAGGACTTCAAAATAAATAAAATAGGGCTTAGTTGCCCACAATTAAAGATGTCATGGCTCAATGTGTGAAAAAAAATTCTAAAGGGCTGAAATAAAATGCTGGGGTGCAACTGTAAAGCGATTACAATTTTTGGGGTAAAATTAAAGTCGGCCAAAACTTGAAGGACTCAATTGAAGGCGGTCAGAAATGTTTGGGATCAAATTGAATAAGTTGGAAAATATTTTATATATATACACACACACCCAATTGAGGATGAAAATTCATTAAATTTTCAAAAAACACCCAAACCAACCCCAAATTTTGGACAACTAGAGAACGGTCGGAAAACACCAAACCAACATCACCAAAAGCTTCTCCTCAGCTCAAGGAGCAAAACTATACCAAAAACTCCCCAAAACAACCAACAAATCGCCAAAATTTTCAATCGCAATGGAGCTCAACGGCGGTGGTGGCAAGTTCAATGTTTTCGGCAATCAAAACTAGAAATTAATAGAGGGGTTTTGACAGGCTTGTTTAGATGCGCATTTTGGTACCTTTTGATTAGATTTTCGATCGCCGATGATGGAGAATGTGATGCGGAAAGTAGGCGTGGCGAGTAGGGTAGCGATGGCTTTTTGCTCAATTCATCGGCGAGGAGGCAGCAAACGGTGAAATTAACTTAGGGCTTTTGACGGGCTCAGCGAGACACACCTATTGATCGAGCTGGTTTGGCGGCGGCGACAGTTGGGCAGTAAATTTGAAATTCATTTCTAGACTTGATGGGACTAGTTTTGGGCCGTGATTTGGTCTTCCAATCATCGAATTTAGGTAAAATTCATTTTTTATCAATTAATTTGGCTCTTATTTGATTATATTGAGATTTAAATAAATTTGGGTCAAACGGGAATTTTATCTAGGTAAATTTAAATCCAATTATCAGATCTTTGGATATGAATCTAGCTCTTAATCTCATATTGGCACCACCTTAGCTATACGCTAATAAATATGATTGGCTTGATCAATAATTGGAATAATTGAAAACATGAAATGAAAAGTTAAACATCAAAATCTACCTAACAACATTTAGGAAATTGATTTGGCGGGATTAAGAAATCCTAAAATATCCCAAATCACCTGTATGACACGAATTAGGAATAGTTCCCTTATACTGTGCTTTAACTGGGTTTAGGTGGTGAGGACGTGACCAATGGAGGAGCTTAGAGGAATATCACTGATAAGGAATTACCATGTGAGTTTGTGTTAGATTTCTTTGCTAGGAAAGAACATATGTAATTGTTATTATACCCTTGTTGTTTTATCATGTTTGAATTGAGATTCAATAGTTGTTGTTTGTTTGTTCTATGCTATTTCTCGACTCTTGCGTTAGATTTAACTGTCTCTCTGAGCTATTTTGCTTGCCTATAATTCTTGACTCGTTATTAATCAAGCTTGATGTGAGTTCCTATGTTATATATATATACTAGTAATTGTATCGCTATTGCTCGATCCTATCCTTGTTGAAAATACTCAATCGCCTATGCCATATTGACCTTTGATTCATGTGGTACTCTTGATAATCTATTTGGACTCCTCTTCAGTGATTCTTGAACTATATCTACTTGAACTTCTTAGTTGTATGAAATTGTTGAATTCCGAAACCAAATATCATATTTATACGAGTTTTGATAAAATAAACTGTTTGTTAAACTTTACCACACACCGCCCTTTACACTATTTGTGACTCCTAGTTGATTATGATATATGTTCTTTTATCTGAAATTGGTGATTGTGTTGGGAAAACTAAAAATAGATTTCGAAATGTATTTTCTGTTGTCGCCATGATTATTACCTTGATATATACTCTATGCTTACAGATTGATTGCATGTTTATCATGGTGAGTTGATATGTTTGTTATACTATTGTTGGATATATGCACTGCTACAAGTATGGCATATTATTACTGATTGTCTCCACATTTGCACCATTACAAACATGGCATATATGTGGATGTTGGACATATGCACCACTACGAGCATGGCATATTATTACTGTGTATTTCCATATTTGCGCCGCCTCGAGCATGGCATATTATTATTGTGGATACACATGTCTGTTCATACCCTTAGATGTAGGCCCTGAGATTGTACCGAAAGACGAGCCAATGGAATGGACCAATGGTGACTGGTCTCCGACCAATACCCTATTATTGTTATTCTGTCTCATAGCCAGTTGGAGGTAATTATCTATGAGCATGGTAAGGTAGTTAGCTAGCCATGCCGATATATGATTACTCTACTGAGTCGATTACTCAGGTACTTGGAGGAATAAGGGTTTTCTATGTTTTCGAAAGTGGAGTGATAAGGTAGGAGAACCAACGACAGCAGGCTTTGCGAAAGTGTTATTGATATAGTGTCTATTTATTAATCTGCCTAGCTAGTTGTATCACTTTGCATGTGTTTTGCCTCGTAAATCTACTATGGTCGCATTTATTCTTTGTTGTTTCAACACTGAATGATTATCATTTTCAGTATACTTGTGTTGCTTCAACGTTAATACCTCACAAAGTCATTCGAACTTACAATTTTTTGTACAGTTTTCGTTCCTTTCCCATATTAATGACGTGAAGGACCTAAGAGAATAGCTCTTGGTGATACGTTCTATAAATAGTTTTCTAGTGTTTCTCAGTTACATTAGAAGTTCTAAGGTTTGGTTGTAATGTAAACATAAGTGTGATTTGTTGATTCTAAGACTTTATTGTAATAATAAATATGAGTGTATTTTACTAGCCTTAACTCTAGTTTGTAATAGTCTGGACAGGTGTAAAACATAAAAACTCGGGCTTGTGATGAATGTTTTTCTTTCAATGATATCAAGCTATTTAAGTTATTTAATAGGTTTGCTTGATAGTTGGTAGTGCTCTGACTTGAGGCACACACCTCCAACTCAGGATGCTACATATATTGTAGTTGATCACCATACTTCAAAAAAAGTAGTAAATATTTAAATAATTTCTCACCATAATTAAATGTAGTAAAAATATTTTTTTTTTTGGGGGGGGGGGGGGGGGGGGGGGCTTTTGAGGAATTTTACTAATTAATTATTTTTTTAATTTATACACGCGCACACCATGAGTTCATTAAGACTCAAACTCTAAACCTTACACTTACATATGTGAAGATGATGCCACTAGGCCAATGGCCACTTTGTTGTTAATTAGCTAATTTAAATATATTTAATCAATTATTCAATTTTTTTATTACAAAAACTATGGGAGGCAAAAAAAAAATTTACCTCCAAACTTGGATTTTCCTACTATTTTAAGGGACTTTGCTAACTAGCTAAATTAAGTATTTTATTAATTAGTCAAATATTTTTTAATAATAATTGCAGTAAAAAATTTTTTTATCTCTAATTGTATTAATTAAAACCATGAGTAATTAAGAATTTTTTGGAGGGTTTTATTTGTTAATTTAGAAATTAATTAATTAATTAATTTTTAATAATAAAAATTTGAAGCGATCTTTTTATCTTAAATTTTATTGATTAAACATACATTAAAATATATTTGACCTTCTTATTTTCGTGAATTTTTTTTATTTAAGATCTTAATTTTTGCTACTAAACTTTCATAAATTTTGTTGTTTTTACTTCATTAATGAAAAAATGTGGTAAATTATTATCTTTTTGCCATGGTTTATGTAAAATTATAGTAAATGTAATATATTATTCACCACATGTAAAAATTGTAGTAAATAAATATATTTTTACTACGATAAGTGAAGTGTAGTATTTAATATGAGTTTTACCACACCTTTTAAATTTTATACCACAATAGAAAACCATAGCAAATAGTCTTCAGTGATTAGCTTCTTCGAGCTTTCTCTTCCAATCTTCTGTATTGCTTGGTATCACAACGCCTCAAGCCACATAATTTAATCTCCTTATTTATAGCAAGTTTCATAAATTTCCTAATATATATTATATATTATAATTATATAAGTGTTCGGGGCGGGCAGGACGGTCCTAAACCCGATCCCACCCCGCCTTACATGAAATTCATATTAAAACCCAACCCATCCCATGCAGAGCAAGCAGGATAGATATCATGGATTGAGTTGAAATTGCTAAGCCTATATCAATGGTAAAACATGCACATTATGTCTATATAATATAATGCATTTTATTGAAAAGTTTTATTAATATTATATATAAAATTTGTTCTTAATAAAAAATATTATTTAAATTCAAATTCAGATACTTAACAAATCAATTTTTAATTTCCTATTTGACCACTTCTTTCAAATTATAAATATTTATAATTAAATTTAAGTTATCATACGTCTTAATTGATTAAAATTTCCAAATTTGAATTGAATCAAAATTGAACTCATTAACAACCCAATAAGTGGAGTATTTTCTAAATTGCTTTAGCAAAGGATTAGTCCACACTAACCAGCTAAATAAATAAGCCACCTATTAAGCTTGTTGAGGAACATGCAAGTAATTACTTAAGGCGCAAAGTATTATAAACATATAATTAATTGAAAACGAGGCGCAGTTTAAGCCGAGGTTCCTTGAACTGCTGCTGAGGTAACAAAATTAATCATTCACTTGAAATAAAATTTAATGATTACATTAAATCATTGGTCGGCGCCATAATGATCATGACTCGGATTGCTAATGTTGTAAATTACGGTATATTATTTTATTTTTTTCTGGAGAAAGAACAAACGATATTTATTCGCAATTGCCCGACAGTATTTTGAACATACTCATAAGCAAAATCATATTCTACTGGAGTTTAGCTTTAATCGATTACAATGGCTTTTAAATTCATGGATATCTCGTATTCCGTAAGATATTTTTAGAATTTGTGGCTCTTTTTTGAAGCGTTTGTACAAAATAATATGAATTATTTTTTTTATATATATATATGCATGCATACTGAAGGTCTGTTTACTTGGTGATATGGATGTAAATTGATGAATGAAATAAGAGATGGAGTTAAGGATTATGATAATTTTTTATCTTTTAAGTTATATATATTTCGTGGGAGGAGATGAATAATCGAAGTGGATAATTGTATTGATTGTTTTACTTGGATGAATGATAATATTGGGATAAATTTTAAAATGGCTAAAATACCCATTAATAAAAAAGGATAATAGAGATACTGTTGTTTAGTTGACAATATGGTATGTTAAGATTGGACCGTCCAAAGTAGGCTCCAAACCTTTTCTACAACCCGGAAAATTTTACCTTGTATTTAGGTGTTAATATCCCACATCGGTGAAATAAATAAGTTATTGTTTCTATATATGATCGTGAGCAATTTTCACCTCTTGAGCGAGCTTTTGGGGTAAATTAGGCCCAAAGTCCATTACACTTCCGTTGTGCTACTCTGATACCAAGTTAAAGAATGGACCTTGGGCTTAACTCAGCCCACGCCACTCTGATACCATGTTAAAGAATAGACCTTAGGCCTAACTTACCCCATAAGCTAGCTCAAATGGTGAGGATTGCTCGAGACCATTTATAGGACCACAACTTATTTATTTCACCGATATGGGATATTAACACACACCGCGCACACCCAGGAATGAACCCACTGCGCCGCTCTGATACCATGTTAAAAAATAGACCTTGGGCTTAACTCACTCCAAAAGCTAGCTCAAGAGGTGATGATTGTTCAAGATTATATATAAGATCACAACTTATTTATTTCACTAATGTGAGATATTAACACACACCACGCACACCCAGTTATGAACCCACTGCGCCGCTCTGATACCATGTTAAAAAATAGACCTTGGGCCTAACTCACCCTAAAAGCTAGCTCAAGAGGTGATGATTGTTCAAGATTATATATAGGATCACAACTTATTTATTTCACTGATGTGGGATATTAGCACACACCGCATACACTTAGTAATGAACATTTGGAGCGTGGAATAATATGAAATTGGTGGTCCAACAACATTAAGTAGCCCAACATCGAGAATGAGTGGTATCAGGGTGGCCCAACAACATTAGGTAGCCCAACATCGAGAATGAGTGGCTTTGATACCATGTTAAAGAATGGACATTGGGCCCAACTCACCTCAAAAGCTAGCTCAAGAGGTGAAAACTGCTCAAGACCATATATAGATACCACAACTTATTCATTTCACTGATGTGGGATATTAAAATTACGTGTGTTTATGAATTTAATAGTTAGACAATTTTCTCATATTTGGTAAGCAATACACTTCCAAAGTAAGGATAACTATGAAGAACAATGAACAACTATTTTATCAATTATTTTATGTGGTAGCAATGGTTCCTCATTCCTCATGATGATGTGTCTCCAAGTAAAAAATTGAAACTGCTTGATTGGCGCCATGGCTAGAAATTCTTTAAAGTTGTGGCATTACGTAATCAGTTTATATGATGGTGGTATTGAATATTTAGGACACACTTGTAATTAATTGTGAACAATTGGGACATATTCGTAATTTTAGCTCATCATCCCACTTTAGCCCTTACAAAGATAATTGCATCCTAGCCCATGGTAGGACTGATCATCCAAATCCATCCGTCCATAGTATAGGACCAATCAAGATATTTTGAGCTTAAATCATATAATGTAAACAATGGATTAAGAGGGATAATTTCACTTGTCCACTTTTATCAAAGCAAGTAAATAGATTTTAAGAATTTGAATCTCAAACCTCACAATAGAACGATGTTATTAAATCAATTAATCATTCAACAAATTAATATCATCCATTAATGTACAAATTGTATGCTTTGCGCCACAAAAAGCAGCAAAATATAGATAGAAATTTATAATTAAAATCGATATATTCAAGTAGGGTACATTGTATATAATAATATCACTATTTTACTTTATAATATCATCATATCTATATCAACAATTTTTGATATAATTTTTATTGAAATCAGTATTTCACTTTATGGCATCATATCCGTAACAATCTTTATGAAATCAATATTTTACTTTATAACAATTTTTACAGTACACTTAGGTGTGTGTAACTTCATATCCTTTGTTTCTTGCATGGAATTTTCCCTACATTTATATACATACAGTGTGGTATATATCCAGTTGAATTGCCGACTCAATGAAAAAAGCAAATCATAGTGGCGAATCGTACTTCTCCTCCTCCTCCTCCTCCGTCGTATCCTCCTCCTTCAACGAAGCCAAGGAATCTCCGGTGAGTTGGCCGCGGAATTGCTGCACCACCAGAACCGACGCCGTGGTTTTGAACTCAGGTGAAATCAACAAGTTGGTCACTGGTCCCAGTTCAGCACATTCAATCTTCTTATCAAGAGCTGAAGCCAGTTGACCCTCCGGCACTCTTCCTACAAGAAAAAGATTACAACGATTGTAGCTCCGAATCACATCAACTATTTCTGCAACATTACACACCACACACTCCTCGTGTTTGATTGAACCGTCGTTTGATACTCTCTCTTTGAACTCCTCAAGAAATTCTTCATCTGATCTAACTTCGGGACCATACTTCTCATTCATATCTAGATAGACACTATCTCCGACTAGCTTGGGGTCCGCAATAAAACGAACGGCATTCAAACGAATGCCAGCATGCTCGGCCATGAGGGCACCATATGAAAGAGCTTCACGGTCATCAGGGCCGCCAAAGAAGAAGGCCGTAATGGTATAGTCAACACTGCTAGCAGATACATGGGAAGTTCCTCCGAGCCCTCTATCAATCAAGATGCCAACTGAACATGGGGCATGTGCAAGAACCCTCCGGTTCACGTGCCTTAAATCAGTGCGTGTCGTCTCAAAGTGACCGTCGAGCCTTTGATGCCTATGGTATGGAAGGATTATCATTGCAACCCTCTTCCTCTCGGCTCCGGCACATATGTCCTCATGCATGCTGGACATTGGTGAGATCACAGTTGTTGGCCGGATCGACACATGGCTAAGGTGGTGGAAAGCCTCAAAAGCAACGACGACTTGATTGGTATCAGAATCTTTCACCTTGTTCCAAAATGGCAGCCCATTTTTCCTCACCTTGTGGACCATCAGTATTGCAGATGACCTTTCGGAGAGCTCCATGAGGTGCATTGCGTAGACACGAAGTCCTCCCATCTTTCCAGTACCGCGTGAAGCCTCCATGAGATTTATCAATGTGGGAATATTTGATGTACTGTGGAAACAAATCAACATTCTGAGTTGAGTTTTAGCTTCCTTCCTTTGGATGGTTCTGTGTTTGTATTCCGACTTAGCCATTCGGGCTGGCTTGTACACAGCCATGACGACAGGTGTTGTTATGAACGTCGTGAATAAAGCCATTAGAACCATGATAGCAAATGTTTGATCATTCAGAACCTACAAATCCAAAAGATAAACGTCAGAGGAAGAATCAAGCAAATACCATTAACATCTAATTATGTAGTTTAGTAGTAATTTACCCCTCTGTCTCTCCCAATGTTAAGAACAATGAGCTCCACTAAACCTTTAGTGTTCATCAGGAATCCGAGAGCTATCGCCTCTTTAAATGGGATCCTGCAGCAGAGAGAAACCAAAATTGTACCAAAAATCTTCCCAAAACAGGCTGTAAATATGACCAAAACAAGAAGACCCCACGACTGAGCCCCTTGGATGGTTGCTATATTTGTCTTCAATCCGCTTGACACAAAGTACAAAGGAAGAAAAAGGCCGGATACAAGATCCTCTACTTTTTCCACAAGGGCTTCAGCAAATGCTCCCTCTTTCGGGACGAGAACTCCCATCACAAATGCCCCAAAAAGTGCATGAATTCCAATAGTATCAGTGACAAAACCAGCAGCCAAAACAGCAGCCAATGTAGCACATACATATATCTCATCCACCGGCTCACCATGAGGGCATCGTCGTGCAATCCATTTGAAAATAGGAGAACAAACGAATATACATAACATTATGAAACCGAACCCACAAAGGAAGACCCACAACGAAACCAGGGGAGAATGGTTAGTCCCTGATAGGGCTATAGCCAGAGCAAGTAGAATCCATGCAGCCACATCATTGACTGCTGCTGCAGACATGGCCATTCTACCAATATCGGTAGTCAAAAGCTTAAGTTCAGCCAGAATTCGAGCCAAGACAGGAAAGGCAGTGATAGAGAGGGCCACTCCCATGAACACCAGAAATGGACCCTGGCTTACGCCTTTGGAAATAGTTGTTCTTAGCACAAATGAGGTCCCTACTCCTAAAGCAAATGGGAGACTTATTCCTCCAAGAGCAATACTTACTGCTTTTTTCCCAGTCCGGCGAAGAGCCTTTGGGTCCAGCTCAAGGCCAATTAGGAATAAAAAGAATAGTAGACCAAGGTTGGCAAGGGTGTCCAGAACAGTAAGGCTTTGGGGTGGAAAAATAGCATGAAGATATTTCTGGTTGCGACCTAAAGCTGATGGACCAAGCAAAACTCCGCCCTGCCAAAACAATACCCTTAAATTTATCTCAATTTTCATAGCAATTAAGTTGGCATCATATGAAACTATAAAGTGGCATTTTCTTTAGCCTCTGTTTTGTTCTTTATATCATTAAGGCTCCAAATATTGAAGATGAAAAACAAGGACAAACTATCATTAGTCAGAACCAAAAAGACACCATAATTTCCACATAAAGTTAAAAGGGAGAGTTAAGGAAAGCAAATAAATAAGTTTACATTCAGAAGCAGAAAAAAGTAGAACGAAAATGTTGGATAATAGAGCCTCATCAAGTACTTCTAGAGAATTCCCTCGCCAGAGTCTGAAAAATAACCCGTCTTTTATACTATTGGATCAGTCTCAATCTAACTTTATCCCAATATTATGTATCCACACACATCTCAACCTCAGAATGAAAAGCCCTTGAAAAATAAACAAACCATCGATGTCTTTCTCTGTTGTTAAATTTTGTTTACTCATTCTAGACTAATAGCCTCATCATGGATTTAAGAACATATAGTTTAAACAAAAGGCATGTCCTGGTTGCATCTGAAAAAAGTAAAAACAATTTGCAAGCCACTATAATTTATTTGAAGAAATCTCCTGGTGGTGCTGATTAGTTGTGCTGGCAATTTCAATTTTCACATGTAGAATCAAAAACCATCCATCAAGTCAATATTTAAATAAACACATAATGGACAAACATTGACAAACTAAAGAAGTCATGATGAGAGTGTAGAATATCTTCCCTTTATAAGGCAAAAGAAGTCAACCCCCCTCAAGTAAAGAAACAAAAATATATATTGAGAAAACAATGACTGGATGCTGATGTCAATATATATGGTGGTTTGTACTGAAAGACAGCAGGAAGAGGAAATAAAACTCACAATAATCTCAGCAATGACACGCGGCTGCCTCAGTGGCCTGAGAAGATATGCGAGTAGTCGAGTCAGAACCACCACCAGGCATATCTGTATAATCACAAGAGGAAGTGCATAATGGATAGGATTGTCCCCTTGGAAGACCCCATTAGAGGTAGCCTTCATAGGTGATGGGCATTTGACTGTTGCATTAGAAGCCATTTTGCAGCAAAACCACCAAAAAGAAACAAGAAACAGCTTATCTCAATTCAACACCTGCACGTTCCAATCACTGTCAACTTGATATTCATAATATACAAGAAAAGAATCTCTCTTCCTAATTAAGACAACATCCTATCTTGATGCAGCATTCAAACTAAACTATCTTCTATCCTTTCAAAAAAGGCATTTCTGTAGTAAAGAAGTTTGAAACTCCCCCAGTCGTCTGTATGACCTTAAATGCAAATTAGTTATTAGTGATCATGCTTTCAAATTATCATCACTTTTTATAATCAAGGTCGGCTGAGGAAAGCAAGCAAGAAAACTTGCTATCAACCAATCCCCATGAAGATTACTGAAAATCTATTTGTATGCAAAAGCTACACGGCTTTATTAGTACCATAAGAAAGACCAATGACTAAATCAAAGGAAACCTTGCTTACCTGACCATAAATAGTTTTCATGGCCTATAACTCATAAATTGTTCTTGGTCAAACTGATTACTCACCTAACTTAATCATCTTAACCACATGCTCTCACTATGATATGTTCTGATAAAAACCGAACTTCCTACTTCATTTTCAAAGCTAAAAAACGAAAAGAGAGAGAAACAAAATAAAAGAATTAAAAAGAGTGTGCTACAGTTAACCAAATATTCTTATTTACAGCATTTATGTGAGAGGTATGGTGTCGCATACCTCCAATATTGGTCCTAACTCTTAACTTCATGACAGAAACCTGCTATTTCTATAGCTTTTGTATCTTCCAACAAATACTTCCAATTTATTATCTTTATCTCCCTTTCGCCGAAGAGGGTAAAGAAAGCAAGATTACCTAATAAATTATCTGAAAGATTTAAGTGAAATAGAGCAAATGAAGGTGGTAGAAGTATTTTCACCACGTCACATTATCCTTCCTAGAGCTGAAAATAAGAACCCCCCCCCCCCCAAAAAAATAGAAGAAGAAGAAGAAGAAGGAAACTTTTCTATTCTTTTGACAAAATCTGTAAATTCATTATAGGTACCCATTAATGTTGGCCCATCCCAGGTGAATATTCTACTTATTAAATATTTTCAGGTACACTTTTCTTTTTCTTCAAATTCCAGTTCTTAGACCTGTCGTTGTCTTCATGCTTTCCTGCGAAAACTGTTTCCATTCCAACACATAATCTTAAAGATTATCATTCCCAATTACTGTAACGTGCTTTACTCCCCCATCAAATTCTCCAAAGAGAAGAGAAAAAAATAAAATAAAAAAAAATCTTCGTACGAATTCATCCATAGTCAATTTCTTCTAAATCCGGGCCTTCTTGCGTAGCCATGCAAAATTTTTATGTGGATTGTATATGTTTTTCTTCTAAACAGCAACTTTGAGCTTTCCAACATGTCATAATGTATATTTTCAGAAAAGAGAGAAAGAAACCTGAATAATTCTTGAATATAGTTGGGAAAAGATTTTAAAGGGCTTGCCCATCAGCTCTGCAACATTTCGGAACATTCCTGTAAGTGAACAGCTTGATCTTTTGTTCTTTGGAAATTCTCAAAATAAAAAAGATGGATGCTGGATGGAGATTAGAGAGACAACACGAAACATTTGTTCCACGGATTGAGGAGAAATAGACTGGGAAGTTATAGATTTGAAATTGCGCCGTTGTACGTATTTATAGAACCGGGAAAATGTGGTCTGCCAATAATGCCCTTGTATCAATCCCAATTTACTTTTTTAGTTTTTTTTTTTTTTTTTTTTTTTTTTTTTGATCCTTCACCGACGCACTCCTATATATATGTTAAAATTTTTGTAGCGTAAAATATATAAAATAATTTATTTTTATCATCAATTTTTTTCTTTAATTGGCGCACTCTCCACATGTGTGTTAAAATTTTTATAACAAAAATAAATAAAGTAATTTTTTTTTTCTATATGACACAACATTGATTTAAATAATTTTAATATTGACCTCCTGCTAAGCTCATTCAGTTTCTTATTGAATCAATTGCTCAAGAGGATCAAGTATTGTGTAATCGTTGTAATAAGGAGATGGGCCTTAAAAATTCGTACAAAGGATCAAAGTCTTCTAACCACCGATTCAGCACTTTCATACAATAGCCATAAAATCACTCTTACACTTTCACAAATTTTCTCGCTATTTTAGTTTGTTGCATCCAATGAAGAATCCCAAATAGTAAATACCTCTATTAAAAATTCACATCAAACATTATGACATTAAATTAATAAAAAACGTAAAATTAGAGACAGAGAGAGAGAGACAGAGGAAGAAGAAGAAGAAAACAAAATTATCTTACTATTATCTTTTAAAATAAGATTAATTTAACAAATTATTAAATAATATATCAAGTTAATAATTAAAATTTTCATGCTTTATAAATAGTATAGATTATTCGTTTGAATTCTAATTCTTATCTCGTTTAGTAAAAGATTTATTGTGGATAAGGGGAGGTGTCCACTGGTTATATATATATACTTTAAAATGCTTAGTGGGTGAGGATTGAAAGTTTGAAACAGAGTTGAGGATTTTTAATCCATAAAAATAAGTTAATTGCAATTCATTTAAGGTAAGCAATCATTTGAAATTTCTAATTTTAATGTAGTTTAGTTACAATTAGCCTTGAACAGCAGTAAGGGAGGAAGATGGTTTTTGAAGAATTCAGTCAAAAAACGTATCATTTCATTGCATATTCCATCAAATTTAAATACTTCACTTCTGTGCAACCCTCAGCAATTTGGAAAAAAATTATTAATAATATTAAAAAGGGTGACTTAGGGCCTCTAATTACATGGCGATACGTGTACATATTATCTTGTGGAATATAATTTACAAGTTACGTAGTTTTCCGCCAAGTCATCTTATATGGTAACGACTTCAATAATACCAAATATTGAGAAACCATTTGTAAGTGTAGCACTTTTTAATTTAACTTAAATTCATCAACTCTTGCTCGAGTTCGGTTCGGCTCGACTCGACAAGATTTGAATTAATAAATGAGTTGTAAATAATTGTGGGCTCGAACTTGAATTTGAGCTCAAACTCAAAATAAAAAAATAATAATAATAATAATAATAATAATACAAATGAATATTTATTAATAAAATAAAAAATAATATTTAATTATATACTGGTTTGTGAGCCTCGAGTCTAAATACAAATTATTTGAAATTGGCTTGTATTAGAGTTCGGGCTCGAGCTCAAACTCGACTCGTAAAGTTCGGGAGTCGGCTAAATTTATTTACACTCCTATTTAAACGTATTAATCATGTAAGCCAAGTATACTTCATCATTTTGCCTTAATGTCTTCACAACCTCTAGTACAAAAATTTGCTGAAAGTCAATTCCACAAACTATTGCAACTCGTGAAAAAAGCTTCAAAAAGAGGGCAATGAATTTGTACCATAAAAATTCATACTTTCCCTGTGAACCCTCTTTCATTATTGGTTTACCTTGGAGATCCATGAATCATGATCCTTAATGCTTTCCACATCGGCAAGTTGGTTCTTTTTCGTTTGGGGGGAAGGGATAGGGCTTAAGGTTGATGTCATCACTCAAATTTTAATAAACTTTTTAAATTGTTTTCACATATATTAATGAAATTTAAAGCATAATCGAAAAGGAAAATTGTTCAGTGAAGGATGATTGAGAAAGAACAATCAAGAGAGACAATTGAGAAAATCTAAGTACATGTACATGAGAGAGAGATCTTCAAATCAAGACAGCTAAAAGAAAAAGAAAGAGATAGCCAAGGTGGATGTTTGAGTAGAAAATTGTACAAAACAAATAGAAAAGGCTAGGTCTGTTGATATGGGAGATAGAGAGAATTTTGGTTGGAATTATCTTTTGGAAGATATTCAACATATGGAAAATATTTCATTTTTATCATTTACACAGTAATTTTTTTTTTTAGATTTTTTTCTTTCTAGATAGATAGTAGGTTTTAAATTTTTATTATATGTTAAAAGTTACATGTTATTTTACATTATCTTAGAAAGTTAGATGATATTTTACATTATCTTTTAGAGAGTTAGGAGTTTTAGAAATAAATATGAATTTGCCATATTCCTATCAGTTATAGAACAAAAATTCTTTGAAACGCCTATAATTAGGCTAATATATGTAGCTTATCAAAACAACTTGAGTAATAAATTCTTTGGGTTTTTTTTTTCTCTCTACGAGAAGGATTTTTACTTTGTTTTAAGACTTGTCGTATATAAGCTTTCTTTATTTCAAGTTATTTGTGCAATAGATTATTTTTCTTTTCTTTTCCTTTCCTTTCCTCCCAAATTTTACTAGTTGCATCAGTTTGGCATCAAAGCATGTTTGGCCTTTCCTGATGGCTAATGCAAGATAATTGGTGGTTCGCAAGATAACCAAATGGTTGATGGAGACCAGACTTCCCCAACTATGCAAGAGGAGATTCATGCATTGAAAGAATTTCTTGATCGTAGATTGGAAGAGATGAATTTACATATAGATGCTCTTAGCATAGATAGGAGGCCAAGACATGAAGCCGTGGAATTTGCCCAAGCACCACAACTGATTAGACATTATCCTACTCGTTAATGTTATTACCATGCCAATATGGAAGATTTAGAAGAGGAAAAAGATGAAGATATCGATATGTTTAATATGGGACGAGGAAATCAACAAGATCGGATCCAACGCCCTACTAGAGATGAAGATTTTCGCCTAAAGGTAGTTCTCCCATACTTTAATAGCAATTTAAATATTCAAGAATTTATGGATTGGTTTGCAAAAGTAGATAGATTCTTTGATTATTTGGAGATTCTTGAGGAGCGTAGAGTCAAATTAGTAGCCTACAGACTAAAAGGAGATGCCTCTACTTGGTTGGAACGTCTACAAGACACAAGAAAGTGTGAAGGTAAAGGACGAGCCCGAACGTGGTACCGGATGAAGCAATTACTGAAGGCACGCTTTTTACCCCCAGATTATGAGCAGTACCTATTTTTGCAATATCAACAAGAAGATAGATCAATGCATGAATACGCCATACAGTTCTCATGGCTTGCTGAGCGAAAAAACCTAATGGAGTTGAATAGTCAACAAGTGGCGAGATACCTCAATGGTTTGATGCCTACAATTCAAGACAAGATTAATGTGCAGATATTAGCAAATATATCTGAAGCACGAAATAGAGCGCTAAAGGCTGAGATGATAATACAAGGTAAGAAGATTGAATATTCTAGGAGAAATCGATTTCAGTCAGCACTGGCAAGTTCAGAACAAAACTATTCAACTTACAACTCGTAAAGACAAAGCAGCAGGTAAGAAGTTGGAAGTGATCGAGACTCAAATACAAATGTAGAAGAACACATACGCTAAGCCAATTTCTAGAAAGTGCTAGCTCTGTAATCAACCTGGACACTACTGTAATGATTGTCTAAGAGGAAAAGATATTAGCATGGTAGAGCATGGTGATCCTGGAGAAGTACTTGAAGATGTAGGCAAAGTGATTTGCAAATCCAATAGTGACAATGGTGGAGAAGATTTGGAGGATGGTCAAACTTTTGTGGTTCAAATAATGATGCTAGCACCAAAGAAAGAAGATATGATTCTACACACCAATTTTTTCGAACCAGATGCACCATTAATGGTAGCAACTATGATCTAATTATTGATAATGGCAGTCAAGATGACATTATTAGGAAGAAAACCATTGAAAAGTTGCAACTACCAATGGAGAAACATCTAAATCCTTATAGTATTGGGTGGATCAAGACCATAGGAAACATTCAAGTGAAAGAATGCTGCAAAGTTCTGTTCCCAGTTGAGAAGTATAAAGATGAAGTGTATTGCGATATGGTAGACATGGACGCTTGTCACTTACTATTTAGTAGACCTTTGCAATTCGACAAGAATGCACATCATTTTGGACGGGAGAAAATACACAAATTGGAGACAAATTGAATGAAGATGACCTTGTTACAGCTAAATAAGATGTCTAAGGCCAAAACTTTTAAAGCGGAAGGTAAATCTTTCTTAACACCAACTCATTTAGAAAAAGAGTTCGAGGCTGCCTATAGATAGACTCCACTAGTTTATTGCTCAGTAGTAAAGAAAGCCTTGACTACTATAAAGGATTCGCTAGAGAAACAACTTCTTGAAGATATACATTTGTTATTTAAAGAGTGTGACATTATATATAAGGAGCTGCCAGCAAAATTGCCACCAATGCCAAATGTTCAATCAAATGCCAAGGAGAAACTTGAAGAAGCTAGTACCAAGTATAAAGCAGCTGCCAATAAACATGGAGGCATCCTAACTTTTGAATAAGGCAACGAAACTGTGGTTTTCTTGAGGAAAAAAAGATTCCCAGTCGGTATTTACAACAAGTTGCAGCCAAAGAAGTGTGCGCCTTGTCACATCTTAAAGAAAATCAATGAGCATCATTGTGGTAGAATTGTCAAAGAATATGTTAATTTTTATCCTTATCATCCATCTGATAAGCTTTGTATCCAAAAGATGTTGATAACTCAATACGAGTTATTTTCTTAAGAGGGGGAGAATGGTACGGGAGATAGAGAGAATTTTGGTTGGAGTTATCTTCTGGAAGATATTCCACATATGAAAAATATTTCATTCTTATCATTTAGATGGTAAATTTTATTGTTTAGATTTTTTTTTCTTTCTAGATAGATATTAGGTTTTAAATTTCTATTATCATTTAAGAGTTAGATATTATTTTACATTATCTTATAGAGTTAGGTATTATTTTATATTATCTTTTAGGGAGTTAGGAGTTTTAGAGATAAGTATAAATTTGTCATATTCCTATCATTTATAGAATTAGGATTATTTGAAAGGACTATAAATAGGTTCACATATGTAGCTTGTCAAAACAACTTGAGTAATAGAATTCTTCAAGTTTTTTTTTTCCCCTCTCTGCAAGAAGGGTTTTTATTTTGTTTTAAAGCTTGTCGTAGGCTTTCTTTATTTCAAGTTGTTCATGCAATAGGTTGCTTTTCTTCTCTTTTTCTTTCCTCCCAGATTTTACCCGTTGCATCAGTTGTAAATAAATATTCAAAAATTCATTTACTGTTCGCATTCATATCCATTTATACAAAATTTATCTGCATTCGTTTAAAATAGATATTATTCATATTCGATTAGTAGATATCCGATTATAAACGGATATGAATATGGTGAATGTGTATCCGATTCGTTTAATATCCGCTCCAAATATATATTTCTTAAATAATATATTATTTATATTTTTCATTAAAAGTCTCATAATCCATATATGTATGTGTGTGTGTGTGTCTATATATATATATATATATAAATTATAATTGAAGAATTGGGAAGAAAAAAGAATAACTTTAAAAAATTATTGTAATATAGAGAAAAAAATTGAAGAATAAAGTTAATCAACATAATTATTGTTGGTTGACTTTAAAATTAATATACTTAAATGCATTGTTAATATTAATTAGTATTAATAATCAATTATAAAGTCAATTATTAATTAAAAATTATATTATTTGTTTGATTGCTTTCTTTTTAATGAAACTATATACTTTCTTCCATTAATTGAAAATATGTATTTGTTATAGGTTCATGGATTTACGTATGTTAGATCTTTGTAAATAGATATATAAATAATTATAATCAAATATGAATATAAAAAAATAATTCAAATAAGAATAATTTTGACCGAATATGGGTGCATCTGAATAATTAAAAACAAATATGGATATATCTAAATTCAACCAATATCTGATGAATACGAATTTGGATATCATTCTTAAATATCCATCAAATTCGTATCCATATTCGAATATTCAAAAAGTTAAACGAATGCGAATATGAAAATAGTGCATCAAATCCGTTGAATATCCGTTTACACCCTTAGGAAAAGTTACATCAATCTTTATAAAGATGTATATTTTATCAAATTTTATTAAAAGATAAGTTTGTCATTTGATAAATTTCGTCAATTTTGACAAATTCCAACAATCAAGGGGAGTATTTGTAATTTGGATATAAAAAGAGAAGTTAGTATAGTTATCCCAATCAATTGATAATATATACTAATGAAATAAAATTATGCCTGAGTATACTAAAATGGGCGGTGATACTAATTGATAAATAATGTATGGAGTAACGTTTCCATTTCATCGTCTCAATCATTGACAATACACGTGGCCTTCAATCCATCTTACCCGAGGCCAGAAAAAGCCAATTTCCACCCATATTTTATGGGAGTTGACTTCTCCGTTTGCAGCATACTTGATCAGAAGCAATGTAGTCGAAAGTGCATGATCCTCAATTATTACGTGAAAAAATAATGTGGCTTAGCCCCTAAGTTGGTCTCGACCACAAGTTTTAATTAAAAGGTTGTAAGTTCAAATTATGTTAGTAATTTTGATGACACCTATCACATCTCATGGCTCAATAATATGGAAGTTGTCCTAAATTTTGATATGATATATTCGTCATGAATGAGTAATAAGCGAAAATTTCTTAAATTTTTTTATTTATATATGTATACATACATAAAAAAAATCATTAAAATTAAAAATTCACATTTCGCACACATAAATAATCTACAATCTTTGATGCTGCACCATTTGAGATAGTTTCTATTTGCCAGAGTTGACCTATTAGTTACAAACCAATTAATATACAAAATTAAAGTTCATATGGAATTGGTTTGATGAGATAAGTAGAAAATAAAAGAAACTTAATTGGATACAGAAGAAATATTACTTACTGTATGATTAATCTAAGATTATATACATGAATAATGATACTATAAGAAAAAAGAAAAATTAATGACAAATTAATAAGTGATAAAGTAAAAGTTGTCATTAATTATTAATTTTATATATAGATATATTAGGTGATCAATAATTTTGTTTTATCACTCTAATTAATAATTTTTAAATAAGTTACTAGGGATAAAAATAATGTTTAACTTGTCATAATTAATAATTAGTGACAATATAATGACAATAAAAATCTTATCACGAATTATATCATGAATTGTTGATCGATTGTGACTATTTAAAACATTAGTTCTTTTAAGTCATTTGTAATAAAATAAAAAATGTTGCCACTTTAAAAAATATTATAGTGACAAAATAAAAGTTATTGTCACTCGATATGTGTTACTAGTGAGTATTGACAATTTTTATATGATCACCTACATTTTTATCATCAATATTACAATATTTTTTTATAGCGTGAGTTGGGTTAATTACACATCTTTTGCCAATTGAAAATTGCAAAAACTCCCATATCACTAATGGTTGTAAGTCAAATTTGATGGAAGTTGGTGGAGTGAATATTTTATTCTCAAGAAAAAATTGAAAAATTAAAAAAGAAAAAAAAAACGTAAATATTAATGATGAGAATACCCCTTAGACCTAACATCTATTTATCCTTTAGGGTTAAATGTATTATTGGACATATTTATAATTGTGAAATGATGATATTTATATAGATACAAGGGGACAAATGTAATGTGTTAAAAAGCGAAGCATTTCCTATGAACAATTGATTAAATTGACTCCATAAATGTCTCTTATAAGCCTGTTAATCAGTTCAGTGGCATTAGTCTCCCTTATTATGTGGGAGGTCTTGTGTTTGAGCATAAATGGGCTCTTTTATGTACCTTATATGTGTGTAATTTATACTTCAATTTATTTGATTTGATAATAAAAAAATATTAATTTATTGAAAGGATAAAATATTCGTGATTTGTAATATTCTCTCACTAAAAAAATAAAAATAAAAAAACCTACTAATTAGAAACCTATTTTCAAATATAGTAAAAGCCTACATATAACAACCCTAATTTGTGCAATTCTTGATTTGAGAGACTATAAACATCTTGCATTTGAGTGAGTGTTATGCTAACTAAAGTTACTTTATAAATATTTGAGTATGCTACAAATTAAATTTGTAAGTTTTGTATGATTATTTTTCAATAAGTACTACAATTTCAATTCTTATACATTTATTTCAAATTATTAGACTATAAAGTTTAATTCATGGCATCTTTAGTCCGCTCACAATTCAAATTTGGACTTTGTCATTATCAATACCTAACATACACAACACTTTGCGACCGAAAAGAAATCTATAGCTTGTAACTTGTATCTTTTAAAAATTTATATATAACCCTTCAAGGTGTTTTGATAATTAAACAAAAATACAACAAATCTAAAATGAGGACATAATATGAAGTTTATATTAATTTTCATGATGACGTCATAAACAGCAGTTAGGTTGATTAATACAATATATTAATAATTTTTATAGTAAGAGGAAAGAATTTAATTATTACATATAAAACAAGAAATAGCGATGTAATTAACTCCATGAGTTAGAGGGTGTTTGGCCAAGCTTATTTAAATCATCTTATAAGCTCCTACATCTTATAAGATATTTTTGGAGCTTATAAGATGTTAGATCTTATTTTTAAAATGAGTTGTTGAAGTGTTTGGATAAAATAAGATCTTGAAGCTTATAAAATGTTAATAATGGCAATTATGTAATTAAAATGGTTAAAAATGAATAAGCTTGTTAAGACATTAAAAATAAGTTAGGATCTCTTTACTTTTTTAAAAAAGAGCTTATAAGCTCATAGTATCTTATTTTAGGATCTTATAAGCTCTTTTTTTAAAAAATTACCAAACACTTTTTATCAACTTATAAAATTTTAAATTCTTATAAGATGTTTTAAAGAGCTTACAAGCTCACCCAAACACCCTCTTAGTTATACCTAAATTCTCTTAAATATGTGACAAAGATGTAAACATAAGTAAAAAGGCTAAAGACAGAATCAAACAATCTAACACTGATCATTTAGGGATAAACACATCAAATAAAACAATAAAAAAGTTTATACTATTATATATATAAATAAATAAATAAATAATTTATTTTTTTTTATAAATTTTAAAAGTATGCACGCATACGTGCCCAATCCCCGTAATTCATTATTACCTAGCTAGTCATCCTAGATGCCCATAACTAGATGTAAAAGTCAAAATAAGTTTTGCTATTTTAGGAAAGGAATTGCTATATATATATAATTAAGTTATCAAAGTCCCTAATTAAAAATTATATCATGATGCAACTTTTAATTTAAATATTATCATGATGCAACTTTTAATTTAAAATTATTTCACGATTCAACTTTTAATTTCAAATTTATCTAAACACAGACCACCACGTAACCAAATACATAATTGCTTAATCTTCAAATTAAGTTATGGTATCTATATCTGTATATTTCATTTACGATGAAGTAAAATTAATAATTATTTAATTCACTGTCAATACTATGTCACGTCTTAGGTTGTTGCTATGTAAAACCTTGAAATGATAGTGTATTATATTATAAAAATAATATATATGACTTGGTAAAATAATTGAGCTGGAAAAATATTATGTATGATCCAATCTTTTTATTGTTGATTTGCATTGGTGTCGTTTTTTACTTTCTTTCTTATAAGAATAAATTCTGCTTAATTAGTGGTTACCATGATTCTTTTATTTTATTTTTTTTCTTTTTGATAAGGAAGTGATAGATGTCATTAATATTAAAAAATTCAAGTCCAAAATTACAGCTCAACGGGCAATGACGGTTTTCAGGCCGAAATGAACGACTCCAAATTACAAAATCAGTAGAAAAAATATTTGGCTTCCATCATTTTTTTTTTCTAAGTAGATTACACTTAACAATTTTAATTTTAAAATAACTAAAATAATTTCTAAATGGATGAGAAATTAAGTGAAGAATAAATTATGTAAAAAAATAATATGATTTGTTAAAATGTAAAAGTGAAAATGTTAAAAGTTATCCATCGATCCCAATTAAGGATTAGAAATAAGAACAAGAAAATATGAGAGAAGAAAAATAAATTTATGGAAAGATGTGGCTGTAAAAAAATGATATGACTATTTGTTAGCACCTTCCTCAATAATTATGATTGTCTTTTTAGTAAGTGCTAATAAATATGCCTGCTCAATCTACACTTTTTCAGCAAATATAATACAAATATCTATTTTTTGTCAAGATCTTTTTAAAAGTTATAAACATAATTTTTTTTTTCAACAATTATAAATAAATATCTCATATTTGTAAATCCATTCATTTAGTGATTCAATTAGAAAATTAAACTTTCTTCATATTTCTCTTGTGAACTTGCTTCTTGGGAAATTGCCTCCTATTAAGATAATTTTGACATCTTTTGGTTCATTCTTGAAATTTAGTGTGCCACTATTTTAAAAGAAAAGTTACTCCATTAGCACTAATTGGGGGCAATTTTGTAAAAGAGTACAACTTTTTTTCTTGATTTATTTGCTGAAGTTACCCTTATTTTGATCAATATTCTCCAAAATATTTTAATAAATAAGTGTTATACTCAATTGTTTCTATATTAAGGATGAAGCAAGAAAACCCTTGGGGCATTTTTTTCCTTTTTTGGAGTAAAAAATAAAATCCAATATATAGTATAGTTGTACCATACATCAATTAATAATAAATTATCAATCATCAATCAATGATCAGCACATGTCTGGTAGGACTTGAACATAAGACCTTAAAGTATTGGGATGTGAATTTGCCATTTGATTTAAGTCTCATTAGCACATTTGTTTTATTTTCAATGATCATATTTTAATTTGATTTTCTATTTTTAAATTAATTAATTTTTTTCTATTTGGATTTTATCTTTGTTCCAAATGTTACCTTTCATCTAATATCCTCCCTTTGTTAGTTCAACAGTCCACATTTTAAAAAAAGAAAAAAGAAAAAAGGACAACTATTGTTGTCTTATTAACTTCTTTCTTGTTTCTAATACTAATCGTTGTGAAACGTCATTTCTGTATGCATAAGTAATAGATAATTATTTTAAGAGCATAAGTGTAAGTTGAGAATATGAATGAGGAGAAGGAAGTTACGGATAGTAGACTTTAGATATATTAATAGGAGAAGAGAGTTACAAACTACTTATAGGGGTATTTTTGACAAATTAAATTTGATGTATTAGTATGAAAACTATTGTTATATAAGTATGACGTTGATTTATTTTTTATATGGTACATATATTAAGAAATCATCTATACTTACATTATCATTTGATTATTGCTTTAAGTATTGATTTATTTTTAATGCTTACCACTAAATTCTCAAATGTAATTTATGAAATTTATGCTAGCAATATTGATTGCATGCTGATAAAAAGTTCGAAATAATTTAGAAAAATGATAACCACGACTAATTTATGAATTTTTAGTGAGGAAAAAGTATTTGTATTTCTGCAAATAAAAAATAAAAATAAAAATAAAAACCAAAACCAATCCATATTCATAGTTTCACAATTAACAAAATATTATTTGTAATGCTCGTGATAGCACATATTTATAGAAACTAATCTTTTTATCATGAAATTCAACTTATGATTCCATCAATCCGTTGTTTGACAAATTTTCATATATTATCAATATTTTTAGCTGCACAAAAAATATATTATTTACTAAAGAATCTGGAAAAGTGAGTGTGCGGACCTGAGATTTAATGTGTATTGGGCCTCACTAAGCTGGCAGGCTCACTGGCAAAGCCCATGTTAATGAACAAGGTTCTACTGTTCTGCTTAACGAACCAATTTTGTTAAAATCAACATCTCACTTCATAAGATGGATATTATTTATTTTATAAATTCACATTATATATATACTAGTGTAGAGTACACCGCGCAAAGTGCGGATCGTGCCTTTTGGAATGATTAAATGTATATTTCTATATTATACATAATTTTTAAAAATTAATTTTTTGTATTAATTAAATATAAAATTCATATAATTTGAAATCATTATTAAATTTAAAAGAACTTTAATGTAATGCAATAAATTTTTTCTATAAAAAAGGTACAGTATAAAAAATCGTAAGTTCAAATTGTATGGTAAGTTTAAGAAAATAAAGAATATAAAATAATAAGATTCAATTTTACAAAGAAAGAATTAAAAACAAAAATCATAAGCACTAACAAAATACATATCTTTAAGAGTTTTCACAATACTTTTATTGTCAACAATAAAGTAAATAACCTAACTAATAAAGTAAATATCTTGATTATTGAAAAAAAAACAAAAAAGGTAAATAGTTAAATCCTAGGAAAAGCAACAAGATAATATAACAATATGCTGCAATAAAATATGACATTTTAAATCATGAAGTCTTGTACATTCTGTCAAGCATAATAAATCACTTAATAAAACAGAGAGCAAATGACAAGTGATTGCTCTATACCATACAAACTTAGAGAAGTTCGTACAAAAACTATTTTTTTAAGGAAAATTAATGTAAATAATCCACATGAATGTTAAAGTGCCTATCTTCTCAATCAAACTCCTTAGTCATGTCCTAAAGAAAATCATCATAAAATACAAAGAGGAATTTAAACCAAATTGATCAAATAGCTAACTTTTGCCAATCCCATCAAAATGTTTCTCTTCTCACTTTGTAGCAACATGCATATCCCTTACTATCAAAATTTTGAAAAAAAGCAACCTAAACAATTGTGAACAGCCTCACTCCATTTTCAACAACAATTGAAAGAAAATAAACTTATCAATTTCCAAAGACACACAAAAAAACTCCAAGATTCCCACTTCATCAAATAACCAGCAGTACCAAGAGCTTATAGGCAATGATTGAGAAACTGGATTAGACCAGCCGGTTTGACTGGAAATCGGTCATGGTTCTAGTTCGATTTGACATATAAAACCAGTTTACTGAACAACTGGTACCAATCGGTTCAACCGATGAACTAATTTCGGTTAAAATCGATTCTTATTTTTTTTTAAATAAAATAAAAACTAAAACTAATTAAATATAAACTAAAAACTAAAAACTAGAAACTAAGGTTGTGTTTGGTTGTGAGTTGGGGTGTTTTGCCAAAAAAAATTGGCAAAATGGTTTTTGGGAAGTGGAGTTGGGGAATGTGATAATTGTTTGTTTGTATTTTGGGTAGTAGGTAGAAAATGAATTGGAAGAAAATTGTTTATTTGTTTGTGTTTTGGGAGGGGAAATATGTCACATCAATAACCTTTTTGTTGGGTTTGTGGGGTGAAATGAGTATTTTAAAATTATTTATACATGTATATATATAGATTGTATGAGTGGTGGTATGTATATATATTTGTAATGATTAGATAATGTGTGGAACTTTGGGGAATGGTGTGGAATTGTGAATAGTAGAAATTTTTTGGGGAATAAATTTTGTATTTTGGAAGTGAGATTGTGGAATGTGTAGTATTTGTTTATTTAAGTTTTGGAAGTTGAAAAACAAACTAGGAGTTTGCAACAACAAGGCCTAAAAACCCTAAGCATTGTAACTTACTTACCCTTTACCAACACAAAACAGAAGGCAAGTGGCCAAGCGGGAACCAAGGGAAAAGACACAGTGGATGCGGGAGGGATTCTTCACACAATCCTTGGTTATTTTTCATTTTCAATCCTCTTTTTCCTTTTTTTTCTTTTCCATCTATTTTCTCATGTATATCCTCTCCAAAGTCCAAACATCAAACCCCAAATATATATTCAAGAACTAGGTTTCAAGAATTAAGACCCAAGCTTTGAAAGAGGCACTTTTCAAGCTTATTGTTCATTTGTTGTTTCTTTTATTTTCTTTAAATATATATGTGGATTCAATTCAAATAAAATAGGAGTTTATTGTTACAAGTCAAGGATTTAAAAAAAATTTGAATTCACCTAAAGCAAAGGAAGTTAAACAAATTATTCTAGATGAAAAGTTTTGGAGTAATTGTTTAATTATTTCAAAGATTATGGGCCTGATCATGAGATTGGCGCGAATTTGTGATTCTGATGAGAAACCTTCACTAGGTTATGTGTATGAGGGTATGTTGAGGGTGATCAAAGGCATAAAAGAATTGTTTCGTAATAAAGAGAGGTATTATGGTGAATACATTGACAAAATCAATACAAGGTGGGACAAAATGTTGCGCAAAAACCTTCACGCAGCTTCCTTATGGTTAAATCCGTGTCTCCAATATGATCTGCAAAGTCCTACCAAAAGTTCTAATGATGAAAGGACTTCTTGATGTCATTGACATACATCTTATGGATGTGACGATTGTGATGGAGAAAATTACCATGCTTCAGAAGCATCAAAAAGGTTTTGGGAGGGCATTGGCTTTGAAGAACTCGAGAAGTACTCATCCTAGTTAGTATTTTTAATTAGTTATGGATCTTAAAATTTTTTATTTATTTTATAATATTTATTCTAACTTTCATATTTGATAATTTTTAGATGAATGGTGGAGGGTGTTTGGTTTTGATGCACCAAACTCACAAAAGCTTGCTATTAAGATTTTAAGTCAAACTTCATCTTCATCTAGTTGTGAGCGTAATTGGTGTGTGTTTGAACACATCCACACACAACAAAAAAAGGAATAGATTGGAGCATGCTAGACTTAATGATCTTATCTTTGTCCACTATAATTTACATTTGCAACATCGGTATGAAGTTTGTTTTTGTTTATTTTACTTATTACTTTAATGTTTCTTAGTTGATTTGTGTAGTTATCATAATAAATTTTAATTTTATATTTTTGATATACTTGATAGTTTTAGTGCAAAGAAAAGACCATATAATCCAATTGATTATGAGTGCATTGATAAGATGGGATTTTGGGTAGTTGATGAAGCATCAAATGGAGAGCTAGATTGTGATGAATTGGAAGAAATGCTTGAGGAAGACATTTCTAATGATCAATTGCAAGCTAAGCAATCAAAAGGTTAGTATATACTTTAATTTATCCAGCCATTATATTGTATTTCTTACTTTTTCATATCTTTAAGTTTTGTCTAGGGCATGCAAACAATGTGAATGAAGATGAATTTATTGGAAATGATGATATTGACTCGTCAAAATATAGTGGCCTTGGGACTAGTTCAAGTGATGGTGGTGATATTATGAATATTGTTCATTTGACAAGGTTTGATGAGAATGCGGATGATGATTGAAAATTTGTATAATGTGACTTTGTTTAGTTGTTGTCTATTGTAATATTAATTTTTATTTACATTTAAAATTTTTATGCTATTTGAGTTGGTGTTTATTATTTTTATAAGTTGCAATGAATTCTATAAGGATATTTTCTAGCAAGTCTTATTTTATGATTTGACATTTGAAATGGATGTATGGATATTATTATGAAGCAGAGTTTGGATAAAGTTTCATGATATCAGGCAATTTTTATTTTTTTTCCTTTATATATTATATATATATTTAATATATTTATATAATATTAAATATAATTATGACGTCACACCAGTTCAACAACCAATGGTTAAATCGGTTGAACCAGTAACCAATAAGGTCACCAGTCCAGTTTCTCAAACATTGCTTATAGGCTTGCAAAGTAAGATGTGAGGATTGTATGAATTATTTTACAAAAAGTAATGAATTTCTAACTTATTTTTAATATCTTAACAAGCTCCATTAATATCTTAACTGGGAGTGTTGCTGCCTCCCTTAGAATTCCCCCAAGAAATGCTAGGTATCTTAATAGTACAACTATTTTGCCAATTGCTATCCATATCCTTTCAATTTGCTATATTTGGTTTCATTTCATATGATAACCACAAACATTAATTTAATAACATGCAAGATACAATAGTAAAGGTACCCATGCTTTCTCTTACGTCCAAGGCTTTTTCTTACAACTTGCACCATAATTTATAAAATTTTCTTCACTAAGAGGTATTTCTTTTTTCTAGCAAGGTGACTCAACATGGAAAGCAAAACTAACCATGCATATTTATTACCCTTTTCTTCTAAACCTGAAAAAGTACCAAAAACAGAGCATAAACAAATCAAGGCACACATTTTTCAAACATAGTTCTAATTCTTATCTAAACCATTTATCTATAATTGTGGGAATATACACAGAATACATGTCTTACAATTGTACTTATTTGTCTAAAACTTTCAACTGCGTTTATCTCTTTGCTTATGCTAGACTTAAGAAGAATGACTTACATCCTATTTTAAGAGGATTGTACACAAACTACAAATTTATCTACTTTTTAAAAAAATTTAACTCTTTGTTTCATGTTTATCTGTCAGCTTTTGTAAGAATAATACCTTAGATCCAGCTTTGATTAAGGGAAAGATTGTTGTCTGCACACTTGAGGAAATTCTTGATAATCGTAAAGAAAAGGATGCTTCCGTAAAACAAGGTGGTGGTGTAGGGATTATAGTTGTTGATCCACTTGCCATAGATATTGCCGCTCCGTTTGCATTACCAGTGATACTAATCATCCCTGAAGAAGCAGGAAAGCTTCTCACATATATGGTTACACAAAAGTAGGTCGGAAATTCATGTATATTTATGAGATACAAGCAATGTAACAACATTTATGATTCCTATGTCAAGCACTAACTATACTTGTTTGGTTGTTACAGAAACCTAGTGGCTAGAATAGCCCAGACAGTAACAGTTTTGCAAACTAAATCAATACCAGAAATGACAATGTTTTCATCAATGGGTTCTAACATCATCAGTCCATATATAATTAAAGTATGAGTGCCTTGAATTTGAAAGTCATTTGACAGTTGTCTATTTAAAATTGCATTTCATGAGGTCAAGAGTTTTCGAAACCATACAAGTGATGAAGAATCATCCATTTTAAACTTATGCTACAAAGCAAGAATTTACTATAGTTTGAACCTGACAAATTATAATATATAGATGATTATAAGATTTTCAATAAGCTTAACCATACACCCTAGTGTGCAAACGCCCTCTAAATTGTAACAGGAAAGATAATATATAGTGATGGAGCTTGCGATATCATAAGGGATGACATAGAAAAGTACTGGATATTCAAATTAGATTAAGATAAAGAAACATATTTATTTTTTGCTTCTTAAAGAATAGTCAATGTAAAACAAGAAGCAAATCTATTGCCAATTCAAACAAATTATTAGAACTTTAACAGTCATAACTTCTCATGATTCAAAGAGTGAAAATTGAATTTATCAATCTTAATTTCCATGGTAAAGTTAATTCATGTACCATGAACAAATAAATAGAAGTTAGATCATATGAACATAATGGATTCACAGAGATCGGGGGTGGGGAAGTGAAGAGAGAGAATACCATTCACTGCATCATGTAAAGTAGGTAGCTTAATTCTTTTGGTTGATCTAGAATTGCAGTCTTTCCTCCGCAATGTCAAGTTCCACGCTTATATTTTTTGCTCATCTCCTGAAATACATTAGCCAGGCCTGAAAAGGGCACACTAAATCAACATATTTTCAACATTTTCCCTTCTTTAGTTGATATAAGATTATCTATGAGATTAAACAACAGGACTTTGTGGGTAGAAAAAAGCAACTACAAAATACAAACAACCATCATGAATATGAGTACCAAATCCTTACATTCAAACTTAATCTAAGCAAATATCAACCCTTCAATAGACAAGTGAACCAAAATTCAGTAGAAACCATTTAACTCTCTAAATAAAAGCAATGCATGTGAACGCAAGAAAAAAAGGTCAAATTTAGCATGCAAGTCCATCTACAACATTCTGAAGCAGTTTTACCCTAACAAATATCTTTTTATTCTTTCTTCGATGAGGGGGAGGGGGAAGAAGGGAGTTTTCATTGGCTTCACAATTTTTCAAAAATGACATAAGATAGGAAAATGAAAATATACAGTTTGAGGATGCTCAAATATTTTGATCCTTAAATCATCAACAAGTCACATTAGATTTAAAAGTAAAGATGTTAATGTCCCCTCTAATTATTGCTTTCATCAGCATATTGAAAACATGGTTCTAAATTAGTTGAGATTAAAGAAATTCAAATCAACAAATCATAAGTTAACACGATATCCAAATCTATTACTGGAGTGGGACACAAAGATTGTAAGATGATTACAAATTTAATTCTTTAGAGAAAACTCTCTTTCAATACATTTTCATCTCTCCAAGTTGGCAAATACCTTCTCTCCATTTTTTTTGAAATTTTAACTAATCTCTATGGCTGATACAATTTTCCCCCTACTATCTCAGCAAAACTGGCATGAAACCATTTTAACGCTAATATTGATTCTTGAAAGGTAGTGCATTGATCATTATACTCATATTCTAGCTATGCTACATAAAAGAATGCTTCTTATTTGTTTAACAGTACAATTCCTAACTGCAAGTATTAATTAAGACTGGTACAACTTATAAACAAACCAAAAAAATCTAAAGCATCTCATAGATCATGACAGCAGGTCATGTCGTTTCATGGGTCTTTGAAGATTGCCTATTCTGGACCTCTATAAATCCATTCTTTCTTTTCCATTCTTCAAAAGCTAAAGTAAAACTTCTATGTCTGCATTTTCTCATGGACTAAAAATATGTGCTATCTGAAATACATGTCCTATTCCTTAAAAAGTGGCTTCTCATGACTAATACTACTTCCAATACATACTTTATGTCTAGTTCAAAACTAATCAGCACGATGTCATGTAGAACTAAATAGTAAAAGCAGAAGATACCTTCAAGCCATGGACTATTTTCAATTTCATAAAAGAAAACTGTGAGATTTCTAGTTTCTATGGTCCTTGCATGATAAGCTGAGCCATTTGCTCATGTTGCCATGCGTGTATATGAAGAAATACATCCAAATCCCTAAAACATATCTGGTGATGGATTCAGAAACTTTTAAAGTAGTTGCATAAAGACATAATGCATCTGCAAAGAATAGCAAATAAACAATGGCCCGAGAGCCTAGTAGCATCCAACAAACATTCAGGTCTAGTATTTTGAGTAATGTAAAAGAAAAAAGGAAAAAGAAAATTTTGAGTGACATTTTAAGGGAATAGAATAATATGTCATTTCTGTATCTAAGACATCAGAAGTACGCCATTCTTCAGTACAAAGTCAATTACATTTCAAAGGTTACATGCTTTGTACTAAATTGCTCAATTTTGATCTATGCAATCAAAGTTTATTTATAAGTCTCAGAACTTTATGTCAACTCCATAAGCAATCAAATTTGAGAGCCAAAACTAGCCATCGCTGACATTGGAAGGTTCACATGTACAACACTCACTGCAATCGTGATTTTTTGTGCCACAACTTTTGATGATTCATAAAGCGGCCGTAACACATCTAGTATGCTCCATGCCTGGAATATTGGAGAGAATTGTTAATCAAGTTATAACCATCTAAAGAAAAATTGTAGAGCTCATTAAGCAACAAAAACACCCATAGATTAAGGTGATCTACAATGTGAATAATTGATCTTCCACCCTCACATGGCCAAATCAAATATCCAGACGATAGCATTTCAGCTTTAACAAACTGTGATGCTACAGTTGCATTTGGGCCAGCCCTAGTACCGGAAAGCGATCTCTAACATACCTTCAAAGAGAGAGGAGAAACCTCAAAATCACATTAATATCAAAACACACTAACTATGAAATATGTTGGGTTCAAACAACTGAACAAACATGAGTCTTAAGGGAATTTAGATATTTTAAAAGCAAGCAAAAAGTACATTTGTAAACCACATCAATATTGATAAAATAGTTTTTGCATTAAGATATTAGCATGTAGAATCTCCTGTTTTATTTTGGTGGATGGCCCTTAGATCCTCAAGACTCTTGAAACCATAAAAGGTGAATTTTTCATCACCAGCAACATCAAAATGACAATACATGGCAGCACAGACACAAAAGCATTTACTTATAAATGAAGGAAATTCTAACTTCCGTGCAATGCCAAAAATCAAGGTCCTATACATGCTTGAACAATCATAACCACCACACATGCAACAAGCAGGTAACATTCAAAGATATGCACACCATGAGACTGCCATTCTCCAAAGTTGTTGCGTATCTTAGAGTCCTAAAATCACAAGCAAGAGCTAGAGTAGTTGGTGCATATGTCTAAAAGCAATTATAGGTTGTCGATTTCTCTCAAAAGAGAACCAAAATATGAAATATAATGATGATAACATATCATGCCACCAACCTGTGTATACAATAGTTCGATGGTTCCTCCATTTCTGGCAGGAAATATGGTGAAAACCTCAAGGCTCTGACAATCACAGAACTAAGATGGACAATCTTTAAGGATCTCAGCAATCTTTAAAATTTGAACATTCTTCAGAAAAAGAGCTAGCATTCACAACTTAACGTGTGATGTAGGAAGTTAAGCTTAAGAGATGAGAAAAGATGCCATCTATTTCTAAACAGCAAAAACAACAAATTGCAGAAAGATTATTGTGTGTCATGATACGGCAAGATCCTGACAAGTGGGCCTATATAAGGCATGTGAACAATGTTTTGATATTAGACTGTGATCAAGTTCATAATTCTTAGCATACAAGAAAAGGTTGAAAAGTCAGAAAATGTCAAAAACAGAGAAATCTAATATGCTTTATACTTTATAGTGAACTTAAACAAAGACAATCTATTACAAGGAACATGAATATATCACATTACTCTATTAAGACCGCAATTGAAGCTTTCCAGAAAGAAATGAAGAACAAGCAGAGATATTGAAGATTAGGCTACAAACTGTGAATATCAAGACCCCCACTGCAGAAGAGGATTATGACATTTTTCCTATGAATTTGTACTCAGCCATCCAGGGGTGACATATGGCTTCCCATGCATGTACAATTTCATCATTTGATTGGTTTACAACATAGAGGCAACGTGACACATACTTAAATACCGATGAGAAACACGAATTCAATGATTGAAGGCATGGAAGTACTATTTTAGTTCTCAAAAGACCATGTTTTATAAGTCATGAATAAGATACTTCACGATATACTGAAAACCACTTCAACTTTTGACTAACTTAAACCTCAATGAATATTTTCAATATATCATATATTTCCATTAAATGTCAAAACTTATAGTGAACAGAAAGATAAAATTACATGTATACAAACTTTAGGATTGGGACATATACGGTTTCAAAGTCACTAAACACTATTGGTTCCTTCTTACCAATTAGAATGATAATATAGAGCAAAATCACAAATCATATGAGTAGGAAGTTAGTTTTAGAAAGCCATGTTTATCTGGAGAGCTAGAAATAACTGAAACAATAAAACAACTGAGATACAACTTTAAAAACTCAACCTTTTTTAAGTTTTCCAAAGACGCAAAAGCATTCTTTCAACCACTATAAACATTCGAAGCAAGAAACTTATACTTAAAAAAATAAGAGAAAAGAAAAAATAGAGCAAATAAAATCATGGACCAAGATCATTGAGCTATTTGACCCACCTTGCCATGTAAATGAATCTTTTAACAAATAGACTATTAAAAAATTGAAAAAATCCAAACCAAACATGCACAATTCATAAAATAATTAGAAAGAAAGAATAAAAAGATCAACCTTTAACTAAAGTTAAAAAGATTTTACCGACACAGTCCATCTCCAAATGAAACATTATATAGAAATAAACAATTTAAAAACTCAACCTTCTTTAAGTTTTTCCGAAGACACAAAAGCTTTCCTCTTTCTCTTCTTCAACCACTATAAATATCCAAAGCAAGAAACTTAGACTTTAAAAGAGAGAGAGACAGAGAGAGATAAAGTAAATAAAATCATGGACTAAGCTCATTGACCCATTTGAAAGACCTTCCACATTTGTAAATGGATCTTGCAACAAATAAACAGATAAAAACATCAAAAAATCTAAAGGGGACACGCACAATTTAGAAATAATTAGAAAGAAAAAGGTCCCTTTTAACTAAGAGCAAAAAAAATTTGAAAAATCAAACCAAAGAAAGAAGAATACCTTACCAAGATTCTGAACACCAAAATCGGCTCCTTCTTCTTCTTTAGAGAACTAACAACCTTTTCAATATAATCTCAAACTTCCCACCCTACTAATATTAGATAATTTTCCTCGACAACATAATCACCAGTGAAATCACCAGAAAAGACGATGGCGTGAAGGAATCCACGATCTTTGCCTTCTCATGTTGTCCCTTCAAAACTTTCAAGCACATCTCTCATAAATTTCCCCCACGAAATATCGTAATCGGAGAAAATTTTAACTTCTACAAAATCCTAAAATATATTCATATATCATTAAACACACACAGAGAAAAAAACATTTGCAAAAAAAGGTAAAAAGAAGAGTAGCCGGGAAAAAAGAGTTACCTACAAATTGAATGAAGAACAAGGCAGTCGATGCTTCACTTCCCCAATCTTCAGCAAGTTGAGTGAAAAAGAAGATGTATTTTCTTCTGACCATACTTAAAAGAAAATAAAAAACTTTATAATTTCTTCTTAATGGGCCCACAATTCAGATAATGAGACAAAATAGAGCACAACCAACAAAGTCCAAGGAACAAGCTGTCAAAGCACAGTGAACACAAAAACGATGTCGTTTGGAAATAAAGTCAATTAAAAGAAATAAAAAAAAAACAGCACACGCGCCATAGCACTATTCACATGTTTATTCCCATCTATATATAATAGTTATAATAATGTGTGTGTGTGTGTGTGAAATCCATGTAATTATATCATCATCACATATGAATTGAAAATTTGGATGCTAAAATTTAATTGCTTTATCAACTAGAAAATTTGCAATTGTTATGAAGCCATGGTGGAATCATTAAACAATTCAAGTACTAAAGGAACGTAGGATTTTATTTTTTTAATTACATTACGCTTTTTTAA
This sequence comes from Jacaranda mimosifolia, assembly GCA_018894105.1. Lineage (NCBI taxonomy): Eukaryota > Viridiplantae > Streptophyta > Magnoliopsida > Lamiales > Bignoniaceae > Jacaranda > Jacaranda mimosifolia. The sequence goes on from CM032119.1 coordinate 35,283,179, forward strand.
ATCGCAAGTTATTATTGGTTCATTTTTCAATTAAATTAATATTTCAGTGAAAAAGGAGCCAGAAAATTGATTCTTCTTTTCTTCATTTGAAAATTTTTCTTTTCTCTTGGCTGGTAATTATAAACCAAAATAAGGATGAATAATTTTATTTTATTTTATTTTATTTTTCTCTCTTAAGATTTTCTGGAAGTAGGTTCAACGCAGTCCTCCTGTTGTAGTGAATGAAGAAAGTAAATTCAATTTAGGTAATATTTGATTTAGGTTGGGACGAGACTCAATGGGTTGAAATCGTTAGACCTTTTTTATAAATTTAAATATATTAAATGATACTTTTATTATAATTTTTTGAATATGAGAAAATAATATTATTAATAAAAGAAATTATTATTTACAAACTTTTATCAAGTGTATGTTTTAGTTTTTGAAAATTATAAATTTCAAATAATTTTATTAGTTTAATATATATCAAACACACAAAAGTACTATTTAGTAATGCAAAACTATTACTTTTATATGGAATATACAAGTAATTATACATATTTTTTTTTTACAACACATATATATTATAAATACGTACATAATAAATAAAATTTACATATAATATTTGAAACGATCCAATTCAAAACATGTCTCAAAACTTGTTTATAGTTTCAAAAATCACTCCAAATGAGATGGTCTTGGATAGATGTAAGATTTATTTGACTCATTGTCATCCGTAGTATTATAGGATTGAAAAAGAGCACCAAGCAATATGAAAAAATTAAGCATCTGCTACGAAATTATTTTCGTAACTTTAGCTGTAAATTATAGTTACGAATTTTCATAGCAAATGTAATTATTGTAATTATAAGCAACAAAATTATGAATGATCAATTCACAACATTATACGTTCGAAATATAACAGATTACTTATACATTATCCGTGAAAAGATTAATATATTTACAAAAAAAAATTATCATTAGTTACAGATTGATCGTAGCAAGAGTTAGCTACAAAAGCATCAGCTTCGAACTTGGTTATAATAATTTAGTAGCCAAAGTTATGAATTTTTAACATCAATTTTGAATGTTCTATGCTTTTGTAGTGAAGAAATCCGCACATTAAGGTGATTTGTCATTAATCGGGTATATGACTAGAATTTAATGAAATGACGATTTGATGGTACACAACTAATTATGTACTAGGTTAGACACATTTACAATAATGATTATGCCCTTAACAGCTCCTCGTAGGTACAAAGTTTAATTTACATTTTTTTAGAATTAATTCATTTCTGAATAAATTAAAATCTAACTTTGCAATTAGAATTCCATTTTTCATCAATGTTGCTTTACTCTCCCCCTCTCTCTTCTTGTACCAAAAACAACCTTCCAATATTTTTCTTCACATTTTCATCTCTCTCTCTCTCTCTCTCTCTCTCTCTATATATATATATATATATATAATCCAGTAATGAATTGTAATTTAGTTTCACCAGCAAATTTCGAACTAACAATTGGCTGTCGCATTTAAGTCCGCTTGACTAAACTATAAATGGGCGACTATGTCTATCTTCAATTCTATTTATGTTATCCGGGTTGGTCTTCCTCCATTACTACATTATTTTTATTTGACTAATAATTTCTGTTTTTGCTTATATTTGACTATAAGTCTTCACAATTAATTGTTTTTAAAAAGGTGATATATAGCATTAGGGTCAAATAAAATTGATCACAAATTAGTTGGAGGATTCGATAATATAATCATAAATTGTGCCAATATGACATGAGTAAAGTCAATAGACCTCGACTTCATCTGAATTAGGTGGAAGCCTTCCCTAATTAACCAAAGACAGAAAGACCCTTCCAAAGGCACTTTCATGTTCGAACACATCCACCCAGCTTGACCACATAAGAAAACCGACCTCAAGCAAGCCACGGTCATCACCAGGAAGAAGGGAGATTACCAGTAGGGGTGCGCGCTCGATTTGTCAACCTTATGAGGTCGAGAGGGCCTACTCCACAAGTGTGACCGCATTTAATTCATTTCATATTTACGCTCAACTTATCATCTCCGCATTAAATACAGCTGAACTAATATTCTGTCCGCATTAAATCAGGGTCATCTCAATAAAATTAAAGGTTAAGGCGAAACATAAAAATGAGGCCTTTAATATACAATAAAATTTTAATTTTCTAATACACATGTCTTTTTAATAACCATTTTGTATTTTATAGAAAAAAATTATCGTATATAATTTTATTTTCTAAATTTTATTCTCTGACTTTTTTGAGATACAAAATTATTAATTATACTTTAATAATTTATTTCATCTAACATTCTTTTTCAATTAATAGCATAGTTAACCCATTTTATCTTTCTTAAGACGTTGACAGATTTTATTAATTTCAAATTTGAAAAAAAAAATTGGAAAAAGAAATTTAAGAAATAAAACCTTAATTTGTAGTGAAAAAGAATTAACACTAATATTATTTAGTGATTAGTATTAAAAAAGAATGAATGAGATATATAGGGTTTTGATAAGTAAAAGAATAAGAATTAAATGGATAGTAGAGATTTAGGAGAATCAAAAATAATAAAATTTAAATTTATATATATTATTAATTAATCATCTATTGTAAGTTTAACTAATAAGGCCTCCAAATTAAAGGTCATATACTCTTTTTAGGCCTAATTAAAAAGAATATATATATATATATATATATATATGAGGCTTCTAAACTAAAGACCTAATTTGTTTAGACTTATAATGTAAAAAAAGAAAAAATTGGCCTTATATTTTTATTTTTGAGGCCTAAAATATAAAAGAAAATACGTATAAGAGGCCTTCAAAGGCAGCCACCTTTCTTGGCTAAAGATAGAGTCGTCCCTGCATTAAATGTGTCTATCAGTCCATCACTACTGCATTAAATGTAGAATTTGTACAGTATTTTTGGCCAGCCAAAAACAAACTGATTGACATGTCCCAAAAGATCTATTATGATCCTACAGGCACACTAAATCACACTATCAATAGGATAAATTGATTGACATGTCCCAAAAGACCTCTAATGATCCTATAGGCACATTAAATCGCCAAAAACAAACTGATTGACATGTCCCAAAAGATCTATTATGATCCTACAAGCACACTAAATCACACTATCAATAGGATAAATTGATTGACATGTCCCAAAAGACCTCTAATGATCCTACAGGCACATTAAATCACACTAATCAGTAGGAAGCATATTGTCATTTCGACATCCCCATTTGCAAATCAAGTCTCTCACGATAAATACCCTCATTTTGTTGTTTCACCCTTATATTATACTCGATTTGATTTAAGTATCAAAGAATTTTAGCCAAGAGCCATTTCGATAAGCCTGACGTGCTTCCATTTGGTTGTAAGATTCGATCCATGGACCACTACTGTTTGGCAGCTTGGAGGCTCTCCTCCAGTCAACCAAAACTACCACCTTACCCCATTGAAAATTAACATCATCACGGTTGGTTTATGATTTATATTTTACTCTTTGTTTTCTTTTCATTTGTTTTAAGAAATTTGTCGACCAATTTCAATTTTTTCCTTGATTCTTAGTTATATGGATTGTCCATGAATTAATAAAAATATATAAAAATTTCGATTTGTTTGTATGGGATCGTTTTCTTAAGAATTTCTTTGCTTCCTCTCTGTTGGAAGTCGCAATGTCAATTCCCTTTATTAGTGGCCATAGCACATTGCACTTACGTGGCCTCCGCTTAATTTATTTTCCAACAAACCATAAAATCTTCATTGAGTAATTTGTTTTTGGTTTTTCAGGTCACATAAATTCTTAATTTGTGTTCATAAGAAACACCATTTACCATTCTCATATACATCTTACCATATATATTATTTTCATTATTTTGTACGGTTTAATAGATGATAATCCCTTGAAAGTTGTTAATTTCTTTGCTATTAATCCAGTAGTATTTAATAGTTAGCTGAGTAATGGGGATATTTTCTTGGAGAGGAGGGAGTGAGAATAAATCCCTGCAAAGTAATTTGGAATTTTCAATTTAATATATTTTATTATATAATATGTTTCACATAAACACTTATAAATAATGGTATATATAATTTTTTTTGAGTAGTTAGCTATTTCAATAATATCACCCTCACACTTATACGTGTAAGGTATGAATTTTGAATAACGAATTATTAATGTGTATGCATATATTACTAAATAAAAACAATATAACTTATAATAAATATTTATTTAGAAAATATTTTATTCATTTAATGTGAATGTTTCTTCATAATGAAAATAAAGCAAATAACAGTTAAAATAAAAAACTTAAAAACTTAAATGGGTTGAATTTTTTTATCTTTTTTATTTTTTATTTACCCACGAGCGCACACGGTTGAACGAAACATTAATTGCGCAAAACTAACAAGTTTTTCAGGAGTTATTTCTTACCGTTAATTGAGGAAATGATTGAATCATGTGAACACAAATTTTGTTAGGAAAAGGTGGAGAGAGGGAGAGGAGAGGTATACGAGGAGAAATTTTGTCTGGAGGACACCAACTCAACGCAAATTCGCCCATACAACGTATGCCATCTTACACAACAAAAATGATTGCAATCGCACCCCTCGTTTAGGAGTGAGGACCCATATTTTGCTAGTTAAAAATCCATGGAGTCGTCCGAGTCTTGGAGGGTCCCGGGACAGTAATCAAGAAAGCAGCGCGGCAGCAGCAACATCTCGTACAGAAGAGAAGAAAAATAAAGAAAGAAAGCTCTGCGGGACAAGTTAAACTAAATGGGCAAGGCAAGCAAGTGGGAAAGAGGAAAAAAGAAACAATTTTTTGTAGTCTAGAGAGAGAGAGAGAGAGATGAAAAGGGCAGAGAAAAGTGGGGAAGGGCCAGCAGAAAAGCAGGAAATTTTGTGGGAAAAGTTGAGGAGAGTGGGGAAAAGAGGGGGGCACACTACACCAGTGGCATCCTTTTGGAGAAGAAATGAATTGGAAATCTTAGCAGCAGCAGCAGCTGACGCTCCTCCTCAAGTGCAAGATAGTAGAAATTTTATTGAAGAGGCTTCTTTTCATCAGTTTCCTAGTGTTTCTTCAAGAAAACTTGCTGCCACCCTTTGGGAGCTCCATCATTACAAGCTGCCACTTGATAACATGCACCATGGTGACAGCTTCCCTCCTCCCCGCCTCCGCCGTCTCAACCACCACCACCACCACCACCAGCAGAAGCCTTATAAGGATAAGGGTGGCCTTGAACCCCTTGATCCCTCACCCAGTTCTCCTCACATGGTAAAGGGTTTAGAGACTCTTTCTTTTTTCTCCTTTCAATTTCTGAAAAAAAAAAAAAAAGAAAAAAAAAAAAAAGATGCTTCTAGTCTTATGTTTTTCTCTCAGCCTGATTGGTATTTGTTGAATTTTTGGAATTTCTTTCTTCTTGTTTGTTTTTGTGTATTTGGCAAAAAAGTTTTGCATATGGGGTTCCATGTGTTCATATGTGGTGTCCTCTTGATTTGTCAGGGTTTTGGTGGTGATAGGTTTTCCCAGAAATAAAGGACTTCTGTATGAGTCTTTTGCCTCCTACACACCCACAAGCACATAAAAGTACATTAATTTTATCTTTATGTATTCAGGAATATGACTGCTCATACACTGCATTTATGGCTTTTCTTGTCGTTTTGGCTGTTTTCTTCCAATTTTTGTTGAATCATTAATTAGTTGGCCCTCATTTGTTATTCTCTTAGAAGGATGTCACTTCCGTTGGGACCTCACTGTGATCTAAAGGACATATTGGCCTTACTGAATCTTAACTATTTCCATCTTCTTTTATTCACTAATATTTTTTTATCATCACTAATGCCAGCCAGGAAGTTCTAGCAGTTTGACGAGGCATGTTGCTGCATCACTGATGCAACATCATCGATTGATTGAGAAGAGTACTTGTGCTATACAGCCTGTATCACCTGCAAGTTATGGCAGTTCAATGGAGGTACAACCATAGTGGTGCTATTTCCTTGCTTTTGCTTTTCTTATTTTTGAAGATTATGTGTGAAATTGAAAGAGGTCATTGGGCACTTACAGAACTATGATTGGTTTTGTTGTCAAGCTTCATTGATGGGATTGGTCAGAGCGCAATGGAAATAGATGGCCTAGAACATCTAAATCTTGTTTAGGAATTATCTGAAGATCCCAATCAATGGCATGTTCATTTCTAGTTGATTGAGAAGAGTGAAAAACAACTGATATAAACATCACTAGCTGTGCAAGACCCTTAAGATACCCCCCAAGAACCACTACAAACTCACTTGCCACACAGACACCATCTCAAAGTACATATTGTGCCTCAATCTCGACCCTTTTTGCTTAAGCTGCACTACTCTTAACGTCATTTCTCTACATAGTAGGCACATAGATGCTAAATTTTGTTGAGCATTTATTGTCGTTGCTTTCTCACTTGATTGCTGTCTTGGACCTTTACTTATACAAGGATTTCCTTGTTGGTCACTTTGTTTTCACTTATAAAGATTGTATCAACTGAAACATGCTGATAGTGTATGATCACTTCTAGGGATTGCAATGGGTCCGAGTAAAACCTAGACCACCCCGGACCCGCCCTGCTGGGGGCAGGTTTTGAAAGCATAAATGGGTCTTGGGGCGGGTCTCGGGTTTCAATTTTTAAACCTGGATCCGCCCCAAGCCCATCTCGCTAGATATTATATATATTAATTTTATTTATTATGTGTATATTTTATGTAGTGTGTATTCATTTATATATGAAAAAATATGAATATTACATATATGTTCTGTATATATATAATAATATTATCATAGTAAATAATTTATACATTCAATATGTATATATAAGTAATAATAATGTTTGCAATTTATCATTTTTCAAAGACTAAAACATACATATATAAATATTTAAATAATAAATTTTTTGTTAATAATATTATTTTATCATATTATGAAGTTCTGGTAATGTTTTTTTTTTTTTTTTTTTTTTTAATATTTTTAATTGTTTTAAACATCTTAAAGGGGTCCAACCCGCTACATAAGAGTCTGGGGCGGGACAGGTCTCGGGTCCATAAAAATCTTGACGGAGCGGGTCCTGGGTTTTGCCAAACCCGTCTCAGACCCGACCCATTGCCATCCCTAATCACTTCTTCATGCTACTTATATGTTACAAGCATATGTTATTATCACCCTTTCATTATAATACTATTTGGAAAGGTGAACAGACAATAGGTTCCTAAACATTTTAAAAACCTCAAAATGGAGTACAAAAGAAGCCATGTTTCGTTTTCTTGAGTTCATTTATGACTTATGCAGCTCTGTCACTGTGCATGGTAATGCAGTATCTTCATGTGATTTTCGGGATTGACTTTCTTAAATCTCTTCAACCTTCAGCCCCCATTCTATCTGTTGATATTGTGTTTTGATGAGAATAAAGGAAAATAAAGAAATTGCGAAGCAGATTAGGAAGGATATATATGTTCTTTTATGAATAATATCTATCTTATTTTCAGATCATCTTTATTCAGTACTTCTCTTTTGCAGATTGCACCCTATAACGCTGCAATTACACCTTCTAGCTCCATAGAATTAAAAGGGAGAACTGGTGAGGCAAGTTATAGCTTAAGAACGTCTACGGAACTGCTTAAAGTTTTAAATCGTATCTGGAGCCTGGAAGAGCAGCATATTTCTAATATGTCACTCATCAAAGCATTGAAGAAGGAACTAGGTCATGCTCGTTCGCAGGTAAAAGAGTTGGTGAGAGAGCAGCAATCCGATCAACGTGAAATGGATGAACTGATGAAGCATATTACAGAAGATAAACTAGTTAGAAAGAACAAGGAGCAGGATAGAATCAATGCTGCTATCCAGTCCATGAGAGAGGAACTGGAGGACGAGAGGAAGTTGAGGAAGCGGTCAGAGACCATGCATAGAAAGTTAGCCCGGGAGCTTTATGAGGTGAAAACATCACTTGCTAGCGTTTCTAAAGAGCTTGAGAAAGAAAGGGAGTCACGTGGTCTCTTGGAAGAACTCTGTGATGAGTTTGCAGTAGGAATAAGAGATTATGAAAAAGAGCTGCATGCTCTGAGACAAAAATCTGATAAGGATTGGGGTGAAATAGCTGATCATGATCAGTTGATTCTTTATCTATCAGAATCATGGCTTGATGAACGGATGCAGGCGAAGCTGCAACCTGGACATGGTGTAGGAGAAAAGAAGTCCACCCTCGACAAATTGAGTTCTGAAATTGAAGCTTTTCTCCAGACTAAAAGAAATGGTAAGACCAAGATTAATGGCAGCCAAATGCCAACGGATCATCCCACCTTCCGGAGAAGTTCTTTGGAATCGATCCCGCTGAATGTGGTTGCTAGTGCTCCTCAAGATGAGGATGATGATGATGATGACTCCACAGATAGTGATTCTAATTGTTTTGAACTAGAAAAAACAAGTGACTCCAACCGGGGATCCCGAGGAAATGAATGTCAGAAAAATCCATATCAGGAAACAGTGAGGCAAAAGCAGGCAAAGAAAAAACTTGGGTCTTCTGAGAGGTTAAAAGCTCTGAGTCCATCTCGTTTACAGGTAAAGTTTGAAGAGCAGATGGGTCAAGCCATGTCTCATGGTGAAAGCAGAAACGACGTCGAAGATGGGAAGCAGATAACAACTGGACAAGGGAATCCAGCTGAATTTAGCATTTCTCAGAAGCTCGAAAAGCATGAAGCAACAAAAGAAAGTATTTGTGAACCGAAGTACGAGTCTGAAGAAATCAATGGACTGATTTCAAACTATGGGATTGACAATTTAATCAGAAATCATTATTCATTGTCAGAAAGTAGGAGCATGCAGCCTGATAAAGATTATGGGGTGGCTTCTTCCATCTGGAGGAGTTATCCTAGTCCAGTACGTCAATGGACTGAAAAACTGCCATCTCCGGATCTTGACATTTCTGAGATATCTTCAAAGTTGCCCCATGGTTTGAAGGAAAATACCTTGAAGGCAAAGCTTTTTGAAGCACGAACAAGGGGTCAACGGTCACGCTCACGGCTTAAAGCTTCAATTGTCCCTTCTAAAAATGGATGATTTATTTTTCTGCAGGTGCAGAACATTGCTATCCTCTTGAGAGACTGTACTTTGTGAATATTAGCCCAGGTAAGTTCCTACGGTGAAATGTATTTACTGAGTATGATCTATGTCACTCACGCTATCATGTGGAAGGTAATCGGGTATGCACATTATGGTGTTCGAAGCGAGGAGGAGCAAAATAGAATCTGTACATTTTAAAATGCACATTATATAATTTCTTTTCTTTTTGTTGGATAATAAGATGCATTCTGGCCAATAAATCCATCGGCATGTTACTTTTACTGCTGTCAATATTTTCAGCCCTGATTGCTTGTAATTCAGTTGTGCTCCATTGTAGCATACAAGAATCACATGACTGAAGAAATCTATGCTCTCTGACAAGCCAGGTCTAAGGTAAATTACTACTCTATTACCAAAACAATATGAAACCAGTAAATGTCGGTACTCTTAGCTGAATGTGATTATGGCAGCCATGGAATGCTGGGAAAACAAGACTCAAGCCTCCATCATTTGGATCATGACATTGAGAAGACAAAGGAAGTTTCTTTTTCCTTTGGGTCCCCTTCAATGATTGAGAGAGTTTTGTCATCTAAATCTATCAGAACTGTGCATAGGGTGTAAAGTAATGGACCTGAAATAGAGGCAAAAATCAGAAATGGTAATAATCTATGCTTTCTATCACAGTGGAGAAACTCTTGAATCTTGTGATTTCACATACCTGTCATGTAAATAGGATATTTTGAGTCATTCTTGTCCCCAAGGAGTGAGAGAAAGTCACTTGTTGATCCATTGGGCAGCATATCAGCTCTTTTCTGTCTGCTCAATGAATTCTCATCTAGTTCCTTCACAAGCCAAAGTTCAAATAAGCATAAAACTCATCCTTCCTGGAGATATCTTGTTATTTGCGCGAAGTTTTTAGTTCTATATATCTGAAATGGGATATGCCACCTGCCTGCTGAACTTTAAGATGAAGGTACATATTGGCATGGAAGAAAGGCACTGCCCCTACTTCATAAACCGAATAACGATTTCTTGATGCTGTTTCTACATTCAAAATCCTCCGTGTTTTTATGTCGATCAGATTGTAACTATGTCCTACAGAAGCTTCTGATGAATAAATCCTCTGAAGCCACAGAACTTCATCTATAAGTATACAAATCTTCCATTACCACTATTCAACGTTTCAAAATTTTGCAGAATCTCAGAGACTTACTGCTAAGGCATCATCAATGCTTTGAGCTTCAAGCAAGTCCCTGGAGATAAAGTTTCTACCTATAGCCCCAGCTGCAATCTCACGCTCAGAAGGTGGAACTGAATTTAGGGTGAATGCCTGCAGAAACTTATTATTTGTAGTAATCCAGAATTAAATAGAACCCAAGATTGCATTTTTTTAGCCTCTCATGAATATGAGGAACAAATACCAGTCCATGATTATTGAACCCAAATGCACAGCTTGGGAGCTCCCCTGCATATGTGTAAGCTGTGAAGGCTACTCCATTTGACAGAATTGCCTTAATCAAATAACTACATCCCGTGAAAAAACAATATTAACTTCATTCTCTTCCTGTCAGAAATCAAATTCGTATATTCAGACAACTTACGTATGCCCAACCAGAGCAACATTTGCATCCTCGTTGTGGGCTGCAACAGCCAGGGAATCACTAACAACAAGAATGTCAGAACAATCATCACTAGTATCATAAACCGAATTCTTTTCTATCCTGGAGATGAATGGGAGTATCTCTTTCCTGAAATTGAGCAGCGTTATCTGCAAAAACATGATGCTCCATTAGTATTCGTCATACAAAATAGAACTACTGTTTAACTACCATTAGGCATTAGGACAAAAAGTTTCAAGTTATCTGCCTCGAGAAACGGCGCCCCACTTCCTTGAGCAGTTCCTCTGAGTTCATCCCAATATTTGGGGTACTTTTTCATATTGCTTTCGAAGAGGGATTTGAGGAGTGAGTCCGAGTGCGGTGAGTGGGCAAAGGGGAGAAGCTGGTTGTGCAGAATGAGGTCTTTTGCCAGCCTGCTTTTTATCTGTTTGGAGAATCTTTGGCCTATCAAAAATCCCATTTCATACGCATCTTCACAAGGCCCAACTTCAAACATCTCCAGATTTTTCATGTTTGGAGAAACTTCACAACTGTAGTTTCTTCTGTTCTCTGTGTGTGTGTGTGTGGAGGGAGGAAAGCTTATTTCTCAGCACCTTATCTTCACACTAAAATCGTCATTCAAATGAAAACGCGCTTTTTAGCAAGATAATATATTAGTTTCTCTGTTATACAAAAATGTCCCACTTCACTTTCTTAAGGAATTAAATAAAAGTGAAATATTGCGTCATTTTCTTTTGAAATATGACCTTTATTTAATAACTAAAAAGTAAATCATTTTTTACTTCATATTTGGTTAGTAAAGAGAACCAAAGATATATATATATATATATATATCTTTAAGAATGCATGCATAGCATGAGTTTTTGTTTATTGGCTTTTATCCAAATATAAAATGTACATCCTTAAAGACTAATGGTCAGCCCTGTTACGGGCCCGGCATTTCCTTTTTATTTATTTGAAAAAAAGTTTATAGGTTGCAAAATAATTGAAATCTCCTTTTTTTTTTTAAATTTTAATGAGATTGAGATAATTTTATGATATGAAATAATGTGGTATTCAATTTCAATAAAAATATATATTTTGAATTCGTAAATTATGAAATTTATATTTAAATTTTTATATTTTATAACTGATTCTTTTTGAAATTCCAAATTGGAAATAGAGGCCTTTCAATTGAGCCCTCCAAAAAATTGGCTGCCTCCATTTCGCACTTAAACTTTTGATTCGACCCCCAAAAGTTTAGAGCTAGATTATTTGTATTTTTTAACACATTTTTTTTTATTTTACATTAGGGATGCAAATGAATTGAGCCAGCTCGCGAGCCTGACGAGCTAGTTCAAAAAGTGATCGAGTTCGAATTAGAAGAATTCGAGCTCGAGCCAAATAATTCTTGTTCGTGAGCTTATATTTTTTTTAAATATATATCTATATATATAATATAATATAATATATTAATTTTAAAAAAAATTATAAAATAATTTAACTTTCCGAGTTCAAGCCCCACGCATGAACTCAAGCTTATAATTTGTTTATGAATTCGAACTTAAAGAATCGAGCTAAGCCGAGCCAGAGGCTTGATCCTCATTTTTCTTAGCTCGTCGAACTCGAGCTCAATTCATTTGATTCGAGCTCTAGCTCGAGCATGAAAAAATGATCCAAGCTCGAGTCCACTTGTTTGCATTCCTATTGTATACTATTCCAAAAATAGAAAATGTGATTATTTATACCATTTTCAATGAAAAATATCATTCATTTTCATTTTCATACCTATAAACCTTCATTTTCAAACCTACAATACCTACTAATTTAAAAATAATTCAAATTCACTAACTAATTAAATATTACTTTTTTTTCCTATCATTCCAAGACAATGGAACCCACATAAAATTTAATAATAATTTTTCACCACATCATCATCCACTAACTTATTAAATAATTATTTCTTTTTCTATCTTCTCAAGACAATAGCACCCACTATCAATTAAACAATAATAATTAATACTATTACATTAAAATATTATTTTTCATATACCTTTTTTCAAAATTTTCACAATACTTATTCAATCACATTTTATTTCTACAAGCAAAAATAATAAAATAAAAACACGTTTAAAAATGATGACAATAGAGAATGGAAATAAAAATACAACTAGTCCAGCCCTTAAGCTTCTACACCAACCCCCAACATTTAATGTTCTAAGCAATTAGGTCCCTGTTTTTTTGTACTCCAATCCTTCAACTTTTAATTTTAGACTCAGATTCTTGTTAGTTTAATTAGTTTAACTAAAACTATTTTTCTTATACTACGAGTTATTACTTAGAAATTGGTATTTTATTTATTGTTATATTATTTTAACTGAAAATCAATGAGGTCGCTAAATGATTGAGCACAATTTCATAGTAATTCAAATTAAAAAGGAGTAAGAAAATAATGCTCCTTAAAGGAATGTCTTGAGAATTAAACTCTCAACGCCACTCGCGTACAAAACAAATTACAGGTGTTAGATTTTAAATTATAACAATTAAAATTGCATACACGTGAAAAGGCCATTAAGCTAAAAATAATAAATACAATATGTATCCGCTCTCTAACATTTTAAACCTCTATATAAAATAAAAAAGTATAATATTAGTAACAAAAAATATTAAGCGACAACATAAAATTAATTCTAAATAATTGTAACATGTATAATATAACAATAACTTTAATTTTATCTTATTATTAATGACAGTTATTATATAGCACTAACTTTTATTTTATCACATACGTCTTAATTAATAGAGTTAAGATTTAATATTTTAAATTGTCATTTGACAATTTATATAATGTACATATATATAATAATAACCTAATGATGATTAAATAATGACTTGTAATAAGATTCTTGTTGTAATTATAGATACATCACTAATTATGAATAGTAACAACTTAAATATAATTTTTATCACATGAAGGTTGTAGAAATATGATTATGACATAACAAAAAAAATTACCACTTAAATATACATAATTAATAATTTTCTTGTTGATTTTGCCTTGAAATTTTAGCTGAATTGACAAGACTGGAAAAAGAACGGAGCGAAACGGAGTAAAGTGGTCGAAATGGGCTCGAGAACACACCCCGGCCCGCATTGGCAGGACGCCGCACGCCGTGGCGCGAGGCATGGTGCGCCAAGGTGTGGACGGGGGCGGAAAAGGCATGAAAACACATGTCGCGTGCCCCAGCGCAAGTTTTTTGCGGCCCAATGTGCAGTGAATAGTAAATTTGCGCCCCAACACAAAGTTTCTGCCATAATACATGTTGTGCACCCCAGCGCACGGCGCAAGCCCATGGGCTTTGGGCTTCGTCTTCAAGTATAAATTTAGCATTTTTTCTTCCGAAAAAAGTATCACGAACATAACACAAGGGTTTCTTTACTACTTTTGAGTAAATCTCTCAAGATGGAGTTTAGAACGAGGGTGTTAGGTGTTTTCGTGAGATTTGTGGAATTTAAGTTTGTACTTGTACTTTGATTTGAGATCAATAAAATTCATTTTCTTTGTTGGGTGGATTAGGCACATCGCCGAATCACGTTAAAACTTGTTGTCATATTCCATCGAATTACTTTACTATTATTTCATTGTTTCCGCAATATATCCTCCTAGGTTCCAACAAATTGGCATCGGAGCAGATTGGATCAGATGTCAAGCATGAAGTACGGGGTAGAGAAGTTCGATGGGAAGAACAACTTTGGACTGTGAAAGATGAAGGTTCACGCCCTCCTGTGTCAACCAGGTTTACAGAGAGCGTTAAAGGGCAGAGATTCCTTATCGAAAACACTAAAAGACGAGGAGAAGGGCAAGTTCATGGCAAAGGCTTATGGTACTGTGGTGTTATCATTAGCGGATAACGTACTGAGAGAGGTCGCCACGGAAAGCACGCCAACGGATTTATGGAAGAAGCTGGAGAGTCTATACATGACAAAGTTCCTGACAAATCAGTCGTATTTAAAACAGCGATTATACACATTGAGGATGAAGGAAGGTACATCTATTACTCAGCATATTGATTTTTTCAATAAGGTGATTCTGGTAGGGGTGTACATTCAGTTTTTACCGACCGAACCGAACGGTTCGGTCGGTTAACCGAAAATATCGGTTTTTTACAATGCAAAACCGAAACCGAACCCTTTTTTTTTAAAAATTTTTTTTCTGATTTTTCGGTTTTGGTTAAAACCGAACCAGGAAAAAAAAAAAAAAAGCTTAATTTTTTGCCAAGAAAGTGTTATAAAAGTTTGTTTGACAAAAGTAAGTTAGTTTAATTAAAATTTTGAATTGGATAACTTATTCTTTTAGTACCAAAAAAATTATTTGATAAAAGTATATGTATATTGATAAAAATATTTATTTTTAGGTGAAAAAAATTGATTTAGATTACTTTTTTTTTCTATATTGAAAATATTTGTTTTGATAAAATTATAATTTATCTATTCTAAACAAATACATTTAAAATATTATAACTTTAAGAAGATAAATAAATATTTTAATTATTTTATGTTATCAAAATTTTAGTATACACATTGAGTATGCTAAAATTACTAGCTTATAATCGCCAAGGCAGATGCACGTAATTTTTGTATATTTAAACCTTAATTGCTAAGATCGAATAGCGAATTAAATCTTAAACTCAATCTACTAAAGTTAAATAGCTAATTGATCCAATGACATCATAATATAGATTGCGGATTTGTAAATTTTGTAAAAAATACAATTATAACCTTATTAAATCATCATTTCTAAAAGACAATTATAAAATATTGATAAAATTTGTATCCAAACTATCTTTTTTATGTTGAATTCTCTAATTTATCCTTCAAACTATATTGTCAATTTTTGTTGTTGAAATAATTAAAAGGACAAATTATGTAAATGGACAAAAATAACTTCTATTTTAGATACAAAACGGTCTATAATATAGATAAAATCTTTATTGGTCAGCAGATACAATATACTACTAGTACTACCACAGGAATAGCCAAATAGGATTCAATCTCTTATTCCTTAGTTTGCAATTTAAGTTGAAATTTTAATTTTACTCATCAACATACCCTATAATATATATAAGTTTAATTAATTAATTAATTTTCTTTTAATATAACATTTTTTGATGTTTAAATCATAATAATCTGTGTTTTTATATGTTACGTGTATTAGTTCATATAATAAAAAAATTATGCAATTGTACCATTTGAGTTTAGAAAAAAATATCATTTTTTTCTCTTTATATTATAACTATTCATGTTTTTATATATTTATATTATTTATAAAACATAGGGTTTTTAATAACTATTTTGATATATTATTTACTTCTTTTTTTCTCAATTATTTCACTTTATCAAAAAAAAATTACTTATCCCAAAAATTTTAAAATACATTAACATTTACATTATTTAAATATTTATATTTATTTATCTTAAACTTAAAAAATTTAATAAAAATGTGAAATAAAACTTAAACTAGTAGTGATTGAATAATAAAATTTTGTATATATAAAAAAAAAAAAAAGTTTCGGTTTTTCAGTTCGGTTAACCGAACCAAACCGGTTTTTTTTATTTTTCGGTTCGGTTTCAGTTAACCGAATAAAAAAAACCGAAAAAATCAAAAATCAAATTTTTTTGAAATGAAAAACCGAACCGAACGTTCGATTTTTTCGGTTTTCGGTCGGTTCCAGTTTTTTTTGAACACTCCTAGATTCTGAATCTCACTAGTATAGATGTTAAAATTGATGATGAGGATCAAGCTTTAATTCTCTTGTGTTCTCTACCAAAATCTTTTGAGCACTTGGTTACTACTTTGTTGTACGAGAGAGATACAATTTCAATAGAGGATGTAAAGGCCTCATTGAATTCCAACGAGTTGAGAAAACATGTCCTGGGCAACAACGATGGTGAAAGTGGTGAAGGATTGGTGGCGAAAGGGAGACCGAGAGAAAGGGAAAGGAGTAGAGGCCGATCAAAATCCCAAACCAAGCCTAGAAATGGAGATAAGTGTTTTAGGTGCGGTGGAAAGGGGCATTGGAAATGGAATTGTCCGGAACGAGGAAAGGCAAAGGATGCAGGTGAAACTTCTAATCATAAATGGGATGATGTCGTAGGAATTGTTGAGGATGAATCTGATGGTGGGCATGTTCTCAACGTAGCCGAAACTTTACTAAGCTCTAAATGGATTTTGGATAGTGGTTATTCCTACCACATGTGCCCAAGAGAAGATTAGTTTACCACATACCTTAAAATGATGGTGGTAAAGTGCATATAGGAAACGATGCTTCTTGCAGGGTTATAGGAATTGGCTTAGTTTGTATCAGAATGCATGATAGGAGGATAGTAAGGACCTTAACAGATGTGCTTCATGTTCTAGATCTAAAGAAAAATCTAATATTGCTAGGTACTTTGGACAAGAATAGTTGTGAGTATAGAGCTCCAGATGGAGTTCTGCGGGTTTCTAAAGGTGCATTGCTTATTATGAAGGGAGACAAGCGGAATGGCCATTACATATTGCATGGAAACATGGTTTTAGTACTGCAGTGGTTTCTTCATCAGTCAATGATACTACGAGACTATGGCATATGTGGCTTGGGCATATGAGTGAGAGGAGGATGTCAGAACTGAGCAAACGAGGATTGCTTGATGAAGAGAAGATTGGAGAGCTGGATTTCTGAGAACAGTGTGTGCTGGGCAAGCAACATAGGATGAAATTCGGCACTCCAATTCACAGGACCAAAGGCACCTTGGATTACATTCACTCAGATCTTTGGGGACCTTCTCAGGTTCCTTCAAAATGAGGTGCTAGGTACATGCTGACATTCATAGATGATTTCTTACAGAGAGTATGGGTGTACATGCTGAAGCATAAGGATGAGGTGTTTGTCAACTTCAAGTAATGGAATACCTTAATTGAGAAGCAGACAGGAAAGGAAATCAAGCGCTTGAGGACTGACAACGGACTGGAGTTCTGCAACAAGGAATTTCAGGAATTCTGTGATAAGGAAAGAATTGTGAGGCGTCGCATAGTTGTACGTACACCATAGCAGAATGGAGTTGCAGAATAGATGAACAATACTATCTTGGAAAGAGCTAGATGCATACTCTTTAACGCTAGATTGTCCAAGGATTTTTGGGCAAAAGCGATTAACACTGCGTGTTATTTGATGAATAGGTTGCCATCAACTACTTTGGACTGCAAGACACCAATGGAAATTTGGTCCGAGTCTCCTATTGATTACTCAAATTTGAGAGTATTTGGGTGTCCAGCCTATGCTCATGTCTGGGATGGGAAGCTTGAGCCAAGGGCGAGGAAGTGCATATTTCTAGGCTATGTAGATGGAGTCAAAGGTTATCGTTTGTGGTGTAATGATGACAAGTGCTCCAAGATGATTATCAGTAGGGACGTAAAATTTGATGAGTCTGTAATGATGAAGAAGATGGAGCAGTAGGAAAGCGGTCAACAGGGCGTTAAGGAGAAGGTGGAGATTCATATTGATCCTCCACAAGTTTCAAAGGGAAAACAAAATGTGGTAGATAAAGCTGGTAAGAGCACATTATCACCTAATCAACAGCAGGAAAATAAACCACTACAAAATTATCGCTTGGCTCGCGATAGGGAGAGAAAGCAAATCAAACCACTACAGCAGTATGCTTACTCAGATTTGGTAGCTTATGCTTTTAGTTCAGTCGAGGAGTTTGTAGGAGATGATTCAGTCTCATATAAAGAGGCAATTTCCAGGCCAAATTCTGATAAATAGGTTGCAGCTATAAGTAAAGAGATGGAGTCTCTACACAAGAATAGCACATGGGAACTGGTTGATATACCCAAAGGGCAGAAGATTATAGATTGCAAATAGATCTACAAGAAAAATAAAGGGATTCCCAATGTTCAAGATACTAGATACAAGGCGCGATTGGTTGCTAAGGGTTTTACTCAGAGAGAGGGAGTTCACTTTCATGAAGTATTCTCGCCAGTTGTAAAACATACTTCTATTCTTGTTTTACTTGCCATGGTTGCTCTATTTGATACAAAGCTGGAGCAGATGGATGTGAAAACAGCGTTTCTGCATGGTAAGTTGGAGGAACAAATCTACATGAGTCAACTAGAAGGATTCGTTGTTCTCGGGAAACAAAATCAAGCATGTCTTTTGAAGAGGTCATTATATGTCCTGAAGCAGTCCCCCAAGCAGTGGTATAAAAGATTTGATGCTTTTATTATCAAGATAGGATATACAAGAAGCAAATTTGATTGTTGTGTATATTATAAAATTTTTAGTGATAGTCTTCTCATATATTTGTTGTTGTATGTTGATGATATGTTGATTGCCTCTAGAAACATATCTAAGATCAACCAATTAAAAGCTCAGTTAAGTGAAGAATTTGAGATGAAGGATTTGGGCGGTGCAAAGAAGATTTTGGGCATGGAGATCATCCGGGACAGACACGCAATATTGTTGTACTTGTCTCAACAGCATTACATTGAGAAAGTACTTGAGCGATTTGGGATGGATAAGTCCAAGCCAGTTAGTACGCCACTTGCAGCTCATTTCAGGCTCTCATCAGATCTATCACCGAGTACTGAGGAGGAGGTGAAGCACATGTCAAATGTGGCATATGCTAGTGCAGTGGGTAGCTTGATGTACGACATGGTGTGCACTAGGCCAAACATTTCACATGCAGTCAGTGTTGTGAGCAAGTATATGCACAAGCCAGAAAAGGCTAATTGGCAGGCTGTGAAATGGATCATAAGGTATCTGAGAGGCTCTGCAGACAGATGTTTGAGTTGTACAGTTTGCTAGAAGGCGACTTTGCAGTCATCAGTTGTATTGTCCACAACAGAAGCTGAGTACATGGCTTTGGCTAAAGGCGTCAAGGAAGATATTTGGCTAAAGGGGTTGATCGATGATATTGGAAATAACTTCTAAGATCACTAAGGTATTCTGTGACAGTCAGAGTACCATACACTTGTCAAAGAATCAAACGTTTCATGAGAGAACAAAGCACATAGAAGTGAGATATCACTTTGTCCGGGATATGGTGTCATGTTGGTTGACAAGGTTGGGACTAAGGATAATTCGGTAGACATGTTGACTAAAGCTGTTCCAGGAATCAAATTCGAGCATTGCTTAGATTTGGTTGATGTTTGTAGACTCGATAACAGGCCCTTTTAGGGGTAGGAACAAAGAAGAAGGATAGCGATTTTCAAGTCAAAGTGGAGAATTATTGATTTTGCCTTGAAATTTAGGATGAATTGACAAGAACTGAAAGAAGAACGGAGCGAAAAGGAGCAAAGTGGTTGAAATGGGCTCGAGAACACACCCCAGCGTGCGTTTGGCAGGACACCGCACGCCGTAGCACGAGGCATGGTACTCTAAGGTGTGGACGTGGACAAACAAGGCATGAAAACACGCGCCGCACGCCCTAGCGCATAGTGAACAGTAACTTTGCGCCCCAGCGCAAAGTTTCTACCATAATACATGTTGGGCGCACTGGGGCACAAGTTTTGTGCGCCCCAGCGCGCGACGCAGGCCCACAAGCTTCGGGCTTCATTTTCGAGTATAAATTTAGCGTTTTTTCTTTCGGGAAAAGTATCACGAACATAACACAAGGGTTTCTTTACTGCTTCTGAGTAAATCTCTCAAGACGGAGTTTAGAACGAGGGTATTAGGTGTTTTCGTGATATTTGTGGGATTTAAGTTTGTACTTGCACTTTGATTTGAGATTAATAAAATTCATTTTCTTTGTTGGGTGGATTAGGCACATCGCCGAACCACGTTAAAACTTGTTGTTATATTCCATCGAATTACTTTACTATTATTTCATTTTTTCCGCAATAGATCCTCCTAGATTCCAATATTTCTCAATATTACCATTTTAATATATTATCACTATTTTTTAAGTATAAAATGTTTACTTAATAAATATATATATACTGGCTCCATGCTATATTATATATATATATCGGGCCGGGATATATATGTAGAAAAGGGCTTTAAGCGCCGCCTTAAACACTAACAAAGAGAGTAAGCAAATTAAATTGAGACCTTGGACAAACATTGGCGAGTTAAATTCATTTGATATTTCTTACAATTAAAGTAATGATCATTAGAAGATCATGATATATACAACATTAACTATATTTAATTACTACCAAATAATCCTGTGTTAAATAAAATCTTTATATCAACCTGCAGATCAGTAAGTGATTCCAACCCTAGCTCCTTATGTAGTGGTCTTCATATATATTGAACATGAATTGAGATCTCAATTAAGACATGTTATATAAACATAATTGGATACCAATTCCTAGTCTAGTTATACAGGAATTGGGACTAGAAATTTGACAAGATCAAGGTTTACAGGAACTGGAATTTCTGTTCAAGTACTGTTGATGGAACCCTAGGTAGGTAACAGTTGGATCCAAGGATGAAAGGTGAGGGCATTTCGGTAATTGCACCATGCCTGCCTGGGAACTTGTTGCCAGCAGTGAGAGAGCAAGGCCCAAGAAACCATTGTCTTTGAGAATATGCTTATGCTCTTGACTGCCTTTGACAAAACCCTAAAATCTCTGTTGATGTCTAGTGGAGCAACTTTCTCAGCATTTTCTGCAAGCAAACTCAACAGTTACACCAGCTAGCTTAACAAGAAACAAACAAGTGAACAACCTTAATCCATCATATATACACAACAGCAATTAAGGTACAATTAAGGTAATAAAACCATGATTAATTAACGAGGAAATTAAAAAATCACTAATTAAAACCACATATATACTTAATCCTAGCTGAAAACCCTTTTAGAAAATTTGCACTTTTAGCTAGAAGAGCTAGGCTAGAAAAACTTACCTTTTGTTCATATGATTCATGTGGCTCGAACTAGATTGGAATCTTGATGCATAGATCATTATGAACAAGATCAAAATCATCGAATTAATTATTAAAAATGAAATCTTTATTTATTTGAGTTAATATATAGGAGTAGTATCTAATAATTAAGATTGGATAAGAGAACAAGGAAAGGGAGCTCCCTTCAGTCCAAGAACAGGAAGCTTAAGATTCAACTTGACTCCCGCATCATTCATTCAGTTACAGAGTAAAATCATTAGCTACTCAGCAATTGGATGAATGAGTCGGCAGCAAATTGAATCTTATTGCCCCCCACGACTGAACTGAAGAAAGCTCTCTTTAAAAGTCGTATCATCTACAAATTAAGAAAGCATCAAAACCCTTTTGAACAACTTTAAGCATCTGTGACATAAACAGAAAAAGTAGAGAATTTGCCCTTCAAGAATCAAGACATCATGAATTCCCATAAGCATGGAGCTCCTAATTTCCAATCTTTTTGATCTTTTATAGGTAAACAAGTTTAAGAGCTACTAAACATAAATAATTAAGGTGGATATATAGATGGGAAGGGAGGAGGAATCAAGGGATTGTTGTTGGGAGGCGCTCTTTCTGTATTACTACCTGTCAAGCAAGCAGCTACTGGCTTTTTATAGCTGAAGAGAGATACGGATTGGAAAATAATGTGTATTATAATATTGCAATAAGAAATGTGTGTGTGTGTGTGTGAGAGAGAGAGAGAGAGAGAGAGAGAGAGAGATTCATATTCTTCCTTGCTCGCTCCTCCAACATTAAAAGCACATTCCTTAATCTTCAAATTGCAATTTGAAGCATTTTAAATTTCAAATTTCAAGTTAATTATGGACTTGTACAGTTATGGTGATCAAATTAAATTGTCATTAAATATGAAAATTAAGTGGCACTAAAATATTATCCTGTAAGGGTGGCAATTTTTTACACGATACAAATTGATGTGATATTGTTGGGTTTGGGTTTGGGTTTGGGTTTGGGTTTGGGTTGGGGGCTGGGGGTAGGGGTCAGGGTTATTGGGTTGAGTCTGTGTCGAGTCGACTCAATAATCAACACAAAAAATATGGATTGGCTTAAGATGGATTTTGAGTCACCCTATAAACACAGTGATTTTGTTGGATGATGCACCAACCCGATACAACCTAACTCAAATCTCAAAGAAAGAAAAAATAGATAAAAGAAAAAAAAAAATCAACTGCCAAGTCAAAGTGTTAATTTGATTTCATAATTGTTAAAATTGAGTTGTGCATGAACTTTTAGTTTAGCATTAAAATTTCTAAATTGTTTATGTTGTACAGAAAATTGCATAGAATCAAATTATCAAATTGCTCCATGGTACAAAATATGGAGAGGCTGTAGGAGTGTAAGGCTAACTTTTTCCAAATTTTTAGTGTTTGTTTATTTTTCCCAAAACTTTGGTATAAGTTGATTCTTTTTATTGAGTTTTTAGTTGAAATATAAAATGTTATGCATTTTTAGATAAATTGCTAATAAAAAATAATCAAAAGTTGAAATGGATTGAGTTGTGGATTATTGATGGGTTAGTGGACTAGGTTGACCTGTTTTGCTTTTGTGTCAATACATTGACACGAAAACCTTTAGGTTGGGTTCGAGTTGAGTACTTTTTTAGTTGGATTTTGATTGAACAAAATTTTATAATATTTATATCTCAACTCGACATGAAACAACCCAACCCCAACATGATTGCCACCATAATTCGTCCACAAGTACTAAATGGGGATTATAGAGTCTATGTACAACTACAATACACCTCAACTTGTTAATATGAAATAAGAATAGATATCATCAACTATTTTATAACACACTATCACTTAATGCTAAGAAGATGTTTGACTGTGTTTATCCAAAACATCTTATGAACTCTTAAATATTATAAGATATTTTTGGAGCTTATAAATAGAAGAATTTATTTTAAAAAAAAAAAAGCTTTTAAAATGTTTGGATAAAATAAAATTATGGAGCATATAAGATGTTATAATTACAATTTTATAATAAATATAATTAAATTAAAAGAATGTACTATTAAAATTTTTTAAACACAAGTTACAAAATCTGTACTTCTCTAAAAGAGCTTACAAGACTGAACATCTTATTTAGAAAACTTATAAAATCTTTTTTTTTCCTAAAAAATTTACCTAACGCTTTACTAGATCTTATAATTCCGCACGTGAACATTTTATAAAATGCATCGAAGAGTTTATAATTCTAATTCAAAAAGTTTAAGTCATTAACAGTGATGATATTCTCCAATACTATGACTGTTCAACAAAAGAAAAAGCTTTTATAAGTACCTTTGTGCACATGGTCAGCTGAAGAAGAGGAATTATAAGATAAATTGGCTGCAAATTGAATTAAATAGTGTCAACTATTCCAGAGCAGACTGCTAAATTCATGAAAAGAGTAATAATGATGCATCTCTTTCCTTTTGCACTTCCCCGATATCACTCCACTATTCCCTCTGACACACAGCACAGAATTTATGCATTAATCATGAGGTTAAAAGGTGCTGTTTGCCTAAAAACTTGCTAAACTTGACAGGAAAAAGGGGCTGCAGAAACTTTTGAAACGCAATTGTAAATTTGAAATCCTATATTTCTTTAATATAGTCTCTGATGTGATTAATTATAAATATACTGAATATTTATACTAATACTATATATCAAATGTGAGGCTTTTAGCTGTGTATTATTTTATTAAAATTCTAAAAGATAATGCTAAGGTAGTTTTTTTTCTTCCCTCCATCTAATATTTTTCTCTCGAATTAGTTATTTTTTTCTTTTTAGTTCTATTATTTTATGTTCTCTTAATTTTTTTTATTTATCCTAAAACTTGAAATAAATGCATTAAAAATATTAAAAAATTATAGTCATATATATATAAGTGATTGAGTTTTTTTTTTTTTTTTTTTTTGTATACTCTAAAATTTTGGCACACACATTAAGTGTGCTAAAAATAACTAGTTTCACTAATATTTCAATATTCATGTCTTTTTATTCAATCTAGATTGACTCAATCCTACATGAACCGTGCCCGATAAATTATACTAATTGGTTCATTTATGCTTAAAGGGTCCAAAATAAAATCACCTCAACTATGGTCTTCATGTCAAATAATAAACACCTAGAAATATTCTATGCTCAAATTTATAGGTATGATCATAATTAATATCTTAAATCCCTTCCAATACTTTTATTAAATTATACATCACATTTGACACTTAATTATAAATAAGCTATCATAAGTTAAATAATAAATTGATCTGATGACATTGTCTTTATATTTGTATGTGTAAGGTTCGTGGTTCAAATCTTAATAAATTTAATTGATGTATAATTAAAACAAATAAATAAATCTGCTATCATGTTTTCTTCCAGTACTTTTACCTCCTACCCTTTGCAATAATTAGAGTTTTGGTGGGGCTGTTAATTTGTTTTCATTTTCAAGATCTCTTTCTATTTTTATTACTGTTTTTAAAAAAAAAATCACTTCTACTCATTTTTACATAAAATATTTTTTTTTTAAATTTATTCTATTATTTTAATATCGCATCAATTATGTACAAATTTGATTTCGTTGAAAAACCCAACCCCTAACCCCTTTCTACGAATTTTAGCCTTTTAGGGTATGTATATGTTCACTGATCAGACCAAAGTCATGTCTGTCAACACGTGAGTCAGAACATGACCAAGAAAAAAGAAATACGCATACTATTATATGCAGTAAATGTAAGCACGGTACAGTTCAGCACTGTATTAAACCCAGAAACTGAAGTATAGTGGCATCGTTGTTTTAAATCGGTTAAGACCAGGCATACGTGCTGTAGCCTACTGCAAATTTCCGTAAATGGAATCAGCCCTTTAGACACAAGGACACCATATTTGGAGGAGTATCCAGCTGTTGATTTTCAATCAAATTTGCCAGCAGCTTTAGCGACATACAAACTTAAACATATAATTAATTGAATAATTCATGAAATTATTGATGCGTTATATTTGAAAATAGGAGTGTATGTGAGTCCAGCATGTTCGATTATAGCTAGAATCAAATTCAAGTTTTTTCGAGCTCTACGGCTCATTTGTTTTCGTTTTCTAAGCCTATTTTTATTTTCTACTGAAAATAAAAATAGAAAACTATCAACTTCTTCCCCATTTTCATATATATTTTCATTCTCAAAATATTTTTTCAGACAATCTCTTACACTAGCTCTCCATTTTCACTTTTCATACTTTTTATTTACTCCTACTCACATTTGCATGATTTTTAATACAATAATATTATATTTTTCAAATACAACTCATTTTCAACCCTATATAATCATTACATTTTAAACAAAACTCCAAACAACATTTCATTTTCAAAAGTACTTTTATAACTAACTTTCCACTATTCTTTTTCATCAGAAAATGAAAATGCCTCTGAAAAACAAATCCAAACGGCCCATAACTTTATAATGATCCGAGCTCAGACTTTAATGTAGTTGTTTGAAACTTTATAAGCCCACTCACGAGCTTTTTCTTATTTTTAGTTTTTTATATATTAATTAAATAATTATTATCTAGTAATGATATGTTTTTTATATTTTTAGATATTTTATATATAATATCAAATGATTATTAATTATTGATAACTTAATATTTTTCTAGCTCGAGCTCGATTAAAATTGAGTTTATGAACTTGAATTCGAGCCTATAATATTTGTCAAGTTCGATTTGAGCTTGACTTATTTACATCCTTATCTAAAGGAAGCTTATTGTAAAAGTATTTTGAATGTTTTAGTTGCATTTCATTTTTTGTAAACATTAGGTATATGCGATAAACATATACCTGTCCGATTTGATGTTTCAAGAGTATATATGGCCTTCCAAATCAATTTCTTTAAATTAAATTAAGTAGGAGTTTGATCTCTTATTCCCCATGTCCTTTGACATGAATGAAACTTCAAGAAGATGATTGACAGATGTTCTGGAAAGATCATTCTCATTTTGACATTATCTCAAAGCAATAATAATTAAAACATACTTGTTTATTTATTCAGGTTGGTTAATTTTTTTCACTCTCTCTCTCTCTCTCTCTCACACACACACAAACACACATATATAACTATTATTTTATAAACTAAAGTACTTAGTACGTAACTAAATGTAATTGAATTCGCTAAGGGTTGTTTGTTTTATTTTCTGAACTCATTTTCATTTTCTGCTGAAAATAAAAATAGTGAACCATCAACTTCTTTCTCATTTTCATAAATATTTTCATTCTCAAAATATTATTCCAGACAAACTTCGGGCCCGTTTGGTTTCATTTTCTGGGGCCATTTTCATTTTCTAGTGAAAGCTCATAGTGAAAAGTTAGTTAGAAAAAATATTTTTGAAAATGAGTTATACTTGAATGTGTTGTTTAAAATTATAGATTTATATAGTTGTGAAATAAGATCTATTTGGATGTTGGATGTTTTTGTAGTAAAAGTTGTGTAGTTTTTTTAATTTGAATTGATGATGTGATGTGTAATTATTTGAAAAAATAATATTATAATTTAAATTTAAATAATTTATAATATTTTTGTGGTGAATGTTGTTTGAGAAGTATTGGAAAGATAAAGATATATATATATAGATAATATGGGGGGGGGGGGGGGGAAGAGGTATAAAAATAGAGAGGGAATATAAAAAAATAATGTTTTGAAAATGAAAATATATGAGAAAATGGTGTAGATAGTGATAACTTTCATTTTTTATTTTGAGGAGAAAATGAAAATGAGAGTTGAAAATGAAACCAAATAGTTACACTCTTTCTCCATTTTCACTTTTTATCACTTTTCATTTTCTCCTACTCACATTTGCATGACTTTTAATACAAAAACACTATATTTTCCAAATACAACTCATTTTCAACCTTACTAATCATTACATTTTAAACAAAACATCCAAATAACATTTTATTTTTAAAAACACTTTTATAACTAACTTTTCACTATTTTTTTTGCCAAAACAAATTCAATTGGCCTATAACTAACTAATTGAATAGTAACTTCTTTTTCCATTATCCTAAAATAATGTGTCACACACTATATTTAATAATTAATACAATATTTTATTTTAGTATAATATTCCACAAACTGATTAAATAATAAGTTTTTTTTCCCTACCTTTTCAGAATGTATAATTGATTTATACTAAATTAAGTTAATAATTTTTTATTCTAATTTTAATTGATAAGACATCAAGAGAATAATGAAATTAGCAAAAGATTAAATGTTAATGTCATATTAAAATATAATTTTTAATTCAACTTTTCCAAAATCTCTAGACTACCCGTCCAGTCATGTATATTCTCATTCTCACATACAAAACAACAAAGTAAAAATACACTAAAAATTGTCACAAAACAGAAAATGAGAATG
Organism: Jacaranda mimosifolia; assembly: GCA_018894105.1. Classification (NCBI taxonomy): domain Eukaryota; kingdom Viridiplantae; phylum Streptophyta; class Magnoliopsida; order Lamiales; family Bignoniaceae; genus Jacaranda; species Jacaranda mimosifolia. The sequence continues at coordinate 35,311,207 of CM032119.1, forward strand.
AAAACACTTAATTAGGCCTAACCGCCTAAGTTCCATAAGAAACCAACACACATAGAAAGTTGCAAACTGTTACTTATAGCTAATTATAGAGATGATCCTGACTCATCAAAGAAAAGGCCTGCAATTCATATTTTCACCTTCTCTTGATTTAAAAGCTCAATTTTCTTTTGTACAAGTTGAATTCGTGTATTAATATTTAAAGACTGATCTTATGAACTACTCAAAATATTTTATAATATTTAAAAATTTAACAAATTAATATAATAGGTGTTCGATAAAGTTTTAGAAAAAGATCATATAAGCTAGCTCCCAAAATAAATTATTAAGATTTTATAAACTCTTTTGAAAAAATAAGGGGCCGTTTGTTTTCATTTTTAGAAGCCATTTTCATTTTCTCATGAAAATAAAAATAGAAAAATATCACTATCTATACTATTTTCTCAAACATTTTTATTTTCAAAACATTCTTTATTATATTCTCTCTCCATTTTCATCTCTTTTTCAACCTCTATCATTACATTAATCATTTTTTATCTTTTCAATACTTCTCATACACCATTCACAACAAAAACTATTATAAATTCAAATTCAAATTCAAATTATAATATTATTTTTTCAAACAATCACACATCACATCATCAATTCAAATTCAAAAACACACAACTTTTAATACAAAAACACATAACATCCAAATACATCTTATTTTCACACCTATATAAACTTATAATTTTCTATAACATATCCAAATAAAACTTCATTTTCTACAACAATTATTCGAACTAACTTTTCACTATGCATTTTCATTCGAAAATGAAAATGGCTCCAGAAAATGAAACCAAATGGCCTCTAAGAAATTCTAATCTTAACAGCTTATAATTCCTATCATATTATTTAAAAATTGTTATTACTAACATATTATAAGTTTCAAAATACTATTTTATCCAAACACTTCAAGAGTTTTTTTTAAAAATAAAATATAATTTTTTATCAATTTCAAAAATATCTTATAAATACATGAGTTTGTAAGATCTTTTTAATAAGTGTAGCCCAACACACTCTTACTGTATATTCTCTCAAGTGTGAAACTACATAAGCTGTTTATTAAAATTAAATAAGAAAAAAATAAAAAAGCAATATAGTATTGATCTTATAAATAATATAATAGTTGAAAAAGGTGATTCCATTCAATAATTGCTTGTTATTAATTAATTCTTGCATGAATCTTCAAATTATGTCACATGAGGATAATACAAGAAAATGGAAGGGTGGGACTTATAATGGAAACACAAAGGTAATAATAGAGGAATTTGGGTATTGTGGAGGAAGATCACATCAGATTCTCTCTGGTAATTTACAAAATTGATTGTCTTGTCAACCTAAAAGTTCAGCCTGCCTGTTATATTCTTTCTTTTCTTTCTCATCTGTCCATCCCATCCAAACCCTTTTTGCATCTTAATTCAAATAATAATATCCGTCCAATCTATTTTAATTGTTCTATGATATTGATATATAATGTGTTATTTGTTTCACATTTGTCATTTTATTTCTTAAAATAGCTTTATTTATTCAAAAAATTTCTCAATTAAAATAGTTGTGATATTACTAATTCCCAATCATTTTTTTTAAAGAAATAATGTATTTTTTTTTTATTTCCACATAAGACTTCGTGCATGTCAAGTCAAATGGGATCTTTTATTTGAAATGGATGGATAATTTAGAATTGTGATATTATACTATATTATATTATTTAAGCAATGAAAAAAAAATTATTTTAAAATTCTGAAATGTCCGTTCAAGAATTTAGCGCAACATATTTGAAAGAGATTCTTTCATTGGGTATATGAGATCACTTAGGGCCCGTTTGGTTTCATTATCAACTCCCATTTTCATTTTCTCCTCAAAATGAAAAATAAAAGTTATCACTATTTACACAATTTTTTCAGATATTTTCATTTTCAAAACATTACTTTTTATATTCTGTCTCCATTTTCATACCTATTTCCTCCCTATTACTATCTATATATACTTTTTTATCTTTCCAATATTTCTCAAACAACATTCACCACAAAAATATTATAAATTATTCAAATTCAAATTATAATATTATTTTTTCAAATAATTACACATCACATCATCAATTCAAATTAAAAAAAAAACTACACAGGGAATGTTTGGTTATGCTTTCCCAGAACAACATTATTTTGGAGAAACATAACCAAATATATCCCCATGTTTCTTCTAAATTACACATTCTCCAATATATACATACATATTATATATATATCATATATATTTTATTATTATTCTAATATTAAAATAATCATTCATTTCCATTTTCACTCTAAAAACTCAACAAAAAAATATTGATTTGACTGCTACAGTAAAAAATATCTCCTCCAAAACATAAACAAACATATCAAAAAATAACTTTCACATTCTCCAATAATTTATTCTGCTAAAACACATAATAAAATCAAACAAAAAACATGACCAAACATTACCACAACTTTTACTACAAAAACACCCGACATCCGAATACATCTCATTTTTACAACTATATAAACTTATAATTTTAAACAACACATCCAAATACAACTCATTTTCAAAAATATTTTTTCTAACTAACTTTTCACTATACATTTTCACTAAAAAATGAAAATGGCCCCAGAAAATGAAACCAAATGGGCCCTTAGCGCCCGTTTGTTTTTGTTTCCTGGACCCATTTTCATTTTCTGCTGAAAATGAAAATAGAGAACCATCAACTTCTCTTCCATTTTTATAGACATTTTCATTCTCAAAATATTTTTCCTGACAAATTATTACATTCTCTCTCCATTTTCGCTTTTTATTTTCTCTTACTCATATTTGCACGACTTTTAATACAAAAATACTATATTTTTCAAATATAAATCATTTTCAACCCTACATAATCATTACATTTTAAACAAAACATTCAAACAATATTTCATTTTCAAAAATACTTTTATAACTAACTTTTTATATTTCCTTTTCACCAAAAAATAAAAATGCCTCCAGAAAACGAATCCAAACAACCTATTAATTTTTAAGGTATAAAATTGAAGAAGAAGAGGAAGAAGAAGAAATAATACACGCACCAACTCCTACTTTAGATCGATTGAACCCAAGGAGAGAGCCGAATTAATCCTACCAACTTGACCTTAAGTTGTAAAGAATATTTAATCCTAACGCACATCAAGTGCATATATTATTTTAGGGCCAGCTATTCAATTAATTAAATCGGCCATTTGTGGTTACTCATAATAGATTGATGGGAAATTAGCATTTTATTTTCAATAGTTAGGATATTATTTCTAAATTATCATTATTGATGTGAGTTCAGAGAATTTTTTGTAGTCAAATCAAATAATATAAGGTCTTAAATGGATCAAAGTCGAAATTCTCCTTACGCCCCAAATTAATAAATATAACAGGAGATGAATAAGGCCAAAAGTAATAGAGTAAAAAAGTGGGTTCGTTTGGTTATGTTTTTATTTTTAATATTTTTAAATTTTGAAAAAATAATTATAAAATATAAGTTGAAAATAAATGTGTATTTGAATAAATTACTAAAAAAGTATTGAGTACATGAGGTTTAATAACTTGTAGATAGAAAGAGATAGTAATAATAAAAATTAAAAGAAAAAATATATAAGTTGTTGAAAAATATATTTTAAAATAAAAATGAGTTAAAATTTTAATAAAAATAATAATAATTTATTTTTAAACAATGAAAACGAATTTAAAAAATTACAATGTATAACAGGGAGACAACCTTAGCAAGATCAGATTTAGGGGTGGTAATTTTCATTATGATACGATAACTCAACATGAGTTCGACATGAAAAAATTGGGTTTGGGTCGCCCATTTTGAATTCAAATCCACTAAGGTTGGCACGAATAAGAACTCAAAAAAAAAAGGGTCGGGTTGGGTTGAATTTCAGGTTCACGTACAACCTAAAATTTGATTTTGAGTCACACAACAACCTGAACCTACGTGAACCAATTCGATCCAACTCGAATCAAACAAATAAAACTTAAATTTTTTAGAGTAAAAATATAAAATAACAAAATAAAACTTCAAATTTTGAACTTTAGCAATATCAAAATTACTACTTTGATATTTTTCTGTCATATTTATTTTCTTAAACATATAGGATGGATGATTATAATTTTATATTGTTTCTAATGATTATTTTTTGGTATTCAAGCGGACATAAAAGTTATTCTGCAAAAAGTTGATAAAATATTGCTTTGACTACTGAATTGTCTTACAAATTTTTTTAGGCCTTGTGCAATGTAAGATTTGCATATATAAATAGACAGGAATTCTTTCTATTGAGATGTTATAAAAAATCAAAAGACTCAAGCTCGTTTTTATGATAAGTTACGTGTCTAATTAAAATACTTGTTTACTTATTTGCTTGATGATATATTTTTATTAATTTATGTGCTGCTTAATTGAATCAATATAAAGTAAAGAAATAATATCATTTTAAAAAGTTAAAAAAAAAAAAACCAATTTGATTGATACAAAAGATACAAAAATTAAAGAGAGTGGGCGAATAAAAATAAAAAAAGTATGTTATTTTTAAAAATAAATCACTTTGTGATTTCAATATTTTTATAATATTGATAGATACTACAAAATAAAAGGAACAAAAAGTCCTAAAATCATTATATTATGTGGTTTAGTTAATTTTTTTTTTTAAAAAGCTGCTATCATGAATTTATGATGAGAATTCTTTACTCATATTTTAATTTATTAATAATTAAGAACATATAAAATTAAAAAATAAAAATGCTAAAAAATTTCAAAAAATTAAAACAGATGTTTGAAATAATTATTGTAAATCAGATTGACATATTGGATTGGGTGGATTTGAGTTGGCGAGTTGACCTAATAAAAATCAGGTCGATCCTAGCCTGACCTAATACAATTCAGGTTGAGTTAAGTTTAAGCATTTTCAGGTTATTATTATAGATTGAGTTGGGTTAGAGTTGAAAAAATTAATATTATCTCCCTATTTCAATTCAACTCGAATCTACTCAATCCACCCAAATTGCTATTCCTAAATTTCAGATTGCACATGTATCAGTGCAACTTCACTAAACAAATTGTCCCATGACTCAAGTGGACAAATGGGGATGTCCCATGAAATGACCTGCTGCTGCATACAGTTGTTCTTAATCATTAATTTCTTTCCCTTTGTGTTAGTGGTGTTGGGCTAACCGATGTACAACATTATATAAGTTATTGCATTTCATAAGTTTTAAGATAATTATTTATTTATTTTTTTCATTTACATGCACACATTCACTTAAATTTATTCAAATTTGAATCCCAAACCTTATATTTTTAAGAGTAAGAGTGATGTCATTTGATTATTTAATTAATTTATGTGGCAGTTTTAAAATAATTGAATAAAATTCAATAATATATAAAACTCATACATATTAATAATGATAATTCTTATACTATTAATACAGAAAAATCTAAAGGAGTTGCTAATATTTGATAAATAATTTAATTAAATTTTATTATTATTTTTCTAAAAGAATTTATAAGATTTCAATATTTTATCACGAGTGTTTATAAATCTATTTTAAATTCTTATTAAACACATTAGGATATTTTATAAATTGAACCCTTGAACTTTTTATGAGATATTTAAAAATTTTACAAGCTTGGCCAAATACCCTTTTCATTATTATATTATGAATAGATACAGAAAAGTTTTGTTTAGAGACATTTATTTAAAGAAATTTCTACTTGTCATGAGATTAAATCACGTTCTAAATTAAACGGATGACAAATCACTAAAATTATTCTTTTTTAAAAAATATTTCAACTTAATTTTCTCACAAAATCTGTATTTTTATTGTGAAAAACCATACATAGTGTTTCGTATAGGAGTACAATTGAGTTGGGCTTGTAGAGAAATATTAAGTTTGAGGTTAAAAATGGAACATATATATTAAACTTGAATTCAATCATGAATTTGAATTTTTACAATTCAAGATTGGCACTACTTAGCTCAATCAAACTTAATCTTTCAAATGAGTTTTGACGGTTTGATGTGTGTAAGCTTAAAACTCAAGTTTGAATTCGAACTCAATATTTTAATTTAATAAAATGTTAAAAGTTCAATAACCCAAATTTATAAATTATAACATTTATTAATCCATCACGCACCTTGTAAATTCTAAAAATTACAAAGCATCATATACTAGAGTTATATATGGATTCACGGCTCTCTATCTCAAATACAAATGTTCAAGATTGACCCAAATAAAAATTAAGTTTAATAGATATTTGAGATTGATTCAAAATAAACATCAAATTTGATTGAGCTCGACTTATAAAGTCCACTCAACTCGACTCGCCTGGACCAATTTACACTCATGTTTTCCCATCTAACCCGGCAATGATGATTTGCGGGAGTGAGTGTGACACACCTCCCACTTTTCCTGGCCCTTTTGCTTCTTTTTCATATATTCTTTCTTGGTATTGGGCAGTTTCTGTGGCTCTTTTGGAGCTTTTTGCCTGTTTCTTTCAGTTGTCACTCCTCCCTTTACAGTCCCAGCTCTCAGTCCAAGTTTACAGCTCATGGAAAATGGAAATGGCAAACCTCATTCCTCTGTTTCAAGCCTTGCCGTTAGGATTTAACACATCTGATTGATAACTCATGAATACTATTCCTTTCCGTCAAGTCTTCAACAAATTGGCGAGATTTATATATGTACTATGGAATATGGCTACATTTTAATTTTATGACATAAATTCTTATTTACACATAAATTAATAGTTAAACATGAAAATCTAGTCGAATTATAATATCATTCTTTTACTGTACCTTTTGGTTGTGTCGTCAAAGATGGTGTTCAAATTTGTCACCAAATATGAAAGTTCGATCATGATCAAATATTGTTTCATCAACACATATTGGTCAGAGATTTTGTTTTTATAAAAACGTGTCTTCATAAGTGAGTGGAAAAGGGACTATTTTATAAAATATCTCAAGAATCTCGACAAGTGAGGAACTATTTTTCACTCTGGGAGTATTTTGGATAGTTTATTTTAAGTACTTTTACAATTTTCAATTGAAAAATAATATTTTGATAGTGTTTTGAAACGCAACTTTTAAATTTTGTGTTAGGTATAAAAAAATTAAAAATTAAACTCACCCTCCACCCTGCTTCTATAATTGTTTGGTAATTTTATGATTATGTGGAAGTTTCTTTTCATACTATGTCCTCTTAAAAAATTGTAGATACAGAATTTTACAAAAAATCATATTCGATAGAGGCCTCAAATGTACAGCTTAGATATAGATCTTTCATATCTTTTTAGTAACCAAAAATGCTTCTTATAATCTCAAACTAGATTTTGTAGTATGTTCCACTTCCAATCATATAGAGTATACTAGTGGCTCTTTAAAACAAAAACTTCACTAAATAGGCGATGAAATATGAATTGAAATAAAGGATTCAAATTATTTATTTTTGCACTCAAATTTTTATACTTTTCTATTTGTACCCTCAGAGGAAAAGGTGATTTAATTTATACACTTTCTGTGTTAGAGCTCATCTGTATTGATGTATTCATAACTTTTTTAGTGTTAGTTCATTTGAGCTGATTTAATATGTATATACTTTTCAATGTGAGATAATAGTTTATACCCTTTTTCAAGTGTTAGACCATAGTTTATACACTTTTTCAAGTGTTTATTTCCACCCACTTTTTTAATATTTAATAGTTTGATAAATTTTTTTACATATCACAAAAAAAAACGTTGGGATTAGGGATATTGGTTAGCTTACAATTTCTTTGCTTCCCCCCCACCCCCCCTTTTTTTTTGCAATTTTTGAATTCTCATTGAAAATTACGTATTGAGTTAAAATGAATTCATGATTGGATCAATAACTACTGGAATACAACAGAAGCAATTTAGACACAAAATTTAATTTATCAGGAATTCACAAATCACACTTACAAAGTTGATGACACAAATAATACCCAACAGATAAAAAAATAAAATAGACGCAAATTTATGTGGTTCGACAAATTTCGCCTACCTCCACGGGAGTTTTCTTTTTTCAATTATGATATAATTTTACTTGTACAAGCCAACCCTTAAATTTGACATACCCAAACTCAAGCAAAAAAAACCCTTATACAACTCCTATCATAATTATCAAAGAGATACCCACTCCATTCCTTTGTATTGCTCCACGTACATACAATAACTACCCTATGAGTATCATGAGTTTCACGAGCGTCCTCTCTATAAAGTAATTAAATAAATATCTTTATTTATAATAGAAAATTACTTAACTACTTCACCTAAAATTAGAAAACTTAATATAAGAAGTCCTAATTCTAATTACACTTAATTTTCAGATAACGGAGTCAAATCCCAATAATAACTTTAAGAGTATTTGTCTCGTTAAAAAGTTGTCAACAGTGTGATGGGAAAATTATTCCCTGACGCTCTGGCGTAGAATTATACTTCTGTAGTTGAAATAATTGAACTATTGGTCGCTTCGTTCATGATGGTTGCCCCTCATTTCCATTAGTTGATTATGCAGAAAAGTTGGTCTATTAACATAGGGTTTGTCATAAATAAACATTTTTCCATGCTTAATATAGATCTTGGGGAATGTTTCTCTGTGTTTTGGGGCGGGTTTATTTAAAAAAATATTTTAAGAGAATATAGTTTGAAAGTAAAAATATATTGAAAATGAAGCAATATTTGATTATATTTTGAGAGAAATATTGATTATTAATGTCATGTTATGTTCGTATATTATTACAAATTATTTTCATGATGATACAATAATAGAAAATTTATATATATTTATATTAAAATAATAATTAAAAGATATAAAATGTAGAATCTTGATTGATGTAATAATTTGATGTGACTAGAAAGCTTTTCAAAATATATTTTGAGAAAAAAATTGAATTTTAGAAGAAATACTTAATCGTGTTATAGAAGAATTTTGAAAAATGAAACAATTTTTGAAAATAAAAACAAACATTGCCTTGACTTTTAAGCATGACACAGACAATATATTCTTCGATCTTTGTTTCTCAAATATTATATGCACAACTACGCGTTCATGTACTTTGTAAATCAATTTTTTTCTATGGGAATTTTAATTAGACTAACATTTTAATAGAATTGTGACAATACTTTCGTCTTTCTCATATTTTAAGCTTGATTGGCCCATAAAACTCATGACAAAAGAACAAAATTTAAGTCATAAAAATATTATTTAAACTGAACGATAAATATATAGTCCATTATGTCATTAGAACTACATTAAGATGTCACTCCATATTATAAGAATATTAGTCCTATGCTTAATTTTTATATGTGTACATTTTTTTGGGTTTTCATCAATTTATGTGATCGTATTGAAGATCAGTTCATTTCCTCATATTCGACCAAATTATCTACCTCAAGAAAAGAACATATCAAAATCAAAGCTACATAAATGTCCATCTTCTTCTTCTTGGTTATATATTTCTTATTTCTATATTACTTGTGTTATTTTTAACTATTTTGATGTAAAGATGCAATTATTCAAAAGCCAAAAACAGTGGAAGAATCCAAAAAATGCAAAAAGGTTTTCGAGATGCTATTTTTGAATTAGATTTGCATGGTTTTATATAGCAATATGAAAAGGGTAGTGCTCAATTTAGTATAAACAATAAAGTATAATTAGGAGATATACCTCAGCCTTATTCCCCCGCGAATGCATCATTAAATTCCTCATGTCGGAAATTAGCAATAAATAATGTAGATATTTTTCATAAAAATAAGGCATAATGGGTACACCCTGATGATCTAGTTCATTCCAAAGCATATATATGAGGGGACACCACTTAACCTTTTGAGTATTTAAGAATCAAGAATGGAACAATTAATTGATGATAAATTATACACATAATCGAGGAAAAAGGTCCCAAATCCTAATTTAGCAATATTTAAGGATTTGGTTAGGGATCAATTTATACTAAATTTTAGAAACTATGAGAAAAATAATTATCATCATCAAAAAGTCATTTTTCACATAGAACTTCGTATTATTTCTTTTTATCTCCTTTCTTCTTTCCCCTTTTTTTGAATTGTTAAATTCGAATCACGTGAATTATTCAAATGAAAAATGCGCTTTAAATGATGTGATTTTAAAGTGCATTTTCAAGAAAATTCTTGGTTTGTTCACAAGAAGAAAGTAATTAATTTTTTCCGCATGTTACAACTTTTATGAGTAAAAACATGCTTGTTTTCAAGAATGCCAGCCACTTCTTTGAATTCTTTTTGAAGTTTATTGGCAGCATAATACAAAGGGTTTTGCCTTACTAAGGCCCCCCAATAAAAGTTTCTTCTTAGAATGAGATTCTTGTCCATATTTTTTATTGAAATAATTTTTTTAGTATTTCATGTAATGCTAATTATTCTATTGACAGAGTCATAATTTAGACATACAAGTTAAACTATTGTATGGTAAAAGTCGAGCGGTCAATTGATTTAGTGGCATTACTTTTACTTTTGTATGTGTGAGATTTGATGCTCGAACCCTAACAATTTTTTGATATGTATAAAAAAGTACACTACTATATGTTAAAAAGATTTACGTTTTATTTGGTTTTATTTTGAGCCTTTTTTAGGGGAAATATTTTGGGAAAAAGAAGTTTGAGGGGTGGGTTTGGGATAATCGGTAATGTAAGGTTAAATATTACTTTGTAGGAGAATGGTGTGTTTAGTTTTATTCTGGGAAGGAATAAATTGTATTGTACATATCAAAGTAATACTCTTTATTTTGTTAATGGCATGAAGATGCGATCTTATTTATTATTTTAGATATGTATAATTGTAATGTGAAGAGGTACAATATATTTACATATGATTATGTTGATATTGGGATTTTGGAGGGTACTTTGATACGTTGATTGGATGTCTTGGGCCAAAACACTTGACCCAGCGCACAAAATGTAATAATTTGCATAATAATAATATCTCTCATTTGATTTGTTAGAATAGCAATCTCATTTATATTTGACCTATTAAGATGAAGCACATATTGAATAGATTAATATCTTCATTTAATTTGAGAGATAACAGTTGAAATTATTGTCGCCGTAATTATACACATTCCTATTTTTTACGATGGACTAGTCATCATTAATATTCATCTTTCCATAATTGCCCTTATCTTGTATGTTTTTGAATCTTGAATTTGAGGGACATTACCGATAATTTTGATATAATCTTTGAAGTGCTATTAGCAATCACTGATTACGCCCAAAGATTTAATTGGCACCCAATGTGGTGAATAGTCCAAGCCCGAAGCGGGCTCGGAGTTAATTGCTACTTGGCTTGTTACTTTGATATCTAATGACTAATATCAAACATACTATTACATAAGATTAAAGAACCTAATTTTATCTTACACCTTATCAAACGAGGCCCTAGACTCTTCAAATATGATCCACTTTGTAGTTTGTACTAGTTGGTGTTTTTCAGAAAATGTGAGATCCATAGGCTTGACACAGAAATCAGGTTGGTTAGTATATATCCATTACAAATATAGTTGTGGGCTATGGCCCAATCCAAAGAAATGATATTATAGTATCAATATAATTTCTATTAAAGAGGATACCCTCATTCTCGACAAGTATAAACTGTAAAACGAAAAAAATTGTTTACGTAATTGACGCTGTGTTGTTCCATAGGTAAGTGGTTCGATGAAATACGAAGATGGTAGTTTTATGTAGGATGGTATATTTTTAGGGCTTGTTTGCTTGAACATATAAGATTAGACAATATTCATATACTAGTGACACATAAGTTAGAAATAATATTCAAAATCATATAATCTATTGTTTGCTTTGATTTTAGAAATTGATGATATCTCACTTAATTGATGGGTAATAATTGCTTTTTTTTTCCTAATCTGATCAAATTTAAAAGGGTGAAAAATGAATCAGGCCAAGATGGCCTAATCCATAAACTAACTTAGCCCATAATACCATGTTGAGCGGCAAAAATATCATGAACCACACAAATATAAAATAAACATAAAATAAGACCTGAAAATGGATCTATCAAGCATTAACCATACAAGTAAATAAGCCCTTAAGGTGCTCTCAATCCTAATTATTATTTAAAAAAAAAAAAGTGCTCTTGATCCTTACTGAACATAAATGTTGTCAGGCTCAATCGAGCTCAACAACTTGGTGGATCTAATTTAGGCACGTCCATAGGATGTACAATTTTATTTTAATATATCAAAGAAACTTTTATAATTTTTAAAACAATTATGGTATAATCAACCAAAAATTTTATGAAAAGTATTAAGTCGAATCAATGAGATGTTTGATTACAAAGTATAGTAACATTTTATTCTCCATGCATTTGAATTTCGAGGAGGGTAGTTCAGAATTCTCTATTTCAAAATTTATTTTCCATTCCACTATATAAACTCATTAAGTGTATGTAATAACAACAAAATATTTTTAAAAATGAATATTTAATATATTTTTTTATGTGTTTATAAATTGAAATAGAGAATGAAATATCAATTAAAATGGAGAATCTGAACTATTAAAGAAAAAGAAAAGAAAAAATATTTTAATTGTGCTATTGCTTGATTTAGACATGAAAACAATTGATGTTATGCCCAAATTACCATATAGTTAATTGTGCACTGGAAGACTTGGCATGTTATCGTTGGTGCAATTACAAAATTGAAATCATAATTCTGCTCTTTGATTTTTTGTGGTCATTATTGGGAGTCACATGCGCACAAAATATGTGGATTTGAAGAGGAAAATTTTCATTTGTTGGATCAAGCGAGTACTTGAACTCACCATGCTTGTCACGTGAATTCTTTTTCAAAAATAAAGAAAAAAGAAATGCAACTTTTAAAAAAAATAAAATAAATGAAGTTAATTAATTCAGAGACATCATTCTTACTTTATTTTATATACTAGTAATTTTGACACACTCTATGTGTGTGCTAAAAATTTTATAATATGAAAATTAATTTACTTTTTTTATATAATACTATAAATTTTAATAATTTTAATATATTGAATTTTTAGAATAAATCAAAGGGAAAAGTTAAGAGAAAATAAATAACTGAAGAAAAAATAAATATTGGAGATGAAAAATTTGTTAGAAAGAGAAAGGAGAAAAGAAAAAACACATTGTCATGATTTTTTAAAGCGGATTTATTTTTATCAACTCATTTGAAAAATACCACTAAGGTTTTGGTGCTTTATATATATATATATATATAGTATAGATGCTAGCATTTCCGCACACTCTAATGCATGTGCTAAATTCTTTAGATAATAAAAATATTTATTTAGTTTTTTTATAAAATTATTTTAATAATTTAAATATATTTATTTAATTTCTTACATGAATAAATAAAAAATTATGATAAAATGATAATAGTGTAGTAGAAGTTTGGTGGGTTATAGTGGTAGTTATGACATAAATATAATAAAAAAAATAAAAATATATGGCATTATGGGTACATCACTTAAAAACACGTCAAAAAGGAGTTAGGTGTTTTGTTAATAACATAGATACTGAATTTTTTGAATAAATCAAAAAGAAAAGTTAAGTGAAAGTAAACAATTGAAGAAAACAATAAATAATTGGATAGGAAGAAATAATTAAAAAGAGAAAGAAGAAAAGAAAAATCACATTGCCATTATTTTTTAAAGTGGAGTTATTTTTGTCAACTTATTTGAAACATACCACTAAAGCCTTGGTGCTTAACATATAGTATAGAAATATAGATAGTCCTTATATTTATATGCGTAAACTGTAAAGTTTTAGAGTACAAATCTTACAGTGTGTTAAAAAAAATAAAAATAAAAATTAAATGAAATAATGAATTAGTAGCTTAAATTAGTAGTTCATTTATTTTAATGTGGTACTTTTAAAAAAATTACCATGCCAATTAGGGATGGGGATATGCTAGACTACTTGTCAGGGGTCTTTGGCCAACCAACTTATTGCCTAACTTGGCCTAGTCTATTTAACAAAACCGTTGATCAAGATTTAAAAAGTAACATTTTTAACTAAATAAGCTAGATTTAGACTATTCTAAAAGGTTGCAAAGTTTAACAGGCTGGCTCGTTTACCTTCTTCACATAAAAAACACAATAATAATGATATTTTATTAAATAACTAATTGTATTTGATTTCTTTAATTAGTCCTATATGGAATCCTTCATATTGTTTGGTATTGTTTTTTGTTAAAATGATACAATTTTATACTTAAATTTGAACTTTCATAATTATATATTTGTTATTTATCATTTCAATTATTGACTATCAAGATTTATTACAAGTTTGAGCATATTAAAAATTTTAATTTATGTGATGTTTAGATATAATTGAAGCCTTAGTAAAAAATAGATTTTTAAGTAGGTTTTCAGATTAGGTTATGGATAATATGCTAGACGCAAACTTATTATTTGCATAATAGACTGATCTATTTAAGTCAAAGTCTAGCCTAACCTAATTTATTTCCGCCCCAAATGCCAAGTAAATATTGATATGATATTAGAATTTTTTAATTAATCATTTTTGAAGGACAATTATTGTTGTAGAGTTCTAGTTCGATTTGGACAATCATCTAAAATTTGAAGTCAGAGTCAAACTAGGGGGAAATCGTGTCCGCCTCTCCTAAAAAAAAGGTTTATATTAAAATATTGAAGAATAAAAGATAAAACAAAAATGTGGTCAAATAAATTGAAGAAAAAGAAATATTATTCGAACATATCTAAATTTAATATTTGAAAGTTTGGAATAAATAAAAAACCAAATGATAACAAATTCTATTTACAGGTTGTTATGACAAAACCAATTTGATGGTTACTTTGTGAGAAAATTAAAAAATATCAAAACTCCCAAATATTGTTAATTGCAAGGAAGATAATTAAAAGATGGAGTAAAAGTAAGAAAAATTCTAAAGTATTAGGATTAATTTAAACTAAAAACATGACAACCACATATTAAGCTGAAAGCTTAAAATATTGAGTATTAAATCATAGGCTACAAAAAGGTCTATTAAAATTTATCTATTTTTAATTAATGCCTTAAATATCGACTAAGTCAAGAAAAAAAAATTACAATAAATATAAAAAGCTAAAAAATAAAGTAGATCAATAAAATAGTTATAAAATTTAAAACTGGTTTTAGAACATAAGACTAAGAGGGCGATTGGTTATTTTCTAGAGGAATCACTTTTCATTTAAAAACTATTCTGAGAAATAGAAAATAAGATTGTCTATCCATTTTCAATAAAAATAACATCTCTTTTTATTATTATACATATATCTATCATTTTCAGCATGCCGAGTGGTTAGTTGATTTAGCGGTATCACCCTTCCAATTAAATTTATGTAAGTTACTGATTTTTTTAGTTCATGTATGTATGAATGGATTTGTATCAAAATGTCATTAAATTTGATTAATTAATATATTTAAATAATTAAAAATTAAAAAATTCAATTAATCACATGCAGTCATGAAATTATTGTAAACAAAATTTTGAATTCTAAAAATTTAAAATTTGATCAAAGTTTCATAATTGTCGTCAAAAGATTTCATTCTTATATGTAAAATTGGAGATTTATATATTTGTAAATGATTTTAAGTAATGTACTAAAAGTCATTAGATTTTGTTTTTGACATATTTTGATGATTTAAAATATAAAAAATAAAAATAAATACTGAACAACCAATGAAGTTATTTTAAACAACAAAAAAAGTTATAAATTCAGAATTCAAGATTTAGAGGGTGTTTGGCTAACTTATTTAAAAAGTCTTATAAGCTCCTATATCTTATAATTATTTTTGGAACTTATAAAATGTTAGATCTTTTTTTAAAAATAAGTTTATGAAGTGTTTGAATAAAATGAGATTATGAAGCTTATAAAATGTTAGTAATGATAATTTCATAATTAATATGATTAAAATTGAAGAAAGTTGTTAAAATCTTAAAAATAAGAGGGTGTTCGGATGAGCTTATAAGCTCCTCAAAATATCTTATAAGATGTTTGAGGAGCTTATAAGATGTCAAAAAGTATTTGGTAAATTTTTTTAGAAAAGAGTTTATAAGCTCCTAAAATTTTAAGAGCTTATAAGCTCTTTTCAAAAAAGTAAGTAAGCCATAACTTATTTTTAAAATCTTAACAAGTTCCCTCAATTTTAATCATATTAATTACAAAATTATCACTGCTAACATTTTATAAGTTTCATAATCTTATTTTATTCAAATACTTTAGGAACTTATTTTTAAAAAAAGATTTACTATTTTATAAGCTCCAAAAATATATTATAAGATATAGGAATTTATAAGACTTTTTAAATAAGTTTACCCAAATACCCTTATAATCTCTGTTTTAAAAAAAATTACCAAACATTTTTTGACATCTTATAAGTTCTTAAATATCTTATAAGATGTTTTGGGGAACTTAGAGGGTGCTTGGCTAAGCTTATTTTAAACATCTTATAAGTTCCTAAATCTTATAATATATTTTTGGAACTTATAAGATGCTATATCTTATTTTTAAAATAAACTGTCGAAGTGTTTGGATAAAATAAGATCTTGGAGCTTATAAAATGTTAATAATGACAACTTTGTAATTAAAATAGTTAAAAATGAAGGAGGTTGTTAAGATTTTAAAAATAAATTAGGGTCTCCTTATTTTTTTGAAAAGAGCTTATAAGCTTATAACATTTTATTTTAGGATCTTATATAAGTTCTTTTTTAGAAAAATTTACTAAATACTTTTTATCAACTTATAAGCTCTTAAACATCTTATAAGATATTTTGAAGAGCTGATAAGTTTACCCAAATGCCCTCCTAGTTAACATTGAACAACTGTGGACAAAAGACCCCTTTTGTGTATATAATATAGGTTTATGTGAAATGGGTTAAAAAATGTACCAAAAAATCATAATTTGGTTAACTCTGCATATTTTGATCGTGTAGGAAAAAAAAAAAAAACTAATGTTAAGCAACTAATTGCATTATTCTACATAATTTTAAGAAAAGTCTAAATTATTTGATTAAAATAATATAAATTGTGATTAAAAGTTCATACAATTTTGGTCTACATTTTCACGATTAATATTAAACAATCAATTGATTGTTTTAAATAATTAAAAACTCGATATTTCAAGAGTCCTGAATTGGTTAAAAATTGATGAATTTTATTAAAAAGCTCTCTTCTTATATATGATGGTACAAATGCTAAATTATATAATTCAATGATTTTAGAAAAAGTACCAAATTAATGTCATACTTGAAAAAGTGTGCGACTAAATTTATACAAAACATCTCACAAGCTTTTATTTGAAAATTATGTGATACTAAATCGTACTATAAAGTAAGTTGTTAAAGTGTTTGAATAAAATAAGATTTTGAAATTTATCAAATGTTAGTACTAATAACTTTATAGTTAACATAATTAAAATTAGAAGAGTTTGCTAAGATATTAAAAATAAGTTGGGAACTTTTTAGTTGCGTGGTCTGATTAAGTGACATTATCCTCAAATTTATATATGTGAGATTTCGAATTAAAATTTTAATAAAATTTTAGTGCATGTATGCTATGTAAATAAATAAGTAAATTAGGAAAAGAGAGGAAAAAAAGAAGAGAAATTTGAAGAAAAACTTGTATTCTTTCCGTAAAATTATTGAAGTCAATGTCAATCTCAATCACGTGAGATAAGTTATCACAATTTACATCAAAGAATATTAATATTAACGTGACCGCACCATCATATTATTTCAAAATTTTTGTTTTCATTCCCTTTCATTTGTAGTCGTATGATTAGGAAAATTAAATTTATTATCATAAACGTTGGAAAAGACAAGTTACGGGATAAACTTTTGGACGTGGATGTGAAAATAATCGTCATTGTGATAATAATCAATCTTTCATTTCCCGTTGTTTTGTAATTTATTATATTTTTTCATTGTGAAGAAAAAACAAATATTTATTTACATATATTTATTTATTTATTTTTTAATAACATTTTATATCATTCATATTAATAATTATATTAAACAAAGGTTAAATTCGATGATATAATTAAAATATCCACCCGCACATTAAAGAAAAATACCCAAAAATGGAATGGACAATTTGCCATCCAAAATTATCCCAAGGGTATTTAGTTTGTTGTGGAGGAAATTTTTTGGAAAATATATTTAATAGTAAATTTGAAAATATGTAAAAAGTAAATTTATATTTAATTTTATTTTACAAAGTGACAAATTCGATTATACATGTCTTTTATTTAAAATTTTGTTTGATTGCTAATGTTGTGTCAAAATTTTCTATTGTTATATCTCATTTTATAGTATTATAATAATGAATATATATTTATAGTAAGCAACAATGTGGAAATATAAATATATACTTATCTCATGTAGTAAACTAGTAATTTAAAATGATTAATAGATTTTATTGATAGCTTGAAACAAAATGTACTGCAGTACCTATTTAATTTTATTTTGAAAACAGTGAAATTTGTGCTGGAAAATAGAAACAACCATAAATTATTACCTCAAGGAGCAAACCCTGAAAAATATATAGCCCAAGCGGCCAGGCCCAACAGAGATATATATATATATATATATATTTAATATATCGTTTTATTCTCCCAATTATTAAAATCATTAAACATTCGAAACATTTTGAAAAACCTAACAAATCAAGATAAAACCCATGACGAAGTGAAATCAAAATTCATCTCTCTTCGCAAAACTTTTCGTTTCTTTCCATTTCTGTTATCTTATCTCCCTTCCTTCTTGGCACGAAATCTCTCTTTAGAGATATATAAAGAGATAGGTTTTTGGATAGAAAGATAGGTTGATAGTTGAGGAAATTTAAAGAAGGTGGATTTGTTTGATCCAGGGACGGTTTTAATGGAGGCGGGCGCCTTGCTGGACACCGGGTCACCTGAATCTTCATCGGACTTTGCGTTTGCATTCAACGACGTCAATTTCTCTGATAGGATTCTTCGGATCGAGATCTTACCCGACTCACCCGGATCCAAACCCGACCAGGATGACAGCCTCGCTGATTGGGCGCGCAACCGGAAGCGTCGCCGTGATGACCAGCTTAGCAATGCTAATGGTATTATTTTTATGTGTTTTTACGTTTATAAATGTGTTTTTTGAAATTGAGATATATATGCCGGTTTTGTTCCCTCTTCTTACAAATTTGCAATTCTGTAAAATGGGTGGGTTTTGGGGGCCTCTAGGGCTCAGATGTTTTTTAGCTTTTATGTTCAAATGGATTTTTAAGTGGAAATTGCACCCCCCCCCCCCCCCGCGTCGCTTTTTCATTGCATTTTGAAATCTTGACAATTCGTGAATGTGTGCTTGGATTTTTAGATGCGAGCTCATGACTCAATTAGGATTTTATTTGGAGATCACAACAGGGAGTGGGATATTGTTTAAAGAATTCTTTATGAAAATTGTGGAATTTGATGTGATTTTTTGGTAATGTTTGAATAAGTGCATTAGGATTTGGAAATTGAAGGTCAGCTAATAGATAGATGAGTGTCCAAAAGGGACATCTCAAGCATGTCAATAATTTCATGTAGACACAGTTCCTTGGTTATGAGATCCTGGCAAACAAATTGTATTAAGTATGCCCTTGTCACCCATGAAATTTGCCAATTTTAATGTTTGTAGTGCATTAGATAAGAGGTGTGGCGTTCAGAATTTCTCCTGTTACTTAAATGATGGACATTTGGCAACTCTGTTTTCTGTTGCACATGAAAAAATATATCATTTCAGAGTTTGAGTTGTCCTTTTCACTACATGTTTTACGAAAATGATCACACATTCTAATCTCCCAGGCTTTGTTCACTAGCATTTTGGGAAAAATTTTCCCAACTCCCAAAACAATCCCAAAAAATATACACATTCTCCAATCATTTTCTCAAAACACAAAAAATTTATACTCAAAAAACCCTCAGAATTTAATCTCAAAAAGATCCTATACACTACCCTAGCCTACCTTGACCCTACTTAACACTCAAGTATATATACACACACCATCAAAGTATATATATATATATATACACACATTACATAAAAAAACAATTTCTTCCTACAAACCCAACAAAAAAGTAACTGATTTGACATTTACAGTAAAATTTGTCCTCCCACCAACACATTAACAAACAAACAACTCATTCTCAATCTATTTTCCCTATTTTTCCAAAACATAAACAAACACTTCACACTTTTTCCAAGTTTTCTCCCAAAAACTCATTCTCCCAAATTTTTTTCTAGAAAATGGCCAAATGATAGTGAACAAGCCCCCAGTTTTCATGTTTGTCGTGCATTAGGTTTGAGCTCTGTAGGGTGTGGCATTCAGAATTTCTACAATTACTTCAATGATGGGCATTTGCCTTGCCGACACTGTTTTCTGATGCAGATGAAAAAATATATCATTTCAGAGTTTGATTTGCATTGTCGTTTTGACTACATGTTTTACGGCAGTGATCACAGACATTATACTACCTTTTTCCCTTCTTTTTATCTATATATATATAGATATATTTATATATAAAATTATAGGATTACATCTGGATTTAACCTCCAAAACTCTGATTCTCCATTTCTTTTTGTTTTCAATTTCTCACAGTCTCACTAACCTATATTCTTCTGTAAGAACCTTGATCACCTTCAAATTTGGGTTCAACCCCTTGCAATGATACATGGCGTTGAAACTGTGTTATGTAAATTGATCCAATGTCTGTCAAGTTCATGGAGTAGTAGCAGACATCTGATGTGGAATTACTTATGAGCGACACTGATGCAACAAGATTTATCTTAACTAATTGTAGTTGTTCATCAATGCCACATATAGGGAGCAACTGTCATTTAAATCTGAATTTTTCTTTGTCATTTAAACTAATTCTCTGTCCTCTCTCCCAATCGTCTTGGATGGCTGGGGGGCTATGAATACTTGCAAATCTGCATATTTTAGGTTATTTTATATGCAATAATATTTCACATTATGCTCGTTTTGTACATAGCAAATGTACTTTTCCACACTTCTCGGATAACTTTGACTCCTATACAGACAAGACATACTGTTTGACAGCTTATGCGACAAGCAGAATATTTCTTGCCTGTGAAATGTGTAGTTGCTAACTTGGTTTATGTTTTTGAACTGTGCAGAATTGGCTGAACAACGTGAAGAGCAGATTTTGAATTGTAACATTCTGGATTTGGAAGATGTTGTCACTTATGAAAATCAAGAGGAAGAAGCAGTTGCTATGATTGAGGAGTCACCTGTGGGCGCAGAAATCACAGTAAATCAATCCAGTACGTTTAGTATATCCTTGTTTCGAGTTGCTTATTAAGGTTCTAACCTAGTATTACTCCTTAAAAATTCATTTCTTAAACAAACTAAGAATTTAAATGAAAATTTTCTTCATTAGAGTCTCAGAATCGTACAAGAACAGCACAGATGGTTATTGTATTCAGATTACTCTTCTGAATTTAGTACATTACCTTAAATTTGGGAATTTGAGTTTTGGAAACAATGATTTCATAACTTGAAAAGGTCAATTGGATAATCTTATAGGTCGTGAAGCTGCTCAGGGCAATGAAACATCTTCTAGCATGGATTATTCGGAAGTTCAAGTTAAGACTTTACACATCAGCTCTCCAATTCTGGCAGCAAAGAGTCCGTTTTTCTATAAGGTAAATCATGTTTATTGTCATCTGTTTGCTTCTTTCCCCCACTTTATATTGATACATAAATTCCAATGTTCCATATTTTATCTAGTTGTTCTCAAATGGTATGAGAGAGTCGGAGCAGCGGCATGTAACTCTACGAATCCAAGCCTCAGGTAAACACAGTACACATCATTGGTGTTGATGTTTTCTTTCAGAAGTTTCAATTCACTCTATTTTGAAAATTTTTCAATAAGTATTCTTTGTGTTTTTGTTGGTTGTAATTTGATTTATTTTACGAGGGCTCTGAAGCCCCAACCTTTTTAAGACATTACCTTTATAAGACAGATTGCCTTCTGCTTTTTGCTTACATGTTATGCCATACTTGTATATGCTAATGCACAAAGGGAATCCCAAATCCTTTTGCAATAGAGAAATTCACTTTTATACATGAGAAAATATGATTCTTTATGCATGAAAGAATTAGATGTTTGTTGTTAGTTCCTTTTGTACAAGATAAATTTGTTTTCTCAGGTGCTTAGCTTTCTATATAAATACATGTGACTCTTCGAATCAAGCCTCAATTAGACTTAGTTACACTGTCATTGGTATTGATTTTTTTGTCAAAAAAGTTCAATTCACCCAATTTTAAAATTCTTTTCAATGAGTTTTGTGTGATTGTAGGTTGTAATTTGATTTAATTTACATGGGCTTTGAAGCCCCAACCTATTTAAGACATGATGTTTATATGACAGATTATCTTCTGCTTTTTTCTTATATGCTTTGACATGTATATGCTAATGTACATAGGGAATCTTGAAATTTTTTGCAATAAAGGAATTCTCTTTTATACATGAAAGAATATAAGATGTTTGTAAGTTCCATTTGTACCAGATAAATTGCTTGGATGCCTGTTTAAGTGAATACGTTCAACTGACAAGGGTGCCCACTTTGGCAGAGGAAGCTGCACTCATGGATTTGCTGAACTTCATGTATAGCAATACTTTGCCAAGAACTACACCAACTGCTTTACTGGATGTGTTGATGGCAGCTGATAAATTTGAGGTTGCTTCATGCATGAGGTACTGCAGCCGATTATTGCGCAACTTACCAATGACTTGTGAATCAGCCTTGCTCTATTTGGATCTTCCTTCGACTGTTTTAATGGCCGATACAGTTCAGCCTCTGATGGATGCTGCCAAACAGTTCCTTGCCGCCCGCTTCAAGGACATAAACAAGTAAGCAACAATCTATCATTCTAAAGAAATACCTTATTTTCTATCTTATGGGCGTACATGTAAGAACGATGCTGTATAACTGGATGGCAACAGTTTGCTTTCGCAGATTACTTCTTCTACTCATGCAATCTCTGAGTTAATTAACCCACATTTGATTTGCTGTTTGTGTAGGATTGAAGAAAGAAAGTTTTCTTTTATTATTTTTATGATTGCTAACCCTTGTTATTTAATTTCTATGCTATAGGGGGCTTCTCCACTATGGGGATTTCTAGTTGAGAAGAAAGGGGAAAAGGAAAAAAATTGCTTCACTATTTTCTTCATTACGGATTAGCCAATGCTTTTTACCCATTCTTAGTGCACGGTTTTGCTGCCTAAGTATTGCTATTTCATTTATTTATCAGGTATCAGGAAGAGGTGTTGAACCTGCCTTTGGCTGGTATCGAGGCAGTCCTATTCAGTGACGATTTGCAGGTGGCTTCAGAGGATGCTGTTTATGATTTTGTGCTAAAGTGGGCCCGCCTACATTACCCAAAGTTCGAGGAAAGACGAGAGATATTAACCATGCGGCTACTTCGTTTTGTCCGTTTTCCATGCATGACTTGCAGAAAGCTGAAAAAAGTCCTAACTTGCAGTGACATCGATCCTGAACTGGCATCTAAGGTTGTCCTTGATGCCCTCTTTTTCAAAGCTGAAGCTCCATATCGACAGCGTTCTCTGGTGGCGGAGGAGGCTAACGCTACATTTCGTCGATTTGTGGAGCGAGCATACAAATATCGACCTGTAAAGGTGGTTGAATTTGAATTGCCTCGTCAACAGTGTATAGTTTACCTTGATCTTAAGCGTGAGGAATGTGCACAGCTTTTCCCTGCTGGCCGAGTCTACTCACAGGCTTTTCACTTGGGGGGCCAAGGATTTTTCTTGTCCGGCCATTGCAACATGGATCAACAGAGTTCTTTTCATTGTTTTGGGCTTTTTTTGGGTATGCAGGAGAAGGGCTCTGTAGCCTTTACAGTTGACTATGAATTTGCATCAAGAACGAAACCGTCTGAGGATTTTGTGAGCAAGTATAAAGGAAACTACAAATTCACCGGAGGTAAAGCTGTTGGCTACCGCAACCTCTTTGGTGTCCCATGGACTGCATTCATAGCTGATGACAGCCCTTATTTCATCAATGGTATTCTCCATCTGAGAGCTGAGCTCACAATTAAGAAATGACTTCTCCATGAGCTCATATCTGGGTAGCTTTTAAAGGACGCATCTGAGCCATGAAAACAGTGAAATGTGAAATTCAATGTCTAATGTTTAATGTAGTTCAGCCAACTCTATTTTGGAATATGGTTACATAAGTGCTGTAGGAACTATATATACTCTGTACATATTGGACTATTGGTGGTTCTTCATGATGTTTTTGAACAGCAGTTTGGTAGGAGACGAGGTTAAAATTACTTTCCTATATGTTTATGCAGATGTTTCTGAGGGAAGGAATTTTAGCTCTGAAATTTGTAAGTTGTTATTAACCATGTGAGGATTATAGGAAGAGAAGTGAGCTAAAATCCTTGCTTCCATCTCACAAAGGATGTCTTAATTACCTTCTCAAGAAAAGGTAAAAATGTGAATCTACTTTTCTGTCAAAATTACTGAGTCTTAGAAGTACACTCAAATTTGGAAAGCTAATTAAGATGATATGTTATCATGTCTTTATGCTAAAAACCAATGTTCTCAAAATCGGACCGGACAAAGAACTGGCAACGTTACCGGTTATTGGTTCAACCGGTTGGACCGGTTGAACCACCGGTTGGACCGGTGTGACGTCATAATGACGTAATAATTATTTTTAATTTTATAAATATATATAATATAATTAATATATTGTAAAAAATAGAAAAATTCCAACAATATTGCAAAATAAAAACAAAATCTCCATAATTTAGCCATTTTTTTCCCTTCAAATGGTTCTTTAGAAAATACCATTTTTCTATTAATCAATTACAAATATATAATCTAATTCAAATAGTAACACACAACTATTTCATATTAATACAAATGGCCATCCCTTCAAGTTTCAAGTTTAATATTTAACAAAATAAAATATATTTTTTCATACTAAATGTCCAATATATTCCAATAGAAATGAATAAAACAACAACAAATTCAACTATCAATTATCCAAAATATAATCACATCATTGGACTTCAAATAAATAAACTTAAGTTTAAAAAACTACATTATTGCCCAAAGTCTTTAGTCATCATCTTGCAATATTTTCTTGTTCAAATGTTGAAAATGAAATATGGAATGAAGATCTTGCAATATTTTCTTGTTTCCTCTTAATTGCACCAGAAAACAGTAGCAGTAGCATTGTAGCAGCAGCCGGGACTGAGAGGAAGAAAGGCAAGGAAAGCTGGAAACTGGAAATGAAAGGAAATGAAAGGAAAGGAAAACCGAAGGTTGTCTTTGTGTCAATTAGCCAATTAGGTTTTCATTTTTCAAAATTGGTCAAAATTAGTCTTCGGTCAACAGTGAACAGTGCGGTCAAAATTGATAGGCAAATTCAAAAATTCGAAAAAAAAAAAAAATTGAACCGGTCAAGAACCGGTCGAACCGGGACCGGTTCCAAACCTGTCCGAGCGTGACTGGTTTGGAGAAGTAATTCGGACCGGACCAGCCACCAGTTACCGGTCGAACCGGCCGATCTGGTCCGGTTTTTAAAACCTTGCTAAAAACTATACTACACTTTAATTTGAAATGTAGAATGCATGGTAGTAGTTTAATGCCCACTACCGTATCTAAGCCTTAAATCATGGAATAAACAAAATATATACTCTTATAAATAAAATTTTATTGGACAAATCAGAACAGAAATTAGACAGGATGAGTAATTTATTACTATAATTATTCATTAATAGCCACTAATTCAGCGCTAAAGGTGCTCCACATGGAGTAAAAAGCAAGTATAGCGTGCCCTAACACCCCCATTATGGTAACATTTGATATGCAGCAATGTTATTATTGCACAGCTCCAAGGAGGAAACCCTATTATTGATTTGGGTCCCAAAGCTTGAACCAACTTTATTATTGCATCACGAAGTCCATCCACTTTTTCATTAGTTCACTAAACATATAGGAATCAGCCAGAAGAATACGATCCTCCAAGCAATAACCAGCAGCAGATCTTCGGACAGCTATTACATGGGCTGCAATAGGAGTAATTTTTGCTTCATCTGGTTATTCCAGTTCTTGCATCTCTCTTCTTTGACCAACTGTTCGAAAAACAACTTAGATGATTCTTTAGATGCCATTCTTCATGACCACGCTTTCAGAGCTATGATACACCAGCGGCCGCATACTGATGCACTCTACAATGCCAGCCTCCCTGAGTATCTAGCAGGGATGAAGGTTTCAGTTGTGGGGCTCAGAAGCAGAACCCTCTGGAGAAAAGGTGCAAATTTCAGTGATTTCATCATCCCACCAAGAACCCTACCTGTGCCTTATGTGAAAAGACTTCTCATAGTTTATCATAACCTTGGCAACTGGTCTTCTTTATACTACAGCTTATCGGGCTACACATTCTTGAGCCCTGTTGTTGGTTTTCTGGTCTATGACGCATCACATTTGAGCAGCAAAAACTTGTCCAAACTGGAGCTCAACACAATGGGGAAGCCCATTTCAATTGAATTCCAGAATTCATCACTAGCTGCAGGGAGAAATAATCAGAGGACAAAATGTGTTTCATTTGGAGCTTCAGGAGAAGTCTTCCTCAGTGAAATGAGCCTGCCTAATATGTGTTACAGCAGAAGTCAAGGCTGTTTCTCAGTAGTAATTCCACTCAAGAAGAAGCAAAAGATGTGGCCGTTCTGGATTATGGGATTTCTTGCAGGACTTCTGGGGCTGATGTTAGTGGGATTGGCAGGACGATTAGCTGTGAGATCTATGGTGGGTAAGAGAACTAAAGAAATGGAGAAAGAAGCAAATGAAGGAGAGTGCCTCCAAACATATTGGATTAATAGCAGCAAAATGCCACGAGCTGAAGCGACAAGAACTCAGCCTGTCCTTGAGGGTACAACTCTTCCGAATCCGAAGCTGCCTTGGTATGCATAATATTGTTTTTCATTGTTTTTTTTCCTTTAAATCCCTCTTCGGATTTAAGGGCCAGGTCAATCAGTGAATGTTTTGACATTTTTTGACCGCTATGTGTTACAGGGTTTGACCTGTTGTAATTTTTGAAATGGGCTTGTTAAGAACCTTCAAAAATGAATTAACTGCGGCGTGTACATGAAATCAGTCACTCCGACATAGCTCATTTTTATGTTTGGTTAATAAGATCGCCATACACCATCCTTACAAAATACAAGAATATGTTGTGCACTTATCTGAAGCCTACATTGAAGCTCATAAAGTTGTATACATGGGATACACACACACCTGTACCAAAAATAGGAAAAATGGGATACACACACAGGGGAAGGTTTAACTCTTGGTAAAGTTTTTGGCTCCATATATACATAATGACGTCGCTTCAAGTAGGGTTTTGATTGGATTTGAATTCAATTTCTCCAATTAGCATAATCTTACAATAAGAATAGGGAAAATGAAAGGGAGTAACACATAAAATGCAACAACTTCGAGGGGGATTCATGAAACGAACACATTTTAATGCATAGTCTAGGACAAATTGTAAGTCAAGATTCCAGGCAGGGGAGGGAGGGAGGGAGGGAGTATTCCCAGATAATTGGCAACATCTCCAACAGTTCGAATCAAAAGTAATGGCTGCACAAATAAAGTTACTAGCAAAAGTAAGGAAAAACAAAATAAGATACCAATATGCAAGAAGATTATGCAGATAGATAAGAACAGATTAGATTTCACTAATGAGATTCCACCTAAATTTGAAGATTGAATCCATGTCCAGTTTTTATTCTTCAGCAGAATTGCATGCTTTTGCTGATTTTGCAACATGGAAGTACGTTCTCAGTACTCTGTTTTGCCCTACTTTTCACTAATGCTATATTTGGATCAAAGAATTTAGTGATTAAAAAGATAAGAAAAAGGCAAAAATTATGTCAGTGTCTGTCACACCCTTTTAACTAAAGGACATCAAGCTCTACATAGAATGCGCTGAACACTACGACATGCACTGTATTTAGTCATTGCTAATATTTAGCTAAAACAGCAGGATCCTAATGGCTTGTAAATGTTTTAGAAAACACAATGGACCATAAAGTTCTTGTACTCATAAATACTGCAAAAGCACGGAATCGAGGATAAACGTAAGCATCGGACATATGCCCATATGATCCTCATTTTTTTCTGTATAAAATTAGTGCACAGATAAACGCTAATCAAGCATCATATAATGCCAAACAGATCATCAGAGTAGCTAAACACCTCAATTGCAATAAAAGAGTCATTTGGAACATCATTAGAAAAGGCATGCTCCTCTTATTAACTGCATACACAACAATGCAGACTACAAAATATTTTTGTGAGCAAGAAATTCTCATCAGGGAATACAATTGAAATTCAAGTAAATGCCTCAAGAAACCACAGGTAGAACAATTTCAATAACCAAATTATACCAACCAAACCTCAATCTAGCCTCTTGCACTAAACCCTGGCTTTCCGAGCAAGCTTGGACCACTCGGTGTGATAAGAACCCGGGCGATCAATCCTCTCATAGGTATGTGCCCCAAAGTAGTCCCTTTGAGCCTGCACAAGATTGGCTGGAAGTCTCCCACGCCTATAGGTATCGAAATACTGCAAACTCGCCGACATTCCTGGAACACTAATGCCCTTCTGAATTGCCAACCCCACGACTCTCCTCCAGGCCGCCTGTCTCTGCACCATCTCCTTAGCAAATTCTGGGTCAACCAACAAGTTGGCTAGCCCTGGATTCCTCTGGTAAGCCTGCTTAATCCTGTCCAAGAACACAGCCCTAATAATGCACCCACCTTTCCAAATCCTTGCCAACTCCCCCAAATTCAAACCCCAGGCCTTCTCCATACTCTTTGCCGTCAACAAATTCATCCCTTGGGCATAACTACAAATCTTGGAAGCGTAAAGCGCCTGCCTAACATCATCAATCAACCTCTTCTTATCCACGGAGCCCACATTATTAATCTCCTCCTTCAACCCTTCATTCCTGAAAATCTCGGCCGCTGCCTCTCTCTCTTCCTTTAGCCCACTCATATACCTACTATCTAATGAAGCCGCGATTGTAGGAGCAGCGATTGACAACTCAGCTGCCTGCTGCACAGTCCACTTCCCTGTCCCTTTCATCCCAGTCTTATCCAAAATCTTATCCACCAAATGCCCTTTACTCGTCCCCTCATCCTCCACCTTGAAAATATCGGACGTAATCTCAATCAAGAAACTCTCCAACTCGCCACGATTCCACTCCCCAAAAATCTCCGCCAACTCCTCGTTGCTCAACCCTCCGACATTCTTCAACACATCATAGGCCTCTGAAATCAGCTGCATATCTCCATACTCAATCCCATTATGCACCATTTTAACAAAATTCCCGGACCCTCCTTCGCCAATATAAGTGACGCAAGGCCCATCATCCACCTGAGCAGCGATCTTCTCAAGTATATTGTGAATATTCAAATAAGCCCTGTGGGATCCCCCAGGCATCAAGGATGGGCCATTTCGGGCCCCATCTTCACCCCCAGAAACACCCATTCCCAAATAGAGCAAACCGTTAGCTGAGGCATCGACCATGCGGCGCTCGGTGTTCTCGTACCACTCGTTGCCTCCGTCGATGATGGTGTCGCCTGGCTCCATATAAGCGGAGAGGGCGGCGATGGTTTGGTCCACGGGGGCGCCGGCTTTGACTAAGATGATGATGGAGCGGGGTTTCTGGATCGAGAGGACAAAATCTTTGGGCGTGTAGTGTCCGAATAGAGGGAGTTGGCCTTCCCGGTGGGCGCGATCTAGCGTTTCATCGACTTTGGAGGTGGTGCGGTTGTAGACAGAGATTGGGAAGCCTTTCTCGGCGACGTTCAGAGCTAGGTTTTGGCCCATTACGGCCAGCCCGGCTAATCCGATTTGGGATAGCGCAGCTGATTCCATTGCTGCTTCTGCTTCTCGAGCTTAAACCACGATCTTGAATTGCGGAAATGGGGGAAGCAGAAAGAAGGAAGATTTCGGGAGTTGCAACGATGGGTGCACGGTATATAAGACCAACTGGATCTTCATAGGCCAGAGGAAATGACAGCATTATCCCTTCATATGATTTTGACTATTTGATATTAATTATTATAAAATACTCTCTTAAGTTGTCATAGTTAACCTTGATTTATTTTTTTAATAAAATTACAACTTGTTTATTTGTATTAATGTATATATTCTATGTTTTTTTTCATTATTTTATTTTATTTATTATAAAATAAGAGTATTTTATATATTCATTATTGTTTTTAAAAGCAGTAGCAATCAATTGATAATCTCAACAAATATATTTTTAAAAGCTTATATTAAAAATAATATTTATTCTTCACAACATTAAAATTATGTTTGGTTCAAGAATTTTAGTAGGAAAAAGAAAAGAAAATGCTAAGAATTTTTTTTTAATTTTATATTTTTTGGTTGATAAGAAAAACTTAGAGAAAAATATAGTGTATTTAAGAAAAATGAGGGAAAAATTTATTTTACACATATGTCCTTCTCCACCACATACATCCCTCTATTAATTTCTTTATTATTTTTTTAATAACCAAATAAGATTGAGATTATATATATATATTTATTTTGTTTTCTTTTTCCCTAACATTCTCCTTTCTTGCTAAATTCCTTCAATCAAACATAGTGTAAAAGAATGAGCAAAAAATGAAAAAGTAAAAAGTAGATTGAGTTTGATTACTTTTTTAAAAAATAATTAGTGTTAAGAAAGAACTTCATTCTTGATATTATACAAAAGAACATATGAGCAAAAACATGGGAAGAAAGGGATATTTGGCAAGTGAATAAAAATTGAAAAGTAGTATTTGGATTAAATTTGACTAAATTTGATTGTTAAATGAATAATGATGCAATAAGTATGATGTTGAGGGGTATATAAGTCATTTGACGGAAGTAATTTTAATATTGTTAGAGGAGTCATTGGCTGCGTGGGTTGGCGGACTCGTCGAGAGACTGAAAGGGTGGCGACTTGAGCTACCCCCGAGGGGTTGTCTTATTTGAGTTTCGTTGATTTCTATGTGCCTGCAAACGGCGTCGTTCGTAAAAAGGTCTGGGTGTTCGTGGGGCTCTGGGCTCTGTTTGGTTGGTGGGAGAGGGAAATATCCCTGAATCGGAACATGGAACTGCAGAGTCAAAAAGGGCAGAGTAAGAGAAATAAATTGTATCCATATTAATTATATATATTGTGGTACATTTGACTTTAATTGTTACTAAATCTTAATTCTTTAGTAATAAAATATTTTTTATATATGAGAAGTAAATTCATTAAATGCAATATTTAAAGTTTTTAAAAATCATTCGACCTTTTTTAATTACGCTTTCCTCATTCATTCTCATATTTTAGGATTTTAGATTTTGTTAATTATTGATTCTCATATATTTTAATTTCTTGTGCATTTTCAAAAAAATTTCATTAAATAATTAATCTAGTAAGATCATGTCTATTCTATTATATGCAGAAATAAACTCATTTGACTACAATCATTTTGAGTTTTACTTGTAAAGAAATATGTTAATTGGTTGGTGAGCATGAGATTAAATAATTAAAGCTTTTTGAATCCATGTAACCTTTTTAAATTATGTCACCCTAATTTAATATCATATTTTATGATTTTAAATTTTAAATTTTAAATTTGATAATTATTGGTTCTCATATATTATATTTTCGTATATTTTCAAGAAAAATTTATTTA
The DNA here is from genome assembly GCA_018894105.1 of Jacaranda mimosifolia. Classification (NCBI taxonomy): domain Eukaryota; kingdom Viridiplantae; phylum Streptophyta; class Magnoliopsida; order Lamiales; family Bignoniaceae; genus Jacaranda; species Jacaranda mimosifolia. The sequence goes on from CM032119.1 coordinate 35,343,089, forward strand.
CTAGTAAAAAATATTTATAATAGTACACAGGAAGGTGGTCATTTGACTTCAATTACACAATATTTATCAAATAATATAAGTTTAAATATCTTACTTGTGAAGAAATGTATTAAGTACAATATTTAAAGTTGATCGATGCAATTTGACTTCACGCACCAATAAGATATATACATACAAGTTACAATTGAAAGTTGGGAAAATAACACAAAATTTGCCAGAAAGCAATGGGTCTCATTCAGTTATGAAATTGTTCAGATATCAATAACCCTTTCCAGGTTTTACATTGGCGTTTATATAGATGCAAAATCCTCATATTTTGGGGAATCTTCCATACTGTGAACTGTCCTTTACTCATCATCAACTATCCCGATAGCAGCTATCATGGGCATAGTTTATCCTTTGATTCTCGGTGGCAAGTTATTTGCTACTGACAAAAATGCCTCAATCTCAAAGTTAGTTGATCCTCAACTCGGCCGTCCTCTTTATGGTTTGGGAGGTGAGCCATCTTTTAGCTCAACTTTTGCGTCCACGCTTTGACCCTCGTATTGTCTTTATAGAAAGAGCTAAGTCTAACTAGCAAGACTGGATCATTGAATATTTCATGCGCAACAAGTTGCTTGATGAGGTGCCTGATGATAAAGTCGCGGCTCAATGACTAAATTATAGAGCGTCTATATACGCTCTCAACAACACCGAAATTTTGTTCAAAAAAATAATTTCGAACCGTCTTTCCTATGTCTAATCCAAGACAAGCGTTGATGGTATTACAAGAAATCCATACAAGAATATGCAGAAATCTATGGAGATAGGGCATTGGCGCACAAAGTGATGCACCTAGAATATTTTTTATCAACATTACTCAAGGATGTAGTCAATTTTTATAGCAAATATGAATCCTGTCAGTTTCATTCAAATACTATGCATCAACTAGCGACAACCATGAAAAACATCAATATATGTTGGCCTTCGACCAATGGAGGGTCAACATCGTTGGGCCATTCCCTATAGCAACTAGGCTAAGAAAGTTTCTTAATATGTTGATTGAGCATTTCGCTAAATTAGTTGAAGGCTGTCCCTAAGATCACCAATATTGCAGTGCGGTATTTTATTTGGAAGAATATAGTATGCCATTTTTGTCAATACGGAGTAATTATAATTGATAATGGATCACAATTTCAAAGTAAGAAGATCATGGAATGGTATGAGAAATTGAGCATTCAACATCATTTCACTCCGATCGGGAATCCCTAATTCAATGAATAAATTGAAGTAACTAATAAAATAATTATTAAAAGTTTGAACACTAGGCAGACAACTTCCCAAGGGTCCTATGGGCTTATAAACCATCTCTAGGTCAGCAATAGGACAAAGCTCTTAAAACATAATTTATGGATCCAACGAAATCATTCTAGATGAATTGTTCTAGAAAACATTTAGGGTAACCCATTATATCACCGATGCAAATAAAGAAAGAAAGGAAATTGGACTTGAAATGGATCAAGTAGAAAAAGGCAACAACCTATATAAAATGCAACACTATAGAGTTTTAATGGCCAAGGCATACAACATTAAGATAGTACGTTTCATAAATTTTCAAGTAGGGTATTTGGTCCTTAAGAAGGTTTAAGTCTCAAAATATTTCAGCAAGCTCAACCCTAATTAGAGGGTCCTTATATAGTTATCAAAATTACAAAAAATAATTCTTGTTAACTAGCTGAGCCAGATGGTAATGAACTTTCCCGACCATTGGATGCTATCAACTTGTGTAAATTTGTTTAGATCTCTATATTAATGCTATTAGTGTCGCCACTATTGTGACTATGTAAACAGATTCCAAATTTTGTCAAGAAGCATCTTGGATTTGTAATTTCAACTACATATTAAATCTTTATTTGGTTCAATTCCACATTTGATACATCATACATCATTATTAACATTTTAAAGGCTGCCTTCAGGTCTTATTTTATGATCATATGTTACAAGTCTAATGTTATATCCACATCCAAGATTACCGAGCTCAATGGATATCTTTAAATTGGGTTGCCTTCAAACCAGGAAGTTAAACTGCTCTCAAGTTTAACAAATGCTTCTACTCAAATTTAATTTGAGACTGCATTTGAAGTTCACTTTAGTTGTTGGAAGTTAGAAACTTATTGGCAAGTTTTGGTCGACACCGCTTTCCAATAAGTGGGGAAAGGGACAAGGTATATTGGAGAAGTACCGAACTCAATTTGAAAATATACTAAACTTTAGGAGTAGCAATTTTCGACACGACACGATATTATTGGGTTTGGATTGGGAGTTATTGGGCTGGGTCGATATTGGGTCGACCCAATAAACAACGCAAAAATTATGGGTTGGATTTCGGGTAACCCGATAGTAACCTGAAAACACGATAATTTGATAGTTTTTTTTATTTTATGTTTTTTGCATTTTTAAGTAATGACTTATTATTTTTAAACAATTTAACTTTAGATTGATTTGTAAAAATTAATGATTATTATTTACTATGTAAATTTTGACTACTTGGTGATGTTGGGATGATTATTAATTATTGAATGAGACGAATTATACTTCTTGGTTGGAATTTGACTTCATTGTTGTTAAAATTAAGTTGTGCAAAACTTTTGATTTAACATGAAAATTTGTATATTATTGATGTTGTAGAGGAAATTAAATGAAGTCCAATTATCAAATTGCTCTATGATACAAAAGTTGGGCTGCTAGAGTATAATGTTGACTTTTTATAAATTTTTTGTATAAGTTGACTTTTCTCAAAATTTTGATATAAATTGATTTTATTAAGATTCTAGTTTAACATAAAATGTGTAATTTTTTTAGATAAATTATTAATGAAAAATAATCATATTCTGAAACGGGTTGGGTTTGGGTTGACACGAAAACTTTCAGGTTGAGTTCGGGTTGAAGCTTATTGGGTTGGATTCGAATTGAGCAAAATTCTGTAATACCTCCCTCTCAACCTGACACGAAACAACCCGACATGACACGATTGCCACCCTACTAAACTTAAAGTTTGGTCACAGAAACAGGAAAATTTATTAAAGACAAAGAAGGACTTATGTAAATGGGCCTATAGAGGCATCAGTGAGGACTGAAGCAGGTCCGACAGTAGCAGTGTCATCCCTAGTGGAAAAGAAAATGGATTAGCTCAATTGAAAAATAACCCCCGGGCATCAAAAAGGAAAAAGATTGAAAAAGAGCTTACAAGGCTGTGGTAATGGGGGAACTATTGCATCACCTCCAACTTTATAAATGCATGAACTTGTTGATATAATGGGAAAAGAGAATGGTGTTGAAGGTTTCCCAACTAACTACACCCATGATCCTCTCCTTGAAAAAGCTCATCTCATTACTGATGATAAAACAATCGGGGCTTAGGAAAGCACAGGATGTCAAGCTGTTCGTAAGGGCTTATTGCTTTGAACCTCTCATTCATTTTGTTGCAAGGGCCGATCTCGGGGACAAGCTATGGCTTGCCCTTGGAAGCTAGGTTGGAGTAAGAAGTGGGAATGGTTGCAGCAACATATTTTTTATGTGGCTCTAATGCCTCAGTTTCAGCCGACCTTTTTCCCTTTGCTGACGTAAATGCTTGAGGTACTTCAAATGAGTGATGAGTAAGTGTTGTAGTCAATAGAGAAGAGGAAGGAGTCAACTCCAGATGCAAGATGCCTCAAGCTCCCCCCCGAGCTATTTTCTGGCACAGTATTTAGGTTTAAAACTTGGCAAGCTATTTGTCCCTAGCCCTCATTACCAGCAATCGATATGTAAAAGGTGAAATGTATGTTAATCAATAGTAAATAATAAAAAAAAATATGAAAAGGCTGAAAAACTGCTAAGGAGCAAGCTATAATCAATTTTAATGTGGGCAAGGGATAGCGCAGCTAAAATAAGTACTTTCTCCGCGAGGAAGGTTGCAAATTTTCAATTCCTAACCAAGTAGTCCATCCAAGAAACTACTCTACCAAGTGGGAGGCCCCCCATTATCCAAGCTCACTCTTTATCTTCTATGGAGGTTGAATTTGACCCTTAGGAGGACAAACATGTTTTTGTAGAAAGAAGAGAGAGTTTTAAAAAATCTTCACTTGGGTTGAGAAGTTAAGAAGAAGAACCTGATGTTGGGAAAGTTACTAGACTTTCAAGAAGAAGGAAATGGAAAAATTGGCAAAAGTGAGGGCTTATTTATCAAAATACAGTAAAAAAAGTGGAACTTTACAAAATTACCGTGGTTTGAGAATCCTTCCAAAAATACTGTAAGGCGTGGCTTGGAGCCACGCCTTTCTGTTTCTGAATTTTTTTTTTTTTTCTTAAAATTAAACAGGCCACGCCTCTGGCATGGCAAAATTTTCGCCCCATGCAAAATTTTTTTTCAATTATTATTATTTTTTTAATAAAAATTGAAGAGGCGTGGCCCTCTTCCATCTATTTTTTTGTTCTGAAAATGGAAGAGAGGCCACGCCTCTTGCATGCATATATATATATATATATTTTAATTAAGAGGCGTGGCTTCTCTTCCTATTTTGTTTTTTTTTTATTGAAACTGAGGCAAGAGGCGTGCCTTCCTCTTGTGGAGAAATTTTTATTTCCTGTACAGTGTTATTGGTCTTACTTATACACAACCCATTCCTTCATTATTCATTACTCTTCCTCAAATTTTTGAAACGAAAGAGAGTGGTAGTGTTGTGGCTGCAACAGGTGCAAGAAAAATTGAAGAGGAAAAGCAAAGAGAGAAGGAAGAAGAAGATACAAAGAAGAATAAATTGTGTTTAAAATAAGGTAAAATAATGTAAAATTTTAATTTATGCTGTTGAAGATTATAATTTTTTATTTTTAATTATTTTATGTTATTAATTTTGTATTGTTAAGATGATATATTGTAATTTTTTTTTTTGAATTTTTTTCAATTTGGTTAGAAATCTTAAATTGGAGAAAGAAGATTTTGACCCACAAATATCAGGTTGGTTTTTAAATTTTTGAAAGTATATTAAATTGAGTTGTTTACTATTAAGTTTGAATTGATATTGTGATGCGAAAGTTATTTTAGTTTTTAATTTGAATAATTTGAAATTGATAAGCATGACATTAGTATTAGTTTATGTTTGTGGTTTTTTTCTTTGTAATTATTAATTCATATACAATGAAAAAATGAAAAATAAAAGTACATAATAGAGTATCAATATTTTTACATTACTGGTTATTAAGCAAGGGCGTGACATGCATTTGCAAATTTTTTACAAAAAAAAAAAAAAAATTATGCTAAGGCCATGCCTCTTCACTTTTTAAATAAAAAAAGTGAAAAAAAAATTACATGCAAGACCACACCTCTTTAATTTTTAATTAAAAAAAATAAAAAACATGGAAGAGGCGTGGCCCGTCCATTTTCAACTGAAAAAGAAAAAAACAAAATATTTTAGAGGCGTGGCTCTTAATTAAAAAATATATATATATATATATGCATGCAAGAGGCGTGGCCTCTCTTCCATTTTCAGAACGAAAAAATAGGGCCACGCCTCTTCAATTTTTATTAAAAAAATAATAATAATTGAAAATTTTTTTTGCATGGGGCGGAAATTTTGCCATGCCAGAGGCGTGGCCTGGTGTTTAATTTAAAAAAAATTTCAGAACCAGAAAGGCGTGGCTTGGAGCCACGCCTTACAGTATTTTTGGAAGAATTCTCAAACCACGGTAATTTTGTGAAGTTCCACTTTTTTTACTCTATTTTGATAAATAAGCCGTGAGGAAGATGGAGGCCTAACCGAAAGTCGGGATTACAAACTACGAAGCTATAAATAAGGGAATATGAGTTTGGAAGCAGTTGAGTTGGCAAACACCCAGTCCAATTAGAATTCCTCTTACCTCCTTAGCAATAAAAAACTTAAGTCCACAAGAGAGTGTGGCGATATGTATAGTTGAAAAGTTGGGGGTGGGATGGTCCATCTTATGACTAGGTCTCGAGGGCTAATAGCTCGTGCTCTAATGGGATAAAAAAGGACTTCCTAATATTAGCTAATAGTATGGAGTTTATCCAACCCCACATCGGACTTAATTACACTAAAATGGTCTGGGGTATGAAGGACAGAAATGCAATCCCCTAGGCCTTAGCTCTGGCGCTCTCTCAACCTCCGACTAAGCATGTCCAGACCTGGAGGTGCTGCTGTTAGTCCCCATATCTTCAAAAGAGACATGAGCAAAATTCGCAAGTTCTCTCATTGATAGATTATGAGTTCATTTTTCTCTTAAAAAGAAAAATGAAAAAAAAAAGTGAGCCTCAGATACCCAGAAATGGCAGGGAAAAAGAAAAGAAAGAGAGGATCAAAGAAGTAACGAGATAATAGTACTAGACGCACTACAAATGAGGAGTGAAGGATTTGATTGTTTCAAAAAGTTGGAAACTTTGGAAACACTAAAGGCCCTCTGAAGATTTTTCAATCTTCACAAGTTGAAATTTGCTCTAAAGAATTCTAGAGGGCGAAGGTGTGAAATGGGAGATTTTGGACACTATTTATAGATGGAAATTTAGTGAGAATAGTCCCAATAAGCTAATTTTCTAATTGAGATTAGTGATTATTGGAGTGTGTATTATGAATCCATATGCATGGAGCAATGCGACAATCATTGCACTTTCTTGGCTTTAATGAGGAAACAAAGTCGAAATAAATTTTTGGATTCTAGGGCAAAGAAAACATTTTGACTTCAAACATTTGGTCTTTCTACTTCCCAACCCAACCTCCAGGTTAATTTTTCATTGGAGCCTTATATTTGAACTGAGAAGTGGGGGGTACTTATCATGTGGAAGATCAGGTGAGCCTTATTGAGCCAAAACCTTTGGTCGACCACACAAGATAGGATGGTCGCACTAACGGCTAAGTACTTCATTTGATTTCATATAGAGAATGCCGCCTAGGTCAACTATTTTCATTAAACTAAGGAACATCAATCACTCGCTAGATAGATAAGTCTCTATGTCGACCACCTTTAGTTCGACCAACACCCTTCGTATTGACTAAACTTCATCAACTTTATGCCAAGGCCAAACGATTATTTTAGCATTGATTTGTACGCATCTAGTAGGGCAGTCACATTAAATGCGTTGCAGGCTCTATGACAGCCATCCTCCTCTACATTTAATAGTGCCGTCAGCCAACTTTAGTTGTATTTAATGCTACCATCATCATGTTTCCTTGGCATTTAATGCGTTTAGGCAACTTTGGTACCTATTGGCATGCACCGTGTAACAAACATGTTGTCAAAAAGTATATTGTTTGCCCCTTAGTATAAGACCTAACATGCTCCTGTGCCATCAGTAGGGGTCAATTATTCTCACAGGGATGTTTTGGTAATTTTGTCCCCACATCTCAACCATTATAAGTACCTTCTCTAAAAATGGCTATTTGTATGCACTCTTACCCTCTCCTCCATCTTTACTTTGATCTTATTATCTTTACAAGATTATTCTAACTTAAGCATTGAAAGATTTTAGTCAATGACTACCTCGATAGGCTTAATGTGCTTCTTTTTAGTTGTAAATTCAACTCGCGCTCTCTAGTTGAATATCAACCCCATCCTGAAGCAAGATAGCTTTGATGCATCTAATCTTCCTCAAATTCATAAATATTTTTATCCCGAAACACTACATCATTAGACTTGTATGGATCATCTTATATACAAGGTCCAGATGTTGCTACACATTTTAATTTCATGACTCTCATTTTGGTTTAGAGTAGATCAAAAACAAATCTAAAGAGGGAAAAGGTGGGGCATTGCCTCCCCCAGCATTTTATATATATTTTCTAACTTTTGTAATATTTCTATATATTTTTAAAATTTTAGTTGTAATTTGCCCTTCAAACATTTTCATATATATATTTATATATCTTTTAATTTTTGTAATAATTTTTAGTTTATATATTTAAAATTTTAGTAATAATTTTTATTAGTTCTTTACCTATTTTAGTTTTGTGAAAGTTTAAAATAAACTTTTAGTCCCATATTTACAATTAAATAATTTATAATTAGATTAGACTCATTATGACATTTCTACTTTATTTGTTTGAAAACCTGTTTACAAGGATCTAGCCAAAGAAATTTTTTACAACTTTATAAAAACTCACAAAATAATTAAATTGTCTCTTTTTGGCTTCAACAAGATTGAGACAAAGAGATAAAGATAAGTGAATATTTAAGGGGGGAAAAAGTTTTTTAAAATTTTTATTTGTCTTTTGCATGTATTTATCTCTTCTATTAACTAAAATAATATATATTATTATCTTCATCTTTAATTTTATAATATATTTTGAGTGTTTATTTATATTCATATTAATATATATATATATATATGTTATTGACTTATTGTATCTCTCAATTGAAAATAATCCAAAATTATGTGTGCCTTTAGGCTTTATAAAAAGAATAAGATTTATGATTAAATAATGTATAATTAAATTGAATATCGTTATTCTTATATATATTTTCGTAATTGATTACTGAAAATAGGAAAAAAAAATCAACAATTTATCATTTAATCGATCATTTACTTCGCTTGCTATTGATTCTTTTTTTTTCAATGATATAAGCGATATTTTTTTTTATGAATATTATTAAAAATAGCCTCAAAAAGTAGGATGAAAGATGATCTTTTAACCGATTATTTAGTTAATTATATTGAGAAAGATATTATTAAAATTTTTGATATTGATTTGATTATTTATAAATTTTATGACATGAAAAAGTATCATACTCAACTTCGACGACAACATATATTTTAAATTTATAAATTATAAATTTTATATTTTATTATTATTTGCCTCACACAGTTTCAATTTTGGATCCGTCCACAAGCCTGATTGGACAAAAAAGTACAAAAATTAGTGTTTGGCAATTTTAACATTGTGTGGGATTATCTTTCATACTACGTGCTTTTTCGCATATCACAAATAAAAGAGATCTAAAAGCAAAATCGAAGCATCACAAGATGGTGCACTTGTTGCAGCCGTGCAAAATGAATAATAATAATAATAATAAATATTATTATTATTATTATTATTATTATGCCACGTGAAGTATGAGATCCATCATCTAGACCTGGCAATTGGGTACCCGTGGGTAACCCAATGATGGGTACCAAAGGGTTGGGTAAATTTACCCACGGGTAAATTTACCTGTTTTTTATTGGGTACGAGGTAGGGGATCCGTTATCCATGAGGATGAGTAATGGGTAACCCGCGGGTACCCATGATTTTTTTTTCTTTTTTTTTTAATTATTTAAAGATAAACATTATGTTACTCAAATATTAACTAAATAAAACTAGGGAAAAAAAAGAATATAAATTTCAAACATTAAATTGAATAAATACCAAAAGCATATTAATAATATTGTAGTTTAAAACTTATATATTAAGTATTCAAAATCTACTAAATTTAAAGTACATCACATTCAAAAGTTCAAACTTAAATTCCACTACATGCCAAAAAAATTTTGAATTGAATATTTAAATATCAATCAAATATTGTTGTTCTTGTGGAAGAAGATGTTGCATCCATAGGAATATGCACAACAAGTTGTTTAAGATATAATTTAATTTAATTTGCTATAGATTTTTAATTTATGAAATCAAAAATTAATATTTAGATTAAAAATATTTATATGTAAATATATATAAATATATATAATATATATTTATATGTATATAATATATATATATATATATATATTAAAGTACATCACATTCAAAAGTTCAAACTTAAATTTTATTACATGCCAAAAGTTTTTTGAATTGAAAATTTAAATATCAATCAAACATTGTTGTTCTTGTGGAAGAAGATGTTGCATCCATAGGAATAAGTACAATAAGTTGTTTTAGGATATAATTTAATTTAATTTGCTATAGATTTTTAATTTATGAAATCAAAAATTAATATTTAGATTAAAAATATTTATATATAAATATATAATATATATTTATATGTATATAATATATATATATATTAAAGTATATCACATTCAAAAGTTCAAACTTAAATTCCATTATATGCCAAAAGTTTTTTGAATTGAAAATTTAAATATCAATCAAACATTGTTGTTCTTGTGGAAGAAGATGTTGCATCCATAGGAATATGCACAACAAGTTGTTTTATGATATAATTTAATTTAATTTGCTATAGATTTTTAATTTATGAAATCAAAAATTAATATTTAGATTAAAAATATTTATATGTAAATATATATAAATATATAATATATATTTATATGTATACATAATATATATAATATTAAAAAAAATTACGGGTTACCCCGCGGGTACCTGCGGGTTGGGGCAAAAGATGGCGGATAAATTGGGTACGGGTAAAATTACCTGTAATTTTTTGGATAGGAAAAACAAGACCCATTACAAGTATTTTTTTGGGTACCCGCGGGTATGAATTGAATTTTGCCAGATCTACCATTATCCATCCAACTGGTGGGTTAACTTGTCACACTTCTACCAAACCCAAAACACCTAAAAGTCACAATCCATACTCCAAAGACGAATATATATTCATTTTTGTCTTGTCCAAACAAAGGAGTGACTATTAAGTTACACCAATAAGTCGCATAATAATAATCTAGCATAAAACTCATGTTACGTCCAGTATTTCATAAAGGCCTCGTTTGATATCACTTAATAGCCACTACAGTTTTCCTCAATAACCGCTAATAGCACATTTGATATCTAAGATAAGAAATTCGAGCCGGCCCGTCTTTAATGCATGGCCCGAAACTATACACGCAAATAGCCTCTACTATCATCGCGGGGTTGGTGGTGCGATTAAACAATCGCATCCCCTTTATTCACTTCACTGCACAATAAACTCTCGATTTTGACTTTCATTCAGAAATTTTATTTCACATTTTCTATTTCCCTTTCTTGCAATTCTAACGACCAGCACTTGGCTCCCACTACAGAACCCCTTTTGTTCTTTATAGAGCTGAATATTGGGTCTTCCGTTGCCGTGCAGTGTTCTCCTCGATAGAGGATTGCAAGTACTTTGTTGACTAATTTTTCACCCTCATAGAAGATAAAATTTGTTGACTAGTTTGAGGTACTTTGTTGACTAATTTCGAAACCCTCACAGCAGATAAACTTTTTAGCCTCACAGAAACATTCAGAGCAACACACCGTATACCAGAGAAAGAGTGAATTTTGGGGGAAGAGTGGGGGGGGGGATTTTCTGTTAGCTTTTCATTGAGGGACACATTTGTACAAGAATGGTACATATGAGAAAGGGCATAATGGGTAGATAGATTGTAGTGATGCACAACAAACGAAATATTACATTAAGGGTGAGATTGAGTGATTGCTAATCTTTATCTACAATCTTAGGTATCAAACGAGAGTTTGAAGATATGAGAGGTGGTTAATAGCTAATATTAATCTTACTACTACAATAGCCCATATTATCAAAATTTTGAATCAAATGTGGCCAAAGAAGTTTACATTTTAGATGTTAAATTTGATTATTATAAATCTTTTATTAAAATCAAAACAAGTAATTCAAATTAGATTAAGGACAAGATATGTGCTTACACTATCAATAGATATGTGTATGTGTGGATTTATTTCAAGAACATAATAAAATATCATGATTTGGTTAGTTAGTGGTTTAGTGATTTAGAAAATTATAGAACTCACAACTATTATATAAGCAATTAATAAAATTAATCTTAATAATTAAAATAATTATGAATTATGAATTAAGAATTTGGTTAAAATTATATAATTATGGTGAAACATGGAATTCCTATATTAAATACTTTAGATTTATTTGTGTGTGATCGAGTTCAAAACATTTATTATCATTAAATTTAGTTTGTTAGCATAGTTTTGTAATCTATAAATCCAATATATTTTCGATCAATATTAGATAACTTATGCAAGTAATCTAATAATTAAAAAACATAAATTATAAGAGTTCAAATTTAATTCAAATTTTACAATTATAGTTAAAAGATTCAATTCGTCTTGAATTTTGATTGTTCAATAATTTAATAAGTTGTTTTCATGTTTGAAGAAAAACCGAAGCACATTAAAATTAGAAAAAGAAAAGTCTTAAATCGATTGGGGTGATATTGTAAGTGGGCACAGTGAAATTCAACCCAGAAAGTTCAATTTCGATTTTAATAAAAAAAATCAAAATCAAAAGAAAAAAAAAAAGAAAAAGAAAAAGGTTGGATAACAAATAATGGTGAGCAAGTAGGAGAGCAAGCGAGCAACTATTACTCAGAGAAATCTCTTGAGACATTTGAGGGGCATTTTCAATAATTCATGAAGCAGCAGGAAAATAAAGGCTTTGTTTGGAAGCAAATTCGATGAATTGTGGAAAATATTTTGAAAAAGAATGTTTTGGGAAGTGGATTCAGGAATACTATGATTGTTTGTATTTATTTTGAAGATAGGTGGAGAATATTTTGGAAGAAAATTATTTATTTGAAATGGAACAAATTTTACTGTAATTATTACATTAGTCAATTTTTGTTGGATAAATGGGATGAAATGAATTTTGTAATATTAATTATATGTATAGGTGGAATGATTGGTATGTGTATATATATGTGTATTGAGGAATACTTTTTGGAATGAGTAGTAAGGGGCAATTTGAGGATAATTTTGTATGTTTTGATAAATGAGATTCAAGAATGTAATCTTTTATTTGTTTAAATTTTGAGAGTTGGAAAAATATTTGCGAGAAGGCAAACAAAGCCAAACAAACAGAAAAAGGGCTAAAAAAAAAGGCGCCTTACCTTTTATTTCCAAAAATATCAATAGCAATAATGGCCGTTAACCATTGTTAGCAGTAGATTTCATTTCATAAACCCATAATTATTCATTTTATACTGCTTTTTTGTTTGTTACAAAATCTCTCTCACTCTCAATCCCACTACTGCGATTCACCTATCAAAAGGAAAACTTGTTAATAAATATATATATTTTTTTATTTTTATATTTTGCTCGGGAGACGACGGCGTAAAAGGCGAAATGGGTAGCCGGGGATCGAATCACCGGCTGTCGTCGTCGTCGAGTTTTGGGAACCGGATTTCTTTCTTGATGCTATCCATGTTTGCTACAATGGCTTCCTTTTATGTTGCCGGCCGGTATGTATTTTGTTGGATTTTGTTCTTTACTTTCTTTTTTTTTTTATAAGAAAAAGAAAATAATTTGATGAATGGATTGGTGTAGATTGTGGCAGGACACGGAAAACAGGGTTTATTTGATTAATGAGCTTGATGAGAGAACTGGTCAGGTAAATATTATTTTTATTTGTGAAGTTTTCTCCTTTACTGTTCTTCCGCTTGGCATTTGCTGTATAAAGGTATGTGGTGTATAAAGAAGTGGAAGAAGAAGAAGAAGAAAGAAGGAGAAGTATCTTTATTTGAATTCTTAGCACTTGGTATATATGTTATGATGATCAATAGTATTGTCAGACTTGGTGCACTCGGAAAATAGATTTAGCTTCAATTTTTTTGACTATGGAAAGCTAAGTGCTTGCAAGAAGTGTAGTGAATTTGCATCACTCTATCTCACTGTGGGTTTTTTTAACATTAGAGTGATTTCAATAATGAGCATTCCATCAGTTAAAGCGCATGTGCGGAAACCATGATTTAACAATGTATGATACAAATGCAAAAATGGCTACTGGATTCCACTATAATTTCTTGATAAATGTCCATTGTATATGGTTAGAGTATTGCAGTAGAGAAAACGAGCAATGGGCAAATTTGAAAATACAAAATAGCTCTCTTTCTTTCGAATTCTGCAACAAATTTGTCACCAGTGTTTGTTAATTTTGGGACACTTCTGTCCTGTGTCCCTGACATTATCTTCTCGTCTTTCTATGTCAGGGAAAGTCATCCATTTCTGTTGATGAAACGTTCAAAATCATTACTTGCAGGTAGTTTTACTATATTGTGTACTGAATTTATATGTAAGGGTGCAAGTAAGCACATGTTCATTTTGGTAGTACATTTGCATTCCGTTGAACCAATTATGCTTTGATGTATCATGTATGATGTTTTATTTGTAAGGGAACGCCAGAAGAAATTAGCTGCTCTTCATTTGGATCTGGAGAAAGCTAGGCAGGAAGGATTTGTGTCTGAGCATCTCTCAGGAATTGGTGAAACTAAAAAGAAAAAGCTTTTGGCTGTCATAGGGATAATTACAATGTTTGGACGCAAGAACAACAGAGATGCCATTCGTAAGGCCTGGATGCCTACCGGTAGGACATTCTTACCTGTTGTGAGTTTCAGTTTTTACTAGCATGACAAGTGACAACTGGATACACAAAGCTACATCACCCTTTCTTGCAAATAATTTTTTTTCTTCATATTTCTGCATAACTATGATTATTGAAATTCTGATGCGTAAGAATCATCTGCAATTAAATTTAGGTAGTAGAGAATGGAGCACACAAAAAATACTAAGGGTCTTCAGTTTTTATTACTACCTAAAGTCACCAATTTTTAATTTTCAAACTTTTCACTCATTTAGAACACCCTCGGTCATGCTTTCCATATGTGTATTTTTTTCTCTGCATGGTCCTTCTTGACTATTGCTAATCCAGAATTTTCCCAATGTAGGCACTCATCTCAAGAAACTTGAGGAAGAAAAAGGCATTGTCATACGATTTGTTATAGGGCGAAGGTCTATATACTGGTGATTCAAAACTGATAGAATAATTCCTTAGAGCGCTGCGTTTGACTGATTTTACACATGAATGCAGTGCGAACCACGGTGACAGTTCAGACAGGGAGATCGACAGTGAAAATAGGCAGACTAATGACTTCACAATTCTTGTATGTTCGAGTTTCACATAGCAAATATTAATTGGGTTTTATCCCTTGCACCATATGTAGAAAGCCTGCTAACATTTTGACATACTACCTTTGGATTAATCTTGTTTGAGATAGTAGAAAAAGGGCTTCAGACTTCATCCAACCTCTTTATTTATAAATTAGTCCACTTGTCCATTGTGAGAATGGATGGAGGTGAGATCCCTCCATTACTCACATGTGATCATTTCTTATTCTTGAAGGAAAGCCCTTGTAAATAGACACAAATATGGTTTTTAGCCTCTATCAATCTGCCTTTCTTGATTTCTGCTTACCATTTCCAAGAATTCATAATTCAGTCTAATTTTAACTACATCACTTTAATATTACTGGCAAATTTCCTTTTTGGGTTGTTCTGAAACATTTAGAAGTATAATATATTGCATAGATCAGTCTGTATGTGCATCTGCATGTGTATTTTTGCCTGCTTCCCCATGTGACATTCACACGCACCTTTTCTACCGGCTGAGAGAACCTTTGAGTGGTAAGCATGACATTAATCCCACATGTAACTGTGTCGCGTATATGCTCTACTAGTCCAAAAAATCATGTGATGCAGTTTCTCATTGTATGCTTGAAGTTGTAGAAATTGATCAAAGTTTTGAATCTTTCCTTGTCAGGAAAATCATGTGGAGACTCCTGAAGAACGAGCAAATAAGACAAAGTTGCTCCTCATTCATGCCGTGGAGCACTGGGATTCCGAGTTCTATGCTAAGGTTAATGATGATGTTTATGTAAATATTGGTAGGTGTTCATATATCAAATGTTGAAGATTATAGTCTACGGTTTGCTCTTACATGCTAGCTATGATGCAGTGCCCATTATTTTAACTTCAATATGGGCATTTATTTCTAAATTGAATTCATATTTCATGGTTAGAGTTCAGACATATTAGTCAATGATTGTAGAATTGAAAAATTACTACGTGACTTCCTCTTTGTCACCTCTTCGAGATTTCTAATATGGCAATAAATTACCTATGAAGGCTGTTTTTAGGGTTGAAATGACTTCGTAATCATTGGCCTGTCTGGATTTTCCAATAGAATAACAGATTGTTTAAATTGAAAACAGGACTTTGCAGGGTCAGCCCTATAAACAAGCTGACTTTGTTAGATCATGGGCACATTTATCCATTGGATTGAATTCGGGTTTACTAATATGTTGAATTTGAAAGTTGAAATTAACACTTGACGTCACCAGTTAATTGGTTGTTGGTCTAGTGGAGAACATGCTGCCGTGTGAAAAAAGTATCCAAACTTTGGTATATGGCACCTGAGCAAACCTTTCAATCAAATACCTTTAGTATACAGGGACTACTTAAAATCTCATGCTAATCAGAGCAGATCATTTTGTTGACTAGAAAATACCCTAATTCCTTCTGGTCTCTCTCCAATAGCTCATAATCTCATTTGGTCTAAAATATGCAACAACAAGCTATCTTTCCTATCCCTCTTTAAGTTTGAGAAAAGCCTCGAGATTAACCTTATAATCAGTTGAAACTTCAAAGAAGCACCAGAAACAGCTTTTGCATCAATATGCTCATTATAACTTGCTTCATGCTGCAATACCCGTAAGAGTCGAAATTAAAGCTATTTTGTCATTGTTTCACTTTATCTCACACTCCCTGTTGTATAGATGCTCTTGGAGCTGTGCTTGCAAGTCATTTGGATAAGCCTCGTGTTTACATTGGGTGTATGAAGTCAGGAGAAGTTTTCTCCCAGCCGTGAGTTAAAATTACCTTTATTCGAGTCATTTCTTTGAGATGGAAGATTGAGAAGATCTTTAAGGTTCTATTGCTTATAACTTTATTTTGTTTTGGATGTGCAGGAAACACAAATGGTATGAACCTGACTGGTGGAAATTTGGGGATGGGAAATCGTAAGTACTAGATGTTTTTTAACTTTCTTACTCCTACATCTTACTTTATGTTTGATTAACCAACTTTTGCGGATGGTGTCATGTCATTGACATTATGCTATGTTTACCTATTTTTCGTTGTTTTATAGTTGAAGTTACAAACAAGGGGAAATGGATGACGTTCCATTTTAAAGTTGCTTCTCATATGGGTATGATAGGAAAGAAAATAGAACTTTGGAAATGAACAAAATATTTGAGGATGTTTTCAGAAGAGGCAGCATAATAATATGACTGGGATATTAAATCTTTACGAGTAATATATATGCATATGTATATAGATGGGGGTGGGAGAACATGACAGTTAAGCCTTCAATTAGGAAATTGACATCAAATTATGTGCTCTCACCATGTAAAACTTATATGTCTGATAGCGGTTATAAGTTGTTGGAAAGTGAGTGTGGCTCTAAAGAGATTATCCTATATACTAAACATCATCAAAGTTGTCTGAATCAACATGATATGTGCGGAATTATGTGGCATCTTGGAATTGAAGACATTTTGAGATGGCTCATCTTGCTACCTGTTAAAGAGAGAGATCTATGTGACCAAGAACTATCCACCATCTGACACATCCCAGATTGAAATGCTTTTATTTTCTCTTCAAAGTTTCCTCTTTCTGTTGACCCTATCATTTATTCAATTGAAATTAACTACCCTACTTGGCTACTAAATGAACCGTTTTCCCCCCCCCTAAATAGATACTTTCAGCACGCTTCTGGTGAAGTATTTGCTGTATCACAAGCCTTAGCTCAGTTTATTTCAATCAACAGGTATGTTCTTTTGGTTTCAGTTATTTCTCTACATATTCCTGAAATGATTGTTCATGGTTGTTGTGCTTTTTGATTTTGCAGATTTGTCCTTCGTACTTATGCCCACGATGATGTCAGTGTTGGATCATGGTTCATTGGGCTTGATGTGAAGCATGTTGATGAAGGGAGGTTTTGCTGCTCATCCTGGTCATCAGGTTCCCACTGTCTCCTCATTCCTTTCTGATTTCCCTTTGAAACAACAAACTTATCTAGCTGGATGTCCTCTTTCCCACTATATTACATGTTTTCTTGTTTTTATATCTGGCAAGAAGTCTTTTTGCCATCATCCTGATCTTTTATTAATCTTGTCTCCCAAGATGTCTTAGTATCTTCATCTCCACATTAACCCCTTGTCATTCAAAAACAATAACCATACTGTATATTTCAATCTAAAGTAGACTGATCAGCAAGATGACAACCGAAATTTAGGTGTTGCAACTACAAATTTCTTATGCATGAATGTTTTGTTATTGAAAAGAATGCATTTCTTTTCTTAAGTCTACCTAGTATATGTTGGAGTGTTTGCAACAGCTGAATTAGCTGTTTTAGAGTACTATTTCGAAGAGGTGTGTCTGCTTGTCATTCTCTAAAGTTAAAGTAGAAAAGCTAAAGCTAGAAACAATGCTTAACTAATATCTGCACTTTCTTGGTACTTTTTGGAACTCTTAACTAGAGCTTTTAAACATTTTCAACTTTCCTTGACAACTTTCTACTTCTTTCAAAGTAAAAGCTCTTCCAAACATCCCCCAGTTCCCGGTATCTAATGAAGAGCTTATGCTTCCATTCTTGTTGTTAACAGGAGCCATTTGTGCGTCTGCGTGATTACATTGTGAAAGTGGAAAAATCGAAACTTACATTTCCCTACCCCATTGCCCAGCATAACTGCTCGATATGTTTTGGCTGGCTGACTCAGTGGCATTGCGAAGATGATTCAAGGGGCGCAGACATTTCCCACAAGAACTGCTTAGGAAGCTTTCAGTGCTGAAGCGAACAAGCTATGGAACTGAAAACATCTATTTAGTGATAGAGAGCTGCTCTTTAGAGAAGTGGCGCGAGTGTGTATTCATATTCCGAAAGGATTTCTGACTTAACAGTTTGATATCATTTGTATGTATTGCAGAGCACATAGTTTGCAGATTCTTTTTATTGACCATAGTCTCTTGGTTTACTCTTTGGACAGTGGATGTTATGGTAATCTTTCAATTGATAGTGCACCACTATATTTATATTGTTTTATAACTTATGAGGGTGCTATAGTAACTAGTTGTATGTTTCTTAATGTATTGATTGAATTAATTACATTCAAATAAAAGAATTACAAAATAGTTTCTGTACCGTGAAGATAATATATAATGCTTTTAGCTGGGTTTATCTCTAATTAATTTTCTAGAAATAAGTTTGGCTTGTGTAAGATTTTCAGTTAAAAATATTGAAAGCAGTCAAGTATAGACAGAGACAAGTGAGGAAATTTTCTAAGTGGAAGAAAAAAGAAAAACTGAAATAGGACAAAAGTACAGAGAGAGGAGTGTTAAATTTTGTTGTGGAAGTGAATAAATTCAGTGTTTTTATCAAAGCCAGGTTTCGATCCTGGGACCTGTGGGTTATGGGCCCACCACGCTTCCGCTGCGCCACTTTGATTTGTTGGTCATCTATTGAACAATTAATCATATACGTCAATTGGCAGAATAAAAAAAATTATTTTTATTCACTTCTGGCTTAAAAGTTTTCAAATAGAGATGGTTACAAATGAAAAATAGTTACACAAATTAAATCAAAATATATAAATTGGAAAATAAAAGGCTTGCAACATGTTGAGCTAATTTCCTATAAATAAATCCATTTCTAGATTTTTTTAGTGGTTTATCCCCCCATAGTAAGAGCCTCTAGGTTTAAGAAACTCACATGCAATGGAACAACATAATACATTCCTTGTTGAAGCTTTCTTGGACTTGCAGTTGATAGAAAGGAGCAAGTTAATTATTTATTATTTAGCCTATTCAACTGGCAGAAAATGAAAAACTATTTTTAATTAGTGCTAGCCTAATTTTTTTTAAATAGAGTTGATTCCAAATGAAAAATGACTGAAAAAGAAAAATGACTAAAAAAATTAAATAAAAGCATAATTGGCAATGTAAAACTAAACAATCCAAGCAAGCAAACGAAATTAATTTGTTTACTAGTAATATTGGCCCTAGAAAAATGCCAGGCACAATTTTCTAAAGGAAGTTTTCTTCATTTTTATTTTTTTTAAATAAAAGGGTTTTATTCTTCAAAGATTCCCACCAATGGCTTCAATAATTTACCAGGGAGGACAACCATTCTAAACCCCACGATTTGACATATAATCCGAAGCTCGTGCAATAGTATGAACTATTGAGTTCGCAGATCATTTTACAAAAGCAATATGAAGATGAGCTAAACCTTCTTTTAAATTTTTATAGTCATCTATAACAAGATCTAAGGGAAAGGAAGGTCATCATGTCTATTGACAAACTTAACCACTTCTTGCACATTAGATTTCAAAATTACTTTTTGAAAATCGGCATGTTTAATCCAACTCAAGGCCTTCCTAATCCCCAGACATTCAGCCAAACAAACATTGAAGACACCTTTGAATACTCTATATCCTACATAAACAAATTGTCCTTCGAAATTTCGAGCACCATCCAACTCCAGAGATGTCTTTGTCCTTAAAAATTGTTGTATCGGGATTAACTTTAATCCAATCAAAATCTGCCCTTGCCTAATCCACATTGAGTTGGTTGGGGCAATTTGGCTTCAATCAATCACGGGAATCGTTCATTTTTGGGCCTGTCTCAATTGATCGAGGTATGAATCTACTTTGTTGTATGAAATTAGTTATATATGAATTTATATTGATTGATAATTCATATTGTATGTTATTTAGTATGATTATTGTCAAAATTATGTTATTATTTATTTACATTATATATAAAAATTAAATAATTTATTATTTATAAATATAATTAAGATCAATAATATGATGTAACACACCACCACGAAAACTCAAAGAACAAAAGCCAAAATCCCGGTGAAGATGGTGACAATGAGTGATGTGCGTGAAGAAAAGAAGAATTGGAAAAAGAGTTGAGGGAAAGGTGACAGAGGAAAACAAAAAGTGAGAGGAATAAGATTGCAGAGAATAATTTTTGAATTTCTTATACACAAAAATGATGCGAAATCCCTTCTAAATTGGGATATTAATCCTGCGAAAACGAGAAAAGGACAACCATAACTAACCTGTCTTAATTAGTAACTAACCAGCTATTTAATGCTAACAAACACTGCTGACTTAATTAACCTCAATCCCTAACCCTAATTTCTTGTAAAACGATGGTGTTTCCCTTAAGTGGAGACGGTATCATCTGACTTATTTTTTTAAAATCCTCATGCGCTCAAACGACACCGTTTGGCCTCAATTTTAAATTTCTTTCTTCCCACTGCCCAGCTTCATAAGGTCACACTCTCCCTCCAAAAGACTTGTCTTCAAGTCTGCTAGCTCTGGAAATTGCTTTGTCACTACATAATAATCCTCCCATGTGGCTTCAGATTCAGATAAGTGAGACCAATGGATTAAGACTTGCACCACAAGTTCATTTTCCTCTTGATCAGCCGTCTCGCAAGGATGGTTACAGGCTTGAGGATCACCTTGCCTTTTTCATCAAGGTTTGGTAGAGTTGGTGTCACTCTCCCCATTTTCCCTACGTGTTTCTTGAACATTGAAACATGAAATACAGGGTGGATTCTAGCACCTGCAGGTAGCTGTAATTGGTAAGCTACTTCCCCAATCTGCTCAATGACTGGAAAGGGTCTTGCATAGCGTGGACTGAGCTTCCATATCTAGCTATTCCTGAATGTATGTTGCCTATAGAGCTTTAGCTTTAGGTAAGCTAAGTCTCCCAACTTGAAAATTATTTATTTTCTGTGACGGTCTGCTTGCTGTTTCATGCGATTCCGAGCCCTCATCAGTTGGAATTTGAGATGTCTTTGGATCTCATTTCTGTCGGACATGATCTGATCAACACCATGGATCACAGTCTCTGCTAGAGTCTCAGCTAGTAAGTGTGTTGGTTTGTACCCATATAGAGCTTCAAAAGGGGTCATGGAGATGGCTGTGTGAAAATTTGTGTTATACCAATATTCTGCCATGGCCAGCCACTGAGTCAACTACTTGGGGGAGGTACTGTACATGCATCTCAAGTAGCTCTCCAGACACTGATTCACCCTCACTTTGCCTATCAGTTTGTGGGTGATAACATGTGCTAAGTACCTACTGCACTCCTATGGCTTTGAGAAACTCCTTCCAAAATTGGCTAGTGAAAATAGCATCTCTGTCTGACACAACATTAAGAGGTAAACCGTGAAGTTTGTAAATACAGTCTAAAAAGGTGTATGCGAGGTGTAAAGCTGAAAAAGGATAAGACAAAGGAATAAAGTATGCATATTTAGTGTATCGATCAACTACAACCCATATCACTGTCTTCCCATTGGATTTTGGCAATTGTTCTATAAGATCCATAGTGATATGTTTGCATGCTTGCTCTGGGATAGGTAATGGCTGTAGGAGACCTTGTGGCCTTCCAAGTTGGTGCTTACATTCTTGGCATACTTCACAAGCACTTACAATTTACTGGACGCCTGGCCATCAATATGTGATCTTTATTCTTTGTAGGGTTCCTTGTATGCCTGAATGGCCCCCTAAACTGGAAGCATGTAATGTTTGAACAATTCTTTCTCTCAATGAAGTCCCATAGCCCATATACAGCTTTCCCTTGTATTTGCTCGGATCACCTTACACTGAATAAGCTGACATGTTATAAGGACACAACATCCTTCTTGAGATAACTTCCTGTGCTATAGGATCTCCCTTGTAACTAGCTAGAAGCTCAGAAATCCACATAGGCTTGAACAGTGTGATGCCAAGACATGAGCCATCTTGCTCATTCATCTTGGAAAGAGCATCTGCCACTTGATTTACGCTTGGATTATGTGCAGATGGATTTAATCCCTTTAGTCAATCTGCTACACCATATTCATGTTGCCCAGTTATTGTTACTCTATATAATTTGCCTCCCGAATTATGCATGACAACTCCTTACATGTTCTTGACTTGTATAATACCTGGTCCTCATAATCCTAAGAGCAGAATTGATGTCTATTTACAACCTTTAATTGAGGAGTTGAAGTTGTTATGTGAACATGGTGTAGAAACTTATGACATTTCTAAAAAATTAGAACTTTCAATTGAGGGCAGCTCTCATGTGGACGATCAATGATTTTCCTGCTTATGGCATGTTATCAAGTTGGATGATTGCAGGAAAATTAGCATGTCCAATTTGCATGGAGCGAACTAAGGCATTTAGATTGAAGAATGGTGGAAAAGTGTCTTGGTTTGATTGCCATCGTCAGTTCTTGTCTACAGATCATATGTTTAGGAGAAATAGAGATGCATTTTATAAGGGAATGATTGAACAATCGAAGGCACCTCCAAGATTAACCGGTCAACAAATATGGGAGCGAATTTGTAATGTTCCCAAAATTACTAACATGTCAGTAACTTCTGGTAAATTACCTAGATATGGTGTATCACATATTTGGACAAAACAAAGTATATTTTGGGAGTTGCCTTATTGGAAAGATAACTTGGTGCGCCATAATTTAGATGTTATGCATATCAAGAAGAATATCTTTGAAAGTGTGATTAACACCTTGATAGATGTCAAAGGTAAGACGAAGGACAATGAGAAGGCAAGACTTGACTTGGAGGAATATTGTAGGAGACCGGGTTTACATTTGAGAGTTTTACTGAATGGGAAATATGTCAAACCAAAAGCATGTTTCTCCTTGACTGTTGAGCAGAGGTGAGAGTTGTGTAATTGGCTAGAGGATCTTAAAATGCCGGATGTGTATGCTTCAAATTTAGCAAGATGTGTTGATAAAACAAAATTGAAACTACGAGGGTTGAAGAGTCATGATTGCCATGTGTTTATGCAACGGTTGCTACCAAGTGCCTTTAGTTTGCTACCACAAAATGTGTGGAGGCCCTTAACTGAATTAAGCCATTTTTTTTGGGAATTGTGCTCAACAGAATTATGTGAAGATAGTTTACTGCAATTGGAAAAAAACATCCCGATTATCTTGTGTAAGTTGGAATGCATATTCCCATTGGGTTTTTTTGATTCAATGGAGCACTTGACGGTATACCTACCGTATGAGGCACTTGTTTGTGGGCCTGTACAGTATAGATGGATGTATCCTTTTGAAAGGTAAATAATCAATCTAATGTGTAAATATGATAAATATTCCATACATATTAAATATTTATAAATCTATGTTTTAATTTTTCAGATTCTGACATGATTTAAAAGGCATGGTAAAAAATTGAGCTAGAGTTGAGGGATCTATATATGAAGCATATCTGGCCCAAGAATCAGCCTATTTTTCATCATATTACTTCGAGTCTCACATTCAATCAAGGAGCATGAGAAGTAAACGAAATGAAAATGAGGGGTATAATGATCAACAACCACATACTATGTCAGTTTTTAATCAAACTGGACAGCCTGCTGGCAAGTGTACTACTAGATGGTTGAATGATGCTGAGTTGAAAGCTGCCTCATTGCAAGTTCTTTTAAACTGTGATGAAGTCGTGCCTTTTCTTGAGTAAGCTTTTCAATTCAATATAAATTTATTGTTAATTAATACGTTTCAATTGAAAAGAAGAAAACTAATGTTCAAACTCAAAATATTTTAGGATGTATAAAGCGGCCCTTCGACTTCATTTTCCCTTCCTCAACGACCTTCAAGTGGAGCAATTTGTTGAGGATCATTTTGTAAATTGGTTCCAAAAATATGTAAGTATTAAAAAATTTAAAATAAATAATTCTTTTTGTTAACCAATAAAAACTATATTAGATATTTAATTCCTTGCTATTATTTATAGGTGCACACTCCAGAAAATATGGTACAAAATCAATATTTGAAGGATATAGCATGGGGTCCTATGAGACAAGTCAAGACATGGCGTCGCTTTTTTGTTAACGGGTATGTATTTCATACAGATTCGTTGGCAAAGTATAAAAAGACGTGCAATTCTGGAATGTGTCTCACAGGTGAAGGATCATTAGAATTTTATGAAAAACTGAAGGAAATAATCCTACTAGAGTATCTAGGTGTACCTGAAAAGAAGGTTTTCCTCTTTAACTGCCATTGGTTTGATTCATTGTCTAACCGTGGAATCAAGATAAACAAAGAGTATGATATCATTGAAATCAAAGAAAATGAAAAATATGGAAAGTTTGATCCTTTTATCATTGCTCAACATGCATTTCAAGTGTATTATATTCCTTATCCTGGTGCTAAAAGAGATAAAGTCCATTGGCGATTTGTGATTAAAATAAGTCCAAGAAGTAGGGTGGATAAACGTCATATTGTGGAGGTAGCTTTACAAGAACCACCTACCACAGTCAATGCAGTTGTTGATACCGATCCAATTGGTTGAGGGACCTTGTGAAGAAATAAATTTAGAAAACAATCAAGTAATAGGTGATGACGAAGAGTTAGAAGATCATCCTGAGGATGATGATGAGGATGCATATGACGATGACGATGACAACGATGATGATGATGATGATGATGATGATGATTAGTTATTTTAATTTATTGTTATGTAATGTGAATTTATGTAAAAACTCATTGTTGATGTACTTTTATTGATTGCAATCTTTATGATTATTTCTACATTTATGATGATGATTTATTTAATATCATTTATATATTATAATTTACATAATTAGTATTTGTTATAGATGTCAAGCAATAGAAAAGGAAAAAATAAGGCTGTTCTATCTAGCACTGGATCGGAGCCATATATCCCTCCATACACTTATCCAGATGTTGTGCCGGGTAGCTCTCCACTAGATGCATCACCTAATCCCTCATCTATCCCATCTACACCAGCATCCACAAATATTGGGGGTACAGAAGTTACTCAGAGGACATTTATTCAACCTCGAGGGAGAGAGTAATACTTTTTAATCATTTTAATTATAGTAACTTATAATGTTATATGTACTACTAAATTATATTTTATCTTTATAACACATGTTGTAAAAAGATCTTTGTGAAACAGGTTCTCTGAGGAGTTGTTATGTGCCCAAGAGATAAGTAATATTATTAAAAGGCACTTACAACAAGCTTGGAGATCATGGAAAAAAATTCCTGATAGAGTTAGAATGATGTGGTTTGGGGAGTTTGAGGTAAGAATCATTTTAAATATCATATATTTTTTTCTTAATTAGATTTCAAAATGGAAAGAGTTCTCTAAATGTTTTAAATTCTTTTATGTGCCTTAGAAAAAATTTACCTGGTATGAACATCAGAGTGCACTAATCCGCAAAATATTTGAGCATCGTGGCTCGGAGATATTGAAAAATAAGTTACACCGAGCACGTCAATCCAACAAAAAGCCTATTTGGATGGGAGATGAAGTTTGGGATGGATTGCATCAAGAATGGGCCAATGATGGATTCAAAAAAATAAGTGTTCAAAATAAAGCGAATCGGGCATCAGATTGTGGTGGTGTTGGATTTCCACTTCATTAGGGTGGTTATATCTCACACCTATCACACAAAGATAAATTGTAATTTTTATAGAAGTATCAATATTTAATTTAATTATAATTGATTTCTAATAAATGTGCTTGGATGTAGGAGAAAGATCTTGGACACCCACCTAGACTTGCAGGATCGTTTATGCATACACATTCTGCATTGAACGAAAGAAGTGAACGCATATAGGTCAATGAGCATGCACAGAATACTTATGTAAGTAGTATATTATTATATTTTTTACAAAGAGAGTTTAAATGTTATATATATGTTAATTTTTAATGTAGAAAGTTTAAATTTTTTATATATGTTGATAATTCTATGTACTTTATGTATATAATGCGTTCAACAGTCGACTAGAAGAGTTCTCTAGTCAAAATCAAACGATGGTGTTAACAGTTCTTCAATGCCCATGTTATCTCAACTTCAGGTAAAAGTTTTAAGTTATTAATTTATATTTGATCTTATTTTCAAATTGAATTATTTTACTTGTATTAATTTATGATAATATTATTTATGTAGGTGTGGAAAGATACAGTAGGCGGATCGAAGAAGGGGCGGATTTATGGACTTGGAAGTGAGGCATCCTTTGTCTTGGGTCACTCATCTAGTGGACTTCCAAATAATCCGCCCTATGAAAGTAAAGTAGTGAAGAGATTGCAAGACGAAATGACGGTGGTGAAAGAACAATTGACAATGTATAAAGACGAAAATATGATGTGGAGACAAAAATTCATGGATATGGAGGTGATGACGCAACAGATGCAGCAGCAACAGCAGAATATTCATACCCCATCACCATCTGTTCATCCTCATACATCACCGTTTTATCCGCCTACAAATCTCTCCTCCATGGCATAGGGCTCATATTTACATCGGCCAGAGGTATCTCATGTACCATCCTTATCTAGATCTCTTAATGAACAGCAACGAAGAAGCATAGATGATGAGGATGATTCTGATTGACTTATGTATGAATATTTTAGGCATATACTGTATTAACTTGATTGTACTTTGATAATTACATTTAATATTTTTATATTATTGAATTTATAAATATTTTGTTTTTTTAATGTTATATTTGGATTTTATGAAAGATTTGTTGTTTTATTATTTGATGGCCATAAATATCGTTAAGTATGGTGGTGTTGGATTTGTGAATATACTATTATTGATTACAGGTTTTTAATATTGAAAAAAATGCAGCAAAAAAAGAAAAAAGAAAAAAGGAATTTGCAACAGAAAAATCCTTCAAAAACTGCATTTTGCGATGGAAAAATCCGTCGCAAAAAAACACCACGAAATTCAACACATGCGACGGACAAAAATCCGTCGCAAGTTACTGCGACGGAGTATTTTGCGACGGATTTATTCCGTCGCAAAATCTGTCGCAAATTCCATCGCAAAACAGCGGTTGTTTAGTAGTGTGATAAGATTATCCTCATTTTGAGAGGAAAATCTTTGTAAGATCAGCTCAGTAAAACAGTCCCAGCCTATGCTCCCTTGCCCTCAACAGAATCTAAATACCAGCTATCAAAAATCCCCTCCATGTGCAAGGCGGCCAACGATATTTTCTCCTAGTCACTCATGTGATTAAAAAGGAAGTACTTCTGGCATTTCCTAATCCAATCCCTAGGATTTTCTCCTGAGAACTTAGGAAACTCACATTTAGCATTTCTAAGATCACTAGACTCACCTAACTTAGGATTATGAGGAGGAGGAAGTATACCATCATTCTTAGGCCTGGAAGTTTGGGTGGAGGGTGAAGGTGAAGATGGTATGCCACTGGATTGATCCTTTCCCTTATTGAGGTTCAACACATGTAAGAGGTTAGCCAACTTTCTATCAACAATATCTTCAAATTTCTGCACGACCACTTCCAAATTTAGCTTAATCTCTTCATTGCTTCTAGCTAACTCTCATTGATTCTCTCTGAGCTCAGCAAGTTGTTGTTCCAATGAATCTATACTATTTGGTCTCATCATCAGAGTTGCTCAGTTTCAGAATCAATGCTCTGAGGCTACTGTAACACACCACCACGAAAACTCAAAGAACAAAAGGCAAAATCCCAGTGAAGGTGGTGACAATGTGTGATGTGCGTGAAGAAAAGAAGAATTGGAAGAAGAGTTGAGGGAAAGATGACAAGAGGAAAACAAAGAATGAGAGGAATAAGATTGCGGAGAATAATTTCTAAAATTTCTTGTATACAAAAATGATGCGAAATCCCTTCTAAATCGGGATATTTATTCTGCTGAAATGAGAAAAGGAAAACCCTAATTAACTTGTCTTAATTAGTAACTAGCAAACTATTTAATGCTAACAAACACTGCTGACTTAATTAACCTCAATAGGGGTGTCAATTTGTGCGAGTTAGGTGGGTTCGGGTTGGGTTGAGGTAGGAATGTAACATAAAAATACCAAACCCAAACCCAACCCAACCCGATATTAAACTCAAAATGCTCAACCCTAACCTGACCCATAAAATTTCATGTCAGGTTTGGGCTGACCTGATTTTTAGTCAGGTCACCCAACAATCTGATAAACCCGACCCGACCCGACTTGATCTATTTATTTTATTTTTCATATTTATAAATTCCAACATCATAATTGAGTAGAAATTTGATCTACAATAAAATCTAAAATTTGGCACAATAATTAAGGTCTAAGAAACACAATAGCTTGTCATGTTCATGAGTACTCCAAATACAAAAAAAATAACAAACCATTGTTCAATTAACAATTTTGATGACAACAATCAAATAATCAAAATGCATAATTAACTACAAAATAGTAAAAATTAAAGTCGAAAGATAAAAACATATCAAATTCAATCGTCTTTAAATGGGAAGAATGGAAGTGTTATTACTTATTTGTTAATAATGTTATTGTAATTTGTAAATTTGTAAATTGTAAGAATTTTCAAAATTTAGATTTTTGGATATATATATATATATGTATTATTTATATTTTATTTTAATTAGTTAAATTTTTTAGGTGGGTCAGGTTGGGTTGGGTCAGGTTTATTGGGTTATTGGGTCACCCACTTATTTTTTTCAAGTTACGCGGGTTGACCCGAAAACAACCCAATCTTTTTTTTTTTTCTTTTTCTTGAGTCATTTTCGGGTCTGACCCAATTTGACCCAAACCCAAGCCTGATTTTTTTTCTTCAGGTGGGTTATTGTCTTGTCATCGAGTTGGGTTTAATTTTGACACCCTTAAACCTCAATCCCTAACCCTAATTTATTGTAAAACGACGTTGTTTCCCTTAAGTGGAGACGACGTCGTCCGGCTTATTTTCTTAAAATCATCATGCACTCAAATGACGCCGTTTGGCCTCAGTTTTAAATCGTTTTTTCCTTGGCTTGATGTTTTTTCTCTTTTTCTTTCTTCCTGCTGTCCAGCTTCATAACATATGATAAAACTAAATTTATGCATTAGGAATGATGTAGTAAATTAAAAATGAAACAAAAAGGTACTTATAAAACTATTAAGTGGGTGGTTTGGGATGGTTGCCCTCTATCCATGACTTAAATGCTTGCCTTTGTAATTATTCCCTCATACCAATCACAATCTTATTTGTAAATTTATTTAAAAATAAAAATAAAAATTACACCCTCATTTTTATGCATATAAAAGACAGTTGGAATCATCTAACTTTAAATGATATTTTCCCTTTTATCCATTTAACAGATAAATGTCAAATTTATCATATCTTTCCTTGTAAAAATATTTATTACAAATTATATATACTTAATATATATTTTTATAAAATAAAATGTTTATTAAAATATAAAATCCAAGAAGTTGAATAGCTAAGTTGTCTGATATCATGACTAATGCAAGCACTAATTATCATACGTGTAACTGCGAAATATGTTAGTGGTTATTCCCATGACCATAAAACATTTAATTTCCTCTTCATATTTTCTCGTCAATGTTTCAATTCAAGCTTGTTTCCTTAGTAATTAATTTCATATATCGTGTGTGGACTGGTCAAATAAATCTTAATCAATTTGATGTTCAAATTCTTTTTTCGTAGATTATAAGATTGAATCGGCATAAAACTTCTTCTATTGTATAGTTCGCAACATGTGAAGATGATAATTAATCTACCATCTTAAGTACTTGTGTCTGAACTCTAATACAACCTATCAAAGTTGTTAATAAACTATTAATTAGTGTATTATTCGCTCATGTTGAACCCATAACTTGTTATTTGTAAATTCCCATATTTACTTATTGTTATCATCAAAAATATCAAAAAGGTACATATGCTTGCCTGAAAGGGGCCGCTCTATTTGGGAGATGGCATGAACCATAGTTTGAAAGTTATAGCTGATTAGAAGATCAATTAACTAAAAAATCTGTTGAAGTACGTAAATCATGAAAAAATAAAAATATGTTCAGTCGTAGGAGAACCTATATTGAAGAGAGCAATGGCCTAAGAAACTATAGCCGAAATCGAAGAACCAACTCAAAGATCCTTCGATATTCGTAAGTTTCGTAGGAGGGCCTAATAGAAGCTTGCATTCAAGGAATTGTGGCAAATCTTTCATTAAAGCAATTGCACAATAGAGTTTTCACAATGAAAAATAATCAGGATAAGCATGACAAAAGTCTAGAATCCACGTTTATCCAATCCTTAAAAAAGAAGAGTCTGAGAGGTGCCAATTAAACTATCCAATATCCGACGATTACAAGATCAGTTGAATCAATATGGAAATGGATAATATTAAATTCACCAACACTAACACTCTGCTTTTAACTGTTGACCACGTTTTACAAACACGAGCCATAAAAAAGGACACTATGGGATTTGTAAGCAACTATTTAAGTAGGAGTCTGCAGTTATTTTCCAACACTATAAATAAACTTAGAAAGATAGAACTTAGGGGACATCAAATCAAACACTTGCCGGCTATTTATTTCAATTTTAATCTTTCTTTAAATTCATTTCTTTTATTTTTTTCAGTTGTTTTGTATCTATTTTTATTTTTCTTTTATGCGATTTCAACAAGTTCGATTTCTATCATCAACTTTCTTTACTAGCTCTCTTTTAATTTATTAATTAACATAATATAATTTAAACAATCCAAAACTAGGAGTGTTCTTATGTGAGTTCGAAAATCTACTTTTTAAGGAGCAGAATCCTCTCTTCAGATTAATTTTTGATATTTAAAAAGCAATTTAGTAAGATGACTAATTCAATTCATCCATACAATTGAGTTATAATTGAATTAAATTTTCATGTCTAACACTTATTTAAAGGGTTCATTCAAGTAAATAATATAGAAAGTGTGCAAACAATGAACAAGAGCTTGCGACTTGTATACTGTAGTGGATACCTAGCTCGTTCTAGCTAGTTAATAATGAGAGAAAAAATAAAACTTTCTCATCAGCAAATCACTTTTTTCCTTTTTCACATAAAAGAGGAAAAAGAATACGACCTTTTAGTCAAACAGGACAATTATTACTGGTAAGAGTACAGTGACTTTGGGTTAAGAAAAAAAAAATAATAATTTACCAGTTGACCTAGTTGTCATCTTTTCCATGAAAAAACAGTGTACGATAATAATAAAGAAATAATTACTACATACAATTCGTTGCATTTGACGTTGCACAATTGTTTCTAACTATTGTAAAATATCATAATGAGTTAAAATATCGCAGTTGATTAATCTCTCTCTCTCTCTCTCTCTATAACACATACCAAAAGAAAGACTTAATCAACAAAAATAAAAAAAACTTTCGATCTGATTGCTTATGTTCTAGAAGTATTTTTTTTTTCATTTTACATTATTTCTAAAATAAAAATATGATTTTTTGGTACCATTTTCAATAAAAATATTTTTTTTATTTTCATAGTTGTATCTATAATTTTTAAATTTATAATATCTACCAATTTAAAAATAATTAAATAATTATTCTTTTTCTACCATCCAATATGATGATAAACATACTGAATTTAATAGTAAATTTTTTTATCATCATAACTCACTAACTTATTAAATAATAATTATTATTTATATTTTTCAAAAATAATAGTGACCTTCTCCAAATTTATTAATATTTTCTATTCTAACACAATTTGATTGATGAGACAAAAAATAAAAATGTGGGATTCATTCAATTAAATAATAATAATTAATATTATTATCCTAGAATATTTAATACCATTAAGTTCAAATGTTATTTTCAAATATTATATTATTTAGCTTTGGTTTGAATTTTTTTATGAAATCAAAAACTCATTTTAATTATTAAAGTAATTAAATCCATTTACATTTTAATTAAAGTGACCACGAGTGGAGAGCTTAAATGTTAAAAACCCATAAAAAATGTTCAAATTTATTTCTTTTTACTTTTGATATGATACAATAATGTATCAAGTTCAATCAAGTTTATGATGAAGGAATATTAATTGATTAGGCTGATTCTTTGCATGTCGGGCTGACATAATTGATGTGTGCCATAATTGCAATCTGTGAAATACTTATTGTTATTGAAAAGTATTTAGTACATCATCATTAATTTCATGCTTTTGACATGCATCATGCATCATGCATGTATGTAATAAATGACTTAGAGGTATCACATTTTCTTGTTGGAACAAGTAAGGAAAAAGGGCATATGGGAGTAAATAGACTCTTCTAATAAAATTATATTATATGGATGTGAATTATGAATTATTAAATCTTATAACAATTTAATATTTTTATTTATAGTATCATTACATTTTTTTAATATTTGTTGAACTTATTAGAAATTAGATTTTATTTTAAAATGAATTTGTAAATTATTTGGATAAAATAAGGTTTCAAAATTTAGAAAATTTTAGTAATAACAATTTAGTAATTAATATAATTAAAATTAAAAATTTTTATTGAAATTTAAATATAAGTTAAAAACTTTCTTTTTTTAAAAAAAAAAAACTCATAAATTCTTAATTTGAAAGCTTATAAACTCTTTTTTTTATTAAAAAAAATTAAATTCTTTTTAATATTTTATAAGTTTTATAAATTCCTACAAACGCACTGTCACTCGAAGTCGTCAAATTGTCTGCAAGCATTGTGTATAAATTTCTGTTCTCTGTGTATTTAATATTGCCCCTCAAAAGATCAAATTTTCCCCAAATTTGAGATCCTAATATGGGGCCATCTTTTAATGTTGCATTCAATCTGGTGGCGATTAAAGCAGTACATTTGGATTTGGTTCATCCATCTCAAGGTGCATTTGTTCATTGGTTTTACAGACATGGTCATGGTGGGTGATCATTGATGTTAATTGTTAACCTCACGTCCCTCATAGTAGGAAATTAATTTTCATATAATCCATTTAAAATATATGTGCTCAATATTGAATTAAACTAAAAAAATATTACAATATAAGATATTTATACTATTATATATGATTTAAAGATTTAAAACTCATTAAATTATATCCTAAATGAGTGACATGACTTGACATGAATCATGATAGTAATTATAATATTTAGGCATCAGCCAGTCTGAAAATTTGTATGATGTACACCAAAGAAATTTTTAATGTATGCAAAAAATAAAGGTATTTTGGAATTTACACAAAAATTGTGAAGTTTTAAATTTCAATAAATTATTTATACAAATTATGGTAATATCAATAATTTTATTTACTTATATATGCAGAAGTGGAGGAAGATAATAATTCTAATGAAGCCATTGAATCATTTGGCATTTAACAAACTATATTATATAATCTAAAAAACGACGCACACATAGTTTGGAAATTGCATAATAATATCACAATCAATTATTATTGTCCGAAACTCATATCGTATTTGATTAGAGAAAAAGTTATACTAAAAATTTAAAAAATTAAATTCTAAATTATTAATTTAAAAACTTAAAATTTTATCGAAATTATAAAATTATAACCAAAAGTTCCATTCCTATATATAATAGTGTAAATTTCTTGAAGATAAGTCCTACCTTTAAAGTAGGCATAGGAATGCAAATAAATTGTGAAGCAACTCACATCTATCATTTATTATTGGGTCCTAATCTATTTTATTTTTGAATTTCGAGTTGTGATTTGAGATTGTTTACTTATTAATATATGTCAAGTATATATGATTGATAATAAGATATTTTTAAAAAATATTTAATATACTTAATATTCATTTAACATGTAGAGTAGAGGATAAAATACTGATTCAAATAGAATATGTGAACTGCATTCCTATAAATTTTAGTCTTTTTAATTAAAGTTATTTAATAGCATGCTTGTTAATTTTGAAGTGAAGAACCTCAAAAAAATTGAGTTTCAATTGAAGCTCCACTGAACATCACAAGTTATAAACTTATAAGCCTTTAATGTCATTACAGTGAAAAGGTTTCAACGTGTCTGCCTTTGGACATAGAAAAGAGAAAATGGGAGCGTTATCAATCCACTTTTAATTTCAATTTTGAAAAATGGAATAAAGAAACCTAACAAGTAATGGCAAAGTTGTACGCATAAAGGAAAATTACTGCAGGAACAGAGAGTTCACTAATAAATAATACTATTCGAACCCTTCTCTCCTGGATCTTTCTTAATTTGTTTTGTTTTCCCCACCCTAACTGTTAAATCCTGTAGAAAAACTGTGCTGTAATTGTAGCATCAAGTTCTTGTTTCCCTCTATTTCTGTGAGAAAGAATTCTTAGTTCTATGGTTTAATGGTTGTTGGCACTCAACCCAAAAGCTGAAGTGTAAAAGAAACAAAAAGAACACTTCTTCTGCTTCTGTCTCTTCATTCTCCTTTAAAATAAGCCCAAATCCCACCCCCCCCCCCCTCCATTTGAAACTCTTGAGCTCCATTTTTCTAAGCCCTTTTTCCAGAGTCCAACTCTACTTTTTCCAGACACCATTCTTGGAGTTTGCTTCTTTTGCCTCAATTCTTTCTCCTTTTTCCCCTTCACACATACTATATATATATATTCTGTCTCCCAGCTTTTGTTTCAGCTCATTCTGTCAATTCAAAAACAAAAAAAGATGTCTTCTTTATTTTGAACACTGGCAAAAAAATTTTGGGGCCAAGAAGAAGAAAGAAAGATTCATTCTGGAAATGGAGAAGCTGCAAGTTTTTGGTTTGTATATCTTGGTGGGAATTATGTTTTTGTTGTCTCAAATTAAAGGCAGTGTTTCTGCAACTCTTCTTGAAAGTGACAAGCAAGCATTGCTGGATTTTGTGAAAAGGGTTCCTCATTTGCACCCTTTGAACTGGAAAGAAGAGTTCCCAGTGTGCCAGAATTGGACTGGAATTACTTGCAGTTTTGATGGAAGTAGAGTAATATCAGTAAGGCTACCAGGGGTGGGTTTCCATGGCCCCATTCCAGAGAATACATTGAGCAGATTATCGGCATTGCAGATCTTGAGCCTCAGATCCAATGGCATTAATGGGACTTTCCCCTTGGACTTTGGTAACCTCAAAAATTTAACCTTACTTTATCTTCAGTACAACAATTTCTCTGGTCCCTTGCCTTTGGATTTCTCTGTCTGGAGGAACTTGACTATTGTTAACCTGTCAAATAATGGGTTTAATGGCAGCATTCCTAGGTCATTATCTAGTTTGAGTCAGCTTTCTTCATTGAATCTTGCTAACAACTCACTCTCTGGTGAGATTCCCGATTTGCATTTCCCAAACTTGCAGTTGCTTAACTTATCAGGCAATAATCTTGTTGGTACTGTGCCAAAATCACTTCAGAGGTTCCCTAAGTCAGTTTTTATGGGCAATAGTGAGTCTTTATTGGACTATACTGTTACTAGTTCTCCTCTAGTTTTGGCCCCTCATGAACAAAATCCCAAAAACAAGAATGTAGGAAAAATGAGAGAAAGGGCTTTGCTTGGAATTGTGATAGCTGGTTCTGTTCTTGGGCTTCTTGGTTTTGGTTTTCTGTTGCTAGTTTGCTTACTTAGGAGAAAAACAGATGATGGATTCCCCGGGAAATTGGAAAAGGGGGATATGTCTCCGGATAAAGCAATTTCTCGGAGCCAGGATGCAAGTAATAAGTTGGTTTTCTTTCAGGGATGTAACTATGCTTTTGATTTGGAGGATTTATTGAGGGCTTCTGCTGAAGTATTGGGGAAAGGCACATTTGGGACGGCATATAAGGCGATCTTAGAGGACGCTACAACAGTGGTCGTCAAGAGGTTAAAAGATGTGAACGTGGGGAAGAGAGAGTTCGAGCAGCAAATGGATGTCATTGGAAGCATCAAGCATGAAAATGTGACTGAGCTGAGGGCTTATTATTACTCAAAGGATGAGAAGCTTATGGTTTACGACTATTACAATCAAGGCAGTTTAGCTTTAATGTTACACGGTATGTTCCTTTGCGAAGACACATATTTGAAATTAATTTTTTCATATGATTTTGGGATATTTCTTTGCTTTACTTTTGGAATTCTGTTTGACTGAGAATATATGCAACCTATGTAATTAACACCAACTCTGATTGTTAAAGCCTGAAAAGATCAAAATCAGACAATGAATGGGGTAACTGAGTCTTTTCATTAAGCAGTCCTGTTGAATTCACTAGTCAAAGGTGGGACTAATCTTAATATTGCCTAATTGTTTTGTTTGTTATTTATTAGGACAGGACCTGGCCTGTAGTGATCACTGGGAACCCACTTAGGCAGTAGGCTTTTGGGATTGTCTTTCCAGCTTGGACAGTAATACCAACCAAAAGAAAACTATATATAAAAGAATAGGTTGTGGGACGATCCAAAAGATCAAGCATCTTGGTGGGGTAGACTAATCTCTTTGACCTTTCTATTGCAAAATTAGCCTCATTGGGTTATTATTTTTTGCTCTTTTGGCACTATGCACCATATGTTTTAAGACAAAAGAATACTCTACTTCTTGTCTGAATGTGTATTTCGAATGTACGTCACAACTAAGTGCAATGATTATCATGCTAAGTGTCATTATTTGATTCTTAATCATGAATGAAGCGGTGGATAATGATTGAGTAAGCTCTAAATATTCGTATGCTGGGCTAAAGAGCCCAACTCACACCTAGTATCAAGACATGAATGACTAAAATGGTTTCACTATTGTGAATTTTGTCCAAAAACTCGCAGGAAAACGAGGAGAAAATAGAACTCCTCTAGATTGGGAAACCCGACTAAAGATAGCCGTTGGTGCTGCAAG
This sequence comes from Jacaranda mimosifolia, assembly GCA_018894105.1. Lineage (NCBI taxonomy): Eukaryota > Viridiplantae > Streptophyta > Magnoliopsida > Lamiales > Bignoniaceae > Jacaranda > Jacaranda mimosifolia. The sequence continues at coordinate 35,380,493 of CM032119.1, forward strand.
TGGCATTGCTCGTATCCATACAGAAAACAATGGGAAACTAGTTCATGGAAATGTTAAATCGTCAAATGTATTTCTAAATCCTCAACAGTATGGTTGTGTATCAGATCCCGGCCTGTCGACAATAATGAGTTCATTGGCTCCACCAATTGCTCGTGCTGCCGGCTATCGTGCTCCAGAGGTGACGGACACACGTAAAGTGACACAGCCGTCTGATGTGTATAGCTTTGGAGTTATATTACTTGAACTACTCACAGGAAAGTCCCCTGTCCACACGACCAACGGCGATGAAGTCGTCCACTTGGTCCGGTGGGTCCACTCAGTAGTCAGAGAAGAGTGGACTGCAGAAGTTTTTGATGTTGAGCTGCTGAGGTATCCGAATATAGAGGAAGAACTGGTGGAGATGTTGCAGATAGCTATGGCATGTGTGGTAAGAATGCCGGACCAGAGACCTAAGATGTCTGAAGTAGTTAAAATGGTCGAAAATGTCAGACTGACAGAGTCTACTAATATGGCATCTTCTGAAGCTAAATCTGAAAATTCGACGCCAGTGCCTCCATCACCTGGTGTTTAAGGCAGATTTTTTTCCCATGCGTCCCTGTGGTTCACCACCTCGGTGGATCAAGATTCAGATACTTTAACGGGGTTATGAGATTAACCCGCATGTATGTGGAGCAAACGGATTATTATGACATTGTTGATAATTTTTTTTCCCAGTGAACATGCATTTGTCTTCTGCTTCTTAGATGAAGTCAAATTTCTTCTGCTGGTGTTTGTATTTTCACATGAATATTCCAGTTCATGATCTTACTGATTGTATCTAGTCGAACATGAATCTACATTGATCTGATCCAGATTGCATGTTTTGCGTGCTTTAGCCATGGAGTCTAAAAATCTTCGTGCTCTTCGGATTGATCAAGGAAGATTCAGGTTATTAATCATTATCTTAATTTCATGGTCAAGGCAATTCATTAAGTGTATATTGGTTTTAATAGGGCTTCTCATTAGGAGTGTCAACAGGGCGGGGAGGGGATGGGATAGCCCCCAGCCCTCGCGAAGTGAAAATGCCCCCCATCCCCGCCCCCGTCCCTGTGGCGGGTACTCATCCCCGTTTCCTATTGGGGAGATGGGTACTCACGGGTACCCACGGATTTTTAATTTATCAAATTTTTAAAAAAATTTAGAAATAAAAAAAAAAGTACTAAAATTTTTCAATAAAATAAATTACTTCCAAAATTAAAAAATTGTCAAACATAAGTACATAACACATGATATTTAATTATATTTTACGATAAAATATTAAAAGATAAATAATACATAAACATAAATTTTAAAAAAAAAAAGCATAACAATTCGTCGATTCCTCAAAAGAGCTATCCATTTAGCTTGACTCTTCCCAAGAGCTCTCCATTTAAGTTGGTTACTACAAAAATATATGTATTTTATTAGAAGAAAAAATAATTCAAATAACCAAATATATTTCGATATTAATTTAAAAAATATTTACATCATCATCTTTATCCTCTTGCATTGTGAAGTATTCAAAGTCCATTTTTGCTTTTGGACAACCTTGGGGAAAAACAAAAAAGAAAAAAGTTAATTGAGAATTTGTAAATTAGAAGCATTATTACCAATACTAAAATACTTAATTTAATTAAATTATTGCTTAACGGGTACTCGTGGAGACGGGGACTATGATCCCGTCCCCGCCCCCATTCCCACATGGAGAAAATTCTCCCCGAATCTACCCCGTCGTGGGAAATTTCCCGTGAATACCTGCGGAGATAGGTAATTTTGACATCCTTACTTCTCATAAGTATTCTTTTTACCCATTATTATCTACAAATAATTAAATTATTAATGATTCAAACTGGGATAATAATGGGTTTAGATTAAATTTGAACCCTTCCTATTTAGGTTGGGTTTTAAAGCCTGGAAGGGATTTCAGAGCGAGTATCTAATCTGAATTTAAGCTGAATCACACCTAAATTTGATCAATTAAAATGTGTTTGAATGTATATTCATGTAGTACGTATGTATTTATGTGATGTATATTACATATATATTCATATGCAAAATGTAAATATAACATATTTTTAATTTAAAATTATAATGTAATATTGATAGGTAGTTTATGCATTTAATATATAAAATTGAAATATGTTTGAAAATTTAAAATTTTCAAAAATTAAACATGCACATATAAATTGATATATAATTAATTTTTATGTTAACAACACACACAATCTTCTCTTATTTAGGAACTTGAAGTTTTTTTTTTTCAGAAAAAATATTTTTTGTATTTATAAATTATAGAATAGATCTAGTGGGGTTTACTGCATAGTAAGTTTAACAGTTAAATCTCTAGTTTGGCAAGACCCCGGTAGGCTTTTGTCACCATGACAACAAGAAAAAGCCCAATGCTTATATATATATATATATATATCAAAACTGAGATATGTGAAAATCATTCTGTGAATCCCAAGGATAAAGCACTCAAGAGGAGAAAAGAAGTGAGACTTGGTACATTCGAGAACCTCGATCCAAACTCAATATACTCTTGAGCTCTAAAGGTCTTGATTTCTTCAGTCAGACAGAGAAAACTTGAACGCAACCACTTCTCAACACCTTCCCCTATGGCTTCTTCCTATTCTGCGAATGTAAAATTTTTAGAGGCAATACCATATTCTCACCAACAGACACCGATATAATACTTCGTTCTTCCCTTGTTCCTTTTCTATGCGGTATCGATCGGCTGATCGTTCCCCTTCCTATAGGAAAACTAGCAAATAGCATTTTCTTGTAAATGGAATGTCAAAAAGGAGAAAGAAGAGAAAACAGAAGAAAGAAAGACCGATTGAGGAAAGTAACATCTCTCGAGCAAGAGAATGTACATCTGTAATCCCTACTCTTTGGATGGCACGGGATAGAACATAAAAGAAAGCCAAGTAAAAGTAGGATCGCCCTCCCCAAAAAGTTATATCTTGACATGTTGTCTCTAGAGAACAATATATTGCACTATTAATACTGGAGTTGCAATCCAGTCTACTTTCTATGTACGCATCTCTATTTTGACCTCCTAAAGATATTAGGACTTTCACACTGACATTGAGATATGAAAATATGAGGAATTTGGGACAAACTTATGTTGGGTCGAGGTACATGATAGGAAACTACAACGATCATACCAATTTAATTAGTTTCATTTTGGGTTGCTCCCTTGGCAAAACTTAGATAAAGTTGAGCCAAAAAATCATAATTCAAGAAAAAAATTATAAGAAAGTGGTATCTTTTTAGGATGTACTCTAGTGTTTAGTAATTAGTTAATCAATAAAGATTGAGCTACTCGATGCCCCCAAGACGAAGACTCAAATCCTAATAGCCCCACTATATGATGATTCACCATAAATTCTATATCTTGAAATCAAACCTATTTTTTGGTGGGCTAGATTTTGAGTCTACAAAAATTTTGAGTGTTCCAGTCTCGAGTTTTGACAAATACTCTACACAAGCTTCATCTATTGTCATCTCTAAATGAGATGGAAAATCATCTACATGAAATTATAGAAATCTCTCTTAAGATCACCCCATCTAATTGAGTAATAGGAGATATATAATGTAATGCTAAAAATTCACTTGGACAACAAAGTGGATGATAAATAAAACCACTATAATTTCTTTTAAAATACTTCAATTATTTTTTCAAAAATAAATTTTACCGGCAGATATGATCTACTAATATTGACGTATTCAATCATCTATCCGAAGAAAATTTTACTATTATTTAGGGTTTTACTGAGTGTAGGTTCATCTCGATAATGGACTTTGTAAATGGCTAACCGAAGATTTGCGTACAAAAATGGAAAAAAGGGTTAACTGAAGCTCATTTGCGGATCACATGGTAATTTATTAATCTTTTGCTTTTATTTTTCTTTATTAAAAATTTATTTCATTTTTTTTTTTGAGGTATTTTTAAAAAATATTTTGAGAAAAAATATCAAAATTAAAAGTGAAAATAAAAAATATATTTTGTTGTGTTTCTAGAGAAAGTGTACACATTTTTATGTCAGCTTTTATTTGATTAATGATATTGTATCAATATTTTATACTATTATTTATCATTATTGTGCTTGTATCATGACGAAAATATATATATTTATGTTAAAATAATAATTAAATATATATATATATTTTTTTACTGGTGACTGATCAAGTATGTATAGAAATCTAATATATCTAGTATATATAAAATAAAATGATGTTCAAGCCTATTTTAAGTATCTTTGTTATGTGGCAATGATGTGGACAAGTTATTTTTGTTCCTTTTTGCCATGTCAAATATTTCCATGTATAATATATGTAACTCCTTATTATATGTATTTACATATTTCCATATTTCTCTTCTCCTCATGTCAATATAATTTCGTATAATAACTTTTTATATTAATTTTTGTAACTTCTTCATTATATATGGAAATATACTGAATAAAATTTGTATATTCAATATTGGTATATTTATTCCAAATATACAATTTTTTTAATAAATTTTGTTTTCAATTGATCTTTTCAAAATTTATTAACATAACTTTTTATAAGTTTAGTATTTACGAATCACACTTTTACCACTAAACTATACCCGCTTAGTTACACTTTTATTCCTCCAATTATAATTTTAAAATTGTATATATTAAAAAATTCAAAAATTTGGCCTTTAATTCGTGCCTTAAATATAAGTGTTCTATTTGTATAAACAGGACCCATAAAAGGCAATTAATCAATCAATACATAAAAAGAAAATAGTAAAAAAAAAAATCAAGCATTAAAATCTTACCATTACAATTAATTTACTAAAAATAATGAAAAATTGCATTGCCGTCAATTGGGTGCTTCTATATGTACACGGGTGTTTTAAAAATCACTCACCCATCGATTGCCATCAATTGAATAGCAAAAATCACTCGCCCCTTTAATCAGTCATTATTGTCTTTAATATCTAAGAATAATTGATATATCATAATTTAATTCAAAAAATTATACTTTTTAATCGGTCATTATTGTCTCTTTATATTTAGTTCAAAATTTTTTAACTGAAGGCGGTTCAAAAGTTTTGGGGTAGAATTGGAGTCGGTCAACAAGTTTGGGGTTGATTTGTAAAAGGCTGAAAATACATTTATATATATGCAATTGAGGACAAAAGTTTGTCCAATTCTCAAAATCAACCCCACAGCTACCTCGCCGACGAATCGCTGGAAAATGGCCACAAAACCTAAAACTAAAACCATGGTTGGCTTCCTCTAGCTGAGAGGAGCACAACCATACCAAACTTATCCAAAAACAATCGACGGAATCACTGGAAAAGAAGGGCCGATCGTAGAGCTCGATGGGGGTGACGGTTTTGCCATTTTCGGCAGCAGAAAATGGTAATGTTTAGGTGGGTTTTGGTCGTGAGATTATGGGTAAGCTCATGGTGGTGTTAATTTTGGGTTTTAATGGTTGGTGGTGGAGGAATTAAAAGTGGTGGTCGATGGTGGCGAGTTAGGGTTACAGAGAGGTTTTTGGCCAAATTGGGCGGCGAAACGGTGGAGGTTTGTAAAATTGATTGGGGCATTTTGTTCCTGGCACTGAGGCGCACCTGGTGGTGGTGATGGTCTCTGTTTCCAGTGGCAACGCATGGTGCTCCGACGGCGGCAGCAGTTTTGGACCAGTTTATACATAATGAAGTTTCGGACTTGTTTAGGCCATTCTCGATTTAAGATTGGATCTCGGATCGATCCAATTGGGTAAATTCCATATTGAATGTTAATTCGATTGATTTTTATGAGTTCTAATTCGATATTCATTTAATTTAGAGTGTTGAATTGTAATTTTAATTGAGATGATGAGTGGTTTTGTAAGTCGTGAACAAAATGGATTCTAATTCTAAGTTTGGTTAATTAAGAAAGATTGATTCAAAGTTATACCCTCAAACTCGACAATATAGTGTGTTGTGAACAAATATAGTCAAGCTTCATCTAAAGATTAAGTTATATAAGTATTGAAACGAAAATGAATTATCAGACCTTAACCTGGTGAACTCATGAAACCCAACTGGTTTAGGAACCTGAGCCCCTATTACTTGACTATAAGATAAATGGAGTGGCAAATAGGGTTTATTGGGAGTAATTAGAGGATTGAGTTGGCTCGAGCACGTGAAAGTCATTAAGAGGGTTAAAACTTTAAGACGATAAAGCGAGATTAAATGGGCTCGAGTAGGTAAGATCTTGTAATACTAAAGTATCATGTAGTTGGAGGATTAAAGCCGCATAAGATAAGATATAATGGAACTTGATTGTTAGAATAACCTTAAGTCTAATAAAGACATTAACTATATTTATAGTTAAGATTTAGAAGGGTTGACAGAATGATAACTTGAGTTATCTTATGACAGTGCTCGGTTTGACTAAGAAGCCAGAACCTGAGTGACTATACGATTAAGAATTCCTCTGCATTTTCCAGGTGAGTCATACTAGCTTTCATTGCAGGGGAAAGAACATATATAATTGCTATTACATCTTTATTGTTTGATCCTGATTATGCTGAGACTCAATCGATGATGTTTGTTTATTCTATAATACTCATCAATCATTGATTCTAGTGATACTCTTGATAGTCACTTTGTTCCTCTCTCGTGATCCCCGAATTATACCTACTTGAATTATAAGTGTGTAAACGAGTTTTGAGAAAATAAACTGTTTATGAAAATAGTACTCCACATTGCCCTTTTATACTGAGCACTTTTATTGATATTGATTAATGTCGCTTTATCTAAAGTTGGCGATTGTGTTGAGGAAGCTAAAAAGTGATTTTGAAATATATGTTTTATCGCCATGTCTATCTTGAAACCAGCTTGGGCTGAATCATTGATTATATGCTTAACACAGTGAAGTGATGCATTAAGTTGTATGATGTTGGATGCATTTAGTGATATCAGTGATTATATATAATACCCTTGGGGGTGGGCCCTAGGATCGGGTACGAAAGGCGATTTGGCAGAACGGACCGACGGTGATAGATCTTTCGGTTGATACCCATGCACGATACACACATAATCCCTACTCAGTAGGCCTGCTGGAGATAGCTGTCTACGATCGGGATCAAGCATGCGGCTAGCCATGGCCAGTGAATGATTAAATGTCTGAGTCGATCACTCGGTGTTTTGAAGGAATAAGGATTTTCGTGTTTTCAAAAGTGGAGCGATAAGGTAGAAGAACCACCAATAGCAAAAGTGTGAAAGTGGTTATTAATTTTATTTTGTATTTTGAAACTCGAGTATTTGACACAAACTCAGTTATTATTCAAGTGAAATGTCGACCCTTGTGGTCATAATCATAATTTAAAATTTCTCTGTGAGAGATAGTGAATTTGTGAAGTCTCATCACTGGTATGAGACGGTGGTGAGATGGATCGCTCTAAATTTTAACTAAAACCTTCACTCACAATCCCTAAGAATATTTATACCTCTATTTATCTCGTACATAGTAATTGTGAAATTGTTACATAGTTATTATTGCTAAATTATCTCATTAAGTCATTCGGACTTATGTTGTTTTATTATTGCTCTCTGTTCTTTACCCCTGATAAGAACAAGTGATGAAGATAGACTAACCCCGGCCACACATGAGGCAATGGGGGGGATAGAAGTGCCAAGTGTGATTCAAAATATTTCGGTTCAAAAGTAAGTATCCGATGGAGATGGTTGTAGGATTTAATTATTTTGGAAATTTTGAGAAGTGTATTTTATGTTGTAAGAATGACGTGGGGCATTGTTTGAGTGGCACCTCTGCCAGAAGCAGACGCCTTCCGGTCGGGGCGTTACATTTATATTTATGACACAGGTTAATTTATAAAGAAAATTTGGAGTCTCAATTGTGTGGTAAGTTATTTTATTTCTACTAACTACATAAAATTTTGTCATTGGTTGATTTTTTTACCTCTTATGTGTTATGAATTTACTTTAGTCCATGGATTGTGTATTTTTTTTATTTTGAATGTCCAATTTGTATCATTTAATGCTCCCGCCACTTCCCCAACTCAACAAAACACATAGACAGACAGAAGTTAATCAAATTGATTGATTGAAAGACATGAGTAATAATATAAATAATATAGTTTCTATTATATGTGAAGGATATATCTTTTAAAAAAAATTATTTTCACTATCGGTACATAGACTGACTATTTTCACTAGACATATCTTTAAAAATTATCTCAGGATATAGGGTATTTTTTATAGTTCTTAAATTTAACCAATATTTAGAATTAAATCTTATTATAGTTTCTAGCTAGCCAAACATTTACATTGTGTGTGCTAATTAAATGCTTTTATTTTAAGTTCAGTTAATACATATATTTCATTTTTCATAATTCAAATATAATTTTATTCTTTTTTTTCACATTTTATTATCCACCTCTATAATGTTACAGACATATTCCACTATTTTTCTCAATCACAAGACAATTAGTTGAATTGATAAAAAGGTATATTCTAATGTGAGAAAATTTATAAGAAAAGGTATATATATCTTTAAGATCAAGTACATATATATAAAGATATATATATATATATGCAGTATTAATAATAAAAAAAATAATGTTGGTAAAATAATAAATTATAATTTAGAGTTATTTTACTTAAACTTTATTATCAAATACTTTTTAAAAAAAACTTATAATTTCAATTTTTTATTTTTCCACTCTTTTTCTCATTCATGAGACATTTAGCTGAATAGATAAAAAGTAGTATATTCTAATATGAGAAAATTTGAAATATCATTATTATTTTGATTTTTATAGTGACATTGATTTTATATTTCACAATTTTTTTTCCAACAGCATGAATTTAAAAATTGTTTATTGATTGCAAAAATTTATAAAGAGATACTATACATTAAGGTAATAAAAAATAAAGTGAATAAAATAATAATTTATAATTTTTTTCATTTTGCTTAAAATTTCTTATCAAATTCTTTTTTAGAAAAAAAAATACTTATAATTTCAAATTTCTAGAACAATGAAAAGTATACTATGTCTTTTTCAATTTTATTTAATATGAACATGTACTTTTTATTTATCTTAATACTACAATAATAACTTAGAGACATACATACATACACACCTATAGAAGTTTGATGTAACAAAGAGTAATCAAATAAAATTTAGTTAAAAAGAAAGAGTAAAAAGTATTTACTTTGAGAACCTTCACCTAATCGACAAGTAATGTGGTATACATGTGGAAATTATTTTTATTCTTTTTTTCACATTTTATTATCCACCTCTATAATATTAAAGACACATTCCACTCTTTTTATCATTCACAAGACAATTGGTTGAATAGATAAAAAGGTATATTCTAATGTGAGAAAAATTATATAAAGAGGTATGTATATCTTTAAGAGGTACATATATATAAAGATATATATATATATATGCGATATTAATAATAATAAAAAATAATGTGAATAAAGTAATCAATTATAATTTATATTATTTTACTTAAATTTTATTATCAAATACCTTTTTTTTTAAAAAACTTATAATTTCAAGTTCTCTCTCTCCTTATTTATTGTAATTGAATATCATTTATTTTGTTTTTTCTACATTGTAGTCACGCAATGGTTTTGATACAGGTTCGGGTTTACACATGCAAAGCTGATCTTTTGAAAGTTGACGTACAAAATATTTTATGTTATAAAGCTTGCATGCATTGTCCCAAAAAGGTTTCTGAGAAGGACTCAACTTTCTTCTGTGATCGTTGCAAGGTTGAGGTGCAGTCTCCTGTATTGAGGTTCGTTCCATTTATCTATACTCAAATGTGTATATAAACAAACTTAAATTTTGTTTATTTGTTTAATTGAATATTGTTCATTAATGTACAAAATCATTTTTATTTCAAGGTACATGTTGAAGGTCTTCGTCTGTGATATGACTGGTGGGGCATGGTTTGTTATCTTTGATAATGAATTTAAAAAACTCATTGGCATAGAGCTCGCACAACTCATGTTAGCATATGAACATGTTGTTGTATTTTTTTTTTAATTAAATTTGTACAATCATATTGAATTGTAAAGGATTAAATATTTTTATGATTCTTATTATTTAATAATTTTTTTTAATTATTTTAATATTAACTATGTAGGAAGGAGCAGAGAGTAAGATTGTCATAGACACAGTTATGCGTCTCAGGGGACATCCATTCGTGTTCCAGATTAGGTTGACTGATTACAATTTCAAAAGTGGAAATCTTGACCTTACATTTTTGAAGTGGTATAATGTTGATGTCAATCTTGAGTCTAAGTATCTCTTGAAGTAGGTATAATGGTTTTTATCTTTCTTGGTTAGTATATCTGATATTACTTTTAATACTATGATAACTGGCTTATATTTTTACATATTGACATATTACATCTAAGCTTGAAGGAACTATGAGTATTAAAGAAGTAACCAAGGGTCTGATTGTCAATCCTTCAAAGAATGAAGCATCTGCTGTAAGTAAATCATTTTTGGAGGAAGCTAACTCTGGCTTTTTGAAAAGCATGGTGGTGACTTGCAAGATGATGAATCACCAGCAAAGAAAATTTGTGTTAGGAGGTAATTTATTATTAACCAAATTAGTTTAGAATATATAAATTATTTTGTTAAAAGTTATCTTCACTAATCTTTTACCATTCCATTATGTCATTACAGAGAAGATGACAACAGTGAAGTTCATGATCAAAATTTTAATATGGAGGAGAACTTGATTTCAAATTTGGATATGGACTTTGTACAAGCAATTTAGATGTGCAATCATGTGTAACGTTTTTCTTAGGATATATAAACTATTTTGAAGTTTGATAAGATCTTTGGAGAATCAAATAAATCTATGGTCTTTTCCCACCATCTTGCTTTTTTTTTTTTTTTTAAATTGGTGGAGTTATTTCATGATATTACTCTTATTATGAAAATAAGTCATTTGTGTATTCTGTAGTAGTTGACAATCCTTGTCACCAAACTTTTTATATGAGATTCATTTATTGTATTTAGTTTCTTTTATTTAAAACTTAGACTAGAATTATATAATTTCTTTTTTGAAGTTTTAATTTCAAAAAGTTTGATTCTAATTTTTATTTTGTTTGGTACTAATACTTAATTAAATATATCATTAGTTGCGAGCGCAATCGCTATTATGGCTGAAGGATGGCCCATTTCAATTTGCATGGTTTCAGTGACTTTGGGAAAATTAATTTTAAAGGAGTGGATAAACAAATATGATGAAAGGTAGCATGGAAATTTCATTGTCATATATGCACAGGTTATAATTCTTATGGTATGATGTGTTCTTTTTTCAGGAAGCATAAAAATAACATTTTAATTGGTGAATATTGAGATTTGAGTTTAATTGGAATGAAGAAGTTATTAAAATCAATTCATCGCGTGAAGTATGGATGATAATTGTTGTTAGATAATTGGATATTTATTTTACATTATATAGTTATTATAATTAAATATTCAATTGTAATTTCTTAGGAAAAAGGTTGATAAACTTCATAAAACAAAAATAAGCAAGGTATATTCAATTTACTTCACTTGACATATTCCTATTATAGAAGTAATCAATATGTACATAGATCATCTATATGTTTAAGATTCTATATGTTTAATGTAGTTCTACAAATATATTGTTCGAAAAAGATTAATGAATATGAAAGATATATTGAGGTACGTATATTTTCATAAGTAATCCATTAACTTTATAAAGTAATTTACACTCAACAATTATTTATTTATTTATTTTTTATAGAAATGCAATAACACATGAACCTTGACAACTGCTATATGGATAAAAGACATACATGGTAAGTTTTATATATTTCCTATTTACATAATATATATTGAATTATAGATATTAAAGATTTTATTTCATTATTCTAAATGTTGTATTCTTTCAATATATATTTTTTGTGTAGGTTAAACGTGAAGATTTATAGGGAATGGAGCAACTCCAAGAACATTTGATTTGATGATTATAAATCTCATTTAAATAAAATATTGTTACATATTTCGTATTTTGACTATTAAATCATTTGCAATAAAAGTTATATTAGTTTTTTCTAATTTAGTGTTTTTATTTAATATTTGTAATATTTGTGTAATTAATTATAAGAAATGCAAGTATTAATTATAATTAATATGAAATATAATAAAATTTTAAATGATCAAATTATTTCCCGGTGCAACGCACGGATTAAAAACTAGTATATATTATAACTAAGGATTAGAATTAAATATATATATATATATGCATATGCTGTCATGATGATTAATTAGATAATCTGAGAACTAACATCATTTTTTTTTAATAATTGAATTACATTATTTAATAAATATTTTTTTATTTATATAAACACCCACTTGAAAAATTCGTATGCATTTCCCTACTCATGACTCACGATGAGGCACCAATTATCAAAAAGGTGAATGGGCCCAATAGCCCAAAAAGCGGTCCAATTCAATCTGTTCCCACGTTTCGAGAGAAGGGCCCTTAAGATCCGCTTGTCCTTCGCGTCATTACGTGAACCGCAACCCCACCTGATCCTAAACTTTTTATCCACTAATGTCTAAAATTAGTAATGGGGCCCACTTAGTTACTATCGCCAATTAATTTCGTCAAAACAAAATAAAAAGGCTCATCAGAGAAAAAGAAAGAAAGAGTAAAAATTGGAATAAAATTCTTCCACAAAATTAAAATAAGCTAATAAATCTGGATTTAAACTTTAAAACCAAAAGTACTTAAAAGTATAAGAAACACAAAAAAAAACATATTAGATATAAAAAGGTTGAACTTAAATTAAGTTATCACTGATTTATTTAAGCAAAATTTTCACTATTTTCAAAAAAGATGATAGTTAATATATTTGTTAACGTTTAGAGAATCATATCAACGAGTATTAAACTTCTCAACTATAGTGCATTGACATGCTATGACAATTTGAAACAATTTGATGTGCCAAAGATTTGAGAATATAAGATAAAATAAGACCCAAATATGATGATATATTCAATATATAATTTGTATGTAATTAAAGATATAAATATATACATATCCATGTTATTAATAATCAACTTACAAAAAATGTCGTGCAAGTATAAAGAGCAAGATGTTAACATCCTTAATGGTTTGGACCATGGTGTTGTAGAAAAATTGAGCATAACTTTGGGGGGCAAAAAAAAATCCAAGAAAATAGAAAAATATGAATTTAGATGATGTAACATTATTTTAATTAATTCTAAAAAAATCTTTTCATAATTTTCTATGATCATCATAACTTTATAATGTAGAAAAATGATCCTTCATATCTATAATGCGTTGAAAAAGCCATCACTCATGTTGGGATTTCATTTCATTACTCTATTAGAATATTTTAATTTAATTTTTAGATCTGTCGAATAATATATCAGACATATATCAATACAGTATTGAAAGCACATCTAACATTTGGGATCTTTCTTGAGTATCCCGTGCATTATAGTTTCCCGTACTTTTTCATATTAGCTACAAATAAATACTTTAGAACGAAATGGAGAGTATTTAGTTAAATTTATAAATTTTTAAAAATATTTTATAATTTATTTGTAAGTTATAAAATGTTTTGCAATTGCTGCAGGAGCCAACTATGCCCAAGAATCAAGATTCAAGATGTTGCCGGTAGAAAAAGGGTACTGAAATCCAAGGATGCCTTGATGAAAACAATACTAAAATTGTAATTAATTATGTGGTGGTTGAATCTTCAAAACCGAGAGAGGCTCAGGCAACATGTGATTTCACCATCCAAAGTCCACACTTCCCCAGTTTCGGCGGCCTCCAGAACCTTCAGAATTCAGTAATAAAGAATGGGAGTTGGTAACATTACTGGAAAGAAAGTTTAAGCTTTGTTTGGTTGCAAATTTCATAATATTCTCTAATTTTCAAAATAAAAACAAATAAGACGTCTCATTTTTAAATTCTATTATTTAAAACATATAAAATTATATCCAAAATATTCCTCATTATTTCTCTTAAATATATATATATATATACATAGACCATTTACTCCACCTATGTATACATGTACTAATCATTTCACCTATATATACACAATTATAAAATTTATTTCACTTTGTTTATCTACTAAATAGTGATTGATGTGACAATTACAGTAAAATTTGTATCCTCTTGAAACACTTTCAAACAAACAATTTTATCCTGATATATACTCTAACAACCTCTAAAATAAAAATAAATAATCATCACATTTCTCCAACCCACTTCATAAAACACCTTTATCCTAAAATATTTTTCACGATTCAACCAAAATGCAACCGAACAAAGTCTTACTTCTTAATACCGAATGCAAGGACAATTCTTGCCCACATCCAAGATTGTGAATGAAAATGGGGATTCTCTAATAATTGTGCTACCTGAAATTCATAATCGTCCTAAGTTTAGAGCTTAATTACAAATGTTTTTCTTTATGTTTTTTTTTTAATTTATTCAACGTAGCTTTTATGCGAAGGCATAAGTTGATTAAAATGAGGTTAAAATTACATATAGTTTAATTAATTTGAAAGAATCTTCTAATTTTGTTAAGTAATATTACCATATTTCCTGGATACAAATAGCAAAATTATCAAAAAAATAGAAACTAACAAATTCGTAATTGACAGCTTGATATACACTTATTGGTGCAACATCATGCAATTTTGAGCAATTATTAATTTTATTTTATAAAGTAAGTAGTAATTACAATTAATTTTTTTAAGAGTAATTGCATATGTGAACAATTTTAATAAATAGACGTAAATATAATTATTTTCTTAGTGTGTCTGCATATTATTAACAACATTAATGAATAGACATATAAATCAGTAAGTCGTGCCATGCTATACAAAAATGTTGTAAATATATGTTAATATAATAATATTATTTGAATTTAATTTCTTTAATTAAGCAACATGAGTTATAAAAAATTTTCGGCATTAGATCCGCCCCCAACTATAGTGAATTTATTGTTATTGTTCCATAAATATAGATTTTTCAATCAAGTCGAGCCACATAATTTACATATCTTTTAAATTTATTCCTCAATAATTTCTTACTATTTTATGATAATATAAAGTTTATTCGTAATGCTAACTAAGAGGGTGTTTGGCTAAGTTTATGAGCTTGTCAAAATATCTTATAAGATGTTTAAGATCATATAAGATATCAAAAAGTGTTTGGTAATTTTTTTTTATAAAAAGATCTTGTAAGCTTCTAAAATAAGATATTGAGAGCTTATAAACTATTTTTAAAAAAGTAAGGAGTTTTTAACTTATTTTTGAAAGCTTAACAAACTTCCATAATTTTAATCATATTAATTACAAAATTGTCAATGCTAACATCTTGTAAACTCCAAAATCTTATTTTATCCAAATATTTTTAGAACTTATTTTTAAAAGAAAAGATATAACATCTTAGAAATTCTAAAAACACCTCAGAAGATGTAGAAACTTATAAAAAAATTTAAATAAATTTAACCAAACAACCTCTAAGAATATGTCCGATACATTCAGAAAAATTGAAATACTTTTTGACTCCCAAAAACAAAATTTAGAAAAACTAAAATGACCCAGAATTTATGAATTCTAAGATGCCAAATGATTTAGCAATGATGGACAAGACAAGATTTATCTTCTATCAACATTTTGTGACTACACATCAGACAATCGTCCAAAGACAAACAGATGAAACATAGTACAGATAGGTGAAAAGTACAAAGCGGCAAATGTTTGAGAGTTTTTCTTCTTCCTTTTTTTTTTTTTCATTTTTTCATTTTTTTTTCTCAATTTCAGACAAACCTGTTTAGTCAAGGCAAGATTTTGATGATTAGAGCTTAACAACTAATCATTCCTTAATTACGTTGATTTTGTGGTCTCCTCTATGTATAGACAATTTTGTTAATCAAAATATAACATGAGAGCATTTTGTTGCTATCTATGGCCATAATGAGAGGGAATAAAGCACATTGACTATATAATACACATTTCTCAATATTGACTTTTATGAATTATACTTAGTCTGATAGTAAAGTGACGGAATGAATTTTTACTTTGGTTATTTAGGTATAAGATATATTCATGATGGAATAAGAGAGTTCAAACATAATGTGGTGAAAGAAAATAAGATCATCATTAATAAATATGTTTAATAGACTCAACGACAAATATATCATTATTCAAAAGTGTAGTAAAATAATTTTTTACTGATCGATATAATCAGACTTAAAAGAGTTGGTTTTTATTAAAAAATCAAATTAAAAAAACAAGTACAAAATAGAAAGTGCATATAACATTTTGATATTATAAGTTGAAATACAAGTCCATTACCACCATTATTGAATAAAACTAAATAATAAATTAAGAAATAAACTTTATATAGATGATTAAATGCTTAACATTAAAAGGATAAAAGGTAACATTAAAAGATAAAAGATAAAAGGATAAAAAATTATTAAGTTTTGAAATTACCAATACCCTTTTAATGCTTGTCTTTAACTTGCAATTTACATATTTACCATCGATCTCCGTCATAGAAAATGCTGATGTTAAATGGAAAATTTCTATTTTGTCCTTGTGATAGTGTTGGCAAAATATGTTACAATAAAATATCCTCTCAGTGCGATGATTATAATTTTTTTTAATTATGGGAATGCAATATTTACAATTTTTGAGTGTAAGATCTTTTTTTAAAAGAAATAATATTTGCACTTTTCTTAAATTTAAAAAAAAAAAGTAAAATCCTTTAAATACCAACTATATATTCATAATATTTATTCTTCGTCTCTGTGTAAATTTCAAATAAATTTTTTAATATAAATCCACATATATTGAAAAACTATTACAAGTAATGCAAGCAATGCAATCCATTGGGCCGGTCCAGGCCCACCTAAAGTCTTGCACCAGCAATAAAGTTATCATTTTACCCCTAATGACTTCATGCTCGTCCCCAGGGGTAATTCGTGAAAGGCTTGATAATCGATTTCGATACAATCACAATTATTATTTTGTGCGACCCATAAACCAATGATTGTGGCGCCTCAATTATTAACACTAAATAATAATTTATTTATTTATTTATTTATTTTGTTACACTAACACTGAATGAATTTAAAACATTAATATAATTATGTAAATGTATTTGACGATTACCTATTAAAAATTAATTTATCGTGCTCAATCTGAGTTATGTTTTTGCAATTTTTGTAATATGTTAGATAAATATATATTAACAGGATGTTTGGCTAAACTTATTTGAAAGATCTTATAAGCTTCTACATTTTAAAATGTTAAATTTTATTTTTAGAATAAGTTATTAAAATGTTTAGCTAAAATAAAATTTTAGAAATTATAAGATGTTGGTAATTGTAATTTTATAATTAAAAGGGTTAAAATTAATTAAATTAGTTTGATAAGATCTATAATATAAGTTGGGATTTCCCTTTTTTTTTTTTCCCCAAAAGAACTTATTAGATACTAACATCTTATTTTAGGATTTATAAGCTCCTTTTAGAAAAAAAAAATTATCAAGCAATTTTTAACATCTTATAAGCTCTTAAAAATATTTTGAAAAGCTTATAAGTTTAGCCAAATACCATCTAAACTCATATAAATATTTGGATAGAATTTAAATTTTGCTTTATTCATCTCATTTTTATTTTATTTTATTTTTTCTTTCCAAGGAACAAAGAGGGTGCGAGGGATCAATTATTCTGCTTGATTTGATAAATTTAACTCAGGAGTTAACCTTCTGTTTTTTTTATTTTTTTATTTTTTGTGAATTCAAGAAATGTACTTCCGTTTTACTTTTCCCTTACCAACTGCTAAAATTATCCATTAGTTAATGAGACAATATTATTGTATCGTCTTTTATGATCACATGCCAGTTATATATATATATATATATATTGTAATAGTGATAATGTCAATCTTGGTAGGGTGGGCTTCTTGGTTTCTGTTACCCCGACATCGTGGTTCGTAGCCACATGCTCTAATCCTCTGAGCTACAGGCCCTACCCCGTCTCCACTTGATCTGTTCCCGGGAGTACCCTCAAAAAAAGAAACATTTCCTCTCCCCAGCCATCAACTAGCACTAGTTTGATGTGAACTTTTAGGAGTAATTCATCAAATTGGTTAGATGTAAAATAATAACATACCCTTCATATGATCCCAATATACATATTGATATACATATATATCCACTAACTTTACATTTTAGGCATCCAAAGATCCTGATTTATTTGAAACTAGCTAGAATTCATTTACCCATATATCATTTTCTACCAGCACAAGAGTTTTTTCCTTTATGTTCGGCGAAAATCACATGTTATACCATATTTCCCGAAATAAATATTTGTGTTATGCTACAAGTCTAAGTTAAAAAAAAAAAAAAAAACGAATGAGATTGGGTCCCCTAGCAAATCTGGAATTTTCTATGTATAAGACTATATATTTTTGGTATGTTACCATTGTACTATTCAAGGAGAAGAATGAGCAGATTGAAGCTTCACTCTTGAGAATTTGGTATTCAACTATTTAAAAGAATAGAGAGCTTAGTGAAAAGAAGCGAGTGCTATTCTGTGAGAGTAGGATTTTTCCTTTGCTCAATACTTTGTCTTTCTCAAAATTCCAGCTTAGGTTGCTAAGTGTTTATTGCAATTCTATGAGGTTTTGAGAAATTAGTGCTACTCTTTGTACTTATTCTAATCTCTTTGATTAATAAAGTGCAAGTTCAAAATCTTTAGTCCTTTGGCTTAAGTACTGGAGTAGGCTTGTCGAATCACTATAACTTTCTTGTCTCTTTATTTACCTTTCTGTTTATTTTTGCTATCCTTAGAATTTCAGTTATATCTAGAAGTTCCAGTTTATATTGTTTGACTCCCCATTTAGGTCCTTATACTCTTTCAATTGGTACCAGAGCCGAGGGCTCATATATATAAGTTTAACAACTTGAGCTAAAAGATCCTAATGGCTTCTTCTAGCTTTGATGTGTATGCAGAAGGTCAATCCCACACTTGTCCCTGTCTATTCGACGAGACAAATTATTCAACTTGGAAGAACAGGATTGAGGAATTTTTCATAGCATTGAATTATAACCTATGGAGCATAGTCAATTGGTGGGCCTCTTATACCTACCAACAAAATTAAGTCTTCAACAAGGAGACTGGAACTTACCAATAAAGACAAGAGAATGCTCTCAATAAATGCAGAAGCAAAAAATATCCTTTCATTTGCTCTAGTCAAAGAAAAATACAATCATGTCAGTATGTGTCATTTCGCAAAGGATATGTGGAACATGCTTCAAGTCACCCACGAAGGGACTTCACAAGTAAAATTAGAGCGAATTGCATTGCTTATTCACCAATATGAGATATTTTCAATGAAAATAGGTGAAATGATCAGCCAAATGTATGCTCAATTCATGAAAATAGTGAATCCCATGTTTGCGTTGGAAAAAATAGTGTCTAAAAGTGAGTAGGTGTGGAAAATCCTAAGATCTCTGCCAAAGGAGTGGAATGCCAAAGTTACTGCGATTCATGATGCCAAAAATTTTGAAAAATTAACTATGGGAGAGTTAATTGGTTCACTCACCTCTCACGAGATGACTCTTCTCAGCAAGGAAGAAAGTTCTGACAACAAAAACAAGAAAAACATCACCTTGAATGCTGAACAAGGAGAATGGAATGAAGATCCTAGTGATCTAAATGAAGACATGGTCAATGAAGAAATTACCATGATAATCAGGCGACTTCGACAACTTACCCAAGTCAGAAATCATTTTAAGAGAGATCCCAGAACAAATTCCAAAAGAAACAATGGGGAATTCAGAACTAAATACCTCATATATCATGAAAGCCATGAGGTGGGGCACAAAAGACCTAACTTCCCAAAACTAAAACAGAGTCCAAAGACTGAGAGAAATCCAAAACAAAGAGCCATGACCATCACTTCGGATGACTCAGACTCGGACTAATTTGATAATGAAGAAAACTATCTCATGGCCAACAGACAGGTAACTTTACTGTCTCAATTAAGTTCCAACAGTTTTGACATTGATTATGATTTTGATAAAGATCTTGATATTCATATAGAATGCCATAATCAACTCACTGAACTTCAGATAGAAATAAATCTTCTTAAGGAACAGCTAGAGAATACCTTTAATGAAAAGGAAGAATTAGTCCATCACTATGATAAAATCATAAAGAAAAGTTCTAAGGAAAGAAATAGGCTAGTTGAGAAAAACCAACTTGAAAATGAAAGTCAGGTTTTACTAAACAGAAACTATAATATGAAAAGATCACTCAAGGGCAAGAACAAAGTTGATTGTGGATATAGAGACACAAGAACCTCAAAAAGGAAGACTTGTCACTATTATTCTAAGAGAGGTCATATGGCTCACAAATGCCCTATAAGAAAAGAAATTGGAGTAAAGTATATGTGGGTGCCAAAGTCTAACAACTCAAGACCCAACAAAAAATGGGTACCTAAATTCACAAATCCTTGTGTTGCAGGAACTAGTCAAGAAGGCAGTTCAAATGGATCTTTGGTGTCTGGACAGTGGATATTTCAGACACATGACAGGAAACAAGTCATTCTTTTTTGAAATACAAGAATATAATGGAGGAAATGTACTGTTTGCAAACAATACAAAAGAAAAAAATCATTGGCAAAGGAACAGTAGGTATCAAAAATGGAACTTCCATCGCAAACGTTTGGTTGGTAGATGGACTGAAACATAATCTTCTCAAGATAAGCCAATTATGTGATAATGGGTACCATGTACACTTTAAACCCTCCAAATGTGTGGTGACCAAGCATGATGAAACTACTTTCACTGCAATTAGAGAGAAACATATATTACATAAATTTAGATGATTTGTCCAAACAAAATGTTGAATGCATAGTTGCTATTGATGAATCTTGTTGGACTTGGCATAAGCATCTTGGTCATGCTAATATGAAACTCCTAAACCATTTAGTTAAAAAGGATTTAGTAAAAGGCATTCCTAAAATAAATTTTACAAAAAATAAAATATGTGATGCATGCATAAAAGGCAAACAAGTAAAATCATCTTTTCAGCCAACAAACGGTATTGCATCTTCAAAACTACTAGAACTTCTGCATATTGATCTGTTTGGATCTATGAAAACACAATATCTTGAAGGAAACAAATATGTTTTTGTCATTGTGGATGATTTTTCTCGCTATACATGAGTAAGGTTCCTTTCACATAAAAATGAAGCTTTGCATCACTTCATTACTCTCTCAAAAAACATTCAAAATGAAAAGGGGCATATGATTAAAACAATCAAGAGTGATCATGGAATAGAGTTTGATGATCATAACTTTGCCACTTTTTGTAATGATCTTTGTTATACTCACAACTTTTCTGCTCCAAGAACACCCCTAACAAAAAAGGGTAGTTAAAAGAAAATATCGAGTTTTACATGAAATGACTCGAACAATGTTGAATGAGTATGATCTTCCTAAGCATCTCTAGGCAGAAGCAGTCAACACAGCCTGTTATGTCATCAACAGAGTCTTCTTGAGACCATTCATCAAAAAGACCCCCTACGAACCTTGGAAATGTAAGATACCCAACATATCTTACCTTCGCATATTTAGGTGCAAATGTCACATCTTGAATGATAGAGAACACCCTGCTAAATTTGATCCAAAATTAGATAAAGGAATATTTGTTGGTTACTCAACAAATAGTAAAACATATAAAGTCTTTAACAAAAGAAAAAAAGGACAATACAAGAATCCGTGCATATGATATTTGATGAAAGTGATCCTCTACTAGCCAAGGATTCCTTGAGCATAGAAACTGCAGGTTTCAATCAAGTGATAGAAGCACTTCAACAGGAAAAGGAAGGAGAAAAAGAAAGATCTCAAAATTTCACTGAGATAGCCTCAACTTCAAGTGGAACTTCCGATGACAAAACAGGAGATAAAATTAGCAAATTCAAACATGTCTCAAGCCATCCAACAAACAACATCATTGGAGATTTGGCAGCAGGAATCACAATAAGGTCCAAAACTAAAACAAATGAATCACAACTTTTTGACTTTGTGTTTTTGTCCTATGCAGAACCATGCAACATAAATGAGGCGTTGAATGATGAATCCTAGCTAAGTGCAATGAAAGAAAAGCTCAATCAGTTTGAGAAAAATCAGGTTTGGAACTTAGTCAAAAGACTCTATAGCTATCCCATAATTGGAACTAAATGGGTCTTTCGAAATAAATTGGATGAACAAGGTAAAATTGTAAAAAACAAAGCAAAACTTGTTGCCAAAGGGTACTCTCAACAAGAGGGTATTGATTATGATGAAAACTATGCACCGTTGCACGTCTTAAATCTATTCGTATGTTATTAGCTTATGCATCACACAAAAACTTTACTCTTTTCCAAACGGATGCCAAAAGTGCCTTTTTAAATGGACACTTGAAAGAAGAGGTTTTTGTAGGACAACCTCCTTGTTTCAAAAACTTAAATTTTCGAAACCATATCTTCAAATTATCAACATGTCTTTATGGTTTAAAATAAGCTCCAAGAGCAATGTGTGATCGCTTGAGTTCCTTTTTAATTTCAAATGATTTTTGCATGGGTAAAGTAGACACTACACTTTTTATAGAAACATCAAACAACCATTTACTACTTCTTCAAGTGTATGTGGATGATATAATCTTTGGAGGTATTCATAAGGATCTTTGTGACGATTTTGCAACATGCATCACAACAAAATTTGAAATGAGTCTTATGGGTGAGTTAAACGTTTTCCTTGAACTCCAAATCAAACAAACCATCAAAGGAATTTTTATATCCCAAGGAAAATATAATAAGGAACTCTTGCAGAAATTTAGAATTGAGGATTGTAAAGAGCCCAGTGTTCCCATGGCTGCATCTACAAAGCTAGAACTTGATCCTAAAGGAAAAAGTATGGATGAGACAACATATAGGGGCATGATCGGAAGCTTGCTGTATCAAACTTCCAGTCACCCAGATATACTGTTTGCCACTAGTTTGTGTGCTCAATTTCAAGTACAACCGAAAGAGTCACATCTCAAGGCAGTCAAAAGAGTTTTTCGCTACCTCAAAGGAACCATCAGCCATGGAATTTGGTATCCTCGATCTAAAACTTTCAATTGAGTTGGGTATTCTGACGTTAACTATGTAGGGTGTTGATTGTTGTGCAAGATAAATAATGCAAACAATTACGCAAGTGCACGTGTCGCAACAAGTAATAAAGTGATGAGAAGAGTGTCAATCCCATGAAGAGCTAAATTATTCGTTACTAATTACTAACTTATCACACACTAGTTTTATTCAAACAAAAATCAATTATGTAGGAATTAAAACTAAACTAATTGAAATAAGAAAAAGTGTACTAATTAAGATTTCTATCAGGATTTAGACGTTTAGAATTATGATTTCATCAATTTAATAAGTTGATTATATAATTTTCTCCATATGAAATTAATAACAGGTTATTAGTCTTGAATCTTATGCAATTACAAGGTTCTTTCGAATTACCAGCAATCAAGTCCCTAATTTATTCAATTTACTATATTCCTATGTGAATTAACTAAATTCTGGATAAGGTTGTATCACTCAACTAGCTCCCTAGGGCAAGCAGGTATATTCCTATTCTACTCACAAATTAATTAATTCATCAATTTGAATAATTAATCCTAAGGTCTTCTTTTGTTAATCAATCCCTAGATTTTCTTTTCCAAGACTCCTCTAGGGTTTAAATACACACTTGACTGTTGATCAGACAATCAAACAGAAAAAGCACACAATAGAAGAAATTACCTTAAGTGCTACTAATTTCATGGAAGACAATCATGCATCAATTTATTCAAAAGAATCCATCATAATCCTAGAATAACGAATTAGTTCATGATGGAATTGTCAAACAAAACATGAGTAAAACGGAATATCGTTTCAAATCCAGAATTAAAAATAAAATCAAGGGGAAAAGAAGAAACTCTATTCCTAGACGAATTAGATCTCTACTTTGTCCTTCTTCGAGTCCCGAATTCTCGCGATACTTCTAATATCCAAAATAGAAATTCTAAATCTCCTGCCCCTTTACTAAGTGTCTGAAAGGCCTATTTATAACTGATTAAAAGAGTTTTCTGATTAGAATAGGACTCGAATAAATAAAAAGACTCTTCTGCCCATCCTTGATTAGATCATGAGGTATCATCTTGTCAGCATTCCTATCAACTTGTGTTAATTTATCTCCTTTTTCTAACTTTTCCACTTGTATTCCTATAATTCCAATTTTTATATCAATTAGCACGAGAATGATAATTTTTAAATAAGAAAATTATTTGTTAAGTTCTAAATATGATATAAAAATTAAGACTAATGGGGATTAACAAATAGCCCCAAACTTAATATGTTGCTCGCCCTCGAGCTACGCAAAGAAAAAACTCAAGGGTACTAAAAGAAAAACAAATCAACACTAAAATGCATGTACAAAAACATCAATTCTTTTTGCTACTCTTAGAACTACTTCAAAGCTATGCTCGTAGTCAACCACAATTGCGATCTAATTTTACTATGCACAAATAAGCAAATACAATATGCAAATAAATCCCCATGTATGTGTGTGATTTCTTTGCAAGTAGTTACTGGCAATTCGAATTAATTTATGTACAAGTATATGACTCTACTCTAATACTCCATAGGTTTGTTTTTTATCTCTATGTCCACTAATGTAGGATACACTCAATAAAGGATCGTTTAAGATTATTAGAGCTTCTAATGTAAGTTCGGGTAAAGGTAGAAAAGATATGGATAATACTGACTCAATACCAACTGCACTTATTCATCATCACCTCTTAATACTCCCCCAAACTTACTGAACAGTACTTTTCAATTTCTTTCTTTCTCCCTTTTTCAATTTTTTTTTTTTGGATTTTTTTTCGGTGCTTATGCTACTATGTATATTTTTATTTAATTTTTTTTTTTTGGTGCATGAGGCCTTATCTACACCTTTGTTTTTTGTGGGAGGAAGAAAATCAAACTCATGGGCACTATACTGTTTGTTCCCATCTTCATAAGAATTTCAAATAAATTTAACAAGTAATTATGGGATTTATTTGGTAGGATTATGTGTTTAGGTTGGTTGTTGAGTTAGTTGCCAAATAAAAAGAATATTTTAAAATAGGCTCAACAGTGGACTATAAGGATATAATATCATTTGGTAGGCTTGAAAGGCTCAAATAGGTCAAAAATGGCCTAAGTCGTTTCCCTTATTTGAGTGTTTTCTAGAATTTCGCTTCGATAAGAAATCAAACAAATTCTAGAGTTTGAAGTAATCTATGTAACTCATGTATAAATGTCCTCTAACTTAACCAATAACTAGAAGTGAGAAAGAGAGTGCGAAAAAATAGGGGACGTCATCCTAGCATTGCTTCTACTCAAAGTGCATAGTTCCATCATCACACAAATATAATTTTCCATGAAACATAACATTAAAGGAGTAATATCTTCATTGATTCAAGAAGATTAATTTTATTGTACATGCAAGACATTGACTCAATTACTGAACCCTAATCAAAATTGAAACAACAAAAAATAAAAGAACACAAAGGACTAAAAACTGACGCGCAAAGTACCCCCAAACTTGAGAGGTACTTTGCCCACAAAGTACTAATAGTAAGAAAAAGAAAGCAATAAAATAAGACACTAACATGGATAATGACAAAGAAAGTAATGAAAATAAATAAATAAGAGAAAAAAAATAATTAAAGCGAAGAAAAAGAAAAAGGAATAGAATACATACTGGTTAATCATCGGCATCATCATCTTCCTCAGCTTTTGAGGGTGGAACTACAGCAGCAGGAAAATAAAGGTAGGATAATGCTCAAGTGGAATGTTATGATATTACGCCAACATCGTGTACCACTGTTGTTGAGTATCAAGATATGCTTGGTGGTGCTCCTCTACAGCCTGTTGGTTCAATAATAATTGTCTCATCATATTCTCTAACATATTTAGACGTTGTGGTATGGATCGGTGGTGGTTCTAAGGAGCTGGATCCTCTTGATGGGGTCGTGGAACTCTCCTCGATTGATCATCAGCAATTATCTGCTCAGAAAGTAGTAATTCCTCACTTGGATCCCATTAAACCCATGTTGTAGCGCATAATTCTGAAATCAAATGTGGACATACTAGGCTATCTCGTATTCCACCCGATGATGCTTGCTCTCGAGAAGTGTATATACTAATTGTTAGCTCCCATCTTCCACTCGACAATTTGATTACAAAGATGATATTTCACTGCTCCTATATCTATATCAGTAGTTAGAAATTGCTGGAACTCATCATCATTGTCAATGTTAGGTGTCTCAAAAACTGCATTGATAGCTTCTCGAGAAAATGACACATGTTTACCTCGCACAAATACCTTGTCTCCAGTAGTGAATACTAAATTGTTGTAGAACTCCCTTACTACTGGTATAACTGCTGCCTTTGGAGTGCTAACAAACTTTTGCCAACCTCTCCTTGTTATAATCGGATTTCTAGTCGGATCGCGGCATGAATATTCCCTTAATCCTCTTTCCTTAACAAAGGGTCGATGCATGTTGACTTGTGAATAAAGTATGTCTGCCTTCGCTGAAACAAATCGAGTAGTATCAAAAGTCGGTCATCTACTGCTAGAGGCATTCGTCTTACTTCTTTTTTTGCTTGTTTTAGGTGTCATCTCAACTGTTATTTCAATTCACAATTATTGCCAAAAAAATCAAACAAAATCATTCCTAATTGTCAATAATAATATCACTAAAACCTCAATCCAACATCTCAAAAAATTATCAGTTTCACTAAATAAATCCACCCAACTAAATTTCAATTTTCTCAAGAACTATTTGTAGCAACATATTCAAGAATTCAATTCCACATTCAATTATATTCAATGTTTAGCTTAATGTGCCAACAATATAGTATCACTATTACTTAATATACTCAATGAGTACTTCAAAGCAATGCCCAAAAATCACATCTAAACATTCAACAATGCGAAATATGGCAAGATGAAACTTAAGGAATTCCCAAATATAAGATCAATGTCATACTAATATTTAGCCTAATCAAACAATGTGGTGGCAAACTCACACAAACCCACAAGATTTTCATAAATCACTTTTCCCCCAACAATCAATCATATTCCCCAAGATTCAAGTAAATAGTTCCATTCAAACCACAAGACACCTAAATCCAAAGAAAAGTTATACAAGAATCCAAGCAAAGAACTTACTTTTTACAGTGTTAAAAGTACCAAGAAAAGGAGTTTAAGAGAGAGGAAAGACACCGTTCACCGGTGGGAATGGTTATCGGCGGTGAAAGGTGGTCGCCGGTGGTGATTGGGTGTTACCAGTGGTGGGTAGTTGGTGGGTGATGGTAGAGAGGATGGGTGATGGTGAATGGGTTTTAGAAGATAATAGAAATAGAGAAAGGGAGGGGAGAATGAAGGCTTCAGGCAAGGTGAAGGGTTTTAAAACCCAAAATTTCTTTTTCTCATTTTTCTTGGTTGGTGTCGAGCCTTGATGTGGCGTAGGTTGTTTGCACCCAGGCGCATGGTAATCTGCCTGTTGCCGCGACTCCTTGCACCCTAGCGCAGGGCTCACTGGAATGGCGTCCCCTGCCTTGCACCGGGGTGCGAATGTCTTGCGCCCTGGCGTTAGGCATTTTGCAATGGGCGTAACTTTTACGCCCTTGCGTCGGGGCCCAAGGCATACTGGAACCGGGCTTAAATTTTTATGCCCTTCCATCGAGGCGTGAAATTCTTGCGCCCTGGAGCAACACTGACTGCTTGCACCACACTTTTTTTTTTTTTTTAATTTTTAACAAAAGGACAAAATGAAACACTAGATCATAAATAGATAAAAATAAATAAATAAACATTACAACAATAAAAAAAAAAAAAAAAAAAAAAAGAAATTTGGTTGCCTCCTAATAAGCGCTTGATTTATAGTCATTAGCTTGACTTTTTCAAGTATCATTCAACATCAACAAAGGTGAGTGTGGATCGTTGGCGATCAAAACTGCCTCCTTAATAGTGCTTGATTCGCTGTTTGTTCACCTTGAACATTCTATTTGTTTTTTCATCTTCCAGCTCCAATGCTTCATAGGAAAAAACTTCAATGATACAAAATGGCCCTGACCAACGTGATTTGAGTTTTCTTGGAAACAACTTCAAATGAGAATTAAACAACAAAACATGTTGTCCAGGTTCAAAATGACGCTCTAAAATTTTTCTATCATGCCATTCTTTATCTTTCCTTATACAACTTAGCATTCTCGTACGCTTGCATTCCAAATTTATCTAATTCATTCAACTGCAATAACCTTTTATCCCCCACAACTTGAGAGTCAAAATTCAATTTTCTTATAGCCTAATAAGCATTATGTTCCAATTCTACCGGTAGATGGCATGCTTTCCCACACACTAATTTGAAAGGTGACAACCCAATAGGAGTTTTATAAGCTATCTTATATGCTCACAATGCATCATCTAACCTCTTAGACCAATCTTTTCTGGTGGCACTCACTGTTTTCTCCAAAATTCTTTTAATTTTCCTATTTGATACTTCGACTTGACCACTTGTTTGTGGATGATAAGCTATGGCAATTTTATGTTTGACTCCATATTTAGCTAATAGAGCATCAAAATATCTATTATAAAAATGCCTTCTCTCGTCATTAATAATAGCTCTAGGTGTCCCAAAATGAGTAAAAATATTGTTTTTCAAAAAGTTTGTTACAACCTTAGAGTCATTAGTTGGTAGAGCAATAGCTTCTACCCATTTGGAGACATAATCAACTGCCACAAGAATATAGAAATTCCCAAAGGATGGCACAAAGGACCCATAAAATCAATACCTCACATATCAAATAACTTAACTTCTCATATTGCATTTAGAGGCATCTCATTTTTTCTACAAATATTTTGTACTCTTTGACACCTATCACAACATGCAACAAAAGTATGAGTATCTTTAAATAAATTAGGCTAATAAAAACCTAACTGAAGAACCTTTGCTGCAGTGCGATCACTTTGATAATGGTCTCCATATGAGGATGAATATCAATGCTCCAGTATGCTCCTTACTTCTTCTTCTAAGATACAATGCCTTAGTATTTGATCTGGACAAATTCTAAATAGGAATGGCTCGTCCCAGACATATTTCCTAACTTTTGAGAGAAATTTTTCTTTTGTTGAGAGTTAATTTTTGGAGGGAAAATTCCACTGACTATATAATTTACCAAGTCTGCATATCATGGAACCCCTTTCTCTTCTAATGCATATAACTGCTCGTCCAGTAATGTTTCATTGATCATTGTCTTCTCATTTACAATTTCTGTACTTTCTAACCTTGATAAGTGATCAGCTATTTGATTTTCTGAGCCTTTCCTATCCCGAATTTCCAGAAAAATTCTTGTTGCAGCAACACCCATCTAATCAATCTTGGCTTTGCATCTTTCTTTTCCACTAAATATTTGATAGCTGAATGGTTTGTGTATACTATTACCTTAGTTCCCACCAAATATGAGCAAAACTTATCGAAGGCAAATACTACAGCCAATAGCTTCTTCTCTGTGGTGGTATAGTTTACCTATATGTTTGTTAGTATTTTGCTAGCATAATATATTGAATGAAAGATCTCCCTACACTGGCCTAAAATAGCACCAACAACAAAGTCATTAGCATCATATATTAGTTCAAAAGGTAAATCCAATCAGGCACAACAATAATAGGTGCAGAAACAAGTTTCCTTTTTAATAAAATTGAAAGCCTTAAGACATTCATCATCAAAATTAAAAGGCACATCTTTTTCTAGCAGATTACATAGGGGTTTAGAAAATTTAGAGAAATCCTTAATGAAACACCTATAGAAACCTGAGCAGTGATTAAGGAAACACTAGAGATTTGTATTTCAAAGTGTTGAATATAAAAGGAGGATGAGTTATGAGCTCTTAATGAAGAAAAAAAATTTATATCTCAGTGATATGGAAGGTCTTCACCTAAGTGAACACAAGAAGTGGTGCCGCTTCTGATAAAAGTTTGGATGA
The DNA here is from genome assembly GCA_018894105.1 of Jacaranda mimosifolia. Classification (NCBI taxonomy): domain Eukaryota; kingdom Viridiplantae; phylum Streptophyta; class Magnoliopsida; order Lamiales; family Bignoniaceae; genus Jacaranda; species Jacaranda mimosifolia. The sequence continues at coordinate 35,410,679 of CM032119.1, forward strand.
CTTTTATAAGTGTTCATGATCCTAGGATGGAGCACAAGGCCATGTACGTGCTTAAATTTTCGGTGAACTTTTGGAAGCGAGATAAGGTCCTATGTGCAATATTTTCAGTTACAATATATAAAATATTGGTTTAAGCTACGGCCACCACTGATTTTGTTTTAACTTTGAAGTATTTGCACTAATAGAAAGTTTAATTCAAAAGACACCTTCTGCTATGCAATAACTTAGGAAGAGTATATGGATTTCTCAAATTACAAGCTAAGTGGGGGATTGTTATAATATATATATATATATATATTGTAGCTTGGAATTTGAGTTTGAATATAAGTGTGTTTGTCCCACATTGTAAAAGTAAGAAAATCTCCTCTCTTTTATAAAGAATAACACACTTAATAATTTGAATTAAGACTTGGAGGGAAAGTATAGAGGGAAGCCAAAAATTATATTATTATATATTTAAATTAATTCACTTGGCACTTGGCACTTGGCACTTTGGACACGTGCCATGTGTGTTTAAGAAAATATTATTTTCTTTTGCAGAAAATTAATTTCAAGTAAGAAAATAATTTTAATTTATTTTCAAATTAGTCACGTGTCCTTCTGAAGAATTGCGATTTTTCAAGCATATATTAAAGGTTGTATCTTCTTAAGAAATAGTTATATTTCTATGATACAACTGCTGGGAATTATTATAATACTTCAGAAAGGATGTCTTCTACTAATATAAATATAGCTCAGCATGAGTGCCAGAAAAATATACATTTTCTAAAAAAAATAAGTCTTTTCTTTCTTCTCTATTCAAATTTTCTCGCATACTCAAAAGCTTTCTAAAAGGTCTTGAGGGAAATCTTCGAAGTTGCTATTCACAGATTTCGGGTGGTTTTGTTGTATCCTAGAAGTGAATTGTCATTTCAACCCGGTAGCAAACTCATAGTGGGGGCAATAATCACTTTAAGGAAAGTGTGCTCACACCTCATGCCACATAATTATTTATAGCCAATTGGCCCAATTCCATAAATTTTCCTAACACAATGTTAACTAACATATTTATTAAAAAAAATGCAACAATGATCTTCCATAATTATCGGGCACTTTAATCCATTATATATTCAATGAAATTAATCGGTTCAAACTCTCTGTTTCATTTCTCATTTCATTTTATAAATATATAATATGCGTATTAAATATTTCTTTATAAAAATAATTGATTGAGAAATAATTAAAAACACTTGACATAAATACAACAAGTTGAAATAAAATATGAAATAGCGAATAGAATAGATATCTAAAATGAAAACTGAAAAGATTAAAAATGGAATGCATTTATCACTGCATTATTTCCCTTTTATTTTTGGTAGTTTCACTTGCCCACTGCATTAAATTTCCACTGCAGAGAAGGAAAAAAGATAAAAAGAAAAATAAAAGGAAATACTAAAAAAGAAGGTAGTAAAGGCAAGTTCTTGGTATGGGCTATGTCTTTCTTGAAGTAGCTTGTTATTGTCGGAAGGGATATTAATAGGTTAGAGACATTAGATATACGACTCATAATTTTGACACAGCCATTATTACGTCATTGAAATAATTATTGACCCAAGTTACCAAAATCTTGGTGCAATCTTAACTGCTGAATTAATTGTGAACACCTCAAACATTAAGTTGTAATAATTAGAGGCAAATTGATATCATGTCATTTACTTTATTTCATTTCCAGGTTTCTTCTAAAAGAAAAATATTTGTGCATAATGAATCTAGTAAAAATAATTTAATGTTTTGTTAAAAAAATAAATGCTTAGAATTTTGCTTGATGATAATCAGATTTATCATTAAATATGAAGGTACAATCATGTTTAAATGAAGGGTTTTATCTTGAAAAGACATATCAGCGGCTGGTCATGAAGAGTGATTTGTGTGCAAGCATCATGTTTCTTGACTTCTTTATTTGGGATAATAAGATATTATTATAATCTCCTAATCGAGTGCGTAAGAACGAGACATATAGCCCTTCTAAAGATGATGTCAAACCTAAATTTTGCTTCACTAGTTTAAATTAATAGTATTGAAATACATACTATCTATCTTGTATTTATATAAATACTTTCTATCTATCGTGTATTTATAGAATTTATTTTAATTAAACAGGTATTTACATAAAAGGTGAAATTTTTTGTATATTTTGTTATATTAGTATTTTTAATAACTAAAATAATTTTAAAATTATCTTTTTAGAAATTTGGATTTTTAATTGAAAAATATTAATTTTATTTTAGAATGATTGAATGAATTGGAGAGAGATGCACCAATGATAAAAGAATTCCACATGAGAAAAGTTAATGATAATGTAAGGGATAAAGTTGGATAGAGTGAGGCCCGTCATGGGAAGGACACACGTAAGTGCCTTAATTGATTCGTGGAAGGTGGGTAGGAAGGGGAGGTGAAGAGAAGTAAAGAATTGGACTTTTGGAAAGCCAAACATCTACTAAAAAATAAAAATATTTGGGAAGCTGAACTGCAACACTGAAAACGGAGTCTTATTACTATATTAGTTGCATCAAATCCCAGGTTGCCTCCCACGTTTATACTGCTTCTGCTGCAGTCATTTACCCCAAAAAAAAAAAAAAAGAAAGAAAAAAGACACACACCAAATGGTTAGAGTAAAAGGGGAAAAAAAACTGATAGCTATTGAATTTGAATGACAGTTGGAAAAACTTAAATCTTATACTTAGTGCCCGTTTGATTTTGTTCTCAAAGCCCTTTTCCATTTTCTTCTAAAAATAAAAATAAAAAATTATCAATTTTTCTCTTATTTTTACATGTATTTTTATTTTCGGTACATTTTCTCAAATATATTATTACACTCTCTTTTTATTTTTACTTTTTATTTTTTTTACTCACATTTGCACGATTTTTAATACAAAATAGTACAATTTTCAAATACAACTCATTTTCAACCATATATAATTATTACATTTTAAACAAAACCTCCAAACAATATTTTATTTCAAAAACACATTTATAACCAACTTTTCACTATTCCTATTCTTTTTCACCAGAAAATGAAAATGCCTCCAAAAAAAAATAATTCAAATGGGCCCTTATTTTAAGGTTACATTTGATTTGGAATGTAAATAACAATGAAAATTTGAATAGAATGAGATAAGATGAGATAAAATAATATATTAGTTTGTTTGATATAGAAGATTGACCGTACAATTAGGTGCAACTATAATTTGCCTTAATCTCTAATGCATGTTTGATGGGTAGGATTATGTACATAAAAGACAATATTGTCCTTAATAACTTTTTTTTAATTATATTATATTTTCTCTCTTTTTTATTTTCTTATCTTTTTTGCTACATCCAAACAAATAAAATTATTTTCCTTAACATTTTCTTTGTTTTCCTAATCAAATTATTTGTATTAATACTGTTAGGATTGCTTCCCAAAACAATATTTTGATTATGCCAAGTAAATTCAAACTTATATGATAGCTTTCAATCTTGACATATGTGATTAAGTTTCGTAGCAGCAAATTTGGAATTTCCCATATTAAGAACCAAAAGCATTTTTGATATGTTACCGTTGTAACTGCACAAATGGAATATTGCTATTACAGAATTCAAGGAGCAAATTGAGGCATCGACTTTGGGAAGATCTCAATTTCTGCTATTTAAACATGTAGTCTCTCTATTGTAAAAAAAGTGAGTGCTATTGAGAGTGGTTAGGATTATTCCATTACTCTTTACTTCACAAAATCCCAGTATTACTTGTAGAGTATTTTGGTTCACTTTTGTGAGGTTTTGAAAGTTAGCGCTGCTCATTGTACTTGTTCTTGTTTCTTTGCTAATAATATTTGTAGGTTCAAAATCCTAAGTCCTCTGGCTTATGTAGTGGATTAGGCTTGCCGAACCACTATAAACTCATTGTCTCATTGATTTCTACTTCTGCTTTAACTGGAATTTCGTTTACATATGAAACTTCCAGTTTATTTTCTGTTTCACTGCTTGACTCTTTTGAGTCCTTTACCCTTTTGAGACCTTATTTTCTATCAAATACAATGTTAATTGATGTCCCTTTTGCGAGATAATGAGAAATTTTCGGAACTTAATCTACGAACCAAATTTATTTTTAGAATGAGTATTATACTCATGGTGGTAAATGCATGGCAAGTGACCAATTACGAGATAAGTATAATTGTAAATTAAAATATTGTTAATTATGTTTATAATTATATAATATTATTAATTATGTTTATAATATCATTAATTACATAAATGACCATCCATGTGAGAATTTATTCTTGCAAAAGCAGGAACAAGAATGAAAAAAAAAAAAAAAAGAATGTGAGAACAGAACAAGAATGAAACAAAAAAAAAAATGAAATCAAAGAACAAGAATGGACCAAGAACGGCAAAATTGAAATTTCGCACCCCAATTCCCGTGATTTCATTACACTTTAGCCTTGGCAACAGTTACGAGCTCAGGAATTAATACGGGCCGGCCCGCATTCATAATGGTGCATATCAAACAAGCGAGAGATTGGAGGGTGGTATCTTGGCTAATTACACGAATCAAACGAGGCCTAAATCTTTTACTCCTATTTCAATATATATTCCTCTTCTTTTAAATCTGGGATAGGATTTAAAAGATACTTGAAAGGAAAAAAATAGTTTTACTTTTTAAAAAGTAAAGCTCTATTTTAAAATATCTCAAAGAATTAATAAAAACCAGAAATTTGAAACAGATGTAATTTCCCTTGTTAAATATGAGCGGGACAGGGTTGGATTTTAAATTATCAATGCCTGGGACTTGCTAAATTTTTTTATGAATTCCGGACCTACCTCGACTTGAATCTCAAATTCCATACCCGATGAATTGGCCCTTTAAACTAGCTATATTCACTTTATTATTATAAAAAATTAAAAAATATATATTTTTAGAAGATAATATAAACTGATTCTCTAACTATGAGAAGATAATGTCATTGACAAAAAATGGTCATTTATATATATATATATATATACATGTTGTTTTAATTTTTAAAATAAAACAATGTATATATGTATTTATAATTCTTATTATTTTAATTATTAAGATTATTATTTTTATGTTTTAGAGGTGAATTTAGTAATATATACTTATTTTTTATATATACACATACACACCTAATATATACACATCTATAATATGTTAATAGATTTTGTTCATGTCCAATAGAGTACAAAAATTAAAATTGAAAACCTTTTTTTTAAATTTTAAAATGTGGTTTAAATGAAGAAGATTCATAGCGAATCTAAATTTGATTGGAATTAATTATTATCCTTATTTCAGAAGATTCAGAATAAGATAGTATTTTTGTAAATTTTGAACATTAACCAATTATGACATCATTAATAATTATTATTCTAATTTCCAAATGATTTAAATTCATTTTTTAATCCATGACTTAGAATTTTGCCTCAAATCAAAATCCAACAAACAGAATATTAGAACAAAGAAAAGGTTAAAGAAGCTCATGAGTCAGCACCCATAACAATATCCACCAATCAGGTCCTGAGACCCAGGCAAAATGACCAAAAAGCCCAGGACTAGTTTCCTTAAAAAAGTGATTAGGAAAAGCTAATTAAAGATTATGGTCATTAACCACGCCGTTAAAGATGCACGGTTAAAAAATCTTTTACAGTCAAAGATAGGCTGACGTATCAGCACTCAGCCATTTGACTGACAAAATTAACGGAACCGGCCGTCACGTGACTCTGAATCTCGGATTCCAAGAAAGGAAATTAGTGGGGGGAAAAACAACAACTTTAAAGCTAATAAATTCTCAAATCTACCCCTTGTGACATGGGCCCACATGACACGTGTCCAATTCTCAGGTCCCATAAGATACGGCGGATCGCTTAAAAATATCAGATGGTAACAAGCGATTTTAATCTGTAAATGCCACCGCCTAAATTTTGAAGGCTTCCTACATGTATTTTTTTTATATATTTTATATTTCGAAAATAAAAATATAAAGTCTATATTTTTATTTTATATTATAGGACTAAAAAATTTGATTTTTAATTTAGAAGCCTCATGTGTATATATTTTATTTTTCAAACAATTTATTTTGAAGATTTTAAGAAACTCATTTACTTTTAACCATTTTAATTACAAAATTTTTATTATTAACATCTTATAAGCTCCAAAAACATTTTATAAGATGTAGGAACTTATAAGATGTTTTAAATAAGTTTAGTCAAACACCCTCTTAGGCATAAAAAAGGTATAAGACCTTTAATTTGGAGGCTTTATTAGTTAAACTTATAATAAAATAATTAATTATATATAATTAATTAAAAACTTAAATTTAAATTTTATTACTTTTGATTCTTCTGAATCCCCACTCTCCTTTTAATTCTTATTTTTTATTTATCAAAACCCTATCCCACTCATTCTTTTTCAATACTAATCACTAAATAATATTACCGTTAATTCTCTTTTACTATAATCAATATTTTATTTCTTAAATTTATTTTGCTTCTTCGAAATAAGTTTTTCAAAATTGAAACTAATAAAATCTATCAATGTCTCAAGAAAAAATAAAATGGATTAGCTATGCTATCAATTGAAAAAGAATGTTAGATGAAATTAATTATAAAAACATAATTAATAATTTTGTATCTCAAAAAGTCAAAGAATAAAATTTAAAGAATAATATTTTATATGGGAAGTTTTTTTCTATAAAATACGAAATATTTGCTAAAAAGACATGTGTATTAAAAATTAATTTTTCATTTATATATGAAATGCCTCATTTTTATATTTCGCCTTAAGCCTCCAATTTCATCAAGACGGCCCTAAAAAAAAGTGAAGATTTCTGAAAAATAAATTAAAATTGATATTTCTGGAACAGTGATATCCAGAATATGATGGAAGATGAGACCGACATGGTGATGACTGATGAAAAAAATTTGATTTCACAAGAAAGAAGAAAAGGGAAAAAAAAAATGATATTACAATAATGAATTTTATCGCATATATATATATATTTCAATAATATTGATATTTTTGCTTCCATAGGATATATTTCTAAAGTTTGCTAGAAAAATAATGAAATTTGATAATACTTAATAGTGAGAGTCTTGATTTACTGCACTCTAAATTTTTAATCTCACGTTAAATCTGATAGATCATAATTCAAAAGAGACTTTCTTTTTTCATTCACTAAAGTTATTTCAAATTATGTAAAAAAAAAAATCAATTATTGATAATGGTGAATGAAAAAAGATATATTTGAAATAATAATAACTAATAAATTTTTTTTGGAGTTTAATGATGTTAATGTCCCATATCGGTGAAATAAATAAATTGAGTTATGCCCAAGGTCCATTCTTTAACATGATATCGGAGTCACCCATTCCCGATGTTGGGTTAGCCAATATTGTTGGGCCACCCATTTCATGTTATTCCACGCTCCAGATGTTCATTCCTAGGCGTGCACGGGGTGTGTTAGTGTTCAACATCGGTGAAATAAATAAATTGTGGTCTTTATATATAGTTTTGGGCAATCATCACTTCTTGAGCTAGCTTTTGGGGTTGAGCTAGGCTTAAGGTTAATTCTTTAACAAATGAGAAATTGAAAAAATTGCGTAGCTTGGCTCAAAAAATCATTACGTGTAACAATTAATTTGGTCATTAATATTTTCAATCATTTCAAAGTTTTTTCCTTCCATCAAATAAATATTTTTAAAGTTTTAATAAAAGAAAGAATAATTTGAACTGTTTTTAAGGCCACGGGAAAAGGATAAGCATTTATAATTTAAGTTTATTTGATCAAATAATATGAAATTTTAGTCTAGAATAGGACAATTATCGATTTAAATATTTTAGAATGATATTTCTAAGTATTATTTATCCTCACTTTCACTCAAAAAGATTTTCTTGTCAATTATTTTGAAATTTTAACTTTTATACTTCTTGTTAGGTCGTCTCAACAAAATTCTAGCCGTAAGGTGAGATATGAAATGAAGTCTTTGATATATTTAATAAAAAAAATAAATACTACAAAAAATAAATAAATTTCTAGTGCATGCCTCTTTCAAGTAGTCATTTCATATTTTATAGGCAAAAAAAACAAAAAAAAAAAAACTCTTTGTATACAAAATATTGCGTTAACTTTTATTTTTTTTACTTTTTAAAATGCAAAATTATTAATTATATTTTCATAATCAATTAGTTCTAACGTTTCGTTTTAATCGAGGCATTGTTGATCTTAGAGTAATTAAAAAAAGAACGATAAAACTTAGATGGATAGAGAATATAGAATTCAAAAGTTTAAAAAAAAAAAAAATGGTGATTGAGACTCCCACTTTATAATATGGATATTGAATTTGCAAACACATGTAACAATAAAAATATCTGATCCGCCTTTTTTTTTCTTCATATTTGACAAATAAATAAATAAATAAATTAATATATCAAAGAGCCGGATGTACTTGAGTATTGAATAAGAGCAACAACTCCACTGTCCTAGAATACGGCTGTGATGTTTGTAGTGAAAGAGAATTGAAGCTAACGTTATTTAATAATTAATATTGAGACATTATTTAGTTATTAATATTAAAAAAGAGGAAAGTTATATAGTGATTAGTATTGAAAAAAAAGGAAATAATTAGAATTTTGATAAGGAAAATAGTAGAAATTTAAAAAGATAGAGAAGATGTATGAGAATAAGAAATAATAAAATTTATATTTATATTTTTTATTAATTATAATCAATTAACTAATTACTATAACTTTAAGTAATAAGGCCTTACAAGCTTATAATTATTCTTAGGCCTAAAATTAAAATATGTATGAATATATAATAATAAAAATAATAAAAAAATAGTTACTGAATGTAGGTAAATGTTTATTTAAAAAAAAAAGGTGTAATTAGAAAAATCCTAATCCATCGATAAAGTCAAACCTTAATTATTTGAATTTGTTCAAGTGAATAATTACTTTTTAGTGTTAGTCGTGTGAGCCTAAAAGTTATTCAAAATATCTAATACAGTGCTTGAAAATTTATAAGACGTTAAAAGGTATTTGATAATTTAAAAAAAAATATTTAAGTTCTTAAAATAAAATATTAAAATTATATAAATTTTTTTTTTAAAAAGTAAGAAATTCTTAAATTACTTTTAAGATTTTAACAAATAATTTTAATTTTAACTATATTGTAAACTATTGAATTGCGATTCCTAGTATCTTATAAGATTTAAAACCTTATTTCATCTAAATAGTTTAATAATTTATTTTAAAAATAAAATTTGACATCTTATAAAGTTAAAAAATATCTTATAAAATACAGGAGCTTATAAATTTTTTTGAATAAATTCAAGCGAACACCCTCTAAAATAAATGGATCCAAATGTTGGTTACTGTTATTGAAATTTACATTCGACTAATCGAATGAAAATGTTTTTCAGAAGATCTATTTTTGAAAGTGGTACTAAACTCTATTATGAAGAGGTTTTAGTTTAATTAATAATATGATAAAGATAATGGTTGACTTGCATTTTAAGCTGTGGCTATCGCTAAATCCTAACATTACACAATAATAATTACTCAGAGCTAAACATTACTACATTTATTCCGCCTTCCATGCCTTTTCCTATTAACCAAAAAGAAGTCCTTTTTTTTTACTATTATTACTTGTTAAAAGCCCCACAATAATGAGAAATTCATATTTACACTCTAAAAATTAATAAAAATATTCTACTTTAGTTTTGTTACCTTATAATTGATAAAATTGTACTTTATTTTTTTTATATATAAGTAATATGTACATTGGTTTTAAGATTGAAGGAAAAGTACTAATACTTATGTGTTGATCAAATTTAGTTTTAATGCACCCATTTATTATATAGAAGTCAGAAGAGTATCAGGTTCCTCTTTTTGTCATTTTTTTTTTTTTTTTTGCTTTTATCATAATTAATTTGAAATTTATGATTTTATCACACAGAAATAGAGAAAATTGGAATATATATAATTGCCTTTTTTTTAAATGTGAAACAATACAATTAATTTTTTAATATTTTAGACATTATTTCATTAAAAAATTAAATAACTATTCCTTTTTTGTATATTTATTTTCTTCATGAGAAACTTTTTTTTTTCTATTTTTCATCGTTAAGCAACTTAATGTTATAGAAATTAAAATCAAAACATTAGTAAGTTGCTAGTCTTTTTTATAGATTACATGTCATATATTTAAACAAACTCGAGTTTGAGTAAAAGTTTAAAATTAAATCTAACCTTATTCAATTCAACTTAGTTAAATTATTCAATCGATTTATCTCCTCTTAGATCACTAGTCAAAAAAATATATTTATCGTAGAAACAAAAAATACAACAATGATATAATAATATTAAGAAGCATCTTAATTCATCATCTATATACTATTATAAAAAATAAGATATTTTTGTGTTTAAAATAAAAGTTAGGATACCAAATTTTAAATGTACCAAATTTGTCCTTTTACTTATTTTATATTGATCAATAAAATTTATATATCCAAATAATCATCATTTATTTAAAAATTTCTCTTCTTTATGTATTTTCCTGACTTTTAATTTTTTTTCCTTTGATCTGATAATGGACTGTACAATTTTGTTTTAGTTAATACTATTTTTATTATTATATAAATTATAAATATATATTTTAGATGCATATCAATTTTTAATATAATTAATATAAAAAGATGTATATAAATAATATAATTATTCAAAAATATTTCATGTGCACGAGTATTGTGTGCTAATGACTGCTTGTTTAATGAAAAGAAAGGTGCCATCATTCTATCATTATTTTGTCTCATTTTATCAAAATGAGATACTGTTTTTATTCTTTACTTTTTAAAAAAAAAAAGAAAACTTCTAAAACCGAAAGGGTGACCACCTCAGCAGCCTCAGCTCACAATATTTGAGTCTCCAACTCAACTAGCACACTCTCTAGCTCTATACCCAAAGCCGCTCTCTCTCTCTCTCTCTACAGACTACAATTCCCCTTCTCAAAGAGAAGACTCATTTTCCTACACTTTCTCGAGGAAATCTTCAAGAAGAAAAGCAGAAGAATCCAGGTTTCCATCTGGGTTTTATTCAAAATATTCATATATCCTTTACTGAAAGGCTTTCTTCCAGCATCTGTTTGATTCCCTTCAACATATATTTGGTCCCCTTTTTCACCTTCTTCCAACTTTTTCTTGATTTTTTTCCCACTTTAATTTCCTTTCTGGGTTTTTCCATCTCCCCCCCCCTCCCCCCCTCTCTCTCTCTCTCTCTCTCTCCCTTCAAAAATTTCACACAGGAGGACGTGATTTTTAAGCACTACTACTGGTATTTATCTCTGCTCTCCACCTGCTTTGTCTCTTCTTTCTAGCTCTTCTCAGTCTTGGTAGTCTATCCGCCGAAAAGCTTTTCCCAATCTCTCTTTCTCTTTAACACACAGATGTCTCTTCTTTTTAGTATTACTTTTCTCAAAAACTTTCTTGATAATCCCTGATTTTATTTCCTTTTTCTTTGCCTCAAGGCGTCTCTTTAACGTTGCTCTTTCTCTTTATTCTCAAAGAATCTCTCACCCCACCCCTCCTTTTTTTTCCACCTCTTCACGCCCTGAGTTCCCTTCCCCTTTCAATGCGAATCTAAAAAAAAAAAAAACAAGAAGCCTCTCTTTCTTCCACGATGCTACTGGAACGAGAGGGAAAAACCATGTTTTCTAGTAGAAGAGTTAAATACACTGAACACCTAAACCAAACCACAGTGGTATGCCAGCCGGAGTACTCCATTTCCGGCAGGGAAAATTCTTTTCCGGCGGGGTTGACCGCCAGAACAGTACTAATTTCCGTTACCGATGCTGACGCCACCGACTCCTCCAGTGATGAAGGCGACAACTCTTTTGTGAGACGACAAAGAGTCAGAAAATATATTAACGAGGTCAGAATCCAGCCCTGCTGCAGAGATAACGGAAACGGAAATGTCATCTTTAACGGAAGTGCTAACGGCGTTACTAGGAGCAGCCGGCCATCGGTTGGCGTGCTGAAGCGGAAGAAGAACAGTGGAGGGAAAACGAGGAATGTGGCGAAGGTGGGGATCGCTAAAAAGTTTCGCGGTGTGCGCCAGAGGCCATGGGGCAAATGGGCGGCGGAGATTCGAGATCCCATGCGACGCGTACGTCTGTGGTTAGGCACCTACGATACGGCGGAGGAGGCCGCCATGGTATACGACCACGCGGCTATTCAGCTGCGTGGGCCAGACGCGCTTACTAACTTCTCCACTCCGCCAGAAAGGGACAACAAAACAAGCTCAGGGTACAACTCTGGCGACGAGTCACACAACAATGTGAAGTCACCCAAGTCAGTCCTCCGGTTTGTCTCGCCGGCTGACTCACAAGCCGGATCCGGAGCCGACGCCGAAGCCGAAGCCGAAGCCGAGTCGTCTTATATCTTCTCCCCGTCCGACGATGCTTTTCTGATGAAGGAGAATGAATATGAGAATTTCTCGGATTTTCCAATATTCCCGGGCAGTGATGATTTGTTCAGCGACTTCGAAAACCCGGTACCCGATTTGTTTGATCAGGCGGGTTTCTCGAACAACATATTGGAAGAGTTTGACTGTGGTAATGGTTTTCTTATCGGGTCAAGTGGTACCGATTTTGGCCTCAGGTTCGGATCATCCAAATGGCAGGCGGATGATTTCTTTCAAGACTTTGGTGACATATTCGGGTCGGATCCTCTCGTTGCCCTCTGAGAATTTTGAAAAGACACTGTAATTTCAAAAAAAAAAAAAAAGAAAAGAAAAGAAAAGAAAAATCAGCAGCAACATTTGTTGATTTTTCGACAGTTTTGAGAATTAGCAGAAAATGGGAATGCCTCTATCCTATGTCAATCATCGAATGTTTTTTTACGAGTTTCAGTTTTGTTTCGAATTTCTCATATGAATGTGAATTTGTTGATTTATGAGTAAATGAAATGCTGTTTGTATCTGAATACTGTCGCCAATTATCCAACTTTCGTGCTACAAATTATTTTTGCATTTTTCCTAGTACATATCTATGAGGTCACGTGACTTGCGAAATCATGAAATTAGGTTAAAATGCAAAATGTAATGAATCCCAATTTTTAATTCTAGTTTTTCTCTTGGGTGTCATGTGCACACGTACACGTTGATAAACTTATTAAGTGTTAGCTATGCATAAAAATCAATAAAATTATTCAAACTAGACAAACACAAATATTAATACGCGGGGCGGAGACAAAACTCTCGTGGTCAAGAAGTTAGATAAATTTGTTCGTTCCTGCTGCTGTTGATAGTGTCTAACATTACGGCATATCAAAGTGAGAGTGACAGTCCATAATTTTTTATTTTTTTATTTTTAGAGGTATTTTTTTAAAAATAAAATTCAATCATTAAATGTGTGTTGGTTAAATAATACCTCAACTGCATTCATGTTAATCGACAAATTTGATCATAGTCTTATGTGTTGTCTGTAGAAAAATAATTGTGTTTTTTCCGGAACCCTTCATCACGAAGCTATAATTTGATCTTATGAAGGAACCAAAGATCTTAAATTAAACAATTTGTAAAATGTTTCTTGATATACCCACTTATAATTTAAGGGTGTTTAGGTAAAATTATAATTAAAAACAAATATAACCTGATGGGCTATTAAGCCCATTAAGATGGGCAGATGAATCTAATGGATCTCATTCACTAGGAATTCAATCTGTATAAATACTAGCAATTACAATCAAAGAAGGCATAATATGACAATTTAATCAACTCGAGCACCATTTCAAGACAAGCGCATTTGTGAAGTAGACATCTATAATTTTATTATCTTTGGAAAGATCCCCAAAATTAAATTTCAACAACGTCATTCCCCATCTATTATTTTTTGAGATACTTTTTTAGGATAACATTTTATTAAATATGTGCTGGAATGATAATACCGCAATATGATTGAATCATTATGTTTGGTAACGAATTTGAAGTTCAAGTTCATCACCCATTTTTATGCCTTATCATTAAAACCTATACAGAGCTTAATGAAAGCAGGTTTGGCTACCCATTATTTATCACTCTAAATTCTATGCTGTTTGCCTTCAAATTTCCAAGCGTACGTGTAGTTCACTCTCATAAGTGCACAATTATTGAGTACATTTTGTAAGAGTTTCGCAGAATGTGTGCTCTAAGTTAGCACTGCATTATATATATATATATATCTCAGAGAGGAGCTTTTCCCTTCATTTTGTTTGGTTGGGCTATAGCACTCCAACATGTGCTTAAAGGGGCTGCATTATTAATAGTATTATTGAAAAGAGGCCATTTCCCCACTATTATAGGTGCAGTAGAGGAGGGCTTTCATCAATGTTGGTTTATTCTTGAACATCAAGTCCAATTTTGCAATTACATGTTTGTTTGCATGTACTTGAAACGTAGCTATCCATATCTTTTTCTTTTTCTTTTTCTTTTTCGAAACATTTTACTATTTATTGTACGATAAGTAATGCTGGTTAAAATCGAGAAATGATCAAATTACCCTCAAACATATTAAAAATTCCCATATACCCCATAGAATTTGTGTCTTTTTATGCCACTCGAATTTTTTATTTGATTATACGTCACATCTGACCCAAACTCCTAACAGTTAGACAAGAAGACATGGTCAAATTTGGGCTGCCATGTTGGATGAATAATATTGGCGAATACTTCAACAAAAAGCTATAGAAGGCTCAAGCCATTATCCATCACGGACAAGGAAAAGAAATACACTCGATATAAGTCCAACCTCCTTATATATCTCCACATATCGTTTGACCTAAACTATTTAAACTCCTCAGACATCCTTATTTCTTATAAGTTGATCGACGAATTTGATCTTTCTCAATCTATAGATTGACTTATTAACCTATGAACCTATAGATTCACCGGTGCCAAGTTTGAGAGCCAAGTTTGAGCAATATCATGATCAGTGACACCCATGTATAGTTTCTATTTTGAACAATAACTTTTTATTGTCAATTTTTGGTGTGTAGAATATGATTAAATTAAACAAGAACTTCTACTGCCTATCAGGGATGGACTCACTTTTATTTTAGGGAACAAAATTAAATTTTTATAAAATATAAAACTATTGCAAAATTAAAGTTTAATAGAAGCATAGATGATGTAAACATGCAAGCTTTAGCGGGGACGATTACTTCAACTAGCTCATCTGTATTTATATATAAACTACATATCATTAGGATTTCCACCCTTTCAAATATTTTTCATCATTTAACTACAAATATATATACACACACACACACACTAAAATTGGATATATATATATATACTTTCAAAAGTAAAAGGAAAAAATATTATTTATTTGATTTTTGGGCAAATATATATCTAAATCAATTTGAGGAAATAAATGTTGATTTTGCCTTGAAATTTGGGGTAAAATTGACCAGGAATGGAAGAAACAGAGTCGAGCAGGCGAAATGGGCAAGGGGAGCACACCTCGGCGCGGCCGCGCAAGCCATTGTAATGTTGCGCCCTGGCGCAAGTTGTCCGCTCTAGAGCTCGAGTCATTAGTGCCCCGGCACGAGGCGCAAGTCCTTTTCACCTAGGACTCTACTTTTGTGGTCTTTATACTCATTTTCTTCCGGGACAAATTGGAATAGACATAACACAAGGGTTTCTAGACTACTTTTGAGATAATTTCTCAAGAAGGAGTTTAGAACGAGGGTGTTAGGTGTTCATGTGAGATTTGTGGGACAAAAGTTTGTACTTGCTACCTTGATTGAAATCAATAAATTCCCTTCTTTGTCAGGTGGATTAGGCACATCATTGAATCACATTAATATTGTTGTCAAGTTTTCATTAAATTACTTTACTGTTTTTTCATAGTTTTCATAATAGATCATCCTGGGTTTCAACAAATTAGTATCGGAGAAGGTTGGATCAGATATCAGCCATGAAGTATGAGGTAGAGACATTCGATGGGAAGAACGATTTTGAACTGTGGAAGATGAAAGTTCACGCCCTCCTGTGTCAACAAGGTTTACAGAGAGCATTAAAAGATAGAGATTCCTCGCCAGAGATATTGATAGACGAAGAGAAGGACGAGTTTATAATGAAGGCTTACGGTACTCTGATGTTATCATTGGCAGATAACGTACTGAGAGAAGTTGCCACAGAAAGTACGCCAGCGGATTTGTGGAAGAAGCGGGGGAGTTTTTATATGATGAAGTCCCTAACAAATTGGCTGTATTTGAAACAGTGGTTATACGTATTAAGAACGAAGGAAGGTGCATCTATTACTCAGCATATTAATTTTTTCAATAAGGTAATTCTGGATCTTGCTAGAATAGATGTTAAAATTGAAGATGAAGACCAAGCGTTAATTCTCTTGTGTTCTCTACCAAAATATTTTGAGCACTTGGTTACTTCTTTGCTGTGCGGGAGAGATACGATTTCAATGGAAGATGTGAAAGCTTCATTGAATTTCAACAAATGGAGAAAACATGCCCTGGGCAATAATGATGGTGAAAGTATAGAAGGATTGGTGTAGAAATGGAGACTGAGAGAAAGAGAAATGAGTAGAGGTCAATTGAAGTCTTGAACCAAGCTTAGAAATAATGACAAGTGTTTTAGGTGCGATGGAAAAGAGGCACTGGAAATGGAATTGTTCGGCACGAGGAAATGCGAAGGATGCAGGTGAAATTCTGATCAGAAACAAGATGATGTCACAGGAAATGTTGAGGATGAGTCTGATGGTGGGCTTGTTCTCAATATTGTCGAAACTTTACTAAGCTCTGAATGGATTTTGGATAGTGGCTGTTCCTACCACATGTGCTCACAAGAAGATTGGTTTACCACTTATTAGAAATACGATAGTGGTAAAGTGTTTATGGGAAATAATGCTTCTTGCAGGGTTGGAAGAAGTGGCTCAGTTTGTATCAAAATGTACTATGGCATAGTAAGAACCTTAACAGATGTGCGTCATGTTCCAATACTGAAGAAAAATCTAATATCGCTAGGTGCTCTGGACAAGAATAGTTGTGAGTATAAAGTTCGAGATGGAGTTCTGCGGGTTTCCAAAGGTCCATTGCTTATCATGAAGGGAGAGAAGCAGAATAGCCTTTACATATTGCAAGGCAACATAATTTCTGGTACTACAGCAATTTCTTCATCAGTCAATGATACTACGAGATTGTGGCATATGCGGCTTGGGCATATGAATGAAAAGGGGATGTTAGAACTGAGCAAACGAGGTTTGCTTTATGGAGAGAAGACTGGAGAATTAGATTTTTGCAAGTAGTGCTTAGCAAGTAACACAAGGTGAAATTCAGCACTACAATTTATAGGACCAACGGCACCTTAGATTACATTCACTCAAATCTTTGGGGGCTTTCTCAAGTTCCTTCAAAGGGAGGTGCTAGGTGCATGCTGGCATTCATATATGACTTTTCACGAGGAGCATAAGCATACATGTTGAAACATAAGGATGAGGTGTTTGTCAACTTCAAGTAGTGGAAAACTTTAATAGAGAAGCAGCTAGGAAAGGAGAAAAAGCGTGAGGACTGACAACGGATTGGAGTTCTGCAACAAGGAATTTCAGGAATTCTACGAAAAGAAAAGAATTGTGAGGCATCGCACAGTTGTACATACACCACAGCATAATAGAGTTGCAGAACGAATGAATAGAACTATCTTGAAAAGAGCCAGATGCATGCTCTTTAACGCCAAATTGTTCAAGGATTTTTGGGCAAAAGCGATTAACATTGCTTGTTATTCAGTGAATAGGTCACCATCGACTACTTTAGACTGCAAGACACCAATGGAAGTTTGGTCTTCGTCTCCTGCTAGTTACTCAAATTTGAGAGTATTTGGATGTCCAACCTATGCTCATGTCCAGAATAGAAAACTTGAGCCAAGGGCTAGGAAGTGCATATTCCTAGGTTATGTAGATGAAGTCAAAGGTTATCATTTGTGGTGTAATGATGATAAGGGCTCCACAATGATAATCAGCAGAAACGTGACATTTGATAAGTTTGCTATGATGAAGAAGGTGGAGTAGCAGGAAAGTGGTCAATAGGGCGTTAAGGAGAAGGTGAAGTTTTATATTAATCTTCCACAAGTCTTAAAAGGGAAAAAAAGAGGTAGATGATGTGGGTGAATGCTCATTATCACCAAATCAGCAACAGGAAAATAAACTACTATAAAATTATTGCTTGGCTTGCGATAGGGAGAGGAGGCAGATCAAAGCACCACAGTGGTTTACTTACTCAGATCTGGTCGCTTATGTTGGAGTTCGGACGAGGAGTTTGTAAGAGACGATCCAGTCTCATACAAAGAGGCAATTTTTAGTCTAGATTCTAATAAATGAGTAGCAGCTATGAGTGAAAAGATGGAATCTTTACACAAGAATAGCACATGGGAGCTGGTTGATGTACCTAAAGGGCAAAAGATTGTATATTGCAAATGGATCCGTAAGAAAAAGGAAGGCATTCCCAGGCTTGAAGATGCTAGATACAAGGCGTGATTGGTTGCTAAGAGATTTACTCAGAGAGAGGAGTTAACTTTCATGAGGTATTATCCCTAGTTGTAAAGCATACTTCCATTCGCGTACTACTTGCCATGTAGCTCTATTTGATATGGAGTTGGAGTAAATGGATGTGAAAACAGCATTTCTGCATGGTAAGTTAGAAGAGCAAATCTACATGAGTCAATCGGAGGGATTCGTTGTTTCTAGGAAAGAAAATCAAGCATGTCTCTTGAAGAAGTTTTTATATGGCTTGAAGCAGTCTCCGAGGCAATGGTATAAAAAGTTTGATGCTTTTATTACCAAGATAGGATATACTAGAAACATTTATGATTGCTGCGTATATCATAAAAATTGTAGCGATGGCCTTCTTGTATAGTTGTTGCTGTATGTTGTTGATATATTGATTGCCTCTAGAAATATATCTAAAATCAACAATTTAAAAGCTCAGTTAAATGAAGAATTTGAGATGAAGGATTTGGGTGGTACAAAGAAGATATTGGGCATAGAGATCATCTAGGACAGACGCGCAGGATAGTTGTACTTGTCTTAACAACATTACATTGAGAAAGTACATGAGCAATTTGGGATGGATAAGTCTAAACTAGTTAGTACGCCACTTGTAGCTCATTTCAGACTCTCATCAGATCTATCATCGAATACTGAGGAGCAAATGGAGCACATGTCTAATGTGCCGTATGCTAGTGCAGTGGATAGCTTGATGTACACCATGGTGTGCACTGGGCTAGACATTTTGCATGCAGTCAGTGTTATGAGCAAGTACATGCACAAGCTAAAAAAGACTCATTGGTAGACTATGAAATAGATTATGAGGTATCTCAGAGACTCTGCAGACAGATGTGTGAGGTATAATCAATTGAATTCTACTGCTAGAATTATTTGCTATGTGGATGCAGATTATGCAGGAGATTTGGATAGCAGAAGGTCCATGACTGGGTATTTGTTTTGTGTTTCGAGTTGTACGGTTAGCTGAAAGGCAACTTTGCAATCATCAATTGCATTGTCCACAACAGAAACTGAGTACATGGCTTTAGCTGAAGGCGCGAAGAAAGGTATTTGGCTAAAGGGGCTGATTGAGCATATGGGTATGGATTTTGATATTACTTCAATATTTTGTGATAGTTAGAGTGTCATACGCTTGTCAAATAATCAAGCTTTTCATAGGAGAATAAAGCACATTAATGTGAGGTATCACTTTGTCCGAGATATATGGTGTTTCAAGGTGTCATTTTGGTTGACAAGGTTGGGGGACTAAGGATAATCCAGCAGACATATTGACTAAGGCTATTATAGGAATCAAATTTGAGCATTACATGGATTTGATTAATATTTGCATACTCAGATGACAAGCCGTTTTGGGGGCAGGGACAAAGAAGATAGATGGTGAATTTCAAGTCAATGTGAAGAATTGTTGATTTTGATTTGAAATTTGGGGTAAAATTAATGAGGAACAGAAGAAATGGAGTTGAGTGGGCGAAATGGGCAACCGGCGCACACCCCGGCTCGCGTTGGCAGGATGCCATGCATTGGGGTGCGAGGTAAGACACGCCAAGGTGTGAGGCTAGGTGAAACAGGGGGTAGCAACACGTGACGTGCGCGTCGGGTGCAAGGAGAGTCATGCCTGGGCGTGAAGTAAACTGAAACCGCGCGCCAGGGCATGCAAGCTACTGTAATGTTGCGCCCCGGCACAAGTTGTCCGCACTAGGGCGCACGGCAAGCTATTTCTTTCGACAGAAACTAGCATAAGGCAGTAACTTGCGCACCAGGGTACGAGTCATGCTTGCCCCAGCGAGTGGCGCAAGTCGTTTTCACCAAGGACTCTACTTTTGTGGTATTTATACTCGTTTTCTTTTAGGACAAATTGGAACAAACATAACACGAGGGTTTCTAGACTACTTTTGAAATAGTTTCTCGAGATGACGTTTAGAACGAGGGAGTTAGGTGTTCACGTGAGATTTGTGGGACAAAAGTTTGTACTTGCTATTTTGATTGAAATCAATAAATTCCTTTATTTGTCAGGTGGATTAGGTACATAACTGAATTACGTTAAATATTGTTGTTAAGTTTTTATTAAATTATTTTATTATTATTTTATAATTTTCATGATAGATTTTCTTGGGTTTCAATACTAAACTATGATATCCGCGCCCATAAAAAGGACGCAATGATGGTGTCTTTAACGACATTTTTCTTTGGCACCCATAATAAATCAAAAATCATCAACGTGTGTGGAGGTGGAATTGGGACCCGCGCGCTTTTTGTTTGTCTCTTCCCAACTTTAGTAAATCGAAATTGTAGTTGGGACAAATCAACCATCGTACTATGCCAAATGTTTCTCCAGTATTCACTTCCAACACCAAATCATTTCATTCGGTGCTTCAATCAAACAGTAGTGGAATTTACTTTTACAAATTTATTTGTACTATTGATAAATGCTTGATTCCAACAAATTATAAAATGATATGCTTGTATAATTGATTCATTTGAGATTAAATTTTAGAGAATGTTTGGTTAAGTTTATTTAAAATATTTATAAAATTTATAATATATTAGATTTTATTTTTAAAATAAGTTCTTAAATTATTTGGACATAATAAAATTTTAAAGTTTATAATATATTTCTAATGATAATTTTATGATTAAATTGGTTATATTAATTAACAGATTAGGTTTGTTTAAAATTGTAAAAATAAATTAAAATCTCTTTTCTAAAAAAAATTAAAAAAGTTTCTTTTAAGCTCTTCTTAAAATACTGAATAATTTATCAAATCTTATAAATATTCAAATATCTTGTGGGATATTTTGAGAAGTTACAATTTCCCCTAATCATCCTCTGAGTTGAGTATGAATTCATGAATAATAATATAATTTTTTTTTTAATAAAACTTTATTTTTCCAGCTTAGTTGATTGAGAGAGATCATGTTCTGAAGTAGTGTAATATTATTTAGACTATGTATGGCAGTCAAGCATGTACATTAGTATATTTGGATGCTGCTAAAATGTTTAAAGCAATAATATGGCAAAAGGACGGTCCTTTTTTTCTTTTTGAAAAAAGTTCTTCCCAAAAGTATTTTTTTCCTCCTATTTAATGTTCTATTGGCATTTTTTTTAAAATTTCAGTATGAATACATAATTGACTTGGGATAAAAAGTTTCTCCCATAATTCTATTTTTTAATTTGGGAATTCTATTCCTATCAAATCAAACTTCTGAGAAGCATGATTTGGTTTTATTTTGTTTTAGGCTCGTTTGATTTCATTTTCAAAGGTCATTTTTACATTTTCTACTATTTCAAAAGTGAAACACATAATTTTTTATACATTTTCACCCAACATTATTTTCATATTCATTTTCAAAACACATTCTCTAATAACCTATATATATTCTCTTAACAACCTATATATTTTCTCTCTTTCATTATTTTTATCTCTTTCCACCTATAACTTATTAAAACCAATATAATCATTACATTTTTAATAATTTATCCAAATACAAACCCATTTTCACTAACTAACTTTTTAAATTTTAAAAATGATAGAAATGAAAATAAAACCAAACGGGCCCTAACTCTCAAAAATAAACATACTAAGGGCCTGTTTACTTTAAGGGATGAGGTAGGATGAATGCTCACATTCTGTCTTATCCCATATTTACTTTGAGTAATTGGAATCCTGTATAAGGCTGTCGGCCCATCACTGTGTTGACAAAATGAGTGATGAGCCATTCCATCTTTGAGGTGGGATGGTTTTATCACATGATTGGTGCCACAACTTCAAATAATTTTCAGTTGCGGCGCCAATCAAAAAATTTAAAAATAATTACAAAAAGTTAAATATTAAAAATACATATATATTAAAATAATTAAAAGAAAAACTGATATATATAATTTGTGTAAAGATATTGTATTGGAATGGAGAAAAAATAATTTCTTTAAGCCAAATAGAAAAAAGAAGAAATAGTTGAATGTTGTATTGATATGGAGAAAAATTAAATTTTTTATGCTAAATAAAAAAATATTTTAACAAGGGGTACTTTAGTCTTTTATAATTTATTCAAGTTTTATAATTCATGTTTATGTAAACATTCTCAATACAATAATATAATTTTGTCATTCATATCATCCTACAAAGTAAACATCCAATTAAAAGTATAAAATTATCCTAATTCTGTTCTTTGTTTCTCATTTCATCCTATCACCCTCCCTACATTTCATACCACAAAGGAAACGGGGCCTAAAAGTTTTGTACCTGGTACTGAACCCTCCACGGATGAAGTTCCAATGTTTCACAAAAAAATATCTATTTTATTTTTGGCCACACACATATATATATATATATATATATTAATAAAACTTGGATTAAGAAGACAATATATTCCTACAAAGGTCTGCCAGTTGTGTTGTAACCATACCCACAGAAACACAAATTTTCCGTGCCAAGGCCCGTATTACAAGAAATGTTTTGGGACGACAGAATCCAGTGGTTTTATCATTGGCAGTGGTCCTATATGATGAGGTGGGAGTTGTCAGATGACAAATATTTGGGTACAATTGGGCTCACAAATTGTCGCGGCACAGGAAAATTTTACGGCATGATTGGTTATTGTTTAGGGTGTTTTGGAAAGTAAATTGGAGAAAATATATATATTTTAATTTTGTACTAGAAAAGTGTATGGAAACTAAAACTACTATCTTTTAGGGGGAACATTAATTGTATATTAGATATCTTTTTATATGTAAATTTTTACATATTGAGTGGTATCATATCATATTTTTACAGTATTATATATATATATATATTTATACTATTATATATAGTACAATGGTGTGGGACTCATAATTATTCAATTTTGATTGTAATTTTGGCCAAGTAGCAAATTCTTA
Organism: Jacaranda mimosifolia; assembly: GCA_018894105.1. NCBI lineage: Eukaryota > Viridiplantae > Streptophyta > Magnoliopsida > Lamiales > Bignoniaceae > Jacaranda > Jacaranda mimosifolia. Next base: position 35,434,136 of record CM032119.1, read on the forward strand.
TAGTTTTGATTTTTTAATTAAATTCAAATTTTTTTATTAATTGTTAGTTATTAAATTTGATATTATTTATTTCATTTTTAAAGATATTTATTCTTATTTGTATCTAATTGATATGGATGTATCTACACTATTATATATAGCACAGTGGTGTGAGACCCATAATTATTCAATTTTGATTGCAATTTTGGCAAAGTGGCAAATTCTTAGAATTTTGAGCTTTTTTAATTAAATTAAAAAAAATTCATTAATTGTTGGTTATTAAATTTGATATTATTTATTTCATTTTTAAAGATATTTATTCTTATTTGTATCTAATTGATATGAATGTATTATATTTGAAAAGAAAAATCTTCACTAGATAAATGATTTTTTTTTTTTTAGTTTTCAGTTGATGAATCGAAATTGATATTATCTCCTTCATATCATTGATGAGATAATGTTATAGATGTTTAGATGTGTTAAAACTCTTCTATATATATCTATACTATTATATACAGCACAACGGTGTGGAATCCATAATTGTGCAATTTTGACCAAATTTTAAATTTTTAGAATTTTAAGTTTTTAATTAAATTTAAAAATTGATTTTTAGTTATTTAATTTGATATTATTTATTCCTTTTAAAGATATCTGATTTTTTGAAATCATTTTCTTGATTAGAAAAATATTCTTTATTTGTCTCTAATCTGAAAAAATAATTACATTTTATCTACAAAATCTTTTCCATATCTACTTTTAATATATGGAAGATTTCTTAATCATTTGACTTTATAGTTTGATAAGTCTTTCATGATTTTCTCTTATCTTTAATAACTAATTTATATCTATACTATTATATATAAAGTCTTTTAAAAGTCATTTATTAATATTCCCATGTTCTAGCATTATTTTCACTCTATTCTTTGTGTTCTCTTTATTTTCTAGCATTTTTTTTTCTTCTATCTCTTCGTGTGCATCTTTAGATCATTATTCAAAGTGTTTATTGTTTATTTGATTTTATTGTTCACCTTTTTATTTTCTTTTCTTTTTTATTTATTTATTTTAGGTATATTACGTGATAGAAGAGATTTTTTTTATTTTAATACTATAATTTTCTTTTCAACCTAAATAAAGTCTATCATTGAGCTTTTATTACTATTAAATTTGTAAATTTCTATATCTTTTTTGTTTACTACTTAGTTTATGTTATCAATTCATTTATTATGAGATTTATTAATTGCACTTAATATTTTTAATTTGACTTTATTTTTATTAGTTACATTTTTCTCCTTAATTATTGGTAAATTTTGTCATTTAATTTTTATTTTATTTAAATTATTATACATTTAGCATCCTGTTACTCATTTTTTGAATCAAGTTATTGATTTATTGCTAAATTTTATAATTTATTTTTCAATTTGCCTTTTTTTTTGCTCATCTAAGTTTATAGTTTTATAGGACGGGATCTATTTTTTTTTATAATATTTTAAAATTTTATTTCACTTTTTGAATATTTATAATTTTAGAAGTATGTCATTTAATTTTATTTTATATTCTTATATTTGTAATTATGTATGTATAAATATGTATAATTCGAACTGTTTTTAAAAATTTTATATACTACATCAATATATATTCTTAGATCATTTTTTATATATTTAAAAAAAAAATTATGAGATGGTTATTTCAATAGAAAATACACCTATTAACTTTTTAAGTTTATATCTCTATACATTATTTATTCTATCAATATATATATATATAATTTTATTTTTTATTATTTCTTTAAATTTTGATTGTTTGATAGGTTAACAAATTTTTTTGTTATTCACTTTTTTCTACTATTTGGGAAATATAATATGAAGATCCAATTACATTCATAAAAATAAAATAAAATTGAGAATGAACATAATAATTTATTTTTCTTATATTTTATTTTACATTGTAATTTCATCCTCATACCCTATCACGAATTCCTATTTAAAATTAATTTTGAGCTTATAATTACTTTATCAATTTACTATGATTTTAGCTTTGCATTACTAATATCTAACTTTTTCTTCACTTAATTATTCAATAACTAAACTATGAGTCAAATTAAAATGTTTCTATGAACTTATATACTAATATCGATCTTAACTTTGTAATTATTTTATATGTTTTTTTTAATTTTTTAATTTTTTTTTTATCTTTACTATCATAATTTTCTCTTGATTTAATTGATTTTAATTTTAATCAAAAACTAAAATTTAAATAAGATTTTTCTAATCCTTGGCAACTAATATATTATCTAATTCTTTATATTTTAAGTTTTAATTTAATATATACTCATCCGCTTTTAAGTCTAAAACAATCTTAAAGTATTATAATTTTAAATTTTTTCAAACAACTTTCAAGCCATCAATCTTATGTTCTATATTATTCTCATATATTTTTATTTTTTAAAACAACTATCTGCTAGCTTTTGATTGCATAATTTTTTTTAATAAAGTACATAATCATATTTATAGATTTTTATTTTTGGATGTTTTAAATTTTTTTAACTTCTTGCTGAATAATTTTGAAATTTATTTTTTATGACATAATTTATATGAGATGTCTTTATATGTTACAAACTTTTAAATACTAAATTAAAAAAAATTAAATTTAATTTTACTAATTACTTGGTATGTTTGCATTATTTTTATTTTTATATTATTCTTTTAGTTATATTTATAATTCAATCATTATATTAATATATAGTAATTTTAAAGAATCCGTGCATAGCACGGGGATAATGCTAGTAGGTCATGTTTGATTCATAATTTAAGTAACATTTGAGATTAGAATAGTGGGTGGTTGAGTGAGATTAGAAAAAGTATTATTCTGTTTGATATTAGATATTGCAATATAAATTAGACACTATTGAAATCTCTAATAATCTGATATGAGGTGTTTGATTGGGCCTACTACATTTTAAATTACTATTTTGGCCTTGGAAAAAGTACATATACATAGCATTTAAATTATATATGTATATATATATTATTGGCAATATATATATATATAAATAGATTGGTGTAATAATGCATATACATAGCATTTAAATTATATATATGTATATATATAAATTAACCTAAAATTTTTAATTTTCACACTTAGTATAAATTATCAATTTTCAATATATAAATTATAAATATTCAATATATAAATTTTGATTTTCAATATATAAATTATAAATTTTCATTATGTAAATTTTCAATTTTCAATATATAAATTATAAATATTCATTATATAAAATATGATTTTCAATATATAAATTATAAATATTCATTATATAAATTTTTAATTTTAAATATATAAATTATAAATTTTCAAAATATAAATTATAAATTTTCAATATATGAATTATATATATCTAATAATTTTTGAAGTGACAATATAATAAAGACACTTGGTTTTGAATTTGGGGTGGACTCCCCAAATTTTTCAGTGGAGGACATAAATGGAATTGGATTGAGAAACTGAAGGCTAGTATTGAAATTTCGACTGTCCGACAGATTCAAAATTGGTCCGCAATTGGTTAATCTCACCCTATGATATGCTACTTCAATATGGCCTAATCTCATACACAGTAGCGGGCCACTTGAAATTTGCTGGCCGGCCCGCAAAATTAGTCTTTCGCATCAGACAACCAACTATTGTACATTAGGCTACACCATACATGTCAATACATGATATCAAACGCGGCCATAAGAAACAAATTAGTAAAATGAAATGAAGATATATTATTTGAGAAAAAAAAATTGATAATCTTTTGAGAAAGAGAAAATATATTTTGAGAAGAATATTTAGCTTTATTTTTACAAAAAATAAAAATATTTTGAGAGAATAACTCCAAATATAGCCTTGGCTTATACATATTTTGAGAAACCTATGTATGCACATGTGCTTTCTAACTAAGCATCTTATAAATATGTGAAAATATATGATTAGTAAGCTGTCCCACTCAAGACCTCCATTCATTCGATACGCGATAAAATTAAATGCTCAGTCAATTTTTCGAATATGAGACAAGATTGAAGATTATGTATCATTATAACCCTCAAAATGAAGAGGTTGGAGAAAGGACACATGGCTTTCATTTTCATATATATTGTCAATGATGATTATCACATCCAACATGAAACATAGAGCCTAGTAGTGTTAAGATATTATCTTGTAGGCTTGCATTGATGGGGAGTTTTGTTCTTAAGAAAACTTGCCTTCAAGGGAGGAGAGATGAAGCACCTTATAAACCTTCCCAAGCCCCTCTACTCCTCCTTCGATGTAGAATATAACCAGATACATCATAACCCTACAGTTGAAGAGCTTGTGAATAAGCACATACTCACCGTTTTTAATGATAGCGCCAATAATAATAATCAAATTTATTGTCAAATATAAATGCCTAATCACGTTTAATATAGTTCAACAATACGTATTGGTGGGGGTTTCATCTTTAAAATGCAGATTAAAAAGAGAGAGAAGGGAGCTGATGATTTTAAGTTGATCAAAACTATAAACTGTTTTAATACAAGATAATAGTATGGTCAAATATGAAAAACAAATCAACAAAAGATAGACAAGGAACAACTCAAAAACAGTTTGAAAATGTGCAAGATGGTCAGAAATGAATAGTATTAAATGACTTATTTGTGTTCCATTAAATGAATGTGTTGATATATACTGACCATGTCTAGAGAAAAGGTTAATTTTGTGGTCCAAACATGACATTGAAAAGACACACAGATCATCATGGTGAAAAGTATATTGAGGGTATTCTCCCTAGATGATACCATGAGCAGCTAAAAGAAGTGCGAACATGGTTCATGGGATTAATTAAGTTTTGTGTGTGTAAGACTTAATGAACATTGTGATTTATATCATATTGATGTGATCTAATTTATGTTATTTAATATTTATAAAAACTTTCTAATAATTATATTAGTGAAGATGCACTCTTGAGTAATTCAATTTTTTGTCTAAACATCGATGACCTTTGAAACTTCTCAACTTGTAAATGAAAATTAGAAAAGTATTGATAGTGATTTGAGTTCGAGATTAATTTTCAAAGTTTAAGAGTGAGTCGATGAATTTTGAATTGATTCGATACTTCACAGGTGAAATGAGCCAAAATCATTTCATTTTTGAAAGTATATACAAAGTTATAATTGCTAGAAGGTAGCTCAATAGAAATCTTTTAATACTCAAGGCAATTATCGATTTGAAGTGCATAATTTGAAGAGAATATAAATTATCTAAGTAAATTATATACATAAATTGGTAATGGAGAAATATTTACAGAGGGATGAGTGACAAATAATGTGTGGTTGAGATAGTTCAATTTAAAACATCCGCATTCTCAAAATTTGAGGGTTAGAAATAAATGGGTCTTTGAATTGAATTGAATTGGGTCGAATAGATCTAGATAAAAGAGCATTTAAATAAAATAAAAGATCCAAAGTGACAAATTAGAGATGCTTATTTAATTTGTTCGACTGTGAAATTTGTATTTTGGAATTATTTGAAATAGTTTGAAAATTTTCAACGTATTATTATTTATATTATTAAATATCATCATAGAAATTAATGAAATTCAGGAACATATCTTAAAATTCTATTTTATATGTTAATATAGTGCACTTTTTTGGGTGAGGACATCAAAGGAAATCATGTGGTTAATTATGCATTGAAAAAAGTAGTAGAAGTTAGTGTATAGCAATTAGCCAAGTGGCAAGTGGCTCAATGACATAAGTTTTTCATATAATGTGGGAGGTCAGGAGTTCGAATTCGAATAGGCTCCTTATGTGCATGTGTGTAAAAAAAACAAAAAAAAGTGTATAGCAATTATAATCAATTAAGTGTTTCTTATTGGTCAAGTGGTATAACTGGCTGATGTCATCCTCCTTAACACATATGTACATATATATATATATAATTATTTTCTCATTAAATTATAAATTTATTTATTTATTTATTTACATAGGCACACACCATCAGTCCATTAGATTCGAAATCTCGACCTCACGCTTCTATATGTAAGACTAAGACCATTGAATCAAAGGCCATTCAACATTAAATTATGAATAAAGTTAGAAAATACCACATTATATTATTGACATATTCAAAACAAATGTACTATATAATATTTCGTAAAAGATATATTTTGCATATAAGAAAATAACAAGTTATTTTAAAGTAACATAATTTAGAATTCTTCAAAACCGATGTGTGTGTGTGTATATATTTTTTTATTTATACACACGCACATCGGGAGTCTATTAGGGCTCGAACTCCCGACCTCCCACATTATGTGGGAGACTAATGCCGCTGGGCCACGGGCCACTTGGCGTATGTGTATATATATATTTATAAAGAACAATATTTGTAATAATTGGGAGCAATTATTTTAAGTGAAATTTATGATCAACTACATCTGAATATTAACTAACAACGAATCTACAATATATAAATTAAAAAATTACTATTATAGAAGTCACAATTGTTTGCAATTTTTAATTAATTTAAAATCTTATGGGTTTAATTTTATCATTTGAATTGAACTTCATTGCCAATATTTTGAATTAGTCACTGATTTGCTATGATGCACAAATATAGACGCGACAACACCCGCGTGGCAACATGAAATACTTAAAAATTTGGATCACAACACGATTGTTCACTATGGGGTGAATTGTATTTTGCCCCCCTGTGTTAGTCATAAGTTGCAAAAATCTCCCCAAAAAAAATAAATAGGCAGTGACCCCCATTATACTTTTAAAAAATAGGCACACCGTCCCCCTCCACCGTGCGGTGCAAATCACGTGCTGGTAAGTGCATTTGATCTTGGATTTTTGCTATTGAAATGTCAAATTTACCCCTAAATATCAACCGTTGGATCTATTAAAAAAATTGACGGTTTAGATTATTTCTAATTATAAAATATAAAATATATTTATTTATATAATTATTTATATAAATACATAAATATATAGTTAACTGTATTTATATATATAGTTAAATATATGTATATATACATACTTATATACACACCCACCCCCATCAACCCACCCAACCTTCCCCCTCCTCCACCCCCACCACCAGCCGCCGGGAACAGTGGCCGACCGCTCGTCGCTGCCCTTATGGCCACCTTCATGGAGGCTGCCCTGCGCAAGCCCCCATGGCGAGTGGCGGCCATGGGCGTTGCTGGAGGCGCGCTTCATGGAGGCAGCCATGGCGAGCAGCCCGCTTGGCCTCTGCGAGCGGTCGCTCGCCGCTGCTCGCATGGCCGCCTTCACAGAGGCTGCCCTACGCAAGCCCCCATGGCGAGCGGCGGCCATGGGCGCCGCTAGAGGTGCGCTTCGTGGAGGCAAAGCGCTTGGCCTCTGCTCTATGGCCGCGTTTGCAGCGGCCATGGAAGCCTCGCCGCTGCTCGCGGGTAAGGTGGGGAGGGGTGGGGGTGGGGGGTGGGGTAGGAAATATAATATAAAATATTTATTTATAAATATATTTATGTTTATTATATTATATATTTATATTTATTATATAATATATATTTAAATAAAAAAGAATAAATTATAAAGATGAAAATAAAAAAAATTAAAAATAGTTTTAAAATTTAAAAATAAAAAAAATTGTATAAAGGGGATGAAAAAAGATAATATAATATAATAAATTTTTTATTTATGTATTTATTATATTATATATTTATGTTTTTATGTATTTATAATATATTTATATATTTATGTTTATTATATTATATATTATATATTTATATATAAATAAAAAAGAATAAGTTAGAAAGATGAAAATAAAAAAAATTAAAAATAATTTTTAAATTTAAAAATAAAAAAAAGGTACAACGGAGAAGAAAAAATATGTATAAAAATAAATTTAAAATGAATAAATAAATAAATAAATAAAATTAAAAATATATGAAATCATTAGGAGTAGTATAGTTTTTACATATTGAAATTAGGACAAAACTGTAGCAAATCACGAAAGAGGGGCGATGTGCCTATTTTTTAAAAGTATAAGAGGGGTCACTGCCTATTTATTTTTTTCGGGCGGAATTTTTGCAACTTATGACTAACACAGGGGGGCAAAATGCAATTCACCCTATAAATATGTGACTGATAATAAACTTAGAAAGATATATCAATAAGAGTGTAGAGAAAAAAAGTTGATATCAATTATTTTATTGAATTTTACTAGTATAACTTTTAAAATGTAAAAAAAGAAAAGAAAAGAAAAGAGAGAGTGTGATTTTGAATGAAGCAACACTCTTTTTAAAGTAATTCTAGGGAATAAAAAAAAAACCACTTAATATTAGTTAATTCTTTTAGCTCTTATATACATTCTAAAATGTATGAAAAAAGTTGTAATTAGTCTAAAATGTACCCGACGAGTGTGTGATTGTACGTCCAATTTGTCATCAAAAGTGTTGGAATTTTTTTTATTTTTATATTTAACGGACAAGTATTAGAAACGTATCATCAGACCCTATCTCATATATGGCTGACAAGAGATAAATAATTGCTAAAATTTCTGTATATTGTCGATGACTTGAAAATCTTGCCACTAAGTATTAGTAAAATTTCTGTATATTGCTAAAACGATTGCTAAAATCAATCGTGGCCCTAGTATAAGGTTACCTATACACTCTAACAAGTGGCAACCAATCATAGTCATACACGTGAGTTGGGGCTCTCCAGGCTCTTCAATTCGGGCCCATTCCCTAGGGCCCACATTCCCACGTGGGCCAGCTTTACGGAGCTCTATGGCCGCGTTGTTCCAAACCTGTGAGGCCGTGACCATGAGCATTTTAGATTTTCATTTGGCATGAGTATTGTGACGAAGTTATTATATAATCCCTCGTACCCAAGTAAAATTATTAAATATTTCATAAATTTTATATTATTTATATTAGTCAAGTTAGGTCAATTCAACTCGATTAATTAATTATAACTTTAAATTAAAATGATACGACGTCTAAATTAAACTACGTCGACAATACATTATTCATTAAATAATACACTATTATAAATATCCCATTGAATTACAGATAAGCCTGCGCAGCACAATTTGTTTATCATCAACTTTTCACTTTGTGTTATTTATATTGAGTAATTTTTGATTCAGTGGTATAAATCTTACACAAAAAATATGAGATTAGAAGTTTGAACCTAATGAATCTCTAATGTGCGTTTGTATAAAATAAAAAAAGAAAAAGAATATTCATTTTGTAGTATTCACTAGCTTGATCTAGAAGGATTTTTATTGAAATCGAACTACCAACCCTAACCATTTTATGTTCTCTTAAAAAAGTTCTAACAGCTATTGTTGAGGACAATTGGTTGAAATCAACTATGAAGTGTTTATTTAGCATTAATTATGTTAAAAAAAACAGTATCAACACTACAATAAAATGTAATATTAGAAACAAAAAATAAGTAATGATATAAAAATCGTCATAATGACATATATTAAATAATTAATAGTATTTTATTCTATCACAATATAATTTAATAATAATAAGAACTAATATTTTTAATTTTTAAGTGACATGTAATGATCTTTCTGTTGCCTAAGGACACTTTAAGGCAATTTTCATCTTTTGAGTACTAAATGTGGACAAATCCAATTTGCTACTTTGTGAGGCAAAGTTGGATTGTGAATGTTATTACCAAGACAAAAGCTTATGTTTAAATTCCAAAAATACAAATGGTTGATTTGGTCGTACTCGGATTAATTGTTTTTCTCAAATTCACACACATAAATATTAATAATTTATTAGAGTTTGAATTTTAAATTTCACACATATAATTAAGTATGAGGGCAACGTCACTAGACCAATTGATCACCCGTCAACATTTTATATAATTATATGATAAAATGAATTATACTTATTATTATATTATATAGATAAAAGTCACTTATAGATTAAGCACAAATACATTAATCTTGTGATTAATTATGTGGCTTGTGTCCACCTAACTATAAATTAGATCATGCCAATGCTACTTATTTGAGTACACAAAAAAACAAAATGAACAATAAGTTAAGTGTCGATATAATAATTTGTGATTAATTGTGTGTGTTCAAATAAATTTTGAATCTACAAAAATTACAAGAAACAAATGAACAAATTAGATCTTAAGTTTATGCATGGAAGCGTTACAATCTTCGAAACATATTTTTGAGAATGAAGACTAGTCACTCTTATTCTTCTCTCCAAAATATGATTTAAGGGTTTGAAATTTGTTTTTTAATCAAATGCAATGTCTTTTGTGAAATTTATGGAAGAAATCATAATTTATCTTGAAATAAAATATTTTCTTTTAGATTTAGGAATTAGGATTTGTGAAAAAGATGTAGAACTTTCACGATTGCAACACTTCGTCATAACAAGAGCTCTACACTTGAGAGCTTCATGGTTGAACTCTTGTTATGTCTTATATGTATCCGAATATGTATTTTTACATGTATAAGTTAGGCTCTCTTAGAATTTAAGTTTTCTCATTGGACGTGGGTAATACTTACCATATACTTAAAACGGATTCAATTTTCTAATGGGTTACATATGAATATTTTAAGCCAACTAAATAATTCAAAATAAATAAAAAAATTTAATATTTATTTTGAATCAACCCATTTCATCTCCAAAACAAAATTAATGTCAATAATATTATTCATATTTGATCAAATTACGATGTGTGTCATGCCTACTTGAGTATGTACTCCAATGGGTCATGACTAGTTCATACATGATGAAATATACATTTTATATTTTAGTATCATTATATTCACATACAATAGTTTTTATCGAAACTTAATAAATATGTACATTTCGATGATATACTTACATATACTAGTATATTTGGTTCAATCAAGTACGCATTTTTAATAATAAAAGCCCATAATTAATACAAAGATGACTAGTATGAAATTATAAAAGTTTAGAATAAAAAATAAAACCCAAAAGGGAGTATTACATTCAACTCACTGAACTTCTTTTATATTTTATTGAAAGTATCATCCTCTTCTTCGATTGTTAGTTAACTCACCAAAAGTCTCCTTATTCTTAAATATATTTAAAAAATTTATATATTTTAAATTATTTTACTAAATATAATTAATCAATACTTAATCAACATCACTTTCTTATTATTCTAAATAATTGTTGGATTTTTTTTATATCACGACTTAATGACATAAATTTTTTTAATTTTATCGAATCAAATAAAATAAATATGAGCTAAATGCATGGCATAAAATTTTCTATTGAGACAAACTTCGCCTTCCCGCATCAATGGTGAGAAAGAGGAGACCCCATCCCCATCCGCATTCCCATCCAGAAGCCTAAACTGCAGACAGGAGAGTGATGTGGCGGAATGTAGAGATTTTTTTGGCCTAATATATCTCAGCGTGGGCTATTTTGGTTACAGCGGCAGGCAGATAGGATGGCTTTATGTATGGTCGTAATATATTTTCATGTAAAAAGCCTGTGGGGAAGGGAAGAGAGTGCTTCTTTCATTAATGTTTTTCACGTCTCACATGCTTTTCTCGTGGGACTCTGTACAATCGTGTTGGCCTTTAAATGATCACTTTTTGAAATATCATACATTGCTTCGAAAATATCTCAACTTTTTGTGACTTTTTCGAATCGGTTGTTTAAGTACGAGAACGGATTATAAATCAATTATAAAAAATATTTTTAGTGATTTTTAGAAATACTTTGCATTGTTTCAGTATATTAGTCGTTGTGGCACATCATCTCTATACGTACAAAGTTGTTAATTATTTTGAAACCATAAGCAGTAAAAAGGAATACATGGGTAGTGGATTTTAGAAGAATTAGTCAATGAAGTTTTTTTCTTCTTCTTCTTCTTTTTTTAGTAACACATGTATGTACATTAGAAGGCCGTATTCGAACTCATAACATCTCATATTATGTAAAAGACTTATATCACTAAGCCATTCGACACAAGAATTAGTGAACAAAGGAGTTATGAATATTAAAACGATTATATAGTAATCGACTATTTTATGAATAGTGGAAACTGTCAAGTTAATTTTTAAATTATTGAGAATTGTAGATTATTTTTAGAGATGTTTTTAACAAATCAAATTATAGTGTATTGATGTGAAAATTGTAATCATATGAGTGTAAAGCCTCATTATTTATTTATTTATTTTATGTATGATAGACTATAGATACAACAAAGGGGCACCATGTAACTAATTGTCGATCGTACTATGTAGCTAATTGTTGATCGCACTATGACTACATCCATTGAATACTCAATAAAGCCTTGACTATTTTATCACAATTGCAACAAAGGGTAATAATTTTAAGGCTTAATTACCCAGAATTGTCAATTGCACTATGACTACATCCATTGAATACTCAATAAAGCCTTGACTATTTTATCACAATTGCAACAAAGGGTAATAATTTTAAGGGTTAATTACCCATACCCCCTGAAGTTTGGCCTATTTATAATGAGATACAAAAATTTGAGGAAATTACAAAAATTCCCCTAGAGCTGATGGACAACCGTTAAGTTGGACAATTTAGGTGAAATATTTATTTCACCCTTGCCTGAAAAAACAAAAAAACATGTAAATTTGCCAAAGACAAAAATGACCCTTACCTATAAGTATGACCGAAATGCCCTTGTCTTGGCGGTAAAGAAGAGAGGAAGATGAATGTTGTCTTCATTCATCTAATTTTCACTAAAAGAAAGAAAAACCTATCAAAATCCCAGAAAAATCGTTGGCTACATTCCCAAAACCTATCTTCTTCTCAAACCTATCATTATCCTCTCCATTCTGGATGTTGATCGGTAGCCATTGGAGTTCACTTTCAATGGAGAAGTTTCAAAAAACTGGGGTTTGCAATTTTGAGAAAGGTATGTTTTTTCTTCCAAAACCTATTATTTTTGTAAGATCTTGTTATTACGTTATATATTTCTTCAAAATTTGTCGAAAAATACTAATTTTTTTTTGTTTTTTTATCGTAATGTATGGATGCTTTTCTATTTTTTGTGGATTTTCTATTTTTCCACCAAAAAATGAACTTGAATCGGTATTTAAAACATGATTTAGTACATGCATGTTGATAGATTTTAGTTTATTGATGAATGGTATGGTAAAATTGATGTTATTGGACTGATTTTCGTTGTAACAGAATATTGGGTTGTTCTGTTTGTTATGGAAAATCATATGTCTTTATATGTAAATATTAGAAAAGTAAAAGGGGTAAATGTAATGTTTTACTGATTTTAGTAATTTGTGTTTCTCAATTTTTTGTTACAGATATGGGTTTTGGAATTGTTGACTTTGTTTCGCATATGCTTCACTCCACTTACAAGATTAAAAATGTAGATCCTTAAGCATATACTTCTGAAAAATTGATTGGTGATACAGATGGTATGCTAAGGAATGTAGCTTCTTCTGGAAATTTGCTTTTTATTTTTAGGTGTGATTTGGTGCATATTGGTATTAAGGAAAAGATGATAGTATGTGATGATACGTCTCTACTAAATATGTTTAAGTTCAATCAAGTTATGAAACAAATAAATTTATCCATACAAATAGAAGAGGCACCTCCTCTGGCTATTGAACATTCATTTGAGAAGTTGTTGGAGACTGCTTATGTTGAGGAAGAGTGCAACAATGACAAAACTGATGATGGAGAAGGTTGTAGTCAGGCAGAAGGGGAAGGAGTTGATCCAGCTAGTAAAGGGGGTGAGACTGAAGAGAATGAAAGTGTAAGTTTTTTGGATATTTTTTAAATTACAAATAAATGTAAGGGTTGTATTAGTTTATTATTTGAAATATGAAGAGGGTTTATGTAATATATAAGTTAATGGTGTATGCTAAAGTTTTGTTTGAAGTATGTGGACATATTTATAATTATGTTGCATATATTGCTTTGTATTAGGCTGTTGATGATAAGTGTTTTGAAGATCCTGTTAGTGAGGGTAACACCATTGAAACTATTGAGGAGAATGTTGTTAAGGGTTTTGAATGTGGTGTTAAGGCCATCAGTGATGATTTACAAGCTCCATAAACTTTGGTGGAGCCTAGTATTGAGAGTGCAGAAGCTCCTGAACCTGTTGTGGAGCCTGTTGCTGAGGGTTTAGAACCTGTTGATGAGGCAGCTGCACCTCCTAAGGATGTTGTTGAGAGTTATGTGGTAGAGCCTATGGCTGAGGGTTCTGTAGCTCCACAAGATGTGCTGGAGCTTGTTGGTGAAGTTGTTGCAGCTCCAAAAGATGTGGTGGACCCTATTACTGAGGGTTCTGCAGCTCCACAAGATGTGCTGGAGCCTATTATTGAGGCAGCTGCACCTCTAAAGGATGTGGTGGAACCTATGGCTGAGAGTTTTGTAACTGCATAAGATGTGGTGGAGCCTGTTGGTGAACTTCCCAAGTTCATGATACTGCAAACCAAGCATCTGATTTTGATGTTGTTCGTCAAACGGGTGATGATACTCCTGATGTTGATGCCACTGCAAACTTAAATTATCAAAATATTTTGGCTATGTATGTTTTGTAGCGTATACTTAGTAACATTTCCCTATTTATTCTAGATTATTGAGGAGATAATGAAGGACCTTGTTGCTGAAGGGGATAATGTGAATGAAAATGAGAAGGAGAATGCTGAAGTTGAGTCAAATGCAAAGAAGGTAAGTTAATTGCACTTTCAAGTGTTATTTTGTAATATTAGGGACTTGATTGTACTGTGTAAAATAGGTAGGGGGTACCAAGTAATTTGGGTAACATTAAATATGTAATATGTAATATGAGGATGCAGTTTTAATATGAGGGTGCATTTGTAATATTTCAGAAAATTTAATGTTAAATCTGTAATAGTAACATAAAGATTAGGGGGTTTATTGTAGATTTATGTAAACGTTATGGGGTTTATTGAAAGTTTATGTAAACTTTGTGGAGTTTATTTTAGTTATTTTACATACTTGTGTCCTTCATACATAGTTTGAAGTATTGTTTATCTTTTTATTGTAATGTACTTTATGCTGCTGAAGATTTCTTGAATGAGGTTGCAGCTGATGTCTTTTTTTGGGACTGGGATTTGAATGAAGATGAAAATAATATAACTGATGATCCTAATGATGGTGGCGACTTAGAGACAAGTTCCTCTGAGTCAAGTGAGGAAAATGAGGAAAAAGAAAGTGAGGAAGAGGAAAGTGAGGACTCAAATGAAGAAGAGACAAGTGAATCTGATAAGGAGTTTAGTATTGTTGATGGTTTAGGCTCTAATTTGTCTGACTACCAGTCAGATGACCATTGTGAGGTTCAAAACTCATTAGATGAGGAGATTCCAGATGATCCTTTGAGAGGTGGTGCAGTAGACAAAGAAGAATTCACCATTCCAAAAAACTCATTGTCAGAAATCAAACTTCAGAAGGGAATGGTGTTCTCTAATGTGTATGCCTTAAGAGATGCATTACAAGAGTATGTCATAAGAGCTGGATTTGAGATTGTTAGGATCAAGAATGATAGAAATAGAGTGACTGCTAAGTGTGCTGTTGATGGTTGCCTTTGGAGGATTCATACCTCCACCAGGCTAGATGGTGTTACATTTTCAATCAAAACAAAAGTGCCAAATCAAACATGTGTTAGAGTTTATTGCACTACAAAAGCTTCTATTAAGTGAATAGCTGGGAAGTTGAAAGAAGTGTTGAGAGATAGTCCCACTAGGATAGACTTGAGAATCTATGGGGTTGCTCTTGCTTATATGCAGCTTTACAGAGCCAAGAGAAAGATACTTACTGATATTGAGGGTAACAACAATGAGCCATATGCTCAGCTGCCTTTATATGGTGTGATGGTGATGAGGAGGAACCCTAGTTCCATATTTAGCATGCAATTTGAAAGAGAAATGGAGTCTGAAGATGGTGCTAAAAGTAGTTTAAAACTATATGAACCTACTTTTAAGAGATGATTCGTGGGATTGAAAGCTTTGAGAGATGGTTTTCTCAATGGCTGTGGGCCCTTTCTAGGATTTGATGGATGTCACCTGAAGGGGCCATATAGAAGAGTTCTATTGGCAGTAGTGAGTCTTGATGGAAACAACGAGCTGTTTTTAGTTGCATTTACAGTAGTTGAAACTGAATGCAAGGAGAATTGGGGATTTTTCTTTGAGTGCTTGAGGGATATGCTTGGAGGATTCAATGCTGACAAGCCCTGGACCTTCATGACTGATAAACAGAAGGTATTCCTATATTCTGTTGTCTTTCTGCAACTTAAATGGTTTTTCTGGTTATCTTTGATTGACTTAAAGTTGGTCTATAAAACAAGAAGGTAAATGTAATATCATATATAGATTTTTCAAAGTACGTACTATGATTGCATTTCAGACTGTTTGTTTGTTACATCTGTAAAATATGACGGGGGTCAACGTAAGATTATAACTATTTGAAGGAAGTGCATTTTATATTTGTTATAGTTATGGGTTTCCTTGACATGTATCTACAAAATTGTAGGTGATGGTATGCAAATTTGATTGAGTCTTTGTCAGGCTTCTCAAATAGAAAGAGGGGTAAATATAATATTAAAATTGCCTTAAGGGGGTAAATGTAATAGTAACATTAACTAAAGGATTTTTTTTGTTATGTGTTAGAAAGTTAAAGGGTGTCTTGATATTATTGGTGAATTCTTCTTTTCTATTGGTAGGGTCTCATAGAAGTTATAACTAAGTTTGTGCCCAATGCAGTAAATAGGAAGTGTTGCAGGCATATTTATGCCAATTTTAGCAACACTTTCGGGGAGTGTTTTTGAAAAAAATATTTTTGGATGGATGTGCGTTCTTACAATGTATAAAATCAGGGAATATAGGCAAGCTGCACATGATTGATTGATGGGAATTCCTATTCAGCTGTGGGCAAGGCATGCTTTTGACTCAAGGTTGAAAAACAATCATATCACAAATAATATTTTTGAATCTTTCAACCACTGGATAGGTGAGCTTAGGTCAAAACCAATTTTAACCCTTCTTGATGGTCTTTGAGCAAAGTTAATGACTAGGTTGAGGTTGAGGTTTGAGAGAGGGCAGAGGTGGACCAAATGTGTTTGTGAGAATGTGGTCTCAAAGATCAATAGTTTGAAGGAGGAAGTTGTATCATGTCAGTTGACAATTAGTAGTGCATATGAGTTCTAGTTGTTTAATAAATGGATGCATTACATTGTTAACCTTGATTATAAAAGCAGTGATTGTAGAGAATGGGATATTTCTGTCATTCCATGCAAGCATGCTATATAAGCCATATCCACAAAAGAGAGTTGGTAGAGCTTTATTCAGATATTAGCTTCTATAGGACTGTTTACTTAAAGGCCTACTCAGAGGTGATACATCCAATTTCGGATATTGACTTTTAGCGTTCGGACTTGAATCCACAACCACAAAAAGTTCTTCCTCCTAAAATAAAGAAGCTGCCAAGTAGGCCTAAGAAGAGCAGAAGAAGAGAGCCAGGTAAGGCACCAGCTATCATACAAAGCAAGAGATCATGCGCTCCTAGATGCAACAGCTACCAGCCATTTGGGCATAACAAAATGACATGCAAACAGGCATCTCAGTCCACCTTTGAGAACAAGAAGAAGATTTGAAGTCTTTAATTGATGATATTGAGGCTTACTTGAACTTTTTAAACTTATTGATTAATATTTTTTTTCTTTTTGTAGAGAAGAAATGGTAAATCTGTCCACTTTGATGCTAACACTCCTTTTGCTGAAATTCTAAGGGCAAGTTTGGTTGGATTATAAAATTATCTCTTGATAACTTATCTCATGATAAGTTGTGTGATTATTAACTATTGTAGTGTTGTTTCGTTTGCATGATTGTTTGTAAATATACCCACATGATTGTTGTTTGGTTTGAGGTATAATAATCATTGCCATTTGACTGTTTTATGAAATGACCATACTATCCTTTAGGTTAAAAGAGACAAACAATTCTTTCTCTTCTCTTTTTTTTTTTCACAAATTATTTTTGCAATGAATAGTTGTGGAGACATGTTCACTTTTTTCAAATTATTTTCCTTCGCTATTTTTATTGATTTAATCACTCCCAAAGTCTCAACGAAGGAATCTAACCCATAATTTCTAATTTATTTTTATAAATTTTCAAAAATATTAATTTATAAAATTAATAAATTAGAATAAAAATAAATTAACTTTTTTATAGTTATGATATGTGTAAATATAACATTTGGATCAGTTTAATAATTTTTCAATATTAATAGCTTGACTTATTTTTTTCCAATTTTTTGAAATTACTAATTCTGAATAAATTAAATTATTTTATTATTATTCAAAATTATTAAATTTTAATATAATGTAAGTTCAGAATCATTAATTTCATATCATAAAATTATAATATATAATTCATTTTGTTAATTTTATTAAATTACTAATTTAAAATAAACAAATTATTACTTATAATTTCCAAAATTAATAATTTATAATTTATCTTTATAAGTTGAAATGCCTTATTGATTATTAATCTGTACTTTACTCTCATAATACATAATTATTTTTTTATAATTTTCAAATAATATTATAATTATCCAAGATAGTAATAAAAAATAATTAATTTTATGATAATTTTTCTTCACATAACTATTCAAAAATAGTTTCATAATTTTATAGTTACATAAAAATATGAAATTATTTATAATAATTTAATTTCTAAAAAAAACTAATTTATTTATAATATATAATAGTTTCATAATTTTGGAGGTATAAGGCATTCTAGTAATTTGCAAAAAGAATTTAAGGCCAAATAGGACTTTTTGCTACAAATGAATCAGATGGGATAAATTATCCCAGGGATAGGGGTGAGTTTAATAATACCAAGGATTGGTTTTGTATATAAGGGTCCAATGATAAATCATGGTCCCATGTGTATACAATTCCACGAACCAAATATTGGATTGAATATGATAACTTTCCCTAATCCTATCTAATCCCACCAACCAAACTTGCCCTAAGAGAAATGAAGAAGAAAAAAAAGGCTAAAACCAACTCTGCATTTGCTGCGGCACATGTGCACATGGGGGAGAGGACAGTCTGGAGATGTTGCTTCAATCTGTCCTTCTGTTTCTTTTATCAATATGCATTTGTGAAAAACTCTATATTGGGGTCAGTTGTTTTATGAATGGATGCTTTTGTTGTGTTGATGGATAATTTTCTGACTATATTTTGTAAGTATTTGGATGATGAATCTGTCAAACTTTGAATATTTGAAAGACTGAGATGTAATGCTCTTGCAGTATTTCTAGTTGGTGCACAAATTTCAATCTTTCTTTCTAACATGTTATATAGGTTTATTCAAAGTTTAGGGGAATATTTGCAATGTTTATTAATTTTTATTTATAAGAGGATTGGGTTATTCAACTTATGTGAGCTTTTTATTTTTCTAGGAGGGTAAAAGTAATGTTGTATAGTGCAACTTAAGGGGATAAAAAAATTATATTTATACATGTAAAATCAATCATTAAACAAATCAAAATAATTGGAAATTTTGTCAAACTGCCAACTGCAATGCTTTACAAATAATCAACAAATAAAACCTTATAGTCTTAAAATTATTACAAGTGGGTCCAAGGGTATTTCTATCTAAAAAATAGCCATAATAGTAACCGAAGGGTATTTTTGGATTTTCATGTAATTGTTTTGATGACGTCAATATTTTTTTTGACGAAGCTTAATGGAGTTTTAAAAATGTAAGATGGAGCAAAATCTCAGCGGTTATTAGTAATTTTATCAAACTTTTGAGGTTTTTTATAAATAAGCCAAACCTCAGGGGTTTGGTAATTAACCCTAATTTTGAACTAATGGAGGGCTATGGAGGCAGTCTCAAATGTAAATGAAATTCAATTCCGAGATAATGATAGCATCTAAAATAGGTTGAATTGCAATAACTGGGTAGAGAATGTGTTGTTGAAACTAATGTTCTTCTTAAATACACAATAATTTTAGCATTAGTTAATATGTAATGAAGTACTAAAGTTAAATTATCTTTTGATAATAATTTCGAGCTCGATGCATATTAGATTTTATTGTGAATAAGACAAGTTGAATATTTTTCAAAGAAACGATCAATTACATTAATTTATACATTAAATGATGACATACCATTCAGTTTCGTATCCTCTGCCATAGCAAAATGGCAATTGGAACTCATGTTTCATCTAATTTATTTTTCATTACGTTTTGAATTTGAAATTCAAATGACCAATTAATGAACATGTACATACTTATCAAGTTCTGATAGGGCATGCAACTATGTCTTATATACTATTTGAAAAAAAAAAAAAAAAAAACTTGAGTCTAGTCTGGAAAAAGAAAAAGGAGAGAGAGAAAAACCTTAAGGTTGGCCCACTATTATGGCTTTCATTTTTATTTTAATGCCCTTTTTTTCAATGGATTCCCTTTTCAGATATCGAAAATTCTGGGCGATGGCCCAATCTGATAGGATGGTTTTTTCTTTTCAGAATTCAGCCCAAGTAGCATTAACTTAAGCAGAATATGGCCTCTCGAACAATAGATTTAGGCCGTGTTTGGCATGGGGTGAGATCCATCTAAAGCTCCTTTTGGGCTGCTTTGGTTTGTCAAAATATTTGAAATCTCAATTACCAAATCCTAGGGGTGTAAGCGGATCGGATATACTGTTTTTATATTCGTATCCGTTTAACTTTTTGAATATTCGAATACGAATACGAATTTGATGGATATTTAAAAATGATATCCAAATTCGTATCCATCGGATATCGATCGGATTCGGATATATCCGTATTCGATTATAATTATTCAGATGTATTCATATTTTATTAAACTTATCCGTATTTGAATTATTATTTTATATTCATATTCGATGATAATTATTTAGATATTTATTTACAAATATCCAAATACATGAATCTATGAACTTATAACAAAAACATATTTTAATTAATAGAAGGAACTATATAATTTTCCTAAAACAAAAGCAATCAAACAAATAACATAATTTCTAATTAATAATTGACTTTATAATTGATTATTAGTATTTAATAATAATAATAATAATAATAATAATAATGGCATTTAAGTATACTAATTATAAAATCAGCAAACAATAATTATGTTAATAACTTTATTCTTCAATTTTTTTCTCTATATTACAATAATTTTTCAAATTTATTCTTTTTTCTTCCCAATTCTTCAATTATAATTTATATATACACATATATGGATTATGAGATTCTTATTGAAAAATATAAATAATATATTATTTAATGAATATATATTCGAATCGGATCGGATACACATTTATCATATCCGTATCCATTTATAATCGGATATCTACTAATCGAATACGGATAATATCCGCTTTAAACGGATGCAGATAAATTTTGTATAAATAGATACAAATGCGAACGGTAAACGAATTTTCGAATATCTATTTACAGCTCTACCAAATCCCAACAGAATGGCTGTTAATGGGTCGGATTTGGATCATATCAGTCATATTCGAATTCGAATTTGATTATTAAAATTCATATTTAAATTCAACCCGATATTCTATATGATCTTTGTTAGTCAATACTATATTTGAATTCGATACATATTTGAAATCCGATAAAAAAAGGGGACCCAATCTAATATTTTTTTATTTTTTCTTTTGAATTATATAAAATATGTATTTATAAAGTAAATTTATGTCATATTTGAATTTTTAACAACTTTTTATTATATATTAGTCCAAAAGTTAAATATTTAAATACTAATCCCTATTTCACATTATATTAATGCATAGATAAACTATTATACATTATTATATTTGACATTTTATTAGTATCCCTCTTATTTTTTAGACTAAAGATTTAATATTAATAACATCATATAGATGTTAATATAGATATTAGGCCAATATAATATATAGATTATATTTTTATTAATATTATATATAAGAGTATTAACTTAATAAAAAATATTAAAGTTCGTATTCGAATCTTTAACGGATCAGATCACTGAATTCCATATCTAATTCATCTTTTTATATTCTAGATATTTATAATCAAATCTGATCCATCAGAGATTTTAATCGAATAAAAATTCTAAAATTTGGATCGAATTCAGATCAAATTCAAAATAAAATTCAATCCATTGGTAGCCGCGCTACCCAACAGTTTATAAACTTTACAAGCTATTAATAAGTTTATAAGCAATTTTTAAGTCGAAGGGTCTTCAATTACTCAATGTCCACTGCTCTTGTTGGTCATCAAGAAGTACACTTTTTGGTTGAGAACGAAGAACTGAGACTGAGCTTCGGTTACAATCACTTAGTGGATGCTTTGGGTGAGCTTATAAGCTTCTCACACATCACAACATTTTATAAAATATTTGAGAACTTGTAAAATAATCCCCAATGATAATTTATTTGAGGTGATGTTTTTCAAATTAGCACCTGAAATAGCATTTCGGTTGCTTCAACCCAAGTGTTATTTTTATTCTAAATTTGGAACATTTGGTTGACCAAAGGTTCTATTTCTTATTTTCTTATTTATTTAATTTAAGTATTAATTTATAAGTAAATTTTAATTTTTATATATTTATATATAAAATTATATATTTCATATATTTAAAAAATTTTAAGCGTAAAATTATATTTTTTTTGACTTATTGGCTATCATGGAAATTTTTTGTAAAGAAAATTTAAAAACTAGCCGTGAAAAATTAGCCTATGTGGTATATGATCATAATGCATGATATGATTGTTGAGAATGAGCAAGACCCATATTCTCTTTATTTCTCATATGACAAGGTGTCCACCAATGACATAATGGTTCAAATCTCTCACGATCATTTACCTGAATATGAAACATACCTTCAAAATTATCTTCGGATACGTGATAGGAGAAATTATCATAAATTGCAAGCCGAACTTGACAGAGCATTTGTGGCGACTCAAAGAGTCATCATCAAATTGTGATAAATAAATTATACTGGTTCATAAGCTTATTTGTATAGTTCTTTTTCCTTCGTACCTCAAGTATGCACCTTTTGATAAGTTACTTAACAAAATAATTTTTTTAATTATTATTTTCTCTTTTTTAAAATATTTTAAAAAAAAATTGAAATCAATTAATAATTAATAAATATATGACTATGAAATAAGTAAAACAAAATAGTTTAAATATATTAGAATAATATTTATGTACATTAAAATAATAAAAAAAGTAGAATCTTGAGTTGGAGAAGGGAAATGCTATTTGAGGTGCTATATTTTTGGGATGCTATTTTTGCTGATGTAGGTAAAAAAAAAAAAAAAGGACCCTAAAATAGATCCAGGATTGGAGATGGTCTAAGATGTAAAAAAATATTTGCTAATTTTTTTTAAAAAGAGCTTATAAGCTCCTAAATAAACTCTTAAAATAAGATATTAGGAGCCTATAAGCTCTTTTTTTTAAAAAAAAGAAGTTCTTAACTTATTGTAAAATCTTAACAAGCTCCCATAATTTAATTATATTAATTACAAAATTATCATTACTATCATTTTATAAGCTCCAAGATTTATTTATTCAAACACTTTAAAAAAAAAATTAAAAAAAAATTAACATCTGATAAGCTACAAAAATATATTATAAGATATATGAGTTTCTAAAATCTTTTAAATAAGTTTAGCCAACACCCTCTTGCTCACAATTAAATATGCTAAAGAGATCTCGTTAAATGCATTTGATGTTATGTCTAAATTAAAAAAATTTGCAAGGTGAATACGAAAATTAAAATGCATTGTAATTTGAAGCACTGAAAAAAATTATTAATATTTTCCTCCCTGAAATCCAACATCCAATCAAGATAATTTTCTTGCAAGAAAAACATGCAATGTCCAGACATAGTGAATAGTTATTAGTTTTGATCCTCTTCTAGGAAAAAACTTTATCATATTAAACTATTAAAATCTTTATTTTGTCCCTATCATCTAAAAAGTGTATATATTATATTTAATTTTATTCTTCTTTACAAAATATTTAAAAGATATTGAAGGTCGGAGATTGAAGCATTAGTTCTTTGAACTTAGCTATATAAACAATTAATTCGATTAAAGCAATATCTGAAATGATACTGTTGAATTATATGTTTTAATTAATAAAAAATTTATTTTTTGAATTCATTTATTTTTAATTATTGTACGTAATTTAATAAAACATGTTCACACTAATAATATATGTTTTTTTCTTTCTTAGACTGTACTGGACAAAAGAAACAATAAAAAATTAAAAAAAATAAAAAGAAAAAAGAAAAAGAAAAGGTAAGGCCTTGTTTGTTTATAAATCCTAAAAAAAAATTTCAACTCCCAAAATACAAATAAATGTATCATCGCGTTCCTCAATCCAACTCCCAAAATAATCCCAAAAATACCCCCCCAAATCAATTTTTCACCACATTCCCCCATGTCTGCAACTGGCAGTGGCATGTCCCCTTTCCCATGCTACCCTATGCTCTGTGCCAGATGCCCCCCCCCCCCCCCCCCCCCAACCTTTTCTCTTCTGCTTTACCATCCCATCTCTTCTGCGCCTCATCCCCAAAATTTTCTCGTATGCTGAAACTGTTATGTGGCTTCTTTTCTTTGTTGCTCTAAATGGATTTCTTCTTCTTCCCTTTATTCACACACTCCAGAGTGCTTTTTCTGGAAAAAAATTAAAAATGAATCGATTCTTACGAATCATTCCCTCGAGCATGCTCGGTGTTTTATATGTTCTCTTTTTTGGAAGGGTTTCACGATCGATGATGTGTTGTTACCCAACACCTAGGTCACAGGATTCAGTCCCTTTTGCTACTGCTCGTGACTTATTTGGTGAAATTGGTGATATTCCCTGAGATCTACACATGCCCTGTCATATTGGGGTTTGCTTAGTTGGTTATCTGGTTTGAGGAGAAAGGTTGTATTGTAATATTCAGCAAAAAGGATGGGAGTTTTTTGAATTTTTATGTGATTCGTGCTGGCCTATGACATGGGTATTATGCAATGTTGATTATTACTATTTGAGTGATATTAATTTATTCATTTGTTTGGTAGTTCTGAAGGAGAAGGATGATTTTGGGCAGATTGGTTGATTGTGGTATTCATTTGAAAATTTTGGGCAGATTGTTGATTATTGAGGACCTCGATTCTGGTATTCATATGAAAAAATTCACTTTTCTAATTTAATTTTGGTATTACAGTGAAAGAATTCACTTTGCCAATTCTTCTGAAATATTCACTTTCCTAATTTAATTTTTGGATTACAAAGAAAGCATTTTGTTTCCTAAATTTTCTGAAAAAATACTTTCCTAATTTAATTTTTAGATTGCAGTGAAGGAATTCACTTTTCTAATTCATCCCAGTTATATTTACTTTCCTAATTTAATTTTGGTATTACAGTGAAAGAATTCACTTTGAGTACATTAATCCCAGTTATAGTCACTTTCCTAAATTGTGTATTGCAATGAAAGAATTTTTCTTGAAAATTATTACCATGCATTTGCTTTCTATTGAGCTAGCAATTCATGTGAAAATCCCCACTGTTGACATCCACCCAACGCAACTTCAATAGCAAATATCACTTAGCCAAATGATTTTTTAGGCTCACAGTTACAGTTCATCTTGAAACAATTAAGGACAATTGACCGTTGCATGTTATTACTTGGATATAAATTTTTTCTTGAACACTTGGTGGGATAATGGTATGCATTTTATATTTTTCTTGAATACTTGAGTTGCGTGTTAGTATCTATTGGTCTTTGCCCTACGTATTTTGGCAAAACTTCCTAGTATGCATTTTATATTTACTATTCTCATTTTGTGGCAGAATAGGCTTTATCTAGTAGTGTTATTGCTTTTATTATATGACCACAAATAGTACTATTGCAGTGTTGTAGACAACTTGAATAGTCATATCATCTATGTATGAGAGCATGATACCTCATTCATCCTTTATAAAGGCTAGCACTTCTGTTTTCATATCAAATACACCCCCTTAACATGTGCATCTACCCACACTCTATTTTATTAAAGAGTTCCAGTAAAAACCTTTTCTTATAAAACTGAATATACCTCATTCACCACTTACTTGCTACTGAGAAAAATACTAATGAAACATATCACGGCACACTAGCACAACGGCAAGTGGAGGGAGGAGCATTTTAAGGAAGGAGTCTGTGAAAGAGAGGCTATACCTCACTCACCTTCAACTTGTTTAAGTTCATCTGTGAGTGGCATACATATTAAGTCCATTATTTTTATTTTTATTTTTATTTTTTGTATAAATGTTATGCTGACATGTTTTTGTTGTTGTCAATATGGTATATAATATGTGGAGTTATCTGTTTTAAACTTTATGTGATTATGTTGCTATCCTTGATGCTTAACAACTATAATTTGAGCTTCATTCTTTTATTTTCTACACTAGAAATAGCACCATGATAGAGGTTTCTCCATCATACGAGTGGAGAATTAAGTATACCTCCATGGTGGACTTATAAGTCAAACGTGGTTCTTGAAGAACTTCTTTGTTCTCCAACAACCCTCAACTCACATGGCTATTATGAGATCAAGTGTTGCTGATATAAGCTTCTCTTGCTTAAGTGCATCTGTGTGATGCTTCAAATGTTTCCATACTTCTTCTAATTTGAACGTGTTTCCAGCTTATATGTATTAAGCTACGGCTGGTCCATATTATCACCCCATTAAATCACATTGGTGTTCTTTCCTCCTGTCCTTGGTTTAAATTTCACAAGTTATCCCCTTTTTTTGGTCTCTTTTAAAGAAAATGTCAGTGTTTTTGGCTAAATTTCAGTGTACAATAGGTGCTAGATGATTCTATTTCAAAGTCCCTAAAAATAGTGGCTTTATTTTCACATTTTTTCTGTTGGCTGATTCTGTTTCAAGTGACTCATTCTAATTTGGCTCATTCTATTTCATTGAGTCTGTTTTGTGTACAGTGTCTCGACTGATTCTCTTTCAACTAAGTGAGTCTTTTCTCAAGTGAAAATGATTCTGGTTCTATTTCACATCTCTGAAAATAGTGCTTCTATTTTTCAATCCCAAAAAGGAGTGATTTGAGTTGAAATGGTGTACTGGAATTTGGGTTGTGCAGTTTTCTTTTGTGTACAAAGCTGCAATGTTGGTCTGTCTAAATGTCCAAAGTTTCGTGGCATTTTTTGGCATTTGATTGGGGTGATAATTATAACAAATTATAAGGGGGTTTAGATGTGTATTTGGAGTATGACTAATATTTGTGTCATACTCCTCCATGCTCTAACCCCACATTTAGATGAGGTTATCTTTATGAATGGATTATTGGTGGGAGCTAGCAACTGTTGGAATGCTAATTGACGACCATTTGTTAGGGGATGGCAATTTTGTAGAATGGTAGGCATGCAGTGTAACCATTGAAGACAAACGGCTAGGTTTTTTGTACTGAGAAGAGGAATTGAATTTTTGCATATACACACTAGTTTTCTGTATTTCAATTTTTTATCCACAAGCATTTTCCAAGGTTTTTATTTATTGTCCTTTTCTTGTAATTGTCTCTTGCTTTAGTATTATTACATCTTTTGGCATAGCAATTGTTTGAAAAAAATATTGTTGTCTTCAAATTTCAGTTTTGAATTTATTATAAATGTTGTCTTTGCAATTCAGTTATTACTAGATTTTCATCAATTATTTTTATCTTAAAATGTAAATAGGAAATGATTACAAAAATTAACCGGCATAAAATGAATATTTTCTAAGTAGAGGCACAAGACTTGCTAGATTGGTAATTAAATTTTTGATCTAAAGTGGCCACTAGATTGGTAATTAAATTTTTTTATATACAAGAATGGTTACTTAACTAGTTTGTTGGGATAAAATATCGTTTAAAATCCAAACTAGTTTAGTATATACACAAGAATGGTTAATTTGGTTTGGTTGTTGGTATAAAATATATGACAAATCCCAAACTAGTTTTAGTATATACATAATAATTGTTACTTAACTTGGTTGTTGGGATAAAACATAGTACAAATTCCAAAATGGTTTAGTATATATACAAGAATGGTTACTTAACTAGTTTCTTGGGATAGAATATAGTAAAAATTCCAAACTAGTTTTTAGTATATATATACAAGAATGGTTACTTAACTAGTTCCTTGGGATAAAATATAGTAAAAATTCCAAACTTGATATAGTTTGGCTAGTTATGGTTATTTGACCTAATTATGACGGATAAAAGTTAAGATGACATACTTAGGTAATAGTTTCATTTTAATGATGATTCTATCTAAGGTATTTATCTATACTTAAATATATAATATATTGAAGAATATGTTCATAAACTTAAGCTATATTAATTGACATTTTCAATGAAGCTATTCCCTTATTGCTATATTTATAACCATTATGAGGTTCGATAAATGCGAGATGTCATATAGATGGACCCCAGGGGAAATGAAGCACCATTCGTCCCTAATGCTGATGCAACTAGGCCCACGAGCACTCGATGGCCAATTGAGTGTGAATGTATTTTTTTAGAACTTGCGCACGAGGAGGTTACGTAGGGACAACTCCTAAACACTACTTTCTTCGCTTTCATATGGAACCAAATATGCAACAAGCTAAATAAGAGGTTGTACCTACAGTACAGCTACATAGTCCAACAGTGCAAGACCAAGTGGTGTAGGTTTCATCGCGCATGGCAATTATTCCATCAATTGGTCACGAGTGATATAGGTTATGGATGGGACTATGAGAGGAACGCTGTTACGGGTCCGCCTGACCGTATCCAGCAGTGGGTCATGGAGGAACACTGTTACTATGAGAGGAACACTGTTACGATTATTCTGAGCATGTTTTGCTATTCTTTTATATATTACATTGTTGTCCTAAAGAAATTATGCAAATGCAAGTTTCGACTTGAGTAGACGCAGATCATTAGATGCTACTTCCAGTCAGCTTCTTAATGTATAGGGACCAGAGATGGAGAAGCATTTTGTACATATGTTGTTAAATGCTAACACTACAGAGTCGTTGACTAATGATGTTTATGCTACGGCATGCATGCCGAGTTTTGTGTATAAGTTGACCTGACATTTTCAGCGCCCTTACACTATTGATTTCATAACTCAAAAGTTCTATGAGTTAAAGGAAAGGTATAGAACCGTGGATGCGCTAATGAAAGACCCTAATGTGTATTGTGACCGAGATTTGGGAGTGATGTATGTGCCTCCCAGAGCACAAGATCGACTGATTGAGGTAAATAAATGTGTTATTAATATAAAACTTAAAATTTTACTGACATGCTTTACAAATAAAAAAACCAATACATAAAATATTTTTTGGGTATAGATTTTACCACTGGCGCCTTTTTACTTCAAGGCAGAGGAGCCAAGATTTGATCATTTACGTGAGATATTTACTGAGCCTGTACCTGTGGACCACCTTGCCATTCGTAGGGGTGTTGTACATGATCTGCAACACCCCATTGTCATTACTGACTTGAATGCATCTAGGAGCTCGATTCAATTTTAAGACTCTAGTTGACATGTTGTATCTACTGTTTCTACACATAGAGTCTAGGCACCACATGTTCTTGCTGATACCGCTTGTGACCCTCTCAATATTGACAGAGACTCAATAGTTGGTTCTGTCAGTACCTGGTGCGATATCCTACATCAATTGAGGGGACCACAACCGTCTTCATCCACAAACACAAGCGATCTGAGTACTACACGATCAAGAATGCTCAACTTTCTCTTCCCGTAGCATTTATTTTCATGTATGACCCTACCTATGTATTTCATGATCTTGTAGGATACTATTTTCAAGTACTTGTATTACCTTATCACACATGTTTCTATTGCTTATGGTGTGCATAAATTTTAATCCATTCTGTCATGTAATGTGGTAAATACTAATATATTTCTTATTGCATTGCTTTACTCGGCCAATAATTATATGTGACAACATATATGAATCAAACGTTACAAAAGTCGGTTTATTTTCTAATTAAACAATAAAATGCAGCAGGGCAAATTTTTGGTTATTATGGCTTTTAAGTTGTTAATGAGTATGTTCGATAATATAATTCAATTTTGGGTTAAATTACATTTTTTCCTTATTTTACACAAACATGTTAGAAAATGTCCGAAAAAATCGAGTCTAAAAATTAAAATTAAAAATATTATTTTCTTATAATTGGATATGGTTTCGCTGACTTCTGATTTAGCAATGTTAAAATTTATATTTTAAAATTATGTTATTAATAGGAAAATTTCAATAATATATTCAGAAAATCATGAAGATGGAAATTAGAAAAATCCAGTTAGTTTTTTAATAAAATCAAATTATTGTCGAACGAAATTTTGTTAACAACAATAGTTTTATGATTTTTAAATTTAACAACTGGATGATATTAGTTTAAACTTCACATACGAAAGTTGGTAATGAAGTTTAAATGGCTAACATAAGAATAAAATATTATCATACATAAAAATAATTTTATTAAGATTTAAAAGCAATAAATGATTGTTATAGTCATAATTTTTTTCCCGGAATAATCATTATTATAAAATAAAATATTTTTTCATTAAACCTACATAAATTAAAAAAATTTATATCAAATTTCATATTTTATTATGTATTTATTAAACAAAAAAAATTATTTTTTATTATATATTCTATATATAAAAAAAATCTCATATTTCTTCCCAATCATTTTAACACAATTCTCTTCCAATCATTGTATCATCATTAGAAATATATATATATACTATCAATCATTCCATCTATATATACATATATGCGAACACTTTTAAAATATCACTTTCATCCCACTAACCTAATCAAAAAATTATTGATGTGACATTTTATTTCTTCCCAAAACACAAACAAATAAACTATTTTTTTTCAATTTATTCTCTACCTACCACCTAAAACACAAACAAACAACCGCCACATTTCCTAACCAAACCTTCCACAAACCATTTTGGCAAAAGGCCCCAAATCATAAACAAACAAAGCCTAAAAGTTCCCCTTGTTTGGGTGGAGACTATTCTTGAAGAACAAGAAAAATGGGTACATTCGGCACTGATTAAGAATACAGTGGGCGTCCAAACAGCGTACACTTAGTCAATAGCGCTCACACATTCTGATTTCACCTATTCTAAAACCCCCAATATCCAAAATCATAAACCCTAGAGAGTGAAGGAAGAAAAACCATGGAGACATCTCAAAATCAACAGCAGGCGGTGTGCGGAAAAGAAGCACTCGATCTGCTCAACTGCGTCACTCAATCGCCTTACGATCAAGAAAAATGCCTTTCCCTTCTTCAATCCTTGCGTCAGTGCGTCATCAGTAAGGTATATTTAACAACGATTCGTTGTGGATACATTTGCTTTCTCGTTTTCATTTGTGATCTGCAATTTTACCGGGTTTTCTGAGTTTTTTATGTTTTAATTTTCTTGTTTCTTTTTAATTGCATTACCATGTTTCTTGTGGTTGACTAATACGGCGAGTTTCTTTCACAATTGCTGTTCTTGTGATGTTATGCTTGCAAGCATTTAGAATTTTGTTGCATGCTAAGCTTTGTAGTATAGTGATTTTGTAGACGTGAAGTCAATTTCCCTTTTGTTTACCCCCCCAAAAATATCCGAATCACCTTTCCAGTTCAGTTGCTAAATTATCAAGTTCTATGTTTCCCAGTACTCAAATTTCTATTTTGAATCTACTGCAGCAAATATGCTGTCTTGTGAATTGCCTATGAACCATCAGCCTAAGGTTGTGCAAGTTCAGATAACTAAAATTGGACTAATGGCTGAAGCTCAGCTCAATTGGTTCATATGGGCATTGAACTAAATCTGTTAGCTCAACTAGGCAGCATTATGGTAAATTCCTTCACCATTTTTAGTGAGTGATTACTTCCTAGAGCTACTGTACTATATATTTAGTGAGTGATTACTTCCTAGAGCTACTGTACTATATATTTTGATGCATAAGATTTTCTGCAAAATTGGAAGACAAAGAAAAAATAATCAAAACTTTGTCCACATGGACTGTTCTCATTATGAAATGGAAA
Organism: Jacaranda mimosifolia; assembly: GCA_018894105.1. Taxonomy (NCBI): domain Eukaryota; kingdom Viridiplantae; phylum Streptophyta; class Magnoliopsida; order Lamiales; family Bignoniaceae; genus Jacaranda; species Jacaranda mimosifolia. The sequence goes on from CM032119.1 coordinate 35,466,249, forward strand.
ATTATGAGCTGTTACACCTAAATGTTTAACAGAGCAAAGATTAAAGATGGCAAAGCAATGGCAAGCAGGCTAGTCATTTCTAGAGTTACGGAGGAAGTAAAATGCAAGTTAAAATATATATCCAACCAAATGCCATATTTTATATTAAAGAGTGAGTCACTGATAGCATCTTTTATTGTCTACCTGTTGGTAAATCACTCATGTAAATTACTACCATGCAGCCTATTGATGAATTACTATCGTAGATTGGGCAGGAAAGGTCTCGGGGGGGGGGGGGGGGTGCAACCTCTCACTCTTTAGATCAATGTTCTGAAGAGCATGGTATCTGAAATGTTTATATGCTAGAATGTGATTCAGTAATTAGATTAAGTTTCCTCTTAAATTAAATCAATGAAAATGTGTGGGAATTCTGATAAAGTCATGGTCTTGACATAAGGGCTTATTGTTTAAACTAATACGCAAGAAATCACTGGAATTGCCAATGGACCTTGGTCCTCTTACTTCACATGTTTATCTGATGTCTGAGGAGTAATGATACTAGATTATTTGTTTATCTTATAAACTGCATGCAGCTAGTGTCCTCTGTCATTACCTGGTAGTTAAATTTGTCCATATTCATATAGACATGTTACTCAATACTTCTTTTATTGTTATCAATGTCTGCGTTTATAATTGCAGCTTTTATTATCTTCGAACACTAATTGAGTATCTCTCTCTTTGAAATCTTATCTTCTCAGAAAGTGAAGAAGTTCTCCCTGGCAGAACCAGCCAGAGAACAATCAGATTCAAGTGTAACGAAACAAAGTTAACTTTCTGTTGCTCTTCGAAAGTTTGTAAGACGAGGAACCTGGCACATTCTTCTTGTCGATGGCCAGCTAGAAATCAGATTGCATTCATGTATCCCCCAAACAATATTAACCTTTACAAGTTTTCCTGCCACAAAATATAAGATCCTGAGAGCCCTTTCTATTAGGGGCAGCACTGAAGATCAACACCTCCACATTTTTGAGTGAAAATTTAAAGGGGATTTATACATCATTGTTATCTCTATGCAATTTGTTATTCTGCTTTATCATTCATTGTTTTAGTTATAGAAGCTCTATTGCCCTTGTACTGCCTTGCATGTGTGTCATTCAAGAAAAGCTCATTGCAACAAGATAAAGATTATAAGTGGACAGGAAATGAAGTGCCAATGGTTGCCATTTAACAGATACATCTGCACTCTATCTGAGTGAATTTGAGACGGATCATTTCAAATATTTGCAAAGCTTAAATAGAGTACAGAATCGAAACTAAGAGCATCCAAAGGTGATATCACATCGGCAATCCAGGCCACAAAACATTTCTTTTGAGTTCGGGCCACAAAGCTGAAAATGCAAAATTATTTAACTCTGAATTTAGGAACTCAGAAATTCAATGGAGCATCAAAGGTGTGGATGAGATAGGTGAGCGCCAAAGCCAAAAACATCAGGCCATAAGCAATGCCCTGGTCAATTGCGGTTCCTGGTGAAGACAACAAATGCAGAGTACATTAGAAAAGTCTTTCCTATATATATATATATATATATATACATATATACACACACTGAACTAGAATTAAACAAAATGCTGCATTCACCGGTTATAAGCAATTAAGCAATTACACACAGATGAAAAATCGTCATTGTAAGGCAATAGTATCAAAGAATGGATCTTAGCCTAACTTACCTCAAAAGTTAGATTAAGAGGTGAAGGTTGTCCAATGCCATATAAAGATACCACTACACATATATACTTAAACGATGTGAGGATCTAATACAACCCATGCACACGCAAAAATGAACATATGGAGTGTGAAATAATATGAAATGGGTGACTGAACAATATTGGATAGCCCAACACTAGAAATAAGTAGATCTGATACTGTATAAAAGAACGAAAATTGGATCCAACTCATCCCAAAAGTTAAATCAAAAGGTAAGGATTGTTCAAGGCCATACAAAGAGACTACTAATATATACTTAACCAACATTGAAATTTAACAAATAGTGCCACAGAACTATACAAAAGACAGCAACTCCCACCTACAATTCTCCTCACAAACAGGTAAAACAAAGGGTAAGCCTACTCTGACATATCTTAGGAGAACAAAGTGAATTATTATTTAGCAATAACCAGACAGCTCAAGATGGAATAGCCTTTAGACTAAACCAAGAATTAAAGGCAGAGGGGGATATCATCTGGGCTTTTTCCATTGAGCAATTTGAAATCATCTCAGATGCTTAAGAAAACAGCATAAAAGTAGTGTAAATATCTTAATTAGTACCTTTTAGGATGTATTATTGAACCAAAAAACTGAAAATCGCACGTATCCTCACAATATCTTCCAAGAGAAATATTGAGTAAATCGAAAACTAGTGTGAAAATCTGACCATGAATACAAATTATAAATCATATAAACAATAACATTCAACTTTGGTTTCCTCTGGTTTATATCTCCCTGCTAGCCAAATAACTAAATCTTTGAAAAAAAAGAAAGAAAATCAATGAGTATTCAGAAATCATCAGATTACCGTCAAAAAACAATAAAACCAGACTATTCCTATTTGCTGTCAACTTCAGACTATTTCTCGTAACAAAAGAAAATTTTATAGACCATCCTATTTCTTTTTTCTTCAGAGAGGAAAATCAAATTGAAAAAAAAAACAAAAATCAAAGACCTTATTATTTCTCCTCCTCGTTTTCCCTTCAATTTTTAATTACTAACCAACAAAATAAACTGCAAAATCAAATCTTTCCAGCATTTTCTCATCACCCAGAAATTAAAACAAAAAAACGAAAGGCATAAGTAGTAAAGGATTCCTTCAGAAAAAAGGGTACATTTTGTCGAACATCATTTCCACGATTTCCCAACACCCCCCCCCCCTCCCCCCCCCAAAAAAAAAGGAAAAAGAAAACTGACCGTCACTTGTAGGAGCAGGAGCAGGGGCCAAAGCGTCATAGCCTTGGCCCTGAACAGCAGGCGCAAAGATTGCGAAAACAAGAGCAAATGTGGCCAAGACGCCAAACGAAACCGTGAAATCCATTGCCATTTTCTATACCTTTTTCCCTTTATCTCCTCTATGCAATTAGCTTTTCAAGGGAATTGGGTCCCTAAAATGTCCCTCTCTCTCTCTCTCTCTCTCTCTCTCTCTCTCTCTATGCGTAGGAGAGAGCAAAATCGATAGATGGTAACGCACCACCAAATTGCAAAATCTTGGGAGTATTTAATACTATGATTATTATTGGAAAATGCCAAATCTTAGTATGATGGAAGAAAATGGAAAGCATGTTTTTTCGCAGATTTCACTATTAATTATCATTTTGTGTGTCTCGTAGCTTAGGATTCCATCCCTCAAGGGTTACCGGGAGAGCCGGTGGTCGGTAAAGGCGATCAAATAGTTAAATAGTAAGTTAGGCTTTTATTTTTGGGCCAAAGATTCGACCCAGATTGGTAACCACGCATTTTTATGAAATTAATTAATAATATGACCAAAATTGCGGGTGTAGTCGCATTTTGGAACATTTTTAAGTCAAATTGTCATAATATTTTCCACATGTAGATAGAACTTGGAAATAATTTATGTATAAATTAAAGGATCCAGATACTTTTTTCATATATCGGTTATATAAGATACAAAGCAAGAAAATATTAAACACATTTTAATATTTGGAGAAATATTAATTACATTGAAATTCTTTCATATAGTGATTGTTTCTATAATGGAGCAATGATTTGCTCATTATACATTAGTATTTCTTCCTTTTTAGCTTTTATAAACATGCACATTTTCTTTATGTTTATTTTTATTTTTTTAAAATGAATTATATTTTCTTAAAATAAAATTAAATATTTTTTTGCAATGTTTTTGAAAATTTTAATAATTTCAAATCAATACATCAGCCAAGACGAGATATATTAACATCTTAGAGTAATTATTTTAATATAAATTTATTTTTAAGTATTATACCACTATAAAAATAACATGCAATAAGATAATAATTTTATAAGATAACAAAAGTCAAAAGCTTACATCAAAAAATATTTATTGTAAAATGTTTATTTTTTTTAAAAATAAAATAAAAAATAATTTTATTATCTAAATTACATTTTTGGATGCAACTACTAAAGTATATTCTATCAAAATACTTCAAAACAAAACCTGATATTTCCTTGATTTTCGAAGATTTAACGCCACATAGCTTTTTCCTTTTCTTTTAGCATATGACAATGTATAAAAGATTTAAGATGTACACTTTCCAACTACATCAAGAACAAAGTCTAAAAATATTCGACATAGTTTTTTAAAACTCTTATATAAATTTAACATTTCCCAATTGATAGTGAACCATATCTCGTCGAGTGGTCAATTAATTCAAAGAATCATCATCACACATATAAGTATGGAGTTTAAAATTCAAATGTTAACCAACCCTTAACAAGCATTTGTATAAACAAAAATAATAATCATACTCGAACCTAACTTTTTTTTTCATTACTTATTTGCAATGTTTTCAAAATCGAACTAGACAAAGAATTGATGACGTTACTAGTTACTGTTTTGATTCCGGTATGACATCATAACGAGTCATAATTATATTTATTTTTTTAAATATATATAATATTTAATATTAATAAAAAATAAAAATTTCAACAATATAGGAAAAATATTATTTGAAATTCTTTTTTTATTCTTACTCATTTTAAATTTGTTCTTTAAAGAAAAAAATTACTATTTCACAATTAGTCAACTACAAATGAATAATTTAATTAAAAGAAGATTTAATATTAATTTAAGTGATTATCTACTTTATGCTTCAAATTCAAGTAAAAATAATTTTTTTCACACTAAATATTCAATACAATTTAAGAGAGACTACGCAAAATAAAATATCAAATTAGATATAAGCATCCACATATAACTACTATTTTATTAAATTTCAAGAAAATAAATTTATGTTTCAAAAAGCTACATGTCCAAAATTTTTAGTCATCATGTTCAACTCATAATTCTTCATTTTATTTTTATATTTTATATTTTATATATATTTTTAAATTTTAATTTTTTTTAAAAATAGAAAAATAAGTGAATCGATGGCAAACCTGTCGAACCACCACCGATTGAACTGGTTTTAGACCGGTTCAATAGGTTCTCGGTTTTTAAGCTTCAATGGGACCGATTGGCCTTCGGTTACTAGTTCAACCGGTTTGATCGGTCGATTCGGTTAGATTTTCAAAACATTACTTATTTGATGAATGTGATTTAGAAGTTGAATAATAAAGACATATCTTGAAAATTGATTTTCCCCAACTTTATCTTCAAAGCTTACCTTCTTTAGTTCTTTATTGTCAATTTTGCCGGTACTTTTCCATATAAACCCTAAAACTAAAGTTACCCATGGGATTCCACTTGAGACGGAGAGAATCGGTGACCGGTAAAGGAAGAAACATGGGTTCCATCGCCTGTCTCGGCGCCTGCGTGAATCGTGATATCCCACTTGCTGACTTGCATGCGCGGCGCGAATCAGCCACTCAGCTAGCTCTAAGGCCACATGCGCGGGCACATTCTTCCACGTGGCTGCATCTAATTGGATTTAGGTCAGCTGATTTGGCTCTCCTCTGTCCAACTTAAATTTTAATTGACAATTTGACATAAAATTTTAAATAAATTCAAAAGTTTACGGATTTCTATATTTTAATACTAAAATTAATAATTGAAAGAAAGTTATGGCTTTGTTGCGAACGTTCTCCTAAAACAAGTTTATTCCCAGAAAACGTTCCTAAAAATACCACCCTTTTCCCTTTATTTTCTTGCATAGTAAATACCCCAAAAAGCTCCTCATTTTCGCATATTAACCAAAAGCCTGCTTCATTTTACATTCTCGCATCCCATCCACCACTTCTCGCTGTCAGCCATCTCACCTCCCATCCCCCACTTCTCGTTGCCAACCATCCCATCCCCCACTTCTCTCTCGTCTCCTCTCTCATATGTGCCATATAAAATTTAATAATAATAATAATAATAATAGTAGTAGTAGTAGTAATAATAATAATAATAATAATAATAATAATAATATTATTATTATTATTATTATTATTATTATTAAATAAAAAAATCAACACACAAATAAATTCATAAAATATTATAATACAACTCACTTAATCATTTAATCAATCATTACAAACTTACAATATAATCATATCCATTCACTGCATATATATACACACAATATTTTTTATTATTATCCATACAATTAAAAAAATCCATTAATATCAAATTCCACCCCCAAACATCAACACAAAGGCATTGATTTGACATCAACAGTATAAAATGTCTCATTCAAAACATAACCAAACATATCAAAACTCTTTAAACTCATTTTTTTAAATACTCTCCAAAACATAGCCAAACATCAATCACATTCATCAACCTTCATTTCACATTCTCCTACATTTCTTTCAACATTCATTCTCTCAAAACACACAATAAACATATAATAAAATCAAACAAAAAATATATTCAAACACTACCTATATCTATTGTTGTTGGGAATGAAATGGGCTTTTTAGAAAATAAAAAATTTATAAAAATAATATTTTTTTTTATTTACACACGCATGTTTATTTAAATCACGTAAGAATTCAAACTACAAATTTCACATTTTCATACTTATATATGTGTGAGGGCGATACTATTAGCCAACATTAAATTATATTTGATGTATAATTATTTATTCTTTATAAATTTAAAATATTGACATAATTATTGGAATGTATTCTATAGTTCCTCATAAAACAGATAAAAGATTCAAGCTTAAAAAATAAGAAAATTAAATTAAATTATTCTAAAGGAAACAAAAAAAGCAATTGCAGCTCTTGTTCTCCTTGAACAACATAACAACCATAACAACTTATATTACTCTATATACAATTATCTCACTTCATTTTTCACCAGGTGTAAAAATGTCATTTCATTTTAATTCTCCATCGACTACTATATAATCGTTTTAACTAATATTAGTCCCATTTGATTCTTAATTAAAAAGCTATCTTTATTACAAATATAAATGATTTCTCAAGCTCACAATAACTATATAATTAGTGGCCTTTCAACCAAAAAAATGAAAAAAACTTATAACATTCTGATTCTATTATTTATCCAAGGACGTAAATCATGCCATGTTAATACATTGCATAAATACAACCAGAATCTCCACTCTACTGGGCATTATTTCTTCGGCCTGGTGTTTAGATCTTTCAGCCCAATCCTCAAAATAAGCCCTATGATTATAATTCTTGGAGGGCAGTCCAATAGTTCCCATTTTTCACACTGAAAAAGCCTACAATGAAACATTGCTTCTTACATTATATTCCCTTCCACTAATTAGGGAAACAAACGAACTAAGTCAGTTCGCGAGCCTGACAAACTGATTTAAAAAGTATTCGAATTCGAGCTAAATAATTATTATTTGTAGATTCGCAGGTCAACCTATATTTTTTTTAAACAACATTTTATATATAAAAAAATTATAAGAATATATTAATTTTATATATATTATAAAATAATTTTCTTTTTCGAGCTCAAGTTTGAGCTCGAACTTGAACCGATAGATTGAACCGAACTGTGCCTAGCCGAATCAGAACACTGGTTCAACCCGAGCTAAAAAGATGATTGAGGCTAGGCTCGATTCAACTCATTTGTATCCTACCACTTATAGTAACAAAATTTATAATAAATAACAACAATAATAATTTAGTCTCCAAGTAATATCAAACCTAAACTGCAGCCACGTATAGAAAAACAATTCATTCTTAGAGGAAAAAAGAAGAAATTTTTTTTGAATGTAAGTGAAAGACTAAAGAGCCAATTAAGATTTTTAAAATATCAAAGATTTTTCTTCGTTAGCAATGGTAGTTCAATACTCGTTTCACTCGAAAGATAATGACAATCGATCATCACGTTTCAACCTTTTTTTACATGAAATTATATATTAAATAATTCAATATTTTTGATGTGGAACAGATCAATGAATTTAGAATCTTTTACATGCATAAGGAAATGGGATTGTTGGATAAAACCCGGTTCATCTGTCCAAGTTGAACCAAAAGGAAGATAGTTTGATTTTGAGAGGAATATCACACCAGCCAAATGAAACCATATATAAAATCTAGGTTAACTACTTCTCGTCACTATAAATACTTTCACTTTAACTACATAGAAGTATACAATTTTTAGAATTTTTAATTTGTTATATATTTGCTTATTATCCTCGTTCACAAATAATAAATTAATTTGTCAAAAAGTTTTCGAGCTCACCGATAACTTAGTCCTTGTTTTGAATTTTAGAATTCGAATTTGGATCGTACTGTCACCAAAAATCATAAAAGTGTTGTTAAATTAAATTGCTTGAAAGTCAAATAATATTCATATATAATACTAATTATATGGATATGTGTAGGGTCTTCACTTCGAATATAATCAACTTAAGTATATATGTGTGTATATAAATAAATTGAAAAAAGACATTACTAATTGTATGACGGTGAAAAGATTTTGTACGGATTCAATTTAATTGAATTTAAATAGCCCCATAGTAAAAGAGATAAACAACTTACAAACTGTCTCAAAACTCTCGATTATTCCACTATAGAGTAAGATTGATATTAACATAAGTCCACAATATGAATCAAGCATACATTTTATGAAATATAGGTGTATGTCGTCAACTTGAGTTCCCGTTTTTTAGCAAAAATAAATTACCAGAGCACTCCTATATATACAAACTTCGCATCATAAGAAAAAAGAAAATTAATGATAATATATCAAGCTATAATACAAAAGTTATCACTAATTTCCCATTTTAAGTGACAAATTTTTTGTTTAATTTGCTGTAATAATAATTTTCACAATTTTTAATAGTCATGACAATAAACTCGTCAAATGACTCGTGTTTAGTGGACACTAAAAATCTTATTATAAATTATAATGATGATTTGTATTGATACTAAATCATTACTTGTTGCTAACTTTTCAAAATACTGATTCTTAATTACTATCAATTTATTATAGTGATAAAACAAAATTTATATGTACAACTAACAATAAAATTAATAGTCCGTTTGGTTTCATTTTCAAAACCCCTTTTCATATTTTTTATTTTTTCAAAAATAAAATTCATCATTTTTTACACATTTTCAATTGATATCATTTTAATTTTTATTTTCAAAAACATTCCACAGTAACCTATATATCTTGTTTCAATAATCTATATATCTTTTCTCTTTATTCCAATATTTTTATCTCTCTCCACCTACAACCTATTAAACCCAATATAATAATTATTTTTCCAACAATCTATCCAAATACAAATTCATTTTCAACTCATTTCCACTAACTACTTTCCAACATTTTAAAAATGATAAAAATGAAAACTGAAAATGAAAATAAAACCAAATGGGCGCTAAAACTATTATCACTTAATTTTTTTATTATTAATATATATATATATATATATATATATATATGTTTGTAGCATCAACTGATGGATACGTACGTGACATTTAGTAGAAGGGTACATCTGCAACCATAAACACAACAAATGCACGTCTGATGCATAACCATACACAGTTCAACCACGTACCTCAAAACATAATTTTCAACAAGAAGAAGTGGTTCTCAATTTGAGCAAAAACTATATGATTTGAATGGTCGCATTAATTCGGAATTTGAAAGTGTTACTTACTCCTATATATGTCTGATCCCAAACGATTGCCTCAATTGCAAGGCACAAATAATTGCTGTAATAAATGAGGGGATTTGATTGAAGTATATCAAAATCATTTTACGTGTTGGTGGCACAATACCTTTATTATTACATTAATTTATATTTGAAATATTAATGAATAACGTGATTTTGATAGATTTATACGTAGTTATCTATGTCATATATATCCATATACTTATGATTTATAAGCCGCCAATGTTATCTTATGATCAATCCAGGACAAATAAGAAGATTTCGCAAATCTTTAAGTTAGTTATTAGAATTTTCTTGTTCCGTGCAATGTATGCGCACTATGTTGTTAAAGTCCACATGTTATAAATTTTGATGAACTAACTAATTTAATTGCTAACAAGATCATCGTCCATTTAATTTTGTTAATAATTTATATGGAGATTGTTTTTATATTCTTTATATTTTAAGAATTTAATAGATATGATATAGGTAATTTCAAAAATACTTTTAAAAATTGAATATTTTCTTAATACCTTTAACAATTATGTCTTTGTTATTTAATTCGAACCAATTCAGTCTGACATAAACAAGCTCATGACTCCAAAAATCTCATCCATTGGGCCTCATATGTTGACATTTCAAACATGATCAATTAGTTATGTAACAGTTACCATAATTAACCCTATTTTTTACATTTATAGGTATATAATCATATTTATTGTATTTGATTTCCCATGTTTTTATCCCTGAGTCTTTTTATTTACACGTGCACATGTGCATCAAGTTTGTTAGGGTTTGAACCCTGAATCTTAGACATATAATTGTGAGGGTTATGCCACTGAATCAAATATTGACTATTTTTATTTATCTCTAAGTTTTAAATGCTACTTGAACATCAGATGATTCATGTCAAGCAGTTAATTGGCTCAATGCTATCGCCCTTATACTTGTAAGCATGGGGTCCTATATTTAGACCCTAACGAACCCTTAATGTGTGTCCACATATAAAGAAATAAAAAATATATATATCATAGAATTCCTTTGAGCACACTCTAGCAACCCCAACCTTATTTATACTTCATAATCGTTGTATCTAAATCGATCAAACGCTCAGCTCAATCCAACCCAAAAGAATCTCCATAACTTATATTAATATTGACAACAACAAAGCAAAATATAAAACTACTTATATAGTTCCATTCATAACTATTTAGTGATACAATTCTTATAGCATAAATTGGGGGGGGGGGGGGGGGGGCGCAAATTGGGTCTCAACCCATGGTTTCAACTCAATTCACTTTGGGTTGGGTTGGATTTTAGTGGGTTGAATATGGGTTGGGTTGAAATGGGTTTTGAATGTAAACGGGTTGAATGTGGTTTCTAAATAATTCAACCCAATTTCAGCCCCAAAATTATCCTTCCATTTTCTCATTCTCTCAAGATCATACACCACTTTATTTTTATTTCTATAACACTTTAAAAATGAAAAAAAAATAATGAATTAAAAACTAGATAAATTATATATCACCGATTAATCATTTACCATTTCTCCACCTCATTTAATTTTAAAATATTAATTTATGAACTTAATTCGAATGATTTAATCAAGTAATGTTTTACTTGAGATTATGATCTAAAAATTGATTATATCATTATTTGGTTTACAAACTCCAATTTTTTATAAAAAAAATTTAGCCAGTTAATTTTATAGCCCCCAGATTTTTTTCAACTTTGCAATATGAAAATAAATAAAAAATTATTTTTCTTTTTTCTTTTTATAATTTTTACAAACTACCAAAATATTAATATGTAAACACAACAACTTGATTATGTAGTGGTAACATGTGAGAGGACAGATTGCAGCTGTCCATTTCATTTCCTTTCCCTCCATATGAAGAAAGGGCCCCAACTTTATTTTTATTTTCAGTTATAATATTTTCAAAAATTAAAAAATTAATTATATTTCAATATTTTTTGAGTATTTTATTTAAAAATAATAATTAGGTAGATATAAGAATTTAAATTTAAATGATTTATAATTTTTATTCTTAAAAAGAAATTTTTTCAAGATATATGTATATTTTAATTGTTTTAAAATGATAGTAATACTTTTATGTCGAATTGAATTTGAATTTGATCATTGTGATAAACAATAATGAACTAGATTGAAAAAATTAAAAATAAAATAAATAGTACTTTTTTAAATATTGACTAAATATAAAAAGTGAAAAACAAATAATAAATACAACTAGTATAGTAAATATTTTGTTGGGTACAATGTAAACATTTTGTACTAAAAATTTAAAATATTTTATATAATTATGTTTTATTCATTGAGCAAGATTGTTATTTTGTATTAAAAGAAAAAATATAAATATTATAAAATAATAAGTAAATTATATGTTTACATAATTTGATTTGATTTTATGTGTTTAACAAGGATTTAATAATAATTAATTAACATACATCAAATAAAGATAAAAACATTATAGTTTAATAAAGTAATATAACAATGTATTTCTATAGCAAAAAGTTAAATTTTTTTTCTTGTTTGTATTGAACCCGCCCAAATCCGACCTAACCCCTTTGCAACACAACCTATTTTCAACCCATAAATATAAACTCATTTTGAGCCCAATTCATTTTTATCCCAATTCATAAAGGCCCAACCCATAACCAACTCAACCCACCCATTTGCCACTACTAGCATAAACTATTAATATAAATTAATTCCTAGCTACCAAAATAGAAAATAATTTATATATACGATATCCAATCATTATCAATCATGAAAGTAGGTATAAAAATTTGATGGATTGAAAAATGATGAATAATAAATTTTATATGAATGACTGTAATATTGCCACATAATCTTCGAAACGAATCTTACTTATCATTCTAAATTAGAACAAAAGATACATGTTACCTTTTATTTTGAACAAAAATATATGTACAACACAATCAAGGACCACTGATTTGTTGAACTAGTTGTTCCTCATTTAAAGGAATTACATACATGCATGCACCATTAATTGCCACCATATTCGGACAGAACACTGGTCATCATTATCAACCATCAACCATTCTAATTATGAATCTATGAGTGTAGGTGTGGCTGAATACATGTCAAACATCACCCCCCCAAACCCCACCCCCCACTCCCCAATCCACCCCAAAAAAATCAAATAATAATAATAATAATAAACTAATGATTTTTGAGTCTCTTGCAATATGCATTGCCAGGTGCAGTAAATTTTGTTGTTGTTCTTTTCTGCATATGAACTAACCATGTAGTCAAAGATTGTGTAATATAAGTGCGTGAGTAGCAATATGCTATAGGTGTAATTGGAGGTAGCTAGCTGTAATTAGAGAGAAAAAATCATGGTTGACAATAATATTAAATGTTATTTTCTTATAAAGAAATATTAAGTTTTATTTTGTATTAGAGAAATCGAAGATCTTAAAATAATTTTCAAATTATTTTTTCTTCTTTGTGCGTGAATCAGGCCTTGAGATCTTTTCTTTCATGCATTAGTTAAAGGCTTGAGACTTATAAGTAGTCCCCTTCTTTCACCCATTGGAATGTTGTTTTGTAAGAAGAAAAACATTTTTAAATTTAGACCTTCCATATCTGGTGATTAATTAGGACATTACGACTAAATAAGGCATCATTAGTGATGAAAATTATCATGTTAAATGAAAAATATTAAAAAAATTTAAATTGAACATTCATTGTATTAAAGGAAAATAAAAGGAAAAAAAAAAAAAAAAGGGTAAGAATCCCACAAACACACAATTTATTGAAATAACATTAGTTGTTACATAGTTCTACATAGGACTACAACAATCTCATATTAACAGCTATACAAACACCACACACAATAATATAATACGTTGATTATTTTGATGCATGCTGGTGGCTGGCCTACAAATAACATTAATCTGTCTACTCGTACGTCTAGAGCTGGTCGGGCCAAAGAAATGCTCCCATGGCGAACTTCCTCTTCTGATGAACATCTCCGACGACGGGCAGCCCGTATTCGTTCAGCAGGCGGTCAAGTTGCCATTCGGGCATCGTCTCGTAGTCGGACTTCTTGTACCTCGGGTAGTGAAGAGGCATCTGAAAATCACAAACCTTAAAATTTCCGGTGCTCATGACTTGTTTGTGGTGGTGGCCGTTTGGTCTTAAACCGCCGTGCACGGCGGAAGAGTTAGGCCAAGCTGCTCCCGTGCTCATAGTTTTCTGGCTAATGAGTATTGCTATGTTTTCCCTCGGTTTCTTTGAGAGAAAATATGAGGCGCTATGGTTGCCCTTTTATAGGCCACTTTCTTGAGTTTATATTGTACAGCTGGAGACTTGGATTATTATTATTATTATTATTATTATTATTATTATTATTAACTTGGAATATTAACTGAAGTTTCTATAAGGTTCCTCATACAATTAATTGAATAATATATATTCTTGGAAACGTTGGGAATTATTGGGGTTGTTATAATTGGAAATATAAATATTTGGTTACTTTGAGATTAACTTGATGTATCTGGCCTAAATTGTGAGTGTGTGGAAGTTTTTCTTTCCTTATATTTGTTATAACTTGGACCATATATTTTAATAATTTTGAGAGTGGTTTATAAGGTGATTTTTTTATTCAAGTTCAGTGTTGAATTCATTGACATATTTTGTAATAGTAAATTCTTATGTTCTAGTCAAAAAGCATGTAGGAAGATTTTTTTTATGACTTCACATATTTAATTAATTTATTTTCTGGAGTGTTTTATTTTTATTATTAAATTCCGACATTACTGTAATTTTTAATTCATCTATACTTTTATAAAATGATTTTTGTCTCTAAAAGGGAAGTTATTTTATGCACTTTTACGAATTTTACCTTTTACTTTTCTCTAATATAAATATAGAAATATAATATTAAGGATGAAATTATAAATTCATGTATATTCGATAGTTGCGATACCTATTTTCGGATGTACTAAATTTGCCCTCTTACTTATCTCACACATTCAAATTAAATGAGATTAGAATCATAAAATGATATCCAAACAACCACCTATTTAGCAAATAACTCCTATTATTTCTCCTACAACCACCAATTTACTAAAACACTCCTGAGATTTTTCATGCAATTACTTCTATACTAATAAACATTCATTATTTCTTCTACAACAATCTGTGTATTAAAAAATTTCTATTATTTTTATCATATATTTGATTTTCATTAGTTTCTTACAGCGAAATAATTTTTGAGGTGCATAACAATAAATTTCATATTATCATGCCTATTATTGATATCTATTATGTTTCTATTAAATTGAAATACATACATAAGATGAGAACACATGATACAATCCATAATAATGATAATCAATTTATGTCAAAAAGAAAAAACTTTATGCTTTTAATTGTAATAATGTATTATTCAAAATACATTTTATGCGCGTTGGACTAGTGCTAGTATCATAAAATTCAAACATCACTTTTCTTTTTGTTGCTCAATAATCCATGTTAAATAACTTATATCCATACTGAAAAACCAAGCTATATAAAGAAATCAAAACAATTGAATAGGAGAAGAAGCACATGATTAGTGAAGTATTAGCGAAATAAAGGGGCTTGTTCAGCCTGTTTTTCTATGTGTTACTATCTGATCTTAATATTTATCAATATGGATATTTTCTTTCAATTTTTTTGTATTCTCACAGCTAGCTTGAACCATAAATTTTAATGATTTTGAGAGTTATTTGTATAAGATAATTTCTGTAATTGATTTTAGCATTTGACCAATAGTATATTTTGTATCAGTAAATTTTATTTTATAGTCGAAAAACTTAGGGTATGTTTAATTTTTATGTCCGCAGAACATTTCTTTTGGGGAAAATAAAATCATAACACTATCCCAAAATATCCCCCTTTCATTCTCAAAGGCATATATAATGGTTATGTACATATTATAATAAGATATACATACAAATAATAAAATAAAATCACATCTTTACTCTGCAAACAACACAGAAATGTATTGATTTGACATTTGCAGTACAATTTGTTCCACCCCCCAAAAAATACCAAACATACAATTCTACTCCAAAACAATCTTTGCTCAATTTTCAAAAATATAAAACCAAACATATATCATATTCCCCTAACTCACTTCCCAAAATATTTTTCCCTAATCACTTAAGATAAAACCAACAATTAATTATCTTAAACTCTTTATGCAGGAGATTTTTTTCATAAGTCTTCACATTTTTAATTTATTTTTTGACATGTTTAATTTTTGTTATTAAGTTTATTGATGTAATTTTTAAACCCATATCATAAAATTTAAACATCCATGTATTTTTATTGCTCAACAATTCATGTAAGATAACTTATGTTGAAAAACTAAGCTATATATTAAGAAATCAAGACAATTAAATAGAAAATGAAGCACTTTAGTGAAATAGAGTTCGTTTGTGTTTGTTCCTCAAAAGGAGTGGAAATAAAGAGTAACTATAACAATGCAAAAAAATATGAGAAAGTCGAGAAGTCAATTGGTTTAGTAGTATCATCCTCACACAATATAAGTGTTAGATTTAGGATTTGAATCCTAAATATTTTTTTGGTATGTATGCGTGTGTAAATAAAAATGAAAAAAAAAAAGTAAATATGAAAAAGCAGATATATAAATTAAGTAGATTATGTAAACTGTTTCATAATCCTTATTAGTTGATTATAAATTATTGTTAATTATTAAAAATTAATTTCAAATTATTTAATTGACTGATAATTGAATTCATGATGTAATAATATATTTAATTGATTCATTTAATTTTAAAAAAAAAAACCCAACCTTGTCAGCCCCTCGCGCTTAATTTCAAATCATATTTTCCTCTTCGCATGCATTAATGCCATGAAAGAGGAAGGGTGTAGAAGACAATGATGTGCTTGAATTTGTTTATGGTGCGTGGGCCAAAACACTGTCTCTTGCCATTCATCTGATCAAATAAAACTACCCTTACTATCTATTTCATTCAAATAATAAATGCATCGACTACTTGTTTGACAATTTCATTATGCTATTCGATAAGTTGATAATTTTAATACTTTTTTTTCTTCTGCATTTGCCTATCTTGTTTTATTAGGCAATATAGGGTCGATTAATAAGTATAACTAAAATCAATTTATTCGATATCTAACAGATCAAATTATTGAATCTTACTCGAATTGGTTGAGAACACTGATTTCAAAACTATGGTTAGCGTTTCTAGAGGTGCCTGACGAAGATGTTTTGAAACTTAAGTTAGCATAGTCCGTGAATAAATTATTATCAACAAGCTTAAAACATTAGAAAAATATACATTTGGTGTTTAGTGATTGGGATATTTATAATAGATTGTTGATGTGGACCTATCATATCAAGCCTATATTAATGGTCCAAATTGAGGATTTTTATAGTAGACTGTTAGCATGCACCTATCAGATCAAGTCTACATCGATGGTCTAAATAATAGGTTTACTCTCTGTTGAAAGCGGATCTAATCTATCACACACACACACACACACACACACACACACACACAAAAACTATTTTTCTAGTGTAAGGATATTATTTTTAAGTTACAAGGGCAAAATGATCTTTTCACATGACTTGTTATATCACTATATTGATATTTCACATGAACTATTTTGATTCTTTTTTCTCTTTCGGGATAAGTTTGAAATTAGGGTTCCCAGACGACGATTCTCCCTACGGTGTTACTCCTCTTTCATAAGCATGTTCTTTGAAATGTAATAAAATAAAATGCAATTTAAGTTTGGATTTGTCGATTTTTTTTTTCTTTTTTAAAATTTTCCTGATGAATGGATTAAATCTTTAGCTGTTTTTGAAACTGTTGCCCATGTGCCAAGTTACATTTGCAGTAAGTATGAAACTGAAAGAACCGTTGAGTCCACTATTTTTTACCATTTCTTTCATGTATGGAACAAGAACAGGAGTGCAGATATAACAGCTAATCACAATCTGGTATAGGCTAAATCTTGTACACTATAGTTATACACATGGATGTACAAAGAATGCCGCTGAACAGGCAACCTCAACCACACAAACATTATGGCTACAATCCTCTTATATGAACAGTCAAATTCAATTGCACAACTGAGGACTCACTCAATCGGTGGCCTAATAGAGCAACTTCTGTGGAAATATACGAACAACTCACCCGGCTTCAGACGTAGATTCCAGATGTCCAAGACAGTGTCTGCATCTTTCAATTCATCTTCAGACATTGTGGGCAGCTGTAAATCCAGAACTGTACTTTTGAGGAACTCGGTAAAACATGCCAAGCTTCCCACTACCGTCCATAGGTTATTTCGATAGGAAGCCCCACTTTCTTCAGAAGCTGAAACTTGACTTTATAACCTTCTTCCCAAATGTAACATGGAAGTGATAAAACGACCCACATAAGATAGCTAAGATTCAGTGGCATGCAAAGAATATTTCTAAACCAACTGCAGAAGTTTGATACAGCCTGATGAATTGGCAGCAACCACCATATTTGATTTTCGTCTCCAGCAGACACTTGAAACAAATTGTCCATTGTCATCTTCAGTCTCCTTCCCAGTTATCGGATCAATGGAGCCAAATTTGTGGGCAGTAATTGGCATGGGGAGAGATTTGTAATATGCAAACACCTGCAGAAGAATATACAGAAATGACCAAGTAACACATACAAGCATATCGAATAAAATATGTTTTGAACTTTATTTTGAGAGCATGTTATGACAGATCTTTCTCATAAGAGATCTGAAGAAAATCTCGGACAGGGATAAGAATGACCAGGAGCCAGCTGAGGTGAAAGTAAATATGCCAGTGATCTTAATTCTTGAGACAATCGGTCAATCTAAACCGATTGCACAGCAGAAGTAAAACCAAAGTGTCAAATCCATAACAAAATTATTACACAAAGCAAAGCCAAAACCATGAATGATCAATAACAAGAGCAACTCTGGGCCCAGTGGACAACTATAAATACCTATTTTTCTCCGGCATGAAAGGGTAGAAGCAAGGGGACAATAGCTACTCAGAAGCCACAGAAATGATACCATTACTGACTCAATGCAGTTGCATTTGGGGCTACCTTATAATCATAATTACATTACTTCTCTCAACAACTATTTTGGATTATTATAATAGTATCCTGAAACCAGCCACTTGGTTTTCATTTCAACAATATGAAAAATGTGAGTTAGAAGTGAGCATCACCTCGTTTGTCTCTGAACCACATGTTATATATCCATCAGCAACTGATAGGCCAACAAAGTTCTGCAAGAGCAGGAGCACAAAGTTAGGCGAGAAAATTTCTGATTGTATACTAGATGAAGAAAACTGCAACTGTGTGGCATGGTTACCGACTAACCTTCTCGTTAGTATGACCTCTAAGGGTCAAGATACAAGCATCTCTTGATATACTATTGGAACTCGTCTTCTTTAGATCCCAAATCTTCAGTGTGTTGTCAGTAGATGCAGAAACAAGAGTTTCTGCATCCAAGAATTTCGCATAGCTAACAGCTTTCTCATGGCCAGCCAACACACACCAAGGTGTTGACACATTCCGAAGATCATAGCAATAGGTCTTATAATCAGAAGAGCTAAAGGCCAACAAATGGGCAGAGTGAGCTGAGAACTGCACGCAGCAAACATTTGCATTGCTCCTAATTGTGCATAAACTGTTTTTCTGCATCAAAGGATAAAAATTAGTTGTATGGACCACGAACAATTACACAAAAGAAAATGATAAAATGCCTCAAACAGTAACTAAATTCATCAAGATCTCTAATGCCAATCAGGGTCATGACAACAAATGTCAAACACCATGTATCAAGCTCCACAAAGCAAGTGCAAAGAACTAAAACCAAGCGACTTCAGTAGGAAGGAATCAATCAACAAAACATTTCATATGTTATGCTTCATAGGAGCTCTAGTTGTGATTACAGGCATATTATATAGCAACACCAAGGAATGAATTGAACAGCTTTGCATCTACTAACTTCCTGTTGCAATCAACTTTCCTTTATGCAAAACACCAATAAAACCTTTACAACTAGTAAGAGTACGATTAGAATTACATTTTATCCCCAACTTTTGACTCATCCAAAACAGAAGAAAAAGAACTTGAAGCCCAAAAAATGGGACTCTAGAGGGCGAAAATAAAGAAAGAAAAGCTTTCAATAAATCTAGAAGCATAATACAACCAGAAAAGGGAAAGCATACATTATTGATGCTCCAAATCTTCACCAACCGATCATCACCACCACTGGCTAGTTTCGTAGGATCAACACGAGAGAAATCAACAGACCAAGCCCTTTCACTATGCTCAATGAAATGAGAAAATTCTTGACCGTTTGCCGCATCCCATAACTACAACCATTTTGAGTAAGTTATGTTAGCAAATCAGAGATAAAGTGCTACATACCAATAAAAACATTAAGAGAGCACAGTAACAGGAGACGACATTCGTAAGGATATCAGGGAAAGTTACAAGTACCGCATTTTAAAGAAAAAGAACCTCAAATTTAAAAGTAGGTACTAGAAGAATATAGGATAAAAGCACAATACCATAACACTGTCACACTACTATATACATATAATATATATATATATACACTCCCACTAGCTTCTTGGTGAATAAGAATGCAACAATTCTGGGGACACCGGACATGCTTACTTGTGCTCTAGCTCACCTCACTCCAAGACATCGTACAAACAGAATATAAGTTAACATTTTGAGATTAGTCAGATCAACAATACTACTCTATGTACTGCAGTATATTTAATTAACAAATAGCACAGCAATGAGCAAAGAATACAGACCTTGACTATGCCATCATAATCAGTCGAAGCAAGGTAATTTCTGATATAGCTATTCCAGCAAATGCCAGTTAGCTTTGATTTATTTGACATCTCAACAACTGGATAATGAATGTCAACAGAGTCATTAAATAGAGCTTGAAATTCGAAAATTTTTATCTTCTTTGACACCCCTCCTGCAGCTAAATAGTCTTCATCACGGTCAAAACTCAAAGAGCATATCACATTTGCAGAATTATTAAATTCTCCATTCCGCAATATCCCTCGTACTTTGAATTTTCTGTAGCGAGCATATTTGCACAACCCATCAAAGAAGCCCCCTAAACGATCTGCAGTATTGTACTTGTCTTCCTTTCCCATGGTGCACCAATTTTCACGACTTTTCAACAGTTCTCGATCCCTATGAGTGACAGCATCCCCGTCTGAAAGCTGAATGTTGGATCTCATGGAAAAGTAAGCATTTTCTAGTTGCCTGATATTATTCATCAACCTTGTTTCTGTATCACTTACAACAGACATCTTTGGAAACACATCTAAATTTGCATTTACTCTGTGGGTATAGCTGCCAGTGGGAGACTCCTGAGGTGTGGAAGATAGAACTGGTGATTTTTTGGGTTGCCGTTTCTCAACCTCTTGAATATCAGCTTCTATGCGCTGGATTTGTTCCGCTAGATTGGAGACATCCTTTTGTTTTTGCTCATTTAGTGATAAAAGAAAATACAACAACAATTCTGATTCCCCATCTTCTTCATCAATTGACGATAGTAACTCACCTCCAGGTAATTCTTGAATTCCACTTATAAATTCAGATTGCAGAATTTCTCTGTTATTCAACAGTAATCAAAATCATTACTTGCTGAAACTCACATCTTAGAAACCAAGTAATAATAAAGAAGCAATCAAATTGTGGAAATCTAGTTTATAAAACATCTTTATCCACAGCACGTCTCAAAAGCCTGCATCAACACTAAAGTATTGAATTTTCCAACTACTGCATGACAATCTATATGCTCATCTATTCAATACTAGCACCATTATGAATATGTTATGGGAAGTTAAAGACAATTTTTGTATTTATTCTTTGGTTCCACATTAAAAACATGGAAAGTAATTAAGGACTTGAAGATAAATTATCCTGTAACTAGTACATTTATGACACCATAATCCAGTGAATCATGGCTTAATCCAAAATAATTATAGTCCTCTGTAACAATTGATTCATTTAAATATTTCAGTATGGTTTCTTTTTTTTTTTTTTCCCCGAATCTGCAATAGGTATACAGTACGCACCATCAATTGTTCAGATCTGTTGCGAAACTTCATAGCCAAATTAAAATTCTACATGTCTCCAGATCTAGATCACAATCGTATAATTTGCTGGCAACCAATAAGATTAAAGGAAGGTGGGAATTGAAGAGAATGAAAATTTTGATGCCCAAACTAAAAATCATAAACAATACCTGGTTGTTGGGCGTAGAGAAGGTTCAGGATGAAGCAACCAAAGGCAAAACCCAGCTTCCTTGGGGTTCTCCGAAAGAAAACTAGGTGGAAGAATCCTATGACGTAAATCATGCATTGCAGCAGCACGAGATCTTCCAGAATCAAATGAGCCAAGCAACTGACAGTACCACCCATATTAGTATCAGCACAAACTCTCAGTTAAATAGCTTACTGAAAAGAAAGTGAAAAACAAGAAACAATGCTTTCACTTGAGTAAGTTGAAGCTATTACTTGCACACATAAAAGCACAAAACTAGAATTGTTAAAAAAATGTTAATAATTAGGATACCAGTTCACAGTGCTAATGAAGAACCAGTGTAACACTTCCACATTTCTCCTAGACTTTCTTCTAGATGCCAATCTCTACAAGACAAGGCTGCCATGTCTATCAGGGTCTAGCTATCTCCTAACGAAACTAAGATCTTAAAATCCTCCATAACAGACAATTTCATTAAACAAACGGAGAAAATACAGCTCAATGTCCTCCCAAATCTTAAATTGCATATTGGTGTAGAAGTAGAAAAGAAAAGGCACTATGTGGTTATGATTTTCAAAAACGAAGTGTTTAGGAATCTATCCTTTATTTAGTGCTCAACGGAATTGAGATGAAATAGAACACCAGAAGTTCTATGAAAATTTTTGATTTAACTGTGTTCCAAATAAAGTTCTAGATGGTAACTCATCCATATTTGGACTGGGATCTTCAGAAGATCATATACCAATGCACTGAGATATTCTTATCTTAACTAAACAAGGCTCTATGCCATGAAAGTAAATCTTGATTATATATTTGGCTAACACATTCAACATTTGTTTTCATTCATCAAGCATTTATTGAGTTTAGGACAAGGAAAATCACTTAGATACAAGTCACTCACAAACCTCAAATAGAAGAACCCCCAAGCAATAGATATTTGACGCAAAGGTGCTGCCCTTCTCACTTAACAGCTCAGGACTGGTATACCACTTCTCTTCCAGCATAAAACTCACAGAGGGCCGCAGTGTTTGTGATGAATTAGGCACATTATGACAGAAAAAATTGCTGTGGTTCTTAATTTCTGTTTTAGTAATGTGCTCTTCGTCTACATCATTGCTAGAATCCAGAGGATCTGCACTATCTACATTGGCAACATTTATGGATGCAGACCTAACACCAGACCTTGATGGAAATTGGGGCCACCTATGAATAAAGTTCATATTTTCACCTAATTTCCCCTTCTTCACAGAGTGGTTGTCCATGGGAAGCATGCTTTGATGTATTGGCCTCTTCTCATTTCGATTGTGAATTGATTGGTGAATATCTTGATCAATAATGTTCTCTGTGACCCGTGCACATACAGAAGATCCTAGATACATGACCTGGTATGATGCCGACAACTTGAAGCAGGAAGGCCTCAGGTCTTGAAGAGGAAGTCCACGAGAATGCGAAAAATCCACAAGATCCAAAACCTGTCTAAATATACGCATTTTCTCAACTTTATTTGCCTTCTCTCCGCCTGCTTCCAGCCATTCCCTTAAAGTTATTCCATCACTGATACTTCTAGTACTAAGAGTATTCCAAGGTTCAGAAACACCATCAGAAAGAGGCAAAACAGGCTTTGCAGTCAAACCTAATTGCGCAACAGAATTTGCTGAACCAGCAACGCCAGACCTAGGATGATCCTGGTCCACAGACTCGGTACCAGATCCTCTGATAGGTTGGCTTTTAAGTATTACTCCTTTGCCTCTCAATGTACTCTTAATGAAGTACTCTGAAAACCCAGATTTAGATAGAATTTTTGTCCGGATGCCTCCAGAAGAATACAAAATATCGCCCGAAGTACCTTTATCATCATTGCTCAATATATTTTCCATTGTTGCATTATAATTGTAGTTTGGTATTGGCTGATTTTGATCTAGTAACCCAGAAAAGAAATTATTGCCCCCATCCTCATAGGCACTTGAGGTTGCTTGACCTTTTCCTTTGTATCCAGTTGGCCCGTGAAGGTTGCTGATTCCAGATCCACCAGCTATCTGATACAAATTCTGCCACTGGTTTCGCCTCGTTTGCATTAGCTCTCTATTGTTAGCAGTACCCACTATGGTCATATTTCCCCCATCATAATTTCTCAGAGTCAACTCTTCAACCATGGCCCCAGCATCATCCATACACCTAGGACTGGCACTTGCATGTTCAGAAGAACCAATCCTGTCTAGGTCTTTTGCATCCAAAATATCTGAATATTGATTTTTTGAGCTTTCAGGATACTCATCCACACCAGGTGTGACCATTTCATTTGATTGCAGCATGTTGGAGCTGCCAGGTTTTAACGAGAACTCATTCTCTTTATTTTGGATGCGTGCAGGTTCAGCTACATCACCTATTGCTTCATCCATACTGTCTTACATATTCTCATTTAATCATAAAATGATTGTCACTGTAAATAAAGCTCACACAGTCAGGATACAAAACGAATACATTCAGACTTAAATTAGGCAAATGCAAATGAAGAGAATGAGCATGATGGTGATGATGATTATGATGATGACGATAAAATCAACAACAAAGACACCATGGAGAGACGAATACTAATAACAATAGTTAATATAACTGCCCATGATGGTGAGAATAAAGATCATAATAACAAAACAACCATGTGAACAACAGTTACAGAGGATAACAATCATTGATACTAATTTGTAATGACAGAGTTGAAAGATAAATGTATTAACCAAAAGGGAAACAAGGACACTGATAGCATAACAACATTTGCAAGAAAATTACCTGAACCTAGAGAGTTACTCCTGAATCTAAACCATCAAAATCTGAAACAATTAATGCCACCTCAAAGTTTGTAGCTAAGATAAAATGAACCTATTTAAGGAATTTGAACCTCAAATGACTTGACCTAAAAGTTGAAAACATTGCACTCCATTCTTTTGTCTTACCTGTATTGTCCTCAATATGAGTGATCAGCATGTGAAAGTGTAGAATGAACCCCAACTAAGATACTAAACGCAAGAATCTCAGAACGAAGCATGTGTACAATGTTGATGCTAAGACAGTATTACAGGGATACATTAACAAGAAGAACATGTATATTCCAAAAGCAGAAGTTAAGATAAACCAAAATTCCAGAAAGCAAGCAGAAACCCATGAATTACATTGATGCTAAACCGTAGATGCCACAAGAAACTCATACTATGCTAGAATCGGCAAAGAAGCAAAAGACATTCCTCAAAAGTCAATGGTGGAAATAAAGTGGGGTCTCTAGAATCAAGAACGGTGGCATATAGGGGGGAAAAAATGGAGCATCCATGATTGTCACCCAAAAAACAGTCAAATAGACTAAAATCTAAAAAAGAAATTAATAGGAAACAAAATCTCTAACATTCCAGACTTAATTCCCAATTATCAATTAAAGGAAAGCAAATGCATCACATCTAGATAACCCAATATTCCATTTTCTTCCGCAACCGCTATCAGTATTTATATTAAGTAAATAAAAAAAAAAAAAAAAAAAAAAAAACAAGGCCAAAACACAATCCAACTCCATTTGAAGCAAAACTCAGCAATCGGAACAAAGCTAAAACACTTGAACTTTCGAGCCATTAAACACAAACAGAAAATCATCCAACAATTTTCAAGCAAAAACGCAGAAAGAAAATTAAAGTTAAACCCAGACATTGAATTGAGGAATACCAAAACGGTGTCGCAAGCGATGAAACTGAGCGAGAAAGTTGAACAGGAAAAAAGAGGGAGCAAGGTGAAAGGAGAAATAAAATGGAGAAAATTGTGAGCCATTGAATAAAAAGCCCTAACAAATAATAAGGATTTAGAGGTGGGGTTTGTTGCTTTTGGAGAGAGAAGAAAGAAAGTGAGAGACTTATGGGACTTACCTGAATTGGCAAAAAATATCTCTTCCGAACTACGGCGACATTCACACACACAAAACACAAACTGATCTGATTTATTAGTATTTCTTAATCTCGGATTAAGGTTGTCTTAATTAGTATTTTCTGTACTTGCTACATGTTATTTTTATTATTTTTATTATATGTGAGACTTGTTCTATTGGACAACTCAACCTTTGTTCATCTTTTTTTTTTTCTCAATATTTTCAAATTTAATTTAAATTTATACGTTATCTATATACATATATATGTACCCAACTTCTCAGCATTAATTTACAACATATAACTTTTTATAGTTTATGAAATACTATTAAAGACATATATTTTATTTTATTAACTAGTTCGGGCACATAATAGAAAAATTATACTTCATAATATTACTCTGTAACCCATCATTATTCAATAATTTACTTTGATATATAATTAAAAAAATAATTTGGATTATTTCCGTAGGATTTTTGTTAATATTCTCCATTCTTTCTTTATTTGGGTTGCCAGTACGAGATTATTTTATTAGCAATATATGTAATGACAGTTGGGAAATACTATGAAGTGGCACTGAGTCCTCCACGTCCATCAAACATACAAAGAATCCAATTGGGTCAATTTCACGTGGCCATTTATGGGGCCAGAGGTTCTACTCGCCCATCCATTGGTTGGTTTATTGCCACGTCATTGGATGAAAAGTAAGGAATTAATTGATAATTGCAGTCTTCTGACAGGCGGCTTTAAAATTTCAAATTAGATAAAATTGTCTCATTTAAATTAGTTTAGTCTTTAAAAAAGGGAAAATGTTTTTTTTTTTTTTTTTTTTATTGCTTGGCTGAAAATTTCTTGCTATCCAATTTTGTCTTTAATGGAAAATATCATAAAATATCAAAATGGTGAATTCATATAGCAGAAGGATTTATACTCATCACCTGAATCAGAGTTTGTCTGTAAATCTTTAAATGCTAACCGGCGGTAAAACTTGAGTCATCGTTTGATCTAGTGATATAAGTATGTGTGAGTTTAAAATTTCAAATTTAATAAATTTTTGGTCTAAGTATATATAAATAAAAAAAATAATGAGTATTAAATTGTGAACAAATTCTAAGAACACGTTTGGTTGCATTTTTTTTTCTATTATTTTTAAAATTTGAATAAGTAGTTAACAAAAATGAGTTAAAAATAAATTTATATTTGGATAAATTATTGGAAAAGTAATGAATTATATTAGGTTTAGTAAGTTGTAGGTGGAGAGAAATAGTAATAATGAAATAGAGAGACAAGATATATAAGTTATTAGGACAAGATCTATAAAGGAATGTTTTGTTATGTTTTTTGTGTGATTTTATTATGTGTATTGGATAGGGGTGTCAATTCAGGTTAGGGGTGTTCAGAAAAAACTAAAACCGAAAAAATCGAACCGAACCGTCGGTTTTTTATTTTTAAAATTTTCGGTTTTCGGTTTGGTTTAGTTTTTTTTTTTTCTCGATTAAACCAAATTGAACCGAATTTTTTTTTTTTTTTTTAAGTTTAAGTGTAATTTTTCAAAATGGTAATGTACTTTTAAGTTTTTGGGATAGATAAAAATGAAATTTTTGATAAGGTGAAATAATTGAGAAAAAAAGAAGTAAAATTGAAGATGAGAAAACAAACTATATTGTCTTTATTTTATAAAATATAATTAATTTTATCATCTTATTAATAAACATAGGCCATAGCTGCAAAATAGTTATTAAAAAATAAAAACCTTACGTTTTATAAATAGTATAGATATTAATATATGATATATTGACATATAATTATGATACAAAGAGAAAAAAATAGATAATTATGATTTTTTTATTAAACGAAGTAATACATATTACATATAAAAAATAGATGATTTTGATTCAAAGAACAATAAATGTGATATGAAAAGAAAATTAAAATTTTTCTTTTCAATTAATTAATTAGCTTATATATATAATAGGGTATACTAATGAGTAAAATTGAAATTTCAATTTTAATTGCAAACTATAAGATTGGATCCTATTTATGAATATGTATTCATGTGATGTAGACTTGTAGTAGTAAACTAGTAGTACATAATATATTGTACATTGCATCTGACCAATTTATAAAGTCATAAAGATTATCTATGATTCTATATTATTATGAAAACAAAGATCGTTCATTGTTTTAGAACATAATGTACTGTATATTGCATATGCTAACCAATAAAGATTATCTATGATTCTACATTATTATGGAAAAAAAAAGATTGTTTGTGTCTAAAATATAGTTAAAACTTAAAAGCTAATATAGTTTGAAAGATAAAGTGGAAAGTGCCAAAATTATGATTTAATAAGGTTATAATTATATTTTTCACAAAATTTACAATTTCACAATTTATATTACGATGTCATTGGACTAATTTGCTATTTAACTTTAGTAAAGTAGACTAAGTTTAAGATTTAATTAGTTATAAATTGTGTGCATGTGCATGAGTGCATCTGCCTTGGCAGTTATACACTAGCAATTTTAGTACACTCAATGTGTTATGTGTGTAGTAAAATTTTTATAACATAAAATAATTAAAATATTTATTTATCTTCTTAAATTTATAATATTTTAAATATATATTTTTATAATATATGAATTATAATTTATAATTGATAATTATAAAAATTACATCCTAATTTCTAAGTTCTAACTATATTATTAAATTATTTTTTAATTTCTAAATGTGTAAACATAATATAAATAATTCCAAATGCTAATATTATATTCAAATTCTAATTTTTAAATGATAATTTGCAATTTATAAATAAATTATAATCCATATAACTTAAATTCTAAAATATAATTTTGAATAACAATTTAACAATTAAATATTAATTAAGCAAATAACAATTAAATTGGTCTTTGGTTTTGGGCGGCAAATGACAATTTAAGTTTTGACTAATTTTGACCTGAAGCTAAAATGTCTAAATGGCTAAAGGCTAAAGCCTAAAATTAAATCATTCAACACTGTGTCACTATTCACTCACACACACACAGAACAGAAATCATTCAGCAGCCCTTCCCCCTCTTGAGTCTCGCCTCTTGGGCCTCGGCCTCTGGCCCTCTCCTCAACCCTCCCACAGGCCACAGTCCCACTCCCACGCCAGTCGCCACTTCCCAAACCTAGACGACAGACGGCTAGACCCAGTCCGGCCCCGCAGTCCCGCCTCAGCTGAAGCTCCCGCGGCGCTCGCCTTCAACTGGTTCAGCCCTTCAGCCTTCACTCTATCAGTCCATCCGCAAGCTAGCAGCCCAGCCCTCGCGCCACGTCGCCAACGGGAATGGCAACCGGAGACACTCACCACTGCCAGCAGTTTCTCAGTCTACAGACTCTGCACAGTTTCAGCCTTTCAGGTTTTTATCTTTTTTTTTTTTATTTCATTCCAAATCTGAATATGTGAATGATTTCTAAACAGATCTATTATATTTATCTATTGTGTTTTTCTACAAAATTTTAGTTGTTTTTTCATTAATGTGCTATTAAATTTTGATTCTTTTTTGTTGTTACAGATTCATTATATCACCACTATGGATTATCTATTGTGTTTTTCTGCAAAATTTTAGTTGTTTTTTCATTAATGTGCTATTAAATTTTGATTTTTTTTTTGTTGTTACAGATTCATTATATCACTACTATGGATACTATTCTAGAAAATGAGGAGATGGAATTCTTAGCGAATGCCAACATGGAACAACCTGAGAATATTAGTTCATCATCTGGAGTTGGAGTTGGAGGTGGTAATCCTCCTACTACTTCTCAAAAAAAGAAAAGGAGAAAGAACACAGTGGAGGAGCCCTCTGAAGATTCAAAAAGAAGGTTTGAGGTATGGAAACATTTTACCACAATTTTTTATAAGAATGGTAAAAGGAGGGGTAAATGCAACTATTATGGGAAAGATTATGTTGCTGATCCTTCGATAAATGGTACTTCTAGATTAAAAAATCATTTAAAAATTTGTAAGAAAAATCCCAATAAACAGAGTGATAACTACATTATCAATAGTTTCACTCAAAGTGTGGATTTGAGAGATATGTCATCTCACACCAATGCCCCTAGAAAATTTGACCAAGAAGCAACTAGGGAGGCTCTTGCTAGAATGATCATTATGGATGAATTACCTTTTAGGTTTGTTGAGGGTGAAGGCTTTAATTGTATGCTTCTGTTTCATCTCCCCAATTTGTTGTGCCATCTAGAGTTACAGTTGCTATAGATTGCTTGAAACTGTATTATAATGAGAAAAAGGATCTAAAGGAGTACTTCCAAAAATCTGGAGCAAGGGTGTCTCTCACAACAGATACTTGGACTTCTAATAAAAAAATCAATTATTTGTGCTTGACTGCTCAGTTCATTGATGAAAGTTGGAAGTTGCATAAGTTGATTTTAAATTTTGTTCCGTGCTCTAGTCATAAAGGGGAAGATATTGGCCTTTTGATTGAAAAATGCTTGCTTGATTGGGGTATTGATAGTGTATTTACTATTACTGTTGATAATGCTTCTTCTAATGATACTACAGTATCATACTTGAGAAAAAGATTTTTAGCATGGAAGAAGTCAATTTGTGATGGTAAATATTTACATATGAGGTGCATTGCTCATATTATTAATCTTGTTGTGAAAAATGGACTAACAAGTGCTGGTGTGTCACTTGAGTGTGTTCGCACTATGGTGAGGTATTTGAGACAATCACCGGCTAGGTGGAGAAAGTTCAAAGATTATGCTCTGTTGAGGAAAAAGTAGGAAGTAAGAAATTGTTGAGTCTTGATTGTCCAACTAGATGGAATTCTTCTTACTTTATGCTTGAGACTGTTTTGCTTTTTCAAAGTGTGTTTGATAGAGATGAAATATGTGAAAAAGAATTTCGTGATGACTTTGGTCCTCAAGGACCTTATGGTAAGTTAGGGCTTCCCACGAATGATGATTGGTATGTGATTGATAGATTGGTGAAAGTGTTGAAACACTTTTATGAAATGACTGTAAGAATCTTTGGCTCAAAGTTTGTGACTTCCAATGTATTTATGGATGAGATTAGTGATGTTTTGATAAAACAATGGGAGGTGGGTGATGATTATGAGTTGTCAGAAGTAGCAAAAAAAATGAAAGCAAAGTTTGATAAGTATTGGGGAGATCCTACTAAAATGAACATGTTGTTTGTGGCTGTGGTTTTTGATCCTCGACATAAGTTGAAATATGTTTTCTTCATTCTCACTCAAATGTATGTGGGTCAATTGGGAAAGGAGATGTGTGATTGGGTTAACAAAGCTCTTCAAGAAACTTTTGAAGAATATAAAAGAATATATGGTGCTACAAAAACATCTTCAGAAACAGGGTCACAGTCTCCCCAAAGTAGTAGTGGTCCATTTGATTCTAGTGTTGATGGCGATAAGGTGGTGATGGTAAGGGGTTTTAGATTGGCGGAGTATCGTAAATTATGTATGGATGAAGAGGGAGATTCAGAAAATCAATCAGAGTTTGATACATATTTGAGTGAGAAAAAAGAGAAAGATGTGCCCGACTTTGATGTTCTTGGATGGTGGAAGATGAATGCCCACCGATTTCCCATCTTAGCGAGGTTGGCTTGTGATTTGTTTGCTATGCCTGTTACTACTGTTGCTTCTGAATCTACCTTTAGTACCTCGGGTTAGGTGATTAATGATTTAGAGCCTTTTTAACTCCAAGAATGACTCAAGCCCTCATTTGTACTCAAGATTGGATTCGCAATGGACCTTCAAAGCCACATGTTGAGGAAGATTATGCTCAGATTGAAAGACTTGAAGAAGGTATGCATTAAATTCATATATTATGGTTCTAAAGATTATTATTTAATTATTATTTTTATGATTGTTAATATATTCATGTTTTTCATACTTATGAGTTTTTATGTTTTCGATTGTTTAATTTGTATTTCTAGATGTAGTTTCCAGTATTGGTGCAGATTCTGCAGTAATCGGTTTGTCATTATGATGGATGAGTATCATTAGGTGCATAAGTCGCTTATTTATGCAAATTATTTCTCTAGTTTTTTTTTTTTAATAATAAATCTTTTATGATGCTATTTTTTATATTATTATGTTCTTTATATAGGAATTAGGAATGAAGGATGTGGGTGGATCCGGTGGGATTGAAAAAGTTTGAAGCTCTTCAACTCTCAAGTTTTCAACTTTCAAGCAAATTATTTATATAGAATTGAATGTAATTTAAAGTTTGAACAATTTACTATTTCAAACTTGTATCATTTTGTGTGGATGTGATTTTGTGAATTGTGATCATTCATCATTTTCATATGATTTTAGCATTTGCCTATTTGAAATTTAGCCCTTAATTGTCGTCGTCTTGAGGTGCAGGGTACCTACCTAGGATTTGGGAAGTTTATTTGAAGTAGAAGTATTTAAGGATTGATGGAGATGTGGGGTTGAGCTTGAGCATGATATATGTCAAAGAAACATACCATCTAGTCATCTACCTTAACCTTGGTTGAATTTGTTCTTATAAAAGTGGTGTTATGTTTTAAGCTTTTTCTCCTCATACTTGTCTTGAAAACATATGAAGTTTCAAAATATTGAAATAAATTTTAATCCAAATTCGAACCTGTTGTCATGTTGGCAGCTATCAAGGAAAAGTTTGATTCAGAGAGAGAAAAAAAGTCAAAAATTGGAGCAAAAACATTATTCGATTCGTTGATCTTCAGAAAGAAAAAGAATAAGTAAAGTTTCATGACGGAATGATAAATGGGAAACTTACAGAAAGTTAAAATCCCAATTTTTAATTTTTTATTTTGGTAAAAAAATAAAAATTAAATAAGAACCGGTACGGTTTTTATTTTTTAACCGAAATTGAACTGGTTTAAAAACCGAATAAGACCGGTTCGGTTAAAAATTGAATCGAACTGAACACGTTTCGGTTCGATTTTGGTTCTGCACCTGGGAAAACCAAAAATTTCAGTTAACCGACCGAACCGTTCGGTTCGGTAGGTTAAAACCGAATGTACAGCCCTAATTCATGTGGATTGGGTGGGTTCGGATTGGGTTGGGTTGGATTGAGGTAGGGGTATAATATAAAACTATCAACCTCAACCCGATGTTAAACCCAAAAGGTTCAACCCTAACCTGACGCACAAAATATCGTGTCAGGTTCGGGTTGACCTAATATTTAGTTAGGTCACCTAACAATCTGATAAACCTGACCCAACTCAACCCAACCTGATAAAACTGACCCAACTTGATCTATTTCTTTTATTTTTCATATTTATAAATTCCAACATTATAATTGAGTAGAAGTTTAATTTACAATAAAATCTAAAATTCGACATAATCATTAAGGTCTAAGAAACATAATAACTAAAGCTTGTCATGTCCAGAGTATTGTGAATAAAAAAAAAATAACAAACCATTGTTCAGTAATTGAATTTTTAAATTTTTGATTTTTGGATTATATTATTTAGATTTTATTTTAATTAGTCAATTTTTTTTCAGTTGGGTTAGATCAAGTTTATTGGGTTATTGGGTCACCCGCTTGTTTTTTTAAAGTTAGACAGGTTGATCCAAAATCAACCCAACCTTATTTTTTATTCTCAAGTAATTTTTTGGTCCGACCCAATTTGACCCAAACCCGAAAACATCAAACCCAAACATGATTTTTTTCAAGTGGGTCATTGTTGGGTCATCGGGTTGGGTTTGATTTTGACATCCGTATTTTGGGAGAATGAATTATTAGAGAATGTGAAAGTTGTATTTTAGTATGTCTGTTTAAGTTTTGGGGAAGACATTTTTTACTGTAACAATCAAATCAATGTTTTTTTGTTGGGTTTTTGAGGTGAAAATGGAACTGAGTGATTTTTTTATTGTTAGAATAATAAATAAAAAAATGATGTATATATATAATATATGTATGTATATATTGGAAAATGAAAGTTTTGGAGGAAAAATGAGGATATATTTGGTTATGTTTCCCCAAAATAATTGTATTCTGGGGAAACATAACCAAACATTTCTTAAGTTATTAGGGGATATATTTTGAGAATAGAAAGAAAAATAATGATGGATAAAAATATGTAAAAAGTGATGCATTTTAATTTTTAAATAATAAAAAATATGAAAATGACCCGTAAAAATGAAACCAAACAAGCTCTAAGCATTCTTTACCCGTCTCTCGATGGTCCAGTAATAGAGCTTTTTGTATATTTGTGTATCTTAATTTCTTGAAGACGAAGTTAATGGTACTTTGAAAAAATTGTTGAGGAAACAAATTTTGAGAGCAATGAAGAGCGTATTATTAGGAACAAGAATTACATACCATGTCAAACTCCAAAAGAATAAGAGATTTCACATAAATAAATTTTCCTCAAAGTCCTAAATCAATAGAAGATTATAGTCTGGTGTGAAATTCATATTCATTCAGATATAAATATCAATTGGATCATGAGCACAAAACATAATCCATTTCGTCACAATTTTGACATTCAATTTTTTATGAGACTTAAAAGATATGATTTATATGCATATTAACATTATTATCGTAAAAGGATAATGTTTTGATGTTAGCAATGTCATATTTGTTCACACAAATTTTGAGTCTACAAAAAGAATTATAAGACAAGAAAAACATGGACAAATTTAATATTTATTGAAAATAAAAGTGGTTACAATCTCTGGAAATATCTTCGTAATTGAAGACTAATTCCTCTGATTCTTCTCCCTGGAATTTGATTTAGGGGCTTGATACTTGTTCTTGAATCAGATGCGTAATTCCCTTCTAAACTTGTGAATGAAATCACGAACCACCTTGAAATCAAATATTTGTTTTGATTCAAGGTCTTTAGAATTTAATGCTTTTGAAGAAGATGTAGAACCCTTGTAGTTACAGCACTTCCCTGTGGCAAGAGCTCGGACTTGAAAGCTTGACGCTTGGATTCCTTGATGTGTGAATTTCTTCATGTGTGGTATGTCTCCTTGCACCCCTTTTTATAGGCACAATTTAGGGTTTTGATAACTTGAAGCTTGAGTCTCCCCTTGGACTTAAATACCACTAAAAATGGGTTTAATTTACTAATTGGCCATATTTAAACATCTTTAGCCCAATTAACTAATCCAAAATAAATAAGAATTCATTTTGGATTATTATAGACTTTAATTTGAGACCCAAATTAATAGCCAATTTATTTAGGCTATCAAATGGTAATTTATCCCAATAAAACTTCGACGTCAACAAATGCCCTCACTTCAAGACTCGACGAATAACAAGCCAAATGTGGATAAAGGATGAGACTTGAAGTACTCATGTATATTTTCATTCATTCATTCCTCTATATGAACGGCATGAATTTTATTCAAATAAAAGCCCTTAAAACAAATATGGATGAATTAGCTCATTTACAATTTCTCAAGCAAACCTGGATGATTTTCCTTTTCACGGGAGCAACATCAAAAAATGGATGGCTTGGCAAAGCTTATAATTGACAGGAAATAACTTCAAGATTAGCAACAAACACTCAAAGCATCCATATCCACAAGCTAAAAGCCTTCATCTGTTTTGATGAAATCATGCATCTGGCCCACATTCACCCTTGACTTTGGAACATGATATGCTTTGCAAAAAGAAACAACTGATCAAATTACTTTTGCAAAGCACTAACAACACCAACAAATTAAATTTATTGCCATGAGCAGCTTTGCTATCTTCATCTTCATTTCTTTAAGATACTTGAGCCTTATTACAAATAATCTTTACAAACTCAAGCGAAACAAAACATAAGGGCCTGGTATATTTCCTTAGCAAAAAAAATGACCTTAGGTTGGCACCAGATGCATCACTTTTATCCAGCAATCAGCAAGCTTCAATTTTTATTATTGCTTTTCTTTTCTTTTCTTTTCTTTTTTTTTAAACGTGCTGAGGCCCACATGGCTTGAGGATTAAGAACAAAATAAAACCAATCGTGCACAAGTTCCTTTCGCAGTAGCCCAGGTTGCAAGACTCGCTTTTTTTTCCATTTTTTTTCTCTCTTTCTCTCTTTTGTTTTTTTCAAAAAGAATAGAACACATGGGTTTTCAAATAATTAATGATCTTTGTAAACCAAAACCATCAGACCATGCTATACTTCTGTGTGAACTAAAATCGGCTTGCCAACTTTACTACAGGACAGTCTTTTGACTGTATTCATTCATGGAAATTTATGATCGAGTTTCCATCCTTGTATCTCCTCTCCTCCAAGCAACTGATGACATGGAAAATTTCCACCTTTAAGCACTGGTGAAGCACTTATGAGAGAATGACATTCTGTGCTTTTATTTTTCACAATCAAAATTGAGCACATTAACTTCTCCTCAAACCTGCTTGTTTGGTGTCTATCAAGTTAGTTTCATAACACTGATACTACTTGTCTTTTGCTGATAAATTGGCTGAGAATATTTTCATAATTCCATGAAACCTTCTCGCATAAACATACACAACACCTATTTGTGAATTTTTCCAAGAGAAAGCACCTCCATTACATTCCTAATCCTTTTTTTTCCCCGTAGGTTTCACTAGCATTCATCAAAAGTTGGTGGATCACAACTATAATAGTCTTCTATTAATCAGAATCTATGAAAGGTAGAACATTGGTGCAATCCCTCTTTGTTTTTCTATGGAGCAAAGCATTATGTTGATAACTTGTTTTTCATTTGAAATTTTAGTAAAGCCATGAAGGTGGATATCAAGGATTGTAGCGAACCGACTCCACGCATTGTGATTTGGGGCAACAAAGACTCTTCCAAAGCCTAAAGCA
The DNA here is from genome assembly GCA_018894105.1 of Jacaranda mimosifolia. Lineage (NCBI taxonomy): Eukaryota > Viridiplantae > Streptophyta > Magnoliopsida > Lamiales > Bignoniaceae > Jacaranda > Jacaranda mimosifolia. The sequence goes on from CM032119.1 coordinate 35,503,057, forward strand.
CTACTTTGTGTGTGTATGAAGCGGTCACAAAGCGGTTGTGGATGCTTAATCCTCCAAGGCTCGATCAAACTACTCCATGCATGTTGCTAAATGGTCCAAGGAGACAACTAATGAGACGATTGATTAGCATTCTGGTGTTTTTGCTCGTTTCAAGGTCTTGCTGTGAATCATCACTTCATGACATTGGAGCTATGCATGCAGAGTTCTCACATCCGAACAACCATCTCAACATCAATAGAAGCTCATAGAGAATTCCAACACCCAAGTTCGGCGAGGTATCCTTTCACATCGACAATTGGGAATGGGCAGAGGACGTGCTGGGTCATCATGAAGACACTCTTCGTCGATCCAAAGTCTATGCAGTTGTTCATGCCTCCCTTTTTAGGTACGTTTGCAATAAAAATATCCTCCAAGCATTCCTCGAGCTATTGTGCCCTTCTACAAACACGTTGCACATGTTATTGGAGAATTGTTGATCTCTCTATAGGATCTTCATGGACTTTGCGGATTGCCGATTATGTGGAGATTTTTATGATGAAGTTGTCCCATCTGCCAAGGAGTTGCTTAATGCTGATACCTACCAATCTTCTTTGCTGTGAAGCTGTAAGTATCTATTCACAGCATACCACATGCTTCCGAAGGACTCTAATGGTGTATCTGTTTCTGATTGGATTGGGTTTTGGTTTAAAGGCTCGACCAGATATGCACAACCGCCTTCAAGGTCATCCAGAAAGAGACTTTTTAAGCTAAGGCTATCTCACAACCCTTGTGGGAACATCAACATGTCTCTTTTATCACGCACCAAGGAGTATGATGAAGCCTCCTTAATGCTAGAGATTGAAGAGGATAGTAGGGATGAAACTTATTTGGCTGCTTTCGTTTCATGTTGGTTATGCAGTTTTGCTTTACCATATGGCAAAGTTAATAAGGTACATGATTCTGTTTTCAAAGTTTCAAGTAAAATAGCTTGTGGCGATTGTTTTTCTTTAGCAGTTCATATATTGGCAAAAATTTACTGCAGTTTGAGAAAGATATTTGCCTCAAAAAGCTTGAGTGACTCCACCACCATCTTTCCTATTCATTATGTGTATAGCTGGACTGGACGCCATCTTCAAACACATTTTCCATCTAAACTTGAACCAGTTGGAGCTTAGATGGTGAAATATGCAGAAGAGAATATGGCCAAACACTTTGAACTTGCCAAAGCATGTGAATTATTCCACAACATTAATCTCTCAAGGCTTCAAAACTTGTGCACACCAAGATAAATCTCTGTGACAGATGATGCGGGCATATCTAATACCTACAAAGATATTTTCGTGGCTCTAGGGTCTAGCTATTTGACATTCCAGAGTAGGGCAATATGTATTGCTGAAGCTTATAGTCCTCATCGATTCAGCCGGCAACATGGTTTTTGTTAAGATACTCCTCCTGACCACCTAAAGAGGAAAATTCTTACATGTGAGTTAGTTGAACTTGTTCGACTTTGGCAGTCTTGTACTTTGTTGGGCACATCTACCAAGCTAATTGTACCAAGTAGTGCCTCCTCATCGCCTTTGGTCATGAAGGAATATGCAAATTAATGGATTAAAAATTGGAAGGCTTATTAAAAACACAAAAATATTCTCAAACTTAATCAACCCACAAATATGAATCCCAAAAGATCTCGAAGGACTTTAAGACAGGGTTCCAAGGATGGCAAAGTTGCTCCATCTCCTTGAGATTCAGTTGTTGGCGTGGAATCAGTAGAAGTGCCTTCCAAGAAACAACGGATACTTCCTGCCAAGCTTGTCCATACAACTAGCCCAATCGAAGGAAATGAAGTGATTTCTGCCTTATCACTTTCAAATGATGAATCCAATAACCAATACCAATTGAAAAATAGATTGAAGGTTCTTGACTTAGACAATATTAATGCGAATTCGACGTTTTTTGCAGATGTTCCAAGTTCTTCATTGTCTTTAGAGGAATTAGCAGAATACGTACATATGCTCATTGTTACTTTTATTTTTTTATTCATTTACATTACCATTCTCCTTCACCCATCTTATATATCTTTTTTTTTTTTTTCCTTCAGCTTGCAGACTTTGAGAAAGAAATTTCCATCGCTTTTGAAGGTAGCATGGGCTTAATAAATGAAGTAAATCCTTTTGGCTTATGTGGAGAAGACACTACTTCCCATCCTTTGGGTAACAATGCATCAATTATTTCTTTTTATAAAATTGAGACCTTTTGCAAGTATCTAAATGATATTGCCTATTTTTATTGCAAAAAAGTTGCCTGTTGAGGAGAATGTGCCTAAGAAACCCAAGAAGGCATTTGAAGTTACATCCTGGCCATTACCATGTGCTGAAGTGTTTGAACTTTGCCCCACAGTTATGAAGACTGAAGCTGAGAAGATATTGATCAAATTTTACTGAAACGAATATGTTAGGAGATTATGAGAACTTCATTTGAGCAGCTTTCAGGGGTAAAGCCAACGATTGATGATTTGATCTTGGAGATGAGGACATATATGAAAGATACATCATCTTTGGAGAGTCATCTAAAAGTCTTTCTTTGAGGGCGCTTCCAACTACACAAAAGTCAAGTTGGACTCCATCCAGAGAGAAACATAAGAGGCTCATGAGAAAACACTTTTTCTTGCACAACAAGATCTTTCTGAGGTTGAGGCAACATAAATTGAACGAGTTGAGGAGATGGATAGTCTGAAAGCAAAACTTCTCCAAATCAGCAAGCAACAAGAAGAATTGAGGCGCGACTTGCCGAGTTGAACAACAAAGAAGAGCTTACAAGCTTATCACTCCATAAAATTGAAGAAAACCTATCCACCATTCAAAAAGAAGTGGCCACCAAAAGGGAAGAAGTCTCGAAGCTTGAGAGCACTCCATTTTTAACTGATAAAGAGGTTGAAGCTTTGAAGAGGATGTAGGCATTACTTGAAGAATCTCGCCATGATTTAGCCACCTTTGACTTGTTTGCTTGAGCATTTAACTTCTTAACACTCTTTTTTTTTTTTTAAGTGATGTAAAAGAACATTTATTTTCATATGCAATAAAATTTCTTCTCTTTTCATCAATCTTTTGCTTCCTTTTTTTTATGCTCTATTTTCTGCACTTTTCTCATTAACACCAACTAATCAAAAATCAAACACATGCTTTCAATGATCAAACGATTAGATGAACTGGCTCAAATTTACAAACAAATTGGCTATCTTTAAGATAAACTAGACTTGTCTAAAGACGTGACTGAACTTAAAAAATAAATTCCAAGCTGCCTATGTACCCCATCAAGGGGATCAAGTCATCACGTAGTTTAAAGAATTTTTTGTTTTGAGGGGGGGGGAGGGGGCGTACATAGTTTATACTCACACGGTCTAGGAGTATCCATAGCTTAGCCACCCTGAACGAGATGAAGTATTTCTACATTTTAGCCACACGAAATACTTTCAGTGGAGTAGGTTAGCAGTTTATCTACATACACTACTATTGGTCGGTACCGTATACAGTTTATACTCATGTGGGTCTGGAGTAACATGCAGTTTAGGCTCGTGCGTCAATGAGCAACTTCTTCATGGATAATAACACTTCGAAAACTTGCCATTTATAGGGCCAATGCACAATCCATCTTCATCTACCAACTTAGGGCTCGTTTGGTTTGGTGGACATGGCTTGATAGATAATTTTATCAAGCCATGTCAAGTGTTTGGTTTCAATGATAAAGGCCCAGTATTGATTGGAAGCCCGGTAGATAATCCAAAATCCAATTGATTGTTTATCACCCCACTTAAGGTGTGATTGTATAATCCAAATTAATGGGAGAAAGTGGAATTTGTGATATGACAATTATATCCATGCAAATTCAAATTTTAGTCTTCCTACAATGGATATTTTAGTCAATTTATTATTTAATCCTTATATCCAAACTGTGTAATCCTAGTCACCAAACACACTATTATATTATCCTTAACAGTGTAATCCCACAATATCATTATAATTTTATCAATCCTATCTATAAAACCAAACGTGCCCTTATAGGACTATTTATGTAAGCTTCTTTCACCACATAAAGACTATCCATTTTGATATAAACTTGTTTCCCATTCGTTGGATGATGGTAATCGGCCTCCTCACTGCCAGGACCAGATCCCCAACTTGAAATGATCGAGGGCGACTTTCTTGTTGAATGCTCTTGTCATGCGAGCTTGGTAGCACTCAAGTTGTTGTTAAGCTTCAAGCATTTTCTCATCCAACGTTTCTAATTCTTCAAGTCTAAGACGAGCATTATCTTCAGTGGTAAGTCCTTCTTGAATTGCGATACGGAGTGAAGGTATCGACTTTTAAGGGAGAGAACAACTTCAACTCTGTATACCAAAGAATATGGAGTGGCATAAGTAGCAGTTCGGTATGCCATTCTACATGCCCACAATGCTTCTCCAACTTTCTCGTGCCAGTCCCTTTCTGATTTCAACACCATTTTCTTCATGAGGTTGCACAGAGTCTTATTGAATGCCTCGGCCAATCTATTTGCCAAACCCAAACTACGCACATAACTTATCCATCAACTTGTTATAAAACGACTTTCCATTGTCAGTGATAATGTAGTGAGGAGCCCCATATCAAAAAATAAGATTTGAACGAATGAACTCAACCATTGTTTCCTTTTTCACCTCTCTAAGAGGGACCGCCTCCGCCCATTTAGAGAAGTAATTAGTAGCTGCTAATATATAAGCATGACCAACAGATGACTTCGGAGTAATAGGCCCTACAACATCGAGACCCCAAGCGTCAAATGGCCATGAAGCAATAGTAGGATATAAGGGCTCTGGAAGCTGGTGTATGAAATTTGCATGTAGTTGGCAAGATTCACACCTCTTCGCATATTCCAAACAATCTTTGACCATCATTGGCCAATAGTAACCTATCCTTTTGATCCGAAAATGGAGCTTAGGACTGGACTGGTGAGCGCTACAAACCCTAGAATGTGCTTCGATCATGGCTTCCATTGCTTCTTCGCCACTTAAGCAACATTGGTAATTACCTTCAAAAGATCGACAATACAAAGTATCTTTGTAAATAATAAAACATGATGATCTCCTTCGTACTTTTGTCTTATGACGAGGATCATTTGGAAACTTTCCATGCTTTAAATACAATCAATGGACCCCTTCAATCTTGATCATCACTAATCAATACTGATATGGCATTTGAATCTTCATAATTGGGTTCAACAGAAGGTGACACGATCTACCGATTGCATATGGGAACATTTGTTGTTTCCTCCTCAAACATAGCAAGAGTAGTTGCCAAGTTAGCCAATGCATCAGCTATCCTATTCTCTTTTCTCGGCATGTGGTTTAACCTGACATTTCCAAATTTCTCCAATAAGTCCGAGGCTTGTTGAAAGAAAGGCACGAGATCTTCTTTCTTGACTGCATATTCTTTCAAAAGCTGATTGATGATTAACTTTGAGTCGCCATATATCTCAATTTCCACAATCTCTATTTCTAAGGTCATTTGAAGTCCAATGATCAAAGCTTGGTACTCAGCAACATTGTTGGAGTACAACTCACCCAATACAATGGAATATGCCAATGCTTGCTTTTCTGGTGAAACAAAGACAATCCCTACCCCCGATCTATCAGATCTAGCTGCTCCATTGAAGAACATCGTCCATGTCGGGAGAACTTCAACATAGAGAACATCTTTATCGAGGAGGTCATTAGATAACTCCCATTATGCAAGGATAGGATGATCAGCCAGGAAATTAGCAAGAGCTTACCCTTTAACAGCTTTTTATGGCACATAGGTGATCTCGTATTGGTTGAATATGACAGAATACTTCGTCAATCTCCCAGAGTGCATAGGTCTTGATATAATAAACTTGACTGGATCGGCATAAGAAATGAGTCGTATGAAGTATGCTTCAAAATAGTGCTTTAGCTTCTTAATGGCGTAGAATAATGCTAAGCAGATCTTCTCAATAGGGGAATATTTCAGTTCATTTTCAGTCAGGGATCTACTCAGGTAATATAGTATCTTTTCTCTACCTTCTTTATTTTCTTGAGCCATAAGAGCGCCAATTGACCTTTCTTGTGCTGCAATATACAATATAAGAGGCCTTTCAGGTACAAGAGCTCCCAACACCAATGGATTTAAGAGGTGCTTCTTTATACTTTCAAAAGCGTTCTGGCATTCTTCATCCCATCTGAAAGGGCATATTTCTTCATAAGATGATTGAATGGTTGGCACCTTCCAACAAGGTTTGATATAAACATTCTTATGAATGTAAGACTACCTTTCAAGCTTCGTAGTTCCTTTAAGTTCCTTGGCACGGGCATCTTCTGGATAGCATCTATCTTTGTGGGATCGACCTCAATGCCTCGATGACGGACTATAAAGCCCAAAAACTTGCCTAATGTAACGCTAAATGCACATTTAAGGGGATTCATCTTCAAGTTATATTTTCTTAACCAATCAAATACCACCCGAAGATCTACCAAGTGATCACTTCCTTTTCTACTTTTTACAACTAGATCATCCACATAGCATTCAACTCTTTTATGCAGCATGTCATCGAATATATTCTGCATAGCACGTTGGTAAGTGGCACCAACATTCTTTAACCCAAAAGGCATCACCTTATAATAATAGATTCCCTTTGGAGTGCGAAAAGTTGTACACTCCTCATCTTGTGGTGACATCCTAATTTGGTTATAGCCAAAAGACCCATCCATGAAGGATAAAGCTTCATGACCGGTAGTTGCATCGACCATGAGCTCAATGATAGGCAACAAAAAATCATCGTTTGGGCATGCTTTATTTAAGTCTTGAAAGTCAACATAAATACGTATCTGGCGATTTTTTTTCTTAACAGGTATGATGCTAGATATCCATATTGGATACTTAACTTCTCTAATAAACTTAGCATCAATGAGCTTGTTTACTTTAGCTTCAATTCGAGGGACAAGTTTTGGACACAGAATTCGTTGTGATTGCTTTACCGGGCGCACTCCATGCCTTGTGCCAAGGTGATGAATCGCAACTTTGGGATCCAATCCTGGCATCTCTTTATATGTCCAAGCGAAAACATCTCTATTCTCGCTCAAAATTTTGAAATACTGTTATTTCTCTTCAGGACTCAACATAGAACTTATAAATAGAGGACGTGGGTTTTCTATTATGCCGAGATTCAATTCTTTTAGTTCATCTACAGTTGCCTATCCGCCATCTTCGAGTTGTGGATGGGCTTCTTGAATATCATTTTCAAAGATATCTGAGTCAAACTCTTCATTAACAGCAACATGACGACATAGGTGCAGCTCATTATCTTCATCATCATCAGATTGTATAGTGCCTACAGCCTCTACCTTATGAAATGTGACCCTCTATTGTATAACTCCATTTGCTTTCACAATGGGGATAAGCGTCATTCTCCACCCATGATAATTTATATTTTGCACAAAGCCACCCATAACCAATCTGTCGAACTCTCCAAGATATTGAGGGCTTGGCTCTTCTATAACACTTGTGTAATTAGAGCTTATGGTAACCTCCACTTCATCCTTATGTCCACCATCTTCATCAGATGAACGTCTTATGGTACGTCGTATCACCTTCACTGGTCTGTCTATATTGATGATTAGGATCGAGGATTTGGCTTCTCTTGGTTGAGATAAACAAATAGTTTGACCTTCAGTTCTCAACCCCATTATGTCGGTCTCATCACAGTTATTTCTTTTCCTTGATTTTTCTATAGCATTACTTCCAAGTCGATTGACAACCGACCTTATGGACGATGACTTGTAATATACCCTTTACAAAGTGGTGGATTCTGACCAAGTCTTTCAAAGACAGAAGGACGGGTAGTGCGAGTGCTTCAATCAAATACAGAGATGCGATGATTACTTGACTTTAGGCATCCAATATTTCCATCTTTCTCAGCAATAATATGTTGGATGCTGATACATCTATCTTTCCTCATCATACATATTCTGATTGGCTCACTTGGTGCAAATCCCAAGCTGGTCCTTGGTTGATCAACATGAAACCCTTAGCTTTGTAATTTTTGTTGTGCCTTGTTGAGGCCATGGACCTTTTCTCCAGTCAACTCAGGTTTCCACTCCCCTAGCTCAGACGAATTGGAGAAGTCATATCCAGACTTCGCCAAGAGGCTGTAGGCTTTTGGATCAACATCCCATGAAACTTTTGACATTGAGTCCTGCTAGAAGAAAATTCAGCTTGAGGCCTTCGAGTTCAAACTGACAATGGGCATGATTAACTCCTTTCTCATAACTTTGTAGTCATCAGATCCTACCCCCTTTATTTGTTCTCTTTTATTGTGCAGTGATGGAATGTACATTTCAGATGACTTTTGTCCTTCTTTTCGATGTGATTGAAGGGTATACTGAAATACTCGCAAATTGGGCGTCTTTTCGAATTCGACGACTTTACTTGCTAAAGTTTCAACAGCAATTGACCTCTTGGACTTTTGATCACCGAACTTTAGAGTCATAGGTTCAACATGCTTTATCTCGAAAGAATGATCAGGTGGATCTTTTAATGGTAATGTTTCCTACCCTGAGCTTGGGTCTAAATATAATTTGGCATCCACAAAGTATGATTTTGCCTCAATAAATGATTTTGTATCAACATCAACCTTCATTATCTCACCATTCCTCGAATATTTGAAGCATTGGTGAAGGGTAGATGAAACCACTCCATTTTCATAAAGCCATGGTCTTCCTAGCAGCAAGTTGTAAGAAGTCCTTGCATCAATGAAATGAAATAAAGTATCTACTGTTAATTCTCCAATAGTAAGATCTAGGCGGATCATTCCAATTGCTCGCTGGCCTCCCTGGTTGAAACTTTGAATGGTCAAGTGACTGCGAGATAAGTCCTTAATTGTGATCCCCAATTGTTTCATAGTAGATTTTGGCATGATGTTAACCGCTAATCCCCCCCATCAATAAGCATGTAGTTGATTTTCTGATCTTGCATAAATCCAAAAATAAAGAGCAGCCAGTTATGGGGCTTTGATCCCACGTCTCTACGTTCCTATAATTTGCATGATGACCTCATTATCCACTTCATTTGCTTTTTTCCTGCTCCAAGCTTTCTTTTGAAAACCTTCCTCTTGAAATCAATGATCTCGTCAAAACTAAAACATTACGTACAAGGGCAAAGGAATTAATGCAGAAATATCAATCCTTAGCTATTGGAAAGATTGGTCTTCATATTCTAGGAGGACTTGGTTTTCACCCTCGTTAGCCATTCTTCATTTTATTTAGTTTTACCCTACCATTTCATAGGATGTTTTCAAAAGAACTCTTATCTATGCTCTGGTATTTGCTTGAACAATGGATTATCGGCATCGAATTTGCCATTGATCAATCCATACAATAGATTGTTGAATTGCACAGGGGATGGTTTGATGATGAAGAAGATGTTCCATGTGCCAAGACATTCTTGGAATGGTTCTATCCTCTTTCAACTTGGATAAAGATGCTGAAGGTGGTCCAAGCTCAATAGTATGGGAAACTTAATCATGATATATATGTCATCTACCTATTTGTCAAGAAGAGTTATCCTCAACTCCAAAACAACCCATTTTTTCCTCCGTAATGGAATAGGTGTTTTCCTATATTGTTGTAACAAGAATGGTCTAAATATGGAAAGGAGATTAGAGATTTCCAAAGAATTATGGTAGAACAAAATTCTACTATACCTCCCCAAATATGGCCATCAATTGAAGAAGAAGCACCACATGGGAAGGACTTCCTTTGTACTATGCTTTACGACTACATGATGATTCCAGGGCGTATTTTGAAAAGTATTACACCCGGACCAAAAAAGATACTCCAAATTGTATGTGGGGAGAATACAAAGAAGCCTTCAATCAAAATCGAAACTAACTATAAAAAAAACATGGCCCCCCAGAGCTTATCTGCACAGTCGTCTACTCCAGCAAAAGAACTAATTCCTAAAGAACGACAGGAAAAGAATAAAGCCGAGGAGGATATGATGATCGATTCCCAAAACCCGTATGAATTGGAGACTCAGACATGGTGGAAAGCATTAGGATTATTTATAGAACCTGAAAACCCGTTGCTATAGGAAAATGAACAAAGGAATCTTATGGGACCACCTAGGCCAGGGTTTTTAGAATAATTGTATTATGTATCACTATTTGTGTCTGTAATAATTATACTGTATAAGTCAGCATCCACTACGAGTATGTGAGTCAACAATAATTGTGCTAAGATAGGATAGGATCTTTGTTCTTATTGGTCGTTGTGGATTTCTATCCGAATCTTATTGGCTGCCTAGATTACAATCAGATATCATAATGTACCTCTCTTCTCTATATAAAGAGGAGCTTGTTGTATCAATTGCCTAAGACCTAGGCAGAAAATAACAATATGTCTTGTTTGTTATTCCTCCTCTTCTATCTTAGCCTCCATAAGAGCCTATTGATTATGTATGCTCTGCAATTGCCTTATGTATAGCTCCTCTGCATCAAAAAAATCTTAGACTAATTTTGATCCTGGAAAAAGCAAGGTTTCTTAGTAAAAAAAAGGACACGCCTTTCTTTTGCCTATTGATTGATGTTCTATTTGGCGGAGTCATACCTTATTAAGATACCAAGCTTCAATCTGATAACGGAGCTTGCTTTTAGAACTACATTTGTGTTGCTCACCAATCAGATAATACTTGTACATTATATTCAAAATGAATAAGAAGATTATATATATATATTATTACACTATATTTGATTTAAGGAAGGAAAAACATAATTAAGATATATGAAATCTCAAATTTGTTTGATTGTTAAATAAAATAATGAAAATTTAAATGGAAAAAGAGAAGTGATGAAAGTATTAAAAAATGAAAGAGAGTTCAAATAGAATTTTCCTTTATTTTCCTCACCATTTTATGAGGAAAATTCATTTTCCTCAAATACACTATATTTTCCTCAAAATTTTTCTTTCTTTAGTATTTTCATTACAATTTTCTTTTCTTTTCCCCACCAAAATCCATAAACCAAATATAGTGTTGGTGATTTCTAATGGTCCATTTATAATGATTTGTCTAATCAAAGGTGAATGTCTGCAACTAACATTATCGGTTTGTATCCACAAATTCTTGATATGTGTGCAAATAAAAAGAAAAAACTATCAAGATAACTCCCTCAATGATCAATTGATTAAATGACATTATTCTCAAATTTATAAGTTATAAATGTGAGATAAATACGTGTACATATGCAAATAAAAAGAGAAAAAACAGCCCTACTTAGATAATACCATATGATGTTATTACAATTTTAAAATCGCTACATTTTATTAGGAAGACAAAAGAATGATTCTTTGGAGATCCATTATGAGCTTTTGATAATGGTAATTTTCCAAGATCATTAATAAAATATAATATTAATTTTGTTATTATACATTATAAATAAATATCAAGTACATAAAATATTTTTTTAAATAAACACGTAAAATGCAAGTAATGTGTATTTAGTGCGTAAAATAAAATAGAAGATGAAATAATAAGTGCTTGTTTGGCTCTACTTTCTCATAACATTTTCCAAAACCATCCATTTTAGTTCATTACTTGAGGGCACATCCCAAAGCACCCACAAAATATTCCTCTTCCTAATCCCTAAAATAAACATAATCATCACACACATAGACGCACATGCATGCGTATCTTCTAATTAGGGATGCAAACGAATCGAGCCGAGCCGAGCTTTGATCATTTTTTCAAACTCGAGCTCGACGAGCTTAGGAAATCAAGGCTCGAGCTCGGCTCGGCTCAATTCATTAGGCTCGAACTCATAATCAAGCTATAGGCTTGAGTTCGGCTCGGGGTTGAGCTCGAAAAGTTGAATTATTTTATAAAAAATTTTAAAATTACTATTTTTTTTTATATTTAAAATTAGCTATATGCTCGAATTCGGCTCAGGCTCGAGCTCAAAAAGTTAAATTATTTTATAAAAAAAAAAGTTAAAATTACTATATTTTATTATACTTTTTTATATATAAATATTTTTTAAATAAAAAATATAGGTTCGCAAGCTTGCGAGCCAAAATTATTTGGCTCGAGCTCAGTTCGAAACTTACACGAGCTCGCATTCGAACACTTTTTGAGCCAACTCGGTTCGTTGCATCCCAACTTCTAATGTTACAGTTATAGATACATGAAAATACTAATATAAAATCACATATTTAAGCCACTAACCCATCAAAAAGTAATGATCTAACATCTACAATGCAAAATGTCTCATCTTCAAATAAAATAAAATAAAATAAAACCAAACATGCTATTTCCTTCCAAAATAGAACAATACATACCATTTTTCCCAAAACAATCTCCAGCTACCCCAAAATAAAACTACATATATATCATTTTCCCCAACCTCACTCTCCAGGATACTTACATTCTCTCAAAGTATTTTACCTAAGACAATCAAAACAATACCAAACAAACTTAATTGAAATAGAAAATCCAAAATACAATAAAACTTTATATAAGAAATAGGAGCATGCATTCTTTGGAAGTTCATTGAGGCCGAAGCCCCATTTTAGCTTTTAGCTACCAACTGTTCTATTCTTTCTGGTTGGCAATGTAGAAAGAGAGATGAATATTAATAACACAAAAGCTTTATAGGTCAGAACTTGTAAGCTTAATTAATATGCTACAATGAAACTATCATGAGAGACAACATTGTGCAAATCTGGAAAGAAAGCAAAGGAAGTTGACAAGAGAGTATATGGAAGAACTTTCCCATCCCATAAAGTGTTTGATAAAAGGGATGTGGAGAAGATTATGAATCGAACTCAACTGCATTTACCTTAGATGCACAATACAAGAGTGGCATCAAACTTGAGAAAGTTGTCGTTATGTTTGGCCAAAGAAAGGATCTTTTGCCGTACAATATATCTCATATAGCTTCTCATGGTGAAAAGTTGCAAGCCTTTTACATTGGCCGAGGGCTTCTGGACGTTGTTGTTTTACTTCATTGACCGATTTTCTTAGCCTGAGCTCTCGATCACCATCAATCAGATACTCTGCCAAAGCACGGCCACTGAAGAAGATTTCACATAAATAGTTGTATAAAAATCAGATTAGACCCATAGTGGATAAAACAGTAGTGCATAAAGCTGGAGGCTACAAAGTGAAAACAAAATGAAGCGAAATACTAATAGGAAGAATGGGATTGTTGTCTTGCTAGAACACACCTCACTGAATCAAAATGGCTGAATCCTCCACTCTTGGATGAATTTGAAGCCCGGGTGGATTTTTCTGCAAGAACTTGTTGTCTATAAAGAGCACATACAGCATTCATGCAAATTTCTGGATCATTCTGGAAGGCCTGCAGCATGTCAGCCTCAAACATCCATTGTTTGCTTTCTTTTTTACTTCGAAGGGATGCAATAAGTTCATTCATGTGGGAGTCTGAACATGAATCATCCTCTGAATCTGTAGAATCCACATCATTTAAGCTGTTAAACTTCTGCAGAGGAGTTCGAAAATCGCATGCAGCCCCAGTTTTTTCTTCACATCTTCTGGATGCTGAAGAACAGATTGATGGCAGAATAGCTTGTGGTGGATCTGTCTCTGCAGTAGGCTTTACTGAGAAGTCATTATCGAAGGATATAATTCTATCATGAGTTGATTCTTGAACTTGATTGTCCTTCTCATGAATTGGTAAATTATCCTCGTTGCTTCTGCATATGCCATTTTTCCGCTTTGTGGTCAAATTTATGAGATAATCCTCACCACAATCTTTTCTGTTTCGCTTATTTGTCTGGCTAGAAGATTTACTCTGAGCAAATTTCTCAAAAATCATCTCGTTTTCACCCACATTTGCACCTTTATCTGATGTATAGGCTGCTCCACCAGGGTTTGTTTCATCATCACTATCAAGTATCTCAATGACATCTCCATCAGCAAAACATGAAGGTGCTATTCTAATAGAACACCCATCTGAGCACTTGCCACTAGCCTGTGGACCTGCAGCATATGCACACAAAAATTATTGACAGTGCTAAGCCTTTCATAAAGCTCACGATTCACGAAAGACTCATTGAAATCCGAGCCAGGCGATACATTATTATAGTAAGACACCATGCACCAATTTTTAATGGAAAATATTTCATTCCAGGACCATGAATCAAATCAATGTCTGAGAGTTAAATTCTGTAGTTGATTGGCGATCAGTATATTGACAAACTCGAATGTGAGGCGAACAGAATAGGGAATAAGGCTGTGAGATGCCAGGTGAATGGAATAGGAAACAAGGGTTTTAGGATAAAAGGATCTATAATAGAGAGATGCCACCAAAACTGGGAGTTGGCATTTCCTTTTCCTTTTGAAAGAACACATTAATGAGAACGTGTTAATGACCATGTTGGGTCTTCATAACAAGATTAAGAGGTTGATTTGAGTGCTTTAGTGGCAATACACTATAAACTCCTTACAAAAAAAAGAAACCCTGAGCAGAAAAAAGAAATGAAAAATAAGTCTGTACTGAATATATTCTATCTTAATTTTATCAATTTTCTGGTTCACCCCAACATTCCCCACTTGCCCGACTATTGGTAAGCAGTTTTTGGATATCAACCCAAAAGGTAATTTACCCTCTTTTGCAATCAGTTTTGCTACAGCACAGCACCTGCTGCTCTAATTAATTGTGAGCCATTTTCATGTATGATTTCTATATTATGTATCCCCATGCCCGAAGACATATGGGTTTTGCCAAGAAAGTTAAAAGTTCACAATAATATCTGGAAAAAAATCCATCAAAATGCTCCACGTGTAGGGATGGAAATTCCGAGTCCGGTCATCATGTTATATTTACATTCAGCTTTCAGAACAAAGTCAATTTATTTCTTCACATTTAAAAAGGAAAATAAATGAAAGATCACCGCTAATGATGCCCAGTTTCCACCAAAGGTGGCAACAGCCAACAGGTATCAAGTGAATGGTTTCTTGGAAATGAATTTGCCAAATAAGGGCAACTGTGTCCTAAAATCTGCATTCCATCACTGAAGATTATGAGTTCAATTAATTTTGCAACTAAGAAACCAAACTAGTCAAAATTAAACTTTTGCTGCATAAGGCCTTATATATGTTCTCATTAATGACAAAAGATACAGTGTTCCCCTGTGGTCGTGAGATAAAAATAAAGATGGAAGCAGGAAGAAGGTTTTGCCAGGCAGGTACTTGAGGGACTAAAAGATCTTGCATTGGAGTTTTTGAAATTTGATTACCTAAGTCCAAAATTAATTGATGCCACAAATTCACCTAGAGTTAAAATTGATGGAACTCGAGTAAGGTTTTGATTATACAGATCCTCTCATTTTCTATTATAACTATAAGAAGTTCTATTTTCCAAAAGCAGCCATGGTTAGGAATCCTCATTTTCTAAATGTTCAACTGAAAATAGAACCTGAGACCAATGACTGATATGCTGCATTAATTAATTCATAAGAACTAAAACAAGCACTAGAGTTCCACGCATAGGGGTGTTCACAGTTCGGTAAACCAACCGAACCGAAACCGAAAATTCGGTTTGAACCGAATACCGAACTGAAAAATTCAGTTCGGTACGGTTAATTTTTTTTTAAAAATTCAGTATTCGGTTTGATTTTGGTTTTTTGTGCCGGTTAACCGAACCGAACCGAATTACCAAAAATTTAAATATATATATATATAAATATATATAATTTATCCATACTATATATAAAGAACCAACATCTTAGTAGTATGTTTTTAAATAAATTGACAAAAATAATACAACTTTATGAAATAATGACAATTTAGTTTTTCTTTTCTTCTTTATCTTTATAACTTTTTTTTCTTTCCAATTATTTATTTTCTTTCTTTTTTTCTTCAATTATTTTACCCTATCTTAACTTTTTATTTTGATTGATCCTTAAAGTTCAAGTAACTACATTGAATAATTAAAAAATTATAGTATAATTAAAAAAATGAATATTTTATTTACTTCACACTATAAAATTATTAGCACACGCATCGAGTGTGCCAAGATTACTAATACTTTATTAATTTTATTTACTTACCAAATATCCAAACCTAATAGCCTACAACACACTTTTTTTTCCAAACTAAACACAACACACGTGCTTTTTTTAAAGTTAAAATTCATCACTCAAGGCCAAGGGTTTCTTCTCCCTAATTAGCGATTTCTCCCAAATCAAGGGCTTCTACTTCTTTTCTCTGTTCTTCAATCTTCACCAATCGCCAATTAGGGATTGTATTTTTTGTTTTTTTTTTCGCTTTTGCATTTGAAATATAAGTATGGATTTGTTATTTTGTTGTGTTATAACTATTAATTAGTAACTTACAAATTTGTTTGTGGTATTAAAATATCTCTTAAGGCCTTTTTTTTTTTTTTTCCTTAAAAATAAGAAAATTTGGTATGTCGGTTTTTGACCGAACCGAACCGAAAAATAAATTCGGTTTTTACCGAACCGAACCAAACAATTCGGATCGGTATTCAGTACGCTAATTTGGCGTACCGAATTTTCGGATCGGTTTGTACTGAATGAACACCCCTATGCACGCATATCTCCAATTTGATAAAAAGTAACGGCTGCTATAAGTTGGTAAAACTCACCAGTAATCTGACTAAAATAATTTACATAGTAAAATAACTGAACCCTGCAGGGCTTGAATTTCCATACCTGAACCCCGTAGCTCTTTACGTCCATTATCTTTGTCAGCATCATTACTTTCTGCTTGAGGAGGATTATGACCAAAGAGTCGACCATGAGAAGCCCGACTCGTAGTTGTGGCATCCTCTTTTGTGCAAGAAGACTGATCAAGGTTTCTGCCACCTGTAGCCATGCACCAGACCTTATTGTTATACTAAGCAACCTGTAGATAATCAGAGTAATATGTTTTGTTTACATCTTATATGTATCAGATAATTACAATGTGAACATCTTCCAAGAAAGGTTCATGTCCAGAAGGCGGCACGATTAACCAGAAACTTAATAGAAACAACACCATTGCTCAAATTTTGCAAAATGAAATTCGAGGCTAGCTATCTGGTGTTGCAGATGAGCTAATATGGACATAGCAAACCCTGGTTGATGCAGTAAATGCTTTCTTTGACACCCAAATAGGAGTCCAACATTTTGGCCTTCTCGAACGAATATATAGAGAAATTAAAACAAAATTTTGTAACGAAGCAATGAAAGTGACCATAATAGAGAATACTTAAAGAAACAGGTTCATATAATCTTTTCAGTTAAACAAGTCCTAAAATGCTGAAACTCAATAGATAGCACTGAGATTATTGCACTAAATAAACCATCAATATCTGAACAACTAAATGCATTATGCATAGCAATTCACTATTTCCTCATAACTACCTTTCTTTGACGATCCAATGCGTCCACTTCCAGTAGAATTACAAGTGGAGCGTACCCCACACGGCTTGATAACGATATTTTCAGCATCACCACTCCCTCCATCTAGTATACTGCCATTTCCCAAACTATCTTTCACCTCTCCCGCCTTTGCAGCAGCAGGCTTGTCCATATGATCTACTAGATTAGCAAGATCTTCCACCTTCAAATTCAACATATTGGCGAGTGCCTCCTCCAGCTTCTTGATCCTTGGAGCCAAACTCTCAAGCCTACTTTTGTTAAACTCAGCTGCCTTATCAGACTCCAACTTTTTTAGCTTCAACTCATCCAGATTCTGAGTAGCCTCAAGATTTTGGCGCTTTAGTTCCTCAACAACCTGATCGGCCTCCAATTCTTTTCGCCTCAATTCCTCCACAGTCTTATCAGCAGCCAATTTCTCACGCCTCAAGTTCTCGATCTCCTGGCCCATTTTCACAACTCTTGTATCCAAACATTTAAATTTCTCCTGATATACTCCCACCAAACGCTCACTTTCCAAGTTTTTATTCTTCAACCCATTGATTTTCTCATTTAGCTCAAAGATTAACTTATTCTTTTCATTTTCCATCTTGGAATTCTCCTCACAAACCTTATCATACCGCTCTTCCGCCCGTTTTACTCTATCACTAGACACCCTTTGCTCCTCCATCAACCTTGTAATTGTCTCTTCTAATTCCTCACACTTCCTCTGACTCCTTTTCAACTTCTCCTCAAGTTTCAACTTTTCAAGCTCCGCCAAGCCGTGAGTTCTCTCCAACAAACGGACCTCTTCTTTGATTGTATCCCGGTCCCTTACCAGATTTTCCACCTCGATTTTCATATCCTTCTCACGCTCCATTAATATGTTCTGGACCTCATTAAACTCACATTCACGAAATGAGTGCTTAATGAGCTTGACCAGTTCTAGAATGGGTAAGCTTTGATCAATTGTGGAAAATCGTCTTCCAGAATCTGATGAACTCATCTTCGCTCAAATTCTAACAACGGAATCAATTCTTCTTCAAATGGGCTTCTAACTCATTTGCTTGTCCTTCATGCAACACAGAACTGATAAAACATACGTTGCTTTTACAAAATTCAACAGAAAATAAAAAGAAAAATTTTCGTACTTCACTGGACCTTCTGGACTGACATTCTTGAAGAAATCCCAAAAGATATGGCTACTTTTACCACTTGAGAAAAGCCTTCCTGCAGCGCGGGCAGTCTTATAGCCCCAAGAAGGACAAAAATGGTGGGTTTTGGGGTTTCCCTGAGAACGGGCCTAAGAAAAAATCGTTCTTTCGTTTGGGTTGGGGGGGCGGGGGGGAACGAACTGATACTGGGCAATAATGCCACTACTGTGAATTTGCAGAGTCACTAGTATGGTGCAGTCGCGAGGGAAAGGAATTAAGGAATAAGTAACAAATTTGGGGCCAAATAACAAATATTAAAAGTGGATTGCTGGCAGATAGGCGGTCATTTGAGCAATGCCATTGTATAAGTGTAATGTTTGATACTTGAATTTTTAATAATGTGTGTGTAAATTGAAAGAAAATTCATTGTGGATTTCCTGAGATATCTTTCCTTCTTTTTCCAAAATAAACATGCATTTAATTTGATATATTTTGAGAAATAATTTTATTTCCAACTTCACACCACAATTTTTGGTGTAATTTCTAAAGACTAGTTTTTATTTTTCAGAAATCTACACTTCATTTTAAAGAAAATATATTGTGTTTTATATTTTAAAAACAATGAATTAAACATATTTTTCTTAAATGAAATGTCAAATTAATCAATAATTTAACTGACTTGATTTTGCAAAGTACTCATCTGGCATATCTTTAAATCTATACACAATACACATGCACATTAGATGCCTGTTAAGTTCGAATTTTTAACCTTACAGTTTATGTGTGAAACTTGTATTGTTGGATCAAAAGTCAGTCAACATATTTTAATAAGATGATAATGGAAATAACTCTAAATATGAATTCAATTGATCAAACTTTACAACTTATGGATGTAGAATAATTTAAAAAGATGATTATAAAAATAACTTCAAATAGAATTAAGTTCTTAAATCATTCTAAAATACATATCAATTTATTTTTTCGACTTATTGAAACTTTGGAAATTACATGATTGAAGAGTAGAACGATTATTGTTCAATAGTAGACCTTGCACTTAATTTCAGGTTAGGGCATTGAACAGTTTTTCTTAAGAAATGCACCAATCTTAATTGATTTTTCTCATAATTATTAGTTGTTTGATTTGATTTTTTTTCTCAATATTATATGATAAAATTGCATGCAAGTTAGAATCGTAAAGTTATAATGTTACATTAACTGCTATGATATGAACACAACAGTATAAGCACAATACAATTCGATTGTGATATGAATTTTTTATTAAAAATCTTAGCAGACAACATAACTCAAGACGATTATTAATAGATATTGATGGAAATATTTAAAAAAGAAAAAGATTTCTTGTTGATGATTGTGAATTTTATTAATGCGACTTGCAATCTATGTTTTTCACAGGAAAAAAAAAAAATGAAAACTTTTTACTTTGAATGATCCACACACCCTTTTTCTTGTAAATAATTTTAGACAATTCTAATAACTAATTTGTGTACGACTCAAATGCTTTTTAAAACATATAAAAGACCCCCAATTATCTGAAATGCGTCGCTCATGCCATCAATGTTGCATCAAATTATGCTACCGCAAGTATCCTTTTTTATTTTATTTTATTTTATTTTATTTAGAATCAGATAGATGCAAGAAGAGAATGCCTCTTTTCTATTAACTTTGTTCATAAGGCCCTTCGCATTCTACTGCGTATTTCAACTCTAAGTTTGCAGTTAGAGAAATATACATAATGCCTAAAGGGTACCAAGTCGGGACAAATTAGGACATTCAACCAACATAACATTTCAGGCATGTCAAACTTTTCATACAGTTGCATTGTTCTGTCCTACTGCCAAGTTGCAGTACTTAAATATCTCTTTGTAACATAATAAACTTAAAAGTACAGTTCAAGAAAACGCCAGCAATAGAAAAATCAAATCAAGCAACAAAGTTGTCAAAAATCAACTTCTGTTCATACCTTATCAATGGGAGCCATGCGAATAGGCATCATCCAAATCTTTGCAAATTGAAATAACGGGCCGGGCCGCCTTATTTATCATCAACCTTTTCCGGGCCAAACTCGCATATTCAATATCTTCAGCTGTAAGCTTAGAGGCAGGCTCGTAGAGTCAAACCATGGGGCGAACCCACCAAGATGGGTAATTTGAACTTAGCATTTGAAAACGCCATAAAGCATCCCACCAGCAGCCTTATCCAGTGTGGCAGCATAAAAAACTGAAGACTTCTGCCTCACCAGCAGCATCAAAATCCTATTTCACCCACGCATTGAGCAAAGCCTTCAAGTCGGCCTTCAACTCGGCCAATTGTTTCTTCAATTGGGCACGGCTCGTCAGCTCCCTTTTCAGTTGATCATAGCTGGTGGAAAGAGCAAGGTAATTGTTGGCCTGTTTTTGGACCTCAACCTGCAAAGCCTTAACCTCCTTAGAGAATTTTTTCTTCTCTGCCTCAGCAGCCTCCTTATACACAGAACCTTCATCTCAAATCTCTCTCAACGTGAGGACCTCTTGCTGGAGATAGGCCCCTCGTAGCGCCAGTTGGCGAGCAAATGCGGCGCACTGCAAGAATACTAAATTAGCATCATAACGGACGTTACATTTGGGAGGGGGTTGAGGGTCGCATGGAGCTGCCTCAAGTCTGCTGTTTGAGTCAAAAGGTTTGATGGCTGGAACGGGATCAACCATGCGTCCAACAAGTGCCTGTAGGGGTCGAGCCGAGCTATTGCTTGCACTAAGCTTTTCGCTTCTTACCTGGCCTTCATTCTCTTGGCCACCTGAGCTTACCAAACACGAACAGCCTTTGGGAGTTGATCCCAGCTAGTGTCTGCACCTTGGCCTTTGGCTTGTAACCTGGCCTTTGCTATCTTGGCAATCCTAGCTTCACGACGAACCATTCCAGCAGAAGGAAACAATTAGAAGATGAAAACAAGAAAATGAGCATATAAAAGAATTAGTTCAGTAGTTACCTATAATTCGATTCACAAGAATATTAGCAAAGTACAGACCAAACATTTTCAGGATGTATCACTACAAAGCTTTCGAATGTCAACCTGTTTCTTGGTTAGCTTTTTAATGACAAAGTTATCATTGGAATCAGGTTCAAAGGACGGCGGAATGGAATTTATTGATGGTCTATTGATGATGAATACGTCACAGCCAATTTGACTTCCACGGGCAAGTGAGGAAAGGAGTTTATCCTAGAACTCACAGCCCTTTGGAATTTAAATGAAAAAAAGCCCTCCATTGCTACTTTAGGTTGAGGAGGATATGAAGTACAAGTACCAAAAATTTTCAGAGGAGTGCCTGAAGAAATTTCATATTCTTTTAGCAAAACAAAATCAATGTTGTGACTTAAAGATTTGAAAATTCTCATCAGGAAAAATTTCCAATACCCACGACATATGTTGTGTGGAATTTTGGTTGAAAAAGAAGCGAGCCATGGATTTATTCGAGCTAATAATATTTGAATATCACATCAAATGAATTGTAATATAACTGAACTGCAGCCTTTATTTTCAATACCTGAATGCTTTTGCCTTTTGTGCTCGTTGTCTTGGTTCGTAAGATTAATTTCCTCTTGAGGAGGATTGCAACCAGATTGTGAACCAGGAGAAGTCTGAACTGTATTTGCAGCATCCTCCTTTGTCGAAGAAGACTGATCCAAGTTTCTGCCACCTGTAGCCATGCATCTGACATGTTATTCTTATACTAAACAACTTCTACAAATACATATTAACTCGTCTTGATTACACAGTATGCATATCACATAATTACAATAACAATGTGAACATCTTCAACACTAGGTTCGTTTCCACAAGCTGACGTCAAATGTGCAAAAACTTAAAAAAACATTAAAACTCAAAAGCTAATTATCTGGTGTTGCAGATTAACTGATAAGGCAAATGATCCCTCAGACAATGCAGTAGATGCTTCATACAACAGCCAGCAAATAGGAGCCCTACATTTTGACTCTAATAGGAAAGAATATTATAAAGAAATTAAAACAAAATTCGAGTAAAAAAAGCCATAAAAGTGATCCTAATAGAAAGTACTAATATGGAACAGAGTAAAGATAATCTTTTCAGTTAAACAAGGCATAAAATGCTGAAACTCAACTGATAGCACAAAGATCATTGAACTACTAACTATTCAGAATTGAAAGTTCTATATCAGATAATCAATATCTTAACCACTAAATGCATTATGCATGAAAGTTCACTTCTTTCTTTTCTCAAAAATATACCTTCATTTGACAATGCAACATATCCACTTTCAGTAGAATTACAAGTCAAAATATTTTCAGCATGACCATTCCCTCCATTTTGTGCACTATCCTTTTCACCATTAGAATGTGGAAAGTCCACATTTCCCCACTCCTCTACAGCAGAATGCTTGTCTATACCATCTACCTTCAAATTCAACATATCAGAAAGTGTTTCCTCCACCTTCATTATCTTACACAAAACTCTCAAGCCTACTTTTGTTGAGTTCAGCTGCCTTATCGGACTCCAACTCTTTTAGCCTCAACTCATCCAAAGTCTTATCAGCAATTTCTCATGTCTGAAACTATCAATTTCCTGGCCCATTTTCACAACTTCTGTATCTGAACATTTGGATTTCTCCATATGTACCCCCACCAACCGCTCACTTTCCAAGTTTTTTGCCTTCAACTCTCTAATTTTCTAATTTAACTCACATATTTCATATGCCAACTTGAAATTTTCCAACTCCACTTTTTTCTCTCTATCACTAGACACCCTTTGCCCCTCAATCAATCTTGTCATTTTCTGATTTAACTCATCACATTGCCTCTGACTCCTCCGCAACTTCTCCTCAAGTTTCAACTTTTCAAGCTTCGCTAAGCCCTGAGTTCTCTCCAACATTCCCTAAATGAGTGCTTAATGAGTTTGATCAGTTCCGGAACGGATAAGGTTTGAGAAATTATAGAAAAAAGTCTTCCGGAATCAGCTGAACTCATTTTTCGCTAAAATTTCAACAATGTAAGCAGTTCTTCTTCAAATGGGACTCTAACTGATTTGCTTATCCTGCATGCAACAAATGTTTGGAGGATCAGAACTACACTTGTTTTCACTGAACTCAACAGAAAGAAAAAATGAAAAAAACATTATGCACTTACCCTGAACCTTTTGCAATGAAATTATTGAAAAAATCCGAAAATGCCTCGGTTTCTCTTTTCTTTTTCCTGGTTATAATATGACTAAGTACTCCTTGTACAAGTAGAGAAGTCTTCACAAAAGATGGCAGAAGGAAAAGAAAAACCAAAGAACAGGAAAATGGTGATCTCCTGGGTTTCTTACGGGGAATGAAGTCCAGATAGTGAGAGAAAAGTGAAAACCATGCTTAATTAATATTTCTGATAAGGATTTTTATTTTCAAAGCCATTTTTTAAAAGTCTGCTTCTCATTCTCTAAAACATCCTTTTTGTTTTTGTTTTTATTTTTATTTTTATTTTTTTTCTTTTTTTCCCCCTCTCTGTAAGGGTTCATTAATTCGATTTTCATTTTCATGTATATTTAACAATTAAAAAAGTAATTATAATTTGAAAATAAAAAAATAAAATTATATTTGAATGTTTTGTTAAAAAATAATAATTAGTGTAGGTATATAATTGAAAAATAAATTGATTTATATTTTTTATAATTAATAAAATTTAATTTTTCAAAATATATGTTATTAATTTTTTCAAAATATATATTATTAATTAATTTATATTTTTTGTAATTAAAAAAATTTATTTTTCCAAAATATATATTATTAATTTTAAAATAATAATGAGTACTTTATGTCAAATTAAATTTAAATTTAATTAATATGATAGTAGGATGATATAATAAATTCTAAAAAAAATTAAAAATAAAAATAATAAATATTTTTATTAAAAATAAATAAAAGTCAATAATTTTTAATTTTTTTAAATAAGAATAAACTTTGAAAACATATCCAAATCGACCCAAGGCTTTTGAAAAGCTTTGACAACAATTTTGTTCTACGTCCGTCAAAAAAATTGAACAAAATTGTTAAAGAGCATAAATCTCCTAGGTTTTCAATCAAACGTCACCGCATTGAAAGAAAGCCTTTTGGTTTTGTAAAGAGAAAGCAAGGAGGGATCATTAGTGCCCGTTTGAATATGTTTTCAAAATTTATTTTCATTTTTATGTATTTTTAAAGTTAAAAAAATAGTTATGATTTGAAAACAAAAAATAAAATTGTATTTGGTTGTTTTGTTGGAAAATAATTATTAGAGTAGGTATAAAGTTGAAAATTAGTATATTTATATTTTTTATGTTTAAAAATTTTATTTTTTTAAAATATATGTATTGATGATGCAAATTTTAGTACAATGGATTTTGGGATTTCGACTTGTAGATAACTGGATGGGCCAATCGACCAGAAAGATGTATTCTGAAGATGTAGGTTGGATCTTGCAGCCATGGAACAAACGTTAGGCTAGCCGAGAAGATCCTCGACTAAGACCCTTCGATGCTTAAGTTAGTATACTGACCTGAGAGTATTCAGACAGAATAACAATTCAAAGAGAGTATCAAAGCTTATTGTTGCTTCTGAAGGGTGGAGTATTTATAATGCTTAGTTAGAGATAAAGGGACTAGTTTTTCCCCAATATACATATACTGTTCCTGCTAGTAGGGGCAAGATAGGTCTTTCTGACCTAAGTTAGACCTATACAAATGGTCGGCTGACCGGAAAGGGGATTCATACCGCTATTAATGCAGAGGTGATATGTCGTCAATCCATTTAATGCGGACAGTCAGGTGGTTGAGGCGCAATTAATGCGGATGCAACGGGTGGCAGGCCGCCATTAATGCTCTTGCTTCATTCATTCAACCTAGAGGTCAGACAACTCGATCTATAAGGTCGATTCGGGCATTGGGTCTCATAAGTCAGAGCAATTTTGGGCTTTAGTCCTCTATTAACATATTGGGCTTACCCATATAGGTTATAGGCCCATTTGGCATATTAGGCATGTTGGGTTTACCCATATCATGAGCCCCCCTACTCTGTAGTTCAATCATAATACGGTCAACGTAAGGAGTAGCAAAAATTTTGGTGAATATATCGATGAGAATCGTGAGAGTGGAAAAAAGCATTTTGAATCTCGACCAAAGTGATAAAGGTAGGAGCTGTTGCAAGCGGTTACACAGATATTTATGTAGAGGTGACCGACAGTTACGCAATTATTAGCTGGTGACCGGTCAATTTAACCGGTTGATATTCCTAGCTTCCTTATAAATAATGGCTTTCACCATTCATTTTTTACTTTTACCATAATGCTTTGAGGTTGAGCAATGAAAATTTCTGGTTAATTTTTTAGGAAACTTGAGCCTTTATTTCAGCACACAATTTTTGCAAGTCTTCATTTTCTAAGTTTTAAATTTTGCTAGCGATATCTTATCACAATACGTCGAGTTCAAATTCTGACTCTAAGGCTACACTCTCGATAGATACCTCGACTAGCAGGGCAAACTCAAGTGTGTCATCTAGTGGGAGAACTGGAGGTAGATGAAGGAGTAGGTCCTTCTAACCCTAATGTTGACGAGGCAGGGCCCTCACAGCATGTGGTCGAAGAGGAGGAAGTGTTGGGAGAAGCAGATGAACCTCCCAGGTTGAGGAGTAGGTTATTCACAACCACTTATTACAGTGACATTGTGTTAAAAATATCATTGAATGACCTGGGGTCTATTAGGGGAAAATATCATATTTATGACGAGTTTGAGTTAGTTAAACCTAGGGCGGTGGATAGAATACATACTCATCCCAATGGGTTTATAACTATTTTTGAGGAAGCAATGAACTACAGTTTTAGGTTCCCTTTAGCTGACCCAATAGTCGACCTATTGAGAGGTCTACAAGTTTGTATAACTCAGCTACTCCCTAATTGCTTTACCCTTATGTGTAGTTTTGTTGTTCTGATGGGCATTCTCGACCAACCTCCTTAGGCAAACTTCAATCATCTATTCTATTTACCAATGTCTAGGAAGTCAAGTTTTGTTGGGCAGTTCGGCTTTTATTACTTAACAGTGCGACCTCGCAGGAAAGTCTTAAGAACTCTATCCTTCTCCCATGGGCAAAAGTGGAAAGAGATGTATTTTTATATTCGATCCCCAACCGGGGTCGATTTTAACATTCCAAGATGGTGGATAATGGGTAGGGTCGAGATGAACACCAACAAGAACCCATCCTGGAACAATGTTTTTGATCGAGATCTTCTTGAGTTTGGTGAAATGGATGCGTCTATTTTTAAAATGGAGAGGAATTTTATTTTGGTGGGATTGTCGACTGCCACATTGAGATTGTGATAGTGCACATTTAGGTAGAAACTAATCTTTGTAAACAATCTAATCTATTATTTCTGGTTGTCATATTTTTTATCGGGATTTGTTTTTTTTGCAGGTCAATCGATTATGAACCACGCCAAGCAGATTGCGATGCGCAAACAACAAGAGGCGCATGGGTGCCAGGAGGCTAATGCCGCTTGTCGAGCAGCAGCAGCTGAAGCTGCGAGGGTTGCCTCTGTGGCTAAGGGAAGTCAACCTCAACCCACCATTAGTCAGAGTGTTGAGGTAGCGAGTAGTCCATCTCCATAGCCTAAGAGGAAGGCAGGCGAGGTTTAAAGGGCAAAGCGCTCTGAAAAAAATTGTGGTCGAGAAAGGGAAAAAGAAGGTGAATGATCCCAACAAGGCCGTTTATGCGATGTTGCCTCTGGAGTGTTTGTGCAACCTACCCACGTTTCTCGAGCCACGGTTCTGTGATAAGGTGGGGGTGTCGAACATAACAACTATAATGGGTACGGGTGCAACCTCGATGACACCGTTGGCTATTCTCACGGTTGGACTATTTCAAAATGACTAGGTTGAGATGTTCAATCACGATCTGTTGTCTGCTCTGAAAGCTTTTGCCTACCATGCGAATATGGTAAAATACTTCGTCGAACTTAGTTTTCTATGTGTGCGAGGCTTAGATTGATATAATCATGATTTATTCTCATCTTTGTAGGTCGGGTAGTGGGGGTATAACCCCCACTAGTGCTATGAGTTGTGTGAGACCGGCCGCCAATGATTGGAACAAAAGTATGAAGAGTTGGAGAAAGAGCAGAACGACCTGGTCAAGACTAAGGTCCAGTCATTAGAGTCGAGACTGGTGAAATTGACCAAGCAGCTGGAAGAAAAGGATGTTGAACTGCTTGCTACCGTAAAAGGTAAAAGTCAAGCTGAGGAGCAGCTTAAGAAATTCGATTCAAGAGGCTTTTAAGTCAAGTCGGGCGCATGATTATAACAACGTGCTTTGTTACGCTAGATTAGAATTTTTTAAGATATTGCCCGGAATTCGAAAAGAAGCTATGCAATAGTTTATGCTCTCGTTGAATTTTACAGATGCAGGCGTGACGTTTAGCATGGACAATGCAAAGGAAGCATTCGATTGTGCAGTTAAACAACTTGAATTCATGGGGTATGAGTTATGGGCTGAAGATAAGGCGTAACTCGACATGACAAAAAATGAGCGCCTTGAAGTCTTCAACGGGAATGCCCCTCCTGAGAAGGGTGATGTCGCTGCTGTTGCTCCTCTCTCGTAGGTTGTCACGATGGGAAATGAGTTTGGCTTTGCAGTGGAGTTTGCCTTGGACATAAAGAACAACAAAGTGAATGTGGAAAACTTCTTCCCCGACGGTGGTCGAGTGTTTCTGACTGAGGAGGGTGGACCTTCACAACCTGCCAGAGTACCTCAGGCTGGGCCTGAGCAATAAGTCGAAAGGCCGCCCTTAGATGTAGGACTCGATTTGATCGATGAGCTATTCAAAATTGTCGATAAGGTCGCTGATGAGGCCGTGGTTCGACGAGATGAGGGTGCGGGATCCAGCTAGATAATGTCGCGTTATGTATTATTTTTATTTTGGAAAAATATATGGCCCCTAAGGGCTGCCCTTAGATGTAGGACTCGATTCAACCGACAAGCTATTCAAAACTATCGATCAGGTCGCTGATGAGGCCGTGGTTCGACGAGGGGAGGGCGCGGGATCCAACTAGATGATGTCGCGTTATGTATTATTTTTATTTTGGAAAAATGTATGGCCCCGATGGGCTTTTGGATTATGTTTATTTAATTAATGCATGTCCTTTGTCGATTTCTATGCTTAGTGTTTTTTATTTTATGCTCTGAATTTGAAAATGGTTGACCCATACATAAACCATAGGGTCAAGTCAACTTGACCAGCTTTGAATAATTTAATTATATAAGTCAATAGTCGTTTAATAAGGGAATGATATACAATATTGATCATGCAACTGCAGAGTTAACTTGGCCGTTGTTTTAACAATTGAATCATAGACGACTTTAATCATGTGACTGCGGGGTCGACTTGATCGTTGTTTTAACAATTGAATCATAGACGACTTTAATCATGTGACTACGGGGTCGACTTGATCGTTGCTTTGATAATTGAATCATACACAACTGTAATCATGCGACTGTGGGGTTGACTTGATCGTTATTTTAATAATTAAATCATACACAAATTTAATCATACGACTACGGGGTCGACTTGATCATTGCTTTGATAATTGAATCATACACAACTGTAATCATGCGACTGCGAGGTCGACTTGATCGTTGCTTTGATAATTGAATCATATAAAACTCTAACCGTGCGACTGCGGGGTCGACTTGATCGTTGCTTTGATAATTGAATCATATACAACTCTAAGCATGCGACTGTAGGGTCACAGAATGGCATTCATTAAAATAATGCAGTCTACAATAAAACTTCTTGAGGTTAATTGCATTCCACGGTCTCGATAGCTCATTACCAGCCAGATCAGCCAGTCAATAAGAGTTATGTTTTGCTACTTTAACTACGGAATATAGACCTTCCCACTTCGGGTCGAGCTTACCAATATTTTTAGAGACCTCAACCTTTTTGAGAACAACGTCTCCTACCTTGAAAGATCTAGGCCTAACGCCTTTATCATAATGCTTGGTCATGATTGACCTGTACTTTTGCATTTTGGTGAAAGTTTGCTGTTGGAGCTCGTCGATCATTTCAAGGTCAAATTCTCTTTCAGCTTGGTTTTTGATCGGGTTATAGTGTATAATTCGAGCCGTGTGTTAGATCAGCCTCCTAGGGATAACTGCCTCTGAACCATACACCAAACTGTAAGGGCTCTGCCTGGTGGCGATTCTCAAGGTCGTTCGATAGGCCCAAGGACTCCTGGTAGATCATCTGCCCAACTAGCGTTAGAGCCTTCTAGTCGAGCTTTTATGTGATCCAGAACAATTCTATTAGTAACATCTGTTTGGCCATTCGCTTGCGGATTCCCAACTAAAGTAAAGTGTTGTCTAATCCCCAAGTTTACACACCATTCTCTTGTTTTCTTGCTTTGGAACTGGGTGTCATTGTCATATATGAGGACTTTGGGAAGGCCAAAACGGCGAATAACATTTTTCCATACGAAACTCCTTATCGCTGCATCCAAAATCTTGGGTACAGCTTCCGCTTCAACCCACTTAGTGAAATATTCAACTACTACTATCATATATTTCCTTTGGCCAGTAGCTTTTGGGAAAGACCCCACTATATCGACCCCTTATTTGTCGAAAGGCCGTGTAATTTGCACAGGAACGAGGGTCGCAGCTGACCAATGAGGGATATTAGCGTGGACTTGGCAAGATGGGCATCTTAAAGCAAATTAGATGGCGTCCTTCTGCATGGTTGGCCAAAAGTATCCATGCCTGATGATTTTGTGAGCTAAGGCACGACCTCCTCGAGTGATTTCCACAAAAGCTTACGTGGACCTTATCCTGCAGGACTTCTTGTCCCTGATCGGGCGTCAAGCACTTTAGTGGAGGTCCTACAATGGACCTCTTATACAGCTGGTCAAACTCATCTAAAGCAAATTTCGCTGATCGTGCTCTTAACTTACGTACCTCTGCCTTATCCGGTAGTGCTTTGCCCTCCTTAAGATAGGACTTAATCTCATCGATCTAAATCTTTTTGTGGTGTCAACCGCATGAATCTGAGTCTGATGAAGGTTAGAGACGGCAGGCCTATCTGAGACCAAAAAAGGTAATAGACCTTTCCTTGGTGCCTTTTGTTGAGCTAGCGAACTTTGAAAGTGCGTCTGTTCTTTCATTTTCCGACTTGGGCACCTCGCTAAGCATGAAGTTTTCAAATTGTTGTCCAAGTTATTTGACCTCTGTTAAATAGGTGGTCATGGTCATCTCCTTTACTACAAAGTTTCCCCCAAACTGATCCGTGACGAGCTGAGAGTTAGTTATGGCTGCCAGACATTTGACTCATCTATCTAAAGCCATTCTCATCCCCGCTATGAGAGCTTCGTACTCTGTCTCGTTATTGGTGATGAGATAATTGAGCTTGATAGCAAAACCATACTCTTCAGCATGAGGATAACGCAAGGAGATACCTACGCGGCCGCCTCCACTTGTGGCTGAGCCGTCTACATGTAAGGACCAGAGTTGCTCTTCTTGTTTGACTACCTTGGGGAGGTCGACACGCTCTACCACAAAATCAGCCAATACCTGAGCCTTTAGAGGGTGCGAGGCTGAAATTTGAGATCAAATTCCCCCAACTCAATGACCCACTTGGTTAACCTTCCCGATGTATTGAGTTTAGAGAGCATCTGCTTCAGTGGTTGATTTGTCAAAACGATGATGGTATCTGACAAGAAATAAGGTCTCAGTTTTTGCACTGTTGTTACCAAAGCAAATACAAATTTTTCGATCTCCAAATATTTATGTTCAGGACCTTGCAAGACTTTGATAACGTAGTACACTGGTTTATTCTAGCCTTGCTGAGTAGATACCAAAATTGAACTAACTGCTGTGGTCGAAACTGCTAAATACAGATTCAGTACTTCTCTTGTCGCAGGCTTTGCGAGTAAGGGCGGTTTGGTCAGGTATTGCTTGAGCTCGACCAGAGCCTAATCACATTTCTCTATCCACTGGAACTTTCTTTCATTTCTGAGGACCTGAAATAAGGGCAAACTTTTATCTTCTAGCCGAGCGATAAATCGATCGAGAGCAATAATTCTTCCAACTAACCTTTGCACATCTCTGATTGTCTTTTGTGGCGGGATATCTTGTATTGCTTGGATGTTTTGGGGATTGGCCTCAATGCCTCTTTGGCTGACCATATAACCCAAGAACTTCCACCTCTTACTCCGAATGTGCATTTATTTGAGTTGAGCTTCATGCCGAATGCTCTTAACATTGAAAATGTATGATCTAGGTTGGATAAATGGTCTGACTCTCTTTTTATTTTAACAATCATATCGTCCACGTAAACTTCCATAGATCGGCCTATTTCGCTCTTAAACATGAAGTTGACCAAACTCTAGTATGTTGCGACAGCATTTTTTTAATCCAAATGGCATAACTAGAAAATAATAAACGCCATTTGGAACTACAAAATGAGTTTTATCCCTATCTTCGAGTGCCATAAAATTTTTATAGTATCCTTGAAAGGCATCCATCATACTTAAAAGGTCGCAACATGCAATTGAATCAACCAACAAATCTATATGAGGCAGAGGATACGGGTCTTTAAGACATGCTTTATTAAAATCAGTGAAATCATTACACATTCTCCACCTACCCTTATTCTTAGGAACCAGGTCTACATTACATAACCAGTTAGGGTATTGGATTTCAACTATGTAGCCTGTCTCTAGAAGCTTGTTGACCTCCTACTCGATAATCTAGGTCCTTTCAACATTGAAAGTTCTCATCTTTTGTCGGATCGGTTTGAACGACGGGTTAACATTAAGGCGGTGGATGATGACCTGGGGGTCAATTCCTTGGAGGTTGGTTACCTTCTATGCAAAAATATCAATGTTTCTTCTGAGGAAATTGATAAGCATGCATTCCATATTATGCCCCAGACTTGTTCCTATCCTTGTTGTTTTATCAGGGTTGCCGAGTTCGAGCTCCATTATTTTGAATTCTTCAGTGGGCTCGACCCTGGTGTCCTCTTTTTTCCTTCTGTTGTTGGTCTATCCCTCATCAGGTTCCATTACAGGGATGTTCCCCGAGGCTTTCAATTTTGGTCTAGCTTTCTGCTCATTGGCCTCAATCGAAATGGTGTAACAACGCCATGCTTCTTTTATATTACACAATAATTCCCCAATTCCAGCCACTGTTGGAAATTTGACTTTTATGTGATAGTAGATACAATCGCTCGAAAGTCGTTCAGTGCTGGTCTCCCAATGATGGCATTGTACACAAAGGGTGCATCAACCACGAGGTAGTTTATCTTGAGGGTGCGCCTTTTGGGTGCCGTTCCAAAAGATGTCGACAAATTTATGGATCCGATGGGCAGGGACGGATCCAGAAATAAGAGTTTGGAGGGGTTAAAAATTATAAAAATATAAAAGTTCAAACTACTATATATTTTATAATTTACGAATTCGAAATACATGATCTTCATTAAAGTTGGGTATAATGACTTTTTATACTATAAATTTTTATTAATGATCGAATTAATATCAAAACTTTTAGTAATATTATTCTCAATATAAGTAACTAGGCAATTGGCTAAAAAGTCATCTTTTAGCAGAATTTTTTTTTACTTGTAGGTGTTGAAAAACAAAGAAAATCTAATTTTTTTTTTAAAAATATTCACTTACTTTTGTGTCTTTTTCCCAATCTTGTTTATTTCCAAAAGATAAAGTTTGATTATTCTGCAAGTTTCTTAACGTTCTATTTGACTAAATCCTTATAACATTTTTTCACACAAATAGAAAGGACATATCCTAACAAGCCTAATCTAATTGTCTTCATTTGAATAATTGATTGTCAATATGGACTTAAATTTTGTTTTGACTTTTACAAAATTAAAAATAGATAATAATTAAATTAATTTAATTTTTATCATTAATTAAAGACCACTTAATTTAATTTAATAAATCTAAATAATCAATTATTTATTTAAGGCCAACAAGAAAAGTTATTTTTTTTTAAAATGAATGAATATGAGTTAATTAAAAATTAATTATTTTAGTTTACACTAAATAATCTATTCTTAAAATTTAAATTTAAATATACTATTATTACTAATTTATATCTATACACACACACACACACACACACACAATAAGTAGGGGGCAATGGCCTCTGCTTGTCCCCATGTGTATCCGTCCATGCCGATGGGCACGATCTCCGATCCTCCAAAACCGACCAAGGGGTTCGAACAGGTTCAAACTTCAACTTTCCAAGTTTCATTTTGTTTAGAGTGAACGAGAAAATGATGTTAGCAGAGCTGCTGTTGTCTACCAAAATCTTTCTGACTTCGAAGTTGGCGATTTCTATAGAGACCACCAAAGGGCAATCCAAACTGCTCTCTGCACCCTGACCTCCTAAATGTAAGAGATCAAAATCTGATAAAGATATGGGGTTTGTGCTTGTGGAAAGCTGGTAAACTATCCTGGTTTGAGTTAACCTACTACACTAAAGAAGCCTTTGTGCCTGCTTCCTCGTTTATTTGGAGTCCCCCCCTATTAGTCTTCCTGCAATTGTATGGATAACGCCTTTCAAGGGGGAATGGTATTCCTCGGCCTTCTGCTTTCCCTTATCTTCTCTTCGTGGGCTGATCGACCATTCTCTATAGGTAGTCTGGTCGGTTTGAGCCATTGTTTGTAGGGCTTTTTGATCAATGTACTTTTTAAGATGTCCCTGTCTGATAGGGCACTCAACTTCATCTTAGAGATTGAAACAATCCTCCGTATCACACCCCTTATGTTGATGAAAATGGCAATATTTTTTAGACTTCTTCATGGCCTCTATTTCATTGAGTTTCCTCGGTCTTTTCAAGAGGTTGTTGTGTTGTATAGCGAACAAGACCTCTTTCTTGGGCGTAGTGAGTGGGGCGTAGTTGTGAAAATGCTTTATCGGGGATCGGTGGCCCTCCTTCTGGTGCCTGTCATCCTTCTCTTTGCGCTTCTTCTTATCAGACTCTCCCCCTCCAAATTTCATCCTATTTATTTCCTCCTACGTTATATATCTCTCTACGCGATCGAGAAGTTTCTCCATTGTTCGTGGTCGCTCCCTAACCAAAGCATTAGCGCACTCCTTATGCCTCAAACCCAAAAATAGAACATCAATCAAAAACTCAATCCGAGGGTTGTCGATTTTTAAGACTTCAGTATTGAATCTAGAGAAGAAATCTCTCAACGATCCACCCTCATTTTGCTTTATTGTGTGGAGGTGAGTGTGTGGCAGCTTTGCTTTTCTTCTGCTAGCAGATTGATGGAGGAATTTGTCACATAGCTCATCATAAGAAAATATGGACGCGGGCTCAAGCTTGACAAACCATTCCAACGCTATCCCTTGAAAGGTGGTGACCAACATTTTCGTGTAGATGTGATCGCTAGGGCCATGTAACTACATCATGTTCTCAAATTGTAAAAGATGTTCATTTGGGTCAGTTGATCCATCATATCTAGGTAATCTAGTGGGGACTTTTACATCAACTGTAATGCACTCATCAATGATTTCTTGAATAAAGGGGGATTCTCTCTCTCCCATCAAAATCTGGGAGCATTATCAAATTGTGTTCATTCTATGTTTCTCTTTGAAATCTCATATAGTCTCTTATTGAGCTGCTGCACCTGATGCAAAACTTTCTCTCACTCGTCTTTGTCAGCTCTGGACATATCTCAACTAGGATGAGGTCTGTGGCGCTCAACCCGCTCGCCCTGCTGGGCTTGATTAGGTCTAACGAACTGGTTTGCTGAATCTGCCACCTCCTCGCGTGGTTGGTGGGAAAACTCTCGGGGCTCAAATCTCATCTAGTGGGGTGAGGGCGAGTTTTATTCTAGTCATGTCCTCCCTTGCTAGTCGCTCTTCCTAATGCGATGCGTGTGGCATAACGCTCGCGGCCGCAACTGGCTAATTGTTATGTCGTTGCAAAGCGACAGATAGCTATGCGGAAGGTTGGGCAGAAATCTGATCACTAATCATTTGCATGAGCTGAGGGATGGTCAGGGTAACCACCTACTTCGGTTGAGAGCTGGGACCTTTCGCTTGTTGGTCTAGCTGATTTTGTGGCGGTGGTGGTGATCTACAGTCACTCTGTCTCTCGGAAGTAGTGTGCCTGGTGTTGACCATTTTCAACTGTAAGTTCCAGTTTCCCACATATGGCACCAAATGATAATGTAAATTTTAGTACAATGGATTCTGGGATTTCGACCTGTAGATAATTGGACAAGCTAATTGACTAGAAAGATTTATTATGAAGATGTAGGTTGGATCTTGCAGCCATGAAACAAATGTCAGGCTAGCCGAGAGGGTCCTTGGCTAAGACCCTTCATTGCTTAAGTTAGTATACCGACCTGAGTGTATTCGAACAGAGTAACAGTTCAAAGAGAGTATCAAAGCTTACTATTGCTTCTAAAGGGTGGAGTATTTATAATGCTTAGTTAGAGATAAAAGGACTACTTTCTCCCCAATATACTTCATAAACTGTTCCCGCTCGTAGGGGTAAGATAGGTCTTTCCGACCTAAGTCAGAGCTATACAAATGGCCAGCTGGCCGGAAAAGGGATCCATACCGCCATTAATGCGGAGGTGATACGCCGTCAATCTATTTAATGCGGATAGTCAAGTGGTTGAAGCACAATTAATGCGGATGCGATGGGTGGCAGGCTGCCATTAATGCTCTTGCTTCATTCATTCGACCTAGAGGTCGGACATCTCGATCTATAAGGTCAATTCAGGCATTGGGTCTCATAAGTCAAAGCAGTTTTAGGCTATGGTCCTCCATTGGCATATTGGACTTACCCATTAGGTTATAGGCCCATTTGGCATATTAGGCATGTTGGGCTTACCCATATCATGTATGTTTTATTAATTTGAATATGATAGTGGGTTCTTTATATCAAATTAAATTTGAATTTGATTGATGTGGTAGTAGGATGATAGGATAAATTTTAAAAAAATAAAAAATGAAAATAAAGAATATTTTGAGTGAAAATGATTAAAGGTTGATAATTTTTTTTTATTATTTTTAATTAAAAAAAATGGGTGATGAAAACATAAACAGACGGAGTCTTTTACTCTTCAGAAAGAGATGCTGTGCGTCTTACATTGGATTGCTATTCTTCATTAAAAATAATTTGTTTTCTTTTTTTTTTTTTTTAAATGTAAAGGTTAGTTTATCTGTTTTACTAAAGAAATATTTTGAAGAATGCATCTTAATAATAGAATTGGAGAATATAATATTTATTTGCTTCTATGTTGGCGGTTGTTGAAAAATATTTTAAAATAAAATAATATATTTAAAGTTATATTAGAATGAAATTATTTTTACTTTCAATGTCATATCAGTAAATAGAATAAATGTGAATATATATGTGGTGATTAATTAATTTACATGTATATATATAATGTTTAATTAATTAAATATATGTATAATTATAATATATATTGGAGAAGGAGAATTTGGGGGCGGGGGGGGGGGGGGGGGGGGGGGGAACAACATTTTAGCATTGCTCTGAAAAATGTATAGGCTTATTTAAAAGTATTTTTGGAATGGAGTTTAATCTGCGAGAATACAAACACACGAAGCCCAATTCCCGCTCTGTAATAACTGCAGCCACATTTTGGTTTATAATTTTTCTTTTCTTTTCTTTTCTTTTCTTTTTTTTTTCTTTCAGAATTACAAGTCGAGAATGTTTGAGCAAAATCTAAACAAGGAAGAACTTATTTTCCTTATAATGTTTCCCGATTTAGGTAGAATTAAATACAAAACTAAATTGGATCATATATGCAACTAATGTCCTCTAATATTAAATTAAATAAGAAAAGCAAGGCAAATGCTATGAACCCCCCGAATCAGTTCAATTTCGAAGCAGAGTCCATCAAAATTGATGAGTCTAGTAAAGTGGCAAATTGTAGCTTGCTGCCAGAACCGGGCGGGGTTTGAGTCCAAAATTCAGTACATTTACATTACAGCAAACAATGGAAGAATCAACAATTTGCAACAGAATTTCTGGTGCCAAAAGTTGCAAAGTTCGTTTTCCCAGTTTCTGCAAAATTAAACTCCAATTACTCCAATAAAACCCAACTTACTTGCAGACCAAGGTTCGGTTCCTCTCTCCAACAAATTTCAGCATTTATCATGGGCGCTCAACTTGGAGCAGGGAACAAGTCCCAATTGGAGCAATTTGCAGCAAAATTATTAAGAAATTCCAATCCAAGGACAGCGCAAAACAGGCAGCAGACAGACTTGCATCAAAATTGCAGACCAAAAGCAGAAATAAAATCAAAATGCCACAAAATCTGGAGAAGGTTTGGTACACTCTCCAGCACTTTTCAGCAGATAACGAGGGCGAGGGATCCAACAATCCTGAGCAAAATGGGCAGCAGATAACAAACCAACAACAAAAATTGCAGCAATTAATTCAAACTAATCCTAAGCTATGAATACTAAAAAACCGGCAATTTATCAAAGCATTTAACACTTCCAGAAGCAGCATTTCAACATGAAAGGCCTTAATTGATGCAAGCTCAACTGCTGCACAACCACCCAAGTAGCAACTGACCTGTTAGTAGTAGCAGGCTCTGTACCTGAACAGAGTGTCCATGCTAAAACCATTTCCAGAATTCCCAAAGCCAATAATACACTTTCGTTTATAAATTGATCAGACCCGAATTATCAAGTGTGGGCTATGGGTTTTGTGGTCAAACTGGTGAATTTATCCACAAAGTTCAACAACTTGGAATCAGCAGTCCGTATAGAATTAACAGTCAAACAGATTAAAAAAAAAAAAAAAAAGAGAGAAAGAAAAAGCAGTAATTTTTATCTAATCCAGTTAAAAAAAAGTTAATTAGCACAGAACGTATTCTTTTTACACTATAAAATGAAAAGACAATATCAAGCAATTAATCATCATCTTTGGAAAATTTTTGCTTTTTCCACTTGTAAGCTGCTTCCAGAATTTTCAGATTGGTTGTTTGAGTCTCTTCTGGGAAGAGGTAGTCTATGTACTCTTCATACCTGCAGGGATATGGAAATGATCAATACCATTTGCCTCCAACAAATTAAGTCCAATAAGGCTAAAAGAAACACAATCAAGCCAAAAAAGCAAGCATTTTAACAAGGTAAACTCAAGAATCAGAATAACTACACCAAAACATTGATCATTCCAATATTTTATCAAAGTTCAAGGAGTGATGGGTAAATATATTACAATTCTTCGAAGATATAAAAAACCAGAGTGCCAATAAACCCACATTCATTTGCCATGGTCATAAAAAAAATTAATCATTTTTCTTACAACCAGTATAAGCAAAAAGTCCAAAGGAAGATATAGAGAGAATGCAAGTATGATTAAGAAAATGAAAGGAGGCAGAGAAGAAGTTGAGCGCGTACCCAGCAGGACCATCCTCAGTTTCTATGTGCCTTCTCTTTTTCAGTTTCTTTGGCAGCTTGACACGGACCAGATCGACATCCCCAAGCTCGCCGAAGCTGCTTTCCATGTTCAACCATTCTTCCAGAAGCATTGCCCTTTCCTCTTTCAATTCAGGGGCAGATGTTCTGAAATAGCTGAGAGCCCTTTCAAAAACAGCTGATGACGAGAGGAAAAATGTGAGGTCCAGTTAAGAATAATTGGTGAAAAGAATATAATATTGCAAAAAATAACAAATGAGTAGGATTTTATTTTCTTACCTCTGGCACGCTGAAGGCATTTTTTCTTCTGTGAATCATCACTTTCAGGCAGCTCTGACTCCTGAGAACCATCTTCCATTGCAGACGCCTCGAACTTGGCGTAACTGATCCACACCTTCAAATGTTTGGTGCGGTTCAGAAGCCTCTCATAGAGCGCCCTGGTTCTTTCGTATTCAGATTCAGAAATCTCAAAGTCGATGTATGCCTGTAACCAAATAGATAGAAGATCAGCACACATTTATTCAATCGCATTCACAATAGGCTTATAAAGCTAGAAACATTGAAAGGAGACCAGATAAGTTCTTGTAAATAAAGAAATTTCTGATCACCAAAGGGCGAACTCCAAGATGCATACAAGACAAAAAGATCAAGATGAACCAGAATTGAGCATATAAATTAGTGATTTGGCATTTATACTTGAGGCTTGGCCATACACAAGTAAACCAGACAGAGAGAAATTAGAACCATGTTTATTTCCAGCTATCATTCAGCAGAATGAAGTTCAAAGTTACATGTTTCAATTAGATAGAATGAACTGTAGACAAAAACATAATACTAACCCCAGTGCTCCATACTGGAGCCAACCAAGAGGCAGAATGAGACGCCATAAAGATAGAGAGCATAATGTAAATACAAAATTTATCAGTGACACCTAATATTCGCAAACTAACATAATACTACCCCCAATGCTCCATAATGGAGCAGCAAAGAGGCAGACACTAAATAAGATACGATAGAGATAGTGAGAGAGCATAATATGAATGCATAATTAATTGGTCATAGAGATAAGCATAATGTAAATGGACAAATTAATTGGTCACACCTAATATTTGCAAGATGCAACGACCCAAGTACCTTCCACAACAGCTCTGGCATGTCTAATGCAGGTTGGTCAATTGCAATCTCAAAAAGAGCCCTGGCTCGTTCAGTTTCTGCTAAGGATCTCTCCAACTCAGCAAACTTGCTCCACGCATAACAGTTCTCTGGTGACCACTCCAAGTACTTTTCATACAGTTTCCGGCATCGTTCTATATTACCAAGTTGCAGCTCTATCTCAATGTACTTCTTGAATATCTGTTTGTAACATAATAATAAATTCAAAGTACAGTTAGAGAAGAAACTCAGCAATAAGAATCAAATAGAAAAACAAGGTCGCTATAGATCAACTTCTGTCATACCTTATCTTTGGGAGCCATGCCAATTGCTGACCCCAAAGTTCGTCTTGCCCGATCAATATTTAACTGACGTATCTCAAACTGTGCAGCCATCAGCCAAATCTTTGCAAATGAAAATTTCTCATGAGGGATCATCTTTAAGCACAAGCTATCCAATTTCAAAGAAAATCAGGAAAGATTAGTTAGAATCAGTTCTTATCAAATGAAGCCAAAATTGAAACAATCAAGCATGAAAAGTAAAATCTGAGACAAAATGAAAGCTAGAAAAGCACAGAAATGGCTATCTATAAAACACTATAACTATCTTGATATGTAATATTCTTATTCTACTCATCCAATTAAAATGATTTCTAACAATTAGCTTAGATAATCTGACATACTACATATAGAATTTTAACCCAAGATTTACTGTAGTAAACATTTCCACATAGACTTCTGAGAAGAAAAACTTTTCCACCAAATTTTGGTTTCATAAACTTCATCAAACGTCCAGTATCTTTTGTAGGTATTAGTGGCATAGTGAAACAAGATATACAATATAATCTGAATGATATTCCAATAGTTGAAACATTAACATTAAATATCTAGTTAAACGGATGATCAAACAGTGCAAATTCAATATACATTTTGCATGTCTTGATGTTCATCAACCTAAGGTGCAGAAGACAACTATGATGAAAATTCTACCTCTGCCTCTTCACAAATATAATGAAAATTCTTTTAAAACAACTCACGTGTCACGGGTGCGTCATGAGAAATGGTTCAAAGATTCTTTCATTGATAAATTTTTGGAAGAACGAAAAAAGAGTCTGGTGCATAAACAACTTGTTTCTACATACTTGGTGCATAAAAAAGATCAAGAACTTAACTTATAGATATTTGGTACATAAACTACTTGTTTGCAAATATTTGCATTAACAGTGATGATAAATCCACATCTCAAAGAGGACACTGAGTCACAGTTTCTTTAATCATTGTCTTATAACCAAAAAGACCAAAAACATAACTAATTCTACCAAAAATGGTCTATTACATTAGATTACAGGCCACCTACAGTCTGGATAAGCTTGTGTCGTATTAACTAATATCATTATTTATGAAAAAAAATGCAAAAACAATCAACCACATTATAAATAAGTAACTTGTAAGATGGCAGAAAGCATTCTTACTTATACACGTCTCTTGTGCGATCCACATCCTGGGCATCAAGCTCCTCGTATAAAACATAATTAATCCTAATCATATACACAAACTCAATCAGTCAGCAAAAAAATCAACTAAAATAGGAAAAAATAAATCAAAGAAAAGCCTTCATCACACACCCAACATGGCATTATCACACAAAGAGTCAAGCATTGAGCTTACCACAGGTATATGTACCGCTGCCAATATCGCTTCTCCTGTGCAGGAGGTATATTTGCAATTGCCCTCTCATACACATCCTCAATTCTTTGTCTATTCCCACCACTCTCTTCTAACCGGATGTAATCAAACCATGCATCATAATTAAGTGGATTCTTCCTAACCTCATCCTCATACTGAAACCTCCTCTTTCCAACAATAGCATCCTCAATTCCTTCCCTATCACCATATTGCTTCTCAAATGCAACAAACTTTTTGTAAAGCTCCTCCGCCCTCCCTTTTGGAATATGATCCAACGCATATTTATATATACATCTCGCCCTCTCTGTCTCCTTGCACTTTTCCTCAAACTCTGCAAAAGCCACAAATAACTCTTCTGCCTCCTCATCATCCCCCAACTTATCTACAGCCCTTTCATAACAATTCCTAGCTCGTGCTATCTCTCCATTTTTCATCTCAAATTTAGCAAACCTAATCCATGCACTAATCTTAGGGTGACAATCCACAAACCGTTCAAAAATCGCTCTTGCTCTTTCCACCTCATTATACCTCAACTCAAACTTTATATATGAAAGCCATCCTTGCTGATCAGGCGCCCACTTCATCCAGCGCTCAAAAATTTGCCTCGCAGCAGCCACATTCCCTAACATCTCCTCCATATGAATATACTTGTACCACAACTGATCCACTCTAGGCAACAACTGTGTTGCACGATCCCATACATTTCTTGCATGATTAATAAACTTATTCTTCATCTCAAAATCAGCATACTTCAACCACAATGTATGGTCCCTATAATCCACCTCAAGCGCCCGCTCCCACACTGATCTCGCACGAGCAAAATCCTTCTGAGATTCTTCCCACTTCGCGTACTTCACCCAGACGCTTTTGTTCCACCGAACTCTTCGGATTAAATCTTCAAATTCTTTGCGTTTGCGGAGGCGATAATCTCCGAGCTCTGTGGCGTCGGTTATTTTCTGCTTGGGTGGGCGGATTTCGGCTTCTTGACGCTCGCGGGCTTCACGGAGGATTTGCTCGGCGGTGATTTGGATTGG
This sequence comes from Jacaranda mimosifolia, assembly GCA_018894105.1. Taxonomy (NCBI): domain Eukaryota; kingdom Viridiplantae; phylum Streptophyta; class Magnoliopsida; order Lamiales; family Bignoniaceae; genus Jacaranda; species Jacaranda mimosifolia. The sequence goes on from CM032119.1 coordinate 35,545,939, forward strand.
AGCGGGGGTCTTGTTCTTGACGCGGGTTGGTCGGGGCAGCTTTACCTCGGTTTCTTTCTTGGTGAGGTAGCCCAGATTCGGGTCGGAATCCCTCTCGTTCGCCATGGCTGCGAGTATTTCCTGGTTTGCTGTTAGTGGGATTTCGATTGGTGTTTCTCCGACCAGGGGAGTGAGTGATATGAGATAGTTTAGGTGTTAAGGAATTATTCTTACCATGAGGTTCAAGCTTCTCTTTAGGGGGCGACAAATCAACCCTCAGATGAAACAGATGAGGATGGCCAAGATGAGTCTCAACTTTCCAACAGGATTAGTTCACAAGTTGTAGATTTTCATATAGTGGAGAATTTCAACAAAACATTGTAGGAGGGTCAGGACTCAGGGGTATCTCAAGTCCAGCGGAGGAACACACTGGATTTCGCCGAAACGATACACATCTCATCAGTCATCACGGCCGAAGTAGCTGTCCAGAATTTAGGGCTTCCCCCAGCTAACCAAAACGACACCGTTCCAGTTAGTCAAGAGGCAGTCCCAGCCGTCCAAAATATTGCTGATCCAACGGATGAGATTAATCTGGCCATTCGAGATGATTTGGCAAGTGAAGTTTCCCTAACGGGGGGGGGGGGAAGTGAGAGGTGTAGCGACCCATTTAGTTTCATTTTTTGAAGTCATTTTCATTTTTCAGTGAAAATACATAGTAAAAAATTAGTTAAGAAATATGTTTTTAAAAATAAATTATGTTTGGATATGTTGTTTAAAATTGTAAATTTATATAGTTGTAAAAATGAGATATATTTGGATGTTGGGTGTTTTTTATGTTAAAAGGAAGAAAATTTTTGAATTTGAATTAATGATGTGATGTGTAATTGTTTGAAAAATAATATTATAATTTAAATTTAATTTTGAATTTATAATATTTTTGTGGTGAATATTGTTTGAGAAGTATTGGGAATGTAAAAAGTAGATATATGTAATAATAGGGGTTGAAAAATGTATGAAAATTGAGAGAAAATGTAAAAAATAATGTTTTGAGAATGAAAATGTATGAGAAAATAGTTTAAAAGTTGATGGTTTTCTATTTTTATGTTGAGGAGAAAATGAAAATAAGGTTTGAAAATGAAACTAGCACTGCCCAATAACAAAAGGGCTACTGCATTTTAAGTTTTTGCCTTAATCCACCTATTTTCAATTATAGTGCTAACTTTTTAATTTATTCCCATTTTAAATATAGTACATCTATTTTTAATTATATGCATATTTCATTAACTTGAAGATAATTAAAATTTCACATTACTAATGTAACAAGACATATTACAAATAAATAATAATTTCCGGTGCAGCATAATTTTAATGATGTGAGATTGAGAAAATAAAGGTCATATCAAAATTTGACTCAATTATTTAAAAATCAAATTTGATTAGAAAAAAATTATTTTGAGATACTTTTATACATAAGATTAGAGTTCTTTCAAATTAGGTTCCTACTGAAGGTGGAATAGTCGAGTTATTTACTTTTATAAATAGAAATTTTTAATAATTATTGGGATATATTCATGAAATTTGTGAGATCTATTTTGAGCTGGGACATTGCAAAGGGCTGAAAGATTTTTTGGTTGTTTTTGAATGTTTTTATGAGAGTATTTCTTGTCTTAGATTTGGAATTATTATATTTAAGAATTATCTTGTATCGATATCAAAATAGTTTTTCAGTAATATTAAGTCAACAGATTACAACATTAATTCGATTGCATTTTCAATCATCACAACAGCCAATAAATGAACACATATTTATTTCGGGCCAATTGCATTTTCAATGGATTTATGATTTTTTTTCCCCTTATTTTTATTAAAAATAAAAAGTATATTTAGATTTTGACCTTCCACAAGAAAAAAATAATAATAAAAGCTTTTTTGAATTTGATATTTAAAAAAAAAAAAAAGAACTTATATGATAATTATATTATAAGGTAAAAATTATATTCATTGGTCGTATGATGCTTTTGTGTCTCAATCGTCATATTAGTATTACTTTGAGAGTTAAGAATTAATACTTAATTTATTATGTATATTTGTTGCTTTCTTTATTGCATTCGCCATGGGAAGATTAAAAAAAGTTATTTCTTAATTTACCAATAAATTTAATTATTTCTATATTAACTGAACATCATATCATGTATTAATTATATGAATCCTACTTCCATAATAATTGAAAATGAAATTGTGCATTGGAAACAACACCAAACAAGCTTTTGTGTACTCGTGCTCTCGTACATAAAGATAAAGATAGGGTAAAATACTAGTTTCCTATTATATACTATTTATTAGTTCGTGCGTTGCTGTGGGCAATAAGTTTAAATTTTTATTTTATTTAATTTTAATTATAATTTAGATATTTATAGTTTTTATAAATATTACATATATAATATTTAAAAAATTAAGAATTTTATTGATATAATATAATTAATTATGTAAATGAGACAAAATAATATTTATATAAATATAGTTTATGTATCATCAGATCAAATCCCATTCATTAATCTATTTTTACACAGAATTAAAGCCTAAATGTTAAATCACTTTATAAATTCAAAAAATTATTCATAAAATAGAGTGGAAGATAAGATAAAGAAAATCACTTTCACATTGACTTAGTTTGAAGAAATTAAAGAATTCAACATTGAAAAATGAACTTAGGTGATACAAGATAGAATATTTTAATTTGCCATAAAATTGAAGTTTTAAATGTTTTTGTAAATTATTTTAGTTCATTACCATAAAAATTAAAACATTAAAAAAAGATATGAGCATTGCACATACATGCATATTCAAGAAAAGAAAATAAATTTTAAAGTATTAAGAAAATGATCGTATAGAGTTGGAGAAAAAAGAAGACAAATAATTTTTATATTTTTTAAATAGTAAATTGTATGTTTAAAATATTCTAGTTCATATACTTTTAAAGATTTTTAGGTTAGATTTAGGAATTTTTTCCAGCTATGATTTTACTTAATTAAAATATTAAATTATGGAATAAGAGATAATTCACGGAATAACATAGTATAAAATACTTAAAATTAAATTATAATAGATTCTATATTACTATAATACTCCATATATAAAAAGTTTATATATGCAGAATATATATGAAGCAAGACATATTAATTAAATTATAATATTGATAAAAACACCTATATATACACAACAATATATACATATGTATATGTTCAGCCATAATTATATTAAAAAATATAAATATCAGACAATACAATAAGGAGTTCTAAAAAATATAAATTTGTAAAGAGAGTTATAAAAATTATTATAAAAAGTCACATATATGTTAATATATATTTATATACACATTGAGTGTTTGCTAAAATTAAACATGTAGTTATAGAAATGAAATAGTATAGGTTTTTATATTAATATGAAAATAAATATTGATAAGATATCAAATATAAAAATATATTGACATGAAAAAAATGGATAAAATTAACTTATCCACATCATTAGCACATAAAAAAAATACTTGAATTAGGACTCAATTTTTTTTTTCCCAAATTATCCTGATTCATAAATATAAAAATAATATAAATATTATAAAATATATGCATTATTTAAGAAAATAATTAAATTCACAAAGAGAAAGAGAAAGATTTTATAGAGGTAGAGAAAAAAAGGATAAATATTATTTTATTCTGAAGTAATAAATTGTATGTTTGGATAATTTTTAATATAAACTATTGTGGGGATTTTTAGTTTAAGCAAGACATGTTGATTAAATTGCATTGACAAATAGACTTATATATATATATACCTGGTTATATATATGTATGTGTGTGTGTGTATTTATCCATAATTATTATAAAAAATTAAATTTGAGAATACAAATGACAAATATTAGAAGAAATTGTTAGACAATATTTATAAAAAGAAGTACAAAAACTATATATTAAAATAAGGAGTTATAAAAATTATATATGTTAATATATATATATTAAATATTTATCAAAATCAGATATGGGTCGGGGTTACAAAAGATGAACTAATGTAATCTTTTTACATTAATATTAAAATAAATATTGATAGAAAATTATTTATATATATATGTGTGTGTGTGTGTGTGTGTGTTGATATAGGCAAAAAGAATAAAATTAATAATATAAGAAGGAGATACAAAAATTATATATTAATATAGGGAGTTAAAAAAATTAATATAGAAAGTTACATATATATTATATGCAACACCCGTGAAATTCAGTATTTTGGGAAAATAAGGATTTAGAAATTAAGATATTGATTGATCAGATTTTAAGGCTCGAAATGGGTTTTGCATGGAAGCTTCCTAGTCAACTAGGGGCCAAGGTTAATTTCTTCATGTTGAGGGGACCTAAATGAATAGTTTGCAAATCTGAGAGGGGTCAATGTGCAATTTTAAAAAACTTAGATTTTTAATACCCGACACGCTTCATCCTTCATTTTCATTTCTTCCTCACCAACCCCGCACCACCTTTCTCTCTCCTTCACTCTCACGGCAGCCATTCCCGGCGAACTATCTCCATCACCCAACCCTCATCACAACCTCCTCTCCTCACCACCAACAACCCATAGCCACCACATGCACACACCCAGCACCGGCGAACCCCCACGATTTTGTTGGGTGTAAATGTATGATTTGAGGGAGAATCGATAATTTGGAGGATAAGATTTATGTAACAATGCAATATTACACTATTTTTCCGAAGTTCATGCAATACAACTTTGGACTAATTTTGGCTATAAGATATTTTTCTCTCCTTTTCTTTTTCTTTTTTTTACATCTATCTCTCTCTACAATTCTACTCTACAAGTACATACTACACACACATATGTAGACACCATATTTTTCTATACATTTCTATATGGTTCTCTTGGTAGAATAAGCAAAGTTGAACTTTGCTACTTTGATCCTTATCTTCTTGGAGTAGGCCTGTAAATGAACCTTACCCACACCCATACCCTAAAATACCCAAATTTTACCCTACCCTAAAATACCCAAAAGAATGGGACTCTAACCGACTAACCCAACCCTAGCCTAACTAACCTAAGACCTATTGGGTCTAGTTTATTGGACTTATATTTTTAATGTATACACTAATTTTCTTAATATATATTAAAAATATGGGGAAATTGCAATTTTAGTCCACCAACTATTGCTTGTTTCGATTTCACTCTATTCTGATATGGGGTTAGCACATTTAGTCCATTTTGTAAATTTTTTTAGCATATATAGTCCAATTTTTCGCAATTTTAGTCCATCGGGCTGAAAATTTTCAATTGGGCCCAAAACTTGTCCAGTCAGCTTTCAACCGGACCTAATTTTGGGGATTTTGTGACACATGTAACCATGCGCCACATCAGCATCTACATCAGCAGCCACGTCAGCAAATTTGCTATAAAAAAAAAGAGAAAAATGTTGAGGCAAAAAAAAATCAATAGAACTAAAAATTTAAACATATGTATAATATATTATATAATATATACATATGTAAAATATATATAATCTAAACATATATCTATGTCCCCCACCCCCACCCCACCCCACCCCGAAGCCCCCTAATCCCCCCACCCCAACACCTCTAGCTGCCATGGCTGCCGGCAGCTTAGCCGATGGCCATGGCAGCTCGGGCCGCCGGCAGCCAAACGACTGTCGGCGAAAATGAAGGGGAAAAGGAAAACAAGAAAAAAAAATGTTGGCGGCCAAAACAGTAGGCTACCATGGCAAAAACGAAAGGGAAAAGGAAAAATAAAAAATAAAAAATAAATGCTGGCGGCCAAAACGGCCGCCAGGCTTGACTGCCGGCGGAAGGCTGCCATGGCCAATATGGCCATGGCGGCCAGTGGCCGGATCCGGCCAGTATGCAAGCTGCCATGGCAGCCTGTTAAGGTGTGGGGGTGGAGGGGGTACTTGGGGGATGGGTTTTTATTTTATATAAATATATATTATATAATTTTTATATATATGTATATATATATGTTTTAGATAAATGTATACATGTATATAAGGATAAATAAAAAATATTATTAATAATATATAAATTTGAAATGAATAAAAAAAATTAAATATTATTTAGAATTATCTTAATTAAATATTTCCTAATTTTCACATGTCATTATTTTAGAAAAAGAATTTCAATTTTTTTTCAATTTCTACAATTATTTGAAATTATTTTTAAAATTGGTAATTTTTCACATGCTGTTATTTCTAAAAAAAATAGATTGTTTTTCCAGTTGCCATATTTATTTGAAATTATCTTAATATTTTGTAATTTTTACTTGTCATTATTTTAAAAAAAATTCAACTTTTATTTGTTTATTCTTTTTACATATATTTTTATATATCCTTTTTTCATATATTCATTTTAGATATATTATTTCATACATTTTTATATATCGTTTTCATCTCCTTTATACCAATTTTTTTATTTTCATCTTTCTAATTTATTTATTTTTATTTATTTTATATATACACACAATTATTATTATTATTCCATCAGTTTTTTCCTTTCTTTTTTTTTTCTTCCTTTTTTTTGGGTTTTAGCCACTTAGCTGACGTGGAGCTATTTGACAAATGTCACAAAATTCCCAATATTTAGGCCCAATTAATGCTGAGTAGGCAATTTTTCAGCCCAATTGAAAATTTTTCAGCCCGATGGACCAAAATTGCAAAACATTGGACTAAATGTGCTACCCCATATCAAAATGAACTAAAATTGAAGAGGGTATAGTTGGTGGACTAAAATTGCAATTTCCCCCTAAAAATATTATTTGGCATACGATAACAAAAAATAATTTTTTTTCTATATTTAATTTAATCATTAACATTAAATTAATTAATTTTAAACTTTTTGCTAATTAAATTAAATGTTTTATTAATATAATAGTTAAATTTTATTAATATAATTAGCAGTTAAACTTTTTACTAATTAAAAAAAACATATAGTTTAAAAGTAGCTAATTAAAACAATTTATTAAAAAAACAGTTAATAAAAATAGTTTATTAAAAAAGCATACAGTTTATTAAAAAAACAATTAATAAAAATAGTTTATTAAAAAAACATACAGTTTATTAAAAAAATAGTTAATAAAAACAGTTTAAAAGAAAAAACTTTTTCTATATTTAATTTTATAAAAACAGTTAATTTCTATATTAATAAACTTTATTCATTAGCAAATTAATTTAATTAACTATTTTTATAAAAATATATATTCCACTATTAATTTTATTAATAAAAAACGTTCAACTGTTGCTATTGCTATTCCAATTTTTTTTGAAAAAATTGCTATCTCAATTTATTAACCTTATTAATTTTATTAATTTACTTTAATTTTTAATGAAAAAAATTATTTAATTGTTACCGCTCATTCACATATTTATAATTTTTATACATAAAAAGTTTATCATTAATATAAATTTGATTTTAGTATAAATAATTTTTAGGTTCATAAATTAAATTTAAATATAAAGTAATGGGTAGTTTATGGGTATGGGTACGTGGGTAATTTATAGGTATAGGCCCTGGCCATACCTATTACATTACCTTTAACAAGTATGAGTACGGGTATGGGTATGGGTATGGGTATAACATTTTAGGCCTGGGTAGGGTATTACCCTACCCATTTACAAGCCTAAATGGAGGCAAAAACCAACTTGTCCACTTCTTCCTTTAACCTTTTTTGACTTTTCTTGACCATTCTTGAATCTTTATTTTTCTTTTTTAATTTTCTTTTTTAATTAAATTACAAATTGCCTTTCTAACACCCATTCTCAATTTGTAATTCGAACTTTTTTTGGAAGCCTCATAATACATCTGTGGTTCACAAGCAAAATATACAACATCACATGATTCATAAATTTCCCATAGGCTTCGTACCCTTCGGATTGGGCTTTCAGATTCTAGATATGATCCACCAGATGACTCTGATGAGCTGGAGCTTGAACTTGTGCTTGGTTGCTCATCTTGTTTTGTAGTGACAGTTGAGCTAGGCAAATAAATGATCTTCGTTTTCATCTTTTCATTTTCTTCCCAATTCCATCCATGTTTTTCATCAAAAATAACATCTTGAGAGATAATGAGTTTGTTTGTCTTTGGATCGAATAGCCGATATCCCTTGGATTCGTCACTATAACCGATAAAGATCAATTTTTCTCCTTTATCATCAAACTTCTCTCTTTGCTGAGAAGGAATGTGTGAGTAAGCAATGCATCCAAAGACTTTGAGATGATTTACTTGTGGCTTTCTTCGATGCCATGCTTCATATGGAGTCTTGTTTGGAACCGCTTTAGTTGGTGATCGGTTCAAAATATAGACTACTGCATTTACTGCTTCTACCCAATAACTTTTTGGAAGTCCTTTGCCAGACAACATGCTCCGTGCCATTTCCACAATTATGCCATTCTTTTGCTCAGTAACTCCACTTTGCTGAGGACTATACCGAACTGTTAGTTGTCGGTGGATTCCTTTCTCTTTGCAATAATTTAAGAAGGATTTTCCAATAAATTCACCTCCTCGATCTGTTCTAAGAGTTTTTATTTTTTTGCCGCTTTGATTTTCCACATGTGCTTTGAATTCTAGGAATTTAGGAAATGCATCTGATTTCTGCTTTAAAATATAAACCCACATCAGTCTAGTGTATACATCAACAAATAAAAGGAAATACCTGATATTATTTAGAGATAGCATCTGTGTTGGTCCACATATATCAGCATGTACCAATTCAAGATGAGCTTTAGCTCTGCATGATATCTTTGGAAATGGTAGATGATGCATTTTGCCAAAGATACATCTTTCACAGGTCTTATCTCGATTTGGAATATCTGGAAGACGTACTACCATATTTTTCTTTTACAATAAGTTCAAGCCTTTATAGCTCAAATGCCCATACCTTAGATGCCAAAGGTTGCAATCTTCATCTGTTGAACTCTGAAGCACCACCTTCTCATTCAAAGGCAAATTAAGAGGAAAAGCTTTATTGGAACTCATCTTAATTTTAGCCATCATGATATTCTTTTGCTTGTCAATAATGACACAATGGTCATTATTGAACTCCACTTTGTAACCTTTCTCCAACAACTGACCAACATTCAACAAATTTTGTGCTAAATCGGGAACATAAAAAACATCCTTAATGATATTAATTTTACCTTGTTTTGTTCGGACCTCAATTGCTCATTTTCCCATAATTTTGTGGGTTTTGCCATCTCCCAATTTCACTTATGATGAATATGACTCATCAAGGTTCATGAATATTTTCTTATTTCCACACATGTGATTGCTGCATCCACTATCCACATACCAAATATTTTCAAATTGTTGTTGAGAATTCTGGCAGGAATAAAATACGTGATCAGCTTCTGTGAAGTTGGCTTTTTCTTATTCTCCATCATCTTTATACCAGCAATCTCTTTGGGAATGATTTTCATTTTTGCATTTCTTGCACTTGTAGCGGCAATGTTTGGTGTCATGACCACTTTTTCTGCATATTCAACAATAAAAAACTAAATTTTGACTAGAATTTCTCTGATCAAAATTAGTCCTTCTTCCTTGTAGGTTTTGATATTTGCCATGACTTCTTCCTATTGAACCTTTTTGCATAATGTCATTTTTCTGATCTTCTTGGTCATTTATCTGATTTCTCTACTCTGAAATATTGGTTTTTATCTAAAAGGCTTGTTCCAAGGCTTGAAAATCTGCTCATCCTCTTTTCATGGGCTTCTAATGATCTCATAAGTTTATCCAAAGATAATTCTGACAAATCTTTGGATTCTTCAATCGTGGTGACTATATGCTCGAACCTTGTTGGTAAACTTCGTAGCATTTTTTCTATGATTTTTCGATCCTCAATAGTATCGCAATATCCTCTGATTTGATTTACTATGGTAGAAACTTTGGAAAAAAATTCTTGCACATTTTCTGTCTCTTTCATTGCTAGGTTATCAAAATCCCGCCATAAATTTTGCAACTTTATGGAGATAACCTTCTCATATCCTCCAAATTAATTTTTCAAAATTTGCCATGCTTCTTTTGATGTTTTTACACCCGTAATGCGCGAAAGGATAGATCTACTTACCCTTTGGTGCATAAAGGACAAGGCTCTTGCATCTTAGGTCTTGTTCTCTTTATGCTCTTTTTTTTTCGCTGTTGTTAACGTTGCTTCTTCCTCTGGCGTATATGTTTCATACCCCTCTTCAATGATATCCCAAAGTTCATGGGACATGAACAACGTCCTCATTAGAACGCTCCATAATTCATAATCTTGACCAACAAAGATTGGAACACCTTGTTGGGAATATGTGAAAGCAAGCTTGTTACTGCTGCTTGAAGCCATATTTGTGTATAGAAGGTTTATCAGGTCAAAGGGTAGCTCTGATACCAAAAATATATTCGGTGTAAATGTATGATTTGAGAGAGAATCGATAATTAGGAGGATAAGATTCATGTAACAATGCAATATTACACTATTTTTCCAAAGTTCATGCAATACAACTTTGGAATAATTTTGGCTACAAGATATTTTTCTCTCCTTTTTTTTTTTACTTCTATCTCTCTCTACAATTCTACTCTACAAGTACATACTACACACATATATATAGACACCATATTTTTCTACACATTTCTATATGGTTCTCTTGGTAAAAGAAGCAAAGTTGAACTTTGCTACTTTGATCCTTATCTTCTTGGAGGCAAAAACCAACTTGTCCATTCTTCCTTTAACCCCATTTGACTTTTCTTGACCATTCTTGAATCTTTATTTTTCTTTCTTTATTTATTTTTTATATTTTTTAATTAAATTACAAATTGCTATTCTAACAGGTTTTGGAGACCGAAAGCTTGACGCGGCGGGAGGTGGTGATTTAACGGTAAGGCGGCATCAGAGGAGCATTCTGAGCAGAGGTTCTGGAAGATCATGACATGGGCTTCACCTTGGTAACATTACATGGAGGTATAACGCGATGGCAGCGATGGGAAATGGGGTGACAGATGCGGTGGTGAGAAGGAAGAGTTGAGACTATGGGCCTCGGTTGAAGGTCATTTGGGCCTCAAAACTGAAAACTGATAGGACTGTTGGACTTAGGAGGACAAAACACAGCGAAAGGTGGTGGTTTTGCATTTTTTGGCGCCTGCGGCACGACAGCGGCTCCCAGACAGAATCTTTCTTTCATCGCGGTGATTGTGATGGTGCATTTGGTTTGTGGTTTTAGGGTAACAAACTTGGTATTAAGTTTAGGGTTTTTGTACATTTTTATCGTTTAAGATTCTTGTGCTTTTGAAATACAATTCTAGATTGTATCTAACCGCAAAATTGTTATATGCATGGATAATGTTAAATTCTTGGACTCGAATTTGTATCAAAGCATGACAATCGAGGATTTATTGAGTTATTTGAGTATGAAAACCCTAAAAATTAGAAATTTGGGACCTAAGTGGTATTAATCGGGATAATTAAAATATTTGGACCGTTTATTCTAATTTGGGATACCGATATAAGGCTAAATATGTAATTGAGGACTAGTTTATGCCCTATTATTAAGATTCGATATCAAAATTGGGAGTATCGTGGTAATATCAGCTTTATTAGCCATTTTGGGGCGATAGTATTGTTTAAGCCTAAAACTATCATATTAATCAATTATTTAGCAATGTTGGTATATTAATGGCTTAATTGTGATTGTTAGGATTGAATGAGGATTATGATTGTAAATATACTCTTTTGGTTAGGTGACGAGGAAGTGGGTCCCGAAGACCAATAGATTGCTGTTGTGGCTAACTTTTCTGAGAATTTGGAGGTGAGGATCTGCCACTTTGGCCTCAATTATTCTACTGTACTTGTGGAAAATCCCCTGTGATGGTTAAATTTGCTTGAAACTGTACTCGCTCTTGTTTGTTGAGATCTGTACTTGATAGTGTACTTGCTCGTGATTTGTTATTTGATTGGTATACCCCGTGAGGGTTAGTTATTAGTTTCACTCCGTTGAGTTGGTTCTTGTTTGTTCTAGTGCCCAAAACCTTCGATTGTTATCTGTTATCTGTCCGTGTTGTTATATGTTATCTGATCGATCAATACTTCTGTCTGTTATTGTTACTGTCTCTTTATTTGTTTGTCTTGTATATGTTACAATCCGTTATGTTGATCCTAGCTGTTAAGCTCAGACGATCCGTTATGTTGATCCCAGCTATTAAGCTCGGGACGATCCGATATGTTGTTCCCAACTATAAAGCGGGACGTCCCGTTATGTTCGGAATAACAGAAATAAGTGACTGATATGATTGTTTTGATATGATCTGTTAGAATGCATCGATTGATTTGGTCTGTTTGATTGATTGATATCTTATCATTTGATTATTTTTTCGATTGTTCAATTGTTTCCTGACTGCCTGACTGTATTTTGATATGTTCTGCCTGACTGTTGATTTACGGTCTGTTGAGTTGATTCTTCCTCAACAGAATCCTTCTGCTTATGCTTACAATTATCCCTCACTAAGTCCTTTGGACTTACCCCCCCTGTTTATCTTTGATTTTCTCAGACAGGGATTAAGTGAAGCCTTTAGACTCCAGGCTGGACAGGAGTATATTTTGTAATAGATCTGGTGTTGAATGTATATATGGAAATCATCTAATTGCTAAGCATGGATTTGAGATGTCATGATATGTCATGTTGATGTGGATGACTTAAGGAATGTAAATATTTTGTTATGTAAGAATGTGAATCATAACATTTACTTAGTGGGTTGAAGAGCCTGTTAAGTTTGAAATTCCGCTGCTTCTAATAAGTTGAATTTGAGATTTTATAACATGTATTTAGGATATGTGCTGTATGTTATAGGATTGTTTAAGGTTTGAATTTATTGTCTTGTGACAGGTTTGTTTAAGTTGGAATCCGCTGCTATTTCTAATAAGTTTGAAATTTTGATTTTGAGCCTATTGATTTGTATTTTGGGTTCAATTTAAGATTGAAGTAAGTGGTACCTCGGCTTAGGTGCTATCCCGAGTGGAAGGTTTGAATTTATTGTCTTGTGACATGTTTGTTTAAGTAGGAATCCGCTGCTATTTCTGATAAGTTTGAAATTTTGATTTTGAGCCTATTGATTTGAATTTTGGGTTAATTTAAGATTGAACTGAGTGGGGCCTCGGCTTAGGTGCTATCCCAAGTGGGGGTGTTACATTATATATGGAAATAAGTTGACATATAGAAAAGAGAACTACATAATTATATATAGGGAGTTACATATATTAAATATGGAATATATTTACATGGCAAATATAAACAAAACTAACTTATCTACATTATTGCCACGTAAGAAATATACTTAAAATATGATTAAACATCATTTTACTTTATATATATATGTATATCTATTAGATTAGTGTAATAATATTTTAGTTTGATACCCATATCTTGAAGTATAATTTATCTAATCTCAGCCCACAATAAATTATAAAAGATTATGATGATCTCTTGTAATGTAATATCTCGTTTGATCGACAAGATTATAGAATCTTATACCATGTGATGTCGGATAGAGAATAATTTGGGTAAATTCCTTTTAATACCTCAATTAACGACTCGACCTAAGCGAGTAAATAGGAAGCATGTCCATAAATTAGGAGTACACCGTCAATTCTCAAACACGTGGCTTAATCGTCTCAACAAAAGCAGAACTCGAGGATGAGGTATAAATGTATAACCGAAATGGGCAACCGTAGATCATGAGGACTCGTGGCATCATCGAGTGGAAATAGGACAAGATATAGTACTATAACTACACTTTCCTACCCCTGTAAATACCGAAATGTATCATTGAAGAGGGACTCTTGGTAAGATCATTGTACCCTTTCTTGGAGGTCGACATGTTTAGACCTCGGTATTAAGTTGTAACCTCGCTTTCCTTCGAAAATTTAGAGCTCATTAATAAAATTAACTAATTGGCTATATACGGCCCTTATCACCATGTGATATCAACCTCAATAATTCATTTGATGTATGCTATTGGATTAAAAATTGTGTATGTGTATCTCCAACCACTTGAAGAGGAAAAAATTATTCTACTGTACTTCTAATCGTCATGCAAAAAAATGAGTTGTTTGTTGTATGAATAGTTATTGCTGAAACCATCTTAGCATTATATCTTTTTAAATTTGTTATGGAATTTATGATTGAGGTATGGCTGGTTATGTGTGGCTCATTAATTAAATTGTAGTTATGAGGATTGAATAAAAAAATAAAAATATTTTAGATAAATTACATAAAAAATATACAAAAAAATATATTTCCTTTATTAATAATATAAATTAACTCAAATGTAAGCAATTTGGTGTGGAGTTTGTTGTAATTGGCATAATCAAAGCCTATTTACATGTTTAATTATAATTGGATGGATGCCAATTATGAATGGAATCCAAAGATAATTAAAGTGTTGAATTGGAGGAAGAAAAATGGTTAAGTATCATATATTGAGTTGTCCTACATAGGAAATTCGACAAAGGGGAAACAAGGTTGTGCCTTATAAAACCAAGTAGAGGAGTTGAAGGGTTATTTCAACCCTTCACTCGTCCCACATTGGTTTTATAAACAAGTGTGGAGTAGTTTATATTGAACTCAAGTATGAATGCTTGTTAAAGTGTTTATTAAGGGGTTCATATAAGTGGACCACACGTGCGAGCCGCCACCCGGCCCAACCCCAGATCCGTGTCGCGGGCTCGGGCATTAAGGCGAATGTCTCAGTCTCAGTCTTATCTTTTTGGACGAAATTCAATTAAAATTTTGAATTAGGGTGGATAGATCTGTTGGAGATTTAGCCTGGTAATTTGGGATTTTGCAGAGGTGGTTACGCGACGTGGCTTAGTGCTGCTGGATGCATGTCGTGTAAAGGTAATGTGGCAGATTGCTACCGGATGGGTGACGTGTTAGAGGCCATTAATTGGCGGACTCTAACTGCAGCTAACCCTAACCCTAATTACGCCTATAAATACCCTGCCTCTAGCAGACTTGAGGAACATGCGAAAAAGCATCCCTCTGCTTACGTTATTCCTCTCCTTTAATACTAATATTCCCATTTCCCTCTAGCTTTCCCTAAATCTTGATTTTCGGCTATTTCATTTTGGCGATTGAGTACTGTTCGAGGTGAACGAGACGGAGTGCACCTGATCGTTCTGGACCATCTCATCCTGGGAGGAGCAGCGTTGTACCCGTTGCACTAGTAAGTCGGGGCGCTCGTTTCTTCAAGGCAAATAGAATTTTGTGATTTGGTTATCTGATTGATTCTGTTACGATACAGAATCCTTAAACTAAGCTTTCTTTAACATTTTCCATCTACATTTATAAATCTGACAGCATGCTTTACTACTTTTTATGCTTTGGTTGATATATGTAATTTTTGGATTTTCCTGGACTCGTATCTGGTTAAATATATGTGCATGAATTCTGTTATGCCTTGAATATGCTAATTGTATAATTCAGATCATGCTATATTTGGATTTCATTTGATAAAAATGCATGTTATGCTCTCTTATGATTATCTGTTGCATCTTTTGATTGATAATCTGCTATTGTGATATTTATTGTGGTGCACTACTGCATGTTGGAATATCTGGCAACAACAATCTTGAAGAAATGAGTATTTCATGTGTTATTTATCTGCTGAAATTATGATTAGATATCCTGTTTAGGAATTTTGCATGAAATTCTGATTAGATATCCTGTCTAGGGATCTTGCCTGAAATTCTACAACTTTTTGTTTTACCTAGATATTCTGACTTAGGATTATTTTGAGAAATCTGTGATGGGTTCAAATTCGCATGTTGTTGGTGATATTGTGTCAGCAGAAGTTGACCTTTTCGGACTGCCGAAAAAATTCGGGGGCCAGTATTTTAAGCGTTGGCAACAACGCATGAAAATCTGGCTGACGATGAAAGGTCTTCTTTCGTTGATTCAGTTGACCATGCCAAAACCAACTGAAATTGATCCCAAGACTAAAGAAATAGCCGATTGGAAAATGAAGGATCAGATTGTTCAATGAGTGATTCTATCAGCTTTGTCTGATATACTCTTTGATGTATACTATTTTGATTCCTATACGGCTAAATTTTTATGGGATGAACTGGATAAGAAATATAATACTAAAGAGCAAGGGCTCAAAAAGTATTCGATTTCCAAATTCCTGAAGTATTAGATGGTTGAGGGTAGGTCTGTACTGTATCTGAACAGACACATGAATTGATCAATCTAGAACATTTCCTGGCGGATGCTGAAATGAAGCTTCCTGAAAAATTTATGGTCATGTCGATTGTCGATAAGTTCTCTAAATCCTGGGAAAGTTTCGACATGACTCTAAAGCATCAAAAAGGGAAATTGACTTTAGATGATCTGATGATCGCCATAAGCATTGAAGAGGAGCACATAAATCAAACTTATAATGTTCATGTTGAATATCATCCTAAGGTGAATGTAATAATAGGAAAGAACAAAATCAACATGAACTCGAATTCTAAAACCATCGATAAGGGAAAAGCCAAAAATAATAAGAAACCAAAGGCAAAAAAGCCTTGCTGGAATTGTGGATAAAAAGGGCATTAGGCTAAGGAGTGTCCTTCCAAAAAAACTAAGGCTAAAGCCTAGTCTGCTGGACCAGTGGTCAACATGGTTGTTGGAGACACCAGCAAAGCTGGAGTTCCTGATGCATCCATTGACAAGTACATTTCCTTTAAACCCGAATTATTCTCCATCTATGAACCCTATGATTAGTTGATAGGTACTGGTGCTAATGTGCACATTTGTGCCGACAAATCACTGTTTGTGCATCCAAAGTGTTTGGGATAGGACGCGTGGACCTGAAATTTCCTTTAGGGCGAATACTGTCTCTACAAATGGTGCATCATGTTCCAGCAGTCCGAAGAAATATCATTATCGGTTCTATAATAGTTAGGGAGGGCTATGAAATTTCCTTAAAGTCAAATAAAGTTGTAATTTTACATTATGACACTTTCATTTGTAAAGGTTATCTTTCTGATGGTTTGTTCAAAATTCAAGTTGAAAACCTTATTGGTTCTAATAAAAGTAACTTTCTTGTTATAAATGTTATTGAGAATTCATCTATTTGGCATAGTCGTTCAGGACACTTGAATTTTAGTTCTATCAAATGAATGATGAACTCAAATTTAATTCCTGAACATGAAATTGAACAAGATCATAAATGTCAAATCTATGCTGAAGCCAAGCAAGTTAGAAAACCTTACCACTCGGTTATAAGGCAAACTGAAATTCTTAACTTAGTGCACACAGATATTTGTGAGTTCAATGGGGTCTTAACAAAAGACAATAAAAGATACTTTATCACCTTATAGATGATAGCAGTAGGTATTGTTATGTTTATTTATTAAAACATAAAGATGAAGCACTAGAAAAGTTCATTACGTTCAAAAATGAAGCCAAAACACAAACTGGTAGAAAACTTAAACAGTTAAGGTCAGATAGGGGTGGAGAATATGGGTCCAACCCATTTCATAAATATTGCCATAATTTTGGTATAATTCATGAAGAAACTGCCCCTTATTCTCCCGCTTCGAATGGGATAGCTGAGCGAAAGAATATAACTTTTATAGACATGATTAACAGTCTGCTTTTGAATTATGGATCGCCCAAGTACATACGGGGGGAAGCTCTGAATACGGCTTACCATATTCTAAATAGAGTTCCCCTGAAACATAAAGAAAGCAATCCATTTGAATTATGGAAATGCCGAAAACCTAGTCTAAAATACTTTCGAGTGTGGGGCTGTCTTGCAAAAGTTCTAGTCCCTGAACACAAGAGGAAGAAACTAGGTCCTAAGACTATTAATGCTGTCTTTCTAGGCTATGTGGAAACTTTTTATGCTATGAGATTTTTGGTTATTAAATCAAAAATTTTGGGCATAGATGCGAACACTATAGTCGAATTTCGCGATGCTACATTCTTTGAGAACATGTTTCCCATGAAGACTGAGATACCTTAAAATGTTTCTTCAGATTCAACCATTGAGTCTGCATTGATTCCTGATCATGTGGAAAAGATGACAAATGTTGGGGCTGGTCCTAGTAGTACCGACATAGTTCCTGAAGAACTGGATGAACCCAGACGGAGTAAAATGGCTAGAATCACTAAGGACTTTGGGAGTGACTTTGTTACTTACAATGTCAAGGGTGATCCTGTTACCTTCAAAGATGCTATGGCTTTTCCTGAAGCTAATCATTGGAAGGAAGCCATTAAGAGTGAGATGGATTCTATTGTCTCGAATAGGACATGGGAATCAGTCGATCTCCCTCCAGGGTGTACTACTATAGAAAGTGAGTAGATCTTCAAAAAGAAACTTAAGTCTGACGAGACTGTTGATAAGTTTAAAGCTAGGCTGGTTGCTAAAGGGTTTAGGCAAAAGGAAGGAATAGATTACTTCGACACCTATTCCCCAGTAGCTCATTTGACTACCATCCGAGTGCTTATAGCACTGGCTTCCATATATGATTTCCCCATTCACCAGATGGATGTGAAAATAGCCTTTCTCTATGGTGATCTTCAAGAAGAAATATATATGGATCAGCCAGAGGGATTTGTAGCTTCTGGAAAAGAGCAAAAAGTTTGCAAGCTTGTTAAATCACTTTATGGTTTGAAACAAGCACCTAAACAATGGCATGAAAAGTTTGACAAAATCATATTGTCATTTGGCTTCAAAGTTAACAATAATGACAAGTGCATCTACTGCAAAGTTAAAGGTGATAACTGTATTGTGTTATGCCTGTATGTAGATGAAATTTTGCTGTTTGGCTCCAACACTGAGATTATCAATGAGACTAAATGTTTCTTAAAAAATAAGTTTGAAATGAAAGATATGGGTGTTCCTAAAATGATTTTTGGACTTACGTTGACTCGTTCAACTAAGGGTATAGCAATCTCTCAGTGTCACTATGTTGAGAATATAATTGAGAAATTTGGCTATAAACAAAGCAGAATCACAAAAACATCATATGATCCTTTAGTGGCTCTCTTTAAGAATGAAACTGGTGTACCAGTGTCTCAATTGAGGTATTCTCAAATAATTGGTAGCTTGCAGTATCTTGCAAACAGCTCGAGACCAGATATCTCATTTGCGGTCTCTAAGCTTGCTAGATATACAAGCTGTCCTAATCGAACTCATTGGGAGGCTTTGGATAGAGTACTTTGATATCTAAAGGGCTCAACTTCACTAGCCTTGCACTATAAGAGATTTTCTGTAGTGCTGGAAGGGTTTAGTGATGCTAGTTGGATAGCCAAAAACTCTGGAAGTAATGGGTGTACAGGGTATGTATTTACCTTGGGTGGAGGCACTGTCTCCTAGAAGTCTTCTAAACAGACTTTGATAACTCGGTCCACCTTTGAGGCTGAGTTGTGTGCTTTAGACATAACTGGGACAAAGGCAGAATGGTTATGTGGGCTAATGGTACAATTGCCCATGGTAACCAAACCTTTTTCGGGAATTACTGTACATTGTGATAATCAAACCACAACTGCAAAGATTAGTAGTTCAAAGTTCAATCAAAAGACTAAGAGACACATCCAAGTTAGACTAAAGTCTATAAGGGAGTTAGTGTCTGATAAGGTTATTGCAATTGATTTTGTTGGAACCAAAGACAATATTGTAGACCCTTTAATTAAAGGACTTGATTTGTCCTCAGTTTATAAATTCAGGTTGGGGATGAGACTGAAAACCCATCAGTGATATACCTGCAATGGCAACCCAACCTACTAAGTGGAGATCCCACAAGGTAAGTTCAATGTGGTATAAACAAGCTGCTGAGCTTATCAAGTTGCACCTAAAATTTAGATTGATACTTTGTATCTAGTGTCTCTCCCCTGATTGCCTGATAGGTGCTGACTACTGCTGGTACAGTAAGAGTTTAACTCTGAATGGGGTCAAGTCTTTTGGACAAGATGTGAGCAGTGCATCCTTGGAGATGCCCAACTAAGTGAATGTAGTCCTTTGGCCAGGACTAAAGGAATTGGGTTGTTCCTTGACAAACATTTATGAGACAGGATCGGGACACAAGGCCTTAATGTGTCAACCCTAAAGATTAGTACATAGCCTTTAGCTTGTTGTTACTGATGGATGCAATCACAATCATAGGTACAAATTCAAGGCTTAGATCCATTTGTCCCGGTAATGGCAGGAGTCGGATAACTTAGGGAGTGGTTCAAACCGGAAGGTACCATTTCTGAAAGCGAGCTATGTTGAGTCAGATAGCCATTATCTATGGATTTGTGGGGGATTGTTGTAATTCGCATAATAAAAGACTAATTACATGTTTAATTATAATTGGATGGATGCCAATTATGGGTGGAATCCAAAGATAATTAAAGTGTTGAATTGGAGGAAGAAAAATGGTTACGTATCGTTTATTGAGTTGTCCCACAAAGGAAATTTGACAAAGGGGAGACAAGCTTGTGCCTTATAAAAACAAGTGGAGGAGTGGAAGGGTTATTTCAACCCTTTACTTGTCCCACATTGGTTTTATAAATAAGTGTGGAGTAGTTTATATTGAACTCAAGTATGAATGCTTGTTGAAGGGGGAAAATGCAATTTTAGTCCACCAACTATGCCCTCTTTTGATTTTAGTCCATTGTGATATGGGGTTAGCACATTTGGTCCAGTGGCCCGTAAATTTTTGCACATTTAGTCCACTTTTTCGCAATTTTGGTCCATCGGGCTGGAAAATTTTCAATTGGGCCCAAAAATTGCCCAGTCAGCTTCAATCGGGCCGAATTTTTGGGGATTTTGTGACATGTGTCACCCAGCGCCACATCAGCATCCACCTCATCCGCCACGTCAACAAAATGGCCAAAATTAAAAAAAAAAAGAAAAATGTTAAGGGAATTAAAAGAAAATTGTTAAAGAAAAAAAGAAAAATAATCAATAGAATTAAAAATTTATATTATTATATATATAATATATATGTATATTATACATATAATATAATACATATATAATATATATAGTTTAAATATATATTTTTTATATTTACCCCCCCACCCCAACACCACCAGCTGACATGGCCATCGACAGCCATGGAAGCCTCGGGCAGCCGGCTGGATGTCGGCGGAAACAAAAGGGAGAAGAAGAAAAAAGCGCCGGCGGCCAAAACGGCCGCCAAGCTTGGCTGCCGATGGAAAAGAACAAAAAAAAAAAAAAAAAACCTGCCATGGCCATATTTGGTCATGGCTGCCAGTGGCCGGATCTGGCCAGATCCAGCCAGTATGTACGCTGCCATGGCAGCTTGTTAAGTTGTGGGGTTGGGGCAGGCGGGCGGTGGGGTGGCGGGGGGGGAGGGGTGCGTGTTGGGGGGGGATGGTTTATTTTATATATATATTGTATAATTTTTATAGATGTGTATATATATGTTTTAGATAGATTTATATATGTGTATAAGGATAAATAAAATATATTATTAATAATATATAAATTTGAGATGAATAAAAGAAAAATTAAATATTATTTTAAATTATCTTAATTAAATATTTCCTAATTTTTCACATGTCATTATTTTAGGAAAAAAAATTCAGTTTTTTTTTTCAATGGCTACAATTATTTGAAATTATTTTAACAATTGGTAATTTTTCACATACTATTATTTCAAAGAAAAATCAATTTTTTTCCCAGTTGCAATGTTTATTTGAAATTATTTTAATATTTTGTAATTTTTACTTGTCATTATTTTTTTAAAAAATCAACTTTTATTAATTGCCACAATAATGGAATTATCTTAAATATTTTATAATCTTTCACATGTCAATATTTTAAATTGATTTCAGCTTTTTTTTTCCTAGTTGATTCATATTTAAACATTTTGTATTGATACATATGTATATATTATATGTATAATATTCATATATATATATTATATTATATATCTAATAATATAAATTTTTAATTCTATTGATTATTTTTATTTTTTTCCCTCAACATTTTTCTTTTTTTTTTAATTTTTTTTTAATTTTGGCCATTTTGTTGACGTGTTGGATGAGGTGGACGCTGATGTGGCGCTGGGTGACACATGTCACAAAATCCCCAAAAATTCGGCCCGATTGAAGCTGATTGGGCAATTTTTTGGCCCAATTGAAAATTTTCCAGCCCGATGGACCAAAATTGCGAAAAAATGGACTAAATGTGTGAAAATTTACGGGCCACTGGACCAAATGTGTTAACCCCATATCACAATGGACTAAAATCGAAAGAGGGCATAGTTGGTGGACTAAAATTGCATTTTTCCCCTTGTTAAAGTGTTCATTAAGGGGTTCATATAAGTGGACCACACGCGCGCGCCGTCGCCGCTCGGGCCGGCTCCGGATCCGAGCCGTGGGGCATTTGGGCGAATGTCTCAGTCTCAGTCTTATCGTTTTGGACGAAATTCAATTGAAATTTTGAATTTAAATTTAAAATTCAAAATATACTTAACCGAACCGGGACTTGCTTGATCGAGTGAGTCTGACTAAGTAAAAGATAACTGAGGCGTGTAATCGGAGAAGGGTGGATAGACCCGTTGGAGATTTAGCCTGGTAATCTGGGATTTGGCAGAGGTGGTTACGCGACGTGGCTTAGTGCTGCTGGATGCATGACTTGTAAATGCGACGTGGCAGATTGCTACTGGATGGGTGACGTGTTAGAGGCCATTAATTGGCGGACTCTAATTGCAACTAACCCTAATTACGCCTATAAATACCCTGCCTCTAGTAGACTTGAGGAACACACGAAAAAGCATCCCTCTGCTTACGTTATTCCTCTCCTTTAATACTGATATTCCCGTTTTCCCTCTAACTTTCCCTAAATCCTGATTTTTGGCTATTTCATTCTGGCGACTGAGTATTGTTCGAGGTGAACGAGACGGAGTGCACCTGATCGTTTTGGACCATCTCATCCTGGGAGGAGCAGCGCTGTACCTGTTGCACTGGTGAGTCGAGGCGCTCGTTTCTTCAAGACAAATAGAATTATTTGATTTGGTCGTCTGATTGATTCTGTTACGATACAGAATCCTTAAGCTAAGGTTTCTTTAACATTTTCCATCTATATTTATAAATCTAACAACATGCTTTACTGCTTTTTATGCTTTAGTTGATATATGTAATTTTTGGCTTTTCCTGGACTCATATCTGGTTAAAAATATGTGCATGAATTCTGTTGTGCCTTGAATATGCTAATTATATAATTCGGATCATGCTATATTTGGATTTCATTTGATAAAAACGCATGTTATGCCCTCTTATGATTGTATGTTTCATCTTTTTGATTGATAATATGCTATTGTGATATTTATTATGGTGCACTACTGCATGTTGGAATATCTAGCAACAACATATTTTAGATAAATTACATAAAAAATATACCAAAAAAAATATTTCCTTTATTAATAATATAAATTAACTCAGATGTAAGCAATTTGGTGTGGAGCTGGCTATCAATTCTATGTCCACCCTTGTGACATTAGATGTTGTTGGGGAATAATACAATGTAAGCCAAATAATGTGATGTAAGTACCATTAATACCCTTTCTTATTTTATAACAAATATAAATAAACACACCCACCCACAGACCCACATACTTACATTGACCAACGAGGCAACCTGTCTTAGAAAATTAAAGCTGTTCGAAAATGTTTTATTCTATCACAATATATAAAATCAAATGTTTCTCCCCAAATATAAAATCAAATATTCTTTCTTATATTTATATATTTCAATCATTGTTTAAATATATATTTTCTCAATGATTATACCACTATTATATAATATGTATAATAACATAAAACCTGATGTGACATATTAGTCAAACAAAATTTATATAACAAATATTTAAAATAAAATATGTCGTTCTCTCAAAATAAAACCTAACATAACTCATTTCTCGATTAATCCTTCAATTTCACTATTAAAACATGTTCTACCAAGATCCTTCCCTGTAAACTTAACCAAACATGGACTAAATATTTATACTTAATTAATAGTATAGATTTCTAATCACCCAATCTATATATTCTTATAAATCGTCTTGTTTGAATTTTCGTATTGAAAAATATTTTGCGCAAGTTGCATTTCAGTTTTAATTACTTCCAACTTCAAAATAACTCTCCAAATTAAAAGTGAAGAGACAAAAAAATCGTATTCTACGTTGCTCCGTATTATGACCAAGTTAAAAAATAGTCCAAAAGAAATCATTTAAGAAAATCATTTGTGTAATTAATTGTAGTCTAGGGGGGCATAATGGATATTTCGAGAACTTCTACCCCACCCCCCCGCGGGAAAAATATCATATTTTCTTTTTCTCTCTTCACATTATAATTATTTTTTTATGTACACGTATTGTTCATTGATATATAACAGAAAATATTACATATTTATATTGCACATAATTAATTCAGAAAATGCATCAGAGACTCCCCCCCCCCCCCCCCCCCTTCTTTTGGTTTCAGCAATACATATACTGCTCTATATAAGATAAGTATTTTCCAAAAAAACCATAAAACTAAAAATATTTTCTTATATATATATATAGTAACTTCTCTTTCCATTTTTCCCTTTTGGGATTTGCTTTTCATTCAGACTGACATTCTTCTATCTCAGCATCCCAAGTTTCAGGTAATAATCGTCTTTCCATGAGAACAAATTCATCAATAGAAAGTTATCTTTTTCCTTTTATTTGCAAAAATATATATTGCTTGAAATATTTGTCTATCATGCATTTTCTTGCTATGATGATACACCATATTTTGGAGAAAAGTGCTAAAAATTAATCAACGAATGCATTAGATCTGGATCATGAACATAATATCTCGAGAGAATATCACACACACACGCATGTGTATGTGTGTGTTTTTGTATGTATATATGCATGTGTGTATATGCACCGATCAGACATGCACATGCTGATTAATTAACGCCTCATTTATCTTAATAAGATCCTTGTGCATGGGATGCTTTTGTTTGATCTAGAATTTCCACATCATCATTGATTCTCTATGCTCATGATTTTCAATATGTAATATATCTTTCAACATGTGAGAGCATGTGTTTGTCAATTATACAATACTTTTTACTCGAATGGTTGTTTTCAGACAAAAGAAATTAAAAATAACTTCTGAGCAATTCATTCTGTATTAGTGATTTTTCGAGAATTAATTAATATATGTAAATATAATAATTAGTAGGCAGAAAAATTCCTTTGCCAAAATATGATGAGCAATTTTATTTTTTTCGTGAAGATAAAAATTTTAATTAAAAAATATATATGACATGTTTTTATATAAATTTGACGGCAGCGACTATTCCTACCAGCTCTTCTTCGCTCCACCTCTAATAGTTACTGAATTTTCTTGATAGGGTATTGTTATTTTTTTCCTAGAAGATGGCTATAATTCTTGAATTTCAAAGCCACAATGTTACAGATGATGAATATTAATCTCTTCGATTCAAAGAGAAAGAAAGCATCAAGCAAGTAGGATTAACCTGTGGAAATTGTGGAGGCAGCAGAGATGACAAAGAATCGGTGGAAGAGATCAATGAAGTCGTTTGGGAATCTCGTTGATCCTGAGAATGAGGAACAACTCAAATGGGTGAAAATAGGTAACTCCTCAACTTGAGAACAAACTTTAATGCTTATAATTTTATTGGAGTATTGGAGGTACTGAAATAAACGGTGTTTGGATAAATTTATTTAAAAAGTTTTATAAGTTCTTACATCTTATAAGATTTTTTTGGAGCTTATAAAATATTAGATCTTTTTTAAAAATAAGTTCTTAAAGGAGTTGGGTAAAATAAGATATTGGAACTTATAAAATGTCAGTAATGACAATTAAATTTGTAATTAATATGATTAAAATTAAAGGAGCGTAAGATCTTCAAAATAAATTGGAAACTCTTTACTTTTTTAAAAAGAGATTATAACCACCTAAAATTTTATTTTAGAAGTTTATAAGTTTTTTTTTTTTAAAAAAAATACCAAACTTTTTTGACATTTTATAAGCTCTTAAATATCTTATAAAAAATGTTTTGGGGAGCTTATAAGCTCACCCAAACACCCTCTAAAGCCCAAAAGATAAATTTAAGATAGATGTTAGTGTTGACTAAATCTAAGGTGAAGATTATATATCCTACGTGGATCGACTTTAACGATGCTTAAATGTGCGTGTGTGTATTCATATATATATATATATATATATATAGCTTTCCCAACTATGAGATTACTCCAGTGATTTGAGTAATCCTATAGCTATGACTATAATAAGAAGTACTTAGCTAATTTGTCTAAAAAAATTTATGAACTCTTATATCTCATAAGATGTTTTTGAAACTTATAAGATATTATATCTTACTTTAAAATGCTCTTAAATTGATTAAATAACAATAAATAATTATAAATTTTAGAATTTGTAAAATGTTAATAATGCAATTTTGTAATTGCAATGGTTAAAACTAAAAATGTTTGTTGAAATTTTAAAAATAAGTTAGCAACTCCTTTTTTTTTTTAAAAGAAATTATATGGTCCTTACATTTTATTCTAAGAACTAGTAAGATTTTTGTAAAAAATTATGTTAAACACTTTACAATATCTTATAAATTATCAAACATCATATAACCAGTATTAAGGATTTTATAAACTCATCCCACTATCCCAGCGTCTAAGTCTGAGCGACAAAATTCTTTTCTAGGTTGCTTTATCAAAATTGAAGGAATTTTCTTGCAAAATTATGACATCCAAAGATTACAAGTTTCTCCAAGAGTTTCTCATCAGGCCAAAAAAGAATGGTTACATGAGAAACCTGAGACTATCAGGAAATCGATCGCTGAACTTCTAATAATGTACAAAGAATTGAATATTGCCAGAAAACAAACTCCAACAATTCTGCTTCTTTTAGAACACTGATTCACATTCATGCAAGAATTAGAGTAAGTTGTCTCCTTTGTTGCAGAGGTTGAGAATAAAGTGAAGAGGATTTTAAAGCTCGCCAAAGGTATACATGGCAACAAAGAAGGAAACTTGAAGAAAAAATCAGAACTAATTAATCTCATAGAAGATTTCCACCAGCAGTACGAATCACTCTACTCCCAATACGAAGACTTAAGAGGAGAGTTGAAGAAAAGTCTCAACAATGCAGATGATGAGGATAGTTCTTCTACTAATTCCCTCTCAGATTCTGAGTCATACTTTTCTCCAGAGGAATCGTCGAATGTTAGAAACTGCGATGACCAAGAACCTGCGACGTTAGATTTAGAAGACACTATCCTCAAGGACAAATTGACTTCTTCAAGTGAAGTTAAAGAAAAATCGCCTGAAATTCTCAAGGACCTGACGGTTCAAGATGAAGAGACAGAGGGCACTAGGCAGAGGTTGTCTCAGACAGAGGTTGCAAATTTGAAGGTTGAGATAGAAGCCCTTTTCAGACAGAAACGAGAATTGGAAGAGCAAGTCGAGTGGAAGTCGAATGAAGAAATCCAAATGAAGGAGAAGATATCTACATTGGAATCCAGGATTATGGAACTTGAGGATAAATGCAAAGAGGACTATCAATCTTACTCTTGGGAGGATAATGAGCAGCGCTATTTATCTAGAATTTCCAATCTGCAGATTGAAGTGGATAGTTTGAACCTTAAAAAAAGTGAATTAGAAGAACAATTCTTGTCTGAAACTAAAGAAAGGTCTTCTCAAGTGAAGGGCCTAATGGAGCAAATAAATTCACTGCAGCAGGAACTCAAGTCTGTGAATGTTCAGAAGGGTGAGTTGGAGTTGGAACTCGGAACCAAATCAGCAGAAATGTCGGAATTTCTTCTTCAGATAAAAAATCTCGAGAACAAATTGAGGAAACAGGCTTTGATTGAGAATGGCAGAATGGAAGAGAAGGAAAGCCTTGAAGTTCAGGTGAAAGATTTCGAACTGGAAGTTCATTCTTTAAGCAGGAAAGCAAGTGACCTGGAAGAACAGATAATGAAAGTAAACCATGAAGCTTATCAATCAGAGGTTGAAAAACGAACGCTACAAGGAAGAATATCTGAGTTGCAGGCATCTCTTCGGGAGAAAGAAAATGAACTCTCGGCTCAAGAGAGGAAATTTAAGGCTTGTGAAAATGAGCTGTCTGTCCAAATTGAATCATTAAACGAGAATGTAAGAAGTCTGCAGAATGAAAGAGATATTTTGCAAGAGGAGTTGGAAGCTCTATTGAACGACAAAAAACGATATCTCATGGAGCTTGAGAAAGAGAAACAAGAATATTTTCTATGTAAATCCCAGATGGAAAAAAAGAATGCTGAATTAACCGACAAGATGGCCGATCAGGAGAAAACCTTGCTCGAGCTTGAGGACGCCATGATCAAGTTGAAAGTAGAAAATGAGAAGGCTCAACAAAGCAGAGTTGCAGAATATTCCAAAGCGAACTTCCAGCTTGTGGAGAGAAAGATAGAAGAAATGGCGGAAGAGTGCCGGAAGCAGTTTGAGGATAAATACAGAATCCTGAGCAGGAGAATAAGGGTAGCAGAACAGCTACACGTGGAGAACAAAGAATGGTACTTGAAGATCAAAGAGATATATGAGGAAGAAAATAAGGATCTCAAAGAGAGAGTTGAAAAAAGTGAAAATGGGTTTAGATATGCAAAGGATTTATCACTCAAAGCAAACGATGTATTGATTTCATTAGACTCCGTGGCCTTGAAGTTTGAGGAGTACACAGCTAATTTCCTCAACAGGATTTCCAAGTCCTCGTGTGAGCTGAAGTTCGCCAAGGACTGGGCGATGAGGAAGAATAAAGCATTGTTACACGTGAAAGATGATCTGGATTGCTTATTGTCCCAGCTTGACGATAAGGAAGCTGAGATATTGATTTTCAGGGAGAAAGTGTGGAAGTCTGAGAATAAGGTGAGGGAGTTAGAGAAAATGATCAAAGAGAAAGAGGATGGAATGCTGGTTCTTCAAGAGGAGAAGAGGGAGGCAATAAGACAGCTATGTGTGTGGATTGATTATCATCGAAGTCGGTCGGATTATTACAAGAAAATGCTGTCTGAGATGAATCTAAGAAGCAGGAAGGCTTCTTGACAACAATTCTGTTTCTTGAAATTCATTAGTTTATCAAGAATTGTTTTTGTTCTTTCAGAAAAGGCAGGTGGGCTTGTAGAAGAATAAGAAAGTTTAGGCCCCTGTCGAACAGCAGATTAACGGTAGTTAAGTAGAATATTAAGGTTATTTCTAGGCCAAACTATAGTCTTACGTTGTAATAGTTTGGGTCCCTGTGAATCCGGACGGGGACTGAATCACATGAATAACGTTTTGTTCTTTTGTTCCTGACTAAAATCAAGTGACATGAGCTAACAGGTCGCTCATTTTCATATTTTGGGATAGTTGTAGGTGATGTTTGGTTTCTATTTTTTCGTTCAACATTTTACCAAACATGTGGTTGACATGAAGGAGTACCTATTTCAGCATTAAAGTACGGGGGTGGATTGCTATGTTTGTTTGTCTCTAAATTCCAATTGATTTGAGTTCTCGAAATCTGAGAAAAGAGAGTTGGGACCGACCGAGCAGATCTTATAGATCTTAGAAATAGACCACAGTTTGCCCAAAGAACACTCTTCGATGCTCAATATGTGGTAATTAAGGGTAAGTATTGGAAAGATAATAAATGATGCATAAGTGCAATGTCAAAAATTTAAATATTTATAGAAAATTGCCACTTATTTATACTATTATACTAGTTAATCCCAACCCATAAGCATAGCAAAATCTCACAAATTCCATGCATCAATAGTATGCAACAAATAGACTTCGGTAAAAATAGTTGGAGTCGATGTTTTTTTTTTTTCTTTTCTCTTTTAAAGAATACTTAGAGGGTGTTTGGGTGAGTTTATAAATTTTTCAAAATATTTTATAAAATGTTTAAAAGTTTAAACATCTTATAAGATGATAAAAAGTCTTTAAATATTTTTTTTTAAAAAAGAGTTTATAAGATATTAACATCTTATAAGCTCTTCTAAAAAAAGTAAAAGGACTTCGATTTATTTCTAAAATCTTAACAAATTCATTTATTTTTTAACTATTTTAATTATAAAATTGCCACTAATAACATCTTATAAGGTTCAAAATCTTATTTTATCCAAATACTTAAATAGTTTATTTTAAAAGTAAGATCTAACATCTTATAAGATGTAGGAGCTTATAAGATATCTTTAATAAGTCAAACACCCTTTTAGTGTTGTTAGGTTGTCCCCTTGAGAATCTTTAGTAATCAAGTTAATATGGTGTCGAGTGGTCTTTGATCCAATAGTACTAGCCTCACACATAAAATGTGATGTCATGAGTTCAAATCTAATAGACTTCTAACATGTGTAATTATAAATAAATTAAAAAAAAAAAGTCAGCACAGGTTAAAAAGAGAAATAGTCATTCTCAAAATAAAGGGAATAAATATGTATCTTTATATGGACATAATTGAAATAATTTACAATAAAACCATGATGTGGATTACACATCATGCATATGTGTACAGATCAGGAAGCGCCGTGTAAACAAAACATCGATAGGCCAAAACAATTAAGGAGGCAAGTTCCCTCATGCATACTATTTGGAGGGTGCAAAGTGAAAATAGGGTATTTTCGAGGGTGCAAATTGTGGATTCCCCTAAAAGTTTCCCCCATATCCCAACGGCTATACGTATTTGCATTTACTTCACAACTCTTCTTTCATATCCAACGCACGCACCAATAACTAGAAAAATAAAATAGCGAAATCTTCAGATAGAGATTAAGGAAAAATTCTCACATTTGCGCGATAGAGCGAATGTGAGCTACTTCGCTTCAACCAGAGTTTGTCAAATGGCTTCAACCAACAATTCGCTAGTAAAACTTTTTTTTTTGTCTTTTTTTAATTTCCGAATTCGCTGATGTATTTTTACGTCAAATTTATCGATTTTTGTCATTATTAATTGTTTTTGGTGAGAAGCTGGGCTCCAATTCTTCGGCTTTTGTGGATTAATTCTGCGCGGCGGTGTTTCCGATTACAGTTATAATTAACGCGTTGATTTTCGCGGTTTCCGGTTGTTTCGAATGCCAAAAGCTGCGCCGCAGCAAGAAATCGCGCTACAAGTACAAGGAGATTGTTTGCCTCTCGTTGGAATCTCATTGTATTGTATTTTAATGATATTTTTTTTCCTGTTGCTATGATATTTTTTTTCTTCTTTTTTTGTGTGTTTAATTGATTTTGGAAAGTACTTTATTGCAGTTACTGTAAACGAAGAGGAGGCATTGTATGAGTTGTTTGAGAAGTTGAGCGGTTCAATTTTTGATGATGAATTTATACATAAGGTATGCCTCAATTATCTATTTTTTTCCGATAATATGTTTTAGCTTCTTCTAATTTGTTGCTGAAATATATTAATTTCACTCTTTTGAGGAAATTTGTGCTAATTTTTTTTTTAAGGACTGCTAAAACTTTTTGCAATGAAGCTTGCAGTTGATGCATTTGACTTACTGACTTTAATTTCAGGAACTTTAAACCAACCTACTCGAGATATCGCTCAAGCTTGATCAGCAAAAGCTTGTTCCACCTTGGTTTGATATCAAATCAAGCTTAATTATCTTTTATCATTTGAAATTTTTTGAAGATTTCCGAGCTCGGTTTGTGTTTGATTCGATTTAAAGCTAATTATTTGAGTTCGAATTATTGAACAATTAATCAAACATAATTAAGACCTATAATTCACAGCACTTTTCCTTTTCATTACAAGTTTTACAATCCTTGTGGTGATTCGTTGGCTGAAGAAAAAGACAACTGGAGGATTGTCAGAAGGTTGGGGTGTCTAAGGTTGGTGCATAGTTCCTTATATCAGCCGGAACGAGCTTCTCAAAATGAGAACGGATAAATTTGGTAATTGCGATAGTTTCGAAACGCACATCAAGAGTTTGTTAAAGTTCAAATTTTAAATTTTATACATATAAATGTGAGGGCGACGCAAATTAACCAATTGATCTCTCGATCATAATGAATTAGATTATGAACTTCAAAATTTAATGTTTTTCTTTCAACTTGATGATATTGATTTGAAAAGTATTGTTAGGTAATTTATTTGTGTAGTAAATCTACAAGAATAATTAGGAAGTTGGATGATTTATAAGTGGAAGAATAAGCAAATAATTGCTCTAACAACAAGTAATATGATATTTTTGGTAATTACAATTAAAATAATTGGACAATTTGGACAATAACATAAATCCTTACGTTGTTTTAGATTTTTTTCAGATGATAAAACACACACACACACACACAACGTGTGGGTGGGCCACAACATTGCAATGAAACTGAAAGATGGCCTTCGTGGAGACTACTGCATGTGTCATTTCTCAATAGTTATATGAAGATATATAGCATTCAAGATTTTTAATTCATATTTGCTTCTATGTTTTTATTAAGGAATGACTTTGGGCCTGGCTTACCTCAAAAGCTAGCTCAAAAAGGTAAGAATTGTTCAAAATCATATATATAGAGACCACAACTTATTTATTTTACCAATGTGAGATATTAACACAACTCGTGCAATAAATATCTAAAGCGTGGAATAATATGAAATGTGAGACCCAACAACACTAGGTAACCCAACATCGGGAATGAGTGGCTTTGATACCATATTAAGGAATGGACCTTGGGCCTACCTCACCCTCAAAAGCTAACTTAAGAGGTGAGAATTGCCCAAAACCATATATAGAGACCACAAATTATTTATTTCATTAACGTGGGACACTAACAATTTTTAAGTATTAATTTGCCATATACTTTCAACTCCTTGTTTGAAGGGGCAAACCAACTTTAACCTGTAAATGTGCTTGTGAGCGTTCTACTCATAGATTTCTTTTTTGTGATACCAGACAAGTATTGTTTTGATTTCACCTTGAGCCTAATTAGTATTATCATAACCATATTTTCTTACTTTTTGTTCACATACAGGAAGAGCTTCAACTGGCATTGGTTAGAACCACATGTGGTGAGAACCTTTTCTTGGATCGGTTAATCATCGTCTTAATTCTGGTTTTCTCAAGATTTTACCTCTCTATTGTTGATTATAAGTTGATGTGGCAAAACAAATATGTTGTAAGGACAATTTGATACACCTCAATATGAAGGACCGTCTTATATAACACCAGCGGCTCAAAGTCCTAATGGGCGGCCTAGAGCCTTAATGGACATGGAACCTACCTCTATAAATAGAGTCAGTAGTGGCTAATAGAGATCATCTTTTGTGAATATTCTCGAAGAAAACACATTCAAAAATTAAAAACCTACAAATTTGAACATCCAACTGCGAATTCCAAAGAAAATCCTCAAAAGATGGTTATGATGAAAGCATATGTAGAATGAGGTGGCTAGATGAAGAGCCAAGTTACACTTTCTTATTGTAGCTTAGTGAAAATGGGCAGAAGTTAAATCCATTAGAGACTAAACTATTGAATAACTCTCCATGATTAAACTAACACTTTCACAAGTTCAGTTGTGTTGCTTTCTCATTGTAAGTGTTGGTAGGCACAAATCTATTTGTTTTTTTGTTTTTGTTTTTTTTTTAAATCTATCTACTACTGCTTTTGCTCGTAGATTTTTTATCTTTTTTATCAGAAAGGGAATGGCGCTATTGAGCTGGAAGAATTTGTCCACACTCTCAATGTATTCCATCCTAATGCCCCTGTGGAAGAGAAAATAGATTGTAAGAATTATGAGGGATCGATGATAATGATTCTTTTTTTCTTTTTTTCCATAAAACAATTTGTGCACTAACATTTTTGCCTTTCTTGCTTTGCAGTTGCATTTAAGCTTTATGATCTGAAACAAACTGGGTTCATTGGCCGAGAAGAAGTGAGTTCATTGAGCAGTAGTAATCTCATGCTAATTAATGTTTTTTTATGGTAATCTTTTGATTTTTTTTATGGTTATCTTTTGATTGAGGCATATAAAATTTTATCAACTTTTACTTCCTCTGTTGCCCAATTTAACTTTCAACAATGCTGAATCCAATATGGGTCAAACCAAAAAAGGGCCAAAATGGCTATGAAGGAATTGAAAAAAAACCTAAACACTCCATAAAGTTTTATTTTTACTCGCTTGACTTGAAGATTAGACCTTTTGATTGCTACACATGGCAACATCTTCACCATCCATATGAACTAAACAATATTGGCCGACTTAACCAGTGCACAGTAAATACCCAAACCATTTATCACTGAAGCATTCAAAATATTAATCTATTTACTTTATTCATAGTGGTTCCGACCTAGAGTCTGTAGACTTTGACAGTTTGAATCTTGTTCCGACTCTAGGTTTGATTGTCTCCAAGTCTCTTTTACCAATCATTTTGACCTGTGATACTAGACTGATTGAGACGATTTCGTATCCGAATATATTATGAAACACATTTTTTTAATATTTTATGAGTTTTTGGGAAAAATGTTCTTGGTTCAAGTCAAGCAGATGGTGATTGCAACACTTATGGAATCTGATATGGAACTCCTCGATGAACACTTGGACCAAATAGTTGACAAGGTATGGTTTTCATCTGAATTTTATAATCTTTTCTGTTAACATACATCTCTTAATTGTGCAATCATATTTTCGGTAGACATTTGTGGATGCTGATGCTGATAAGGTTGGTAAAATTGGTAAAGAAGATTGGAAGGCTTTAGTTGCAAAGCATCCATCACTTATGAAGAACATGACTTTACCTTATTTGAAGTAAGCCAATCAAATGTGTTTTATATTAGGTTTTAAATGATTTTAACTCCACTCTTATGTTCATCCTCTTCCAGGGAGGTCTATTGTTTCAACACTGCAGTTGAAGATTCACAAGTATGTTAATTATTATTTTATTTACGGAATCGATGGTCACATTAACTGTGAGAGAAAGGTGAAAAGAACTAATTTGTTTAAGTAAATGGAATAGAAAATTTGAGATTCAATATGAACTACTAGTCAAAGTTGACAGAATAGAGTTTAGAGCATTTACTTTTTATTAGAATAGTAAATTGCACTTACTTTAAAGGTTGTACCTTTTGTATGGTAGAAAAATAGGAACAATGAGTTAAGTAATTACGCTTTTGGGATGTGAAATCTTCTAGTTTTTCTTATTTAGCCTAAGATCGATTGATCTACTAATGACTAGGTTGAAAGTAAAGAATAGGTTGAAGAGAACTCTAGCATAGCTTATAGAATTTTGGGACCTCAACGTTAATCGCTTGATTGTTGCACTATAACACATCAATATTTGTTCTTATTTATGTACATAGATATTGTAGATATTGTTGTATAGTTGCTTAAAGTGTTGGTGTAAGTTATTCCATGGACAACAATGGGCTAGAACATTGTCACAAAAGCAAAATATTTGATGAACCTTGTAACACCCTTAGAAATGCATTAATTGCGATATTTTATTTAAGTATTATTTTTGTAAATTTTATTTAATTTTCAAAAGTTTTTGTGGGTTAAAGTGCAAATAGAAAGGACTTAATTTCACCTTTATTTAATTTTGAAGGCCAATGTATAATTTTTGTAAGTTAAGGGCCAATGTGGAGGACTAATAAACTAGGTGGACAAATTGAACATAGTTAAAACCTACTGGACTCAATTAAAGACTGGCCATAAGTCTTGGGGTCAATCTATAATTAAGGAAAAAGCACTTTTACAAATATATGATTTTTCAATTTCACCTTGTTTCTTCCTTCTTCTTCTTCTTCTCTCTCTCCAGCGATCACCCTGATGACACCCCAAAACGAAAAACCAACCCAGCCAAACTCTTCCCCTCACTCCCAGGAGCTTAACCATACCACATGCAAGGCATTCCAGTCGGCGGCACGCCGTGAAATTTAAGATCGAAGCGAGCTTACGGCGAATAGTGATGGGCCTCACTTTTTTGATGGATTTTCACACCAACTAAGGGTGGGTTTTGTAGCTCACAGCTCAAGGAACACGCCAGTAGCTTCAACTTTCAAAACGAACCACTGACGGCAAAGGAATTAAACAAAAATGGGACAGCGGAGATAGTGGCACTGGAACTTTCAGGCAAAAATTGAGGATCAATTCAACGACATTTGGAGAAATTGAGTTGGGGGTTTGATTCCTCTCGCTGAAACATGTCTAACGGTGGTGGCGGTGAACTTTTCTGGTGACTGTGCACGGTTGCAGACTACAAAAGGGCAGTTTCATAATCTCGTTGCAATGAACGCATGCGCGGAAGTTGATCATGAAAATTTCACTCCAATAGCATAGATTTGGGTAATTGACCAGAAGAAGGATAATTTGTATTGCATGTATATGAATACACCTACCAATCTTTATAACACCTTGTATAATCGGAAAGAATACGTAAATTGATCGAAAAATAAAGCAATGCATGAGAAATGATGCATGCATACACGTTACTTGAGCCTAATGAACCCGGAATTGTATTATTTTATGTGAATCATGGTTAGTTAAGTTAATTAGGTTATGAAAACCCTAATTTTATGTAACCACGACATAAGTGACAAACTTGGATTATTAATGATAAGTGGGCTATTATAATCAATATTGTGTAACGTTATAAGGTTAATTATGCAATTTAAGCATCTAATTATATTTTCTTTTATCGAATAAATATGAAATCCGAATATATTTCCGTAATCACGGCGATATTAGCTTGTTCCGCAACGATAATACCGAAACAAACCCTAAACTACTGTATTAGTCGAGCAACTATTGAATTTAGGTTGTTACTAGTATGATTGTAATTATTAGAGATTATTAAGGTTGAATAGGGATTTTGACAGTAAGTTTACTCTTTTGACTAGGTGACAAAGAATTGGGCCCCACAGATCAATAGGCTTTGATTGCATTGCTAAGGTTATTGAGGTGAGGGCCTACCGCTTTGGTATTTGTATTGATTAAACCTGTCTGTTATCCATTTCGAAAACCCTGTGAGGGTCTAACCTCTTGGGTATTTATTTTGTATGCCCTGTGAGGGTCCACCAACCTGGTATTTGATCTGATTATCACAATCTGTTACTTGTTCAACCCTGTGAGGTTATACCGATCTTATACCTGTCTTGATTATCGTTATCTATTGATTGTTGAACCCTGTGAGGGTTTTAGCTGTCTTTCTTTGCAATTGATTATCTTTCGCTCAATTGAACTTTGGGAACTATTTGAACTCGTGAAATGTATTTGTTATTGAATCGTGTGCCCCTGTGTGGGTTTATTTTCTTAAATCGTTTCTAATAACAAACTGATTGTCCTTGTTCTAGCTCCATGAACTTCCAATGTTTTGTTTGTTATCATCCATATTGAATCCGTATTGTATATTGTTAATTGGTCGAGTTGGTTTCCATGATTGATTCCGTATATCGTTGTTTACCTCAATGGCATATTTGAAACCGTTTAACTATTTATTATTCTGCCTTGCCGGCAAATAATTGTTGAACGTATTGAAAGATAATCGTACAAGAGAATTGATGGGCCAAGTGCCTTGCCAAGCTGTCATGCTTGAGCCACCATTATTGCCAAGTTGTCGTCATGCTTGAGCCACCATTATTGTCAAGCTTTATGCTTAAGCCATCTTTATTGCCGAGCTGTCATGCTTGAGTCATTATTATTACCGAAGTGTTATGATTTAAATATTATATCGTTCAGAGGCATAAGGTATTCTGATATGCATATTATGCTTGTTTTACTTGAATTGCATATGTAGATTGGGTTTGCCATTCCTATTTGAACTTTGCTTAAAGAGCAATAAGGTTGGAGTGATTTCTCAATCTATATCGGCTTGATGTCTCGGGCCAAATGAGCCAACAAAAAATCCTACCGAACTGTGATCAGTTGGGGCGATCTATACCTTCCGAACAGAATCAGTGGAGTCGATCAGGCCATTAAGCCGATGATTACAACTCCCGACCTAGCATTTGCTAGCAGCTAGAAAACCATTATTGTTCTTATTCTGTCATATTCTTGTTTTCTTGTGTTACCATGTCAGTAAAATACTCTATTAGATTACTGATTCTTAAACAGACCTGTGTATTACTTTACATTATCCTTCATTGAGTCTTTATGACTCACCATCATCTATTATTTTATTTCTTTCCAGACATGTATGAGATAGGAGGAACGATAACTGATGGCAGGTCTGATAAGAATAGTTTGTATTAGCGTTTAGATGAATGTATGTATATGTATAAATTCATCGTTGGTTAAATGTAGTTTTAGAGATGTTGTAATATATCAGGATGAACTTAAAACTTACAACATGCATGAATTGTGTTACTTGTGACGATGTTTTGGTTCTGGATATTGTTAGGTTATTAGCATGAATTATAGCACTCTAATATTATTGTATTAAATTTGAAGCATGTTGTGAGTTTGAGTTGTGGTTTATTAGAGAATTGTGAAAAAAATTTATGGACCTATTGGATATGATATTGCATGCTATAGGATTGAACTGGGTGACATCCCGACAACTGGGCTATCCCAGGTGGGGTGCTATACAGGTGGTATCAGAGCTTGGGATTGGAAACCCGAGCTACACTGGGACAGGATCCTAGGATACGACCCTTGGGTGTTTTGTATACATTGAGAAATTTCTATGTGATTCGATGATTTCAGATGAATTTAATTTATTTGATATTGATAAAGAAAGTTATATACTGTAGGATGGCTAACGGACATAAAGAAGGAAAAAAGTCCATAGAAGATGAAGAGAACATGGAGTCTTTAAAGGAAAAGATTAGGTCTTTGGAGGCAGGAAAAGCAAAATTGACAAAAATATGTCAAACTCTCGAGGAAAGACTCTATGATATGTGTGAGGTTTTAAGTCATAGACAGGCCGAGACTTATCATTTGAAATCAATACTGGGAGCAAGGAGTTATATGGCAGAGAGGTTGAGATGGGATATAGAAAAGAAAGAGAAGTGAGTCAGTATAGCAGAAGCTCAAGTAGAGAGACTTCGAGCTATACGAGCATAGATAGAGAAGACCTTTCGGACATTAGAGTGAGGACCGTAGACATGACCCATGTTATTATGGACGAGCTCAGAAGGATGATAGCTCATTATGGCAGTGCCATAGATCAGGTCATAGGAGTTGGTGTAGGGATCGACACCGTAGCTAGACCATCTGGGGTTCGCCCATCTCCTGAACAGGGACACGGGTAGGGTATTCGTATTGAGGAGATACCTACTAGAGATCCAGTAGCAGTACCCGTAGAGGACCCAGTTGAGGACGATGCAAATGAGAACCCAGAGGAGGATCCACTTGAGGAGGAGCCTGAGATGGACCCTATGCAGGAGTTTCTGGTAGATGTACCACCTGATGAAGACATAGATGCAAAGATAGTCGAAGATGATGAGTATGCACAGTTTGTCATCACGGATGAGGAGGATCTGGTTTAGGTGGCATGTTATTGTAGATACGTTGCAATTATGTATATAGAATAGCATAGCTTTTGAGTACTAGGTTAGGCTATGTTGGCTAAGGTTAGTTAGATGTAGTATGTGACTCCTTTATTCTAGCCTTGTCATTTATTTTTTTATGACCAGGCATACAGTTAGCATAGCCAATTTTGGAAAATTTTGACTTGTATATAAACTGATGTAACCGCTAACGCTAACCCGATTATATAAATAAAATCTTACATTCGGTTATTAGACATACAAATATCGGTTACTATATAATCTACGTAGTTTAATAAACTTATCCCTTGTCCATCTTTCCTTCTTATGAATTGAGACTTTGGTTACAACTCAATGATTGCAGGCTTAAAAACATCAAGGAAAAATCAAACGTGTAATGGCTTCCCGCGAGAGTGACGACGCACTCGCTCTAATAAGAGCAAGCCGTAAAGGGAGGCCAGTAGGCAGGAGAGCTAATGTACCCCGAAATCCTAGATGGGAAGTGCCTGCCTACCAGCAACCATGGCATAATGAAGAGGTTTCCCAAATCAATCTGATTGACCAACCAGCTATAGGTCAATGGCTGAACTTAGAGATCCAAAGGGACAGAGGTATAGGCAACGTGGCCAAGCAAGAGATGGTAGAGCAAAGGTAGCTAATGAAGTTATTGATGATCGGGCACTGGAACGGTTCCTACATTTCTAGCCCCCTAAGTTTCTGGGAGAACCTAATGACAGGAAGACCAAGGAATGGGTAGAAAACTTAGAGAATATATTTGAGACCTTAAGCTGCCTAGATGAACAGAAAGTCCGATTTGCTACATTTCTCCTGGCAAGACCTGCGCGTAGCTGGTGGAAAATGATTGATCGTAAGTGGACAACAGTAAGAACCTACAAGACTTGGGAGAATTTTACTAGAGAGTTCATGGATAAGTACATCCCTCTGGTAGTTAAGCAGTCAAGGGAAAGGGAGTTCATGAATATGACTTAAGGAAATCAATCAGTTAGCCAGTATGAAGCCATCTTTAGTCGACTGCTCTAATATGCTCCTTACATATTCGAAGATAAAAGTCGACAGACCTGAAAATTCATACAAGGACTGTGGCTGAAGCTCAGGTGGGGATTAGCTACTTGCGATCTGCCGAATTTCAATCTAGCAGTAAGCAAGGCACTACAGTTTGAATTAGAACTACAGAAGATTCGAAAAATTAAGGATAGAAATCGGAAAGAAAGGTTATATCCCGGAGGGCAAAGTAGCGTTAGAGGAAACAACCTAGATTATAGATTTGAGGCACTACCCCTCAAGCACCTCAAATTGGAAAGGCTACGAACCTGGCCAAAAAAGAAGCACATAAATAATGTGGATTTT
Organism: Jacaranda mimosifolia; assembly: GCA_018894105.1. NCBI lineage: Eukaryota > Viridiplantae > Streptophyta > Magnoliopsida > Lamiales > Bignoniaceae > Jacaranda > Jacaranda mimosifolia. The sequence continues at coordinate 35,586,765 of CM032119.1, forward strand.
GCAGGAGATCTGGTCACGATGAAGTTGAATGTTGGATGAAGCAAGGCAAGTGTGTAAGTTGCGGCAGCGACCAACACTTCTTAAAAGATTGCCCCAGAAAGAAAGGCCTAGCACCTACATGGAAAGGAAAGTAAGTGACAGGAGCTAGGGGAAACAGAAGGTGCAGGCTCGTGCATATGCTTTGATAGAGGAGGATGCACCAGACCCAAATGAGGTGGTAGAAGGTATGGTCTCTATTTTTGGTATCTATGGTAATGCCTTATATGACCCTGGTGCATCTCACTCTTTTATATCTACTACCTTCTCTCAAAAGTTGAATAAGCAACCCAAAACTATGGCTTATCATATAGAAGTTCTGACGCACTTAGGAATAAGGTTAATAATATATACCATATATCAAGATTGCCCAATTACGAGAGGGGATGAGATATATCCAACCAATCTCATATAGATGCCTATTCAAGGATATGATCTGATTCTTGGGATGGATTAGTTGTATAAATATCAGGCACAGGTGAATTGTTACACCAAGTGCATTATGCTCGGAGATAAGATACCGATATCAATCCGATTCGCAGATAATACCCCCTTATCATCACTTATATCCGCGCTAGAAGCCAAAAAGATTTTAAAGAAAGATAGATGAGGATTTTTGGCATATCTTATCAATAAACCCCGAGACACAACCAAAATTGAAGAAGTAGAAGTAGTGGCTGAGTACCCTGAAGTATTCCTAGAAAAGTTGAACTCGTTGCCTATCTCCTGATAAGGAGACAGAATTTGTTATTCATACTCTCCCAGGAACTGTGCCTGTATCTAAAACTTCATATAGAATGGCACCAGCAAAACTAAAAGAACTGAAGGACCAACTTCAGGAACTGCTAGAGAAGAAGTTTATAAGGCCTAACACTTCTTCCTGGGGAACCCCAGTATTATTTGTTAAGAAGAATGATGGGTCCCTGAGAATGTGTATTGACTATAGGGAATTGAATAAGGTCACTATCAAAAATAAATATCCCATACCGTACGTAGAAGAGTTGTTTGATCTGTTACAAGGGCTACAGTCTTTTCAAAGTTAGACTTGAGGCAAGGATATTACTAGTTGAAGGTCAAAGAAGAAGACATCCCAAAGACTACCTTCAATTCTCGATATGGTCATTTCGAATTCATAGTAATGCCATTCGAACTAACCAACACCCCAGCAACATTTATGGATTTGATGCATCGAATATTTTGACCATATCTGAATCAATTTGTGGTTATCTTCATAAATGACATCCTAGTGTACCCAAAATCCCGAGAAGAGCACGCTATCACTGATTCCTGGTTCTCAAAACCTTGAATGAGCATCAGTTGTATGCTAAATTCAATAAGCGCGAATTCTGGATAGAGAAAGTAGCTTTTCTTGAACATATTATATCCCAGGATGGAGTAGAGGTTGATCCCTTTAAGGTAGAGGTGATGGTCAATTGGAAGAAACCCGAAAATGTGATAGAAGTTCATAGATTTCTGGGTCTGGCTGGTTATTATCAAAGGTTTGTACCAAATTTCTCTAAATTAGTTGGCCCATTGACTAAGTTAATTCAGAAAAATCAACCGTTTAATTGGGGTGATGGCTGTGAAAGGAGCTTTCGAGAACTAAAGAACAGGTTGACGACAGCTCCAGTTCTGGCCCTTCTAGATGGATTAGAAGGTTTTGTAGTATATACGGATGGTTCCAAAGAAGGGCTTGGGTGCGTGTTGATGCAAAAGGGGCGAGTCATCACCTATGCGTCCAGAAAGCTTAAGTAACATAAGGAGAATTACCCAACTCATGACTTAGAGCTAGCAGCAGTAATTTTTGCACTGTCGAAATGGAGACATTACCTATATGGAGCCATGTTCGAGGTATACACCAACCACAATAGTCTCAAGTATTTGCGGTCACAGAAAGATCTGAATATGAGACAACGCCGATGGGTGGAATTCCTATAGGATTATGATTTCTCAATTTCTTACCACCCAGGAAAGGCAAATGTGGTAGCAGATGCTCTAAGCCGCAGAGCTGGAATGGCCCACATGTCAGGAACGATAGTGTTAAAAGTTCTAAAGGCAAATACTGTGGTGAGAATGAGACAGAGAGCTTGGCTTGCTGGAGTAAATATGGATCCAGAATTATTTACTGAAATACGACAGGCTCAAGCCAATGATAGTTGGTCATTGGAACAGAAAGAAACGATCAAGAAGTTTGGGGAATCTGAGTTCAGTACCGATGGCTAAGGTACTCTTCTATTCCGTAAAAGAATTTGTGTGCCCGAAGAAATAAAAGAAAGATTGCCAGATGAGGCACACAAGTCGAGGTTCATGATATCAAGATTTGAAAAAGCAGTTATGGTGGAGTGGAATAAAGAAAGACTTTGCAAACTATGTGCAGAAATGTCTAACCTGCCAGCTGGTGAAGGCAGAGCATCAGCAACCATCGGGGTTGCTCTAACTACGTCCAATCCCTGATTGAAAATGGGAACAAGTTACCATGGACTTTCTAACAGGCCTGCCGATAGCTCGAGGAAGATATGACTGCATTTGGGTAATAGTAGATAGACTGACCAAGTCTACTCATTTCCTGCCAGTCTGGATATAGTACAAGGTTGAAAAGCTAGCAGAGTTATATATCAAGAAAATCGTCAGACTGCATGGAGTTCCAATTAGTATTGTATCATATCGACATCCAAAGTCCATCTCAAGACTTTGGAAGGCTTTGCAAGAACATTTGGGGACAAGGTTGCAATTCAGTTCTACCACCCATCCCTAAACGGATGGACAATCAGAAAGGGACACCTGGATACTAGAAGGTATGTTAGGGGCTTGTGTATTGGATTTTAGCAAAAGTTGGAGCCGACACCTACCTCTGATTGAATTTACGTACAATAATGGCTATCAATCCACTATCTAAATCGCTCCATATGAAGCGCTATATGGCAGAAAATGTCGATCTCCATTTCATTGGGATCTTGAGGAATACAAAAGTAGCAATCACAAGTCTCCAGAAACGATAAGACCAGAATTGGTTCAGGAAACTATTAAGCAGATACTGATCATTAAGCAGAGAATGAAAACTACTCAAGATAGATAGAAAAGTTATACAGATAAGCGAAGGAAGGATTTGGAATTCGAAATTGGTGACCAAGTATTTCTTGAGGTATTCCCGAGAAAAGGCGTTCGAAAGATCGGTTAAGGCAAAAAACTTAGCCCAAGATATGTTGGTCCCTACGAGATAAGTGAAAGGATCGGGTCAATAGCGTACCGCCTAGCGCTACCTCAAGGCGTGACGAGTATACATCATGTTTTTCACGTGTCACAACTTTGAAAATATTATCCTGATCCTTCCCACATTATTCCCTATACCAATGTGCCACAACAAAGTGATCTGACGTACAAAGAATAGCCAGCTAGTATTCTTGATCAGAAGTTTTGAGAGCTTAGGAACCGGAGGATTCCTCAAGTAAAGGTTCTCTGGCGTAACCATAACATTAAAGAAGCGACTTGGCCCAGAAGACCTTATCCGCCAGAAGTATCCCAAACTTTTCCAGTATTCAGGTAAGAATCTGGAGACCAGATTCTTTTAAGAAGGGGGGTCTGTAACACCCTTAGAAATGCATTAATTATGTTATTTTATTTAAGTATTATTTTTGTAAATTTTATTTAATTTTCAATAGTTTTTGTGGGTTAAAATGCAAATAGGAAGGACTTAATTTCACCTTTATTTAATTTTGAGGGCTAATGTATAATTTTTGTAAGTTAAATAGGCCAATGTGGAGGACTAATAAACTAGGTGGACAAATTGAACATAGTTTAAACCCATTGGACTCAATTTAAGACTGTCCATAAGTCTTGGGGTCAATCTATAATTAAGGAAAAAGTACTTTTATAAATATATAAATTTTCAATTTCACCCTCATTTTTTCCTTCCTCTCCACCTCTCTCTCTCTCTCTCTCTCTCTCTCTCTCTCTCTCTCTCTCTCTCTCTCTCTCTCCAGCTATCATCCCGGTGACACCCCAAAATGAAAAACCAACCCAGCCAAACTCTTCCCGTCACTCCCAGGACTTCAACCATACCACTTCAAAGGCGTTCCAGTCGATGGCACGTCGTGAAATTTAAGACCGAGGTGAGCTCACGGTGGAGGGTGATAGGCCTCACTTTTCTGGCTGTTTTTCGCAGCAACCAAGGGTGGGTTTTATAGCTCACAGCTCAAGGAACACGCCAATAGCTTCAGCTTCCAAAACGGACCACCGGCTGCAACAGAATTGAGCAAAAATGGAGACGGCAGAAATCATTGCGCTGGAAATTTTAGGCAAAAATTGAGGGTCAATTTGATGGTGTTTAGAGAAATTGAGTTAGGGGTTTGATTCCTCTCGCTGAAACGCGTCTAATGGTGGTAGCGGTGAACTTTCACTGTGACTATGCATGGCGACGGACGGCGCGGCGACTATGAAAGGGTAGTTTCCTCATCTCGTCGCAAGGAACGCATGAGCGGAAGCTGATTGTGGAAATTTCGCGCTGATAGTAAGGATTTGGGTAATTGATCGGAAGAAGAATAATTTGTATTGCGTGTATATGTATACATCTACCAATCTTTATAACGCCTTATATAATCGGAAAGAATACGTAAATTGATCAAAAAATAAAGCCATGCATGAGAAATGACACATGCATGCACGTTACTTGAGCCTAGTGAACCCAGAATTGTATTATTTTATGTGAACCATGGTTAGTTAAGTTAATTAGGTTATGAAAACCCTAATTTTATGTAACCGCGACATAAGTGACAAACTTGGATTATTAATGATAATTGGGCTATTATAATCGATATAGTATAACGTTATAAGGTTAATTTTGTAATTTAAGGATTTGATTATATTTCCTTTTATCGGAATAAATATGAAATCTGAACATATTTCTGTAATCACGGTGATATTAGCACGTTCCGCAATGATAATACCAAAACAAACCATAAACTACCGTATCAGTCGAGCAACTATTGAATTTGGGTTGTTACTAGTATGATTGTAATTATTAGAGATTATTAGAGTTGAATAGGAATTTTGATAGTAAGTTTACTCTTTCGATTACACTACAACAATTTGCACTTCACGTAACAAAATTTTTGGCAACAAATGTAAAATTCGTTACATATGTTAGATTTATTGTAACAAATTTGATTTTTTGTTACAAATAACATTTTCTTTAGTAACAAAGTAAAAGTCTCGTTACCTTTAACTCAAATTTGTTACTTTAAATTTTTTATGTTCGTAACTAAATAATTATTCGTTACGGAAAATATTAGTTTGTTACATATAACATTTTCCATCATATAAGAAGACATATTTGTAACAAAATTTGGTACCTTTTGTAACAACAAAATATTTGTTACAAATAAAATATATTGTAACAAAGTTTTTAGTTACTAAATTTTAATTAACTTCCCTCCAAAATTCGTTCCCTCCAAATATCAATTGTATATATATGGTAACAATGATTTTCGTTACTAATTATAAATGAATATTAAATTAAATTTTTACTAATACTTGTGGGTTGGGCTTTTGTTCAAGAAATGAACTTCACAATAATGTAAAGAATTTGTTAATTGGGCTTAACCAATTTTTTTGTGAATTATTATTGAATTGGGTTTTATTTTAAAGATTGAGTTTGAAGAAATTTGAAGTGAATAATCCATTAGTTGGGCCAATTTCTTTAAAATATTGGTCTTTATAACTTTTTTGTGAATTATTCAATAAATTGGGAGTTTTCATTTAGAGGAAAATTTTAAAATTGGTCCCGTAACTATACCCTACTGGCAAATTTTGACTTTATATTTTTGGTATACTAACTTTTGAATTTTGGCAATTTGAGGATAAATCTAGCCTGAATTCATTTGCAGTAGGGCCGATCCACATGGCACCACGTCACATCCTCTCTCCTACGTGGCATGTGGTGTGGCAACCCCTTCTTGTCATGTATTTTACTAGACAAAAAAAAAAAAGATATTTGCACAAAAAATTAAAAATAGGTACATAAAAATTGAAAAAAGTATAAAGATAAAAAAAAGATAAATCTTGAAAAATATTTATATACTTATATATTTATATATATATATATATATTCACATATATAAACACACATACACATGTATCCCACTTGCTAAATTATCAAATTAAATGAATTGAGTCCTAAAAAAAATTTAAAACTTGCACATAAGAATTTAAAATATCAAATATACTTCAAATTTATAAAATTTTATTTTCTACGAATTTACCATCTAAATTTTTTTTAAAATCTAATTTATCACTTTAGGCCATATAATTTTAATAATATTACGTTAAAATATCTAATAATGTTAAAACAGTAAAATATCTAAAAATTTAAATAAATTTTGTTGACTTTATTTATTAAGTTAAATATGAAATAAAAATTAAACAATAAAAATTTAAGTCTATCCTATTATCTATATAATTCAAAATTACATAAGAATATTAAAATGATAAATACATCTAAAATAATTCTGTTAAATATAAATATATTTTATTTATTAATTCAAATATGACAAAAAAAGCTTAAACAATAAAATTTTAAGTCTATCATCCTAACTATATAATTATAAATTACATAATAATATTAAAATCAAAAATATTCTAAACATTAGAATTTAAAATATTAAATATCCTTCAAATTTATTCAATTTTATTTCATACGAATTTATCATCTAAATTTTTTTAAAAATCTAACTTATAACTTTAGGGCATATAATTTTAATAATATTAAGTTAAAATATCTAATAATGTTAAAATAGTAAAATATCTAATAATTTAAATAAATTTTTTTGACTTTATTTGTTAAGTTAAAAATGAAATAAAAATTAAACAATAAAAATTTAAGTCTATCCTATTATCTATATAATTCAAAATTACATAATAATATTAAATGATAAATACATCTAAAATAATTCTATTAAACATAAATATATTTAATTTATTAATTCCAATATAACAAAATAAAACTTAAACAATAAAATTTTGAGTCTGTCATGCATCTTAACTATATAATTGTATATTACATAATAAAATTAAAATAAAAAATATTCTAAAATAATTCAATAATTCAATTAATATAAATAAAAAATTCAAATATAATAATAATAATAATAATAATAATAATAATAATAATAATAATAATAATAATAATAATAATAATAATAATAATAATAATAATAATAATAATAATAATAATAATAATAATAATAATAATAATAATAATAATAAAAAGAAGAAGAAGAAGAAGAAGAATCCCTACCCTTCCCCTCCAGCACTTCATATATTTATTATTTCTTTTCTTTTTTCTTCATTCTTTTCTTTTCTTTTCTTTTTATTCTCATTTCTCTCTTCTTCCATTATTTCATATATTTCTCATTTTATACATATACGTATAAATTTATCATTGTTTCTCATTTCTCATTATTTCATATATTCTCATTTTATACATATATATATAAATTTATCTATAAAATTTTAAATAATTTTTATTTTTATCTTTTTTCTTTCTAATTATTCATACATGTATACTTATTTTTTCTATTTATACTTATTAACATACATATAATATACATATATATAAATTTATCAATAAAATTTAAATTATTTTTATTTTATCTATTTTTTTATTTATTCACTCCAAATTAAATAATATTTAATATTTATAAAAACATATATATATAAATTTCAATAAAATTTAAAGACGATTCATCATACATTTCTCATTTTATACATATATAAATTTATCATTATTTCATATATTCTTATTTTATACATTTGTATAAATTTATTAAATGAATTTGGATGGCAATGCAATTTTGTTTCCCTCCAACTTTGTATTCCCTACAAAATTTGGCCCATAAAAAATATTAACAATTGTTTTTATTATTAGTTTGACATAATAATTTACCTTGATTTCTTCCAAAAAATTGATTCCCTCTAACAATAATGAATTTATTTCATTTTTTCAATTCCTCTCAATTTTAGCTCCTCCATTTTTTTTGGTATAAATAATTTATAGCAAAATTAATTTCTTTTATCTTAGATTATATAATGAATTGACATATAATTTTTTAAATTATTAAATAATTTCTATTATAGTTAAAATAGTTAAATAACATATAATTTGGACTTATAAATTTTGGTGCTTAACAATTTAATTTTTTATTATAATTTATTACAATATTTATTTAGAAAAATTGTAAAAACTCCTTAAAATAAATAGTTAAAAGTTACATACCTAAATAACAAAAAAAAAAATAAAGAAATCTAGTTTACCATAATACTTAATGAAAAGAAAACGGTCCTTGAAGTTACGCCTGTTAATTTTACATTTCGTATTTTAATCGTTGTATTGGCCAATTAAAGATTTTTATAACTTATATATATATATTAATTTTGTGTATGTTTTACTATATAAATTGCTAAAATGAAGATAACTTTCGTGGTTTAATATAGCATAAAAAAGTATTAACTTAAAGTATATCATTAAATATAATGATTATTAACTTACATAGACCTGAACAAATTGTTCTTAAGAATTAGTTGGTCTGCATATTATATTTCCTTCAAAAAATAAGTTTCCCTCCAAAAATGAATTCCCTTATTATTTTTTTATTCATTCCAAATTTTTGCTCCTCCCTCCATTTTGTGTATAAATAGTATGTACAAAAATTATTTATTTTGTCTTATATTATAAGATGAATTATGATGTATTATTATGGAGTTTAAAATTTTAATTCTATTTTTTTTTTATTATTTATTAGGACATTGCTTTTGAACAAAAATATTTTAGAAAAATTGTTTATAAATTCTAAAAATTTTAGTCTTTACGTGAAATTAATTTCATTTCAAACATTAAAATATTCTATTCTAATAATATATTGATATGGACAATTTGAACATGCGTTTATTGAAAATTTTCTATGCTTAATTAATGCAAATTGTTTTAAAATTGACCAACTTGTATAACTTTAATATAGTTGGAAATTTTGAAATTATTTTGAAATACTTACGACATTATAATTAAACTTAGTAATATAGTTATAAGTTTACTAAAATTATTTTTTATCCCCACATATTTAATTAAATATTTGAAGAACTGTTAGCATCCTTAACAAATTTGTAGACGTCAGTTGAAAATTTATATAAAATTCAAAAATATCTTTCAAAAGCTGTTTCGATTATCTTTAAGACAAAAATACCCTTGGACTTATTTGTAACTTTAACATGGGGGTTTAACGTTAATATTATTTAAATTACTCAGAATAAGTTTAAATAATTTTATTAATAATTTTTTTAAATATTCAATAATCTTTTAATTAAAGTTGGATTAAAAAAAAATTAAAATCATCAACATATGTAAAGTAATTTAATCAAATTTAATTAAACATATTTATTAATTATAAAATAAAAATAAAAATCAAATCCATCTCCTAATTAAATATGATTTTATTTTTAAATTACATCTCAATAATATTAAAAAATAATCATATCTAAAATATTTTATTTATATTAAGTTAAATATATTTATTAAATATAAAAAAATATTTATTAACGAAAATAAATAATTTAAAAATAAAAATAAGATCTAAAAATATCATACTAACACTAGTAATTTTAAAATGTCTATTTCACCCTATCAACCCAATAAAAAAATTATTGATATAATATCTTGTTCCCTTCTAAAACACAAATAAATAAATAATTTTCTCTCAATTAATTTTTCAGCTACCATCCAAAATACAAACAAACAACCATCACATTTTTCAACCCCACTTCCAAAAAACCATATTGATAAAATATTTTGACAAAATGCTCCAATTCATAAACAAACAAGCCCTAATTTAAACTAATTTCATTAAATTTATTAATTAATAAAAATTAAATAAGTCAAAATGTGGGAGATATAGAGTTGAAACCCTATGAGACCTTTATGTGTGTGTGTATATAAATAAAAATATTAAATTTATTTATTAATCAAAATAAATAATTTAAATAAAAATAAAATCTATAATTTTATCCTAACAATATAATTTTAATAATTTTATATAAATAAATATTTTTATTTATTTTGAACAAAATAATGTAATGATTTTAAATAAATAACATTAGTAAAAAAATTTAATTTAAGTTAATTTAATTAAATTTATTAATTAACAATAAATATATATATATACATATATATATTTCCTTCCTTCTTCCACATCCTCCCCCCACCCACCCTTGCCTCTTCCAACTAGCACCCTTCCCCCCCCCCCCCCCCCAACCCACCCCAGACCTGGCCATGGCCAGACCCAGCAGCCTGCCATGGCCAGGGAGTGAGGGGTTGGGGGAGAGGGGGGTGGGTTATATATATATATATATCCCTCCATTTATGTATATATTTATATGATATTTATTTTATATATATTTATATTGATATTATACATATATATATTTATATGATATTTATATTGAGATATAAATTTTTTTATGAGGATTTTTTTATATATTTTTAAATTTTATTATTATTTTTTTAAAATTTTTTAATGAAGGTTGATTGGGAAATTCAAATTTTGTGAAATTTTTATAAATAAGTCAAAATTTTGAGCTGTTGGGTAATTATTTTTTATTTTTATTTTTACTTATTAGATTGCTCTTTGTTTTTAACTTTAAAGGGTTTTGTCCACTATTTTTTAATATATATATATATGTAATGCCAATTATTTTTTAAAAATAATCTTATTTAATTTTAATTTTTGATTAAACATCAATTAAGTTCAGACAAAACTATGATAGTAAAGATTAAAAAAAAAGTAAAATAAATCAAAATAAATATATAAAATAATTATAAAGTTAAAATCAACATTAGTATATAAGTTAATAGAAACTTTTAATTTGACTCATAACTTAGTTATCAAATAATTAAGTGAAGAAAAAAGTTTGGCATTAGTCATATAAAGTTAAAACTATAGTAAATTGATAAAATAATTATAAACGTCAAATTGATTTCAAAATATGAATTAGTGACAACATATGAGGATGAAATTATAATGTAAAATAAAATATAGAAAAAACAAATTATTATATTCATTCTCAAATTTTTGTATAAATATAATTGGATACTCATATTATATTTTGCAAATAACAAAAAAAATAGTGAATAACAAAAAAAGTTTTTAACCTTTCAAATAATCAAAATCAAAATTTCTCATTATTTCATATATTCTCATTTTATACACATATATATAAATTTATGTATAAAATTTTAAATAATTTTCATTTTTATCTTTTTTCTTTCGAATTATTCATACATGTATACTTATTTTTTCCATTTATACTTATTCACATATATATAATATACATATATATAAATTTATCAATAAAATTTAAATTACTTTTATTTTTATCTATTTTTTCTATTTATTCATTCTGAATTAAATAATGTATAATATTTATAAATATGTATAATATAATTTTTTGTTCATACTTATTTACATATATAGTGTATATATATATATACACCATAAGAACATAAGTTAATCGTGCCATATACTTTGCGCTGGTTTTTCTAAACTGTCGCAATTAATAATATTATTTCTTTTACTTATTAGATTGCTCTTTATTTTTAACTCTAAAGGGTTTTGTCCACTATTTTTTAATATATATATATGTAATGCCAATTATTTTTTAAAAATAATCTTATTTAATTTTAATTTTTGATTAAAAATCAATTAAGTTCAGACAAAACTACGATAGTAAAGATAAAAAAAAAAAAAGTAAAATAAATCAAAATAAATATATAAAATAATTATAAAGTTAAGGTCAACATTAGTATAAAAGTTAATAGAAACTTTTAATTTGACTCATAACTTAGTTATCGAATAATTAAGTGAAGAAAAAAGTTTGGCATTAGTCATATAAAATTAAAACTATAGTATAAAATAATTATAAACTTCAAATTGATTTTAAAATATGAATTAGTGACAACATATGAGGATGAAATTATAATGTAAAATAAAATATAGAAAAAACAAATTATTATATTCATTCTCAAATTTTTGTATAAATATAATTGGATACTCATATTATATTTTGCAAATAACAAAAAAATAGTGAATAAAAAAAAAAATTAACCTTTCAAATAATCAAAATCAAAATTTCTCATTATTTCATATATTCTCATTTTATACATATATATATATATATTTATAAAATTTTAAATAATTTTATTTTTATCTTTTTTCTTTTGAATTATTCATACATGTATACTTATTTTTTCCATTTATACTTATTAACATATATATAATATACATATATATAAATTTATCAATAAAATTTAAATTACTTTTATTTTTATCTATTTTTTCTATTTATTCATTCTGAATTAAATAATATTTAATATTTATAAATATGTATAATATAATTTTTTGCTCGTACTTATTTACATATATAGTGTATATATATATATACGCCACAAGAACATAGGTTAATCGCAGCATATATTTGGTGATGGTTTGTTTCAACCCCTGCAAAATATTAATTTGACGGTGGTTGAGCAACGATTTATCCAAACCGCCGTTGAATTAGCCATTTAGTGGCGGTGTTTTGAAACTTCCGCAGAATTCATAATAAATGGCGACGATTAGTGTAACATTCCCTAAATGAATAACTTTAAAGGGTTTTGCTCACAATTTTTTAATCTTTATATATATGTAATGCCAATTATTTTTTATAAATATTTTTTTTATAAATTTCTAAAATAAAGTATTTTATATTATAAGCTCTTCTACAAAAATATTAAAGCTTTACCTAACAATTTATATATACATATATGTAATAAAATTTCTTTGCTTCATTCAGCTATGTTATATAATTATCTCACACTTTTTATTTATTTATTTTAATTCACTATTTGATAGTTTTTTTATTTATTCAAATGACAATTATTATTTTGTTTTTAAAAACAAAATAATGTTTGCTTGATAACATGTGAAATTGCTTGAGAGCTTTATATGGAAGAGATGAATAAGTAATTAAGCAAATGCAAATATTAGTTTTTGGACAGACAGCCAAGATGGTTAAGGGCTTGCCTAATGGTGGGCCTGCGGGTGTGGGCCAGCACTCGGGTGGGCAAGTGTGTCGCTGGTCCGGCGCTCGCGATCGGGTGGGCTGGTGTGAGGTGGGCCGGTGTGTCGCTGGGTCGGCGCCCGTGCTGGGTGGGCCTGCAGGTGTGGGCTGGCGTGCTCGCTCGAGTGGGCTGGTGTGGAGCTGGGTCGACACCCGTGCTCGAGTGGGCTGGTGTGGTGCTGGCGACCGGGGGGTAGGGCTTGGTGGGCCGTGGGCTGGTGGGCGATGGCCCAGGTCGAGCCCAGAGTTCGGCGGCCCAGCAAGCATAGGTCTGATGTCAAATGACCCATATGAAACAGCCCAAATAGGAGCCCATGTGCACACATTTAGTAACAAAACTTTTAGTTATTTATTCCATTAGTAATAAAATGCTTACTTTTTAATTAAAATTTTATTTAACTATTTGTAACTAAATATTTTGTTACATAAACAATTAGTAACTATAATTAATTAAATAAATAATATCATTATATTATGCATTGGTAACGAAAAAAATAAAATGCAACAAAATTGTCAATATTTTAGTAACTAAATATTTCGTTACGCTATAAAAATCTATTGTAACTAATACACTTTTTTGTTACCAATATCATATTTTGGTAACGATACATTTCGTCACCATAAGTCTATTCGTAACGAACCATAAATTTCGTTACAAAAACTTTTTGCGACGGGCTTTAGGGCATTAAACTTCAGTAACGAAAAATTCGTTACCAATATTTTGGTTACTAAAAGTGTAATTTGTTGTAGTGTTAGGTGACGAAGAATTGAGCCTTGCAGATTAGTAAGCTTTGATTGCATCGCTAGGGTTATTGAGGTGTACCGCTTTAGTACTTGTATTGATTGAACCTGTCTGTTATTCATTTCAAAAATCCTGTGAGGGTCTAACCTCTTCAATATTTATTTTGTATGCCATGTGAGGGTCCACCAACCTAGTATTTGATCTAATTATCACAATCTATTACTTGTTGAATCCAGTGAGGTTCTACCGATCTTATACATATCTTGATTATTGTCATCTATTGATTGTTGAACCCTGTGAGGTTCCACCGATTTGGTAATCACTTGTGCACCCTGTGAGGGTTTTAGCTGTCTTCCTTTGAAATTGACTATCTCTTGCTCAATTGAAATTTGTGAACTATTTGAACTCGTGAACTGTATTTGTTATTGAATCATGCGCCCCTGTGTGGGTTTGTTTTCTTAGATCGTTTCTGATAAAAAACTGATTGTCCTTGTTCTGGTGCCATGAACTTTCAATGTTTTGTTTGTTATCATCCATATTGAATCCGTATTGTATATTGTTGATTAGCTTTGTTGGCTTCCATGATTGATTTTGTATATCGTTGTTTGCTTTGATGGCATATTTGAAACTGTTTAAGTATTTACTGTACTTCCTTGCCGACAAATGATTGTTGAACGTATTAAAAGATAATCGTACAGGAGAATTGATGGGCCAAGTGCCTTCCCAAACTATCATGCTTAAGTCACCGTTATTGCCAAGCTGTTATGCTTGAGCCATCATTATTGCTAAACTATCATGCTCGAGCCATTATTATTACCGAAGTGTTATGATTGAAATATTGTATTGTTTAGAGGCATAAGGGTATTCTGATATGCATACTATGCTTGTTTTACTTGAATTGCATATGTGGATTAGGTTTGCCATTCTTATTTGAACTCTGCTCAAGGAGCAATAAGGCTGGAGTAACTGTGATTGGTTGAGACGCTCTATACCTCCCGAACAGAATCGATCGAGTCAATCAGGCCGTTAAGCCGATAGTTACAACTCCTGACCTAGCATTTGCTAGCAATTAGAAAACCGTTATTATTCTTATTTTGGCATATTCTTGTTTTCTTGTGTTACCATGTCAGTAAAGTACTCTATTGGATTACTGATTCTTCGACATACCTATGTATTCCTTTACATTATCCTTCACTGAGTCCTTATGACTCATCCTCGTATGTTATTTTATTTCCTTCCAGACAAGTATAAGATAGGGGACGATGACTGATGGCATGTTTGACAAGAATAGTTTGTATTAGCATGTGGATGAATGTATGTATATGTATGAATTCACCGTTGGTTAAATGTGGTTTTAGAGATGTTGTAAGACTTACAACATATATGAATTGTGTTACTTGTGACGAAGTTTTGGTTCTGAGTATTGTTGTTATTAGCATGAATTATAGCACTCCGATATTATTTTATTGTGTTTGAAGCATGCTGTGAGTTTATGATCGTTGTAGTTTATTGGAGAATTGTGCAAAAAAATTATGGGCCTATTGGATATGATATTAGATGCTATAGGATTGAACTGGCTGGCATCCCAGCAACTGGGCTATCCCGGGTGGGGTGCTACGGACCCAAAATTGGAATGGTGAAAAATAGAGATATACTTGAAGAAATCGAGCACATTATATGCATACTTCTATTTGTCAACAACTCTTGTGAACTTTTATTTTATTTTATTTTTATTTAGATACAGACACGTTAGAGGTTCGGTAGGTATGGATCTCTAACCTCACACTATATATGTGAGATTTATACCAATAGACTAAATGGTTCAACTTTTGGCAATTGAGGATTGACCTAAGTGTGGGAATTCGACTTTTTTATTTATTTATACATATACATGTCAAGAGTTCATTAGTTTCGAAACCCATGACTCCACACTTTATGTGTGAGACTTATACTATTGGGCCAAATGCCACTGGCACAATTCGATTTCATTTGTCTGGATAACAAACAAAAGAGTTTATATTTTGATATTATACATATGAAGGGAATGTTTGGTTATGTTTTTTGTGTCATTTTATTATATGTTTATTATGTATTTTGAGAGAATGAATTATTAGAGAATGTGAAAGTTGTGTTTTGATATGTTTGCTTATATTTTGGGGGAGACATTTTTTATTGTAACAATCAAATCAATGTTTTTTTGTTGGGTTTTTGGGGTGAAAATGGAATTGAGTGATTTTTTATTGTTAGAATAATAATAAAATAGATATGATGTATATATATAATATATGTATGTACATATTGGAAAATGAAAATCTTTTAGGAAAATGATGATACGTTTGGTTATGTTTCCCTAAAACAATTGTGTTCTGGGAAAACATAATCAAACATTCCTTATGTTTTTTGTTTGATTTTATTATGTGTTTATTGTATATTTTTGGAGAATGTGAAAATTATTTTTTGATATGCTTGTTTATGTTTCGAGTGAAACATTTTTTACTGTAACAGTTAGGGGTGGGCATCGGGTTTGGGTATGAGGGTACCCAACCCATCTCGATCGGGTATTTCCCGTTCGAGTCGGATATTTTTAGTCCCCTAACCCGAATGGGCATTTATGGGGGTACCCAAAATTTTGGGGGTCAGGTATTGGGTATTAGGGTGGGGTACCCGATACCCGATCGGGTACCCCTATTCTATTTATAAAAAAAATTTAATTATATTATTAAGTATTATATATTTAATTGAAGTGCCAATATATGATGTATGTCATATATATATTATACATTAATGTTTATATTTAAGTTTTAAAATTATGTTGAGTACCCGCATTTTATTTTTAAAAAACTAATTATATTATTAAGTATTATACATTTAATTGAAGCGTTAATATATGATGTATATCATATATTTGATATTAATGTTTATATTTAAGTTTTAAAATTATATATTAGGTGGGATTTAGAATTTGTGAATAATGAATTGTAGTGCTATCAATTGATTCACAACAAAAATAAATAATGAATTAACAAAATTTTAATTTTAATTTATTAAAAATATTAAAAAAAATTAGTTGGGGTTTTCGGGGTACCCCCAAGGGGTACCAGACCCTAAGGGGGGTACCTGATGGGGGGTACCCCCATAAAATGGGGGTCGGGGTCGGGTATCAAAAAATGATACCCGAGCCCTCGGGTACCCGCAGTGCGGGCACCCTCAAGGGGGGGGGTACCCGACCCCGGCCCACCCCTAGTAACAGTCAAATCAATGCTTTTTTGTTTGATTTTTGGGGTGAAAATGGAATTGAGTGATTTTTTTAATATTATAATAATAATATATGTATGTGTATATTGAAAAATGTGTATTTTGGAGGGAAAATGGGAATATATTTGGTTATATTTCCTCAAAACAATGTTGTTTTAGGGAAACATTCCCAAAGTGTTTTAAATCACATCAATTTTAATTTTGTGTAATAATATTATGATAACAATATTAAAGATAATCAACAATACTTATAATTATATTATAATAACAAGAAAATAAACTCCATATAGGACCAATCAACTTTCTTGTAATACGAACTAGCACGAGCATGGTGCGATGCACCAAAAATAATTTTAAGATTCAAATAATTTATTTTATAAGTAATATTTATTTTATTTCGTGTGATTAAAAGATGAATTGTAATTATTTTTAGTATTTAACGAAAGAAAATCTATTACTAATTAAATAAAATAATGTAAATATTTCAATTAAAAATATTATATTTGAAGATAATTTATACTTAAATAAGTTATAGAATATCAAGAATTGCTAACTCTAAGTTTATAAAATATATAGAAATTTATAAAATAATAAAATCTAAAATAAATAAATAAAAGAATTAAGAAAATAAAAATAGCACAGAATATTGTACTAAATACACTTTTTAAATTATATATACATATATTTATACCTATATATTTTGATATGATAAATAAGAAAATGATTTTTTTAAATATAAAGCTTTTTTTGAATAATTTCTTAATAATTTGGAAGTTACCGTTATATTTTAATGGCATTTGAGTTTTAAATGCTAAATATTTTTTGTTAGAGTAAATACATAACCTCTTTGTATTTTATCTATGAATATAAATAACTTAAATTAGGTTATTAATTATTTGATAATTAATTCGATAAGTAGATTGTAACATATAATTTTATAAGCTAAAAAGCCTCTTAATATTCCATATAACTCTGATAAGTAATATTTATTTATTTTTATTTATATATGTTGTTATTTTATTATTTTCAAAATTATCAATTAAAATATATTATGTACATGAATAATATAATAAGTAAAAAATTTTAATATTTAATTCAAAATAAAATATCAATCTCTCGTAGTTTCTTTTATACGTATATAAAAATATAAGAATAATTAAATGGGTACTTTCAGTCAAACTTTTTTTTATCTCATATCATTAATTCATGTAAAAATATTTTTATAAATTATTATAAAAAAATATTAAAATAAATATACGCTATATAATTATAAAATAGAGTAATTAAATATATAAAAAAATAAAAATTAATATCATTTGCTATTTAAGTGGTCATTTATCAAGCTTTTAAAAAATTTCAATTATGTCAACTATATATATGTCCCATATAAAAGAATTTATTTCAAATAATTGAAAATGATTCTACATTATTATATTGCTGAAAACCTAAAATAATTAAATTAATAATATAAGAATAAAGTTCAAAATTTATGGTTGTTGTAGGAAGTAACTATTTATATTTGAAACAAATTCTTCAACCATATTAGTATATTCTATATATATAGTTTTATCTAAAATTATTTTACATATCTAAAAAATATTATTGTAAAAATAATTAAATTTTAAAGACTTTGATAAATTGAGAACTTATATATCAATTAAGTTAAAAATATTCACTTCTCGAACTCCTAACTCTTTAATAAAGAAGTGATTATTTGATATTTTACATAAATATTTGTTTATCCCATTCATAAGCAACAAATAAGTTGTAAAAGTTTTTAAATAAATCATGATATTAAGAGATAATTATGATTGTTAAGTATTTTAATTTTACTTCTGAAGTATATTTAATATAAATTATGTAAAAGTTATATATATATATATAAATATAAATTCTAAGTTGTCTAGAAAACAAGTATCTAATTAAGACATAAAAGAATTTATTTATCAAATGATTGAATATTTTTTATTTCATTTAATAATTTTTTACTAAAAATAATTTAATATTGTATTACTTCAACTAAAAATAAAGTGATTATATCTATGTATATATATATATATATAAGAATTTATTAAGTATGAAAAATTGGTTGTTGTCTTGAAATAACTTAGCTATCGACTACTTTTTTGGATAAATTTTAAATTTTTTGGATAAAAATATATAATTAAATTAAAAAAATCTAACTCTTTAAATGAAAAAAATAAGTTAATATTTATTAAAGCTCATATTTATTAGATAATTTCATTACTTCGTATATCCATTTAATTTTTGATAGCTAATATTATCAAAGTGAATATAAATTACTAAATATGAAATATATCAATTAATGTGAAGAAGTATTTACTTAGCAATGAAATTTTGATTTTTATTTATACATACATAATTTTTTATTGAAGAGAGATAAAATGATTTTCTTATAAAAATATTATAATAAGTAATCAAAATAAACTTATCAAAACACATGATATTATATACTAAAAATGAAAAATTTTCTCTTATATGCACATAATTAAAAATGGGTAAATCAAGTGCTAATAAATTTAATGAGTATTTTATAGAAAAATATATAGTATTTCTTCATTCATTTGATAAGAAAATTAAATTAATTTTAATAAATTATTAAAATTATAATATTTTTAAATATTTCATAACATCATATTATTCAAGGTTTATTACTCAAATATAAAGTATACGTAATTTTTTTATCTAGATGAATTGGGAGAGCTACAACTAAAATAATAGTAAAATAAAATTTTAATATCAAAGATAAATTCTTATATGAACATACATATCTAAAAATAGTTTTGAAATAAATAAATAAAATATAATTAATCAAAATAAAAAATATGTTTTAAAGTAATATAAAAATTAAAATCCTAAGTTGGCCATAAAAACTTTAATTTTAAATAAATATTGAGAAAATAATAAAGTAATAACATTGATAAAATATTTAAATATATTAGAAAAATATCTAATTAATTTAAAATAAAAAAAAAACAAAAACAATATAAAAATGTATTATCAAAAAGCTATTAATTTTTTTTTGTGAAATGAACTTTAAATTAATTAAAAATAAAATATTATTTTTATATTATGCTAATTGGGAAAAGAGGTCCTACAACTAAAAATACAAAATTGTACTATGAATAATGTGGAAATAAAATATAAAAAGAATAATTGTAAAATAACAAAATTTACATATAAAATAAATAAAATATTTATCTATTAATCTTATGATAAAAAAAGATTGTAATATATAATTTTGTGAGAAGAGTACTTAATATTGTACTTATAAAATATTTTTTAGAATATAAACTTATTTACTGAGATAAAAATATGATAATTGATATTTTTTGAATTATCTTATGATATCGAAATCTATATTGCAATTTTGGATAAACACAACATGATATTTTAGTTATAATAGATAAGTTGATCATATTAAAATAAAATATAAAAGTAAATAAACAACCAATGAAATTTTTTTAATTGAATTAAAAAACTCAAAATTCTAAGAATTTGACATGTGAATAAAATTGCACAATTAGATAAGCACAAAATTGTGCTACATCTATAATACTAGCATGTGCCCGATACGATACATCAAAAATAATTTTAAGATTAAAATAATTTATTTTATAGAAATATTTATTTTACTTCATGTGATTAAAACATGAATTGTAATTATTTTTAATATTTAACGAAAGAAAACCTATTACTAATTAAATAAAATAATATAAATATTTTAATTAAAAATATTATGTTCGAAGATAATTTATACTTAAATAAGTTATAGAATATCAAGAATTGTTAACTCTAAGTTTATAAACTATATAGAAATTTATAAATTGATAAAATTTAAAAAAAAATAAAAGAATTAAGAAACTAAAAATAGTGCAGAATATTTTACTAAATACACTTTTTAAATTATATATATGTGTGTGTGTGTGTGTGTACTTATATATTTTGATATGATAAATAAGCAAATGGTTCTTTTTTAAAAATATAAAGCTTTTTTGTATGATTTCTTAATAATTTGGAATTTATCGTTACATTGTCATGACACTTGAGAATTTTAAATGTTAAATATTTTTTTATTAAAGTAAATATATAACCTCTTGGTACTTTATCTATAAAAATAACTTACATTGCGCTATTAATTATTTGATAACTAATTCAATGAGTATTTTGTAGCATATAATTTTATAAGCTAAAATATCTCTTAATATTTTATATAACTCTGATATGTAAAATTTATTTATTTTTATTTATACATGCAGTTATTCTATTATTTTTTAAATTCCTAATGAACATATATTATGTACATGAATAATGTAATAAGTAAATTTCTAATTTTCAATTCAAAATAAAATATCAAACTCTTATAGGTTTCTTTTAAAGTATATAAAAATGTAGAAAGAATTAAATGGATATTTACTTCAGTCAAACCTTTTTGATCCCACATCATTTATTCATGTAAAAACATTTTTATGAATTATTTTAATTAAAAATATTAAAATAAATAAAAGCTATATAATTAAAAAATAGAGTAATTAAATATATTAAAAAATATAAATAATGTGATTGTTAATTATTTTAATTTTACTTTTGAATTATATTTAATATAAATTACGTAAAAGTTATATTTATATATATATAAATTCTAAGTTGTCTAGAAAATAATTATTTAATTAAAAAATAAAAGAATTTATTTGAACAAATGGTTGAATATTTTTTATTTATTTAATAATTCTTTTATTAGAAATAATTGAATAATGTATTACTTCAACTAAAAATAAAGTGATTATATCTATATAAATATAAAAGAATTTATTAAGTACGAAAAATTAGTTGTTGTTTTGAAATAACGTAGTTAGATAAATTTTAAGTTTTTTTTGGATAAAAATATATAATTAAAATAAAAAATTCTAACTCTTTAAATGAAAAAATAAGTTAATATTTATTAGATAGTTTCATTACTTCGTATATCCGTTTAATTTTTGATAGTTAATCTTATCAAAGTGAATATAAATTACTAAATATGAAATATATCAATTATGAAAAAGTATTTACTTAGCAATGTAATTTTTATTTTTAGTTGTATATACATAATCTTTTATAAATAATTTTTTTTATTGAAGAGAAATAAAATAATTTTCTTATAAAAATATTATAATAAGTAAAGATTCAACCAATAGAAATAAACTTATCAAAGCACATGATATTATATACAAAAAATAAAAAAGTCTTTCTTATATGCACATAATTAGAAATTGGTAAATCAAGTGTTAATAAATTTAATGAATATTTTATAGAAAAATATATAGTATTTCTTCATTCATTTGATAAGAAAATTGAAATAATTCTAACAACTTAATAAATTTATAATATTTTTAAATATTTCATAACATCGCATTATTCGAGGTACATTACTCAAAAATGAATTATAGATAATTTTTCTATTTAAATAAATTGAGAGAGTTGCAACTAAAATAATGGTAAAATAAAATTTCAATATCAAAGATATATAAATTCTTCCATGAACATACAGAAATATTTGAAAATAGTATTAAAACAAATACATAAAGTATAATTGATTGAAATAAAAAAGTATTGGATGTTGATGTTTTAAGTAATATAAAAATTACAATCTTAAGTTGGCTATAAGAACTTTAATTTTAAATAAATATTGAGGAAATAATAAAGTAATAACATTGATAAAATATTTATTAGAAATGTATCAAAATTGATTAGAAATGTATCTAATTAATTTAAAATAAAAATAATATCAAAAAAATATTAAAATTTTTCTACGAAATGAACTTTAAATTAATTAAAAAAAATATGTTATTATATTATGCTAATTGGGGAAGGAGGTCATACAACTAAACATATAGAATTCTACTACGAATAATGTGGAAATAAAATGTAAAAAGAATAATTATAGAATAAAAAAATTTAAATATAAAATAAATAAAAATATTTATCTATTAATCTTGTGATAAATTAAATTTGTATGATAGAATTTTGAGAGAAGAGTACTTAATATGATGCTTATAAAATATTTTCAAAATTATGAACTTATTTAGTGAGATAAAAATATGATTATAGATATTTTTTGAATTATCTTATGATATAGAAATTTATATTATAATTTTGGATAAACACAACATGATATTTTAGTTATAATAGATAAGTTGATTGCATTAAAATAAAATACAAAAGTAAATAAACTAACCAACGAAAATTTTCAATTGAATTAAAAACTCAAAATTCTAAGAATTTGACATGTGAATAAAATTACACAATTAGAATCAAAATTGTACAATTTGACATTTTCAATTTGACATTTTCAATTGTACCACCGGCCAGTACAATTGTGATTCTAATTGTGCAATTTTGTCCACATTTTCAATAATTCTTTTATTTTACATAATTCATATTAAATATACTTCGAAGCAAACATCAAATACTTAACAATCATAATATCTCTTAATATCGCGACTTATTTAAAAATTGGGTAATTAGTAGACAACCCTCCAATGTATAGGATCATTTGCACTTTGCTCTCCAATCATTGCAAGTGTGCGAAACGATTACCCAACATTTGCTCAATGTGCTTAAATACCCCCATGTTCCAATTTTCCGGCGGCATATTTACAAGTTATTGCACTTTGCCCCTTGATGTTTCAAAAAAATTATATTTAGTCACCTAAAGTACTTTAAATATTACTCTTAGCATTAAAATTATATTTTGGTGGAATAAAGCCAAATATTTTGTCAAATATTGTTATCATGTACTACTTAATTGTCAATATATTACTAGTTCAATCAATTTGAGTTATCTAAATCTATAACAACCTAATGGTACAAAATTTTCTAAATCAACGTGTGTAAGATAATTAAAAAATAATTTTAGAGTTATACCAAATGATTGTTATGGTGTACTTATAAATTTGTGTTTCTTTGTTTAATTAAGAATGTAAGTAGTTTAGGGTTTAATTTGAATAAGAATATATAAGATAAATGACACTAGTTGGATGAAATTGGCAGAAAATAATGTAAATCTTAATATTATTATTATCTCTCTCATTTATTACTCTATTTAAATTAAAAATGTTATGTTATGTTGATATAAAATCAATTAGGATATAATTTTAAAATTAGTTTTAATCAACTTATTCATATAAACTAAGTAAAATATAATTATAAAATTAATTTATAAATATATAATTGCTTAAATTGATTCAATTGTCCATATATTGATAAGTGACTGGTGTATTATAATATTTTGTATAAACTATTTCCCTTAATTCTACAAAAATAAAATCTAATGATAAAAGTGCTACAATTTAGAATGATTAAGGTGTTAAATGTACATTTGTAAAAGTTTAGAAGGTAAAGTGCAACATATCCAAAGTATTTCAGTATCTCCGGTGGAATATTCTGCTGAAAAATAGAACGAGGCCGTATTCAAACAAATTTAGCAAAGGTTGGGTAATCTTTTCACACATCTACAATGGTTGGACAACAAAGCGCACATGATCTTATATGTTGGGAGGCTGTATGCTATTTACCCTTAAAAAATTTTACAACTTATTTGTTGCTTATGAAAGAGACAAACAAATATTTATGTAAAATATTAAATCATCACTTCTTTATTAAAGAGTTAGGAGTTTGTATGAATAAATATAAATTAATTGATATATAAGTTCTCAATTTATCAAAGTCTTTAAAATTTAATTATTTTTACAATAATATTTTTTAGATATGTAAAATAATTTTAGATAAAACTATATATATAGAATATAATAATTTTGGTGAATAATTTATTTTAAATATAAATAGGTACTTCCTAGAATAACTATAAACTCTGAATTTTATTTTTATAACATTAATTTAATCATTTTAGTTTTTTAGTGATATAATACTGGAGAACTCATTTTTAATTATTTTAAATAAATTCTTATATATGGGACATATTTATAGTTGATATAGTTGAAAATTTTCAAAAGCTTGATAAATTAATGACCACTTAAATAGCAAATGATATTAATTTTTGTACTTTTTATTATATTCAATTACTCTATTTTATAATTATGTAGCATACATTTATTTTAATATTTTTGCTTATAATAATTCATAAAAATATTTTTACATGGATTAATGATGTGAGATCAAGAAAATTTGACTGAAAGTAAGTATCATTTTAATTATTCCTACATTTATATATATATATATATTTATATATTTATTTATAGAGAAACTGATGAAAGATTGATATTTTATTTTGAATTGAATATTATAAATTTACTTATTATATCATTCATGTACATAATTTATGTTAATTGGTAATTTAAAAATAATAAAATAAATACATATATAAATAAAAATAAGTAAATTTTACTTATCAGAGTTATATGGAATATTAAAAGATATTTTAGCTTATAACATTGTGTGTTACAAAACTACTTATTTAACATTTGAAATTCTCAAATATCATGAAAAATTTAGCAGTAACTTCCAAATTACTAAGAAATTATACAAAAAAGCTTTATAATTTAAAAAAAAATTATTTGCTTATTTATCATATCAAAATATATAAGTATATATATATATATAATATTTGAAAAGTGTATTTAGCAAAATATTATGTGCTATTTTTATTTTCTTAATTATATATATATTTTAAATTTTATCATTTTGTAAATTTCTATATAATTTATAAACTTAGAGTTAGCAATTCTTGATATTCTATAACTTATTTAAGTATAAATTATCTTCAAACACAATATTTTTAATTGAAATATTTATATTATTTTATTTAATTAGTAATATATTTTCTTTCATTAAACGCTAAGAATAATGAAAATTTATGTTTTAATCACACGAAGTAAAATAAATATCATAATAAAATAAATTATAGAATTATTTTCATAGTACTTGCTAGTAATAATATATTGCAAAATTAAAATAATTTAAAGTGGAAAACAATCGGGATCGTTTGTTCTTGATTGATTTGAGTAGGTCAAAACCAACCCAAAAAAACAAAAAGTGAATCTTAAAATATTAGAATATTTATTCAATTATTATTCCAATCGTGGGACGAATGAATCCGAAGTATATATCGATTAATAAAAGAATCGAAAAAGCTTTTCCTATATTACTTGTTAGCATAATCCCTTATCTTGGGCCCAAGAACTAACAATAATAAGTTCTTCATTACTTAAAATAGATAAACTGTTTAAAATAACAAAACAAATTATTTTTGTCAAGAAATGCAAAATCGTGTAGAGGTGAGATCGAGCTCATAGAGAGCCCTGATAAAATGGTGCTTTTGCCTTTCGTGTATTCACAATTCTTTAGATATAGTTACAGAAATAATTTCTACTAATATATTCAGTTTAGGCTGTTTATGAATATATATTTTAAATTAAAAAAGAATGTTAAATAACCCAATTTATGATAGTATTTATAAATTTCCCTCCACACCAACAATCACGCACTCCTAAAAGTCCCTTGTCCAAAGCTTTAGACCTCCTATCATTTCTCATTTCCACCAAGAGAAAAAAGAAAAAAGAAAAAAGAAAGAAAAGTATCAAACACATTGTGGAAAATGGCATTTTTTTTTTAATTTTTTTTTTTTGTGATTTGTAACAATAATATTGAATACAAACAAAGATGTTGATTTTTTTTCCTAGGACCAAAAAAGTCTATACCGCTTCAAGTGGGATAGCGTGATAAATACCACATTAGCGTGTATCACGTAACATTAGACTAAAACGAGGAGCTACGCTTATTCTCCATGTCACATTATTTATGAGTTCCATGTTGAACCATAACATCTTTTATGTCACTGCAAAAATTATTCAAAAAAAAATAAAAATACTTACTGTGTGTTCAGGCGAATTCATAAATTATTTGAAATATCTTATAAGATGTTTGAAAATTTTCAATATGTTATAAAATATTTTATTTTTTTTCTTTCCAAAAAATACTTATGAGCTTTCAAAATGAGATCATAGGATTTAATTATAAGCTTTTCTAAATAAAGTACGGAATTCCTAGCTCATTTTTATAATCTTAAAAAATTACTTTGGTTTACCTAAACACTTTTAATCTTATACAATTATTTTACATATATATTATGATTACTCCAATTTGCCAAGGGAAAGGAGAAAAGAAAAGATAAGAGTAGCGTACATATTTTCATGAAAAATATAGATATTATTCAAATTTTGCATTAGTCTTCTAACTAAATATATACTTGATACAAAACTATCAATTATTTTTTTATATGATTAAGTGTTGATATCTCAATGTTGCAATATGAGCAATATTTTTGGATGCAATTTAATTTTTCTATTTCAATTAATGTTTTATCTTCTATTTAATGTCATGTATAAACATTAGGTACATAAAACATTTCTTTGGGTACGAAATTCATCATGAATCACATGCGCTTGAAGTATTTCCGTGCAATGGAGGAACAAAAATGTACAAATTTGTGCAACTTTTAGGCTCAATTTATTTCTTTACTCCGTCCGTCCCTAACTCTTTACTCTATCTCAAATTGTCATTTTCATTTTCAGAAAGTTCCAAGGTAAGATTTTATTTTTAAAAATAATTTTTTAGAAATTATTTTTCACTTTAAATAATGACAATAATTTCAAGAGTAATAATATAAAAATATATAAAAATTTTACTTTCTAACTAATTTGCCCAATTAAGACCTTAAAGGCATAAATATAAGAACTTAAAAAATGCCAAATTAATTAAATAAAAAAAGCCATTAAACCCACCTAATTAAGCTGCCGAATGGTCTGTGGTTCAGTACTATAAGTCTTCTACATAATGTGGGAGGTTAGAAGTTCAAATCCAAATAAACTCCTATTGTGTGTGCGTGTGAAAAAAAAAATCACCTAATTAAGCTTACTCAAGAAAGGCTCCTTCACTCAAGTGGCAAGCCCACCAAAAATTTCGTTAATATAAAAATCAACTTCGACAGCAAAAAATACATTTAAACAATTAATTTTTTTACTCAAATTTTGTCTCTATGCAAGTACATACAAAAAGGATCTCAAATCTATTTTCGTGGGCGGTGCTAACTCTTACATAAAATTCATGTCTAGTCAAAGTAAATGTCCAGTCAAACTGTCAAAGTAAATGAAAAGCAATAAATCAAAGACAGTAGTTTCTTCTTAGGATGCCACTAAAAGAAACTTAATCATTTAAAATTAAAGTGACAATGCAATACTAATTCTCATCCACTGCATTATAGAATAAAAGTATAAAATTATTTCAAGTTCTAACTTTGTTGATTTACTATTAACTTTAAATTAAGAATATAACTTTAAGATGAGGGAATATTTATTTATTTGTTAAACAAAGCTATAGTACTGCAGATGATCTGGCTGTTCATATAAGCACAAAAAGCATGGTGACTACAATCTTTACCTGACATATAATCGTGCAATAATTTGACAGAGCGTCAAATCTGTTTTGTTCTTCTCACACGCTCTTCAACATTTAAAACTTTTCAAAGTAACAGTTGAATGGCATTCTCGCAAATCAGTCAAAATCAAAGTGCGAATATAACTGACAGAAAACTCCAAAAATTCCATCTCTCTCTCTCGCCCCCCCCCCCCCACCCCCCAACCCCCCTCCGCCAAATGAAATTGAAGCTTTAATCGCAGTGGCAGTCGCTGTGGGCTGTGGCTGCGCTGTATAATACCAGACAGAACCACTTTTTCATATCTTTTCTACTTTTTTTTTTTTTTTATTATTAATTAATATTCTCCAGAAAAGGTTTTCTCCTAAATTTTCCAACCAATAGAATTCAGCACACCATTAGATTCTCCTCTTCAAATTTAAATACACACACTACTTTCTCTCTCTCTCTCTCTCTCTCTCTCTCTGAAAAGTTTTGGTGTTCTCACTGTCAGCTGCTGCTGATGCACGAGCTCTGATTCTAAGGTAATTCCTTAATTATTGAAATTAAATATTTCTTTTCCTTGTTTCGGCTTTCATTCATGATGTTTGGAAATAGCTTTAGAAGTTCATAGTTCAGTTTCAGGTCTTTGCTTTTGGAAATCTTTTTGTGTGTTCTTTTTTTTTTTTTTTTTCCGGATTGATTTTTTGATCGTATGGATTATGATGTCCTTTCGGAAGAACTGAAATATTTAATCGAATTGTTTGATATGTTTTTCTGAGTTAAGTTTGTTTATAACTTTCTCAAGTTGATGATCAATGTTATTTAAGAAGCTTTTTCCTCGTTACTTCAGATTTTGACAATCTCTTCGATTCATGAATGATAGATTTTGTTTCCTTATTATGTTTTCAATTAAGAGATCAAGTTTTTGAATGATGAAGAGAACAGATTAAGCTTGTTTTTTCATATTTTTTTATTTTTGTTTTCAATTGTTTCATTATTTTAGTTACCGATTTTGAGTTTCCTTACTATTTACTACTGTTTTCAATTGTTTAAATCAATCTTTCGCAATATGTCCTTTTGCTTAGTTCATGGATTTCTCTTCAAAGCTTTGTGCTATTGTATATATATAAGTTTTTTGGTAGAAAATTATACTGTTAGGTATATTCAAAAAGTATTTTTGCTTTTTCTGAACATGTAATTGACTGGACACAAATTTTTATGACAAAAAATGAGAAATCAACAAGAAGATTTTTCTCTTTTTCCCCCTTATTCGCTTTGGGAAATATGAGGTTTGAATTTATCTGCTTGGTTAAGAAAAATAAAATAAAATGTCTTTTTCATTTTTAATGAAATTAAAGAAAAAAAGAGCGTTGTCTTATACTATTACTCTTTTGAACGCGCATGGGTTCAAATTGTGACGCCAATTAGCTGGCCCTAAGGCTGCAACTTTTTTGACAAAAGACAAGAGATCATTTCGGGTGGTGATTTAGCTGTCGTTTTTCAGTTCCAAATTTGGCCATTTGTGTGTGTGTGTGTAGAATATAGAAGTCATGTTACTGCACTAATTAGTGAAATGACAGACTATAATGTGTGAATTGATACGTAGAAGAAGAATTTTTTCCCCTGTGTAACCATGAAAGTATTAATAAACAGTTTTGTGGGGGATGAACCATCTGTGCTTTTGATTCTACCAGTGATTTGGTTTGTTATGGTGGACCGGACGTGTAGCATATTTAATCACATGGTCTGTCCTGGTAGCATATATTATTTTGCACTAAAACAAGGGAAAAATAAGAGTCATTGTCAGATCATACTCTATATTACCAGTATTTATGTCATCTACCGGATCATACTCTTATTGAAGTATGTTATGTGGTTCTATCAAAAAAAAAAAAAAAAAAAAAAAAAAAAAGAAAGAAAGAAAGAAAGAAAGGGAAGTATGTTATGTGGCTTATAAAAGTGAGTTTCTGCATTGATTTCCTAAATGCCTGTAATTTTTATCCAGGGCACATTTGGCAGTTGTGGGCGAATATTTTATTTAATGTGTTGCATGAAAACTTTTTCTCCATCGTGAACGCTTGACTTCTAAAAAGTAGAATCGTTTTTGCGCAAAATATGCAGCTAAAATGTAGTTTAATAATCCCAAATCTCTTAGCTGTATTTGTATTAAACGACCATGCCTGAACTTCGTGGCATAATACAATGAATTGCTCCCTGATGAATCATCATTTGGCTTGAAATTTAAAACCGTGACATGATAGTCCATAGAGAAGCTGAGGCTTCATTGGTTTCATTTTAGGCAATACATACTTTTAGGAAATGTGTTTAGAGATGTAATGAGTTTTTCTCAAATTTTGTAGGAAAATTAATATATTTCAATACCCAAACCCATTAAATATAACGTTGTGTCCTTTCTAGTGTCTGCTATGGTAGTAGTACTTAATTAGTAGGTGAGTTGTGTGTTAATGACAGAATGGAAGAAATTAATTATCTATTTTCTATTTAATAGTTTACCGCAAGTTGTGTATAACTTTAATATAGGTTCAATTATTAGAGTGAGAGGGGGAGTGGCAGATGAGGTTCTAACAGTGATAGATGAAGAAAATGGCGAGGAAAAAAGTTTCATTGGAATGGTGAGTGTTAAAAGAAAAAGGATGGATGATTTGTATATAGAGAGAAAAGTATTACAACAGAAGTGTGCCCAAATTTTGACCATAGAAACTGGAAATGGGATCTTGAGAATGAAAGCAAGCAAGGCCTGATTATCGACTCCAATTTTCAACATTCTATCATTTGTTTAGCTATAGGCATTTAAGAGAAAGAGACGTGGCTTGAGAACCTGTCAAAGCTGACGGTTGTAGCAATTTCCATCACATATTTATACATCTGAATTATGATGGGGAAAAAAGGATAGGTGGTGTGGTCAGTCTCAGTTATTACTTTCAGTCGGCGGCGAGGAACTGGGCTACTATAGCATCTAATAATTTTTATCGAAAAAAGAACGTAGGCTGGCTGATGTTTGCACGAGATTGTTGGTAAAAAAAAAAAAGAAGAGAATTTGAGCAAGAATATAGGCTCCTTAAATGAGGTTAAAATTAGTCACCTTCAAGTCCACAAAAGAAAAATCTTCAGTAGATCGCAACTCTCCTCCTCACAGTTAAAATGTCAAAAAAAAATGAAAGAAATAAAAAACAGAGGGAGAAAGCATTAAAATCATTTTATCCTTATACTGCTTAATCCGCGCCGGAATTGTGAAGCAATCCTATTACACGTCTTTGTAAGTTTTCATGCGTCGCTGTCTTTATTTGTGATATTGACATTGACATTTAAAATCGTCTGGCCGGTTAGTCAATTAAAAAAAATTAGATTTAACCTAATCCAAATTAAATCACGGCTCAAATAAAGGGTGTTATACTATTATTGATGACACTACTGAGGTCCAGTTGTCTCCGAAGACAGCATGATTGTTTTATTCAGCCTCCCATTAAACTTGTATCTGCAGTAACGAAATAGAGCAAACAGGTTTTTGATACATCTAAATGCATTTGCAGATAACTTGTTTGGCTAGCGTGCTCATAATAAACAACCAAGCTACTTTCTTTCACAAAATTGAGGTTCATTCTTTCTAATATGAAAACTGCCTTCTTTTAATCTACTATCTAGGTAAATTGCTGAGATACAAAAAGAAGACATGCCTAAGCATAGGTGGCGTGAGTCGTTCAAATCCTTTTTTGGAAGTCACATTGATCCTGAAAAGGATGAGGAACTTAAAGGAACCAAAGCAGGTAAAGAGTTCGTTTTTATTTTGATCAAACTATTAGACTATTGTAGTGCAAAAAGACTTGCTATTACCATTCTGTTTCAAAAATGGGACCTCATTTCTTTCCTCTTCCCCAAACCCTGAACTGTGCCAATATAACCTCTATAAATTTTGCATCTTCAATTTGACATTTTAAATTGCCCTATTAATTTCAGAAATTGAAGGCACAGTGCAAAAGATCTTAATGGATCTTAAAGAAGATGGTAACGATGGGAAAGAGGCTCTGGTTAATTTGATTGAGGATTTCCACAATCATTACCAGTCTCTTTATGCACGTTATGATCATCTCACTGAAGAGTTGAGAAAAAACGCACACGGCAAACGTGGGAAGGACAGTTCCTCGTCCAGCTCAGATTCCTCAGACTCAGATGATTCACCAAGGAAGAAGGGCACAAAAAATGGTAAAGTTGAGAGTAATTTTGAGAAGGATACATCTGGTATCAAGCGAGAACTGGAAATGGCACTTTCTGAGGTTGCTGACTTGAAGAGACAGTTGACATGCACTATAGACGAAAAGGAAGCATTAAATCAGGAATATCAAAATGCTTTGAGCAAAACGGAGGAAGCCCAGAAAATTATAGCAGAATTAAATGCTGAAGCTGAAAGATGGAATGAAGAGAAATCCAAACTTTTGACTGAAAATGCTGATCTTAATGTAGAACTGGAGAATTCACGTAAGCTGCAAGCTGAACTGAATCAGAAACTGGAAGACATGAATAGAGAGAAAGAGAGCTTAAGCCTTGACAAAGAGGCTGCTGTTGGCAAAACTGAAGAGGAGAAGCGAAATGCTGAGGACTTGAGAACCATTAATGACCGGTTACAACAGGAGAAAGACACCGTACAGCAGGAACTAGAAGCAGTGAAAGGTGAATTCTCTACCTTAAGGGAGAAACTGGAATCAGCAGAAAATGAAATTGGTAAGTTAAGTGAGATGCAAAAGGTCGCTGAAGAGGAGAACAACAGTCTCTCCTTAAAGATTTCACAGCTGGAGGATGAGATAAAACAGGCAGAAAACAAGATTCAAGATCTCATCTCCAAATCAAGCCAGTTAAGTGAAAAGTTGGCTGAGAAAGAAAAAGAGCTTTCGTGTCAGCTGGAGAGCTATGAGGCTGACAAAGAAGCAGCAAAGGAAAAACTGGAATCAGCAGAAAAAGAAATCGCTCAGATAAATCAGATTCAAAAGGCCACTGAAGAGGAGAACAGCAGTCTTTCCTTAAAGATTTCACAGCTTGAAGATGAGATAAAACAGGCTGAAAACAAGATTCAAGATCTTATTTCTGAATCAAGCCAGTTAAGTGAAAAGTCTGCTGAGAAAGAAAGAGAGTTTTCGAGTCACCTGGAGATTCATGAGGCTCACAAAGAAGAAACAAAGGAGAAACTGGAATTAGCAGCAAAAGAAATTGCTAAGCTAAGTCAGATGCAAGAGACTGCTGAAGAGGAGAAAACTAATCTTTCCTTGAAGATTTCACAGCTTGAGGACCGGATAAAAGAGAATGAAAACAAGATTCAAGATCTTGTTACTGAATCAGGCAGTTTAAGTGAAAAATTGGTAGAGACAGAAGGAGAGCTTTCAAGTCACCTGGAGATTCATGAGGCTCGGAATCAAGAAGCAAAAGAGCAACTGGAATCAGCAGAAAAAGAAATCGCTAAGCTAAGTCAGATGCAAAAAACAGCCAAAGAGGAGAACACCAGTCTTTCCTTAAAGATTTCACAGCTTGAAGAGCAGATAAAAGAGGCTGAAAACAAGATTCAAGATCTTGTTGTTGAATCAAGCCAGTTAAGTGAAAAATTGGCTGAGAAAGAAAGAGAGCTTTCTAGCCAGCTGGAGAGTTACAAGGCGGATAAAGAAGCAGCAAAGGAAAAACTGGAATCAGCAGAAAAAGAAATCGCTAAGCTAAGTCAGATTCAGAAGGCTGCCGAAGAAGAGAGCACCAGTCTTTCATTAAGGATTTCACAGCTTGAGGATGAGATAAAACAGGCAGAAAACAAGATTCAACATCTTATCTCCGAATCAAGCCAGTTAAGTGAAAAGTTGGCTGAGAAAGAAAGAGAGCTTTCTAGCCAGCTGGAGAGTTACGAGGCTGACAAAGAAGCAGCAAAGAAAAAAATGGAATCAGCTGAAAAAGAAATCGCTAAGCTAAGTCAGATGCAGAAGGCTGGCGAAGAGGAGAACAGCAATCTTTCCTTAAAGATTTCACAACTTGAGAATGAGATAAAACAGGCCGAAAACAAGATTCAAAATCTTACTTCCGAATCAAGCCAGTTAAGTGAAAAGTTCGCTGAGAAAGAAAGAGAGCTTTCTAGCCAGCTGGAGAGTTACGAGGCTGACAAAGAAGCAGCAAAGGAAAAAGTGGAATCAGCTGAAAAAGAAATCGCTAAGCTAAGTCAGATGCAGAAGGTTGGCGAAGAGGAGAACAGCAATCTTTCCTTAAAGATTTCACAACTTGAGGATGAGAGAAAACAGGCCGAAAACAAGATTCAAGATCTTACTTCCGAATCAAGCCAGTTAAGTGAAAAGTTGGCTGAGAAAGAAAGAGAGTTTTCTAGTCACCTGGAGATTTATGAGGCTTATAAAGAAGAAGCAAAGGAGAAATTGGAATTAGCAGCAAAAGAAATCGCTGAGCTAAGTCAGACGCAGAAGGCTGGCGAAGAGGAGAACAGCAGTCTTTCCTTAAAGATTTCACAGCTTGAGGATGAGATAAAACAGGCTCAAAACAAGATTCATGATCTTGTTACGGAATCAAGCCGGTTAAGTGACAATTTGGCTGACAAAGAAAGAGAGTTCTCGGGCCACCTGGAGATTCATGAGGCTCACAAAGAACAAGCATCGACTCGTGTGAGGGATTTGGAACTGGAACTTGATTCATCACACACTCAAAGAAGAGAAATCGAGAGACAGAAAAATGATGAACTTTCTGCTCTTCTTAAAAAACTTGAGGACAAAGAGATGGATTCAATAAACCAAATAAATGATCTAAAAGCTCAGGTCAACAGCGTTCAATCTGAGGCAGAGTCCTTGCGGATCCGAAACAGTGAACTGGAAGAACAAATGGTAAATAAAAGCGATGAAGCCTCAGAGCAAGTCAAGGACCTGACTGATCAGATCAATGCAAAGCAGATGGAACTTGAGTCTCTGCTCAGCCAAAAAAGGGAATCAGAGATACAACTGGAGAAAAGAGTCAAAGAAGCCTCCGAGTTCCTGATCCAGATAGAGGGTCTGAAAGAAGAGTTGGCAAACAAGAACTCAGAGCTAAATATGAACGTCGAAGAAAAGGAGACTCTTGTGTTACAAGTGAAGGATCTAGAACTGGAACTCAACTCCATACGCAATCAGAAACTGGAATTGGTGGAACAGCTAAAAGCCAAAATGCAAGAAATTTCAGAATCTCTAATTCAGAGAGAGACTTTGAAAGAAGAGTTGGAGAACAGAAGAACAGAGCAACAGAAAACTCTGGAAGAGAAAGAGAATCTCGTCTTGCAAGTAAATGAACTTAATCAGGAGCTCAACAACCTGAGGACCCAGAAACATGAATTGGAAGAGCAGTTGAGGGGCAAAAGTGAGGAACTCAGTCAGTTGCAAGAAGAAAACGCAAAGCTGCAAGATAAAAGTTCTGAGATGGAAAGAGCATTGACTGAAAAAGAGAATGAACTCTCCACTTTACAGAAAAAATCTGAAGATGGAGAGAGTGAAGCATCTGCCCGGATCATGGCATTGACTGCAGAAGTAAACAGTCTTCAAGAGCAATTGGGCTCTCTGGGTGCTCAGAAAAGTGAGGCAGATACCATTCTTGATAAAAAGAGAGGAGAAATATCAGAACTCCAGATGCAGATTGAAAAGCTGAAAGAGGAATTATCAGGCAAAACCGTTGATGGACAAAGATTATTGGAAGAGAAGGAAAGTCTGGCAGCACAGCTAAAGGATCTGCAACTGGAGCTGGAGACTCTTTGTCTTCAAAAAACTGAACTGGAGGATCAAATAAGTAGAAAAGTCAATGAGGGAAATCAGCTGAGGGAGGAGAAGGGTGGCCTAGAGAGCAAGATTTCAGAATTGGAAAAGACACTAATAGAGAGAGGAGATGAGGTCGTTGCTATCCAGAAAAAATTGGAGGATGGCCAGATTGAAGCATCCAACGAAATTGCTGCCTTGACGAAACAGGTTAACTCTTTACAGCAGCAGGTGGAATTGCTGCAGTCTGAG
The DNA here is from genome assembly GCA_018894105.1 of Jacaranda mimosifolia. NCBI lineage: Eukaryota > Viridiplantae > Streptophyta > Magnoliopsida > Lamiales > Bignoniaceae > Jacaranda > Jacaranda mimosifolia. The sequence goes on from CM032119.1 coordinate 35,623,390, forward strand.
ATAAGCCAACTGGAAGTCCAAATTGAGAGAAGCAAGCAGGAGACTACAGAAAGTTTGGCTCTGGCTGAGAACAGCAACACTGAATTAGTGAACAAGATCACAGAACAGGAAAGGAAGCTGAAAGAACAGGAAGATGCATTTGTCAAATTGTGCGAGGAGCACAAACAACTGGAAATTAAGTACCAAAGCTGTGAGGAAAATCTCAAATCATCAGAGGCGAAGATAGAAGAGATGACACAACAGTTCTGGAACGAAATTGATGCAAAAAATCAGGAAGTCAGTCAACTGGAAGAAAATATAGAAGACCTGAAGAGAGATCTTGAGATGAAAGTGGATGAAATCAGTACAATGGTAGAAACTGTGCGAAATATCGAAGTTAAGCATAAGTTAACAAGTCAGAAGCTCCGTATCACGGAACAGTTATTAAATGAGAAAGATGAGAACCACCAGAGGAAAGAGGAGAAGTTGCAGGAAGAACAAAGATTGCTGGAAGAGAAGGTTGATACATTATCAGGGATAATTGATGCATATAAAGGAGCTCAAGTGAAAATGGTATCAGAAATCTCAGAGAAGGTAAATGGCACATTGACTGGAATTGATGCATTCCACATGAAGTTTGAGGAAGACTATGGTCACTTGGAGTCCCGCATTTATGAAATCGTGAATGAGCTCAAGGTCACAACGAACTGCATCAGAGAAACGAATAGCAAGAGAGATAAGCTAAAGGAGGAAATTGCCAGTTTAGTTCAGCAACTGAATGATGAGAAAGATCAAGAGTTGGTATTGAAAAGAAAAATTGGTGAACTGGAGACCATACTGCGAAAAGATGAGGACGAAAAGAAAAGTTTGATGCAAACCGTAAGAGAGAGGGAAGAGAAGATGGGTGAGCTGGAGAAAGTGGTAGCAGAAAGGGAGGAGAAGGTAGGAGAGTTGGAAAGAAAGATGAAGGAGAAAGATGTGAGATTGGTGAGCCTAAGTGAGGAGAAAAGAGAGGCCATAAGACAGTTGTGCGTTTTGATTGAATATCACCGCAATCGCTACGACGATCTCGTCAAGAACATGGCTGCAAAAACAAGAGCCGCAGGAAGGCAGATTGCAACATAATGCAGCATGCACATCAACCCTATGGTTGGTGCCTACTTCTATTCCTGAATTTTGATTTGTTGGTATACTTTGTCGGTCTTTTTGGTTAAATGGGCGTTGCCAGATATTGTTCTCAAGTAAGCGTATGAATTTCTATTCATTGGGGTCAGTATAGGGTGTTGTATAGGAATGATTATTCCAGATTTGTTTTGTTTGCGTAGTCATTCAGTTAAAACTTAGTGTCGCAGTACAGCAACTATTGCTTCGTGATAACATCACTAGGCATTTTTTGTATAGTAAGTTCTATAAAAGCGTGTTTGCTTTTTAATATTTTTTGAAATAATAAGAGTGTGTTTTAGTTCTCTCTTCCAACTTTCGGTTTCTCCAGGCTTCTTTTATATGCACCATCTGAAGCGAACTATGGAACAATTAAATGCATAAAATTGACTTTAAAAAGAAGGGGAAACTTTCCCAATTTTATTTGTGTTTTACGTATTGGCTAAGAGTTTCATTTTTGTATTTTCTTCCCTTTTCGTCATGCGAAGAGATGAAAAATCTTACATTTATCCTATTCATTTTCTCTACATTTGAAACAAAACAATCATTTTGTCAACTTTGGCCTTAACGACAGCAGTGATTGCAAATTTATCTTTTCTGCTCTAAGTGATCAACGGAATACGATTTTTTTCTTTTTTTTCTTTCTATGTATAAAATAATCAATACTCTTCGTCCATGCGCTATCAACGTTGCAGAAAGTGTAAGACAATGAAACAGAAAATTCCAGTGTTTAAAATCCCGTATTTTGTGATTGTTTGGCAAATAAAATGCTCAAGAAATTCAGGCTTTGTTTATTTAAATTTTGGGTGCATTATGAAAAATATTCTGAGAGAATTTATTTTAAGAGGTGAAATTAAAAAATATGTCAATTGTCTGTTTTTATTTTGAGAAAAGGTGAAAAATATTTTGGGGATGAAATTGTTTGTTTGGAAGTATTTTATAAGAGGATAATTTTATTGTAAATATCAAATTAGTTATTTCTTATTGACTTTTTTGGGTGAAATTATTTTTTTAAAGTAATTTATTATTATATGTTTGTAGTTGGATGGTTGGTGTATGTACATATATTTGTACTAATTAGTATATGTATGGTTTAGGATTTAAGGGTGTTTTGAGTGTTTTATTGAAGGATATTTTAGGTAGAAAAATGTATGTTGTGATAGTTAAAAATGGGGAAAGTACCATCAAGTTTGTTTCTTATTCTAAGAATTGGAAAATATTTCCAAAAAACTAAGGGCCGAATTGGTTTTATTTCTACTTTCACCAATTTCATATATGTTTTCACTTTATTTTGTAAGTGAAAATGAAAATGCGATTAGATTATATTACAAAAATTTTGAAAAAAAAAAGTGGATTGAAAATAATATTTAAATATAATAGTATTAAATATTTTAATGTAATAGTATTAATTATTGCTAATTAATTAATTGTGGGTTCCATTATCTTGAGAAAATACAAAAAAATAATTATTTAATAAATTAGTACGTAACGGTCTGATAGAAAATTATTATTAAATTTAATGTGGGGCTCCATTATTTTAGGATGATAGAAAAAGGAAATAATATTTAATTGTTTAGTGAATTTTAATTATTTTTAAATTAGTAGATACTATAGGTCTAAAAATGATATATATAGGTATGAAAATAAAAATTGATGATATTTTTAATAAAATGGTACAGATAATCGTATTTTCATTTTTGAAATAATGCAAAATAAAAAATTAGTATTCTAGAAGACAAACAATCCGTTACTAAACAAACAAAGCCTCAAATTCTTGGAATTCAAACTTCAACAATTTCGACTCGTCCGAACAAGAATCTATCCCAATCACCAGCCGTTCTAGTAGTTAAATGCTTTTTAGTTTAAGAAAACACAGCCAAGATTGCATAGTTGCAATTCGTGTCACCCCAGTTATGACCAATTTCAAAATGTTATGGCCCAGAAATCATAAAAAGATAAAAAAAGCTAGCAAGCTATGAAAAATAAGCAAAGGAAGGATGATTTTCATTAATGAGCAGAAAAAATTTAACAAGGACAAGCTGTTTCCTTCACAGAACGCAACCGAAGGAAAATGTGAGCTAACAGATTGAAAGATATCTGGATAGGATCCACACACGCACCAAATCAGACAAATACTCAGCACTCCCTCTCCAAGGTATTAGTGTCCTTTTAATAGCAGAATTAATTCCCTCATCAATTATCTACTGATGGCCATGTGTCGTCTGATTCCATCTCTCTGTTATCAATTCATTGCAACAGATGTTTTCTTTTCTATCTTTTTTCGTTGCAACAGATACTTAATTGTGTAAAGGCTATTTGCCTCCTGTGGGTGTGTGTTTTAAATCCATGGTGATATTTAAGTAGAACATGGCACAAAATAAGTCATAAGCTCCAGCCTTTACCAGTTGAAGTTTAGAAGGGTAAAAAACGAAATTAGAAAGAGATCTTGACAAAGTGAATGCCTTTGTAATCATTGAACTCTTTGCTCCGACAACATAACTAGAGAGCAGTGTAAGACCTAGATTATCAACTCCTTATTTACCATAGTAGGAACATGTGAAGAACAGATCATACAGAAGAAAAGGGCCACAGTTACAAGGTGGGGGCCATATGATGGTCCAAAGCTTCCTAATTTCCTGTGTATGGGGAAAGCAAAATATAAAATTTCCACATATCTTTACCTTCTTCCTATTCCAGCTTGTAAATTCTCGTGGGAGTTCGAAAAATAACCTAACTCCCTTGGGAGTTTGGTTTACTCTGGTATTTTGAACTCTACTCCAAGAATGTCCTTTGCCAGATCGTATGTCACAAATGCAATAGCTATGGAAGGGACCACCTAAAAGGGGAAGGAATTCTGTTAGACAATCGTTAACTGAAGGCTATTTCAAATCTAACAAGGTTGACCAAAAAAGCTACTCAGAATATGTTACAGAACTGTGTTACAGTTGAGGTACAATCCTGTAACTCCCTCCTGCTGAAAATTGCAACATACTACCATTTACCCATTTATGGCTTTGAAGAAACTGCGATTAGCTACCATGTCATAGAGGGTTCAATTAATGGCATCAACTGATACACGTCAGTCTCATATGGACAAAAAATGCTAAATTCATGTGTTTCTGCAGCTCACTATCTAAAAATGTCAAAACAGTTGTTATTCTGCTTAGAAGAAGCAGTAAACTAACCTTGACAGAATTTGGGACCAAGCCCTTGTACAGAGCCCCAAATCCCTCGTGGCGAACTGTTTTCCTAAATGCATCTACCATTCCTGTATACTCAAGGGGTGCTTTGCTCTTCCCATCTCCAGTGACAACAGAAGCAGCATTCTTCCAACCTACCATCTGCATTCTTCTACGGATGACATCAAGAGGGTAAGCAACTGTCTGGCCAACAGCTCCAGCAGCAGCTCCACAGGCGAACTTTGTGGTCACACCCAACTGAGAGTCTTCTACTAATCCATTTGGTTTATTTTTGATCAACCAAACTTTTAAAGATTCAAATACCGCAAAGTTAAGACCTGCGTAAGGTACCTGAAAATTATGCAGTACCTATGAGGCTGTTCTAACCAAAACTAGAGTGAAGCTTTAAATTGCCAATAAAATAACAGAATGGTGTAATGAAAAATTCTAAAAGAACATGAAAACTAGTGCTTAATAAACTGCTGTGCAGGACAGTTATGTTAAAATAATTATAACTATTAGAAGTGGGCAACAACTACTTACAACTCCTATGACAGAAGGAAGCCATCCTTTATACAAAGCACGAGGACCTTCTTCAATGAAAACTGTTCTAAGAGCATGAAAAATTCCCCTATACTGTGTAGGAGACTTGTCGGTCTGCAAAGAAGAGCCAAGTTAAAACTTATTCTCAAAACCCTAACTTCAATACACAGTGCCAGCAATCCAGGGGAAAGCTATATACATCAGCAGTACCTGGACAGTAAGCCGACCTCGTACCATGTCCATTGGGTAAGTTGCTGACATGGCGATGATTCCAGCACATGCCCCAGCTCCAACGCGTAAAAGTGGAGTGAGTTCAGCATCTGCTGCAAATGGAAATGGAGGAGGGTAAATCTAATAGTAGTATAATTAATCAAAAAATAAGTCAACCAATTTCCATGAACTCATATAGGCACCCTAAAAAGTATCCATGCCTTGTCAAGCTAATGCATCTAGTGGGGGTATGCCCATTTTCATTGAGCACATAGCACTGCACAAGCACAATAATGAATATTTCTAGAGCAAAAATATCAGAGTAAAAACAAAATGTAGTATCTTTAATTGGTACAGAACCAGTAGATCAAGGAAAATCACAATGGAAACACCAACTCTTCAGAGTTTCCTCCATTAAGTTCTTTGTCTTGATGTCAATGTTAACAGACACAATAACGCCCTGTTAACAGAGATTGCCTTCAATTTTTTTACCACTCAGGATGTTGAGGTTCTAGAACAATGTGAACTCCACAAATAAATGCTAATTTGCCAGGACATTCTCATTCATAAAACATACTCACCAACACTCTAAGGTCAATAAGATACAAAAAATCTAATCCGAAAAAGAAGAAACAACAGAATAACCACTCCTGAAAAACAAATAAACAAATTTTGTTTACAAAAATACACCACCAATGCCCAAAAAGGAGGAAAGAAACAACTTAATCGCCACAGACACGCATGAGCACAACCATGAACCTCCACAGAAGCATTGAATGAGCTACACTCTCTAAAAGCTCAAGAAGTAAGAGGATGCAAAAAGAGACAAGATTCTACCATTTCCTGTTTGCTGACGATATGCCAATAATATTCCCCTGAGCAGAGTGAGAAAAGTTAGCAGAAAAGAGACATGCATTATGGACATACCACAGAATTATGCATATATATGAATAAACAGATAAGTTAGATGTATAAACAAAACTAGAAGACAACGATTGGACCACCAATGCAGAAGTAATTTAAATCCTTAACTATGTTTAACTCAAAATCCCAATCTATGGAATCAACCATCTATTCTCCAAGTGCACCAGGTGGGAGACACACGGAACACCATAAAACTTGACAAGCTAACTAAGCAACATAACAGTTGAACTTAAATCTCAGTGTTGTACTAAAATATTAATAGATAAATAACAAGAAGCAATAGAAACCAGGAAAATTTCCATATTCTGTTTTTGAGCTCACATGTGTCTCCATATGAGGTTAACCACTGTGCAAAAATACAAGTACTAGAGAATTAGGAACTCATTCACCTTTTGGTAGTTTTGCATAACTAAGGGAAAATAAATAAGAAAGTAAATATAGAAAAACAATTAAACAAAGTAAATCAAGAGATTGAAGCGATTTCATGTTTGTAAGTCGTCATTTGTATTAACAGCAGTTAAGCCAACTAGATAATAGCTTTTACTATCAGAATGACCACTTCTTAATTTGAAGAAATCATAGTAATAAACACTAGATCTTCATTGCTGGGTAATGATATGCAGAAATATAACTTTTGAGAGCATTTATTGCCTAAGTTGATGCATTTACAGATTATAATGAAGTGGCAAGCAGTAACCCATTGGATAGGGCTCTGTTTTGAAGGTTTCTTTTGATATTTCAAAGAAAATCATAAATTTAACTGTGGAACCTACTTGGATGCCTCCTCATAGCTGAAGAACTTGACAGCTGAGTTTGGGACAATACGGGCACAATTAGTGCCATTTCCTTTGAACAATCCCCTGACACCCTCTGTTCTCCATATGTATTTCAAGCCCTGAAGTGTCCCATTATACTTTATGTTGTGAGGATTCTGAACCTGCAATTTTTCATGAATATGTATAGATTGATTGCATACTCTAGGTAGATAACAAGGTTAAACCAAAGGTAATATTTAAACAACGTAATCTACCTTGAGGTAGAACATTTGTACAACAGTTGGAAGAATTTAATCAATTTCAGAAAAAAGAATCAATCATCTAAACTAATGTCAAGCACTTCAAATTTTTGCACCAGTTACTGTTGATTTCCATGGAGAAGAGTTTTGAACAACATAAACAGTGAGAATTTAAAGAGATCAATTTGACAGAGAGTCCAGCAGAAAATAGTGTTGAACTCTTGACAAACTATTACTTGCTCATTTTCAAAGGTCATGGTGGACAAATGCAGTGGAAAGTTTAAGACAACGAGATCAATTCAGTAGGTAAAACTTGATCATAGATGAGACATTTAAGGGAGGAGGCAGGGGATGAATGCTATCCCAGGGTTAAGGAAATGAAAACAGTGATGATAACAAGTAAAGACTGGTAAACGACAGATGAAATATGGTATAACCAATAAGGAAAACAGTCTAAAGGTTATAAGTAAATGCACATTTTTCTTATTTTGCTAAGCATTCAGAAGAATCTTCCACAATTTATTCCTCTAGCAAAAGAGAGCAACAACATTCTGACACTGCATACAAAGTATGCAGGTTATCTAACAGAATGCTTCATAAATACAAATCAACCTGCATTCAGCAAGTTAATAAACATCCCCCATAAGTAACATCAACCATAATAAAATAATTTTATTTGCACCAACTGTAACAAAAACAAGAACAATGAGATATAAAAGACCTACTTATTCAACTAACAGTTTAAGTTTTCAGTAAAACTAATAAGCATTTGTAAGAAATATACAAGCATCGTCTTCGGTTTTTTTTGCATACATCTTGTTAGCCGGCTATGTCATTAGAGAAAGGATGATCGAAATATCCAACAAACCCAGGAATGGTGACTGGATAGAGTTTCAAAGCCAGTTTACTTCCTTGTGCTAGAAATTAAATAAAATAAGAAAGACATGCCATGCACGCAATTCAAAAGTCAACTATACAGCACCACAAAAGACATCTCTTACCACGACCACATCACCCATATAATGACATATGAAAAAGGACAACCATGCATGCAGAGGTTACGTGAACTCTCAAATATTTACCTGAAGCAAAATTTTCAACCGCTCCAGTGGAGCAACTGCAGTACGTGACCTGTGACAAGATAGGAAACTTAATTTCAGAGACAACGCAAGTAATATAACATAATGCAAATAATCTCCTTTAGCAAAAGTGATACTAGCCTAGGGAAGAAGGAACGACTAATCTGTCATCAAAATAGTACAGCAAGATCATGTGTGCTAATAAGGAGATTCATAGGAATCAAAAAATTTTGGCCTCATGACACCAAAACCGCCTAGTCTATCATCCTTTCACCTTTACTAATTTGAGGATATAAATCGTAAATCATGAAAGATTTTACTCAGTTGTAGAACCTTATTGAGACACCAACAAATTTTTGCGTAACCTTTGCTTTAGTCTTAGTTCCAATTTCTTTGGTTTAAGGCTTGCAGCAGTCAAATACAAAACAAGAATGAGTACAATGCACTGTAAATTTGTAGTCACTATCCATACATACATATACCACACTTTCAAGAGCATGTGCAGTGCTACCTCATTTTTCGTTCTTTTTTTTTTTTTGGCCGTTCAAATTCCTAACTAGTAATTAATGGATCACTTGAAGCATCACAAGTTTCAGAATGGATAAAACCAAAAAAACAGAAATAATGAACAAAATTAGCATCTAATTCAAAATCAAATAGAACTCGGATATTTTAGCTAAATCCATAATTAACCTAATAAAAGCATACTTTCGCAAGTTCATAACACTCAGAGGACAACACTGAACTCACAAATTACTAGTTTAAAATGCATCATTTTATTTCAATCCACGTACATGTCCACTCTTTCACGCATAACGTAGTGCAGACACGTTTTTCCGATCCACACAAGTATTTCATTCATATATGAACTCTATGCAAGTACATAACTGTCATGTAGCTATATAGATGGAGACAGAGAAGGAGAACTGACACTCCTCCAGCGATGCCACCAGCGAGGAGAGCTTTACAGATGCTGAGGAAAGCACGGCTAGGAGCTTTAACTCCTTGAAAATCCTTAGCTTCCTCCGCAAAATTTACGATCGTTGATGCTGCTGCATTCTCGCCTGACTTCCCTACTGCATCCTCCGATGCCATACCGCTCAACTAGACAAATTCTAGGAACAAAATTACACTATAGCTCCCTCGCCGGAGCCCTAACTCAAGTGATCAGATTCTCCGGCGAACGTGACAAAAGCGCGGGGCGGGGAATTGGAGTTGCAATGAGAAATGAGTAAAGACAAAACGAAGGTACTATCCGTATTTATAGTTGAGTGCGTGTGAAAGGCCAAAGTTCTGGCGCGTGTGTAGTGTGACCAAGATTTAAAAAAACAGTAAAATGAGTCTTTAATAAATAAATAAATAAATAAAAGAGTAAAATGAGTCCAAATTGAGTCTAATTTTTAAATGTATTAAAAATATCGTGTTAAAATTGCCATAAATTTATAAAATTAAATTTGAATTTGAGTTCATTTATTAAAAAAAATAATATTTAATTTTTAGCTATATAAGTAACAATATTATTTTAACTCTTCGCCATCCTTATTGTTCTCATTATTATGTGTTATCTAATTTCAAATTATTTTCATTATTATGTGTTGTCTAATTTTGAATTTATTTTATTTTATTATATTAATTGCTATATCAATTCAAACTTAGCCAAATATCTCTAATTACTATATTTAGAAAGATTTTAGGTATGCTTATTTGTGTTTAGAATGAATTCTTTTAAAGATTTTCCAAATGCTGTCAAATGAATTACACGGATTATGAAGATTTTACAATATATTTTTAATTCATAAATAGAAAAATATCATTGTTTAATCTTCTCTTATCCCTTTTGTTTGGAAGATGGAAAAATTGGATAAGCAAATCAAAATGGGAAATAATTAAGTTTATTGTAATTGTAAGCATTTCATTGAAAAATTAATACACGTGGCATTTGATTATTGGCTATACAATTGATGGGAAGAATTCTAATTAAAGTCTTACTGAAATATGACTTTTTTCAATTTTAAAATGGCATGCAATTTCTTTTCTTGAAAAAAAAAAAGGGGGTAATAATTAGGTATAGTTAGTTAGGATATTGAAAACATATTTGCATAGTAATTTGCGTGTGAAATGTGTGAATAGAAAAATATAGAGCATGCTGATGTGGTATTGATTATAATTATACGCTCTCATGTTTTATTTTCAAAGATGATATATGGGTTGAGTTTAGGGTAAATTTGAAATTTTATGGATTCAGTATCTTATTTTCTAGGTGTGATGCATTAGATCCATTAGACATATTTTATACTTGTAAAAATATCTTTCAATACTTGTATTATGATAACTTTCTAAAGTAAAAGGTACTACTTTTTAAGGAGACATTTTGCTGGTTTCTCGAATGCTCTTTATAAAAAGAATATCATTATTAATATATAATTAATTATTTATAAATTTATACGTCCATATTTTAAACTTTTGAAACTTAATCAAAGAAATTCATTATTTAACAAACCAAATTCATATCGATCCAAGTTTAAAAATTAAAATCGAAGACATATCCTAAGATCAATTTGCAGTTTTCAAAAATCGAATTGGGTTAGGCGTGTAAATCTGATACGGATCCATTGTTATTCTTATTCAAATCATACTGTGGGAATATTAATAAACTTATATACTAATCATTTTTGGTTAACATTTGATATATTAATATGATTATTAGTATTTTATGCCTTGATATATATTTAGTTGTAGGCGGAATTTCCTTAAGGGCTCATTTGTTTGCAGTGATATAGTTGGATGTGATTGATAAATGTAGGATTTATTATTTAGAAAATATATTTTTATCATTTAATATTTTGTTTGCTTGTTTAGATTATTAGTTTGGATATCCTAATTTTAATGCAATTAGTTATTTGAATGCTTAGGATTCTAACTTATGATAAATGTGAAGTATCAAATTTATCGTTATCTTTTAATTAATAGTTCAAATATTTTCATTTAAAGGGTTTAAATATATGTCGTATATATCTTGACTAAGTCCTTTTTTTTTTTTTCGAACTTTTTCTCTCAATCATTTATAATTTATTATTACCTAGAAAAGAGTTGATTTTTATTTTGAAAAAATAACTAGCTTTCAAATTTCATTAAAAAAATTTACAATTATTTCATAAAATAAACTAATTATGTTTAATATGCTTATGGATATAAGTTTGTAATTTTGCAAAAATATACTTTTATTAAGTGCAAATCTATATTTAAAATAATATTACTTATTTTTCAATTTATAGGAAAAAATTTACTTGAAATCTTATTATTATAGAAGAAATCATTTTTATATAAAAAGTTTTATATTTCTTAGATAAATATTTCATAAAAATATTATAAAAATAAATTTGATTATGGATATAATTTAGTATTTACTTAGTTATATAAATTAAGTTTTAGCGATGTGTGTGTGTGTGTATATATATATATTAATTAATCATATATAATAATGTATAAATATGTATAAAAACATTGGTGCATAAAAATTAAGCAGGGATAATTTTATCATTTAATATGTTAATCCCAATACTTCTAATTCTAAGGGTTTGTTTGGTTCATTGGATAAAGCTTGACAGATTCATTTTCAAGCTTTATCTTTTATTTGCTTTATATTTTATGACCCATGATACATCTGCAGCCCAATATGGTATCATGAGTTAGACTGGTTTATGAATCAAGCCATCTTGGCCTAATCCATTTTTCATCTTTTCAAATTTGATATGATAAAGAATAAAAATGATATTCTTACCTTCATAAAATCCCTATCATCAACACCTTCAGCCAAATTTTGAAAATTTACCTTATTAGAAGTTGGGACATTTTGGACATTACAAAGTGTAATCACATTGAGCAATCTTGCCAACCAAACATTAGATAGTATTAAGTATGGAATATCACTAATTTCTAAAATCCAAACAAATAATAAATTACATGATTTTGGATACTATTTTTAACTTATGTATCACTAGCATATTAATCTCTCCTGATCCTATATGCCCAAGCAAACAAGCCCTAATATTATTAATCAAGTCAATGGGGTGGGATACATAATCCCAATACTTTAGGATAAAATATTGTGCTTTTTATTAATCATGTGCTTCAAATATACCAACTAAATATTCAATTACACTGAATTATATATCTATCATACACAATTCTGACAAGCAAACGAACCTAAGTGAATAGATATCCTTGTGGAAATTACAAGTGACATTTGAAGCAAATGGGATATTCTAATCCTACCGGGTATAAGCAAATTATACTTATTATATAATTTAATTGATAACCTTTCTATAAAAAGTTAATAATAATAACAAATTAAACTTTTTTTGAAGTTAGCATATAATTATTGGGCACGATTAATTAGACCACATACTAATTAGAGGAGAACATGGGTTATTTAGAATAAATAAATTGTTATCTCTAAATTTATTATAATTAATTATTGTGGTATGTTATTTCTGCATTTATAAATTTAGATTATAATAAATGCTAATATAAATCTAATAAAACACTCAAAATAAACATATCACCTAAAAAAATAAAATCATGCCTAAGATAAAAGAAATTAATACGACCTAATAATAGTTCATCATTTCAATATATTTTATTGATCTCCATGTTATTTCTAGAGCACCTCGTTTTTCTTCTTTCTTATCACCTACTCATGTTGATTGAATTTAGATAGATAATAATTAAAAAGAATTGATATAATAAATTTGTTGAATTAATTTTTGAAAGAATACATGATTGGTTTATGAACTGTGGTTGAAGAAGAGAAGAAAGTGATGGAAAAAAAAGAACATGAGAGATAAGTAATTTTTTACTAAGAAGTAAAAACATTATTTGTAACTTGAAATTTGAATCTCAACTAATAAAATATTTAAAGATAAAACAAACATAATACAATTTGATAGAGCATTGTCACGATAGCCTTTTTTGAGTGTAATAATATTTACATAATATATATATATATATATATATATAAACCACGTCGAGTAGTGTACAAAATAATACTTTTACCTTCATAGATTTTTGCTTGGAGGGCTGCCCGAAATTGCTTGTTAGATTTTTGGACACTGTTAACAATTTCCTTCACAGTTAAGATTTTTGCTTGGAGGGCTGCCCGAAATTGTCTACCAACGAAAAATAGATTGAGGGAAAAGCATGTGGATGTGGATGTGGATGTGGATAGTATTTGTCCAGTTTGTAGGCTGGAAGATGAATCAAATGTGCACACACTTGTTGACTGTATTGTGGCAAAGGAAGTCTGGTTGTGTTCTAGTGTTGGCTTCATTCGTGGTACTAGTAATCTGGCTAGTGATTGGTTAAACTTAATTAGCTCTACTTGCTTGCCTGAGGTGTTTGATTTAGCTTTGATGATATCCTGGAGCTTGTGGAACAACCGAAATAATATTGTTTGGAAGCAAAAAGTCAAATCAGTAAATGAGATTATCCAGTTTGCTGAGCATCCTTGTCACAATGGAGAAACGCAAGAGATAGAGGCAAACCAGAGGCTCACGGAATTAGACAAGATGTTGACAGACAATCTTGGTTCAAGCCAATGGATGGATGGATTAAGACCAACGTTGATGCCGCTATATTTAAAGACAAAGATATCTTTGGGGTCGGCTGGGTGGTTTGAGATTTTGAAGGCCTATTTATTAGTGCTGGGTACAAAATATTCAAAGGAGTACTGGAGGCATGTCTAACTGAATGTTTGGGCATTCGTGAAGCTTTGAGTTGGATTAAACAATCAGGTTTTCAGAAAGTTATCTTAGAATCTAACTCTCAAGAAGTGGTGAAGTTGATAAATAGAGAAGGAGAGTATCCCTCGGCTCTTGGTTTGATTATTGATGATTGTGGAAAACTTAAAGAAGAACTGTTTCATCTTCAAATTTGGTTCATTAGAAGATCTGTGAATTCTGTAACTCATACTATAGCTAGGGCTTCAGGTTCTATGTCTGATCAAGAAAATTGCTACTAATTTTGGACACTTAATTTAACTTAACAGTGAATATCACTATGCTATAATCAACACACAAAATCTTAGTCCATTTCTTTCACAAAATCATCGCTTTCATCGCCTTGCTTTTTCTCTCTACTTCACTTCGCATCTGTCATTCCCTTAATTTCTATACGCAAAGTATCCACAAGTTCAAATCCAGGTATTCTTTCACCTTCCTTTTATCTCTCGTTCACTTGATTTTTCTGATTCTCTCGATTTTTTTTTCGGCGATGCAGATTTTGTCCTGCTAGAATAGGTCACTGGAAAGCGTTGAAATGCATGAAATTTTCAAAATGATACCAATTTGAGGTAACTTTAATAAGTTATTTTTGGCTATTTCCGCTGAATCAATCTACTTGTCATGATTTTCTGTAAATCGAGCTATTTTTGGTGATTTTGATTATGTTTATCTAATTTTAACTTCAGTTTGTGAAGGAACTTGTTTCTTTGGTATCAGGTCTCGATTAGTTTCTTTTAGCGCATTTTCATTGGCTTGAAGCCATGGATCTTTCTTGAATTGAATGATTATCTAGCAAAAGCTTTTCTGCTAAAGAATGAATTATAATGCTATTGTCTATTGTTTTTGTTCTCTGCCTCAGGACACTGAAATTGAAGTAAGAAATGAGACAATCAGCAAAAGATGTAGAAGTTGCACCATTCCTATATTCCTGATTGTGTTACTAGCAATCTTTGTAAAGTGAACAAGAATTATTTCTAATCTTGGGGCTAAGGCCGTAAAGTTAGATAAATAAAGGAACAAAATGTGTGAGAATGTTGCATTCCTTTGAAAATTGCTACTTTTTTCTCCATTATGTGACTTACACAATTCTAAGAGTAGCTAAGTTACCCTAATTTGAATTTTTACTGTATATCACATAATAAGTGATATATAGTAGCATATATTGTTTAAATGCTATATATGCTTGCTTTTCTTGTTCTGGTTTTATGTTTGCACTAACATTTTTAGGATATCAATAAGTTGTATTCAGTTGTATTCTCATCAAAGAGTATGCTTTTATTTATCTGCTTCGTCTAATGAAAGTACAAGTATATTGGATTTAAACAATTATGAAGTTTGATTTCTATGTGTTCAACATTCATAGTTCTTGGAAATGTATATTAAATGATGCATGAAGCCTGCAATTCTCTAGAAGGAAACCATCATCTACATGATACTCTTCTAACATGATAGAAAAATATGATTTCAAGAAGTGATCCTGTATATGGTTTGGAGATGACCTTAGGTTGCTGCACAATCAATACTTTTATTTAAGGTTTTGTGCATTATACTTTGGAACTTATGGTCACTCTTATGTTTCTAACATTGTGATACTGTTGCTTTATATATATGTGTGTACTGTATATATTGGATGGTGCTAAAATCTGGAACTTGGAGATTTATTTTAAAATACAGGAAATCTTTTGAAGACCTGCTGAGAAATAGACTGAGATCAAGATGCAGTGCAGAAAAAGGAGTGATGTTATCTGCATAATTAGAACAAAAAAAGATAATATCAAATTGTCTTACATGAAAGTTAATCACAGTGTTCAAGTTCATACATTTATTTCACAGGCTAGCTCAATGCAATCAATTAGATTCATTTTTTAACTTTTAGAACTAAGTACAAGAGCAGATATTTGAGGTGCATTTATGCAACCACCAAAAAGAGGAACCATTAGAAGTAGAATGGAAGATCTAGAAGGTAGAGAAATTAGAGAACAAAACTATTAAAAAAATTATTGATGCAAAGGGTGCAGCAGAAAAACAATCACAGAATTACATTTGCTTTTGGAGTTGTTATTTAACATTCAAGGACTCACATTGCTTAATGACAACCATTAGAAATATCATCAATTGCATTTAACAAAGTATTTAGAGCTGTAAACCGCAGTGCTTCATTCAATGTAGGAGGATATGTTGAGTGATGAAAGTTGAGTAGTTTAACAAAGTTTGAATGTATTCCTTTGAGCTACAAAAGTAGTAGGAATAGAAGGTTAACTGAATTCTTTAAAGTACAATAAGTTTGTGGTGTTGGATCTCTGTTTTCTTTTTCAATATATCTGAACATTTCTTTGATCTCTAACTAATGGAGTGTGGTGGGATTTTGTTTCTTCAGACAGCTTACTCAGTTTCTTGCAATTGGCTTTCTGCAAAAATCTAAGCCTTGGAGTTGCAGATTGCGTCTTGTCTTGTTCTCAGCTCTTATCAAGAATTCCAAGAACTCCAAGAACTCAAGCTCTAAGATTTTCAGTAAAGAATATCCTGTTGTTGAAGTTGAGAAGTATTTCCATTAAAAGAAGGTGATTCAAATCTTATTATGAGTAATTTGGGCAGTTGTCCTTAGATTTTCTTTGGGTCCTTATTCAAGCAGGAAAATCTTAAGATCAAATGGAAGACATTTGGAGGAAATTCATATGGCATGCACATATATTCTATGCAACTTATATTATATCTCTGCATTTAGTTTCTGTGGAATACACATTTTTGTTCTCTTGTTTCCTAACTGTTGATTTATCATTAGTTTGTACAAGATTGTTTTCGTCGGTGCACAATGGATTGACCAAGCACATAACTTGTAAGCTACATCTGGAGTAGTCTCACTTATAAATGGAAGAAATTTTTTTTCTAAATAAATATCATGAAAATTATTGAGTGAGATTGAGATTAAACTAACTAGTGTTTTTTGATACTTCTCAATCTCTCTGTTTTGCTAACTTCTGTACATTGAAGCAATAATCTTATAATTCTTTTGCTTTTTATATTAAGAAGAACTACGCCAACAAGTGTAAGATGTTCAGTTTGATTTGGCCAAATCTCGATCAGATTTAGCATCAGTTCAGTCTGAATTGGTTGCAGCAAAGCAGGAAATCCCAAATCTAGTTCATGCTGGTATTCGTGATTTTTATCAAAAGGTGGGATTTCAAAATTTGAAAAATGCAGTGGTTTAGAAAAGAATGAGCCATATAGCTCTATTGGTGGGGAAAGAGAAAAGGATCACTAAGACTAGCTATATTCTCTTTTTGTGACCATATTTTGTAAAATAAATTCGCTTGAATACTATGATGTTAGATGTTATAGATTGTTAGTTAAGGATGTTGAGTTTTGGATATTGTAGATTGGTTTCTTTGTTGTAACTATATTTTTGCTAAATGAACTTTGCTTGATCATCATATTTTGTGGTTGATTTTAGTGTTGTTTCAATATTTTTGTGGATATGATCTAAGTTGCATTTTGGGCATTAATAAGTTATGATGTGATATTTTTCTAAAATTATTATTTAATTCTTTTTGGTAATTGCACCGCATTGTGACAGGATTGAGATTTAAGTTGGTCACTAATAATAAATTGTTTTATTCGTTCAATGACAAAATTAGTGATGGATTTTATATTAAGTTTGTCATAAATAAAAATTTATTCTTTAACTTAGTGACCAACTCAGTGATGGAAAAGTCCATCACAAGAATAGTGTCACAAATTTTATAAATTTAAACATGTATTTGTGATGGAATTTTTTTTAATCTGTGACAAAAATTCCATCACAATATTAATTTTGTGATGCACTTTGTTCTCGTCACAAAAATCAGTGACAAGACATTTACTAATGGATTTGTTATGGAATAAATCCATCACAAAATCATATATGTGACAGAATTTATTAAATATGTGATGGATTTTTCTGTTGGTGAAAGGATAATTTCTTGTAGTGTTAGACATGTGAAATCGAAGCAAAGGAGCAGGTAGAGGCTTTGTTAGCATGTCGGCTAGCTGATGATCAACCTTTACTAGTAGGATTTTTATAACACCTACAGCGAGCTTGTCCCAAACGAAATAGCAGTCAATTTTGATATGCTTGGTACGTTCGTGGAATGTTGGATTGGAAGCAATCTAAATGGCAGCTTGGCTGTCACATTAAATGGTGGCCAGAGAATCCAGGTGTATACAAAAGTCAAAATGAAGTTGTTGTAACAAAAGGAGTTTTGCAATGGTAGCTGCAAGGGCTCTATATTCAGCCTCGGCTGAAGAACGGGAGATGGTGGATTGTTTCTTCACTTTCTATGAGACTAGAGAAATGCCTAAGAAAATGCAAAAGCCAGTTGTTGACCTTCATGTGTCTATGCAAGCCCCAATCGACATCAGAAAAAGCTTTAAGCTGAAGGCTAGAAGAAACTGAGAATAGTAAACCTTGACTAGGATGTGATTTCAAGTATCGAAGTGAGTGGTGAGCAGCTTGTAAGTGATTCTATCTTGGACTAGCTACAAACTAACTCAACTTGTGCACAACAAAGGTAATATCTAGTCTAGAAATGGTTAAGTATACCAACGTCCAATTAACCTTCTATACTGGGTGGCATCTGGAAAAGGGTTTGAATTATGAGCATTAAGGTTTGATTTGACGTCCATATGGGCTTGAACTAGCTTTCAATCCAAAAATCTAGTATCCTATAGCTATAGTAGTTGTGGAACATATTGGTGTTGACATAGATAAATCCCAAATGAGTTCCTAGCCACCTCAAGACCAAGAAAATATTTGAGAGAGCCCATGTCTTTTAGTTTGAATGCAAATTGTAGTTGAGCTTTAATGGAGTTAATGGCTGTGACAGAGGGTCCTGTGATGAGTGATGACTATGTCGTCAATGTATATCAATAGAGCAATGAAAGAGTAATCCTTTCCTTTGGTAAACATGGAGTAATCAGATTTGGATTGAGAGAAACTGAGTTGAAGAAGGATTTGAGAGAACATAGAAAACCATTGTCTTGAGGCCTGTTTCAACTCATAAATTAATTTGTTAAGTTTGCAAACCAACATTGGAGTTTGATTGTGCTCCCCTTTACTAAGATATCCAGGCGGTGGGTCCATATAAACTTTTTCAAACAAATCACCATGTAGAAAGGCATTGTTCACATCCATTTGTGCAAGAGACCAATTGAGAGTGGCCGCAAAAGACAGAAGAACCTTCACAATGACAAGCTTGGCAACTAGAGAATAAGTATCAATGAGGTCCACTCATTCTTGTTGGCTATAATCTTTAGCAATAAGTTTGGCTTTGAATCTTTCAACTGTCCCAGATAATTTATGTTTTACTTTGTATACCCACCTGCATCCAATAGTATGTTTGCCAAGAAGTAAAGTAACAACATTCCAAGTGTTATTTTGCTCAAGAGAAGTCAGCACCTATTTCATGGCATCGCTCCATTGTTGGTGTTTAATGGCTTGATGATAAAATTAAGGTTCAAGAATGGAAGGTATATTGAATTGAGATATTTATATTGAGGAGACAGAGAGTGATATGAGACATGCTTGTGTATAGTATGGGGATAAGTATAAGTAGCTAGAGAATTACATTGATAGTCTTGAAGGTATATGGGAGCTTATGAGTTCTCAGTGACCTTTATAGAGGTATCATGGGCTGAGTGGGAGAGACAGGCATGTTGTTAGAGTGAATTGATACAGGAAAAGTGGGAGACTGAGCATAAGGATCATGCATAGGCTTAGGAAATGACAGTTTGATAAAAGGGATCAGTAATATGGTTTGAAGAGTGCAAGTTGTGGAAAGGAAAAATATATTCATGGAAAATTACATCTCTTGAAATGAATATTTTCTTAATATTAAGGTCATAGAGTTTATAGTCTTTGTAGCCATTTGGATAACCAAGAAATACACACATTTTAGCTCTTAGATCAAATTTCAGTCTGTGATGAGGTAGAGTTGAAGCAAAGGCAAAACAACTAAAAACTTTAAGTGTAAAGTAATCAAAAAAGGATTTAAATAGCAGCTCAAATGGAGACTTGTTAGATAGAAGAGAATGGGGGTTTCCTATTGATTAAGTAGCAATGAGTACATATTCTGACCAAAATTGTATAGGAATTTTGGATTGGAAAAAGAGAGCTATGGCCACATTAAGTGAGGATGTTTCCTATCTACTTCTGAATTTTTCTGAGGTCTTTGGACACAAGAGAACTGATGAAGTATGCCAAGTTTTGAAAATAGTTCAAAGAATTGTAATTCTTTAGCATCATTAATTCTAAAGTGTTTAATTTTAGTTTGGAATTGAGTAGATATCATGGAGATGAACCTTAGGATGATATGTAAGACATTAGACTTATGTTTCAGAAGATAAACCTAAGTGAACCTTGTACAATCATCAAGCAAAGTAAGAAAGTAATTGTGACCAGAGTGAGCAGTGGTGTTATCAGCATAGATCAAATCAAAGGGTGCTATAGACATATGATTATTGGAAACAAATGGTAAAAGTCTTTGCTTTGCCAAAGGCCATATACAATAGGGAGGAACATTACTAGAATCAAATTTTAAGATGTTCTTCATAGTAGCAAGTTTTCTATCTTACAAGTGTCCCAATCTACTATGCCAAGTCTTGGCAGTGATTTTATTGACATGGGAAGAAAAATATTGAGAAGAACAAGGAGTGAAAATATAGAGGCCATTAATCTTTTCAGCCTTGCTAATCTTCATCATGCACCTGCAGTCCTGGAAGGTGCAATGGTCATGGAAGAAAGATACAGAAATGTTAATATCCAATGTAAGATTACTAACAGAGAGTAGATTGCAATGAATTTGAGGAACATATAACACATTATGGAGTAATAAATAAGGAAGGAAAGTGACTGTGCCAGAGAGTAAGACAAGTAAAGTGGTATTATTAGGCAAGCTAATAGTTGAGTTAGAAATAGGAGTGAAGGAATCAAATAGCTGGAAGTTGCAGCAAATGTGGTGATATTAGAGGTTGGAAAGAGCATAGCAAGTACCTGAGGTGATATTAGAGGTTGCTGGAGGAGGAGTAGCATCACTGGTGATTGTAGTAGTTGATGAATGATTGGTGTGCAAGTTGAGAAGCTGTTGAAACTGAGAAGAGCTTAGGGTTTGCATGAAGTCCTAAGTAGAAGCAGGAGCTTGATTTGAGAGCTCATTGACATGAGTTGTAGTAGCAGTGGATTGAGCATGAGATTGCTTCTGCTTTAGCTTAAATCCTGGAGGATATCCGTGGATTTTGTAGCATTTCTCAATTGTGTGGCTTGGAATGTTATAATGAGTATAGAAAGGGCACTCCTTCATCTGATTTTTGTGAATGGGATGACTGTCATGGCTACTGGAGTGTTTGGAAGGCTTCATAGCAAAGGAAAGCGAGGAAGTGGAGTCAATAGTAGGCTGGCCAATATGTCTCTGATGCTCTTCCTGAACTATCATGTGAAAAATCTTGTTGATGGATGGCAGAAGGTCCATCAATAGGATTTGACTTCTCACTTGCGAATAATTGCCATTCAGTCCCATGAGGAACGCTAAGATATATTCCATGTTGAGATATTCGTTGAGAGACTTTATACCACCATAATTGCAAAGGCCAAAATTACACACCGGACGGAAAAGAGTAAGTTCTTCCTAAACTGAACTTAGCTTAGTGAAATAAGTACTTACAGACTGTTGATGTTGAAGACTGTGAACCAATTCTTAATGAAGTTGGTAAATCCGACGGCACTTACTTTGCTGGAATCGATCTCTCAAGTGATGCCAAATTTCAAAGGCAATCTCCATATAGATCACGCTAGCCGATATCTCATTTGAGATGGCATTAAGGATCCAGAAAATGATCATATTATTGTTTCTGGTCCATGAATTCAGCAAGGAAACATCAGATCCATTTGGTTTTGTGAGTAAACTATTGATAAAGCCAATTTTATTTTTCATGGAGAGGGTGATCGTCATGGCTCCATGACATGTAATTATGACCAGTTAGCTGTTGTGAAACAGGCAACATTCTAGGAGCATCTGAGTGATGTAAGAAAAACGGGCTAAAGGGATCTTCAATGGCAAATTGGCAAATGAAGGAGTTATTGGATCGTGCGTCAGCCATAGCAGGATCAAAGTTGAAGCACAAGCTGAAGAGATATAAATAGAACAGGAGGATTAAAGGACAGAGGCTGCAGAAGAATCATCAACCGATGCCATATCAATGGAGGAAGAGATAAAGCTGGACTAAAAGCTATAAGCATGAAGGAAAAATATCTTTTGTATATTGAGATTGAGAGTTCCTAATATATGTATATACACACACAAAAAGGGGTATCTAGAAATCAATGCACGCAATTAGGGCTTCCTAACTCTAACTAACTTAGTTATAGGGTTGGTTATACAATTAGTTACTTGACTACTTAAATGTAGAATGTGCATAATCCTGCATGTATTGATACAGGTAAGAAATTCTCATTTGTCCACCTAAGATTTGTCTGGCTGTCTTATTTAGGACTTAGGAGGCAGAATTGGATAACGCACGCTTGTCATGATTCTAGTCCACTATCTACTTTTTGTCACATAAAAATGTCTTTAACCAAGCCGAGATGGACATTTTAATATGATAACAGGAAAGGGACTGAAAAGAGTAGTTGATGGAATTATGCCCGTACGTAGCGTTACAAAATGATGGGAAAACGATAATATTTTGATTGTGTCAAGAATAAAACAACTTTACATAGTGTTTTAGACATACTGAAAAGAATAGTTGATGAAATCGGATCCGTACATAGCACTACAAATTGATGAAAAAATTATTATATTTCGATTTTGTCAAAAATGAAAATAATTTTATGTTAGAATAAATACGCATATATATTCTGTATTATGTGGACTTTATAAACACATGAAATGTACACATATTAAATATCTTCTACATTAAATGAAGGATAAATAGCAAACAACCCTCAATGCATAGGAACATTTGCACCCCCCCCCCCCAATCATTGCAAGTGTGGGTAAAGACTATCCAATATTTGCTAAATGTACTTGAATATTCCATGTTCCAACTTTCCGGCGATATACTTAAAAGTTGTTGTACTTTGGGCCCTGATGTTTTGAAAAAGTTGTACTTAGCATCCTAAAGTACTTTAAATGCTATCCCTAGCATTAAATTCTTATTTTGGTGGAATAAAGTAAAATATTTTGCCAAAAATTATTATCATATATTACTTAATTGCCAATATATTACCAGTTCAGTCAATTCAAGTCATATGGAATGCATAAACCAACTTAATGGTAAAAATTTTCTTAAATTGATGTGTGTAAGATAAGTAAAAATTAACTCTAGGGTTCTATTACCTAATAATTGCTATGGTGTGCTTATAAATATGTGCTTACTTGTTTAATTAAGGGTGTAAGTGGTTTAATATTTTAATCTGAATAATAAAAAGATAGGTGACGCTAGTCAGACAAATATTGACAGCAAATAATGTAGATCTTAGTATCAATATTATCTCTCTCATTTGTTGCTCTATTTAAATTAAAAATATTTAAATATCATTTACTAACAAATATGCATAATCTCACATTGATATAAAAATCAATTAGGGTATAATTCTAAAATTAGTTTTAATCATCTCATGCATATAAACTAAGTAAAATATAATCATAAAATTAATTTAAAATTATATGATAGCTCAAACTGATTTAACTGTATATATATTGATAAGTGACTAGTGTGTGATAATATTTTTTAGGGTAAATAGCAGGCACTTTCCAATGTATAGGTTCATGTGCACTTTGCCCCCCAACCATTGCAAGTGTGCGAAACGATTACCCAACTTTTGGTAAATGTGCTTGAATACCCCCCCCCCCCCTCGTTCCATTTTCTGGCAAAATATTTCACCAAAGATGCTAAAATACTTTTGAGTATGTTGCACTTTACCTCCCCAACTTTAATAAAATGTTCATTTAACAACCTAATCATTCTAAAGTATCATCCCTTTTTATTAAATTTTTATTTTTGTAGAACAAAGTGAAATATTTGATAAAAAATATTATCACACACTAATCACTTGTCAATACATGGACAATTAAATCAGTTTGAGCTATTATATAATTTTAAATTAATTTTGTGATTATATTTTACTTGTTTTATATGCATGAAATTATTAAAAATAATTTTAAAATTATATCCGAATTTATGTTTATATCAATGTATAATATGCATATTTGTTGGTCAATAACATTTAAATATTTTTAATTTAAATGGAGCGATAATGTTAGCACTAATATATACATTATTTACTACTAATATTTGTCCGACTAGCATTACCTATCTTATTATTATTCAAATTAAAATTCTAAATCACTTACACTCTTAATTAAACAAATAAATACAAATTTATAAGTACACCCTAATGATAATTTGGTAATAAAATCTTAAAATTAATTTTTAATTATCTTACGCACATTAATTTAGAAAAATTTTGACCATTAAATTGGTTTATATATTTCAAATAACTCAAATTGATTAAACTAGTGATATATTGATAATTAAGTGATATATGGTAACGATTTTTGGTAAAACATTTTACTTTATTCTACCAAAATAAGACTTTAATACTAATGATAACATTTGAAAGTACTTTAGGTGGTTAAATGTAAATTTTTTAAAACATCAAGGGGCCAAATGCAATAACTTATAAATATATTGTCGGAAAATTGGAACACGAGGTATTTAAACACATTTAGCAAATATTGGATAATTATTCTACACACTTGCAACGGTTGGGGTGCAAAGTGTAAACAACCCTATACATTGGGGGATTGTCTGCTATTTACCGTTGAATCTTGATGATGTTAGGATCAAAGTATAAAGGGATGGGGCCCTAGCCCACACTAGTCGACCAAAATATAGGTTGAAAGTGAGTGCTTGGATGGGAGCAGGTTGAGTCCTACAACCAACCAACACATGTTAGGTTAGCCAAGGGCCAACGCTGAAGTTGATATAATTCGATTAGAATATGGAGCGACAGAGTGAGGGCCAAAGTTGTAGTGAACATATCTTTATGAGGGATTGCAATGGGGAATTTATAGTCTTTTGTGAGAGGTTAGAATGTCTATGATGCCCTTGATCATGCAGGGAGGGCTTTTGTCTTTGTTTGAGGACCTTTAGGTACGGGTGCAAATGAGTCGAGCTGGCTCACGAGCCGAGCTTGAAACAGTTCAAACTTGAGTCGAGTTGAATTGTACTCGAGCTATAATTCGAGCCAATCTCAAGCCATTTGTATCTAGGTTCGAAGCTCACAACAGTATATAATTAAATTTTATTTTTTATTTTATTAATAAATATACATTATATTACTATTTTTTTTATTTTGAGTTCGAGCTCGAGCTCAAAAATTTTGCCCAAACTCGGCTCGGTTCGACTCGATTGCGCCCCTATCTTTAAACTTTTCCTACTTGTAAACCCTTTCCATGTGGCGCGTCCCCTTCTTTCTAGGATATTGAGAAGATCTCCGCATTCAATGCGTAGGCATGCTGGTGGTATGGTGAAGGCATGCTTCATAAATGCGGAGGCATGCTGCCTATTAGTGTATTTAATGTGGCAGTGTGGTGCTTGTGTAGCATTTAATGCGACAGTGGCCGGTGGCGAGGAAATATTTCATGTTACTTCAGTCGACCTTCTTTGGTCGAGATGTTTCCTTGGCTGCGAGTCTCTCAGCCATGCTCTGATCGAATGATGGATCTCCTAGGGCCTATAGGAATCTCTGGCTGAGGGCCTATCGACCATACCTGGGCTAATCAATCTCACTTTGGTCGATTGAAGGGATGATGATAATTTATATTGGCTAACTGGCCCAATGCATTCTTCGGCTTGGTCGATCACTATTGGGTCTATTGGACTCAATTCACTTCCTCATATCAACCTTATTTTTTATAAAATATTTCACTTTATTCTAGAAAAATAAAAATTTAATGATAAAAGTGCAACACTTTAGAATGATTAGGTTGTTAAATACACATTTTGTTCAAGTTAAGGAGGTAAATGAGGAGGTAAAGCGCAGCAAATTCAAATTATTTCAGCATCTCTAGTAGAAAATTCCACCAAAAAATGGAACAAGGAGATATTTAAGCGCATTTAGCAAAGGTTGGATAATTGTTTCGCACATTTGCAATGGTTAGAGGCAAAGTGCACATAACCCTATACGTTGGAGGTACCTGTTGTTTACCTTTGAATGAATAATATAAATATGGAGTAATTATTTAACATCGCACTAAACATGGAATACAATGATTATGTACAAGCAGAAAGCTCATTCATCATGGCCAAAGTCATGAACCTATTATTTTACAGATATTGTATATTTATACGAATGAGACTATTCACTAAATATTCATTTAATAGAAGAACACGTTATTATTTCTAGTTGACGATCCTTAGTGGGTTAGGATCATTTTGGCATCCTATATAAAGGGGCCATGGTCTCCCTTTCCGCTCAATCAAGTTCATGGGTTCTTCATCTCTATTAAGCACAAACATAATAGTGAATTAAAAGAGTGAAAACACAAATTCCCTAGAGTAGTTTATAATAACAATAATCTATTAAAGGTAATTAATGTAATAAGTTCACCAATCAAGGAGGGCCATTGAAGGTAAATAACAAGTTCATTAGTTAAGGAGATCCATTTGAGGGTGTTCCATTGGGCAAAGTTTGTAGATTGAAACTATCATCTTTACGAATGAAAGGCAAATTTATTATAGTATTTTGCTTCATAAAATGAACTTAAGATCCTATATATGTTACACTAAATTTGTTTAGTTTTTTAAAAAATATTTTTCAACTTCAAAAAATAATAACAAATGAATACTATATTCCTCAATTTTAACTCACAAAAGACCTTTTCTTATTCCCAGAATACCCCAAAAGTAGTTAAAAAAAAATCTCAAAATAAATTTTATACTTAAAAAAACTAATCTACAAGAGAACAGACCTTCAGAGACAGAAATTAGAGACGGAAAAAAATCCATCTCTAATTTACACGATTCTGAGACGGAATCAATTTTGTCCAAATTTAATAAAATAAAATTAAAAAATAAAACATGTTACAGACTAGAGACAGATCTGGAGATGGATTTAGAGAAGGAAATATCTCTTGTCTCAAATCTCTAAAAATTTTATTTTTAAATTAAAATAAATTGAAACAAAAAAAGAAAGTCCTCTCTCTCAATTTCATTTGAGATGATTATTGAGTTAAATTTTACATCTTAAAATCTGTCTTTCTTGCATTCTAAAAGATTATATCATTATAAAATCAAAACAAGATTTGAGATTAAAAAATATTTTTACTTTATATAATTAAAAGTGGTATTTTAAATTGTTCCCATTCAGAAAAATCCATTCCATGGAAACTCATCGGCCTCTCTCCGAGTTTTCCCCCAAATGAAGCCCTAACTCACGCAATCACATTTCCCATTCCTCTCCACCGTTCTCTCAGAACCACCGTAAGTATTCTCTCTACTTCTTTTGCATGCTCATTTTGCATCTTCACCACGAGCATGGTTGCGTTCAATCAGTGTTGTTCGCCTCAACCTTATAGCCTCCAGAAATCGTGGACGTGTGCGGGTTGGAATGGGTTTGATTGGCTCGAACATATAGAAAATGGTAACTTTTTATTCAATTTGACGTTTATATTTTGAATTTCTTGCTATTCCTTTTATTAGTGTCTTGTTATTCCTTTTTCGATCTCAGATTAAATTCATCATGTTCTTATAATATTACGACAGTTATGTGCTTTTCTATTTCCTCTACTTGTGTTCTGCGTGTTTGATTATGGATTTATAAATGCATTAGTTTTTATCAATAGTATAGTTTAATGTTATTTGATTTTCAATCTTAAGTTATTCTAGTCATTTTCTGGTTTTTGGATAAATTTCTTCCTAAGAAATGCAGAAACAGATTATGCTTGGGTTTTTGCTTCAATAACATGATGATTCTCCTCATTGTTTATCTGGCATTGAGTGGGGTAGCAGGCTCTGCCGTGGGAATGCCACCAATAATAGGGCACTTGGTACAATCTTGAAGAAGCAGTTCATCATCTAACTTGCAACAATTTATTTGGCATGCATGTTATGTAGTTTTTTGTAATAAAAATTTTAGCAAGTCAGTATATATTAGTGAAGTGTTGAATGAATTTTCAGTGCTCGTGATCAGTCATCAACGCCAGTGGAGCTTACAGAGCAAAAACTGAGCATGTAGTTAATGTTGTCAATCACATATTGGACTGCCATGTGGTGTTTCAATACAATTGCACAAATACAATACCTGAACAACTACTTGAAAATGTAAAAACCATATTTTGTTAGTGTTTTGTTTCCTTTTGGCCTTTGTTTGAGGATTCATTTTCTTAGTTGTCTTCTTGTGGCTAGGTGACTGCTACTGTGGATGCTTCTGAAGCAGAGGAATTCTCTGAAATAGGATCAAAACCTTTAAAATCTCTACCATATGATACACCACCCCAAACATTTGTTGCATTGGAGAAACCTAAAGGCATCCCTGCAGTTGGGAAGTTTTCGAACTTATTGAGGTTTACTGTTAAAGAGGTATTCATTTCTTAATTTGGTTCAACCGTGAAAAGGGATTTGATTGCAATTTACTATGGTCTTAGATGACTCCACCTGCATACCATTTACCTTAAATTTGGCACAAGATCATAGTATAAGTGCATATCTATCAATGCACTGCATGCTATTTGAAATGCCTTTAGCTGCTTCTGTCTGCATTATTGGTAGGAATTTTGGATTTTTGAACAATTTGTATGATATAAAATCATTTCTTCTTGAACCGTGGGAAAACATTTATGAAGATATAAGAAATGGTCACCAGTGAGTCAGATGATGCGGGATGAAGATATATTATTTTCTTACTATCATTCACTTCACCCGCTAGAGCAATGAAAAGCTATCATTAAGGGATTTTGGCCTTTTTTACCCAAGTTTTTATTGTGGGGACGAAAATGAAGGAAGGAAATATATACTATGTTTGGCTTTGTCCATAAGATAAAATTATCCTTAACTAGATAAAATGATAGATTTTGCGCGCTTTAGTTTAGGCCATGTTTGTCATTTTAATTCTTTTATTCCTTGTTGTAGCATGTTTTATGTGTAGACATTGACATTCACCACGGGATGAAGCTAAGGATGCTTTTTACTATAAGAGATACAGTAACCCAAGGCAATGAAGTATTGGGTGATATTAATAGGACAACTATTACAGATGCGTATGGAGTTTCGAGCACAATTGGAACTTTGAACAATTTTTGTTCGATTGTTTATTTAATTTCTAAGATAATGTTGTACCAATTAGTTTATGTTTTTGTGAATGGTTAAATGACTTGTTTTGATAACTTATATATATATACACTTTTTATGTTTAATAAGTTATATTGTAAGTGATGGTTAGCGAGATCTTTTACAAGCCAATGTTATTTGGTTGTTTAAAAGTTACACGAACATATTATTAATTTAAAAATTTGAAAATCGGTTAGAGATTGGTTTGCAAACAAAATTTGAGAAGTAAATAGGGATAAAAGCTAGAGATGGAATAAAAGATGGATTATTATTGAACAAGTCGAAATTAGAGATGAAATTAGGGATGAATAATTTTGAAATATTTACAAATTTACAGATGGAATTAAAGACGAAAAAGTTACAGAATCAGAGACGGATGTTGATAACGTATTAGAACTTAGAGACAACATAAAAGACAGATTTAATCCGTCTCTAAAATTCAGAGACAGAAATTATTCCATCTCCTGAATTTGAGACGAGGCTTTCAGCTATAGGTTCAGAGACAAACAATATCCGTCTCTATTTTACTTAAGAGACGGAAAATAGGGTTTCAGAGACAGAAAAATCCGTCTCTGAAGCCCTGTTTTCTTGTACAAGTTATTCTTCAACCCAAAAAATCTATTTTAGCGACTTCTTATTCGAAAAATTCAATAATTAATTTTGACTAAATTACAATTTTAAATTGAAGATATATAAACTGTATTAGATATAACTTTAGTTTTAAAAGTGAAAGTATTAAGAGGAAAGATTAAAACTTTTCAAAGTTCATAAATTAATTTTTTTTTAAGTTTTTATTACAAATAAAATGGATATAGTCAAAAGAAAAATAAAGATTTTAATTGAATATTAAATAAATAAATTAATTAATATAAGAAGTATGATAAATTTACCCAAAAATAGCGTAAAAGTTTATCTGGAATAAAAGATTGTTTTGATGGGTTTTTTTTATGTAAAAAGTTTATTTTTACAGATTTTTAGTAATCCTCCCTAAATTTTATACATGCAATAAATGTTTAGAAACTATTTAATGATTGATTAAACATATTCTCACACAAAGTGGAGTAAACTTTGTCAAGTAACAAAAGTAACAGGCAACAAAATGGACCATGACACTGAAACAGCTGTCACTAATTATATATTAGTGCCAAATTTTATTAATAATTACTTTTACAAGCTTATAAATAATGATAAGAATTATTATATTAAGTTTTCATTACAATTTTGTTTGTTATTAGATTGTCATTGTTAATGTGATTTAGACACGATATTTCACTATTAAGCTACACTATAACCAAAATAAAAAATATTGTGATTTGAAAAATATCATAACTGTCATAATAAAAATCGGTGTTCAATTCAAAATGGGCAATATATGGAGAGAGTAAAGGTAACTTAAAATTATATATTGTACTAATGAATAAATATT
Organism: Jacaranda mimosifolia; assembly: GCA_018894105.1. Taxonomy (NCBI): domain Eukaryota; kingdom Viridiplantae; phylum Streptophyta; class Magnoliopsida; order Lamiales; family Bignoniaceae; genus Jacaranda; species Jacaranda mimosifolia. The sequence goes on from CM032119.1 coordinate 35,654,049, forward strand.
TATAGTTGAACATCATTTGATAGATAAGATATATATATATATATATGATATTTAGGATCAATTATTAAATAAGGTTGAATTATTTTTAGTTCCATCCAGTAATCCAAATACAAAAGAGCACGAATTCTTGAAATTGACTTGATATTTTATTTATCTTTTGGGAACAACAATAAAAATTTATTACTACCCGCGTTAATACGAAACAACTATGTAGCTATATTACCCTAAGATTTCCTAATGTTAGACATGACCTTCTCAACCTCAACTAGAGGGGGCCCCAACTATTGATTTCATTAGCAAAAAAGAACGTATACAATAAGTTGGAAATTCTATATCAATATCAAATATCTTGTATTTAATTAACTACAAACGACAAAGTGTGAATGGACAATAACTACAACGACCAAGTTTTGTTTTTATTCTATTGAATGGATCTACGCATGCATAGAGTCAAAACGTTTGAAGGTAATTTTTGTACTCTAATTTGAAAACATATTATATATAAAAGAGCATGACAAAGAATCAGTTATTAGAATAGAAATAATACAAGAATGAGAGTACAATTTTTCATATATATTAAGTGTGAACATATTAAATGGTATGAATCATTTCATATTGATATAAGTCTGAAAATTAAAATGGCCTAATTCTTATTATTTGATTTATTTTTTTTATCGACGCATTAAAATATTTTTATTTCATTATACATATAAAACTTTCGCGTGGAAAAAAATGGGGTAGGTAGATTGGTCTTTCGTAACCATGTTTTTTGACCAATCAATGACCCTCATTCACAAAGAGGGAATTAGAGTTTGGGTTTTGATGTCGTATGTGTTGTCCTTGCGTGTTGGAATTATTGCTTAACTATGTTCAGTGGTAAAGCGTGCATATTATGAAAGTTATTGCAATTAATTATTATCTATCTATTTATCTATATACGTATCTGATATAGGATGTCCCAAAATGGCCCAAATCGGCAAGGCTCAACACCCAATCAACGGCCCAGGACCCAAGTGACTGGTCAACCCTGTTCGACTAATCCACAAGGCGCTCCATGGCTCTCGGATCCGCTCGACCATTATCGACATATCTTCTCGTCGATTCTCAAGTCGAGCCCTGCACAGTACTCTGTAACTGTATTAAATGTGTTGACTGGTAGCACGCCTCCGCATTAATGGCGCATGCCCTCCCCTCACCGTCTAACACAGCAGACGCCGCAACAGTGTACCATCTTGTCCTACAGCATAAAAGGACATCCAGCTGGCAATATTCAAATGGGGGAATTGACCAATTACCCCCGGTAGGAGGCTGAAGGTCCCTAGGGTAAGCCAAGGGCTTCCTTGACATTTCCTACAAGGGGGAGAATATAAAAACCCATCAACCTTGCCTCTCACAGGTATGCACTCATACACTCAAAAGCCCATACATTCCGCTGCTCGATTAAAGAGGTCGAATATATACTGACTTGAGCGTCGGAGGGCCTAAGCCGAGCGCCACTCGGCTAGCCTAACATTTACCGTGATTGCAGGATTCCAATCCCAAATCAATCTAGAAGATCAATACACCGGATCGTGATTCATACCCAGATTCATATCCGTCATCGAAATCGAACTCTCATCATTTGGTGCCGTCTGTGGGAAGACAGGAATCCTCTATCGAAAATGGTGAACACTGGGCGAGCCCCATCAGGGAGGGAGGAGAACCGGAGATCTAGCTCTCCCGCCCCCCGCCAGAACCAAGGACAAGACGAGCTAGCACCCAGTATGCAGCCGGAACCTATGGTCACTCTCACAATGCCTCAACTGATGCAACTCATCAGCGAGCAAATCTCAGCGCAGATTTTTGCCCAGCTCTTGGCCGCACTAAATAGACATGCTGTGCAACTAGGGCCGGCGGCCAGTGCCACACCACAGCCAGCAAGCCCAGAAAGGGCACGACCAGAAGAGTACGCACAGATACCGGAGTCCTCTAGACGTCCATCCCGGAGAGAAGGAAGCCCGGGCCGTTTTCCAAGGGAGGCAGCCCGCCCACCGCTGAGAGAGGAGGTAGCAGATTCCGTAGACCACGACGTTCGGCCCCTTCGAGGCCCACAGCGCAATAGGGCCAGGCGTTCCAGAGGCAGACAAAACCAGGACCAGCAAGAGTGGGAAGAAGTCTCTCACTAGGTGCAACAGCTAAATAAGCGCTTGGAGGAAGTGTCGAAGAGGAATGCTGACAGAACCATGCAATCGGAAATGCCTTCAAGATTCCGGAGGGAACGCGACTCACCTTTTGTCCAGGAAATTATCGATGAGCGCATTGCCATTGATGCGAAGATCCCCACCGGGCTCCCGAGGTATGACGGTTCCACGGACCCGAATTAGCATCTGATGCAGTTTGAGCATATGATGCAGTTGCATGGGCACAACGAGTATATACATGCAAAGATGCTCGTGACCACTTTCCAGGGCGTGGCCCTAGACTGGTTCGTGAAGTTGGAACCGGCATCCATCTTCTCATACGACCAGTTATGTGACAAGTTTTTGCACCAGTTCTCCAGCATGAGGAAGGCGAAGCTACCGCACACCCACCTGCACACAGTAAGGCGGGCTGAGGGCGAATCTTTATGGGATTTCTTCACCAAGTTCAACACCGAGGTGTTGAAGATAGACAGCCCCAGGATAGAATTTTTGATCGATGTGCTATTTCTGGGACTAAGGCACAAGGAGTGCGCCAATGCTTTGGTCCGCGCGCAACCGAGAACAATGGAGGAGCTCCTCGACCTCGCCGAGAGGTACATGACCCAGGAGGAGATGAACAAAATGAAATATGGCAACATGGAGGCCGATAAGAGAAAAGGCAAGGAGAAAGAGGAGAAGCATAATAGGGAGGGGCGCCGCTCCCCAATCAAACGTTTCCATGACTACACCTCACTCTCTATGCCGAGAAAGGAAGTACTCTTCGCCATACAACATGATAACTTGCTTAAAAAGCCTCAAAAAATCACAGAAACTAAGGTTATGAAGAAGTCCGGAAAGTACTGCCATTTTCACAAGCAAAAAGGGCATGACACCGATGATTGCTTTAATTTGAAGGATGAGATAGAGAGGCTGATTAGGCAGGGGCATTTGGAAAAAAATTTCGAGAGAAAGCTCGACGTGAGAAGGGGGCGATCGACCGGACTCCCCGTAGAGAAAGGTTGGTCAGCCCGTGACGGCAGGACAAAGGAAAGAAACCAGCCCATGAAACCCACCCGCCCATTCGAGGTGTCATCGACACGATTGCCGGGGGGCCTGCAGGATGAGACTCCCGAAACGCAAGAAAGCAAACCCAGAGGCAACTTGACTCGACCAAACCCTCAAGGGTCGAAACAGTGTTCCAGTTGACAACCAGTACCGAGCCGATCTCTTTTACCGATGCACATTTAGACCACCTCGAGGGTCAGGCTGCGGACCGGCAGCTCGATTGCCCAATGGTGGTTGCTATCGAGATCGCCAACTTCGAGGTGAGAAAGGTCTTGATCGACAATGGCAGCTCGGCAAACATCATATTCCTGTCGACCCTGAACAGAATGAACCTGGGCAAACTGAAATTCGATCCAGTCAGGACTTCCCTAGTTGGATTCGGAGGATCAGAGATTATACCAGAAGGGTCGATTAGCCTATCCACTACATTCGGGCAGGGACATCGCAGCCGAACTTTGATGATCAACTACTTAGTGGTCGATGCCCCATTTGCTTACAATGCCATTGTTGGTCGACCAGCCCTAAATGACTTCGAGCCATCGCATCCACATACCACATGAAAATAAAGTTCCCGATCCCCGTGGGAGTTGGTGAGCTTTTATGCAACATCAAAGGTGCTTGGCGTTGTTACACAATCTCCGTGGATTCCAGCGGACAGAAAAAGAGACCAGAATGGAAGGCCTCGGGGGACGCCCTTGTAGCGAAACCCGAGGAGGGACCTTCATCGAAAAAGAGGAAGTTGGAGGACACCAGGGTCGAGCCAACGGGAGAATTCAAAACAATTGAGCTCGAGCCAGGGAACCCCGACAAGACAACAAGGATTGGAGCTAATATGGGGGATTGACTGGAATGCCTCATGGTCGACTTCCTCCGACGCAATATCGACGTCTTCGAATGGAAAGCTGCTAATCTGCAGGGCATCGACCCCGACATCATCGTCCACAGGCTCAACGTGGACCCTGCCCACAAGCCAATCCGACAGAAGAAGAGAACTTTCAATGCTGAGCGGACACAGATCATCGAGGAAGAGGTTAGCAAACTTCTAGAGGCTGGTTATATTATCGAAATCCAATATCCTTCTTGGCTTTGTAATGTAGTCCTTGTTCCCAAGAACGAGGGAAAATGGAGGATGTGTAATGATTTCACAGATTTAAATAAAGCATGTCCTAAGGATCCTTACCCCTTGCCTTGTATTGATTTACTTGTTGATTCCACGGCTAGTTGCGAACTGCTTAGCATGATGGATGCATTTCAAGGTTACTGCCAAATATTCATGGAACCTGAGGATAGGGATAAAACGGCTTTTGTTGTCCCCAATGGGGTATATTGCTTTTTGGTTATGCCGTTTGGACTTAAGAACGCTGGCGCAACTTATCAAAGATTAGTTAACTTCATGTTCAAGAATGAAATTGGGAAATCAATGGAGGTTTACGTCGATGACATGATTGTGAAAACAAAGAAAGCAGAACGCCACTTGGTCGACCTGAGCCACACATTTTCCATTCTGAGAGCCTTCGGTATGAAGCTCAATCCTAACAAATGCACATTCGGGGTTCAAGGAGGAAAATTCCTGGGATATATGGTCAGTCAGAGAGGTATCGAGGCCAACCCACAGAAAATTCAAGCAGTTCTAGACATTGTTCCACCGCGCACCGTTTGGGAAGTTCAATGCCTTGTGGGCAGAGTTATTGCCTTGGGCAGGTTCATAGCTAGGCTGGCAGCAAGAGCCTACCTTTCTTCAAAATCTTGAGAAACACAAAGAAATCTGGATTCAAATGGGACGAACAGTGTGACCAGCTTTGATCGACCTCAAGCAACACCTCTCATCGCCACCTCTCCTCGCCAAGCCTGAGCTCGGGGAAATCTTACAGATATATCTGGCAGTCTCTTCTGCTTCAATCAGTTCAATGTTAACAACGATGAGAGCTGGGAACTCTTGTCCAGTTTACTATTGCAGCAAAGCCCTTTAGGGGCCCGAACATAACTATTTGGAGATCGAGAAGTTTTCCCTGGCCCTAGTCACATCGGCAAGAAAACTGCGGCCCTATTTTCAATCCCATATAGTTGTGGTACTAACGAACCAGCCGCTAAAACAGGTGTTGTCGAAACCAAACACTTCGGGTTGACTAACGAAATGGGCCATCGAATTGGGGGAATTCGACATCCAATTCCAACCCCGAACAGCAATAAAAGCGCAGGTGCTAGCAGACTTCATCCTCGAGAGAGTCGACCTCCCGGCTCAAGAGATTGAAGACTCACCTTGGTGGACCCTACATGTTGACGGGTCCGCGACATCTGCTGGAGGAGGAATAGGCGTATCCCTCTGATCCCCACTGCCCGAAGGCTACGATTTTGCAGTAAAACTCGACTTCCCAGTCATTAATAATGAAGCTGAGTATGAGGCACTCATTGCAGGAATGCACATGGCCATAGACCGTGGGGTCGAAAGGATAGCGACCTTTACTAATTCACAGTTGGTCGCGGAGCAGGTCGAGGGAAACTTTGACGCGAGAGAAAATAAAATGGCACAATATCTCGCGGAAGTCCGACAGCTACGGCAGAGGTTATGAGATTTTTCATTAAGCCAAGTTCCTCGATCAGAAAACGCGCGAGCAGACGCGCTTTCCAAGCTGGCAAGCTCGACGAAAGGCACAAGAGAAAGAACCATAACATTTCTTGTCGCCGACCAGCCTTGCATCTCGGCCCCCGGCCCGGGCTTGGTCTGGTGCCTCGAAGAAGCAACACATTTTTGGTAGCACCCGATCAAGCTTTATTTGAGCCATGGTACCTTACCCGATGATGAGAAGCAGGCTCATAAACTGAAGGGCTTGGCGCCCAAATATGCACTGGACGATCACGGACAGTTGTACAGAAGATCAATCGCAAGACCGCCACTGAGATGTTTAAATCCCAAACAGGCGAAGGAAGTGCTACAGGAAATATATGCAGGCATCTGCAGAAACCACTCGAGAGGCCGGTCCCTCGCGCATAAGATCACACGATATGGGTATTTCTGGCCCACTTTGTTGAAGGATTCTGTTGACTTTGCTGGGAAATGCCCATCTTGCCAGGTACATTCAAACATCCAACACCAACTAGCCGCACCAATGACAAATGTTGATATCACTTGGCCATTCAACCAGTGGGGCATCGACATAGTCGGCGCGCTCCCAAAGACAACCGGCCAGCGGAAGTTTATCATAGTGGCCGTTGAGTACTTCACAAAATGGGTGGAAGCTGAAGCAGTCCCAAAGATTACTGATGCGGCCATCAAGAGTTTCATATGGAAGAATATTATTTGCCGTTTCGGGCTGCCTAAAGTCCTCATCTCAGATAACGGCACCCAATTCCAAAGCAAAAATACAAGAAGATGGTGCGAGACCTTAGGCATTGCGCAGCATTTTACTTAAGTGGGAAATCCACAAGCCAATGGACAGACCGAAGTGACCAACAGGACTGTCCTCGATCACATTAAGAGTCGAATAGCGGGGACGGGAACCAACTGGGCGGACGACCTCCCGGGAGTCCTTTGGGCCTACAGAACCACCCCTCGAACAGCCACAGGTCAAAGCCCTTATAGCCTAGTTTATGGATCCGAAGCAGTGGTCCCGTCAGAACTAATCCAGCACACCGCTAGAGTGATCCACTACAATCCAACAGCAAATACATCAGAGAGGGCACTGGACCTAATTACTATAGACGAAAAGCGCCTAGCGGCTTACAACAGAATGCAGAGGTACTGCTCAAAGATGGCGGACCGCTATAACAAATCGGTACGTCCTCGAAATTTCAAGGTGGGTGATCTTGTCTTAAAGAAAGTGGAAGTGTCAAGGCCCGTCGGCAAGCTTGACCCGAAGTGGGAAGGGCCGTACTCAGTCATCAAAGTGTCTAAACACAACGCCTATCGATTAGCGGATGCTGCAGGTCGCGAGCTACCTCGACCGTGGAATGCAGTAAATCTAAAAAAGTTCTTTGTATGAGCTATTCATTGGCATCTTTTGTATTGAGTAAAGAACAATCAAGTCCCATTATGATTAAAAGACACGTGACGACCGCAGCAAAACCTTAGTCAACCCTGTAGTCGACGAAAGGCTTAAACGAATCAAGTCAAGGCGAAGAGCCGCGACCACCTTAGTCGACCCCATAGTCGATGAAAGGCTTAAACGAATCAAGTCAAGGCCAAGAGCCGCGACCACCTTAGTCGACCCCGTAGTCGATGAAAGGCTTAAACGAATCAAGTCAAGGCCAAGAGCCGCGACCACCTTAGTCGACCTCATAGTCGACGAAAGGCTAAAACGCATCAAGTCAAGGCCAAGAGCTGCGACCACCTTAGTCGATGAAAATTCCCAACAAACTGGCATCGAAGCCCCTGAGGCAAGGTAGCAAAATCGACGTCACACTTGCAGAAAAGCCACTAAGGCTCGAAGTCGAGCCCCATCGACAAATTCATTTACACTTTACTAATCATAAATGGCGATAAAGTTCAAGTTATCTTGCAATGGAGAAAAACAGTGCTCGAAATTGAACAGTTGGCAGATGAAGGGCAACAAATTTTATTTCATCCTCATGAAGCCTCAACAGGTATGTACATCAAAACAAAAACAAGTATTACAAGTCCTAGCTAGAACTGCCAGACCCTTCGAGGGGTAAAGCGGGAGCAGGAGCATGAGCAGATCGGGGCTCAGGTGGTGCCATGGCAACGGGCATTGCCGCGGTGACTGGGCGAGAGGGACAGGCGGCAAAAGACATAAACAGCCGCTCGGTGGCTGGGAAGAAAGAGGCAATGTCGGCCTGGCCTTCGGAGATTTCATAGGCGAGATCACCGGCGAACTCAAACTCTCGACCCACAGCCTTCACTTTCTTTTCGAGGTCTGCCTTTTGCCTCTCTTCAGGAGTTATGTCGATCTCTTTTGTTGCATCTACCTCGGCCTCGGCCTCGTCGACATCCTCGTCGCCAATTGGGCGCAACTATTCATCGAAAGCAAGGCCCATCTTCGAGCGATCTTCCTCGCTAACCGCGTAGCCCAGGTGCTGTATTTGTGCAATAGCCTTATTAAAGGCACTTCGGGCATCGTCCAAGGCCAGCACCACGCTCGCATCCTGAAAGGCGGGGCTCACCATGAACTGTTGTACCGCTTCCTTGCGAATCTCCAGCACTACCCGCTTGAACTCTGTCCTGGCCTCAACCAGGCGCTCGCCTCGACCTGCCGCCCGACCAGATTCGTAGGCGACATGGATGTCCAGTTCAAGTTTTTTCAGCTTCGCCTCCATCTTTGTCTGCTCCGTCACGCCTATCTTTCACCTCTATTATTTCGGCGTATTTGGCATTCTCCTTCTGCACTTCGTTGAGCCGCAATTGGGATGACTCCAGCTGGGCCTTCAATGTTTCGGCATCGCTGCCAGCATCCAACTGTTCACGATCAATGAGAGCCAGCTCTGAATAGCGGTAAAAATTATAGGCGAGTTGCGCGACCTGAAACATAAAAATCATTGCTATCCATGCAGGGAAAATCGATTACGCAAGTTTACAGCTTAGGGGATCTTACCATGTTCGCGTGATATGCAACCTCGTATAGCGCCCCGGGCTGACTCAGGCCCATTATCCTCCTCTGGTCAGCCAGGAACTGACCAGCCAACAACCATTTCAAGGGGTCGACCCCACTTGGCCCAGATCCATGCATATAGGACGAGTCGTCCACAAGTGGGCTGGGGTCCGACCCGAAACGAGGAGACAGGAACTTCCTCAGGCCGAATAAGGCCTCCGCACCTCGATCCCCGAAGAGATCATTTCCTGTCGGCATCCCCGACCCGGCGCCCTTCGATTTTCCTTTCCCCTTTCCAGCAGCAGCAATCTTTTTGGGTGGGGGCCTACTCTATTCGCCCATGGGTCTTTTTCCTCGACCCGCGTCCCTCTCGACCGCTACTATTCGACCAGGTGAGGGGTCGGGGATGGCGCAGGGGCGGCAGCCTATCGGCGTGGCTTGTCGGCTCCAGTCGACTCTTGTCGAGATGCAGCGCCTTGTTTGCGCTGTCGGTTCCTCTCAGCGCGAGCCACTGCATCACTCCTTGCGCGGGTCATGATTTCGTCCCGGTCTGCAAGGAACAAACACAGCAGATGTCAAATACAGAAATGAATGTAGCTAAACAACAAAGCATGGCACACATTTCATCTACCTATCTCATAGTCATCTGCAAAGTTTAGAGGGGCTGGCGACAACCCAGCCAACACTAAATGCTGCTCCTTGAGGAACACAGTAGCCTCCACGGGACCAAACCCGACCAGATCCCTCATAAAGGTATTTGGCCAAGTAGGGGTGCGATTCCCTGGTACCTCAACCTGTCCCTCCAACCACTCTCGAGGAATGTCGAACCCCTCTTTCACCCGAATAAAGAAGTAACGCTTCTTCCACTCCTGCCCGTACGAAGAGGAGGGAGCAACGAGAAACTTGCGGCGAGGTTGAGCAGTTAGATAATAAAAGCCCGACTCATCAGCACTACCGGATTTTCATGACATGCACAGATAGAAGAGGTTGGAAAAATTGTCGAAACTGGGGGCTTGATCGAACAGATGCATCAAAACTAAGAAACTGCAGAGGGTGGCAAAGCAATTGGGTAATAGCTGAGTTATGCACACTCGAAGACCCCTAAGCAGGCCTACCATACTATCACCTAAGGGGAACCTCAACCCACATTTCAGTGCATCCTCAAACACTGTTATGCAACCGGTAGGAACACGGTGCATTCGACCAGGAGGCCCAGGGGTTAACAGTTGGTATTCGGGAGGAATATGGTAAAGCTCTCTCAGACGCACCAAATCCGTAGGGGTCATTACGGAAACTATCTCACTATAGTGGCCCGGGGTGAATAATCGCCCACGAGATGAGGGTACCCGACTGGGCCCAGCTTCCCCGCCACGCGCGCCGCTCAAGCTCCCGGAGCTCGAACTACTCGAATTGGAACCACTGCCGGACAACCCACCAGAAGGAGCAGGCAACTCCCTACGCCCCTCAGACATGGTGGCCTCACTGCCCCCCCCCCCCAGGCTACCCTCAGAACTGAATAACCCAAGCATCTTCTTCAAAAGAAAAATAAAGAGAAAGGATTCGGAAAAATGAAGAGGTGGAGGAGCACTTACTGGATACGAAGGTTAAGCCCACAAAATCTGCGAAGCGAATGCAAAGTCTAGGGAGTCTTACAGTGAAAGATATCTCCTAAAGGTTCTCGAAAATTCTGAAGCGGTAAAAGTGAAAATGGGCAGAATCACATAAAGTATTTATAGGAAGGCGGATGCGGTTTCCCAAGCATCCAGGCGCGGTTACCCAAACGTCCGCATTAATGGACGGAGACGTTACGCCGCCCCACGCGCGCCACGATGTAACCGCTCAGCATGCGCGTAATAATCTGAGAGATTTTCAAAAACCCTGGTCGATGGTAGCTAATGTTCGTTACTTCTGAACGTCGCTCGTCGATTCTCTGTTCGGCCTTGCGAAGTAGGGGGACTCATGATATAGGATGGCCCAAAATGGCCCAAATTGGCGAGGCCCAACACCCAATCAACGGCCCAGGACCCAAGTGACTGGTCGACCCTGTTTGACCAATCCACAAGGCGCTCCATGGCTCTTGGATCCGCTCGACCATTATCGACATATCTTCTCATCGATTCTCAAGTCGAGCCCTGCACAGTACTCTGCCACCGTATTAAATGCGTTGACTGGCAGCACGTCTCCGCATTAATGGCGCATGCCCTCCTCTCACCGTCTGACACACCAGACGCCGCAACAGTGTACCATCTTGTCCTACAGCATAAAATGACATCCAGCTGGCAATATTCAAACGGGGGAATTGACCAATTACCCCCGGTAGGAGGCTGAAGGTCCCTGGGGTAAGTCAAGGGCTTCCCTGACATTTCCTACAATGGGGAGAATATAAAAACCCCTCAACCTTGCCTCTCACAGGTATGCACGCATACACTCAAAAGCCAATACATTCCGCTGCTCGATTAAAGAGGTCGAATATATATTGATTTGAGCATCGGACGGCCTAAGCCGAGGGCCACTCGGCTAGCCTAACGTTTACCATAATTGCAGGATTCCAATCCCAAATCAATCTAGAATATCAATACACCGGATCGTGATTCATACCCGGATTCATATCCGTCATCGAAATCGAACTCTCATCAGTATCTATGTATATACTTCATCTATTTGAATTGTATTATAAAATATAAACGACATCCTCCTAATACTTAATTTGGTGGACTTTTGCCACAGGACCCTTATGAGAATGATTCTGATGAAGTTATGGCTGACCTCACCACCCACTTGGGAGAGAGCTCCTAAAGAAAAAGTGGACCCACGATTTTGTGAATCTTTGTCCTTAAAAGAGAAATAATTGTACTTTAAAGGAAGAAATTCTTATTGTATTTTATTTGGACTCCTAGAATAGTTTGTTTTTGATTTATTTTATTTGAAGTCCGAGTTGAATCCTCCCTCTATATAAGGGATTGTTGTATAGGTTAGAGAGTAGAGTTGAATTTTAGAATCAATTTTAAATTGTTTTATGTATGAGACATCTGTGAGTAGTTCTCCGAGAAGTCCTCCTATTTATGTAAGTTTCTATTTTTTGAAATATATTAAATTTTAATATTCTGCGCACTCTTTAATTTAGTCAGCTATTTTTATATTTATTTGACTTATAGTCGAAAAAATATTAGATCTTGGTACCATATTGGTATCAAAGCCAAGTTTAATCTAGGACTTGTCAATCCATACGAGTTTATAAACCAAATTTGGGATAAGATATCCTAAATTTACAATTCAATGCGGGAAACACATAAGTCGTGTTTTGCTGAACAATAAGGCCCGTTTTGTCAAAAGATTATTGAAGGACGTGAGAGGCACATAAATTGTTGACAGTAATAACAATTAAACAATGAAAATATTATTTTGAATTGCGTTTAAGAGATCCTATGAATTTGATAGGGGAGAATCTTGTCGAGCTAATAGCTCAAAAATGAATGAAGAGATTATTATCTCTAAAGATTTTAAGAAAAATCTCCAATATTGGAAGCTGCTAGGAGTGTGGGCGGGGCGGGGTGGGGACGGGGATAGCCCCCTCGCCCCCTTGAAGTGAAAATGCACCCCATCCCGCCCCCATCCCCATGGCGGGTACTCATCCCCGTTCCCCATTGGAGAGACGAGCATGGGTTTTTAATTTATCAAATTCTTAAAAAAATTTAGAAATAAAAAAAAATTACTAAATTTTTTCAATAATGTAAATTACTTTCAAATTTGAAAGATTGTCAAACATAAGTACATAACACACGATATTTAATTATATTTTATAATAAAATATTAAAAGATAAACAACACATAAATATAAATTTTAAAAAAAGCATAACAATTCGTCAATTCCTCTAAAGAGCTCTCCATTTAGCTTGTCTCTTCCCAAGAGCTCTCCATTTAAATTGGCTTCTACAAAAATATATGTATTTTATTAGAAGAAAAAATAATTCAAATAATCAAATATATTTCGATATTAATTTAAAAAATATTTACATCAGCATCTTTATCCTCTTGTATTATGAAGAATTCAAAGTTCATTTTTGCTTTTAAACAACCTTGGGGAAAAACAAAAAAGAAAAAAGTTAATTGAGGATTTGTAAATTAGAAGTATTAATACCAATACTGAAATACTTAATTTAATTAAATTAATGGGTGAAGGGTACTCGTGGGGATGGGGATTGTGATCCTTGTCGCCACCCCCATTTAGCAAACCGGGATTAAATTGTACCCGCCCCCATCCCCGTAGGGAGAAAATTCTCCCCGAATTCGCCCCGTCGCGAGGATGGGTAATTTTGCCATCCCTAGAAGTTGTTAAATGAAATCAGATCGTTCGATTTCATATTTGACTATGTCGTATAGTTTTCTTAGATATTAAATTATACATGACGTAAAATAATAAGTAATAAGAAAAAAAATTATGTATGCGCTTTATACATATTTAAAATAAATAATTATATATTTGAATATCGATTGGGGATTAATATATTTTGTGTTGATTTGGGTTGAGCGAGGTCCTTCATTGGGTCAAGTCAACTAGATTCAGACCAGATCTTCGGATCTATCTACTTGCTATGACCTAAAATCACAGAGGAGTCCTTAGGGTTGTCGAAAGGAGTCTCAATGAAAATCCTTTAAAACTCAAGTTAGATCATGGAGTCGAGAAAATGTAATAAATGTTAGGCTATAATAAAATAAGGGATTTTAGAATCAATATCTGCGAAATGTGGAATGCAGGCTATTTATAACAATACAGCAGTATTTGGTCAATACTCATTGGGTGAGATGATAGTATCTCAACCGTCCATATGAAGATCCATTTGACGGCTGGGAAGCATTCAAACCGAGTTCAACTATTCAAGTTGAACTCAACTCGGGGTGGGAAAGTATGGTCTTTGATTGTTCTGTGTAGCCTTTACTTGTTTTGGGCTTCATTTCGTCATACTGAGCTTCCCCAACCAGGTGTGTAAATCGTGATACACCTATATATATAAATTTTAATATATTTTTTAACATAATATAATAAAGAAGTGTGTTATTTTTATAACAATTTAACTTATAATTTTGTTAATTAATTACAATAATAATCTAAATATTTATCAATAACAATAATTTAAAAATAATTATACACACACATCATACTTGCACTTTTCTACCCCAATAAACCTAGAAAAGAAGTAGTAGATTAATTAGCCAGTCACAATTTTAGTTCGAGACAATTAATATATTAGGACAAGTCGTTGGGACAGCCGGTGTTGCGCTGTTAGGTTCATTGATTCAACTTAAGAAAAAATGTTGTAAGTTGTAACTAACAACTCTTACCCATAACAAGACATATTTCATAGCCAGTCACATGATTCCACGTGCCCAATAGCAAACTCCGATTAGCAATATATTTAAAATAATCACGCAACCGGTTACCAAATTACATGTGCATGAGACAAGATTCCACGACAAACATATAACAACTGTGTCCAAAAACCATAAAAAGAAATAAGTCACCCAATATTTTCTCATTTTTCTCTAACTAGAAAGTGTTTTCGCTATGGAGAAAAAGAAAGATGAATACGAAACAGATGGCGGTCGAAAGGGGTGGGATTGTGGCAGCCCATTGTACGATGCTTATGAGTTGGTTTCGGTAGCAAATATCATCGAGAGGCATATGATGGCGTTGCCATCGACTTCTGAGGAGGAAACTGCAGGCAGCAAGATGAAGAAGAAGAAGAAGAAGAAGAAGGAGAAGAAGGAGAAGAAGAAGAAGAAAGATATTATTTTATATGAAAGAAGGAAAAATGAGAAGACGAAGGGGGTTAAAAGCAGATTTTATCGTCTTTTTAGGCGAATTGATTTGATGAAGAAATGGTGGTGATCATGTGTATGTATGTATGTAAGTGTATTATAAAAACAAAAAGGATCAAAGGAAATGTTTCATTATTAGTTTTGTGTTAAGGACTTTTATACTACCATTCTTGATTGAATTATGCAATTCTTTTCTAGTGGGCATCCCTTGAGGGCATGATCTATTGTTTCTTTATAAATTGTATTTTTAGCTAGCCCTCAACATGAAATCTCATAAGATGAAGGTTTTACTATAGTTTCCAAAGTTTTTAACGTGGAGAATCGTTTTTGAGTACATTTCCCTCAAGCTAGAGGATTGATTAGTGTAAAAGAATTGGGCATATGTTTCTTTTTTCTTTTTCCATTTATACACACGCATGCTAAGAGTTTCATTAGATTTGCACCCTCGTCATTAAACCTTTTTTTTTTCTCATAACCAATCACATACTCATTTCTCTAAAAGTAAAATTTCTCAACTTTTTTTCTCTAAAAAACAGAAAACGAGAAATAATCTCATAAGCAATCACGCCCTAAGGACCGTTTGATTTTATTTTATTTTTATTTCCATCATTTTCAAAATTTAAAAAGGTAGTTAGTGAAAATAGTTGGAAATGAATTTGTATTTGGATAAATTATTAAAAAATAATGATTATGTTAGGTTTAATAGTTTGTAGATGAAGTGAGATAACAATAATGATAATAAAAAGAGTTGATATATAGGTTATTGAGAAAAGATAGATAAGTTATTCGAAAATGTAATTTTAAAATAAAAATAAAAATATTTGAGCAAAAATATTTATAAAGTGATGTATTTTGATTTTCAAATAATAGAAAATGTTAAAATAAAGTTTGAGAATGAAATTTTGGTCCCTTTGTCTGCAGTTCCAGTTGAGAACGGAAACTATAAGTATGGGTTAACGTTCTTTCGGCTGCATAATCGCATTTTAAAAGTATGGGTCGTGGATATGGGCCTAAAAGGCAACACAAAGGGGTAGAATTGTAATAGTACAATGGGTTGCGAGGGCAAGCAGAAAATAGGTCAAAACTGTACCACCAATTTTGGGCCCAAATTTAAGATCAAACCTGCGTGAGCTCTTTAGTCTTTACTTGTCTCACGGAAACTATAAAGACTATAGTGGTTGAGCTCGTTTAAAAGATGAAATGATATATTGAGAAATATGGATCCTTTTTTTTTTCCCTTTTATTTTTTTGTTAAGAGAGAAATATGGATATGATCATATGTGATTTATTCATGTGATTCATGCTTCTTTTCTTTTCTTGTTTTATTTTCCAGAAATTAAAGATGATGGTAGAATGATAATTGCATAGCTTTAATTAGGAGTGCAATCGAGTCGAGTCAAGTTGAATTTGGGCAAAATTTTCGAACTTGAAAAATATATATTAGAGCGAGCTTAAAATTTTAAACTCGAGTTCGACTCAACAAAAATTCAAGCCTAGTTCGATAAGAAAAATGAATTGTAAATAATTACAATCTCAAACTCGAAATAAAACAAAAATTAATATAATATATATTTATTAATAAAATAAAGAATAATATTTAATTATATATTGGTTCGCGAGCTTCAAATTTAGAAACAGATGACTCGAGATCGCTCAAATTAGAGCTCATGCTCTACTCAAATTCGAAACAGCTCAAACTCGGCTAATTAGACTTGCGAGTCGATTCGACTCATTTGCACCCCTAACTTAAATAAGTTTGAGCAGACAATGCATGCATTGTTTATTATTGTACAAGATCCCATAAATTTGTTTTTATATTTCTTTTTAACTTAAATTGTAATATTAGTTAATTTTTTACGATTTTGTATCAACTACATTGTTTAATACTAAACATTCAAATATTTATTAGCAGATTAATTGTGTATTTATGATTAAATGTACAAATAATAACCAAGTCAACTGATTAAATAATCAAGTCAACTTATTGTAGCACGGGGAGAAAAGAAAAAGTTTTGGACATAGGTAGGAGTGTATCATATAATGAATATTCCCAAATTTAATAATCCATGTAATCACTTGATGTGTACGTGTTTTAAACTACAATTCTAAGTTTAACTTAAAATCATGTAACCCTGGGTGCCTCGCTCGAACCATTGGGGAGTTCAATGTAAATTACCCCCTGTGTTCAAGTTGGAACTCTTATAATTTAGAGAAGACCAAGTCTTTTTCTACAGGGGGTCAACTATCGAGGCATAATTTATTACCTAGCAAAATGTCATATTCTTCTAAGAAACTCGTGTGATAGGTCAATATCCTAGACCTAGAAGATGGTTGCCCTATCTTCACGCGGGATATATTCAGGTCATCATAAGCATAAGTTGCATTTTATTGTTTGAGCGAATTATTTATTTGAGAACAATTTTATATCTTTTACACTATTCGTACTAATTCAAGTGCACGAATATATGATGATTTTGATCGATTTATTTTATTTTAGGTAAATCAATTCCTTCATCCACCTTGGTGGTTTAAATTTCATTATACATGATCTTATGAATTCACTAGTTGTTCGTAAACATTATCTTAATCCACTTCAGATCAAATAACCTTTTCTATTTCACTTGATAAACGTTGTCAGTGGTCACAACATTTTAATATAACAAGTACTATATTTTAATATGATCATTGTCAAAAATGTTTACATATTAGTTCACAACACATCATATTAGAAGTAAATTACTAGTGTTGAGTGGTCAATTAATTGGAGACATTGACCTCACACTTGTCTGTATAAACTTTATATCTATACTTGGCATTCTCCCTTAGTTTACATAAAAAATGAAGCCATATGGTATAAAAAATTGCATTATTTCAAATTGCAATTATCATTTGAGAAGATGCATTTCTTAGCTCAAACAATGTAACTTATAAGTTAATTTTTCACGACATATTTCAAAAATTTTGAAAAATCACAACCTTTTAGAAAAATACTAAAAAAATAATAATAATAAATTGGTGACAAAATAGTAAGTGGCAATATAAAAATTATCACTAATTATATATATTTATATATATATATATTAAGTGCCAAAAAATTTTGTTTTGACCTTAATATTTTTTGCAAATTAAATGATGATAAAAATGGTAATTAAATTATCACCATTGACAATTAGTGATACCCTTGTGGTGACAACCTAGTGACAATGAAATTCTTATCATGAATTATAATGATAATTTTTTATTGTTACTAGGATGCCATCATAAGAGTATCACTAATTATCAATAATTGTGACACAATTTTCATTGTTACTAGGTTGTTATCATAGCTGTGTCACTAATATATATCATTAGTGACAATTTTTGTATTGTCATTTATTATATTCTTACTAATATTCTAATTTTTTTATTGTAGTGAATTCTAAAAAACTAATTTTTTTTAAATGTCAGAGTCAAATGCCAATTGCATATAATTTAAATATAAAATTTTAGTTTTCCTCCATTTTTTCACGGAAGTCCTATTTTGAATTTGTAAGTTATGCTTGTTTATAGTGTTGAAAGATTTCTCGCTTTTCCTGCAAGAAACAAAATACATTATATTTTACACTATAAACTATCCCACACGATTGAATGCTTCGATCGAGGATAGAAAGGCAATTTTACCAAGTGATAAAACCAAAATTTTCCTTCCATCATAAAATTCCAAAATAACAAGAAAAATATTTCATCAGAAATAACTGTACTGCTACATGTGATTGAATTAATGAAATGTACGAATCAATAATTAAAATGCATTTACTAACGCCCCTATAATAATTGAGATCTACAATATATGCTTCATTCTATATATAGCCCTTAAATACACTCACAAGCCCCAAGGTAGGATTCTATTTTGGTGTTTGTTGTGCATATTTATTCATGCCCAAGCTTTCACTATTATTAATGGTAGTTGGGATCAGCCCTGCCCCTAGCATTTATGTTTATAAGATAATATTTAATGTACTTGTCATATATTTATATAATGAAATATGAGATAAAATATAAATTGATATAGAGAACCTAAATCATTAAAAATCAACTAATCTACTATGAGCTTTAGAAGGGGTGCCAACGTAGAATGAAGATGGAACATATGTTGGAGAGTTGCATGCTTTTCAAATCTATGAAAAAAAATCTTTATGTTATCCTCATATTGATATGGGTTTTGATGAGATTTATGCTTCTGTCCTTGATTTCGATTAAAATGTTTAAATAATTAAATTATTTATATCTTTTATCATGAAGCAGATTCCACATGACCTTTAATTTATTGAGCTATTCATGATTTCAGTTGTTTAATCGTAACATATATAAGTATAACTATCCTATCCAGCTATTGGGGCGTGATTTGATAGGGTGACGTTAGTTGTTTGCTAAAGATACTCAAGAACTAAACAATATAGATTTACTTATTATTATTATTTTTATATCGAATACTAAATTAAACATCATAAGTTCGACCCAACTAACAATAAGAAATATAAAATAAATATGATCTGAATTCGAACAAATGGACGATCTTAGATCATATATATAATATTGAAAGGATTTCACTTTTGCAAAAAGATAGGAACAAAATGGTGTTTCGAGTTAAGAAGCACGATTATACAACTAGCACATGCTATTTGTGTAAGCTAGAATTGCTTCTAAGTTTGAAATTTCCTTTTATGCTTCTTGTAATTTGTCAATAATTGTCTCTACATTTTTTGTTCATATTGCTCATAAGTGGCTTTTTACTAACTAATATGTCATATTTAAGATTCATGCAATTTCACATCAAAAAAGGGTTGAGTACTAAGTTTTAATTCGATAGCTTGAGAATGATAGTAAGTGAAAAGTGAATATCCAACATGTAACACTATTAAAGATACCGAATATATACTCAGTATTAAATTAAACAAAGAATAAGAGAACAACTAAAAATGAAATAATTATTTAAAATAACAAGAATTTAGAATCAAATTACACACAAAAAGAGAAATTATAAAATAAAAAATCTATAAGTTAGAATGAAGGGATTTACGACTGCATTATAAGAATTTATTAGTGCGATCATTTATAATTGAATATTTCAAACGAATGATAATTCTATTATATCATCGAAAGATACTGACATATAATTAGGAACCCCATAAGTATAACAACATGGAAAGAAATAAATTTTGTAAAACAAAAGTTCAATTTTAGAGGAGATAAATAATTAATTCATTCATCAAAATGAGAAAAGTTACAAGGGGCATTTTGGTAAACAATACCACAAAATCCTGTCCACTGCTTTCAGCCAAGAAGAGTAAAGTTAAAAAAATGAATCTTGCAGGCGCTTTAACGGCACTGCCGTTAAAAATTGGGGGTTTGCCAAACACAGCTTGCATTTCCTTTTGCTTTTGCCAAAGCAGCTTTTGACAAAGTCATAAGCACGACGCCGTACTATTGCTTACCCTCTCCAAACTACACCGTTTAGCCCGGTCCCCCTGCTAATAAATTACTCACTGAATGCAACAAAACATCAAAAAATTCATCACAATGAAAGCAAAAAATGTTGGGAATCGAGTCGTTATCATCCCTTCCCTCCAAATCCAAGCATCCCCTTTTCTTGGAAAACCCAAAATTTCAGCTTTTTTTTTCTTTATAATTGAATATAGTTGTTGTATTTTCTCTTTCCTTTTTTTCTTTAAAGAAAACAATTTCTCAGGCTTTATAATCAGCAGAAAAACAAACAGAATAGTCCCGCTCCTGTTTTGCAGTTCCAGTACTATTTTGTTCGCTTGTACTTGCATTTTTGCTGTTCGTCAATGCCTCTGTAGCTTCGAAAATCAATAAAGTCAAGAGATTCTGGTCCTTGTGTTTTTAGTACCGTTTCCACGTCGTGAGTGTGACTGTTGTACTGAATTATTTGCATTTATTTCCTTGACAAAATAAAGAAAACCCCATTTGGTGGCGTATTTTAGCTGTTTAGTTAGTTGGGGGCGTGCATTAATGATCTTGGCGTTGTGGGCTCTAAGATTTTAAGTTGACTTTGTGGGATTACTTATTGAAGTGTTCTCGTTTTGATTATTTCTTGGTGGGTTGCAAAAACGTAAGCCAAAATTTATATTAAAGATTGCTACTTGGTCAAATATTTGGAGCTAAAAATAAAAAGAAAAAGAAAATGGCAGAAGCTACAAAAGTACGGTTGGTACGTTGCCCCAAGTGTGAAAATCTCCTCCCGGAGCTCCCCGACTTCTCTCTCTACCAGTGTGGTGGCTGCGGTGCGGTTCTCAAAGGTACCGTTAATATTGTGTGCTTTTGTTTGTATATATTTATGGGGGGTGTTCTATGCATGTATATTAATAAAGAATTTATCAGTCCGTGCTCTATATAGGTCGTTGAGCAGTTGAGCTACTGGTTGAATATATGGTTCAGGGTTGTGAATCATATGGTTGTGAAAATAATTTAATTGTAGATGCTATGTGGCTAATAAAATGTAAAGTTGTTCTTTTTTAACTTTTGAACTAATTCGCCGCGAATCTGATGCGTTTTTGACTAATTATAATTGGAGTTGCAATATTTTGATATTAGAAGGAAAAAGATTTGTTATTACGCTTTTGTTTGGATGGATTGAGTGTCTAAACTACGAAGGCTTGATTATTGTGGTTGTTTCTGATGGTATGTCAAGAAGAAGGGGCTAAGCATGTGTATGAGTCTGTGCATTTTGAGATTATTCTTTAGAATGAATGGGAATTTTATCTGAAGAAGTTTCTGGCATGATGAAAAAGATGTTATGATCATGATGTTTGGCTTAAGGGTATTTTGTCTACAAGCAAAACTTGATTGATTTTGATTGTGATTTGTTTTGATTATACAGCTAAAAAGAAGGGGGTTATGGAAGGTGGATTGTCAGAGGTATATGATGATGTAAAGGGCAGAGGAATTTCTGAGGAAGGGAGTGCGGTTAAAGTTTCTGAGGTTGATGTGGAAAGTGCTGATGGAATTGAGGGCAGTAGAGTTGAGAGAAACCACAATGAAGGAATGGCTTCCGATGGTAGTTCCACATCACGAGCTGAAAGCAGGGAGGTCCTAGCTGATTCTGATATAGGTAGGAGGGGGAAAGAAAGGATCAGAAGACTTGGAAGTTTTGATGATGAGTACAGGTCGTATTCTGAAGGCCTCGTTCATAACAGAAATCAGGGTAAAAATGGTGACTTGAATGTGGATAGGCCAGAATTTGATAGTCTTCATGGCGAACATGTTAAGGAAATTAGGCCTCCTATGGAGTCATTAAGGTCGAGGCCTGTTATGGATCAGTGGGGTGTGAAAAGTAATGGGTCTGTGGCGTCTTGTGGGCCTGCTAGAGGTGTTTCTGCACAAGTGAGGTTTGATGATCTCCTTTATCATGTTGAGGGGCAGTCTAGTTATGACATGAAGTCATATTATGAACAAGGTGAGAGGACTAGATATCGAGGTCATGATTTGGGTGGACTTGCCAGAATTGAAAATTTTGAGGATGATCGGGCTGAACTTCTAAGGAGACTTGATGAATTGAAAGATCAAATTAATCGATCCTGTGATGTGTCGCGCAAACCCAATGAAAGGATTTATACTGATCGGAGGATGGTTTCTCCAACGTCACCTGATACTTATGGTAGACATCAAGCTGCTTGTGTTCAAGAGGGGTTGACTAGTTCACAAGGTGTAAACAAGCAACCACTTGCTCCTGATGATATGGTGCCCCCATACTTCAACCATCCTGCTGGATTCGTTCCTTACACGGATAGGTATGGTCCAAGAGTGCCGGAGTCATATCCCCAAAGGGGATACCCACAGGAGTACCTGCATTATGTTGATACATATAAGCAAGATATGCTTCGGAGACCTCCTCGTCAGCCCCAATCTCAGTATGTGCAACGGCCATATCATGAGCATTTTCCTGGTTACTATGGGGATGCCAATCATGATCTCTTCATGTTACACCAGCATGAAAACTTCTTTCATCAGCCGGCATGCTCTTGTGTGCACTGCTGTGATAAGAATTGGTATATGCCTCCTAAGGTTGATGCCCCAGATTTACGCAATCGAAGGTCTCAAAATGAGCCTTCTAATCCCAATTTTCATCAACATAGGAATCCTATTCTGCATCGATCACAGGGTAATAGTTCCGGAGGCTCAAATTTATATCCTTTGCATTCTCGTCAGCCCCTGACTGTGAATTCAAACGAGCTGGATTCGGAAAATGATGGTTTCAATTACCATCGTCCTAGAAAGTTGGTGGTGGCTCAAAGGAGTGGACGAGTGAGCCTTCCCATTGCAGGTGGTGCTCCTTTTATAACATGCAGTAATTGCTTTGAGTTACTGAAACTTCCAAGGAAACTAATTTTGTTGGGGAAAAGCCAACAGAAAATGAAATGCGGGGCCTGTTCATCAATGATCTTGTTTGAACTTGGGAACAAGGGGTTTATTGCATCGGTTTCTGCACATGTTGACCAAGTACCAACTGAGATTGATGAAGGCTCTATTGGGACAGTGGACGAAAACGAAAGATATTGGCACGATGGCTCGAATAGTGCCGACATGAAAGGTTGCTCTGCTGATTATGATGACTCCCAGCATAAATATTCTGCAACAGACAAGAAGTCGAATTCTGGTGACTCTGAAAAGCAATTGGATCCTCTTTCTTTGACTTCAAGTATCTCTGACAGTGAGGAGATCCCGGAAAATAGATTATCTAGAAAACATGGTTCTCCATCTGCAGAGTTACCCTCAACAGAAGTCCAGTCTTTCCCGGATCCTTATTTGTCTCCCCAGGAATGCCCTGATCATTCTCCTGAAAATATTGTGGTCGGCCGACTTGAAAAAGGGAACAAAAGTAAAAGGCCTGAGCAGGAGAGAGCTTCTCTTGATAGGACTACCTCTCAACAGAGTTCTGTAAAAGATGTGGCAGTGGCAACTGAGATAGATGTGTCCTTAAATGAATTTTCGAATAGCTATGCATCTCAGGACTCTGTTGAAATAAGTAAAGAAGATCATCCGAAGGAGTCTTTCTTTGCAGGTCTTATCAAAAAGAGCTTCAGAGACTTCAGAAAGTCTAACCAAAATGCAGAAGTTGGTGGATCACATGTTTTTGTGAATGGCCATTTCATACCAGATCGTATAGTTAAGAAGGCTGAAAGGCTAGCTGGCCCAATTCAACCAGGGCAATACTGGTGAGTGAATATGCTAAATTATCTCTTGCATACTTGTTCTAGAAATGCATCACTGTTTCCATCAGTTTTCTAGTGATACTGTATTCCTTAAACATGACTGCACTATAGCATGGCTATCTTGCCATAACTTGCAGTATTATTCTAGCTATACTTAGTTGTACCTAATAAGGAACATAAGAGTTTTGGTCGATATTACTCAGAGAAGCTGGGTCTAAGTGTCAAACATGGAAAGTTTAAAATTTTTGTTACCTGTGGCCCAGAATAGAAATTTCTGGACTTTGGATGGCCCATGAGGAAACACTATTGGAATAATTAGTGAACACTAGTATTTAGAATGAGAAGAAATGTAATATAAAGTTAAAGTATTTTCTTGTAAAGATATTCATTGTAGTAGGAAATTCATTATTCGTTATAGAAAACAATGCTTGTTTGTTTGTTAGTTAACGTAGTTTTAGTAGAAAGCATTAAACTTACACAGGGCTTCAAGGAGTCATGCCCATTTCTGAAGGTCTCAAATGAAGAAAATATTATGTTGATGCCGGCACGTCATGATAAGATAACTACACAGAGGAGCTTATATTTCATCAATCCGCTCAATTTTATGTTCTCATGTACTTCTTGCTTCTAACTGAACGGATGCATACTTCCAATTTAGGGATTATTTTTGTAGCTTTCTTGCACAATCTCTTAAAAGCTTTGTGGCAATGTTGTTTGTTTTGATATAAATGCTAATTGGATCTTTTGCAATCCTTTTAAAAAACCAGGTATGACAAGAAAGCTGGATTTTGGGGCGTGATGGGCCATCCTTGTCTCGGCATTATCATGGTAAGTCTTATATACTAAAGCATAATATCCTTCCCCTTGTACAGTCTTTTTAGTTATTTGTATTATCGATATCATTCTAGAAAAGAAATACATTTGTGATTTGGCCATTCAAATGGGCTAGCAATCATGCTGCTATTGATGCTGTGCAGCCAAATATTGAAGAATTCAATTATCCTATACCGAAGAACTGTGCTGCTGGAAACACGGGGGTTTATGTCAATGGGCGTGAACTTCACCAGAGAGATTTTGATTTGCTTGCTAGTCGAGGTCTTCCAATCACAAGACAGAGGTCTTATCTCATTGAGATTTCAGGGAAAGTGGTTGATGAGCAAACTAGGGAAGAACTAGATGGTCTGGGCAAACTTGCACCAACGTAAGTATTGTTACTTCCTGCAAGATATTACTATTATAGTTACTGTTTTTAAATAACTCTATGCAATTCATATCCTTTATTCCAATTGGTAATTTATTTTTTATTTCAGTTCATGGATGCATGTCAAGTGTATTAAATATTCTCTAGAAAATTATTTGGTTGTAAATTGCATACACTTGGTATGGATTTGTAAAATAAAGTAGAAGATGAAACACCAGTTCAAATAAAGGATCCACCATAAGCTTCAGATGATATCTATCACATTTCCAGAGCTTATAACGCTCTAGGTGTTGTATTGAGTTTAAGGATATTATATGCTATAGGAATTCTTGATTGCCCACTCTTGAGCATTTGTACATGGTGTAGCAAATTTTCAAGTCCTAGTTTAGGCTGGGGTTGGATTAGGCGCAATGTGGGAAGAAGAATACAGAAATCTTCTGTTTCTAAAAGAAACTCAAAGCCTAAGATTTGTTAACTAAGACTCTAGAGTCTAGATTTACTTTAAAGGAGATTAATTAACTCTAGCTGATATGTTTGGCCTTAGACAATATGAGAAGACACGAGGAAACTATATGGTTTACTTATCATAAACCTTATTTACTGTTACAACTCATTCTTCTGATGGTTCATGCTGTTATCACATTTTTTATCTTTTGTGGTTTCAGTGAAAATGGTTATTTCCAATTGACTCTTTTCTTCTTCCTCCTATTCATCATCCTCGGCCCTGTTTGCCTTCTTGCTTGTTATATTCACATGCAGAGAGCGTAAGGACTTTCTTCAATGCATTTGTTGGAAGGAGTATGTTCTTTTGGTTCCTTAGATTTGCAAAACATGTTTGCATAATAAAATCATCAGTTCTATTTTTATTTCCTTACCCCAATTCTTAATTTCTTTGTGAATTCAAAATGTGATGGTAAATGGCAATCATGGACAAAATTGAACGGCCTCGAACTGACTTAAAGATAAATCTAATAATGAAACTGAAATAATCAATTTGTTTCGAAGTTTTCCGATGAATTTGTCTTGATGCCATTTCTTTTCCAATTATCTCAATTTCCTTTTTTCTCAAATTCTTGTCTGAGATTTATCCAGTTATCACTTACTTGTATAAAGATCTGCTGAAGATATTTACTCTTGACGGATAATAGCCATTGAATTTCTTTGATCATGTCGATATTTGAACAGGGTTGAGAAGGCCAGGCATGGATTCGGTATGAAAGTTCCAAGATTTATTGCTCAATCCCAGGGTTAGATGCAGGTGCTTCAGCCTTCTTCTCAAGGTTCTTTTATGCGATGAAATTGTATCAAAAAGACCATATATTTGTTCATTTGTATTTAGATATATGACAAAATTGTCGTTTCTTGAGTTAAGACATGGATATATTGTTGTCATTTGTCTCAAAAAAAACAGGCCAATTTGTATTGATATGCAGTTTGGAGGCATGAAAGAATATGGGGTTATTAACTTTGTTTATGCAATTTGAGGGTGTCTGAAAATTAGTATGCTGTTGGGAAGTGAGAACAAAGTTTACTTTGATATAGGTTTGAAGCAATTAGCAAAGAAGATGAGTTTTTTTCATTAGTTGTTGGGCAAATGCTATGCCAATGGCTCATGTATGAGTAAAGAATTTTATGCACTAAATCTTGTAAATTTTCGCATTAGAATTCATTTTCAATTATATATATATATATATATATATTTTGAAAAGATTACCATATGTGGTAAAATGAAACTGCGTCTAAATTTATTAGTTTGACCAATCTTGAAAAATAAGATTCTTTTTTTAAATTTTGAAAAAAGAATGAGCAAAACCAATATGATTTCGTACTGAAAATGAAAATCTGAAAATAATGACAAATTTTTTTAAGTTTAGGCGATTTTTGCAGAGAAAACAAGTTTCTGAATTACGTAATCTGCTGATTCTGCTCCAGTAGCTTCAGCCTGGATAAGGATTCCAATCTTTTAAGGCATGTTTGATTTTATTTTTCTAAAATATTTTTGAACTAAGGAAATGAAATCAAATATGTTGGTTAATTTTCTAAAGTCATTTTTCAAAACACAAATATCTCTGCGATATCCGTTTTCTCATTTTTCAAAACAAAAATGATCATTACACACACACACACACACACACACATATATATTTATATTGAATTATATATTCATAAAAATATGAATAAAGAATTACATTTTCATCTTACTAATTAGACAAAAAATTATTGATTTAAAATTTATAATACAAAATTTCTTATCTGAAAGTAAAATTAAATAATTTTCAATCACTCCAAAAATAGACCACATATATCATATTTTCCCACTCCACTCCTTAAAATGTATTCTTTCAAAAGAGATTTTCTCAAAATAACCAAAGTAATATAAAAAAGGCATGTGGTCATAGATCAGTTTGCTCATTCTTCTTCATAAATATTATCAAGATTTTGGGACTTCTTGATCTATTTTTCTTTTCTTTGCTGGGGGGGGGGGGTGTTGGAGTTGTTTAATTACTCCTCTTATCCTAATTGGATGGCATATTAGCCTTTCTCTGTAATTAAAACTGTCACAACTAACTTGAGCATTCTAGACATGGAGGTGCAGTTTAAATTTTTTAGATCAATTATGACTTTATTTTTTATTTTTTATTACAAATTAACATAAAATGTATTAAATATTTCTTTCATAAAAATATTTAATTCTACATTAAAAATATCTTAAGATAAATTATATGATGAAATAATGATTCAAAATTTACTAAACTTGGTACTAAATGAATTTTTAGCAAATGATTGCAAATAAGTTGAAACAGGTAACCTAATCATCTAATTAATTTTCAAATCATTGTGCAATTAAGTAGGAATTTGTCATCTGACCCACCATCATCATGCTAGTGGACAAGGAAGAAAAAATTACTGAGTTCTTCTTTTTTCATTTTTCTTTTATCTAAATAAATGTTGAGAATTCCGTACCATGATAATTTTTATTGGCAGGTTGAAATTAGGAAACATCATTACAAGGACTGTTCCCGAATTCAACGTTGTTTGAACTGTGCCAATACATGCATGCTGGTAGTCAGAATACCGGGTATCCAATAGAGCAATTCTGGTCGTGGTAGGTAAACCTTTTCTTCCATGAAGGGTAAGAGCAAACCTTATGGCTCCAAAATGAATATAAGTATATCATTCTGAAAGCCAATTTATTATATTATTTTTTTAATAATCTTGATATATTTATTTATTTATTTTAAAAAAAATTCTCATTTATTAAATATTTTCTGTTAAATTAATCAAAATGGCTATTAAAATTTAGAGAAACGCTGAAACGGTGCAGTCGTTCTGTTTGTCGGTTAATTCCACCCGTAAACTCCTATATTATCTCAAGAAAAGTGTATTGACTGCAGAGCAGGTGCTTGTGAGAAAATGAATCTAATTCAAACAGAAAAGGACAGAAAAGAAAACAGGCCAAGATTTATAAATAAAAATAAAAAACCCATTTTCCAGAGACTCTGCTTCAACTTAAAACTAGATTTTAGAGTGAAGAAAGAGCTCAAAATCAGAGAGAAATGGTGAAGAATCTAGTGTACAATTTGAAATCTTGGTGGAGGTCACTTCAAAACCACAATTACTTTGTTATCAAGTTTGGGGTGTCAATTCTTCTAGTGGGTCTTGCATTTAGGCTTCTGTACGATCGATCTTTTGAAATTTCTCCAGTTTCAGAGAGCCCTTTTCTTGAAACCCCTCAGATTTCATCTCCTCCTCTTATTTCTGTCATTTCTCAAGAAAATGCTGATGGGATTTCTCCCCAAGGTCAGATCTTTACTTCACTTTTCCTTTCTTATGTATTAGTGGAGATATTTTTATAATTCTTATGAGATTTAAGCAACATTTTCTTGAAATGTTATTTATGATTTGTGAAGGAAGTTGAAATCCTCTATGTATTGTTTGTAATCATGGTATTGCCATTTGTGGATTTTAAGAATGTCTGATTTTTTTATTGGGATGAGATCTTGGTCTGCTTAAATAAAATAATATGTTGGTTTCTGCTTTCTTAGCTTTCTGTGCAAATAGATATTAATACACTATTGTTACTTTATGCTATCATTTGTCCATGAACAGGATATGTTGTGGAATCCCCAGATAGTGAAGGAAAATGTGATATTTTTATTGGGGATTGGATTCCTTATAAGGGAGAACCAATTTACACAAATAACAGTTGTAGCTTTATTGAAGAACATCAGAATTGTATGAGGAATGGACGGCCCGATATGGGTTATCTTTACTGGAGATGGAAGCCCCGTGGTTGTGATTTACCCCAACTTGATTCTGAGAGGTTTCTTGATTTGATGAGGAATAAAAGCTGGGCGTTGATTGGCGATTCAATATCGCGAAACCATATTCAATCATTACTTTGTGTGCTCTCGACGGTAAAACTTGATAAAGTTGCTTATATAATTGATGCATTCAGTGAAATCCATCTAGTTTTCTTGCTTTTGCTATGCTGAAGCCGAGTATTTGGCCAAATGCTGCTAAAGTGAGTGATACATTTAAAACTTAAGTTGACAATATGCACGGTGATAATGTGCACTGTGATGTTGTGATTTTGTTTTGAAGTCTCTAGCTTGCAAGATGCTATTAGACTTTTCATTAAATGATTGAAGCTATTATTCTAGTATTTGCAGTCAATCTGGGAAGTGATGTTCTAATGTCTAACATTCGTCCTATGTTGTTTTGGCTGCCAATTGGAACCAAAACTAATCCTAAATACATGTTATTTTCGTGCTACTTATGGTGCCACCTTTTTCTTGATTCTTCATGAAAAAGTTTGAGGTAGTCCCAGTTGCCTCATATGCATTTGCTAGTAATATGGATTAGTTTGGTTTGAGTATTTTGAGGTTAGTAGCTTGTTAAACTTATGTTGAGTTCCAAACAAATTTAGTCATTGCTCATTGCACCTGTCATATCCTGTTAAATTCCAATTCTTACAACCGCAATGAGGTCCATTGATATATGAATTTTTATGTTTAACTTCCATTTCATGTTCTTTTTCTTTGTTCTCAATATGGTTTATTGTTGTGAGTCAGAGTCATTCACAATATAGATGCCAGATTAGGAACTAGTCTTGTAATCAAGAATGTTATCCTAAGGCCACAAGCAACTAAAACATTCTATTTTGCTCTCCAGGTAGAAAAGGCCATCGAAGTTTACCACGACGAGAATTACAGGTCCCGAAGATGGATCTTCCCCTCATACAATTTCACCATCTCGGTTATTTGGTCCCCTTTCCTAGCTGAAGCCACCATTTTTGAAGATATGAACGGCGTGTCTTCGTCTGAAATTGAACTGCATCTCAACAAACTCGATAAGAACTGGACTGAACAGTATCAAAATTTGGATTATATGATGTTTTCAGGTGGCAAATGGTTTGTAAAATCCACCATCTACTATGAGAATAACACCATATTGGGCTGCCACTACTGCCCCAAGTGGAACTATACAGAGCTAGGATTCAATTTTGCCTATCGGAAAGTTATTAGGAATGTTTTTGACTACATTATCACATCAAAACACAAAGGGATGATCTTCTATAGGACCTCAACACCAGATCATTTTGAAGATGGGGAGTGGTTCAGTGGCGGAAAGTGCGAAAGAAAAGAACCTGCAAAAGAAGGTGAATTTGAGTGTTCTAAGTTGAACAAGATTCTTCGTGCCATAGAACTGGAGGAGTTTGAGAAGGCGTCAGCTAAAGCTTCTGAAAATGGGGTGAATCTTAAGCTTTTTGATGTGAATCCTCTTTCATTGTTGCGGCCTGATGGACACCCCGGCCCATATAGATTTTTCCATCCGTTTGCCAAAGACAAGAACGCGAAGGTGATCAATGACTGCCTCCACTGGTGTCTGCCCGGCCCAATCGATACTTGGAATGATCTGTTGATGGAAATGGTAAGAAATGGTTGAGAAAGAAGTGAATTCTGATTATTACCTTTTCTTGAGGAAACGGAAGATGAATTCATTGAAATACATGCATGTGAATTTTAGAGCTCCTGCATAATGAAAACTTTCTTGATTTCTCAAGCTGAGCTATTTTAGAAGGAATAATTTGCATATATTATTGCGATTTGGAGAAGCATTCAAATTTATTCCCTTGTACTTGGTCATTATTATGGTACAATTCAAACTCTTGTCATGAGTTTTGTTTATAGAGGTGAAAAATCAAGTTTTATGGTTTCTCTGTTGGCTTGTTCTAATGATTAGGACATGGTCACATGGATCTTTTTTCCTTGTGTTTTTACCCTTCTTCCATGGCGGATCAATTCTCAATCTAAATTGTATTCTTTTTGGTGGGAGAAGTAATCATGGTAAATTACTCGACTTTTCAAATTAGTTTGGATTCTTTATTCTATATTTCATCTCTTATTTCATTTCATGGATACATGTTAAGTATATTAAATATTTTTTTATAAAAAAAATTAATTTGAAATCAAATACGCTTGGCATGTATTTAGTAAGTTGGAATATGAGATAAAATACAAAATACAATAAAAGATTCAAAGTGTTAGGCGACCAACAAAGTGAGTTGGGGAGTTTTAGTATCAGTCACTCTTGTAAGTGACTAACCTTAGTCACAGTTTAAAATTATGACATGTGTATTTTATTAACTTTTCTACAACAGGTAATTTGTCTTTTAACGTTAAATGCAACTTATTGCTATTATTAGAATTAAATCTCTTTGTTGGCATGAAGACTCAATCCTAGATCTGTTGATTGCAGCTAAATGATAAAAAAATGTTGAAGTTGGGATTTTATTTTGGGTTCCTTGGTTAATGAAGAAGTCGAGTATAGAATTATTGACTTATAAAAATAAATATAATTTTTTTTAAAAAAACTTTCAAAATCTTAAATTAAACTTTTATTTGGGTTAACTACATAGAAACCTCTAAAATGTGAACCCTTTACAAATAAGCCAAAAAAAATTACAATAACTCCTTAAGTTCGTTCTGTTTTAATTTTTTTTAAAAAATCATTAGCCTCCATTAACAAATTTGTTGACATCATCCAAAACTTTATGTGAAAATGTAAATATATCCTCCAATAATTGTTGACATTATTTTTTGGGCAAAAATGTCCTTGAACCTATTTGTAATATTTTTTATATTATTTTATAATTTTAAGATTATTTAAATTACTATTAAAACTTAAATATATTTTATTAACAAAAAAACTATTAAATATTGAACATTCTTTAAATTGAAGTTGAATTAAAAATATAAACATACATAAATAGTTTAATCAAATTTAGTTAAACTTATTTACCAATTAAAAAAATAAAAAAATAAGTTAAAAATAAAAAAATAAAAAAAAAATTCAATCAATCTCTTATAAGATATAATTTTATAATTTTAAGTTACGTACTCTCTAGTATTAAAATAATAAATATATTTAAAATAATTTGATAATTTAAAACTTACAATATAATTTTAATAATTTTGAAACTAAGTAACTTAATAGGGAAAATTATTTTTTTAGGCTCATGATTTAACGGTGTATCCACTGTTAGTCCTGAACTTTAAGTTATGAATATTTTTAGTTATTTTTCAATAATTTTAAAGCAATTATGGTCCTCCGTCCACAACTTCCGTCAAATATTGATGGAAGCTACTAGACTAATTATCCACAACCCCGTAAAATTTATCTATTTGTGAAAAGACCCACTAAATGTAAAATGTCGTTTAACCCTTTAACCCTCATTAAAAACTTAAAATAAAAAAAAATGAAAAATATATAACATAAAAGTCTCAAAAAAATATATTTAGAATATTATAAAATGATCATATATGTGAATATATATATAAACACATACATATCATGTATATATATATATATATAACCACAACTCCATTCCCTAACACTACCTGGATCCGGCTGCCATGCTTGGGCGGCCAGCCATAGCCAATGGTCGTCAGGCAAGGGGCCGTCCACGGTTGCCAGCCGTCAAACCAGGCTGGCAGTCGCAGACCATGGCTAGCTCGGACTACAGCTAGGAGGGGGTGAGTTGGGGGACCTGGGGGGTGGCGGAGAAGCCAGCGGCGGGAGGGGTGGAATAAGAAGAGGAAAACTATATTTTTTTGTGTTTTTTAAATTTTTTACTTATTTATTTAAATCAATTAATTTGTTATTTTATATATTATTAAGTCTCTAACTTGAAATTATATTTTCAAAATGATTAATTTTTTGTTTGTTTTTATTATTTAAAATTATAAATTATATTATTCAAAATAACTATATTTTATTTATTTAAAATTTTAAGTTGGATTGCTAAATGATAGTTTGATATTTTATTTTTATTTTTAAAATTTTTTAATTTTAATTATACATAAATTTTTATTATATTTAACTATATTGTTTTAGATAGTTTATAATTTTAATATTATAAAATATCTGAGTAAAAAGTATGAAATTATGTTTTGTAAGATAATAGATTTTTATTTATATTTATTTTACTTATTTTATTTCTTAATGTAATAAATAAATTCAAAATGATCTAATTAATTTATTTTAGATATTTATTATTGGTTATGTAATTTAATTTATAAAATTATATTAATTAAGAGATAGATTTAATTATTTAATTTTTTTTATTTTTATTAATAAATAAGTCTAATCAATTTAATTTAATTACTTTACATTTGTTTATGATTTAAAACTTTTATTCCTTAATTCAACTTGAATTTAGAGATTATTCAATACATAAGAAATATTATTAATAATAAAATATATTTAAATTTATTACGAGTAATTTAAACAACGTTAAAATTATACCTCATGGTATGAAAAATATTACAAATAAGTTCAATAGCATTTTTATCTTTAAAACAACTGGAACTCATCAGAGGGCATTTTTGGATTTTTATATAAAGTCTTGGAAGCAGTCAACAAATTTGTTAATGGAGGCTAATGATTTTTCAAAAATATTAAATAAAGTGAACTATTGGGGGATCCTTGTAATTTTTTAATAACTTTGGGTTTATTTGTTAATGACCATTTCATATTTTGTTGGGTTTTTTTTTTCTTCTTAAATTGATCAAATTTAAGGGGTTGTGGGCAATTAATCTAACAATTTTCGTTAATACTTAACGAAAGTTATGAACGGAGGACCACAACTGCTTAAAATTTGTTAAAAAATGGACTAAAAATGTTGATAGTCTAAAATTCAAAACACACACACAGTTAAACTATAGGATTAAAAATGCAATTTTCTATAACTTAATAATTTAAAATTGATAATAATAATTTTAATAATTTTAAATACACAATTTGATAAATTTAATTGTTTTAGCATAACTTAAATAATTTTGGACAATATAATTTAATAATTTTAAATAAATAAAATAAGTAAAAAATTAATTATTTTGAGTAATGTTAAATTAATACGTAATAAATTAATTAAAAACAAATAAATAAAAATTTTAAAAACATAAAAATAATAAAAAAAATTATCTTTTTGTCCCTCACCTCCACTCCTCCCTCCCGGCCTCCCCCACAATCCTTGCTAGCCCACAATCGGGCCGGTCATGCCCGTTCCCCCCACCACCAACAATTCCCATCTCTTTTCCCCCACCCGCCCCAACTAGGTGAACCCCCATCACCTCACACCCACCAACCCTCGTCAGCTAGGCCATGGCTGCGGTACTGCTGGTCAGCAGCAGTCGATGGAGGTTTATATAATATATATACGTATACAGTTATATGTATGTATTTAAATATGTATACATAATATAGATGTATATATATGTAAATATATATATATATTTTAAAAATTAAAGACTTTTGGTATTTAACTTTTAGTTTTTTAGTGAGGGTTAAATGATATATTTTGTGGGTTTTTTTCTAAATAGATAAAATTTTAGGGGGCTTTCATAAATAGATAATATTTTTCGTTCAAAATTTCACAAAAAAATGGGAGGACCAAAATTATTTAAAAAAGTTACGAAATTTAGACAAAAAGTTTTCGACGCTGTAAATTCGGGACTAATAGTACACACATAGTTAAATCATAGGACCAAAAAGGCAATTTTTCTTTATATATATATGTATTTATATCTGATGAGGGTAAAAATAGTATGTGAAGGAAATGGGCTGGAATCCAATGAAATCGATCAGAGCATGGTCAAAGAGAGTGCTTTTAGTGTATTGGGGCTGAGTCCTGCAATCAACAACAAAAGTCAGGCTAGCCGAGGTGTCCTCAGTTAAAGCACTTCAACGCTCAAGTTAGTATAGATCGACTAGAGAATTGAACAGCAGAGTGAGCGCTTAAGATAAATATGGTATACCTTGCTGAGAGTCAGCAATGGGGTATTTATCGCCTTCCTAGTGGGGTTGATATGACTTAGGTGCCTTCGTGGAGCAGGAATGGCCCTGGTCCCTATCTGAGGGCTTTGAGGTCTTTTCCTCTTTGTGTACTATTATAGGTGACGCGACCTTGGGCATAGTAGTACACTGGTGGCGCGTACTAACCTGGCATTGCTAAGAAAAGGTGGTACTGTGGCGACATGCGTCATTAATATGGGGGCACACCACCGGATTGGGCATTTAATGCGGCTGAGAGGCTGTCGTCTTGGCTTGATCTCCTTGATCAAGGCTAGTGCCTCTGTGAGATATCTTCTCGGGCTTTAGTCGACAAGGTGCAACCTCGTCAAGGTTATACCTTCACAGTCGGATGAGGGCCTAAGAACCCTGGTTGTGCTCGACCATGATTTGGTCGAGAAGTTGAACGCTGGTACTCGCTACGGTGGGCAAGGTCCTAGAGGTCGAGTTCCGGTCGATAGGTTAGGCCTATCAGTAATTGGGCCACCAGACATCGCAGTGTTGCCATGGTCGAGTATTGTTGGGCTTGCCCTGGTTAATTATTGTTGGGTTGGGCTATCTCGTATCAATATCTATATATGTGTGTGTGTTTTTAAATATATATAGTATAAATGTGTACATATATCCACATATATATATAAATATATATTATCCTAAAATATATTTTTAGAGAATTTTTGTTGTCCTTAATTTACAATTTTTTTAATGAGGATTAAATGGTATATTTTATATGTCTTTTCACAAATAGATAAAATTTTAGAGGGATTTTCAAAAATATATAATAGTTTCCGTCCAAATTTTAATGGAAAATTGGAAGGACGAATAGAAGTGTTAAAAAAAGTTGTAAAATTTGGACTAAAAATGTTCAATTCCATTAGCTCAGGACTAACAGTGCATATACAGTTAAATTGTGGGGCTAAAAAGGCAATTTTTTCTTACATTTTACACATTAAATTAAACAAAGAGTACGCATGGATCATACATAAGGGTTGCACAGATAGCAAGTTTGTGAAACATATTTAGCAAGTGACTGGTTATAATAAATGGACAATATAGATCTATTGAATTATATCACATGAACTATATTTTTTATAACTAAAGTTAGTCACCTATAATTTATGATTGATGCTAGACTTCCCCAATTATGTTTATTAAATTGGATATTATGAACAATATTTTATAAAATACTTTTGAAACTTAGTATATGTTAGATTTATCTTATAAATATTTTCAAAATTTACTGCATGTTAGATTTATACTTTCAGAGAGATGAGTGGAATTGAGTGTATGGTTTGAATGAGTTTTACTAATAGTTTGACCTCATGATTCGAACTTTGTAGTCTTAAAATATTTTAATTCAAGTTCAATTCAAAAAACTTTGAAACCATACTTGTAGTTTTATTGGAGTGGCGGGGACTGGACAGATTTTGCAGTTTGACTCTTGCTCTTTTACTCTATTGTTTTGAAAATTAAAAATCGAACTCTACAAATAAATTTTACACAACTTATGAATAAAGAATTTATTGAATATCATCAAAAAATAACTCCAACTTGTAACAATAGTAGATGACAAATATACATTGAATATATATGCAAGTCTAAAATTTTCGCCAATGAAGTATTGTCAAGTAGTTAAGGTTAAAGTTATATAAATATGTGATCGTGAATTTAAGCAGCACATAAAGTAAAGTATCTGTCCCACTCTTATGTTTTATTATTTTGTTATTGATGTAATTGATAAATTTATTGATAGTTGTATTGAATAAGTTGTTAATGTCTTAATACAATGCTGTAATTAATTGTTGTGGGGGGAGGGGACACAAGTCTATCTCAAGTAAATAATATTATAAAATAATTTACAAATTTTTCTAGCAAAACATAATTATGGTCTCATTGTTACTAATTTCTAAGACATAGAAAAATTAGAGGATATTTCACTAAGTTTATAAGCTCATCAAAACATCTTATAAGATATTTGGTAGCTTATGAAATTGTATAAATACTTTGAGAAATGATTTTATAAAATTCGAAATAAGATGTTGGGGTCTTACAAGTTATTTTTCAGGAAAAAAAAAAAGTGAAGAAATTCTAACTTATTTTTAAAATTTTAACAAACTCGTTTAGCTTTAAGTATATTAACTACAAAATTATCATACTAACATATTATGAGCTCCAAAATTTTTATATTATTTAACTATTGTAAGAGCTTATTTTTATAATAAAATTTAGTATGTTATAAATTCAAAAAACATCTCTGTACTTATTTGAAATAAGATTAGATAACAAAAAGTACATGATTTGCTTTTAAGATAAGATCTTGAGCATACTATGTAAATATAATTAAGGGATAATGTCATAAATGGTCCCTCAAGTTTTAGTTTAAAATCACTTTAGTCTTCAAACTTTAAAACTTCCTTTTTTAGTCCCTAACGTTTGGATTTAGTTTCAATCTAGTCCCTAAGTTAACTTTCCGGCAACTTTTTAAGGGCAAAATTATCAATTTAGTTTTATATTTCACTTTAGTCCCTATATAAGATTTTATGTTCCAATTTAGTTTCTATCTTACTTTATTTGTTAATATATCACTAATCATACAATTAATATTATTAATTATAATAGTGTCACAAATGATATTAATGCACAATAATATATTATTTAATGTTAATAATAATATTAGTATCAATTATATATATACACATGCACATATATTTATAAAAAGAAAAAAAGAAAAAGAAAAAAAGTAACATAGGAACTAAATTGGAACATAAAATCTTATACAGGAACTAAAGTGAAATATAAAACCTTATATAGGGACTAAAGTGAAACATACAACTATAAATTGATAATTTTGCCCTTAAAAAGTTGCCGGAAAATTGACTTAGGGACTAGATTGAAACTAAATCCTAACTTTGTGGACTAAAAAAAAAAATTTTAAAATTTGAGGACTAAAGTGATTCTAAACTAAAACTTTAAGGACCATTTATGACATTTGTCCTATAATTAACTAATCTTATCCATACATATATATCTAGAGCGATGATTCGTGGGCTGTCACAATAATGTTTAATAAGTACAAAAAGTCTACCATAATTGCAGAATTGCAATTTCTTTTTTCTTGCTTTTTTTTTCTTTTCCTTTCTCTTTTTCTTCTGCTTTTCTTTTTCTTTTATAGAAAGTTAGCCAAAGATTACCCTACCCAACCTTCAACTTGCCAATTATTTGTATTAGGAATCTTAGCGAACACTCAATGTGTGTGTTAAAATTTTTATAATGTGAAATAAATATAATATTTATTTCTTTATTTTTACATAATTCTATATTTTTTTAATAATATAGTTATTAGAATTTTTAAGATCAATCAAAATAAAAAGTTAAGATGGAGTAAAGTAATCGAAGAAGAAAACAATTAGAAAAAAGTTAGAAAGAGAGAGAAGAAAAAAAATTACATTATCATTATCTTATAAAGTAGAATTATATTTGTTAATTTATTCAAAAACACATCATTAAAGTCTTGATGCTTTATATATAGTATAGATATAAATTTGGTCAATTTGATTATAGTTTTGTTAAAACGACACCCACAAACTTCACTTGAAAGCTCATTTGAGACTAATGAAAAAAGTATAGTGGTTGCAGCTTGCAACTTACGGGATTTGACGGACATGTTTTAATGCTAAAACCTTATAAAGATCAAAAAATAATTTAATCAATAATCAGCCAAATGACAATTAAATTGTTAAATTTTTTTGTGAGTAATTACTCTTTTTTAAATGTAGCTAATTTATCAACTTCAGTAGGAAAAAATGTGAATGTGAGACCAAAAAAAAAAAAAAAACTATTTGATAGTTTTTTCTCTAACAGTTAATATATTATCTGTGCATTTCATATTTTCGATAGATATATGTATTCCATCCATTCAGCTAATGTATACGATTTACAAACTGTGCAACTCTATTATTCATTCTCATCTTTTGTATGTTATTTCAAGAGAATTCAAAATATTGTATTGATTCTTTATTTCTGAGACTCATAGTGCTGCAACTTTAAAAGAAAATTATTGTAATTTTATGAGATAATTCAAGGATGGTCATGGAGCGAGTTAGGGCAAGTTTTCACTCAATTTGAACTGGCCATTATATGTTTTATAGTCTTCCAATGGATTTTAGGAGTAAAAATCCACACCCTACTAGTAATATATATATCTATACTATTATATATAGCACAATAGTGTGGGGCCCACAATTACTCAATTTTGATTGCAATTTTGGCCAAGTGACAAATTCTTAGAATTTTGAGTTCTTTAATTAAATTTAAAAATTTTCATTAATTGTTAATTATTATCTCTAACAGATATGATTGTATCTTATCTCTAATTTTCTTTCATTCGAAATTTAAAATAAATCTCTCTATACTATTAAGTAAGAACTTAATTCAAATTTAAAAATATAATTTATTTTATTTATTAACAATTAGATATTAATATTAGATTATAAAAAATTTGATAAAATCTTTTTCTTTAATAATTTAAGATAAAGTTGCTGCATCTCCACTGAAAAAAATAAACAATAGTCTATAAGATGAGGTCATTACTTTTTTAGTTAATTTGCACTAAATTGTTAAAATTTTAAATTTTTTATTTAAATCAAAAAAATTATTGGTAGTTGGTTGAACACTTATCTATTTCATATAAATATTTCTAAAGTTTTGAAATTGTTTTCTTGGTTGAATAAATAATTATTTAATTGATCTGTAATATCAATAAAATGATTATTTATAAAATTTGTTTCATCTCGTGCTTAGAATATATCGAAGATTTCTTAATTTTCAATTTTTTCAAAGATATTTTTTAAGTTTTCTCTTAACTTTAATAACTAAATTTATTTATACATGATTGTTTATGATGAAAACTTTTTTAAAAAAAAATTAATTTTACGACTAATTACAAGAGGCTATGTGTAAAATAAAGTACTAATAATCAATTTATTGATTTTATTTATATATTGAAGTATCAAATTCAAATTTAAATATAATAATTAATTTAAATAACATTCTAAATGTTTATTTGTCCCATAAATCTAATATAACTAAATATAAAGTTGAGATTTTTCAACCAACAAAATTTAGTATAATAAGATATAACAATAAAGTAAATTTCATCAGACGACATCAAATCTCTATCAAATAAAGATTTAATATTATCCTTTAATATTATATATAATAATAAAATAATATAAAAAATATTTCAGTAGATTAAGATTCTTCTACTTCATACAACTATATAAAGGGGCTATGTGATT
This sequence comes from Jacaranda mimosifolia, assembly GCA_018894105.1. Lineage (NCBI taxonomy): Eukaryota > Viridiplantae > Streptophyta > Magnoliopsida > Lamiales > Bignoniaceae > Jacaranda > Jacaranda mimosifolia. The sequence goes on from CM032119.1 coordinate 35,694,699, forward strand.
CCATGCAAAAATAATTGGAAGAAATAGAAAAAATTCAAATTTCAAAAAGCTTTGCCTTGGTCTTTCAAATCTGAAAGAAGGAGAAATCAATAAATTTTTTCACAATAAATTCATTTTCTGTTGATATTTGTTATCTATTGAAATTTTGATTTCATATATATAATTAAACATAATTTTTTTTTTATATTGTTGAAAACCTTATATTTTCTATGTTAATATGGCAGAGTATGACAAATGAGCTGGGCACAGGAAATGGGTGAGCAAGAAAATTTGCATCAAATGATGATTCTTTTTTGATTTATTTGTAATGATTCAAGTGGTATTTTCTTCATTTTCATTTCAAGTATAAGATATATCGAATCATGTAAATGTATTTCTTGCCCCCTCCCCCCACACACTTGAGTACTGCTACAACCTTAATGTTTTAAGGATCATGAGAAATATTGATCATTAATTTATTTTACCTTTTTTATATGAATGGTTAGGAGGTTTGGACATGGATGATTTTTTATGGAAGAGTAATAGAAATTATTATATTAATACGACGACGATACAATCAAGTTGGAAAATAGAGGTAAATAACATGTGAAAAAAATTATTGTTTATTATTAGTCCACTTTCAATAATTATTTGGAATATAGAGATTTTTTTTTTTATCATAATGTAATTTCAGGCTGAGAAGGTCTCAAAGCATATTAAAAGGTGATCAATTTCTAATGTAGAGTCTTATAAGTGATGAAGGAATTCAAGATAAAGATGTATCATGTCTTAATTTCTACTTTAAAAGAAAACTCATAACTTATGTAATGTGATTTTTGTTTTTATTGATTGAGTATTTGTAATAGTTGAAAAAGTTAATATAATGTGAGTTTTGTTTTATTAGTAGTTCCTCAAATGTGACTTTTGTTTTATCAGTAGTTCCTCAAAATGTTACTTTTGTTTTATCAGCAGTTCCTCAAAATATAATGTTACTTTTATTTTATCAGTAGTTCCTCAAAATGTGATTAAATTTTTGCTAAATTTAGTATTTCAAAACATAGTTTTTAATACTTTTGAGGAGCATTTTCTTCCGTTAATGTAGTATTCCACTTCGCTTAACCTTTTAAAACGTGATATCAAAATTTTTGAACTAATTGTATAAAAATTTGCAACTACTCATTTGGCTAAATAGCATTATCCTTGCATTATATGTATAAGATTTGGTGTTCAAACTCAAAATAGTCACAAATGTATTCACCTTTTGTTTGAAATTTTTTTTTAAAATTGTGCAGTAAATTTTTATATTATTAATATTATTTATCATTCTTTCATATCTTTGCAGGTATTACACTTTTTATTATTTTGTTCAATTTCTTTTAAATTGACTAAGTTGTCTTGGGTTATGGAAAAAATAAGAGTCTTTGCATTTTTACATTGTATTTTTTTAAATTGATAATAATTTGATGAGCTTAAGTTTTCATTGCTTTTTATTGATATTAATACATATGATTTGGTGGGAAAAACTCTTCAATTTTGATATTATTTATCTAATTTAAAAAAAAAACATATTAAACTTACTTTTACATAAAATAAAAATAATACTAATATATTATATTTTTAATAGTAATTAATTCCATTCGTGCATAGCACAGGGTACATGCTAGTATATATATATATATATATATAATCTAAAACCTACCCAATCTTACCCGAACGCAATTATAAATTTTATTAAATACTATGCACTATAGAATTAACAAAATATTATAAATTAGGTAGACCATCATATAATTTACTTTTAAAAGATGCATTCTTTTAAAATAAAATCAATGTGAAAATTTTAATTTAAATCAAAGTTGCACAACGGTACAAATTAATTTAACTAAATTAAACAATAAAAAATTTAAAATTCCGCAGATTAAAGACTAAGTTGTAATAATAGAATGAATACTATTAGGTACCAAGTTATGAGACTAAAAGAATTATGTTTAAAATTAAATATTTTATATATTTTTTTTTGTTAAAATTTTAATATATATATATAAAATAATATATAAATAAATATTTCAGGTCGAAGTGAAACAAGTTTACCATAAACCCGAATCCACTCCGCCCTGCAGGTATTAATGTATAAATTGGCCCTACCCCATTGTGGATGAGTTTTCTACTTGCCCCAATTAGATCGGATAGAATCGAGTACCGCAGGTAGAGACAAAATGCCATCCCAGGATAATTGCCCCAAAAATTGTTAGTGCGCCAATGGAGGGATAAAATCTTCTTACGAAAAAGACTCCATTTTCTGTCATCTTTTCACGTATTACTTTTATCCCTTCATTTTCCTCTTTAATAAGTATTTTTTCGCCTTTCTAATAAATTCAAATAAATAATTAGATAAGCCGGGACTAGCAATGTGTATATATAGTACGCCATCATCAAATAATAAACATTTTATTTTTCAGTTACATTCAATGTCAACCTTGTAATTTATAGCATGTTTGAGTGAACTTATAAACTTATCAAAATATTTTATAAAATTTTTGAGCTTTATAAAGTTTCATAAAGTATTTGATATTAAAAAAAATACTTATAAATTTTTAAAACAAAATATTAAAATTTTATAATATAAACTCTTTTTTAAAAAGTAAAGAAGTTTATAATTTATTTCTAAAATCTTAAATATATACTTTTTAATTTTATAATAAAATTATCATTACTAATATTTTATAAGTTCTAAAATCTTATTTTATCTAAATACTTCGAGAAATTATTTGTAAAACAAGATATAGTTTTTATAAGCTTTAAAAATATTTTACAAAAAAACTTATAAAATATTGTAAATAAGTTATTTGAGAGCTTATTACATGTCACAAATTACTTGGTAAGTTTTTTTGAAGAGTCCATAGGCTTATAAGATCTTTTTGAAAGAATATAAAAACGTCCTAACTTATTTATAAAATTTTAAATAACTCATTTGATCTAATAATATTAATTACAAAATTGTCATTACTAACATTATGCAAACCTTTCAAGAAGTTATGTTTAGAAAAAGATGTAAGAAATTATACATCTTTTATATAAATTTAGCCAAACACTCTTAGGTTGAGTTTACAAGCTCCTTAAAATTTTTTATAACATGTCAAAAAATATTTGATAAAATTCTTTGAAAAAGAACTTATAACTTCAAAAATTAGATTTAGAATTTATAAGTTATTTTTAAAAAAAGTAAGAAGGTGTAACTTATTTTTAAAATTTTAATAAACGTCTTTAATGAGTTACTAACTTATTTTTCAAATATAACTTTAGAACATATAAGATGTGGGGAAGATTTTGTAACTTGTAAGATGTTGAAAATGATAATTTCATAATTAATATGGTTAAAATTTTAAAAAAATATTAAAACTTTAAAAATAAATTTATTTTTTTTAAAAAAATTTATAAAATCCTAATATCTTATTCTAAAAATATATAAGCAATACTTGGTTGTATTTTGTCAAAACAAATGCATTTTTGACAGAATACGACTAAACATATAGTTATTTTTGGCTCCAAAAGGAGCTAAGCAAAAACGCCAGAGTACATAATATTATTTTTTCCTAAACCCTCCAAAATTCCCCGCTTTTACGTATACACATATATATTGTATAATATATATTTTTTATTATCCATAAAATAAAAGATATACTTAATTTTATTTTCACTCCAAACATCCAACAAGAAAATATTAATTTGTCTATTATAATAAAAAATATCTTCTCCTAAAACATACACAAATATGTCAAAACTTTCCAAAATATATTTTTTTACCTATTTTCTTAAAATATAAACAAAAATCCATCACCACTTTTAAATTCCCAATCTCATTCTTAAAATTCATTTTTCCAAAACACAACAAAACATTCTCGTAATTTCTTTTAGAAAGTTATACTTTATAAGCTCAAAACATCTTTCCGCATATTTGATAAGGAGAAGCACTCTTGTCTAATCGCACTTCTAAGCTGCATATTTGCATTCACACCACTATCTACATGCATATATAGCCATAACTCTATCCCTTCGGCGCAAGGCCTACCTCTTCCTTCTCGCCATAGTCTTTAATTTCTTGACGCCGGCACTTTGCAGCAGACCACTTTTATTTACTTATATTTGCTGAAACTAAATCGATGGAAGAGGCTGCTCCATATCGCGCCCCGTTTCAAGATATCCGTCGAAAAGACGACGCCGGAGCAGCTTTTGTTTTGCAATCGAAAGGTATTATTAACTTCTACCCTTTTTATGTTTGTTCTTTAACCATAGCCCGCTTGTTGTTGCTTTTCTGTTGGATATTTCTTTTGGAATGTGGTGATTAATTGATGCTGTAATTATGATGAATTCGAATGAATTCGAGAGCATTATCCACATGCTGTTTGACTAAATTTATTTAAAAAGCATTATAAGTTTTTATATCTTATAAAATATTTTTAAAGCATATAAGATGCTATATTTTTTTTACTAAAAATAAGTTTTTAAAGTGTTAGATAAAATCAATGTTTAAAAATAGGATCGTTCATTGAATTGAAAATTTTATTGATTCACGGTTCACTGGTTCAACCATTGATCAGACCATAATTGAACCGCAATCGAACCGCTATTGAACTGTGAAGTCATAATTATGTAATATATATTGTATATTGTATATATTATTTCAAAATTAATAAAATACCAAATATAAAACATAAAGAGTTTAAATTATATTGTTCAATTTCATAAGCAAAAATTTCTTGAAAGAGATAGCCAAGAGCACAAAGGTTGAGTAAGGGATTAAAGGTTCTATCTTCTGGTAGGATTTAAAAATTAGAATGTTCGATTTGATTTGTGGCTTTTATTTTGTAAATCTATTTGAGTATTTTAGACTTTTACCTTTTAAAGATATATCTTAGCTTTGAAGGTTTACATTAGAACCCCCCCCCCCCCCCCCCCCCCCAAAAAAAAGGTGTTAATTATGCAAAAAATTAGAGAGAAGAAAAGAAAATAAATAAATCGATCTGATTTTCATAAATCATGAACGATTCAACTGTCCGACCGTTGGTTCAAATAGTTTTCACAAAATAGAACGATTTTATTTGTCTACTAATTTTTATTCATAATTGGATCGATTCATAAGGCAATCGATGGTTCAACTGATCCGACTGGTCGATCCAATTCGATTTTTTAAATAGTGGATAAAATATGATCTTGGAGTTTACAAGATGTTAGTAAAAATAATTTTATAAATTAATATAAATAAAATTAAGAAACTTGCTAAAAATCTCAAAAATAAGTTAAAAACTCCTTACTTTTTTTTTAACAATAAAAAAATCATTAAATATTTTTTAGCATATTATAAATTCCCTAACATCTTATAAGATATTTTGAAAAAAAATTTCAACTTACCCAAATATCCTTTCAAATGTATGCTGACTTTGATTAGAGAAGTAATTATTTGATGGATGGATTATGGGTAGGGAAATGGTGGCACGCGGGGTTTCATTTGACGACGGCGATAGTGGGGCCCACAATACTGACTCTGCCGTACGCATTCCGGGGGCTGGGGTGGGTGGTGGGGTTCGTTTGCCTAACGGCGATGGGAGTGGTCACCTTCTACTCATATTATCTCATGTCGTTGGTGCTGGAGCACTGTGAGAAGGCTGGTCGCCGCCACATTCGATTCCGGGAACTTGCTGCTGATGTCTTCGGTAGGTATCTCAATAGTAATGATGCTTACACTTCACATACGTTATTAAGGTTCGTACTGAGTTTTAATTAATCCCAATCTAGGTGGGATGTTGTCCCACTGTTCAACATTAGGCTTATGTTTGGTTGCATTTTTTTGACAATGTTTTTCAATTCTCCTAATAATATCAAACAAACTATTTCATTTCTTGAGTTGCACTTTTAAAATACTTATTTTTCAATAAAAAAATTTCTACCCAAAAAATCCACACTCAAAACACGCAAAACAACCTACGTACGCCTTGAAAATGATATCTACTTCTTTATTTTCTTATTCTATCTTTCACATCATTCATTCATTTCTCACGCACTCAATTCACTTCACTGATTTATATATATATATATACACACACATATGTTTATATATATATGAAAATGTTAAAATTTTACTAATTAACAATTCTAAAATTTACGTTTACAAATTTAATTAAATTAATTATTTGAAAATTTAATTAAATTTAATTAAATATGAATTAGATTATTACTAAATACTTTATTTATTAAATAGCGTGTATTGAGTTTAATTTATTAATTAAATAAATAATGTATTAATTATATTTAATATTTAATGTGTTAAACAAATATCATGTTTAGTCCTTTAATGAATAATCTAAGATGTTTCAATTTCATATAATATTAATTTTTTTTAATTTTAAATTTGACAAATTTGACAAATTTTAATTATATATATATATATATTGTTAAACTTATTTATTTATATAAGTAAAAATTAAGTTTTTTATTTATACATAATTAAATTGTTGATAATAAATAGTTAAATAATTATATTTTAATTGATAAAAGATAATTATGTTTTATTTTATAAATAATGATATTATAGTTAATATACAATAATTAAATTTTTTATATTAGTCATTAATAATAAATAATTAAATAATTATGCTTTAATTAATAAATAATTATGATTTCATATGTAATTAATAATTATCAATAAATAGTTTCTCCCAAATAATACCACATTTAATTATGTTAATTTTATCAAAATATATATATTTCAAAATAAATTAATAATTAAAATAATTACACATCATTTCAACCATATATCAACCAATACATATATACACAATCATCAACTATTAATATACATAAATATATTACAAAAAACAAAAAAATAATTTCACTTGCAAACCAAACAAAAAAGTAAGTGATTTGGCATTTACAGAAAAATGTGTTTCTCCAAAAATATTACAAAACAAACAACTTCATCCTCAAATCTTTTTTCTTGTTTTCCAAAACAAAAACAAACAGTTGGCACATTTCCCAAATTTTATTCTCAAAACATATTCTCCTAAAATATTATTTTTTAGAAAACGCCCAAAAACCAACCAAACATAGCATAAAGGAATTTCGCATCGCTTACTTTCCATTGGATAAGAGCACGAATGCAAATGAGTCGAGTCGACTCATGAGTCTTTCAAGTCGAGCTCGAACTAGTTCGATTCGAGCTTGATGAGTGAGGTTTGATCTTGAGTCAAGCTCAATTTCTATTTTAAGTCAATCTTGAGCAGCTTGTATTTAGGTTCTAGGTTAACAAGCTAGCTCATAAGCCAGCACATAACTAAATATTATTTTTATTTTATTAATTATTACATATTATATTACTATTATTTGTAGTTCATATTTGAGTTCTATTTTACTGTTGTTTATTACTTGATAATTCAAATTTAATTTAGTCGAGTAGAATCAAGTTTAAGTTTTCATTAATTGAATCAAGCCCCACATATATATTTCGAGTTCGAACTTGAAAACTTCCACAAACTTGGTTCGACTTGATTGTACCCCTGAATGAGAGAGGTTGGGGAGGCCGTGAGATAAATAATTGATTATTCAGGAAGCAATTAAACTAGTGTGCGACAGATTACTTTGTCGTCCAATATTTTTGTCACATGTTGAGTGGGCGAAATTATTGCATTCGTGGTCCTAAAGAAAGATTTATGCAGACAAAGTGGAATTATGCTGAATTGTGGTTTTGTTCGTGGTTGAAGATGATGACTATATTGCTGAGATGTAGCATAACTATTGCTAAATATCTAGTCAACTAAGTTCGGAGTTTCTTACGTTTTCAAGTTTCTGAGCATACGAGATTTTAGTGTATAAGCAACAAAAAAGATTCCTAAAATGGGACCTTGCTGTCCCTTTTGTTGCTAAAGACCATCATTTTCTGTTGAAAGGAGATTGCACGTCATTATGCACTTAGGAGTTAGGGTAAAGGTAAAGTCTAATGGCCATCATTTTCTGTTGAAAGGAGATTGGGCTTCATTATGCACTCATGGTATATCTCCTTCTACATGATGGTCTTTGGAATAAAAAGAAAGAAAATATCCGATTTTGCAATTTGAATCTTTATTTTATTCTCTATTCCACTTCTTATTCTAATTCTGATTCTCAGTCAATTATTTTATAAGAAAATATTTAATATTCATATCATATATTCATAAAATTAGATAGGATACGTAATAAGGAATGAAATAGAGAATTTAAACCGCCCATTTTGGGCATGATTCACATTACTCTTCCACTGTCTTCAACTGCCTAGCAGCATTTCTCGTCACAGTTAGTTAATTTAAGGTTTAGTTTCTTTATTCCTTAAAAGAAAATGAATGGCACATGTTAACATTTAGACTTAATTTATGTTTGAAGTCCCTACTGTTTTACTAATTCCTGAAATCCGTGTGTTGTTACCCAAAAAGATCAAATTCTAACTTTGAATGTGATAGTAAAATAATTTAATGAAATTGACAACAAAATTTAACGTGATTCGATGATGTACATAATCCATCCGACAAAGAAAAGAACTTTATTGATTTAATATTAAGGTAACAAGTACAACTTGAGTCCCACAAATCTCACGAGAATACTCAACACCCTCGTTCTAAACTCCGTCTTAAGAAACTATCTCAAAAGCAGTATAAAATCACCCGTGCATTGTCTGTCCTGCCCAACCAGTTAAATTAGACCTGGCAATTGGATACCCGTGGGTAACCCAATCACGGGTAACAACAGGTTGGGCACGGGTAAATTTACCCGTTTTTTATTGGGTACGAAGTAGGAGACCCGTTACTCATCCTCACGGGTAACCCGTGGGTACCCAATTTTTTTTTTTTATATTTAGAGGTAAATTAATATCCAACTTGTGACTTACATGATGTTACTCAAATTTTAACTAAATAAAACTCAAAAAACAAAAAAACTACAAATTTCAAACATTAAATTAAACAAATACCTAAAGCACATTAATAATATTGTAGTTAAAAACTTACATCTTAAATATTCAAAGTCTACCAAATTTAAAGTACATCACATTCAAAAGTTCAAATTTAAATCCATTACATGCCAAAAGTTTTTTGAATTGAAAGTTTAAATATCAGTTGAACATTGTTGTTCTTGTGGAAGAAGATGTTGCATCCATGTTTTTGGGAAGGGATTTTTGTTATTTAGGATTTTATTTTATGATATAATTTTTAATTTATTTTGTTATAAATATAAAATATTTATATGTAAATATATATATATATATTATATAAAATAATAAAATATATATTTATAAATACGGGTAACCGCGGGCCAGGCCAAAAAGCGGTGGGTAAATTGAGTATGGGTAAAATTACCCGTAATTTTTTGGGTTGCAAAAACAAAACCCATTACCTGTAATTTTTTGGATACCCACGGGTACGGGTTGAATTTTGTCAGGTCTACCTAACCTGGAAGAACATGGGGCTTAAACACCCAAACAATAGCCAAATGGGCCATCGGCCTATGCGTAGCGATGGATCGTTGAATGCTTGGCACCGTAGCGCTAGCTTTTTGGCATTGGCGCCACGATGCCGACTGCTGAATACCTGCCTAATTTCTATGCTTGTCGTTTCGCATCGTTTCTTCCATTTCTCGCCATTTGTAACTCAAATTTCAAGGCAAAATCAACAATTCTCCACCTTGACTTAAAAGTCTCCATCATTCTTCTTTATCCCTACCCCTAAAAGGGCCCGTCATCTAAATCTGCAAATATTAATCAAATTCAAACAATACTCGAATTTGATTCATGAAATAGTCTCAGTCAACATGTCTATCAGATGATCCTTAGTCCCAACTTTGTCAACTAAAATGACACCTTGGGATACCACATCCTGGACAAAGTGATACATTACATTAATATGCTTTGTTCTCTCATAGAATGCCTGATTCTTTGACAACTGTGTGGCACTCTGACTATCACAAAATACAGTAGTAATATCAGAATCCATATCTATATCCTCAATCAGCCCCTTTAGCTAAATGCCTTCCTTCACGCCTTCAGCTAAAGCTATGTACTCAGCTTCTATTATGGACAATGCAACTAATGACTGCAAAGTCGCTTTCCACCTGACTGTACAACTCAAAACGCAAAACACATATTTAGTCATGGACTTTCTGCTATTCAAATATCTGGCATAATCCACATCCACATGCCAATAATTCTAGCAATAGAATTCAATTGACTATACTTCAAACATCTATATACAAAACCTCTTATATACCTCATGATCCATTTCACAGCCTGCCAATGAGTATTTTCTGCCTTGTGCATGTACCTGCTCACAACATTGACTGCACATGAAATATCTGGCCTAGTGCACACCATGGTGTACATCAAGCTACCCATTGCACTAGCATATGGCACATTAGACATGTGCTCCACCTCTTCCTCAGTACTCGATGATAGATCTGATGAGAGTCTGAAATGACCTGCAAATAGTGTACTAACTGGCTTGGACTTATCCATCCCAAGTCATTCAAGTACTTTCTCAATGTAATATTGTTGAGACAAGTACAATAATCCTGCGTGTCTGTCCCAGATGATCTCCATGCACAATATCTTCTTTGCACTGCCCAAATCATTTATCTCAAATTCATCACTCAACTGAGCTTTTAAAATATTGATCTTAGATATGTTTTTAGAGGCAATCAATATATCACCAACGTACAACAACAAATATACAAGGAGGATATCACTCCATTTTTTTTTATATACACAACAATCGTAAATGCTTCTAGCATATCTTATCTTGGGAATAAAATCATCAACCTTTTTATACCACTGCCTAGGAGACTGCTTCAAGCCATATAAAGACCTCTTCAACAGACATGCTTGATTTTATTTCCCAGAAACAACGAATCCCTCTAGTTGGCTCATGTAGAGTTGTTCCTCTAACTCATAATGCAAAAATATTATTTTCACATCAATCTGCTCAAGCTCCATATCAAACAAAGCCACCATGGCAAATAAAACACAAATCGAAATATGTTTTACAACCGGGGAGAACACCTCATGAAAGCAAACTCCTTCTCTCTGAGTAAAACTCTTAGCAACCAATCACGCTTTGTATCTAGCGTCTTCAACCTCGGGAATCTCTTCCTTTTTCTAGTAAATCTATCTACAACCTACAATCTTCTACCCTTTAGGTACATCAATCAGCTCCCATGTGCTATTCCGGTGTCAAGATTTGCTGATGTTTATTTATCAAAATCTGGATGGGAAATTGCCTCTTTGTATGAGACTGGATGGTCTCTTATAAACTCTTCTGCTGAACTTAAAACATAAGAAACTAGATCTGAATATGCAAACTATTATGGTGGTGTGACTTACCCCTTCTCTTTATTGTGAGCTAAATGATAGTTCTGTAGTTAATTATTTTCCTACTGCTGATTAGGTGATAATATGCTCTCACTAGCTTCATCTACCACATTCTATTTCAATTTTGAAACTTGTGGAGTGTTAAGTTCAAACTCCACCTTCTCCTTAATGCCTTGTTGACTACTTTTGGCCTACTCCACCTTTTTCATCATTGCAGACTCATCAAATGTCACATCTCTGCTGATATTCATTTTGGAGCTCTTGTTATCATTACAACACAAACGATAACCATTGACTCTATTTGTATAGCCTAGGAATATGCATTTCTTAGCCCTTGGCTCAAACTTCCCATCTCGAACATGAGCATAGGTTGGATACCTAAATACTAATATTTGAGTAATCAGGAGGAGACCCGGACCAAATTTCCATTAGTGTCTTGCAGTCCAAAGCAGTTGATGGTGACATATTCACCAAATAATAACTAGTGTTAATCGCTTCTAATAAAAAATTCTTGGACAATCCGGTGTTAAAGAGCATGTATCTAGCTCTCTCCAAGATAGTCATGTTCATCCGATCTACAACTCTATTCTACTGTGGTGTATGTACAACTGTGCGATGCCTCACAACTCCTTTCTTATCGTAGAATTCTTGAAATTCCTTGTTGCAGAACTCTAATATATTGTCAGTCCTCAAGCGCTTGACCTCCTTTCCTGTCTGCTTCTCGATCAAAGTCTTCCATTGTTTGAAGTTGACAAATACCTCATTCCTATGCTTCAATATGCACACCTATACTCTTCGTGAGAAGTTATCAATGAATGTCAGCATTTACGTAGCACTTCTTTTTGAAGGAACCTGAGAAGACCCCCAAAGATTTAAGTGAATATAATCTAAGGTGCCCTTGGTCTTATGAACTGCAGCACCGAACTTCGCCTTGTGTTGCTTGCCAAGCATATATGCTAGCAGAAATTCAGCTATCCAGTCTTCTCTTCACAAAGCAAACCTCATTTGCTCGGTTCTAAAATCTCCCTCTTACTCATATGCCTAAGCAGCATATGCCACAATCTCTTTATATCATTGACTAATGAAGAAACTACTACAGTGCCAGAAATTGTGCTGCCCTACAATATGTAAAGGCCATTCCTCTTATCTCTCTTCATGATAAGTAGTGCACCTTTGAAAATCCACAGAACTCCATCTCGAGCTCTATATTCACAGCCATTCTTGTCCAGAGTACCCAGCGAAATCTATTTTTTCTTCAGATTTAGAACATGACACACATTTGTTAGGGTCCTTACTATGCCATTGTGCATTCTGATACTAACTGAGTCAATTCCTACAACCCTGCAAGAAGCATTGTTTCCCGTAAGCACTTTACAACCATCGTATTTTCGATAAGTGGTAAACTAATTTTCTCGTTGGCACATGTGATAGGAACAACCACTACCCAAAATCCACTCTGAACTTAGTAAACTCCCAGTAACGTTGAGAACAACCATTAGACTCATCCTCAACAATTCATGCGACATTATCCTATTTCTGATCAGAAGTTTCACCTGCATCCTTCGTCTTTCTCCATTCCAAACAATTTTGTTTCTAGTGCCCCTTTCCACAGTACCTAAAACACTTGTCGCCTATTCTAGGCTTGGTTCGAGACTTCGATCGGCCTCTGCTCCTTCTCCTTTCTCTCGGTCTCCCAGTTGCCACCAATCCTTCCCTACCTTTACTATCATTACTGCCCAAGACATATTTTCTCAATTCGTTGGAATCCAATGAAGCTTTCACATGCTCCATTAAAATTGTATATCTCCCATATAATAAAGTAGTAACCAAGTGCTCAAAGGATTTGGGCAGAGAACACAATAGAATTAATGCTTAATCTTCAACTTCAATTTTTACATCTATACTAGTAAGATCTAGAATCATCTTATTGAAATAATCAATATGGTGAGTAATAGATGTACCTTCCTTCATTCTCAATTTGTATAATTGCTATTTCAAATACAATCAATTTGTCAGGGACTTCGTCATATAGAGACTCTCACCTTCATCCACAATCCCATTGGTGTACTTTCTATTGCGACCCCTCTCAATACATTATCTGTCAATGATAACACCAGAGTATCGTAAACCTTTGCCATGAATTCATCATTCTCCTCATCTGATAGTGTCCTTGGAAAGAAATCTCTTCCCTTTAATGCTCTCTGTAAACCTTTTGATGGAAGAGAGCGTAAACCTTCAGCTTCCATAGCCCAAAGCCATTCTTCCCGTCAAATTACTCTACCTCGTACTTCATGACTGACATATGATCCAACTAGCTCTGATACTAGTTTATTGTAACCTAAAAAGATAAAATCCTAACTTTGAATGTAATAGTAAAATAATTCGATGAAATTAACAATAAGATTTAACATAGTTCGATGGTGTGCCTAATTCACCAAAAAAAAAAAACTTTATTGATTCCAAATTAAGGTAATAAGTACAACTTGAGTCCCACAAATCTCATAAGAACATCCAACACCCTCGTTCTAATCTTCATTTCGAGAAACTATCTCAAAAATAGTATAAAATTACTCGTGTATTGTCTGTCTTTCCCAACCTGGAAGAAAACGAAGTTTAGATACCCAAACAATAGCCAAACAGGCCATGGGCTTGTGTGCGGCGCCTACAGCTGAATGCTTGGTGCCGTGGCGCCAGCTATTAAATACCTGCCCAGTTCCCACGCCTGCTGTTTAGCACCATTTCTCGCCATCTATAACTCAAATTTAAAGGTAAAATTAACACCATAAATATCATTTTGTGGAACCATAGACGTAAAAAATGGATAGAGGCAGTGGATAAATGGGAAAAAGGATATTCATAATTCTAATTTTTTGCCTTCAATTATTTCTAACAGGATCAGGGTGGATGTTCTATTTTGTGATACTAATTCAGACAGCAATAAATACCGGCATCGGCATAGGAGCTACTCTTCTTGCAGGAGAGTGCCTCCAGGTGCTTTCATGAGTTTATCTTCTTGTGCTTTTATGGCCGATATTGCATAAACATTTAAGAATATGTTATTTCCAATTTTACATGTTCATTCTAAAGTATATTTTTTCGTTTTGGGTGTTAGATCATGTACTCGAACCTCTCTCCGTATGGATCGTTAAAATTGTATCACTTCATAGCAATGGTGACTGCAGTTATGGTACTTCTGTCTCAATTTCCCACCTTCCATTCTCTCAGACATATTAACCTGGGCTCGCTAGTTTTAAGCTTGGGCTACACTTTTCTCGTGGTGGGCGCTTGTGTTCATGCAGGTAAACTTCTTTTCATGTTCAATGGGGTAAGCTGCTAATAAGGGTCAAACTTATGTTATACCCATTATTAATCTTGTACCATCCAACTACCAAATGAATGCTGTGGGGGCAATTACAGAAAAACAATTCTTCCTCAGCTATCTGAAATCAAACACCCAAGTTCTGGAGTATTTCTGGCTTTTTATGATCCTAGATGCTAAACCGTCATATTAATTTTTATTTATTCAAACTAAGGATGGCAAATGGGTGGATTGAGTTGGATTTGGTTTTGAAATAAGTAGATTGGACTTAAAATAGATTAGATTTACGGGTTTAAATATGTGAGTTGAAAATGAGTTGGGTTAGAAGTGGATTGAATTGGGCCCAAAATGGGTCCAATACCAAAAAGCCTTTTGAATTTATTTTACCTATTCAAGAAAATAAATTCAAAATGAAATAGTAATAAAAAAATATACTTATTTGCATTTTTTTTTGAATATATAATTTTATAATATAATAAGATGATTTATCAAATTAAAATACTTATTTTATTAATATATTTTTTAAAATCAATTTTGGACCCACTTAAATTCATTTTCAATTCAATTGAACCCAATTTTAACCCACACATTATGAACCCACCAAAGCCCAACCCTCTTTAGCCTTTTTCTAAAATTTGAAACCCAAAGCAAACTGTACGGGTTGGGTTGAACCCATGAGTTTTAGCCCATATTGCCACTTCTAATTCAAACCATGCTTGGTGGATTTACGATTTAAACAGTTTGATTCTCTAAACAAGTAAGAACATAAATTGAGATTGTATAGATGATAAATAGAGTCTTTGAGTCGTGAAAGTGATCCAGGACTAACGATGAAGAAAGAAAATTCTTGATAATTAGTTGCTGGTGATCTTATTGTTTCCAGTGTTAATGCAGGCACCTCAAAAAATCGACCTCCAAGGAACTATTCTTTAGAAGAATCGAACTCATCAAGGATATTCAGTGCATTCACTTCCATATCCATCATAGCTGCCATATTCGGTAACGGTATACTACCAGAAATACAGGTAAAAGTTCACCCCTTTTGCTGATTATAAACTTTATATTTCATATTCAATGCCGGCGAGAGAAGATAATCATAAAACTCTAGGATTCCAAACTGAATTTTCAATCTACTGACCGCATTGTCTTTGTGATTTGCCTTGTCAACCAATTACAGGCAACGCTGGCACCCCCAGTTGGTGGAAAGATGGTGAAAGGCCTTATTATGTGTTACACAGTCATTTTCCTGACCTTCTACTCAGCTGCAGTTTCTGGATATTTGGTATTTGGGAATAAAGTTAATTCCAATATCCTCAAAAGCTTAATGCCAGACGAGGGACCTTCCTTGGCTCCAGTATGGGTTTTATGTCTTGCGGTTGTATTAATTCTTCTTCAGCTTTTCGCCATCGGCCTGGTGAGATTTTCTTAGAGGGTGTTTGGCTAAACCTAATTATTTAAAAAAATCTTATAAGGTTTTATATCATAAGATGTTTTTAGAATTATAAAATGTTAAATGTTATTTCAAAAATATGATGTTGAATAATTTTTGAGTTTATGAAATGTTAGTAATGATGATTTTGTAATTAATATTATCTTAAAAGTTAAAAGAGTTTTGTTAACTTTTTAAAAATAACTAATTAAAGAGCTTAATATGTTTTCTAAAAGAGTTTATAAATATAAAGCTTTAAGGCATGTTTGGTTTTATTTGCATTATCATCTGTCATTTTCATTATTTTCAAAACTTAAAAAAGTAGTTAGTAAAAATAAGTTGAAAATGAATTTATATTTGGATAACTTATTGAAAAAATAATGATTATACTAAATTTAATAGGTCGTTGGTGGAAAGAGATTGTAATATTAAAATAAAGAGAGAAAATATATAAATTATTGAGAGAACACATACAGATTATTAGGGAATAGGTTTTGAGAATAAAAATAAAAATGATAATAAGTGAAAATATGTAAAAAGTGATGTATTTTAATTTTCAAATAATAGAAAATGTGAAAAAAAAAAAAACAAAGGGATTTTGAAAATGAAACCAAACAGGTTATGTGCTCATTTTTGAAAAGTTTTATAAACACTTTACCATATCTTAGAACCTCTCAAACGTCTTATAACATGTTTTGAGGAGTTGCATTCTAATGTTTCATCCGCAAAACTTAATTCAGGTCTATTCTCAAGTGGCTTATGAGATTATGGAAAAGAAATCAGCTGATGTGAAGCAGGGCATTTTCTCCAGAAGAAACTTGATCCCAAGGATAGTTCTTCGCTCGCTCTACATGATACTCTGTGGGCTTTTTGCAGCCATGCTGCCTTTCTTCGGAGACATTAATGCTGTCGTTGGAGCGATCGGCTTTATCCCTCTTGATTTTGTTCTTCCAATGCTCCTTTACAACATGACATGCAGACCGGCAAAAACGTCGTGGGCTTATTGGATCAACAACTCTATCATCGTTGTCTTCACCGGTGTTGGGCTCATGGGCGCGTTTTCTTCTGTAAGAAAGTTGGTTCTTGATGCCAAAAAGTTTAATGTTTTTAGCAGTGATGTAGTCGACTGAATACATGTCGGGATTCTTGCAGTCGGACCCTTATATTGACATGAAACGTGTGATCTTTTCCTTTTTCTTTGTCTTTTTTTTTTTTTTTTGGTATAATAATTTGCTTGTACTTACTAAATAATAGCCATCGTTGTAATGGATCCTAATGATACGGGACGTTCCATCTTTTCCTTTTACTTTTTCTTTTTTTTATTCTCTAATGTAATAATTTGTTTGTGCTTGAAGAAGCAATTGCAGATAACCAGATCCTACCATCATCAATTCCTAACTAATTAAATGGCATTATTTTCATATTTATATGTGCAAAGTTTGAGGTTTAAATCCTAAATGTGCAAATATATACTTTTTCTAGAATATGAATTGATTATATAATAAAATATACATTTAATTATCATGCGGTACAACCACATTTTATCTAAACTAGACCTATCTTTCTATCAATTAAGAACTTTTCCTCTTTATTTGGCTCTTGAATTTTATTGATGGAAAAAAAAAATTCAAGAAATGTATTACAAAATATTTTTCCTAAAGTGAACAAAATAGACTATAATTTAGATTATCAAGAATTTAGGGATCAAAATAGCATTCATCTAAAACTTGAAAGACCGGCCATATTGGTGCATAAAAGCTGAAATTTTTAATTTTTTTTTCAAATCACAGTAGCATATAATAATTAATTAATTAGGTCCCTTCATAATTGTGGGTTTAAAATTTTTTTAACATAATTTATCCATAAATTCATGCCATTATTGGGATACTTTTGTCCTTTGTATGGTGTACTTGCATCTACGGGATTAGTTAAGCTAAAGCTTTATCTTTTAGCTTCATTTCAGTTGGATTACAAAAGCAAGACAAAAGTTTCGCATTCAAACAGCTGTTCTTGTCTCAAGATAGAGTTCATGACTTCCAAATGAAACAAGAATAGCATGCTAGCAAGAGATGCCTTCTAACTTGGAAAGACGCCCCCCAACAAATTTTCACGTTTTTCATTCTTTGAGCCCATATCCAGACTCCGGAGTATAATCATATAGGCAATGTTTGGTTATATTTTTCTAAAATAATTTTATTTTGAAATAATATAATCAAATATACACCTATTTTGCCTCCAAAATATTAAAAAAGTCTTCTTCAAAATGTCCTCTGTTCCTTTAATATTGTCAAAAACACACCCCATTTTTCATATATATACATATATTATTATTGTTCATAAAATAAAAAATATTACTAAATTTCATTTTCACCCCAAAATATCCAACAACAAAAAATATTAATTTAATTGCTACAATAAAAAATATTCGCTTCCCAAACATAAATAAACATACAAACACTCTCCAAAATACTTTTTAACTATTTCCCAACCCTACTCTCAAAATTCATTTTCGCAAAATATATAACATAATCATCCATAAAATACAGCCAAACATTTCCATAACTTTCTCGTTGGATTGCGACATTTGTCTGATCACACTTGTACGTACATTGCCCTTACGCCTCCCTCAAAAAATTGTAGCCATCTTGTTGATCGTTGTAGCATTGTGTTGCCCTGTGTATAGGCGGCATAATAATTTGATTTGAACTTATTGTTGTAATTGGCACAAGTATGCCTATTTACATGTTTAATTATTCATTGGATGGAAGCCAATTATGGTTGGAATCCAATAGATAATTATAGTGTTGAATTTGGTGGCATAGAGGAAGGGAAATGGTTAAGTATTGTAAGTTGAGTTGTCCCACATTGTAAGCTTGAGAGAGTGGAGACCTTCTTGTGACTTATAAAACTAAGTGGAGGAGTTGAAGGGTCTTTAACCCTTCACTTGTCCCACATTGGTTTTGTAAACTAGTGTGGACTAGTTTATATTGGACTCAAGTAAAAATGCTTGATAAAGTGTTCTTTGAGGGGTTCATATAAGTGGACCACACGCGCGCCGCCGCCCGGCCCTGCTCCGGATCCGGGTCGCGGGCGTGGGCGCGGGCGTTAGGGCGAATGTCTCAGTCTCAGTCTTAATTTTTTGGACGAAATTCAATTGGAATTTTGAATTTGAAATTTAAAATTCAAATTTTAACTTAACCGTTGGCTTGATCGGATAAAGGCTTGACCGAGTCTTGCCTGTTGGAGATAACAGCCGAGACTTTTGGGATGATGGTGGATATGGCCGGATTTTTAGGGTTGTTGGCGGACATGGATTAGGGTTTTACTTAGTCAAACCCTAATCAGCCCTTAACAGCCGTCAAACCCTAGAGATAATTAGGTCTGGCCGTCAAACCCGAGTTAAAATTAGGCCTTGGCCGTCGGCCCATTGCCTTCTGCCAAACCTAATTCCCCTCTATAAATAGAGTGCCTTCGGCAGTCTTGAAATCACACCAAATACACGCCAAAGCAGCCTCTTCTGCTTGTATTCTTCTTCTTCCCCTGATATTCCAGTTTCTTTGTTGCCATAATTCCCTCGTTCTATCATATTCAGCCTATTCCACATATATATATATATATTCCGAAAGCTTGGCTATCTGATTCGGATTCTGGCTACTGGGTACTGTTCGAGGTGAACGAGAAGGAGTGCACCTGATCGTTTTGGACCATCTCATCCTGGGAGGAGCTGTGCTGTACCCGTTGCACTGGTGAGTCGGGGCGCTCGTTTCTTCAAGGCAAACAGAATTTCTCTGTGATTTGGTCACCCTATTAATTCTGTTACGATACAGAATTCTTAAGATAAGTTTACTTTCAAATTCAGTATCTATATATTACTAATCTGACAGCATGTTCTATTGTTTTATTACCTCGGTTAATTTATGAATTTTGGCTTTTCCTGGACTCGTATCTGTTTAATTGTACTGAATTCTGATTTGCCTTGAATTAACGTTTATTTTAATCACGCATGCTGTATGATTAAATTCTGATCACGTATGCTGTATGATTAAATTCTGATCACGCATGATGTATGTTTAAATTCTGATCACGCATGCTGTATGTTTAAATTCTGATCACGCATGATGTATGTTTAAATTATGATCACGCATGTTATATGTTTAAATTCTGATAACACATGTTGTATGTTTAAATTCTGATAACATATGCTCTATTTGAATTTCATACTGATATAAACGCACGTTTGACCCTACTGTGATTATCTATTACTTTATTGATAATCTATTTTTCAATATTTATTTATTGCTTTGGATTACTGCATGTTGGCACACATCCTGGAAACAACAATCTTGAAGAAACGAGATATTTTGTGTGTTTATCATCTATTGAAATTCTGATTAGATATCCTGTCTAGGAATCTTGCCTGATATTTCTAATTAGATATCCTGTCTATGAATCTTTCCTGCTTATCCTGCCTAGATATTCTGTTATAGGACTTTAATTTTCTGTGATGGCTTCAACTTCGCATGCTATTGGTGATATTGTGTCAGCGAAAGTTGACCTTTCCGGACTGCCGGAAAAATTCACGGGCCAGTATTTTAGGCGTTGGCAACAGCGCATGAAAATCTGGTTGATGATGAAAGGTCTTCTTTCACTGATTCAGTTGACCATGCCAGAACCAACTGAAACTGATCCCAAAACTAAAGAAATAGCTGATTGGAAAACTAAGGATCAGATTGTTCGAGGAGTGATTCTGTCAGCTCTGTCTGATACACTCTTTGATGTATACTGTTCTGATTCCTATACGGCTAAATCTTTATGGGATGAACTGGATAGAAAATACAATACTGAAGAGCAAGGGCTCGAAAAGTATTCGATTTCCAAATTCCTGAAGTATCAGATGGTTGAGGGCAGGTCTGTATCTGAACAGACACATGAATTGATTGATCTAGAGCATTCCCTAGCTGATGCTGAAATGAAACTCCCTGAAAAATTTATGGTCATGTCGATTGTCGATAAGTTCCCCAAATCTTGGAAAAGTTTCAGCATGACTCTGAAGCATCAAAAAGGGAAATTGACCTTAGATGATCTGATGATTGCCATAAGTATTGAAGAGAAGCACAGAAATCAATCACATACTGTTTCTATTGAATATCATCCTAAGGCGAATGTAATAATAGGAAAGAAGAAAGTCAACATGAACTTAAACTCTAAATCCATCGATAAGGGAAAAGCCAAAATGAATAAGAAACCAAAGGCAAACAGGCCTTGCTGGAATTGTGGACAAAAGGGGCATTGGGCTAAGGAGTGTCCCTCCAAGAAAGCCAAGGCTAAAGCCCAGTCTGCTGGACCAGTGGTCAACATGGTTGTTGGAGACACCAACGAAGCTGGAGTTCCTAATGCATCCATTGACGAGTATGTTTCTTGCAAACCCGAACTATTCTCTATCTATGAACCATATGATTGGCTGATAGACACTGGTGCTAATGTGCACGTTTGTGCTGATAAATCACTATTTGTGTCTTACCAGTCTGTTAGTGGAAGGACTGTGACGATGGGGAACTCAAGTGCTGCCAATGTGTATGGGATAGGACGCGTGGACCTGAAATTTCCTTCGGGGCGCACGCTGTCTCTACTAAGGGTGCATCACGTCCCAGCAGTTCGAAGAAACATAATAAGTGGTTCTGTAATAGTTAGGGAGGGTTATGAAATTTCTTTCAAATCAAATAAAGTTATAATTTTACATTACGGCACTTTTATTTGTAAAGGCTATCTTTCCGATGGTTTGTTTAAGTTGAGAGTTGAGAACATTATTGGTTCTAATAAAGTTGATTTTTCTAATTCTCCTTTTATTAACATTATTGAGAATTCATTTGTTTGGCATAACCGTTTAGGACATTTGAATTATAGTTCGGTCAAAAGAATGATGAACTTAAATTTAATTCCTAAACATGAAATTGAACGTGGTCATAAATGTCAAATCTGTGTTGACGCCAAGCAAGTTAGAAAGCCTTACCACTCGGTTGAAAGGCACACTGAAATTCTTGACTTAGTGCACACAAATATTTGTGAGTTCAATGGGGGTCTTAACAAAAGACAATAAAATATACTTTATCACCTTCATAGATGATAGCAATAGGTATTGTTATGTTTATCTACTCAAACATAAAGATGAAGCACTAGATAAATTCATTACATTTAAAAATGAAGCCGAAACACAAACTGGTAGAAAACTTAAACGGTTAAGGTCAGATAGGGATGGAGAGTATGGGTCCAACCCATTTCATGAATACTGCCATAATTTTGGCATAATTCATGAAGAAACTGCTCCTTATTCTCCCGCTTCGAATGGGATAGCTGAGCGAAAGAATAGAACCTTTATAGACATGATTAATAGTATGCTTTTGAATTCTGGATTGCCCAAGTACATGTGGGGGGAAACTCTGAATACGGCTTGCCATATTCTGAATAGAGTTCCCCTGAAACATAAAGAAAGCACTCAATTTGAATTCTGGAAAGGCAGGAAACCTAGTTTAAAATACTTCCGAGTGTGGGGCTGTCTTGCGAAAGTTCTAGTCCCTGAACACAAAAGGAAGAAACTAGGTCCTAAAACTGTTGATGCGGTCTTTCTAGGCTATGTAGAAACATCTTATGCTATGCGATTTTTGGTTATTAAATCAGAATTTCTGGGCATAGATGCAAACACTATAGGCGAATTTCGCGATGCTACGTTCTTTGAGAATGTGTTTCCCATGAAGACTGGGATACCTCAAATGTTTCTTTAGATTCAAACCTTGAGTCTACATCGATTCCGGATCATATGGAAAAGATGTCAAATGTGGGGGTTGGTTCTAGTAGTACTGACACAGTTCCTAAAGAATTGGATGAACCCAGACGAAGTAAAAGGGCTAGAATCACTAAGGACTTTGGAAGTGACTTCGTTACTTACAATGTCGAGGGTGATCCTGTTACCTTCAATGATGCTATGGCTTCCCCTGAACCTAAGCATTGGAATGAAGCCATTAAGAGTGAGATGGATTCTATTGTCTCGAATGGGACATAGGAATTAGTCAATCTCCCTCTCGGGTGTACTACTATAGGAAGCAAGTGGATCTTCAAAAAGAAACTTAAGTCTGACGGAACTATTGATAAATTTAGGGCCAGGCTAGTTGCTAAAGGGTTTAGGCAAAATGAGAGAATAGATTACTTCGACACCTATTCCCCAGTAGCTCGTTTGACTACTATCCGAGTGCTAATAGCACTGGCCTCCATATATGATTTCCCCATTCACTAGATGGATGT
Source organism: Jacaranda mimosifolia (assembly GCA_018894105.1). Taxonomy (NCBI): domain Eukaryota; kingdom Viridiplantae; phylum Streptophyta; class Magnoliopsida; order Lamiales; family Bignoniaceae; genus Jacaranda; species Jacaranda mimosifolia. The sequence continues at coordinate 35,718,102 of CM032119.1, forward strand.
GAAAACAGCCTTTCTGTATGGTGATTTTGAGGAAGAAAATTTATATGGATCAGCCTGAGGGATTTGTAGCTTCTGGAAATGAGCGGAAAGTTTGCAAGCTTGTTAAATCACTTTATGGTTTGAAACAAGCCCCTAAACAATGGCATGAAAAGTTTGACAAAACAATATTGTCATTTGGTTTCATTGTTAACGATAATGACAAGTGCGTCTACTGCAAAGTTAAAGGTGATAACTGTATTGTGTTATGCCTGTATGTAGATGACATTCTGCTATTTGGATCCAACATTGAGATTATCAATGAGACTAAAAGTTTCTTAAAGAACAAGTTTGAAATGAAAGATATGGGTGTTGCGGAAATGATTCTTGGACTTAAGTTGACTCGTTCAACTGAAGGTATAGCAGTCTCTCAGTCTCACTATGTTGAGAAGATAATTGAGAAATTTGGCTATAAACAAAGTAGAATCGCAAAAACACCATATGATCCTTCAGTGGCTCTCTTCAAGAATGAAATTGGTGTACCAGTGTCTCAACTAAGATATTCTCAAATACTTGGTAGCTTGCAGTATCTTGCAAACGGCTCAAGACCAGATATATCATTTGCGGTCTCTAAGCTTGCCAGATATTCAAGCTGTCCTAATCGAACTCATTGGGAGGCTTTTGACAGGGTACTTAGATATCTAAAGGGCTCAGCATCACTAGCCTTACACTACAAGAGATTTCCTGCAGTGCTGGAAGGGTTTAGTGACGCTAGCTGGATTGCCAAAAACTCCGGAAGTAATGGGTGTACAGGGTATGTATTTACCTTGGGTGGAGGCATTGTCTCCTGGAAGTCTTCTAAACAGACTTTGATAACTCGGTCCACCTTTGAGGCTGATTTATGTGCTTTGGACACAACTGGGACAGAGGCTGAATGGTTATATGGGCTGATAGTACCATTGGCAATGGTAACCAAACCTCTTCCGGGAATTGCTGTACATTGTGACAATCAAACCACAATTGCAAAGATCAGTAGTTCAAAGTTCAATCAAAAGACTAAGAGACACATCCAAATTAGATTAAAATCTATAAGGGAGTTAGTGTCTGATAGGGTTATTGCAATTGATTTTGTCGGATCGAAGGACAACATTGCAGACCCTTTAACTAAAGGACTTGATTTGTCCTCAGTTCAGAAATTCAGGTTGGGGATGGGACTAGAAACCCATCAGTGATATACCTGCAGTGGCAACCCAACCTACTAAGTGGAGATCCCACAAGGTAGGTTCAATGTGGTATAAACAAACTGCTGAACATATCAAGTTGCACCTAAATTTAGATTGATACTTTATATCTGGTGTCTCTCCCCTGATTACCTGATAGGTGCTGACTACTGCTGGTACAGTAAGAGTTTAACTCTAAATGGGGTCAAGTCATTTCTTGGACGAGATGAGAGCAGTGCATCCCTGGAGACGCCCAACTAAGTGAATGTAGTCCTTTAGCCGGGACTAAAGGAATTGGGTTGTTCCTTGACAAACATTCATGAATCAGGATCGGGACACATGGCCTTAATGTGTCAACCCTAAAGATCAGTATATAGCCTTTAGTTTGTTGTTATTAATGGACGCAATCACAATCACGGGTACAAATTCAAGGCTTAGATCCATTTGTCCCGGTGATTGCAAAAGTCGGATAACTTAGGGAGTGGTTCAAACCAGAAGGTACCACTTCTGAAAGCGAGCTATGTTGAATCTGATAGCCATTATCTATGGATTTGTGGGGGATTGTTGTAATTGGCACAAGTATGCCTATTTACATGTTTAATTATTCATTGGATGGAAGCCAATTATGGTTGGAATCCAATAGATAATTATAGTGTTGAATTTGGTGGCATAGAGGAAGGAAAATGGTTAAGTATTGTAAGTTGAGTTGTCCCACATTGTAAGCTTGAGAGAGTGGAGACCTTCTTGTGACTTATAAAACCAAGTGGAGGAGTTGAAGGGTCTTTAACCCTTCACTTGTCCCACATTGGTTTTGTAAACTAGTGTGGACTAGTTTATATTGGACTCAAGTAAGAATGCTTGATAAAGTGTTCTTTGAGGGGTTCATATAAGTGGACCACACGCGCGCCGCCGCCCGGCCCGGCTCTTGATTCGGGTCGCGAGCGCGAGCGCGGGCGCGGGCGTTAGGGCGAATGTCTCAGTCTCAGTCTTAATTTTTTGGACGAAATTCAATTGGAATTTTGAATTTGAAATTTAAAATTCAAATTTTAACTTAACCGTTGGCTTGATCGGATAAAGGCTTGACCGAGTCTTGCCTGTTGGAGATAACAGCCGAGACTTTTGGGATGATGGTGGATATGGCCGGATTTTTAGGGTTGTTGGCGGACATGGATTAGGGTTTTACTTAGTCAAACCCTAATCAGCCCTTAACAGCCGTCAAACCCTAGAGATAATTAGGTCTGGCCGTCAAACCCGAGTTAAAATTAGGCATTGGCCGTCGACCCATTGCCTTCTGCCAAACCTAATTCCCCTCTATAAATAGAGTGCCTTCGGCAGTCTTGAAATCACACCAAATACACGCCAAAGCAGCCTCTTCTGCTTGTATTCTTCTTCTTCCCCTGATATTCCAGTTTCTTTGTTGCCATAATTCCCTCGTTCTATCATATTCAGCCTATTCCACATATATATATATATTCCAAAAGCTTGGCTATCTGATTCGGATTCTGGCTACTGGGTACTGTTCGAGGTGAACGAGAAGGAGTGCACCTGATCGTTCTGGACCATCTCATCCTGGGAGGAGCTGTGCTGTACCCATTGCACTGGTGAGTCGGGGCACTCGTTTCTTCAAGGCAAACAGAATTTCTTTGTGATTTGATCACCCTATTAATTCTGTTACAATACAGAATTCTTAAGATAAGTTTACTTTCAAATTCAGTATCTATATATTACTAATCTGACAGCATGTTCTATTGTTTTATTGCCTCGGTTAATTTATGAATTTTGGCTTTTCCTGGACTAGTATCTGTTTAATTGTACTGAATTCTGATTTGCCTTGAATTGACGTTTATTTTAATCACGCATGCTGTATGATTAAATTCTGATCACGTATGCTGTATGATTAAATTCTGATCACACATGATGTATGTTTAAATTCTGATCACGCATGCTGTATGTTTAAATTCTGATAACACATGTTGTATGTTTAAATTCTGATAACACATGCTCTATTTGAATGTCATACTGATATAAACGCATGTTTGACCCCACTGTGATTATCTATTACTTTATTGATAATCTGTTTTGCAATATTTATTTATTGCTTTGGATTACTGCATGTTGGCACACATCCTGGAAACAACACTTATTCGATTATTTAATTTCTTTTTATTGTAAAGTAGTACTTTCTTATTTAGTGTATTTGGAACTTGGTGATGGCTTGAAATCCGGAGTCCAAGAACGCCATCCTTGCACTTGGTCCCTGCAACCATAAAGATTAATGCTAGAATAAAGAACTCCATCATCGGGCCTATTCCAAAGAAAAACCCTTTAATACATGTCTAAGTTAGCCATAAACCCCTTTATTTTTGTTGTCTTATAACTCCTCTAATTAATCGCATTTCGCAATATCCTCACTGACTAGGTTACCATATGTGAGGCAATTTTTTGTCGTAATTGTTGGAACAAATTTGGACTATATCTGCTTTTTTATTTATGATTTACAGTTCAATAACACAGTTTAAGCTGTCTCATTGAAGTACAATGTTCTGAGGTTTGATTGAGCCAACCGATTTGACTTCTTTCGTAACTCTTTGTCGGGATAGTACGAATAGGTGGCTTACTCATGTTGACTTTGAGGTTCAATTAGGTTAGATCAACTCAATTGACATAATTGGAGGTGCTATTAGGCTGACCACATAGCCAGTCCAACTAACATATATGATATTATTTTCTATTTTATTTCATATTTTAACTCATATTCTGATTTAATGAATATACATTAAATGTGTATAATTTCTAGTTAATAATTATTTAATAAAATATTTAATAGGGGTGACAATTTTCAATATGATATAATAACTTGACATGAGATCGACACGAAAAAATTGAGTTTGGGTTGACTTATTTTGGGTTTGCATTCAATAAGATCGACACGAATAAAAATCGAAGAAAATGAATTGGGTTGGGTTGGGTTGAATTTTCGGTTACATGAACAACCCAAAATTTAATTATAAATTTTGTGTTACACGACAATCTGAACTCACCTGAACCAACTCTACCAACTCGAATTAAATAAATAAAATTTAAATTTTTTAGGAGTAAAAATATAAAATAACAAAATAAAACTTGAAATTTTGAACTTTAGCAATATCAAAATTACTACTTTGGTATTTTTCAGTCTTATTTATTTTCACAAACATATAGGATGGATGATTATAATTTTATACTATTTCTAATAGTTATTTCTTGGTATCCAAGTAGACATGAAAGTTATTCTGTAAAGAGTTGACAAAACATTGCTATGACTACTGAATTATCCAAATTTTTCTTAGACCTTATGTAATGCAAGATTTTGTATTTATAAATAGATCACAAAAATTCTTTCTATTGATAGGCTATAACAAATTTAAAAGACTCAAGTAAATTTTTATGATATGATAAATTATGTGTCCAATTAAAATATTTATTTATTTATTTGTTTGATGATATATTTTATTGATTTGTGTGCTATTTAATTGAATCAATATAAAGTAAAGAAATAATGTCATTTTAAGAAGTTAAAAGAGACAATTTGTTAGACACAAAAAATACAAAAATTAAAGAAAGTGGGTGAATAAAACTTAAAAAAGTGTGTTATTTTTAGAAATAAGTTACTTTGTTATTTCAATATATTTATTATGCTAATAGATACTGTAAAATGAAAGAAACAAAAAGTCCTAAAATCAATGTATTATGTGGTTTAGTTAAAAAAAAATTAGAAAGCTGTGTGAATTTATGATGAGAATTTCTTACCCCTATTTTAGTTTATTAATAATTAAGAATAGATAAAATTAAAAAAAGAAAATGCCAAAAAAATTCTAAAAATTAAAATAAATGTTTGAAATAATTATTTTAAATCATATTGGCAGGTTGGATTTGGTGGATTTGAGTTGGCAAGTTGACCTAATAAAGATCAGGTCAACCCAAATCTGACTTAATACGATTCAAATTGGGTTAGAGTTGAGCATTTCTAGGCTGTTATCAGGTTGTGTTGGATTAGGGTTGATGAAATTAATATTATACCCTACTTCAACCTAGCCTGAAGCCGCCTGACCCACCCAAATTACCACCCTTAATCTTAATACACTCATCATATATTTATGAAATAAAATAAAAAATGACGCACAAGGGAATGAAGATACAAATTAATAGGAATTGATTGTATAGTAAATTGTATCAATTTTAAAATTTTCCTTTAATTTCCCTTATTACTCGTTGTTTTCTAAATTTAATAAAAAGGTAGTTTATAACAAATCCTTCACCACCAAGACACAAACACTTTAATTAAATTAAAATTTTTGAAATTATTTTTATGCATTATAGGTGTGAATCATATCACATCAGTATAATATAAATTTCCTTACCAACGGAGTTAATTTTTATCTTTTAATGTTTTCAAATTTCAAATATGGTAGACTCGGGGACTGCACCTGCAAACTAAGGAATCCCTTGGCTGATGTAAACTCCGACCAAGCAGCGCAGCCCAGCTTTTGGACCACTACACCGCAGAAGGCAATTCAATGGAACATATTTTTTGAATTTAAAAAACAAAAAAAAAGAGGCTTAATATCATATGCAGTCTTCCTTGACCAGATTAGTCAATTCACACATAAGAATATCTAATTCTTTTTATTATAGCACACGATATGCGAATCTCTTAATTGCAACAGTTCAACCCGGCGGCTGCGGGTGTATAGTCTATTATAAACCCTTTAATATGCTCTGGTGGATGGATCTGATTAAATAATTGGCCATCTGATCATTTCTCCACTATTAGTATCCACGTAACATCTGGCATCAATTTATCGGCGGTCGAAACAAATTAATTAATTCATAATCAAACCTGACATATAACTATATGATTTTATTTACAACAAAATCAAGACTTTTGTTTCTATGTATTTCAAAAACTTTCTTGTTTAAAAACTTTATCATTATTACTCATTGCATCCCAAATTTATTGTTCTCGTGTTTTTATTTTTTATTTTTGGCATTTCAAAATTTTCAAACAATAATGTGATACTACTAACTTTTAACTATTAATTTTGATATGGATCGAGAAATTATTATTAGTACTCGAATTGATGTGGATTCTTTGAAAATCGAGGATTAATTAATTATGTGGTTTACCTAAAACTTGGAAGTTAAAAAAAGTCTAAGGATTGTTCTAATGAAAACATTTGAACACTCAAATTAGTATAAGGTTTAATTTCGAGATCAATTGAATAATCAAAAGCACCCTATTTTTCATTCGGTAATTTGATGACTTGTTATTATTTTTTATTTAAATTATAACATACATACATTCATCAGAGTTTGTTAGATTCGAACACTGAATTTTAATGTGTCAAGACAATGTCATTAAATCATTTAATCACTAAGTGTGAAGTATTTATAGTATAACATTGTTTTCCTAACTAATAAGGGTTCGTTTGATTTCATTTTCACATTTTTCATTATTTGAAAATTAAAATACATTACTTTGTACACATTTTCACTCAACATACTTTTAATTTATTTTCAAAACATATTCTTCTCCCAATAATATATGTATCTTCTCTCTCTATTGTCATTATTACTATTGTTCACACAAATTTCGTTGTCTGCAAAATTAAATCACAAGACAAAGAAAAATAATGGACAAATTGAATTTATATAGAAGAATATATAAGAATTACAATTTATCAGAGAAAAATATATATAAATTCCCTAACAAAACTAATCCCCTGATTCTTCTCCCAATATATATGATCCAAGGGCTTGAAGCTTGTTCTTGGATATATGGTGTAGTATCATTTGACTTGATAAAAAAACACTACGAGATTTCTTTGAAACTCGAACCTTGACTCCGAGATCAAAGGACTTGATGCTTTGAAGAGGTATAGGACCTTCGCGGTAACAATACGTCGTCGCAGCAGAAACTTGAAGACTTGAAGACTTGGACTTGAGAATATGTGGATATGAGAATATGTGAATATGAGGATATGGGAATATGAATATATGAATGTGAGAATATGAATCCAAATATGTCCATATGAGCCTTTGAGCATTCCTTTATATAGGCATCTAGCAGGAGACTCCGGAATGACTTGAACACCATTTGATAATTATCATTTTTGAAGATAACATCAAATATTCTTAACTTGATTGGTCCACGTACATAGATATGCCACGTGTCACAATTTAATTGGCCTGTGATTGTTAGGCCACCAAACTTGATTTGATCGGCATGATATATCTTCATCTCAACACTTGTTAGTACTTAATTTCTATAAAATAAATATCAGAATATTAATTAAAATTAACTATTTATCATTTGGAATTGAATTTAATAAATTCCAATAAATAAATAGAAAATTTTAAATTAATAACTAATATATTATTTACACATGTTATTTTTTTAATTGGCCCAAAAATTAAGCCGTCTACAACTATATCTCTCTACTTACAACCCAATATTATTATTTCTTTTTTAATAATTTATTCAAATACAAACTTATTGTCAACTCATTTTTACCACTTGCTTTTTAAAATTTCGAAAATAATGAAAACAAAAATAAAACCAAACGACCCTAAGTGGATAAATATTACATAATCTCTGGAAATTAATAAGAAAATAATTAAACTGCAATGAGCTTTCCACCGTCACCATCCCATGATTGCAAAGTTTTACCAAATTCAAGTTCGCTCAAACTATAAATCCACAGCACTACCTATTGTGGTGTATATTGTGGAGACATGAGAAAAAGCCCATTTTCTCCAAGCCAACCCCTTTTCTCCACCCCACTACTTCTAACTCTAATATTCATCTTAGTTTCTGTTTTGATCAGTATTCTTGCGCTCGACAGAAGGAGAAACAAAAGGAGAAGAAGGAAACTAAAAATGGAGAAAACAAAGCAGAAAACAACCGCAAAACAATCCTTAGACAACAGTACTAATTCCAAACAGGTAGTATGGGATTGTGGCAGCTCACTCTACGACTCGTTCGAGTTAAAGGCAATTGAAAAGGAACTCGACTCGGCCATAGCTAGTTCAAGAACCTCGTCGATGCCCCACTTATCCGACGGCCGCCCGCCGCCTCCGCCGCCACCGCCGTCGAGCAAGAAACCCAAATCATCGAAGATATCACGGTCTTTGAACAGGCTCATCCGATCAGTTTGGAGGCCCAAAAACAACAATAATATTAATTCAAAAAAAGAAGGATTTGCCGTTGTTTATGATAGGTCTGGTCCACTTTCTACAGTCCCGGAGGCTCCGGAGTTTGATGAGCCCTCGCCGGAAATCAGGTCTTTCCTGAGAAGAACAGCATCGGACAGATTCGGTGCTAAAATTGTGCCTCGTTAGAGCTTAATTATGATATCTTTGGAGATGTGTGCTTGTCTATATAATTATAATATAATCTATCCTGTATACATTAGGTTGAATAAGAGTTTTCTTTTAAATGTTTACAATGTTGGATTTTGTTGTATAATTTTTGGTTTAATTTGTGCTTGGAATAATGCTTCCTATTTTTGGCCTAAATTATCCAAGTTGATGCAATCATATTGGCATGAGCCCAGCAAATGAGCACTCTTGGTAACTTAAGAGTGGGTAATGATGTGTGAGGTAAATTTACCCACAAGAAAATTATTTATTTTTTTATTAGATACGAGATAATGAATTTGCTATCCGTGATTATACGGGTACTCATAATAAATTTTTATTTTTTTTATATTTAAAGGTAAATTAATATATATTTTTTAATTTACATAACGTTATTCAAATATTACTTAATCAAAACTAATAAAAAAGCTTATAATTTTAAATATTACATTAGGCAAGTTTCTAAAACATAAGTGTTTTAGAATGAAAAACACAACTTAATATTTAAATGTATCTCAAATTTAAGTTATATTACACTTCGAAGTTCAAATTTAAATCATATTAGATATCAAAAGTTTTTTAACTAAAAGTTTAAAAACCACTTAAATATTATTGATATTATAGCAAAATATGTTATATCCTCCAAAATATTTATAAGAATTAGAGAAACATTTAATACACACACACAAAATAAATATAATTTTTCATGGATTACCTAAAGGTACTTACAAGTTGGGTCAAAACATAACAGATAATTAGATGATGGGCAAAATTATCAATCTGTATTTTATTGGGTGAAAAAAATAAAATCCATTGCCCATATTTTTTGGATACCCATAAATACCCACAAGTATCAGTAATTTTTTGCCACATCTAATGAACCTACGCACTCTGTTTGTTGGAATCCTTACTTGCCGCGGTCATGTAATGCACCCAATGCCAATATTAAAATTTTGAAGCACAAAATTAATAAAATATTTATTTATTCTTTTATATGTTATTAAAATATTTTTTAACATTTTTAATATGTTTATTTAAAATTTTAAGATAAACAAAATAAAAAATTAAATTAAATTAAACAACAAAGAAAAAGAAAAAAGTTAATTATTGGGGGGGGGGGGGGGGGGCCCCACCCTAAGACGATGCTAATTCTATTAATTCATAAAATAACACATCAAGTAAATTACTGATTATCTAGTATAAATTTTATTTTTTTTATTTCATAATTATTCTCTTGACTTACTTTGGGTATGTCCAGCGAGTGAGCTTCATTTACATATAGGGGATAGACAAAAATAAAGAGTTCTCTCTCTTTTTCTTTTTTTAATAAGTACCCTTGCAGTAGGGGTGCACGTTGGTTGAGCCTACTCGTGAGCCGGCTCGTCTGGAGTTCAAGAGTACTTGAGCTTGAGTCGAGTCTATTGAGACTTAAGCTTAAGGCTAAGCTAGGCTTGAACTTTAATATAGTGGCTTGAAGGCTAGCAAGGGCTCACGAGTCCTAATACTTTTTGAAATCATATATATATATACACACACACACACACACACATATATATATATATATATACTAAATAATATATAAAAATAATACTTCAAAATTACCTACTGAGGTAATTTTCAAACTATAATTTATTTATTCATTTATATATTACTTATTAAATAATAAATAATAATTTATAAAATATTAATTATGTAGCACCCACACTCGAGATATCACCCGAATGCCAGAATGCCACTCAAATCAATCTTATAGCATGCAATAACATATCCGATAGGCCCATAAAATTTTTCCAAAATTCTCCAATAAACCACAATGATCACAACTCACAGCATACTTTAAACTTACTACAATAATATCAGAGTGCGGAAGTCATACTAATAACCCATATTAATTCAAAACATATATCAATGTATGTAATATCATATATACATACCAAAAGTCTAATGTTCCTCCTGACATATCACAACATTTCTAATATTTATACATATTGAATGGTGAATTCATATATGAACATACATTCACCAAACTTAATACAAAATGTTAGGCTATAACTCTTAGTCCAAGCCTCCAGTCCCATACCTGTCTGTAAAGAAATAAATGGTATGAGGATGAGTTATAAGGACTCAGTGAGGAATAAGGCAACAACAGTAGATGGCTATCTAAAGTCAATGATAACAACAAAGTTCGATAACACTAGAGTAAGGAGGCTCAAACAAGTCAGAATGAAAATACTGAACGTTTTTCAATCAATCAAAATTGCTAGGTCGGGATACTGTAACTGTCAGCTCAAAAGGCCTGGGATCATCTCGATCGAGGCTGTTCGGGAGGTATAGAGCATCTCAACCGATCACAGTCGAGAGGAAACACAGTCGGCTCAATTGGCTTGGCTTCAGCCTGAACCAAACTGGAAACTCACTCCAGCCTTATTGCTCCACGAGTTAAATAATTTAAGAGTGCAAGCCAACAGACTATGCATATCAAATAAAAATAATTATGCATATCAGATTATCCTTATGCCTCCATAACAATACAGTCGATCAATCAATAACAATTCATTGGCATGAGCATGACAACTCGGCAATAACTGTAGTACAAGCATAACAGCTTGGCAGCAACAGTGGCACAAGCAAGACGGCTTGGCAAAACAATAGCACAAGCATAACAGCTTGGCAACAACAGTGGCACAAGCACGACAGCTTAGCAAAATAGTAGCACAAGCATAACAGCTTGGCAAGGCTCTCGGCACAACAATTCTCATGTATAATTTTCAATCAATATTTTGAACGATCAATTGCCAACATGGCAGAATAGCTAAACAATGATGCCAACATGGCAAATCCACGATATAATGATAAATCAAGGAATATCAACACGATATTTGACACTTAAGACACCAATTCAACAGGAATGATACAATAACACTATGAAAGTTCATGGCGCCAGAACAGTAAATCAGTGCGTTTAGAACGGTTTTAAAGAAAACACAGGCCACTCGGCCACACAGTTCAGTTTTCAAAAAAAGAAATCAATTTTCACAAGGCCTCACAGAAGCAGATCTGGACAGTCATTTTCAATAAAATGGAACAATTATCAATCAATTTCAAATCAAGAGAACCTCACAGGGTTCGACAATCAATAACAAATCACGACAGATATCAAATCAGCAGAACCTAACGGGTTCAACAAAAACTATAGATTCAGCTCAAACAAATCAAGAACCAATCGGTAGAACCCTCACAGGGATAACAACAATCATCCAAGTACGATAATCAATGTAATAATAACCCTTACAGGGGTTTATAATAGAATCGAAAGGTACAAAGGTTGCCAAATTGGCAGATCCTCACAGGGGTAACAACAATCAATAAAGTATGATAATCAAAGCAATAATAACCCTCACAGGTGTTTATCAAGGAAACAATAGGTCCAAAGGTTGCCAAATTGGCTGATCCTCACAGGGGTAACAACAATCAACAAAGTACGATAATCAAAGCAATAATAACCCTCACAGGGGTTTATCAAGGAAACGATAGGTCCAAGGGTTGCCAAATTGGCAAATCCTCACCTCGTCAACCTCAGCAGTAAGTCAAAATCCTACTGGTCTCTAGGCCCCAAGTCCTTGCCACCTAATAAAATAATATTTATAAATCAAACTCTCGTTTAATCCTGAATATCGCTATCAATCATACTTAGTTACAGTCCCAATCAATATTCCCCGAATAATATAATATTTAAGGCTGTGCTTAAACATTATTGCCGTAAAACCTACTACACTTACTCATTGTATAAAATATTTATGGATTTCAATCTATACTGATAAGATAATACGATTGAGTTCTTAACTTACCTATTTAACCCTTATAACACATGCTAATCAATAATAACAGTCCAACTTTTTATAACATCCCAAATTTTGTTACCTAAGTCGTAATAACACAAATTAGGGTTTTCTATACTTAATAAGCCATCTAGCCTAAAGTTCACACGAAACAATACCATATGGGATTAAAAAAAAACTTAATCATTATGCATGAACGTTCAAATCTTTTGCATGGTTGTTCTGATCGATCATTTCCCTCATCAACCTTGTAAATACAAAGTTTGGATAAGGAATACATGTATACAAATACATGCAAAATGCTAAATTTCATTTCCGGACAATTACCCAAATATTGAGCTAACGAAAAGGAGAAACGACGATCAGCTTTCATGCATGTATTCTCCTCGATGAGACGAACATTCTGTCCAGTCACCGCTGCCGGCCGCCAGAAACTTTTGAAACCGCCACCAAAAGCTGTTTCTCAACTCCAGGAATCCAATGCTCCAATCAATTTTCAAATCCAACACCGGAAAGACCCTCAAATCACCGGAAAACAAAAACTTAACCACCAACACCACCGTGCGATTTTTGTGGAGTTTCTCCCTCTACGGTGGTCCGTTCAACGATCCGTAGGTACCTGTGTGATCCTCGAGCTGAGCCCGACAGAACTGTACCAGTTTTGGCCATCAAAAATCTCCAGAACGAAGACCCATTTTCTCCTCCATTTTTGTTGGTTTTTCTAAAGCTTGCCGGTTCTCGCCGGAAATGGCTGAGGTTGGGTGGTTTCCGAGGTCAGGGTGTTTGGGTGATGATAAATGTTGGTTGAAATTGGTAGTTCACGGTGGAGATTAGCTTCCGGTGGTGAGGATGGTGTACACGGTGGTAAAGATGGTGAATGAAGAGGGAGGAAAAAGAAAAGAAGAAAAACTTATTTTTATTATTAAAATTTTTCCAATTTTCAATTGAGCCCTAGAATTTGCTGCTGGCCATACTTAAGACCCTCAATTCAAAACTCACTTCAATTGGGTCCTAAAATTTAATGATAATTCATATTGAATCCTAATCTAATAAAATTTCAAACATTAACCCCTATTAAAAATGAAAAATGATGAAATTAATTCTCTAAATCAATATTTAACCCACGAATTAACAAATACACACACACACACACACACATATATATATTTATAATTTTAGAAATTATCAATTTTTGGAAAAATATTATATATAAAATAAAATTCTAGGGATGTTACAATTTATAAATCGTAAAATGCTAAAAAATAATAGCATGCTATATTTCAAGAAAAATATAAATTTTCTATTCAAATAATTTTATAAAAATATATAATTATATAATAAAATTTCATTGTATAATATATAATTACATATGATTAATGCATGTTTTTCAAATATAATAATGCAAGTATGAAATGAAAATTCATCATTATCTTAATAAATTTATTTTTCATTTTAATATTCAAAAGTCAAAAGTCAAAAGTCAAAACAATAACTTACTTTAAATTTATAAGAAAATTGATTGTTTTTTAAAAAATTTGATAATGCTGTTGAATTTGCTAATAGATAGTATTTTTGAGAGTTTTATAGGAAATAGTGAGGATTAAATTGAGCATGATGAGCTCAAGCTCAAGCTTGCACATTCAGTGTGAGAGATGTTTGATAAGCTCAAGTTCGATTGTGGTTCGATATCTTATGAGCTCATTAAACTCGATATTTATCAATGAGCTCAAGATTGAGCCTAAAATTTTGAGCTCGAACTTGTGTGTTTTACAAACAAGTCGAGCTTGAACTTGAAATTTTTGCTAAACTTTGCTTGAACTCGTCTCATTTACAATCCTACCAGATATATAGACAATAGCATACCCGATTCATGTCCTTGTATGGCTAATGGTTTTTCTCATTTTCAATGGAGCAATTCTACCATTTAAATATATAAACAAATAATGAAATAGAAATGCTAATTTTGGTTTTTTATATTAACAATGGCTAAGATTTATGTATGGCCTATTAAAGCTACTCAATTTGTGAGATCTCTTAACATTCTTTCTATATTAGGACAAATTGCAATATAATATACATGTGAAACATGAAAAGGTTAAAAAATTTCCTTGCACAAGTAAACTTAATTAAATACTTTGTGATTTAAATAAGATGCACGCCGATCCTATGGTCAACTCAACAATATATTTAATAAGAAAAATAAAAAAATCTAAAATACCTACAATCTTTTCTATTTTTACACTCCAATTATTCTCCCCCCCCCCCCCCTTTTGTCTTACCTTCGTCTTTTCATTTTATACTCGTTTTTGTCTTCCACTTACTTCTTCCATTTTATTTTATTTATTCTCTTAATTTTTTTCTTCAATTCCTTCGCCAACTCAATTGTGATCACATTGACTACTTGCGTAATTTTCACAATTAAGGATTAGAATTTCATCGATCTTAAGAGGAGAAAAAATAAAAAATAAAAAATAAAAAATAAAAAAATAATAATAATAATAATAAATCTTACATACATTAAGTATAAAAACATCAAATGATGAAAGTTAAACCATACTATTAGTTGAACTCATAATATATTGATATAGCATAATCATATCATTTATCGTTTCCACACTCGATTCATATAAAAAAATTTAGAGGGGTTTCGTATGTGAGCTTATAAGCTATTCAAAAATTTTGTAAGATGTTTGAAAGATATTCATAAAGTGTTCGATAAAATTTTAAAAAAAGTTGAATTTATAAACCCTTAAAATAAGATAATAGAATCTTATAAACTCTTCTTAAAAAAAATAAGGAGTTCATAACTTATTCTTAAAATCTCAACAAGCTTCTTCACATTTAGCCACATCAATTACAAAATTATCTTTATCATCTTATAAATTTTAAAATCTTATTTTATCTATCCTTATGAGATAGCTTATATATAAAATTAGATTTAATATCTTAAAAGTTCCAAAAATATTCTCTAAAATATAATTTGTTTTTAAAAAAAATCTTTTAAATAAATTCAATTAAAACCCACGTAATTTGAAATTCAAACAAAATTTGCCTCTATCTTGAAGTCCTTTTAGAGAATTAGATCATGGTGAGAAACAAGATGGCCAACAGCAAGCGCAAAAGAATAAAAACTATTTGTAGGTGGACACTCCTCTCTTGAGGTTCTTTCTCTTGTAAGTGAACAATTTTTTTTATACGTTGCTTTTTAAAAAAATTATTAAATACTCTGTAACACCTTATAAATTTTTAACTATTTTATAAAATATTTAAAAATTTTATAATCTCAATAAACATTCTCTAGAAATCGATCAGATCTCAACTGAGTTTGTGATATATATATATTTAAGAATTAGCTAAGAAATTTGATATTTGTCATTTTCGAGTTTAGAACGAGATTTTAAGGTTGGATGGATTCTACATGGAAGTCGTTGAAATCAATGACCTTAATGACAAAGGCCACAAATTAATTGACTTCTCCACTCATTTTAGTTTGGCAAGTCAAATTTCATTATAGGAGTATGAGACTGGTCTCAAAGAAATAATTCTCGAATTCAATCATACATTGTGGTTGAATTGAGAGAATAGATAATGATAAACATCACCCCTTAGATTCAACGTGGTTAGCACACGTTGGATCTTAAAATAATAATTTATGCAGGTTCCATCATATATATCTGCAATCAAACAGTTTTTAGAGAGTATTTTGGTAAGTTTATGAACACTTCAAAATATTTTATACAATGTTGGATAGAAAATCTATCAAAAATTATAAAATATTTGATAAATCGTTAAAAAAAATTATGAGCTTAAATAATAAGGCATTGAGATCTTACGATAAATTTCTTTCAAAAATAATAAGTAATTCCTAACTTGTCTTTAAAATTTTAACTTAATCATTCGATTTTAAGCATATCAATTGCAGAAATATCTTATGAGTTTTTGAATTTTCTTTTTTTTTTTTATTTATACGCACTAAGGGTTTGGACTTCAAATTTCGCACATACAAATGAAAGAATGAATTGGACACTCAATATCTTATGAATTTTTTGAAATTTATTTTATCCGACCACTTTAAAATAAGATAACATTTTATAAATTTTAAAATTATTGTATGAAATATAAGAATTTATAATTTTTTTTGAAAAATAAAGTTAGTCAAATGCTTTCCTAATCAGATACAATCAAACTTAAATAGCCAGGGGTGATACACACAAAGCTAAGAAAGAAAAATTATTTTTTCTGATAAGTTATATTATTAATGTAGTCAAGGCTTGCAGTTCATGTGGGAATAATCAAATATGTGAGGGCCTTTATTTAATTCTATAACGTGAATACTGTAATGTTTTATTTGTTATATTTAACTTGTTGAATTGATGATTATATTGAATTTGATTAATATTTAGTAATTTAATATAGTTATTGTATTTTATTTTTTTATAAAAATAATGAGATGGGACCAATAATAACTGAAATATTTGGGCCATTTGGTTTTATTTTCATTTTCAATTTTTATTTTCATTATTTTTAAAATTTAAAAAGTTGAAAATGAGTTTCTATTTGGATATATTATTGAAAAAGTAATGATTATATTGGTTTTAATAAATTATATGTGGAGAGAGATAGAATAATGAAATGAAGAGAGAAGATATATACATTATTGGGAGAAGATATATAAATTATTGAGGAATATGTTTTTAAAATAAAAATAATATTAAATAAAAATATATAAAAATGATGTGTTTCATCTTTAAAATAATATAAAATGTGAAAGTGACCTTTGAAAATGAAGCCACACTAGCCATTGGTCATAAGGAAAAATAATTGTACCTTACTGACGCGCACGCAAACAACCAACGCATTAATGTGGACATTTGATAAAACACTATAGGAGCGTCTGATTGCTGGAGCAATTTTAAATACTGGTTCGCTCCATGCAGTGAAATTGACGGATCCATGCTTCAAATTTTTCTAATTCGAGGGATCCACATTTCAAATTTGCTGATGCAATAGAATAATTGATCGGATTAAGCCTGTAAATGGGTAGGGTGATACCTATATTTTAAAATACCCAAAATAATGAGACCCTAATTCTATTCTACTCTAAAATAGTTAAAAGAATGAGACTTTAATCCTACACTACCCTATCAAACTCAAGACCCATTAGATCTAGTTTATTGGACTTATATTTTTGATGTACATATTTATTTTCTTAATATATACTAAAGATATTATTTTGCATACGATAACAAAAAATAAACTTTTTATATTTAATTTAATTTAATCATTAGATTTAAATTATTTAATTTTAAACTTTTTGCTAATTAAATTAATTGTTTTATTGATATAATAGGTAATCTTTATTAATATAATTAACAATTAAAGTTTTTACTAATTAAATTAATATAACTAAAAAACAGTTAATAAAAATAGTTTAAAAGCAAAAACTTTTTTCTATATTTAATTTTATAAAAACAGTTAATTTCTATATTAATAAACTTTATTCATTAACAAAATTAATTTCATTACCTATTTTTATAAAAATTATTTATTCCACTATTAATTTTAATATTCTTAATTTTATTAATGAAAAATGTTCAACTGTTGCTATTACTATTCTAATTAAAAAATAAAAAATTGCTATCCCAATATATTAACTTTATTAATTTTACTAATTTACTTTAATTTTTAATGAAGAAAATTATTTTATTGTTACTGTTCATTTACTTATTTGTAATTTTTATATATAAAAAGTTTATCATTAATATAAATTTGATTTGGGTATAAATAATTTTTAGGTTCATAAATTAAATTTAAGTATAAAGTAATGGGTAATTTTTGGGTATGAGTACACGGGTAATTTATGGATATAGGCCCTACCCATACCCATCACATTATCTTTAATAAGTATGTGTATGAGTAGGGTATGGGTATTGATATTTTGGACCTGGATAGGGTAACACCCTACCCATTGATAGGCCTAGATCGGATAAGATAACAGAAAAGGAAAGAAAACAATGATAAGCCACTAAATTCCATTTTAAATATCAATAAATAAATAAAAAATTGGAATGATCATATACCACAATTAATTGAATTTGTATCAACTTTTTTTTTTAATTTTTTATTTATACACATACACATCAAGAGTTTGTTAAAATTCAAATCATAACCTCATCTATACTATTATATATAGCACAACGATGTAGGACCCATAATTATACAATTTTGATTCTAATTGTCCACTTTTGGTCAAATGTCAAATTCTTATAATTTTAAGTATTTTAATTAATTGAAAATTTTTCATTAATTGTTTATTTACTTTTATATTTCATTTTAATATGATCAGCTTATCTATTATAACTAAAATATAATATTGTGTTTATCTAGAATTGTGATATAGATTTCTATCTCATAAGAAATTCAAAAAATATGTATAATCATATTTTTATCTTACTAAATAAGTTTATAATTTAAAAAATATTCTATAAGCATCATGTTAAGTACTCTTATCACCAAATTTTATATTATAAATTTAATTTATCACAAGATTAATAGATAAATACTTGATTTATTTTGTATATAAATTTTATTATTTTACAATTATTTTATAGCAGAACGGCGTGAGACCCATAATTGTGCAATTTTGATCAAATTCTAAATTTTTAGATTTTTTAGCTTTTTAATTAAATTTAAACAATTGATTTTTGATAATTAAACTGAAAGTATTTATTCCTTTTAAAGATATCTAGATTTTTGAAATCATTTATTGATTAGAACAAATTATTCTTTGTTTATCTTAAATACCAAAAAAATTTATTTCATTTTATCTACAAAATCTATTTCATATCTACTTTCAATATGTGGAAGATACATGGATCATTTGAACTCTATAGTTTGATAAGTTTTTCATAATTATTTCATAATTTTCTCTTATCTTTAATAACTAATATATATCTATACCACTATATATAAAGTGTTTCGAAAGTCATTTTATTAATACTTTTAGTTTCTAGCATTTTTTTTCCACTCTATTATTTGTGTGCCTCTTTATTTTCTAGCATTCTTTTCCCTATATCTCTTTGTATGCCTCTTTATTTTATTCTTCAAATTGTTTATCGAATGTTTGATTTTATTTTTCACTTTTTTGATTTTTTTTTTTAGGGGATGTTACGCACATGATGGAAGATATTTTTTGGATTTTAATGCTATAATTATCTTTTCAACCATAAATAAAATCTATTATTTAGCTTTTATTGTTATTAACTTTGTAAATTTTTATTATCTTTTTTGTTTATTACTTAGTTTAAGTTATCAATTCATTTTTTACTTTTTTAATTTTTTAATTTCTTTTTTGTTCTTTTAATTTTATAATTTTACAAGATGAGATGTATACTAATTGTTCTTAATATTTTTTAATTTAATTTTATTTTTATTAATTATATTTTTATCTTCAATTATCGATAAATTTTGTCAGTTAATTTTTATTTTATTTAAATTGTTATACATTTAGTATCCTTTAAATCATTCTTTGAATTAAGTTATTAACTTATGTATTAGATTTTGTAATTTATTTTTAAATTCTCTTATTTTTGTTTATTTAAGTTTATAATTTTATAGGATAAGATCTATTTTTTGGTTTTGGTATTTGTAAAGTTTGTTTCACTTTTTGAATATTTATATTTTAAAAGTATGCCATTTAATTTTTATTTTTTATTCATATATATGTAATTGTGTATTTATAAGTATGTATAATTCATACTATTTTTAGAAATTTTAAATACTATTTTATCAATATATATTCTTAATTCTTTTCTTCACTTAATTATTAGATAACTAAGCTATGAGTCAATAAAAGGTTTAACTTATATACTAATATTGATTTTTACTTTATTATCATTTTATATATTTATTTTAATTTTTGAAATTTTTTTCCTTTGATATCATAGTTTTGTCTTGGCTTAATTGGTTTTTATTCAAAAATTAAAATTAAATAAGAAAATTTTTAAATTCTTGGCAGCCAATATATTATCTAATTGTTTATATTTTAAGTTTTAACTTAATATATACTCATTGTCTTTTTAAGTCTAAATGTGGATCTCCTATAACATTTACTATAATTCGTATTATTTTTAAAAATTTTAAATACTATTTTATCGATATATATTCTTAATTCTTTTCTTCACTTAATTATTGGATAACTAAACTATGAGTCAATAAAAGGTTTAACTTATATACTAATATTGATTTAACTTTATAATTATTTTATATATTTATTTTATTTTTTGAATTTTTTTTTCTTTACTATCATCGTTTTGTCTTGGCTTAATTGATTTTTATTCAAACTTAAAATTAAATAAGAAAATTTTAAAATTCTTGGCAGCCAATATATTATCTAATTGTTTATATTTAAGTTTTAACTTAATATATACTTATTATCTTTTAAGTCTAACGTAATTTTAAAGTATTATAATTTTAAATTTTTTCTAACTACTTTTAAGCTAACAAGCTTGTGTTTTATATCCTTATCATATACTTTTATTTTTCAATGCAATTATCTATTAGTTTTTGGTTGCATATTATTTTTTTATTTTTGATAAAATATGTATCATATTCATAGACTTTTATTTTTGGAAGTTTAGAATAATTTTTTAACTTCTCACTGCATAATCTTAAATTTACTTTTTACTAATTATTTGATCATTTTTTTGCGATAATTTTATTTTTATACTGTTATTTTTAATTATATTTATAATATAATAATTACATTAATATATAATAATTTTAAAGAATTCATGCATAACACGAGAATAATACTAGTATTTTATATATGAAACTTATATTTTAGGTCAAACGCCACTCCACAATTTGTATCATGTTGTAACCCAGGAGGATCTATTGGAGAAACAATGAAATAATGGTAAAGTAATTCAATGTAAAGTGACAACAAGATTTAACGTGGTTCGACGATGTGCCTAATCCACCCAACAAATAAAAGAAATTTTATTGATATCAAATCAAAGTGCAAGTACAAATTTGAATCCCACAAATCTCATGAAAACACCTAACACCCTCGTTCTAAACTCCGTCTTGAGAGAATTACTCAAAAGCAGTAAAGAAGCCCTTGTATTATGTTTGTGATACTTTCCTAAAAGGAAAAATTGATATTTATAGTCGAAAATCGAAGCTCAAGGCTCGTGGGCTTGTGTCGCGCGCCGGGGCGCACAAAACTTGCGCCCCGGCACGCACAAAACTGCTTGTGCCAAGGCAAACCCAAACATGGGTAGAAACTTTGAGCCAGGGCGCAAAAAACTTGAGCCCCAGCGCAAAGTTACTGTTCACTACACGCTGGGGCACACGACGCGTCTTTTCATGCCCTTTTCGCCCATGTACACGCCTTGGTGCACCTTACCTCGTGCCCCCGCGCGCGTCGTTCTTCCAAAGCTCGTCGGGATGTGTTCTCGAGTCCATTTCGACCACTTTGCTCCGTTTCATTCCATTTCTTCCGTTCCTTGTCAATTTTACCTCAAATTTCAAGGCAAAATCAATAATTCTCCACCTTGACTTGAAATTTCTATTCATCTTCTTTGTCATTGCCCTCAATAGGGCCTGTTATCTGAGTCTACAAACATTAACCAAATCCAAGCAATGCTCGAATTTGATTCCTGGAACAACCTTAGTCAACATGTCTGCCGGATTATCCTTTGTCCCAACTTTGTCAACCAACATGACTCCTTGAGACACCATATCCCGAACAAAGTAATACCTCACATCTATGTGCTTTGTTCTCTCATGAAACGCTTGATTCTTTGACAAGTGTATGGCACTCTGACTGTCACAAAATACCTTAGTGATCTCAGAAGTCATACCTATATCACCGATCAGCCCCTTTAGCCAAATGCCTTCTTTGACACCTTTAGCCAAAGCCATGTACTCAGCTTCTGTTGTGGACAATGCAACAGATGACTGCAAAGTCGCCTTTTAGCTAATCGTACAACTTGATACACAAAACACATAGCCCGTCATAGACCTTCTGCTGTCCAAATCTCCTGTATAATCCGCATCCACATAGCCAATAATTCTTGTAGTAGAATTCGATTGACTATACCTCAAACATCTGTCTGCAGAGCCTCTCAGATACCTCATGATTCATTTCAAAGCCTGCCAATGAGTCTTTCCTGGCTTGTGTATATACCTGCTCACAACACTGACTGCATGTGAAATGTCTGGCCTAGTGCACACCATGGCGTACATCAAGCTACCCATTGCACTAGCATATGGCACATTTGACATGTGCTCCACCTCCTCCTCAGTACTCGGTGATAGATCTGATGAGAGCCTAAAATGAGCTGCAAGTGGCGTACTAACTAGCTTGGACTTATCTATCCCAAATCGCTCAAGTACTTTCTCAATGTAATGTTGTTGAGACAAGTACAACAATCCTGCGTGTCTGTCCTAGATGATCTCCATGCCCAAAATCTTCTTTACATCACCTAAATCCTTCATCTCAAATTCTTCACTTAACTGAGCTTTTAATTGGTTGATCTCATATATGTTTCTAGAGGCAATCAATGTACAACAGAAAATATACGAGAAAGCTATCACTACAAATTTTGTAATATACACAACAATCAAATTTGCTTCTAGTATATCCTATCTTGGTAATAAAAGCATCAAACCTTTTATACCACTGCCTGGGAGACTGCTTCAGGCCATATAATGACCTCTTCAAAAGATATGCTTGATTTTGTTTCTTGGGAACAACGAATCCTTCTAGTTGACTTATGTAGATTTGTTTCTCCAACTTACCATGCAAAAACGTTGTTTTTACATCCATCTGCTCCAGTTCCATATCAAACAAAGCAACCATGGCAAGTAAAGCATGAATGAAAGTATGTTTTACAACTGGGGAGAATACTTCATGAAAGTCAACTCCCTCTCTCTGAGTAAAATCCTTAGCAACTAATCGCGCCTTGTATCTAGCATCTTCAACACCAGGAATCCCTTTCTTCTTCTTGTAGATCCATTTGCAACCTACAATCTTATGCTCTTTGGGTATATCAACCAACTCCCATGTGCTATTCTTGTGTAGAGACTCCATCTCTTCACTCATAGCTACAACCCATTTATCAAAATCTGGCCTAGAAATTGCCTCTTTGTATGAGACTGGATCATCTCCTACAAACTCCTCAACTGAACTCAAAGCATAAGCTACCAGATTTGAGTAAGCATACCACTGTGGTGGCTTGATCTGCCTCCTCTCCCTATCGCGAGCCAAGCGATAATTTTGTAGTAGTTAATTTTCCTGTTGTTGGTTTGGTGGTAATGTGCTCTCACCAGCTTCATCTACCACCTTCTGTTTCCTCTTTGAAACTTGTGGATGATCAATATGAATCGCCACCTTCTCCTTAACGCCCTATTGATCGCTTTCATGCTACTCCATTTTCTTCATCATTGCAGACTCATCGAATGTCACGTCCCAGCTGATAATCATCTTGGAGCCCTTGTCATCATTACACCACAAACGATAACCTTTGAATCCATCTGCATAGTCTAGAAATATGCACTTTCTAGCCTTTGGCTCAAGCTTCCCATCTTGGACATGCAATACTCTCAGATTTGAGTAATCAGCAGGAGACCCAGACCAAACTTTCATTGGCGTCTTGCAGTCCAAAGCAGTTGATGGTGACCTATTCACCAAATAACACGCAATGTTAATCGCTTTTGCCCAAAAATCCTTGGACAATCCGGCATTAAAGAGCATGCATCTAGCTCTTTCCAAGACAGTCCTGCTCATCCATTCTGCAACTCCATTTTGCTGTGGTATATGTACAACTGTGCGATGCCTCACAATTCCTTCCTTCTTGCAGAATTCCTGACATTCCTTATTGCAGAACTCCAATCCGTTGTTAGTCCTCAAGCGCTTGATCTTCTTTTCTGTCTGTTTCTCAATTAAGGTCTTCCATTGCTTGAAGCTGATAAACACCTCATTCTTATGCTTTAGCATGTACACCCATACTCTCCGTGAGAAATCATCTATGAATGTCAGCATGTACCTTGCACCTCCCTTTGAAGGAACCTGAGAAGGCCACCAAAGATCTGAGTGAATGTAATCCAAGGTACCTTTGGTCCTGTGAACTGCGATACCGAATTTCACCCTATGTTGCTTGCCCAGCACACACTACTCACAGAAATTCAGTTCTCCAGTCTTCTCTCCGCAAAGCAAACCTCGTTTACTCAGTTCTGACATTCCCCTTTCACTCATATGCCCAAGCCGCATATGCCATAGTCTCGTAGTATCATTGATTGATGAAGAAATCGTTGCAGTACCAGAAACCGTGTTTCCCTGCAATATGTAAAAGCCGTTCCGCTTTTCTCCATTCATTATAAGCAATGCGCCTTTGGAAACTCGCAGAACTCCATCTCGAGCTCTGTACTCACAACCATTCTTGTCCAGAGTATCCAGCGATATCAGATTTTTCTTCAAATTTGGAACATGATGCACATCTATTAGAGTCCTTACTATCCCATCATGCATTCAAATACTAACTGAGCCGATTCCTACAACCTTGCAAGAAGTATCGTTTCCCATAAGCACTTTACCACCATCGTATTTATGGTATGTGATAAACCAATTTTCTCTTAGGCACATATGGTAGGAACAACCACTATCCAAAATCCATTCAGAGCTTAGTAAAGTTTCGGCAATGTTGAGAACAAGCCCACCATCAGACTCATCCTTAATAATTCCTGCGACATCATCCCGTTTCTGATTAGAAGTTTCACCTGCATCCTTTGCCTTTCCTCGTTGCGGACAATTCCGTTTCCAATGCCCCTTTTCACCTCACCTAAAACACTTGTCACCATTTCTAGGCTTGGTTCGGGACTTTGATTGGCCTCTACTCTTTCCCCTTTCTCTTGGTCTCTCTTTAGCCACCAATCCTTCCCCACTTCTACCATCGTTGTTGCCCAGCACATGTTTTCTCAACTCATTGGAATTCAATGAGGCCTTCACATCTTCCATTGAAATCGTATCTCTCATGTACAACAAAGTAGTAACCAAGTGCTCAAAAGATTTTGGCAGAGAACACAAGAGAATTAAAGCTTGATCCTCATCATCAATTTTGACATCAATATTAGCGAGATCCAGAATCACCTTATTGAAAAAATCAATACATTGAGTGATAGATATACCTTCCTTCATCCTTAATGTGTACAATCACTGTTTCAAGTACAGCCGATTTGTCAAGGATTTCATCATATATAAACTCTCCAGCTTCTTCCATAAATCCGCTGGCGTACTTTTCGTGGCGACCTCTGTCAGTACGTTATCTGCCAATGATAACACTAGAGTACCGTAAGCCTTAGCCATGAACTCGTCCTTCAGCGTTTCCGGCAGGGAATCTCTGCCGTTTAATGCTCTCTGTAAACCTTGTTGACATAGGAGGGTGTGAACCTTCATCTTCCACAGCCCAAAGTCGTTCTTCCCATCGAATTTCTCTACCTCGTACTTCATTCCTGACATCTGATCCAACCTGCTCCGATACCAATTTGTTGCGACCCATGAGGATCTATTGCGGAAACAATGAAATAATGGTAAAGTAATTCAATGTAAAGTGACAACAAGATTTAATGTGGTTCGGCGATGTGCCTAATCCACCCAACAAAGAAAAGGAATTTTATTGATCTCAAATCAAAGTGTAAGTACAAATTTGAATCCCAAAAATCTCACGAAAACACCTAACACCCTCGTTCTAAACTCTATCTTGAGAGAATTACTCAAAAGCAATAAAGAAGCCCTTGTGTTATGTTCGTGATACTTTCCTAAAAGGAAAAAATGATATTTATAGTCGAAAACTGAAGCCCAAGGCCCGTGGGCTTACGTCGCTCGTCGTGGTGCACAAAACTTGTGCCTCGGCGCTCAAAAAACTGCTTGTGCCAAGAAAAAACCGAACATGGGCAGAAACTTTGAGTCGGGGCGCAAAAAACTTGAGCCCCGACGCAAAGTTAATGTTCACTATGCGCTGGGGAGCACGACGCGTCTTTTCATGCCCTTTTCACCCATTTACACGCCTTGGCGCACCTTACCTCGCCTCTCGGCACGCATCGTCCTTCCAAAACGTGCCGGGGTGTGTTCTCGAGCCCATTTCGACCACTTTGCTCCGTTTCATTCCATTTCTTCCGTTTTTTGTCAATTTTACCTCAAATTTTAAGGCAAAATCAACATATCAACTTTTGTTTAAGTGCCTCACTAGGAATCTCTAAAACTCTAGCTAAGCATGAAGTATTGGGTTAAGGGATTCAGGTCCCGCCACATACATATACAAAATTTTTCCCATTTTTAGAAGTACATAAATGGTATCTTGATTATTAAAAATTTATAATTAATTGATTATTAATAACTGTATTTATTTTGGAAGAGATATGTTGTATCAATGAAAATCTTATCTCAACGAGAATCACTCTTATTCAAAAGCAGAATCTATGAAAACATAGATCAGAGGCGTTAAAATTTTTTTCTCAGCAAAATCTTTTGAAACTTAATTTCGAAAGGGAGGTTTTTGTAATATATTTGATACTAGCATGTACCCCGTGCTATGCACGGATGGAATTAATTACTATTGAAAATATAATATATTAGTATTATTTTTATTTTATGTAAAAGTAAGTTTAACACGTGTTTTTTTTTTAAATTAGATAAATAATATCAAAATTAAAGAGTTTTTCCCACCAAATCATATGTATTAATATCAATAAAAAGCAATGAAAATTAAAGCTCATCACATTATTATTAATTTAAAAAAGTATGATGTAAAAATGCAAAGACTCTTATTTTTCCATAACCCAAGACAACTTAGTCAATTTAAAAGAAATTGAACAAAATAATAAAAAGTATAATACTTGCAAAGATATGAAAGAATGATAAACAATATTAATAATATAAAAACTTACTGCACAATTAAAAAAAAAAAAAAAACCTCAAACAAAAGTGAATACATTTGGGACTATTTTGAGTTTGAACACCAAATCTTATACATATAAGTGCAAGGATAATGCTATTCGGCCAAATAAGTAGTTGCAAATTTTTATACAATTAGTTTGAAAGTTTTGATATCACGTTTTAAAAGGTTAAGCGAGGTGGAACACTACATTAACGGAAGAAAATGCTCCTCAAAAGTATTAGAAACCATGTTTTGAAATAGTAAATCTAGCAAAAATTTAATCACATTTTAAGGAACTACTGATAAAATAAAAGTAATATTATATTTTGAGGAACTACTGATAAAACGAAAGTAACATTTTGATAAACTACTGATAAAACAAAAGTCACATTTGAGGAACTACTGATGAAACAAAAGTAACATTATATTAACCTTTTCAAGTATTACAAATACTCAATCAATAAAAACAAAAATCACATTACCTAAGTTATGAGTTTTCTTTTAAAGTAGAAATTAAGATATGATTCATCTTTATCTTGAATTCCTTCATCACTTATGAGACTCTACATCAGAAATTGATCACCTTTCAATATGCTTTGAGACCTTCTTAACCTGAAATTACATTATGATAAAAAAAATTCTCTATATTCCAAATAATTATTGACAGTGGACTGATAATAAATAAAAAAAAATTTCACATGTTATTTACCTTCATTTCCCAACTTGATTGTATCATTGTCGTATTAATATAATGATTTCTATTACCGTTCCATCAAAAATCATCCATATCCAAACCTCCTAACCATTCATCTAAAAAAGGTAAAATAAATTAATGATCAATATTTCTCATGATCCTTAAAATATTAAGGTTGTAGTAGTACTCTAATGTGGGGGGTGGGGCAAGAAATACATTTATATGATTCGATATATCTTATATTTGAAATGAACATGAAGAAAATACCACCTAAATCATTACAAATAAGTCAAAAAAGAATCATTCTTTGATGCAAATTTTCTTGCTCACCCATTTCCTGTGCCCAGCTCATTTGTCATACTCTACCATATTGACATAGAGAACATCAAGTTTTCAACAATCAAGAAAAGATAATTATGTTTAATTATATATATGAAATCAAAATTTCAATAGATACCAAATATCAGCAAAAAATAAATTTATTGTGGAAAAAATTATTGATTTCTCCTTCTTTTAGATTTGAAAGACCGAGGCAAAGCT
Organism: Jacaranda mimosifolia; assembly: GCA_018894105.1. Taxonomy (NCBI): domain Eukaryota; kingdom Viridiplantae; phylum Streptophyta; class Magnoliopsida; order Lamiales; family Bignoniaceae; genus Jacaranda; species Jacaranda mimosifolia. Next base: position 35,746,708 of record CM032119.1, read on the forward strand.
TTTCGAAATTTGAATTTTTTCTATTTCTTCCAGTTGTGTTTGCATGAAATCACATAGCTTCTTTATATAGGTGTATGAAGTATAAAAGTCTTAACCTACTGAAATATTTTTGATATTATCTTACTATTATATATAATATTAAAGGATAATATTAAATCTTAATTTGATAGAGATTTGATGTCGTTTGATGAAATTTACTTTATTGTTATATCTTATTAGACTGCATTTTGTTGGTTGAAAAATCTCAACTTTATATTTAGCTATATTAGATTGATGGACCAAATAAATATTTAGAATGTTATTTAAATTAATTATTATATTTAAAATTGAATTTGGTACTTCAATATATAAATAAAACCAATAAATTGATTAATATTACTTTATTTTACACATAGCATCTTGTAATTAGTTGTAAAATTAATTTTTTTTTTTTCAAAAAGTTTTCATCATAAACAATAAGGTATAAATAAATTTAGTTATTAAAGCTAAGAGAAAACTTAAAAAAGATCTTTGAAAAAATCGTAAATTAAGAAATCTTCGATATATTTTAAGCGCAAGATGAAACAAATTTTATAAATAATCATTTTTTTGATATTAAAGATCAATTAAATAATTATTTATTCAACCAAGAAAACTATTTTGAAACTTTAGAAATATTTATATGGAATAGATAAGTGTTCAACCAATATGAAGAGAGCAACCAACTACCACTAATTTTTTTTATTTAAATAAAAAATTTAAAATTTTAACAATTTAGTGCAAATTAACTAAAAAAGTAATGACCTCATCTTATAGACTATTGTTTATTTTTTTTCCAGTGGAGATGTAGCGACTTTATCTTAAATTATTAAAGAAAAAGATTTTATCAATTTTTTATAATCTAGTATTAATATCTAATTGTTAATAAACAAGATAAATTATATTTTTAAATTTGAATTAAGTTCTTACTTAATAGTATAGAGAGATTTATTTTAAATTTCAAATGAAAGAAAATTAGAGATAAGATACAATCATATCGGTTAGAGATAATAATCAATAATTAATGAATTTTTTTAAATTTATTTAAAGAACTCAAAATTCTAAGAATTTGCCACTTGGCCAAAATTGCAATCAAAATCGAGTAATTGTAGGTCTCACACCGTTGTGCTATATATAATAGTATAGATAAATAGATTCCTTAGTTAAGGTTTTAATTATATTCACATGACCCTTACCCTTCGAGTAACTTTTATTAAATAAATATGTCTTGCTCCTTTGCGAAGACACATGCATTCATCTTAAACATTCCTTGTACAAATACAATGTACGTCTTTTATTTCAAGTGCAATATACCAATCGAGTTTGCTTCTAGAGTTGATCTCTCTAGTTCTTGATCCTTGTTTGATTTGATCTTCCTCAACAAAAATCAAGGGCCCAATTCGTGTGAACCGCTAACCTAGACCCATGGGTCGAAATTAATTTTGCTTATGTTTGGATATATTTTGACAAATAAATTCGTTTCATCAAACTATATCCAAATATTTAATTATTTTCTTCCTCAAAAATCAAAATACAAATACTAAAAGGCTTAAATTAATGCCCCTGATAATAAAAGCGGATGACCAAGAATTCCACTACCATTACATATACATATACATATATATTCATAATACTACTCAATTCTATTTTCACCCAAACACCCAATAAAAAAATATTGATTTAACTACTATAGTAAAAAATATCCCCACTCAAAATATAAACAAACATACTAAAATTTTACAAATATTTTTTAACTATTCTCCACAATATAAATAAATATTCATTACATTCCCCAACTTCATTTTCAAAATTCATTTTCCCAAGATATATAATTTGAAATACCCCAAAAAAAAATCCAAACATTCCTAACAAATATCTATTTTGGCCTACCTCTCTGAACTCAACTAAGTTACGCTTTAATGGCTGACCAACGTTGTCCGCAAGAGAAAATTTGATCCAATCTAGGCCCAATAGCTTGACCCGGTTTGCAATATAAACCTAACAGCTGGGTCTAGTGCAAAGCCCGGACCTATCGCTACGTCAATATTAAATTGATTATAAATGTTTAAGCTGTCATAATACAATTAAAGCTTCATTAAAAATAAAAAATACTCAGATATTGCTATGTTAAACTTGAAATCTTGTGCATGTAAAAAATAAAACTGACTTTATGAAGGGTGACCATGTATAAGTAAAAAAAATAAGACAATCGTTTGAAAAGTTGAGCTTAGGGATGGCAATTTAATCCACTACTTGCTGATATTCATCTGCTCTGATCCAATGAGTTTTGGGATTATAGTTGTTGATCGAGTATGGAGACGGGCATGGGGAATATCCACTTTGATCATGAGGAAAAGGAGGCGGGTATGATATAACTTTTGCTCCACCCAAAACCACCTCCATATCCATCTGAATAGATACCTAATTGGGGATTGGAGATTGGGTATGAGGAATCTCGACCTCGACCTCGACCTCCACCTCCATAATTCATAAATATATATATATATATATATATGCCAAGTGGCCACAAGTCTCCCACATAAGGTGGGAGGTCAGGAGTTCGAGTTCGAACGAACTCCTGATGTGTGTGTGTATAAAATAAAATATATATATATGTATATATAAATTTATGTTGATCTAATTAATTTTACTATTTGTACTAAATAACTATTTAATTCTTAATGTTGTATTTTATTTCTTTTCTCAAAATAATGATGTGTAAATTATTTACTTTAAGTCAAAATGATATAACATTAAGTTTCAATTTCAATTGTAATCAATAACAACACAAACAATATATATTTTTATAACAAATTTTTATTTGTAACTTTTTCTAAATAGGATTTTGATACTTATTGTGCGTAATTTTAAATAATTTATCTAAATATATATATAAAATTTAAAATCATGCATACTGACTAAACTGACACAAGCCAATTTAAAGATTTAACTTTAGTAAAATACATGCATATTCTATATTACAACTAAAGAGAATTTTTAAAAATCAAACCATTACCTGCCAAGCTATAAAAAAGGAAAAAAAAGGGGGGGGGGGGGGGAACCTTTTGCATGCCACAATAGCCATCTGCTTGCAAAAATGATGATTGATTCAAACTTATGCGATTTCATTTAATGATGTGAAGAATTAAAAATAAAAAAAAATAATAAAATGATTGATGTAACTCTTTTTCATTTGAATCATATTTAATTGGATTAATCCTATTTTATCTTTGGTAACCTTAGATTGCATTTAATTTATGCAAATTTATGATTATGGACTTTTGAATTAATTATAATTTCTATTTAATATATTTTAAAAAATAGAATAATAAATGGGGAATGAGGAATATTCGTAAAAGTCCCTGCATCCATTGGATGTGGAGATGAGTACAAAGTTCTCCTTCCTATTAGGTATGGAGACGGGTAAGAAAATTGATTTTAAAAATAGGAATGGGGACAGGGACCAATAATCTCCTACCCGATCCTCCTCATTGCCTACCTAGTTGAGCTATCAATTTATTTAATATGATGCGCATAAATTATATAGACATTGGAAAATTTGAACTTTCTCCCTTTTAGTTTTCCAAAAGAAAGAAATGCATTTCAGCCCAACTTTGTCGCTTAAAGTATAGTTAAACCATATGAAGTTTATTTATTTATATCTTGTAAATGTATTTATAAATTTTTCAATAATTCAATTACTAACATATACTATGCACTACTTAATTATTTTTCTCAAAAATTCCACTATGTATTATATATTGCATCATTCTTTCCACTAAAATATTAAAGATATGTCCAGCATAATTGATGTTTCTTTCAATCTCAGCCCTAGATAACAAATTACCGATACTTCAATAATTATACAAATTTATATTAGTCACGATTTTATAATTTAAACAGAATGATATTTTGAAGTGAAAGCATAAGTTTTTATAATTCTTTGCAAAGAAAATAGCAAGCTAAGAATTTGGTTTGTGGGATCTGTATATCTATACTGTTATGAAAATAACCCTTTTATCTCTAAAATGAAAGTTGCGATGCCAAAATTTCAATATATTCTATTTATTTGATATATTTAATAAAATTCATATGTTCATATAACTATATTTATTCAAAAGCTTATCTTATTGTAAGGTAAGCTCAATATTTTAATGACTTTTAATTTTTTCTTTAATTGGTAATAGACTGTTAAATTACTTTGTATGACTGTTATCTTCATAATTATATAAATTATAAACATATATTTTAAATGAATATTAATTTTTAATATAATGAATGCGAGAATGTACACAAATAATATAATTACTCAAAAATATTTTATCCGTAATGAGAACTACGTGCAAATAATTATTGGGAATTAGTTTAAAATGATTATAATCGTAACTAAATAAATTTGTCAAATCGGAGGATGTAATTTCATACAAAAATAAGTTCAGCGAAAATCGAAATATGACTACCTTTGAATTTATCATAAACTAAAATTAACTCATAAAATAATAAAAATTCCATTTTATTAAATAAATAATTATCTAATTTTATGCGTTAAAAATATGTGCACGCATAAAATACTTTTCATCACAAATGCAAACGTGGACCAAAAATTTATTAGCATTCGAATTTAAATTTTATAAATATCAATATAAGAGTAATACCGTTGTTCCATTGACCATTCGGTCGCAAATGTATAAAATATGCAATTTATTACTAATGGCACGAACCAGTCTACATTATTACCAAAGGCACAAACCAGTCCACATTGGGTTTGGGCTTATTCGGCCTAGTCTGAGCCTATTATAGATATTCTGAGGACATCTTAATAGGGGGCTAACTAAATTACCCATCAGCCCATGTCCAAACCAATTAATCCAGCAAATCCTAGAACAGAAACAATCAAATAATTATTTAATTAATTGAATAAAACAGATATCATCATCTAAAAATCCCCAATGCAATTTTAGGGTTTTCGAACCACTCTTCCTCTACCCTCCACTGCTTAGTATCCGATGCCTCCAAAAGCTCCTAATTTTACATGAGAAGTACTCATTAATAGTTATTGTGTGTAGAAACTATTGAAGTGAGGTAGAAGATGGATAAGCCTATTTTGACGCCGGATGAAGGTACAAGATGTACTGCGTGGAACTACAGTGGCCAAAGGTTGGCTTCAGGCTTAGGTGATACTGCCTTGTTGATACGGACCCATCTTCTTCAACCTTCAATTGCTCTCGTAGATATAAGGTTCATAAAATCAGCATCATTTTTCTTTTTCTTGTGTTTCAGTTTGCTTTTCTTATTGTGCCTGCATTTGTTAATTCGCAGTCTTTGTTTATTTCATTACGTTGAATTAAAATTGTTGAATGTGGGATGAGGGAGTTTGAGTGACGACTTACGATCAGTGACGGAGCCCCGGGAGGGGGTTGCCAGCGCCCCCCCCCCCCTCAAAATATTAAAATTTTATTTTTTATATTAAAAATTTTAAAATATTATACTTGCGTCCCTCTCAAAATATTAAAATTTTATTTTTTTTAATTAAATTTTTTAAAATATTACAATTTTGCCCCCCTCCAAAATATTAGGACTTGTTCTTTTATGTTTTGGCCATTTTCTACAAAAAAATTTGGAAGAAAGGATTTTTGGTAGAAATTTTGGAGAATATTCTTTTATAGTTTTTTTTTTTTAATTAATTATGGGGAAATATGAAAAATAATTTGATAATGAGTTGTTTTTTTTTATGTTTTGGAGAGAGACAAACTTTACTGTATATGTCAAATTAGTTGCTTTTTTGTTGGGTTTGTAAAGTGAAAGTGATTTTTTTATGTATTATATGTATGTATTTTTATAGTTTGATGATGTGTGTATGTATATATATATATATTTATAATGGTTGAAATATGAGTGTAATTAATTTAATTGGTTATTTATTTTGAAATTTATATTTTTATAAATTTAATATTAGTAAATGATGTATTATTTGGTTACATTAATAGATATTAATCATTCATGATTATATTTCAATTATAAAAAAATTAGCTTATATCATAATTGTTAATATCGACTTATAAAAAAATATACTTACTATACATTAATTATAAACTAATTACTGTTTATTAATTAAAATATAATTATTTAACTATTCATTACTTACAATTTATGTACAAATAAAACTTAGTTATTTATTAAAATAAATAATTTTTTAATAATTTTTATATATATATATATATAAGACTTAATAACAATTCATCAAATTAAAAAAAAAATTATATTATATGAAATTACATCATATTAAATTATTTATTAAATAAATAAATGTAATATTTAATTATATGTAAAATATGAAACATAATTAATACATAAATAATAAGTTATTTAAATAAATTAATTTAATTAATTTAATGAGTTATTTAATTATTTTAACACATTATTTAATTAATAGGTTATTTAATAAATAAATTACTTAGTAATAATCAAATAATTTTACTTAAATTTAATTAATTCTCTCAAAAATTACTTTAAGCAAATCAATATTAATTTATTAAACTTAATAAATTATTACATAAGTATTCCCCTAGAATCAAATTTTTTATTATAATTTTAAATAAATGTGAAGATTAATATTTAATGGAGAATATTTTTTGAAGAAGATTAGTTTATTTATTATATCAAATTAAAACATCTTAAGTTATTTATTAACTGAATAAATATAATTTTAATTAATACACTAAATATTAAATATAACTAATACATTATTTAATTAATAAGTAAATTTAATTAATTTAATATGTTATTCAATAAATATGTTATTTAGTAATAACATAAATAATATTTAATTAAATTTAATTCATTTTTTCGACAATTAATTTAATTAAATTTGTAAATATAAGTTTTAGAATTCTTTTACCTAGTAAAATTTTAATATTTATATATGTATGTATGTATGTATGGATGTGAATGAGTGGAGTGGGAGAGTGATAAATGAATGAGTGATGTGAAAGGTAGAATAAGAAAAGTGAGGAGGTAGGTGTGCTTTTTAGGGTGTAGGGTTTTTTGGGTATAAAATTTGAGTTTTTTGGGGAAAAGATTGGAGAATGTACCTCCATGTTGAAACTTTTTGGGGGGTTGGAAAAATTTTTGGGAAAATGTAGAAGAACATAGCTTTAAAACTTCATTTTTTATATTAGAAATTTTAAAATATTATACTTTTACCATCCTCAAATTATAAGTTTGTCCCCACTCTTATTGAAAATATGCATTTTGCCTCATTATACTTCTTTGTATATACGTGTAATTAAAAAAAAAAAAAAAAAATTTTTTATAATTGAAAATTTTGTCCCTCATAAACAAAATTTCTGGCTCCGTCCCTGCTTATGATAATATTTTGAACTTCACTATTGAATTAATGGATAAAGAGGTCGAATTTAGTAAGACAATGTGAACTGATGTGTTAAAAGTTTATTGTCTTATATGCAATTTCATTTTCCTTCCAATTGTGTTGTTGAGGTTTTGTTTTAGCTGTGATATCTAGATGTGAGTTTTTGGATGTACATAGTCATTCTGCATTTGAGTTTACTCTGACGTGATATGACACATGGAGGAAATTACTTGTGTTCATAATTTCTTCTGATGAATTTGGGTGTGTCACGGTGTTGGTATATGCATATAAGGTCCAGCAAAGCAGCATGTTGAAAGTTGTCTGTGTTCCTCCGGAGTATGGAGATGCAGTTTGGGGGAGGTCATAGAAGGTAGTTACTAATTTTTTTTTTTCTTTTTTTTAGTTAGTATATTATTAAAGTTGGAAGAAGCAAATAAATGATAAACAAGTGAATGAAGAATTATTCTAATAGGTGACATAGATCTATCTTAATCATGGAGGATTGAAGCTATGTTTTTACGCTACTGAATACGGGAAATGAGTAGTCTACTAAATTTTACTTTAGTTGCCTTTATAATCATAACTGCTATTTCCGAAAGTTTCTCTCTGATGTCTTATTAAGGTCTATACATTGCATTTTTTGTTTTTCTATCCCTAGATGCTGAAGGACATCACTGGAAGCTATGCAAAATACATTGAAAGAAATACAAGCAAAGTTCTAGATATTCAATTTGGAGGTTCTCATACATGTCTGAAATGGGTGAGTCTTGTAATATATAACTAGCATCATATGATGTCTTTGCTATAGTAGGCATGCCTTTTAATATATGCACTACTGTTGTTTTGTCTGCAATATAAATTATATAATAGAAAAATCCAAACTACCAAAAGAGGAGAAAGAAAATAAAAGAATTTTTTTGGCAATCTTCTGTCAAGAGAAATTAAGAGGAAGAGATGTTGCATCTAATATAGTAATATTAGACAAATTTTTGATGGAAGTTTGCACGGTAAATACAAAGGTGCAATGATTGATAGTTAGAGAAACTTAAATAGTGGCTTCCTGCTTATTAAGACATGGTGGATAATTGGAACCTCAACTCAGCATAATTTAATAAATCCTTTTGTGAGATTTTATCCGGGTTTTCTAATGGATCCCCATAATGCACTGAAGAAGGGTAGTTATGATCAAAATCAAATAGTCTAAAAGTGGAGTATCAACTCAACTTAATTCAATAAATCATTCTTTGATATTTATTTGGGGTGTGTCATGTGAATCCCCATAGTCCACTTGTTCTAGCAATGGTTACCTTCAAAGTTAGACGACAATTATTAAAGTCCTTTATGATTTACCTCATTACATGGGATTCTAGTCTGACCTCATCATCAAGGTTTACCAGAATTTATATGCCCAATTCCCACAGATGTATCTTGCAACCTTCATTAGATATGGTTTAAAGCATCACAATGTTTTCTAAACAATTTATCTTCCATATGTGGTGGGGATTCAAAACATGTACAATGCCTTACAACGGAAATATTATTTTAAGCATTTATTTTTACTCTCCATTAGACAATTTGCCACTGAATTGCATCTGTGGATATTTTTATGCCCCAAATTATATGCGCTACCTACTGAACACAAAAGAGAATTTCTTATTCTTTGTCTGTGTGTTGGGGTTGCATATCTGACTAGATGTTTGGAAGGAAAGAAAGGAGCATCCAGAAGCTGAGATGTTACCTGATACAGTCTTCCTAAACTAAACCTCACTATTACGTGCTTGCAGTGCCTGAGTAAGTTCTGCAAGTCAACGATGAGGTACGTAAATCATGAAACAGAGTTGGAGAAAATTATAGAAGAATGTTTATGCCTGTGATATAAGAATCTTTGTTTATGTCATTTCTGTTCTGTCAGAAATTTCAAATTGAGAAGGTGGGCAAGACGAGTAAAGTCCAAGGATAGCGATGATGAGGAAGTAGGAACAAATTCTTGAATGGAATAAAGTAAAAATGGTAAAAAGTTATTGTCTTCAGCTCCTGAGAAGCAGCAGGCAGAAGCTTAAGAATCAACGCTTCATAAATAAGAATTCTTGATATAGAGTAGATATTTAGTAGCAGTTACTCACTTTTTTCACCTCCAGGGAGAGGTAGCAGTTGCTGGTGACAGATAATGTCGTTGTCAAGAGATATAAAAGACACGTACCAGGTATTCGAAACATATTAATATGACTAAGAATATTGAAGGATGAATGGCGGGTGTTGCTTATCAGCCGCTCTGCTCATTGCTCATTTGATTGTTCTTATTGTTGAACTTTTCCTTGATTAATGTTTGAAGCTTCAGGCTTCTTTTATCCCATTGTGGTGACCTTTCGGTCATTCTAAATCCAGACAAATTGAAAAACTTCACTACTGTGCTTGATTATCATGAGAAGTATTATGATTTCAAAATTAAAGGAAGACGCGTAAATCATTTTCCCATATCCTCCCATCTGGAACTTTCACAAATTTCATAATATCTTTATTTACTTATACTGCTAATTTCCTTAATGTTTTTATCGACTTAATCTTATTCATCTGGGGTGAAATTTGTAATTTGTGGCTTGACTGCTTGAGACTTGGATATGTTGGTTCAGAAAGCCCTAAGGCTTTGTTTGCTTAGCTTGATTATGTGTGATACATATTTAATCAAGTCTCTTTTAATGTTTGTTTCAATTGATAAAAGCCCTTGATAAATCATAGGCTTTACATTATTTATTGTTGCTTTTGAAAAATGGATCCGGGGGGGGGGGGGGGGATGCTTGATTAGGTGTGATAAGAATTACTAAAATTTAATAAGGTCTATTTTTTTTATCCTATTTTCAATTAAACAATGATTCTAAAAATGGGAAAGAATGAGGAAATTATGAAAAACTTATTAAAAAGTATAAAAGATATAATAGTAAATTTATATATTAATCATACCAATCAAATATAAAATTAAAATATTCTATTCGAATGGGTTTAAAATATATCTTTTGTTTATATATCACTTTTAATCACATTATTCTAAGCAAACGAGCCCTAAGAAGAAAATCCAATTTTGGTTGAAGTTTCTATTCCCTTTTTAATAATAGTTCTTGGTATCTAATCAAGCAATTCGGGTAGGAGACTACTACCTGATACTTGGGTGACTTAATAATATTGGGTTCAGGTAATCCAAACTCAATTTTCTGAAGACCTCTACTATGACTATCCAAACCCGATTGAGTTGGGGCAGGACCGTTACTACCCCGACCCAATGCCTGCCCCTAGTTATTCAAGAGCTGAAAATTAGTAACAGAAAACAAAATCAAGACAAATTAGTGGTCCATGTATTCTTACCGAGAGACTCAGGCCCTCAAAGGGTTGTGAAATATTTAATTTAGGGACTGGAATATGAATTATCTCTACTGGTTGTGAGGCCGCAGAAATAGATGGTGTGGTAGGTTTAATATTCTCCACCACTTAACTCAATACAACATTTGCAGAATCAAATACAAATTCAGGGATTGAGGATCGAAGTTCTTGTCATGCAAAAAGGCCTAGGTTTTTAACTAATAAGATAATCTGCATTTAATGCCTGAAATCGAGCATCTTTTTCCCTACGATGTTGTAACAGTTGATTATAATAGTTTATTTCAGAATGATGCTTTGGATAGATGTGGTTCAAGCTGTTAAGAGTTGGTGATGCTTTTGCATCATTGTTTTTCTTCTCCCTTAGAATGTATTGCAGATTTATTTATTGTTTTTCTCTCTTGAAATGTAATATTATCTCCTATCTACACTTTTTCTCAAAATCTCTACAATATTTTCTCATTTATATGCAAAACAAAAACATATTTGAAAATATTGAGTGAAAACTAAAAATAAAACTAGGAAAATTATTTTTTTCATATCAAAGTTTAATTGTGTGTACATTGTTGGTTCCAAACTTATGCAATTCAATATTTTTAGTCCAAAATTTCTAAATTTTTAGCACTTTTAGTCTTGCGCCCTCAACATTCGTTAAATGTTGATGGAAGTTGTTAAAATAAAAAAGATTAATTAGCTACAAATCCCTATGGTTTGATCTACTCACCAAAAAAACCACAAATGTTAAAAATATATTAACCTTTCATTAATTTTTTTAAAAAAAATAAATAAATAGCACAAAACCTCTATAAAAATATATTTAAAATATTATATATTTACATATGTGTGTATTTATATATATATACCCATGTATATTGTATACATATAAAAATACATACATATATAATTACATGCATACATATACAAATATACACACACAATAATCCCACCCCACCCCCAATCACCATCCAAATTCGGCTGCCGGTTGGCCACGGCCCGTGGCCACCGGGTCAGGGGGCGGCCATGGCCAGCCCACCTATGGGCTGGCCAGGGTGGACAGGCGAGGGTGGGGGGGACGTAGCAGGTTGGTGGGTTGGTGGGGGGGCGGGGAAAGGATAACTTTTCTTTTCTTTTTCCTTCTTTTTAAATTTTTTATTTATTTGTTTTAAAATTACTTTAACATTATTAGAATAAATAATTTTTTACTTATTTTATTTAATTTAAATTATTAATTTACGTTGTTCAAAATGGTTTAAATTTATATGAAAATGATTATAATTATTTAAATACTTATTTAAAATTAAATTATATTTTAAGGATGATAGTTAAGATTTTATTACTTTAATTAATAAATAAACTTAATTATATTTTAATATACTATTTTAGATGCATTTATTACGTAAAAGTTCTAAAATATATAATTTAAAATTATGAAATTATACTTATTTAGGATAATAGATTTTTATTTTGGTTTTATTTTTTAAGTTTTGCTTATTTTGTTTCTTAATTAATAAATAAAATCAATTTAATCTAATTAGGCTATTTTAGATATATTTATTATTTTAATATTATCGAGTATGTAATTTAAAACTATAAAATTATATTATTTAGGAGATGGATTTAAGTTTAACTTTTATTTTTTCTAATTCTTTACTTATTTTATTTTTTAACTAGTAAATAAGTGTAACTAAATTTGAAATCAAATTCCTTTGGATATGTTTATGATTTTAAATTTTTATTTTTTGCTTGAATTTGAATTTAAGATTATTCAATATTTAAGAAATTTTATGATTAATAATAAAATATATTTAAATTTGTTATGAGTAATTTGAATAATGAAAATTACATCCCATGGTATGAAAAATGTTACAAATAGATTCAAGTGCATTTTTGCCCAAAAAAATAATTTAGTAGTTATCAGAGGGCATTTTTGGATTTTTCATATAAAATTTTGAATGATGTTAGCAAATTTTTTAATGGAAGTAATGGTTCTTCAAAAATATTAAATGACTCGAAGTATTAGGGGGTACTGTAAGTATAAGTCAAACTTTTGTGGGTTCTATATAATTAATTCAAATAATAATGTAAAAAATATTAATATTTAACAAAAAATGTGGTCTTTTCCATCAATTTTAACGGCGTATGACTAAAAGTATTTAAAAAGTAAAAAAATTTGGACTAAAAGTGTTGAATGGCAGAAGTTCTGGATCAATAATATACACACAATTAAATTTCAGGACAAAAAGAATAATTTTCCCCATAAAAGAAATTTGTCACGAAATGTATGTCGATTCAACTTGACAACTGTGGTACAAATTAACGTGCTTGGACGCATTGCTGCACGAGGCGGGGGAACTTTTTTCCATTCAGGTGGAAGCATCTAAATCAAAGTCTTCGCTTCATAGGTTTGGCAGATGTATCTTGGGACAAGACCCTGACTGCCACTGGAAATGATAGACCAGCAGCCCAGTTGTGGCAATCTAACTTGATGTTGAATGGAGTTTGGCACGACTCACGAGCAAACTGTTCCGGAGCCCTCAGATCAAGGCGTGCCGATAAAGATACGTAACGACTTTGTTATTGGAACATGGTTTCAGCCCTAATGCAATTTTATGTACACATTTTTTGCTCACCATAGCGTGGTAGTTTACTTGATTTGGCCTTAACACTACAGAAAGACTTTGAGTTCGAAACCTATTGCAATAGTAGTTCATGAACTTATCGCCTTTATGGTGAAACTTAAAAGAGTTTCAGTCTGATTAGCCTTTTTTTGAAGTTGTAATGATGGACTCCCTCTTTAGGTAGTAACTATGATTTAAATCGGAGATTTATAGCAGTAAGGGACTCTTATAGTCACGTTCAAGGAGGATTGTTATGATGATCATTCTTCTGCTGCCTTTTTCTAGTTAAAAAAAACAAAAAACACATTTTGGTCGAAAATCAACTTCTTCTACACTATGAAACTCATAAAGTTTTTACATTGTATTTGAGGCTGTTTTGTTATATTTCCATTTTCATTTTTCATCTTGAATATTCTAATTTTTTTTTTTTTTAAAAAGTTAGTGAAAGTGAGTTGAAAATAAGTTTGTATTTGGATAGATTATTTAAAAAGTAATGATTGTACATGGTTTAATAAATTGAAATTAGAGAGAGATAATCATAATGAAAATAGAGAAAGAAGTATATATATATATATATATGCACATATATAAGTTATTAAAGAATGTATTTTGAAATAAAAATAAATCGAGATTTTGGTGAAAATTAAAAAAATAAAAATAAAAATATATATATATGTGTGTGTGTGTGTGTTGATAATTCATCTCCAAATAGCAAAAATGAGAGAAAATGTATTTGAAAATGAAACCAAAAACATCCAAGTTTTGGGACGGAGTTAGAATTTTTTATTTTTTTTACGGGGGGCAAAATTCTGAATTATCAAAAATATTATTTTTTTTTATTACACATATATACGAAGAAATATAATGGAGCAAAATACAAATTTTCAATAAGAGGCAGGGGGTGAAATTTTGAATTATCAAAAATATGTTTTTATTTTATTTTAGTACACATATATGTACAAAGAAATACAATAAAGCAAAATGCATATTTTCAATAAGAGACGGGGGCAAAATTCTAAATTATAAAAAATATGATTTTTTTTTTATTACACATATATACAAAGAAGTACAATGGAGCAAAATGCATATTTTCAATAAGAGGAGGGACAAATTATAATTTGAGGATAGTAAAAATGTAATATTTTAAAATTTTTAATATAAAAAATGAAGTTCTAATATTTTGAGGGGGGCAAAAGTGTAATGTTTTAAAAATTTTAATATAATTTTAATAGTTTGAGGGGGACGGCTGCCCCTACCAGCCCCTTGGCTCCATATCTGGGTGGCCAAGTTGGTTATTTTCTTGTGTGATGAAATAAATCTAAGCACAAGAAAACTTGAATCCTAACAGCCCGTTTGGTTTTATTTCCAAAGGCCATTTTCATTTTCAATAATTTCTAAAAGTTGGAAAGTTAGTTATTAAATGAAAATAGAAATTAAGATCTATTTGGATGAAATGTAGGAAAGTAATGATTATAATAGATTATAAGATTAAAAAGTAGGTTATTTGTATTTTTTTTATGTTTAAAAAAATTTATTTTTTAAAATATATGTATATTTTATTAATTTAAAAATGATAGTTGATACTTTATGTCAAATCAAATTTAAATTTGATTGATGTGTAATATGATGATAGGGTAGATTTAGAAAGAGTTTTGAGAAAAAAATATGTACTGTTTCTAAAAAAATTGTGAAAAGTATTTGTTTTTAATTTCTATTTCCACATGAAAATAAAAATGGGACTTGGAAATGAAAGTCAATCTGAGGGTGTGCGTGTGGAGTGACGGATGCATATTGCTCGAGTGCCTTGTATTACTATGTTTTAAGTTTTTGTATTAGTCACCATCCCAATTTATTACAACATAATTGTGGACGTTGTTCTATGACTTACAATCCCATTTAAGTAGGCAGTTGCATTGAAATGGTAAGATGGCAGGCCAGGCCAAGGATGCCCAGCCCTACCTACAAGCATTTATTGACAAATTATGCAAGAAAACCAATGGGCCATTTGTATTTATTTTCTAAAGGCATTTTCATTTTTTAATGAAAAGTTAAATATAAAAGTATTTTTGAAAATAAAATATTGTTTGGATATTTTGTTTAAAATATAATGATTATGTATGATTGATAATGAGTTATATTTGAAAAATATAGTATTTTGTATTAAAAGTTGTGCAAATATAAGTAGAAGAAAATGAAGAGTAATGATGAGTGAAATGGAGAGAGTGTAAGAATTTCTTTGGAAGAATATTTTGAGAATGAAAATATCCGTGAAAATGGGAAGAAATTAATGATTTTCTATTTTTATTTTTAGTAGAAAATAAAAATGAGTCCAAAAAACAAAAACAAACGAGTCCCAACGCATCAACGTTGTAAAATGCAGTCCCTATGCTCCCAGAAACTATTGTAATCTTATGGTCGGCGATTCTATTTCCGGCTTGCACGTTATAACAATATGGAATGTTATTGATTTTCCTCTGAAAGAAAAGTTTTAATGACAAATAGAGACAGATCTAGAAATGATAATATAGGGGTAAAATTTCTACCAAAAAAAAAAAAAAAAAACTTTATATTTAATTTCTATAATTTTTAAATTTAAAATATGTATTTTCATAAAATTTATTGAGCCAATTGGGCTAACCTATGTCACTTAGGTTGGTAAGAAACAACTTAACTGGCTATTACATTGATGTAGTGATTGGTATACAGAAATGAAATTAAGTGGGAATGAAATAAAATTAGGAAATGAATAATGTTGGTATAGCTTATCTTATAATTGGTAGGTACAAGGAATGAGAAAGGAATAGAATCACCATTCTCTTATCAATTCTATTCTAATGATTGATAAATAGAAATAACTAATAGGAATGGAATAAATTTTGTAAATGATTAAATTATCCTTTTGTAAAAAATTATTAAAATAAAAGTATTTATTAGTAAAATATTTTTTTATATATTCCCGTAGATATTTTTGTTGAGTAAGTTTATAATTATGCAATTTTTAAGTAATATCACTTTTAATGTTATTCAAATTACATCAGTAAATATACACATTTTATATGTTATCAACGATTATATACATATACACGAAAAGTATAAACACAATTCTTTTAAAATTATAATTTAGCAAGCTTTTTTGAATTTTTTTGATAAAAACTAATTAAAAATATATAAAATACTTTATAACTAGAGTGCTTAATTTTTTGTGATAAGGTTAGAATTATTTTTTGTACTTTTTTATAAGTTTAATTTGAAGAGTTGTTGATAGAATGAACAACTCTTTATTTATCAGTTTTGTATATATTTTTTAATCATTCAAAGATATGCGGTATAAAAAATATTTTAAAAATATATATATTTCATTAGTATGGACAAAGTCAATGATACTTCTACTTTTTTAATTATAAAAATTGAGATGCGCATATTTATTCTTATTTTTATTATTTATTATTTTTATTTTTGTAATAATTTATAATAATCTAATAACTTTTATAATATTACTAAAAAATATATGAGTAAAATATATAATTGAATAAAAATATGTAGCAATCAAATAAGTTGGGATATAATATCAAATGTTTACAAAGTGAAGATTTCTTTTCTTAAATATAAATATAAAAGGATTTTGTTAAATTTTGGAGTGTAATTTTGTTAATATATATATACATATATAAATATTCATTCTCAATAGATTGAGAATAAACAAACTCATGGGGGTGTGAGGAATGGTTAAATCCATTCTTTTGAAAATATGAATTCCGATAAGAATAGACATTTTCATCTTTAAATTATATCAATCATAGATTTCAAAATAAACTTAAAAATATTCATTTTATTTTCACCTCATTTTTACATGTCGATCATACCATGAATGCTTTTTCCAAAAGTCCTTTTTGAGTGTACGACTTCTCTTATTTATCGCACCTTATAAATATACCTTCGTACCACCTCCATCCTTGTTTGCTGTGGGGATTCTTCCACATGTTCCTAATCCATGACTCGGTGGTACTTTGGATCGACTATTGGTCCTAATTCGTAGGTCGGGTGATATTATGCGGGTCGGCGGTCGGTTCGGCGAGGACCCGCGAGTCATAATCCTAATTTCTCTCTTTAATCCCTACTTTTTCTACATTTAAGAGGGTATAATTGTCTTATTGCTAAATCTCCATATAACTAAGAAAAAATCATTCACAATAGACATTTGGGATGCCTTGTATTTTTTTTAAGCGACTATACCTAGTAGAAGAAGTTCCAAGACAAAGAACAAGGCCCGAAATGGATAGCTTTTTCAACAATTGCAATTTTTAATTGAAGAAAAAAAAAGTTTTAGATCTAGGAGTGTTCAAATCTAATTCAATCCAAAAAAATAGATGAATCGATTTAAAAAATAAAAAATCAATCAAAATCAAACTTATTTAGATTGAATTAGATTTGTTTTCTAAAAACCAATCAAATTGGATCGAATTTCAATTTTAATCTCAAAAATCGATCCTATCCAAATCGAACCGAAATATATATACTAATAATGTAAAAATATATATATCTTAATTATAAAATACACAAATAAATTAAAATAAGCTAAACCTATGATTTTTTTTTTACTTTTAAAAATCAAATATATAGGAATAATTATTATGGAATTATAACTTTATAGTTGCGTGTTTTTACATAATTTAACTTACTTCCACAAAATTAGTATGATATGATAGCCAAATAAAATTTACAAATTGATTGATTAAATTAGTTTAATTATCAATAGTAACTTGTCAACTATTTCAATTAAAAAAATGAATTAATTGATCAAATCCAAACCAATTTAAAATGGATTGGATTGGATCGATTTTGGAATAAAAATTTAATTGATTCAAACCGATTCAATATACATTATATAGTTTGGATCGATTAGCTTTTTGCCCCAAAATTGATCTAAATCGAACCACAAATACCTCTATTAAGATCAAGCTATAGATTGCTTTACTTTTTTTGTAATATAAAAAAATAAATAAATAAATAACAAAAAACAAATGTTGGTGTAGAATCTGTAGATTGTTTCTTTTACAACTTTATGTTGCAAAAAGAAGTTCCAACCGAAAAAAGAGGACCAAACGAAAAAGAAAAAGTAGTACTTGGTATGTATTGTTCTTGTTAAACAATTACAACTTGTAAAGAAAAGTACCAAACGCCGAAAAACAAGCCTGGAGATAGATATCTATTTTTAACCAATGGAATTTCACATTGTAAGTGAAGTTTCAATCAGAAAAATAGAATAAGGCTTGAGACGAACAACCTTTTTAACGATCACAACTTTTTCTTGCAAAAATCCACAAAAAAAATTGCCTGGGGTAAATTGCTTTTTCAACTAGTACAACTTCTGCTCCAAAAACAGTCCAATCACAAAAATAACAACACAGAACATGGTTTGCGCGATATGTTGCTTTTTGAACAACAGTGGTCGTGGCACGCTGTCTCTGTGTGCATATTAATTTATCATATTATTGATGCTGAATTATATTAATAAATAAATCACTCAATTGTTTACGGTATACATTAGCAATAATACAATTTTAAAAATAATCGCACTAATAGCATATAATAGTAATTATCCATTAATATAAACTCATATTTAACAAATTATTTCTACATCAAAAAGTTTAAAATTGTTAAATATATCGATCTATGCATTCCATAAATTTTGTTAATTATGTTTTCACTATATTATTATTGTGTTTCTAATGTTAAATTAAGTGATAAGTTCACTTTTGAAATTAAATTAAAAATTAAGGGTGTAATTGGTAAAGTAAATCTTAGTGTAACATGGCGTAATTATCATTTTGAGTGTGTAAAGAGCTTTTCTTTTTTATATAGTATACATAATAGTTTTTGCAATGCAAAAAACATAGGAAATACCAACAAGATGTTGGATTACTTTTCAACTATCACAATTTCTAGATATGGTCCCATGTCCGCCATAACTATGGAGAAAAGTACCCTTTTGATGCGATTTCAATCCTTTATAGGCTTTTGAATATGGTACTGTGAGCTATATAAGCACTCAACTACATTTGCAAGAGAGAAAGAAAGAAAAAGGAACTTTCTTCTTCAATGGAGAATTGCAATAACATCAAAGTTTGTGTAACTGGAGGCAACGGATTCCTGGGCTCTTGGCTTATCAAAAAGCTCTTGGAGAAAAATTTTATTGTGCATGCAACATTGAGAAACTTAGGTACGGTATCTCTTCGATCTTGGAAACATCGAAATAATTGTGGTTTTGAATAGGTTTATAAGTTTTTTATTTTTTATTTTTATTTTTTTAATTTCAAAACTAGCTAGGTTTGTAAGACTGAAAAGATATCTTATTTTATTTCATATCGAAAAAAATAGATAATTTTAAAACAGTTTATAGATTAATTCTTGCTTTTCACCTTTCAAGACGTTTTTTTTTAAGGGACCGGACGTTTGTGATGGTGGATTTATGGTATTGTCTGCAGGTGAAAACTCGAAAACTAGCCTTCTAAAGTCCCTTCCAAATGCAGGAACCAAATTAAAGTTATTTCAAGCGGATATTTATAATCCACAAGAGTTCAAGGCTGCTATAGAAGGATGTCAATGTGTTTTGCATATGGCTACCCCAATGTCGCACACCCAAAACACTATGGTATATACGATGATCTGTTTATCTTTTTTCGGCCCTTTAATTGAGATTACTCGAAGAAGAAAGCGACGAATTCTCCTTTGTTCAATTTGTGGGCAAGAATATAGCAGCTGGTTGAACTTTGAAGGGACTCACTTCTTATAATTTGTGATATTATTTTCAGTATAAGGATACAACTGAAGCAGCCATAGCTGGGGTGAGAAGCATAGCTGATTCTTGTCTTCGATCACAGACTGTCAAGCGACTTGTCTACACGTCCTCTGTGATGGCGGCTTCGCCTCTGAGAGAAGATGGATCCGGCTACAAACCTCAAATGGATGAACTGTGTTGGACTCCTCTCAATCTCCCATTTACTTACAGCAATGACTCTATGATGGTATTGATTTAACTCTCATATTCAATTCAGGCTCTATGGAAGATATAATTTAATTTGTAGACTAAAGAGACCTTGATCAATACTGTCGGATTGGATGATCTTTAGTCAATTTAGGTGGAGTTGTTTAGGAGCCAATATCTGAAATCAGAACAAAGTTAGGGTTGTCGGATGGTTCTAATGAAAAAATTTCGCCTAAGCCAATATAATTAAGGATTAAAAGAATGAAGCATATATAAAATAGGTGCAAGTGTATAAATATTATTTGTGCATTTGATAGCATGTGTTGAAAGTATCTATAAGATATGTGAAGGTGGATTTGTCCTCTACTGAAGATATATTTTAATTTGTTGACTAAAGAAACTTGATCAAATTGTGATTAGGGGTCTTTTGACGTCTATGCAAGTGAACTCTATTTCATAGGTTCATCGAATTGGGCTGTATTTAGTTAATTCGGCTGAAACTGTTTAGAAGTGATCAAAACTTGAAATGAGAGTAAGGTTAGAATCGTTGGTTTTGGTTCTGAAAAGAATCTTCATCTAAGCCACTAAGAATTGAAAGAATGAATAATAGAAAATAAATTCAAGCACGTAACATTCACTTTACTTTTGGTACTATGTGGTTGAGAGTATTTATAAGAATATATAGAGGTAAATGTGTCCTATTAAGTTTAGATATATGATCGAAATATGACCATATGTCTTATACAACGATCCTCATAATAGATCTTATGCAATGTTGGGTTGGATCATATTGAATCCAACCAGATTAAAAAAAAAAAAAAAAAAAAAATTAATCTTGAAGTTTTTGAATAATTTTTACATTATAAGAGGGTAAATTGGGTATTTTAATACTTTTCCATGATCATCGCACGTCGTTTCAATTTAAAATTAATTTTAGTAACACTTTTCAAGATTACAATATCTAATAAGTTAAAAAACTATGGGTTTTCTAGGGTCCTGTATCCATGGTTCTGACTTATTATCACTACTTATTTTTTAACTATCTATATCAGTTGATTTAATCATCATATTCGAACCATAATAAAGTGAAGAACCATTCATAGAACCATCTTCTTTTAAAATTAAATTATAAAAAATAAAATAAAAATCATCATCCTTTCAAAACTCATTGACCAAATTAACCTTATTAATTTTAATAAATTTAAAACCCTTTTTTCCTATTAGTGAAAATTAATTTTTTTGTCCTATAAGTTTACCCAATTTTCAATTTAGTTCTATATTTTACATAATTAAAAAATTAGTCCTGTAAGTATGAAAAAATTTACACATTTAGTCCGATTGTCGCCGGAATTGAAAATTTTGATCGAAAAATCTGACGTGGTGCGCCGAAGTAATTTGAAATTGGGGATTTTGCTAGGTTGGCATCTACATGGGATTTTTTTTGCCATGTTGGCAAAAAAGTTAGTGCCCACATGGCTTTTGAATTTATGATATGTATTTATATACACACATAAATGTGCACATATATTTGTATAAATATATATAATTTATAATTATTTTCTAAGTTAACAAATAAAAAAAATATTCCACCATGTAACCACATAAATTTATCTTACACAATTAAAATAATTTAATTAAATTTTTATATATAAATAAAGAAATAAATTAATTAAAATTGAAAAAAAAAAAAAAGAATCCAACCCCACCCTCCCCCACTCTACCCCATGGCTAGCCCGACTGACCATAGCGGCAAGCTTCCAGGTGCGGTGCCTAGAAGCTTGTTGCGCCGACCAGTGCTTGGAAGTTCACGGCAGCCACGTGGCCATGGCAAGCCTGTTGTTGGCTGCCTGGCTCACGGCTGCCATGGCTAATGGTCAGCTGGGTGCTTGGGGGGACCAATCGACGGTAGGGGGTTGGGAGCCAGCTAGGGTTAGAGGTGGGTGGGTGTTGGGTAGGGGTGGGCAGGGGTCGAGGGGTACCCGCAGGGCTCAGGTATCATTTTTTGATACCTGATCCCGATCCCGACCCCGACCCCGACCCCGACCCCCATTTTATGGGGGCACCCCCTTAGGGTCGGGTACCCCCAAAACCCCCACTATTTTTTTTAAAAATATTTTTAATAAATTAAAATTAAAATTTTGTTAATTCATTATTTATTTTTGTTGTGAATCAATTGATAGCACTACAATTCATTATTCACAAATTCTAAATCCCACATAATATATAATTTTAAAACTTAAATATAAACATTAATATCAAATATATGATATACATCATATATTAATACTTCAATTAAATGTATAATACTTAATAATATAATTAGTTTTTTTTAAAAAATAAAATGGGGGTACTCAATATAATTTTAAAACTTAAATATAAACATTAATGTATAATATATGATATACATCATATATTGACACTTCAATTAAATATATAATACTTAATAATATAATTAATTTTTTTTTAATAGAATGGGGGTACCCGATACCCGACCTCCAAAATTTTGGGTACCCCCATAAATACCCGTTCGGGTTGGGGGATTAAGAATACCCGACCTGAACGGGAAATACCCGATCAAGACGGTTCGGGTACCCCATACCCGAACTCGATACCCACCCCTAGTGCTGGGATGTGTATATATATATATATGTATATGTATGTGTGTATATATATATGTATATGTATGTATGTATATATGTATACATAAATATATGTGTATATATATTAATATCATTAATGGTGTTACTTTTATAATTAATATTAATTACATGATTAGTAATATGTTAATAATAATGAAGATTATATTAATAATAATATTAATTCCCTCTTCATTTACAACGAATTCAATCAGAAGAAAATCGGTGCCTTTTTACAATGAATTTTCTGATTGAATTCGTCTCTTAGGGTTTATTTAATTTTCTTTTGATCGAATTAGGATTTAATATTAGGAAAAGAGGGTTTTTAATTTATTAAAATTAATAAGGTTAATTTAGTCATTGAGTATTGGAAGGGTAATGATTTTTATTTTATTTTTTATAATTTAATTTTAAAAGAAGTTGGTTCCATGGAAGAACCATCGAAGAACCATGGTTCTTCATTTTATGATGATTTGAATGTGAGGATTAAATCAAACTGATATGAACGGTTAAAAAATAGGTACGTGATGGCAAATTAGAACAGTGGCTATGGACTCTAGAAAATCCAAAAAAACTAACCCACTTATCAAACTTTAATGAGTTGTAAACAGCCTCAACTTCACTCTCATATATATATATATATACATATATATAGAAAAAAGGCAAATATTCCTTCAAGTACATGTACAATAGTTTTTCAACTCCAAGTACATGCACATTGTACAATACTTTTTCATTGAATATATTGACTCTTCAATTTGGGCATTTTAATTATTCTCGAAATTAAAATTTTTAATTCATTTAGTATTAATTTGTGAATGTGCAGGATTATACAAAATCAAAGACATCATCAGAAAAAGAGATTTTGAGGTACAATCATGAAACTGGAAACAGTATTGGAAACTTGGAAGTAGTGAGTTTGGCTTGTGGGCTTGTGGGAGGAGACACACTTCTTTCCTATCTACCTTCAAGTTTGCCCTGTGTTTTATCACAGTTAACTGGTGACAAATTTGGGCTAAATGCATTAAGATTCTTGGAAGAATTGTTTGGTTCAGTTCCTCTTGTCCACATTGAAGATGTCTGCGAGGCCCATATTTTCTGCATTGAGAAAGCTTCACTCAAAGGTCGATTCTTGTGTGCTGCTGAGAGCACTACAATTGAAGATATAGCAAATTGCTACCAAGAAATTCACCCCAAATTCCACATACCAGAAGGGTAAGACTCGGTTTGCTTGTATTTTCAGGTTCCTTGCCACTAACCGTGGCAATTTTCAACACGACATGATAACTCGACACGAGTTTAACATGAAAAATTGGATTTAGATCGACTTATTTTGAGTTCAAATCTGATAAGGTCGACACGAATTAATAAGAACCTAAAAAAAATGGATTGGGTTGGGTTGGGTTGGGTTGAGTTTCAGGTTACATGAACAACCCCAAAATTTGATTTTAGGTCACACGACAACCTGAGCCCATCTGAACCAACTCGACTCAATCTAAATTAAACAAATAAAATTTAAATTCTTTTAGGAGTAAAAATATAAAATAACAAAATAAAACTTGAAAATTTGAACTTTAGCACTATCAAAATTACTATTTTGCCATTTTCTGGTCTTATTTATTTCCACAAACTTGTAGAATGGATGATTATAATTTTAGACTACTTTTAATAATTATTTTTGGATATCCAAGTGGGCATGAAAATTTTTCTATGAAGAGTTGACAAATCACGGCTTTGAGTATTGAATTGTCCAGGAAGGTTTTTAGGCCATATGTAATGAAATTTTTTGCATATATAGATAGACAAGAATTTTTCCTGTTGAGATGTCATAAAAACTTGCTTGAGTCTTTTGAAAATTTTATAATAAATTATGTATATAACTAAAATACTCTTTTTTACTTATTTGCTTGGTGATACATTTTTATTCATTTATGTTCTTCTTAATTGAATCAATATAAAGTTAAAAAATAATGCAATTTTAAGAAGTTAAAAGAGATAATTTGATTGACACAAAGGATAACAAAATTAAAGAGAGCGGGTGAGTAAAAGTTGAAAAACTATGTTATTTTTTAAAAATAAGATATTTTGTGATTTCTATATTCTTATGATGTCGATAGATACTAGAAAATATAAAGGGAAAAAGGTCCTATAAGTCAATATATTGTGTGGTTTAATTAAATTTTTTTTAGAAAGCTGCAATTGTGGAGTTATGATTAGAACTCGTTGCTCCTATTTTAATTTATTGATAATTAAGAATAGATAAAATTAAAAAATAAAAATGCTTAAAAAATTCTAAAAATTAAAACAAAAATTCAAAATAATTATTTTAAATTAGTTGATAGGTTGGATTGGATGGGTTTTGATTGGTAGGTCGATTTGATAAAAATTAGGTTGACTTGAACTTGACCTAATGCAAATTGGATTGTGTTAGGATTGAGTACTTTCAGGTTGTCATCAGGTTAGGTTGGGTTTGGGTTGAGGAAATTAATTTTATATCCCCACTTCAACCCAACCCGAACCTACTTGATGATGGTATTAGTTGTTTGGTTGTAATATAATAAGCTGAGGTCCAATCTAGCCGATTGGGTGGGAAGTTGAGAAAGAGATGTGATAATGTAACTGGGTTGATTCCTATAACCAACAGCGCACGTTAGGCTAGCCGATGTGCCTTCTGCGATGCTAAATCAGTATTTATCGACTAGAAGATATAACAGCAGAGTGAGGGCTTTGAGTATTAATGTTCATACGTTGCTGAATGGTGGTAATGGGGTATTTATAGCCTTTCATGAGAGGTTGATATGTCTAGGATGCCCTTGTGTATATAGAAAATGGGCCATTGTCTTTGCTTGAAGACCTTTAAGTCTTCTCCATTTTGTGTACTATTCAGGTGGCGCTTCCTCCAACTCCGAAGGACAAGGCAATATAAAAGAGGCATGCATTGCCCTAGCATGGCTGAAAAGGTGGTACTACTAGTGGCACGCATCATTAATGCAGAGGCACGCCACCTGTTAGAGCATTCAATGCGATCGAGAGGCAGTTGAGTCCGTTTGACCTCCTGAGGTCAAAGGGAATATTTTCCTATGAGTCACTTGCGTAGGCTCTAGTCTACACGATGAAGCTCTATTAGATATAAATCTCTCTCTGGTTGAATGCTAAATAAATCTTCTTGATTTGATTGACCATGCTTTGGCCAACTGAGCTAGATGTAGATACTTGTGCTAGTGGAAAGACCTAATGAGGTTAAGTCTGGTCGATCACCAATGGGCCAGGCTTGATAGCCAATTAGGCGATTCCACATCATATCTTTGATCTGGTCGAGTGTTACTGGGTTGGGCCTATTATGCTATTCCATATCATGAGTCCCCATACTATTGAGTCCTTATTGAAAGCATCGACGAGAAGGGATGGGGAGTAGCTGATGTGAGAAGAAACTGGATGTGCTTGATGGAGGGTTCAAGTCATTGGTGATGTTTGTGTTTGAAAAGTCGACTAGAGTTTCAAGGTATTTAATACGACTATTACATAGGGTAGCTTAGGATGTCAACCGACGGATGTGCAATAATTACCCAGTAGCCGATCAAATTAACTAGTTGGTTTGCCTGCTATATGAGACTTTTAAATAAGCACGGTGAAAACTTCATTTACACTTTTTGCAGCATCCTAAGAGATCAAACCTTAAGATTTTACTACTCTTCCGCTAGTTAAGTTTTGTTTTAATTTTGCTAACTATAAGTCTTCTGCCATCTTGAGCAAGTTTAATACTTCTTTACTTCGATCATATTTTGTATATCCAATATGTTGAGAGTATTTGGTGAGGATAGCAATATGGGAGCAATAGTGAGGAGACCCGGTCGGATGTGGGTTCAACAATGGTAGGAGACTGCTTGACTAGCGAGCTTAGTGATTCTTCGAGTGATAGCTCAACTTCTTCTAGTGGCTCGAATGATACTCGAGATGAGGTTAGGGATGGGGCTAGGCCAGGCCAGCCTCCCAAGTCTCGTGGTTTGTTATTCACCCCTGACTACTACTGTAAAATCATATCCAAGACCTCATCTGGTGACCTCGAGTTGCTTAGGAAGTTGTATCACATTCCCCCGGGTTCTAGTTGACCATCCTTGGACCTACTGATAGTATGCATTGACCTCCTGTTGAATGCATAACCATATTCGATAAGGCCCTGAAGTGTGGGCTTAGGTTTCTGTTAGCGCAGCCTATAATCGACCTCTTAAACGACCTATAAGTTTGCATTACCCTGCTCCTTCCAAACTGTTTTTCGACTCTATATAGTTTCGTTGTCTTGATGATAATACAAGACCAACCTCCAACTTTTGTCAACTTTTCGAATCTTTTCCATTTCCTGATGTCCTGAAAGTTGGGAAGTATTGAGGAGTCGGACTTTTATTATCTCAAGGCCCACATTCGTAGAAAGTTTTTGGTGACCCCCTTATCTTTGCATGGTCAAGAGTGGAAGAAATGTTACTTTTTTGTTTGAACTCCCTAAGGGTCTGGTTTAATATACATAAAGGGTGGCTTAGAGGTCATGTCAAAATGCCAGTGCATGAGAGCCCCACTTGGCCTAATACTTTCATTTACAACCTAGTTCAGTTTGGCCAAATAGAGGCGTCGGGGTATATTGAGGAGAGGAACTTGGTGCTAGTAGGCTTGTTGCCTGTCCGCTGGGTCTACCTGCTGATGTTTGACTAGGTAGATATTACAGTCGACATGCTTTACTTAAAATTTTATTTGTTTGTGTTAACTCTCTAGTCGATTCTAATTTGTTTGCTTTATTGTCCTTTTAGATCGAGTTGAAATTATGAATTACACACAACAATAGGCGATGGTTCGTTCACAGAGGGCATCGCTAGGCAAATGCCCATCAAGAGACAACCCCTTAGGTCACTTTGTTGCTGCAAGCATTGCTGCCTATTCCTGTTCCTCAACCAGCTCGACCAGCTACGATTAGGACCAGTAGCTCTTTTGCTCGACAAAAAAGGCCGGCGGTCAAGCAAATAAGGCCTGCTCAATAGAAGACTGCAGTTAACAGAGGGAAAGGGAAAGTTGGGGCTTTGACCCAACCAACTCGGTCTGATCTCTTCAGGCCTCGACCAGACGACAACCTATTTCTGGTACTTAACTTTCCCTTGCCTAGGTTTGGGATTGAGATCGAGGTCTCATTTTTGATGATGTCGGTGGGGCCGATCGGAGCTGCGCCCCTAAAAGTAATGATGGTTGGACTCTTCATGTTCGACCAGAAAAATGGAATTGAGCCAGCTAGGAGCTCTGAAGATGCTAGCGTATCACTCTAACATGGTAAGTATCTCATCGGGTTTTACTTACTTCCTTCAAATTTCTATTCACAAGTCTCGAATAAAGTCGATCTTATTGCAGGTCAACTAGCTAGGTTACTATTTTTACCGTAGGACTATGTGGGCCCTTAGTGATTAAGAAGAGCTCCAACAGGGGCAAAGTGAGATGGAGGTAACCAAGACCTAGCTCAACTCCGCACAGTCGAGGATCGAGTAGTTGTCTAAGCAGCTCGAGGAGAAAGATGTGCAACCCATGGCTATTGTGGCTGAGAAAAGCAAGATAGATGAAGTGCTGTGGAAGGTCAGGTTGGAGGTAGAGGCCTCGCACAACATCGATCGAATGCATGGGTACAATAGTGCAACCCAGTACACTTGGGATGAATTCTTTAGGATGCTCCCGGCTATTCGAATAGAAGCTGTGTAGTAGTTTATGCTGTGATTGACGTTTCAAGACACGAGTGTGGTCTTCTCGACCAACGTCATAAAGGAGGCCTTTGAAAAGGCGATAAAGTAATTGAAAATTTTGGGATATCAAATTCATCCCGAGGATAGATAGCGTCTCAATCCACTTCAAAGTTCAAACTGAGCAGCCCGATGACTACCCCGACCTCCCTTTAGTTGAAAAGAATGTTCCTGCAGACGAATCTACTGCTGTAAATGCAGTTGGAGCTATGGTTGCTCTCCACCCAATGTAGGTCGAGGTGGCAAGTAAGTTTGACTTCACGAATGACTTTGCTTTCGACATCAGGCATGGCAAGGTCGACGTTGCTGCCTTCTTCCCTTCTGTCCAGCGTAGTTTTCTACCTGAGGAAGCAAGGGCTTCTTGACTAGCGGTTGCAGCTCAGACTGCACCTATTGTAGTGCCTGAGCAAGAGATTGAGGTCCCCCCATTGTTGTGCATGTACCTTTAGGTGATGAGCTTGACCGAGCTATTGATGAAGTTGCAGTTGATCAAGTTGCATGAACTAAAGGAAAAAGAGCAAGGTCGACCTGAGGCTACAGCTATTGTCATTGTTTTAGTTAACTCAGTTTTGTTCGCCCTTCGTGGCATTTGCTTTGATTAAGACTATAAACAATATTTGTAATCTTGTACTTAGATGTTTCAATGCAATGAACTTTCTACTCATCTCAACTCATTCCTTTCTTTTTTATTGCTTTCATTTTGTTGATTAATTGTGCCAATGGGTAATGAAGTAAAAATTTTATTTTCAGATAACCAATCAAACGATGCAATCTCTTAATAAAGTATTTAATTGTATTTTCCCTCATTCTTAGTAGTTGATTACATGATTGACTTGTAAAGGAATAATTTTACAAATATAAGGATGTTCATATCGAGTTAGCTCATTTAAAATAGGTCTTGAAATAGTCTTTGTTGTCGACTACTCAACATTTTCGTTGTAATTTGTGTATCGGTGTAGCGGCTTGATTATCAACTACGAGGTCGATTTTGAAGTTATGTGTTGACACAGTCGACTTTAAATAATTTTTTCTTTTATCAAGTTTGGCTAGGAGTAATGGTCGGCTGTGAGGTCAACGCGAAATGATGAATTCGTTTATTAGATGGGCTTGAAGCTGTAACTTGCGGCTAAAACCAGCTTGGGGTCAACTATGAGATCAACTTTAAATGACCAGTTCGTTTATTAATTTGGGCTAGAGACCCTAGTTTGCGGTTTGAAATCAATTTGTGGCGACTACGGGGTTGACTTAAATGATCAACTCATTTATTAATTTAGCTAGAAGCACTAGTTTGTGGTTTGAAAACTGTTTGAGGTTGACTATGGAGTCAACTTAAATGATTAACCCATTCATTAATTTGGGCTAAAAGCCCTGGTTTACTAACGAAGTGAATAGTTGTTGAAACATAAGTAGTTTTTATTGATCTGGACTCATACTTCAGCATAGTCAAGTGGAGATCTTGGTTTCTTTATATATAAAATTTCTTCAAGTTTACTATGTTCTATGGTCGAGAGAGCCTGTTGCCATTCATATCCATTAGTTAGTAGGAGTTTGCTTTGTTACCTTAACCACCGAGTATGGGCCTTCTCATTTCGAATCGAGTTTACCCATATTTTCAAGACTTTGACTTTTTTGAGGATGAGGTCTCCTACTTTGAAGCTTCTTAGTCGAACTCCTTGTTGTAATACTGGGCCATCTTTGACCTGTATCTCTACATTATTGTGTATGCCTATTGGCGCAACTCATCAATTGTTTCAAGATCGAATTCTCTTTCAAACTCATCCTTGATCATCTTGTAGTGAATTACTCGAGTTGTGTGTTATATCAATTATGTTGGAATGACTACTTCTGACTTGTAGACTAGACTATAGGGACTATGACCTGTAGTAATTCGAGGGGTGGTTCTATAAACCCAAAGCACCCTAGGGAGGTCGTCCACCCAAGTCGCTCTGAATCCTTCAAGTCGAGCCTTAAGGTAGTCTACAATAGTCCTATTCGTGACTTCTGCTTGCCTATTGGCTTAAGCACTCCTAACTGAGGTGAAGTGTTGGTGAATCCCCAGGTTTTCCCACTAGTTTCTTGTGCTCTGGCTCCGGAACTGTGTCCCATTCTTTGATATCAATACTTTAGGCAAACCAAAATAGTAGATAATATTTTTCCACACAAAACATTTGATGCCTGCATTGGTTATCTTTGGGACCGCCTTTGCTTCGACCCACTTTGTGAAGTATTCGATCGTTATGATCGTGGATTTTTTTTTTACTTGTGGTTTTCGGGAAGGAGCCGACTATATCTATCCCCTATTAGACAAAAATTCATGTGACCTGAACGGCTATTGAAGTGGACTTGGCAAAATGGGCACTTTCTGACTAAGTCAATAACGTCCTTCAACAAAGTTGGCTAAAAATATCTTTGTCTGATGATCTTATAAGCCAAAGATTGTCCTCCGAAGTGATTACCACAAATTCCAGAATGGACTTCTTGGAGGATCTCTCGAGCCTGCACTGTTGTCAAACACCTCAATGGTGGTCCAAAAATTGATCATTTGTAGAATTGACCATACTCGTCAAGAGTGAACTTTGCTGCTCGACCTCTAAGTCTTCACGCTTGTGCTTTATCCTTTGGCACTTTTTATTTCCTTAAGTAAGCTTTTATTTTGTCCTACCAAGGGAGATTTGCCTCTTCAATCTGCCCGACCAAGTTCTGGTTAAGACCACCTACTGTGGGTTTTTTAGAGAATAGAAATGTGATGATTCTATCCCTGGTTCCTTTTGTCAAGTTGGCGAATTTTAATAGGGCATCTACTCTTTCATTTTCTGATCGAGGGACTTGGCTGAGGCTGAGGGTGAATTTTTTGAACTGCTGTTGTAACTTTTTGACCTCATCTAGATATTTTCTCATCATGGCTTCCTTAGCTTTGAAGTTTTTTCCTTCAAACTGTTCTGCAACCAGTTGGGAATCAATGATGGCTGCCAACTACTGGACTCCTCTATCAAAGGCCATCCTTATGCCAGTGAGGATGGCTTCATAGTCGAGTTTAATCGCGAAGTCATACTCATCTGCTTGTAGAGAGCATAAGGAAATACCTATTCCTTCTCCTGAGAAAGTTATTGAACCATTGACGTGTAAAGTCTACACGAGGGAATCCTAATCGAGTTTGTTGAGCAGGTCGAGTCTCTTCACGATAAATTCTGCTAATACTTGGGCCTTCATAGCAGTTCGGGGCTAGAAGGTGATGTCAAATTTCCCTATCTCTATGGCCCACTTCTTCAATCTTTCCAACATATCAAGCTTTAACAATATTTATTTTAGTGGTTGATTGGTTAAGACAACAATAGAGTGAGATTGGAAGTAGGTTCTTAGTTTCTTAGCTGCGGTGACCAAAGCCAGGGCAAATTTTTCGATCTCTAAGTAATTGTGTTCTGGGCCCTACAATGCTTTGTTACTGTAGTACACAGGTCGGTGGGTGCCATGTTTGGTCGAGATCAAAACTGAACTGATTGTTGCCTACGAGACTGCTAAATAAATATGCAAAACTTCTCCAACCTCAAGCTTAGCAAGCATCGGTAGCACTGATAGGTATTGTTTCAATTCAACCAAAACCTAGTCACATTACTCCAACCGCTGGAACTTCCTCACATTCCTAAGAATTTTGAAAAATAGTAGGCTTTTGTCAACTAGTTGAGCAATGAAACGCCCTAAGGCGATAATTCTTCTGACCAGACACTGAATATCTTTAACCGTTTGAGGAGGTGAGATGTCCAAAATTACCTGGATCTTTTGTGAGTGTACTTCAATGTCTCTCTGGTTGACCATATATCCCAAGAACTTTCCTCTTCTCACTCCAAACGTGCACTTATTAGGGTTAAGTTTCATGCCAAGGGCTCTCAATGTTGAAAATGTATGACTAAGGTTGACTAGGTGATTTTGTTCTTTTTCTGTTTTAACAATCATGTCATCTACATAAGACTTCTATGGTCCTACCAATCTCATTTTTAAATATAAAGTTGACAATTCATTGATAGGGTGTACATGCATTTTTCAGCTCGAAAGGCATGACCAGAAAATAACATATACTATTGGGAACCATGAACGAGGTCTTGTCCCAGTCCTCGGGGGCAATAAAAATTTGGTAATAACCTTGGAATACATCCATCACACTTAAAAGATCACATCCATCAGTAAAATCGATTAATAAATCAATGGAAGGCAGTAAGAGTCTTTATGGCAAGCTTTATTCAAATCAATAAAGTCGTTACACATTCTCCATTTTCTTAGGGACAAGGGCTACATTAAAAGCCAACTTGGATATTAAATTTTTACAATGTACCTACCTTTAAAAGCTTGTTGAACTCATCTTCAATGGTTTGACATCTTTCAGCATTGAAGGTCTTGGTCTTCTACTTGATTGGCTTGTATGAGGGGTCTATGTTCAGGTGGTGGATGATGATGCTGGGGTCAATTCCCTGCAGGTTGGCAGCTTCTCATGCAAAAATATCAACATTCTTTCTTAAGAAATTGACCATCAAGCACTCCATGCTGCTCCCAAGATCAATCCCAATCTTTGTGGTTTTGCGGAGGTTCCCAGGTTCAAATTCGATGGTCTTGAGCACCCCAATGGGCTCGACCCTAGTTTCTTCAAGCTTTTTCTTTTTATTTTGCCGCCCTTCCTCAGGTTTCGTTACTGGGACATCTCCCGAGGGTTTTAGTTTTGGTCGAGCCTTCTGTTCATTTACCTTAACCGAGATAGTGTAATATCGCCAAGCTTCCTTCATGTTACAAAGTAGCTCACTAGTTTCAGCAGCTGTTGGAAACTTGACCTTCATGTGGTATGTCGAGACTATGGCCTTGAAGTCATTCATAGTTGGTTATCTAATGATAGAATTATAAGCAAATGGTGCATCAATAACCAGGTAATTGACCATGAGCGTTCTTCACCGAGGTGCTTCTCCAAATAAAGTGGACAAGTTTATAGACCCTTCAGGGATGATCCCCGAACCCCCAAATCTAACTAGTGGAGTGCACACAGGCTAGAACTTCAACTTCCCCATGTTCATTCTTTTCAGCATCAACAGAAAAATTATATTTGCAGTGCTACCATTGTTGACCAATACCTTCATGACCTTAAAGTTGGCTATCCCTATAGATACAATAAAGAGGCAATCCAACTTGTTTTCCACACTTTGATTCTCGATGTGTAAGAGGTTAGGGTCGGAGAAAGAGATGGGCTTTGCATTGGTGGAGAGCTAGAACACTATTTCAATCAGGAAAAGATTTGGTCAATTCCAACCTTTTTTGATTCTATCTTCTTGCTTACTCGGAGTCTTCTTTGGTCGGGCCTCCAATAATGGTGTCAATTACTTCCCTAATAGGTGGGCAGGGATTATGGGCATACTTTTTTTCCTTATCTTCTTTCCTCAAGCTAGCCGACCTTTTTTTACAAAGAGTTTGATCGGTTTGGCCCATCTCTTATTTGGCTCTTTCATCTATGAATTTTTTTAGGTGCCCTTGTCGAATCATCCTTTTAATCTCACCGTGTAGGTTGAAACAGTCCTTCGTGTCTTGCCATTTTTGGCTATAGAAGTGACAGTATTTCTTGGATCTCTTTATTTCTTCGATTTCGATCAACTTCCTAGGTTTCTTGGAGAGGTTGTCGTGCTAAATGGCGAACAACACTTCCTTTCTAGGGATGTTCAATGGAGTGTAATTTTGAAAACATTTGATGAGATATCGATGACCATCTTTGTGTTGTCTATCATCTTTCTCTTTAGCTTTCTTCTTGTCATTGTTTAGATTATTATATTTAAGTTTGTTCATATCCTCTTGTATCATGTACCTCTCTACAAGGCCGAGCAAATCCTCCATTGTCCTTGGTCACTCTCTGCGTAGTGCATTGGCTCATTCTTTGTGTTAAAGACCTAGGAAAATCACATCAATTAGAAACTCAATGCTAGGACTATTAATCTTCAAAACCTCCGTGTTGAATTTGGTGAAAAGGTCTTAAAGGGACTCTCCCTTATTTTGCTTAACTGTGTGTAAGTGGGTATGAGGGAGCTTCGTCTTTCTTCAACTAGTAAATTGGTGGAGGAACTTGTCACAAAGCTGTTCGTACAAGTAAATCAACGTCGACTCCAATTTGATAAACCAGTCGAGCGTAATTCCTTGAAAAGTGGTGACCAACATTTTGGCATGAATGTATGTATTCATTATGCCCGTAGAGCTGCCTCATGTGTTTGAATTATAATAGGTGCTCGTTTGGGTCAGATGAACCATCATACTTAGGTAGACCTATGAAACTTTGGCATTGATGGCTATGTGCTTGTTGATTATCTCTTGCATGAATAGAAACTATCCCTCCCGATAAAGTTTAGGAACACCATGATAATGAGGGTTCCTCTCCATATTTCTCCTGGAAATCTCTTCCAATGGTTTGTTCAACTATTGTACTTAGTGGGATACTTCTTCCCATTTTTCCTGATCAACGTGGGATATATTTTTGTTCGTCTAAGGTCTTGGATGCTCGACCCTATCGTACTGCAGGGCTCAAATTGGTAAGGCGAAGTGATCTATTGAATCAGCCACTTTTCTCGGGGATTGGGTTGGGTATCTTCTGTTGGGAAATACCTTGGGCTATCATCTCATCGGATATGAGGACGTCTTATTTTTGTTCTGCCCCTATCTTCTCTTGGGGGCCTCTCCTCGTGCTGTGCAGGTTGAGGAGTGTTGCTGACTGCTGGTCCGGGCTGATTGTTATGCTTGTTGAGGACAACATATAGCTAAGCTAAAATCTAGACTGATATCTACTCGTTTATCAACTACATAAGCTGGGGCATAGTTAAAGTGACTACTTATTCTAGCTGGGAGCTGGGTCTAGCTACATCGAGTTCATGTTAGGGTCGAGGAGGAGGGGTAAGGGATCGTCTATCTTTTTTTTTTTTTTTTTTTCAAAAATGGCTCACCTTAGGTTAGTCTTTTTTTTTCTCAGTTACGGACTCAAGTTCTCCACAGACGGTGTCAAATGATAATGGTATAAGTTGTTTGGTAATGTAATGGGCTGAGATCCAATTCTCTCGATCGGGTGGGAGGTCGAGAAAGAGATATGATAATGCAACTGGGTCGAGTCCCACAACCAACAACAAGTGTTAGGCTAGCTGAGGTGCCTTCAGCTAATGGACTCCGACATTCAAGTAAGTATTTATCGACTAGTAGGTAGAGCAGTAGACTAAGGACTTTGAGTAGTAATGTTCATACTCTACTGAAGGATGACAATGGGCTATTTATAGCCTTTCACTAGAGGTTAATATGTCCAAAATGCTCTTGTGTATATAGAAAAAGGTCTTTGTCCTTACCTGATGAACTTTAAGTCTTCACCATTTTGTGTACTATTCCAGATAGCGCCTTCTCCAGCTCTATAGGGTAAGGCAGTATAGAGGAGGTGTGCACTACCCTAGCATGGCTGAAAAAGGTGGTACTAGTGGTGGCATGCATTATTAATGTGGAGGCATGCTGCCTGTCAGAGCATTCAATACGGTCGAGAGACGGTTAAGTCCGTTCGACCTCCTGGGGTTGAAGCAAATATTTGCCTGTGAGTTCCTTGTGCAGGATCTAGTCGATACGATGGAACTCTGTTGGATACAAATCTCTCTTTGGTTGAGTGCTGAATAAACATTCTCGATCTGATCGACCATGCTTTGGTCGACTGGGCTAGATGTCGATACTCATGCTGGTAGAAAGGCCCAATGAAGTTTGGTCCAATCGATAATCTGGTCGATCACCAATAGGCCAAGCTCGATAGCCAATTGGGCTGTTCCTTATCATATCTTTGGTCTGGTCGAGTGTCATTGGGTTGGACTGGGTTATCCCATATCACTAGCCAACCCACCTGAATTGTCTCCTCTACTTGCCACGTTTTCAACTTTATTATCACTTCAATCAAATTTAAATTTGATTTGACATTTTTAGTTGTATCTCACATCAATTAAATTTAAATTCTATTTGACATAAGATATTTACTATCACTTCAAAACAATTGAAATGCACATATGTATACTATTATAAAAAGAAAGCTTCTTTTGTATCTAAAATTGAAGTTAGTTATGATACCAAATTTCAAATATACCAAATCTGCCCTTTCACTTAGTTTATACATCCAATAAAATTTACATGTCTAAACAACTATTATTTATTCAAAAACTTCTCTACTTGTAAAGTAAGCTCAATATTATAATGACTTTTGATTTTTTTTTCTTTAATTTGGTAATAAGTTATGAAATTTTTACTTTACGTGATTGTTATTATTATAATTATGCAAATTATAGATATATATTTTAGGTGTAAATCAATTTTTAATATGTATAAATATTATAATTACTCAGATATCTTATGTGCATGAAAACTGTGTGCGAATGACTGCTAGTATTTTAAAAAACACGTCTTTTATGCATAACAAACTTAACAAATTTTTCTGTTTATACTTACTCTACTTAACATTTTTAAACAAACCATCCAACATTTTAGAAATGCTAAAAAATTAGAATGAAAATAGAGCCAAACAGCCCTATTACTTTTGAACTTTCTTGTTGGAATATTGAACTTCAGATTCAAGTGTGGACCGGCTGGAAGAAGCAAATGTGACCTGTCAAAGTTGAGAAAGGAGGGGTATGAGTTCAAGTATGGATTGAAAGAAATACTAAATGATAGCGTGGAATGCGCAAAGCGGTTGGGGATCTTGTAATACTTTGCCACTTTAAATTTCTATTCTATTTTTTATTTCAATTTGTTATATTTAATCATCAATTAATTATTTTTATGAAAAAATATATAATATATGTGTCATATATTCATGGAATAGATTAAAAGATGGAATGGAAATAGAATAGAGAATTTAAACTGATAATTTGCAGAATTTTACTTTGGTAAGAGACTTACTAATTTATTCATTTATTTGGGCAAATAGTGAGAGTTTCTTTGGTTATGTTTTGCATGTTTTAGGAAAAATATTTTGAGGGAATGTATTTCGAAAGTGGGATTAAAAAATGTGACATTTGTTTGTTGTTGTTTTAGAGGTTGTTGGAAAATATCTAGGAAAAAATAGTTTGTTCTGAAATTTCTTGAAGGAGACAAAATTCACATCAAGTGAAAGTGAATTTTTTATGTATATATATGTACTGAATAATTATATATATATATACACACACACATGTAATGTAATGATTGATATTATCATATATATATATAGTTATAATATATTTTGAAAGAAATATTATTTTAATAATGACCTTAAAAATCACATGCATTTATTTGGAAACGTTCTGAAAATTAGAGTTGTCCTACAAAAACATAAACAAACAAGACCGCGATTTGTTGCCTGATTGCCTCTACTTAGGGAAGGTTTCCTGCAAGTTGCGTACATTTTTTACATTGGTGCACTTGCTCGTTTGCTGCCACAAAATATATGTGGTTTTATTAATAAATTAAATAATTTTAATCATTTTAATCGATTTGTCATGCTACGTAAAAACAAATAAATAAATAAAATAACACTCCTCGATCATAGATTTGTTCTCCGAATTATTCTTTAAAATGTGGCCGAATGAAATTTTACTCTCTAAAATAAAAAAATTTATTCAAAAAAAAAAAAAAGAATAATCTCTCAAATATAACTTTTTAAGGATCATAACATGAAAATACATAAAATTTCATATTTTTAATTCTCATTTAAAACTAACTCAAATTTACGGCGAGTGTTGTTCTAGGAAGGTAAAATGTGTGGACAAGATCATGACATCTATAAACTTAAGTGATCAAATTTATAAATCATTTAATGTACACATAATAATATTGTTCTAGCTGGTCCAAGTTATTTGGCACGTTGCATATGCTACAGCCTACGGGCTTTAAAGTAGATTAATGAAAAGTCTAGAAATATTAATGTTGGCACAAGCAGCTATTCCATGGCATTCTTTTTTAATATTTTGTGAAGATTATGCCACATCTATTTAATACCAATATACATTTTGGCACAAGCAAGCTTCTCAGCCATTGATTAACGTACTGTATATACTTTTTTAATATAATTATAAAGAACATGTCACATCAATATAATATATATCTATATAATATTTCAATATCATCCATATCTTTTAGTGTGAAAAAATTATATGAATAAGAATTTGGGCGATTTAACTTTGTCCCTCTCAATTGCATACAAGCGTGTAACACTTTGTCTCGTCAAATTATTGAAATATTGTAGTGCCCCCGTTTGGGAGGTGTTTGCTCGTTCGAGATACTACTCAATTTATACTAAAAGCTTTTCAGATTATAGAAAATAAATTTTTTAAAATTTAAAGTATTTAATTTCTATAAGCGACATCCATCAAAAGTTCAACTTATAACCAAAATATCATAAATAATACTTAGCACTTCTACTATATTCATTAAATTTGGTCAGTAACTCAACAAATACAATTTGCATATTTATACGTTCATTGGGTTCGTTACCTCATATGTCACATGGATTAGTCTATTTTCGTTACTCGATCTTATTTGGGGTAAAGTACGGAAGATAACAACACAACAACGTAAGTTTGAATGACTTAGTGAGATATCTTAGCAATAAAAACAGAGTAACAATTTCTCAAATATGATATAGAAGACAAGTAGAAGTAGTAAAATTCCCAGACACTGTGAGAGAAGGTTTTAGTTAAAGTTTAAAGTGTTCCATCTCACCACTGTCCCATACTAATGATGAGACTTCACAAAACTCACTGTTTTCTTTACAGAGATTTAAATCTCAGATAGGACCAAAGGGGTGGACATGACATTGGAACAATCCTTTAATTATTATCAATCAAAGTACAAGTATCGAGCGTATCAATTACTTATATAATCTTGCTATTGGTGGTTCTCCTACCTTGTCACTACACTTTCAAAAATACGAAAATCCATATTCCTCCAATTTTCAAGTGATTGGCTCGAACATGTAAATAATCATGAGGCATGGTTAGCCGCATGCCTTATTCCGCTCATAGATAGTTACCTCCAGCTGGCTATGAGACGGGATTTTATATACAGCTTGTAAGGTATTAGCTGAAGACCAGCTACCGTCAGTACGTCCTGCCAAGTCGTCTTTCGGTCTAATCCTAGAGCCCACCCCCAAGGGTATCAAGTACATTCATGGATAACATGTAATATATCCAACAATTTTTCAATTAACATACCAATTTGCTATGACGAACAAACAATTAACATCGAGTTCATTTCAAGACAATAGTCATGGCAATAATAGAACATGTATTTTGAAAACCCTTTTCAGTTTTCCCAACATGATCGCCAATTTCAGTAAAACGATATAAATAAAGTTCGATCGAAGTCACAATCAACATAAAGTGATGATGTGTGGTAAATTTCTCAACACGTAGATTGAAAGGAATCAAGCGACCATGATATATTAACAAGTATAAATGTTCTTTTCCGAGCAAAGAAATCTCGTACTATTGAGTATAAGCTCATCTGGCAAATGGAGAGGAATTCCTTGTTGTATGGTCACTCATGCCATGGCTTTCTAGTTGAACTAAAAACTGTCATAAGATAACTCAAGTTATCATCCTATCAATCCTCTGAATCTTAAGTATAAATATAGTTAATATCTTTATCAAACTTAAGGTTATTCTGACAAAATCTTGAGAATCTTAGTTTCATATCTAAATGCTTAAGACAATTAAATGTGGTAATCCTTAACTAGTTAGTTGATGCATGAATGACCGATACGATCCACATCATTGTGGTCTCATTTAGGGTTCTAATATTCAATCGATATTTGTTGTTAAAACACTTAGGTTCAATTATATCTTATCTCGAATGATCTTAATCTTTTAAATACATGATATTCTCAGTATTACGAGACTTTACTTACTCGAGCCCAATCATTCCTATTTTATTGTCTTAATGTTCTAACCATCTCAATAGCTTTACATGCTTAGGCTAATTCAATCCTCAAGTTACCCAACTTATTTTATGAATATTTTATCCTATCTTATTCTATAAGCATGGCCTTAGTTATCTTATTCTAGGATTTTGAGCTAGTAATTCTTGAGTGGCTATCCCCAACCAACCTGTTCATCACTCCACTTATTTTACAATTACGTAACAAAGGCCCATGTTCCTAAATTAATTAGGTTTTACGAGTCTATCAGATCCAAGTTGGATACTTTATTTTCGTTCTAACATTTATATAACTTAATCTTTCCTCATTTATAACAATAACATGTTATGTTAATAAGTCTAGGGACATAGATTTGAATTGATATTTCTTGATTTACTAAGCTTAAATCAAACAATTAATTCTTAGTTTAACACTTACAACATTAAATCACCAACTTGAGTAATTTGATACTCTCAGTTTAATAAACATTTAATTGAAATTGTAAAAATCAATCGAATTAATATTTGATATGAAATTTATCCAAATTGAATCGAATTTGAATCTAATCTCAGGCCGGGAACAGCTTAGATGGACTCAAAATCACATTTTGAGCCCTCTATCAGATTGTCACCGGTCGCCGGCTGCCATCGTGCTCTATTATCGGAGATGGAACTACCACCACTAGAAGATGCGCCTCATCCCGTTAATCAAAAGCCCCAAATCAATTTTTTATTATGCTGCCTCCTCGCCAACAAATTTGGCCAAACACCACCACGCAACCCTAACCCTCTATTATTCGTTGCTCACTTCCAATTGCTTCTCCACGACCGGTCGAACTATCAAATTGAAACCACCACTAGACTGCCCACCCCATCCCATTTCGACCGCAACCCCTTATAGCCCATGTTGTTTATGTCGTAGGATGTGGCAAAATCACCGCCACCGCCGCGTGTCCACTGTCACCCTTAATTTTTCGGCGATTTCTTCAGTGGTTCTAGATGTTTTTGGTATTGGGTTTTTCACAGCGATGAGAGAAGTCTTTTTATCGGTTTAATTTCAAGTTCCGCATTGAGGTTTCAAGGTTTCGCCGCTTAGGAGGTGTCTAGTCCTTCTAGCGATAATTAGACAAAATTAAGGGCCTTCCTCTTTTATATAATTCATCTCTTTTCTAATTACAAATTGACCCCCTAGAGTTTCCACCGTTTTCAAAATAGCCCGCTATCTTTTATCTGCCTCACACTATGGCCCACCATATTTTCATTTTGATCCTAAAGTTTTTCTTTTTTGCTTATTTATCCCCCAACGTTTAAGATTTCAATAAATCCGATCCTTATTTTATTTATAATTAAATCCGATCCTTATAACTTTTGCTTTTATGTTTTCTTTTCTTGAGGGGGAAAAAATGTACATTACCATATTTGAAGGGGAAAATATTAAATTTATGTGGGTTTAGAATGAAATTCACTCTAATAATTTTTTAATTTTTGCTCCCTCTTCTTTTGGTCGTGGTCCATCCAAGAACAAAAATAGATTTGAAAAATATTGTGCTCAAACGATTGCTTCATGCAAAAGTCCGGTTCTTGTCCCAGACTAAATAAATATTCTTAGATTGATCCAATATTTAATATCTTCTTTCTTTTAGTAATTTAAATTTTTTAATTATACAATTATTTAATATTGTATTAAAGTCAGGCCAATCAAAAATTTCATATCTCACTGCCATCTATTTATCAAAAATAATTCATAGTTTAAGCTTCACGTTGCCAACCACTTATGAAAGAGCTTTTCACAAGTTCGGTATAAAATATTAACCATATAATAATGTATAATACATCTCCTCTCTAATAATTTAGGTTTTCTGGTGAGATGGTTATTTAATATATATATATATATATATATAAATCTTGACTGTTAATTTCTTTAGCAATAATAATAATTGATATGTGTGGTGAAACTTTTGCTTTAAAGTTAATTTTCACTTATAGTCGTGCATCATCTATCAATCTATATTATCATATATGGGGAAGAAGTGTTTGACTATAATTGCACTAAATTTGGCCAAATACTTATTTTAGGCATTTTAAAATTTTTAATTATCAAAAAAATATTTATTAGTTAGAAATTAATCTCATCT
Organism: Jacaranda mimosifolia; assembly: GCA_018894105.1. Lineage (NCBI taxonomy): Eukaryota > Viridiplantae > Streptophyta > Magnoliopsida > Lamiales > Bignoniaceae > Jacaranda > Jacaranda mimosifolia. The sequence goes on from CM032119.1 coordinate 35,789,525, forward strand.
ATCCCAAAATTCTGTTTTCATTAATTTTATTTATATAATTCTTAAGGAAATAATTCATTTGCAAAAGATACAATATTTATGAAAGTCCTCTTGACCTTTTAATTGATCAAATCAGATTTAGAATCATCAAACGTTTTTAGTGCAAAAAATTAGGCCATAAGCTATGATCAATTTGTAGCTGTTGCTAAAAAGGCATAACTTAAACTATGAACTGATGCTAAAAATGCATAACTTAAACTACGAAATTAACCTAACAAAACCCAAAGTGGATGTTCTTGTAGCTAACCTTCTCTACAATGAACCGATAACTATATTCTTATATATATAATTAATTTATTATGCTTGCAATGCACATTGTTAAGAGTCGATAACTAACAAATTTTGTTGCGAAAAATTTGTCGCTACAATTTGCAGTTATGATCCACTACAAGGGAACATGGTTTCAGAGACAGATTAGTTTCTGTCTCTAATTTTCATCAAGTAGCTACAAATTCAGAGACAGAATTTAATTCCATCTGAATGTAATATAAATAATTAAAAAATAGAGATGGATTTATCCACAGATTTAAAATTAGTCTCAATTTAATAAAATAAAAATAAAGAGAAAAAATAACAACAGAATAGAGACAGAGTTGCAGACGGATTTCAGACATAATCTTTTCTGTCTCTAAATCCGTGGATATTAAAAAAAAAAAAAAATATATATATATATATATAGAATCTGAGACAAAAACAAATCTGTCTCAGAATATAAAATTCAAAGAGGGATATAGAAACTATCCTAAAATTTGAAATTTTATTTTAAGTTTGTATTTTTGCCATCTCTAATTTTGTAAAATTTTAAAAAAGTAAAAGATGAATTTTAGATAAATTAATTATATCATTCAAAAATGACTTAAATTTTAAAAACTTAATTTAAATAGTTTTTCTAAAAAATTAAAATGAAAAATTTTGGCCCCAAAATAATTAAAAAATAATGTAAAAACATAACTAATACTTCAAAAATCAAATCAAAAGATTTTCTAGTCAAAATGTTTTACACCCAAATCTTTTTGCCCTAGATTTCTTATTTTTCCCCTTCGGAAGCTCAAGCCCAACAACGGGTGCTAATTGCGGATTGTTGACAACCAATTGCTGGCCACTGGACACCGACCACTGACCGATTTTTACTATCTCCATCTTTTTCTCTGTGTGTAGTGCGGAATTGTAGAGATCGATTGATGTAAAGACAGAGTAGGTTGAATTTGAGTTAAAGTGGTATCGCTCCTCGGTCTTCCTTCATTTTCCAGTTTCGCTTTGAGTATTTTGTTTCTGCTAGATTTCTCCATCTGTCCTGGTGATTCCATTTAGCAAGTTCCTCTTGTTCCACCTAGAGCAGAATGTGCTCTGTTCTAGTTAACAAATTTTGCTTTGCTTTTGAAATAGGCTAATTGAGGATGATTTAGTTTGGTCTATTTCCTTGGATATGTAGGGTGTGTGTGTGGAGGGGGGGTTTATTATTTTCAATTTTATCCGGGGAAGAGACTCTACTCCTTCGGCTTATGCAACGGAACAGGTTAAGTCCCTCATATTCGTTCCCAATATTTTGTGGGAGATTTATTGGTTATGTCACATTAATTTTATTAGCTTCAGAAAATTACATGCATTAGCATGTGTTTGCTTTAAATTTGAAGTGTTAAATGTTTAGCAGTCAAGTGTAATTTTCTTGTTGAATTGGTTCCACATATTTGCCATTGTGGACAAGGTCAGCTTGTTCTCTGGAAGAAACACCTCAGAATAGCTGTAAGCTATTTATTAGATGGATAGGGTAGTTGATGGCTTGATACATTGATGACTTTATTGTTGCCCATCTAATTTTCTGGATATATCAGCTTTAACCGTCATATATGTGTAGTGTTTTAAGGTTTAGGAAATTCCGCTCTTATTTTGATTTTGACGTCTCAACAATAATGATGCACTGCTTAATTCTTTTGAGAGGTCCATTATTATTATACCTTATACATAAAACAGAAGACAAGGGTCTTGTCAAGTTTAAGATACTGTGTAGGGTCCGGATGTTTTAGTATATAATCTACATGTGTATTAGTTTCCTTTTGCTTTTAACAATGAAAGCTTAGCTTTGGTTCATTGCCTATGTATTGGTAGCTAATATGTGTTTCTTGCAATCCCTTAGTTTGACATTGGATTCTCGTATATGTTTCTTGGGATTCCTTGATTTAACATTGGACGTGTCTTCTGCTCTTCAGATTTTATCTTGTAAATCAATGTGATTTTAGCTATCTCCTACAAAAAGCTGTATTATGCATTGAGTTGATTATTACTTTTCACAGGCGTAAATTGATCACTTGTTGTGTGTGTCCTATTTAAAGCATTGGCAGCCAAGACAAGATCTTTCTGCCTGATCAAAATTTTGGTAAGGCAGAAAGAAAGAGCTCTTTTTGTCTCAAGTGGCTGATAAGGGTTGCTCAGTCCACTGGAGAAACCTCCAATATTCAGGTCTGTTGGGAGCTTTTCTAGACCTGCCTCTATTACTTCAACTGAATGCTGATATCTCCAGGTACCTTCCCTTAATATGTCGTGTTCTACTATGAAGAAGGATTTAGGACTTGTAACTTCTGTAATTACTTAATCAAAATTTCTGATTTCAGAAGTTAAAGCATGATATAGAAATGCGACATGTCTGCTTTCTGTAATCAGAGTTGGAATTACTTCATCACTAGAAATCTCAGTGAATACCCGGAGTGGACTCTGGTTCAAGCAGAAGTAAAATAGCAATTAGAAAGAATTTGTTTTATGACAACATAAAGTTGAATAATAAAAAATTCACTTGTTTTGATTTTTTTTCATAAAAAATTTTAATTTAATAAGATTGGGAACTTTCTATTTGCAAGTTTCTAATATCTATTACTTAATTTTTCATCTGTTATATTTTTTAAGCTTTATCTTATTTTTCCTACTGTTATATTTTCTCTTTTGCTATTCATTATGTCTTTTTTTTTTTTTTTTTATTTCAAATTTCATTTGATATTGATTGAATTATAAAACAAACTATTATAACTGAACATATCCTCAGTATCAAAATAATTTTACTTTATTTTTTGATATCCTGTAATTATGTCAGCTGTATCTCATTATTGACTGCTGTATGTTAATTTTAAACTTGATAGATGTTATTTGCAAGAATCTATAACCTGCTTGGAACCCATCATTAGAAAATGGGTATGTTATTCATAATCTTTTTTGCTTGTTTATTTAAGATATGATAAAAACTAAATTTTGATTTATTTTACACGAATAGCTGCAACTGCTAGACTTTGATCATATAGAGAGATCCCTACAATCTACAAGCATTTGAAAATTCATTGTCGATTTCCCACTACGGCTCTACTAATTTGAAGGTGAGTTCTTTCCTCCACCACATTACTTCCTAAATATTGCATCTAATATCACTACTTGCAGTTGCTATTTCCTACTTCCTAAATTTGAAAATGTCTTTGTTTAAAGTTAATGATTCATCCCTAGCTTTTTCTTCAGTGCGCAACTCTAGAAGAAAATTAATAAACTTGAAATGTATTCTTTGGATTAGACATTTGAGTTCTTTAGTTTCACCACAATTAATTCCTTTGTCATCAAAATTTATAATTCCTTTATTTATTATTTCAATTCAAAGATGTAATATATATAATATTAAATTTTCTCAAGGTCAAATGGTGATAGTTAAATTCATGTATATATATATATATACATACACATACGCATTTGTATATGTTATAAATTTTGGGGGAGAATAAATTATAATTTTACTTGAATTAATATTATAGGAATTGAATCATTTAGAGATTAGGAATCAATAATAAAAGGAATACTGGTAGGAAACTGAGCTAAATTCTATAGTAGACAGGCTTGTCTATTGTGTGTGTTTGCGTTAACCATCCCCTTGAATTAGATGGAGATCTAATCTAATTAAGTTTTATTACTATTATTATTATTAGGGATTAAGTATATATGGAATCTAATAGAGTAGTGAAGTGCACATGATAATGAAGAATTAAGCTAATTTAAAGTGTTTAATATCTGCAAATCTGGTAATGCTGTCGGGCTGCCTGCAACATGCTTTGCTGTAAAGTATTATTAACTAAACAAAGAATAAAAAACTTAAGTATGAATGGTTAAGTAAAATACATGTTAAAGCATTCATCCCTAGCTTATGTAATTCTGAAAAAATTTACTTAAGTAAAAATAGGGAACCTTTTTTGCTTTTCTTTTGAATTTGAAATGATCTTGAGGTATTTCACAAAACGCATAGAAAAAATCAAGGAATTGGAGATTTTGTTGACAATAAATCAAAAAGAGTTAGCGTAAGTACCTTCCATGCAATCTTTTTTTACAATATTATTTGATACAATAGATAATTAATTGGAATTCTTATTACTCACATGCCTTTTATATGTTATGTTTGCGTAGGAGGAATATATGGCATAAATAGGTTGTGGTGATTCTTCTTCTAGGCGCTCATTTGACCTTTCATCATGGTGTGAGGTGGCTGGAGGTCCTTCAAAGGGACGTTTATATGGATATGGGCGTAGCCAATATTCTGATAGAGCTAGTGGAAGCTCAGTTACTTCACAATTCATAGAGTCTAATGAGAAGCTTAATGAATTATCAAAAGCAATGGAAGACATGCGTGCTGCTACTGCCAAGATGCAAGAAGATTTTATAAGAAGAGAAGAAGAGGGTAAGAAAATGCTCGAGCAAGTTATAGAGGAGGCTAAGAAGAGGGAAGAAGAGGCTAGAAAGAGGGAAGAAGAGGCGGGGCTATAAGAGATGGTTCGTAAATTGCTTCAAGAAGTGGGGTACACAAATCGTCAATATGCCGGTGGATTTGGACCTCGAGAGCAACATGATTTTGGTAGGAAGCATTGATGCTTTTATTTTTACGAATTGGATAATCAAGTAACTTTGTTGATTAATCATTTGACTAATTTCTTGGATTGTTAGATTAATTAGTTACTTTACATTTTGGTGTATGGTTAAAATAACTTGTTTTGATGAATTGTATTTAGTTTTTAACAAGCCGTATTATTTGTAGATGATTGGGTGATTGGTTTGGAATTTGATGTTATTTAGTAGTATAGAAAATTTATTTGAAACAGGTATTGATTTGAATTTGCATAAAAAATAAATGAATTATAAAGAAATCTAAAGCTAATTAGAGACAGATTTTTATATCAAAATATTGAGAATTAGAGATAGAAACAAAGATGGATTTCGGTAAAATAAATATTAATAGATATTAGAGACAGAATTAAAGACAAAAATGCTACAAAAATAGAGATGGATTTTGTTTAAAAAATATTAGGTATTAGAGACAGATTTAGAGATTGCATTTATCTGTCTTTAAATTTAGAGACGGAATTCATTCCATCTTCTAAATTTGAGACGGGGCTTTTAGCCACAGGTCTAGGAGACAGAAAAATCTGTCTCTAATTTGTTTCAGAGACGAAAATCAGGGCTTCAGAGACGGAATTATCCGTCTCTGAAGCCCTGTTTTCTTGTAGTGATCATAAATTTTATTGCATGGCAATACTTTTGTAGAGGATACTTAATTTTTGTGATACAGTTTCTTTAAAATAGAGACTCTTCTTTAATTAAAACCATCAAAAATCAAGCTTCAGATGTGATTTTCAGTGTTCAACACGGGAATTCTATCTAAATGTAGTTTTTTATGTGTTACATGTTGATATAATTTAATTTATGTGCTTGGTTATGATTTAATTATCATTTTGTTGTAGTGTTGAAATTTTTAGCGTCAACATTCAATGAATTGTTGCTAGTTGTTGCTTTAGCTTTTCTCTTTGCTATTCAATTGATTTTGCTAATGTTATCTTCATTTAAATTAAATGATGTTTTGGTGATTACATGAACAAAATAAGCAGTACCTCTACCAAAAAGAATATATTTATTTTACTATTTTATTGAATTCTTAATTCTTATTACTTTTTTAATATTTTAAAATTCATTTATTTGTTCTATTATGTGATAATAAGGGAGATTTGCAAATAACCCTCTTGTGATAATTGAGATAGGCAAAAAAACTTGTCAAGAAAATAATTCACAGATACCCACCTTTTGTTTTTAAAAATCACACACTACCTCAACTTATTATTTGATGCCCATTTAACTTAGTTTAAGTATATAAAGACTAAATTACCCTTAATCATCTCATATATTTTCAATTCAATTTAAATCATATTTTATTTTTATTTTTTTTCTTTTTCTTTTTTCTCATTTTTTTATTTATATCTAATAAAATATTTTTTAAAATCTTTGTAATTAATAATATTAATAGTAACCAATTAAGTAAAATTTGAAATAATTTTGATAATATTTTAATTAGGGTGTAATCATTAATATATCTACTAATTAAATAATATTTTAAAAATATTTCAATTAATAATATATTTACTAGTAAATATATGAGTTAAGAAAAATATTATTTATATTTTAGTAAATATGTAATTATTAATATTTTACTATTTAAATAAATAATTAAATATAAATCTGTAATAATTAATATAAATACTATTAAATTAAAAATATGATTGAAATGGGTAGGCTCAACATGCCTAATGGACTCATAGCCCAACCTATGGGGCTAAAGAGCCCAATAATAGGCTCATTAGAATATACAGGAGGCACAGGTACCCTTATTTTGACCATAGGGGTCGAGCTTTCCGACCTCGAGGTCAACCTAAGCGAGAAAGGGCATTAATGGTGGTTGATAGCAGCCTCTGCCACCTATCGCATCCGCATTAATAGAAAAGGGTAAGTCCAAAGCACTTAGTGAGGAAAAGTACGATAAGCAACAATGGATATGTCAAAGAATAGTAATTCAACCAAATATTAACTGGCATGATATTACAAAGAAAACACAGATATGCCAGAACGTAAATGTCATTATCATATTCAAGGCCACTAGTAGGTACTAGTTTGAAAGTTGTTACCGTCGGCTCAAACGGCCAAGTCATCTCATCCGGTTCAGTTCGAAAGGATTTGCCGTCGGCTCATTCAGCCTGGACATCAGCCCGATCTAGACTAGGAAAACTACACCATTCTTATTGCTCCTTGATCAGAGAACAAATAGGAGCAAGCAAACCCAAGCATAATATGCATATTAGAATTTCCTTATTCCCCCACAACAGTACAGTAATCCAAGTATGACAGCTCGGCAGCAACAATAATCCAAGCATGATAGCTCGACAGTAATAGTAAACTAAGCATGACAGCTCAGTAGGCACTTGGCCCAACCATTCTCTATGCATATATATTATGTATCAATAAATGGTTTGCCGACAAGGCTACACAAATGCTGTATAGAATGCAAACAAGTATGCCGACAAGGCAAAACAAATAACAACCCAGAATGATTCAAATGTACTGACAAGGCGAATCAATAATATACAGAACGGATTTAGATAAGCCGACAATGCCAAGCATGCAATATGCATAACAGATTCAAATTGAACACTATCAGATAAGACAATGAAATGTTCTTGGTGCCAGAACGGTATAATCAATTTTTAACAGAAGCAAACTCAAGGAAGCAGATCCTCACAGGGGTATACGAAACAATTAACAGATAACAATCAAAGAGTTCAAACAGTCCAAGAATCCAAATAATCAAAAATCAATTACTTCCTAGAAGAAGGACAAGCTTAACCCTCACAGAGGTATGCAAAGCAAATACCAAATTGGAAGACCCTCACAAGAGTGTACAAAGTAAATACCAGGTTGGTAGACCTTCATAAGGATATCTAGACAATAACTGATAGGTGTAGACAAGACAGTTACCAAATTGTTAGACCCTCACTTTAAATTCCACAATAGTGTTATCTATGTCCTATGGTCCGAGAGACCCTAGATCCTTGTCACCTATTCCAAAAAGGGTGTATTCAATATAAAAATGCTTGTATAACTCCTTCAACAATAACTAAACTATTTACATCTTAATGTTGGTTGTTTTCCAATTAATATAATAGTTTTAGGGCTCGGTTCCAAAAATATCAAAGGCTAAGATGCTATTATTGCTACAATATTAACAAGGAATTTATTTGTTCTGAGTCACTAATAACTTCTTGAATTAATAGCTCAAACTCAAGTCTAATAGTCCAGTTAATTGGTTGGAATTTCTCACATTTTCTAATAATAATTATTATGGCTATTCGCATATTTTAATTATTCTAACCTATTTATCTTTTCGATTATCATTCTATCTCGGTCTTCATGCTGAAATACTTAGATATGCGATCTTTTCTATTATTGAAGTTCGAGTCTATTTTCTCCAATTCAGTGGGCTTAACTATAATAAGTAACCCTTATCTTAACTTAATTAACTTCTTGAGTACGCTAATTCAGGCTAATAATATTAATTACATATTTTATCTATTCAGGACCCAGATTTCGGTTTCATTATTAATGTTAAATTTACCATTCTTGGTTTATAACAAATAAATTAGCTCATACTCATCACTTTAGTACCTTTATCTATAATAGCTAATTTTTGTTCTCATTTCGCAGTTTTGGCATCCTAATGTGCTGTATTGGATAAGTTAATATTAATAATATCTTTTATTTGATTTCAGGCCTATATCTCTCTTATATTGAATTCTGATACAATTATTTAACTCAATAATCATAATTTTTGTCTAGTTAACTTGAATTTACATTCGAAATTAGCCTAAAGATTTACTCAGATTAAATTACAAATAAAATTAACTGATTAAATCAAACTTTTACCAAATTGACTGAGTTCAAAATCAATTCATAATTCGAAACCATGTTGCATGCGTTCGAATGATCGTCCCGAAATTCTTCTTCTCGATCGTCGGAGCCACCGCCGACGATCACTAGAGTTGTGTGTGGCCACCACCACTAGGTGTACCTTGCTGCCGTGATTCAAACCCTCCAATCAATTTCACTTTCACGATCCAATGTTTGGTTGCCGGTTAATTGAAGAAAAACTGTCACTAGAGCCATCAAAGCCATTGCACATTTTTGCTTCAATTACTTGCACTCCGATAATATGTTTGTAAGATTGAAGCTACCATTGTGTTCTACTCTCCAAGCTCATCATATCACACCCTCAATTTCCAAGTTCCGGCCATCGGAGTTGCCATTAGCCACCATTTAGTCGTTTGCTGCTGCCAACTCACTGGGAATTTCTAAGAGAAATAGATACTATTGCATTCGTTGCGACGAGAGGGAGAAAATAGTGGTCTTATCTCCTTATTTTGCCGGTGCTAGTGAAAATGGGTTGGTGAAGAAGATGGTGATTTTGCATGCTAAAAAAATTAGAGTGTGCGGTGAAGAAAATGAGCATTCTGTTTTATTTTGTTCAATTTTTCCAAAACTGCAATTTCACCCTATATTTCTTTTTGTTTCCAATTGAACCAAATCATTCTCTAACTTTTAATTGCACCCTCTCACTTCCCAAGTGTCTTACATTGGCCCCAAATTCTTTCAAGATTCTTAAAATTAAGTCCTCCAAATCTATTTTTTGAGCCGCCCCTAAAATTTTGTCAAATTAATGCCCTGATTTCTTAATATCTTATTTTATAAAACGTCCAATTTAGAGGTGTTACAATCTGCTCATCTTAAAAGAATCCAGCCTCCAAATTCTTATCTTTGACTAGAAGACTTCGGTTAAAATCGGTGCATATATTAGTCTCATTCCCAGGTTGCCTCAATCAAATGCTATTCTGTCTCATTGTGGTAATATACTTCCTTCAATCCTAGTGGCATTTATTTTGCTAAGATATTAGGAATCTCCTCTTTTTGATTCTTTCCGACATATCCATTTTTACCAAGGCATGTGTCGTCATCCTATATTTCTAGGATTGACTAGTAACCCCATAACACATGGTTCCATTATCTGTTATCACTTAAAGTTTTTTCTTGATTTCCATGATTGAGCTTATAGGAAATAAGTTAAACTTTTCCGGAAAGGAATTTTAAACCTCCTTGGTGATCCCATAAAATTATCAAGCACTTAATGTTTATTTTCTATTGAGCAAACCTCATACACATCATCATATGTCATTTCTATACTTAAGAGGTTCTCCTAGAGATCACAAAATCTCTATGGCAACAATCATCTATTAACACCACAAGTTCATATTTACATGAAATTTACATAAAAAGGTAACCAAATTCAAACTTAATATGCCTGATTTTTATAACAAGTCATACACTTCCATGCGGCTAGCTACATACTCACAAAACTATTCATACTAGTTATAGTCACGAATAATCCATCTGCCTCTCTTTAGATTCCATTTGAGAAGTAAGGCCAAGAATAGGTGGGATCAAACTTTCTCCTTATGATAAAAAACTTAGATAGTACCTTCAACTACCTATTTTCCTTTATCCTTTGGAGCTTATTGGCTTGAGTTCTTCGACTTGCTTATTCTCGCTTGTTCACTTCACATTTTAACTTATTTTCTTGGTCAATCACTAGTTTCTGCATCTGAGATCAAAATTTCCCATTCTTGCAATATTTATATCTACCCCTCATCGTTTCACCAACCTTTAAGTATGGTACCCCGTCCTTAGGACTTAGAGTGTTTGTCAATCCAATTTGTACCCAAATCATACCTATTGGTACTTTCATGTTTCTTGAAAAGTTCTCTTCCTCCATCCTTAGGTGACATCTTTATTTCATTAAAGTAACTACTTTCTCATAAACAATTGTTCTTCGCAAGATATAGGCGTATTCTGACATTTCCTTAGGTTTCCCAAATAAAGGTAAATGTAGTACCACAATTGGTTATCTATCTAAATCCTGCAACACCTTCTTTTGTTCAAATCAATGATCTTTCTTAATTGACTTCATTAGGGCACCTATCATTTTAGAAGAGGCCCTAGATACACCTTTAGCATCCATCGGACAAACACAAGAAACTTTTGTACCGTCAATATGTTTTATGGGCATGTTCAATTGCCTATAGCCTTAATTCTGATATAATTAATCTCTAATGTTTGTGATGCCAAATACATATGTAGTAGAGCAAATTCCTCGATTCTAAGTTACTTAAAGGTTCCAATAAGATCCTATAAGCTAGTCCTAGCGACACCATCCTGATTCATAATGTCTGCATTACAAGTAAAAGACAGATCTTGGCCCATATTCTCCTCGAGCTTCCCATTCTGTAGTATCCTTTCTTTATATTCAATTTTAATCAAACCTCAATACATGCATTAGATTAAATAGCTTATGAGAAAAAGACATTCCAATTCTCAAACTCAATCTGCTAATTCTTATTAGTAAAATGTTTACTATGAAAAAGTTTTAAAATGTAATGTAATAATCACTAAAGAAAGTTTTGGTAAATATGAAATGAAAATTAAAATTTACTATAAAACTTATCATTTAGAGAATTATTTTGTATTATTGTAATATTATTCCCACTAACTACTTCAGAAAAACATAAAAATAAATAATTAATTATTAAAATTGTTTATTAAAAATAAACATTTTCAAATAGTTAAAAATTTTAATAAACTTAAAGTGGGTTTCCTTTCCAAAAACAATTTCCAGCTATATCCCTTACATTTTTTCTTTTCAAATTTTTCCTGACCAAAGGAGTTTTTTGTCTTTTGCTTATCAAGAAATTGACCAACCTTTTTAAAATGTGGTACAACAGCTAATTTATATGAATATAGTGGAAAAAAAGAAAAATTACAAAAATATCATAGATTGAGGTGGTTTATGAAACTATGGTAAGGCATGCCTTTAATTTGTATTTCCCCCCCCTTTTTTTATGTAAATATAGATTAAAAGACATGGCTACAAGCCACACCTTTCAATTTCTGCTTTTTTCTATTAAAAATGCCGCAAGAGGTGACAATTATCCTTTCAAGCGGTGGCAACTTCTGCTTTTCTAACCACTTGGTGGCACTTATCCTTCTATTTTTCAATTATATTAATTTTATTAATTTAAAAAAAAGGGGGTGGTGTGTTGTGCAGCTTAAGGCGTTGTAGCACAGCACACCTTCAAGGGCTCACGTCAGCCCTAATACTTTTTAAAAAATTATATTTTTTAAAATATTATACAAATTTTCTAAAAGGTAAATAAAATTTATTTTAAAATAATAAAAAATCTATTGTAAAATTTTAATTTAGAATATTTAAATTTATATTTAAAATTTGTTAAATTAGTTTTAAAAAAAAATTAAGATATGAAAGAGTTATGTTAAAAGTGTACTATAAATTTTTTATTTTTTTTATAAATTTGCTATTTAATAAAATTTAAGTGATTAAAATATGTTTTTATTTTTTTATTTTTATTTTCAGTAAAAATGTGCACAATCTTTTTCAACTTGCGTTTAAATCTATATAGATCATGACACAGTTATTTTCTTTTTTTCTTTTTTTTTTGTAGGATGAATAATACAAATATGTATGGTCATGTAGTGTTCTATATGATTATTTACGTTGTAATATTTAATTTTTATGCATGCAATATGTAACACTTACTACTTAACTAAAGAACAAAGTATGAGTTTTAATACATTAATAAAAATTAATATAATAAACTAAAAAAAAATTCTTATTCTTTAATTCTTCACATTATTAATACAAATTGCACAAGTTTGAATCAACCACTATTTTAGTATTTTTCTTATTTCTTAAGATGATTGTCCATCTTTCTTTTTCTATTTGATTTTTAAGAATTCTCTTATTTTATATATACACATTTTATGATTATGAAGGTAGAAGCGGAGATTCTCCATACCCGATCTCCAGTCTCCAATTAGGTATTCATTCAAGTAAATTTGGGAACATTATAAATTAAATAATAATTCAGTTCAAATTGTAAAATTAATTCAATCAATATAAATTTATATATATACATTTTACAACTATGAGGCAGAAGCGGAGATTCTCCAAACCCATTGAATATATTGAAGGGGGTGGATGTTCACAGGTAATGGGTTAAATTTTCATCCCTACACATAGACACCAAGTACCAACTTCAATCGAATTTCAATTTATAAAAATACTAATATAATACTATAATATACTATATTTATATTTTCACAATATAATACAAAAACTCATATATTTGCCTCTGGCTCATGAATGTTCCGCCGCAGCCTTATTGCAACAATCATTGAAGAAATAGATTAAAATTTCACAGTATTTTTCGTAGTCCTATGTATAAAAATGAAAAAGGCTATGCGTTAAAAGTTATGCCCTGATTCCGTAGCTTAACTAATAGAAACAATGCAGTGAGTCACGTCTCCATACATTTGGGGGACATCCCACTTTCATGCATGTTGCATTTTTTAATAATACGTTCAATTTAATTTAGGAGGATTTTTTTCTAGTTCTATTATATTAATTTTTATTAATGTATTAAAATTCATACTTTGTTTTTTAGTTAAGTAGTGAGTGTTATATATTACAAACATAGAAATTAAATATTACAACGTAAATAATCATATAGAATCCTACATGTGTTGAACATTCGGATCACATGGATCATATACATATGTAGTATCCATCCTAAAAAAAGAAAGAAAGAAAGAAAATAACCATATCATGATCTATATAGATTTAAACATAAACAAAAAAAGGTTGTGCACATTTTTATTGAAAATAAAAATAAAAACATGTTTTAATTAAATTTTATCAAATAGCAAATTTATAAAAAAAAATTCAAAAATTTATAGTACATTTTTTACATAACTCTTTCATATCTTAATTTTTTTTAAAAAAAAATTAATTTATCAAATTTTATATCTAAATTTAAATATTCTAAATTAAGTTTTTACAATAAAATTTTTATTATTTTAAAATAAATTTTATTTACTTTTTTTTAAAAAAATTGTATAGTATTTTAAAATTTTATTTTATTTTTAAAATAGGCTGATGCTAGGCCTTGAAGGTGTGCTATGCTACAGAGCCTTAAGCTACACAGCACACCACCTCTTTTTTTGTTTTTTAATTAATAAAATTAATATAGTTGAAAATAAAAGGATAAATGCCACCAAGAGCTCTTGTGGCATTTTTTTTTTTTCAAAAGAAAAATGCAAACAAGCTGCGCCTTTTAATTTGTGGTTCAAATATATATAAATTAAAGACATGATTTGTAGCCACGCCTCACAATAATTTTATAAATCATTCCATTTTACAGTATTTTTGTATTTTTTCTTTTTTCCGACCATATTCATATAAATTAGCTGTGGTACGACCCCTAATGTGTCAACTTTTTATTGGAAGTTATGGTCTAGTAGGTACCATGCCAATTACACAATAGACTTCCCCAAAACAATGTTGGATTACTTTTCAACAATCACAATTTTCTATATATGGTCCCATGTCCTCCAAAACCATAGAGAAAAGAGCCCTCGATAGGCTTTTGATTATGGAACTGTGAGCTATATAAGCACTCAACTACATTTGCAAGAGAGAAAGAAAAATAAAAGAAAGAAAGAAAAAGGAACTTTCTTCCTCAATGGAGAATGGCAATAACATCAAAGTTTGTGTAACAGGAGGCAGCGGATACCTGGGTTCTTGGCTTATCAAAAAGCTGTTAGAGAAAGATTTCATTGTGCATGCAACATTGAGAAACTTAGGTATCTCTTCCATCTCGAAAACGCTTTTTTCTTTTCAATACAATATTGATATCTTATATTATCTTATAATCGAACGAGTCTTGAGTTTTGAAACAGTTTATAAACTGTATTTCTATTTTACTCTTGCTGATTTAGTAAGACAGCAACAACATCTTATTTGAAATCGAAGGTTTTAGAACAGTTTATAAATTATTTCTATCTCTCACCTTTTCAAGATGTTTTTAAAAAGGTTGGATTTCTGATGGTGTATTGGTCATCATCATGCATAAATATTCCACACATACGAAGCAAAATCATGCATATATATATATATATATACATGTGTGTGTGTGTCTGTGTAACATTATTTTGACGCTTTTCTTGGGATGTATATTGTCTGCCTGCAGGTGAAAACTCGAAAACCAGCCTTCTAAAGTCCCTTCCAAATGCAGGAACCAAATTAAAGTTATTTCAAGTGGATATTTATAATCCTCCAGAGTTCGAGGCTGCTATAGAAGGATGTCAATATGTTTTGCATATGGCTACCCCAATGTCGCACACCCAAAACACTAAGGTATATACGATGATCTGTTTATCTTTTTTCGGCCCTTTAATTGAGATTACTCGAAGAAGAAAGCGACGAATTCTCCTTTGTTCACTTTGTGGGCAAGAATATAGCAGGTTGAACTTTGAAGGGACTCACTTCTTATAATTTTTGATATTATTTTCAGTATAAGGATACAACTGAAGCAGCCATAGCTGGGGTGAGAAGCATAGCTGATTCTTGTCTTCGATCACAAACTGTCAAGCGGCTTGTCTACACATCCTCTGTGATGGCGGCTTCGCCTCTGAGAGAAGATGGATCCGGCTACAAACCTCAAATGGATGAACTGTGTTGGACTCCTCTCGATCTCTCATATACGTACATCAATGACTTTTTGGTGGTATTGATTTCATTCTCATATTCAATTCAAGCTCTATGGGGTCGTTCGATATCTACGTAAATACAGCCTGTTTTGCAGATTTGTCGGCCGATTGATTGACACTGAAATTATTATTTAGAGTCAAACCCATAATCAAAATAGAATTAAAATCATTAAGTGGTTCTAACCAAAAACCTCTATCGCATAAGCCAATAAGAACCAAAAGAACGAATTATACAAAATAGGTGCAAGTATATAATATTATTTATACATTTGATAGCATGTGTTGAGATTATCTATGCATGAGAATATGGATTATATAAAATAGGTGCAAGTGTATAAACATTATTTATGCATTTGATAGCATGTGTTGAGAATATCTATAAGAATATGTTAAGGTGGATTTGTCCTCTATTGAAGACATATATAATTTAATTTGTTGACTGAAGAGTCCTTGATCAAATTGTGGTTGGGGGTCTTCTGATGTCTATACAAGTGAACTCTATTTCACAGGTTGATCAAATCGGGTTGTACTCATTTAATCAATTCGGCTGAAACTGTTTGAAGATCAAAACCTAAAATGAAAATAACGTTAGAGTCGTTGGTTCTGGGGAAAAAAAAATCTTCACCTAAGCCAGTAAGAATTGAGAGAAGGAATAATAGAAAATAGATTCAAGCATATAATTAACATCCACTATACATTTGTTTCAATGTGATTGAAAGAATACGTTGAGGTAGATATGTCCTGTTAAATTTGATATATAATCGAAATATAACCATATGTCTTATACAACTGTTCTCATAATGGATCTTATGTGGTGTTAGGCATGGATCGGGTTGAATTCAATCTAATAAAAAAAAAAATACTAATTTTAAAGTGTTTGAGTAGTTTTTTACATTACAAGAGGATAAATTGGGTATTTAAATCCTTTTCCGCGATCATCGCACATCGTTTCAATATAAAATTTATTTTAATGATACTTTTCAATAGTACAACATCTAACAAGGTACAAACTAACCCACTTATCAAAATTCAATGTGTTGTAAAGTAGCCGTAAGTTCACTCATATATATTGAAAATGGCAAATCAACAACTTCAATTACATGTACAATAGTTTTTCATTGATTATATCTTCAACTTGGGCATTTTAATTAGTCTGTCTCCAAATTAAATTCTTTTAATTCATTTAGTATTAATTTGTGAATGTGCAGGATTATACAAAGTCAAAGACATCATCAGAAAAAGAGATTTTGAGGTACAATAATGAAACTAGAAACAATATTGGGAAGTTGGAAGTGGTGAGTTTGGCTTGTGGGCTTGTGGGAGGAGACACACTTCTTTCCTATCTACCTTCAAGTTTGCCCTGTGTTTTGTCACAGTTAACTGGTGACAAATTTGGGTTAAACTCATTAAGATTCTTGCAAGAATTGTTTGGTTCAATTCCTATTGTCCATATTGAAGATGTCTGTGAGGCCCATATTTTCTGCATTGAGAAAACTTCACTCAAAGGTCGATTCTTGTGTGCTGCTGAGAGCCCTACAATTGAAGATATAGCAAATTGCTATCAAGAAATTCAGCCTGAATTCCACATACCAGAAGGGTAAGGCTCCGTTTGTTTGTATTTTCAGATCAGGTCCTTTGCCATGTTTCATCAATCAAATTTAAATTTAATTTGACACAAGATATTTACTATCACTTCAAAATAATTGAAATAACATATATATACTATTATAACAAAAAAAAAAATCTTTAATTTGTTTGTAAAATGGAATTTGTAATACCAAATTTCAAATATACCAAATCCGCCTTCTTACTTATTTTATATAATCATCAAAATTCACATGTCTAAATAACTACTATTTATTTAAAAATTTAATACGCTCAATATTTTATTGACTTTTGAAACTTTTTTTTAACATAATAATAAACTAAGAAATTTTTACTTTATATGATCGGAATCGTTATAATTATGCAAATTATAGATATACATCTTAAATGCATATCAATTTTTAATATATACAAATATCATGGTTACTCCAAAATATTTTTTGTGCATGTAAACTACGTGTTGATGATTGCTTACATTTTAAAAAAAAAGTCTTTTATGCATAACAGGCTTAATAAAATTTTCTTGCCTACACCTACTCACTTAACATTTTAAAATAAACTCTCCTGATATATTTTTATTTCTAAATAAAAACTAACAATTACTTTTTAACATTTGAGAAATGCTAAAAACTGAAAATTAGAACGAAAATAGAGCCAACAGCCCTGATCTTTTTCGACTTTCTTGTTGGAAAATTGAACTTCAGATTCAAATGTGGACCGGGTGGAAGAAGCAAATGTGACCTGTCAAAGTTGAGAAAAGAGGGGTATGAGTTCAAGTATGGATTGAAAGAAATACTAAATGATAGCGTGGAATGCGCAAAGCGATTGGGGGTCTGGTACTAATTTGCAGGGTTTTAGTTGGTAAGATTCATTTATTTTGGCAAATAGTGACGCTTTGTTTGGTTATGTTTCAAATGTTTTAGGAAACGTTTTGAGCGAATGTATTTTGAAAGTGGGATTAAAGAATGCAATATTTGTATGTTATTATTTTAGGATTCTCCATTTTCTCTCATTCTTGGGGACAAGTACAACATTACAAAGCCAAAAGGGGTACTGAATTTCTACAATATATCCTGCTTCCAAAAGCTTGTCGACCTCCCTCTCGATGATCTGGGTCCTCTCAGCGTTGAAAGTTCTTTTCTTCTATTGCACTGGCTTGTGGGCTGGCTCCACATTGAGTCGATGGCCAATGATGTTGTGGTCGATGCCCTAAAGATCCATAGCTTTCCATGCAAAAATATCAATGTTGTGCCGGAGGAAATCGACCATAAGGCATTCCAAACGATCCCCCAGATCGCTTCCAATCTTGGTGGTTTTGTCAGGGTTCCCAGGCTCGAGCTCGATTGTTTTGAATTCACCAATAGGCTCGACCCTGGTATATTCCAGTCTCCTCTTTTTCGATGAAGATCCCTCCTTGGGTTTCGCCACCGAGGCGTCACCCAAGGGCTTCAATTCAGGCCACTTCTTCTGCTCGCTGGAGTTGACCGAAATGGTGTAACAGCGCCAAGCATCCTTGAGGTTGCATAAAAGTTTACCTACTCCGGCTAGGGTCGAGAACTTTATCTTCATGTGATAAGTGGATACAATAGCTCGGGAAGTCATTGAGGGCTGGTCGACCTATGATGACGTTGTATGCGAAGGGGGCGTCAACCACCCGGTAGTTGATCATTAGCGTTCGGCTACGCTGGCCCTGCCCAAATGTGGTGGAAAGATTGATGGATCCTTCTGGGATGATCTCAGATCTACCAAATCCGACTAAGGGTGTTCTGACCGGATCAAACCTCAACCTTCACAATTTCATTATGTTCAGGGTCGATGAGAATTATATGTTCATGGAGCTTCCATTATCGACCAGCACCTTTCTGACCTCGTAGTTGGCTATTTCAATGGCGACCACCATTGGGAAATCTATCTTACAATCGACTCCTATGTTCTCTATGTGGTTCAGGTCTGCATTGGTGAAGGAGATTGGTTCAGCATCGGTTGCCAGCTAGAAAACTGTCTCGACCCTAGACGGTTTGGTCGAGTCGAGTTGTCTCTATGTTTGCGTCCTTGCATTTTGGGAATCTCCTTCTATGGGTCCCCATGCAATTATGTCGATGATTCCCCTGATGGGTGGGTTGGGTTCCTGGGCAGGTCGTTTTCCCTTGTCCTCTCTTCTCGGGCTGACCGACCTTTCCATTCGGGGAGTCTGGTCAGCCCTGCCCTCTTTTTTCCTGGCTTGCTCTTCGACGAACTTTTTCAAGTGGCCTTGTCTGATCAGCCTCTCGATTTTGTCCTTCTGGTTATAACAATCCTCAGTATCATGCCCTTTCTGCTTATGAAAATGGCAGTATTTCTTCGACTTCCTAAAGGCCTCAGTCTCCATGATTTTCTAGAGCTTCTTAAGCAAGTTATTATTCTGGATAGCGAACAACACTTCTCTTCTCGGTATATTCAGGCGAGTGTACTCATGGAAGCGCTTTATCGGGGAACGGTGCCCCTCTCTGGTTTGTCGATCATTTTTCTCTTTGCCTTTCTTTTTGTCGACCTCTACGCTGCCATATTTCATCCTATTCATTTCCTCCTGGGTCATGTACCTTTCAGCGAGGTCGAGGAGTTCCTCCATCGTCCTGGGCTGTTCGAGCACCAAAGCATTAGCGCATTCTTTGTGCCTCAAGCCCAAGAACAGTACGTCGATCAAGAACTCAATCCTCAGGCTGTCAATCTTCAAAACTTCTGTGTTGAATCTGGTGAAAAAATCCCAAAGGGATTCTCCTTCCGCTTGTTTCACAGTATGCAAGTGGGTGTAGGGGAGTTTTGCTCTCCTTCTGCTGGCGAACTGGTGCAAAAACTTATCACACAATTGATCATAAGAAAAGATGGATGCCGGTTCCAGCTTTACAAACCAATCAAGGGCCACTTCTTGAAATGTAGTCACCAGCATCTTTGCATGGATATATTCGCTGTGCCCATGCAACTGCATCATATGTTCAAACTGTAGCAGGTGCTCGTTCGAGTCTGTGGAGCCATTGTACCTCGGGAGTCTTGTTGGGATCTTAGCATCGACGGCGATGCGCTCATTAACGATCTCCTGGATGAACGGCGAATCCTGCTCCATCCTGAACCTCTGCGGCCCATTCGGGTGAAGGGCCCTGTCCACATTTCTTTTTGAGATCTCCTCCAGGCACTTGTTCAGTTGTTGCACCTAATAGCATACCTCCTCCCATTCTTGTTGATCTGCTTGTGCTGCATTTCTGCTTGGCCTGAATCTGGAGTGTTCGACCCTATCGCGCTGTGGGGCTCGAAGGGGCCAAACGTCATGGTCAATGGAGTCTGCTACCTTTTCTCTTGGCAGGGGACGGGCTGCCTCCCTAGGAAAAAGTCCCGGGCTCAGCCCCCCCTTGACTAGTGCCTTAGCGACTTTGATCGCTGGGAGTGCTCTTCTGGTTGCGCCCTCTCAGGAGCCGCAGGCTGGGGTGTGGCACTGACTGCCGGCTCCGGCTACACGGCGTGTCTATTTAATGCGGCCGAGAGTTGGGCTGAAATTTGCGTGAAAATCTGCTCACCGATGAGCTGCATTAGTTGGGGCATTGTTAGTGTGACCACGGGCTTAGGCTGTGCGTTGGACCCCTGGGCATTTGGCTCTAGGTTTTGTCGAAGGGGAGGGGAGCTGGACCTCCTGTTTTCTTCTCTCCCAGATGGGGCTTGCCTAGTGTTTACCATTTTCGATAGAGGATTCCAGAAGTTTCCCACAGACGGCGCCAAATGATGAGGATTCGTCCGATAGATAAAGAACCGAATATGAATATGGGTAGGACTTCGGCTTGAAGGGTCTATATTCCTGCTTGGATGGGAAAGAATCTTGCAATCACAGCAAACGTTAGGCTAGCCAAGGAGCCTTTGGCTTAGGCCCTCTGACGCTCAAGTTAGTAGAGATCGGCGTCCAATATCGAGCAATGGAGTTAGGGCTCTTGAGAGTATATGAGTGCGTACCTCTAAAAGGCTAGGGTGAGGGTATTTATATCCTTCTCCCTTTGAGGAAAGGTCAGGGATGCCCCTGGTACACCCAGGGGGCCTTTAGCTTTGGACCAGGAGTAATTAGTCATTTCCCGGTCTGGCATATCTGCAGCTAACTGCCTTTCCAAGTTTCAAGGACAAGATAGTACACTATAGCAGCGCCTGCTGTGTCAGGTAGTGAGGGGGGGCATGCGCCATTAATGCGGAGGCGTGATGCTCATCAATGCAGTTAATGCGGTGGCAGAGCACTGTACTGTTCTCGACCCTCATATCGACCTCGGTATGGTCGACTGGGATCGAGGAATTCCACGGGTCTTGGGCGCCAGACTGGGCTTGGTGCTGCGTCTCTAGGCTGACCCAGTCGAGTGAAGTCGATGAGGCCTATGGACCCTGGCCACCAGACTGGGCCTAGGTACCTGGGCCGTCCCATATCACTAATGAATTTATAAATAAATACATCACAGAATGATAGATCTCATTAAATTTATGATGGACTTATTTCGTAAATCCATTAGTATATGCTTTGTCATTGATTAGTTTGTGACGAAAATAAAGTGCGTCACAAAATTAATTTTATGATGAAATTTCTGTTACAGATCGAAAAATCATATTGAAGTTATAAAATTTGTGACGAACTCGTTATATCAATTTATAGTGTTACAAGTATCATGACTAATATATATTTTTGCTCAATTTATTAAGTTCCTTAGTAATCTATCAAAAATTCATCACAATTGTTTTCAAACAGTGATGAAACCCTCTTCGTCATAAAATTTCTGTTAGTGAAGGGTTGTTTTCTTGTAGTGAAAGTATTTTTGAAAATAAAAATAAAAATAAAGTAGGATGAAAATGTATAAAAAATAATATATTTTAATTTTTAAATAATAAAAAATATAAAAATGAGGTTTGAAAATAAAAATAAATAGGCACTCGATCGCTCAAAGAGCTTTTTTCTCCATTTCTTTTTCCTCTCTCTCCCCTGCGCCTCAATCACCCAAACAAGTAAAGTTCAAGATTTATAACTTGACGTTTATATTTTTACAATCTCCATGAGAGATTTTTCCATATATCCATCAAAGAAATTTAAAAAGGAAAAAAAAGTAACTTGGGATTGATTATAGTCTCCCTTTCTTCCCGAATGGAACAAGCAAGGTTCCATCACCTTTTGTGGGCAGCTTAGATCTTTGAAAATCTGCTGAAATCATGCAGGAATTTAAACTAATCACCCCAATTCAGATATATATCCGGTCAATATCCAGATCAAGATCGAGATAGGAAATTTCAATTCCATCAACTGATTATAGTACTCAATTGTACTAATCCGGTGTCCACCCTAGCTGGCATTCATGTCATTAAGATGGAGAATTAAGTAAGATTAAACTAACCTAAATAAAAAAATGTAGCATATATATAATAAAGTGTTAGAAAATATACTTACTAAGCAAGGGATCATTAGTTTATACACTAATAATTTTGGCACACTCTCGATATATATGTTAAAATATTTATAGTATGAAATAAGTAAAATATTTATTTATTTTAATACATTATTATAATTTTTAATATTTTTGACGTATTTATTTAAATTTTTATCAAGTAAAAGAAAAATATTAAAATAAAATAAAATAATATAAGGAAAAATAGAAAAAAATTAAAGAGAGTAGAAAATAAAAAAATTACCTTAATAATTATAAAACTTAAAAAATTATAATGTTCTAAACTACTAAAAGTACATGAAATAAAAAAATGCTAGCGCTTTATATATAATTTCAAAACTCATATCATACTTCTATTGACAATTTTAGGACTTTATAGTTTCCACAATGCATAAAATTCAAGAGAAGATTCGTATAAATATTTCGCGACCCCATAACATATAACTTTTATAAGTTCATCAAAATAGCATATATTGGAAAGTTTCTTAACCTTTTAATTACTATAAAAAAATAATAATAATAATTTGGACATGATAGCCCTAAAAAAAAGCAGGTTGTTAACCTGGGTGGATTGGATCGGATTGGGATGAGAGTACAATATAAAATTATTACATTCAAAATTAACTTAAGTTGATGTTAAATTTAAAAAGCTCAATTCTAACTTGACCTACGAGGCTACGAAAAATTGAGGTAGATGAGATCATCCTCCAATATGTTAAACTTGACTCAATCCGATTTAAGTTAATCCAACCTAATCTATATATTTCACATCATATTTATAAATTCCGACATTATATTGACTAAGTTTAGATATTTGGTTTTTTAATCTTATATTAAAATTAACATTTAAGCTCAATGTTAAGTTGCATTTTTGTCTTTTTATTCATTTAATTTTTCCTTATGATTAATAGTAAAAATGCTTAATTATTGGGTTTTAACTTTTATTTTATATTTTGTGAAGTAAATTGAAGGTTCAAGTTAAGTGCAGTTGAAAATCAAGTATGTGATATGCTTCGAGTAAAAATCGCATTCTCGAGGAGACGAGGAATGGAAGAAGGAAATAATTTTAGTGTGGGCGTGCTTTGCTTCCCAAGACTATTATGCAAATTTGATTTGGAAGCATTCAATCTATTTTGGTAGTTGTATATATTTGAAATATTTTAATTTCTATTTCTTTAATTAGGATAATTTGAATTTGCCTATTATGGTAAGACTCTTATTAATTTTTCAGTTACATTAGGAATGGTGAGCTATTTATATGGAACTAGGTATCTTTCATAGGAAGCTTTTTCATTCTTTTGTTTAGCATAATTTTAGTTTCCTAATTTTTTTCTCTCAAACATGAGTTGTTAAGCTCTTGCTCTAGCCTAAGGGATTATCGAAGTTTGGTTTCTTTAATATTTGTGAGATCTAAATGATTTAATTCATTTTTCTTATTTCTTGAGTATTTGTTTATCTTCTATTTTCGTTATGAGTATTTAGGTTTATTGAATATAGGGCCCAAATTTGATAATTTAGAATATTTCACTACCAAAAAAATGAGCTTTAGTGACCGATTGATCAGTTACTAATTAGTGACCAATTGGTGACCGATTAATGATCGATTTAAATATAATATTTTGAAAAAATTAGTGACGGATTAGTGACTGATCAGTGACCAAATTAGTGACCGAAGAAAAGCGGTCACTAAATCGGTCACTAATTAGTGACCGAACTCTTTTTTCGGTCACTAATATTAGTGACCGCACAAAGCGGTCACTAATTCGGTCACTAATTAGTGACCGAATTAAGAGTTTGGTCACTAATTGATCACCACATTTTTCAATTAATAAACGGTCACAAATATAAAATTTTATTTTTTGCATATTCTTGTAATATGAAAGCATAAAATTTATGTAACACTTATATAAGTAATAAAATATTGTGTTTGCTATTAACATATATATATTTGATAATAATATATGTATATATAAAAAATATAAAAATATACGTACATATACAAATATATAACCACTAAATATTTCTATATAATATCCATATAATTGAACATTAATTTATGAATATATATAGATACACAAAGAAATAAACAAGAATGATATTCTTATACAAAGAAAAAAAATGAGAATTAATTAATATATACACATCAATAATATATATACATGTATTATGAGTAAATAAATACTTATAATATAATTAATAATAATATATATTAATTCGTATGTATAAACATATATACGTATTATCATATATATGTGTAATCTATGTATTACTATAAATAGTAATAAATATTTGTATTTATTATAAACCATTTATTATACAAAAAAAGAAAAAAAACTATTTATTACTATACATATTAGTATGTATATACTATTTTTAATATGTTAATAATATATTATGATAAAATATACCTAAAATTTAAAGTAATAGTTATCAATAAATATTTATAATATAACTAATAATATTATATATTAATTTGTATGTATAAGTATATATACATATACCGTATATATGTGTAAACTATTCACTACTATAAACAGTAATAAGTATTAGCATTTATTATATATAAAAAAATATTATTACTCACTATGCATATTAGTATGTATATACTATTTTTAAAATGTTTTATAATATATTATGATAAAATATACCTAAAATTTAAAAGTAATAGTTATAAATAAAAAATACAGTGCGTTATTATATTGAATAAATATTACACAAATATTAAATGAATAATTGTTATTTTTGTTAAATTTTAAAATGAAAAATAATAGTAACTTATACATAAGAATATTATAATTACTTTTTAATTTGTAAATATTATATATATTATATTGTTGAGATAAATGTATGAAAATGTATGTGGTGTAGTGGTTAGTTACTCATTTGAGTATAACAAAGGTCTTGAATTCGAATCTAGGAGGAAGCAAAGTTGAAAAGAAATATTTTTTACTCATTAAATTTAGTGACCGAAATATGCAGTCATTGATCAGTGACCGCCTAGTAACATACACAATTTTTTTTAAATAATTAGTGACCGCCAATTCGGTCACTACTCGGTCTCTAATCGGTAGTCGGTCACTAATTAGTGACCGAGACAAATTAGTGACGAGGGTTTTAGTGATCGATCGGATCGGTCACTAAATCAGTCACTAAACCTGTTAGTGACCGATTTTTTGGTCACTAATACCCTTTTTTTTTTGTAGTATTTGTTCTGTCAATTAGAACATTAGATCCGTAATTATTTAATTGTTCTAATACTTATGGCAAATATCATAGTTTTATGTGGTAATATGCATTATTTATGCTCTGTGAATAAATAATCTAATATAAATGAACCCCGTGTATGTGTGTTTGTTGGTTAGGGTTAAGTCTCTCTAATTTTTAATGCTATTGATAAATTAAATCTTAAGAGTATTCCTTTAGAGTTGTTTATTGACAAGGGAAATAACTAACAAGCTTCTTTTAGTTATCAAGATAGTAAAGAAAGATTGGCTATTAGGGCGTTCGAGTAACTACAACCAGTCTATTCAAGAAAAGAGAAATTTGTCTTTGCATCAATCATCAAATCTGATAACCAAATTGAGATTTTACCTTAAGCTATATTTAATTATTATTGATTTCTCATTTTATATTTGATTTACTTTATTTTTAAAATTCTGGGTCTTCGTTTTCATAAAAATCTCCCGTTTTATTTTATTTTGTAAACTTGAAAGAAATAAAATTTACTAATTCTTGTGGAATACAACCCTACTTATCACTTATTACAAATCATATTTTAGGAGTAAGAATTTATTTTTATTAGATTCGACACCCACTATTCAAACTTTAAACCAATGTCATCAATCATTATATTTCAATAAGCATTCAAATTGTCCTAATTATTTTCATGTAGATTGGGACTGGATGCATTGAGTTTATTGAGATATTGGATCATCCGCTTTTTTATTTTTAGATTAATCGATTTAGAAGGAATATTGCTGACTAAGAACGAGGGCTTGATTGACAATGTCAAAAAATCTGTTGTCAGAATTGTTCATCCTTTTTCATTTTTCCACACTTTTTATTCATCCTTTTCTTACATTATTTCGCCCTGTGGCCCTTAAAAGATATTCCAAATCTTTGGTTGCTGTAACTGTCGACAATTTAAGGAACATTACTACCCAGTGGTCATCATCAAAAAGAGTTTGTATTAATCTTTTCTTGTATTGGGTAATAATTAAATTCACATGTACTAGGAAGCCAAACCACCACTCGCCTCCACTCCGCCACCGTCACACCATAATGCCGCCGCCACATTTCCGGCAACGCACTGTGAAACTTGTTCTACTGTTACTATTGCTTTTCTTTGACAGGGTTTTATCTCCGTCGGCGGTTGAGAGAATCTGCCAGGTTTTCCCGGAAATCTCCCATTTAAACTTGAAACGGGGTAAGCTTTTAGACTTCTTAACCTTTTAATTACTATAAAACAAAGAATAATAATTTGGGGGGCATGACAGCCCTCAAAAAAAGCAAGTGTTCTACCGAGAGGTCCTACTATCCTTGATTATAACATTAACATCCAAATTACTTCAGATAATACAATAATTGGTACGTTGATGCAAACATAAAATTTTCTACTAAGTTTTTTATTTTTTTCTTTTAATATTATACTCAAAATTTCAATTTCAAATGACGAAATTGAGACGCGGGTCTTAAATTTTTTTTTTAGTATATTTACAAATCAGTGTCGGAAAATTTTAGCATTCATAATATTATATTGTATCATTGAAAGATTTTAACCCCCCATCATTATGCTACTAATGATATATTTTATGATGAATTCTAGAAGTGGGTTTAATTAATATTTTTATTTTTTTGAAGATAAAAACATTGTACCAAATGTAATTATATAAATGGAGATACATATAATATTCATCTTTCACTAAACACTCAAGTGAATATTCAAATCCATTTCGATTTTTCGGGAAAGGTTGAATTTGATTGTATATACTATATAGGGATGGGTATATACATTCATACACATGGGCCAAACCATTTGCATCTTTCGCCGTTTTTTGTGGGCTCCAAAGCCGCATTTGGAAGGAACAAAGAAAAGGACTCAAACAACGGGGACATGCTTGAAGCAGACATCGTACGTCTCGGTCTTGCCCTGCCTTTCCATTTAAGTTTTGGCCCTCTATTTCAATTTTTATTTTAATTGATGAATAAGAACACAACATATTAAATATTTTTTGTAAAAATATTTATATGTGAATAAAATATACTTATAAATATTCATAAAATAAAATAAAAAATAAATATATATTGAAATTAATAGAGGATTAAAACTGCCTTTCTCACCTCTACTGTTTTGAATTTTCTAATGCAACTAATTTTCTATTTTTTATTTTATTTCCAAGTATACTGTATTATCAAATATTTTGTTTTAAAAAATAATTAATCCATATTATATAAAAACTCAAAGGCCTCTTACACTTCAATGTGGTTGTTATGCCATATTACACTAAATTTTATATTAGCAACTATACCCTTAATTTTTAGTTTAATTTGAAAAGCGCATTTATAATTCAATATAAATAACAACATACATTTATGGTCAAAACATAATTAAAAATTTATCTAATATATATTCATATTTTTTAAATTTTAATATAGAAATTATTTGTTATATATAAGTTTTATTAAACATTAATTGATATTGTATGTTATTCAATGTAGTTATTACTAAAATTATATCATTATTTATTTATAATATTTATTAATATAATTAATATTAATAATATAATAAATTAAAGTTATACGCACATAAACGTGTGCCACGGCGGCTATTTTTTAATAACAACAAATATAAGTAGATCAGATCAATTTGAGTACTATGACCTATCACCCCCCACCCCACCCTCCCAATCCATAGTTATCGCATTTGCAGTACTCTATGGTACATGATATGGGTTCACAATACATCACTTTACTAAAATATGATATGCTGAGGGTAAGCTTGGTCGGTATGCTCTTTTGGTATGCGGTACGCTTATATAATATACTTGATACACTCTCAATGTAAAATTTTTAAACATGTTAGAAAATTATATAAAACTTTGTATAAAATTTAAATAGAGCTATCCATATATATTTGATATCAATGCCAAATACCATATTGATAGATTAAGTTGGATGAGAGAAAACATGTGGGATGTCCTACGTACATACAGATAAGGTTTTGTAATGTGGAAAGTTTTGCATTAAAATTTTGAGTGGAGAGCATGGCTTAGTTGCATTTATTTTTTTATTTTTTATCTTTTTTCACTTTTAATGTACTTCTAATTGATGCTTTGTTTATTTGTCTCCTCTCTCATTTTTCGAGATACTTCTAATTTATTTCTGCCTACTTTGTCTCACTCTTTCATCTTTCTATTTATTAGTCTCTTTTTTCATTTACTTTTTAATTGATTCCTCCAAGTAGTGAAACTTTTTGTATTCTAAAATTAAAATATAATTAAATGATTTTTATCAGCTACGCAAAAAAAGAACATATATAAGTTTATATTATTACTATTATAATATATTTTTCACTTTTTTATTTTACGAATATGAGAATTCTATATACCATATTAAAAAGGATAAAAAAAATCTGGTATACTAGTAAATTTTAATTAAATTTTTAATGTATCATTTTTTTTATTTTCAATAATCCAATTCGCATATTTTAGAATACCAATTCGAGTACCATAGAATGCCAAAATCTATTGAATGTGCAGGCAATATATATTCCACACTGGCATAGAAATTATTTGTTGTATATAAGTTTATATTAATTAATAATTAATATGTATGTTATTGTCTGTTTCTCTATACTATATAGAAAGTTGAGTAATTTATTATTTATCAATATAATTAACATTGAAAGTATAATAAACTAAATTTATGCACATAAGGAGGGTATGCCATGACATGAATATATTTAATATGTATTCACGTAATAAAAAAAAATATATTAATATATTTAATATGTATTCACATAATAGAACAAAAAAATATTAAATATAAATAGAGATCTATTTGAATTCTACCACATCCCACCTAGTATAAAACAAAAAAATATTATTCGACCTTTTTGTTTTTTTTATAGTATTATATTATTATATGAGGATAAATTTATCAATAGTTTCTTCATATATTGTCAATTTTAAATAATTAATCGTGCCAAATTTACTTTGGCACTTTCTCATTGACTACTACAGTCAGGTAGGTACGAGGCTACCTGACAGTCGAAAGCTCCTAGTCACCAACCCTCAACCCCCCACCCTCATCTCCGGCATAGTTCATTTTTTCCCACATAAATTGGCATCATCGTGGAGAAGTCCGTGAGAAAGAAATATGCAGCAAATGAAGCCGCATGCAGTAGTAGTCCCATACCCTGCACAAGGCCACATAGTTCCCGTACTAAGGCTGGCA